>OY728148.1:244337989-249337989 GCA_963277665.1 Viscum album | reverse complement strand
TGCTCATGTATTGTGGATGCAACACACACTCACTGACTATGGATTGATTTTTTCCAAAACTCAAATTCTATGTCATAATACTAGTGCTATATCTCTTAGTAGAAACCCAACAAATCACTCTCGTGCAAAAAACATAGATGTTAGGAATCACATTCTTAGGGATCACACACAAAAAGGATATATTATTTTACACTTTATCGGAATGCAAGAACAACTTGCTGACATTTTCACAAAACGATTACCTTCCGATAGATTAGAATTTATAAAACAGAATCTTGGAATGATTACAATAAAATAATCATTCATATCTACTTCCTATTTTACATTTCTCCTAACATTAATAAACTCTTCTAGAAAGGGGGAGAACATTTATTTCTATGTTTCTTACTAGGTTTCTTCTTATCTTATTATTTTTAATTAACTATTCTCTTGGTATGTGTTTTATGTTTATCATATTGATAGTTTTATCATATCATTTACTTTTCTGTTTATCGTATTGACAGTTTCATCATATCGACCGATCATGGTAATGAATTTCTTTTCCATCATATTGACCAATCTTGGTAATGAATTTTTTTTCCATCATATCGACCGATCATGGTAATGAATTTCTTTTCCATTGTATCGACCGATCATGGTAATGAATTTCTTTTCCATCATATCGACCAATCATGGTAATGAATTTTTTTCCATCGTATCGACCGATCATGGTAATGAATTTTTTTCCATCGTATCGATCGATCATTGTAATGAATTTCTTTTCCATAAAATTGACTGATCATGGTTATGAATTTTTTTCCATTGTATCAACCGATCATGGAAATGAATTTCTTTTCCATCTTAACGACCGATCATGGTAATAAATTTCTTTTCCATCGTATCAACTGATCAAGGTAATGAATTTCTTTTAAATCTGCATGTCCATGGTAACAAGTTTTTTTTTCATCGGATTGTCAGTTCATGGTAATGACTTTCTTTCCCATCGGCATGACGATTTATAGTATTCTTTTTCTTTACATATGATTGTGTTTTCTTCTGGACTCTACTAAAACCAACAATTACCTTATGTTCTCTGGCAGAGACTTTTCCATTTTTTTTCTTTCTTTTTAATTCTAACCATTGATATTATTTCTTCTAATATTTACTGTAGAATATCAATGTTCACCTCTATATTGCTTATAATTACCCCCCCTCCCCAAACCCACATCGTTTTTATAAGATTTACGTCAAAGCTATGACTCTCTGTTTTTAAGTCATCGTATGATCTTTCATCGACAGCATCTCTATGAATCAGTCTTATGCCAACACTCCCGTTGATATGTCTTCAAAGGCTTTCTCATAAAAGGACCTTTTCAGAGATAGGATAGTTTCTTGAGACTTCTATGATTCATATGATTCTACAATCAAGCGGATTATTTTGTATCAAGGATGGTAGCATTTGTGTGTGAAAGACCTATTTCTCATGATCTGGTTCCCTTTGATGAAGTTAGTCAGTTTTATAAAACCATATCATTTGACAAGGACATGACTATCAATTTTGTTCTGTATGGTAGAAAGTTGTCTACGTCTATGAAACAAGCAGCTCATTTTCTGAATGTCCCAGTTGAAGGTGAGTCTTTCTGTCCATCTCATAAACTACCAGAGGATGTTGGTACATTTAATAGAGAAAGTGCCGAAAAGTATTTGTTTGTTGTAAATAAAGAGAAGAGGAAAGTGGCTAATCTTTTTCTGGACAATAGGTTTATGAATTTATGGATGCAAGGTTTTATTATCCCAAGGAAAGGAGATAGAGAACCTCTGAATGTTTCTGATATTTTTATTCTTGACTATCTTGTAAATATTAGAAAAGTAAATCTCATGGGATATGTTTTTGAAACCATCAAGAATGTCAAAACAGGATGAATTAATTCCCAAATGATTATGTATCCAGTTATCCATACAAAGTTTATTCTTGAGAGCATGATGTTTTGAAACATTCCTTTGATAGTAAAGTAGATAGATTTGATGCCCTCATAGATTAGCAAAAGTACTTTGAAGAAGTTGAATGATTGTTTTGGACCGAATTCAATACTTTTTGTAAGATATTTAGATGCAGAATAGGCTCAAAATCAATTGGAACCTTTGCCAACCAAAGAAAATCCTACTATTGGTGCTACTCCAAATTCTGATCCGCAAACTAACTCAATGCCAAAGAAGAAGCCTAAGTACAGTAAGGAGGTTATAACCAAATGGAGAAAGGATAAGAAACAAATAAAGGAAGGTGATCCAAAATGTGGACTTGATCCATCCAAAGTCATTGCTGAGAGATTAAGGGTTTAGGATACCCTTCAAGATGAAAAGAAGAAGAAGGTTCTTTTGAAAATAAAAGAACATGAATTTCATGTTTCAAATCTCTTGAAAGTAGTTGAGGATGCTAGTGCTCAACTTACCGCAGAAGTGCATCAAGAGCCCATAGTACAGAGCCTTCCTGATAATGAAAAAGGAAAACAAATGATGGAAGAGATAGAAGAATTTGAAGAATATGAAGTAGATTTTATTTTATAATTCCTTCAGAGTTCATAGAAGAGTATAGAGGATTCAGTTCAAAAACAGAGTGAAGGTGTTCAACAAACCCCTCATGCTGATCAATCACCTTTTGAAACTTATGAAACACTGGATAAAACACCCCTCATGAAAAGGAAGTTGCTCAAACCTCTCATACTATAAAATATATTTTCATCAGGGACAATGTAGAAGAAGAAATAAGGGAGAAAGAAAAGGACAAAGGAAAACAACCAGTTGTTGACTCAAGCCGATCAAATTAATTGCCTTCGTACGATGAGGATACTGATTCAGAACACACAATCTCTCTCAAAAAGAGTGATTATATTGTTCATGTTTTAAGAAGGGTTGAAAACACCATTCCATACATTCCCAGGCTAGAAGGGAAAATTGATTTCATTACTGACAATCAAAAAAGAAGTTTGGTTCTGTAAGAGAATTAAGAATGAATGTTTTGTCAGTTGAAGCCGATTTGGAAGTTCTACCTGAAGCATCAGCTGCTCATAAGAAAGCATGCTACAGGATGACCAAGGTGTCATATAAAATATAAAGCTCAGTGAATGACCATGAGATAGAAATTGATGATATAAGGATATTGTCAAATGATCTTGCGATTGCTTTTAATAGGCTTAGCAAAGAAACTATTGAAAGGATGAATCAGATAAATAATGGAGTCAATATTCCTTCAGTGAAAGAATTGCAAGAGAGAATGAATGATTTTCAGTCTGAATTCTCGAAGGCATCATCTTTACAAGAAGAATTGGTTTTGTTGATGAAACAAAATTCTATGTTATCCAAAGACAACATGAATCTAGAAGACAGAATTGATACCCATGAGGAAGTAATCAGTGTTCGGGAGGAGACTATCAAGAATCAAGATCAGATTTTTGCGGACCAACAAGAGCTTCTCAGAACTCAGGGTGATTAAATCTCTGATGATAAGAAAAAAATCAAGTAGATGAAATTTTTTCTTCATGAGCTCATAATGAAGGAAAAGGAAAGAGAAAAAAAATGACTATTGTATTTTTTTTCCTTTTCTTTTGGAACCTGTCTTTGTTTTGTAATAACTTTTATGATTCATTTCTTTTGTCTTGTATTTGTTTTATCTAACTCTTTTAGGAAAACCAAGGTTACCCCACTCTTTTTGAAAATCACAAAGGGGGATAATGTTTTATAAAGGGTAAAATTATTTATAAAGGGAGAATGATTTAATCAAATAATTAGAAACCAAGGAAAATATGTGAATACAATCCTTAGGAATTTATATACCTAAGATAAAGTTAGTTTTATTCAAATTCATATTCAGAAGAGTTTCCAATAACGTAGGGGGAGATAATTATTTCTTGTTGTCTTTACTTTGTGTGTTGTGATTTCCAAAAAGGGGGAGATTTTTTAGTCAAAATTTCTCTTTTGAAATTTATTTCATGTTTTGGAAATCAAAAATGACATTTTAATCTTACAGACCTTGTCAATCGTATCGTAATGACCTTTTCAATCGTATTGTACTGACCTTGTCAATCGTATCATACTGACCATGTCAATCGTATCGTACTGACTCTGTCAATCATGTCATATTGACTCTGTCAATCGTTCCATACTCACTTTGTCAATCGTATCGTACTGACTCTACCAATTGTATCATACTGACTCTTCTATTCATACTTTCATTACTTGATTGTTTTGGTACTTTGTCAAATACACATGTTTCATATTAATCGTACTCTTGTTTATCTTCTTCATATATCTTTTTTTAACCAATACGATGTAGTTGAGTTAGTTACAAACTAACTAAAACGATGTTGTGCTTTCTATTTCAATATGACCATTATAATGCCAGGTGTCCAATTCCCTTCGAGTTTTTTGGAGAAATATGACCGTTGGAGGAAATGTGAATGTTGGAAGCTGAGGCTTATAAATAAGAGGTCATTTGAAGTCGAGAAAGAGGAACCATGAATGTATGTGAACAACTTTGATACTCTACCATGTTCTAGAGAGAGACATTGTGACTTCTCTCATGCTTTGTGCTTTGTGTGTATGATCATCATATCGAGGGCATTCAAGTAATTGAACGATAGAGCCGCCGATTACCTACAAAAACGAGGGCCACCGGGGATAGGCAGACGGACGGTCCGATCATCATATCGAGGGCTGCAGGGGATAGGCAGACAGACGAACCAAACATCATATTGAGGGCTATCGGGGATAGGCAGACGGACAAACCGATCATCGTATCGAGGGCTTACTAAGGTGTGGTATGACAGACCTCTTATCCTAGGTGAAAGGATAACCCTTCTCTTTGGGTTAAAATAATTGTAATACTTTTACATTTCTGCTGCTGTTTGTATTAGAAAGGAATTTTTATTGTTTCCTTTCTTCATTACACTTTCAATTGTAATTGTTTCAATTAATATTATTCTATTACATTTGGTATTAATAGATTCTATACGCATTATTGTAGAATCTCTCAATTTTTTAACTCTGATTAATGTATTCATCTTGAATACAATTACTTTACTTTTCTAACAGTATTACATCAAATCATTCCTTTATATTCAATACTTTTGTGGTTGTTTGAATTTTATTAGTTTAAAAAATTTTAAACTAATCTCTTTAAGTGTTTAAACTCAAATTTTTAAAACATACAATTCACCCTGCCTCTTGTATTGTTCCATCTACTATACATATACATCTACATATTAGATACAACAAAACCTAGCATAGAATAAACGATATCAATGGACTTATTCATATATATATATAAGGATTTTTAATGATCACTGGGAATGTTTCTTAAAAAAATTTATTCTTTGAAAATCTCTTTCATTAAACACTTTAATAAAATAATTTTCTTATAAATAACTCTTCTAAATTTGATTTAAAAAAAATTAATGAGGACAATATCATTTCCATTAAAAATTAAAATTATTATACTTTTTGATAATCATTTTCTTTGAATATAGATTTGAAATCATATACTAAATGTTAGGAGTACCATTTTGAACTCTTTTTAAAATATATATAATTTTCAAAATCCTTTTTACTTCTAATCTATTTTAAAAAAATTAATTCCCATAATATAATAATATATATATATATTTATAAATAAAATTATAAAATTTCAATAGGTGATTCATGGAATTGATTGTCATGTTGGTGGGTAAATCTGTACATATTGAACATTACATTTGCATTATAATAAGTTAAGAAAAGTGCATTGATCAGAATATGAAAAGAATGACCCTTTTAAAAAAACTAAATATTTAATAAAATTTTAAAATTTTCTTTTAAAATCGTTTCAATACTAATAAAAATGTTTTTAATAAAAACTTATAAAACATTTTCTTGGGAGAAAACATATTCCTGGACGAAGAGAGAGAAAAGGTCATATTTTCATAGAAACAATTTCATAATTATATTAAGTACATAAGAGTGGGAAATGGTACCATTAAATGGATGAATAATTAATAACCAGATTAAAAAACATTAAAGAGACATATATATATATAATAATATTTCATCAAATGGAGCATTATCGTAATCAATATGGATAAACAAAGTGATTGTAGAAATAGACTCTTACAACCAAGGTAACATTGAATTATATTCTCAATAAGAGAATAATAATAAATAATGATTATGATATAATTAAAATAAAAATATTCAATTGATAACATGTCAAGGGAAACTATATTCACCTCAAAGTAGGATATTGGTGCATAACATGGCTTTTATCTCAACTAAAGAAAAGGGAGACAAAATTATTTTCTTAATTTGGAAATTTTGATCCATACAATCCATGAACAATATATCATCAAATGGATATAAAAATTTCAATAAATTTATTTATAATAATCATATAATATGTTCCTGGGAAGTATATAAACCACATTAAATAAATTTTTAGTGAATATAACATAAATCTCACAGAAATAAAAGTGAGATGAGAAAAAACTTACTATTTGAGTATATTTAGTATCAATATCCCCATGAATGAATAAAACTAAATGGAAACATTTAATATCAAGAAATAAATTATTTCCATTATATAACATGTCCTAGGTCACAATATACACCACCTAATTAAATTGTTGGTGAATATAGAATGTATCTCATGAATTTAAGAAAGTGAGGTGAAATTTCTTTATATTATGCCCTAGTATACATTATACATGTTCAAAAATATAATATAATAAATATAAGACTTTTATATAAAAAAAGGGAAAATATTATTATAAACAATAAAATATATTGTTTTATTATGACATTATATTATGAATTTATTAATATTTCCATGTTACTTTTTTGTTTTGGGTAATAATTATTTTTATTTTCATACATTTTTTGACAAGTGTTTTAATAATCATGAATTTATTATGATTAAATTAGATAAAAAATTTCAAAAATGATATAAATATCTAAAATATTCATTAAATATGTATATATAATAATATATATAATATAAAAAGGGATTTTAAATACAATATTCATGGATATGGTTGGTCATACATACGAAAGAACATTGTTTCCATTTTCATGACATATTGAAAAAAATGTAAATAAAATACGTGTATAAATATATATAATATAATTACAGTATAAAAATTATATTATATACATGATATAAATTCTATAAACTGTTCTTTAGTACAATCCATGTAATCTGTGAATGAATCAAAGCTCTTTGATGAGTTGGAAGTACATACGTCCACAAACGAAGTTGTCACATATACAAAAAGTAGAAATCATGATGTTTTGTATTATATAATAATAAAAGAAGTAAAAATAAATCACAATTACCATAAATAACATATAAAATAGATATTTTTTCATTATTACCATACGTTAATTTTGGCAATGGAAAATTAAAGGACATCTGTTCATGAGGTGGGAATCTATCATACACGCCAATAACGATTGTGTATCCGATTTGACATAAGTGTGTGTGAGAGTTATTTAAACCCATAATATAACAAAATTTCATTATATTTTTGATACTAGGTTTATTATGTAATAATGTAATAATATTATTTTTGGTGTGTGGAAATAAATTAAAACAAAGTGTTTGTTGAAGGATGTTATCTCGTCTTTGGTAAACTCTTTTTGGATGGCACTAAATGGATTCATTGGATGGATTGCATCACAGATATTGGATTATAGGATGAATTATAAAATGCTTCTAAGATATATGTTCAGGTTTTTCCAAATAAATAATGTCTGGATAGGTGTGATGTAATGGGGGATAGGAGGTAGTTTATAAGTAGGGAAATTGACACATTGGGCATTCATGAAAGGATTTGAGTGATCCCCACATTGTATTTATCCCCAAAGGGTAAAACATTCATCATTATATATCCTTTGATGTGTAATGGTCTAAATATATCTTTATAATAATACTTATACAAGTTCAGGGTCATCATTACACCTTATTTTCTATGTTTAGTCATTAATTAAACTTGTTACATCCTTAATCACTATAATTAAATTTCATTACATTCCCTAATAATTTTTGGGAAAAAATAAGTTGACCATATTATAAATTTTATATTATAATGATTGAAAATATTTATTCCATTTTTATTAATTCTAATAATATAAGTGGAATAACTTATTTTAAAATTAATACCATAGATTGGATGAGATGATGGTTTTTTAATGTCAAGATATCCGAGGATTGAAATCATTAGATATACAATTTCAATGTCCTATTTGTTCCAATGAACTATATTATATTAATTTATTTTTATTTTATAAAAATATAATTTAAAATAGATTACAAATATAGTTTTAATATATAAATAAAAAAATGGGAAATCAGTTTTAAATTAAAATTCATTGTTTCTTCACTATTAATCAAAAGATGAAACTTTTTTGAAAAAAAAAATAATCCGATGAAAATTTTGGAATCCCTATATAAAATATTATTTTAATTTTTCAAATAGAAATTATAATATTTTCATTAATTATATTTAATATTGGTTCTCCATTAACATTCAGTAAAATTGCATTTTAGAAACACACATCTTTTGTTCGTAAAATTTGATTTATTCTAATATTATGTCTATTAGTCAAATTGGACGAGTTTTAAAAAAATATATTTGATTATATAACATATATATTATAAAAAGTAATAAAAAACTTTTTTATTTTATTTATATAAAATGGTGTTTTACACCAAAAAATTATTTTTTAGGAAAGGAATTAGATTGTTTTAAAGAAATTAATACTTCTATTTCTACTTAATTTAAAATTAACGATGTCATTTTTTTAAAAAATTAAATAATATTTTCAAAATTTATATAATATTATTTATAAAAACCCTTTTATTAGATTGGTGAAAACTATAATAACATTTTAACATTAATATTAATAGTACAATGTATTTTGGTAAAACAACTCCTTTCATTTTACGTAGGCTTTTGAAGGAACTCATCATTTCGTATTAAACAAAAAAACATTGTTTCTAATATACCAAAAACTCATATATGTTTTTCTTATTGTGAAAACTCAATATTGTGTTTCATACAATAAAAATATTAACATTGTTTTTTAATATAGTACAATCTCTATTCAGTGATGCATAAAATGAATGATAGTTACAAGATTAAATAATTACAAATAAATATTTCTAAAAATAAAAAGGTGTTATATTATAACAACATTTAAATGTATTTCGCCCACAAATTTTTTATGGGTTATCAAATGATTAGTACTAGAAATATTCATTCATAATGACCCAGACCATAAAATTTTACATTAAAACATCCTTTAATAATGTAATGTTAGAAAAGTAATGGTTACCCATTGTAAAACAGAACTATGTTCCCTCAAAGGAAAACATTGATGGGAACAAAAAACATGAAAAAGGAAGAAAATAATAAATAATCATAGGGATTGATAAAGATCATTGATCAAAATAAAGTGGGTGATCTAGAGAATTTTAACAATCACAAAACTATATATAGAATAACGGTGATAGAGGTTATTGATATCATAAATGATGATTACAATAAGATAAATTTTATTTCAAGACCCATTTCATTAATATGAATAAATTTTTCATAATAAGATACACTTAATTGATTTCCTTACCTTTTTTATCAACATTTGATATACCTCGATCAGTTTACAGAGCATCCCTTACTAGAATAAATGAATATAGAAGATAAAGATATCCATACATAGAATGATAAGTAAACCCATCGACCATTAGTTGTCAATACAATAAAAAATGCTTTTCAAATTTTATCAAATATGAACAAATAATCTTATGGAAATATAATATATTAATCTATAAAACCATATCTAATGTTTCACTCAAACTATTCCATATATGGTCAACCTTTTAAGCCTTTGAAAATAGTAAAATTAAAAAATTTAAGAAGTAAGGTCAATAATTTTTGAAAAATAATCTTAACATCGATCCCCCTGTATATCAGAAATTAGTTTTTGGTTTTCAAATTCCAAAAATAGTAATAAATGCATAATTTATTATCTTGAAACAAGATAATAATAGTAAATACATATTGAAAATAATTCATCCATTTTTATTCCAATGATCATTGGATATGATGCATAAATCAAAAAATTTCATAATCTCCATCCACGGTAGTAGAATCCACATTTTGGAAAATGTTTTATCATTTAAAAGTTAGTTGGTATAGTTTAATTTAGTTTATAAATACATTATTATATTAAAATAATAAAATTATAAAAGGTTCTATATCCCATAGTAATGTTTTTACCTTGAATATATAACATTTCCATTAAATCACATTTCTAGTCTGTTGAAAAAATTCAACATTTACATGTAAATACTTAGAAAAAAACATAAGCTAAATAATTCTAATATATTTCACAGCTCATAAGAGAAAATTATTTAATCCAAAAACATAAACACTTTTATTATTCAACTTCATCCTTAATCCATTAAATTAGATTAATTTTTTTATTCTATGATAAAACTTTCCTAAAATATAAAATATGAATCTCTCGGTGACATTCATAAAATTCAAATTAATAATGACTATAAAAAATTTCTATTAGAATAGATAATTCCTTTCATATTTTATTCCTAAGAACCACTTCATCAATATTAATGCCATTATGCATACAACCTTTTTGAGAAACTTCAGGATATTTCCCATCAAGATGTTGATTTTTATAATTCCCATAAATTACAGACATAAAACATTAATCTATTGATAATAATGTATGGATGAGAATATTTCCATTTATTGATTTAACTGAACATTTCATTTCCCAAATGTGGTAACTTTCATTTTGTAATTTTATTTCATGGTCAAAACATCTTCATGTTCCACAGATACATTGAACAAAAGCATCATTCCTCAATAGTATTCATTACGTAAATTATTATTTATCCCATTCATTTTCTTCATTAGTTAGTTTAAAATTTGATTATGTTACCCATGTTTAATCATGTTCCATGAAAATAGATTAGGAATGATTACAACATCCTTCACCCAAGTGATCATCCCATTTGATTTTTTATGGGAAAATTATCTGTCACATTCATCGACAACCTAGACCCTTATTATTCCAACTATATACTTATATCCCAATAGAACAGTGGAAAAAATATCATACTAGAAAACCTCAAATGCATGAAAACCAATTTATTGAATGTCTAAAAAATGTAACCTTATTTAAAATCTATGAAACTTTATTCTTATAATTATAGATAGCCCAAGACATGTCATTTGACATATAACTAGGGATCTCAATAATCATTACTCATTCTTTTTTCCAAAGGATGACTAACCCTTTCCATTGATTCCAATTTTAACAACCCAGTCTTTAGTTACATGGATAATACATCAATTTAGATTAATATTCATCACATTAAAAAAGTACATTCCAAATTAAAATAAAATTTTATATTCTTTTGAAGCATGGAAAAAGAATAATCTATATTGGTGAAAGATATTCACTATTTTCCACAAATATCATCAACATTAGTAATTATACATAATACAAATCTTTATAACCAGTGAAGAGGAAATATAATAATGGATGATCTTAAATTATCTGTAAGGGTGAACAAGGGAGATACAAAGGCATAATCATGGACATAAGGATATCCAAACCTGAGAATGAAATTATAATAACATACCCAACATATCAATAATCATATACATGAGTGGTGGAATATATATTAGATGTTAATAATACGTGAATCATATGGTAATCAATACCATGATCAATTATAACCTAAAATTTGATTAAGAAATCAAATTTTTTGTTAAAAAAAACATATAATTTCATTCTATATAAGTCAAGGAACATTTCCCAAACATATACGAGTAAATAATGTGGAATCAACTGACTGGGTGGGACCTATAACCATCCCCATTCAAATTTATTTCTATATTAGGCATTATCTTTCCCAATCTTTCCATAACGAATATCATTCCCACTTCTTCTGAAAGTGGACTAGGATTCTCCTTATTCCCTCGGTTGATGAATCTCATTTATTTTTTTCTCATCAGTATCTCATGAGATATGAATCTTTAAAGAACAAATTGGAGGGGGGGAGATATAGGTCCCAACTATCTCCTAATGCAATCATACATAATTATGACGCATGATCATAAAACATTCATCATATCATAACCCATAAATAAGATGTGTTTTATAAACATCATATCATATCCCATGAAAAATATATGTATCATAAGCATATACTCATATTCTATCCTATTGAAATTAGACAGGATTCATAATCACTTCATCATTTAATAACCCATGAAAAAAATGTGTTTATAATATTTTATCATTGTATAAACTGAATAATAATAAAAAATTCGTAAACCTCAATCCATCAAAAAATATACCTTTCAAATAAATAATATGAAGATTAAATTTGGATATTAACCATAGTAATTCGTAAACAATATATCAGGATGTAATCATAAATTTATAAGAATTTTTAATGATCCATTGGGTGATTTTTAAGAAAATTGCATTTCCTTCAAAATCCATTTCATAAATAAATTTCAAAATTCCATTTCATATACAAACATCATTATAATTTCATTTAAATCATTTATTGAGATAAATATATTTTCCAATAAATAAATTTAAATTCATTAATAATTTTTAAAACAATTTTCATTGAAAATATATTAATAACGTATTGAAAACACATTTAAATTCATTTTAAAATAAAAAAGAAATTTAATTTAAAAACAACCTTAAATCAAAAAAATTAATTATTATTTGAAAAAAATTCATGAAAAATAGTATTTTAAACATTTAAAAAAGCATCATGGATATCATGGTCATGATTAAGGTTAAATCCATTCCTCTCTAACATTCTATTTAGAAAGTAATATAGATAAATAACATACATTATCAAAAAATGAAAAGAAGAATAATCATAAAAACCATTTTATAAAATGGTAAAAGATGGGTAATATTTTCTTTTGAAAAACATTGGATATTAATAGATATTTTTTAAAAATAAATAAATTTTCAATCATGGGTTTGGGAGAAAATTGATTTCAATGTTAATAGGGATATATGGTATGATTTTATTAAAAATAGATTCCTATGTATCTTATGTTCCATAGGGAAGAAAATTGTATAATTAATAGGATATATCAGGAATTACCATAGTATAAAAACATTTATGATATTTAATAACATATATATAATAATATTTCATTTATTGAAACATAATAGTTGACAATCTCGATAAACAATGGGATTGTATCAATATACTCTTTCCACATTGGTAATAATGATTCACAATCCCCCTGATATAATAACAATAAATTAAGCTTAAAATATCTGTAAAATAAGAATATTCATGATTTAAAATGTCAATTTTTATTATATATACCTCATTGAAGAATATCGGGTATAACGTGGTATATATCTCAATGAATGAAAATTGATAGAAAAAATTATTTACTAATTTCTTAATATTAGAACCATACTCCAATAGAAAGATAGGTCACCAAATTGATATGTAAATACACATAAATTTCAGTATACGAATCAAATAACACATAATTGTTAGGATATACACCACATAAAATAAATGAGGGGTGAATATGGCATATGTCTCATAGAAATACAGGTAAGACGAGAAAATATATACTACTTAAGAAATTTATAATCATGATACTTATAAAGTAATTACATAAATTTAAACAAAAAATTTCATGGAATAAAGGTAATTCATGTTATAAAATATATTATGGACCCATATACACTGTACAAAAGAAATTGTTTGGGAATATAGAATTCATCTCACATATAAAAGAAAGATAGATAGAATTCCCTTAACAAAAGCCTTTCATTTCTTTGAAAATGTTCAAAAAACATGTATAATAAATATATGATTACAATTAATATAAAATAGAAGAATATTATTATATATAATATCATATATGATTTTATTATGACCATATATTACATGTTTATTAATAATTTAATCTTAGATTTTTTTTCGGGGGATAACCACATTGTTTTTCTTATATGTTTTTACTTGTTATTCATAATCCTCATACTTATATTATTATTTACTTATTAAAATAGTAAAAATGGTATATATAAAATTTATATTTATTATATATTTATTTATAATAATCTATTTATGATAGAAATAGTAAATGGAAAACACCGATTGTGGAGATGGTAGGCTGTAGGTAAGCATGAACGATGATTTAATTTTCTTGGCGTATTGAAAGAAATAATGAAAATGAAATATATTTATAAATAAATATACTATCATTCGATTATAATAATAATATTTTATCAGTCAGATAAATAAATAGAAAGTAATTACTAGTTGAAGGATGTTACCTCTTCATTGGGGAAATCATTTTTGTTTGCACCAAGAGAATTCTATTGTTGAATATCATCCAAAAGGGGGGATTGTAGGATAAATTGATAGACTTGTTTAGATATTTTCAGAGGTTTTGGTAAGGAAAATTAGATTGATATGTGTAACTATAATGGGCAAAGAGGACTCCCTTTATATGTGGGGAGAGGACACATTGGTTATTCATGAATATATATGACTACTCCCAACATTTTAGTTTCCACAAATTGTTAAAAATAGACCCATATATAAAATTATAGGATTAATGGTATAATATGGATATCAATTTAGTTTTTCTAAATTGAAATGTAAATTTCACTCCTTATTTTTAATGATTAGTCCTTAATTAAGAACATTTTTTCTTTAATCACTTTATTTAATTTTAATAACATTCACTAATAATTTTGTTCAAAAACTAAGTCTATATTATTAGAAAATATATATTATTATTATTCAAAATATTGATTCCATTTTTCAATGTAATAGTCACAAAAGTGGATGAAATTATTTTAAAATTAATCTCATAGATAGGATGAGATGAAAAATTTTTAAATTGAACACATTCAAACGATTTAAAAGTTTTTGTACAAAATATCAACGTGGAATTTTTTATAATTAAATATATTTGATTAATTTATAAATAATGTATCTATATATACTTTAAATCCAATTTATAATTAAATATATATAATTAAATAAATTATTAAAAATGTAATTTTCAATTAAAATTTCATGTTTTTTCCAATTCTTAAAAATATTAAACATCTATAAAATATACAAAAAATTCAGCAATATTATGTTTTGAAATATCTCTTTAGATTATTTTTTATTTTCTCAAATAAATATTATAGATGTTTCAAGAGTTATATTTAAAGTAGTTTCACCATTAAAACATGATAAGGATACCATTAATGTCTTATCCCTCTGCCGCCTTGGAGAATGCACCTTGTGCGCCATTATGATTTTGATTCCACATGATTGTTACTCCAGCTACAGGTATCTTCATAAATAGGGTTTTGGCACCATTTCCCTCTAGTCTTCTCCCCTCATCCCCATTTGATGAACTACCTTTTCCTTTATAGGTTCATGGGTCCCTATGTGGGCCATGCCACACACCCATGTCCTTCAAGGATTCCCTATGTGCCTCTTCCTAGGGTTTGAATAATACAATCTTCATTGGGATTCGACGGTTATCCCTAGAGATATTTAGAGGTTATTCCATTCTCACATTGAAGTTACCAACAAAATATAATGATGATGTAGTCAAATGCATCATATGGACCCTCATTGTATTGTTAAAGTCAATGAAGGTTCCAATTTCTATATTCAAATGGTTTGTGGATTCATGGTGTCTCTATAATTTGGATCAGGTGTTCGTCGTTCATTGGATATCCTTCTTCTGGGTCCTTCAATTTGAGGTGAAAATTGTCCATGCATGGTGTAAATTCCCCCATCACATGGCTATTTGGTGGTTTAATCTATCCCTATGGTCTGTAGAGGTTCACAATGTGAAGGAAATATCTCAGGTGGAAATGTGGATCTCCCTACACAGACATCCCCTTCTGTCCCACAATGGTTCTCCCTTCAAATCCTTATGGGACTCTCTCGGGGGTTTTCATTAGGCAGATAATTGTACCAGGTGTTGTGTTGAGGTATCAGTTTCAAGAATTTTCATGGAACTGTATCTTTCTCTACATGTCCTAGATATAATATCCCTTAATGTGAACAATTTTCTAATATAGAGTAAAGATATAGTTTACAATTTATTGTGCAAGTATTTATTCCACTTCTTCATACATGGACTCATTGTGAATGTTTTCAAGAAGCATCATCGAGGTGGTTGTCAGTATCCATTGCCTACTATATTCTATAGGATCATCAACAAACCATAGCAAGATGTTGCTTCTACTGAACCCGAACAGTTTCATTACATGCTTGATACTGATCTTCCTATTTTTGAACATCCTCGCAGGGATGCTTCGCCATAGATGAATGGTTATTCTCTCTCGATCTCTGGTGATCCTCCCCATTCTGTTTAGGGATTCTCTTGTTCAGCATTGGTGAGGATTTCCTCATACTATCCTCTACCTCCCCCTCATACTGACTTTTTCTATAGACCCATTCTATTCCCGGCCATCAATATTTCCTCTATATTGAATTCCTGACCCTTTCATTCTATTTTTCCTGGCCCAATGTATTTTCTTCCTCCATCGCTAGATAACATTACCAACATATATACTTACTAGGTTGACTTCGTTAAAGATTCTCCTCTTCTAGGTGACTGCAGATAAATCCATTGGATATTTCTAGCAAATAATGAAGGAATTTGGCAAGGTATATCTCCATTTATATCTTCTCAACCTTAGGATAATTCATAGGATAACCTAAATGGGGGTATAGATACTCCAATGTTTATGAAAAAAGGAAAAAAAATCCCCTCCATGAAATTTCAGAAGGAATCCCATGAGGATTCATTCGTTCTAGGCCTCTCATATAAAATTACATTCATCTCTAGCTAATGAAGCATTCACAATGGAAAGACTTATCTTTACCAAGTAGTGATTATCCTTCCCTTAAAATGATACCAAGGAGAATGGGTCCAAAATGAATCCAACATTGTTTCAATGATTCTGATCCTCATATGGAATAGCTGAGGGACAGGTTCTACGGTACATATGGACTTCATGGCCTTGGAAATTGTAAAACACTAGGAGTGTATTACTATTATTCTAGAGAATAGAAAAATCTCGGTAAAGATAAATGAGTTTACCTATAAATATATAATTCATTCAAGAATGCATGAAAACTCAAAAAACCAGTTATTTATGGATGTTATAGAAGATTTAGGTTTTAGATGGTATGGTTAGGGCTAAAAATAAATATATTTCTCTGAAAATGGATATTGTAGTGGAGTCACTCTTTATGTATATCATGTATGTGATATGTGATACAGAATGGAAAGATATTTTCGGGATGTATTTGAATGGTTTTGATCTTGAGGAATACCCATTGATCACTAGTGGGGATTTCAATGTCATTGTAGAGCCATATGTGAAGAAAGAAATGGAATCATTTCATCAATTGGCATTCCTGAGCTTTGTCCATTTCATTGAAGGGAGGGGACTCCTCGATATGGGATACTCTGGGATTGTTTAACTTGGTTCCATAACCCAAAAGAGATTTTATGTATTTGGAATCATCTAGATCTGTTCTTGGCTAACATACACACCATATGTAGGTTCCCCAATTCATTGGTTGATCATCTTGGTCGTGGTATATCAGATCACTCACCTATACATGGTTCTTTCTGTCCTAGATAGGATAGCTAATAGTGGGATCATTTCTATACTCACATTGTTGTTATTCATGGATATCATTAGCTTTTCAATTCTATTTAGTGGGAAACTACTAAATGTTACTCTTGGGTGTCCATCCATAACAAGTTGAGGTGGAATAATCACAATTTAAAATTTTTGGCAAAGAACAACCCTCTATTGAACAGGACTAGGAAAACCATAAGGCATAGATAGAGAGACATTAACATGGAATTGATGGTACAAGGGATGATATGGACTTCCATGATATCTCAAATAAGATAAACATCAGGGGATAAATAATTCTAAAATAAAAGTTCATGAATCTGCATGGATCAAGAGTTAAATGGAAACATGGAGGTTCTAGTAACTCAGCTTACTTACATTCATGTATAAATGAAAGAAGGTGGATAGTGAAATAGAATATCATTCTTGAAGATAGATCATACTCACTTGATAAAGACATGGATGTGGGTTTTGATTATTTATTCTTCAATAATATTTTTTTAGGGCCTAATATGAAATTAGAAAATGGGAATCTAAGAGGAAATGTGGATCTGTTGGAGGGGATTCCAAACCAAATGTCCAACCAAGAAAATTTTCTACTAAAAGTGATACATGACAAGAAGAATGTGTATGATTCCATGAGGAACCTTTATCTGGTGGGTTCCCTAGACCTCGATGGCTTCCCCCGATCATTCTATAGGGCCATGGGTGCTGATTAATGATTACAATATTATGGCCATCTAGGACTTCATTCGGGGTATATCAATACCAATAGTGGAAGATGTTATGCCTCTAATAATGTTATCAAAAATCTAGGATCTGTCTTCCATTCTTGATTATAGGACAATATGTATTTCTAAAGTCACTTATAAGATTTTATCAAGAATTTTCTAGTCATGTTTGTCCATGAACGTTCCACAGTTGATCTATTTAGAGAAGAAGGTCTTTGCTAAGGATTAGTATATTCCGGGAGTGGTTAAATTGGATCAAGAAATGATTCATGTTATTAACTCAAAACCCAGGGATCAAAAATTGCATTAAATATGGATATGAATACGTCCAACAAAAGAATGGAATGTGTCTTCCTCAACGGGGATCTAATCGGTATGTGTCTCTCCTCTTGGTCTATAAATATGTTTTTTTAGATGTTTTAGCTTATCCTAGATTGTGGTATCCATCATGTGTAAGTGTCATGGTTTTTTCATAAATTTCCATAGGATTATTTAAGGGAGACCGATATCCCTGAACCTCTTTATTCACATGTAAGACACTCTTATACAAGTTATTAAGAAAAGGATATCAACATAGAACAAAATTACCTACTGTAGAAGAATAAACCAACCTCTTATTTCTCACAAGATGTTTGAAGATGATACTATTTTCTTTATTAATTCATGCATAAGATCGGTTGGTGGACTAAATAAAATCCATGAAGAGTATTTCAATTGGATTGGAAAAATGATTAACAGATCCATGAGGAGCCTTTATGTTTCAAAAAGATACGACAGCAGGCTGACCTCCGCCCAATGTAACAAATTAGATTAGGAGATAACATTTTTTCTTCTAGAATACCTCAGTTATAAAGAGATATAGTTCCCACCAATCACATAATGAAAACAATTCATATTTATGCCTCAATAAAATATAAAATTTCTTTTTTTAAAACACATGAAAATAAATTGGCATTAGTAGGAATTTATAATATTATAACTCATAAAAAGAATGATAATCAAAAATAATTCATCATATAAATACACATGAAAAATATATAGGTCTCACAAACATATTTCCATCATATAAATTAAAAATAGAGAAATAATAAAAATGATAACATTGGATCATAACCCATATAATCTTAATTAATATCATTTTATGTAATCCTGAATTGAAAATTATTTTGAAAGTATACCTGTAATATTTTTCATTGAAAATAACCTTTTATATTTAAATATTAACTTTTCCAAAAAGATCAAAAAATATTGTCCAAAAAATTTTAATTAAAAAATATCCACTACAACATCCAAACAAATCATTAAAAAGTTATGAAATCCTGATCATGAAAATTAGAATTCATTTCATACTCATTAAAATAATATTCCATTTACAATTTTGTTATAATCCAAAAGGGAATAATTTGTAAAATGAAATTATGATTCATTTCAAACAATAATTTAATATATTCAAATATTGTAAAAACATTGTCTGAAAAATAATTTTATAATACTAAAAAAAATTTCAATTTTTTTAGATAACATGGATACAGATGAAAAAAGTGTTTTTGACAAAAGATTTATATAATGTATGTTATCCTTAATAAAACTTTTGGAATCTAGAGTATATAAAGAGATGAAAATGAATGAAAAAGAATGTAATTTAGGAAAAATATAGTGGTGAGGAAAATTAATTTATTAATTGGGAGACAGAATATAATATTTCAACATTGAAAACACAATCACAATAAATATTGAAAAACAATTAGAATGTAACAACAACCTGTAATTACATTGGTATTTTTTGAATCATCATAACAATGGAATATAGAACATTATATGTATTTTTATAACACATAATTTTATTGAAAATAGGAATATGATACATTCACGGTCGGAATATACACCACAAAAAATGTTTCTTATAAGGCATGTGTCCTAATGAAATTATTGTGAGATGAGGATCACATACCTTAATTATCAACATGGTTGAAGATATTTGAATCATTTATTTGGATAAATAAAATTTCAATACATTGTTAAACACAATAACTATTCTTCAGGGAACCTCATTATATTTAAACCTAAATCCTTCATAGGAGGGTACACAAATAAAAATAACTACTCTTGGATGTGTGAGGGTTTGTATGGAAATTATTTCTATTTATTTCAGAATAATTTATTTTAGGATGTTTGAATAGGAGAATACATGTGGAGGCCATTTATAAGTGTTGGTGAAGGAACAATTGTATCTCTTGCCACGAAAATATTTCCCCACATTTTAATCTATACAAAGGGATCCATGATGTCTCACTATCAAACATTAAATGATATAAATTCAATATATTTCAATAAAATGGAATGTGGATAAATATTTAGTTATTATAACCATTATTGTTTTGGATTAACCCTTTGTAAATCTATTTTATCCTTAACCGTAGTAATTAATTTTTATTTTTAATACTATTAATTTTAAAAAAACGAATATAGACATATTAAATAATATATATATTAATTAATCTAAATATGAAATCCTTTTAACAAATTAAATTCATAGAAATTGAATAACTGAATTAAAAAATAAACCTGTAGACGAGATGAAAAAATGTTTATAAAGAAAAAAATTGAATATATAAAAAGTTTTAATAAAAACAACAATATGAAATGGAATAAATTGAACAAAAATAGATTAATTAAATTAATATTTTACTTATTAACTAATAAAAAAATCTGAAAATAAAATTGGGAGAGTAAATGCGTTATTTAAAATGGGAATTTTTAATAGAGGTAATTAATTTTTATTATTCGTCAATATATTAATCCTTTCAATAAAATATCAGAATTTTAGTCAAGGAGGATTTTGAAATGATTTTTTCAAAATTTAATGTAATTTTAATAAATATGTTTTCAAAAAAAGGAAAAAATTCTTTTTTTTAAATTGTATTAAACACTTTTTGGAGAAAATGGTATTTTCAATAAATATAAAGACAATACTAAAATTTATGTACATTTTAGTAAATATTTTTTATTTATATAGAACGATTATTATTAAAATTTAATTTTTTTATTCCAATAAATATCCCAATCATTAATGGATTGTTTATAACTATTTTATTTTGATAATAATATTAATAGATTATCATTGATTTCTAAAACTCAACGTTTTGTCTGACAGAAGCTATAAAAGTAATTAAAATTATTTGAAAAAATATATATTTCATAGAATCTTGGTATTTTACATTCTATCACCAATAAAATTATTTTATTCATCTCAATAATATTAAATTTAAATAAAAAATTGAGGATAATTAGGGATCATTACTTCTTTTAGTTAGCACATAGCTTCCTCAAGCTGATGGTTTCTCCATAATACATTAACCAAGTGAGTGGTCATATGTTGAATAAATTTATCTCTACTATCCATAATCTATGCCAGTTACTCCACATATGAATGATTTTTATTCTATTGTATGGCCTATGAGTTCGGTAAGTGTGAGTGATTTTGTATATACATCCTCATGAGAGATACATGGAATACATAATGGACATCAAATAAGTTCTGTATAAGATCCAATAAATGAGAAATATTTAATATATGATAAATAATTTTAAAATTTATAATATATCCTATCATATTTATCCCTTATTTTGAAATGTAATTGAATTCTTCCATGGTTAAATTCTTCAAATATATTATCAATATCATCAAATTCCCAATCCTGCTGATTATTGTCAACAAAACATTTCTATCAACATTTTCCTAGCCATATATGTTGTTGAATGTCCCTGACCTTCTCTACTATTTATTTATCTAGCCCATGTCCTAAAATAATTCATTCTCCAACTTCATCCCAGTACATTTGTGTTCTTAAATTAATTTCATAGATGGATTCATAAGGATCCATCAGAATGCCTTGGTGAAAGGTATTTTTCTATAAATACTCAACTATAGTATGGTGTTGATTCCAACCACCATTTAAATACATAAAAATGATATCAATATATCCTATATGACAATAATTGTTATCTCAGATAGAAAAATTGTATGAGGATTATATTGAAGGATAAAACACATCTCTATATTTTGAAAATGTTGGAGGCTTCATCAATACATTGAGGTTGTCCTCAGATACTGGTTAGATACAATTGAATGTGTTACTCCATGTAACCATACCATTTTAATTATTCTATATTCTAGAAATCTGATCTAGAGAGAAATCATCTCTGATAATGATATTGTTTTTAACTATGTAATGAAGTCGACTATGACAGATACGTTATGCGGAATATGATGACAAAATCCATGATGATGTTTTCCCATTTCAATTATAGTATGGGTAATGAGTGTAACATCTTGTTATATTTTAGTCTCTTAGCCTCATGTTTCAAACATATCAATAAAAAGAATAAAAACTCATCAATATCACTCTTCATTACATCCCACCAAAAACACTCATTCAAATATAATAACATCTGTGTACTTCATCAATGAATAGAGAAATAATATCTTTTAACCTATTATAATAGGACCTTTTTCAAATAATATCTCGATAGAACAAATACATGGTTCATAACCCTTATAATTCCATAATGATCTTTTTAAATCTTATGACCATGTATCACATTATTCCAAAGATTCACATCCTACTTCTATAATCTTTTAATCTCTATTTTGATTGATCATTGAACAATGATTTGATATATATAACATTTATTATCTACCATCAACATTTCATGGTCCATCCTCTATAAATATATAAATAGTGTATCTTTTTCTATCATCATCATCATTGATTAACTAGAATGATCCATTTTACTCAATGAATTGGTCACCTTGTTTTCTATATCAATGAGTTAATGTATTGAGTATTCGTAATCATCAATAAGATTCAAAAATCCTTTGTAGAACATATTCAACAACTTCTCTATGAATATATATATATATATTAAAAAGGTCTGATCAATATATATTCCACACAATTATCCATAAATAAAATTTCTCATTATATTTAATGGAAAATTTACCATAGTCGACACCAAATCATGAGCTTTATAATTTTCCACATAGACCTTCAATTGTAGTTTGGTATAAGATATAAATTTTCATTCATCATGAAAACACATCCTAGTCCCTTCATGGATGCATCACTATAGATTAAAAACCATCTACTATATAAGGTAATTTCTGAACATGTGTACTGACTAATATTCTATAACATTCCTTCCTAGGTCCCATAAATCGATGCCTAGAGATGGTCAGTCACATGACCTCATGTGCACCACCATGTATGATAGAAGCGTCCAGCGAATAGTGAGGATATAATATAAAAAATTGGGTGACTATACCTACTATATAAGAGTGATAAAAAAGCATAAAAATATGAGAAAAATTTATAAATACATAACCTAAACTAAACAATAACAATTGAAGACCAAATTAAGAAATACAATATCAAAAACAAAAAAATAACTATGATCTGCAAAAAAAATTATAAATTATCAATATAAAAAACATAAAATAAATAAATTCATTGAAAACGCTATAGGGGTTCCTATTTACGTGTGGTTCCTTCATCCATGCTCAATACAAACTCATCCATCTTACATATGACACATTCCCTTATCTTTTATGGTAATCATGAAGCCTATTCAGGTAAAAATCAGGCATCCTGAGTAGTCTGTGCATAAAACTCCGAAGGACACAACCAATGGAGTCTATAAAAATGTCATGTCAAATATTACATTTTGATTAATAAAATATAAAATACAAAAAAATGTAAACAACATACATATATTATGTATTTCATTATTTGACCATATAAACCTCAAGGTTCCAAATGATACCAAAACACACAATACATACATTGGCCAATGTTGGTGTCTAAAACATAAAACATATTAAATTTATAAAATCATAATCACACATGGTATTTTATTATCCATTTCAAATAAATTCATAGTATGACCACATGTAAATATAGTCCAATGCAAACATTTTGGTCCTAGAACAAATTGGAATAGTCCCCATGGGTATTTAAAGCATTAGTTTGTCTCCCACAACTCGTTTATCAAATAATAACATAAGTTTTATTATGAGCCAAAAACCCATGTTCGAATCTAATTATCACTTGAATAAATTTGTTTCTAGACTTCCATTTATGGCCCCCCATGGGTATTTGAATCGTCTGATAGTGACCCACAACCCATTTATCATTCAATATCACTATTGCACTTTTGATGCTACCGTCTATCTCCCTCACTCATCTATCAAAAATGAAAAAAAACTCATATTTATCACAATTATCATGGTTATTCATCAATAAAACATTCCAAAATAATTCACATCAAGATATACCATTTCAATTTATCACAAAAATAAGGATTCAATACATTGATAACATGAAACAATTCTATCAATTCTCCATTAAACAATTTTAAAATATTCAATGAATATTACCCACTAAAGTCAAGTCAATCACCTCATAATGCCTATTACTAATTACAATACATAAAAATAATTAACTAATTACACATAACAAGTTCTAATCGATTCCACAATAAAACATTACAATACTTAATTCACTAATTAATTAATCCAATTCCTACAAATTTCCTAATCACAACTTTACATTAATTAATTCATCAATTAAAAAATATGATTCAATATTCTGAAAAAATAATTAGTCAATAAATTTATTCAATACAATTTTAATTTCTCAAACATGCCAATTGAAATAACAAATGCATACACACAATCAGAATCAAGATAAATAGAATCAAATTTAGACCACATACCTAAAAATTGATGTCAAATTCTAGCCAACAGAAATTACCAATTGAATTCCAACAACCAGAATCATAATGGGGAATGATGTATTGATATGAAACCTAGATCCAATATCAAACTAATTATAATACAAGAAAAAAAATATGTAGTACAATAAAAAAATTGAAAAATATCAATCCAATATATTAGAGAATGAATGTATATAGGGAGGAAACATATTTGGATTAGAATTTCTTATCTAGAGTTGTTACGGTCTATTGAAGAATCTTCAATTCATCAAGAACAGAGGTTGGAATGACTTTAAATCTATACAAGAACCTCAAATAATTTGGTAAATAGGTTTGAGGGTGAGCTATGGTTTTTTGGGATATAATATGGGGGTAAATGATTTTATAATTCATTTTCTGGGGATTTAATTTACTCATAAATGACTTCATGGGTTGGGGTGCACAGTTTTTTGAACCCTACCCCACTTCTAGGGTAGTGTACGGTTACTTAAATGAAATAACATAGTATTAAAAACCATGTTTCATCCATGCAATCCCTCTCTATATGCAGTTATATTGTTTTTTTAGGCAGGTCACATGGTTTGTAAAAAACATGTGCCAACAATACCCTACTCAAAAACATTCAAAAAACATTCTAATTTCACTCAAATTCTTCCATGATAAAATAAAAACAATATATACTCAAAATAGTGTTAAAATAATACATTTTAATGAGCATGAGATATCTCTAAAAATGTTTATGATCATAAAATATACCCACTATAAAATAGACTGTCTTCAAACTATTCTCCCAAGAATCCCAATGATTCTGAGTAAAAAAAATTGGCACATGGACAAAATATTTCTTCTATATCCCATGTTTCCTACTACAAACTACCATTAATAAAAATTAAAAGAACTATTATCATAGTCATTCCCCACAAAACTTTCTCACTCTGATAAAAAACACATATCAGATTCTCCTAATGCACTCATCACATTCACGCTCAACATCATCCACATTGATCAATGAGAGTGTTCAGGGGTAGTACTGTCGAAGCTGTCACACATGAAAAATGTCAGGCATAACATTACACCATTTTGGAAGATCAAATTGGTATGATATCAGTCCAATAATCTCCATAACATCAAATGGTTCATCAAAACTAGGTGCCAACATTCCCAAGATCTGTATCCTATGCATAAAACATTGATTGACTATGATCCATAACCATATGATTCTGAATCAAGTGTACTTTCTCCAACATCTCCTCGATGATACTCGGTCCCAACACATCTGACTCACCAATTACCATCCAAAATAGTGTTGATCTATATGTACTACCACAAGGATCCAAAAATGGTTTCATCTGTATAGTATCCTAATACAATTTTTTTTAATGAAACTCTAAAATATCTATGTCCTTCTCCTATGAACCACCAAATTCTATGACACACTCTTGTGGAATATCCTCAAGACCTTGTATAGTATTATCTAAATTAAAATCTATTTGTGGGTGGAATGTTTTACTTAGTAAAAAATGTGTAATAACACCATCTTTACCCCCATTTATAAGTGTGAAGTTGAATATGGGTCATGGTCTGAAATAAAACATTATGGTGCAACATATATATAAACTATATCACAAATGTATATATTTCCAAACATATCCACTCAGATTGTCTCTATTATATGTAAGAAGTGATCTAATTTGTCAATTGTTCCATAACAACAAAAACAAAATCATTCATCCAATCTGTCCTTTGGATACACACCACAAAATCCAAGGTATCGTTGACCCACATACATTTACAAACGGAAAGTTGTTGTATATATCCACTGGTTGATTTATTTGTGGCATTCACCTATCGATAGGAGTAGCATCATGTCATGAACTCTACTATCTCCATTTTCATGCCCTTCCACCAAAACTATGATCATAGATCATGGTATAATTTTTTCACATGTATATTTACCTCCCACATTATGGAATGAAATTCACATATAAGATCTTACCAAATTCTCATAGGTACACAAACCGATTCCAAAAAAATGATCTCATCCACATTTATTTTATAATCATAAGGGGACTCCCCACCTTGAAGGATTTAACAAAAGGACCAACATTTTGGATATTTATATTCTCTCTCTCTAATCCAGCTCAAAAGTGTATACATAACTTAAATTGATGTGAGATTTATGTTCCCTAGACCCTCTGATGGCACAACATTCATTTCAGTTAGTAAAGTCATCATTTTTCAATCATCACTATACTACAAAACTTCTTTACTATGAGTTTTCTTACATAGAGAATCATCAAAATTGTTCCCCTTTTGAGGTGTATGTGGTAGCTCGAAATCAAATTAATGCATATACTCATCTCATTATTGGTGCCGTATATTCAAATATCATTGTGAAATGATATTCTTTAAGTTATTGGGATCAGTATAAAAAATGAACTTTTCACCTAGTAGCCAATTTCGTGAACTCTTAAAAATAATAAACCACTCCACCTAACATGATATTGTTTGTAGGGTATTCTTGTTAATGTTCCCACAACATTCATTTCCAATATGCTACAAATCATTGTCACTCTACTAAGAATACTCCAAGACCGATACTAGAATCTTAAAAAACTACTTATAATATTTATCTAGATCGAGAAGGATAAATATTGGCACCATAATCAAGTACTTATTAAACACCTAGAAGAAATTATCCGATGATCCAGAACATCAATAAATTACTCCACTCTTGGTAAATACATAATAATGCATGATAATATTTGAATATTTCAAGATAAACCAATGAGAATTTCCTTCTAAACCCATAATATTGTATATATAAAAAATATTATTGGGATTCTCCCATCAAACAATTTCCTTAACCTTCTTTTAGTCCACTGAAAACCTGTACATCAAGATTATATCACCCGTGATGTTTACCATGTCAGTAGAAAACTGAAACATAGTAGCATGTTCTATTACTGATAATCTCTCACCGTAATTAAGAATTTATTAGGATATTGGAATTATTTTCATGAGTCGTGGATTACACCCACATTTTATCCTCAAAAATATCAAAAAAAATGATCTAGGTACAGATGGATGATTTTGTTCATTAAGGAAATAAACATTGCTGGTGTGTTCATCAACCCAAATAGCATAAAAACATATTCATAATGTTCATACCTACTTATAAAACGTGATTGAGTTATATCATAAGTATAATACCTCAAATAATGATACATTGATCTCAGATCAGTCATAGAGAAGACACAAGATCCCATCAACCATTCAAAATTATCATCAATACATAGAAGAAAATATAGTATGTTCATTTTCATCCTGTTAAAATTTTTGTAGAAGATAAATAACCATAGAGTCCCACCATATTTCTTTGAAAACAAGACTAGAGAACCCCATGGTGAATTACAAGGAAGGATAAACCATTTATCCATCAACTCTTCTAGTTTATTCTTAATTTTGTGAATCTGTTTTCTTCAATTCATTATGGTGGAATAGAAACTAGTTCAACCACAAGAATGATCTCAATTGTAAATAACAAATCTCTCTGAGATATTATCCACAACAAGTCTTATGAAAAAATATCCTGAAATATATTTACTACATGTTTGTGGAAATCCTTCATTACAACTAGATCACTGAGAAACAGGCAAGGAAACCGGGTGGTAAGCTCCCCTAGTTACTGAATAATTTGCACTTCATAGCCAACATGGATATTCCACTATTCATGTTATCCATTGGATGAAATTCTCATAAATATTATTCTTACTCTAAATGGATTCACATTTTTTCATCCATCATAAAGCATATTTCTTCCACTAGAATCGTTATTTTGGTTCCCCTTATAAATTATGGCATGATTTTACACATCAGAAAAATTAATCAACCTAATGATATTCACCTTAACATAATTTCTCCATTAAACCTATCCAGAAACCACTTTCCTACAGTATCCTCATCACCCTGAAACTCTATAATAAAGAACTATAAATTTCTAAAGTGTCTACCACAATATATCACTAATATACTTCCATGTTTCAATATTATAAACTCAGATACCCTCTCCTTCCTAAGCATCTTATGGTATAAGTGCTCTAGGATATTCTCATAAAACTCCCGCACTACATATAATACAACTATCCAACTCGATTCTATATCTCTGCCCAACACATTTCTTGACCAAACAATATGTGAGCATACATTTTGACTCCCTTATCATTAACAGTCACCATTTGATCATGTATTGTCTAGTTGGATTGTATCCCGAACATGACTACTTATGGTCCACCCTCTCTAGAGAAATATGGAGGGTGCTACAAGTTTAAAACTCTTGTGTTAGACTAGATATAATTTCGAAAACTCTCCTTGGGTCTCATTCCATAAAATTCATGAACCGCGAAATTTTCCCTCAAAACTACTCTCTGACTTACTCACCCACTGTTATTTCCTCCTCCAGTTCCAATAATGGATGATCATTTACATCCATAACTTCTTTTCATCCTCTCAAACAGAATCATTACAGAGGTATACCACAATAACTGTAAAAAACACAACATAGGACATCATTCACAACATTAACAAAGTCAACAACACCGTTTCACAAAATAGTACATCATAAGAAATTCCCCAAATCCCTTCCAGTAACCAAAGTCTAGGTGTTATCACTATTCCTAACAATACCTCATCTAATTATTAGTTAACAAGGGGTAAACAGATTCTAACTATTAAAATTTATTATTAGTCAACCATTTATCCACATTTTTAATCATTTTACATTTTTTTTAATTAATATTAATCTGGTTTTTACTTCAAATACACTCAAAAAGGATATTCAATTTCACATAAACAACTTATCCAAACTATTATATTCAAGTGCATGTCTAAAATAATACATGTCACTAAACAAATGAGTTACTATAATGATACATCCATACATAACTATAAATATATGCTTATCCACAAGTCAAATCAATGAATATATCATAACGAAATAGCATCACACCACAAATGCATCACCAAAGGTTATATAAAATCCAAAAGTAATAACATGCACTAATAATAATATTCCCACCCTGGGTTCTTAGTTTTTCCATCATTCAACGGTTTGATACTCCCATTAATGAGCTCTTGTCCATGACCATAATCATCCTTGCAAAGATTATAAATTTAGTAAATAGAATGGAAAAATAAAAAAATGATAACTAAGGTCTGATACCACTTTGTAACATCATGAACGGAGTTCCACGCACTTCTTCCCCGATCTGGTCAGTCACATGACCTCAATCATGCATCAATGTAAACCATATTATTCTTACTAGAAGTTAGGAACTAAAAAAATCATGGGTATAATATACCCACATTTTTAGAGTAATACAAGTGAGGAAATAATTAACAATAACCAAATGATATAAGGAAAAACTAGACGAAACAAGAATCACATGATGAAAAAATCAAGAAATAGAATATCAAAAACTAAATAATAGAAAAGTCATTCCAAATAAATGTCTACTGTCAATATGATAATCCCAAGATAATAATTCACACTGAAAACTCTATGAGGGCACCAAATCAAGTTTGTTTCCATCATCTATGATACATCATAACATAGCCTTCTAACATTGTAATGTTTCCCGTATCTTGTGTTACAATCCTAAAGTATATTTGGGTACCAGTTAGGTATCCAAATTAGGGTGTGATTAAAACATTCTATACAACTAAAAACAGCATCTAAAAAATATATAATTATATAGTGTATTATATTGTATAAGGATTAAAATAAAATATTTAAAGTTAACACATTACATATATTCAATTATTCCTTATATAACAACATAAACCCCTGTATTCTAAGGAAACTAGAACCCTCAATACCTACTTCACCCCATGCTGGTGTCTAAAAAACAATAAATGTTCAATTTAAAAAATCATTATGACATATGCTTATTAATTCTTATTTTTATTTAAAATTATATAACATATAATAGTTACCATTACCCAATATCAACATTTTGGTCTTAGAATGACGTGTCTATGACCCCGTGGGAATATGAATTATCAGAAAGTGTCTCATAAACAATTTATCAAACTATAACAGAAGTGGTATTTTGATCTAGTGGTCCTTATCCCACACTCAGTATCACTAACATGAAATTTTGGTCTATAACACCATGCCTTGCACAATGTGGGTATGGGAATAATTAGTTACTGTCCCCCAACTTTTTTACAAATCAATCACATATGTGGGGTTTTGAAGCAGCAGTTAGTGTCCCACACTCATTTATTCAACAGGAAAAAAAATCACATTTATCTCAAATATAAATGTTATTCATAATTAATTCATTCCCCAAAATTTCACATCTTGATATACCATTTAAATTTAGCATAAAAACATTATTCAAACAATTAATGACATGAAATTATATTTTGAATTCAATATTAAACCATTTGGTAATATTTAATTTGTAAAAACCATTAAATCCAATTGAACCATCTAATAATATTCATTTTCAATTAATTCATATCAAATTTACTGAAAAATTACACATTCCCAGTTTCTCATCAATTACAAAATCACACATTCCATTAATTAGTGCACCAATTAATTAATCCAATTCCTAAAAATTATAAAAAAACAACATTCCATTAGTTAAATTATCAATTAAATAATCCAATTGCATGTTTTCATAAATTATTAAATAAATTAATTTATTTAACACTTGATTAAATTATCAAACATTATAATTGAAATCTATAAATGAATATAGAAAATTTAAAAAAAAAAGAAATTGGGAATTAAATTTTGACCACCTACCGAATATTTATTACTAAATATCACCAATAGAAATCCCCAATTGAATCAAACCCACCCAGATCCCAAAGAGAAATGAGATATAGATCTTAAATCTATATCCAAGATCAGGGGAATCAATATCCACACAACATAGACCTATATAGATAAAAACAAAGGATGAAATTCCTCAAAATGTGGAGATAATAATGGGAGCTGGGTGGAAACCAATATGGATTATATTATCTTATCAAGAGAGGTTTTGACCCATCTATAGATCTTCAATTCATCAATAAGATAGGTGAGAATGACTTGTAATAATTTCGATAAATACAAAAAATGATATAAATAGTTTTAGGGATGTGGTAGGGGGTTTAATTATATAAGACATGGGTTTATTGATTTGTCTAAAAAAATTGGGTGACATAATTTCCACATGTATGGTTTCTTAGGGATTGGTGCCCATTTTTCCAAATCTTGTTCCTAAAATATGTGCCTCTTATAGGGGGAATCATTTCTACTATGATGGTGGATGATTTCAAAAAACATGAATCATCTATGAAAATCCTCTTAGTCTGGAGTTGCACTTTTTTCTAGGGTAGGGAACACAGTTTGGGAAAACATTGTCCCAACCATTCACTTCACATCTATAAGGCCCTAGCCTTAAACCTTACTTAATCTTGAGTTATTACAAGATTACACATTGAGGATCTTTTCAGGTTTAGAGTTTTAGAGAATTAGATCATGAAACTTGCATTACATTCTACATTTAAACAAAGTGGTTACATAAAAGACAGTATTCATTCTTCCCATCAACGGAAACATATTTAAAATAAAACATGGATTCATTCTTGACACATCCTTCACACTATCATCACATCATGTACCCTTCCCTTGACCTGTGAAAAACATTTCAAAAAAACTTGGGATGAGCATAAAAAGCTCAGTAAGGGATATAAAAATATGAGTTCATATATACATAAAAATGAAATCATACTTTATCCATAAAACATAGCCATATCAAATCATGAATAAATCATATAAAACATAAGACATAAATGTAACTTGAGGCATTCATAAAATTCTTACGTAGGGATTAACCCTCTTGGTTACGTTTGGAATACCCATCACAGTATATTCCCTAAATCTCTTCGGATAAACCATAACGTTTCACTCCTTCGCGTTACCAAATGCATTGTAGAGCTATATCGGGCTCACCTGCCCTTAGTTTATCACGGAACCACCCGTTTTCATAACAATTCCCAAGAACCATAACATAAATGTATCACATAAAACATGCATAAAGGAAACATAACATTTCCACATTTCAATCACAATATAACATTTTGGTATATTGAAATAATGAATCCATTCAAAAAGAAACCATTTACAAAACCATTTAAAACATTTAATAAAGAGATTTTTGAATCAAAGTGTACCATACCACCTTGAAGCTTAAAATTTTAAACCATTAATATCCATATAAATAAATCTTTAAAACCATTTTGAAAACATGGATATTAATAAGAACAAATAATTAAAACATTTAAAGCGATATTTTGGTTAAAGGGGTTTTACCAAAATTAGAGACACTTGAATACAATAATTGAGGAATAACATTTAGTCAGAACTTTATAATATCATGAGAATAAATGGATTCATGATATAATTCTCCAAAGGATAGTATATACACAATATAAGAGTTAATTGGTGCATAACAACAAGGAACTCTCAATAGAAATGTCAAATGTGATGAAATCCCTTATAAAGAAGGTATCCTTGAATTAAGGACAAATCAATCTCAAAAATATGTGTGACAAATATAAATACACCCTATATAAGTGGATATTAAGTGAAAAAAAATAAAAGGTCATTCACACATATTCAATGGATGACATATTAAATGACTACAAGTTGAACCCAAAGAAATTGAAATTGGGTTAAAAAGTTCCCTTGACAGCCTACCGGCATCACATCAAAATGAGTTGATGAGAGATAAAAAGTGTATCTCATCACTTGGACATAAAATTTACATCAATAAGGATATATTAGAACATATCCCAACATAACAATATTTAAATTAAAACACCCAACAAAAGAAGTCTATTAAAAAAGAGGAGGGTGAAAGGATCCCTTACTGACTTGGGTATCTTTCAAAACATACACCCCATGAAAGAAAGACAATAGATCATTGATGTAAATACTCATAAACGAAATTATATTACACAAAGAGTAGAATAATAGGCATTACATACACCACTCAATGGAATTTGTGGCAAATGTAGCATAAATCTCACGGGAATAAAAGTGAGATGAAAAATCCCTTACGAAAACTCGGCAGCCTAACGGCGCCACATAAAACTTCCGAATATGGATTGATGAGATCAAATAGGGTATCTCATCACATTACAATAAAATGTACAGAAATAGGAATATAAAAGAACATCCCCTAACATTACAAAGAGGAGCTTAAAAGGAGTGACATAAAGGAGAGTACTTAAAAACAAATAGAGAGGTTAGATCTCTTACGAAAGTTCGGCAGCCTAACGGCGCCACTCAAAACTTCCAAAATGGATTGATGAGAGAGAATAGGGTCTCTCATCACATGAACATAAAAATTACAGTAAGTGTAATATAAAATATCATCCCAATAACAAGAAAGATGAGCTTTAAAAGGAATGACATAAAAGTGTGTACTTAAAAAGAAAGAGAGGAGTATGATCCCTTACCTCGGGTCCGACTTGACTCGATAATTCTTTAATATCCTGAATAATAAACTTGAATTAATTTCTACTTCCTTAATAACCTTTTCCAAGTTCATTATTCCTTTTATATCACTTATTACCATGTCATAAACATTATGTAATCATTTAAGTTAATAATATTTTTTTTGCCGATATTTGGTTCTTAAGTCGAAAGTGGACTTATTACAATTACATGTTGTTCGTGTGGCCAAATGTTTATTATATCCATAATTGTATTCATGATTTATATATCATATATGTCATATGTATCCAGTAAATTTATGCATTCATAACATTACATAATCATTTAGAGGTAAGAAATGAAATGCACCGTTCATGGAGACGGTAAGCCGTACGTACGCATGAACGCTACTTTCATTTCTATTTCATATTTTATTGATTAGAATAATAATGATATAAAGGTATATTATAATTCCAGTATAATATAATATATAATATCATAGTTCAATCCTTTATACGTCCCACATATGGTATTTAATGAATCAAATCACTTTGAGGGGGCGGTAGTCCGCACTTCCTTAAATGAAGATATCGTGTATACCTATAATGGAAGCCATAAAGGTAAGACACAATTGAAAAATACTGAAGCATAAGTAAAACATAAACATATTATATATCATATATAAAAATAGTGACATCATAATGGCCACCTTTGAAGGTGTTAAATGATTATTGAACAATCATCGTTTCGGGAGGCAGAATTTCTCCATCCACGGAAACCGTATGTTCTTTATCCATTTGATGTAGATGTGTGAGAGTTTAGCTCGAATAAATCTTATAAAAACATCCCAGTATATTGAAGATACTGTTTTTGTTACAAAATAATTAAATAAAAAGAGTTTAGGGGGTTGGAGAAGCAAAATAAAACAAATGAACATTAGAGAATGAATTACCTTTAAAAGTGTAACTCCTTTTGATTTGAGCCTAAAGGCTTCCCTTGAAAGGATTCTGCCCAAAGGGAATCCTCTAGGATGAGGAGAGATATGTGGAGAGAGTAAATGGGCAGGGTTTGACCAAGACAAAGGCTTGAGGAGTGTGTGAAATTAGGTAGAGGAGGGGGAATTTTATAAGAGGAGAGGAGGGGCACTTTTGGAAAGTAAGAAATATTACTTTATTTGAAAATGTTTTTCGGTTTTAAAAGGTCCCAAATTGATATAATTAATGGATAAGATGATAAGTGTTCGAAATCCACCCATACAATACGTTTTGGACATGTGTAGTTCATAGATTTTACATTTTATTTTCATTTTATTTAAATCGTCAAATAATGATGTCATCGCTGCATCATTATTATGTCATATATAATTTATTTTATTTAATGTCTAAAAATTATAAAAAAACTACTATGATGTATTGAATCTTGTTATCTTTCTAATTACTATTTATAATCAAAAATCTTACTTTTATAACCCCATTTAAAAATTGTTTTAGTAAAACATATCATGTTTGTGCCATTTTTTACATTAACATTAAATAAAAGGTATTTATGTCTTTTTCCAACCAAAGTGGCTCCATGGGGTCCCCAAGTAGACCCATGGCTTGTCTTGGTCGGCCATGACACAACCAATGAGGGTAGGACATGTTTAAAGATCATCTTATTTTATTAAAGCATTATTTTTACCATAAACTACACTAATTACCACTAATCGCGATTAAAAACTTAATAAATTACTATTCACCAAAAAATTATTTTTATCCCATTGAACCACATTTTACTTCTTAATGAAAACCATGTATGTCGGATTTTTTAAATTCAAAACACAAAGATGGAAAAATTTCATTTAAATGGAAAAATCAGTTTTTATAAGTACCACTTAGTGGTTTCACTATTCATCAAAAATTGATGTTTTTTAGAAAATTACCAAAAATTCACCCTAAGCTATATTTGATATTATGAATTAAAAAATGAAGTCTATTTTAAAAAATTCTAAATATATAAGTCACATTAATTAATTTAATAATTAATTCCATCTGTCAGAGCAAATAGCGTGTTTTTATGAAACAATAAGTATCAAAAGATTGACACTAGTTTAAGTCCGATTTCAAAGTGAAATTAATTCCAACGACCAATATTGGATTAAATGGTAAAAATATTTTCTAATTTCACTTTAAAACCAATTCAAAAGATAATATAATCATATAAATAAATTATATTAAAAAGTGGTTTTGAATTAAAATATAACATTTTACACTATTCATTAAAAAAAGGACATTATCGGAAAGGTACCAAAAATTTACACAAAGTAAATTTTAATGTCCTAATTCTTAAGAAGAGTTCTATTTGGTCCAACAGAATGTGTAAGAGTGAACAAAACTATATTTAATGACGGTTCTCCATCAAAAGGCGATAAGTGAACCTTTAGTGAAAACTAGGGCATATATGCCTAAAATTAAATTCTTTCTGTATTTTAAGCCTCTATCCTTTATTGGATAAATGTAAAAATATTTAAAAACATATATAATCATATTTTAGTTATTTCTATCCATTCCCACCAATACAACGGCTACATGTTAACTACCATTTAAAATAATATTATTTTATTATTAGAGTGCAACGTAAGATTCCCACGAAACTCGTTGTTGCGTGTCAGGTACGCCATCGAGCTTAACGTCCCCTTTAAAGTCATATTAATATTTTATTCAAAAATATGGATAAATATGAAAATTTCATATTCTTTATTTACCTAGGGTGTTACATCCTTCCCCACTTTTGGGAATTGCGTCCTCGCAATTTTTAAAATTGAGCTTGGAAACATCCTTGAAAGTCCCACATCGGAACAAGAGTAAGTAAAACAATCACTTTAAAATAAATGAAGATAAGTACAGAGGTCACCCGAGTTAACCCATACTAGGATTCCATGTAGAAAAACATGGACATGGAAGAAAAATCAAAAGTTCATGTTCTTTAGGGAGAGTGATAGAAAACATGTTTAGGAGAAAGTTAACCACGAGAAAATCACAAACGTGTGATGGGTTAAATGGTATTCGATTCCCCAGTAGGAAAAGATAATAGAAAACATTTTTGTTTTAAGTTAATTTTTATATAGGAATTTATTCATAAGGAAACATAATCACTTATCATGTTGACTTTCAACTTTTACTATATTCCTTAATCAAACTCATATTTTTTCCAAAAGACAAGTATTTAGGGAGACTTGTTCTCATTAAGAGTACTATAATCAACTTCTAGAGAATCACCTAATCCACAAAAGAGAACTATATACAAACCATGTCTTTAGGATTTAACCAAAACCAAAACCATAAAGGTTAGTACAAGGTCAGACAATCCAGAAAAGGATAACCCTTTAAAAAGAAAATCTATGCTTAATCTCCAAAATTTGTCCAAAAAAACCCAAAGTTCAACGAGGACCATCCGATAAACAATTTATCCATAAAATTATTCAAATTAAACCAATCTAAGATTGAATCCCAAATATTTGAAGGATTTAGTCACATAGTCTTCCAAGTTAAATTGTAACATTTATCTCCAAACAACATTAGTTGCTCCTAAAGTCTCGAATTGAAAAGTAATTAACCTAATCACATATCCTCCAGGATAGGTTAATAATTTTCATAAATAACCCAAAATCAACTTACTCTTAATTCATAAAATCATATAACTAAAAAGAATCAGTCAAACTAACCAGGGACTTCACGTAGTCCAGTGGTAGGCGATAAATACCAGTCGCACTTTGGTTGTGGGTTCGATTCCCGCAGCTTTGTCCGACGCGACGGGTAGTCACACGGTCTGCGTGTTGTCCTTTTTCCAAAACTATATAATTCTTAAAACATTCCCCAAAATGAGATAAAATCATCAAAGATGATCATAACATATTTTAACCTCAAGTTTATCTCATGCCTTTCATTTTCCATCAGAACATATAATAACACATAATTACCTCAAAAGTAAGGATCATATAAACCCTAATGGTTACCTTAATAATTATTTCCTGCATTTCCACATCGAGTTGGCCATCTCATACATGATGCATCAGAGAACTCACCAAGGTTGAAGTGGTTGATCAAGAATACTTGATAGTTTGTTTAGAAGAACCATGATATTCCTCATTGAATCCCCCATCTCATCCAGTATCTTAATCAGAGAACCACCATAGTTTCCTTCAAACCCATTGTCACTTTGGTGCCTTCTAGATCCAGCCATTTACTAAAACCAAAAACGTCAGTGTGAGTATATCAACATAACCATCATGTACTAATGAGTAAGTTAAACACTAAGATATACTTACTCACTCACTTTATCTAAAACTAGGACTCTTTCTGAAATCCTAACCATTATGGTAATGTCACTTATGCTTAAAGAATACCCTATCCTCTAAAGTTATCTAAACCGACCTCTGATACCAACTATAAGGCCCCAGCTTTAAACCTTACTTAATCTTGAGTTATTTCAAAATTACACATTGAGGATCTTTTCAGGTTTAGAGTTTTAGAGAATTAGATCATGAAACTTGCATTACATTCTACATTTAAACAAAGTGGTTACATAAAATACAGTATTCATTCTTCCCATCAACGGAAACATATTTAAAATAAAACATGGATTCTTTATTGAAACATCCTTGACACTATCATCACATCATGTACCCTTCCCTTGACCTGTAAAAAACATTTCAAAAAAACTTGGGATGAGCATAAAAAGATCAGTAAGGGATATAAAAATATGAGTTCATATATACATAAGAATGAAATCATACTTTATCCATAAAACATAGGCATATCAAATCATGAATAAATCATAGAAAACATAAGACATAAATGTAACTTGAGGAATTCATAACATTCTTATGTAGGGAGTAACCCTCTTGGTTACGTTTGGAATACCCATCACAGTATATTCCCAAAATCTCTTCGGAGAAACCTTAACGTTTCACTCCTTCGCGTTACCCAATGCATTGGAGAGCTATATCGGGATCACCCGCCCTTAGTTTATCACGGAACCACCCGTTTTCATAAAAATTCCCAAGAACCATAACATAAATGTATCACATAAAACATACATAAAGGAAACATAACATTTCCACATTTCAATCACAATATAACATTTTGGTATATTGAAATAATTAATCCATTCAAGAAGAAACCATTTCCAAAACCATTTAAAACATATAATAAAGAGATTTTTGAATCAAAGTGTCCCATACCACCTTGAATCTTAAAATTTTAAACCATTAATATCCATATAAATAAATCCTTAAAACCATTTTGAAAACATGGATATTAATAAGAACAAATAATTAAAACATTTAAAGCGATATTTTGGTTAAAGGGGTTTTACCAAAGTTAGAGACACTTGAATACAATAATTGAGGAATAACATTTAGTCAAAACTTTATAATATAATGAGAATAAATGGATTCATGATATAATACTCCAAAGGATAGTATATACACCATATAAGAGTGAATTGGTGCATAACAACAAGGAACTCTCAATGAAATGTCAAATGTGATGAAATCCATTATAAAGAAGGTATCCTTAAATTATGGACAAATCAATCTCAAAAATATGAGTGAAAAATATAAATACACCCAATATAAGTGGATATTAAGTTTAAAACAATAAAAGGTCATTCACACATATTCAATGTATGACATATTCAATGAATACAAGTTGAACCCAAAGAAATTGAAATTGGGTTAAAAAGTTCCCTTGACAGCCTAACGGCATCACATCAAAATGATTTGATGAGAGATAAAAAGTGTATCTCATCACTTGGACATAAAATTTACATCAATAAGGATATATTAGAAGATATCCCAACATAACAATATGTAAATTAAAAGACCCAACAAAAGAAGTCTTTTAAAAAAGAGGAGGGTGAAAGGATCCCTTACTGACTTGGGTATCTTTCAAGACATACACCCCATGAAAGAAAGACAATTGATAATTGTTGTAAATACACATAAACGAAATTATATTACACAAATAGTAGAATAATGGGCAGTACATACACCACTCAATGTAATTTTTGGAAAATGTAGCATTATTCTCATGGGAATAAAAGTGAGATGAAAAATCCCTTACGAAAACTCGGCAGCCTAACAGCGCCACATAAAACTTCCGAATATGGATTGATGAGATCAAATAGGGTATCTAATCACATTAAAATAAAATTTACAGCAAGAGTAATATAAAATAACATCCCCCAACATTACAAATAGGCGCTTAAAAGAAGTGACATAAAGGAGAGTACTTAAAAAGAAAGAGAGAGGTTAGATCTCTTACCAAAGTTCGGCAGCCTAACGGCGCCACTCAAAACTTCCATAATAGATTTATGAGAGAGAGTAGGGTCTCTCATCACATGAACATAAAAATTACAGTAAGTGTAATATAAAATATCATCCCAATAACAAGAAAGATGATCTTTAAAAGGAATGACATAAAAGTGTGTACTTAAAAAGAAAGAGAGGAGTATGATCCCTTACTTCGGGTCCAACTTGACTCGATCATTCTTTAATATCCTGAATAATAAACTTGAGATAATTTCTACTTCCTTAAGAACCTTTTCCAAGTTCATTATTCCTTTTATATCACTTATTACCATGTCATAAACATTATGTAATCATCTAAGTTAATAATATTTGTTTTGCCGATATTTGGTTCTTAAGTCGAAAGTGGACTTCTTACAATTACTTGTTGTTCGTGTGGAAAAATGTTTATTATATCCAGAATTGTATTCATGATTTATATATCATATATGTCATATATATCCAGTACATTCATTCATTTATAACATTACATAATCATTTAGAGGTAAGAAATGAAATGCACCGTTCATGGAGACGGTAAGCCGTACGTACGCATGAACGCTACTTTCATTTCTATTTCGTATTTTATTGAATGGAATAATAATGATATAAAGGTATATTATAATTCCAGTATAATATAATATATAATATCATATTTCCATCCTTTATACGTCCCACATATGGTATTTAATGAATCAAATCACTTTGAGGGGGCGGTAGTCCGCACTTCCTTAAATGAAGATATCGCGTATACCCATAATGGAAGCCATAATGGTAAGACACAAATGAAAAATACAGAAGCATAAGTAAAACATAAACATATTATATATCATATATAAAAATAGTTACATCATTATGGCAACCTTTTAAGGTGTTAAATGAGTATTGAACAATCATCGTTTCGGGAGGCAGAATTTCGCCATCCACGGAAACCGTATGTTCATTAACCATTTGATGTAGTTGTGTGAGATTGTAGCTCGAATAAATCTAATAAAAACATCCCAGTATATTGAAGATACTGGTTTTGTTACAAAAGAATTAAATATAAATAGTTTAGGGGGTTGGAGAAGCAAAATAAAACAAATGAACATGAGAGAATGAATTACCTTTAAAAGTGTAAATCCTTTTGATTTGAGCCTAAAGGCTTCCCTAGAAAGGATTATGCCCAAAGGGAATCCTCTAGGATGAGTAGAGATATGTGGAGAGTGTAAATGGGCAGGGGTTGGCCGAGACAAAGGCTTGAGGAGTGTGTGAAATGAGGTAGAGGTGGTGGCCTTTTATAAGAGGAGAGGAGGGGCACTTTTGGAAAGTAAGAAATATTACTTTATTTGAAAATGTGTTTCGGTTTTAAAAGGTCCCACATTGATATAATTAGTGTATAAGGTGATAAGGGTTCTAAATACACCCATCCAATAAGTTCTGGACATGTGTATTTCATATATTTTACATTATATTTCTATTTTATTTAAATCGTCAAATAATGATGTCATCGCTGCATCATTATTATGTCATAAATAATTTAATTTATTTAATGTCTAAAAATTATAAAAAAAATACTATGATGTAGGAAATATTTTTATCTTTCCAATGACTATTTATAATCAAAAATCTGAATTTTATAACCCCATTTACAAATTGTTTTAGTAAAACATATCATGTTTGTGCGATTTTTTACATTAACATTAAATAAAAGGTATTTATGTCATTTTCCAACCAATGTGGATCCATAGGGTCCCCAAGTTTACCCATGGCTTTTCATTGTCGGCCATGACACAACCAATTAGGGTAGGACATGTGTCAAGCTCATCTCATTTTATTAAAGCATTATTTTTACCTTAAACTACACTAATTACCACTAATCGCGATTAAAAACTTAATAAGTAACTATTCACCAAAAAATTATTTTTATCCCATTGAACCACATTTTACTTCTTAATGACAACCATGTATGTCGGATTTTTTGAAATTCGAAACAAAAAGATGGAAAAATTTCATTTAAATGGAAAAATCAGTTTTTATAAGTACCACTTAGTGGTTTCACTATTCATCAAAAATTGAAGTTTTTCAGAAAATTACCAAAAATTCACCCTAAGCTATATTTGATATTATGAACTCAAAAATGAAGTTTATTTTACAAAATTAAAAATATATAATTCACATTAATTAATTTATTAATTAATTCCCGCTGTCAGAGAAAATAGCATGTTTTTATGAAACAATAAGTATCAAAAGATTGACACTAGTTTAAGTCCGATTTTAAAGTAAAATTAATTCCAACGACCACTATTGGTTTTAATGGTAAAAATATTTTCTAATTTCACTTTAAAACCAATTAAAATGATAATATAATCATATAAATAAATTAGATTAAAAAGATGTTTTGAATTAAAATATAACATTTTACACTATTCATTAAAAAAAAGAACTTTATCGGAAAGGTACCAAAAATTTACACAAAGTAAATTTTGATGTCCTAATTCTTAAGAAGAGTTATATTTGGTCCAATAGAATGTATAAGAGTGAACAAAACTATATTTAATGATGGCTCTCCATCAAAAGGCGATAAGTGAACCTTTAGTGAAAACTAGGGCATATATGCCTAAAATTGAATTCTTTCCGTATTTTAAGCCTCTATCCTTTATTGGATAAATGTAAAAATATTTAAAAACATATATAATCATATTTTAGTTATTTCTATCCATTCCCGCCAATACAACGGCTACATGTTAAGTACCATTTAAAATAATATTATTTTATTATTAGAGTGCAACGTAAGATTTCCACGAAACTCGTTGTTGCGTGTCGGGTACGCCATCGAGCATAACGTCCCCTTTAAAGTCATATTAATATTTTATTCACAAATATGGATAAATATGAAAATGTCATATTCTTTATTTACCTGGGGTGTTACAACATCCCGATTGCAAAGACAAACAAATCTCACCCAAATACACCAAACATAAAACAAAAAAAAAGGATTACTCTAAATAAGGAAAAAATAATACTTGAAAAACAGCCCTATATATATATCATGAAATGATCAGTATCAAACATATTATCATCAGTTTCCAGAAATTTTACGAATATTCATCCGTCCATATAATCCTGGACCTCTTATGAGTTATCATATTGAGTGGGTTAGATAGTCATGGAAAATTATATCTAAACCACTTATAACATCCATCAAAACCAAGAAAAATTTTGACCTCAATTTTATGGTTTTCTATATTTATTTTCAGTAGCCTATATTTATGATGGGTCTATTGATCTACCCAATCTTGATATTACATGATCCACATATAAAACAATTTGTAGATAAAATTTAATTTTTTTAAATTTTACATACAATTTATCCATCAATTCAGTTTTCTATAAAATACATAACTAATCATCACGATCTTTCATACAAATTCAATAAATGAGAATAATATCTATAAAGATGACCAAATATAGATCTAGTCATTCTATAATGTATATATTAATTAAATCCATGAAGATATAAGAAGAATTTGTATGATAGAATGTCATCACTTTACACTAAAATTGTCCACACCATGTACGAAATGTTTCCTTCTATATATCCACTTATTGGTCATCAATTATTGATATACGAAATTACAATAAATCATGAAAATGTTCTCATCTCCAACATGATAATAAAACTAGTCATCAATATGGGGTAGAGGACAGTTGTTATTGAATTTTATCTTTCTCATCTATCTATAAGCAATAGAGGTCCACATCAATTTTTCTTACATTTTAACAAAAATCAAATATTTCACCCGATATAGACACAATTAGCTAAATTAATAACCTGTTATGGGTCACTAGTATTTTTTTCATTAATTATTGCAACTGAATTGGGTCCATTTAGTAGTTATTCTATGAATTAAGTGTGGCATATGGTATGAGTAATATTGATAACTCAACCTAATTTTTCAGATGAAGACATGGAAACTCATTACAATAAAATAAAATAACAATTTAATATAGTAATATCATCAATTTTGACATTCCCCCAAACCATCTGAGATAAACACCCCTTTTGAATGGGAATCAATACCCATTAAATGGATGTGGATTCCATGGGATGTTCAAATTTATCATCACACAAATAAATTATCACATTTTTTTAACATCAAAATTGACATTCCATCCATGAAAATTTAAATTGGATTAACGCAGGGAAAGAATTTACATGACTATGTTATCATTTAATTAAACTAGAGGGAGAATAAAAAAATTAGCAATAAAATTCCCATGAAAATTAATTGGACATAAATCATGTACATTATACATTATCTTTGGATCATTAAGGGTTTTAATTTGTAATTAAATATATATTCACTAGTGTGTAATTACGATATCTTTACAAAATTATTTAGAAAATTAATTTTGATATAATTAAAGTTATATATGACATTATAAGTTCTAAATTTGATGGTATGTGTACATTTCAAAAAGTCGTCATCCTAACCCTCATATAAAATAGAGATCACATGATATTTCACTTTTTTTAAAAGATTAATTTTTTTGTTAAATTTATTATCATAATGATCCATCATATTTGAGATCTATTTAGTATGAATTCCATACTCCATGAATTTTAAACACTAGTGTTTGGGTTGATAATTCATTGCATCTATCTCTCTCTCTATTTTTAACCAATGGTAACATCATATCATCAGTTTAGCAATAAATTACCCGATTACATTCCATTACAAAAATAAATCATTAATTATCCACCTTAATACAATTTATTTCATATTTACTTCCTTATTTAGATCATAAAGGAAATATCATATTCATTTCCACATTTTTTTTGAGTTTCCTTTCAATTCTATCATTCTTTTATCATAAAAATCCTATGATTTATTTGATACTAATGTCTTCATTTCTACCTAAATAAAACAAATAATTATTTATTAATAACTAGTAATGTCTCTTATCTGAACTCTCTTTGGATAATTGGTATTATTCCATTCAAGAATAAACCATCCCTGAATTTTTTATGGATTATAATGTTACATACGTATGATTAATGTCTTTTAAAATCAGCCTCATAGGTTCCAAAAGATTCACTATCCTTATGCTAAAAATTCAATGAATTATTTTTAAATATTCATTTGTAGAATATAAAGATTGTACTTATTCAAATATAAGTTATAAAAATCATACAATTTCATAGTGTCAAGTCCATCTTGTTGACTCATATTTTTTATCACAATCCACCTTTATCTTCTTCATCCTCTAAATGATAGAAAATAAAACTTGATTTCCCATACTACAAAAACTGGAAATTGGAAAATATTATTTTAGTGGTATTGATCCATTTATAAAAAACTAGAGGATTTATAGAACCACAATCAAATAGAATGTATTAACTCATGGAGGACTCAAAAAAATAATGTCCCATCCTTTGTGAATTTTTATGTTTTTTCAGATTAATTTTTTGAATAAGTTCAAGGAGTATAGAAATGGTAATTTTCAATTCTACTGCAATAATTATTTATCAATATGGAGTAAAATCATTTCATTGTCCATCATACTAATCATTAACATGATTCCATTAGGTTTTATCCATTTATTAAAACAAAAATTCATTGTTTAAGAAAAGTCATTCAGAGTGTGGAAGTAGTTTATAATGGAAAGTCTGATATATGATATCAAAATCATGACACCTCATTCTTAATTTATGAATCTTTAGAATCATCCATGGTAATTCATAGTCATTATTAAAATCCATCAATATGTTTCATAGAGATTTTTTGAACATCCATAACATATCCCCCAATAGTTTCATAGAAGGTGTGCAGTAGGGCTCATTTCCATGCATTAGGTGATGATTGAGTCAAGATCAATGCGCCTTTTTGAGAGTTATCACATCAAGGTAAAACTATTCCAACAAAAAATCGACATATAATATCCAAAAGTGATTTAATTTCTCAAAAACCACTCACTATATCCATAAATAAAATTCCATGATATTTTCAAATAGATTGGCTTATCCATATAGATGTCACTATAGTCTTATCATCATTATTTACATACGACTAACTAAACCTTTATCTATTACCATATATACAGACCCAAACTTTATATATATATATATATATATATTACTTATTAATATTTTTCAACTAATAAATTATATAATGATCTACACCGAGACCATATAGGTTGAGTAACATTGGGAACATGGATTAATAAATAACTAATTCCTTAGTTAACTACATAATATAATTTTAATATCTTAATAATTGGAACCCTTTTTAGACATATCAAACACAATAAAATTATTCATAACTAGGGAAATGGAAACAAAATATAATGTGATATTAGATACTCATTAATGGTAATCATGGATGATATCAACATAACATGATAATAATTGAATAAGGAAATGAGAATAATATTTGAAAACAACACCCTACATATCATAAACCATAACATTGACCAATTTAAAATATCATTCATGTTCTTAAGACATGATTCATAATAGATTCAATTAAATTGAGACATGAGAACATACCATTCTCCTAATACTAAGATATCTGTAATACACATAATCATAGAATATCATTTACTTATTGGTCAAGGATCATTTCCAAAGTTATCATCGAGGATTATGTTCATTACCAAAACCATTATAGTGTCTAAGGTTCACTCGCAATGATATTATAGTGTACACATTCTCTTAATAAACTAATTTCACTCCTCCATTCTATTCCAATTAATGTTATGAGATTGTAGTCATTATATATGGCATTGGAGGAAGATAGAGGTCACAACAGGCTCATAATAAAAATCATACATTATTGTGTCAGTATAACATAAAATATTTATCATATCAAACCCCATGAAAATAATTGGGATTAAAAAAAAATTTCATATCAGAACCCATGAAGTGAAATGGGTTTCACAAATATTAATTGTATCATAACCCATAGAAAATGAATTTGTTTGTAAAACATCTTGTCATCATAAACATAAACCATGCTGTGAAATAATATTGATGGTATCATTGTATCATATACATATTAATGATATGTAACATTATTATATTTAATATTATAATGAGATTGATTTCTAAAATTTACATGGAACAATTCATGAGAAAAACTAACTTTTGACATTGAAATTTACCTTTTCAAAAATACATTTTAACATAATAGTACAAATATTATTTTCATTGAAAAATTACCTTGGAAATATATAATGTAACTATATAAAGAATTATTTTTTCATAAAGATGATAAATATCATTCATGAAAAATATATTAAAAAAATATTCTATTCACATTTTTGGTAAAATCAAAAGGCCATTTAATGGAATATGAATATGAGATTATTTTCAATAAATTTTAAAAATATTCATACATGGGTAAATATTCCATTAAAAATAATTACATAATATTCAAAAAATTATTTTTTATTTAAAACAATTGATATAGAAGAAAAAAATGGATTTCAACCAAAGTGGGAAATATAACTACCTTTACATGAAAACATTATTTCATAACATTGTGTATATAAAGAGAATAAAAATGATTGAGGGACATGTAATTTCAAAAAATAACCATTGGAACAAAATATTCATGAAGTTATTTATTTATATTTCATATAATTTCATCATCAAAATAATAATCATAAATAATAAAAATAAACCATGAAATTGTGACATCAAACCCTTACCACTGTTATTTTTTGAATTGTAATCCCCATTAAAGTTATTTCCTAAGATTGATATTCTTATCCTTCTATTTTCAGGGTAAGAATCGTAAAATTAATTCATGGGAATTATGTAAAACACACAATATAAAACAAGCAGTGTACATGGGATGTTTCCCAAAAAAAATAAAAGTGAGACGAAGATCCCATGCCTTATATTTAGAATTCCTTAATAAATATTCAAAACCCCTATAAGATAAAAATATATTTTTGTGTTAATTTATTAAATAATAATAAATATATATATTATAGAATATATGATTCAATTATTACCTTTTCTTTCCTTTTTATTAACAATTCCTTGTTAAAATCATTATTCTGGTAATAATTTCACTCTTTTTCATGTGTTTATTCATGTTGTATTTTCTGTCATTTTACAATGATCATGGTTTCATCATATCCATAATATATACAATGATATAAATTTTCCATATATTTATTATAAATTTATTTTGAGTAATACATAAATTTTTGTGATAGAAAATTAATTACATTTTCCATGTAGAGAGTAGGTTGCAAGTACACATGATCATTGCTTCCATTTTCTCAATAGATGATATAAAGAATGCTAAAAAAATATTACCCCTATATAATCATTTTCTAAATTTATATTACAATTATTTTCATTAATGATATCCTTATTAATTTCCATGTAAAGTGTATTTGATGAAAAAATCAACTCGCTTCCTAAGTCGGAAGTCTATCATTCACACATGCTATGCTATCATATTCGAGTGAAATATAGTTTAAAAAAGGTATATGTAATATTTTAACTCATGAATTATAAAAATAAAATAAATATAATATACATAATTTAAATCCATACTTATATGAATCTATGATATGAGGTTATGGAAAAAAACTAAATCAGTTCATGAGGTTCTAGTCCTATGTACATCGTATTGACAGTTTCATTTCCCACATGATGTAATTGGAGATAGATATAGGTCCATAAATAAACATAATAACATCTCAGTAAATGGTATATAATTAATTTATTATATCAGCATGTTTTTAGAATATTTTATGTCTTCTAGGGAATCACTAATACAAATATATATTTTAACAATGCTCAAACTAGAAATATTCATTACAAAAAAAGATCTGATTATTGGAGAACGATTAAAATACTTATGATATTATCAGCATTGATAAAGTTATGCATTATAATTTCTAAAAAAACACTAATTTATGACCCCATTTATTATCACATTTCATTATAAATCATAATGAAACCCCATTATATATTCTATTGAAGTCACATATAATGGTTCCATTTACCAGTGCTAGAAAAATCACTGGTAAAGGGGAATACTGTTGGAGTGTGTTATCAAAACTACAGTACACTACAATAAAAAAATAGTATAAAAATAGATAATACGTGTTTAAAATAGAATTATAAAATAAATGAATTTTATTAAATAAAATTTACAACATAAATACATGAAAACACTATATTATATACATTTTATGTATTGTTTTGTATAATTAAATGTTTATGTAGAAATTATAATAAACATTTAAAAACATCAATGTTCTATTCAATTTAGAACCCAACCCTAGCCTTTCTATTTCCAATAAAATACAATACAAAAGATATAGAACTCAGCTGTATAAGAAAGAAATTCATATGTTAGTAATATGACATAGAAATAATTAATCACAAATTTTAAATTTTAAAATAAAGGCATATACATGGAGTCATAACAATAACATTATCTATTGGATTGAGTAGTGGTTTATTATGGAAGGTCACTCCGTTTATTGTTCTTCTCCATCCATTATCTCTATGAAATATAACTAAATAAGTATAAAATAAACAAATAAGGAAATTAGTTATGTAATAGAAGATATATTGTAACAAAAAAATCTAATCTCATTTCATTTGTTTTGGTAAGGTGAATCACGTTCTACACTAAAATAGAACTTATATATTGAAAAAAAACTCCGTGACTCATATCAATAACATCGTGGGTCATATTAATATACATTCAATTTCAATATGTCACAAATGACTTATGGATCAGTTTTCTAATGTATAGAAATAATATGAATATTTTTTCCTAGTTTAGAAAATGTGATTTGTGTTTTTACAAAAACGAAATTTTAAACAAGAAACACATACTTTGAGTCATATATATCAAATAGTTCATCCGTTTGATTTGAAATTGATTTATACACATCAGAAATGACTTATGTATTTCTTTAAAGAATCATTATGACAATATGAGTGTGTATACTTATTTTTCATTAATTGATACATGTTTTGAACAAAATTTTCAATGTTAATCTCATAACAAACACCTTAAGAAATACCAGGAACCATGCATATCAGATTGAGGTGATTCTAATTCCTACTCATCAAAAATTACTTATGAATCATTTTTTGAAACTACCCAAACAATCCGGATGTGTTTTAATTTTTTTATTATGTATCATGCTTTTTCTAATAAAAATAATGTTATTTTAAATAAAAATACACTATTTTATTCATACCCATCACAACTTGAGAAGGATTAAGGTTAATATGGTTAATACCCATCACAAATTATTATTTATAATTTTCATTTGTACCCAAAAATATGAATGTGTTTTATTAGTTTTGAGTATGTCAATTGTAATTTTTACGAAAATGATATTTTAACCAGGAAAAGGGAACTTTGAGTAACACTGGTCACATAATGTGTCGGTTTTATGTGAGACTATATTTGTAATGTTAAAAATTACTTATGAATCACTAAAATATAGTATATTGTCGATCTGAGAATTTTCCCCTACCTTTAGTGATTTTCACTAATTTTGTTCAATAATGTCAATTTTAAACTTGTAACAGACACTTCGAGTTACAATGGTTACACCATGTGTCTTATTGAGCTGTGGTTAATTCTAAATCATCAAAAAACACATGTTCATCAATTTTTTAGTGTATCTAAACATTTTGAATTTATTCAATTTGTTTTTAGTATGTAACTTATCCTTTTTACAATAATAAATGTCCATTTTAAATAACATTATACACAAGGAATCATACTAGGAACATCATGTATCATACTAACATTCACATAATTCATAAAAATTAGAAATCACATAAAGATCGTTTTCTTAAATCATCTAAATAATGGTAATGTGTTTCCTTTTTTTTGAGTTTTCCTCGTGTGTTTTTTACTAAAAAAATACCAATTTTATTAATAATAATAGATACTCATTGAGTCATACTAGTCAAACTATGGATCATATTAATATTAGTATGATTAAAATATATAAAAAATGAATTATATATCATTTTCCTAATGTTTAAAAATAATCTGAATAAATTTTATTTCTTTGGAGTATGTCACTTCTGTTTTTCTAATGAAGTACAATTTTGAACTCAAAACACGGTCATTGAGACATTCTAGTCACATCATATGGTAGTTCGATGTGAGAATAATTATTAAACATTATAACTGAATTATAAATTATAATAGAAAATTATGAATACATTCAAAGTGTGTTTTATTTATTTATACTATATGATACATGTTTTGAACTGATGTGTCAATTTTAAACTGATTGTAGATAATTCGAGTCTTAATAAGTACACTTTTTATCAGATTGAGGTGCAGTAGATTCCAACACATCAAAATTAACATATAGATTGTAATCTTATTGTTTCAAAACAATATTAATTCATTTTATTTGTCTTGAGTGTGAAACTTCTCAACTTTTCTAAAAATATTTCCAATTGTAAATAAAAAGACATACATGTTGTTATAATGGTAACATCGTGTGTCATATTGAGCTAACTCAAATTCCTACACATCAAAATATGATTTATGGATTAATTTTAAAATTTATCAAATAAAAATTGAATTCATTTTATTAGTATTTTTTATCTCACATGTCTTAATTTTAAAACAAAATTCTAAACTGGAAACACAGACTTTGATTCATATCGGTCACATTGTGTGTCAGTTTGAAGGGAGACTAGTTTATACATGTCAATAATGTCATATGAAACCCTTTTATCAATTATCAAGACAATAAAAGACAATTTTCTCCCTTTTAAGTGAGTAGAAATCATTTTTCATCTAAAATATCAATTTAAAATAGTTAATAGATAGTTTTAGTTATATCTGGAATATCGTGTACAGATTGAGGTGTGGTAGATTCCTACACATAAAAAATAAATAATGGATAAATTTTATAATTTATTAAAATAATATGGATGTGTTTTTAGTTTTTGTTTATGTCACATTATTTTTCACTAAAATTAATGTCAATTTTAAATAAAAAAGTCACACTGGGAGTTGTACCGGTCACACTGTATGTCAAATTGAGGTTTGAATGATTTCAACATGTTCAAAATGACATACGAATAATTTTCCTCTAGAATAATGACAATAATAATATTATTGAATAGTTATGAGTATGTCATTTTTTTAACAAAACAATAATTTTATGCATGAAACAAACACATTAAGTCTTAGTAGTCACATATTATGACAATTTGACATGATACTCTTTTATACACATAAATAATTTATTATAAATAAGTTAACTATATTATCAAGATAATATTATCTCATTTTATCAATTTTCAATGAGTGACATAGATTTTGATCTAAAATGTCAATTTTAACTGATAACAGACACACTGAGTCATATCAGGAAAACTACAAAGAAGATTGAGGTGTGACTAATTCTTACAAATCAATAATTAAATATGGATATTTTTCCTAAAGTATGAAAGAAATATGAATTTATTTTCCTGGTTTTGAGTTTGTCAATTGTATTGTTTACTAATATTAAATAAAATTTTAAATAAAAAATCACACATGGAGTCATAATGGACACACCATGCATTGTATTTTTGTGAAAATAATTCATAAATGTCAAAAATGACAGAAATATTATTGTACTAAGGAATAAAAACAATAAAAAATCTTTTTATTGATTTTTAGTATGTCACTTTTATATGTTACTAAAATTACAATTTAAACTGGAAACATAAACAATGGGTCATGCTGGCCAAATTGTTTTTTGATTTGATGTTAGACTAATTCCTACACATCAAAAATTTTACATATGAATTATTTTCCGAAATTATAAAGAAAATACTAGATTATTTTTATTTTCTTCAATGAGTGACATTATATTTTATCGAAAATTTGAGTTTTAAACTTATATTATAGAATTAGATATATATTGGAAACAACGTGTATTAGATTGATGTGTGGATGAATAATACATGTAAAATGACTTATGGATAATTTTCATTAGGTATAAATCTAATTTCAATGTGTTTTCATGGTTTTGAGTATCTCACTTCTCCTTTTTATTAAAATTAATGTCAAATATAAATAAAAATACACACTTGCAACCAAATCAGTCACATCGTACATCAGATTGCGGTGTGGATAATTTCTACATGCCACAAATGTTATAAGGATCATTTCCGTAATGTAGAAAAATAATTTTAAAGTGTTGTCTCGGTTTAGTGTCTGTGTAGTGTGTTTTGAACTAAAATTTAAACTTAAAACATAAAACATACAGTTCGAGTCATATCTAGCACATTATGTATCAAAATTATGTGTTTCCTATTGGGTATGTGATGTGTGTTTTTATTAAAACGATCTACAAGAGGATAGAAATATGATAATTTCTTCCATTTTAATGGAAGAAGAAACCATATTATTCATGAAAATCATCATATTTCATGCATCATGGGGTTTCCTCTTCCAAACAAAAGGAACATGATGTCACTTTTTTTGATTTTTTCACAGAGTTGAAAAAAAGTGGCATCCCAAAAGATATATGAAAACATATAAATAAATATTAGATAAAATGATAAGGAATGTAACATAAAAATAATTGATAAATATATGATGAAATTGAAAAAATATGTATTAGGAATTCACCTTTTCATGAAGTCTATATAGATTCAGAACCACCACTTTATTTCAATTTTCTTAGTAGCATCCTCGATTTACAGTCTATCAAGAACAAGAATGGATTCAAAAAATTCAAAAAAAACTCATGCCAACTAATCCACCAATAAATAAAAAAAATATTGTAGTACAATTATAATTTAAAATAACTAAACCTCAATATGGAACAATACATCAATAAAATTACAATTTTAAACTGAAATGACACAATTTAACACTTAACAAGTACACTATGTATAGGATTGTGGTATGATTGATTACATAATTATTGATTATCCAATAATTAATTCAACAATATGTGTTATCTAACAATATTGGGTTTTGATAACCCAGAATGATGAATAAATTAGGGACTAAAAATAAAATTTCATTGTCAGGAGTGAATCATCCTTGTTGAGTGCATGATCATTATACATGATTGAATCATCTTTTTTGACTAATTAATTTTTTCATGATATCATTGGAGATTAAAATATGAGTATCATATAATAATGTTGATAATGTTAACTAAAAAGTAGAAAAATGACGAGTAAATGAAATAAATAACTAGTCTAAAGACACATATTGAGGATATATTTTTACAATATAAAATCATTTTCATGGTTTTGACTACTATATATATGTTTCATTCTATATTGACAGTTCTGTATTAAATTTTTTTTCTACAAGTCATACGTACCACATTACATGTATGATTGATGTGCAATCATTTCCTACATGTGATTAATGAATTACAGATCATTTCCACATAGTATTAAAACAATTAGATGTCTTTTCATAGTTATTGTTTATTTTATATCTTCTTTAAACTAAAGTTTTAATTTTGTTTTTAAACCCCAATCATAGATTCATACCTACTACATCAGGTGTCGAATTGACATGCATTCAATTAATAAATTTCACTAATGACTTATGGATCATTTCCATAAATATTGAAAGAAATGTAATCTCATTTTATCAGTCCTGAGAATGTGACGTGGGTTTTAAACTAATCACTAAATCTATTAAAATAATTCATAGATAAAAAAAATCTATAAATTAATAATAAAACATAAAAATAATAAAAAATAAACTAAAAAAATAGTAGGAAGTCACATATTCATGATTTCTATACACATTCTATCCCCATGTATTCTACCCTTCCATTTTGAATCATATTGATTTACTCAATAATAATAACCCATGAGATATAAATCAAAAATAATATATTATCATTCTGATACTTTGTATTCACACCCCAATATACATTTTTCTGGTCATATCCCATTGGGGATGACAAACACAATCGGTAATCACATGAATTTGATGTCGAAAAACATTCTAATACGATGTACACTTCCCACTCATCTCTAAATAAATTTACATTCACATTTTATAATTATGGTTTTCTGAAATATTGGTAATTGTTAGAAAATATTCATAATAAAATGGTTATGAATTATTTTTAATGATATTTTATTTAACATAGGAATTTTCTTATTTGGGAATCATTGTATATCCATGGTTTTTGGTATCTCTCATAAATTTTAAAATATCATATCTAATATCATTGTTATTAACTTTCTTTGGAATATGTAGAAATTATGAAAAGAATTTTTAAATTATCTTGAAATATTTATTGATAGTAAAATATTTCTATATATACCTTAATATTTTTCAATTTTATGTAATCCACATTACTATTATATTCATTCACAAGCTTAAATCCATAATTTGGACTATATTTACAAGCCTCCATATAAAACAATTCTTGTTAAAACACTGATTAAAACATATAATTAAATGTTTATCAACAAAATTTTGATTTCCTTGAATTAGAAATTTACAATACACATTATGTTTGGTCGTCTCGATAGATAACCATGGATTGGATCCAAAAAATGTATGAGGTATCCAACTAGACTATGATCAACATCTAATTCTTCTTAAAAAAGATAAAAAATATAAATAATGAATATATATATATATATATTATATGAATAGATAATACAATTTTACCCTTGTATTATATGCATCAAAAAGTGTCTTTCTTTTGTTATTTTCTTCTCAAACAACTAGTTTAGATCATATTGTTTCATATTAATTTATATTGACTTCAATTTATTTTCTTCTATATAAGTGGTACTTGGAGTAATGAATCCAAATAATTTTTTGATAGGTTCCCCCTTATTATAGTAGTAATATACAACCTATAAAAAATATGAACAGATATTATCATTAATGAACATATTAGATTATTTATTATGAAGACTTATTATGAAAATTTACCTTATGTATATATTCACAACTAAGGCTCCCAATCATTCAAATGTTAGAATCTAAATAATACTCTTAAGGAAAAATGAATATATAATGATAGTTGAAAATATTTCATCTTCGTATGAAAAATAATAAATATGACGATAATTAAAAGTGGTATTTGGATGAAGATAATATGATAATAAAATTTGTAGTCGATCTCACAGAGAGAAGGTTCTTGTAAAATGTCCCTCTGTTTTTTTGGTATATTCACTACACTATCTTCATCTAACATTATGTTGTTGAGTCAATATGGTTTCATTATGACTTTTCTATTACTTCATCTTTTTGAAAATTACAAAGAGGGGGAATGGAATGAGATAAATATTAATAAGTAAAAAAGATATTTTTCCCTAAGGAAGGGGGAGTTCATTTAAGGTGGAGTTTTCATCATAAATATTTCTGTATGAAATAAAATTTAAAATTCCATTCTAGAAATCATAATATGATCCTTAGTACATCCAAGCCTTAGGGGGGGCATAGTTGTATTAACAGCTATCCATAAGTAAAGGGAGATGTGTTTTATTTTCAAAGTCCTTATATTCTATTTCATAAGGATGTGTGTGCTTTCCAAAAAGGGGGAGAATGTTGGGTCAATAAGGTTTCCTTATGAATTTTTCATTCCGTCAAGTTTTGAAAATCACAAACATATATTTTAAGGTAAAATGTATTTTACCCTATTAAGGGAAATTTTCCTTTGTTAATGAAAATTTTCCTTCCTTATGGAAAATTCATTCCTTACCCAGAATTGCTTTCATAAGAAGAAATTATACTTACCACGTTTCCATAGTTCATGATATAAATTTTCTTTATTGTAAAACATGGTTTTGTATCCACAACCTCGAAATCATATAATTAATTAGATATGAAGAATTCTGTTTTAGGTTCATAATTCATTGAATTCAGGCTCCAAAGCCTTCTGAGTTCTAACTATGAGTTCTCGGAATTTAGACTCTATAATATTCAGAGGTCTAACTCCGAGATCTATGAATTCATACTCCGAACACTTCTGAGTTATGACTCTGTGTTCTCTGAATTTAGACTCTGAAATCTTATGAACTCAGACTCCGAATTCTGGATATGAATTCTGATGTGTTCAGACTTTGAATTCTGGTTATGAATTCTCATGTGTTCAGACTACAAATTCCCTAAAAAATAGAATCTGAATATCTTTTATTATAGACTCCAAATATTATTTTTAGTAGAGTCCAAACATTTATTTTTTAGAGTCTCTGAATTTTTTTTGGTTAAGAAACAATTTTATACCTGATATAGTTATGAAATGATGTTGTACATTCAATTTCAAACAAACCATTGTTTGAGTGACACATGTACAGGTCCCCCCAAATTTTAAGGAAAATATGATTGTTGGAGGAGGGAGGTGACCATTCGAGATGTGCCTATAAACATTGGCTCATTTGAATTAGCTCATAACACTTGATAAACTGTTATAAAACTCTTGAGATTTCATGTTGTTGATGTGATTTCTAGAGTTAGAGACTATCATTCTTAGTGTGTACTGATCAACTTGTTTAGATTGCTTTATACTACTATGATCATTGTTGTGTACAATCGAGGGCTTCTGGGGATAGGAAGACAGAGGTGTAAACTACCTTAAAGTTCAATGACTTCCTTACCAAGGGAGACAGAGGTGCCGACGACCTTGAAGTTCAAGGGATTGTAGGGATAGAAAGAAATATACTGATCTTCGGATTGGGGGCATACCATGGTGTGGGTAAGACAGAAATTATTAAAAGTATAAATCAAGGGACCTTTATCCAAGGTTTATGGATACCCTTATCTTTGTGTTAAAAGTGTCTTTTTGTTATCTGTTACTTGTTTTGTTACAAGTTCATTTCTGCTATATTTTGATTCCTGAGGAAAGTATAACTATCATATTCTTATTTATACTTGTACTTTGATTAGTAAGATTCTATAAGCTTTATGGTAGAATTTTTGTTCTTGTAAATAGTATTTAAGTTTCATTTTCAGAACCATATTTCCGAAACCTAAATTCTCATAACCATATTCCCAGAACCTAGAAAGTTTGGTGAACTAATAGGTTTAATGAATTTACATTTTTGATCCTTGTTAAAATAACCAACATTAAAAGTTCCAATTTTTATAAAATATACAATTCACCCCCCTCTTGTACATATAGCATCTACATTTTTTATTATGATCCTAGATATGTTTCCCCATTGATTTATCCAAATGTAATCCATACCCTAATTGAGAACTTTTTTCAACACTTATTACAAGTATTATATTAGAATTTTTATAGACATACTGCATATATCTTTATGAGATTATTTTCCTATGATTTGAAATTTACAATTGCATCATTCAAAATTGTAATATGCATATCATTAAATGGAACTGTAATATCATTATTTGGCTATTTGGAAACTTGAATACCCACTCTCATGTGATATTTTTGGAGTAAATTATTGTGTGGATTGTCTCCTGAAATATTATACATTGTAACTGTTGCAATAATGTGGTGTGTGGGTATTGATTGATATAAATCACATACGGATTCAAACAACATAATTTTAATAATATAATGTTTCAAAACATTTTTGATTCACATATAGTATCAAGAGTAATAAAAAATTGATTGCCTTGGGGACGGTATATGGAAAATGGGAATGATTTCCCTCAAATCAAGAGTGGTTATTTTGTTATTTATATGTTGATATTTTTTCCATGGGTGATAATGTTTTTCCATTTCTCCTATATAGGTAAACTAAACTAGACTAGAAATTATAATACCACAAACAAACTATTTGAGCATGTAATCCATTCCTCAACAAATATGTATGCCCCTGTGGTTTTTAATACTATTATAGTGCATACAATCTTGATTTCTATATATCCTATTAGGTTCATAAAATATTCATTTTGTAAAAAAAAATAAGTACACAAAAGATATTCATAGTCAATGGGGAAATTAATAGATAATTCTAATAAGTGGAACCCAAAATTTTATTGTTTCCAATAAATGAAGTATTCTCTGAAGGAAATGTGTAATTTAATATAAAAAAATAATTACCCCATAGTGGGTAGCTATTATCCTATGAATTAATACAAAATAATCATGAATACCTGCTCATGGACGACTATTGATATAGTCATTGAAGGATTATAGGTGTTTGTTTAGAAGAGATTGGATCTGAGTCACAATCAAGAGAATGAAATAATAACCATTTGAGAGATGAAGGTGATTATAATGATTTTATTCTCCTTAAATCTATATTTTCCCAATCCGAGATATGGGGAATCACCAAAAAACATTTCTCATCTTGTCACCTAATGCTAAAAAACGTAGTAGTAGTTTTTTAATCCCATGACCGGATTCCTTGATTGTTTTGATTGGGACAAGGTTCATTTGGATAACCGTACACTCACTGATTCTAAAAAACCATTTTATTATCAATATTAATATATATCCTTATAATCATTAACTCAGGGATAATTATAGTATATCTTATTATCAATGTAAATAAAATGGATTTCTTACTCATTTGAATCACTTAGAAACATATATTAATGTAATTATTATTAAAAAATATGTTAGAAAAAGTTTATTTAATGGTTAGAATATGAATGATTAAATTTTATAGGGGGTGGTAAAAAAATTAATTTTTAATATATGTTTTGTCCAAGAATTGTTTTCTTAATTATAGGGAATTATAGGCATAATAAATGGAATATATCAGTGAAGTTCCTAGGGGTTTTAGTTATATGTATTGTTAATTTGTTTCCAATGTAGATGAATTTAAATGTGATTAATAAATGAATGATGTTGAATTTTTTAATCATTGTACATGAAATGGTGTAATTGTCCTATGTTATAAATGGAATACATAAGAGTTGGATATATTTTCATAATCCCTTAGAATCAGTTAACTAATGAGATAGTCTTTATATCAAAGAAAACATTTGAATGTTAGAGAACTATCTATAATTGTCAAAATAAGTTGGAAGATAATATGGATTTTGAAGTGTTCAATATACATTTTTTATTCTGTATTTCAATTTTTTTAATGTATTATAGATTGGCTGATTCCAGATTCAATTTTAAGGAAGAATTTCTTGAGTTACATACCATATTAGCTACTAAAATCAAAACAAAATATCTCAGGGTTGAAAGTTCAATATGTATGTAATTAATGGATGTAATTAAGGACCTTAAAATACTATAGCATGTGTATTTCATATGCTTAAAATGTCAAGGAAATGAGTGAAAATGGGTTTTTTATTTTGTTGATAATGACAAAAAATATTATAAAATAAGTTAATGTGCAGAAAATAGATTGAGATGGATCACAAATGATTTTATTTGTTTCTAGATTAATATAATTTATTATAGAATTTTTGATATAGATGTATGATAAATGGAAAAGACATTATTTCTATAAATATCCATCAAGAATCATGTTGGTACACAATATGAGTTGTTTAAGAACAAATTAATCTGCATAAGCATAGATTCAGTCTATATAAACATCATTCCCTTTCTATTTAAACACATCCTAGACCCATGTTAGGATATTTATTTTTTTTGTATAATGATTTTTAAGGTTATGTAAGTATAATTGTTTACACATCACCGTGTGTAAGGATCATCACTCATTTGTTTATCCATTAATTACTATGTATTAATTAATTAGTTACTACATATCTAGTGAACCCTTCGTTCCTACGTATATTTCCTTGTCCTGTGTAATAATTTTAATATAACATATAATAGAAATTTATTCCAAATCTAAATTGAGTTTATAGTTATAAAAATTGATTAAGGGAATTAATTATGATTGTTACAAAGACATTCTTTCATGAAAAAAACAACATAATGCATTTCTATTATTTTCTACATGATTTAATTTATGAATATAAAATGATATAGAAGATTGAGAGATCATTATTATATTTATTTTTTATTTCTAAAGAATATATGTGAAATTCCATATTTTTATTGTAAATGAACATTAAAAATTGATGATTGACATGACGATGTTAAGTTTCTTAAATATCATAACGTAATATATTTTATGCCTAATGAAATTTAATAGTTGATTGAGTTGCAAATGGTGTGTATAGATTCAGGATGAATCGCTAGAACATTATAGGGAAACTCTCATTCCACAATGACAAAATCCACAGACATCATGATTTCAAATATGTACATTTTATATATCCATAATGAGTGAATTATTTATAGATATTATGATTTTTTTCTTTTTGGTGGTTTTCAACATCCAGGTTTCTGAAATAAAAAATTCAAATGAGAAGGAGTATAAACCCTAAACATGGAACCCATAAGAGCCCAAATACCACAAAATAACACACTAACAAAAAACGTGGAACCCAAAATAGAAGGAAATGATATAGGATTATAAACAATAGAACACCTTATATTAAAGGCTTGTTTCATTTGAGATACGGTCTAGGGGGACAGAAATAAGCATTGGTCTCTTGTGAGAGCTTGATAGGGGCAACATATATCAGTTCAGTTATGGTTATTTTAAAAATATTTGGGATGGTTTTATAAGTGATTCCAAAAAAACTAATAAATATACATTTTACCAACAGTAAAATAATTCTATATTATAACATATATGTAATATCCTTCGTTTTATTGAATGGAATGGATTTTTTTTAGCTTATGTTTTTTTATTTCCTATTATGAATAGCCTTTGAGGTCATGCGGGTATTGTGGGTCTTTGAGGATTGTCTGGAGCTGAAAAACAAACATTTTGGAAAAATTAAACAAACCACATGACATGACTAACCATGTGAGACCTATGAAGGGGTAAAGAGGAACCCACCTGATTTCAAAAAACCATCGTGATGGAGGTGCATGGCCATGGAGGATCAACTATTGTTTTTTATAGAGTTGTTTTTACTTGTTTACACTGCGTTAGTGAAACCTTACATAATGACCATGTTTATTTCGCTATAGAACAAAAAAGGATACGTGTTTGGATGATAATTTTTCCAAAAATGTGTCCAAAAAATGATTATTAATATTTAGAAGTAAAATAATAAATTTCCTTTAAAATTTGTGTTGACCTAAAATACAATTCTCTTCACCTAATTTTGGAAAAATCTAGAGTAAGTGAGTTCCTCTAGATTTCCAATTCATTGGATTTGGGGTGGTTTATCCCATCGATCTCAGAATGAAAACTCATTCCTCTTATTGGGCCCATTTTTGTTGAGTAACCATTTCATTTTGAGTTGTCATTCATTTTTCTTAGTATCACATGTGTTATTTAGTTGTATTGTAATATTCTTATTTTGAGGTTCATTTCCCATTCATCATTTTTTTATGATATTAGAAGAATTAGTATATAATACTATATGTTAACTCTACTAATGACCTAATATTGTTTCTCTATTCCTTTTCCATGAGGATTGATTCATTATTGTTCATGATGAAATACTTCCACACATTAGGATTTCGAGCATGGCCCAAAAAATGAATCTAATAATTATGTTGAATGTATTTGAACCTATTTGGGCTTTTCATTAGAACCTTTTCTATTTTTGGTAGTTATTACCCAAACCTACAAAAAATGGGCCCTTAACTTTCCAATTCATGTTAAAAACCCCAAGGGGTGTCTATTTTTGTGCATTCTCTATTAAAGGAAGCCTTTTATTAATTTAATTGAATGGAATTGTGTGTTAAGATATGGACATTACCACATTTGAATGTTTATGCTATTGATTAAATGGTTTATATGGTATTTTAATATTAGTTTCTAAACTAATGGATTTTTAATTGATGAATGAATGTGACGATTTCATAATGAAATTGATACATTAGTGATTATACTTTTGATCCTAACTGCATCTGATTCCATGAAATTTTTTCATTGGACATTGATATCTGTAGTGAACACTTTGGATTTTATTTATAACTGGGTATTGATTCTCTGGAATTCCTTGGGAATTTATACACCTTGAATTCATCTTGTTTGTTCTAGAAGTATAAATTTTTAGTTTAAATTCATTATTCACCTTAATTATAGTATCACTAAGTTCCCATCGAGATTGTCCTAGGACTATATGACGATTACTTTTTCCATTATACATTTGATTCGACACCATGGTGTCAAAATGACTATTTATATGTCTCATAAATGGGTTCTGACACTTTTTTTATATATATATTCCTCACTAATTGTGATACATATGATTATATGTCTCAACCATGGTAAATGTGACATTCTTGATTATATGGATCATCTTTTATTGATATGAAATTATAGGTTATATGGAATGGTTGTGAATGATATGAGATATTGTTTATACAATGTTTACATGGTAATTACATGAATTTTCTCTAATGATACCTTGTTATAGGATCAAGAACCTTGTTTATAACGGAGTCTTGTTTTTCATACCAGTATCAATTATAGATTAACATTTTCCCAAGTTATTTTACTTATATTATTATCATATCTGTTATATACCATATACACTACATTGGCTTGTATTGCATATATGGACATAATATATACTCTATTGGTGGTGTCCTACTAATATTTTCTCTCAAACCGTACTTGAGACTATCTTTTGGTACCCTGATTGAATATATGAATTCACGTAGGGATCTGGGAAAGTGCCCCCATTTGGATGCATGAATTTTTGACATGAATAGTATTATGGGAGCATGATACCAATATGAGAGTCATGATGCTCTCTATAGATAGTTTTTTTTATATTTTTTATTTTTATACATGACTCATACTAATGCATATAAACCATTTTTTATTTTATTATAGACACATAACTTGATAATAATGGAATATGAGATAACTAATGGCATTGTTTATATATATTATTTTCATGGATATAATACTTTTTACTTATGGTTTAGTTTTTAATTCCTCTATATAAATTTCCCATTATTACACTATGATACACTCTAATGTGATGAAATAGTCTCCCCACAGGAATACCCTAGGCCCTTTCTTTCAGTCAGATACCTCTGGTTTGTGTGACGATATGCTTGAGGCCATTTGACCAACAATGCTTAGGGAACTATTTAGTGGAATCTTGGTATGTGAAGTTATAAAGAGGAATAAAAGTGATTTCATTTATAATTTACTATTCTGATATAATATAATGTGGAATAAGAAAATTAGGATTTTGGAAATGATTTTCTTCTTAGAAGTATCCTACCCACATATGGGAAAAATACTACATTCCTCAAATGGGAATGACTATTTTCATAACTTTTCATATTATAGTTTATTTGAATCCATCATTGGGTGATGTAATTGAATTGTTATGTTATCATTGATTTGAGTTTGGGTTCTAATTTTTTCAAACCATATAAGATGATTTTATTTAATCTCATGTATTATTGTAGAGACATTTTAGAGTTCAAGTTACATGGATTATTCCATCACATATAGGTTTCATTTCATAACTATATGACTTTTTGATATGTTACATGTGTGACATACTGGTTGTTTTAATATATATTCTATGTAGGGAATTGAAAAACATGGTTTGTGCGTAGAGTATCCACTATTAACCAAAAAGTGGTTTCCTAATTATGCTCCACCAGACACCCAATGTAGCTAACTATAGAATGTTAAGTCACGGACCATGAGTCACATAGACTAGAAATTTTTATAGTGTGGATTATGTGGATTCCATATATCATTTCATGTAATGAATGGGACCTTATGGAATTGATGTTTTGATCCATTTGGTTAAAATAATTAAAATGAAATGTGAAATGAAAAAGGATACAAATGGAAATTAAAATTTTGAAATAGAGAACATGACGTAGACTTGGACTTTCAGTTGGCTGTAGGATGTTTCTTTGGTATCATTTGTGATTATTCCTTTTAACCAGTCCTAGATTCCGGATAATTCTATGTGGTATGACCTATTTATATGAACGTTTTCATATTTCCTACACATTTATATGTTAACATTGATATTGGACTTTTTTGAGGTCGGTGTTTATAATTGTATAGATGTTCCACCATGAGAGACTCCAGTTGTATACCAAAAATGTGGTGATGACCACACTCTAAACGTGGTGTGCCATAGGATAATGTTGGATCCTATTATCAATTCAGCTACATCAACAGTTGTTTTATCAGACACAAGTTCTAAGGAAAAATTTTGAGAGAGTCTTACTCGTTTCATGAATACTTTTCAAGGATCACAACAACTTTCCTTGTCGGTGGAAGAGATGACTCATGTATTCTAGAAGTATCATCATCTCATGATTTCATGGGATAGAAATCTACAGTCTATTGAGATATGGCTTCATATTACTTTTTCAAACTTCATTCATTTCGAGACACCTCCTAAGAGGAGACTGAATAAATAAATAAATATTAATCTGATAGAAGAAATGTATTGGTGGGATGTTATGATCTAGGTTTATAGACTATAAGATATTGTATGGGTTAATTCCCAAGCCATATTTAATGAAATAATTTTCCCATATTCACTGAGATAAGAGAGGTATATTGAGTTAATGAATCTAGGGTAGGTTGATATGATTGTTATCATGTATTCATAATTCATTACTAACCTCTATAATTTTTCACCTACGTATCTTGATGATGAGACATTAAAGGAAAGACACATAGAAGAAGGCCTAATTCATACTATTTGTTCTCATATCAATGTGTTTAGGTTGAAAGATAATACTAAGGTAGTGAATAAGGTTCTAATCAGAAATCATAACATGAGGGATGTTGGGGGAGTGGAGTAGAGTGTTGTAGTCTCTTAGCCTATTAGTTCAAAATCCATTGATATGAAGTGAAATTTTGAAGCTTCCAATGAAATTAGTCCTTCCCATACTATTGGGGATTTTAGTTTATTTTTTGTCATCAATGTGGAAGAATGTTACACTTGAGGAATCAGTGTGATCATGACCCAATTGAGCATCAATTTTATGATAGGATAGCCCAAATGCAATTTTTTTAGATCATTCCTTCAGTAGATAGTAGAAGGGGGCCATCTCTGACACTAGGTTCTTGAGAAACTTTCACATCTCTACATCCATCTTGAGCTAGAGAATTACCAGTCATTCAATCCTAGGTGGTTTTGATGCTTTATTGTTATAACTATTGAAAATATACTAATGAAGTTGATTTGTTTTTTTAAAATTTTAATCACAGTTACTAGAAATTATTTGATGTTATAATATCTATCCTTTTGGTGGGATGTTTTTGTAAATAAATGGATGTAGTGGAATAATAATGAACATAGATGACAATTAATCTTAATTGTGATTTAGATCTAAATAATATAGACTACTCATCAATATCATCTACTCCTCAAGGAGAATCGTATCCACTAGACCTCGCATTTAAAGGTGTGATATCAAATTAAAAAATCAACCTTTTACAAAAGCTGGAGGCACAATGCATTATTAATTACAAGAGATTACCCATGTCTATTTCCAAAACATTTATTCATGAGTCACAACCCAATCCTTCCATTTGGGTGGTAGAATAACTAGATAATAACAATGCCTGATTTTAAATGAAAAATTCATAAAACAAATACAGAAGAATTAAAAAAAGAATATACAATAATTACACGATTTAATAAAAAACAATGAAAAGAAACGAACAATCTGATTATTGTTTATGTATGTATCATAACATGGTGGGTCACTTGAAGGAACATATTGGGACGATTCAGCCCTTCTTTTAATCATAGTTTATGAACATAGTCATAGATGATCGTGATTTTTTTGAGAGAAGTAGGTATTATTGAAGTATCACACATTTCATGGTACATATTTTATCTTACATCATTCAAATTATCTTCACATACCACTCTATATGACTCCATTTGAGTAGTAATTTAGAAAAATTTAATCAAAATTCAAAAAGTGTGTATTTATATTCACTAATTATAAAATACCTATTAAAATAAAATAAATAATTCAATTACAAGAAGGTGATACAAAAACATAGTGAATTTAAAAAGAAAAAATTGAGATATTAAATCAAATATTATACTAATCTAAATATTTAGTATCACTGGTAACACACTATTAATCATATTAGAATTGAAAAAATTGAATTGATCAATTGAAGTTACTGTTTCAATAATGCATAAAATATACATTTAAATTTGGAATCATATGAAATTTTAATCTACATTTAAAATTTCTTATAAAATAATTTAATCAAATGAAAATAATTATTTCAATCAAAAAATAATAAAAACAGTTTTATAACATCTAAAAAATAATATTTATAAAAAATAATTTTTGAAGAAGAAAATATTACTATGTAAATTTTTTTATCAGTGAATGAACAACATTTACCCATTTAATATACCATTGCATCAAGAAATTGTTGACAATTTTTACATATATTAGTGTATTTAAGAAAAACTAAATCATGTTTTACAAAACTAACCACATCATTATTAGCTATGAAAAAAATGGAATAATCTTAAATAATAAAAATTTACTCCCTATTGGAAGTACAATTGTTACTTACTAACATACCATTGAATGAAGCCAATTGTGGCTACAAACGGTGACTCATCTAATGGTGAATCAATCAAAGGTGACTTGTATCATTGTTGGCCCGTTTAAGTGGTGAATTTCTTTAACGATGACTCATTGCAATGGTGACTCATTTTAATGATGACTTGTTTCAACATGTAGTCATATCAATAGTGACTTGATTCAATGGAGACTTCTATCAACAGTGACTCAATTCAATGGAGACACATTTCATTTATGTCTCATATTAATGGTGACTCCATTCAATGATGAATCATTTCAATAGTGAATCATTTCAATAGTGTCTCGTTTCAACGGTGACTTGTTTCAACAGTGAGTCTTTTCAATGGTGACTCTATTAATTGGGGACCCATTTTCCTGATTTCCAAAATATATATATTTGAAAATATACTCAAAAAAATAAAATTTAATTTATCAAAATATAATTTTAAGGGAATTGAATTAATTGTAAACTTTTACATAATTTTAATGCCAATAAAACTCCCCCTTTTTGTAAATTAAGAAATATGATAAATATTAAATATTCCACCTAAATCTCTACATTTCTGAAATTTGTCAAAAAGATAATTGAATTTTCAGAAATAGACTAGTTTTATTAAATAGATTTTGCGTTGTAAAAATTATTTATGCATTTAAAATTCATAATTCGAAATTCATTTTTTCAAAAATTTAGGAATCAAATGGTTTTGTGAATATTTCTACGAATATATTCTTAGTGGTAATAAATTCAATCCAAATATCATCTTTATTAACATGATATCTTATGATATAAAATCTAACATCATTATGTTTAGTTCTAGAATACTGAAAAAGGTTTTTTAAAATTGAAATAGCATTATAATTATAACATTAAATAGGTATTTTATAAAAACCAATAATGAAATCATAAAAGTTTGGATTAATCCATAATCTTCGGTATTATGAGCAAGAAGCATCAACATACTCAGCCTCAACTGTTTATAGTTCTACTAATAGTTGTTTTCTTGAGCTCCATGAAATTAATCTTTTACCAAAACAGTGACTCATAAATGTTGTACTCTTTCTTTCAAGTCTGAAACCTCCAATTTCATAGTCAGAGTAAGACCATAAATCAAAACAGATCCATTTTGAATAAAACAAACATTTACCAAAAATACCTTTGACTTATCTCATTATTATTTTCATACCTTTATGTGACTTTATTTGGGGTTAGATTTGATCCTAGAAGACATGCATACTGAAAACAAGATATCAATCCTAGAAATAGTGAGATATAAAGGACTACTAAACATAACACTATAATTTTTAATGTCATCAGACTTACCAAATTCATCTAATCACGATTTTATAAAAATCAATACTCAATGAATAATTTTTTGAACTGACGACATATCATATAAATAATTCTAAATGAGAATGAAATAATTTGAAACACTTTTGATAAAACATGTTGGATCAATATTTCTTTAATAATATCATTTTTATGTAAAATCATTGTAATCCTCTCACACCAGGCTCTGGGTTATTGTTTGAGATAATGAATTTCATTATTATGAATTTAAGCAAGATCACAATATTCATCTTCTTCAAACCCAACATTTAATCTTACATATATGTCCTCTAAAATAATTCCATTTAGAAAAATAGTTTTTAAATCAATTTGAAAAAAAATCATTTTAAACATAGAAAATGACAGTAGAATTCTAATTGATTTCATCTTTGAAACATGAGAAAAACATTCTTCACTGTCATGTCCTTCTTCTTTGGAATAGCCTTCAGCTACTATTCTAGATTTATTTTTAACAACATGTCCATCATAATCATGTTTTTAAAAAAATCCATTTGTTTCTTATTAATAGTTCTACCTTTTGGAAAAATAACCAGGTCACATACTATGTTTCTATAGTATTGATTTAATCTATCATGCATGGAACTAATCTAATTTGTATCATTTAATGAAAATTATATATTAGTTGAAACAAAATTATCCACAAAAGAAGAATTACATCAATAAATATTAATATATTTTCTAGATTTAATACCAGATTCAACTAGTCCAATTACATTATAAATTAGGTATTATTTATGAGTTTCCCATTCCATTAGATTAGTTTGAAAAGTGTCATGCTCCACCTCAACGAATTCATTATCATTATCATGATCGTTATCATCAGCAAAATAGAAATTTCAAAATTCATCAAATTTAGTTAAAAAACTATAATCCTTATTTTTAGTGAACATTTCATCGAACATTATATGCCTAGATTCCTCAATAACAAAATAAGAATTATTGAAAACACTATAATAATTAGTAGCATTTGAATTCGCTAATAAATATTTGTCATCCAACATGGATTCCTGTTTGACTATCTTATCATTAAGAAATTAGGACAAAAAATTACACCAAAAACCCTAAAATAACCTACCTTATGTTTATAACCATTCAAGAATGGACAAGGGGTCTTATTTAACAATGATATAATAGATACTCTGTTTAAAAAATTTGGAGCTGTATTTAAAGCTTCTTCCTAAAAAAAATTCGAACAGTATAATTCATTTTCATGGATTTGGATATTTATAGAATGGAACTATTTTTTCATTCAACAACACCATTCTATTGTGGTGTCCTAAGGGATGAGAATAAATGCTTATAGTTATTATAATAAAAATATATTATCAAATACTATGTTAATAAACTCACCACCTCTATCACTTATGATATATATTCTTCATGTATTTTTGAAATTATGAATAAGTTTACAGAAAGCATATAATTTTCATAATGTTTCATTTTTATGAGATTAGAAATAAATCAACAAAAATCTATTATAATTATATGAAATAAAAAGACATGTATTTAACCATATAAACGTGTAGGTATAATAGGTCCAAACAATTCAATATATATTTATTAATATAATCTAGTAGATCTAACAACATTAAGAGACTAAAATCATTCATTCTGTTATTTACCTTTCATATAAAATTCACTAAAATAGGTCTTACTTGTTTAAAGCGTTGGAAAATGAAGAAATTTTTCAAGCATTGAAATATTATGTAAAAATATGAAATTTTCAGGCCCATGCCTCCTATTCTTCAGTACATCGTCTGATTCTATAACATTCAAAAAAATTAACTTTTTATTGGTTAATTAAAGTAATAGATCTAAGTTCTTTTTTGGATCAGTACACTTTTCATTTTCAAAAACAATATTTGAACCGTCATCACATAGTTGGGATATAATTGAAATATTATTTCTAACCCATCTACATATTGTACTATAGAAATTATTATAGTTATAGAAACACCTTCCTCATCTATACCATTATTTTTTCCCTTAGAGTTGTCTCTAATAGTGACAAGGACACCGTCCCATGTATTATATGATATAAATTTACGGTTATCACCTGCCATATTCATGGAGTAGCCATATTATATGTACCATGATATTTTGTGACTTCCTATATAGATTTTCTAATGATCAATACCCATCTAGGAAATATTATAAGTCTTCTTTTCACATCCATAATCAATATATCTATCAGAAGTATCTATAATTTTCAACTTCTAAACCGAGATTGTTTCTCTTTCCTTATTTACTCTTTGTCTTTATTGGGATTTATGAGATAATAAGTGTCAATTATTATATGAACATTCTTCCTACACACAAAGTATGTAATTTTGGAAACATAATTATTCTGGTATAATTACCTTTTTATGTTCTCTATACTATGTTATTTCTAGACCGACCTCTTCTCACCTTTGTTTTCCATATACATGAAAAATTTATTAATTAAGTTGGCCATCTTTTTGTCACTATCATGAAACTCATATTTATAGGCATCATAGGTATAACAATTTTATAGTTAAATATAATACATTTTTTTTGGGTAGACTCCTAATCAAAACATCTTCTACCTCAAACTCATATTGTAGTGTGGAGAAAATTAGTTCATCTAGAGTGTATTATTTTATGTTATTTCTCTTGTATATGTCCACCTTGATTGGAATCCATCTCTTCGAAGGAGATATCTATACTCCTTCCACTTGATTTGTGTTGTCCAATGGTTCCCTATGACCAGTAATTCCATTAGTGATTCTCATAAACTGATGGAATATCTGGTTCATAGGTTCATAATCACCTATCTTGAAATCATGTTATTCTGCAAGGAGAATTCCAAACATGGTTCTCGTGAGCTTGTCAATTTCTTAATGTTTCACATATAGAATCCTCCATATGTTAGGGGAAGCTATATATCCCGATACATGGATGTATAAAAACCTGCTAATAGCATAGTGTAAAAATTTTTTGACCTTGTAATTTAATACATATCTTTCCATATCATTACGAGTAAGATTCTATGGATTTACATTAGGTAAATTTTATTCTTTTTCCTTTATAATATTGTTTTCAACACTTAGTTTCTTTTGGTATGCTTCGATTATGTCCATCCAGAAACCATATTCACTCTCATTAATGAATGAGGGGTTTTTTGGTATCTATTTATCCTTGGTATTGATACCTTCTATTATAAAAGAAATATCTACTTTTTATTCTTATAAAGTTTTTTTTGAGTTTTTGTTTACCAAAAAAATACCAAATAAGAATTAAAATAGTTATAAATAAAACACCTATAGTTCCAACAATGAAATCTACCATATATTTCAATTTTTGGATCATTATAAGAATGGAAAAAAGACTAGAGGGGGTGAATAGTTTTTTTAAAATCATAATCACAATTTCTAGAAATTATCAGTGTTTATAGAACCAAAACATGTGGGAATAGTGTTCTTGTAAACAAATGGATGCATCAGAAAAATAAAGAACAAATAAAAAATAGAATTTTTATAGTGGTTTATATCTAAATATCTTAGTCCACTCATAAATCTCATCTACTTATTGAGTTGATTGGTACCCACTAAACCTTGATTTTAAATGTGTGATACCATATTACTGACTCTTCCTTTTACAATACCCATAAGCACAATATAATAATTAATATATTAGAGTATCCATATTTATTTACCTAGATTTTTTTTCAAGGGTCACAACCCATTCCTTTCATTTGGGTGGTACAATAACCAGATAATAAGAAAGCCTATTTTTAAAAGGAAATTCATAAACAGGAAAAATAAGACTTACAAAAAAGAGATTACATAATTACGTGACATAAAAGAACAATGAAAATAAGTGGATGATCTGATTGTTGTTGATGTATGTAGAACAAGATCATGGGAAACTTGAAATAATGTACGTAGAAGATACAGTCTTTCTTGTGATCACAATAAATGAAGGAAGTCATAGATAATTGCGAAACAATATTGAAAGTAGTAGGTTTTTTATGTATCACACAGTTCCTGTTTTATATGTTTTTATACTTCTTTTCAATGATTTTTACAGTCCATTTTAGAGGATTCCCTTTCAACAGTTATCCGGGAACATATAAGTAGAATCAATAAAGAGTGTATCTATATTCACTGACTAAATGAAACTTGTTAAAATAAATGAAATAATTCAGTTACAAGTAGGTGATAAAAAAACAGAGTAGATTAAAAAAATCAATATAGATAATAAATAAAATTGCGTATGTATCAAAAAAAATAATGTATCTAAGAAAATACAAGTAATCAAATTAGAAATTAAAAAAACTAGAATTAAATATTTGAAATAACATATTCAAAAATCAGAATATATGTATTAAATCATAGAATCATAAGAAATATAAATATTCTTGAAAAAAAATTATTTTTAAAAAATAACACATTAAAATATTTATTTCAATCTTAAATTAAAAAAAAATTTATTATAACATCAAAATAAAGAAATTTAAGAAAAATGAACTGTGCTGAATTTAATTTAACTATGTGAATTTATTTACTAGTGGATGACCACTGATGACTCATTCAGAATACCATTTCCTGAATCAAATTGTTACTCATTTGATATACTATTATGAGTTTAAGAAAAACTAATTTTTTTAAACTATATTCATTTATTTTATATTTGAAATAAATAGAAACACAATAAACAATAAAAAATTACTCAATCTTGGAAGTCCAATAGTGACCTACAAACCTACCATTGTATAAAGCCAATGGTGGATGGAAATTGTGACTCATGTAATGGTGACTCATTCATAGGTGACTTGTATCAATGGTAAATCATTTCAATGGAGACTCATTTAAATGGGGACTCATTACAATATTGACTCATTTCAATGATGACTCGTTTCAATAGATACTCTAATCAACAGTGTGTTGTTTCAATGGTGACTCATATCAACGATGACCAATATAAATGGTGATTTATTTCAACAGTGACGCAGATCAATGGTGACTTTATTCAAAGTTGAATCGTTTCAATAGTGAGTCATTTAAAAGGTGATTTGTTTCAATGGTTACTCATTTCAATGTTGACTCTTTTCTATGGTGACTCATTTAAACAGTGAATCATTTTCCAAATTTCAAAAAAAATGAATATTTGAAAATTTAGTAAAAAAAAATTACTGTAATTTATAAGAACATATTTTGTAGGCAAGAAAATTAATTTAACACATTGAAATACATTTAATTCCTAAAACACTCCCACTTTTTTAAATTACAAAATATGAAAAATTATAAATTTTCAACATAAATCACCTTTTTTTAATATTTATAAAGAATTAAACTGAATTTTATAAATCACATTCCTTTTTAAAAAAAATATCTAAGGTGAAATTAATTTATGAATCAAAAATTCCTAATTAGAATATAAAATTTTCATATTTAGTAGAATCTAAGGGGTTTTTCACAAATTTCTGCTAACGAATTATAAGTGGCAAAAAATTCCAAGATAATATCATCTTTATTAACTTGATCTATTAAGAAATGAAATCTAAAATCTATATATTTTGTTTCTAGATTTCGAATATGGTTTTTTAATTGAAATAGAACATGAATTATCAGAGTAAATAAGTATTGTATCCCAACAAATATTGAAAACATACAATGTTTGATGGATCCATATGCTCAGGGAATAAGGGTCAGCTACAACAATGTACTTAGTCTCAACTGTTCATGATACTACATATAGTTGTTTATTTAAGCTCCATGATATTAATATTTTACTAAGAATATGACACATACATGTGGTACTCTTTCTGTCAATTCTACAACCTACAATGGTATAGTCATAGTATGATAGTAAATAAAAACATATCATTTTTGAATAAAACAAACTAGTACCAATGTTACCTTTGATGTATCATGTTATGCTATTAACAACATTTATGATACTTTCTATGGGGTTAGATTGGAACCTAGAACAAAAGAATAATGAAAACATGATATCTAGCATACAAAAATTAATTTATACAGGAATACCAATCATGCTACTATATTTTTTAATGTAAATTGACTTACCAGATTCACCTATATCTAATTTCAAATTAGTAGTTGTGGGGGTCTTCATTTCTTTAAAAGATTCTAAATTAAATATTTTTAAAATATCTTTAAAACATATATATATCATCCTTTAGGAAAATACCATTTTCCATTGAGTAATATTTAATCATAGTGAAAAATTATTTCACCCAGGATGCTCATGTCAAAATTCACTAGTCATGAGCTAGAAACATCATTACTCAAAAAATAATTTTTTTGAACTGAATATAATATCATCTAAATAAACATTAATAAACATTAAATCATTTGAAACTATTTTGATAAACAATTTTGGATCAATAATACCTTTAAAAAATCATTTATCAACAAAATCTTTGTATAGCTCTCATACCAGGATCATAGAGATTTTTTGAGGCCATATAAGGGATTATTATGTTTTAAAACATGATCTGGATACACAAATTTTTCAAAATGAAGAGGTTGTCTTAAATACATGTCATCTTAAATGATTCCATTTAAAAATAAATTTTAAAATCATTATGAAAAATTTATATATTTTGATTACAAGAAAATGATATTATTATTCTAATTGTTTCCATTTATTCGATAGAAGAAAAATATTCTTCAAAGTTAATTCTTATTTATTTAGAATAACATTGAGCTACTAGTCTAGCATTATTTTTAAATATATTTCCAACTTCATCATTTTTCTTTCAAAAAATCTATCATTTCCCAATTATAGTTTTACCATTAGGACAAACAACCAAGTCCAACACATTATTTCTTTTAATTTTATTTAATTCATCATTCATGGAATTAATCCAATTTGAACTTGTTAAAGATGTTTCAATATTTGTTGGCACAAAATTAGCTATAAAAGATGAATCAAAATAATAAATAAGGATGTATTTTCTAGTTTGAATACCAGATTCAACATGTATAATAAATTTATCAATTACATTTATTGTGACATTTCCATTAAATTATATCAATTTGAGAAGAGGCATGATCTACCAAAACTGATGCATTATAATTATCCTGATCATTATCTTCAAAAAAAATTAAATTTCTAAATTCATCAATTTTAGTTAAAAAACCAAATCCTTTTTTTTAGTGAAATTTTTTTCGAACATTGCATGCATAGGTACCTCTACAAGTAATCAAGATTTATTGAAACCAATATATGATTTAGTAGTATCTGAATACTCTAATAAAAAAAATCAATCCTATTTAGGTTCGAATGTATCTATGTTATCTTTTTTATTTAAGATACAAAATTTACACCCAAAATCCCTATAATAACGTACATTTGGATTATAACATTTCAATAGTTCATTAGGGGTATTTTTTACTAAGGGTTTAATAAATACTCTATTTAACACATGGAAATCTGTATTTACATCTTCTTCCCACAAATATTTTTGGACAATATATTTCATTTGCATGGATATATCCATTTCAGGAATGAACATGTTTTTTTCCTACATAAGCATTATATTTTCAGGTCATACAGAAATAGAATAAATGTTTGTAGCAATTATATTAATAAAATATTATCAAATTCTATGTTCCAGAACTCACCAACTATATCACTTCTGATAGATATTCTTGATGTATTTTGGAAATTCTGAATATGTTTACAAATAGAAGAGATTTTGGATAATGTTTCATTTTTATGACATAAGAATTATATCCAAATAAATATACTTTTATCTTCTATAATAAAAAAGACCTATATTTTACCACCTAAACTAGTATGTTGAATTGGTCCAAAGATGTTCAGAGATAGTAATTGTAATCATCTATCAAAACTAACATCGTTAATCGATATAAATAATTATTTTTGTTGTTTAGAATTCAAATTAGAATCAATAAAACATGAATTACATTTTTAAAGCATTGGTAATTGAATAATATTCTCATGCATTGACAGTTTATGTAAAAATATTAAATCATCATACCCAAGACCCCTATTCCATAATACATAATCTATTACTACAAAATTCAGAAACCCTAACTATTTTTTTGTTAATTCCGAAAGATAAATAGAGTAATCATTTTCTTTTATAATTATTTAAAATAGGACTAAATTTTTTATCAGAACTATACAATTATCATTTAAAAAACATTTTAACCATCATCACACAGTTGATATATATTTAAAAATATTATTTTTCAACCGATCAACATATAGTACATTGAAAATTATTATAGTTTTGGAAAAACCTAACTCACCCATACCATTTATTTTTCCCATTCAGTTGTATTTAAAAGTGACAAGGTCACCCCCCATATATTATATGATAGAAATTGTTTGTTATCACCTATAATATTCTTGGATAAGTCAATGTCTAAGTTACATGATTTTATGAGACTTCCAAGATAGATTCCCTCATGATGAATACCCATCGAAGATACATGGCTAGACTCTTGTTCACATCTAGAATCAAAATTACTATCAGAAGTGTCTAATCATTCACAACCTCCAAATAGAACTTATTTCCCATTAATACTTTTCTCTTTGTATTTTTTGGGACGTATGTTTTTAGGGTAGTTTCTTTTTATATTTCATTTCTTCCTACACTCATAATAGGTTAATTTGGAAGCATCATTATTATTGGTATAATTACCTTCTTTATTTTCCTTATATAATTTACTCTATAACAACCACTTCCCACATTTTTATTTCATGTGCATGAAAAATTTATTACTAAAGTGGTCCATCTTATTGACACTATCATGTATCTCAGATTCAGATGTATCTATTGTATCAAAAATGTTAGATTTTATTTAGATACATTTTCTATTGGTAGAATCTTAATTAGAATCATTTTTTACCTCAAGCTAATTTTACAGTATGGAGACAATAGATTCATCTAGAGTTTATTCACTGAATTTCATTCTCTTGTTTATGGACATCTTATTTCAATGCCATATCATTTGAACATCTCTTAGTAGTCTTTCCACATGATCAGTGTTGTCCAATTTTTTACCATGACAAGTCATCCCATTAGTGATGCTCATAAAATGATGAAAAATATGGTTCATAGATTCTTCATCACCCATCTGGAAATATTGATATTCTTCTAGGAGAATTAAAAACATGGATCTCTTGAGATTGTTAGTTCCATAATGGTTCACTTGTAGAATCGTCTATATGTAATAAGTACTCTTATAGGTAGATACATGGATGAATACAAACATACTAATAGAACAATTCAAAATAATTTTTACCATGTAATTTAATACATATCACACCATATCATTACTAGTAAGAGCCACTAGACTGACTCCAAGTAACTTGTATTGTTTCTCTAATATCATCCAATGTTCAACACTTAGTTTCTTTAGGAATGGTTCAATTATTCCCATCTAGTAACCATAGTCACTCCAACAAAGTAATGTAGTTCTTTTGGTATCCATAAATCTTTGGTATTGATAACTGATAATCTAAAATAAATATATTCTTCTATTTTTTAGACTATTATTACTAGAGTTTTGGGCGAGCACAACAATATCAAATAATTAGTAAAATACTTATTAATGAAATACCTATACATTAAACAATCAGAACATACCTTGATAATTTTTTTTGGATTTTTATAAGTATGTAAAAATAACTATAGGGGGTGAAAAATAATTTTAAAATTTTAACCACATTTACCTGAAATTATCACTGTTTATAAAATCAACCCGTATGGGTGTAACTTTCTTATAAATAAATGGATTTATTAGAAAAAAAATATCATAAAATGTAGATAATTATTATAGTGGTTCATATATAAAGATCATAGACCAATCATAAATCTCATATACTCCTCAAAGAGACTAGTACCCACTAAACCTATATTTTAACAATGTGATAACCTATTACTGACTCTTCCATTTACAATAACTGGAGGAACAACACAATCGTTTTTACAAGAGAATACCCTTGTCCTTTTCTCAGGATTTTTTAGGTGTCCCAACATATGCCCTACTTTTGGGTGGTATAATAACCATATAATAAGAAATCATTCTTTTAAAATGAAGAAAGAATAAATAAGAAAAATATGAATTCAAAACGTAATATTACCTAATTACATTATTTAAGTAAACCGTGAAAATATCTGGGTGATATGATTGTTTTTTATCTATGTAGCACAAGATAAAGGGTCGTATGAATGGATAGATGTAGAATATAAAGTCTTTCTTATGATCATATAAGATTAATGATGTCACTGATGACTGAGAAACAATTTTGAGAGTAGCATGTATTTTTGATGTATCACACAGATCTCATTGAATAAAATATTGTAAATCTTTTGAATGATCTATACAGCCCATTTTAGAGGATTCCCTTTGAACACTTTTTTAGGAACATATAAATAGAATCCAAAAAGAGTGTATATATATTAAATCACATCATGAAACATGTTAAAGTGAATGAAATAATTTTGTTACAAGGTGGTGATAAAAAATCACAGTGAATTAAAGAATAAAATAATATTGATATAAAATCACATTAAATATTTATGAAAACATTAAATACAACTACTGTTATACATGTAATCAAATTACAATTGAAAAAAATTGAATTATTTATTTAAAATAAATGTCTCAATCGTGTAGCATATATGTGTAAAAATGGAGCATCATATGAATTATTAATCTTCTTGTATATTGTTTTTTGAAAATTAATTAACACATTAAAATAAATATTTCAGTCATGAAATATTTAAAATATTATTACAATATTCCAATAATTAAATTTAATAAAAATGAACATTGAATATGTATATTTAAATTAGTAAATTTATATACCAGAAGATGACCAACATAGTCTCATTTGACATATAGTTGCATGAAGCCAATAGTTGCTCATTTGATATACCATTTTGAGTTGAAGAAAAACTAAATCACGATATTAAAAACTAACTTAATAATTATTATATATTAATGAAAGAAATATCTTAAAAAATAATAATTTACTCACCGTTCGATGTCCAACAGTGACTTAGTAACCTTCTGTTGGGTGACATACTCACCTACTATTGTATGATTCCAATGGTGGCGAGAAATGGGGACTCCTAAAATTGTGACTCATTCCATAGTGACTCATATCAATGTTGGATTGTTTAAATATTGGCTCATTGCAATAGTAACATGGTTTAGTGGTGATACATTTCAACAGTTACTCTTTGCAATAGTTACTCGATTCGACTTTGAATTGTTTCGATGATGACTCATATCAATAGTGAATCATTTAAATGGAGACATGTAAAACTATGAATCATTTCAAGGGTGACTCATTTCAATAATGACTCATATCAAAGGTGACTCATTTCAATGGTCACTCTTTTCAACGGTGACTCCATTCGATGGTTACTCATTTCAATGGTGACTCGTTTCAAAGGTGATTCATTTCAACGGTGACTCAATTTCTAGATTTTCAAATATATATATATATTTGAGATTTTAATGAACACAAATTTAAATTAACTTCTCAAAATATAATTAAAAAGGGAAAAATTTGATTTAACACTTCTACAATCATTTTAAGACTAATACTCCAAGGTCCTAGAAGCCATGAACAATTTATCCTAGAGATAAGAGTTGTATTACACAAGGTAGTGAGGTTGGATCATAGGTCATTGGTTTAGGAAAAATATATTCACCAAATCTTATCCTTAAGTGGAAGGTCAATAGAGAATATACACTGAGTTGTGTGATCTTAATCACATCCACCTATGTACCTTCTCATTTTAACATAGGTGTGTCACATAGTTTCATATTGATACCTATTGTTGATATCCATTGGCTCATGATTCAGTTTTCTAAGGGTGTGATGATGCTCGACACACTATTAGGGAACATAATGGAGTATTTATGTTACTGTGAGTACATTACCTGTAAATGTTTTGGCTATCAATTTTTATGTAATCTTTTAGTCCTTGAGATGATCATATTTGATGTAAAACTCATGATTGGATAGGAAGTGGCTTATCGAGCCCATGTGGATTTCTATCACTGGAGATTGAATTTCACATCACAATAGGGATGATTTTTACTCACAAGGGTGAATGTAATGTCCATGTTAGATGATTAAAACTATATAATCAATGTTTGGGTGAGATAATATTCCAGAATAACCAGTTTGTATCCAGATGATTAGGGATCACGTTTGGAAAATGTCCCTCTGGTGATTGAAAATTTTAGATAAATTTTCCTAGATTAAACTTCATGGTTTAACAACTAAGATAGAGATGGAGTTCTCCATGGATCATGTTCTATGAGAATCATTGGTATCTATTCTTTTTATAAGATGGCTACAATAGTGTTACAATTTCTGAACAGGTTTATTGAGAACATAGAGGTCAAAGGGGTTTATACCACCTAATACTTATCTATGGGTTTTCCAATACTTTTTTGTAAAAAGGTAGATCGTTCCCATGGGATATGTGTGGATTACTAAAAATTTAACTAACTGATAGTTAAGAACTAAAATCCCCTAACATGGATTGGTGGTCTTTTTTACTAGCATTGAGGAGGTTGGGTGTTCTTGAAAATTTATTTTCAATATAGATACAATCAATTGAATTTTAGACCTACAGACATAACTCATTAATCATTTTGTCATATGTATGGTCTATATGAGTATCTGGTTATGTCGTTCATTCTCATAAATATGCCATAGGTATTCATGATGATAATGACCTGAGTTTTTCATCCTTTTTTGTATTCATTTGTGATAGCTTTCTTGGATAATGCCTTGGTATATTCTATCAATCACCACTACCATGTCAAAAATCACGAGATCGTTTTGGATACACTGAGTTATCATCTGATATATACTATACGAAAAAAATACCACTTCTTGATGTACATGATTGACTTACTGGGTCATATTATCTTAGAAAAAGATGTATTAGTTGACCCAAATAATATAAGAGTTTCATTTTATTAGGAAAATAAAAATAACATATTTTACATACATAGTTTCTTGGGGATAGCTGGATATTATTGGTTTTTAATACAGTTATTTACATTCCTATCATCACCACATGAAAGATTGTATAAGAAGGGTATAAAGAATATATTACCATATTACCATGATACAACCATTAAGGTGTTGAAAATTGAATTCAACATAAAACAAGATTTCATTAGAGCATAGAAGAAACAAAATGTTTTATTTTGAAACATTAATTATCAGGAATGGATCAGTTTAGATAAAAGTGAATAGTTTTTTGGAATAAGGGTCCTGGAAGATGAGGCCACATGAGAGTAATTACCTAACACATGATATTGAGTAATCATAAGTTGTTCATGATTGTCGTTGTTGGAGATATAACATTATATGAGTTTATTTTATTGTGTACATAGACCAAGAAAACTCAATTATATAAATTATAACATTGATATTAATATGAGGTAGTGATGGTGTCTTCAGTACATAGAGTCTATTGAAATCTATATTTACTACACACAGGGTAATGGAAAGGTAGTGGTTGATGAAATGAGCAGAAGGAATCAGATACAAGAAGTTCAAGAGGCCATACGAATTTAAAATTTTATAGAATTATTCTATAAGATGCACATAGAGATGTATGATAGTTTGGAGAATACCATTAATTAATATTTGATTGTGAAATATCCTCTTCAAGATAGATTAATAACAAGACATCTTTTAGAATATTGAGGGCCTAGCCTAATGGGAGAGTGTTGAAAGTGAGGATATGTATCCTAGTTGGATGGTATGTGAGGATGATATACTAAATATAAATGGTCACTTTCAAGTTAAATTTGAAATTTGAGAGGATCTAATGTAGGAGTTTCATTCCACAGTTTGGGGGGGGGCATTCATTACCCATAAGTATCATGTTTTATGTCTCCATAATTTGTGACCGAGGATGAAATGTTAGGTAGTTGGTTTTTTAACCATGTTTTCAACATGTCAATAGGTCAAAGAAGAACATCAGAGAAAACCATACCATTTATAGTAGTTGATTCTTGAGAAGAAATTTCTATATTTCTTAATGGATTTTGTGAATGGTTTTCCGAATTCACCTCATGGTAGTGATGATATAAGGGTTATTGTTGATAGGTCCATAAACGTTTTACATTTCCTACTAATCAATGATACCTTCAGTGTGGATTAGCATGGGAGGCAGTATATCTATGAGATATTAAGACATCCCAAAGTCCCCCGAACTATCAATTATTATAGGTATTTATAGTTTATGTCTAATATATGTCCTACTTTACAATGGGTTTTTGGTACACAGGTACTTCTGATCACAACATTCCACCCTCTGAATGATGGTCATTCAGAGCATACAATGTAGGTGTATGAGGAAATGTTTCGAGCTTTCATCCAAAATTTCAAGGGATCATTGAAGATGAAATGATGATGTACAAGCTAAGTGGTTGGAGTTATCAACAGGATATTTTTTACCAATAATGAGAGGGACGTTTGTGGATGAATTTATTTATGTGGGGATGATTATAAGATCATGGGAATTTCTATGAGTTACAAAAAAAATTTAGTATCAATTATTTTTTATTGACTAATATGAATTCTCTTTGAGGTTAGGGGATATCAGAAGTCTCCATTTACTATTTTAACACCAAAACCAAAATTTGTGGAAAATAAAACATTCCACAGATTTAGTAGAAACCATTTGGGACAAGGAAGATGGTCTAACTAACTAGGTCACTCCGGGGTAGAGGGAAAGAGGATACCACATGATTTGATGAAACTGCGAGGATGGAAGTACATGACCATGGGGGGAACCTTAGTTTTTAATTAATATTTTTTCATTGTTTTCATACGGTTAGTCAAAACATGAGAAATGAACATGTGGGATCCCCCTTGTCACATAAAAGGGAGCATAATTAGCAAAAACATTGTCCAACTATGATTCCAAACCAGTATAATGAGAAATTTTACCACAATTACAATAAAATATGTTCTAATCTAAAATATATTTTACATCGTTTTTGGTTTGATAGAATCTCATGGGTGGGAGCTCCTCTGGAATGCCAAATCATTGGATTTGGTGTTTTTTCTCTATTAGAGAATGAAATCAAGAGTAATTCATCTCATTCATTCAATACAGGTGATTACTCAGTTATATTTCAGCAGTTATTCATTTTCCTTGGTATCAACTACACTATTCATGTTCAAGAAAATATGCCTTATTTTAAGGTTCATATTTATTTATTATTTTTCTTCTGATTAGAACCAAATAAGAAGATGTTATTTCATGGTCACTCTAATAATGACCTACTATATGTGTTCTATACATTCCCTGTGTGGTTTTATTCTTTATTAAAATTGATTCCATGGCGCATCTCGTTGGACATTCATACCGAGCCATAAAAATGGATTGAATAATTAAATTCAATATATTGGAATCATTGTAGGTTTCCCTTGAGTACCATTGTCACCATTAGTGGTTTTTTCCCCAATACAGTACAACTATGGACTGTGACATTTCATTTCCCTTATTGAACCACTCAATGGGAGTGTGTCTTTTTTCATTCCTAGTTAGAGGTATCTTAGTATTAAATAATATGAATTGAATTGATTATTATGACATGAATATTTTTTTCCTTTCATGTTGATGATTTTGATTAAATGGTTTATATGGAATTGTTTTGAGTGGGTAAACTACTAAATTATGAATAGATGAATGAATTAGATTAATATAGATGGTAGAGGATTTATGATTTAGTACACATTATTTTTTTAACTCCATAAAATTAGATGATTAGCACTCTGTGGATCTTGATATTTGTAGTGGTTGTTTTTGATGAGATTTCTCCTTGTTTCTTAATTTCTGAGGCTACCTTGGTACTTTCTACCCCTGGATCCATCTTTTTAGGAATCACATTGGACATGGTCTGATGACATGCTTATTGGACCTTGACTCATGTCTAATTGAGTTACTATCAAGATGGTCTTTGGACTCAAGAAGGATTAATTGGTCTATTATACATTGGATAAAGCCCAATGGTGTATTAGACTTCTGTTTATATGAATCTTCTGTGAAATCTGATACTTATACATATATGGATCTGTCTTTCTAATTAAAATAAATATGATTATTTGAATTGATCGGGGTAAATGTGACCTGTTTGACAATACTTCTTGTCTTTGGTTTGTATGACATTATACATTATATGGTGAAGTCATTTATGATAAGTGTTATTGTGTTTAAGATATAGATTTGGTGTTTACATGCTTTATTTATGATCCTTCCTTGTTATATGAGAATAGTCATTGTTTTTTTGGGAGTCTTGTTTGGCATGAAAATATCACTTATATCTATTACATTTCCATGGTTATTTTATATGTATTACTTTTATATCATTTTTATACCCTAATAACTTCTTTAACTTATATTTCATTTCATGGAAATGTTATAGACTCTTTTGGTGGAGGGCTACTGATACTGTATATCACACATGGTCTTAGGATGCAGTTAAGTACTCAGAAAGACTATATGATTATAGGTAGGGACTGGGGAAGATGTCCATTTTATGATGATTGACTTTGTGCCATGTTTTGGGGAAGGGAGCAAGAGATTGAACTGACCCTCATGATGCTATTTGGAGTTAATTTTTCATGGTTTTTTGGTGATTTGATACATGTATTGAACAAATGCATGTATAGCTACTTGGGATGCTTTGTAGACACATGACATGATCTTAATTATATATAATATTACATATGGAATTGTTTATATATATTCTTTTATTGGTTATTATATTTTGGATGAATGGTTAATATTCTTCTTCTTCTATGAAATTTTCTCATTATATTAAAGTGTGGCACTCTGTTATAAGGGAATTGTCTCCCCACAGGCACACTACATGCCCTCGCAACATGTTAGCATCCTTTGGGGTCTTGGGAGATGTGCTCAAGGAAGTGTGAAAAACTAGGCTCGGGGCACCATTTAGTGGCATCCTAGTTTGGGTTGTCACAATACATCTTTATCATTCATTCATTAACTGGGATAAATGTTTTATAATTAAAAATAAATTTTTTTTTATATATATTTATAAATATTAGTATATGATTAAAATTTTAATTATATCATTATATGTATATATATATATTTAAAAATTATATTGAATATATTCATTATTTAAATTTATATATATTATAATTTTATTATTATTTAAATATATAGTAATTTAAATATAATTATATTAATACTTTTTTTAAAAAAATTAATTTATTTATAATTATAAATATGTAAAATTATAAATAGAATAAATTTTCATTTATAAATATATTTCTAAATAAATATATTCACAAATATATTTATAATTATTTATTAATATTTGGAAATTTATTTGTATCATTATATATATTGATATACATATTTATATTTATATGTATGAATATATTTAATATATATATATAAACATAGTAAATTTATTCATCATTTAAATATATTAATTATGGTTTTAAAATTATAAATATAAATATATTTATTTATATCCAGTACGTAGGGTACAATTACATCCAACAGGAATGCAAATTTTAAAATGGGTCAGAAATGCTGCCACAACCCCTCAGGGGATAGCCAACCCATCAAACCTTATTTTTATTATGACACGAAGGCCTTATCGTTTGAGACATATTTTTTAATAACCATAGGCCCAACAACAAAATCATAAAATTAGGCATGTATCATATTTATAATATTGCTACACACATCTTGTGTCCTGTCGGTCCCCTAACCATGGGTCGTCGTCACACTATAATTTGTTTACTCTGACACAATGTGTTTCACTGGCCAGCTGAATCCAGCCCGGATCGCCCCCTCGGTACTATACCATTGAAGAGGTCACATATTGTCAGCTCTATCATCCAGAGATCCCGCATCTACCATCACACATCCAAGATCCCCCAGCACGTCCCAATGGTCTATTGTATCCCAGACATCATTGACTCTGTTTCACCAAATTCATCCTTAATGCATGGGATCCTGCCCTCCATCGACTGTGGTTGCACCTCCCAATCTACGGAGGGACACAACCAAATATCCCACATGCACAAGCCGCGATGGATCTTCCTTCATTAATCATCCCACAACATGTTAGGTTGTCTGCTACTACACAGAAAAACCATCGTCGGCCGCTAGCTAAATCCTCAAATTCAAGGTTGTCAATGATTGAATCATAGTTGACGCAGGATTATGGGGACATCTTAACCACAATGGTCGGAACACAAATCTAAAAAATAAATAATCAATCAAATTAAAAATAAGAAAATAAAATATTAAAAAAAAAGTTAAAAAAATAATTTTTAATATTTAAATAAAAATATATATATTTTAAATAATATTTTAAAAAATTTAAAAATTTAAAAATTAATAAAATTGAATAAGAAAATTAAAATATAAAACACCAAAATAAAAAAATAAAAAAATAAGAAAATAAATAAAAATATAATATAAATAATAAAAATTAATGAAAATAAAAATAAGATTAATATATAATAAACAAATAATTGAAAAATAAAAAAAAATTAAAAATAAAGAAATATAAAAAATAACTTTTTTAAAAAAATAACCAAAAATAAAAGAAAAGATTATAATTAATTAATTTTAATTATTTAAAATGGAAAATAACATATTTAAATTTGATGAAAATATTAGAAAATAAGAACAATATTTAATTATAAAATTAAAAAAATAAATAAATTAAAAATTAAATACATAAAAAATAAAAGAATTAAAAAAACACTAAAATAAATATCATAAAAAATAAATAAATTAATAATAATAATAATAAATTTTTCTAAAAAATAATATAAAATTTAAAATATTAAAAAAAATTTAAAACTAATAAAAATAATATAAAATAAAATGATATGAAATAACATATATAATAAATAAAATATATATTAATAAATAAAAATTTAAAAACCTAAAAAATATTAATAATAAATAAAAATAAAAACAAGATAATTAAAAACTAAAAATTAGTTTAAAAAAAATTAAAACAATTAATAAATTTTAAAAAATAAAAAATAAAAAATATAATAAAATAAAATAATAGTTATTAATTTATACTTATAAATATATAATTATATCAATATAATGAATATGCATTTATAAATATATTTTTTTAAATACTTATTTAGAAATATATCTTTAATATTATTAAGGAATATATAATCTTAAATGTATGCATGTTTAAAATGTACACAATTAAATAATTAAAGATGAGAAAAGTAAAAAATATTAAATTAATGGGTAGGTTTTATTAATTAAATAATAATTATTAGAAAATATGGATTTATATTTATATGAAGATGAATAATTATTTAAATTATTATGACATAGTATATATATATTTACATAATAGAATATGATTAATTTATAATAAATTTAAAAAAATGAATATTAAAAATGAATAAATAATACATAACTATAATAATATTAAAAATAAATAGATAAAATTATTAGAAAAAAGTAATAGATTAAATTTATCATGTTACTATAAGAAATTATAAATTGAATATCAAAATTTACATAAACTACATTAGTATTAGATGTCTATGTTTCTACATAAGAATTAAATAATTATGGAAAAAATTACATTTTTAATTGTTTATATAAATGAATCAATTACATAAATGTTTGTTTAAAACCAATGTAGCAGACATTTGATATATGTTAAATTGATAAATCAAATGAAATTCAATTGATTTCCCTTGATAGATACTACTTGTCTATATTTTGAATTAAATTTAATTTTTCATTAAAAACAATTCTTATCTAAATATATGACTTATTAAATGTAATTTTAAATATTCTTTGTTATAGAAATCCTATTTTAGGAAATATTATAATCATTTATATATATGTATATATATAGAGGAATTTATTTCTATATAAAATTTGTTAATCAATACATATGTATAAAAAAATTAAAAATGACTATGAAATTAATATGTTTAAAATTATTGCAAGTTATTAATTATCTATTATTATATTTAATAAATATAAATTAATAATATTCATAATTAATATATATATTATTTATTCATATTTATTAATAATTTTTTTAATAAAAATTTAAGTAATTTTTTAATTTATTGATTTAATATTTTATAAATTATTAATATTTATTAAATATATATATATATATATATATATATATTCACAATATAATTAAAAAAAATATTTAAAATTAATATATATTTTTGTTAAATTTTTTCATTTTTCTTAATTATTTTTAAATTATTATTAATTTTATTTTTAAAAAAATTATTTTTAATTAATATTTCATTAATTATTTCGTTTTATTCATTTTATAAATCAAAATTCATTATATAATATTTATAAATATTTATATTATATTAATATTAAATTTATTTGTAAATATTTCATTTAAATTTTTAATTATTTTTGAATAATTCAATTTAAATTATTTTTGGAATTATTTTTTTTCAGTTTTTTATTTTTTTTAAATAAATTTATTTTGAATTGGTTTGTATAAAAAATGGGGCATGGACTAGGTCGGGCCGTGCATGACACAAATGGGTTTATAAAGGAGGGTCATGTTCCGTAGAAGCAATGAGTGGTAAAAGTTCACATTGGCCCATAAAAGGCCTACATATGATTGCATGGTGTATGCGAGAGCACATCCCTGTAGCATGCTTCTAGGCTAGGCATGAGATGTATAGATATCTTAAAAATCAAACACCCTTCTACATTTTTGATGAGGGACTCATCACATGATTAAGACCATTATTAGTTCTAAAGAATCACTGATAAAGGTTATCCTTCAACAACACTAAAAATTAAGAACAAATAAAGGGTATATTTTATCATTGCTAAAAAAACTGACAAAGAATGTAGAGACCCAAAGCTTAATGTACATAGACATTACATTACTTTTGTGGAATACTTAGTACATAACAAAAGAACACACACAAGGATCGTAATAGTTTAGTGCCTTTGGAAACTCGGAATATAATATTCTAATCGTGGTGAAAGATCTTCGACATCTCCCATAAAGATCTTCATTTTTTAAACCTAAATCCTTTCATTATGTCCTGGGGAAACAAAAACATAAATGGGTGAGCTCAAATGCTCAGTAAGGGTAAAAAAATGAAATATCAATCACGTCATATTCATAAGAACATATCTTTTGGAAAACTTATCCTGCAAAAGAGATCATAATTTCATAACATGGGATAAATCATAGTAGTGAAATGTAATCCCAATAATCATAACTTAAAACATTAAACTTTGTGTCATAAACATATAATCATAGAGAATCATTTCTTATTAGTCAAGACTCATTGCCAAGACTATCATAGTGGATAATGTACCTTTCTGAACCGAGTCCACTCCTCGTTTCAGTACTGTTTCACTGAACCGGTATAACCTACCGTTCCTGCCATGTCTATCTCATGAGATATAAAATATTTACCCAATGCATTGGAGGGATATATAGGTCCCACCAATCTCATATTGATACTATTCTTATGTGTGCCACAAAATCATAAACCATGCATCATAGCATATCCCATGTAATAAAAATGGGATTATTAAACAACATGACATCATAAATCAATTCATATAAGATAAAGGAATTCATAAAAATAATTCCATCACAACATAATAAAATTAATGTAATAATAGTGATAGAAACAGAATGCTATATTCTCTTAGATGGAAAATAATTTTGATAAAACACTTGAACTCCATTCTTGTGGAAAATATCCTTTCTACTTCAAAAACACTTTTCCTTTCTTAACATGTCATAAAATTTTAAAAGAAGTTGATTAAAAATAAACATAAAAACTTTTAAATGAAGCTTCTTGGAAATAATCTTTTAAAAATCAATTCATACAGTATAAGTTAAAAAAAACATTTTTCTTACTTTTTTCGGAAAAGTCAAAAAGTACATCGTATGAAAAATGTCAAAATATTCCTTTCATATCCATTAATAAAAACTCACTGAATGGGAAAATTTGATTTAAACAATTGTAGGTGGATGAAAATAATATTAAATATTGAGGAAACATGGATGTGGATAATAAAATACACCCCAGTAAATACTAATGTTTAAACAATCTCTGATAATAATGAGATTGTGATATTTCCCTTACCTTAGGTCTGATTTGCTTTGTAAGTGTCCAAACCTCCTGTATAATGATTTAAATAATGTTATTGACTTATTCAATAATCATACGTATTTTTTATGAGATCATATATGGTCATATTCCTAGCTTTTTATTATTAATATTTCATTGCTACTTGTTATTCGGGTGTTTATAACTTTTTGTTCTTATGCATGTTTTGTCGAATAAATTCTTAATCTTATAGTTAGGTTGTAGATACCTCATTTACATAATTTTATTAGTGTAATATATATAATATTCATTCATTCAATTCATTTATATAATCATTATTAAATGAAGATCATATAGAACGAGTCGCATCACATCGTGGAGACGGTATTCCGTACGTACGAACGTGTGATGATATCATTCCTATGATCGTGGAATTGTATTGGAGTGTATGTATACTATTTCAGAATCAATATAACTTTATAATAGTCATATATAGTCATTATTTACACCATTATACCAATCCAAGTAAGGTGGTGGTGGAAAATAGATTACACCACGGCGTGGAGACGATATTCCGTACGTACGCACGCGCGGTGATTTCTTTTTCCATAGGATGGATAAATGGTGAAATAGGGTTGTTACAAACTTATAAAAACATATCAGTATATTATTGATACTGATTTTAATACATCATAATGAAACAAATATAGAAGAAGAAGTGGAAGAAGAAATAAAGATGAAAGAATCGGTAACGAAAATTACCTCTTCTTTGAAGCACCTCTTTGAGACCTCCTCTTAGGGAACTAAAATTGGTCTTTGAGGAAGACCAAAACTTCTAGGATGTTTCTAGGGAAGTGGTGAAGATAATTTTTGAGAGTTTGGCAGAGCTTGAAGGCTCAATGTGTTGTGAGGAAGAGAGGGAGGGGGTTCCCTTTTATAAGGGAGGAGAGGGGCACCTTTGGAATAACAAAAAATATTATTTTTTTATAAAGCCAAATTCTGTTTTAAATAGCTCCAAATTGATTTATTTCGATGCTAAGGTGGGTATGGGTCGAAATAATCTCATAAAATAGAATCTATACAAGTTTAGGTTCCTATTGTAACCTTATCATTTAGATTTAACATTAAGATAAATAATTTTACTTTTACCGTGTCTTCTTGTGTTCTTATACTATAAGGTTAATAAACATACTATAAGAAGCCAAACGAACCCCAAGTTGTTTATAATTAATATATATAACCTTATCTAAGTTATTTTTCCATACTTTAGATTTTTTGGAATAATATAACAATTAATAATATAATATTTGTTTTAAAAACTATTTTATGTCAATTTTGACACTATTTAGTAATTGATTTTTGTGAAAATCATAATAGAATGATTAGTTCAAAAAAAGTTAATTAAATCAATACTAACATGTCATATTAAACTATAAAATTATTTTAATTCATAAAAAATATTAAATTACATTTATTTGGGTATTTATAACATCAATTATGTCAATATTTCATTAATAAGACAATTACTGCATCATTTTTGTATCATAATAAATGATAATTATTTAATCTCTAAAATTTTTAAATAATTTCTAGGATTCAGATAATTGTATTATCTTTCTGGAGACTATTAATGTTCGAAGATCCATGAAGATTATCACTGAATTAAAATTATTATACTTTTAATATTTAAGAAAGTGATATGTTGTCACATTCTTTGGTTTTAATAATAATTATATTATTTTCATGGAACAAAGTCCATTAAATGAATCTAATCCGACCCTTAGGTGATATGGGTCGACTTTTAGTCATCCAATAGGATTTTGACATGTGATAGGATAATTTTATAATAATATATTTACCCTTAATTACCCGATTTACCTTTAACTATAGTAAATAAAATTTACCGTAGTTACTATTCATAATTCCCAAAAATAAAAAGTAGCTTACAAACATAATTTGGATCCACTGATTCCAAATATGGAATCCATTTTTCCAAATTCAATACACAAAAGTTGCAGAAATTAAATTAAAATTAATCCTGTTGTCGAAAGAAAAAGGGTTTTTTCTTTAAAACATTGCAAAAGATAGAATTGATTTATCCTACGAATCAAAGGTAGAATTAATGCTAATGACATACATTATATTAAATGGTAAAAATATATTCTATTTATACTTTAAATCCGTTCAATATTATAATTTAACCATATAAATTATTGCGATGAAAAAAAGTTGTTTTTAATTAAAATATAGCGTGTTTTTACTATTCATCAAAATATGAAAGTTTCCAGAATGATATGAAAATTTATCTAAAAAAAATTATTTCATGATTCCAAAGGTGAATTTTATTTTGTTAAATTGAACTTATAAACATGTCAAAAACTAGATTTAATGTGGGTGCACCATCAAAAGGAAGCAAAACTGCATTTTTTGAAAAATACTTATTTTACCCGAAACATTTATTTTGTTCTTATACCATGTTTTAGAAAATGTGCAAGACGAATAATAATGTTATAAGATTCAAAATTTAGTTAATACTATTCATAACGGCTAGTTTATAATAATATTATAATAATATATAGTTGTTTAGTAAAACTAGGTATTTCCTACAACACACGCTATCGAGGAAGGTCGCGATTGCGGGTAATGCAAGCCAAGTAATGGTTGCGTGCTGTGAAAGAATCCATCGTTGTTTTGTATAACATAAACCGACCATATTTCATTTATACATTGAATATATATATATATATATATACTCAATGTTGCGTAGAATAACTATTATCAAAATTGTGTGTAACACGATCCAAGAATAGTGTTGCGTATACTGCAAGCGCAAGGTAATCTTGTTGTAGCAAACAACACAAGACATTAATGAAATTAAAGGAATATTTTTCATAAAATCTCTGGTTGTTACATTCTACCCCCCTTAAAATGAATTTCTCCCTCTAAATTCGTCGGGGTTATAATTGGATTACTATTCGAAAGTTTCTTTAATAGAAACCCACATCGTAAAAAGGAATACCAAAACCAATCTTTAAAAACAAAAGTATGAAACGTAATGGTTACCCAAATAAACTAATCACTAGGTTTCCAAATAGGTGAAAATATGGATATAGAAGAGAAATCTAATCATCATGTTCTGATGGAGAGTGGTAGAGAAGATGGCTATGGAAAAGCCAGCAATCACAAAGCCATAAATATGTGACGATCTAAGGTACCATCTGATTCATCAGATATAAGAGCACTAGGAAAACATTTTTGGTTTTCAAGATCATTTCCCTAAAGTTGATGAAATTGGAATTAGAAGAAATACTTTTGTGATTTTGGAATAGTCGCACCGTTTGTCGATCTTTAGACAATTTCCACTTCATCTCTTAAAGAAATGAAGTTGAATTTGTCATTCGTGATGTGTTAGCAGATCATGTGATAGAGTGATGGGTCATTCCATCTATCTCAAACAAAAGGTTAGAAAAGTTGTCAAAAAATACATAAGTCCATATATTGTGAGATTAATCATATATGGTTCCTAAAATGGACTTATACTGCATATATCATACTTCTTAATATAATAAAACTACTTTCTACCAAACAGGGTCTTCTTGTATGCCAGTGGTAGGCGATAAAGGCCAGTCGCACTTCGGTTGTGGGTTCGATTCCCACATCCTTGTCCGACGCGATGGGCTGTCGCCCGTCCTGTTGGTTTTCCTTTTTCTGAAGCTATATTACTATAACATCCCATAAAAAATATCAAAAAAAAGTTTTATCCTTAAACAATACTAACATATGTCCAACATAATCCATTCCAATCATTAGTCTTATCTAAAATACTTCGGTCCAAGAACATAGTATATAGAAAATGATCACGTGAATGCCATCATTTATACCCCATATATCATAAGATATATCTTGTAGGTCAAATTACAAACATGTGAATACCTTAATCATGTATTCTCTTGAATAATGAATACCCATTGAACCTTAGTGAAAACATGAATGCAGTCAAAAGTTAACTCTTTCCACATACCAAAATACAAAAATTATATATACTCAAACCATGATATAACCATCTCTTTATATCAGTCATGAGCTCATGAATACTATCAAACATTTAATTTTCTCCTTATCACTTCATTATGTGCATATCATCTACATTCCAAAAATATCTGAATAACCATTCATGGATACTGGTACCATTAATCATACACTTTCAAAACTCAAGGAAAGACAAAAGTGTAACAATCCTTAGATGTCTCTTTATTCCATAGTACCATGAGATTACTTATACAACATTACACATGATAAACAAGTATTAATTCCACTACATTCTTAAACCATTGACCGAGCTTCAACAATTCTTTCATCTCATATATCATTTGTAGTCTCTCCATCATCATCAACATAAATACTACCCATAAGACCATATTGATTCTCTCCATGAGACTTTCCCTTAGGTAATTGGTTTGAATAATTCCCGTACATTCCACATTTAAAACATTTAACCATTTTTGATGTCGTAGCAATACAATTATCCTCATCACTGGTGTTAACTGAACCTTTTCCTTTACACTTACTGGCGTTGTGTCCTTCTTTTCCACATCCAAAGCATCTTCCAGTTCCTTTGAAACATTTTCCTTGATGCCTCTTCCCAAATGATTTACATAGGGGAAATTGAACTTTCTTTCCTCTATGATCATCATGAAATGCCATCTTTCTCTTATTAGCCAAGTCAGGAAACTTACCAAATTTTACTTTATTGATCATATTATGAGATTGCTGATTCAGCATAATAATGATGTTTGGACTTCCAAATCCCATTTCATTTTGTTTCTCATGAATAATATCATTCCATTGTCCATCATATCCTCCATTATCGTGAATCTTCTTTTTTCCAGCCATTTTCTAAAACCCAAAATGAATAGTTTGAGAGGAAAAAATTATTCTAGGGAAAACAACATAATAAAGGAGGAGTATCCTCAATATCTAACATCTTAGGTTAAATTCTATGATCGTTACCGTAGTTCGAGGACTGTATCCGATATGTATAATTATACTTAGGGACATCCCTAGACATACCTTATAAATATCTCTAGGGATCTCACTAACATTTTCGCATCCTAGTTTCCTAAGGTTTACTAAACCTTTTCTCTGATACCAACATTAGAGACCCGAAGCTTAATGTACATAGACATTACATTACTTTTGCAGAATACTCAGTACATAACAAAAACACACACACAAGGACCGTAATAGTTTATTGTCTTTGGAAACTCGGAATATAATCTTCTATTCATGGTGAAATATCTTCAACATCTCCCATAAAGATCATTTTTTTTAAACTAAATCTTTTCTTTATGTCCTGGGGAAAATTAAACATAAAAGGTTGAGCTCAAATGCTCAGTAAGGGTAAAAAAACAAATATCAATGACGTCATATTCATAAGAACATATCTTTTGGAAATATTAACCTGCAAAAGAGATCGTAATTTAAAAAAATGGGATAAATCATAGTAGTGAAATGTAATCCCAATAATCATAACATAAAACATGAAACTTTTTGGCATACACACATAATAATATAGAATAATTTATTATTAGTCAAGACTCATTTCCAAGACTATCTTAGTGGACAAAGTCCCTTTCTGAACCGAGTTCACTCCTCGTTTCAGTTCTGTTTCACTGAACCGGTATAACCTACCGTTCCAACCATGTCTATCTCATGATATATAAAATCTTTACCCAATGAATTGAAGGGAGATATAGGTCCCACCCATCTCATAATTATACTATTCTTATGTGTGCCACAAAATCATAAACCATACATCATAGCATAACCCATGTAATAAAAATGGGATTCTTAAACAACATGACATCATAAAACAATTCATATAAGATAAAGTAATTCATAAAAATAATTCCATCACAAAATAATTAAATCAATTTAATAATAGGGATAGAAACAGAACCCTATATTATCTTAGATGGAAAATAATTTTGATAAAACACTTGAACTCCATTCTTGAGGATAATATACTTTCTACTTCAAAAACTCTTTTCCTTTCTTAACATGTCATACAATTTTAAAAGAGGTTGATTAAAAATAAACATGAATACTTGTAAAGGAAGCTTCTTGGACATAATGTTTTAGAAATCCATTCATGTCGTATAAGTTAAAAAAAACATTCTTCGTACTTTTGTCGGAAAAGTCAAAAAGTACCTCGTATGAAAAACGACAAAAGATTCCTTTCATATCCTTTAGTAAAAACTCACTGAAGGATAAAATTGGATTTATGAAATTTTAGGTGGATGGAAATAATATTACATATTGAAGAAACATGGTTATTGATGATAAAATACACCCCAGTAAATACTAAAGTATAAACAATCTCGGATAAAAATGAGATTGTGATATTTCCCTTACCTTAGGTCCGATTTGCTTCGTAAGTGTCCGAACCTCCTGTATAATGATTTAAATAATTTTATTGACTTATTCAAGAATCATAATTATTTTTATGATATCATGTATGGTCATATTCTTAGCTTCTTAGTTGTAATATTTCATTGCAACTTGTTATTCGGGTGTTTATAACTTTATGTTCTTATGCGTGTTTTGTCGAATAAATTCTTATTATTATCTTTAGGTTATAGATACCTAATTTATAGAATTATATTAGTGTAATATATATCATATTCATTCATTAAATTAATTTATATAATCATTTTGAAATGAAGATCATGTAGAACGAGTCGCATCACATCGTGGAGACGGTATTCTGTACGTACACACGAGTGATGATATTGTTCCTATGATCATGGAATTGTATTGGAGGGTATGTATACTATTTCAGAATCAATATCACTTTATAATAGTCATATATAGTCATTATTTAGACCATTATACCAATCCAAGTAATGTGGTGGTGGAAAATATATTACACCACGGCGTGGAGACGGTATTCCGTATGTATGCACGCGCGATGATTTCTTTTTCCGTAGGATGGATAGATGTTGAAATAGGGTTGTTTCATACTTATAATAAAATATAATTATATGATTGATGATGATGTTATTACTTCATAATGAAACAAATAAAGAAGAAGAAGTGGAAGAAACATAAAGATGAAAGAATCGGTAACAGAAATTACCTCTTCTTTGAAGAGCCTCTTTGAGACCTCCTCTTAGGGCACTAAAATTGGTATTTGAGGAAGACCAGAACCTCTAGGATGTATCTAGGGAAGTGGAGAAGATAATATGGTAGAGTTTGGCCAAGCTTGAAGGTTCAAAGTGTTGTGAGGAAGAGAGGGATGGGGTGACCTTTTATAAGGGGGGGAGGGGCTCCTTTGAAATAATTAAAAATATTATTTTATTATAAAGCCAAATTCTGTTTTAAATAGCTCCAAAATGATTTATTTAGAATATAAGGTGGGTATGGGTCTAAAGCCTCTCATCCAATAGAATCTAGACAAGTTTAGGTTCCTATTGTAACCTTATCAGTTAGATTTAACATTAAGTTAAATAAGTTTACTTTTACTGTGTCTTCTTGTGTTCTTTTTCTATAAGGTTGATAAACTTATTATAAGAATCCAAAAGAACCCCAAGTTGTTTATTATTAATATATATAACCTTATCTAAGTCATTTGGCCGATCTTTATATTTTTAGGAATAAAATAACAATTAATAATATAATATTTGCTTTAAAAACTATTTTATGTCAATTTTGACACTATTTAGTAATTGATTTTTTAGAAAATCATAACAGAATGATTAGTTCGAAAAAAGTTAATTAAATCAATACTAACATTTCATATTAACCTATAAAATTAGTTTAATTAATAAAAAACTTAAATTACATTTATTGGGGTATTTATAACATCAATTATGTCAATATTTCATTAATAAGACAATTACTGCATCATCTTTGTGTCATAATAAATGATAAATATTTAATCCCTAAAAAATATAAATATATTTCTATGATATAGATAATTGTATTATATTTCTAGAGTCTATTCATCTTAGTAGTTTCATGAAGTTTATCACTAAATTAAAATTATTATACTTATAAGATTTAAGAAAGTGACATGTTGTCACATTCTTTGGTTTTAATAATAATTAATTTATTTTCATGGAAAAAAGTCCATTAAATGAATCTTATCCTACCCTTAGGTAATATGTGTCGATTTTAGTCATCCAATATTATTTTCACATGTGTTAGGGTAATTTTATAATATTATATTTACCCTTAATTACCCGATTTACCTTTAAGTATGGTAAATAAAATTTACCGTAGTTACTATTCATAATTCTCAAAAATAAAAAGTAGATTATTAACATAATTTGGATCCACTGATTCCAAATATGGAATCCATTTTTCCAAATTCAATACACAAATGTATCAGAAATTAAATTATAATTAATCTCGTTTTCGAAAAAAAACAAGTTTTTTCTTTAAAACATTGAAAAAGATTGAATTGATTTATCCTACGAATTCAAGGTATAATCAATGCTAATGACATACATTATATTAAATGGTAAAAATATATTCTATTTATATTTTAAAACCATTAAATATTATAATTTAACCATATAAATTATTGCGATGAAAAAGGTTATTTTTAATTAAAATATATCGTGTTTTTACTATTCATCAAAATATGAAAGTTACCAGAATGATATGAAAATTTATCCAAAAACATTTTTATTTCATGATTCCAAAGAAGATTTTTGTTTTGTCAAATTGAACTTATAAAAATGTCAAAAAATATATTTAAAGTGGTTGCGCCATCAAAAGGCGGAAAAACTACATTTTTTTAAAAATACTTATTTTACCCGAAACATTTATTTTGTTCTTATACCATGTTTTAGAAAATGTTAAAGACGAATAATAATGTTATAATATTCAAAATTTAGTTAATACTATTCATAATGGCTAGTTCACAATAATATTATAATAATATATCATTGTTTAGTAAGACCTGGTATTGCGTACGACACACGCTATCGAGGAAGGTCGTGATTGCGTGAAATGCAAGCCAAGTCCGGGTTGCGTGCTGTGCAAGAATCCTACATTGTTTCGTATAACATAAACCAACCATATTTCATTTATACATTGAATATATATATATATATATACTCAATGTTGCGTAGAATAACTATTATCGAAATTGTGTGTAACACGATCCAAGAATAGTGTTGCGTATACTGCCAGCGCAAGGTAATCATGGTGTAGCATACAACACAAGACATTATTGAAATTAAAAGAATATTTTTCATAAAATCTCGGGGTGTTATAAAGTATAAATTTTATCATCACCTTTTGTTATTTCTAATTAAATCTTCCCTTCATAGGTTAATTTTTCTTGAATTGACCAAGGCTAAAACTATTTCATGGGAGTTTTTTAGTAGTGAATAAATAAAATCAAAACACATGGTTATGTATTTTGACTCTTCTTTAGGAAATCCTTTTTGGATTAAACCTAAATATTTATTTGGATGGTTCTAGAATAAAATTAAGGAAAAAAGGATTTGTGGAGGTAGGCATTTAATGTATTTTACCTCTTTTTGATAAATCTAACGGGTTATATAAATGTATAGCAGACATGAGAGGTGACTGCCTTCTATAAGTGGGGGAGAAGTCCCACGTGGAATTTATGAAATTAAAAAGGCATTCCCATATTTTAAACACACCCCAATGCTCTAAAATGTCTATTTTTAAAGGCATTTATTTTATAATGTTGAAATATGGTTATCCAATAGAATAATGAACATGTATTTAGTTAATTTTAATGCTTATAATTATTATTTTTAAACAATTATAAGCATATTTTAATGTAAGATGGAGTAATTATTATTTTTAGTTAATACTTATCATTGTGAAAAAAAATTATTAGAATTATAATACAATATTATGTATGCTAATTAACAAATCTGAATCCATTTTTTCAAATAAAATTATCTAATACGGATGAATTTTATTTAATTTTAATCATATAAAAAAGATTATAAAATTGCTTTTCAGAGGAAAACATTGAAATTTTTAAACACATATTATATAAAAAATCATTATGAAATTGATTCTATAGACAGAAATTGGATTATTTATTAATTTATTTTAGTAATTAAATTATTAAAACCATATTGAAATATAATATATCTTATAAATATTTTAAAAGAACGAGAAATTTGTAATAAAAATTTGAATCATATTAATATTCATTAAAAATATAATATTTTCCTGAAATTTTGAAACATTCACTCAAAGAAAAATTTTGAATTTAGATTTCAAAAATATATTTTATTTTATCAAATAGATCTTCTAAAATTAATAAAAAACAATTTTGTTATTTCATTACAAAATTTTTTAATTCATTCTTAAAATAGTTTACTTTCATAACAAATACTGACATTACATATAATAAAATACATTTTATAAATATTTTATCATTATATATATCAATTATACATATTATTTAAAAACATTATTCTAATTAATAAATTTTTATTTGAAATCTATATTATAATGGTCATGTTTAAATAAAAATATTACTAGAAAATAAAATATCCTTAAAATATGTTATGGCATGTAACATAGTCTATCAAAGAAATTAATTTTAATTGAAATTTTTTTTTCATAAAATAATTGGTGGTTACACCATTGTCTCCTATATGATAAAAAATTGTTCTCAAAATGTAATTACACTTTATCCAACTTAACCATAGTTACCTCAACATAAAATATTTTCTTAACCCTCATGATTATCCATATAATTCAAATTAAATCATCAATATATAAATATATCATTACTAAAATAAAATATTCATTACAACATAGGTGAAACTGAAGAGGAAAATATACCAAAATAATATGTCAATAATCATTAAGTACTTCCCAATTTATCATTAATAACCTTACAATCTCATCCCATAAAATGTCAAAATGGGTTTAAATTACATTGAATTTATAATCATCCTTGATGTTATAAACCCCGGATGAAATATATAACTCTAAAGAGTAACAATCATGAAAACATTGTAGTCACTGAATTTATCTATAATCTTCTCCAATTCTATATCTAATATCACTGACCAAACAATCTTGGATATAGGAAAAAACATATTCTTTAAATTTTTAGTCCTTATAAAAGTAAACATGGACGAATTTCCAGTATCCAAAACATAAAAACACAAATGGAAATATTGGTTCACATAAATACCCATGGGCCTTTTAGTTAATTAGTTATAGTTTATAATCTAAAAAATTACATAAATTTGGTAGTTCTATAGAGTATCTGTTTTTCCAAAATAATTTTATTTATAATTACAGACATCATTATTTAATGGTAATTCCCATTTATTGGACTCTAAAATTATTTTAATATACAATAATCCATATGTAATATAAATGATAATAGAATACTTTATGAGAAAAAAATTATTAATTGTCATATAAAAATAATAAAATAATTCTGATTGTCCATTTTCAAACCACGATGTCATATATAATTGTTTGACATTAATATAGTAATATTTGAGCGCACAAAAATGTTTATTAAATAGAAAATCGATTTTAGATCCCCAAGTGTTTCACAAAACTCTATATAAAAAATTATAATAGAAAAATCATAATAATGAATATTTTTTAGAAAACATTAGAAAACCTATAGTATATTTAAATATTAACATTCCATTTACCTTAAAGATCTAATCATTGTTTTAATAAAATTATCAATAGATAGCCCTATGAAATCAATAAATATTCATGAAACATAATTATCAGGAATAAAATAGTCTTGTATGATCGTTTTGAAATCATCTACATTGATCCATTATAATAAATCAAACAAAAACTATTAAAAATTCAACACCCTAATTGGATAATTCAAAAAAAATTCTATAGTGAACATAATCATTATTTATTGCATTACTATGCTCTATTTGCCTCACACATCACCAAAAATAATTTACTTGGACTATATCATACATAATACACATATAATATTTCATTTTCTCCCATAACTCTAATATAATATTCTCTTTATCAAATATTTAGATCAATAATCTTGTTATATTTGAAAATAACGACAAAAGACAATTTTTGTTAGAAAAATATTTAAAAAATCCTCAATGAATAGAAAATGGGATATTATTTTTCAAAAAATTAACACAAGAAATATAATACAATTTACTATTATTTTTAATGGATTAAGTTAATTATACTCTTTACATATACTCAGGAAAAAATTATTTTCACACATATTTAAAAATGAAACAAATATATTGTTCGGAGAATGATTATAAGTATTTTTTCTAATCATATCATGAAAATATGTACATGTTTTAAAATTAATATGATTATTCATATCATAATATTAATAACATATTTGTAAAATTTTATGAATTACGTATTTGTAGGGAAATTAAAAAAAAACACATTAGTCTTTCAAATATTTAAAATTGTGTTTGAAAGAAATATCACTCACCTCATCTCAAAACATGAAAAGTTCATTATTTAACACATTTATGACGTACTCATATTAATTATTTAATTATTATTAATAATTTATATTTTATTCCATGATAAAAATATCATTTATTTAATTTATTACTTTTTATCCTATAGTTACAACATCTATTACCTTCGTGTCAGTCTTTTTGAAGACATTCAGTTCATAATCCCCAAAATATCATTGAAAGGACGACCATGGTCAAATGTGTAATTATTCCATAATATATATTAATAATAATGAAATAATTACCCTATTCAAAATAATATATAGTATTATACCATCATTTAAAAATTTTCATGAAGAAAAACACACACCAGCTAATGAGGTGGTTGTTTGAATGTATACATGAGTGATGTTATTACACATCATTGGATGGAAAATAAAAAATTATCTTTGTTGAATTATAATAAAATTATGATAATAAAATAAATTAATTAAATACATATACATGAAAATCCATGAGAGGCAGTTTTTAAAAAATGATATACATCACTGCATAGAGATGGTAGTCCGTACATACGCATGTGGAATTATTACAATTTTAAGGATTTGAAGGGTTTAAATATATATGATATGTAATATTTAAAAAATAAATTTTATTTAATAAATTTAATATATTTATTTTAGTTATATAATAATAAAAATCCATTAATGGTTGTGATGATCAATGAAATACCTCGGTTCGTGAGGCAATATTCCAGATGTATGCAAAAATAATGGTTTAATTTCCAATTTAATGAAAATGCAATGAATAAATTTAATACATTATCATAATAAAAACTAATTATATTTTTGATACTTATTATAATACATTTTATTGCTAATGAGTTAATTAATGGATGTAGAACAAGATGTAAAATGGAAATCCACAAATTAAGATGATTACCTCGTCATTGATGGACCATCATGGTATTTCTCCTTAAGGACCCTAGGGATGGTCTTTTAGGAATACAAAAACATCTATATTTTATATAAATATGTTAATAATATGTTTTTAGTGGTTTTTTAGAATACTGGATCAATAATTTTTGGCCAGATAGGAGAGGTGGTTCAATTATGTAATAGAGGGAAGAGAAACCCTTGGAATTCGTTAAAGTAATAATTTTATAAAAATTTATTTTCCTGTTTATGTGGAAATAATTAATATATTGAAATTATTTGAGAATGATTACCATAAATAATATTTTACAATAATATTATGTCAATATAAGGTTATATTTGAACCCATATCCATTCTCATTATCCCCAGTAACTATTTTGATGATTTTCATGAAATTAATGTTTTCTTATATTTATGGGTAAATAAAGTTATAATAAAATAAAAATTGACTAATATTTATAAATATGTTTATATTATGAAAAATATCACAATAAAGTTTTCAAATATATTATTTGAATTTAATTCAAAATATTGTTGAATTTATTATTCATCATAAAATACCACTAATGTTTTTTGGGATTATTAGCATAATTGATTTTAAAAAACATAATGATAATGTTTTTAATGATATTTAAATTATTCACAGATATCTGTTAAACAATATTCATCAAAAAATAATTTTAATACAAAAACACAACCAAAAATATTCCAAAAACAATTAATGATAAATGATTTCTCAATAAAATGATTTTTATGTATGAAAATGTTTTTAAAAAAAAAAAAAAATAATTATTAGAATGAAAATAATTTAATTATAGTCAAATAAATAGGACTTATTTTATTTTTAAATCAATGAAAATGATAATGAGACTTTGTGAATAATTAAATGATATTACATTTTTATAAAAAATCTGTATTTTCAAATATTAAATGAAAAATTCATCTATTTAGAAAACCCCAGATTTTAATCCCAAGATAATATCGATATGATGGTTGAAATAAAATAAATAATTTTTACCAAATAAAATTTAAATAATATTTTTTAATTTATTTTAATATTTAATGATAAAATTAATTAAAACTAATTTTTTGGAAGAAAAAAATATTTGTGATGCATAAAATGCCTTTAATATAAATGAAGAATATTTTAATTAATATATAATCAACAAAATTTTATTTATGAGGACCTTCATATATATACATAATTTGGTTACTCATATTAATACCCTCTAGTCACATTTATTCCTTTTAATAGAAATATTCAAGTAATAATATTTCACAAAACATAAAAAAAGATTATTATGTTTCACATATTCTATCTTAAAAATCATTAATTAAAGTCCATGTGGTTTAAATTATACCCCTATATAGAAAAATCATACTCCCAATTTAATCTTTTTTGTGGTTCAAAGAATTAATTTTTAAAAACCTTTTATTGAAAACCAACCACAAAAAAGGGATAATAAAAAATCATTTTGGGATGTGGGAAAGGGAGATATAAAGTCACCAAGAACAACCCATATTAATGATTCACATAAGTGTAAAATTGGTATGTAGTGAAAAAATATACGTGGAAATATTATCCATTTAAAAAATAGATTTATACTTTTTAAGAAGAGTGTAGATCATCAATTCATTTTAAATGATCATAATATTATAATATTATTATTTAGAAATCTCATTAAATGTTTTGAGGCTTTATTTCCCATCATGATATGGAAAATTTGAAATTGTACAAATTTGATTTTAATCAAATTAATAATTATAATTTCCTTGATTGGTTGTGCATAAAAAACATACACATCTATCAAATTTATTATTCCAATAAATAAATATTATCGTTGAATTTTGAATTAGTGAATAACTTTAACCCAATAAAAAAGGTCACATAATCAAAAAAAATTATAATATTGTATTTCTACATTCATCAAAAAATTATCCAAAGCAAAATGAGGGCTCCAATATTTAGTAAAATGTCTAATATAAAGAAATAATTCATTTTCATAAAAAATTATATGATAAAACCTTATGATAAATATGAAACATTTCATAAATAACTACCCATAAAAATATTAAATAAATTCCTCTCCAATTAAGAAAAATCCTGATTTTATCCAATATTATTTTAAGATCAATTTAACACTTATCTCTAAACAACATTAGTCACTCATAAAGTCTTTTACCAATATATGTATATATTCTAGAAAATATTCTATTTTCCCATAAATAACGTAAATCTCCCTAACAGAATTAAATATAATTATATAAACTAATTAATTCGTTATTCCATAAATAAAATCATATCATAAAAAAGTATTATCTTTTTCCTAAATCATATAATGTTCCCAAAATAGTGATCTTCATAAAAAATAACATTTATAACATTGTCAAAAAGTCATTTTTTAATACTTAATAATGTATATGACAAAAAATATTTTTTACAATTTATAATAACAATTTTATCCAAATTAAATATAAGAAAAGAAACCTTAAATATCATCTTAACTCTGAAGGTTATCAATACATTTCAACTTTTGTCCGCAAAATATAAAAGAATTATTCCTAAAATAAAATTTTCACTACAACACAAATAACATGAAACCCAAAAATTTTAAATGAATTTTTTTATATAATTTATTACATGAAACCCAAAGATTATAAGAAAAGATAACACACAATACTATATGAAAACATTTCATTTGAAAAACGTTAAATCTCAACAATAACTTGAGGAATGTGAAATCCCGACGTGAAATATACCATAATATAGTATAAAATTATAACCTATATGTAATGTTGTAAAGTATTAATTTTAATAAAAAAATTATGAAAATTATTGTTATCTATTGGATTTTAATAAACTAAGATTGATTTAAAAGAAAAATAAATTTATTCAGAAAAAAAAATAAATATGGATTAGTCACCCTTTTATAACATAATATAAATATAATTTTATTAAACATTTTTAATTTTATATTATGAAAGAAAATTAGCCTTTAATTTATAATATCAAAATGTTTGTAGGGTGAATTTTTCATATTTTATGAAATGTATCAATTTTCTATTAATAGTAATCATTAATGGATTTTAATTAAAACCCAATTTTTTGGTTTAAATTATATAAAAAATTAAATTATAATCAAAATTTGTTATAAAATAAAATTTTATAAATTATATATATATATACATATATTAAAAAAAATTCACTGAAGTCATTTTTATATGGAGTTATGATATAGAATAAATTAAAATATTTGACCATTTGCACTTTGAAAACTTGTTTTCTCATCAAATATACGTGATTGATTTTAAATTAAATTTTTTCACCCCTGATAATGGAATTTGAAAATTTTTATTATATATTTGGAATTAAATTATTTTATATTTTCTAATAAATTCAATATTTTTTAATAATATGCATAATATGAATAGTAAAAATTCATTACCATGGTTAAGATAAAACAGGATTTACATGGGTGTTAAAATTAAAAGTTAATTTTTAAAGTTACTTAAAGAAAATATATGACATACTTTAGGGAAATATATCTTCTATATAATGTATAAGGGTCTATAATAATTTATTTTTGACTCTCTTGGAATGTAAAAAATGTGGGTAAACGATTTTCATTCCCAAAATTAATAGGGTACCATTCACCCAACTTATAATAGGCCACACCATCTTATCCCTTATTTATACGACCATACAGATGTGTTTCATACAATAACAACAAAAATAATTTCCAAACATCCCTACCCTAATCCTATAAGCATTAGTTTATGCAGAAATCCTACTTTAGATGACTTTTGTGAAAAGTTATAGAGGATACCCAAAGAAGAGGTATTGTTCTTCAACAAGTGATTTTATTTTTTTCTTCATCCACAAATGTAAATTATTTTTAAGAAATGTTAAAATGATATAATAATCATATTATATATAATAATATCTCATTATAAAAAGTTTAGGACATTAAACATATCCCAATTCCATCATATGGTTTACCAAATCATTATTCGGGAGTGTGGCTGACTATCACCTCACGAATCAATGTCATTTATTTTTCAATTACCACCTCTCACAGTTGGGAATGATGATGGATAATATATATTTATTATATTTATAATATAATTATTCCTCTTTATCAATTAAATCATATATACTGTTTTTAATTTATAATTTGTAGGAGATTCGATAATTTCACTCGTGTATATAATAATGTACCTCCATGTGAATCAATGTGAATAATTTATCTCTATCAAATTGCATGGAAAGAAAAAAGGAAAATTTTACTGAATACATGTTATATAAATTAAATAATTATGATATTAGTGAAATTATAATTCTAAAAATATGATATTTTATTTAATTTTTTACACATAAATATATATCATCATTCGTGTACATGTAGATTGCCGCATTTCGAACGTGATGTTGCTCACTTTAATTAAAAAATAGTATAGATGATATATATAATTATTTTTAATGAAATAATATTTTATATATTATATGTTGAGAATACTATAATGAGAAAAAATTTCTTAATTTATTTTTATGATTATAGTTGTAAAATGGAAATGTTACTCATTTATAACTATGACATATTGTCCCCATGATTAACATAGTTCATTTTTTTGTAAACATCATTCATGATTGGGATTAATATATAATTGATATATTAATATAATAATTTTTTCATTATTATTATTCTTTAGATCATGATACTATATAATATTTTCAAGAACCAAACCATTCATTAAAAAAACGCATGATAAAATAATGCAACTAATACATGAAACAGTTAGAATAATGATTGATTATAAGAGAAATGGTGATAAGATGCTACAAAAAGATAATATATTATATTATAAATATTAATATGGTTCTTTAATAATATAATAATTTTTTTATAACCACTATTAATTTACTGAATTGTTTTCCAACAAAAGGGATGGTGAGGTTAGGGTTTCTTATAACACATTTAATTTTATGAGACTTAATCCATATTTACCATTTATGTCATTTTCGTGTCGTATATATAACCATTTATTTTTGTTATATAATTAATTAATTTATTTGATTGATATTTAATGATTCATTTAATATTATGTAAACCATGAGGAATATGTTACAAAATATACCAAAGTGCAGGTTTTATTTCACAATCTCATCAATATTCAGGATTGTTGTTTATTAAGTCTCCCATTATGAAATTATTTGATATTTCCATTTTTAAATCAATTGATTTTTTATCCTAGGTTTATTCTTAACATTTATCAAGTAATAGTTAATTTTCACATTCTGAGGTACATAAAATGATTACTATTTTCTAAAATATATTCTGAATAAATTTCCCTCTTTGTTCAACAATTATTTTAATTCCATGACCATATTTTCAAAAATTATTTTAAAAAAGTATTTATCTTTTTTAAATTAATTACTAAATAAATTATTACAAATTTATAACTTTTCTGAATATAATTTTAATATAATATACTTATCATTTTCTAAATATCAAACTTTTCTAAAATTTTAAAATATTAAAATAATGTTCTTTTTAATATATAAAACATGTTCAGAATTACATTTTTCATGACCATCAATACATTGAACCATACATAGAATTTTTAAAATATTATTTTTCAATAAATATTTTTAGTATATTTTTTAAATTATCATATTAATATGTGATTTTCAATAACATGGATTTCAGAAATATTTTAAGAAAAATCTAGTTCTAAAATTAAAAGGGTTATTTTCAAAGAATGTTTAATCTCTTCCTAAAATTTTCGGTGTTATATTTCAAAATAAATACATATAAGAAGACATTAAGTTATGTTAATTATTATTTAATGGGAATATAATCCAATAATAGTATCCTTATTATTTCTCCACATGGTTTATGGACAGTTTCACTAGAGATGTAAAATATTGAAATCATTCATTTTACTATGGATAATTTATGATTATCATTATTTATTGTGGAAATTGATTAAATTTTTTATGTTTTTTTAAATAAGAATTTTTATTTTTATTATTTCTCTCCAATTTTATATGAGGCATGGATTGTAATTTTAATGCGATAGTTGGGGAACACATTAGTATCTCAATTCTTCAATGGATGTCATGTGACAAAATAGGCAAAGTTTTAGCCAAGGCCTTACCCATTTATATTGATGTATTGGAACAAGGAATGAATGGTATTAAAAATATCTTGGAAAAATGTTTTGAATGCATTTTCTAAATGTACATCATTACACATTCAATCATTATGAGTTTAGTTATTTATATTCCATGACATTATTAGATTAGTTTAAATATCGATAGTAACAATTCAATCTCATGTAATTATTTATATGGTATTATTTGATCATATTTTATTCCTATCATGTTGTAGTCAAATTATTGGTTAAATGGAATGAAGTTTTATCAATTCAAATTTACAGATCGATTTTTCTTTATATATTCATATTATGAACTATACACATAACTTTACTATGATTCTGATATCTCCAAATTATTATTTTTTATTTTCCCCATGATACCATGATGTATTTTTTTACTCCTATATAGGGATACACTAAGAGAATTAATAGAATTATCGAAAAAAACTCTTGTTTCATTATAATGTTTAAAAATTTAATTTTAATTTCGAATATGTATTTATATTTACTAATAATACTAAACTACATGGTCCTTCAGGATGTGATTCCTTATATCTTTTTCAAAACTAATAAATAAAAAAACAACTTTGTGCTTCTAGGGTCTTGGTCTCTAAAGTTTCTATTAGGGGATTCTTTTTAGAAAAAATGAAAAGTAGGTTTATAAAAACATAAATTATGTGAACATAATCCTTGATATTTTTTGAAGACATGTATATAATAACATCTTAATGATTTTTTAAAAAGGATATTATGTTGTCATTCCTAGAAAATAAATCCCTGTCAATATATAATTAGTGGATGTATTTGTAGCATAGATGTAAGTATGGGTAATAACATAAAAATGGAACATTTATAATGACAAGATCATTAACTGGTAAATAAAAACTGGACTTACTATGCCTTATGTTTGACAATACCCAGTGATATTATTTTTATAATTAACAATTTCTTTAAAATTAATTAAAATGATTTGAAAATGGCTACATCTCCAAAGAAACCGTGTTTATGATTATGATATTACATATGAATAATTCTTTCAATTTATGTTAATTATTTTACTAATTTTTGGATTTTACATTATGTTTTATAATGTAATAATATTACATTATTCATGTTAATATTTTGAAATGGCACTGGATGGATGGAATGAGAACTATATCATTGCATTTATTCGATATATCAATTTCCCTTTGTTGCAAGATAATGAAGTTGGAGCTGGAGCTGTAGTTATTACCGATCAAATAAAAACCATATTGGGGTAGTTGAATTATATTATGAGTGAAAACCATTATTGTATAAACCAATATATGGATCAACAATGTGATATAACACTATTATAATTATCCATTCATTATTATCCCCCCACATTCAATGGGAATAAAAATAATTTTTAGTTGAGAAAATGATATGTCCCTTACAGATTATGATTATCAATTTAGTATGGTGTGAAAGGGATATTGTTTTCATGGAGTATTATCTTCATCGTATGATTAAGATAATTGGTTGTTGTTGATTCAAAACACCAAGGATGAGGTGTAAATAACAAAAATAAAGTTTCAGGATTTATGTATAATCTTTATTGAAAAATATTTTACTCATTACAAATTAGCGGATATAGAAAGACAGAGCTCAAGTATAAGACAAAAATAAAATATAAATATTTCTATGTATTACTCAAACATTACAAGGTTAGAATGTCATACTATGAACTTCACACATAATAAAAAGATAAATATTGAACATTTAGTAGATGGGATTAAGAAAATCTTCTATACCGCCATAAACTCCCAATCATTATCATTTTATGATATCATACTATAATGTGCTATAAAATATCGAAATAGTAATCCTTGTACTATGGATTCCAAGTGAATCGGGAGAATAAGAGGATGAAATAGAAAAAAATGAAAAAGGTAATAAGGGAGGGAAATATTTTCGAACATGTGATACATGTGGATTGAAATTCCATGGTATATGCTTAATGGATATTCTGATCTATAAAAAGTAAATTTTAGCACATCCTCCATGAAAATATCTATTATTGGATAATAATAAATTGAAATAAGTGATTAATTGGAAATTGATTTAGTCCCACCAAATGGATAAAATTTTTCTCAAAAAATATAAATTTTTTCATGTATGTATAATTATTTATATTCTTTAATAGTGAATAAATTCTTCATCTCTGTGAAAGGGATATTTACAAAAAAAATCCAATCATTTTAATTACGATTTAAACATTGGTATTTAAAATAATCATAGATTTATGGTTTTTATGTTTATAAAATTACATTTAGTATGAACTTACTTATGATCAATGTCCTCTACTATTCTCAATAAATATTCTCATTTTATACCATTTTCATGTTTTCATTTCCCACCTTTATTCTCAGAAATGGAAACCTAGTCATGTGTTATTCCAGATGAAATTAATACTTCCTTTTATCTCTTATTATGTTGATTTTTTATTAACCCATTTATGATTTGGATTTTCCAATAATTTTATTACAAAATTTCATACCCTTGATTAGTGAGATAAAGTTTAAATTTTGATGACACAATTTAATTATTGTGGGGAAAATGTAATAACCTAATATTTTAAAATATTAATATTATTTTTTTTATCATTTATGATATTAAAAAACAAGATTATACTAAAAGATAACACATGACATGTTACAAAATATTTATTTTTAAATAAATTTAATCACTTTGATAGCTTGTGGAACACGTAAACTAGATTAAAAATTAAAATAATATATTACATTATTATACCAAATATTTTATGTTTTTGAGTATGAATAGTAATATAAAATTTATTGAAAAAACTATTATCTATTGATTAGAAATATAACATAACTCGTATAAAAGATAATGAAATATTATTTATAAAAACAATTATTTTCTCAAAAATGTTGTTTAGCCAACCTTTGAAAGCATAATTTAAAATTATTTTTACAAAATTTATAAAATTTTAATGAATAAAGAAAATAAAATTTTAATATTTAAATATTTAAATTATCATCGGGTAAACATTTTTGAATTTTAAAAATGGTTTATTTTAATATGAAAAGTAAAAAAATACTAAATTCTAACAGAAAACTTAAATTTCATTTAAATTAATTAAAAATTTGTATTATATATTGAAATGGTTTTAATGTATTATAAGTTAAATTATATATATTAATTGAAATAATTTCATTTTAATAATTTTAATATTGAGGAATGTTATAAAAAACATTTTATACTTTTGAACATTTTCTCTTTAATAACATACTTTCTCATCATGCATATGGTATTAATTTCAAGTTAAATTTCACCACTTATAAAAATTGAATTCGGAAAATAGGATTAAAAATTTTAAATCAGAATAATTTTATTTATTATAAGATAATATTAATTTTTACTAAATGTAATATTGAAAATAGAAAAAATTATTTACCACGGTTATGGTAAAATGGACTAACCTAGGGTCAAACTAAAAAGATAACGGTTAAATTGTCTAAAAAACATGACTAAAGGAAATTTTATAACCTTATTTAGACCCTATAATGTATATGAATCCGGTATAATAAATTGTTTACCCTTTTCTATATGATAAATGAGAGAACACCTTTTTGTGTTTACAAAATTTCATATTTTCCGATCACCTCACTTATAAATGGCCACCAACTATCCAGTATTTTTCACATATCCACACAATTTTAGGTTTGGAAACACATTCCCAAAATCAATTCCCCATATAACAAATCTAATACCAGATTCATTATTTTGTGCCTAAATCCATCCTGGGATGGCTTTGGTGCATTCCTATGGAGGTTACCTGATGATGAGGTAATGTTCTTGAATAAAATATTTATTTTCATTATTTTCCAACAAACATAAATTCCTATTAAAACATGATGAAATAATAACCAAATTTTCTTCTATGTAAAAATATTTTTTCAGAATAATTTCATGATCTACAAATATACTCACTTCAATTAAATGGGTTATGAAATCATCATCCATGTGTACGAAAGATTATCACCTCACAAACTGATGTCATTCATTTTACAATTACCAAATATCATAGTTGGGAATGATAATGGATATAAATTATATATATGATATATATTAAATAATTTTACCTCTTTATAGAATATATACCTCATAAATGTACATTTCGTATTGGGTATGATAATATTACTCATGTGTGTGGCAGACTACCACATCACGAAGCAATGTGATTCTTCATTCAGTCACACTTGACATGGAATATAAAAAATGAATATGTTAATGAATATATGTGATATAAATTAAATAATAATGATGTTAATGAAATATTTATCACTATGAAAATCAAATTTAACATGTAAAATTTTACACTGAAAAAGGATATCCTCAATCATGTACTTGTGGTCTACCACCTTCACGATGTGATGTAACTCTCTTTAATTACATAACAACATGGATGATATATAAAATTATATTAAATGTATTAATACGATATATATGATATTATAATAATTATGGAAATATGATCTATTACTTATCATTTTCCATATTGATCATTCAAAAATGGAAATGTTACTCATGCCAACGTAGGACATACTGTCTCTATGATTATAACATAGTTAATTTTATTATAAACAAAAATCATGATTGGTTAAAAAAGTATAATTGATGAATAAATATTTTAATTATGTCATGATTATTAATTTTGATATCATGATATTATATACAATATAAAATACCTATATCTTAAATGAAAAAAAACGCATGAGAAAAAGAGACAATTAACATCTAAATTAATGACAATAATTATGAACGTGTGATAAGATAATATAAAAGATAATATATTATATTATAATTATTTAAATATTTCCATAACAATTTAAAAAAAAAGTTAAATCCACTATAAAATATGATAAACAATATTCATCTAAAAGGAACAATGATGTAAGGGTTTCTCATATCGATTTTATATTTGATTGGCATGCACTATATTCCCCACTTATTTATTTTAGTTTCTGTAAATACATTCATTTTTCTATTTTATATCATGAATAAATTTACATTCATTTTATTTAGTGTTTCCTTTATTTTTATCCCATCCAAGGGGATTACAATCTATAAGCTAACAAGGTGGTGAGATTTTATTTAACAATATCTTTATTTTATGTTATTTTTTTATTAAGTCTCCTATTTGTGAATTAATATATATATATATATCTTAAAATAATCTTATGTACTATCTTATAGTGAATATTGATATATATCATATAATATTACCATCTTCAACTATTTTGTATATAAAATTATTAATATTTTCTTTTGGATAATCCAACATTATTTCTCTCTTCGTTCGAAAGTCATTTTTCTTTAAAACCCATGATTTCTAAACAAATTTGTAAATTTTTTAGAATTATGAAATTCATGTATAAATTAAAATTTTACATGTGTTGGAATTAAACAAACAATTTAATGTAATATTCTATAAATTTTATAAATGAGGAACATTTCAAAACATTTTACATTGAAAAAGAATTATTTTTTTATCTTATATAATATGTACATAATTACCCACATTCATTACATTAATTTCATTTATAATTCCTTTGAATGTTTAAATGTTTCATTAAAGAAATTTTTGTCCTAATCTTCTAGAAATTATTATTTTTTTATATTTATTTTCCATTAAATGAATTTAACAACATATTTTAAATTTTATCATTTTATTTTTAAAAGGGTTCTTCTCGAAGAATGGTTATTTTCCCCAAGAAATGATCCAAGTAAACCTTAATAATAATTCACTATCTAAGAATAAATTATTTTATTTTTAATTATTATTTAATGGAAATATAATCCAATTATAAAATTAATATTATTACTCTAGATGGTTTATTATAAGTTTAACTAGTGATGTACTGTGTTGTTTGCATTACTTTTATGCTGAATGGTTTATGATTAGTATTATATTTTGGGGAAATTATTTATATTACATATTATTGTTTAAATATAAATGATTTTATTGATTATATTTCACCCCTTTCATATTATGAATTAATTTTTCATTATGTATGATAATTGGGCCCTGTTGTATCCTCTCGATGCATCTTTAGGTTTCACCAGAAAAATTGTACTTGGATTTTGTTGTGACCGTAAACATTAATAAATATTTTATCAGCACAATGCCTCAATTGTATTATATTTCGTGAAAAATTTCCATAACATTACATTTTTTATGTCCAACATTATAAATTCTATCAATATGAATTCATTTACTTATATTCCATGTTATTATTTGATTATTTATAATATTAATTTTGTGTTTGAAAACTATTTTATTATTTATTTTGAATTATTTTATTATCTTTTTTTCCTAAAATATTATAATTATGTTATTCATTAAATTTCATGTGTGTCGCCAATTTATCTTACTATATTTATAATTATTTATTTATTTATTGTTATACACTTACCCCTACTCAGCAGGTGAACTCACCTCTTCTTGTGATTTATTTTCCCTAAGATACCATGATTTATTCTGTGATTGATATTTAGGGATACTATAGGGGGAATAATGCAATTATCAATGAAAATTCTTATTGTATTTTTTTTATACTGAAATTTTAATATCCAATATATTTCCAGTATACTAATACTAATGAACTATTTGGTCCATTGGGATTTGATTCCATGTATTTTATGAAATTATGATAATGCATATAGTGGATTTGGGAAATTGGGGTTGTGGGTTCTACATATAAATTAGAGGGGATACATAAACATCAATCATATTTTAAAAATAAATAAACATCTCCCAAAATATCATAATTCACCTTATAGCCTCATCACATAAATACTCAATAGGGGTGTTTATTCCATTAAACATATGATCAATTGTTAACTTATAAACCCATTATAGAATTTATAATTATTATTCTATCCAGACATGAAAACAACCTAACGACTAATGTTATCCTAATATCGATCTAGTACTATCTATAATAACCATGAATGTGCACTCCTGAATCTCGATCTAAAATCATAATCTATGCATTTCATGTTTTTTATCAATAAATGTGACCAAAATTTAGAAATTAAAAACATACAACAAAAAGTTGAAATTATAGATCACATAAATACCCATTCATATTTGATGTTTTTCGATTTAGATAATTAATTTTTTAAATTTTATATAATGTTGTAAATTTCTTCATAGTGTTCATGTTTTCCATAAAAAAAATTCCTTATAAAGATAATCATTTTTTTGTTCAAAGTAACTCCCATATCATAGAGTATAAATTGATAAATGTTTCTAATCATCCCTAATATATGTAAAAAATAATTTTAAGACATGATAGATGAAAAGTTATTCTTCGTTGGGGACATATAAAAAAAGAAATGATATATGTTATTCAATTTCAAAACTAATATATTGTATAATAGTGTTTTCTATTTCCCTAATAAAATATGATTCTAAATAAGAAATTTACATCCCATTAAATCACATTTTATTCCTAATTTTCATCATAAAATTATTTATAATAAAACATATTGTAATATTAATATTCATGAATGTCTGTTAGAAAAAATTAGAAAAATTGAATTTTTTTTCCATAAAAACATTCATTTCAATAATAAAGGACATTTATGATCATTTAAATAATCTTTATTTATATTCCATTATAAAATTAAAATAATTATATTAAAATTAATCATAAATAATGTAAATTATATTTAGGTTCCTTGGGAAATATTTTTGATATAATCATTACCTTAAATTTTATAAGAAACCTTACAATTCGAATAACCCACACAATTAATTCAATCATAATTCTCAATAGAACAGAATCTCTATCCATCGAATTAGATATATATATCGATCCCACACATCATAATTTCAATTTATTAAGCATGATAATATACAATAAAAAAAATATTATCTTTCGTTTACATTATATAATCCAAAAAATTATTTCATTTAACCCATATGTATAAGTACATTTGGGATTAACTTAAAAATGCAACAATTTTTTTTGTTTGAAATCTATTTAATAAATTTTTCCTTGATGAATTTATAATGGGATATTATTTTTTGAGATATATAAAATCATTCTGAGTTATATTACAAAAATAATAACGGTCTTAATGGATGGAAATTCTGTTCATTTTGTTTACATTGAAAAAAAATTCATTTCACACTTTTTTAAAAATAGCAATAATATAAGGTTCATAAAACATTTGAATGAAATATTCAAATAATTTCAAATGGAAGTCAAAAAAGGATTAAAATGAAATTTATTATAAATTTTACAATTTTAATATCAAATATTAAAAAATTTATGGAATGTTAATTGTGTTGAAAAAAGTTGATTAACTTTTAAATTTAAAAAATATGGGTTTAAAAAAGTCTCTTACCTTATCTCCCAACATACCACAGACATTAATTAAAACGCTAATAATAAATTTCAATTAATTATCTAAATTCATAATAATGTTTTTATGGTTTATTTCCTTATTATAATATCTTTTAGATCATTTAATACAATTATATATATATATACACACACACTAAATCAATTAATTCCATATCCGTATTTATGACGATGTTCATTCCATAATTATAAAATTAACATTAGTATTTTTACCATGGTCAATAGAGTAACTATTACATCATCTCTATAATAATAATCATTAAATAATTTTCAGTTTTACAAATGAAATTAAAAATTATATCCATCCTTTACAAGTATTCATTGGAAATAAATATATCATCTCTTCTAATGAACGTCATCACATACACACAAGAAATGTTTTTCCTTTTTAATAGATGAAAAATAAAGAAAAAAATATTATATAACCATTCTAGAATAACCATCTTATTATAAAACTCAAATTACCTATATTCATCTCCGGAATAATCAATTAGTTTTTTATTTTATAAAATATGTAAATCAATGTGTGGGTATGGTATTATGTTTGTACACACAAGTGATGATTTAATTTTATAATATTTTAATGTTTTAAAAATAGATCCAATATTTTATATCCAAAATATAAATTTTGTCTTGAAAATCCTGTATATTCATTAAATACAACATAATAACCATCCATGAAAAGAAATGATGGGAATACAAATACACATGATTGCTATGTGGCGGTCTATAGGTACTCATGAATGATGGTTTCATTTTTCATTTGATGGAAAATAATTCTAATATGGTTGTGAAATTAACAAAATAACATGCCAGTATACTATATATACTTATATTATTATATTGTAAATTCTAAGATAGAATTTTGGTATTTATATGAAAATTTAAAATGAACATGATTGGTTAAGGTGACTATCTCATATTTGACGAATATCTGAAGGATCTATCCATAAAAGTCAAATGGAAAGTATTTTAAGAATACCAAACTCTATATAATATATATAAAAATGTTATTAATAATTTTATTTACAGTTTTTTAGAACTAAATGGATCGACAACTATGATACACAACGGATAATTCGTGTCCTTATATAAGGGTTGAGAGGGGAACCCAATTAATTAACTAATGAATGAAATAAATGTTATATAATTTCCAATTAATGTTGAAAAATTAATATATTATTCATAAAGGATTAGTATTAGTCTAAATTTTCAAAACTAAAAAAATTCATACATTTTCAAGTTATTTTTTTTACCTTATCTCTTAGTTTTAATACTCCATTAATCATTTTGATCATTACCACGATTTCAAAGTAATTTACTATTTAGGTCCAAGGTAGATATAATAAATCAAAAATTGAAATATAATAGTTAAATGGTTGATATTAATGATCATACACAATTCAATTGGAAAAAAAATGATTGTTCTAAATTTTAAATCATAGTATAAAATCTTCATTATTGTAAAATACCATTAATTTATTTTTCAGAACATTATTTATAATTGGTTTAAAAGATAATCAATATAGTTATTTAATCTAAATATTTAATTCAAAAACTATAGTAATATAGTATTTTTATCTAAAAAATTCCAATAATACAATAATTAACAAAAACTAATTACATTTATTTTTTTAAAAATCATTATCTTGATTTTTTTACCCCATGCACAAGCACTATGTCAGTGTAGAGTAATAATTTAATTTACATATCACATCACTAAAAATTATATGTATACCATCAAAAAAATATTATTAATAATATAAAATATTTTTAGAACAATTAATAAATTTCTTTTGTCACTTTGAAAATATATTAGGGATATTAAAATCAAGGAAGTCACAATTTAGAAATATTTTTTAATTAAATTTATATTCAGTTTTTTTCAAACAAAATTTTCACAAAATTAAATATGATAAAATATATTTAGATTTTTAATGTAAAATGCATATAAAATATTAACATAATTAGTTATATTGATCTTGAGGACTTTCACATTAGTTTTACCCCTAAGTAACCCAATTTTATCTTTAAATTAGTTATAAATGTTACCATTGTTTTCATTATTATGATTAACATAAATGTAAACTATTAATCAAATTCGGATATTATGATTCTAGATATGGAATAAATTTTATGAAAATAAATAAATATTAATTGTACAAGTAAATTTTAGAATAAACCAACAAAACATGATGAAAAACATTTTTAAAAAATAATGAATATTTTTTATATGAATAATATTATACTCTAATTTAGCATTACTTATATTGTGATGAAAATAGTTATATTATTTTTATTAAAAAATTTCTAATTTTTAAAATCATTTTATCAAAAAAATTGATATTTTTAAATACTAAAATTTTGTAGTTACTTTTCTATAAAATCGGTATTTAAACTATCAACAAAAAATTTAAGATTTAGAAAAGTCCAAAAACATTTCTACCAGAGAATTTAGAAAAAATTATTTCAGAAATTATATAATTTTAATTAAATTATTTTCTAATATTGGAAAATTTATATTAAATATTCTATCACAAAATGATATAAAACCAATTTTTTAGAGAAAATATATATTTTGTTGCAAGGATTAGCTTTACTATAAATTGAGTTCATATCAGCTAAAAATTAATTTTAAATTTATAGATTTTGAATATTATATATATATGTATATATATTTCATATTATAGTTACAACTATTAATACCGACATATTAAATAACATTATTATTATAGGAAAAATTATATAATATTATTTTGTAATCATTAATTCATGGTGTTGCATGTTCAATATGAAATTGAAAAATTTAATCTTTTAAAATATCATTTTATTACATCATATAAAATAGTTGTGCCTAGAATGATAACTACATATATGTGTACCCATCGAGATTATCCAATTGGGTCATCGAACGCTAGGAATGTACTCTCCCAAAACCTGTAAACTATATGTTATTCTATGGTGGTAACAGTTCCCTGAATGTGAATGAAAGGTGTGAGTAAAATAATAACAGTTACCAAAAATGGGATTCATGACATAAAATTTTATTCAACTCACACACATATGTTATTATATAAAAATAATTAAATATTAGAACATAATTTTTGGCACTGAAAATCATGATATTGAAGGCATGAAAAAAGTCATTACTGGTTCGATGAAAATTTGGACATGAATGGACTTAGAATTCATAAAAATCATCAAAGGTTCTTATTTTGTGAGGCTCCTTTACATAGAACTGTCGACAACATGACTGTAAAAAAGGAAAATGATGTATTCATGAGTCTGATGGTGCCCACAGGCTATGTGTCTTCAATTTCTCTCTGTGTTGAGCACCGCGATATGTACCTGGTTGACGTATATATGATTCCGAATGAATATGATAAAGCTTGGACACTCCATGGTGGAAACATTTCACTAGTATTTTCCCATGATCACTGATTCAATGGTCAATCCACGAGTCTGGCAGAGTTCTATTACACCCCATCTCTCTACAGTCTCAAATTTTATTCACAGTGCCATCTATGTTTTCCATGATGAGCCCCACGACTACCAAAAAACCCCATTTTATATATCTATAAGGTCCACACCACCAATCCATTGTTAGTATGACCATTTTCATTCTGACCACTCATTTCATGAAGCTCCCAAGAATTGGAAAACAATGTAAAAAATGGATCTCCCTAGTTACTTGAGAATAAAAAAATATGTTTTTCTACATTCTTTCATGGCACATAATTATTTGTATTACATTCACATAGGCCACCATCCTTCGTGAAAGAGGTATCTGATTCATGTTTCTTGATGCTAACAAAGCATTAATCCTTAATGGATCACTCTTTAAATAAAGAGAACTTTTTCAGGATAAAGCTATGATCCACTAAAGTCATTCCTTTGTGATAAACCCCTCAGGAGGCTCTTTTACTTCATGAATCAAATCTTAGTGATCCCTCAAGCATCCCGAACCCCACTCACGTGTATTCCTCTGGGATTGTACAAATAGATTTCATTGTTCCTCGAGTGTATTTTCATGTTTTTTCCCAACCCAATTCCTTTTCACATTGGTATGCTATTAAATATTGTATATTTTCATAGGAAGGCTAACATTTCTGCCTCAATTGACAACTCATACACCTCACTCATATTAGGAATTTCATGTCCCTTATCATCTTAATTTGTGGGTTGGTACATGTTATATAATTCGAAGGGATCGAGAGTGGGTCATCATCATCCAATCTATTTGATGTTAAACTTCCATGTTCTTAAATCCTCAATAAATAATGCTATCCTATAAGTTTCCATCTGTGTGGAATGTATCGGAAGACTCGAGAGGTGATTTGGTAAAGAACATTTTTCTTCCTGCTTTCTCAAGCCGCACTCTCTCTCTCTCTCTACCATTGGGATCTATTACCATGTGTTCCTCATGAAGTCTACAAATAAGCCTTGAACTGGATTCTTAGGCATCCCTCCTAGCGTAAGTCCCAATCTGTATCTCCATGGGAAACTATCAATTCGTAAGCCCCACCCCATCCCTCGTGGACACACCCTTTATGAAAAGACGACTGGGTATGTGGTAAGCTCTTGTTTCTCACACCAAACATGACTCTCATGGGTTTATAGTATGTAGTGACCAAGCCATCCTCTTTCGCTTTCTAATCATTTGTAAGCCCTTGGAACATCTCTAGGTCACTTCCCTTTGTGTACTCCCAAGTTCCATTCTACCATCGTAAAAAATGTGGAATTTGATAAATTACCTTTATTAAGGGTATATAGGAATCCTCCATGAGGTTAAAGTCCATCACTACCCAAATCACTTTGTCCCAAATAATTCTTGTCAGTTCACCTATCCTTCATGAGTATAAGTTGCATGCAATGACCTACATAGGTTTTGATCCCCTTAGGGTTCATAAGAAGCCTCAATGAGGTTTAATCCCAACCGAGGTTAAACCCTAGTTTTCCCTTACAGGGATGTACCCTCGTGATGTTACAAATCCCCTTTTTTAGGAAAATATTCTAGATCAATCATTTTTGGTGTTTTGATCCACCCAGGAATCAAACCATGCATAAGCCCCACACATCACTATACTACTCCAACTAAAAGTTTCCCCCTTGTGATGGGCTGCTAACCATGCATAGGACTAATCATGTCTCTGATTTACAATCCATTACCTATTACCCAATCCTATACCCCATCCGGAAATATATATAATTTTAATCCCCCTCACCAAGACACGTAGTAAGCCTCTCTAAGGTAACAATCAACACTCATTTTCCATCATAATCTCTCCTTTCATCCTTTCTATCTTAGAATGATCATTCCCCACCTAAAGGTCCTACTTTCTCCAGGTCCCCATTTATATGGACCATTTCTATCTAACCACCTCCATAGGTCGATCTTCTCCCAATATATACCTTCGTGGACTTTTATTTTCCACCATCATGATATGTAGGAAACCACCTTGAGGTTTAATCACAAGACAGTCATCTTCACATCAGTTCCATCTCATTTATTCCATCAACATCACCCAATTATTCATCATCCATTATAATTCTTAGCCGGGCTTCCACATCCCAGTGAGATCATGTCATCCATCCAATTATTGTTTTCAGCACATGGGATGTTAACCATGCATGAACCGTACACATCATTTCCAACCAACCAACAGTTCCCCACATCAGATGGGTAGCTAAACATGTGTAAGACCTAAATAACTCTTTTAAACTATATGGGTTTTGATCAGTGTTTTATAAATATGGTATTTAGGAATCCTCCCTTAGATCAATACCTTTCAAAGGTAATCCATGAGGTCCCCCTATATGGGTCCCACATCTTTCCTAATCCATCCATTGTAATACCTAGATTAGCCTTTACAGTGTGAAACCTTCCCTTTTGGGGACATTCCATCTTGGTTCTATCTTTATCAGGATTCTTGATCCATTAGTCTAGAATCATTCCACGTACCATGTACTAGTAAGTGTCGATATTATCCACTATAATCAATTTTCTGACTACTATGATCCATCTCCACTAGATGTTAAAACTGAGGCATACCCCATGTTAAATATGGGAATATAGTGATAACATCGAAGTAATGGATCTGAAAAAAGTTCCCCACAATAAAGATGGGCTGCCTCATGCTTCCACTCCCTTGATAAACACTATAACAAGAGAGAATTTCAGCATTTTAATGTTAAAAAATCCCAAAATGCTAAAGATTCTCTGCGCGACTACTCTACCAACCGATGTTTTCTTCGCTGACTTGACCCTTTTTAATTTATTAAAAGAAGAATTATAATTAACTAACATCAATAATTACATGGCCCTAGGCAGAGTTTAAAAAATAACATCATAATATCCAAGGGACACTACAGTAATTCATTGTATTTACGATGGGTTATTTGTGACAGGACCCCGTCATAAATAAGCTTTAGCGATGGGGCCCCGATGCAAATAGACTGTTGCAGAAAACACCATCGCAAATAACTCTCTGATTTTATACATTGTGTATATATATATATATATTCTTTCTTGCGAAGGGCCTGTCACAAATAGTTTTTGCGACGGGCCCATCACAAATATTTTTGGAGACAGGACCATCATCTTCTTGAATATATATATATATAACATTTTGCAACGGGCCCATAGCAACAAAGTATTTGCGACGGGTAAGTTGTCTCGTTGCAAATAAGTTTTCAAAAAATATTTATTTAGACTATTTTCGACGGGGTTCCGTTGCAAAAGGACCCGTCGAAAATAATTAATTAAGTTAAAAATATAAATTTAAGAAAATTATGATTATTGAAAAAATAATATTACTATTATTAAAAAATAAAAAATATTAAAATTCTCAATATTCATAAAAAATAAAAAAATAAATCATAAAATATTATTATTATTATTATTAAATAAAAAAACATTAAAAAATATAATACTAAAAAAGTATATTTAATAAAATAATATTAATATTATTAAAATAATATTAAATATAAAAATATAAAAAATTGCAACATTCTCAAAAAAATATAAAAAATTTAAAAAAAAATCGTACAAATTAAATTATTTTATTTTTTCACTGATATAAAAGTCATAAAATGTAAATAATTCATATTAAAATGTTAAATTTAAATTTTTCTAACATAAAAAATCACTAGGGGTCGTCTTCTAGAGGAGGTGGAGGAGCTTTAGGAGATGGTGGAGGAAACTCCATCCCTAAACTACGAGTCCGACAACGCATGTACTCCATCTGCTCGTGATGCAGCTGCTGTCATCAATGCATGTCCTTCTCATGCTGCTGCTGCTGCTACTTCCATCGACGCATCTTCTCCTCTTGTTGCTGCTACTGCTGACACATCTCTTCTTGCTGCCTCTAAAAACCCTCTATAAGGTCACTCTGAATTTGCAACTTCTCCTGATACTATGAAGCACAAGATGATGCCTCTCCACGAGCTCTACTCGAGTTAGACGTCGGCATCACATCAGTACCATAATAAGTACCATGAGACACATGATTGCGGATACCAACTACTCGGCCCTTCTAAAAGTCATACTGAGTTACCTTCATCCATGCCGCCTCGTCGAAATGGTGGGCACTGGTCTGATCAGTTTCCACGTCCTGACTCTCAGCTTGTGATTGAGAGGTCGCAGCCTCATATGACTCCTTCAATTCAAATTTCAAATTAATATTGAGAAAATATTATATGCATATAATTGTCGAAATGAAAAAAATTTACTAACCACAATCTGACGCTGGAGATCACCTCTAATCTCTCCAGTGATAGGATCACTATACATCCTCTTATAAACATCATACTATGTAATATCGGGACGCTCGAATTCTTATATGAATATAAAATAAACAGTTTATATTTGATGTTATATAAAATATATTAAAAAAATACTTACCCGATGCTCTCTATAAGTATTGAATGCATGAAAACCAGCTCAATGTGTAACCTCCTGTCTTCCCCAGTTCTGCCGACCCAATGAATACCTTACCTGAAATCCATCACCCAACGAGTGTGAACATAATCCATCCCGAACATGAGATGAAATGTACTCTGGTTGGTGGGCTCTACATGAGTCATCAAATAACATCTCTCATTCTTTATTCATGGTTTTTCTTCTCAAATTGTGAAAAAACGGATGAAAACAATCAACATGGCCACCTCCCATGTTGCATGTATATCGTCACGCATACTGTCATCAATGGGATACCATAAACACAAAAAATAATTTATAATATCATGTTATTAATAAAATAAATTTCAAAATAAATATTTTTTGTTTACGTACCAGCCAATGATTGAACATGTTGATATGCACATTAATGGGAATATTTTCCCATATGATCCACTGCTATGTAAAATAACTGTGCAAGATAGAGCTATCTTGTCCAATAGCTGTATGTGAAAAACTATGAAAAAAGAATAAACAATCAAACAATTAGAATATATATAAATAGATTAATGAAAGACAAGTAAAATGCACAAGTTACCATACCTCCGTGTGCGTGGATCGAAGCCAAGTTGTGGACGTCGCTCGGGGATAGGTTCATGAATCATCAGTTGTGCAAGACCGTGCCCCCTCCACTTACCTCCTAAACAACCAGTATGCTGAGGGTTATATGATCCCACATCCCCATCATCCAAATGTAGATCAGGCTCCTCTATCTCATGCAATAGATCAGAGTCCATCTGAAACACAAAATGATTGTTTTCAGCAGATAGTTGAAAATAACTATTAAATATATATATATATATTAGTTATAATCATTACCGGCATTTAACTATGTCAATGATCACCTTCATCATCATCTTCATATCTAACGATGTCAATGTCTTTATATTCTGCCTCAGCATCATCAATATCCATATGAGTTTCACTTTCATTATCCCTTTTCATATCAATTTCATTTGTAACATCATTAACATCATTGTCACCATGGACCCACAATTTTGGGGTGTCCACATTAATAATCAAGTTTATTTGTGAAAAAGATGGATTTTGATTAGTCTCTTGAAAAATTTCAATTTCTTCCACTTTAGCAGAACCACATTCAGTTTGATTAAATTTATTTTCCAGAGATTACATTTTTATTATCCTCCACCAATCACCCAGGTCTCTTGAAGTAGCATTGTACTTTGCGTAATAAATTTGATGTTCCTGTTGAGCCTATAAAAATGGTTAATTTAATGCAAGAATACTTTTATATTTAATATTGTTGATTCTTTGAGTCGAATGAACACACAACACTCTCTCAGCATCAAGCCACTATAATTTAAGCATCATTACGTAATTTTGTCCAAGATAACATAGCCCAATAATTTCATCCAGAATGCCGTAAAAGTCAACTTCAGTTTCTCTATGATGTGATCCTGTCAAAAAAACACCAGTGATCATTGTTTTTTTATTCCTCATATGCAGGTGTATGAAATCGAAATCCTTTCACAACATATGCATTATATGATTTAACCATTGTGGATGGTGGGTTACTCAATATACACAGGCTCTTATCAATATTATCAACATGTTGAGACACATGAAAATTATTAAAACAATTATAAATATAAAAAATAGTAAACTGAATTGATATTAAAAAATCAATAATTTATGTTACCAGCTATTGAAACCATTGAGAAATTTTTTTTAGGTTTGCGTTCTTTAAGAGAAGCTGTTGTAATTGGTGGAATGTGTTCCTTGCAATGGTTATCATATACCTACAAATAAAATAAGTTTACATACTCTAATAGATATTATAGAATAGCTGATTGAAGAACTCACATTACAAATGCTGTCATTTTATTACAGTTGACCAGAACAAAAGTATGAGCTTTGTGATGTTCATCGTCTGAAAGCAATCATTCTTGAACTCCACCAAAGCCATGATTTGGCTGATTGAAACTAATAAATGATTGTCCATTTCATCATTAACATTTCCCTCATTCCATCACATGTAGTCCTATTTTGATATATATTCAGATTCAAAATATTGAGAGTAGAAAAAAGTAATTTCCTCTGGAAAATAAGTTTCAGCAATTAAGCGTTCAACTGATGCTTTTTGACATACTTTTTTCATGAATATCTGCATTCATCTCTCAAATGGGTACATCCATCAAAACTATACTGGAGCCCCACATTTATCTTTATGTGAAAATGTAAGATCACATGTTCTATTTAGTCAAAGAAACCAGGTAAAATGATTTTTTCTAGTTTACATATAATTATAGCAACATCTTCTTCCAGTTTTGTTACTATGTCGTAGTCAGCTGTCGCAGCACAAATGTATCGAAAAAATTATTATATATCTGTTATCGAATCCCAAATCATAGAATTAAACAAACCTCTAAATCCAATCGGCATAATTATTTCCATTATAACATCACAATCATGACTTTTTAATCTGGTAATATGACCATTCTTAACAAATTTTCCCAAATAGGAAGTAAAACCATCTAGAAGTCTCAAATCTTCAATCCACAAAAAAATAATAAACGAATATCTTTTGAAAGTGTATAAGCTACTTTTGGCTTCATTAACCTCTGTGATCTAACATTATCAAATAGCTCAAGTTCTGGTCACCTGCAAATTTGGGGAAGATCTATTCATGCTTTTAATGTATCTTTGGTATTACCTGGTGTATCCAAAACTGTATGAAATAAATTATCTAAATAAATCTTCTCAATGTTCATGAAATCCAAAATGAGGCAGACCAACAGATCAGAGCAATATGCGACATCGCAAAAAATTCTTCATTTTATCCAATTTTTTTTCCAAAATCCATGAAGTTTTTGTTGGTTTACTATTGGCCCAAATGTGACGGGAGGTAATGAAAATATAACTAATTTTAACTCTATACCTGAGATCATTTTTGTATGTTCATCCCTTTCAATTTTTCCTATTCTGAAATGAGATTTGTTCCTTCGAAAAGGATGATTGGTTGGAAGAAATATTCGATCATAGTAAAAATAGCAAGTTTTTTTCCATTGAATAGCATAAAAGAATTGTTGTCTTTCATAATGTAAGGACTTGATTTCAGACCATATGCACTCCAGCCAAATAACATGCCATATGCCGGAAAGTCACTAATGGTCTATATCAATGCAGCTTTTAATGTGAAATTTTTTTTCACAGCAACATCATATGTACAAACACTATAACTCCAAAATGTATTTAACTCATCAATCAATGGTTTCAAATAAACTTCAATATTATTTTTCAGATTTCATGGGATTAATAAGGTCAAAAAGATATATGAATCCTTCATAAACATCCATAGAGGCAGATTGTATGGAGTTATAAAGAAATTCCAACAAGAATATTGACTACTATAAGATCCAAATAGACAGAAACCATCAGTAGAAAGACCAAATTGCACGTTTCGGGATTCTAAAGAAAAAGAAGATGCAGAAGATAAATATGTTTACAAGAATCACCATCAGATGGATGATTCAATAGTTTACCGCTTAAAATATTTGTTTTGTTCCATAACATCATTGATGTTGGGTTATGAGAGATAAATAAACGTTGCAGCCTGGCTGTAAGGGTGAAATATCTCAACTTTTTTACAGGAATCGATCCAAAAATTCCTGGTTGAGCTTCTTTATAAGTCGATTGTCCACATGTTGGAAAACTATCGAATGACTAATTTTCACCAGAATATATGATGCAATCATTTTCACATTAATGAGTCTTCTGATAATAATGTCCTAGATTACAAACCAACCTCTCTCTCATTGTAATTTTCATGCAATGCATTTTCTTCAGGTAAAAGTGCTTTAACCAAATAAAATATCTAATAAAAATAGGTGTTTGACATTGAATTATCTAATTTAATAGCCATAAATTTTGAAATCACTTCAAATTTTCTTATCTTGCAACCCGGATATAATGTATCTTCAGTAGACCTCAGCAACTCATTAAATTCTGATGGTGCTAACTCATGAGTTAAATCAATGTCATCATGAGTTTCAGTTTGTTGTACTGATGGACCTATAACATCATGTACTAAATATTGGAACTGTGATGGATCTGGAATCATGTTATTAGTATCATCTCTGGAACTGCGTTCACCATGTTGATACCAAAAAACATAATCTGGTTAAAAACCAAACCACTAGAGATATCCCCTAACCTTTTAAAATTTGTCAAATTTTCTCAGAGAACATTTTTTACAAGGACACTTAATTGTTCCTTCAAAAACATATTCTAGTTTTGAAGATCCAAATGCTAAGAATGCTTCAACACCCTCAATATATACAGGATTTAAACTAGAACCATTTATATTTCTGTGCTAATTTATCCAAGTACGATCATCTAATAAGGACTGATGTCGAATTCATTGTTCCATATTTTTCTACAAAATATAAGATCATCACTATTTTCAAATAATTTGAAATTATAAAAATAATATCTGAAAAAGAAGATAAATAATTACTAATACTTCTTAATAATTACTATTAATTAAAGGCGACGTAATTTCCAGTGGATTGAAGGCTACTATTTTGTCTGACGTCTCATTTACTTGCATCTTTCTCACACTGAAATCTCAATGAAGAATCTGGCCAAAGGTAGGAATATTCATTCTCATATGCATGAGAATGAATATACGTATCTCTGACCATATTCTTCATTGTGATTTCAGTGTGAGAAAGAAGCAAGTAAATGAGACGTCGGACAAAAGATCCCCCTTTTGTCGATAAATCATCTTCTTCAAACTGTCACCGCTTGAAAACATTATAAAAAATATGATCCTACAAATTCATAACCAATATCGTTTATTCGAGATTGAATAAAACGATACATTAACACATTTTTCATATTGTTTTGAGTCGGTGTGAGTTGAATGGAGAAAATTCATCGAGCAAAATAAGTTTCGTCAATCCACTGGAAATTGTGTCAGGTTCATGGAATTTATTAAAATTTATGGAAATTTCATTCTAACTATTCCTAACATATTATTACTATTCATTATTAATAATTGCTAATTATTACTTATTTATCAATAATTTGCACACTTATCCAAATGAAAACTACTTGAATAATGAAAAAAATGGTAATCATCGTTGTGGAGTTGATTACAAATTTTCCCTTCATTATCGAAGAATTTTTTGTCTACTAATTATAATTATAACTAATTATTACTAAATTAAAAAATTATTTTATCAATATTTATGAAAAAAAAATATTAATATTATTAATATAATAAAAAATTTATAAAATTTTAAATTTATCAATATTGACAACAGGCTTTTCTTTATTCGTAACATGTTCAAATCTCAATGGGTTTCAAATTGGTAGGTCATACGCAATAAAAAGTTTGTGTCAGCCATGTCCAATGTAAAAAATATAATTGACCTTGCATGGTTGATCACATTGCAAGTAGTGTTGCAATAGGAAGGCCAAAGTAATGTCGTTCCCATCTCTAAGAATCATCTCACTCCCTTTACATAGATTATTCTTCCTTAAAAATTTGGGAGGACATCAGTATATTTCCCTTAATTTTTCAAGGAAATATGGTCTATGTAAAGGGTCATGTGAGATAATTCTTATTTATGAGAAGGACATGACTTGGGTTGTCCTATTGCAATGCTACTTCTAAGGTGATCAGCCATGCAAGGACAATTATGACTAATTATGACTAATTATGACTAATTATGATGTGACTAATTAGGACTAACTATGATTAATTATGACTAATTCTTACTAATTATTATTTTTATTACTAATTATTTCTAATTATTTCAAATTATTATTAATTATTTCTAATTATATCTAATTATTACAATTATAAGTAATTATATCTAATTTTATCCAATTATATGTAATTATATCTAATTATAGCTAATTATTACTAATTATTGCTAGTTATTACTAATTATAGCTAATTAGTAATTATTATTTCTAAATATTCCTAAATATTGCTAATTATTACTAATTATTGCTAAAAATTACTAATTATAATTATTTAATTCTAATTATTAGTATTTATTAGTAATTATTAGTAATTATGGCTAATTTTTAGTATTTATTACTAATTATTAGTATTTATTAATAATTATTAGTATTTATTACTAATTACTACTAATTATTCATATTTATAACTATGTATTTCTATTTATTAGTAATTATTCCTATTTATTAATAATTATTTCTATTTATTAATAATTATTTCTAATTATTCCTATTTATTACTAATTATTGCTAATTATTGCTAATTGTTGCTAATTATTACTATTTATTTCTAATTTATTCTCATTATTTCAAATTATTCATAATTAATAGTATGTATTACTAATAATAAATATTTATTCCTAATTATTATTATTTTTTCCTAATTATTACTAATTTTTCCTATTAATTAATATTTATTTCTATTTATTACTAATAATTCCTATTTATTTGTATTTTTGCTAATTATTTCTAATCTTTCCTAATTATTGCTAATTATTGATATTTATTTCTATTAACTGCTAATTAAGTTTAATAATTCCTAATTATTCCTAATTATTGCTAATTATTAGTATTTATTAGTAATTATTCAGAATTATTAGTATTTAGTAGTAATTATTAATAATTATTAGTATTTATTACAAATATTACAATCTATTGCTAACTATTACAATTTATTCTTTATTATTACAATTTATTCCTATTTTTCAATATTTATTCCAATTTTTTACTAATTATTGTTATTATTGCTAATTATTTCTAATTATTTCTAATTATATCTAATAATATCTAATTATTACTAATTATATATAATTATTACTAATTATATATAATTATTACTAATTATATATAATTATTACTAATTATTGCTAATTATTACTAATTATTGCTAATTGTTCCTAATTATGGCTAATTACTACTAATTGTTGCTAAATATTACTAATTATTTCTAAATATTACTAATTATTAGTATTTATTCTTAATTATTATTAAATATTACTAACTATTCGTATTTATTAATAATTATTAGTATTTATTACTAATTATTAGTATTTATTGTTAATTATTAGTATTTATTAGTATTTATTAGAAATTATTGATATTTATTACTAATTATTACTATTTATTACTAATTATTATAATTTATTACTTATTATTATTAATTATAGTTATTTATTACTATTTATTACCAATTATTACTAATTATTGATAATTAATCCTAATTAATCCTAATTATTACAAATTATTACTAATTATTATTATTTATTCCTAATTATTCCTAATTATTACTAATTATTAAACATTATTACTATTTATTCCTTTCTATTACTATTTATTAATATTTATTACCAATTATTATTAATTACTACAAATTAATCATATACATTACTAAATATCGTTAATAATTAATAATAAGTACTAATTTTTAGAAATTAATACTAACAATTTCAATTTATTAATAAAAATAAATACTAATGACAAAACAATTTAAATTTAAATTCATTACCACTAATCAACAATAATAAAATTATCATAAATAAAAGAAATAAATAATAAATTAAAAAAACAACATAAATACCTTTAAGACTGATTCTCTATTGATATAGACGGCTTCACAACTCCTTCATGAACAAATAAAATAAACATAGAAAAATTCTCTCTCTAAAATCCTAGTTTAGAGAGAAACATGATCTAATATTTGAGAGGAATGAGAAAAAAACAGAAGAGGGTATATATAGGTTATATTAGCTGCGACTGGATTATTTGTGACGGTTATCCCATCGCAAGTAGTTTCTTTTACAACGGGACACGTCACAAATACCTACAACCACATTAATTAATGTCGGTGGTTAAAAAGTTATTTGTGACGGGACCCATCACAAATAGTCCCTGCCGACACAGCTTTTGTGATGGGATGACATCCCGTCGCAAAAAGATCTAAACCGTCACCGGTTATTTGCGACATGGCCCGTCGCAAATAGTCCCAGTCGTAACACCTTTTGGGACGGGACGACATCCCGTCACAAAAAGCTATAAACCGCCATCAGTTATTTGCAATGGGACCCGTTGCAAATACTTAACTATTTGTGATGGGGGATCCCCCAGTCGCAAATCACCTTCGAGCGGTTTGGCGAGTTAACCGCGCCAAAATATTTGCGACGGGAGACGAAATCCCATTGCAAAAATCTATAAACCGCCGTTGGTTATTTCTGACAGACCTCGTCGCAAATACATAACTATTTACGATGGGCGGTTCCTCCCGTCGATAATTACCTTCATGTGGTTTGGCGTGTAATCCTTGCCAAACCATTTGTGGAGAGAGATGAAATCCCATCACAAATAGTTTGTTATTAGCGACGGGTCGTTACTCCCATCACAAATAAACTCTTGGATAGACCTTTTGCGATGGGAATAATTCCTGTCACAAAAGGTCCGTGGAAAAAGGTCCTTTTTCCCGTAGTCAGAGACATGGAATAGGCAATGAATTTTTTGGAGCAATTCACAGAATGAGAGACTGACATCACATCATTTTCATTTTTTTCATGGAGAAAACATTCCTGCTGATGCAATGGATATCACCCACCTTTGAAAAGTGATAATGTAGGGTACAATGAAGTTATCAGTGTCATCGATGATTACATTAATGAAGGCAGACTGCCCTTGACGATATAGATTGAACCTCCATGTGGGTTGTTTCTTGAGTGTGGAGGACCTGCACTCTAGTTGACGATAGTATGGGGACGACCTCCGTACTGAATTTCATCAACAGCAGTTGACCGATAACATCTTCTACTTTAGTTGGCTATTGAAAGAGTTAGACTATCCCCCATGTGGGGTATCATCGGTCTCAATTCCAATTGGGAATATATGTTCCCCTACCCTATGATGATAGGGAAAATATGGTATGTGCCGGTGGTGTCATTGGACACTGATGCTATGGAAGACAATGCCCCATGACGGGCGTCTTCCTAAGCCCTTTCCTGAAGCAGATGTCTGGGCTGTCATTCGAGAGCATATTTGGTAGGGATTCAAACCATTTGATACACATCTATAAGGGTCAATTGTTAGTATCACTAATGCAGCTTTGTGGGTTCCCTCCTCAGCATCTCATAGGTTGATGTTGTGGTAGTGATCACTATGACATGCCTCACCTCGTTGGTGAAGGGGAGTGAAGGAGGCTCCTGAAATTGATGGATGATAGAGTAGGTATTAGTGGCTACTGATGCATCCCTTGGGGGATGCAGTGATGGTGTGCCACAAATGCCTCCAAATCCTAGTAGTTCATATCTCTCATTGGAATGACCCCCTCTTGTTTGTACTGTAATCAACCAGAGTGGAGGTCCTCTTGGCTCCCATATCAACCCATACATAGGTTTAATCCATTCCCATGATCCCAAGTATAAATATTTTCCCCGTGTATCAGGTTATCAACATGGTATTCATCCCCATGATCTTTCCATTCCCAGTGGAGGCCATCCCCACTACATCACTCTAGAAATTTAAATGTCCTCCATGCGTGTCAGGAAAGATACAATGATGTCCTCCCCGTTTTCCCATCAATTAATACCCTCCCACTCCCTGCACCCCTGACCACCAAGGAGGAGGTCCTCTATACTCTAGAATCGACCCACATCGAGATCCTCCACATGTCAATGATCTCCCCATCCATTACTAAACATCCAAGTGTAGGAAAGTGAACTGTCTCTTCCAAAGGAATAATCATGCGATGTGCTTGATCGTATTCAATCCCGTTCTCTTTTTATATTCTGAAGTGAAATTTGACACCATGATTGAGCCCTCAACCCAATCTTCTATATCGTGGTCTTGGGTATGCACTTGACAAGTGATATTCATCCTTCTAGAATGTGAAATGAATTCAAAAAATCAGATCCTTTGTAAGTACATTTATGAGGAAGAATATTTGTTTCGTTTTTAGGGTCATGTTGTACATTCCTATATAACATCGACAGGATCATTCTCTAACATGATATGTGGTGAAAAAGATTCAATCTACTGATTGGTAGTTGATGGAAACCAGCCCAACATACCAAAAATGACAACCAACATCCCACATGAAGTAGTGGTCATCAAACCAAACTATAGGGATGTGATGATGCAGTTCGTACCATCTCTGTGACATAGCACAATGAGTAGCTACCTCTCATCTCATGAACCATTTTCTCCACTAACCACTCCACTACCACAATAGCCTGCTTTAGTGATGTTTCTAGTCCATAAACATCCCCCAATTGAGGATTGGGGAAACCAGATGTCGGATACCAATTATTTATGGAGAATATTGGGGGTGGGGGTTATTATTGCATGGATTTATCCTGAGATGTTTTGGATGATCATTACTTCAAACTTCAACATCCATGACTCCCTCAGCCAGGACGAGGTCATTTGTTCCAACTGTACTCTCTAGGTGATTGATTTCTACATTACCCCTTAACTTTTTGTTAATCCAAATATCTAAAATCATTATGAAGATATTAGTAGGTAGTGTCTCCTGGTTGAAATGGAAACACTTCTTGTCGCTCTAAACCCTGCATCACACGATTATCACTTGATCCTCCATCAACGATGTTGTTAGAGTTTTATTATCTTATGTGTAATTATTTTTTAGGCCTCCCCATGTGTCTAGATCCATGGTTAGTGACCATATGCAGTTCTCCATTTTATCCTGATTCTACATCTACCCAACTTACTATGTCATATTTAGAATATGCCACAGGGTGTAATCGTAGTTAACATCAATAACCTCAAAAAAATAAGTATAGGGATACTGAGATATGGCTCAATAAATATAACCTTCCTCTAGAAACAACACAATATCTATTGGATTCCCTTAGAAATTTCACTCACAAGAAAATAAACTTCATTGATCTTATTGTCCTTGTCGATTCATTACCTCTCGGTCCGGACATCAGTAATGGAAAATGACACACTTGGACCATTGAGCCTTCTGACCCGTCTACCTCTATACAGATGGTGGAATACGATCCCAAGAAGGTGTCACGGCTTCAAAAACACACATAATAAAAGAATATAATTGATTACATCCTAGCTCAATGCCTTTCAAAATGGAAACTCCATTATAGTGAACCTTGGTATGATCCCATACACCATCCACCAGGGAAGAAGGGGAAACAAATGGTTCTTATTGGAAAATTGCCTCTTGTTGATATGGACAACCCTACACATCTGAACATGGTAGAGGACAAAGTTTATAGAGAATGTTCATGGAATGTGTACCCAAATCCACATGATCTATTTGTGAATATTCCTCAACAATCAACTATACATGTTGTTCCTCTAGTTGATCCTCAGGTTTCTCTTCAATTATTCCCCTAGTATCTTAATAGTCCATTCCACCAGAAGTTCCTTTGTCGGTTCCTACAGTTCCTCGATGAGACTCTAAAATGGATTATCATGTTGAAAAGCATGGAAACATGGTGGTGGCTAGAGATCCTCTCCAAGACAGGAACCCCCATCAGTATGATTTGATGTCCAGTCTCATTGCACACCTTTTGTCTATCGAAATGTTTAAGGTTGTGATACCACCTTTTGGAAATATGTATCCTGCATGGATAGATGATATGACATCCCCCTAGATTTCAATAACCCCACTTTATACACCTACAACTGAATGGGAGACTTAGTTTAACATCTTTCCCATATGATCTCAAGATGTGGACCAATGCTAGGAACTCCTGCATAGATGGAGTTTATCAAGCTCTAGTGTTTCATACAGAAACAGGTAGGGGTCACATTTTTCTAGTATAACCAATTACCCATCAGGTCTATTACAGATTGTGAGGATCATTTAATTGAATTTTTTTCAGTTTAGGTCCACCACTCACAAGACCCTAATTATTGACCTATTAAAGATTAAAAAATGGAATTTTTTGTCAGTTACAAAAATTATTGCTATGTGTAAGGCCTCTAGTATTAATTTGATATTCCACTAACATATGAAGGGTTATTGGCGATGCACATGGGGAATGTGAAGACTAAACTGTTTCCATCCCACATTAAACAAAATTTCCCATGAATATAATGATATTTCTCTAACATGTTTTACTGAATAGATGTATCTAGGAATCAAACCAGGAAGGAAAGCATGTTTCCTCCCATAGCTCTTGTAAGAGGATATTCCAAAGCTGAGAATACTATCGTCACATATGTAGATGCACCAATACCACTATAGTTTTTATAGGCAGAGATGTTTCCATAACCTCATCGAGGGCCACAAACTCATGCCCAACATTAGGCATATCATATTCCACCTCTGAATCTATCAGTTACATCGTGTAATGCATCAATTCTTATTTTGAGGGATAATCAGGTTCCACCTCCTCACTAGGCACCAACCCCTCATTAGTTTTATGCTCCTAGATTACATTTCTATTATAAGATATATAATACCTACTCATCTAAATAAGCACAAGTCCCTGGTTATTTTTAAATCACCATGGATCAAGGAAATATGGGGTTACGAGACTACAGGTGGCTTGATGTGGTTTATCGCACCAATTTTCCCAACTAATTACAAAATAACTGTTTCCATGGATATACTCTTGAGAAGTGACATGTGTTCAAGTATTTGATTTAAGACCAGGTCAATAAAAATGTAGTCAGGATGGGTCTTATACTGACACTGGTGGTGTGGGTATTTTTAGATATGGACATCGATAGTGAGGGTGAAAGGAAGCATGTTACTAATCATAGGTCTCTAATTTATAACTACTGGTTGGCCTATAGAACAGTATCTCACGCCCATGGTATTATCATTGACTTTTTATATTATCCCAATATTTCTAATGTCACAATTATTTCTATCTCTACCGCTTGTACATATACATCGTTTCATTATTATTAGATGAGATGGTGTAATAGGTGAAATGTAATGCAAAGCCACCACCACCACCCCTGCTGGTGCCGAAGAAACCCTGTACACTTGGAAACAATATTCCTCAGGATACTGGGATCTGCAGTAGAATACACCCAATAATGGATTATTATACAAGTAATGATCATGAGTATACTACAGTGAATACCATAAAATTTGTGGACCCTTGCATGGTTCCTGATGAAGAAGAGCACTAGTATGGTCCTCCTAATGACCCTAGTTAGCCCCATCATTAACATAGTCATATCAATTAAACTGTATGAATTTCATTCTGGTTATTCTTTACATGATGCAAACACCACTACGGCCAGAAAGTGGGCTTAATGTAGAGATAAAAATATTCAGTCCTTTCCTCCCCATTCATTAGGATTAAAACTGCCATCATTCATGTCCCTCAGACAGGTAGAGATATTACAATCATTCAATTCTCATCCGCACTCAAATGTGGACATATCTCATCCATACCACAATAATTTAGTTTCAATTTAGAACGGATCATATAGGGAGTGGTGATATATCCTGATAACCATTAATAATAATCTATTTCAACAGTCAATTCCTATCATATTTTCTGATGTATAGAAACTGCCAACAAATAGTTTATGTATCTACCATAGATGTATGATGTGATTAAGCACCATTCTAACATTAATACAAAATCTCAATCCTTGATGATCCTAACCTATTATAATATATTTGTTAATTCCATGTATAATCTTTAAGAATCCCCCTATAATTTGAGGCTGATGTAGCACCCATAGATTCATTCCATGGTATGGAAGTTTATCGAGTAAAATTCATATCCATCATCATGTTCATAGAATAAGACAAAGGTTCTACAAAAAAGGAAAATATCATATGATGTAAATCAGAAGACTATTCAATGGCATGGAAGTCATCCATTTTCTTGTCAATGTAGTTTCGGGGATCAATCATGTCTAGAACGGAATGTTTCATAGGCTACGACTGTCTGATATAGATCTGAGTCCATCTAACAAGAAGATTCCATGTTATGACTGAAGTATGAAAAGGTCGTGTGGAAAGATCCCCTAAAGAACATGTTCATTGGACTAATTTATAATATTAAAATGATGTTTGTCTCACAGGAAACCTCCTACAATTCCATGATGGTTAGACATTGGCTCTATCTGCAAGCACCACATCCATCCTCGTAACACTAATGCCTCATGTACTCCCTTAATGATTGATTGTTAATTCTCTAAGGTGTTGAGTAACCGATTTAATATTGTAAATATCTCTACATATATTTTTACTACTATAAGAGAAATGACTATATGATTCATACCAACTATATTGAGTAGACTACTCCTCTGAAAAACTCATGGGCAGTCTTAGATTATGCTTTCATCCTCTCAATTCACTAATTGGAGAAAACAACCCCACATGTGAAAAACTATTTCATTGTTTCTGATAAAAGGGGGAATCACATTCCTAGGTATAAGGAATTCCAAAATGATTACTTAATAATCCTACATGAATCGGGTTTGAGTGATTTCAGATCCCCTTACCCTTATAATGTATTCAAACATTATCCTCATAACAACACTAATGTGCCATACATTATTATTCTGTTGGGACAGATTGATTTGACTGAATCCAATATGCCACCAATGCTTTTATAATATCAATCATGACCCATTGGCTTGACTTCCTCTTTCAATTGGATCTAATACCCTCATTTCTGTGGTATTAGTAATGTAGAGGTCTCCTTGTGACGATTCCACTACCGCTGATGTTGGTTCATTCATTCCATTAGGGTCATCTATCTCAGAAGAATTTCCACCTAACAATGATCATGTAACCATAGATGGTGATGAGGATTTGGATGATGCTCCTATCAGATTCGAACACGGCATCTCCACCACCGATGATGAGTTGGTATAGGTGAATCTTAGTGATGAGGTAGACCATAGGCCAATGCTAATCAAAATATCTATGCCTACTATATAACAATAATAATATATCGATTTTCTGAAGTATCATCATGTTTTATTTTCATCGATCTATGAATAGATTCCAGAAATAGACCCTTAGGTCACCATCCACCACATTAGTCTCCCAATTGGTCAATGTGGATTCAAGAAGCCCCCTATAATGAGACACCCTTATCAAGGTCAAATGTTTGACGTCAAAGTTCGTAAAATCATCAAAACCAACATCATCAATGAAATCTAGTATCCCATATGGTTATCCAACAACATTGCTTTAAAAAATAATATATAGATCAGATTCTTTATCATCTTCGGGGATATCACCCATCACTATCTGAAGGATGATTTCCCCTTCATATGTTAGATTAGCTGATCGACACAAATACTAGATTTCAGGACCTATCCTTCATGGATATATATTATAGATATAATTAAATATGTATGGCCCCTGAGATAGAAGAATATACCACCATAAAGGAACTGTAAGGTATGTTTTTATATCAGGCCACACCTTACATTCTGATGATTACATGAGACACCTATCAGTGTGATATACACCACATATTCAAGCCAATATAATCTATTTTGTGGAATAATATGTGGATGATTTGATAGTAATATCCCTCCAAAATTTGGACTATATCATAGATCATTAGACAGTGTTCATATATCTCCATTTCTAAAATCTTAATAATTAACCTTTGATTTGTTCCGTTGAGTATAATTATAGGATGTTTATTGCCTTCTTCGTTAGATATAGAAGTATTGAGATCAATCAATAGATGAACATTTTCATCATTCATATTCCTCCTCTGAGGAAACATAGAAAACTCAATGGATTTCAAGGATAATAAGCCTATATATTCCGATTTGTCATGAATCTATCCAAAAAGTTCAATACCTTTTCTTAAATTCATGAATAAAGGACTTGTATATGATTTGGATGAATATTGTTATACTTCTTTTGAGGGAATAATGTAGTATCCTCTATAGTCTTATTTTTTGATGCCACCCATCTCCAGCAAGACACTGGTTCTCTGTTTGATATCCATAGAATGATATCTTAGTGATATTGTCACATATAATAACAATGAAGGGATGTCAAAAATTTAATAATATCTCATCATCATGCTCCTTGAAATCGAGACTAGTTACTACTCTTTTGAGAAGAGTTACCTCACACTGGTTTTCGTAGTGCAAAAGTGGAGGTATTATATATAATATCAACAGAAGTAGAGAGTGTCCCATGTGGATCTGCTAAAATATATTATTCAACCATATTATGTTGAAATCATATCTAGATCGATGGGAAGTGATGATTCAGTATTTAGACATTAGGTTTGTTCCACAGAATGCTGTTACGAGTTAGGCACTGGTAGATTTTCAATCCAAACATCCAGCCCCCACAGAGTAGTCTCTAAATATTGATTTATCAGACGAGGCCATTCTCTCAGTGAATCAGGACATGTCATGATGGATGATTCCCATTGACAATTAATCATGGAGCCCCAATAATAGGATACTAAATGATACTAGGTTCAACATAGTTGGCCTGGGAATTGTCTTCATTACCCTTATGAATGATTTTTCCCAATTCATTCGTGTTTCAGAATGTTGACCCAACAACAAGGTGGATAATTAGGCTCTTATCACTAGTCTCAAGTCAACCCTCAAGATTGATGTTCCCCACATTCATGTGAAGGGGGATTTGGAGCTGGTCATGATGATGATGAATGATGAACATATCATAAAAATGCCAGAATATGTTATTCTATTAGAGCACACTAGCCAGCAAATGGCATGGCTCCCTTCTTAGATATAGGTCAGTCATGTTCCTCAATCACATAATGGTTGTGTGGTTCCTTTTCCAGCCTCACCAAGTCTCTTTCAGATACTGACTATGATGATTTTATTATCTCTATGGTGCATTGAAGGTTCATTTCTCATATCACCCTCGAAGATGATGATATCCATTAGGTCATCCACAATACCACTGATGCTTCAACATGGGGACACCCAGGACCCTAATCCACAAAAGAAGAAACACAATATAGGACATTTCATGTTTTACAGCAATTTCAAAATAAAAATATCATGGTAGACATATCCGAGCGTGAGAAAATTCATCGATGGGAATTTCATTTCACCCTCTAGAGTGATCCTAGACTTGAGAAGATCCTCAACAAATGGGGGTTTTATGGAGTTGTCCTTAGTTTCATTTAGGAATATAAGGTTCCCCATGTCATGTGGTATGTTCATGCTTGTTCATGTGGATCTCATAGGTCAGAGTCCAAATCTCGACCACCATATCCAATGGGTGGGATACTTTTGGCCCATAGTAGTTCACAATTGTATAAAGTTTTACAAGAGGTTCTACAGATGTCAAATCCATGATAATTTTGTGCATTAGATGTTAGAGCCCATATATACTAAAATGTTCTTCTAGACCATTCCAATATAGGTACTTGATGTCATGATATCATATCAGGTCGCAATAGATCACCCATGGAGTGTCATTATGACAACCACAGATATCTTATCCACATGGGAAGAAGTGATTCCTCCCAAGAAGGTGAAGGCTCGTTCTATAATTGATTTCATGGGATCTAACATCATCCATTTATTCAGAGTTCTTATTGTTATCCACCCTTCCAATAACAGTACCAATCTTCGATAAGCTAAGATGATGAAATTGTATGCCAAAACTAACATCCATTCCAACCAAACCTATCACTATCATGCAAAAGAAATGGGTATATCAAGGTATCCATCATGATCCTATCTAACATTTTTAATAATATGGTTTATCAAAATAAGAATTTGTTTCCAGAAAACCATCCCAATGCTCTCTCAGAATATTAGACCATTCATAATTCCACTAAAGTGACACCATATTCCTTGCTATATAGAATAGAAGGAGTCTTATCCATCATGGTTCAGTTTCCATCACTCCATAATTCTATATATGATAAAAAATTCATGAATAATTAGTAAATGTACTCCTAGATGAGCTATCATCCATCGAGGAGAATAGGATCTAGGGCATTCACAACTGGAAGTGGTACCATAAAATGAAAGCTAAATATTTCAATATGAAATTTCATCTTCACTCTTTCCTTCATGGTGCAACAATATTGGTACTAAGAATTCTAATGATACCCAGTAAGAATCCAAAATGGTAGAGCCCAAATGGGATGGACCTTACATTATTCATAGGGTTTACCAAAAGGGTGAATAATCATTAATCACCATGGATGATGACTGTATCTCACCTCCCACCAATGCCAAGTTCCCTAAGAAATACATCATGTAACTAAGTTATCATCCTACATTATTATAAACATCATCATATAAAAATTATATTTAGGTTAAGAGCTAATTGACCTTAAAATATGATCTCTTTCATTCTGAATGAGTTTAAATAGCTCATATCATTTTTTATACAAGATGTAAAACTACCAGACATCATCATCTTGCATGAGGTTAAACTGCATGATTCCCTATCCCACATGACGTTAAAAAAATTTTCCATCCTTATCACATGACGTTACACTTGATGACATTCAATAACTATGTGTTTCTTTATTATTACACTCATAAGATACTTATGAATTCCCTGATGTATTTTCTTTGAGTCCAGCTCCGCATTCCACAAATATATTCATCCCTTTGGTTCCTTGGCCTTAGATATCACTGGGAGTTGCACATGGTGTGATATGGGACCTCTTTGTTTCTTATTTATATTGATTTTAAAATATTAAAACCATAACCCTGGATTGAATTCATCCATATTTCATTATCCATACCACATGACGTTAAGATTCACACTATTCATAAGCTATATGTGACTTGATTGTGGCCCTTACATGATACGTATGAAGATTTGGAATTTTTTTCATTGGTTATGGCCACAGGTTCCATACCATTCTAGTCCCATTGGACCTACCTTATTGTTAGAGTTCCATAACCTTAATTAAAGAACTCCACCATCTCACATGAGGATAAATGGATCTGTCCTACATGCATGAAATTAATCTACATATTCTTAATAATATTTTTTTTCATGAACTAATAAAGTAAGTTCCCCCTTTATACCACATGATGATAAACTTCTACTTACGTCCTCACCATATAATATTATACTTTACAACAGTCAAGAACATAGCATGGATTGATTCCCATTCTTATGGGATATAGAGGAACATCTAAAGATGTTGTCTTTGAGGCCAACCTCCCAATTTCTCATGTTCTTCAATAAATTTGGCCCATATGGCCTAATTTCTCTGCTAGAATTGTGTGGTGTGGTTTTTTCTTATTTATCCTCATTCACATTGGTTTTATTTTTACTATTCCATGCGCATCCCCTTCGAGGTACCATTCCACCTAACTTCCTCACACATGAATTTAAAATACATGACATTCAAGAAATAGTTAAGGAATGATTCCCTACTTTAGGGGATACATTGGAATGCCCAAATATTTGTTCTTCAGGTTCATCCCCAGCTTTACAAACCCATTTTTCTTCTTCCCACAACTTTTATTCTAGAACTACATGTACATTCACTCATTCCATATCCATTCCTCACATGTACCTTTATTTGGGTCTCCATCATCATTTACACCATAAAGGACCCCCTACAATGTATGGATGCATGGAATGATGGATCACCTACCTTTTTAGGCCTACATCACGGAGGATCTCAGATGGAATTTTGATTTTGGACCCATGTTTTCAAATTCAATCAATAGTCGACCCTCGTTTGTTTGTTTCCATACCAAACTACACGATATAGATGTTGGGTTCTGAATAAGGTAAATAGTTATCATCCATTATTATCACAACCCCATTGTATCCCAAATACTATATGCATTGATTCAAATCCATTTTCACATCCTCATGTCCAGGTAGAACTTAAACACCCTCAGTGTTATCCCTCCATACACATTTGTGTGCTGATAGGGCAGACTAGCATCATGGGGTCATCCTTTAATCTGCACATCCACTTTATTTTGATACCATTTGCCATGAGGATCCTCTCTAACCCTATTTACCACATTGTGAAATGATCATGTGATCTTAAGGGTCTATATATTGGTTTTCCCTGCATGGAATAATCACACCATCATATGGCCCATGCCTTATGTCCATAAACTATATACAAGTTTTCCCTCAGGGTTGTGTGGTGTGCCGTGGGTTTTCATAATCCTCCTTCAAATCATGTAAAATTATGTTTCGATTAATAAGATTTTTCTCATTTTGGTCCATGTTGCAGGGCCATAAACTAAGATCTCTTTCGTTCCACGTGATGTTAAACCAATTCTTCATCCAGGTTGCATGACAATATGTTGCACAGTTCCCTGACATCCTCACATGATTGGGAATCAACACATCATCCACTTAGACTATATTCGTCTTAGGAATAAATGGGTTATGTGGATCTCTTTTTTCATCATTATCATCTTCTGTCCTTGTTGTGTTGCACTGCTTATTCCTATTTTGGATATCTCATCATAAAGTTTGTGGTCTATGACCATAAACTATGATCTTCCACCTCCTTATTGCATGATGATAAATAGTTAAATGTCATTCATATTTAGTTAATTTCTTTTAATAGATTGAAATTTTCAATGTATGTGTTTCATGGTTCTCAGCCTTGATAAATATGTAGTGATGCCCAAATATTTTGTCCTCTGGTCCAACTACATAGTCATGAACTCTTTCTCCCCCTTCTTGGTATGGGTACTTATGGGAGTATGTGGAATGATAGGGACATATTTTTTCCTAATTCATATTTTTTTATGGTAGTTGAGAAATATACCTTAATTTAAAGAAATTTTCCATGCACACATCCTTACAAAATGACGTTAAACTACAAGGTTATGAAAAAATTTCATGAATCCCTTTATTTGGGACACCCTCATTTTTCACATCCAAATTGACCCCCAAATTGAATGGATGGTTGGACTCAGGGATCAACTTCCATTCTGGTCCAATGACCCTTAGGATCTTGAATGACATTTTGAGACAGTTACCATGCTTTATATACAGTAAGAGGCCAACCCTCAGTTGTTTTTTCCCATCCCAGGCTATATGATATGGATATTCTGTTTTGAAATCAATGAACATTTATTCTCAATTGTAACACCAACTATATTTTCTCCAAAATATCAAGTTCATTGATTTATATTCCCATTACCTTCTGTTATTATGGGTCTCTAACGCCCCTGGTGTTGTTTATCCATACATACACACACATTGAGTAGGAATGTCGGCATGTTTAGTATTTTCCCACCCAAAATTTCAGTTTCATGGTTGCATACTCTCATATGAAGGGTAAGTCATAACATCACTCCTTATTTCCCACATTGATCATGGATTATGTGGGCTTAGGAATTTTGGTTGGGTGATACCAAAATAGATGAATGTGAAACCACATGGTCTGAGTATGATGACATTAAACTAGGATTTCCATCTATCCAATCGATGTGATGTTAAACCACACTAAATCACCCTTCATGAATTTTAACTACTGTAGTTTTACAATATTGAATTAAAATGCATGGATGATTCATGTCATATGAACAAAAATTACGAAGTCATCATCTTGGAGGGATAATGAAAAACTTGATCACATTGTGGTGTTTTCACATGAAAAGGTTTCACCTTTGGTACATGACATCCACCAAAAAACTTTTCAAGACATGCATATAGATCGATTTCTACAATGACGCCCTTAAATTTTTTCATTGGATGGCATCTCAACGAAAAAAGGAAAAACAATAAATACCTAATGCCTCTTTTCTTTATACATGGGTCAGGCCAACACGCCCCCATGAACTACGCGTGGATTGATTCCCATATTTACTGTATATATAGTGACACTAAGATCATTAATCTCGAGTCCAGCTTCAACGTGACTACCCTTTTCATGTCAAATCACCCACATCCTTATTGCATGATGTTAAACTGCACAGAAATGTAGAATTTTTTATGTCTTGATTCCTTCCCTTCCAGAAATATAGGATGATAGGATGATGTTTACGAGTGGATTTTGATAGGTCATAACCATATAGAAGAAATTATATAGATTGTTTAAATGATTCAGTGACATACAAATGTCTCCATAATATGACATAAGATTTATGTACATAATTATTGATGAGATGTAGACTTTGATTTTTGGGGAATGGTGTTCATCAGAATATATCCATGGATGATGTTTATTATAATTCTCATGAAACAAATGATGATCCATATATAAATTTTCCAATCAATATCTTATATTAAGCCAGGGTGGTATCCTATCACATATAAATCCCTCCATATCATTCCCAAGTGAATTGAGTATTCTTTATATCACTTTTTTAACGTATATTATCGATCCAAAAAATTTAATGTCATCAAAATATATACAATTGGAACATTTCCATTCATATAAATGAGAAATTCTCAATATGATTTTTTGAAAAATGAAAGTTATGAGGAATAAGAACACTGATATAGTCAATGTACTTCGGAAAAATCATAGTATAAAGAAGGATACATGGGTAAAAAAAGATGTGATTTGATAAAAGTATAATTATAATTTTTTTCTATATAATAAAATTTTGAGGATGAAATTATTTTAATGGTGGAATAATGGAACAAGAAATGATTTCAGTAAAAAATTGTCCTTTAATAAATATTGTGTACAATAGCTTTATTGAAACAAAACACTAAACCAAAAATAATCATGAACCATTATATAAGAATTAAAATATAGTAATTATAATGGAAGGTAATTATATAGGTCACTGAATTATTAAATATATTGATAAATAAACCTAAATATTATTTTTTTATACAAGTTAATTTTAAATTCAATTACTATAGCTATATAAGAAATAAAATTTTTTTACGGATTAAAATTATTTTACTAATAAAATTTAGTTTCACACAATGTAATGTTCATTATATTATTTTTAAATTATAACATTAAATATTATTTATTACTAATACAAACAATAACATATGTTAACATCCAAAAATGGTTATTAAAAGTCATGTAACAAATTTATTTTATTCATAGATATTATAATATTTTTTATATTATTTCTATTAATTATGAATACTTATATATATGTTTATTTTTATATATTTTACAAATTATCTTTTATAAAATTATTTGATTATTTTTAATCATAATTTTGAAATTCGTTAATGGGTTAAATTCTATTTTTATTCAAAAATTTAATTTACTAAGGTAAATACTAGTCACCCTTATAAAATGATATATTTTTATAGAAAAAATATTTTCTAAATATGAATATTATTTAAATAAAAGGTTTGTATTTTGAAAAATCTTTATTATTTTAATTTTAAAATTAAAAAATAATTATCACTCTTTTAAATGGTAATAAATTTTAATAATATTAGTGAAATTTAATAAATGAAATGAATTTATTCTACAAAAATATTTTCTAAATGAAATATGAGTTATAATTTAAAAGGAAATTATTTCTTATTTAGATAATTAATTTTATAAAATTGGTTCCACATTTTTATTAATCGTGTATTAATTTGGTATAAAGAGTTACTATATAATTTCAGTGATATAATATTAGTACTGCTAAATATTTAACAAAGAAAAATAATTTATAAAATGTGTAATCTAATGTGGCTCAAATTTTTATAAAATAATTTGAAACATATACCATCTAGAGTAACTTTTATAGTTTATACATTAATACATACAGGTCTCCCCAGAATTTCCACAACTAACTCACCTACTTGTAATTCTGTTATATTATTTACTCTTACCCAACATTATTCTCCAATGATTGGTCCTTATTTTTCAATTATTAAAGGACTAGACATCTTCCCATTCAAGATACACCTCTAGAAAAGAATTCTCTAAAACATATAACCAATTTCATTTTTATACGACCCATTTACACATTTGGATGCCTCTATCATAAATATTCTATATGAAGTATTTCATTTCTAATGGATACATCAAGATTGTATCAAAAACATCACTATATGTATTACTTAATGTTTACGAATAATAATCCAAGTGGAACTATAATGGGGAGGGGGTGAATCATGGATATATTTTTATTTTATGTTTTCATGCTTATAAAACAACCATAATTTCCTAATAATGATTTGATTCCCTGTAGAACAAAATTCAAACACTCACCCATTGGAACCCAATAATTTATAATGTTACTACACAACAACAGAATCTACTTCCTTGTTATGGTTTAGAAGCATTGCAATAACACACAATCCATTTAAAAAAAATATATTTTTAGGAATAAAATGATTAGGATTTTCCTTTACACTCATGTCGTAATATGAAAACAATCCAATATTTTGCGTTTATGTTTTAGATCGAAATGATGAAATACAATATTATGGTTATTATTGATCCATGTCCACAAAATTGACCTTTCAAAATACATCTTCTCTGTCCTACCCATATGTTGTTATGATATTACTGGATTATTTATGATACATACTCCAATACTATAGTATTATTTCCATGTTCTATTAGACTTGATTTAATTCTCTATGAAATATTTGTTAACAAAAACTAGGTAATCAACACTTCCTTTAACTTAGTTCCCTCACGAAGATTCCTCGCAAATCTACCATTGTAAAGATCACATCATTAGCTAAGAAAACTGCCTTCAGGGAACCAACAACCTTCATGAAACTTACTAAGTCAACACAAAATATCCAATCATCATGAATCACACATTACATAAAATGATTGGCATCATCTAACACATTATATGACTTTTTTGATACTCAATATCTCATGGAAATACCATTTTTCAGATCTCTTCTACATTCACAAAATCAATGTGATTTTATATTTCATTGGATTCTTTTCATGAAAACTATGTGGGGTCACTATATATTTATCTAATAACCCATTCTTGTTGATCTGCTGCATCATGTTCATTTTTCGGATCACTCAACAAATATCTTCATGTTGCACATCTAGTTTTTTTTCTACATTGATATTTTCCGCCATCATAGAGGTCACCATCAATCCATCACTCACTCATGACGCTTCACATCTCTTTATTACGAAGATTACTTTCACCATTTTTGATGTGTCTTATAATCTTGAATCTAATCTGATCCTTCACGAAACCTACTCCATTACCTATTTTATGAAGCTTCATTCCTCAATATAATCCTTTCAAGATGGTCCAAATCTCATATTCTCATAATCACAATTCTTTTCAGAAAATCATGGCTCCTTCTTGAACAAACCTTCACAAAAACAATTATTCATGAAATTCATGAATTTTCTATATTTTTATAAGGCCTTATAGAAAATCTATCTTTCATGATGTAATCCATACTTTTAATTTTCGGCCCCAAACATTTGGAAAACACTGGGAAATCACGCCACCTTAAAAATTTACATTATAAACACCAACAATATTATTCCTAACTTCTCTTCATTCGAAATACACTCTAATGATTTCATAATGAACCCCATATATAGTGATATTTATTCTTTCATTGATTATATTTAGCTTAATCAGATTTATAATACAATGTATTGTAACTTCCCTATCTTCTAGAATATTATTCCTTCTAAATAAAATAGACATTATTATGAATTTTTAATTGGTTTTCTAGATTATGAAGACCATTCCGATCATTCAGTTATAAAATTTGAGGTAATTTCCTTTCATCTCAAAAATCATTTACATTAATAGTCAATAGCTAAGTATGATACTCTTCCGCATCATCATGGTAAAAATTGTCTCCCCCTTTGGATATTATGATCAAAGATGATTCCCAAATCACTGAAATTTTTAACCTCAAGCAATGGATTACTAATAAATAATTCTAAGCCAATGTGATATAATTTATTATACTAAACAAGGATTATTGGTAGAAAAACCAAGATGTCCAAAATTAGTGACTCATTTCAACCTAAGTTTTCTCCCTCACCCTTCTTCCTCACCTTTCCCCACATCATCAAAAATCATAGAAAACAATAATTTTGTTTCATAAAATCACTCCAAAATAATGTCAAAATAGTTCACACACACATAAATACTAGATTCACAGCATACCAACAACTCCCCCTTTATACATGCATCCATAAGGATAGATTTAGGAAGCAATTATCCCCCTAGAAAACATTATCCAAAGACTACATGAGAGAGGATACATAAACACATACTTACAACTTTTTATAAAGGAGGTTGGACACCCTTGTTAAACCTCAATTCATATAATGGTTCCCTTGGTAATGGTTTTGTGAATATGTCATCACCTTGTTCTAATGTTGGATCATAACTGTTGTTAAATTCATTTTTCACCACATTGTTTTTGATGATGTGGTACATTTTTTCAATATTATTTGAATGAGAATGTAATAGAATATTCCTTGTATGATTTATTTCACTTTTATTGTCACATACTAAGAGAAAGGGTAAAATTATTTCAACAAATAAGTCATCCAATTGAGTTTTCATACACATAATTTTGGTAGAATCTTTATTAGAAGAAACATACATATCTTCAGCAATGATAAGATTTACTAAATTATGATTCATTATATGAAAAATAAAACAATATTTCCCTAGAACAAAAACTCCCTTAGTTTTGGATCTTTTATAATGAACATTTCTTACAAAATTAGTATCTTAATTCCCAAACTAGTCAATAAATTCTATCATATTATACAATATTCAAAGAAAATTGTTCATTTGATATATCTAGGAACTAATTTTCTAAAAAGTAAATGAAATTCATTGGGACAAGACTAAAATAATTCACATAAGGTAACAATATAAACAATCTATGTTCTTGAGGATGTAAAATAAAAAAAATCCAATTAAATTTCAAAACACTTTCTGGTCAACTTATTTTCCTTCACCTCTTTTGGAAAAATTAATTATCATTGAAATTTGTGTGGAAACAAGTTTTGAATTTTCCATTCAATCTTCTTTTTATGTTCATTAACATACTTTTTTTGAGAAAGTAAAATTTGTTTATAATTTTTAATAATTTTTAACAAAATAAAAATATTTCATTTCTCCATGAATGGGAATCTCAATCAACTTTTTCATCTCATCTAAAAATCATTCAACAGATCATTTAACAGTTCTAGTAAGGACAATGTCAACAACATAATCATTTACTATAAGAGAAATGTCATGACTTTCATTGATTTAATGATTTTGATCAACTCTTAATTTTATAAAACACTTCTTCCGTAATAAAGTATTAAAATTGCATTATCATTCCCATAGAGATTTTTTATCCTATAAAGATATTTCCTCATCCTACACACACGACCTTCCTCTTTCCAAACAAAAAAGCCACATTGTTGTTCATTGTAAACATCCAAATCAATATCTCCATCTAGAAATTAAAATTTAACTTCCATTTGAAATGTGTTTCACCTTCATTGTCCAAAAATAACAAGTAATACTAAATTTGTTTCTAACATTTGAACCAAATAGAAATTCTCATTTAAACTACCACCATAAATTTTTGAGTAACCTTATCAAAAAAAATCAAACCATGGTCTTTATCACTTCTCCTACATCAATCATCTTGTTCTAGAAAACCCATTCTGTATCAATAATAGATTTGTATCTAATATGGGAAAGAGTTCCCAAGTATCATTATTTACTATCTGATAATATTTTTAAATCATATCCTAAACCCATTATAGATCCTAAAAATCATTATTCACATTATTCATCTCGAATTTTGAATACAATTAAGTGTTTGTAACCGCTTTATAAATTCTTATTGTTTGAACAATATGGTGTTGATCACTAATAAAATTATTAGCCTCCATCTGCTTCTATAGAATTGGATGGTTTATTTTTGTTTCATCCTTATCACTAGAAATACATGAGTCTTATTATTATTCTTTAGTCAGATTACCACTTTGAATAACATTATCATAATTGTTAGCAGAACATTCCTTATCTTTCTGAACAACCATATTATATATGTTTTTTTTCACATACATTTCTAAAAATTTTATACCATCATAGTCAACAATTCTTCATATATATTTTTTGAAACATCTATATTCTCTTCCTTCTGGATTACAACAATGAAAAATTTCATCTTCACCTATTTTCTCAAACATTCCATGGTTTTCACTTTTCTATTTTATAATGCATGGACCCCCAAAAACCCTTCAATGTTTCAAAGCAAGAGTTTTTCCATAAAAAATTTCATATGGATTTATATATGATATTTGACTATAGAAAAATTGGTTTTGAGTATACATATCAATACTAATGGATTACCTCCAATAGTAATTAGAAACAACATTTTCAAATTACATAGTTCTCCCCATTTCTACAATATTTCTATTATTTCTTTTAGAAACACCATTTTGTTGAGGTGTGTATGGTCAACTAATCTCTTACCAAATTATGTTCTTATCAAGAATATTTTCAAATTATTTATTCTTATTCTCAGTACCATTATTAGTTATCAACATCTATAATTAATACTCACATTCCTTCTCTTCTTTCCCTATGAAACTCATAATCATTTTTATAGTATCTGACATATGTCTTATGAACATAAAAAATGAAATACGTGTAGAGTCATTAATGAATGTGATTAATTACTTTTCCCTATTTATTGATTGTTTTAGAATTATCCCACAAATATAAAAATGAATATGTTTTTGGGGTTATTTCTAACAAATTTTATGTTTCTTATGGACAAAATTTGTAATATTCATCTTTTAACAAATAGTTTGATATAAATCTCTTTTTGTTAACATAAAAAGACTATCATAGAAATTGTATCTCTTTGATATAATACTCATTTTTATCTGACACATGTTTCCCATCCTTTTATGCTGAAATTTTTTTTCTTCCATGATATAGAAGTAACAATAGTTTGGTATTTCACCAACATGTAATAGGTTTCATTTTGTATTTCGGCCTTTGGTAACTATCTTTACAACTTCCTTACTTTTCTCAAAAAAACCCATATTTTCCAGGATATTAAAAAAAATTTGTTGAATCATTTTTTACCCAAATCATAATGTTTTGAAACTCTTATTAGGTTTGGTTTCACCCAATTAGTTTATAATGTTTTATAGATTTTATATTTTTCATATGCAAACATCAACCACTATCATGAATCCATGGTCATTATCATTTTATATATTTTAATGCAGTTTCAATAAAAAGAGCATTTTTTCTTTATTTTCATTATTCACTTCTAAATTCTATGAATAGATAAGATGTTTTTGTGTTATTGGTAAAAAAACAAGACATCCCTTAACAATATTTCATGGTTTTTCAAAACATTCACAAATATTTTCTAGTATATTGAACCTCTTGTCAACATTCACACCATCCCTCTCATATTTCTTCCTAAATTTTGTCTTAGACTTCTTATTGTGAGAGGATCGACTCCCGCTAAATGTTTTCCTTCAATATCATGTGGAATAATAGAAATATTATTTTATGAACTAACACATATTTTCTTTATGTCCATATACACCAAAATAACAGAAATATCCATAGAAATAATTTTTTCCTCATAAATTTAATGATTAAAGTGTATTGTGAGTATTGTTCTTAGAAACATTCTTAAGAGAACATTATTTAACATCAACCATTATATTTTTTAAACAAAACATTCTTATTCATCTTAGATTTAATTTCTGAATTTTTTAAAATAGAAGTAATAATAATTTTTTCAAGATCATTATTTTTATAATATTATGATTTTTCTACATTGTTAACTTTGGATACAAACATAACTTTCACATAATTATTCTTCTCATAGCTAATTCTACCTTTCCTCTCAGCCATTGGAGAAATGTTTTAATCCTTATTCGGTTTATCCTTACCATAACATTGACCAATATATGAGATATATTTTTTGAAACTTGTACCATTTTTCCAAACATGAGAGAGTTTTTTAGACATGTTCTATCTAATATTCTTTTGACTTCATCATAACTTATATATTATCATTATAATTATTTTATTTCAAAAGATAATTAGTCAAATAATCAATTTATTTAACTATCTTGAATTTATCATCAGGAAAAACTTATTTATTATTCAATGAGGAATTTTCAATTTTCAACTTCTTGTTTTCCTTCTCAATCCTTATAATATTTCTCAAAAATTATTTCCAATCCTTTTTAGATGATATTGATGTTGAGTGTATAATTAAAAGAACTTTTGTTCACAAAATCATCATGATTCACTATTTCAATTGATGTATTCTATCTATATATCATAGAAATATATTTTTTATATTTAATTTCATGGACTCCTTCTTCATATTAGAAAAAAAGAATCTTCTTTTATATTTTAAAAACTTTTTATCCTTCCCTATAAAAATAATATTTACCTATATCACCATGTTTCTTACAAAACTGTATTTTACATCTTTAATCATCATCACTATCTCCTTATATAATTAATTTTGGGAAATTTTTTTCCATAGTGACCAATGAATCCACCTGAAAAACAATTTAAATGGAACTTTACCATTTTACTTACATGTGCCTAGTCTAATATTTATAGAAAATAAAGATAAAATTTCATTAGTATCATAACAGAAAATATTTTCATATTTAGAGTCATAACCATCATCTTCTTCAAGATAAATTGTATAATTTTTATTGTAATATTTGAAAGACAATTCTCTATAATCATTTTTTACTAATAGTCTTCTAACTTCTCATTTCCTATGTCATGAGATTGTTATGAAAATCATTCATATATATATTTTTTGGGTCTATATCTCTTAATGAATAAAATTTATCATCAATCATTCCATGAATAATTCTTATTAAATTTCCAATAACTATATAATCCTACAACTTTTCAACATGAAATATGTTTGTGTTGACAATTTAATTTCCCCTAGTAACGAATTCCCCAAATGATTTGAACTCGCCCATTATCAAAATATCATACATTTGTGTCTATATTTGTAGTCATTCATTAATTAATTTTGTATTTCATTTATATTTTTTTCAGATTATACCGTATATGTTTATATGTGAAAACACATTTTACTCTTAAAAACTAACTTTCCAAATGTTAAGAGTGTAAATAATTTTTCTCACTTCAATAATTCTCAGTATTATTCTTATCAACTTGTGTAAGAAGAACCTGGTCATCAATAGAAGGAAATCCATCTGTTTTAGCTCCATGAACTAAATACGCAAGTGACATATGATAAGTAATCAGTATATCTTTCTAGATATGTTGATTATTTCCATAAAATATAGGAATCCCCTTACTATTCAAGAATTTTAGATACTCCATCACAACTTGTCTTAAAATTTTCTAAAATCAATTTAATTAATGGGAACTATTGTCCCTTATACATGTTGATGTTTCCCCATCAGTATTAATTTATTTATGAGATGGGAAAGGGGTGAATCCATGATATATTTTTATATTATGTTTACATTCATACGAAACAACATTCTCCTACTATTAAATTTTTCCTTCCATACTGAACAAAATTCAAACACACTCCCATAGAAACACAATAATTTACAAGGATCACTTCTATGTAAGAGTAGATACATCCTTGGTATATTTTGGAAACAATAAAATACAGCAAAATCCTCTAGAAATAATCAATTAATGTGGAATACAATGAATAGGATGTGCAACTACACTCATGTAACACCATGAATGCAATCCAATAGTACATATGGTTTTTCTAGAACAAAATGAAGCAATATAATGTTAGGATGCTACTTGATCCCCTTAGAAAATTTTTATCTTTCAATATTATTATTCTCATTCCTACCTAGAAGTTGGTAATATCATCATGGACTTTTTAATGATACATAGTCCAATACCCATGTTTTAATTCCATGTCATCATAGACCTCAGATGATGATCTTGGCAATCTTTGTTCACATAAATAGGGTATTTAAAACGTCTTTCCATGAATCTACCTCATAAAGCTACATCACAAAGGTCATACCATTCACAAAAAAAATTTCCTTAATGGAACCAACTATATTAATGATGATCACTAATTAAAAACTATATATACCATCCTCATGAAGAACCCATTAAATAAAATAATTTGAATTTTTAAAGACCTTAGAACTATTTTTTTGATGTTCAAGATCACATATAAATCTCACGTCATAGATCACTTATACATCTATGAAATTAACTTGAATTCATATTTTCAGTAATTATTTTAATGAACATGAAGTGGGGGTCACCACATATTTATAGGCTTTCCTAGTAATAATGATCCACCTTCTCCTGTAAATTTTTTGGATCACTCAAAAAATTTCTTTGTGGTGATCCTCCATTCAAAATCACCCCCCCCCCCATATTTATCATTATCATTAAGATTACCATCAATCCGTCATGCACTCTTGATGCTTCACTTATTATAATCAAAAAGATTATCATCGCCATTTGTGATGCTACATATATTCTATAATCTAATCCAAACCTTCGTTAAACCCATTCATTTTCCATTGTTATGAAGAATCATTACATGAATGAAACATTTCTTGATGATCCACTTCTCTTAGTCTTGTAATCCTAAGATTTTCCATCAATAATTATTTAATTTGTGAACAACTCTTTGCGAAGCCCATTCTTTACGAAATTAATTCATTTTCCATATTTGAATTATAGTTCTAGAAATGGATTTTGAAAATTATTATTTTATTTATTTAATGATTCATATTTTATTGATATAAATTAGAAATATTATATTTAATAATAACAATAAGAAATAATTTTAAATCCCATTGAATAAAACAAACATACCCCTATTTAAAGTGATTTTTATAAGTGAAAATTTATTTTTCATTTTATTTTATCCTATATATACTACAAATTATGATTCATAATATTCTTACCAAATATTTTACACATATTATTTCTTGATTATAAGAATAATTATACATGAAATACAAACTACGAATAAAAAATATAGTGTCTTTCAACGACATGGTATATAATTAGAAAATATAATGCTATAACAGAACAATGTTTTATTAATCTCTATAATAAGATATTAACTCCCATTGAGGTTATAAACCATCATAGGATAGGCTGGGGACTATAGTATAGAAGGTTTTATCTAAAAATTAATTTATGGGAATAATCTTTGTAAGGAAGTATTATAAATGAGTTAGTCTGGATAACATGACAACATAAAAAGTAATGGCTCATGAATAATCATATGAAAGATTAAAATAAGGAACATGGAATATTCTGAACTTATAATCATTGTAATGTGGTTGCCACATATATCATTAACTACAAAAACAATCATGGTTAAATCCTAATCCTATATCATACAGTTGACAAAGTCCATTAATGGATTAGGTGTACTCCCTAATCCAATATATAATATTTAAAGTAACTACAAAATTACCCAATTCATTGGATTACTATCTCGCCACACACATCATAACATTTTAATAAATAGTAGTTCTAGATAAATAATCAAACATGAGTAATAAACAAAATCATTTCCTAGGGAATGAAATGAAAATTGTAATAATGTCATAAGTCAAAACAAAAGGGTTTATATTAATGATATATATGAAAAAAGGATTTAAATTATTATAGGTCATTAATATATGAACAATAATATTATATAATGAATAATTATTTCCAACATAGTTGAAAACATGATAAATAGGGGTTTGATAAAATTATAAATGTTAAACTAATATGTCATTTTATGGAAAAGAATAAATTATATTAAAAGAAGATAAAGAAAAAATCCCATTTAAGGAAACTAGAAATAAACTAAATAATTATTTCATTCTACATTTAATGATTTTGGAAATATAATTTTAGATTATTTCAATTTATATAGTGAAGATGGTAAGCCATACATACATTGAAATGGTACATGCGTTATTCATAGGATGAATAAAAGGGGGAATATGGTTATCTCATTATCATAATAATATCTAATTATAAAGATGATACTTATGTTATTATTTTATTATGGGTCTAACATATTAATAGTATGTATATGTTAAATGAAATCTAAACGAGTTAGAAAATATGATTTCCTCTACTATGAAGGATCTCCTTTTATATCTTCTATTAAAGGGAATAGGGTTGGTATTTTTGGAAGGGGATGATACAAATGAACCAAAATAAGGTTTTTTTAGTGTGAATGACACATGAGCCTCTTCCCGGTTGGTAAGGACTCTATAAGTGCATCCAAGAGACCAGGTATAAAATCCAGGAGGAGGCAAAATTTCTAGGTTACTGTTGCAGATACTATAGTAGCATTGTAGCAGATACTGTAGCAGTACTGTAGTGGGAACTGTGCAATACTGTAGCTGGTACTATAGCGGGAACTGTAACAGTCACTGTTTGGCACTGTATAAGCCGGGAATATGCCCTCGTTTGGGCCTTTGGGACACTGATTTGGTCCTTGAGTCCTTTAAGGCCGTCGGGCCACCCAGTCCTTCTGGCCAGTAAGGCCTTAGGGCCAGCTGAAGGCCTGCGGGCCACCTTTAAGTGTAGATGTAATCCATAAAACCTATAAGGAACATGCACTACAAGGAGACTGAGCAAGGAGCATTCACCGCAGCAGAAGCTAAACGGATTGCAAGAATAAGAGGGTATGACACCTTCCACCGGGACAAGCATGTGCTTTCACGGGAATGCCTAGCCGAATAGACATGCGAAGGTGGAGAGATGATTTCATGATGAAGTTGCTAGGGAGGATATGTTCCATGTATCTAGTCTGGGTTCTATGTAATGATTGAATCCTATATGCAATGAATTCCTCTATGGACTATGGGCCATGTAATACTTACACATACGGGGCTTGTAAGGGTTCCACCTCACCCCTTGATATGTGGATTATCAAAAAATCAATAAAAAATGAATGCCTTCGGGCCATTGGAGGAGTATGAATGGAAGAGTTTGGTTGAGTTAGATGGATCAATCAAGTGTGATGATCTGAATGACGGGGTTCCCTTTTATAGTTGAGGTGCGGTGAACTTTTAGAATTTATCATAATATTAAATTAAAATTAGACATTTTTTGACCCAAATTCTTCAAATGGAACTATAAATGAATATATAAATACGTCATAGAACCATTATTAGATTTTATTTTATTATATAATTTTTTTATGTTTTATAAAAGTTTTAATAATTTTTATATTAAAGAAATATCATTGTTGTCAATTTTGACACTATTCATTACATTACATTAAAATCATAAAAATTAATTAGTATTTTAATTTTTATTATTATAATCTATACATGTTATTATCATATATAGAATTAGTGGATGATTATAAATACCTAAAATAATTTTTATTTTTATTTTTATATTATAATATATTTGATTTTTCCACTAATTGATCAATTTATACATTATCATTATAAATGAATTAAAGTTAATTATTTATTAAATAAAATTGTAAAATAAATTATAATTATGAATATATATATATTTTAGTTTTATAAATTATATTTATAGTAAAAATATCATCTAGATTAATTCATATTAATAATATTACACTTGTTAAAAACAATAGTCTCAAATATTTAGAATTTCATTAAATAAAATATTATAAAGGGCGTAATCTTATTGAAGTGGTCCAAAATTTTCTGAAATTATACCATTGTGGAGTTATTATTTTAAATTACTCAAATAATAAAATATTGGAAACTGATTGTTTAATTTTATTATCTTTATTTTATTATTTTTACTTTTAATTATCTAATTTACCTTTTATCATGGTAAAAAAATTATTTTGGTCAATATTCATATTAACCAAATATAAAAAGAGTCCAATTTCATAAATATGGTACTCTTAATTCCAAATAATAAATTTTTTTATAAAAGATAAAAAAATAATTTTAGAATTTAATATAACCTTAATCAAGAAAAAGTAAATGAGGAAAACTTTTTCCAGAAAATACAACTTTATGTATAAAATGTTTTAATACTAATTTATTGTATAAATGTCATTTGGAAGAAAAAAATAAAAATATATATAATAGAAAATAAATAATTTATTTTTAAAAAAAATCAATATAATAATTTTAATTCACAAATTCAATAAGATAAAATAGTGTTCCAAATGTAAATCAATGTTCTTCACTATTCATAGGAATTTCAAACCTTTTAGAAATTTATCAAAAATTTATCTAGAGTTTATTTTTACAATAATAATTAATAAATAGATTTTATTTTTACATATAAATATTCTAAAATTTTCAATCTTAATAGTAATCATTTTCTCATAGAATGAAATAATTTTTTTTAAAAAAACATAAATTTTATGAATAAAATGACATTAATAAAAATTAAGGGTTTATTTAATAATAAAATATAAATATATATAAATAATAATATTTTTATTACCATTTATAACAATAAAATTAAATTTAATTTTTATAAATATATTTTTTGAATAATAATATTTTAATAGTATAGCGTGGTTTTTTTAAACATAGTGTTGTGTGCATCACAATCTACCGATGAAATAAAATTATTTAATGAAAAATATTTCATAAAATAATCTTCTGGTGTTACATTCAACACCATAATATAAATATATACCTCAAAATTTTATTTTTCATCTATGGTGAATATCAGTTATAGTACTTCTACGTCATGCCTTCCTCCAGTTCCCATATCACCTCTTAGTATTTTGGGTTCCTCCATAAGAGTTTACCCGGGTGAGTCATCTTATTAGGTATATATTTATCCTAATGGTTTAAGATCGTAGCCGTATTATCCTCAAAATAGAGTTCATTTTATTTCTATAACACCAATAAATTTAGTACATTTGTTTGATCTGGTATTTATATCCTCAAGATGTATACGTGGAATATGTCATGTACATGAGACTTGGTTGTTGGAAGTGATATTTGATATGACACAACTCTAATGTGATCATGAATCTCAAAACGGATGATGTACGTAGGAAAAAGATTTCCCATATTCCAATATATCATGAATCTCTTACATGGAGGTATATAGAGTAATAACTTATATCCAGCATTAATATTTATGTCTCGTCGATGATGGTATAAATAGCTCTTCTACATACTATGATAAACCTGATGTGCTCTAGAATGGCCTTTAAAATTTCTACCATTTAATTAACCATTTCTAATCCTATGAAATCTAATTCAAGGACTTCATCATTGAATGAAATTTTTCAACATATCTTCTTATAAAGGGCATCATATGGTGTCATATGGACGATTAAATTGAAAATATTAACGTATGAGAACTCAAATAGTAGAAAAATATGATCACATCATTCATTGTAGTTCTTTTAACATTCTATCAACATTTCATTCAGTGTCTAAATACTCTACTCAGAATGGAAATCAATTAGAATTTTATTATCCGTAATAAATTATGTCTTAGAAGTTAGTGCTAGTTCAAGACTTCTCTAGAACATGGAGTTAAATATCATAACTCTATCATTTATAATTGACAATGGTAGTCCATGAATCCTTACCAATTTTATGATGTATATCTATACAATTTGATTATGAGAAATGTCAATTAAAATTTCAATAAAGTGAGAAATATTTTTGATGATCTAAAAAACCATATGGAATTATTTCATTATAAGGTCTTTAAATGTCCAATAACAATGTATATGTCGATTTATTTCCATTTCCATGTAGGCATAGGAAATGGATACTTCATCCCCATAGATTTATTAAATTTACCCTTCAATTTATAAAATATTATGAACATTGATTTCTATTTAGAAATCCCTTTCATTATATTATACCATAAATAATGTTCTTGAAGATATTGTTACCTCTTTGTACCCCCTAGGATGATTGATAAGGCTTAGTTATGTGCATCATTCAAAATAACTGTCTTTATCTCATGATTTGATGGTTCACATAACCATGAATCAAATAGTATGTGTTCTTCCTCGTCAATTTTGAAATTTGAGTATTTATCATTTTGAATGATTCTATATTATTTTTAAATTCCACATCATTTCTTTGAGAATCATTTATCTTATCTAGAATGGATGGTTGAAAATTTATTTTAGAAATATATTGTGATATTCTCTACCATTATTACCATTTCAGCCTTTGTAATTCAAAGATGACTGGATGCTTCTCAATTCACTCCAACGATAATGTTGTAGGATCTTTTCTACATAGAGAATCATCCACTTTATTCTCTTTACAATAATATTAGAGGATTGGGTAGTCATAATGATTGATGATATCTAACTATCTTCACCAGCACCAATTAAGATCCTTCTATGTGAATATATATTTTATCCTCTTCTAATCAGTATATATCTCAAACATCTCTTCATGGAGATTATGCCGCTATATTTTCAATGAGAATATCACTACCACCGTCCCCATGATCATGTTTGGGATAGTTTTTCTCATTAATGTCCAACTTTCATGATTAATAGGATATTAAAGTATCATTTTTCATTAATACACATCTTAATTCCTTCATTTATACATCACTGTATACCATGAAGAGTTATCCACTTTTGGTTATAGTATGTACTGGTGTAGTGATAAACCATTCCTTCAACTCTTTGAAGTAGTGTTCACATCCCCTGGTCTAGAATGTTTTTTAGAATTTTGAGTCATATTGGATAGTGCTTTTAAAAATCCATACAATATCATAAAAAATAATTGGTAATACATAAATTGATGATGGAAATTATGTATCGGCATTAAAAATACAAATATGGGCCACTCCTCAATTTCCTTTTCCATATAAGGGTCCACAAATATCACTTTTTAGGTGACAAAATTCCCCATGAATGATAATTCATCCATCCAAAAGTCACATTTACAACAATATTCAAATACTTTGTCCCTTGAAAATATATTTAGAGAAGTGTTAAAATTATCCTCATTCCCCTCCTGGCACTTGGTTCATATTATAATATGAACTATAAGGACTATAACAAGTTTGTTGTGATAATATCTAAATACATTATTCATTTTTTCCATTTAAATTTATTTAGAATTCGTGAGTTTGATGGGCATCACTATGAACTCATAGTGTCTATACCATGTTGAAAAGGTATTCTTGGGAATATCTTCCATATTAACCTTTAATCGGTTATATCCAAACCGAAGGTCCTCTATATAGAAATACATGGATCCACAATATTGATTGATCATTCCATCTATTTGTGGAAGGGGGCACTTGTTCTTTATCATTATTTTTTCAATCTTAAAAAATCAATGGATATGTGAATTTTTCACTCCCACTTCTTGAAAAATTTGATCCAGACAATCCATGGTGTGTCCCTTGGGAATATCAAATAAATTTTCATATTTTCTTGTCATTTATTCTTAAAATATTTTAACTCAATAGTTTCTATTCAATAAGGATTATTCCAATATGGGAAGAGATCCAAGTATAAGTCCAATTGGTAAATCAGCCACTCAATCAAGAGAAAGATCTATAAATTCTTCCTAGAACACATCAGTGAAGTCCCTATAAATAGGAATGAATAAATGAAAAATCCTATCTATTTTATCAATTATTTGAGCTAGATACACTTTAGTTGATAATTTTGAAGCAGATTCATCCACCATGTTACACCTTTACAGAATAGAGGATACCTCAGGATCTAAATAGTGATTTCCCTCTCCCAATAGGTGATGTTGTATTTCTACATAAATAGCCCAACCATTCCTAATATACAATAAAAAACCCAAAAATAATTTAATCTGAGATATTATATGAAGTTTATATAAATTTGATGTAATATATTCACCATTAAATGTACTCAATGATAACTCCAATTCTATATTTTGAGGTATTTTTTGAATAGTTCTACTAATCATTGAAGAAATAAAAGAATGACAAGAATCAGAAATAATATTATCTCGATTACATAATGAATAATCAACATCATGTTCACAACATCATTTTCGTAATCATCCTTAGTAGTAGTGATACATATTCCCTTTCATTAAACTATGGAGGTTGTTGTCTTTTATTTTCTCTGAAAACCATTAGCATAGGGAATGGGCTCGGTTATCCCAATAAGGGTAAAAACACTATGAGTGGGGTGACATAGGGTATTAAATATTATAAAAAATACCCCATAAGATCATGTTTCATCATTAAACAAACCACACTTCTCTCCATTTCCCGTAGCAATGCTGGAATAGAAATGAATTCATGTGTGAGACAGAGAAATTTTACATAGTTTTCCCTCACTGGGATATGTCAATTGATAATACAATGGAATTATCATTATTTTACAAATATATTAGGAATCAATACCTAATTAAAAAGTTTCTCTAGATAACTTCTATGCTTTGGTTAACTGTTGTTATAATTTGTTGGGTCATATCACTATTTTCCCATGGGTTACTACCTGTGTCTGTTTCTCTTGACACTATTGTTGGAAAGGATCTTTGTCTTACTCTTAATTTTCTCACTTCCCTCAAAAGGCTTCACCCAATGTTGGTTGACTTTTAGTTCCAATCATTTTCATCAATGAACCCATCCATGATTATAGGTATATGCTTTATTGAAGTTTTATTTTTAGCAGTAGATGAAATCCACTTTTAAACATACTTTTAGTTTGCACAAATTACTTTCATTAACTATTTTACTTCATTTAAAAACAAACATTATTGCTTTATATAATTCCCTATTTCCTCCATGATGTTTCTTGCTTCCTCTACAAACTATATTGCAATGTGTAGCATGAGTGCTTCACAGACCACCTCCTCTAACGCGGATAACCTCTTATTCCAAGGGTTATAACTCCTATTGTGGAACATCTATCCTACACTGATGGATGATACATCCATGAAGATATAATTCCCTACAACCCCTTTTTCTATTCAAGCTATAGATCCCCTCAAAACCCCATTTTTTGAAAACTTCCCCTCAAACTAAAACCTTCATGAAATTATCCCTTGCGAACCAATTCAAAAAAATTAAAATTATTCATAGGGTGATGATATTTTCTAATGAAATTATATTTATATACGGATATAATTGGTATTAATTATAAAGGAAATTAGATATGAAAATCATGCAACTCATAATTAACCAAAAATTTAATTCCATATATCCTTCAAAACAAACTATGAATTGTGGTCCTCATAATGATTTAAACCACTGAGAAGTCTAATCTCATTGATAAAAAACCCTTTAGGAATCCATATTCACCACCTCATTCTCAAAACGAAAAAAACACATGTGAGAAACAATCCCACTAAATTCTAAGAGCCTCCCATGAACTATTGTTTGCTACGTGGATCGCAGAGCGTGCTTTATAGTCCGTATTGTAATATATACAGAAGTCATACTTTGATGATTTCCCTACACAAATCTTTATACCTCTATTGTGGTCCATGAATAATGTTTTGTGGTCTACGGACACTTCTTCACTATTTATTTCAAAAAAATAATTTTACAAAACAAACACTATATTTTGAGGGCCAAATTTTTTGCAAACATTATGAAAATGAACAACATTTTTCATCAACTTTGGATACACCAACCATACTAATTTTGAATCAACAATATTTGAAAAAAACACAATATCCACAAAAACAGTGATATGATTCCATGAGGGTTTCTTTTCTGAAATATCCCTCGTTGGGTTTTTTTGGAAACTATTCACAATTTGATACATCCTTAAGGATTCTCTAATATTATAGAAAATATCACTTCTTGTGATCCATATAAGGATCAATGATTTACTGAATAGATTATCTAATCCCATATGACACATGCTTTGCATAAAACAACATAATAGTGAAATTTTCATCAATGACTCAGTTCTTTCTGAAACCACTAAATTACATTCATCACGAACCTCATCATCCGTGATACATAACATTTTATTGATTACCATTAGAATTTATAGATATAACACACCCCTAATTCACTACACCACCTATCAGCATCTCCCCATATATTCATTAAGATATTTTCTCCCATTTTATCCATAATTTCTCCCATTTTCACAATGAACATACTCGTCACTTAATTTTGTTTAGCCACATAGTAAAAACACAAACTAGAAATTTATAGAAATGCACATCATACTATTAGGATATGTGGTCCCACATCCATACTATTTTATTTACGATTATTTTCCTAAACTCTTAGATCCATTTGATTCCTTTAAAATTCATATTTGGGTAAGGCCTTTATCAGAATGTCTGCAACGTATAATTCTATAGGCACAAACTCCAACATCAAAATTCTTTTCTCCACCTTCTCCCAAATAAAATGATACTTTGATTAAATTTTATTTTTCCATGACCAATGTACTAGAATTTTTATAACATTTATAGAACATGAATTATCATACTGGATTCTGAGTAGATACATCACTTCAAATCCCATGTCATCAAGCCGATGCATCATCCAAAATAAGTGTGTGCATACATGAGTAGCTTCAATATATTATTATTCTGTAATGATCAATAAAATTAAATTGTGTTTCATACATAGCCAATAAATACGAAATACTTTAATATATAATTCACCACCTGATGTTGATTATCTATCATATGTTGAACCATCCCAATTTTCCTATGTATATCCCAATAACTCTTGCAAAGATTCATCATTATACATTAAAACAAAATTCACGAGGATATTGATATTCCAAATTATTTTAGTCACTAATAGAAAGTGGGATTCCATGGGATTTCAATGATATCCTAATGGATGGAATAATTCAAAAAAAATATCAGGTCTTGTTGCTATAAAGTACAATAGACAACCAATTATTTCATTTTATTCCCTGATATTGACTATATTGTGGTCATTATCACATTAAAATTTCAACAGGTGGCCACTAAACTTTCATCTACTCGGAATTATCTATTCCAAATCTTCCAAAAACATCTTTGGAATATTTTTATTGAGGATTAAATGTGACATTATTTCCTTGTCTAACTTGTAAACTAAGAACGAATGATTATTCACTAATCATCAACATTAAAAATTAGTTTTTCATAAATTATTCAAATTTATTTAACTGGGATTCATATTATCCATCAAATATTATGTCATCGACATATACCAGCACCATCATCCTTTGATTACTGTAATGGTAAACATATATATTGTAATCAAATCCACCATAATGATAAATGATATTATTCAAAAACTCATATAGCTCGAATACCATGCTCTTGGTTCTTGACTCTAACCATATATCACCTTATTCAGAAAATAAACATAGTTTTAAAATTTATAAATGAGAACCGTTTGGATGATTTATAAATATTTCTTCATCTAGAACCCCATTCAAAAACGATGAATTGATATCCATCTGAAAATTATTCACCTTTATTTTCACTAATATGGCCAAGAATAATCTAATTGACTCTTGCCTCACAATACGATAAAGTGTTTAATTAATATCAATACACTAGATCTTGGAGTACCTTATGAAAAATATTCATACATTTTTTTAAATCACTACTTCATCACCATTCATCTTGTTAAAAAGTACCATTTAGTCCTGATGACATTATTATATTTTTTTCATGAAGAAATCTCCTATGTCTGATTCTTTTATATTTGTCCAAGATCTCCATTCACAGTATGGACTATGTTATCATATCTAGTTTCTTCGTCAAAACATTTAGTGTCTACTTGTGATAATAATGATCCCTTCTATATAGTCTTCATCCTCTTTTTCTGCACTATAATTGCCTAATCACCAATTATGATCTGTTTATCAATTATCGATCTACTATTAGATATTTGAGAAGAAAATGGTTTGTTCTTATCGCTTTCATTATCTGAATCATCTTCTAAATTACATTGTACAACCAGAACATCCCTTAATCTTATTATATATTCATCACTATCATCCTGAGACTGATTATGTATTTTCTAATGATTCTACTAATTCTCTAATATAATTACATAATACCATTCAACTACATTTCCTACCTTATTATTGATGCATTAATATGCTTTGGTTTACATTGTGTAGCTATGAATTATCCCTTCATCTCCACATTATTCAAACTTCCTTTTTTTCTCATTATTTTTAAAGAAACACATACTTCCACAGACTCAAAATTACTTCAACATTTTCCTCATTCAAAACCATAGATCATATGAAGTATTATCTTCTTCTAAACATAATAACAATATTTTATTATGTGTAAAATGTTGTAATTATTTATTCTTTCAAAAAAATATTTTCAAGGTCATTTTCCATGATAATTGTTTTAGCAATGTTATTGATAATTAAATTTCTTCTCTCAACTACACTATTTTGATGTGGAGTTCATACAATAGAAACATGTGGCCTCATCCGATGATTGTCATTATATTTTTTCCCATGTATATTTTTGAACTCCATTCCATTATCTGTTGTTGCCTTCTCAATTCATTGAGCCAAATTATTTTCCTCATTCCTTTAATAAGCTTTTATTCAACTATACAAATCATATTTGGGGGTGATGAATGTAACCCATTACATTGTGATAAAATAATTAATTAAGAGAACATAATATATTCTCCCATAAATAGTTATTTGGGAAACGGGTTTTCATACATCAATATTCACCTACTCAAGATATTTTTTTGACATTTAATCATTTTCCTTATTTGTATTTTGAATGATCTTCCCTTGTTGAAAGGTGTCTCATGTAGGAGTATGATCACATGATAACCTAGGGAGGCCTTGGGGAACATCATATTTCACTAGATATTTGAAGGAAATTTGGATCAAGAGACCAAAGAGTTTATTATATAACATGCATACTTCATACTTGGACAGAAAGCATATATATTCTTCTCCACTAATTAGTTACAGGTTCCCAATCATATTCATTACCTGGAAAACCACTACACCATATTTTTTTGTGATAATACATAATTTAATTGAAAATATAATGGAATTCCTTAAATAACATTAGTAACTAACACTTAGTATGATGTCTCTTAGACCAAAAAAAACAAAGACATATGAACATCTAATGTATTTTACCCCACACACTATTTTCATGAGAAAATTATTATAAATCCTTCATCATTAGAAATTATTGCAATATCTTCCTTTTTTGATTCTAATTAATGTTACTAATTCCCAATCCTTTCATATGAGAGGTTCATCCATTATTAATGATCCATATTCTAATCTGATCTGATGCTTTGAAATCAATATTTTCAACCACTCCCTATTTAAAAATCATCACATTGGTCTATAGTTTTGAATTCATAACTATAATAAATATACAATCATGATCTTCTTGGAAATATGATAGACCGACTTCATCTTGAAATGTTACAATCTGATTTTTCATTTTCATCTCATTTGATGATAAATTGAATTTCTACTTACGAACACATTAATTTTTATTCATCAAATTTATATATATTATTGATGAGAAATATATGTCCATGTTCCCAAATACTCAAAAAATAATATAGTTCCCATAAAATTAAGTTCTAGAATGTTTAGTTATAAATGGATACCTCTCTTAGTCTTGTTCCATTCAGTGCCTAGTGGCTACGGGTCAAATATTTTTTAAGTGTCGTATATTTCTATAACAATGAAATCTCATGTGAGGTGAACTCCTATATAAAAAAACATCACAGAAAATCCTTTCTTGGGTTCTATAAATCTTTGTGTTATAATTCATACCCATGTTGATATTTAATCATGATGCTGAACATTATTTTCTAAATTCAACCACTACTAATTTCTATTTTTTTGATAAACATTCATAAAAGTCTTATCATTTAGATTTTATTATTGATTAGTTCATTATGGACCACTATGATCCACCTATATCATTTCTTCTTATTTTATGATATCATTTCCTAGTGACATACCGTGAGTTAAAATTTTCCCTGATTTATAACACTTTGTCAAAGGATGATGACTTTTAATTAAAGTTATTCGATACATTTTATTTAATATTTTTTAGTGTTAGAAACACAACTGATTCCTATTTCTTATTATTCCATTTTGATCTTGTTATCAACAAAATATTATGGTCTCTCTGGCATTGAAGATTTATTTTTTTCAATTTCATCATTGAACATAAACCTTTATTATTCTTATACTATATATAAATTTTTGAATCTTGAACCACTTTGTTTAAATACAATATTTTTGGTCTCAAAATATCTATTTACTCACGATTATATTCTAATATGTCCCAAATGTAAACATTTTCTTCAAATTCTCTTTTTTTATTGTCACTTTCATCCCTTATCTGGAAATTTATGACAACTACCACTGTATCATCTGCATCATGATTCTTCCAGTTCTCCAACACATCTATCATATATTCTTCTAAACTTTGATCTTATTTTTTAATAAATGATTCATACCATTCATATAGGCTTAATAAATCTTCATAGGAATTATGAGTTAACCCTCATCCTGACATTGGAACTTCTTAGGGCACTGTTCTTTAGGATTTCCAACCATTCCACATCAAAATCATGCAAGTAGATGTTTTCTGTGGAATAATATTTTTCCTCTTCATAAATTTTTTGAGAGAAATAAAATTACACAAACTATACCTTCTTCATCTTCTGGTTTATCATAAATAGTGAGATTCTTCATTGACTAAAATTACACTTCTTTAGACATTACTTTTCAAAAACACTTTACCATCATTACTTATCTGGTATGTAAAAAGTGTATTGTGAAAACTATCCATTTTTAGCTCTATTATACCCTTTTCATCTAATATATAAACATTTATATTAAACTGTGGTGGAATGTTTCTGAACATATTCTTAAGTATATTTATGTATTCAATGATTTATCTAGGACCACAAATTTCTTCCACAACAACAATAACTCGGTTAATCAATTTATCAAAAAACTCACTCAGGATCATTATTAGATCCTCAATCGATTTCCATAGAACATATTGATTTTCTTCCATAAATTTTTAGTTACCTTTATAAATATTCTGATTATTTTCCCACATAACATGTGATGACTTAATGACATCACCATTTTATATATTTCATTGGATTAATATCCCCCTAAATAAATTATTCATTTATCATGGTAATCCAATTATGTGTGTCTTGATACTAATTGAACATTACATTCCATAATAGCGTAAATACCATACATTGTATCTATAAATACATCCATACACAATAATCGAATGAAATGTGACATTTGATACTTCCATAATTGAATTTTTTCATCAATGACCATAATCCATTTCAGTCAGATCTCAATTTATCAACTGAGAGAGAACCACTAACATTCAACCATTCACAATGATTAAAATGGTTGTCCCAATTAGGATAAATATCTTATGATGATGTGTGAATTGGGGAATGATAGACTAATCCAACTGCCTCTTCATGTCCTGATTCATCCATAAAAATACACTCATATCCACTTTTCCTGATGAAATGTATGAAAATCAATGAAATCAAAAATAAGGGAAATAATTTTACTTGGTTCACCCTCAATGAGATACAAAATTGTATAATACAATGGTGATGTGAGGATATAACTAATCCACATAGGATCACTTCAAAAATATAAGGTTAAGGCTAGATAACATCAATTCCCAGGCCCATGACATTCAAAATGATTTGGGTTAGCTCCCTGCTTTCCCAAGCCTCAGTCTGTGAGTATATTTCTCTGGCTCACTGACAGTAGAAAGGATGATCATCTTCTACATATTATTTCACTAATATAGAAGGGTTTCACCATTAGTTTATATACTTTTTTGTCCCTTCATTTTAATGAATGAACACAACCTCAATTGTTCATAGATGATTTGTGGAAGTTCTAATTTCACATGTTGATGAAATACACATTCAAGTTACTATTATATTTTTTAAATTAAATTCATGTGTTGTTTTAGTTAGTTTCTGTACATCCATGAAACTTCCATGAACATCCATTCTTCCTCTGTGAACTATCATTCATCCTCTATGATCTATTATTCACCACATTGTACGAGTGATTTATATACTACCTCATCTTCCATGTGCCGACAATTTATACGGGATCAGCCTCCCCATCCATGGACTATCTCTCCAAAGTGGATGGTCTATGCCTTTAGTAAAAAAAATCTCAACATCCCTATTTTCTCTGTGATCTACAGAGAACCGTAAAACCCCCTTTCATGAATTGTTCCCCATGAACTACATCCTTTAGGGAATTATCCCTCGTAAACCACTTGTGATGTTTAAAAATTCATCTCAGAGTGATGATATTTATAATGAAATTATCTCCAGATATGGATTTTATTGGAATTATTTATATAAGATAACATATATATGAAAAAAAAAATTAATTGAAATATCCCAATACAATGTTGTTGTACAACCTTCACCAGGAATTGACCTATGTGGTATGCATATTGCTTTAAAAAATTCTAGAAATCGATGTCATCAACTACCATAAACCCATTAAAGAATACTTATTCACCACCTCATTTAGAAAAATAATCACCACCCATGAAATAAATGAATCCCACAAAATATGATCCTCTGACAACCTATTTTTCACTATGCTGTCTATATAGTTCTTCTATGTAAAATATTACTTTTCTGATTTTCCATCGTCGTTCCATATACGTCTTTATAATTCCACGAACTATTAATACTGGTTTGTGATCTATTTTTATTATTCATTAGTGGTATTATTTAAACCCCATTGGTAATGATTATATTAATGCCCCTCTCTCCCACATTTGATGAATCCCTCAATTCCCATTGGACAATACTCGTGGTTCTTCATCCCACACTTTTGACACATGGGTTGTTGGTTTTTTTAATCCATGGGATTTGTCTATTGATACCCCATAATAAGCTCCATCTTCTTATTTTTATCATTGATCCCTTGATACCACATAGAGTCTCTAATCTCGATCTCAACCATTAGGGGAAAAGGGAAAATCTCTTTCTTGTATTCAATTTCATTAATAAAAAAATATTTTCATAGGATCGTATTTAATTCTATAATGATTAGATCCACCTTCCTTTCAGTTGTCATGGAAATTATCAAGGAATATCATGGATTCATTGTAAATATTTCATCATACACTCCAATAGAATCGGCTTCCATTTTCTTTAGTCTAAGGAACTCCATCTCCATCATAGGATGGAGTGTTTGAGGTAAATCTTTAGTGAAAAATATTTTCCTAAATCTTTCACAGACCATGGAATTAATTTCTTCCTTACAATATGTATTCATGATCAGTTTCCACCACAAATAAATTTACCCATCAAAACGACAAAGCACTAGTAGAACTTTCTCTTCTTATAAGCACTAAATGCCAGAAAAAATTTTCTTAGTGGTGTTAATACATTTATATATGAATACAGGTTGAGAATATACCATACATATAGGTGGCCTTTTAACATAATGAATTTTCTCATAACATTATCCTTTTTTAGAGAAGGGGGAATCCATATGATTAATGCAAATATTCAAAAACATAGCTAGTTGAGCCGGTACCGACATGAGCATATGATCTTTTATTCCAATAAGTTTTGGGGTCATGATAGAGAAATCTTCACATTTCATATCACATTGTTTCATAGTATTGTTTCTCTCATTTACCTCCATGAACAATGAAAAAATAGGGGGCATTAATATATATAAAGATAGAATGTAAAATAGAAAACTATGAACATAGAAGGAATAAATTATAAATATTTTTTATTTTAATGTCCAAATACCTAGAAAAAAACTAGACCATATTCTGATATGAACTATAACAGCCTAAGATTTTTACAGACATTATTACAAGATTTTATGTATAATAATACTTGAAATATAACACAAGGATCAAAAAGTATACTTTCTAGATGAATTAAAAAATAATTATAAAAAATGAAACTAGAAAAAAAACTTAACCTCTGTTATGAGAGTCTAGCTAACATTGAGTTCATACTAATTCATAGGAAGTCCTTGGTAATACATTGAGAAAACATGTGTGTTAAAAATCCAAGTGAGGGAATGAAAAAGGGAATGAGTCATAACTTAGGAGTTATAAGTCAGAACATTTTAACAAAGAAGGCATGGGTCATGAATAACCATATGGAAGCTTAAAAAATAGAACATGGAATCATATGATAATGTAAATATAAGAATGTGGTGGTGACATATAACATGAAATTAACATGAGTCAAGGCTAAATTCCAAGAGTATATCACATGGTTGATAGAGTCCCATAATTGATTAGGTTTACACCCAAAAAACATTTATACCATCTTATGAGAATAAACCAATAACCATTTCATTGGAGTGATATCTTGATGCACCAATCATAACATGTGTATGCAAATTTCTTCCACATACTGAATCAAACACATGTAATAAACATAAGGTTTACCCGTGGAATTAAGTGTTCATAATAATCATGTGATAAGGTATAACCAAGGGATTACCCATGAAATAAGGTATTTAAATAATTACTTGTTTTTTATAAATGGAAAATAAGAATCGATAAACAATAATTATAACATAATAAATTAATAAAATGAAAATAGTTGTTACGTTACAATATAAATGTTCCACTAATGTGAGATTTTAGGGAAAGAGAGTAAAAAATATATTAAGAAGAAAAAAGAATAATTATTTTCATATAAAAATTAATGAAATTAGTTTTTCATTGTAAGATGTTTGATTTTCAAAAAATATTAGTGTCATAAATCATTTTAGGGAGTATACATGAAAATTAATAAGAAAAAAATATGTTCCCTTCAAATCATGTTTTCTTATCAAGAGGAATTGACCATTGATCCTTTTAAAAAATGTAATTACTCTTAAAGAAAAGATGAATTTAGATCCATACATATGTATGGTATATTTAAACAAAATAAAGGATAAATTTATAAGAATAATGAAGATATTAATTGAGTAATGTAGAGATTGAGCATGACCCAATGGAAATAATGGAGGTTCGGATAGATCCCTCCAATTTCACTTTCCTAAAGTCAAATGTGATTTAAAATCATATATAATTGTATAAATCTAGTTATTAATTTATTCTAGAATATTATTAATATATTTTTTATATAATAAATAATCCTTATATAAACTCTTACCACATTCTCATTAATGATATATCATTATTACCATTGTTTTAGGTTTTAATTACTTCATTTTCACATGCATCGTTTTTCATGTAAGATCCATTTCATATACATGGTATATAAATTAATCATCTCTAGAATATTATTAATTTTATATGTATAATATTTAATTATTTTATTAATTTTTACAATTATTAGGGGAATTTGGATATTGAAAATGATTTATACCACTTTTATGATTCAGTAGGATATACTTACACATGGTCAATGAAATAATTCATTTAATAGTGAATGGGTAGGGAAATGGATGGTATATTAATTTTTTAAATTCAATTTCCGGTCATAAATATCACATATACATATATATCTGTTATTTTTATATATATAATCATCCATGTAAATTGGTGATTAAAGTAATTACACTACTACGTCGATAATGTAAGCTATACGTATCCACACACAGTTCTTTTGTTTTCCCTGGGATAGATAAAATGTGGAAAATAGTAATATCATAGGCAAAATAACATCTCAGTTTTAGTAGGGTAATGTAATTGTTATTATATGATTTGAATAACATATTAATAGAATGAATAAGTAGAATGAAATTTTAACAAATTGTTACAAATGATTACCCATTCTATGAAGGATGTCCTTTATAAATTATCTTAATGGAACTAGGGAAGAACTTTTTGATGTTCTGGAACCGTAATAACATAAATAAGGATGTTTAAAAGATAAATGGGAAAAACTTTTAAGACATATGGACCAATTTAATTTTAATAGGTGAAGGAATGTGTGGAATTTTATAATCAAGGTGAGAGGATCTTTAGGATAGTCTCAAAACATTAAAATATAATAACTCTATTGTAACATACCATCCTGACGTAACACAAAACTAGTAGCTGAAGATGTCATCACATGGCCTCAATCACGCCTCTCCATACACCATATATTGATAATGTGTAGTGATGGTTTATTAAGATGAGAGTGGGGAGACAATACCTTTATTATTAGATTAGAACATTAATATAATAGAGAACAAATATTAGACAATAGAGGATTTTTATATAAATTTAAGATATATCAAATGAATGATAATAAAAATTAAATATATATGATGTGAAATATTAATAAAAAACAATGAATTCATGTACCTAAAATTTAAAAAACTAAAATAGAAGTCATATCATATGAAAAAATACATAGTATAGTACATTAATAAGAAAAATAAGAAGCCCCGAATGTGACCTCTATGAGAATCCTGAGCACCAACTCAATCATGTTCTCCTAACTATAATGTACTAGAAATAATCAGCATAAGCAATAATCCTTGGTCATGTGAGCGTGATATCCTCTCAGGTACCCTAGTGCAATCATAGTCAGATCATGTTTTGAGATATAATTCCCAATACAGTGTTTACAACACAATGAAGCCTTTGAATATAAGAAATGCAATGTAAATATTGAATAAATAATAAAAAACTGAATACAAATAACCAATCCTCTATGGTTTCAGAAGGAATCTTGGTAGCACTATTTACTTTGACCTAGTGGATGAAGGAGTGTCTTATTTGTAACTGTATATATACATACATTAATAACAATATATAGTATAGTTATATATTGCATCCACCTATATAGACCAAGTACGTGTAAACATAAGTTACCATATACATAGAATTTTTATTGGTGGATAGATCGAGACATATCTTATTCATCTATAACTATTTTGAAAGACCGTATAACTCATGAAAACATGTACACTCTCAGAATCTTATAATGAGTATGATATAAAATGCTCTCCACTCGTGATGGTGACTGTACCATCATGTAAAAAATCAATACAGGGAGTGTTTTTTCATGAAAACATTCATAAAAATGGTTGTGGGGAATCATTCCCACCATCCAAATAGTTTCATAGGTTTGAGACATCAAACTAAAAACCCATTTTAAGGAAGCATAATAAAACCATGCTCGAGAAAACTGTTACAATAATTACATCCTATATCATGGTGTAATCATATTTATAATAATATTCATATGTCCAATCATCCCATTATTTCCATTTATTAATCCCAATTATAACAATGTGAATAACAATTAAAATTATTTACATAATTCATGCTTATTTAATTATAACAAAAGTCATGGTCGTACAACCTAATTAAATTCCATATCAATTAAATAATTTAATAAAATCAAGGGAAAAAATCCATCATTAAAAATATACTCAAATTAATACAATTAATTTAATTAAACAAAACATGAAAAATTAATTTATCAAGGGTCAATGAGGATGTTAGAAGGTTCCGTGGTCAATTAGAAAAAATAACCACATGGAAATTCTATTGATAAAGAAGGCCAAAAACATAGTATAATATTTGGATCAGATGAATATTTATATTAATGGAGCGAAAATCATTTTATTAATAACCATGAAGTTAATATAAAAATAATGTAATATATATAACCTTAAAAAAATAAATGGAAAACATAAATTCCATAAGGAAATGAAATATTCAATTCACTAAACCTAACTTTGTAATTTACAAGAAAAATCCCTCCATAAATGGGGTTTTGTTAAAAAACATGATGTTGTTTATAAAAAATCACATAGTATAATTAATCATTAAATACATGAGCTCAATTATCTTTAAATAATTATTTTATAAAAACTCCAAAATATGAAATAACAATTCTATATTTTAGAGTGGAACCTTGGAGGTTCCAATATTAATTGGAAAAATTCAAACATGGAGAAATTACATTATTAATACACGAAAAAACAATAGAGTGTGTTTCATGCATTTATTCAATTACATATAAAAATATTTGTTGGAATATCCTAGGGGTGTCTCTGTTCATGGTAGACATCTTCAATTAACTAAGAAAGGATCAACATGATTAATACAAGGTCCACAAAGAAATTTAAAATGTAGAGAAAATTTTTCTGGAAACACACGACAAATGCTGGTGTGTGGAATAAAGGAAACATTTATAATTTAGTGGAAATTTACGGAGAAAGATATTCACCACCCTAATAATTCTTAAGACTCTTTAATCGTCTAATACAAAGGTTTAATTCAATATAGATGGGGAGAAACACAAAAAAACATTTTCCATGAAAAACAGAAAATGAGATGACACCAAAATAGTTTAATATATCATAAGTAAAAAAATAGAAAGGAATGTATATAATATTTGATCTTACCAATTAGGATCCATAGAGGCTGATGACATTCAACATGGTCTTCAGAAGGATGGTATCTATTAAATCTAGGAGGATATCTATAAAAGGTTAAGGAACCCACAATGCAAGGGAGGACGCTCAAGTGGCTGGAGGAAGAAAAATGAAATATTTTTTTTTTAAACTCATTAAGGGAAAATGACTTATATTAACATCAAGATAGGGTTTCACAGTTAGGCCACACGGGTTTTCAAACTATACGTCTCTTTCTTCTTATGAACACCACATTGCATGAATTTTCCACAAACTTTTACCTAATCGTGCAACAACAATGCGATGAAATATGCAAGAATACTGTCAATGTAGTGCTATGTGTGAAGTCTAGGATATTATTTTTACAAACCATGTGTAACTGATGATCACCAAATATTCTCACATTCACAAGACATGGTTTTTTTCTAGGTAGTCAAACGGTTTCATGAAAATCATGTTCCCCCATCAGTATTCACTGGATTTGCGTTTCTAGGGTCTGATGCATTTGAAATTCGTTGGAGCACCCAAGGAACCTCTCTATACTTAACCTAAGTCTAAAAATGAAACATCTAGGCATTTAAAATCTAAAAATTTATCTTCTAAATAATTTATAAAATAATTACTCATGAACTAAAGACCAAAATTCAAATACTATTGGAATTATACCTTGGACCATAACATGATTCATTATAACCTCCCCAACATAGAACTTCTCATCCTCAGGAAGCCTTTAGGGATCCATGAAAACATCATCTGAAATTAAAGGTTCATGAATTGTCACTTAAAAATTTAGGTTTCATTTCAAACTCCTAATGTACGATCAAGTATTAATAAATCAAACTCCACTAATTCCATTAAAACCAGATCCAATTCTCGTTCTTATAACAGAAACAAAAAAATTAATATTTACCTGACCATGTTTCAGTTGAAAAATGACCATTTCGTTTTATCATTAACAATATTTACAATAGTTCTCCATACTATATATTTTAACATTTAACATTATCTTTTTTACAAATGTATGCCCCACCATTGTAATTGCCTTAAAAAGGAACACAAATATGTGTTATAACTATGATCCAAGCATGATTCCTTTAAAAAATAAAATTTGATTACTCTCGTGGTCATATTTGGGACCTCATTTTAAAAAAAAAAATTGAATCCAAATTATCATAATAGTAATTGGCCCTATACTATTTCTTAAAAAAATCCCACCTACAGACCACAAAAAACATAACCCGGTGACATGATTAAAATATTTCCACACTGACTATACACATCGAGAAATCCAGATAAAAATCCAAACCACTCTAGCTATGTTATCCAAAAAAAATTATAGCTTTTAAATACAACTTATTACATACTAAACAACATCACCTTATTCTATTGCTTCATTCATTTACCATGAGAACATTCAATGAATCTCATATATAGCATTTGGTGATGTTCCCAGATCAATCCTTCACTTGGTCATTAAATTAATTGTTCCTCAGCAAAAACATGGGTGTATCATAGACACGATGACTGAAATATTCCCCATTTAGTCATCTCTATTGATCAAAAAAGCTATTCCATGCTAACTACTATTTTATCAAAGCATGGCTTAAGGAACTAACCCATGTTATTCTATTATCCATTTTTAAAATGAGACATTGTTATAAGGACAAGACATCCACATTAAGACATTTATTGAGCTTATAGCAGCATCCACCTGGTGGTCAAGTCATATGAAAATAGACAGTGTCCAAGAGTCCATATAAGGCATTCACACACAGGAAACCTGATACCACTCACTATTAACTGCTAATTGATAAAAACCACATGTTATGTGAACAACTCGCATTGAGATCATGTCTCCAGCACAATATATTTAAAATTTAGAGCGGTATAAATCACACACCCTCTTAGTGAATCATTAAATACCTCAATATATCATACATCCTCTTAATTTATAAAAATTAAACTAAGAGTATAGCAATATAAGTAAACTCTGAATTGACTAACAACTATTGGTTGAATTCATCAATGAAACTCAACTTCAACTACAGATGCATAATCAACTAAACTAGGATGAATTTAACCCATGTGTTATTCTATGATCGCAGATGATTTATCACTGAAGTCCATTAATGAAAAATGGTGTTCCCCAATGGTTTGACATACCTCTAACCACATCAAAATCATGATAATTAGTAAGCAATAACATGTAACTATTATCACCATCCTCACCGATATTCAAAAAACCCACAGTCCATCTTAAATGGTACTTTTCAACTATGACTGTTTTACCTTGATGGAGATTCTTATAGAATTCTCATGATGCTTAAATCCTTAGGAGTTAAATTGAAATCTAAAATAACTGTACAATATCATCCTACAAGAACAATAGTTTAAATAAACTATAAACATTTTTGTGTCTCTAATTCGAGCTGCGTTCCCCATGTCACAACATCTGGAATGTGGTAAAAACCATCCTACCCATTGATTCAAAAACCTCGATCATCTAAAATTTCATCATGTTCAATGGGAAAAAATAATTCCATTAACACTTATCCCACTCCACTCTGGAGATAAATTTATAATATACTAAATAGATCAAAGCTCAATAATTAAACTAAACTCAACCATTTCGTCACATCATTTAGAAACTCGATGGTACCATGCATATCAATGCATACTACCCCAATATCCTAGAATCCCGAAAAAAACATCCTCGACAATACCCATATGCTTTTAATCCCTATGCATTGAAGTATATAATCGACCTCATTGATAACGGGCTCAATGTTATCATATCCTAGATGAATGTAAAATAGACTAGTTACCGGCTGTGTCACCCAAGGAAGTAGAACAGTGTAACAATACCTAATTAGCGGCTGAATATTACTAGACATGTATAACCTATTGAAACTGAGAACTAATTTATTCAAAAACCTATAACAAGGGTCAAGGATACCATTAATACCAATCCATCCAAGGGTTTCATTTAGAATCTTAGAGTCCAAACAGGGAAAATTGTACCTGAATAACCCCATATATCAAAAGCTCACAATATATAACATGACATTTATCCTACAAGAGTGATACCTACTTCGACTAACCCCTTACAAAAGAATAATCATTAAACATATCACTAGGTCACAAAAAATAAATTTTATTTTGACCTACACATATCAGTTAATCCATTTGTAATATGGAAAAAGGTGTAAATAAAATTTTAATTTTTCTATTACAAGGAAACTCAAAGAGATACCTAAACTAACCTTACATGTGGGATTAAACAAATAATACCAACAAACATTCCATTTCTATCTCAATAAATTTATTCAGATTCAATATTTATACATTCAAAATATTTAAAAATTATCATGATGTAGAATTCATAAAACAAAAGCACTTGGAAATTAATAAGGCCACCTACGAGGGACACGTTTATCCAACTCGTGTTCATGAGAATGAAACCCAATAGAATTCATTAAATAATCAAAATTAAAAACCCCGATATTGGTTTATTTCATAAGAAAAATGGACCAATTGACTAACACGGGTCCGGTTATGAATTTTAGAATTTAGTAATATGTATCATTAATCATATGTAATATTTTTTTTGTTTTTATAAGTAAAATTTTATTGGTTAATAAAAAATAATTTAAAAATTGTTTCACAGGTTCATATTGTCATAATATTAATTTATATATATATATAACCACATCTGGTTAGGTACTGTTCGAATTACATTAGTGGTCATTCCCAATTTCAAAGGTTCCCACACACTTGATAAATTTAAAATTGACTCATATATACTCATGACCACCCATGTACCTATCCATGAATCCAATGGTTCATGAATCCCATGTGAGTTAATAGGTCAATTAGGTCCCATCACCAAATTATCTTGGAAAACTCATTTTGTTTTTTGTAGGTACCATGAGTAAACAATTACATACCCTTGTCATGCAACAAGATAAATCACTTAAGAAAAAGTTATATTTTAACAAAGCTATTTAAATACATCTACAATGATAAAGAAATGGTTCGAGTACATAGGTTACCCATCCAAATGTATATGGAACCAATAAACTATATTATAAAAGGCGGAATCCCATTTTCTCAAAACACATATATTTTTCCCATGTCACCAATTATATATCAAAAACAAAACTAGGATTTTATCACAAGCAACAATATAAAGAATTATAGTAACAATAAAAAAAGAATTATACATAGGAAATTCATAGTAACTAAGTAGGAAAATTTTAATAAAACTTATCTACATTAATGAAAATAAATTGGTATCATGCAAATGAAAATTCATGTAATCGCATATTCATGAAATTTTTATTTATATTTTTATATAAATATGCATGTCATTATTTAGTATTTCAATATTAAGACACCGTAAAATACCAAAAATTCCATAAATCAATAAGCTGAAGAACACACACCAATCTATATAGGTGGATAAAAAAGCATCCATATAAATAGACAGTACAAACATCAGTCCCAGCCATGGACACTTTGACATTTCCCGGTGGGTGGGGTGATCACACATAGACACGACTATCTACTGAGAATTGATACAATCCTAGTATCCTATATACCTAACAAAAATATCATTAAAAAAGGAAATAAAGATAACTAATAACACATTGTAACGTACTATTTAGATTGACAACACAATCAATGTTTGGACTGGTTGTCCCGTGGCCTCATGGTCACCTTCGTATATTCCAGAGGATACAAACTAGAAGTGAGGGTCTAAGGAGGTGATAATGGGGAGACTATACCCTCATGAAAAGAGTAACATAGTGTTATTTTAGAGAAAAAATATCAGAAAATAGTGTAATTAGTAATAAATGAAAGAAAATTTAGTTAAAGAATACTATAAATAGAATATAAATGATGTAATACCCTAATATACAACAATGAGTGCATTTGAAGTTGAATTTATGAAACTAAAAAAGTAGAAATACACCATGAAATAATATACAGTATATTACATTCATATGAAAATGAAAATATCTAATGGTGACCTCTACTAGCATCCTGATCTCCAACTCATTCATGTTCTCCTAACTCTTATGTACAAGAAAATTCATCACAATCAATAAACCATTGTATTGTGAATATGAGATCTACTCGAATACCCCAATGCAATGGTAGTCCGAGCAGGATTTGAAATACCTATATTTTATAACCCATGGATTCTAAAAATGAATATAGTCTGTGAATATATGTAAATCATTGTTTGAAGAGATTAAATAATAAACAAAAATGAATAAAAATAACAAGGACAGAAATGATTCATAAGGACACTGGGTAGATCTACCGTCTTTGACTCATGGTTGGAAAGACTGTATTATTCGTAACTATACATATAATAATAATATTTATATAATATTATTGTATATTAAATCTACCTATATTGACCAAGTATATAAAAATGTAATCGACCATACATTTGGAATATAATTTTCTTACAGGTCCATGGTATAATATTGTTATCCATATCTATTATGAACGAGCCTATAAGTTCTTGATAAAATCTACATTCCCAAACTCCCATAATGGGTGGGGTAAATCTTTATAATCACTCACGATGTTGTTTGTTCCATTATTTCAACACTCGATACTGTGAGAGTTTCGTCATGGCAACACACATGAAATGGGTCATGGTGCATCATTCCCACCATCCAAAAAGTGTCACTGGTGCAAGACATCAGGATCAACAACAGATGTATGGGTTTTTGTGACATTTCTGATAAAGAGAACCAAAATAATAAGTCCAAAAAAATAATAATGATTATTCATATTTATAATAATATCAATGATTCATTACATCGTATTATTTACTAATATTAATCCAAATAATAACAAAAGGAATCAATATTATTACAATTCAAATAAACCGTTCATGTTTAATTATATCAAGAAGTGTTGTTGTAACAAATAAATAAATTTAATTTCAATTAAATAACTTATTTAATTCAAATAAAAAAATCCATCATTAATATTCTATTAAAATTTAATCATTTCATATAATTAAAAAAACCTGATATTGAATTTATCAAGGTTTAATAAGGAAATTAGTAGGTCCCAGGGTCAAATAGGGATATTAACTATATGGAAATTTCACTCATATGTTAGTCTATGAACGTATGAAATAACATGGTTGAGATAAATATTTATATCAAACAAGGGAAAATTATTTTAGGAATAAAAAATGGACAATTTACAAAAATTTCCATATATATAACATTAAAAAATCATAGTAAAACATCAATTTTGTAAGGAAATGAAAGATGCAATTAAATTAACTCCACTTTTTTATTTAGAAGAAATTGCTCCTTATATAATGATTTTTATTATAAATCATGATTTTTTTATCAAAAAAAATTCATTTATCTTAGTCATGAATAAAATAAAAGTTTCATAACTCAAATAAAAATAAATAAGCATTTTATAAAGGATACCAAATAAAGACAAAAAACTAGGTCTCAACATGGAAAATAAGAGTTTAAATTTTCAATTAGATGAATTCATTCTAGTGTTAATTCCATTTTTAATCTAATGTAAATTAATATATGGAATTTACAAAATTTATTCCACAAGAAAAAATATAAATATAAGCCGAAATTCCCATGTTTTTTCTATGATTGTGTTTGACATCATTAATTCAATAAAAAAGGATCAACAAGTGTAATACAAATTGAATATAAAATTTTTAATTGAGTAACTAAATTTTAATGAAATTCACTTAATTGATTATTGTGCATCATGATGATATCATTTATAATTAAACGAAAATTTTGGGAAAAGGGTATAAAACACCTACCTCATACCTAGGGTGATATTCTTGTCCAATACTGAGGATTGATTCAGATCGGTTTGGAAGGAATTGATGAAATGGAAATTTGACCTGAATATATGGAATATGATCTCACACAAAAATTCTGCAATATATTAGAAGAGATACATAAAAAAATCTAGAATTTTGAGAGCTTAACAATGTGGTTCCATAGATATTGAAGACATTCGATTCAGTATTCACAAAGAGGAGATCTATTAAAACCTAATGGTGGGAGGATTAGGAACGCACGACCCATGGAAGAAGGTTCACATGGCTAGAAGAAGAGCAATGAAAAGGAAAAGGTGTTTTAATACTCATTAATGGAATGGGGGAATTTTACACTAAAAAAGGGTCACAGGGTTTGATAAATGGTGAACAAACATTGCATCTCCTACTGCATAGGAACAACACATCGTATAGTTGTCCCACATGTTTTCACTAAGCCATGTTCCAACTATGTGATGAGTAGTGAAATAAAACTACCAAATTTTCCCTAAGAGTTAATTCTATGTTATTGTTTTTAATAACATTGTAAAACATATATTTTCACATCAATAAGATAAATATTAGAATAATGATGCACCCATATCAGTATTCCATATTTTTGTATTTCTAGGTTCTAATGTTTCTAAAACTCAATGAGTCTCCCAAATAAACTCAAGATCCTTCAAAAATGTCTAAAAACGCATATAATTGTAACAAATCTCATAATTACATTCCAAATCTTTGTTTAATCAATAAACCATCTAATAAATTCCAAAATTCATTTCCCTTAGAATTTTACCTTAGCTCAATACATGGGATGTTACAATCTCCCCAACATAGAATTTTCATTCTCTATGAAATGATGTGGGAATAATGTAAACAAAACACATCCTAAAAGTTTAGTTATGTATCATTAAAACATTCATATTTAATTTACAACACCCAAAGAAAATCAAGAATTACATAAAAACATGACACTTAAGATGATAAAAAATGTGACAACACTTGTTATTAGAATTAAAACCCCAAAATAATATTTACATAATACCATTTATCTTGGGAAATTATTGTGTCATTTTCTATTTAAACATCATTCCAAATTTTCTTACCATCATAAAACTAAACATTGAATGGACAATTGTGACCCATGGTATGCACCATCATCATAATTTCCTTAAAAATAATTCCCCTAAGTGTTCTATCGATTTCCTAGTTTGATAAATTTAACTAAGTTAAAATGATTACTTTTGTGGTCATATTAGGGGCCTCATTCAAATAAAGTTGTTGAATCTCGATCATCCTATCAAAAAATGGCCACATAATATTTCCCTAAATTACATAGTCGATCGTTACACCGCTCCCACCTTAACATGATGAAATGTATAAAATGGTCCCCCATTGACAGTGAACATCAAACAACAAGGATATCATTATTAAATAGTCTCACCAAATTATCTCAAAAATGCATATTTTAGATGATCATTTTATAAAAACCAAAATGTGGCACTCTCTTCCTAGGCGTCAGACATTTACTATGAGTACATTCAATGAATCCCATATCAGACATCCAAAGTCATTCCCAGATCAAAACATCACATAATCATTTAATCCTTCAAGCCTCATCATTAACATCAAACTATCTTAAAATAGAGAATTATCTTCATAGAAGTCAATTCATAGGAAAATGGTTGGTTTCCAAGGTTCAAACCAAGGAATTACTACACATGGTTCAAGATACCACTCATGAGTAACCAAAATTTGATATAAACATGGTTTCCATCTCACAAATCCGATAAGGATCACATCTAAATCCAAATATCATTGAAATTTATTGTGTCGTATAACTGGTTCCATCTTATATAATCAAATATGAGATAAAGATAGGGTTAGATCTCATCACTATGTATGTGTTCACAAAGAAGACACAATGGGATCAAAAGGATGAATAACCAAACCAAAATCATTTTAAAGTTTAAAAAAAATATGAAAAAATCGTCGATGTACCATAAACCGAACAACGAGGACTTTACCACCTAGGTAATGTTCTGATCATATATTATATACCCAAAATTTCCATTCACGATTAATATTTTTTCTCAAATCATTCAAACACTACAAACCAAATCAATGTCTTGCTGCTATTAAATCACTTCTATGTTAGAAGTCTCAATATCCTTAGCCTCTTTTGAAAAACTATTCAATATATTCAAATGGTACTCCACATCTATGTTCCTTCTACTTAGAAGAAAAATCTTATATAAATAATGCAATGCTTCCAACCCTAGGAGTTTATTATCCATAAAAATGAATCTTAAAATAGATTCTCACAAGAATTCTAGTAAAAATACAACTTAAACATACATTTGTCACACTTTTGAGTGTCGATCACCATGACATAACTTCTGGAATGCGGTAAAAATTAATTGTCCCATTATTTCAATATATCAGATTCTATGGAATTTCATCATGAGCATGTGGATGAATTTGATTCATTAAATTTCTAGTCTAGTGTAATATATATATGAAATGAGAACATACTAAAAAACTCAAGGAATAAAAATTCTAATGCACTCAACCGGTTTATTACAACCTTTAGAAACTCAATGGTACCATGTATATCACTGCACTCTACCCCAATATCCTAAAATCTAGAACGTAAAACCTAGATACTAACCATGTTATTTTAATACATATGAATTAATTTATTTGATTGAAAATTTTGCAATATTTCTAAAACTCATACTACCCTATATGAATGAAAAATAGACTATCGATCTCTCTAGTTGCCTAAGTAAATAAAAAAAGGTGACGAGACTTTCTTAGAATCAAACCATACATAGCCATGTCTAACCATATGACACCGTTCATTAATAAATTATTATTCTTGTAACAAGGGTGAAGGAAACCATGAATACCCATCCAACCAATCGTGTCATTTAGGATTTAATATTCTCACTAGGGAAAACGGTACCCAAAAAAACACAAAATATTAAAATACCATATAATTTAGAAAGTAATTGAAGTTATAAGGGTGAATCATTTCTAGGATATCCCATTAAAAACTCATAAGCACCAAAAATATAACTAGGTCATGAGAAAAATATTTCACTAGGCCTTATTCCTATCAATTAATCCATTTCCATAGTGATAAATTGCCTACATAAACCACTCACATTCCCATTATAAGGAAACTCTAGTAGATACATAAAATCCCATTACAAGAGTATTAAAATGACGGATTGCACCTAAGGTTACATTTATGAGTCATTAAATTGATTAAAATTGAATATTTAGACATTAAAAATATTTAAAACTGGGCATCAAGTGCCAATCATAAAACAGAAGAACTTTCAATTGATTAGGATCCTTACGATGGTCCCGTTTAGCCATCCTAGTTCATCACAATGAAACCTAATAAAAGTTTCTAAATTTTCAAAATTAAAAATAGTAAATGGTTTTATGTTCATAAAAAATATTCCCCTTATAACCTAAATGGATCTAGTTGTGAGTGTTATAATTATTTCATATGGGTCAGCATGCCCATGTAATAGATTTACATGTTCTATAAACAAATGTTTTCCCTGTTTAATCATCCACCACTTTCACAATATTTAATAGGTTTATATCTTAATAATTTCAATATATATATATATATATAACCACGCACTGTTAAGTATTGGTTCAATTACATGTGTTTTAATAAAAAAATTAGATGGTTCCCATATAACTGATAAATTATAAATTGGATTCCATTTAATCAAAACCACCCATGTATTAGTACAATAAACCAATGGTTTAGGAATCCCTCATGTGGTAATTATTTATTGAGGGACCTACACCACCCTTTGATGAAAAACAATATTATTTTGTTATAGGTACCGTAAGTATCCAATTACATACCCTTTCCATTCTATATGGGAAAACACTTTATCAACTTTCAAATTTTATTAAAGGTATCTAGATATATATATATAATTTAATAAAATGGTTCATGTACATGTGTTACACTTCCCCAATTATAAGGTTCTCATACACATTAAAAATAATTATTGGATCTCCTTTACCCGTGACCTATCTATTTAGCCAAAAAGACCTATTATATCAAAAAAAACCATGATATGTAACACCACAACATTTTAAGGCATGTCTATTGTTTATTAAATTCAATTTATTCTATAGATTTTGTCGCACACAACTCCTTGTTTAACTGCACAATAAAATATTATAATTTTAATAGTAATTGTTATGTTGGTGGTTATGAACAGGAATAAATAAATTATGATAATGAATTTGAATCATGTTTTTAAATTAAATTCATTTATTCTTAATTTATTTTCAATTTAAAAAAACTAAATTTTTATAAAGGATGTGTTTTTATTAAAAAACTATTTTCATGCCCACAATGGTATTTTATCGTAATAAATTTTAATAATAACTATTACCGATAGATAATAATGAGACATGTATGTTATATATTCAAAATTCCATTTTTATGTTCATTAAACAAATTTTGTTTACTTAAAATAAGAATGAAACAATTATTATGTATGAAGGATATATTTTTCAAAATGCAGTTTTTCTTGATATTAATGGTGAATTTATTTTAAATCAAGTTGTTGATGCTTCTATAAATTATATTCTAAATAAAATAAACTTACTATTTTAATTAAATATATATAAAAAATAATATTGTTTAATTTTTACTACTTTTTTACATGATTCATGTTTTATGAATAGTAAAAAAATATTTCATTTTAATTAAAAATATATTCATTGACTAAATAATTTATTCTATTACGTTTTAATTTTTAATTTTATTATTTAATCATTAAGTAATAATTTTATCAATTAATTTAATTGAAGTCCTTGCAATCAGTTTTATATTGATCTTGAAAATAAAAACTTTTCAATCTTTAGAACATTTTACATTAAAATGCGACTTTCTCATTCCATCAACAAGATTAATTTTAAATTAATATTATACAAATATGTGTTTTAAATAATTAAAGAATTAATAAATATTTGGAAATAATTTTTTTAATATTTATTAAATAGGCCCTTTTTATTATTGGACAGCATAAATAGTAACATAAGTACTTTTTAAGATCCCATGGTTAAGAGTATGAAGTGAAATTAAGGGTAAATATAATATTATAAGAGTTAAAAAAAATTACCGTATCAATTGTATTAATTTAATTGGATGATTTATTCTCAACAAAAATCCTCCTTGGGTATATATCATGGCCTCTTGGAGCAACATGGATGACATTATTCACTTTATTATGTTTTATTATAGGGAATGTTAAAAATGTAATAGTCATGTTTTTAAACTATTGTTGAATTATATATATATAAATTATCATATGATAAGATATACTATAACCATTAATTTGAAATAACATTTTTTATCTTTATCATGATAATTTGGTTTCAAATTTTAGTGGAGAAGCAATAAAATTAAGGGCATGCACAATTATGATGTAGTAATTGTTTAATTAATTGATATATCAAATAATGTTATTAAAATAATAAAATAAATATAATTTTATATAAATATTGTCATGATACAATTTTAGATGATTTATACATGTTATGTATGTATTAATGGTTTGGTTCTAAGATATCATGTTGTCATAATATTTTTAAAAATTCAAATTTTGAATAATTTCCAAATTGAAAAAAATAATAATTTAAAAGAAATAAAATTTTTTAAAAGGGATAATTTTCATAAAAAAATAAAAATATGAAAAATTATTAGTTTATGGTTTAAATATTTATCCATGACTCATTTTTTCTTCTTGTTTTATTTTATAGTAACTATATTAACCATCAATGATAAAAAACACTTGTTGTCACTGTTAGACTTAAAGGGTTTAAATATGGGTTAAACCCAAATGATATGGGTAATAGTGGGACCAAGAATTTTCTATGAAAAATTTATATATTATTTAGACCCACAATAATTTAAATGTGAATGAAATTACTTTTTAAATATGTTTGATTGAAAATTAATTATCATTATTTTAATATTTCGAGAGTTCCCAAAAGTACCCCTCACATCAATTATAAAGGGAACCTCCTCCCTCAGTTACCCACACTAATTTGAGCCTTATATCTAAAACAAAACCTATCTATATCTACTCCCAAAATTCATATTAATGATTGTGAGGCCTTAATATTCCAAAATGACTAACTATACATCATTTAAGAAGAGACCTAATGGATGTACGCCAATGAAGAGGAAATTGTTTTACCAACTCATTCAAATTCATTTCTTCATATAATTATTATTAAGTTTAGTATCCATAAAAAAATAAGCAATATTATATAATGTATATTTGGAGATGTTATTATTATTAGAAAACCATTAGACCTGATTTATCTCTTCAATGAAAAATGATATGATTTTTCATGCATACATCTGGCTTATCGTCTCCACACTAGGGTGTAATCTATTTTTCATCACTAGTCTAATTGGATTAGTATAATTTTTGAAATAATGGATATATAAGAAAATTATGAAATGATATTAATTCTAGAAAAAATGTGTTACCATACACATTCTTAATCATTCACCATTAAGGGAATGATATCGTCGCTTCGGGCTACATAAGGCCTAGCAACTAAACAACATGATGCAATTTATTTTCTATATCCAATATTAAAGAAAAGATATATAAATTTATTTAATAACTAAATATAATATTAATAACCATAATATAATTCAATGTATGTTGGATCTATATCCCCTGAAATATTTCCATGACATTAATGAAAAAGCATGCATAAGAAAATGAAGTAGTTACCGCATGAAAAATCATATTATTGAAATGTTTTCAAATAAACATGTGATGAAATAATATAATAATATTATATACAGAAGGATAAATCTTAATAAGGATCATATGTTAGTAAATATCTTGTTTAAATCCATATTTATGAAGTTTAAATCATATATTACTGAATGAAGGAAAAGTTAAGTGACTTTGTCTCAATCTCCCTTCTTTGAAGAAAAGTTTGATGTTATACACCAACATATTTAAATGAGGTGTAAATATAGACGCATTAAATATCATGTTATTTATTTAATTATTTTCATGTTATTTAATGTTATTTTAAATTTTATACTTTCACGTGGATTATGATTTATATTTTCAATGAGGAATGAGATACCAAGAATGTTTAATGATTTATTTAAAAAATAATTTTCTCTATGTCAATATTTTTAATTTTATTCTACATTTTCATTAATATGGATATAATATTATTATAAAATAATTTTCATATCTATTTTTGATTTACATCTACTGTTTTCAAAATGTATCTTTTTTCATTTTTCAAAATGAGGTAATTTAAGAAATTTTCAACAAAATATAAAAGAAATGTTTTTTAACATATATTCTATGAGTGGATTATTCCACTATCATGGTGCCTTAATGTTTTGAATAATACTTTACATGATTAATATTTTATTTTCTGATTATTTTTTCATTCATAATTGTGAGTATTTTTAAAAAAATTATTTGAAAATAAAATGTGCATTCCCCTAAAAAAATTCAATGTTATTATTATAGTATTTTCATCTTTGTCAGCATAATATGTTGAATCATATGATTAAATGAGATTGATCTATTATTATATGATTTACCATATTTAATTGAATGTTTTATAATTCAATTGGACTTTGGAACTTATATTTTGATACCATTCATAGTTTATGGTTTAAGTATTAAGATTTTATATGCACGTTTTAATAAGAATCTTTATGTTGATTATGTTTCACCCCTTTCACAAGGGAATGCATTGGACTTAATATATATCATGTGGGGCCCACTATTTCCCATCGATTTATCGATAGGTCTCATGAGACAAACTAGTTTATTTTATGAGTAATGCTTTACCCTATTGAGATTGGTGTCTTGGTAAAATCATTAATGGTCTATTTATGGTGTCCCACATTATGGATTACCTAATTATGAGATTAATTATTGATATTCTATATTATTATTCAACTAGTATAATATTAGTTGTTAATGTTTCTAGATCATGTCATTATTTTAATTGAAGGTGAATCAGTTATTTACCATCTTATATTTCTCATACCATATTTTACTCATAACTTCTTTTGTACGTTTACCCCTACTAAGCATTTGAGATAACCCCTTTCATATGTTTCATTTTCTATTGGGTTATAAATGTATATATTGACTGATATACAAGGTTACACAAACATGGAATAATTAAAGACTCAATTAATCTCTTTTTATATTTTATATTTCAAAATTTATTGTGGATTTCAATAATTTATCTTGTTTACCAAGACTAATAATCTATTCAGTCTTTTGGGATTTGATCACTTGTATCTTATGGAAATATGAAAAACAACGGCATTGAATCTAAGCTAGTTGGTTCAATGTTGTTACAGTTAGTATGAAAACATGTTTTGTAGAAACATTTGGAATTAAATTTAGGAAATCATGAATTAGAAACAATAAACCTATGACTCACATTGAGGATAAGTATAGGTATATGATATCATCCAATAGATTTCAAAATACAGTGGATAACCAAGGTTAAACTGATCGAATCACATAATGAGAGATATATGTAAGGATTTTGATATCCTATAAAGGATTCATTACGGATATATCATTATGATTAGTGTTTCTCACAATGTTATGTGTGTTTTTATCAATGGTTATAATCAATAAGGTTATACATGTAATGGTCATACTACTGATGATGAAGAGATTAAAAAATGAAAATGAAAGGATACAAGTATTATGGACTAAGATAATGATGTATAATTAATGGTTTAATAATGAAGTATAATTATTAGTGTTCTTTTGTATTTATATTTAAGAATTATTTCATCAACGGTTCTCTATTAAAAGAATCTTGATGTATATAAATATTGTACTACAATACAACATCTTTATGAATTTGGAATCATGCATTTTTTCATTAATATTTTATTATGGTTTTTTATTCATATATATGTCTTTGGGATGTAGAGAAACAATATGTTTGGCTAATATAAGGCTAAGAATAATTTTATATGTTTGCATAATTTTTTTTGGATTTTCAATTTTGACATATATATATTTATGATGACTCTTAATGTTGGAATAGATTATGTTGAATTTTATATTATTATTTAATGTTAGTGTGTGATTTATTATATTGGATATCTTGTTATAACTATTTTATTTTTTATAATATTTAATTGTTGAATGAATGACTAATGGATCTTTTGTTAAAAGTGATTTAGGTATAAAAATGCCTCTTTAATATCAACCAACATATGTACAAAATGATGTGAAAATTTATTGTAGCATACCTAAAGGATAATATTATGATCTAGAAATTGAATGTAATCAAAATAGTTTAAATTATAATGTGTTTATACATATAGTAAAATAATCCATCAACACTAAGAAATTTATATATAAAAAACATTATTCATTAGAATTTCTAGCAACGAAATAAATAATCTCTTTAAACTAATACAAGTTTACGATTTTTTGATACCATAGTTTCTAATGAGAATTTTCTCTTACACTATACATCAGAACATGATGATTTTATTCTATTACATGTGCTTATTTTAAAATCCCAAAAATTTAATCATATTCTAAAGACTAATTTTGATTGTGACCGACACATTTTTTTCCCCACTAATTAAGAGGATGTTTCATTAACCCTATTTTGGAGGTGGGTCACCCACCATGGAATTTTCAAGTATCAATACTAATGTTTCAATGTAAATTTAAAAGTGAAAGGATGTCATTTATTTAAGGAGGGGATAATTTAACACCCCATGATTTTATAGTAGGTATCTTCATAAATAAATTCAAATTCTTCAATATATTACATTCCATGTGACACCCAATTTAACTACACAATAAAATAATATATTATAACATTATTTTTTTCTGTTGGTATTTTTGAATAGGATTAACTAAAATGTGAAAATATATATTAAAAATATTTATAAAATCAATTAATTGATTACCAATTAATTGGAAATGTAAATAAAAACCTATTGAATATAAAGGATGTGTTTATAATAAAAAAACATTTTTTTCTTCCCATATTGTTTTTTTATCAAAATAATTTAAATGAATAACTACTAGAGACAAATATTAATAAAAAAAAATTATTTATATTAATTTTTCTTTAACATAATGATATATTTCTGATAAAATTAACATAAGAGTAAAATCATTTTTAAGCATAAAAGGTTATAATTTTTCAAATGATTTTTTATTTGTCTGATGGAACAGTTGCTTAAAATCACATTTTTGACATTTTTAAAATTCAAATAGAAAAAAATATAATTATTATTATAATTTTGGAATATCAAAATTTATTATGGAATTATTTTTTACTGTTTTCATAGGTATCATGTTTTAATGAATAAAAAATAATTATTACATCTTAATTGAATATAGTTTTTTATTCAAAATAATTAATGATGTTAAGTTATATTTTTGGTTTTCTTAATTTATAATTAGATAAAAATGTCTCATTTAATCTAATATAATCCATTTGAATCCATTTAAAATTTATTTTGGATATATAAAAATTTCAATCTATTGAATGTTTTTCCTTTAATTACACGTTTTTTCATTGTTTCCAAAAATATTAATTTTAAATAAATTTTATCCAATTATGTGTTTTTAATTTTGAAAAATTGATTTTATATTAGCAATATAAATGTCAAAATTTCATAAATATTCCCCTTTTATTTTTATATAATATGATATTAACATTTGAATTTTTTTTAATTACCATTATTAATAGTAAATCTTGTAATTATGGGTAAAAATAATATTATAGGTATTATAAAAATATCCTATCACATGTAAAAATTTTATTTTAGGTGTTATTTTCAATCGAAATAATCATTGTGCTGATTTTATGTCCTCTTTATACCACATGTATGACTTTTACCCTTTTATAGTGTTTTATTCTTTGGAATGTCTAATATATCATACTCATGTTTTTAAAAAGTGTTCCATTTTTAATATATGGTTATTAAAAATAAAAAAGAAAATATAAATAGTCATTTGAAAAAATATATATTATATTTAAAATATTTTTCTTTAACCTTACTTTTTGAATTAACCCTTAACAGTGGTAATTTAAAAAAATACCAAAGATAATATTCAAAATGTCCTAAAATAAATGATGAATATTTACTAAATACCAAGAAATTCTTTACCATTTCACCTCCCAAAATATGTATCAATGTTTTGGATTTCCTTATCATCATAAAAGTCCAACACTATATTCCATAAGAAGATATCTCAAGGAAGACCATGTTAGAAGTGGTAATTATTTTAACAACTCATTTAAAATCATTTTTTCTTATACAACCTATTCATGTGTTTTTTAATAATACTGTAATGAATACTATATCGAATATATTATAAGATTTTATTATGATTATTGGTCAACCATATTCCATAATTTATCCATCGAAAAAAAACATTTTCTATATACGTATGACTTAACGTCTCGAAGCCATTATGTTATATGTTTTTCGTCACAAATTTCCATGGATGGATATAATGATGGAAAAAATGGAAATATATGATAATTACTACATGATATTATTTCTTTATAAATTAATATATCATCCATATCCATACAATTTAACCATTAATGGAATGATTTTGTCAGGGATGCATACATATGGCCTTCCGTCTCCACATCACAATGTTATTAATTAACTATATGATACATTAAAAAAAGATATAAAAATATATTTAATGATTAAATATGATATTTATAACATTAATATCATTCTGGGAATTTGGGATCAATATCATATAAAAATGTTCTAAGACATTCAGGATAAATCATGCATAAGAAAATGAAGTAGTCAACAACCAAAATAAAGGTAACAATGAAATTTTATCAACAAACGGGTGATAAAATATTATAATAAGAACATATATGATATTATAAATAAAAATAAGGTTACTATATAAATTAATAAAATTAATAAAACCATTATAAATGGGGTAAAAAACATTTTAACAGAGGAAGCGTATAGTAAGGGACTTCATCTCAATCTCTTTTCATTGAGGCATAGACTTATATTATACACACACCTGATTTTACAAGATGTATTTACAATCCATTTAATTAATAAATCCAATAATTTATTAATTATTATTTAATTTAAGGTTATGTTATATATTTTTCGTTCATATGGTTATGATTTAAATGTTTAAAGGGTACAGGACAACTTTAATGTTTAATTATTTAATTATAAAAAATTTTCTTGATGTTAATATTTTTTATATTATTTTACATTTTTAATTATACAAATTTAGAAGCACTATAAATAAAAATTAATTTTTATTTTTAATTTCATTTAATGGTTTTATAAAGTGATTTTTTTTAAATTTTCCAAATGAGTTACTTTATGACTTTTTTAAAAAAAAATATGAAAAGAATATATTTTTTACTTATATAGTATAATAAATTTATTGTCTTATCATTATTTTTGAATGTTCATCAGATTCCTGAACATGTTTACAAGGTTGTTTTCAAATGATTTGTTTTCATTAATAATTGAAGTTATTTTTAAATTACTTCTTTTAAAAAAATTATGGTGTTACACTAAAAAACGTTTCTTTTATTTAATTATTTTCATCTATGCCAGTATCCTATATTAAATATTTTTCTTAATAGAAAAATTTATCTCATAGGATATCATTTACAATATTTTTTTGAATGGGTTATTATTAATTTTTATTGTGGATGTTATATTTTAATACAATTCATTATTTATGGATAAATTATTTACCTTTTCTAGGATAGTTTTAATATTAATGTTTATGGTGATTATGTTTCAATCCTTTAATAAGAGGAATGCATTAGACATAGTATGTATTGTAAATGGCCTACAATTGGATCTTGTTTTATTTCTATATCTCATGCGACAAAGTAGTTCAATTTTTGTCTAATGTCTTAACTGATTGTGTTTGGTGTCTTGGTTGAAACCTTGAAAGTATGTTCATTATGTCTTGTATTATGCATTCCCTCATTATGATATTATTTATTGATATTAGAAGTGATTATCTGACTTGTAGACTAACTAGTATTATATTTCCTAGATCCTTAGATTTTTTAAATAGAATATGGTTATGTTATTTACCGTTATGTATTATTTAAGACATATTTACTCATGCCCTCTATTGTACATTTACCCTTAATGAGAATTTGATATCAACCCGGTCATATGATTCATTTTCACTTGGATTAAAAGAAGTATATTAAGACTATAATAAATGGTTACATAAAGTAGGAATAATGACAATATTAATGTCTATCTTATTCAATTTTATGTATTAAAATATATTATGGATTTCCTATATGTCTCTTGTTAACCATGACTACTAATATTTTCATTTCTTTGGGATGTGATCACTTGTATCTTATGCCAATGTAAAAAAGGAAGCCACCATCTTTGGGAAACATGGGTTGGCGTTGTTACATGATATCATAAAAATCAGCCAGAAGAACCCTTCTAATATAAACTAAATATCTATACATAGGAAAGACATGCTAATTAAGCATGAATCATTTAATAACACTCACAAAAAAAATCAAAATCATTATGAATCCTAAAAATGAAAATACCTGGTTTGGAATTTCCATGGAATACAATTTCCCATGTTTTAATAATGATAAATATAATTCTTCATTAATTAAAAACTAGTCCAAGGGTAAAATACCAAAAATATTATAAATCAATAAGTAGTAGAAAGTATACCAATTAGTCGAAGTGAAATTATAATGAACTGTAAAAACAATAGCACAAATATCAATCACGTCCCTAGCAACATGGAATTTTCTTTATGTGTGTGGAGATAACTCCCAAACATGACTATTAACCATGTGCCAAAAAATTTCTAGTCTCAAATACACTGGACCAAAAAGTGTATGAAAAAAAGGAAAAATAAGGTCTTTGAAAAAAAAATTCTATGTCCCGACCTGAATTAAAACTTATATGTTTGATGGAACAGTTTTCACATGGACTCCATTGTGCCTCCATGTATGCCCGACACTATTGACCAGTAGTAAGGTTCTATGGATGTGATAGTGGAGAGAATACAACCTCATTATCATAGATACACAATTTCATAATAAATAATAAATATAAAGAAATAGGGGAAGTAGTATAAAATAAAATAAAACACAATGAAAGAATGATATAAATTGAACATAAATGATAGGTAAACCAATATAAAACATTGAATGATTGTACCAATGATGTTATGAAAGTAAAATATTAGACATTTAATAGCTAGAAATATATAGTATACTACATTCATAAGAAAAGAGAAATCCCAGAAGGTGATCTCCATGATAATCCTGAGCTCCAGCTCAGTCATATTCTCCTAACTCCCTTATTCTAGCATAATCAACACAATTAGAAATATAATTTCTTATGAAAATGATATATACTTAAGTACCCCAATGAAATAGAATCCGGATAAGGGTGTGATATAAAAATCCTAGTAGGTTACAACCCATAGTATCTAGAAATAATTTTAATATGTCTATATAAGTAATGTATTGATCAAATAGATAAAATAATTAAAAATATAGAAAAAACAACCAGACCCCTCATGTTCCTAAAGGAAGAAAGAGGGCTCTACCAACTCCATCCCATGTATAGAAAGGGTGATTGAGTAATGACTATATATAGTAATAATGTATATATTATAGTTATATATTACATCTACCTATGTGGACAAAGTATGTATGAATATAAGTGTCATGATACCAGGAATACTCAGTGTTGGTTGGATAGGGGCATAACTCATCCATCCATAACCATACTGAATGATCCTATAACATCATAAAAAAGGTTAAATTCCATACACCACAAAATCTGGGGAGACTTCATGTTCATCACTCGATATCATGAGTGTTCCATCTTGTCAAAACATAATATTATTAGTTAGTCGTCATGCTGACACACATGACAAGGGACATCATGAGACATTCCCATAGTCCAAATAATATCACCGGTGCAAGACATCAGGATCAAAAGCTATTGTAGGGGAGTGTGATTCTTTCATACTGAATATAAACCTTAAAATTATTGAATGTTATTTTTCTAGGCATAATAATGTTTATAATAACATCCACAAGGCATTACCAATAATTATTTAAATTTATTAAAACAAATCATAACTAAATGAATCATAATTATAACAATTCACAAAATATATTTGTATTTAATAATATAAAAGGCATTTTCATACCACCAAATTAAATTCCATTTCAATTAAATAATTTAAAACACCCAAGTAAAACAAGTAATCCTAAAAAAGTTATTAAAATTAATAAATTACATTTAATTTAAAAAATTTGTAATTCATTTATCATGGTTAAATGAAGCACATAGAAGATTCCTTGGTCAAAAATGGAAATTCCATCCAAATGATAGAACAATCACTTAATATGGACCTTATTTTAGATAATCATTTACATCGAAGGATGGAAACACAATTTCAAAATAACCAAAGAGGCCATGTATAATGAATTATATATGTCTATCCCTTACAAGATAATATGATAACATAAATTACATTAGTCCAAGAAATATACAATTCAATAAAAATAACATTGTTATTTAGAAGGCAATACATCTCTTTTTTGGGGTTTATTATAAAACAACATGTTATTAATCAAACAACTCACTTCAAATAATCATGCACCAATTAAAAGAGTCGCAACTCAATCATCTTTAAAGAAGTGTTTTTGAAAATACTACCAAACCTGGTTAAAAACCCTAATTCAACATAGAACATTGGAGGTTACAATATAAATTGGATTAATTACTACACTGGGTAAATATTTATTAATCCAAGATGAATTCATATAAGTAGTTCCATGAATTTATTGAATTATTAATTATAATTAAAATATATGTAGTCAAAACCAATGAGACTTTGTGATCCGGGATGATTTCCTCAATTCGCATAACAAGGATCAATGTGACTAATAAGATGTTTTTATACGTACTTAAAATAATAAAATTAATTTTATGGAAACTGTTAATGATTCACGGTGTGTAGCACGATGAAAAATATTTGAATTCAATGGAAATTTCCTAAAAAATATATAGGCCTTATTCCTCAAGCCTAGGAAGTTCTACTCATCCAATACCATGATTTGATTCAGTCTCGTTTGGAATAAATCCATGAAATGAAAATTTTCCATAAAAATAGGGGGAATTAGCTCGCACTGAAACAGTGCAACAGACCAGAAGAGGGACATATATGGAAAAAAATGGATTAGAGAGAATACTTATGTTGATCTATAACAACTGATGATGTTAGATTCAAACCAAAAATAAATGAGATCTTTCAAATCCTACTAGATTGATGAAGAGTAACCCATAATGCATGGGTGGAGGCTCACATGGATGGATTATGAAGAAAGAAAATGAAAAGGATTTTTATAACCCATTAAGGGAAAATAGTTATTTTACTATCAAAATTGGGTCACACGGTTTGGATATATGGTTTTCCAAACCATGTTCCAACCATGCTGATCTAACTACTTAGAATCCAAACCTAGAATTGTTATATTTCATGGTTTGAACTAATTGTGTGAAAAACATGTGATGAATATATAATGCATACTTCTTATGTGGCACAAAGCAAGCAGTAGAAGCCCACAATTTGAAAAACTATATGTAGTCTATGTGACACACATCTGTTCACCTTCACAATTCACATGGTTTTTTGTTGGAGGGATGCAATGTTTTAGAGAAATTGTATTCCCCTATTAGTCTTCCCCAATTGTGAGTTTCCAGATATCGATGCTTCTGAAACTCATCGGACCATCTGAGGCACCTTAAAAAATATAAAATCAACACATATAACATTTCTAGTTTTTGGAATTATATTATGAAGCTCAATTTTAATTATTTACCATCCACTAATCTCCAAAATTCTAATTCCCTTGGAATTCATGTATGCTCGTAATCATCTATATGATTTAAGGATGATATTATATATCTAAATTTATATTTATCTTAATATATTTATTTATTATTAATTTAATTTTTCTATACATTGATTAACTACTACATCGTCATAGAGTAATTCTATAAGGTTATTTTGTCTTCACTAATATTTAATATAAATTATTACATTGAATATTAATATTTTATATTACCAAGTTATAAATTTAGTCATAAAATCATCTGGATAAATCTATACTGAAAATATTTTACATTTTTAAAAAAGAGTGACAGATTTGATGTTTCATTAAATAAAATATTATAAATGTCATAATCTTATCCAACTGGACACACCTTGTCATAAATTAGTCCATTGGATGATTATGTCTTAACCTTACTCATCAAATAAAATTAATTCAAGTGATCGGGTAATTTTATAGGCCTTATGATATTATTTTTACTATTAATTAAAAAATTTACACTATACTGTAGTAACATAAATTACTAAGGTTACAATTCATATTGAATAATGGGGACCTATTTACATAATTTGCAACTCCTAATTACAAATATGGAATTAATTTTTCAAAATTCAAACCATATAATTGGAGGAATTTTACTTAGTATAAAACAAGAAAAAGATGCGGGAAAAATATTTTGTTTAGGAAAATATCATTTTTCATTATAATATGTGTTTAGAATAAATTTATATATTAAAATAATATATAAAGGGATTAAAATAATTATAAAAAAATTTAATTTTTAAAAATAATGTAAAATATAATTTTAATTTGTATATTTTTTAATATAAAGTCCAATTATTAATATAAAATCATATTTTTAGACTTCATTAAAATTTATATATTTTTAAAAAAAATCTCAAAAAATAACCATAAGATAATATTTTCATGACAGATTGAAAAATGATATATTTTTTTTCAAATAATTTTTCTAAAACATTCATTATTTATTATGTTTATTTCTCATAGGATCAAATAATATTTTCTTCATAGAAAACATATTTTAACAAATAAAATTACATCATTAAGAATTATGTGTCCATTTTCTATAAATTAGAGAACAAATATATTTTATAGTATTTTCGTTCATATTAATACCCACCAAATCAATGGATATGTTATAATGGTTGTGTTAGAATAATAGTATTGTAATATTATATAATGGTCTATTTGAACTTTGTGTTGCATGCAACAAAAGCTACAAAGAAATTATGTTATTCATAGAGAAATTTTTCATAAACAACTTGAGGTATTAAAAATATAATATTATATATATATATATAATGTAATTATATATTTTTAATGTTATATTATAAAAAAATTAATCTTTTCCACAACCATACTCATATATATATTATATTATGTTCTTATTATGTCATTCTAACATCCTTTATTAGTAAATAAATATATTTATATTAGGGGTGTATTTAGAAACATAATAGGGGATATTAATAAGTAATGATTTATTTTTCTTATTCTTGAACTTTATACAAACATTTAACTTATTAATTAAGAAAATAACATTGATTTATTATAAATTACCAAAACAATCTCATCATCAACTTTTTCAATAGAAATAAAAACTAAAATAATTATGAAATGAACTGATAAAATATTAAATACTTATTATCCATAAATTAAATTACCTTGTATGATCCGGGAATGATGAAAAATTATAGAAAAATGATGTGAAACTTCACAATTTCAAAACTAGTATAAAGTGAATCAGATATTGCAGTCATGATATTAAAAATAGATAATATACATGTAGCGAATAATTTTAAATTATATTAATAAATAGTTATTGGAATTAATATTGTTCTGAAATTTTTAATTAAAATGTCCAATAATGTTATAAATGAGGTTATATTGTGATCAACTAAGTAGGAATAATATGTAAGGGTTTCTTCAACACATTTTATAATTCATTTTCTCATAATATTACATACTTAAATAAAATTTGATGATTTATTTGATCCTACCATTAGTATATTTAAAAATTTATATCATATTTTTCACTATGGAATTTACATCTCATCATAAATAACAACTTATTTGGTAAGAAAATTAAAAATAAAATTTTGACTTATGTATGAATAACTCCCATTCTCATAAGGGAATCTATTCTTTTGTGTCAACAGTTTTTTAAAAGAATATGTTTCCAATAAATAAATACAAATACATTATGGTTTATATTAAAAATATTTTACTTTATATATCTAATACTTTTTAAAAAAAAATATTAAACCAATTTTTTCTCTAATGAGGGTGATGAGGCATCATAAAAAAATATTTTCATTATGGAAAACACATTATTTGTTAGAATTATTTTTTGGGTATATTAAATCATTATTTATGTAGATATACATATAATAATTTTATATTATTTACTATCTTTTCTTTGTAAAAAATATTTTTAATGTAACATTTACGTCATATTTTGTGAAAAGATTTAATGATTTTTTAAAAACTTTTGTATTTCCACTTTTTTCTTTTCATACATGGATTATCTTTCATGAATTTATTTTTTGAATGACCCACTCCATTTTTTAATGATATGATTCCTTTATTAAAATAATATTTTTGATATCCTATTATATTCTTATTTTTCATATTATTTTATTTTTTTTGAAATGATTAATTGCAACGACCTAGGTACTTAAAAAATAATACTTTTTCTTTTCTATTAAAACTTATGAATAATATATTAATTTGACGTTAAAGTGCATTCTATGATCAATGACATACCCAACATGCAATAATGGGTTTCTCCTAATATCTCATGTTCCACAAAAGGCTGAGTGATACAGAAAAATAATAATGCTATATTACATTAAATGATATTTACCACCGAGCCGTTATATTGGTGGGAATGAATATAATATACCAATATATTATTACACATTTTTGTTAATTGTTTTTACATTTATCCAATAAAATTTAGATGCTTAAAATGTGAATGAAACCATTTTCAAGCATAAATACTATAATATTTTTTAAAATGTCGATTTTTTGCATTTTGATGCGAACCCTTTTTAAATATAATTATTCTACCTTTTAGATATTTTAATTGAAAAATGAAATTGTTTTTTAGAAAAAGATATCAAAATTTATTTTGAGTAATTTTTTTTTCTGAAAAAATGTATTTTTTAATGAATAGTGCAAAATACTTTATCTTAATTACAAACTACCTTTTAATATAACTTATTTATAAGGTTAGATATCATTCTTAACTAGTTATAAAAGGTAATTAGATTATATTTTTACCATTTAATCCAATTTTTGTAATTGGATGTAATTTCAATTTGATATTGGACATAAACAAGTGTCAATCTTTAAATAGTTATCATTTCTTAAAAATAGGCTTTTTGTTTTGACAATGGGAGTTAATTTTAATTTAATTAATGAAAATTATATGTTAATATTTTTTTAAAAAATAACTCATTTTTGTATTTGGGATATCTAATATAGATTAGGATGATTTTTTGGTAATTTTCTGAAATTCATCAATTTTTATGACTAGTAAAAAAAATATGTAGTAGTAAAAAACACAGACTTTTTCATTTAAATGAAATTTGACCAATTTTGTGAATTGAATTTCAAAAATCTGACATACTTGGTAAATATCAGTTAGTAAAATTTGGTTTAATAAGATGAACATATTTTTTGGTTAATGGAAACTTTTGACTTTTACTTACTGCAGTTAAATGTAAATAGGGAAATTCAGGGTAAAAATAATATTACATTAATATAAAATTACAATAACACTTTTCCTAACACTATTCAATGAGTCATGGCTGACCAATACAATCCTTGGGTTAGATTTTTGTCCTATGAAATCCATTTGGGTAAGATAATGAAATTATTAACATTTTATTTTAAGTAAAACTAAAAATATCATAAACATGTATTGTTTTGATAAAAAAATTTAATATGGAGTTATATAATTGATATATTTGAATATAAATATTCATTAGAAATATAAAAATATTTCCTCAATCATGGTATTTTATTTATAATTTTTATACATCATATAAATAAAATTATTTTCAAACATTCCTAAAGATCCCCTCCTCGCCTTTATAAAAATCCCTCACCTCTAACCTATTACTCACAACTCTTAAGACCCTTGGCTCATCCAAACTATTCCTAAATAATATATAAAGATCCCTCTCTTCTACCTAGAATCCTTACTTTTGGTAGGGGGCTCTTCAATAAATCATTTTGGTTCAAATCAATGCAAGTTACACAATTTAAAGGTAATGTATTCTCTTAAGTTCCTTTCTATTATTTTACTTCTCCAACCCCATAAAATAATTTTGTTCCATTATTTTATAAAAAAACTAGTATCATAAATACAATATGTTGTTTTTATTATAAGTATATGAACTACACTTACACACACCTCCTTCTAATTGGTAATGAATATGTTATTTTTGTAGACGGCAAACAAATGCCTCACAAAACTATGATTGTTCACTATTCACCTACGACTTATTATGGTAGACATTAAGATGGAACTGTATTTACATGAGATATATATTATATTTATATTGTATCTACACTTATATATTTTTCATTTATGTCATACCTTTATGGTTTCCAAAATGGGTAAATACAATAATTTCATTTGAGGAATGTGGACTGTCATTCCCTCAAAGTGATATGACTCGTTAATGAAATACATGGAATGTATAAAGTATGTAGTTACTGATATTATATATGATATTATACTGGAATTATAATATACCTATTTATCACTAATTTTTGAATCCATTAAAATTCTAAATAGAAATGAAATTAGAGTTCATGCTTACGTACGACTTACCATCTACATGAACGATTAATTTCATTTCATATGTACAAATGTAATGTAATGTTATAAATACATTTATATACTAGATAGATTTGACATATATTATATCTAAATCACAAATATCATTATAGATATATTGTAATTTTCTTCACATGGACAAATTGTAATTCTAACGAGTTCATTTTAAACTCAAATTCCGAACATCGACAAAATGTCCACTATGAACAAAAATAATTAACTAATTGTCCTTTCAAGGTAATAAGTGATATAAAAGGAATAATATACTAGAAAAAGGTTCTTAATCAAGTTTAAATTAACTAATTTTTGTTATTCAGAAAGAACATGAAACATACAAGACATGTCAGACTCGAGGTAAGGGGTTTTCATCTCACTTTTTTTCCCGTGAGATTCATGTTATATTGGCCCTATTTCCTTTTCTACTGTGTATTTCCTGACCAGGATTTTATTCATTGTGTAATATAATTCAATTAATGGATATTAAAATCATCATTTTATGATCTTTCTTTCATGTGGTGTTGGTATTGTATGTTACCAAATTAGTAAGGGAACCTTCCACTGTACTCTTTTTGTCAAAAACATCATTTTTGTAATGTCTTTTAATTTACATTTTATTATATAGGGCTATTCTCTTCTATATCGTTATTTATGAAAATTTTATTTCCATGTGATGAGATACCCTTTTATCATTCATCAACTCATTTTATGAATTGTAATGTGATGACTTTAAGCTGCCAATTTTTTTTAAAGGAACTTATAAACCTAGTTTCAATTCATTGGGTAAAACTTCTACTTCTTGATTATATCATTCTATTAATATGTGTGAAAGAAAACTAATTTTTTTTAAACTTAATATAAACTTATATTGTGTGTATTTATATTTTTCACATATAATTATGTCATTGATTTATCCTTAATATAAGGATACAATTATTCTAAGGGATTTTGTCTCAATTTACATTCCATTGATATTTATTTGTTGTTATACACCAAATCACTTTTGTATGGTGTATATACTTCCCTTTTATATATTATATAATGAATATACTTATTCTCATTATATTATAGGGATTTATTAATATTATTATATAATTATTTTTATTCATGTATTTTATGATGTGGTAATGGACTCTTTAACTAAACCAATATATTTAATTTTTTTAAATATTTATTCTTATAAATATTTCTCATTAATTTATATGTTTTCAAAATGGTTTTATGGATTTATTTTAATTGAAATTGGTGTTTTAAGATGTTAATTCCTTTATTATTTTCAAAGTGGTATGGGAAAATTTGATTAAAAATCACTTTATTAGCTGTTTTAAATGGTTTTGTAAATGGTTTGATAAACAATTGATCATGTCAATATCTTGAAATAATATATAGTGATTACAATGTGAGAATGTTAACATTCAATTATAGTTGTTTTATGCATTTTGAATATATTAGGGTTACTGGGAATTGTTTACGTATATGGGTGGTTCTATGATTAACCTAAGGATAGTGAGCTCGAGATAGCTCTCTAATGCATTGAGTAACGTGATGAAGGTAAAAATTAATGTTTCACCTAAGAGATTTACAGAATATACTATTATGGGTAATCCAAATGTAACTCTCTATAAAGATGTTAGAGATACATTGTATGTTTGATATGGATCCCACAAATTACATTTATGATTTTTGATTTCTGTTTATTATTCATAATTATTATAATTTCATGAGGCATGTTATGATTGAAAAGTATAGTTTCATTGATTTTAATTTTTTGATGGGATAATATTTTCTATCCTTATTCTATAACCCGTACTGAGTTTTTTAGGCCCATCCAATGTTTTGAAATGATATTCACAGGACATAATGATGATGAGGGTTAAGGATGGGATCATGGAAATGTAATTTTTTCTAAAAGATGGACCAAGACATGTTTCTTTCTTCAAGAGTTTTTATTTTATGAAAAAAATGAAACTGGGTAGACGTGTCTAATTTGTAATTTTTTATATGTGATGTAATATTTATGTACTTATTTTCTAAAATTATAATACTGAAAATATCAGCAATGTGAATTCTTAACTTAACTCATGATTATGTAATGTTTAAGGATGCTATCTTATTGTCACGACCCATCCTCGGGGCCCGTGTCGTGACTACCCCAAGCCCGCCTTCCATAGGCTAGGGGATGGCGACTAGCACTAAAGGCGTATATCCTGATAATTGGGAAGGCATTGCCTTTATAAAAGTAAACAAACACATAGAGTACAGGTGGAATCAATACACTAAGAACAAAATAAAGTGTTGAAAAGTAAGTGGGCCAGAATACAAACCCAATCTAAAGTACAACTACAACTAAACAAAAGTACAATAGAAAAAAACAATAGCGGGAAGAGTGGAAGCAACTCATGTGTCATCCTCCTCAGATCCTACCGGAAGGGTAGGTACAGATAGCGCAGCTCCTGGATCGTCCACCACAGATCCTACCAGAAGCGTAGGTATAGATAGCCTCCACAATGCTCTTGCCTATAAACCTCCTCCGAGTATCTTCTCACCATGAATTCCACCTCCGGTTACTGACTCGTCGTCAGGTCCACCTCCGGGCATCATCCAGTCTTCGAACACTCGGCCGCCGTCAGCACTGCCCGTCGCCTTCAACCAACACAATGAGGTGCGGGCATACATCTGGTAGGGGTGATTATAATGATACTCAGTAGGGATCCATAGACCATCAAAGTCTCACTATATCTTACAAGGATAACCACAAAGAAGATCTCAATAGATAACCTCTACTTAGGTATATTTCAATACATATACCCATGTTATCAAGTAACACATCTCAATCATGAGGAAACACAAAGATTATGAAATCAACGGATAACCACTAACTATGTATATTCCCATTCATATACCTATGTTATCAAGTGACCCATCTCAATCATGAGGTAAACACAAAGGTCATAGACTCAACTCAAACCAGGATTTTCATTATTGAAACCGTAACTGCAGAAGAGCACCCACGATGCGACGATCCCCCTTCCGGGACGCCTTCTTCCGCGACGAGCCTCCGTTCAACTGCCCTCGAGGTAGGGAATTAATTTGTGAATGTTAATGAACCTCATGTTACATCATTCTAAATAAAAGAGCACAGATCAACTAAACATTAAGTTGATTCGCGAACAATATGTTGTGGGTTGGGAATTCTTGATTACAGGGAAAACTGTTGGGGTAGTTTACTTTTGTTCATTAAAAAATTCCTTTGTCGTTCTTCGTCTTTTGGGCCGCTTGTTATTAACTTAACGGGAGGAGGTCAGACTGCACAAACACAATCTACTCTTCTCCCCCTTTGTTTTTTGGATTGTTTGTGGCATGATCAAGGCAGCGTGGTGCCGTTGCACAACGAGGAAATGAGAAAGAACGCGATAAAGAAGCGCGGTGCCGTTGTGCCACGCCGTTGAGGCCGAACGAAACCACGGCCGAAGTCGAGGCCGCGAGGGGGGGGGGGGGAATTCGAAGACTCTGCAGTTTTTTGTCAAAGTGCTGATCGACGGATGATGATGAGGTAGGCCGCAAAGGCGTTTTGAACCCTTCGTAGTGATCTTCGGCTCCCGGGAGGACCACCTGCGCCTTCCCCCTGTTCCACTCAGCTCAGCCACCCGAGCAGGCCACGCGCGCCTTCCCTCCTGTTCTGCTCAGCTCAGCCACCTTAGAAGGTCGGACCGGGCCACGCCTAGGACGGGTCGGGTAGCGTTGGCGGGGCCACACCCAAACGGGTTGGACCCGTACCCGGTTGGGGTCGACCCGATTCGGGCCGACCCGAGGGGGGGCATCGGGCCGGGTCAGATCGGTCATGAACCCCCTATCTTTAGACAGTTTCATTCAAAAGCTCATATCATGGGCCAATTTCCTCCTCTCAAAGCACCGACAGTTGCGATGTGATCCTTGGATTGACACAGTCGTTTCGGTATATTACACTCAAGGTTTTGAAGAACATTGAGTATGGCCGGATTTGGTTCGGATACGAAACCAACTGGGCCCTCGGAGCGGAAACACTTATATCTCGAGTTCCGGACGTCCGATTGACGTGTCATCAACTTTGTTGGATTCCTCTTGTTGAGACGGAACTTTTTACATACTTCTCCTGAGGTTTGGAAGCTGTTGGAATATGTCCGGGTTAGATTGTACCTGAAATCCAACTGGTCCCCTGGAATGGAAAAGCTGATAACTTTCATACCGGACGTCCGTTTGACGAACCGTCAGCGGATTTGGTGATCACATTGAGAAAAGGTACCTATGAGTATACCCTATTAGAGTTAGGGGTACAGTTGAGATATGTCCGGGTTGGTTCGCACACGAAACTAACCGGGCCCCTGGGACAAAAACGCAAATAACTCATAGACCGAGCGTCTGATTGACGCACCATCTGTTGTGTTGAGAGGCCTATGACGAGGCGGTCCTTTGAGATACTTCTTCGTGGGACTTTTTGATACTTGGAATATCTACCAGTAGCTCGTGGATCAGATCCTCCCAGAGACGAGCGTACGGAGTATGGAGACCATGTAGCCGGCTGAGACCCGACGACTACTTGACCGACTCGACTTGAAGTGAGTCGACTAGCCTAGTGGACGGAGCACTACTTTGTTTTGGTGTAGACCCATGGTGGATGGAGCACTTCTGAGCTTGACTGTAGACCTGCAGTACTCGTCCAAAGAGTACCTCTGTAGGCTATCAGGGTGTGTGCACTACTGTCTTTGTGAGGCTTACCCTAGTGGGAAGCACTACTGTGTTAGGATGGCTGACCCGCGGTACACAACAGTAGGAGTACCTCAGCAGTCATAGGTTAGTGAGTAGTACCTCGGAGTCGTGATAAGACCACTGTACAATCCAGAGATGGTGCTCTTTAGCAGTTACGGTTTCGATAAGGAAAATATTGGTTTGAGCTGAGTCTATGACCTTTTTGTTTACCTCATGACTGAGATGGGTCACTTGATAACTTAAGTATATGTATGGGCATATATTTATGAAGTGGTTATTTGTTGATTTAATAATCATTGTGTTTCCCCTTGATTGAGATGGGTTACTTGATAACTTGGGTATATGTATAGGAATATACCTACGTAGAGGTTATCTTTTGAGATCTTCTTTTTTGTTATCTTTGTTGGATTTAGTGAGACCTTGAGGGTATCGGGGTCCCTACTGAGTATCGTTATACTCACCCCTGCACGGGCTATGCCCGCACCTTGTTGTGTTGGTTACAAACGACGGGTAGTGCTGACGGAGACCGAGTGTTCGAAGACTGGACAATACCCAGAGGTGGACCTCACGATGAGTCAGTAACAGGAGGTGGACTTCACAGCGTGACGATACTCGGAGGAGGTTGACGGGAAAGAGCATTGTGGAGGCTATCTGTACCTACCCTTTAGGTAGGATCCGTGGTGGACGATCTAGGAGCTATGTTATATGTACCTACCCTTCAGGTAGGATACGAGGAGGACACTCAGGAGCTGCTTCCTCTCTTCCAGCTGTTGTCTTTTTTTGTTGTACTTTTTTTCAGTTGTATATGTACTTTTGATTGGGTTTGTATTCTGACCACTTACTTTTTATCACTTTCTTTTGTTCTTAGGGTATTGCTTACGCTTTTACACTATGTGTTTGTTTACTTTTATAAAGGAAATGCCTTCCCAGTTATCGGGATTTATGCCTTTGGTGCTAGTCGCCAGCCCCTGGTCTATGGAAGGAAGGCTTGGGGAAGTCACAGCGTGGGCCCCGAGGATGGGTCGTGACACTTATAGTTGGTATCAATGGTCGGTTTAGACAAATTTAAGTTTTAGGAGTTTTTGTTAATTGAATGGTTAGTCCCTATATCTATTATTTCAGAAACATTATTTTATTATATCTTTTTTAGATCAATTAAATTCTATTACAAAGGGATAGAGGAGGATCTCAAATGATATTCTTATCTATTCCTGATGATTTTCTTGGAATAATTATTGCAATGTCATGCCCGGACGATTCTAAAACATTTTCTAACATACAACACAATTGCAATGAATTGTTTGAGATATCAAACGCATCCATTATACCTTGATACCATCATGGATCATGGGTTTTATTTAATAAAATCATTTTTTCCAATAGTCTCTTATTTTCAAGAAAGGAAAATATTATCAAGGAATTTTCATATATTTTACCTTATCACAAGATTTGGAAGCATATTACGATTTTGACGAAAGGTGTTGAAGAAAGAGACCTTTGCACAACTTATTTATATTTGATTTTAAATTATAGTCTTCCAGTACATACTTATGGTATTTTAAAAGTACTATTGATTGAATTTCGCAACTCAAAATCATTCGGAATATTTTATTAAAATAAAATTTAATCATATTTTATGAAATTATATGTTATACATGATTATTTTTCAAAACTATTATTATGTGAACACCCATATGACCCAAGTTGTACATGGTGTATTTGGATGATGGAGGCAAATGATTTTGAAGGTTCTCTAAATCATTTTTGATTTGCATGGTTTTTCTACCTATGTGAAAAAGATGATGATGAAACCATGTAGACAACATGATCAAGGTATGATGTTATTTATATTGGGAATATCATTATTTTATCATATGGTGGTGAAATATGAAAATGAAAAAATATACAAGTCTTAATTATGATGTTGAGGTCTTATTGAGTTGGAATGAAAATGATAGGTATAAGACAAACTTTGAGGTTAAAATGTGTTAGGGTTATTTTTTAGTTTTATAATAAGGAAAAATCATAAGATGTGTGAGAACCCGTCGCATCTAGAAAGGCTATAGGAATCGAACCCACAATCGACGGGTGACAATGGCGCATCACCTACCCCAGGCCTACGTGAATTCCCCAGATAGTATAACATATTTTTTTAGTACAATTATTTCATGGAATATGAATAAGTTGATTTTGGGAACTTATGTTTATAAAATGAATATCTTTTGTATAGAAAAATGATTTGTTGATTAATTTATAAAGGATATTTTGGAAGAATAACTCTCTTTTGGGGAACTCTATATTCCTCAGGAATTTAGAATGCTATGGGATTTCAATTTTGGATTAATGGTTGAAATTTTATTTTGGAAGAATATATTTTATTATTTTGTAAATATGGGTATATGGGTTATTTATGGAAATGATAAATATATCATATATATTATGTGATTAGGTTAATTAGACTTTTGTATGAGACTTTAAGAGTAGTCGATGTTATTTTGAGATAAATGTTAAGATTTATCATGGAAGACTGGGTTATCAAATCCTTCTAAATAATTGGGTTTCAATCATAGTTTGGATTTTAATGAGGTATTTTGAGGACAATTTTGAATTGAATTGTATTTTTTGTTATTTTGGAATTTTTATATAATGTTAGTGACTAAGAGTAGTATTACTCATTAAAATGGATTATAATTTTTGGGGATTAACTGATCTCGTACTAACAATTTTTGGTTTCAGTTAATGTTTACAAGCATGGGAAATATATTGTTCGTTGTATTGGGATTAAGTGATTCTATAGAAGTTTTTATTGAACATCATGTGTCACCATGTTATCTTTAATACACATCGGTTGAAGAAAATATTAGTTTTTTTAAGATTCTTATTAACGGACGAAACTCCACATGATAAGTAAGTATATTTCTTTCTGTTCTTAGTCAATCTCATCAATAAATTCTCCAACATTATTAAAGGGAACTTAAAACAAAAAAACTTGTCTATTTACTTTTCCTACTAGTGAATCAAAGATTGTTTAACCCATTAGAAGTTTGTGATTTTCTAGGGGTTAACATTCTCTTAATCATGTTTTTGATCACTCTCCATCTGAACATGACACATAGTTTCTTCTCAATATACAGGTTTTCAGGGAATCCTAATTTAGGTTGTCTCATGTGACCTTTTTACCTCTCTTATTCTTTTTATTGTGATATTATTTTTGACTCATTTTCCACTGTGTGACTTTCAATGATGTTTACAAACCCAATTTTAAAATTGAGAGGACACAATTCCCAAAAAAGGGGTAGGATGTAACAACCCAGGTATTTATATAATAATACAATTTTTCATTTAAGAATTATGAATAAAATATTAATTTAAATTTAAATTGGATTATATATTCAATGGAATACCCGACACACAACAATGGGTTTCTCTGAAAATATCATTTTTCACATAATGCTGAGTTGTCCTGCAAAATAATAATAAAATATTATTTTAAATGGCAGTTACTACTAGACATTATATTGGGGAGAATGAATAGAACTAAATATAGTTAGATTAAACATTTGTTTTAAATGTATTTACATTTATGAAAATAAAAGTTAGATACTTAAAGTGTTAATGAATTCATATTAAAACATAAATACACTAATATTCATTAAAAGGTCGATTTACCACCTTTTGACTGTGAACCCTATAAAAATATTTTTTTTTTACTTTTATATGTTCTATATTAAAAAATAAAACTATTCTTTAGAACTGGGACATCAAAATTTACTTTGTGTAAAATTTTGGTATTTTTCTGATAAAAAATATTTTTAATGAATATTGAAAAATACTATATTTTATTTCAAAATTGCCTTTGAATATAATATATTTATATGGTTATATTACCGTTTAATTAGTTTTAAAGTGTAATTAGATTATTGTTTTACCATTTAATCTAATTTTGGTCATTGGAATTTATTTCATTTAGAAATTGGACATAAACAATTGTCTATCTTTTAATAATATTTATTTCATTAAAAGAGTTTTTGTTTTGACAATGGGAATTATTTTTAAATTAATTAATGAAAATTATATGTTATTAATTTTTTAAAATAGAAATTATTTTTGAATTCAGAATATCATATATATATTATGCTTATGTTTTGGTATTTGTTTTGAAAACTATAAATTTTTTATGAATAGTTAAAACAATGAGTAGTTGTTTAAAAAATTTAATTTTCATTTAAATGAAATTTTAATGCTTCTATGACTTGAATTTCAAAAATATAACACACATGGTTATTAATAGTAAGTAAAATGTGGTTCAATAAGATGAAAATAATTTTTCTTGAATAACAACTTTTTACATTTAATTACCACAGTAAAAGTTAAATACGGTAATTCAAGGTAAAAGTAATATTATAATAATATAAAATTACCATAACAGTTGTCCTAAATTTATTGGATGAGTCATGGATGACCAATAAATTCCTTGGGTGAGATTTGTGTCCTGTGAAAGCCATTTGGGTAAGATAATGACATTAATACCATGTTATTTATAGTAAAAATAATAATATCATAAACATGTACTATTTTGTTGAAATTTTTTTTAATGTGGTGTTATTTAATTGAAAATTTTGACTATAAATATTCATTATGAATCTAAAATGATTTTTTCCGTCATGTATTTTTTTTAATTTTTAGACATCAAATAAATAATATTATTTATGACATAATAATAATGCTTTGTTTACCACATTAATGAATGATTTAAATAAATAATATCATAAAAAATATAAAAGAAATATTGAAAACCATTCCAATTCTTATTTTTTGATTTTATTTCTAACAATAGTCATCTTATCTTCTACGTTCATAAGTTTTGGACTTTTAGAAACTGGAAATCATTATATAATAAAATATTATTTTGAAACATTCTTAAAGATCCCCTCCCCCCTTATAAAAAGACCTCACATCTAACCCATTACATTCATTTCTCAAGCCCCATGGATCATCCAAACTCTTCCAAAATAATCTATAATGATCCATCTCTTCCACCTACAAGATTTACCTTTGTCAAAAGTCCCTTCAATAAATCCTTTTGGTTCAAACCAAATAGAGTGACCTGATTTAAAGGTAACACCTTATCTTAAGTCCTTCTCTATCATTTTACTTCTCCAACCCCCTATGTAATATTCTAGGTAAATAAAGAATAAAATTTTTTCATATTTATTAATATTTACGAATTAAATATTAATTTTACTTTAAAGGGGTTGCTATGTTCGATAGCGTACCTGATACGCAACAAAGAGTTTCTTTGAAATATTATGTTGCACACTAGTAATAAAACAATATTATTTTAAATGGTAGTTAAAACGTAGCTGTTGTATAGGCATGAATGAATATAAATAACTAAAATATGATTATATATGTTTTTTAAATGTTTTTACATTTATCAAATAAAAGATAAAGCCTTAAAATATGAAAAGAATTCAATTTTAGGCATATATACTCTATCATTCAATAAAGGTCGACTTATCTTCTTTTGATGGAGAACCATCTATAAATATAGTTTTGGTCACTCTTATACATTACATAGTACCAAATAAAATTTTACTTTAGAATCGGGACATCAATATTTACTTTGTGTAAATTTTTGGTATTTTTCCGATAATGTTCATTTTTTAATGAATAGTGAAAAATGTTGTATTTTAATTCAAAACCTCTTTTTAATATAATTTATTTATATGATTAGATTATCATTTGAACTGGTTTTATTGTTCAATTAGAATATATTTTCACCATTTAATCCAATAGTGGTTGTTGTAATTAATTTCACTTTGAAATTGGACTTAAACTAGTGTCAATCTTTTGATAATTATTGGTTCATAAAAACACGCTATTTTCTATGACAGTGGAAATTAATTATTAAATTAATTAATGTAACTTATATGTATTGAATTTTGTAAAATAGATATCATTTTTGAATCTGTGATATCAAATATAGCATAGGGTTATGTTTTGGTATTTTTCTGAAAAACATCAATTTTTGAAGAATAGTGAAACCACTAAGTGGTACTTAAAAAAACTGTTTTTTTGTTTAAATGAAATTTTACCACCTATGTGTTTTGAATTTCCAAAATCCGACATACATGGTTGTCATTAGGATGTAAAATGTGGTTCAATGGGAGTAAAATAATTTTTGTTGGTGAATAGTAACTTTTATGTTTTTAATCGTGATTAGAGGTAGTTAGTGTAATTTAAGGTAAAAATAATGTTTAAATAACATGAAATGACCTAGACACATGTCATACCCATATTGTATGTGTCATGGACAACCAAGAAAACCCATGGGTCGATTTTTGGGACCCTATGGAGCCTCTTGGGTAAGATAATTACATTAATGCCGTTTATTTAAAGTAAAAGTAAAAATGACACAAACATGTATTGTTTTACTAAAAAAAATTTACATGGGGTTATACAAGTCAGTTTTTTGACTATAAATAGTAATTGGAATGATAAAAAGATTTCATACATCATGATATATTTTTTTATAATTTTTAGACATTATATAAATTAAATTATTTATGACACCATGATGATGCAGCGATTAACGCATTATTTAACGATTTAAATAAAATGAAAATATAATGTAAAATCTAATACCTAAACATGTCAAAAACCTATTTTATAGGTGGATTTAGAACTCTTATCATCTTATCCTGTAAATATATAATTTTTTCAACTTTTAAATCCGAAAATCATTTTATTATAAAGTAACCTTTTATAACATCCCAAGAGTGCCTCTCCTCTCCTCTTATAAAAGGCCCCCACCTATACCACCTTTCCTACACCTCTCAAGAATTTGGCTCAGACAAACCCTGCCCATTTTGTCTCTCCACATCCCTCTCTTACTCTTATAAGCCTCACATTGGGCAGGAGTCTTCCCAAGGAATCCTTTCAGCTAAAATAAAAAAGAGTTACCCATTTTAAAGGCAGTGTTTTCTCTTGTGTTCTTATGTCTTATTATGCTTCTCCAACCCCCTAAACTCTTTTTTAATTTCTTTTGTAACATAAACAGTATCATAAATATTCTAGGATGTTGGTATAAGAAGTATTCAAGCTACACTTATACACACCTACATCTAATGGTTAAAGATCATACAGTTTCTGTGGATGGCGAATTTCATCCTCATGAAACGATGATTGTTCAACACTCAAATTACACCTTAAAAGGTGGTCATTAAGATGTCACAATATTTATATATGATATATAATATGTTTATTATTTACTTAATCTTCTTTATTTTTCTTTTATGGAATAACTTTATGGTTTCTATTATGGGTAAACACAATATCTTTATTTTAGGTAGTGTGGACTGCCACCCCCTCAAAGTGATTTGATTCGTTAATACCATATTTGGTATGTATAAAAGATATATTGAATGATATTATATATGATATTATAAAGGAATTATAATATAACTTTATATCATTATTATTTATTTCAATTAAATTATGAGATAGAAATGAAAGTAGCGTTCATGCGTACGTACGGCTTACCGTCTCCATGAACGATGCATTTCATTTATTATCCCTAAATGTAATGTACTATTATAAGTACAAATATATAATGGATATATATGATGTATGTAACTTCTAAATCATGAATATAATTCTGGAATTAAAATATACATATCTCTCATTTAGTTTTAATTCCATTAATATGACATAGAAATGAAAGTAGCATTCATGCATACGTACGACTTACCGTCTCCATGAATGGTTCATTTCATTTATTACCTATAAATGATTATATAATATTATAAATGCATGTATATAATGGATATATATGATATATATGTCATAGACATCATGAATATCATTCTTGAGATAATGGATATTTTACAGCGTGAACAACTTGTAAATATAAGAAGTTCACTTTTGACTCAAGTACCAAATATCAACAAAATGACCGTTATTAACTTAAATGATTACATAATGTTCATAACATGGTAATAATTGAAATAAAAGGAATAATGAACTTGATAAGGGTTCTTAATAAAGTATAAATTAACTCAAGATTATTATTCAGGACATTAAAGAATGATCGTGTCAAGTCGGACCCGAGGTATTGGACGTCGTCTCATTCTCCTTTCATTGAGAAATATTTTTTTATACACAAACTTATTTTATACGGTGTATAAACCCCTTCGACTTTTATGTTAATCCAAAATGAATCATTTTATAAAAAACACTTTACTAAATGAGAAAAGGGAATGTTTTTGTCATACGTATGCGGCGACAATGACTTCTCCGTTGCCGTGACCATTATTTGAGTTTCGTCTTCCTCTACAAGCCATACATTTTTTTAAATGACAAATTTAATACCATGTTTTAATTTTTTTTATTTTGGTATTGAAAATGGTTTTCATAATGTTTTCTTTATATCAATGTGTTTATTGATATCTTGCGATTGAAATGTGGAAATGTTATGTTTCCTTTATGCATGTTTTCTGTGATATAATTATGTTATGGTTCTTTGGCATTGTTATGAAGATGGGTGGTTCCGTGATAAACTAAGGGTGGGTGAGCCTGATATATCTCTCCAATTCATTGGGTAATGCGAAGGGGTTAAATCTTACGGTATCTCTGAAGAGATTTTGGGAATATACTGTGATGGGTATTCCAAACGTAACCAAGAGGGTTACTCCCTACGTAAGAATGTTATGAATGCATCAGGTTACCATTATGTCTTATGATTTCTATGTATTATTTGTGATTTGATGAGGTATGTTAATGTGATTATGTTTTATGAGTAATGTATGATTTCATTGATTCTTACGTATACATGTACTCATGTTTCCTTTACATATTTTTTTATCCCTTACAGAGATTTTTATGATCATCCCATGTTTTTGAAATGTTTTTCACAGGTCAAGGGAAAGGGACATGATGTGACGATAGTTTCAAGGAAGTGTCAATAAACAATCCATGTTTTATTTTAAATATGTTTCCATTGATGGGAAAAATGAGTACTATCTTTTATGTAACCACATTGTTTAAATGTGTCATTTAATTCATGTTTTATGATCTAATTCTCTAAAACACTAAACCTGAAAAGATCTTCAACATGTATTCATGATGTAACTCAAGATTAAGTAATGTTTAATGTTGGGGCCTTATAGTTGGTATTAGAGGTTGGTTTAGATAACTTTAGGGGTTAGAATTCTATTAAATGATTATACAAAAATATTTTTTTATGGTCAAATTCAAATGATATAGCATTTAAAGATTACAATGTTGATTCACCTAATATATTTATGTGTTAATAATGGTTTTTCATAGAAGAAATAGATCATCTTTTCTGGGAAGGAATACAGAGGGAAATGAACTTTCAAATCGGTATACTGAGATGGTCTGAATAAGAACTAAACATTTTGTTGCAGTGATGGTTCAGTTGACTCAGGAGTTGAAAAAAAGATTGGTGAATCCTCTAGTTTTGGAACTACCTTCCAGGAATGGTGTGTTTGTTATCTACAGTGATGCTTCATTGAAAGGACTTGGTTGCGTCCTAATGCAGAATGATTAGTTAATTGCTTATGCTTCACGTCAGTTGAAAACTAATGAGATAAATTACTCTACATATGATTTGGAATTAGCTGCTGTTGTTTTTTCTTTAAAAATTTGGAGGAATCATGTGTATAGAGTAGAGTGTGAAATATATATACCGATCACAAAAGTTTAAAGTATGTATTCACTCAGAAATAATTGAATATGAGACAGAGGATATGGCTAGAATTAATCTAGGATTATGATTGTACAATTCATTACCATCCGATAAAAGAAAATAAAGTGGCTGATTCTTTGAGTCGAAAATGTAATGATTCATTAACAATGTGTCATTTGGAACGTGATTCTTTGTTTAAGGATTTGATGATCTTTGGCATAGAAGTTGTTGGTGCAGGATTTCTTTCTGTTCTGTTTCAAGTATCAGTGAAATCTTCCCTATCAGACAAGATTAAGCAAGCACATAAGAAAGACAATGGGATACAGAAAAAGGTAGAGCTGGTTCAGAAGGGTATGTTTCTTGAATTTAACATTGATAATGATTGTGTTTTGAGGTTTGGGAAGAGATTATGTGTGTCTGGTGATTCACAGTTGAATAATTAGTTGTTATGTGAGTCTCATAGTTCCCTGTTTTCAGTTCATCTTGGCAGTACTAAGATGTACAGAGATCTGTGGGAGTATTACTGGTCGGATGGAATAAAAAGAGATATTGTTGATTGTACTGTGAAGTTTTAGACTTGTCAGCAGTTTAAAGATGAGTGGCAATTAACGAAAGGGATACTTCAGCCTTTACCAGTGACAGAGTGGAAATGGGAAAATATATCCCTGGAATTCGTTGTGGGATTTCCGAAGACACCTCAAGGTAATAATGTAATCTGGGTTATTGTTGATCGCTTGACTAAATCTTTTCATTTCCTTCCTATTAGAGATAATTTATCTCTAGATCAACTTTCTCAATTGTATCATAAAGAGGTAATCAAGTTGAATGTTGTTATTCTATCTATTGTATCTGATTTTCATCCCAAGTTTACTTCTAACTTTTGGAAAGGCCTTTAGAAGACGTTGGATACTGAATTAAATATTAGTACATATTTTCATCCTCAATCAGATGGGCAGTCAGAAAGAAAAATTCAGACGTTGGAGGATATGATACATGCTTGTTCGATGGATTATTAGGGAAGTTGGGACCAACATCTTTCTTTGTATGATCTTTCATATAATAACAGTTTTCATTCCAGTATACAGATGGCTCCATTTGAAGCATTATATGGGAAGTGGTGTCGAACTCCAGCTTTTTGGGATGATGTGTGTGAAAGGAAGCTGATGGGACTAGACTTGGTAGAAGAGATGGCAGAAAAAGTTCAATTGATTCTGAAACACATGAGAACAGCTCAGAGTAGGCAAAACAGTTATGTAGACAACAAGAGTAAGGTTCTATCTTTCGAGGTAGGTGATCGTGTTTTTCTCAAAGTTTCATTGTGGAAAAGTGTGATGAGATTTGGTAAGAAATGAAAGCTGAGTCCTAGGTTCATTGTACCATATGAAATTCTAGAGAGAGTTGGATTAGTTTCTTACCGAATGGCTTTATCTCTGATTTTATCTCAGGTACACAATGTTTTTCATGTTTCGATATTGAGAATGTTTATGCCAGATCGATCTCATGTTTTGAGTTCAGAGGTGGTTTATCGGGAAGAGTATATATCTTATGAGAAACAACCTGTCCAGATTGTTGACCACAGGGAGCATGTGTTTCCGAATAAGGTTATTAATCAGGTAATGGTTTTGTGGAAAAACCACATGAGTGAAGATGTAACATGGTAATCAGAAAATTCTATGAGGGATAAATACCACCACTTATTTTGATAAGTGAATAAAATTGTGAGGACGCAATTCCCAATATGGGGGAATGATGTAACATCCTATGTAAAAAAGAATAAATCATTTTCATATTTATTAATATTTACTAATTAAATATTAATTTTACATTAATGGGGTTTCTATGTTCGATAGCGTACTTGATACACAACAAATAGTTTCTTTGAAATCTTACGTTGCACACTAGTAATAAACGAATATTATTTTAAATTTTAGTTAACACGTAGATGTTGTCTTGGCAGGAATGACTAGAAATAACTAAAATATGATTATATATGTTTTTTAACTGTTTTTACATTGATCAATTAAATGATAAAGGTTTAAAATACAAAAAGAATTCAATTTTAGGCATATATACTCTAACATTCCCAATAGGTCGACTTATCCCCTTTTGATGGTGAACCCTATATAAATATAGTTTTTTTTCACTCTTATACATTCTATTGGACCAAATAAAATTCTTCTTTAGAATCAAGACATCAAAATTTTCTTGGTGTAAATTTTTGGTATTTTTCCGATAAAGTTCATTTTTTAATGAATAGTGATAAATGTTGTATTTTAATTCGAAACTTCTTTTTAATCTAATTTAATTATATGATTAGATAATAATTTGAATCGGTATTAAAGTGAAATTATAATTTATTTTTACCATTTAATCCAACAGTGGTCGTTGGAATTAATTTCACTTTGAAATTGGACTTAAACTAGTGTCAATCTTTTGATACTTATTGTCTCATAAAAACACACTATTTGCTCTGAGAGTGGGAATTAATTATTGAATTAATTAATTTAACTTATATGTTTTGAATTTTATAAAATAGACATCATTTTGGAATCCATAATATCAAATATAGCTTAGTGTGATGTTTTGGTATTTTTATGAAACTGTTCAATTTTTGTTAAATAGTGAAACAACTAAGTGGTACTTAATAAAACTGTTTTTTTGTTTAAATGAATTTTTACCACCTCTGTGTTTTGAAATTAAAAAATCCAAAATACATGGTTTTAATTAAGAAGTAAAATGTTGTTCAATGGGATTAAAATATTTTTTTTGGTGAATAGTAACTTGTAAGTTTTTAATCATAATTAGAGGTAATTAATGTAATTTATGGTAAAAATAATGTTTTAATATTATGAAATGTCATTGACACATGTCCTACCCTTATTGGAAGTGTCATGGAAGACCAAGAAAACCCATGGTTCGTTTTTTGGGTCCCCATAGAGCCACTTGGGTAAGATAATGACATTAATGCCTTTTATTTAAAGTAAAAGTAAAAATGACACAAACATGTATTGTTTTACTAAATAAATTTTTACATGGGTTTATACAAGTTAGATTTTTGACTCTAAAAAGAAATTGGAAAGCTAAAAATATTTCCTACATCATGATATTTGTTTTATAATTTTTATACTTTATATAAATTAAATTATTTATGAAACTATGATGATGCAGTGATTACCTCATTATTTAACGATTTAAATAAAATGAAAAGATAATGTAACATCTAAGACCAATACATGTAAAAAACCTATTGGATTGTTGTATTTCGAACTCTTATCACCTTATCCTCGAAATATATAATTTTGGGACCTTATATATCCGAAAATAATTTTATAATAAAGTAACCTTTTATATCATCCCAAGAGTGCCCCTCCTCTCCTCTTATAAAAGGCCCCCACCTCTACCACCTTACCCACACCTCTCAAGCCTTTGGATCGGCCAAAACAAGCCCATTTTGCCTCTCCACATACCTCTATTACTCCAAGAATCCTTACCATGGGCAGAAGTCTTCCCATTGAATCCTTTGATCTAAAATCAAAAAGAGTTACCTGTTTTAAAGGTAGTGTCTTCTCTTGTGTTCTTATGTTTTATTTTGCTTCTCCAACCCCCTAAACACTTTTTTTTCATTTATTTTGTAACAACACAAGTATAATTAATATAATAGGATGTTGTTATATGAATTATTATAGCTACACATACACACACCTACATCTAATGGTTAAAGAACATACTGTTTCTGTGGATGGCAAATTTCTGCCTCACGAAACGATGATTGTTCAACACTCATATAACACCTTAAAAGGTGGCCATTAAGATGTCACTATATTTAAATAGGATATATAATATGTTTATGTTTTACTTATGATTCTGATTTTTTTATTTATGGCATACCTTTATGGTTTCCATTATGGGTAAACACGATATCTTCATTTTAGGAAGTGCGGACTACCTCCCCCTCAATGTGATTTGATTCGTTAATACCATATGTGCGACGTATAAAGGATAGATTCAATTAAATTATATATTATATTATACTGGAATTATAATTTACCTTTATATAATTATTATTTCTTTCTATTAAAGTATGAGATAGAAATGAAAGTACCGTCCATGCGTACGTACGGCTTACTGTCTCCATAAGCGGTGCATTTCATTTCTTATCCCCAAATGTAATGTACTATTATAAGTACATATATATAATGGATATATATGATGTATGTTACATCTAAATGATGAATATAATTCTGGAATTAAAATATACATATCTCTCATTTAGTTTTAATTCCATTAATATGACATAGAAATTAAATTATCATTCATGCGTACATTCGACTTACCGTCTCCATGAACGGTGCATTTTTTTCTTACATCTATATGATTATGTAATATTATAAATGCAGGTATATACTAGATATATATGATATATATGGCATCTACATCATGAATATCATTCTTTAGATAATGGATATTTGACTACGTGAACAACTTGTAAATATAAGAAGTTCACTTTTGACTCAAGTACCAAATATCGAAAAAATGACCGTTATTAACTTAAATGATTACATAATGTTAATAACAAGGTAATAAGTGATATAAAAGTAATAATGAAATTAAAAAAGGTTCTTAATCAAGTAGAAATTAACTCAAGTTTATTATTCCGGACAATAATGAATGATTGAGTCAAGTCGGACCCGAGGTATGGGATTTCGTCTCAATCTCCCTTCATTGAGGCATATATTGTTTTATACACAACCTTCATTTATACAGTGTATAAAAACCATTGAATTTTATGTTTTTATAAAAGGAATCTTTTTATACAAATCATTTTACTAAATGACAAAAGGGAATGTTTTTGTCGTACGTATGTGGCGACAACGACTTCTCCGCCACCGTGACTATTATTTGAGTTTCGGCTTCCTCTAAAATCCATTCATTTTTTTAAATGAAAAATAAATACCATGTTTTACTTTTCTTTTATTTTGGTATTGAAAATGGTTTTCATAATTTTTTTATTATATCAATGTGTTTATTGATATCTTTCCATTTAAATGTGGAAGTGTTATGTTTCTTTTATGAATGTTTTATGTGATACGATTATGTTATGGTTCGTGGGAATTATTATGAAGATGGGTGGTTTCGTGATAAACTAAGGGCGGGTGAGGCTGATATATCTCTCCAATGCATTGGGTAATGCGAAGGGGTTAAACATTAAGGGTTCTCCGTTGATATTTTGGGAATATACTATGATGGGTATTCCAAACGTAACCAAGAGGGTTACTCCCTACATAAGAATGTTATGAATCCCTCAAGTAATGTTTATGTCTTATGATTTCTATGTATTATTCGTGATTTGATGAGGTATGTTAATGTGCTTTTGTTTTATGAGTAAAGTATGATTTCATTGATTCTTATGTATACATGTAGTCATGTTTCCTTTCCATATTTTTATATCCCTTACTGAGCTTTTTATGCCCATCCCATGTTTTTGAAATGTTTTTCCTAGGTAAAGGGAAAGGTACCTGATGTGATGATAGTGTTAAGGAAGTGTCAAAAAAGAATCAATGTTTTATTTTAAATATGTTTCTGTTGATGAGAAAAATGAGTGTTATCTCTTATGTAACCAATTTGTTTAAATGTGGAATGTACTTCTTGTTTTATGATCTAATTCTCTAAAACTCTAAACCTGAAAAGATCCTCAACGTGTATTCTTGAAGTTACTCAAGATTAAGTAATGTTTAAGGCTGGGGCCTTATACCCTAACCCTTATTTATTATTTTCTTTTAACAAAACAACATTATCTTAAATATAATATGTTGTTGTTATTAGATGTATTCAAACTACACTTACACACAGCTCTGTCTCGTGGGTAAAGAACATATTGTTTCTATGGACGGTGAACTACTGCCTCATGAAATGATGACTATTAAATATTATCCTACTACCTCTTATCGGTGCCATTAATATGGAAATGTATTTACATGTGATATATATTATATTTATATTTCATCTTTACATCATTATTTTTCATTTATATCATACATTTATGGTTTCCATAATGGGTAAATATGATAATTTCATTTGAGAAAGTATAGACTACCGCCGACTCAAAGTAATATAACTCAGTCATGCCTTACATGGAATATATAATGGATGGATTTAATGAAATTATATATGATATAATACTGTAATTAAAATATTCCTATGCATAATAATTTTATTAATCCTTTAAAATGATAAATTGAAAAGAAAGTAGCGTTTAGTCGTACGTGCAGCTTACCGTATGCATGAATTATGAATTTCATTTATTATATTCAAATGTTATGTAATATTATAAATAAATATATATACAGGATATACAGGATATATATGATATCTAAATAATGAATATCATTATGGAGATAGTTAACTTTTGATCACATGGACAAATTGTAATTATAACATGTTAATTTTTAACTCAAATTCTGATCATCGACAAAATCTTCGATATGAACTCAAATAATTATCCAATTATTTTTGAAAGGTAATTAGTGACATAAAAGAAATATTATACATGAATAAGGTTCTTAATCAAGTATAAATTCACTTATTTTATTTATTCAGGAATAACAAGGAACATGCAATACATGTCAGACTCAAGGTAAGGGGTTTTCATCTCACCTTTTATTCCCGTGAGATTCTTACAATATTTTCCCCTATTTCCATTTTTCTGGTGTATGTACTGACCATGATTTTATTATTTGTAAAATATAATTTAATTTATGGGTATTTACATCTTCATCGTATGATCTTTCTTTTATTTGGTGTATGTTTTGTAAGTTACGAAATTGGTAAGGGAACCATTCACCATACTCTTTTAGTCAAAGAATTCTTTTATGTCATGCATTTTAATTTACATTATCTTATTTCAGGATATGTTCTTATATATGATTATTTCTATACATTTTATGTCCATGTGATTATATACCCTTTTACCTTTCATCAACTAATTTTCGGAATTTTTATGAGACGTCGTTAGACTGTCGAATTTTTGTAAGGGAACTTCATAATCCAATTTCAATACTTTTTTTAACATCCACTTCTTGATTATATCATGATAAGAAAATGTGTTAATGGCCTATGATTTTTTTACACTTAATATCCACTTATATTGGGATTATTTTTATTTTTCACACATAATTAGGTCAATGTTTTATCTGTAATCTAAGGATATGATCTTTGTAAATAATTTTGTCTCAATTTACATTCCATTGAGGCTTATTTGTTATTATACATCAATTCACTTTTATTTGGTGTATAAAATTCACTTTGACAAATTTTATAATTAATATTCTTATTATCATGATATTATAAGCATTTATTCATTTTATTATGTAATTATTTTTATTCAAGTATTTTCTCAAGTGGTATGGGACTCTTTAACTTAATAATTGTTTTAAATGTTTTTAAAAATTTACCCTTATAAATATTTCACATTAATGTCCATGTTTTCAAAATGGTATGAATGATATATTATTATGTAAATTTGATTTTTTTAAATGTTAATTCCTTTAAAAGTTTAAAAGTTGTATGTGACTCTTTGATTCAAAAATATCATTATTAAATATTTTAAATGGTCTTGAAAATGGGTTAATAACACAGAGATTATGTCAATATCTTGAAATGATATATTGATATTGAAATGTGGAAATTTAATCCTTCCATTATTCTTGTTTTATGTGTTATGAATATTTTGTGGTTATTGGGAATTGTTTACATATACGCGTGGTTCCGTGATAAACCTAGGGTGGGTGAGTATGTGATATCTCTCCAATGAATTGGGGACATGACGGAGGCAAACGTTAATGTTTATCCTAAGTGATTTTGTGAATATATTATGATTGATATTCAAAATGTTACTCCCTACATAGCTGTGAAAGCTACAATGTATGTTTGATATGGATTCCACATGTTAGCTTTATGATTTATTATTTATGTGTGTTATTCATAAATCTTTTGATTTCATTAGGTATGTTTTGATTGAAATTATAGTTTCATTAATTTGAATTTGTTGATGGGATAATGTTTTCGTAATTTATTTGATAACCCTTACTGATCTTTTTATGTTCATCCGATGTTTGGAAATGTTTTTCATAGAACATATAGATGAATAGGGTCAAGGATGGGATCAAGGAAAAGTCATGTTGCCTAAAACCTTGAACTAGTCATGTTTCATTTTACGAGTTTTTATTTTATGAAAAAAATAGAACAATAGTAGAAGTGTCTACTTTTTCATTTTTGAAATGTAACATAATAGTTATGGCCTAATTCACTAAAACTATATACCTGAAAATATCTTCAATGTGAATTATTGACTTAATGGAATATTATTTAATGTTTATGGCTGGGGCCTTATATTAATAATCCAATTCCTTTCTATGGGTTCTTTAATTAATGATCAAGATTAATTTTAAGCGGAATTCATATTTATGGATGATAAAAATGGGGTCATATATCATATTCAAATGCATAAGTGTATATTTAAATTTCATGATATAGAATTTAAATTAAAAATAATCTCTGTAAAATGGGGTTGTGTATAAATAGTTTTCTCTTATATTTAGGTGTAGATGAAATGATTTTGATCACATAGTCGTGGTCATAATGATTATTTAGAAAAATGGTTTCCTTTAATTTTTGGTATTCAAATAATTGATATTGTTTTAACATGTTATAAAAATTTTCAGTTTTTTTTATTCTTTCTTGTATAATTTCAAAGATGTTTATTATTTTAAATTTTCCCCATGCGATTATGCTTTGCCTTAATTTTATGTATTTTACATAATTAGATAATTCACACGTGTTTTAAAATTAATAAGATATATACTAAGCCATGCTATTAATTTTATGTTTAATTAGAATAAAACTTATCTCGATTTGTATCTAGTTTAGGGGTTATAATTATCATATGTGGTCTAATGTCTTTTAGTATGATATTAATCATCTTCACTAGTTTTCTATCATGGTTAAAATCTGATACATTATGATATATTTCCTATTACTAAGAATCTGATCTATCACAATTCTTTTGTTTCTATTACCTCTGATAATAATTCAATTATATCATGTGATATTTTTTAAGAGTGTATAATGTAGTGTGATTATGGAGTAATTTTCTAAAGTGTTCTAAAATAATATGATAGAGTATCAATATCCCAAAAAAAATTCAGTCATTGGTTCATGTGACAGTTTTTTAGATGGATGATCAAAATCAAGAAATTAATGAATAATTTATGTAATGTTTATCATGTGTTACATTAAATAAATATTGATCCTCTTAATGAAACCATATATTTGTAGGGAATTTACCACCATCTACATTCTCTATATACTACAAAAATATTACTCATAAGGGGATGAAATCATATTAGGTAGAATTATAGAATGAATATTTAGATGGTAGAGTTCTATATCTTCCCAATGAGTGGAATATGATGTACACATCAACCAATAATATAAATATTGAGTAACTAGGGACCCCCATCTCAATTATTTTAAGTACAACTCACATACTAAATCTTCATTATTTCCTTCACCCTATCTCAATAAAAATATTATGTATATATATATAATACTTCATATTAATATGAACATCTAATAATCAATGAGTCCATATCTAATAAAAATAAATAAAAACCCAAATATTATATAATTTTCAACAGAAACCAATAGTGAATCAATTCTACACATATTAATAATTGTAACCCAAAACCTGCATAATATTCAAATTTAATAAGTTAGTGTGACCTGAAAATTAAACATATCAAAATACAACACATTGATATAATAATGTCAAGGAACACTGAGGGAAAAAAATTAGAAAATAAGTCATAAGAAATAACTTGTACTAACTAATGTTTTAAATTTTTATTAGTATCAAGGTTCAGTAGAAGAATTATTCCAAAATAATGTACTCCTACAATATGATAGAGAATAAAAGTTTTAATAATATATATATCTCAAATTTGTTTTTTAATAAACAAAATATATTAATTAAACCTTCTCTTATGTAAAATAACTTTACATTCAAAACATACATCTTAACCCAAAACACAAATAGGAATTCTCTACTAACTAAAATATTAACACGCACTAATTTATACAATGTATTGTTGAAAATTATACATCTAATGAAATCTAATACCACATCATTTTACTTATCATAATTTAATTTATACACAACCTTACTAACTAATTAAGATTTCCAATTGAATCATATAAGAACTATCTATAAATATATACTAATGTATGAATTCCCATTATGATTCATAATGAATCCAGTCATGTAAAACTAGACTCAAAAGTCAAAACTAAAGAAATATAATAGTTAGAATCAAAAATTCCCTCATTATTGTAACATACACAAACATTTTAATTAGATAAATTGTAATTTAAATCATTTGGTACACTAAAATCAATATAGGTTATAACCTCAATAAAATACGAAATTTAATTAATATATCTATACCCCTGAAAACAAAAGAATTTATATTAATAATTACCATCAATATGATATTAGGACAGAGATCACAAGGATAAATAATGATGGTAATGGGAAAACTGACCAAAATATTTCACCTGATGGAAATTAAAACAAATTTGAAATGATAAAAAATAACACATTTAGTACATTGTATATTAACCATGCATCTATGATTATAGATAGATACCATCATTAATATAAATTTTTAAAACCACTAATAATTTATAAATGTTGTTTTTATTTGAGGAGGATAAATAAACATTTTCAATCCCCTATAGATAGTAATTACATATCTACTGATTCTTCAACATAAAAAAGTTAATTGTTTTTCTTCATGTAAAGATTTATTTCAGATAAATAAAAAATTTATTCAATTAACAAAAATAACATATAACAAACAAAATAACTATACAAATAAATGATATGAAAATTAATTATCGAACATTTTTTCAAAAAAATAATAAATCCGGTGAATATTTAAATAGTGATATAATAAATTTATGTATAGACACTATCATTTTCATTGTAATTTTAAAAAATTATATTTAACATTTAATTATTTATATTCTCATATTCAGTGATTTTAATAAATGAATAAAAATTTTATTTATAATTTTATGAAATGAAAATTTTTAAGGATCACATAAATAATAGATTAAAAATTCATTTCATGTTTTATAGAATTTTTTATTATATAAAAATACTTATTAAAAAAGATAATTCATAATTTAAAAAATATTTATTAATCTTTTATAATAATATTTAAATCATATTCCAATAACAAAACTATAATATATTATATAGATGAATTTATGGTTGAGACAACATAAATAAAAAAAATAGTCAATAACTCCTTCAAACTCTATTAATCATGAAATACGATCAATTAATTTATATAGGATGTTATATATCAGTTGATATATAATGAAATTATTTTATTAAATAAATAATCTTATTAATAGATTGAGTTTCATAGATACCATTACAAAAAATCCAAAAATCATGGAAAACCATATTCCTAAATTATATAACCTCAATGACCTCAAATTAAAACATAATAAATAAGTTCATAAAAAACCTAATATAAATTCACACCATATATAAAATAGATAATGTAATGTAGAAATCTTTATTAATCTACCCAATACAATTCATGATAATGATTTTTTGGTCAATGTGCATTTCACGCTCCAATAGTGAAATACTACCAAAAATCCATAACCGACACACTATAAATAAAAATAAAATATTAGAGGTTTGATGAAAAAGATATGGGTGGTGGGTTACCTTGGATTTATTTAGATAAAAGCACCTCATAATATTCTCCATCCAAGAAGTCTTGTGAGAGAGATTTTAGTAAAAGGGGAATAATATCAATGAGGATCATATATCTTATGAAAATAATGAATCAATAGAATCCAAAATATATGTATAAATAAATTTAAAATAAATTATTAATCAAATAATATTTAAAAAAATAGATATGAGATACTAATACTCCATTTATCCCTCCACTATGTACCCGATAATCCACCATGAACCCCTTATACTGAACACCTCATTAGGTACTCGGTGATGGACTATCTGGTATATAATAAACTATGTAGTTTAAAACATCAAATAACCATCACCCCAATCATCACTTGAACAAATAAACTTCAAATTGAACCAATATATATATATATATATATATATACATTATTTCTTCATCAACTGAAAAAACCATCAATAAATATCAAAATGAAAACATAACTTCTGTGTTAACCAATAAATCTCCAATCTCTAAATTCATAATTATTTGTAAATAATTATAGGAAGATATGTGTGAAAACAATAAGACTTTGGAGTCTTGAGAATCTATTTACTATTCAATTTTTACCATTATTTACAATTCACTTTATATTCATTTATTATTATTTTAAGAGTAATTAGATTTAAAAGTTTCTAGTAATATAGATAAAATAAGTGTAACTCAATTATCATACATTTTTCTAGATAATGACTAACATAATGAAAATAGAATACCATTCATTTCACTAATTCCCTAAAAGTAACTTCTTAATAATTTTTAATAAAAAAAGGTACTGTGATATTATCATTATGTAGTGAATTTTTTGGAAATGAACAGTTATTTATTTAACTCATGAATGAAAATTACCTTTTTTTCACAGTGATGTATTGAGTTCAAAAATGATAAATCAAATGAATCAATTTAGTAAAATTGTATAAAATATCAATAGTGGGTTTAAAAATTATTTTCAACAATTATGAAATTTTTCGGAAGTATAAAATAAGAACAATAATATTTTATATATTGATACAATAATACAATCAAATCAACATCATATGTAATATTATGTTATATTTTTTATGGATTACCTAATTGGTCAAAATGGTTTTTAACACAATCCATCAGGTTGGTGTAACCTTCTTCATAGAAAATCCTATTTTTCTATCACATTTTATATCAATCCAACAACAAGGTAAAATGTTGTTGAAATTAAATTACAAAATGATATTGTGTTAAGTCAAAATATTAGAAAGTAATAATATGCTAACTCACACTATAAGTTATAGATATATTATATAATAAATTTCTTTTATAAAATAGGATATTGGAATGAAATTTTCCTATCAGCAATTCATAAAAAATTATAGAAAAATATTTTTAAAATAAATTACCATTATCTTTTTGGTTCATTAAGAAAAAATTAAAATCTAATAATCATAAAACTAAGTAAAATTAATGATGAATCAATAATTAATTATTAAAATTTTGTTGAATAGTGAAGAGACTATTAGAAAACAAACATTTTAATCCCTTATCTTCAGATATAGAAAAAATATTTTATATAGATAAATAACCCATAATGGCCATAAAAAGTGATATATAAAAACTAACAACAAGAATATAATGAAATAAAATATTTTTCATATTGAATATTTTATGCACTGTGACCTATAAATCCCAAGCTAATTCTCTTCAGACAAATTCTGCACCCTCTATCCTATCATCTATATATCTCTAAATACTCTTTATTCTTCGTCCTTTTTTAAATTGAAAGATTCATCAAATTTTATTGAAACATATAACTATAATGTTTAGAATTGGATCCATTATAATGCTCTCCTTTATTCATTCTCTTTATGGACAATTTTTTACTCCACCAACTTGAACAAAACATCCGAGTCAATATTATTATTTTTTAAGGGGATAGTATCCTCATTGTACAGTGTATCTAAATTTTATATCCCATAGAATTTTGTCACCTCACTTATCATTAGAACATGAAAATACGGAACACAATTTTTCAAAAAAAAATTAGAAATAAATACTATATAAATAGTGATTCCAAATTTTTTAGGCAAGCATAACTCCATGCGTGTAGTGAAGTTTATATAAATGAACTATTTTTTATTAATGGTGAAAAATTAAAAAACACAAGGGGAATAAATTGAATGATATTTATCTGATGTTAGTCTCATTAAAACCACATAGAAAATTACTCAAATAAGAGACTACTAAAAAAATCTACTAGCAATAAATCCAATAATAGATTAGAACGGTATATAATACCTAATAGTTCATAATCTATACATATAAAACTATAAAATCCCATTAAAAATTAGGATGACTTCATTTTACTGGCCTCAATACATATGTAAATAAATTATTTATTTTAAATCGATTCCCCCAAGATTTTATTTCTTATATGAATTTATAATCATATAAAATATATATTTAGTGGGTGAATAGATAGTCAATGTTAATTTTCTTTATCCAAAAAAGTCCTACTAAGAATCTAGATTCTTACATGTTCAATAAAATATGTGAATTATTCCATAATCAAAGAGGCCCACATTTTATATTTCATCAGAATCAATGGTCTTGTAATATTGACCATATTCTCATAAAAATAAAAAATTTGACCAATTAATCAAGTTAAAATATATATTTTATTGTCATGAAAGTATTTAAAATAACATTAAAAAATTTATTTTTTTCAAAAACACTAAAAATATTAAAAATAATATTTTTTAATTAAATATATATATAAATAAAATTTATTCATCTAAAAAAATCACATGCAATTTAAAAAAATTTATTTTTGAATCCTTAGGAAAACTTTAAATATAAAATTAAAGAATAGATTATTTTTGAATATCAAAATTCACTCACATTTTTAATAAATCACATCATCATGTAAATAAATATTTAAATATAATTAAATTACATAAATATTTAAAAGTAAATAAATAAAATCATTAAAATTTTATAATTTTAACTCTATAAAACATTTATTCTACCATTTTTACATTAAAATGAAATATTCAATGTAGAGTAAATTTGAAATACTAATTAAAAAATTAAAACATGATATGATTATTAAAAATTTAATAAATGATATTAAAATATATGTTCAAAAAAATGAAACTTAATAGAACATCAAATTCATCAACATGTAATAAATTGATGGTTTTTATAATTCATGTTTCTTACATTGATCAGATATGACAATTTAAATCTCCAAAATAAAAATCCTATATTTCATAAAGATAATTTATTTCCAAAAAAACTTGAATGTATGAAATAAAACAATAATCCATATATTATATGTCCCTTAAAAATATTTTATAAATATTTTTAATATAATTTTAAATGTTTTCTGGAATTATAAAATAAACTACTAAAATTGATAAAAAAATACTCCATACATTAAAGTATTACCATAAATTATTCAGTTATATCTAGTATTGAAAACACATACTAGTATATTATTCATTAAATTTTAATCATTTAAATTTATTAGATTAGTTACATTATCATTTGTTATATGAGCCACTTTAAGAATGAATAAACTCAATTTAAATGAAAAAATATATCCTCTTACATAATAGATAAGCTAAAAACTCATGAATCTCAAGAAATGAATGGTAGGTTACTTTCTAAACAACAAAACAGAAAAATTAAAAAGATTATTTCAAATAAAAAACGTATATTAAAAAAATTATAATATAATTCTATATTTTTTTATGAATATAATATTGAATGTGTAGTGATTTAAAATAATAAATGATTAGCTCATTGAATATAAAAAAATTAGGAAGTCAATGTTATAAAAAATTTCATTGATATTATAAAAAATAACAATTTGTATGAGGATGAAAATAATATTATAAAAATATAAATATTTTTATAAAAATATAATTTTTTTTTATTTCATGAAAATAAATATTGTTTAGAATAGTTGAAAGAAACGTCGGTACACATTAAATTGAATTTCATCCTCAAAAATGAATTATAAGGTTGATTTATTCATTAACTAATTAAATTTTCAAAAACACATAACTTAGGATATAGTATGTTGTTTTTTCGTAATATATTAATTATAAAAAAATGTTTTGATCATTTCATTATTGTGCCTAAAATATTAATTCATAAATAATTTCAACAATCACATAAAAATTATTATAAATCCTTCATATATGATTTTAGTTACATATCAATCTAATAATCAATTATAAAATGATAATATCATCACTAAAACACATTTCATCATATTTAGAATAAAAAAATTGATCCATCAAGAAATCCTTTTAGAAAAATTCAGTTAGAAAAACACAAATCAATAAAAAAATTACACAATATTTCATAAAATTATATATACAAAAAATCTTAAATTATGAAAAGTAATACCAAAATAATATAATATATATCCTTGGAATATATCTATAGAATCAAATAACCACTATCTGATGTTCTTATAATAATTACATCAAATAAAAATATAAAAACTTATTTAATTGAACAATAGAATTCCATTTGAGAAAAAATAAAAAAAAAATTAAATTTAAAAATAATAATAATTTAATGAAATAAATTATAATGTAATTAAGGATATCAATTTAGATTATATAAATATTTTTTTACTATGAAATTTTATTAAAAGAAAGATATCCACCCTTATATTAATCATAATACTCATGGTGAACATCATTCACATAGACCATTTCTATTAGCACAGGTTATTCTAAGTTGGAGTTTGGATGCTAGAATTTCTCTGGTCTATTTCACCAGTAAGATAAGAATTATGTATTTACATGAATCTCTCATCATTATTTCACAAAATTAAATTTTAATTTTCTTTAAAAATAGAATAAGCACAACTCAAATGTTCAATGAAATCATCACTGATAGTGAGAATAAGATCGGAAACTATTTTTACAATTTTAATTAAATCATGTATATCTCTAAAAAACTCTCACACAGGTATAATAATATCATGAGTATCATCATCAACAGTCTTGGATAAGACTTCTAGTGGAATATTTATGGGATTCTATGTTGATCAAATGAAATTATTTCCCAATCACTATTATCTAAAAAGTAGTATTATAGGCTAGCTCCTCAAATGGAAGCGTTTTATTTTTTCATTTGGGCGTATGATCACCCTCTATAATAGATTTTAGGTATCAATTAAATTTATATCATATAAATCATTTATGTGTTTGGATTTGTTATTGAATTAATTAAGTATATTAATATTAGTTTCATTTTTCATTCCAATATAGAGTGATGTTTACTCTAGGGAAATTGGTTCCGATTGGAATGATGAATAAAAAAAGTAGATATGAATATTAAAAGTATTTATGAGTGTCAAAAAGGAACACTTGTTGGAATATCCTAGAAACTGTTCTTAGAGATTTCACTATAGTGAACTTTTTTCTGGTCTCATTCACTATGAGAATTTAGAAATTTTTAATTTTGAGATCAAATTGGACTTTGAATTTTCCATAAAAATCTTATAGTACTCTATATATATTCAATAGATACATGTATATATTATTAGTTAGAATAAAGGTATTATTTCAAAAGGTTCATATATCATTCATCCTTGGTATTGGGGAATTATTTGAAATATTATCATGTAGTGAAGGGTGATGAAGGAAAATGGATAATCCATATCATGAGAATTGGTTATCTTCCTATAGATTTAATAACATCATTCATTAGGATTACATTCGTCTCTATCACTTTAGTAATCATTTAGTATTATAACTTTAACCTAAAAAAATTTCTTAATATTAAAAATTCTTATTATTAGTCAAACTCGTTATGAGTTAGAAGAAGATGACATTAAATATCAAAGATAATGATTATGAGTGTTTGGTAAATACTATATATCTATCATGGGGTGTGTTCAATAGGAACAATAGGTTGAACTATTCTCTAATCATTGAAGTATATGGTTAAATATAAAATAGGGATATCATATGTTGTTGTTAAATTTTTATAATGAACAAAAAAAATTACAGAATAAAATTTGTTTATCAAAACCATGAACTTTCTACAATAAGACATTGTTTTAAATATATTAGTCATTCATGAAATTGAAAATTTATATTGATTACTTAGATTATGTAATTTATTATTATTTGTTTCCATAATAATTAGAAATAAAAACCAATACAACCAATCAATAATCCCCAAAATCATGAATATAAGAATTATCTTTATGAATACCCTTTAATAATGATAAAATTATTATTATCCAAAATATTTAAAATGGATCAAATAGTATATTTAATAGACTTTTATGCATAAAAAATTTAATAATGATATTTCATGTAAATAATTCATAAAATATAGCATTATGTTAGAGACCGAAACATCATTATTAATTATGAAGAAGTATTTTTGTACTATTATTGGAATAAAAAATTGTCGAATGAAATAATTATAAAAGACAAATAAAATGTAAAAAACTTTTTAACGGGGTGAATTTCAACTAGGAATCAACATCTTGATCCCTATTTCAAATACTCCTCAACGTGAACTATTCAACTTCCATGAACCCTTTCACCATCATTCTGATGTTTCCACATTTGTACATTAGGAACATTATTCAAGGTAATGGGTCACTAGATGTGGTCACAAATGATTATTTAAATTCCTAACTCTATATACAAAATGAGGACCCCTAGTCTCATTGTTCGACAGATGGTTTCAAGGGGAGAATCCTCAAATATATTGTAGACCATGATTCAGGAAGCCAAATCTATTATGATCCCCCTATACAATATTTTCAAATCATAACTAAATGAATAATAATAGAAAATGGTAGTTCTACACATTAATTAACCAGGTCATTATAAGAGACTAATTTAGCATGTCATCATCATAAACATAGTGAAATAACATTCCACAGTGGTTTTCCCTAGTGATTAGAGTCTGAATGTTGGTACCTACTTTTCCCATAATGTGTTTTTCCCAAACATAGTTTTTCAAGAAAGGGATAAATCTTAGTAATTTGAGTCCACACATCTATGTTTTATTTTTTACATGGTACCCAATTGGGATAAATCAATATATGATATCTAAAGGACATAAAAAAGAAAATATTCACCATTGGATCCATGACTAGTTCACCTAAATAGGCACTGATTTTTGATATCCTCCAAATTGAGTACATAATTTACTAGCTTATCAAAACTGTTTTCGCTTTATTTGAGTCCAAATATTAGGGTTCACACCCTATCCTCAATACTCATACATCAATAAATCCATTTGTTATCAACCATATATCATATAATTTAGCATAGTTAATATATTTTCCAAAATAGTTTTTCAAACGTTTTACAACTCATTGTAAGCCACTATGGAGTTTACTATACCGAAACATCCTAAAAAACATTTAAAAATAGATGATGTGGTCGCACACTCCATCATGATATATTTTGATCATTTAATCCATTGTTAATTGAAATCATGTATCTTATAATGGATCTTAAAATTTCTGTTCAGCATAACTATTAGGATCATCAGTACATGAAAAATTATTTATTCCATTGTTAATGGGGATCCCTATCCTGGAGAGATAATTTTATAAATTCTTAAAGAATCCCTCTTGGGACAAATTGAAATGTTTTTTTGAACTGAATCCATTACATAAAGTATCCCAAAAAAATTCCTTTTTAGTATAGTTGATCAAATTAATGAAAATTGATCATTATTCATCCTGCATCCTATTCTAACTACCAACATACACCCACATAATCCAACTATCATGTAAAACCATAATGTTCCACACATTTATGAGTCTAACCGATACCATTATGAGGTCATTTTAACATTTTACTCCATTTCAAATGAAATTAGAATTCATTGAATTGGTTTTAGTTTGATGAATGTGAACTATAGGAATCTATGGTCCTATACATATGAATAAAAAATAGAGGATGGTAGAATAATAGTTTCATGAATATAAAAATCACATAATCATTACAAGTTTCATGAAAATAATATGTACATCAACTTTAATAGATATATGAACAAAAAATTATATTCCTCGATCATTGTTGTAGAACCCTAAAAGACCCCACTATTGTCCTTTCCAAAAAAAACATAAATTTTTTGGTGTTCTTAACTAAATGTAAATGAACTATATGGATTTTGATTGTTTTCATGAGGATATTTAGTTATCCAATAACATGGTTGAAATCCCCACTCCCCACAATTAATGTATTTAAAAATGATGATATATTAAGAGTCTCTTGAAAAAATAGATTTAACACATTTAATGATCAAATTATGAGGGTGAAGATTCATAATATACTATAACTATAAATCTTACATGTATGTGTAGTTTCAAATTATTTCATTCATTAAATATTCATTATTAATTTTGAGAAGTGTTTAAAAAATAAATTTTAAGTAAATAAAAGTATCGTAGACTAGGAAACAATAACTATGATGGGATGATCCACCCCCTCACATTACTGACCACATTGTTCAATTTTATGCACCATTCTTTTATCATAATGAAAACACACCCTTTCAAATTAGGTCCGCATAAATATAAAAATAATATTATTAGGGTGATCACACATGGGAAGAAAAAAATGATGATCCTGATTTGATCTATTTTACAAATGAAATATAAAAATTTTCCATGCACTCTTATATGTGATGTTGTGTTGATGTGTTTATTATTTTTGGTTCCCCCTTTAATATCTCATATCATATCAAAATTTCATAATTTAACACATTATCACTTGAATATATTCACAACTATGTTTTTGAAAACAACATGAAACCTTAACTAAGATAAAATAACTTATTTAGAGACAAGATATATGTATCCATTTCAATGACCACCAAAAACCTGTATTCCAGATGGATTTTTTTCCCACTCAGAACCATCAACATATAGTGGTGAATTTAATGGTTTCTGTGTAACACCCCGAACCCAGTTATGGAGACTCGGTGCATTATTTTAATACATTGGAATGACTATAATGAATCAAGTCCCGATGGACTGATCAGTGTAGCAGTCTTGGAAAATAGATTACATACAGTAATGTTACATTACACTTCATAACATACAAAACAACATAAATAAACCTTCATGAACGTCATTATTCTCTTGGATTAAACCTACATATCAATCACAATAAACTTCTTAGAATCTTGAGAAAAATAAAACATAGAAAGGGGTGAGCTTATATTCTCATTAAGGATAACAATTCAATGTAATCCTTCATAAGTAAGCATAAAAATTTAAGGCAATGTATAACTAAAAAAATCCTTTTAAACATGAACTTCATCATAATCTGGAAAAAAATAAAATGAAGTAATTCCATTTACTTGTTCACAAGGATATTATACTAGTCGAATAATCATATGAAATATCACTATAAAATTTCATAATAATGGAATTCATAATTCCGAAATATAATTTCATTGTCAAGGCCTCGTGCCAATACCAAAGGTCTAACTGTAACCGGAACCCAACTCGGAGAGCCTCTGTAACCGGACTCCAACCTATAGTGCCTCTAATAACCGGACACCAACCTGGAGTGACACTAATAACTGGACACAAACTAATAACTGGACACAAACCTGAAGTTCCTCTATTAACCGGACACTAACCCATAGGGTAAGCTTTAACTGGACCCAACCCGGAACATACTAGTCCAACACATTCATCTTAAGAAATGGTTGAGATATAACATAAACATTCATCTTAAAACTAAATTCGGATATGACAATACTTTAACCATAAGCCATGAATGACATAAAAATAACTCTTCTATAGTCAAAAATATCACAAAACCATCAATACAATAATAATGTTTTGTATCATAATAAATCAACTTCAAATAAGCTTAAAATCCATAAAAGGATGTTGACATTGATGAAAATGAACAGGAAAATGCTTTGAGAGAAATACCCCAATTTCATGGAATTGTTTAAATGTATAACAATTTATAAAGGAAGTCACTGAAAAGATATTTTTGAGTAAATGTGTCCCAATCCTCTATGAAACATTTAAAACGAAATATCTTTTCAAAACATCCATGTTCTTATAAATAAATCCTTAAAATCATTTTGAAAACATGGACACTAATTAAAAAGGTTTTGTAGGATAAATCATTATAACATTTAAAATGATGATCTTGTTAAATAGACCCTCCAATAAAACCTTAAATGATTCCTTTTAATTTTTTTATTAAATATGGTCTTCGAAGATAATAATGTCCCAAAAAATACATACATATGAACAATCTTGGAAATAAGAAGATTGAGAAAATAACTCTTACCAATTTGGTAACTTACGAAACATACATCCCATGAAAGAGGTATCTTACAATGAATATGTAAATACAAATAAATAATAGTTTATTACACAAATAATACAATTATGGGTAGTACATACACCACACAAAAGGTAACATTGGCAATATGGCACAAATCTCACGTGAATAAGGAGTGAGATGAAAACCCCTTACTTTGCACTTTCCTTTAGTCGAGGGTAAGTTTAACCTCCTGTATGAAGACTATAGTATGTTAGTAAATTATACCAGAACCATATTAATATATATGATATTATACATTATTCATTTATGACTTTATACTACATATTTAATAATATTTTCCATGTTATATTAATATTTTGGGTAATAATTTCTTTCTTTATCGTATGTGTTTGAACTTGTTACACATGATTGTATCACCTAGATCATGATTTTAATACTTCCATAATATAAAACATGATTTATATATGACATATATTTATAATATATATATGTATAATAGACTTATATATGAAATGGAAAACACCGTTTATGGAGACGGTAGTCCGTACGTATGCATAAACAGTGTTTCTGTTTTCATATAGTATTGAACGGAAGTTAGTGAATAAGATATATTTTAGTACATAAATAATTATATATATATATAAATATATAAATCTCCAGTAGAATTATTATGTCATATATTACATACTTATTAGTAATATATATTTTTATAATTGTCGATGAATTGTGAACTTGGAAATGAATCTCATCGCGTCGTGGAGATGATAATCTGTTTGTACGCACGAGAGAAAATATCATTCTTTTGCTATCAAAATAATATATAATTTTATGTTATATCAAATATACATAATCCTTATCATTTTATATTTATTATTTACATTAAATACACATCATTATTATACCCATCTAAATAATAATGTATAGAAAATCAATTACACCACGACGTGGAGACGGTAAGTCGTACGTACGCACGTATGGTGAAATGTCATTCAAATGGTGGATAGAATAATGAATATGGTTGTAAAAAATTTATAATAACATCAAATTATATATAAGATACTTGATTTATTATTTTATAATTTAAATAACAAAGAAAGAAGATATTGAAGATGAAAGGAACTTGAAAAATGGTGGTGAAAACATTACATCTTCTTCGGGTTCTTCCTTTTGATATGATCAAAAGGGATCCATAGGTTTTCTTTTTGATCAAAATAAAGACTCTATAATGATTTTAGGGAAGTTGAGAGAGTATTATGATAGGGTTTTTCCATGTCAAAAGGCTATGAAGGTGTGAAGAATTGGTTAGAAGTAGAGGGGCTCTTTAGAAAAAACTTAAAGAATTATTTTATAATAAATTCATATTCGGTTTCTAATGGCTAAAAAGTGGATTATTCAAAGTATAAGGTGGGTATGGGTCGAAATACTTTCAACCAATAGATTTTAGATAGGTTTGTGTCATTAAATTAAACTTATCTTATATTTTTAACTCTTAGTTAATTAGTTTGACATTTACCATGTCACATTGTATTTTTTATATTATATAATTAATAAAATTACTATAAACTTCCAAAAGACCCCCAAGTGGTCCATTAATGATTCATATATCATGATATCATACCTTTTTCTGAACCATTGATTTTTATGAATATTATAACAACCAATAATATAGTATGTGTTTTAAATACTAATTTATGTCAATTTTGACACTATTTGGAATTTTGTTTTTGTGAAAGTCATCACAACATGATTACTTCAAAAAAGATAATTTGAATCAGCCCTAACATGTCATAGTCACCTAGAAAATTCGTGGATGTCATAAAAACATTGAAATTATATTTATTTTAATATTTATAATACCATTTATTTGATTCTTTCATTAATAAGGTAATTACTGCATCATCATTGTGTCATAAAAAATGTTATTTATTTAATGTCTAAAAATTATAAATAAAATACCATTATATATGAAATTATTCTAGATTTCTAATGAATATTTATAATCGAATTTATCTAATGTATGACCATATATTAAAAATGTTTAAGTTATTAAACTTTGATATTAACTCTTTTAACTATTATTTGAATTAAATAATAATAAATGTCCTAATCTAATCCAAGTGGACCTAAATGATATTATATTATTCCTAATGTTGTTTAGGGTCGAGATACACTTGTCCAATAGAATTAGGACGTGGGTAAAAGATGGAGGTAAATAAAAGTAAAAAGTTTCTATTTACCAAAAATTATTTTTATCTTATTGAACAACATTTTACTCCTTGATATTAACTGTATCTCTCAGATTTTTGAAATTCCTCTCCCAGAAGTGGTAAAATTATGTTTTATGTGAATTTGCAAATTCTCCTAGGAGGTGGGTAAAAGACTTTGAAAAGTTCTATAAAGATTTTTATATATCTTAAATTATTATAAACTGACTCCAATGAATTACATTGAATTTATATAGGAATTATGTATCTATTTTCACAGAAAGTAAATTTAAATAAAATAAATAATTATTTAAATAAAAATTCTGTTTTAAATGATAACTTAGTGTTTTTTAACTATTCTTCAAAAGTTGAACGCTTTCTGAAAAATACCAAAAATTCACCCTTGGATAATTTTGATATTCTGAATCTAAAAATTAAGTTAATTTTCAAAACTAAAAACGTAGAAGTTGATTTTATTAATTTAAAATTAATTCCTGGTGTCAACACCAAAAGACATATTTTTTAAAAACAATTTATATCAAAAAATTGACATTTGTTTATGTCTAATCTAAAAGTGAAATTATATACAATGACCATCATTTGATTTGATGGTAAAAATATAATCTAATTATACATCCAAATCATTAAAATGTTAAATTCAACAATATAAATTATTTTGAATAAAAAAGTTTTTTTTCAGTTAAAATACAGTATTTTTCACTATTTACCCAAATATGGAAGTTATCAGAAAAACACCAAAAATTTATTGAAATGAAATTATTATGTCCTAATTACAAATACGAAGTTTATTTTTTCAAATAAAATATATTAATGTTTCAAATATTGGATTTAAAAAGGGTTCTCCATTAAAAGGCGGTAAAATTTAATTTTTTGAAAAATACATTTTTTATATGAAAAAAATTTATTTGTTCTTATATTTTGTCTAGGAAAATAATATTATGGATTATAAAATTATAAGGATAATATATAGTTAAAAATTCAGTTAATACTATTCATAACTACTTTTGAACGGCTTGTTTGTAAAGTCGTGATGCACTTGAACTCAGTGTTGTGTGTAGTTCATTTTATTACATTACTTTGAAGAAATTACTTACTATGAAATATTGGGGTGTTACATTCTACACTCCTTAAATAAATTTCATCCTCTCAATTTGGAATTTTTCTTCGAAAAAAAAGATGCAAATAGAAAATAACTTTTTGGGAAAACCACATCCAAAATTGGGTTAATAAAATTTAGTTTTAATAAACGGAAAAAGGGGAATGAAAAAGTCACCACTAAATTATGATCCTGATTAAGAGAACACTGGTGGAAATTAGAGACTCAAAATTGGATGAAAAATGTAAATATTTTTAGGGAGTGATTGAGGTCATCAATCACAAACAATTGTAGAATTGTGGGCCTCAAGGCCACCAATCTAAGATGATTTAAAATACCATCGGTTCAAAAAAAATTCAAGGTATTAGGATAACACATTATTGTATTTAAGACCTCTTCAAAAAATTTTAATAATTAATTTATCCATAAAATAAGAGGGAATATATATATATATATACTTGACAAGTAAAGTTTCATCCTTCAACTAATTCCTACCACAAACCCATCTTTCACTCTAAAAAAATATATATATTCTATTTATCCTAATAGTAAAGGGTTTTAAAAATAATGAATATATAATTCACATATCAGACACTTAAAAAAACTACATTATTCAATCCAGGACATGAAATGGAACGGTGATATGTGATAAACCCTTGCCTCCAATCGGATGCGGGTTCAAGTCTCGTGGCCTTATCAGACATGATGGGTTGTCGTCCGTCCTCTGGGTTTTCCTTTTTATGGAAATCCCAAAATAACTTTAACAATAGTATCCAATTTCAAACATAATCCATTCCAACATATAGAATTATCTAGAATACTTATATCCAAACTCTCAGTCCAATGTTTATAAGGAAGATAAACATAATGAGTATCCTTTTTTCCAGGTAATAACATGTGAACTCATTCATCGTGTATTCTTTTAAAACACCGCAACATCCTGAATTACCAAAATCAACAATCCCTTATACAAAAATTACTACCTTAGTATTAGGACCATATAATCTCAAATTCCCAATGAAATTGTACTACAGTAAAATCCTTATTTATCTCCATAATTCATGTAACCAGTATACTTTTGATACAACACACAAATGAAATAATTCTATAATAAAAACATAAGAACACTAGTAATTATTCATCATATATGGCAGTATCATAACATGATTATTATCCAATATAATCATTTGTGGCATAGTATGATGAATCGGACATTGGTTCACGTAGTGTCCAAACTCTTTGCAGATGAAGAATTGTACATTTAAAACCATTTTCTTACCCTTGCAGTCACGTACTTAGTATCCTTTTTCCCCACACATATAACGTACTCCCATTCCCTTCATGCAGTTTCCAAGGATATTCTTTCCCTAGTTATGACATTTAGGAAAATCCTTCTTTACCTTCTTCCCTTTATCTGTCATTCTCTCTACAATCCCTTGTTTCTCTGGCTTCCCTTCAAAGCTATTGGACTCTGAGAATTATTTACTTATCTTATCAACACATGATACTATTTCTTCAAATGATGATAATACATGGGAGACCATTTACCTTCTAAATTCTAGTTTAAGTCTATGAAGGATATTATCTTTATTACTTTTTGGATCATACGTATTGTTGGAGTTCTCATGCCTTCTACCGGGTTTCATTTCTAAACATTGGCATACATTAGATTAGTTTATGAATAAAAATACCTCATCCCAAACTTTTAAAACACTTAACATAAACTAAGATGTTTATGGATATAATACATAATCATAAAAATTTCTTCTTTGAGAAGTATATACTCATAAACCCTTCATAATGGTTTGTAATGAAAATGAGAATTATCCTAAGCATATCCCCTGGGAGTGTCGTAAACATGAGTGCAGCAAGGCCTATTGTCATGCACCAGTTCCCATTCGAGTCTAGCTCAGAGAGGTGTTTTAGTGTTTTACCCCTAGGTACATCTGTGCCAGAGCCGCCTCTACCTACTCATATCCTGACAGGGATGTATTTCACAGAAAACTCAAAAAATCATTAAAATATCAAAATTCTAGGAAGTTCTTTTATAATAATCTTCAAAGTCTATCTTAGGGGTATGTTCTATAATCATAGTTTATCTAAATATATCTTCCAAGGATATTGATAAAAAAATCTATGATACCAGCTGTTACCCCCCGACCCCAGTTACCCAGATTCGGTGCATTATTTTAATACATTGGCATCATTACATGGAATCAATTTTCGAAGGACAGATCAATTTAGCAGTCTTGGAAAATAGATTACATAAATGAATGTTACATTACACTTCATACAAGAAAAAACAACCTAAATAATCCTTCACTAATGTCATTATTCCCTTGTATTAACCCTGCATATTATTCACAATACACTTCTTGGAATCCTGGGAAAAATAAAACATAGAAAGGGGTGAGCTCAGATGCTCATTAAGGAAAAAAATATAGCGAAAACATTCATAAATAAGAATAAACATTTAAGGAAATGTATAACTAAAACAAAGTCCTTTTAAACATGAACTTCAGCCTAATATGGAAAAACTAAAATGAAGTAATTAAATTTACTTGTTCACATAAATATTCTACTAGTCGAATAATCACATGCAATATCACTAACCACTTTCATAATGATTGATTGAAAAATGCTAAACCTTAATTTCATTATCAAGGCCTCCTGCCAAGACCGAAGGGCTAACTTTAGTTGGAACCTAACCCGGAGAGCCTCTGTAACCGAACTCTAACCCGTAGTGCCTCTAATAACCTGACACCAACTAGGAGTGCCTCTAATAACCGGACACGAACCCGGATCACCTATAATAACCGGACACCAACACGGAGTGCCTCTAATAACCAGAAACCAGCCCGAAGTGCCTCTATTAACCGGAAACCAACCCGGAGGGTCTGCTCTAACCGAACCCCAACCTGGAACATACTAGTCCACTACATTCATCTTAATAAAATTTTTATATATAACATAATTATTCATATTAAAACTAACTTACAAAATGTCAATACTTTAACCATAAACACTGAATGACCTAAAAATAACTCATCCACTGTCAAACATATCAAAAAACCTTCAATACAAAAAGAATGTTTTATATCATAATAAATCAAGTTCAAATAATCTGAAAATCCATCAAAGGATGTTGATAGTGATGAAAATGACTAGTAAAATTCTTTGAGAGAAATATCCCATTTTCATGAAATTGATTAAAAGTATCACAATTTATAAACGAAGTAATTCAACAGAGATTTTTGAATAAAAGTGTCCCATACCACTTTGAATCATTTGAAAATAAATTTCATTTCTAAACATCCATGTCCATATAATTGAATCCTTAAAATCATTTTGAAAACATGAACACTAATTAAAAAGGTTTTGAAGGATAAATATTTAATACATTTAAAATGATGATCTTTTTAAATAGAACCTCACATAAAACCTTAAAATATTCGTTTTGAAAACTTTTTTATTAAATATTGTATTTGATGATATGTATGTACCAGAAAATACATACAGATGAACAATCTCGTATAATAATGTTATTGAGAAAATAATCCTTACCAATTTGGTAAGTTACGAAACATACAACCCATGAAAGAGGTATCATACTATGAATATATAAATACACATAAATTAAAGTGTATTATATAAATAATAAAATTATGGACAGTATATACACCACAAAAAATGTAATAGTGGCAATATGGAAAGATTCTCACCAGAATAAGGAGTGAGATGAAAAACCCTTACCTTGCACATTCCTTTAGTCGATGGTACATTTAACCTTCTGTATGAAGAATGTAGTATGGTTTTAAATTATTCCAGAACCAAATTAATATTTATTATATCATAAATTATTCATTTATGACTTTATACTACCCATTTAATAATAATTTCGATGTTAAATCAATATTTTGGGTAATAATCGCATTCTTTATCGTACACGTCTTAACTTGTTACTCTTGATTGTATCACATAGATCATAATTTAAATACATCCAGAATATACAAAACAATTTAAATATCACATATATTTAGAATATAAATATGTATAATAGAGGTATATATGAAATGGAAAACACCGTTTCTGGAGACGGTAGTCTGTATATACGCATAAACGTTGTTTCTGTTTTCATATTGTATTGAACGGAAGTAAGTGAATAAGATATATGTAAGTACATAAATACTTATATATATAAATATATATATCTCCAATAGAATTATTATTTCATATATTACATACTTATTAGTAATATATATTTTTATAATCGTCGATGAATGGTGAACATGGAAATGAATCTTATCGCATCGTGGAGACTGTAATCCGTACGTACGCACGAGCGAAAATATCATTCTTTTGATATTAAAATAATATATAATTGGATGTTATATCATATATAACGAATCAGTATCATGTTATATTTATTATTCATGTCAAATAAACATCATTATTATACCCATCCAAATAATAATGTATTGAATAACAATAACACCACGACGTGGAGACGGTAAGCCGCACGTGCACACGCATGGTGAGATGTCATTCAAAGGGTGGATAGAATAATGAATATGGTTGGACAATATTTATAATAACATCAAATTATATATAAGATACTTGATTTATTATTTTAAAAAGGAAATAATAATGAAATAAGAAGTTGATGAAGAAAGGAACTTGAAAAAGAGTGGTGAAAACATTACCTCTTCCTCAGGTTTTTCCATTTGATTTGATCAAAAGGTCTCCGTAGGTTGGATTTATGATCAAACTAATGCATCTAAGTTTAATTGAGGGAATTTGATAGAGTAATTTGGCAGGTATTGTCTGAGCCAAAAGTATTTGATGTTGTGAATAATTGGTTATAAGTGGTGTCCTTTTATAAGGGGGGGGAGGGGGTCTTTAGAAAAAACTTAAAGTATTATTTTATAATTTATTAATATTCCATTTATAATGGCCCCAAAGTGGATTATTCTATGTATAATGTGGTTAGGGGTCGAAATAATTTCAACCAATAGATTTTATATAGGTTTTGGTCATTATGTAAACATTATCTTTTAGTTTAAACTCATAGTTAATTAGTTTGACATTTACCATGTCACTTTGTATTTTTATATTATATAGTTAATAAACTACTATTACATTCCAATCGACCCAAAAGTAATCAATTAATTATACAAATATCATGATATAAGACCGTTTTCTGAACCATAGATTTTTAGGAATATTATATGAACCAATAATACAATATTTATTTTAAATATTAATTTATGTCAATTTTGACACTATTTGGTATTTTGTTTTTGTGAAAGTCATTACAAATTGATTACATCAAAAAAATACATTGAATCAGAAATAACATGTCATAGTCCCCTAGAAAATTCGTGGATGTCATAAAAACATTGAAATTATATTTATTTTAATATTTATAATACCATTTATTTGATTCTTTCATTAATAAGGTAATTACTGAATCATCATTATGTCATAAATAACATTATTTATTTGATGTCTAAAAATTATAAATAAAATACACTTATGTATGAAATCTTTCTAGATTTCTAATGAAAATTTATAATCTAATATATCTTATATATAACCCTATATTAAAATTGTTTAGGTAATTAAACATTGATTTTAACTCTTTTAAATATTCTTTGAATTAAATAATAATAAATGTCCCAATCTAATCCAAGTGGACCTAAATGATAATATATTGTTCCTAAGGTAGTTTTGGGTCGAGATTCATTTTTCCAATAGAATTATTCCATGTGTTAGGGTAATATTAATATTATTCTTACCCTTAATTACCATATTTACTTTTAACTGTGGTAAATAAAAGTAAAAAGTTACTATTTACCAAATATTATTTTTATCTTATTTAACCACATTTTACTCCTTGATATTAACCGTGTCTCTCGAATTTTATAAATTCCATTCATAGAATCGGTAATATTATGTTTTATGTGAATTTCCAAATTCTCCCAAGAGGCGGGTAAAACACCGTGAAAAGTTCTATAAGGAATTTTATATATCTAAAATTATTATAAATTGACTCCAATGAATTACATATAATTTATATAGGTATTATGTATCTATTTTGAACTAAAATAAATTTAAATAAAATAAACTATTATTTAAATAAAAATTTGATTTTAAATGAAAACTCAGTGTTTTTTCACTATTCATCAAAAATTGAACGTTTTCAGAAAAATACCAAAAATTCACCCAAGGCTAATATTGATATTCTAAATCAAAAAATGAATCCTATTTTTCCAAACTCAAAACATATTAGTTTCATTTATTAATTTAAAATTAATTCCCATTGTCAATACCAAAAGGCGTATTTTTAAGAAACAATTTATACCAAAAGATTGACATTTGTTTATGTCTAATCTCATTGTGAATTTAATTATAATGAACATAATCGTATTAAATTGTAAAAATATAATCTAATTATATATAAAAACCATTAAAATGTATAATTAAACACTATAAATTAATTTTAATAAAAATGTTGTTTTCAGTAAAAATATAGTATTTTTCACTATTCACCCAAATATGAAAGTTATCATAAAACACCAAAAATTTATTGAAACAAAATTATTATGTCCCAATTCTAAATAAGAAGTTTATTTTTTTCAAATTGAATATATTAATGTTTGAGATATTGGATTTAAAAAGGGTTCGCCATTAAAAGTCGGTAAAAATGCATTTTTTGAAAAATACTTCTTTTATCTAAAAAAATGTATTTGTTCTTACATTGTGTCTAAGAAACTCATAATATGGATTCTAAAATTATAATGATAATATATAGTTCAAAATTCAGTTAATACTATTCATAGCCGCTTTTGAACGGTTACTTTGGTAAGTCGTGATGCGCTTGAACTCAGTGTTGCGTGTAGTACAAGTTATTTCATTACATTGAAGAAAAAACGTACTATGAAATCTTGGGGTGTTACATTCTGATTATGAGAATAATGATATTACTCTAACTATGGAGGTGTCTCTTTATAGCCTAGAAAATCATAAAACAAGCCAACCAACACAATATGAATGTTTTAAAGGTATTAGGTAACCACTATATACACATCATAATAATTTCATAGTCATTCTCTAGAGTAGATAAATTCCCATATTCATATCCTATTAAAAATATTTATGGTTATCTAGTTCATCCGTACTGATACATGGGAGAATCCTATTATGGTTCTTACAAATAAATGTTATTTCTAATGAAAAAACCCTAAACGTATGGGTAATATATTAGATATATTACATTTATGTTTAAAATTACAATGATTTAATCCAAGTCTCCTTGTATGTATACCCAATTTTGAATTCATTCTTTACCTAGATGCAACTTGGGATTCACCAAAGAGAGTCTATTAATGGAAACTAGATAATAATTACTAATGATTGATCTATACAACTATTATTATTTGAATATTTAATGATAATTTATGTATCCTGATAGTTACTTGATAGTGGTTCATGATCTTCCTATATTTGAAACCTAATATATATATAATTTCTTATTCAATCCCTCATGTTCTACAAAATGTGAAAATCTTAGTGAATTCCCATGTTGAGGTGTTGTCATAGATAACTCTAGAGATCATCACAGAGCACCCATTATGAAGGTAATTCCACAAAAAATATAAGAATAAACAATGATTTTTTTAATGATAAAAAACATGCAATCATAATCCTTAAATGTCCTCCCACACATAACTATGAATGGTAACCATGATTTCTCTCACAATGATAGGAACCATGAAATCATTATCCACATAGATCCCTCCAATAATCATTTGAAATGAGAAATATACAAAGTTCATTACTAGAGATATTATTACAATGATCATCCCTAAAAAATATTAAGATCAGTCTTTTAGGTTTTCCCATGATGAAACATCAATTTGAAATCCTTGATATCCCTCAACATTATGTAGTATTGGATGTCTGTTCAGACAATTTATTCATTTTTTCAATAAATTTTCAATACGTTTTAGTGAGTTCAATATGTTGTGATTATTCTTAGAAAAGTGTAATGGATTAATATAATTAAATTGGATGTTATACATGATAAACTATTTTTAAATTTGTGTTAATTTTTTAAGTTGTCTATAATTTCAAAATATATTGTTCGCAATGCAAAAGATGAAACATTACAATACGGAAGAAAAATAATTCCCTAAAAAATAATAACCATTTTTTATAAGGAGTAATTTGACTATGATATATATATATATCAATAAATTATAATATTTTATGTTACATCATTGTCATGACCCCTCCCCAAAAATTGTACCCCTCCTAGGTCGGTAATGCAAGAAGGGGGATAATGACCGCTGAGTCCCACCTCCAGTAGGCCCTAGGTTGGCGACTAGCACCGAGGGTATAATAACACACAAAATGGGAGGTATTACCCTCTATGAGAACACATGTAGAAGAGAGAGATAATATAGACACAAATCAACTCCAACTAAGACTGAAATATAAACGAAAACCCATGTACACATATGAAATGTCATGTAGAAGTACTACAACTGAAAGAGGAAAAACAAAAAGTACCCAAAAGAAAGAAAAAACAATAGCAACCACCCGCCCGACCAGCTCCTACAACCCCAAGCTGGTAGAAACCAGCTTAATCTCCAACCTACTACAAATGACCTGAAAACTATTTATATATACATAGGGTGAGTATAACAGTATACTCAGAAAGATCTGCCCCGAAGCCTCTCTTGTAAAACTATAGTATGGATGCTAATGCATAGTGAATGACAAGTGAAACTAACTCATCACATAAAAAGGTATACTACGTTCCCAACCTCAACATGGATACTCTCCCTATGTAATGCATACAGACATATATCATATAATAATGAATATCAGGGGTACCCCGCTACTACTTTCCCACTGATTTTTCACTTTTACCCAGTGTCACATGTCATGAGAATCTTTCTCAAAAAAGGCTTTCCCACAGACACCTGGGCGAAGCACTAAAATATGCACCTCGTGCAACAAAACCACCACCTCCACACACTAATAATACCAGGTAGTTTCTCCGAGCCACCACAGCTCGCATAACGTGTATCATTCGATGGGTATTGTACATCAAGCCATTACAACCCATAAACCGAGTAAGGATCCACAAGCCTATACACGTTACACCTATAGTTATCCAGTAAAACTATATCCAGAATATTTGTTTGTGAATAACCACAATCCATTTGATCCCTCGAAACACATATATGGGGAAAACTAACCAATATGAATGCTAGCACAAGTAACTACCAAGAGAAGAGAGCGGGTCCAAAGGGGGTAGTCATCCATCCATCCTCCCACTGGAATGTTGTGGGAAACACCACCCCCCCCCCCCCAAGGCTCAGAATCCCCAGGGTGTCAGTTTACCTTACTGACAGGGTGGAGTAGTATATAGAAACACAAAAAGTATAGGATATATTATATCTCAAATCCACACTATGGGAATTACCTAGTCTTAGACACAACTTCATCTAATGTGTCTCAGACTACGGGATGCTACTTCTAAGACTAGGTATCCTATAAGCACAAAACCAATTAATAGATTTATTATATTACTTCATTCAATTTTTATGGGTTCCATTGTACATTAATTAATTATTTAAACATTAATTAACCATGAAAAATTCCACATTAAATTTCATTAGATTCAAACCCAAAGTCAATAGATCCTTCAAAATTACAACCTCATCATTATGTTCCAACATCTCTATCCCCATGGTTTAACACCATTTATTCAATTATTCATTATAGAAAGACAATCCCACATTCCATATAATTCTAGAAATACATTATATGCTACTAAATACAAGGGGGGTCAACACGGTGAGTAGATATACTACCCGTTGAGTCTTTTCTGCTTATAGAAAGAGAATATACCCATCCTTCCTTGAGAAGCTATGCATGGAAAGAATGCGGCATACCCCGCATGTCATCACCTACTTCAGAATGAGTTTATGTAAAACCAGCTACCTTGAGCAGTGGGGAAAAGTAAAGTAGATAAACATCCAATTAAAATCACCAAGCATCCAACAATCACATCCATACCATTCCTTCATCCTTGGTGTCATCCCCAACACCCACATGTATAAAATAGTGAATCATTCCACTCTAGCCATCATCTGCTGCCACAACAAAAAGCCTTCATTCCCCAATATATCACAACAGCCATATAGGATCACATCATAGCACAGGCATAAATAAAACAAACATCCCATCAATTGGTATCTTGGCCCTTAAACAGTTAATAGGGTACCTCAGAACCCTTTAATGAATTACCAAACAATCAGTTCTTTAATCCATCTTGAATTAATAGATTTATTATTCGTAGGCTCCAAATTAAGTAAACCTAATCAGTAAGAAATCAGAAATAATTAAACATGCTTACTGCTCCAATTAGACTAACATTAAAATTAATACAAGAACCAAATTTGTTTACATGACTCTTTATCTTTAGCCAAACGACTATCAATTAATCCAAATATATGTTCTTTACCAATTTTAACGAAGATCGAATAGAAGAGAAAAACATGAAGATATTTCACACTATCTAGAAAAACAAGAGGCAATAACATACGATCGATATCAATTTATTTATCCAGTTAAAATATTTATTATGTCAATTCCATTGTCATCTAGTGGGATTAAACCTGAAAAAAATATAGTTGTATATAAATGAAAATAGATGAAATGAGTACCCTACCTCTAAGAGTTCTTGACGTTTTTTATCCACACAACGGGTCACTATCCTCCTCTCGGGCCAACTTCATCCACCTGAGGATGCCACAGTATGACCACACCAACCAAACTACAATAAAAACCCCATTAGAATCACAGAGATTACATGTAATAACATGGAATCGGGAAATAGGAGGAGATGATCCCCAAAGGAATGACTATAAAACACACCTTATATTGAAGATTGACTGATATAGCTAGGTTGCATCAAAATAGAGCAGAACCAATCCGAGGAGTGAATTTTGATTGTGAAACTCCTACAGGAAGGACTGAAAGGTTCTAGCATCTCATAGCTAAGAACAATGAAGAAGAACAAGGGAGGATGATATATTGTCCCTTTTGAAGATTTAATGGGGAAACTGTTTAAGATACACTTAATTGCCCATTAAATGCGGATCACATTAACCCACGTGGTTTGACCAAGTAAAAACATTCCAAGCCATATGAATAATTAATATAGGTTTTGTGGCCTTTGAATCATCCGTCTTAATTTCAGGGTTGAAATTTCATAGATGGTTCTCCATTCCAACACTGCATGATGGAGATATGTTGGATACCAGATCCCATAATAATAACAATAATATTATTATTGTGTGTTTCGTGGATCCAAGCCATGAACCATAATTTAATATCCACCATTAGACATTAATTGATCGAACTAATGACAAGATCACATCGCCACTGACAAGAAATCAATCGGACGTCACATATAGGAGTTATGGCGGGGCGAAGATTTAATAATATTATTAAATATATTAATTCACTTGAATTTTGAGTACCTGTTCCAAAAACCCCAAAAAGACCTCCAATATAGGACTCATAAATTCCACCTTGAACTGTGGGACACACTGTCGCTAACGGTTCATGAAACAGTGGTCGCACGAGGAAGATACCGTCAAAATTCATTTTTCCCAATGAAATTAATAATTAATCTATTATATTATTTGATTTAATTTAATTTAATTCCTTAAATTCTCAAATTCAAAATCCATGCACAAATCCCTCCAATTTGGTGCGCATCACCCCATTCCACCTTTGTTGATTTCCTTTTTTTTTCTTATGTTATTTCTCCATTTTATTCTCACATTCTGCCTCCAATCTCTTTCCGATCTTCCATGATTTTCACTAACTCCACCAAAATTGGAACCTACCCTTTCCTTTACTCAATTTCCATCATTAATGTTATAATTTAATCCCCTTAAATTACTTTACCATGGATATTCTCATATTAAATTGAAACCATTCAATTTAATTAATCACCCACTAAAAGCCACCATTACCATTATTATTTAATATAATAGTAATAAATCCTCTTTAAATTTCATCAACGGGTCGGCATCATTATCATTAATAATTATTATTATTATTGACGCCCATTATTATCTTATAATTACTCCCAATCTACAATCAATTAAATCCTTCTCCCATGATACTCATGTGGCCTCTACCTAACCATAATTTTCACAAAATAATGGACCACATAGGTCTAGGCCATTACATTAGATACCTCTCAAAAAATTCTCATCCTCGAGAATTCAAAACCAACTTAAAGATAAAAAACAAACGGGTTCCGAACAACCATCCATCGATATACCTATCAAAAGAGAGAAAGCCACAAAATAAAAAAAAGAAATTCATAACTAATCCATGAAAGGTATAACCACAATGGTTACATACTTACATGAAAAGAGTTAAACATCAATCAACTCTTGGTACTGATCATGTATCTATGACTCATGTTCCTAGGTACACTCCTCCATGCCATAGTGTCGCCAAAAGACATGAACTAAGGGGATAGAACGCCAGTGCAAAACCTTCACCTTGAGGTCATTGATCTCCCCAGGTCACTCCTCAAAGGTTTCATCATCATCAACATCATTCGCTCCCTAATAAATAATTTGAGAGTCATCATGAAGATAACGACGAAGCTGTGATACATGGAAAAAATCATGTATCTGAATCATCAGTGGGGGAAGTGCTAATCGATACGCCATAACTCCAACATGAACTAACACCTCGAAAGGCCCAAAATACTGGGGAGAAAGTTTACTTCCTTGACCAAACCTTCACTTCCCAGGATGGGGAGTCACCTTCAGAAACACATGATCCCCAACATTAAACTCTAAGGTCCCCCATATTTGACCATCATAATATTTCTGACTATCTTGCGCTATCTTCATCCTCTCACAAATCACCTGAACCATCTCTATTGAATTATGCACCGGCTCTTGTCTTTGAATTGCTGACTCTTCGACCCCAGTCTAGCACAATGGTGAACGACAAGGCCATCCATAGAATGATTCAAATGGCACCATACCGATAGTGGAGTGAAAAAAATTATTTTATGTGAACGCTTCCAATGGTAAGTTCCTCATCCATGAACATAAAAAATCAAGAACACAAGATTGTAACATGTCTTCATGATTCTGGATGGTTCGCTCTGTCTGACCATCCATTTGAACATGAAAACCAGTGCTAACGCATAGTTATAAACCAAAAGTAGGATGGAGACCTCTCCACACCCTGGAGGTAAAATAATTTCCTCGGTCAGAAATGATCATCCTTGGGACTCCATGAAGTCTCAACACCTCCTCTAGATACTGCCTCGACAAAACCTCCATGGAGCTCGACTCCTTGATCACTATGAAGCGGGGTGATTTTTTTAAATGATCCACTACAACCCAAATAGCATCATGTCCTCCCAGAGATCAAGGCAAACCTATAACAAAGTCCATTGATATTTCCTCTCACTTACATTGAGGATTATCTAATTTCTGGAGAGGACCACCAGGAACATGGTGTTCGGTCTTCACCTTCTAGCAAACTTAACATCGAGACAAAAACTCTGCAAACCGCACGCTTCAGCCCAGTCCAACAAAACTGACTCATCAAGGATCGGTACACCTTTGTCACTCCAGGATATATTGCTAAGGGAGAACTATGGAACTCTCTAAGAACCGTCTCGCACATTGTCAAGGGAACAAAAATACTTCCATGATACAAAACTTGATGTTGTTAGTCCTCCGACAAACAATCAGGGGCCCCACCACAAACAACTCGGTCTCTCCAAACCTCCACCTCTAGATCTCCCAACTAGGACTCTTCCACCTTCTACATCAGGGATGACTGTACCGTCATCTGAAAAAGACAACCTCTACCCCCAACTTCTTCCATATCAAGATGCAATGCTGACAGTTCTTCCATTACTCTCCAAGAATCCCCAAATTCACCCAAAGCATCACAACGTGACTTTCGTCTCAGTGAAACAACTATAACATTCCATCGTCCAGGTGTATACGATATTTCTATGTCGTATTCCTCTAATAAATCCATCCACCAAAACTGTCAGAAGTTTAATTCATGCTGGGATAAAATGTAACAAAAACTCTTTAGAACTGTGAAGACCACAAAGCGCTCACCAATTAGGTAATGTATCCACAAATTTAGATAAAACACCAAAGCTACCAACTCAAGATCATGTGTGGAATAGTTTCATTAATGGGGATGCATCTTCCAAGACCCATAAGAAACAACTGACCTCTGCTACATGAGAACACAGCCTAACCCCAGATGTGAAGAATCAAAGAAAACATCAAACTGGACTCCCTCAACTAGAAGACAAAGGATTGAAGAACTTACAAACTTCTACTTTAGATACATGAATGCTACCTAACCTTGATCTGTTCGTATGAATGTCTTATCCTTCCTAGTCAAAGCTGTCAGCTAAGTCACAACTTGTGAAAAATTGGCTATGAACCTCTTATAGTATCCTTTGAGACAAAGGAAACATCTCACCTCTGACACTATCTTGGGGAGCTTCCCAAGACACAAATGCTTCTATCTTTGATGGATCCACTACTACTCCCTGTTGGGACAGAACATGCCCCAAGAAACGGACTTCACGAGCCCAAAACTCACACTTCAGCAACTTCCTAAACATATGAAGTTGGCGAAGAACTCCCAATATGGCTTGTAGATGCTCTGCATGCTCCTCTTGTGATATAGAGTACATAAGGATTTTATCAATGAAAACTACCACAAACTTGCCTAGGAACCCACAAAACACAACATTCATCAATCCCATGAAAATAACTATAGAATTCATCACGCTAAATGGCATTATAAAGAACTCATAATTCCCATGACGACAACAGAAAGTAGTCTTCAAGATATCCTCATCCTTAACACACATCTTATGATATCATGACCGCAAGTAAATCTTTAAGAATCAAATTTCACCCTTCAGTTGATTGAATAAATCATCAATTCGTGGAAGAGGATATAGATTCTTTATTTTCAGTTAGTTTACGCAACGATAATAGACACACAACCGCAAACTACCGCCGACCTTCTTCACAAACAAAATTGGTGTACCCCAGGGTGAAAAACTTAATCAAACTAAACCTCACTGAAACAGACCATCAATCTCTATACATAGCTCTCATAACTCAGAAGGGGCCATCCTATATAGATACATATAGATAGGAGACGCTTCTACCTGTAGCTCGATCACATACTCGATCTATAATCGAGTGGGTAATGCTAAAACCTCTTCTGGAAAGACATCAGGGTACTCCTCTACAACCCTGGGAAACGCCAACTGCTAAACCTCTCAATAAATCAGCAACATCTCAGCCATCATGGATGATAAGGATGGAATGCGCCAATGAACCATCTGAGGATCTCGCTCACCAACAAACACCAAATTCTCTCCATCTTCTCCAATGAAGACAACCATTTTTCTGATGAAATCCAAGATAGCTTACACTGAATACAACCAATCCATGACTAGGATGACATCATATGGTTTTATTCATAAACATAGGAAACATACCCATGAGCGGTGTTTCCCCTACACTAGCTCACACTCTCTACATACTTCAAACAGGTCAGCTTGACCTCCAACTGGAGTACTCAATGCCCATGGCACTAGAATCCTCTCTACCTCAAGTCCTAAAGAATAGGCAAGGGTAGGTGATATGAAGGAGTGTGTGGCTCTTGAACCAAAAAAGTCACACACTATGGAAGAAAACAAGTAAAGGGTACCTCAAACGACGCCTGGCTCACCCGGAGTTGGCAACGCTAGAGCTTGAAACTGACCACGACCTCCTCCACGACCTCTATGACCCTGATAATGACCACTACAACTACCACACTCTGCTCTCTGAGGACTAGGAGTATCATGTAGTAGCCCTATACCTGACCCATATACCCTCATCTGATCTAATGCTGGTGCAACTAGCTGCTTCTACCTTATCTAGAACTACCTCAAAGGAGGAACCTTGAGCATAGCTCCAAGTGCACGGTGACCCCTATGAAAGGGCGGTCACTCCCGTTGTTTATGGCCATGACCACCATAATAAAAACAATTTCAGGAACCCTTGTCATATGCCTGAGAGTTACTACCTCTGGAGAAACGAGATGTGAAGGTTTTGGACCAACCCCCAATTGAACGAAAACTCTTCTACCCTGAAACCCGGGATCCCCAAACCACAACTCTACTTCATGGGGAATCATGATGATTCCCATATCATGATGATCTAGTCCGGGCCAATGTCCCCTCAACAACCTCTTCCCTCGATAGTGCCTCAAGATATATTTTCAACATAAATCGTGTGATGTGGCGTTGGATATCTGGATGCAAAGCCTCCTAAAAATGCCTAGTCTTGGCCTCCTCATCTGGCATTAGGTTTGAAGCATATAGTAAAAAGTTCCTAAAATGGATCTGAAACTATCGAACATTGGGCCTCAACTATCGAAGGGTGAGATGCTCCTAGCGACTGGATTCCTTCATAGTTGAACAAAGAAACTTGACTCTAAACTTATCTCGGAACTCCTCCCATGATATCGATGACTCCTCATGATCCCTGAGGTACAAGGACAACCACTACCTCGCTGCTCTATGCTGCTTTGTCACAATCAAGGACACCCAATGCTCCTTCTGAGAACAAATAAAACTGAAGCTGATCTAGACCTCCTCTAACCAGTATTCTGTGATTGCCTCTAAAACAGAGCCCTCATACTTCTGTAGACTCTAGCATTGAAACTCTCAGAGTGTATTCCTCCATGTGTTGTCATCATCAACCTCTACCCTGCGATGATTTGCGGGAACAACCTGCTGGACATTTTTTTATAAAAACATGACGAGGATGTCGACCTAGAGCCATACCTTTCAAATAACAACTGTCATAGATCCTAAACGTGGAATATGGTAGACTCATAATTAATTTATTAATTTTTTTCTTTTATTCATTTTATGTTAACCTATCCCAAGGTATACCCATTCAAACACATGAAAAAAGAAAAATGATGAATTCTCATTTCCATGATATCTACCCTACAACAAGTATCACCTTGTTTATTATCCATTTTAATCATAAAGGTTCAAACATCATATCATTGGGGGACCTAAATGCCTATGTCTCTACCGGTCTCTAGTGTTTACCTCACTTGTTAAACATGAATGACATAGTTTCCCTACCAAATCATGTAAACTCACATCTGCCTAACTCCAAACTCCATCCTATCCCTCAACCAGATCTCTAATAACACTATTTCATGACCCCCTCCGCACAAAGTGTACACCTCATGGGTCGGCAATGCGAGAAGGTAGATAATGACCCCCCCCCAAGTCCCGCCTCTTGTAGGCCTCGGGTTGGGGACTAGAACCGTGGTTATAATAACACAGAAATTGGGAGTCATCACCCTCTACGAGAACACCTGAATAAGAGAGTGATAAGATAAACAACAATCCAATCCAACTCAAACTAAAATATAAACAAAAGCCCAAGTAATCATATTAAATGTCATGGAGATGTACTACAACTCAAAGGGGAAAAACTGCTAGTTTCTGAAAGAAAGTAAAAACAACAGCAACCACCATCCCAAATAGCTCATGTATCTCCATTCTAGTAGAAACTGGCTTGATATCCAAACTACTCCAAGTGACCTGAAAATAGTTTATATATACATTGGGTGAGTATAATAGTATACCTGGTAGGATCCTTCCCAAAGCCACTCGTGCAAAAGTATAGAAAACATGCTAAAGCACAATGAACAAAAAATGAAACTAACTCTTCACCAAAACATGTATACAATGTTTCCAAATTCACCATGGCTACTCTCACCAAGTAAGTTATACAAGAATATATCATATAATAATGAATATCAAGGTTACTCTGCTACTACTTCCCCACTGGTTTTCCTCTTTTCCCCAACATCACATGTCCTGAGCATCTCTCTCCAAAAAGGCTTTCCGACAGACACCTGGCCAAAGAACTATAATATGCACCTCAGGCAACAAAACCACCACGTCCACACACAAAATTAACCAGGTAGTTTTTGGGAGCCACTATAGATCAAATAACGTGGATCATACGTCGGGTATTGTACATCAAGCCACTACAGCCCATACACTATGTAAGGATCCTCAAACCATCACAGCCTATACACGTTACACCTATAGTAGTCCACATAAGATTTTATCCAGAATATATGTGTGTGAATAACCACAAGCCATTACTTCTATCTACACACATATATGGGGAAAACTAACAAATATTCCTTCCAACACAAGTATCTACCATGAGAAGAGTGTAGGGCCAATGGGGGTAGTCCGCCATCCGTCGTCTCACCGGAATGTTGGGGAAAACACTCCACATGGATCAAAATCCCCCGGGTGTTAGTTTCCCTTACATACAGGGTGGAGTAGAATATAGAAACACAAAAAGTACAGGATATATTATATCTCACAACCACACTATGGGAATTACCTATTATTAGACCCAACTGCAACTAACGTCTCTTAGACTCTAGGATTCTATTTCTAAGACTATTAATTCTATAAGAACACAACCAAATAAACAGATTTATTAGATTACATCATTCCCTTTTTATAGTTCCACTTTACGTTAATTAATTCTTTAATAAATAATTTACCATGAATAATTCTACATTAAATTTCATTAGCATCACACGCAAAGTCAATTATTCCTTCAAAATTACAACCCCATCATTATGTTCCAGTAACTCCATCCCCATGGTTTAACACCATTTATTCAATTATTTATTATTGAAAAACATTCCCACATTCCCTATAATTCTAGAAAAATATTATATGCTACTAAACACAAGGGGGATCAACACGGTGAGAATATGTACTACCAGTCGAGTCGTTGCCGCTTATAGTAAGAGCATATTCTTATCCTTCCTTAAGAAGCTAAACATGGAAAGCATGTGAAATACCCCACATGTCTTCACCTATTTCAGAAGAAGGGTATGTAAGACTAGCTGCCTTGAGTAGTGGGGAAAAGTAATGCAGATAAATAACCAATCAAAATCACAAATCATCCAACAATAAAATCCCCCACATTCAATCTCCCTCATGTCCTCCCCAACACCCACATGCAAAAACCAATGCATCTCGCCTATCTAGGAATCATCTACTGCCACAACCAAAATCCTCTATGCCCCCACATATCACAATGACCATCCAATATCATATCACATCACATGAATAAAGAAAACAAGCATCACATCAATTGGGATCTTGTCCCATTAACAATTAATAGGGTAACTAATAAACCTTTAAGGATTTATCAAACAATCAGTTCTTTACTCTATATTGAATTAATAGATTAAATATTTGTAGGTTCAAAATCCGAGCAACCTAATTAGAAATCTATCACAAATAATTAAACATTCTTACTACGCCAATTTGATTAACATTTAAATTACAACAAGAAGAAAATTCATTTACATGCCACTTTATCTACAGCCAAACCACTATAAATTAATCCAAATTTACGATCTTTATCTGTTTCCACCAGGAACGAATAGTAAAGCAAAGAATGCATATATTTCACACTATCTATAAAAACAAGAGGCAATAACATACGATTGATATAAATTTAAATGTCTAGTTAAAATATTTATTATTTCAATTCCACTATCATCAAGTGGGATTAAACATTCTAACAATAAAGTTTCACTTAAAAGAAAAGAGATGCAACGAATCCCCTACCTCGAATAGTTTTTGACCTTATTTATCCACACAACGGGTCACGATCCACCTCTCGTGCCAACTACATTGACCCGAGGATTACACGGTACAACCGCACCATCCAAACCCCAAGAAAACCCCCATTAGAAGAATGGATATTACAAGCTATAACATGGAAAGAAGAAATAAGAGGGAATGATCCCCAAAGGAATGACTATAAAACATACATTATATCGAAGATTGATCGATATAGCTCGGTTTCATCAAAATAGATAAGAACCAATCTGAGGAGTAATTTTTGATTTTGAAACACCTACGGGAAGGATTGAAAGGATATAGCATATCATAGCCGAGAACAAAGAGGAAGAACAAGAGGGGATGATATCTTGTCCCTTCGGAAGATTTAATGGGGTGATGGTTTAAGATATGCTTAATTCCCCATTAAATGTGGATCACATTAACCAACACGGTTTGACCATGTAAAAACATCCCGATCCATAGGAATAATTAATATAGGATTTATGGTCTTTGAATCATCCGTCTTAATTTTAGGGTTGCAACGTTATAGGCGGTTCACCATTCCAACACCGTGTGAGGAATATATGTTGGATACAAGATCCTGTAATAATAATTATAATAATAATATTGGGTGATTCATGGAATCAAGCCACAAACCATAATTTAATATCCAACATTAGGCTTTAATCGATCTTATTAATGACAGGATCACATCACCATTGACGAGAAGTCAATCATACGTCACACGCGGGAGTTATGGTGGGTCGAAGATTTAATAATAATATTAAATCTATTAATTCACGAGCGTTTCATGTACCCAATCTGAGAACCCAAAAAAGACATCCAATATTGGACTCAGAGATTTCGTCTCGATGTCTAGGTCACACTACCACTGATGGTTCATGACACCCAGGTCACACGAGGAAGATAACTTCAAAATTTTGTTTTCCCAACGAAAATAATAATTACATTATTATATTATTTAATTAAATTAAATTTAATTCCTTAAATTCTCACATTCAAAATCTACACACAAATCTCTCCAATTTGGTTGCATCATCCCATTCCACCTTGATTGATTTCATTTTTTTTATTTTTTTATTTCTCCATTTTATACTCACTTTCTTTCTCTAATCTCTTTCCAATCATCCTTAATTTTCACCCACTCCACCAAAAGTGTCTCCTCCCCTTTCCTTTACTCCATGTCCATCATTAATGTTCTAATTTAATCCAATAAAATTAGTTTACCATGGTTATTCTCAAATTAAATTAAAACCATTCAATTTAATTATTCACGCACTAAAAGACACCATTACAATTATTATTCAATATAATAGTAATAAACCCTCTTTAAATTTCATTAATGGGTCGCCATCATTATCATTAATAATAATAATTATTATTAATGACCATTAATATCTTATAATTAATCCCTCTCTCCCTTCAATTAAATACTTCTCCCAAGATACTTACACAACCTCTTCATAACCCTAATTTTCACAGAGTAATGGACCGGAGAGGTCCAAGACATTACAATCATGATTGTGTTTTAAAATTTAATTTAGTTCGTATACAAAAAATATTCCAAACACTTATTCCATGTAAGTTGTACTGTTTTTTCGAGATGATATTTTGAGTTGAAATTTGATTTTTTTTATATCAAACTTTTAAGCAGTAAAATGGTTTTTACCCTATAAAATGATCATAAATAATCATTATAAAAATGTTGTTGTTCCTAGATTAATGTGTTTACCCTATGATTGGATTTTGGGATAAATTTGATCCATTCAAATTTTTTAGGACTATTTAATATTAAATATTAAATTATTTGTGTAAAATCATTCAACCATATATTTTGAGCAGAGTGAAAGATTGGGATTTTTCGACTTATATTGACTCCATAATTGGGATTTTTGGCAGGGATGTCATAACCTCAGGTTTAGTAATGGGGCCATTCGGCGCCACCCTTTTATTATATTTTATTTTTCTTCATTTTCATTTATTTCTTTTCCTAACTTCCATATATATTCTCATGCATGACCTACATCTTATCTGATTCAAGACAGCATAATAGATAATGGGATAGGGATAAATAGAGATAGAGAGAAGTTGAATGAAGTACAACCACGAATCACCCAATGCACTGGATTGATGTGCGGTAACCATGGACTACAGATATGAAAAAATATTCAGCTATTTCCTCCAAAAGTTATGTTATTTTTTGTTTTTACTAAAAATCACCTCAAATTTCTCTAATTTATAAATTTAGATCCCTATTCTTCTTGATTGTTTCCCCTTGTGGACTGATCTATTTATTTGGGGGAGAAAATGGGGGTTTTGGGCGACCCTGAGATTTTCTGTTCTGGAAAACTGGGCTACATTGTGTGTAGTTACGAGTGACATGGAAAGTGTTATTCCCATTATGGTAACATGCTTTTTAAGAATATAATGCCATATATTAGGGTTCTCACATATTGTACCAGTTCTAGGCCATGTAAACATCTACTCGACCATGATACTCGTCTAGGGTTACATGACCGTGTAGAGTAATAGGCATGACCCTGCGAGGGTATAATGACGTGTAAAAGTACATAGTCTTGCCAAGTACATGGCCAAATCGATTAATAGAAATGGGTTATTACCCTGTTAAGGGTACACTCCAGGTTCCCATATTACACACTCTCTACATGAGGTGTTTATACTCCAACACCAGTGACAGTACATACCCATGGGTGGATTAATGAGTACAAGTCATGTACCCATGTGGAAATTCCATGTATATCTCACTTGTTACCCTTCGAGGGTGTTCTTATATTTCCCCCAACACATCATAATTCTACCCATGAGTAGTCCATTATAGGTATGTCTCTATTTAGATCTCATTGGTAAGACCTATGAGGTGTTTAATATACTTCTATATGGATTTTCAAGTGTGTCTTGAATGATGAGGTCCTTAAACCGGTAATATTGTTTACTAGTCTTATTAGAGTGATTCCTGTACTGATATAAGAAATGATTTATATATCTTGACTTATGGTTCTATAAATTTTCCCTTAATATACATAGCCCTTTCGTGATGTTCCATTCTAGCCTATAAGGATGCAATATTAGTTATACAGAGGATCCCCAAGAGGATTCTTCTAATTATGTTTTCACCTAGGGGATCCCATGTAGGATTCCTCTATCTTCTTTTGTACTAACGATCTCCTTGTAGAATTCCTATGCTCCTTACACAATATTGAGGGACTAAGGTAGGATTTTTTTTCTATGATTAATTTGAAATATCCCTTATAGGATTCCTCTATTGACTTGTCATTCGTAAATCCTTTTACTGATGTCTCTATTGACATTCCACTCAGGGATACCATATTAGAATCCTCTAATAACTTTTCATTTAAGAATTCAATAAAGGATTCCACCATTAACATTAATATAAGGATACCATGTAGTATTCCTTCACCTTTGTGTAAACCTAGAGGTTCCCATGTAGGATTCCTCACATTTTTTGACATGACGGATACGTAAGGTGCCTGTTGTTTGACCGACCATGAGTTTGTACATCAGTTTTGGGTAGATATGTTAGCGGGTGTCACCATAGATGCTATGATGAATTGGAAAACCCATGGGTATATGGACATCATGATGCGATTTATCATTTGGAAATCCCCACTACTCGGTTCATCCTTTCACATGATTATTGTTGGTGCATCAATTTTTACTAGATGTTATTCCTGGTTGGGGGATATTGAGCCGGATGTGAGGAATCTTTAGTTATTTTTGGATTCAATGAAATTCTTCCACGAATCCATCTTTCTTATTGGGATTCCCATACATTCTTAGGATCCGAATTATGATCTTTGTTATTTATTATGTTTACGTGTATACCTAGATGAACTACATGGGATATAACTATTGATCACATAAATATGATTATTATATTGTTAGGATGTACACAAGTGTTACCTAGAATCCTATTTTTGATCCATCTTCTATGATATATGGTTATGGATCCCTAATAATGATAGTCATGGATGACTCTTCTATCCTAAGTGATAAGGATGATTCTGCTCTCCTATGTTTGATATGTGATGTGGATGATAAAGATTATTAGTCTATTATTTATATTTTTATACTCATTGATGATTATCCTCTCCCAAGGGATAAGGATGATTACACTCTCTATGATTGGCTAATTTACTGTGGTTTTGAGTATGGAATCTCATATCGTTGGATACTCGTAATGTTTACCCAATTATGGATGAAGGGATGATTATTCTCTACCTTATTATATACTATAGGTGTGAGTATGGCATATCTCTGATGAGTTCTAATTATATTTCACCTTTGGTTCCGAAACTTAGGGATTTTCTTATTTTGAAAAGCGATATACACCTACGAACCAAGACATAGTGATTAGAAATTATGCTGGATTTCATAGACTGAGTATCATGGTGTCTAGCTCAATGACCATTTATAGGATTTTCAAATTTACTTCCCCAATATGCATTGTTTTAGTGATTTTAGGTGTGTATGAGTGAACCCAGTTTTATGATGATTATCCCCCTATGGTGATGTACCTTTCCTAGAGATATTTCTGGTATTGTCCAAAGAAGGTACATGTCGAATGGTATTATGGACATAGAGATCGACTAAATGATATATGGATTAAGTGGTATAATATCTAGATCAATTCCCTTTTATATCATGTCCATTTGATCAATATTATAGAACCACAAATCAAATTATGATATGTTTTAGGTTATTTCATTCACTTACTCGTAAATATTTATATTTCTGTATATATATGTATGTATGGGACTAAATATTTATAGGAATATAGATATGGACAACCATGGTGGCACATTCCCCATTGAAATGGGATTATAGACATGAGGATCAAAATTGGATCTTTTTATTGGATTTACTTTCCTTTTATGTTGTGTCTCATCTTGTCAAATAAATTTTTCTTTTTCTTACACTTATATAATAATGTTAATATTTTCATCATTGAGGCTTTAATAATGACATTCTTTTTGTTCTGAATTTGAACATCGGTGTATGTATATACCATATACATACTTTTCAGGTTGCACATAACTTTCATGGATGCTAAGGTTGAGGCCTAAAGTTTCATGTTCAAGGAGTATTGCCATTGTGGATTTTCTAATCGAGATTTTTCAGTTTGAAAGTGTCAGAGATATGGTATGTGGTCTGAGTCTATGTTGGTTGTAGATCCTAATAAATTTATTTAATTTTCTATTGTAATCATGTATCTATATGGTCAACCTAGTGGGTGACCATTTTTAAATGTATGACAAAACATTTTTGGATTTTATAACATTTTCTTATTATTACAACATCTCATACTTTAGTTATTTACTACTTCGGGAATCAATTTGTTTATTAATGTGTATTATACACTTCTATTTATATTATTTTCTCTCTCTGATAGAAGGGAATTAACTCCCCACTATCAAACCCTTGGTCTTTGCTTCTATTTTTAATCCTCTCATGTATTAGGATGCACACTTTATTCCTCATAACCTCCTATCTTGAGACATTATTTTATTTGAGTCTGGGTGAGGAGATTATTTTGTGGCATTAGATCTATTATTTTTATGTTAATTACAATTTAGGACATGGTAGTTATGAGTATTATGAATGTCATTGAACATGTAATGAATATCGATTCTGTGCATAAAGAACACTTTTTTTGTAATGAATTCCAAGTATCCAGTTTATGGGATTATTTTTATGATCTATAAAGATATAGTTATACATGAGTTTTTTCTTGAGTGACATACATGATTTATTTGATATTATGTGTAACTTTGGATATTTGGAAATATAACATTAGCAAGAGGTATGAGATAGATTTTTACTCTTTGTAAACAAAGGAATGTGGTGTCTCATGTATTATATTTGGAATGAAGAATTCACATTATATGTGCCTACTGGTGTTTTCTTTTCACAAGAAATCGAGGACTATTTATTATATATATATATATATTTATGATGGGAGGTTATTTAGTTATATATTTAGGAATTTTTATTGAGGATGATGCCTCGGAACTCATGTATGAGAGTTGTAGTCTTCCTAATAGGTTGATATGGAACATGATTTCTTTATATTTCACCCCTTGATGGGAGTTGTCTTTTAGGTTGGAGTTATCTAGTCGGATAGTTGAGTATGTTGTTAATGGATACGAAGACATTTTTGGAAATGTAGAACTCCAGGGGTATTAACTTATATGGATTCAAAGTGAGTGTTAGTACTGTATATCTTCTTTGTTTTTTATTTTGATCTCCAGGGACAATTCTTTATGGCTGTTCCTAGTGAGGAATATACCCTTTTATGCTGTGATTTCAGTTTTGGCACTTTTAGTTCATTATGATCATTATCTTCATCGATTGTTTTATTATTTTTTACTACGGGGATAGGAATTGGGACCCAATTGTGATACTTATTCAATATGGATAGGTGGCGGACCTAGAGAAAGTTATTTTTGACTAATACCCATGTTGGTCTATGTTCGTTTTTATAAGGAAACCTATATTAGAGGTTTGATAATTTTTTGAGATTCATTTCATGGTAATGAGATTAGTTTTATGATCATTTACAGATCAATTCATGGTAGGGGCTGTTTTATCCATTTTTGGAATTTTGATGAGTTCATCTTTTTATAAGAACTTTGGGTGATTTGGTATCAAATCTCCCATCGACTAGTATTATTTATTTTTATGTCTATCTTCGTCAAAACGTGTTTTCACAATTTCTAATGTAGATAAAGAATGGTTATATTCTCATGGATATAATGATGTCATGAAATGAGTTTTCATGGGAATAAATCATTGCACATGTCAGGTTTTCGATTCTAAAGAGTAGTTTCTATGGTGCTTTTATCCTAAAAAACCGATGTTCCATGAAGAATGGTAAACATAGCCTTATAATTGATTACTCTATGGATTATGAGTTGTGTGATAATGTTATAGGTTTGTTGTGTGCGGTATTGTTTGAATCATAAGTCAGTGTGAGTCGTTGTGCGATCTGATTACTAATGATTTCTGGAACTGTTATGGAATGGTTTCATGGGATGTGTGGTGAAATATAAAATTTCCCTTTCTGGAAGATGTCAAATTGTATCTAAAATGGGTACAATAAGATTGTTAACTATGGGAGTAATCCTGGTCTGGTTTTGAATGTATTTTTTCATGGTTTTAAGGGATCAATACACAAACTTTTCATATAATCTTCATGTACTCCTATTAGAGACAATCAAGTTCTATATTTACATTGTCTTAAGTACGGTGCGAGAGAATCAGACCTATGTAGAGATACATTTCACTAAAAATATCTTGTTGGATTGTTAGGGATCATATTTATGTTGTACTCGATGAGCGATGTGAGGTAATTCATATGGTGGGGTTTGAAACATTCATTGTTTGAGGGTGGTGAACCATTTTTTTAGATTAGCTCTGGTGTTATCTTTTGGATTTTCAACTCGGGTAATGGTTTTGTGATTACAATAATGGTATTCCATTGCTGGAGAGTACTAAAATCATTTACAGATAAACATCCTCTGGGAAGAATATAGTTTTTAATTCTAGGGGGCCGTGTTTTGGACATTCTAAATATCAAGGTAATGAAGTTGATCAGGAAGAGCATAGATTTAAATTTTTTATTAGATTTATATTTGGTGTAAAGTGGACTTTTCCCCCTAAAAATTATATTGAAAACGTTTTCCTACAACTCTATTTTTTCCGAAATTGGGTGTTTATAATAGGATAGGTGTATGGTAAAAATCTGAGACTTTCAAAATTGTGAGGAAGAAATAATAATTAATAATTAATAATGTAAATATAAAATTAATATTATAGGTTCACACATCCATATATTTTGAATAGAGTGTCACATTAAGATTATGTCTCTAAATTTCAGTCTATAATTTGATTATTTTAAAAGGTGGAAATAAATATATGTCAAGGGTGTGGTTTTTATGTTTCTCCCCTTTCCTTTTCCTTTATTTTCATTTTATTTTTATTTTATTGATTTTTTTTTCATTATTTTCCATTATTCCCTATAGATTCTCACTCACACTGTCTAGAATCTCTCTGTATCCATGACATAATAGATAATAGGATAGGGAGAAAATAAGAGAGAGGTATGAGGAATGAGGTACTTTCATGGACCTGTTGATGTGCTGGATCAACGTGAGGCAGCCGTGTACCATGAATTTGAGCAAGGATTTAGCAGTATCTTCACAAAGGTATGTGTTTTTAATGTTTTACCACAAATACCATATATAATTTCCATCATATAAATTTAAATATCTATTCTGCATGATTATCTCACCATGTGGCCTGATCAATTGATGTATGGGTTAAAATTGGGTGATTTGGGATATTCAGAGGTTTTTTATTTAGAAAAACTAGGCTACAGGACATATGATTTATGGAGATTTTCCATGTGTTCTTTCAATTTGGGGAATATGGTGTTTTCAAAGTATACTCCATGTACTAGGGTGTACACTCCGTGTATTAGGGATCATCTGTGTCACTATATACCTTGACAAGCTACCAATGTAGGGATACACAACCGTGTGGAGTACATGACCAGACCCTATGTGGGTTAGACGCCATGAAATAATAATTGGAATGGGAAACTACATTGTCGTACCTATTGAAGGATATGATCTAGTACCTCGTTTTGGGTACATGTTTTGTACCCATATTACACATACTATACCTAGGGAATTTACATTCCCAAACTGATAGGAGTATATGCCCATGTCGGGCTTCAGGAGTACACTATGTGTACCCATGGTGGACATGCTGTGTACTTCCTCTTGTAATCCTTGGAGGATTTTTCATATATTTTTTTCCATGGAGTTTTTATTTGACCAATGAGTAGTCTATTATGAGTTTATTTTAATTTAGATCATATTTTTAAGACATATAGAGTGTTTTTAAGACTCCTATGTTTTGTTTCAAGAGTTTAATTAATGGGGAGGTCCTTCATCCAATTATCTTATTTAGTAGTCTCCTAAGAGTGAGAACTCTTATAATATGATCCATGAGCTATCTAACACGAGATAAGTTTCATCAATTTCCTATTTTAGAACATATCCCTTATGAGTTGTGCCATTATAGAATATGCGACTGTGGGATCAGTTGTTACTAAGGATCCCCAATTGGATTACTCTTCATATATTTCGACCTAGTGGATCCCATGTAGGATTCCTCTATCTTCATTTTTACCACGGATTCCCGGACTAATGTGTTTTATTATATGAATACTTCAGGAGTCCCTTATAAGATCCCTTTAAATGTGTAACATTCCAAGGATCACATATAGGATTTCTCTACTCCATATTATATCTTGATGGTATAATGTTGGATTCCTTTTTCTAAGTGACATTATGAGGATCCCTTGTCAGATCCGAATTTGGACATTCCAGTTGAGGAACCCATGTAGGATGCATCTATTGATTTGTTTCTAAATGATACCTTATAGTCTTCCTCTATTGGCATGTCATTCGAGGATCCTGTGTATGATTCCTCCATTACCTTTCAGTTACGAATCACATATAGGATGTTGTTTCTCATGTTTATACCACAAGGATCCCAAATATGATTCCTCTTAGTGTATGTATTGAGGGACCCAATGGGTTCCCATTACTTTACTGTCCCTGAGTTAGTATGTCAGGTTTTGGTAGAGTTGGTAGTTGGTGACACCTTATTACCAATGCTTAATTGGTAATCTCATTGGTCTATGGTAGATTTTTTGGGTATAAGAATTTAGCCACCAACACCATTTTGTTTATGATTTCAATTGTTTATTATTGATGGATGGATGTCTAAAATAGGTGTTTCCAAGTTGGTGCCAGTTAATCCTGACTTGACGAATCATTCTTTATTTTGGGATTCCTAGACATTCATTCTAGGATCATTCTTGCTTATTGGTATACGCGGATGTGAATTCCTAGTTTGTGGCATCTAATCCATGTTTTTTATTAAGTTTACATGTGTACCAATATTTAATACCTGAGATATATATATTTATCCTGAATATCTAATTATTATATTCCTGGGATGTCAATAGTTTTTACATGGAATCTTGATGTTCAATATACTATTATGATATCAGGGTATTTCACCCTACTAATGATACTCATGGATTATTCCACTCTCCCGAGTGATGGGGATTACGCCATTCTCAAATTATTATTATGTGATGCAGATAATTGTTATATAGAATTTTTTAATGTTATGTGGATGATTACACACTCCTTGGTCTATTTACCCTCATGGAAGATTTTTCTCTCCCGATGGATGGGGAAATTACGCTCTCCCTGATTGGTTACACGAAGGTGATGTTGAGTATTGAATATCACATCATTGGATAACTAGAATAATTATGCTCTTTCATATGAAGGGATGATTACAATATCCATTATTAGATACTCTAGGGTTGAGTATGGAATCTCACTAGTGGTCTCTCTATACAGATCACCTAAGGGTTAGACTCTAAAGGATTATCTGAGTTCCAAATGTTGAGACCACTTATGGACAGAGACCTCAGACTCAAATAATGTATTATTTTTACATAGATTGAGAATCATGGAATCCAGATTATTGACAATTTTCTATACGTCAATATATAAATCCCAATAATCCATGGCTTTAGTGATTGGAGGTGAGTATGGGTGACCTATGTGTATGATGAGTATTCCCATGTAGGGACATAGCCTGCTCAAAGATATTTCCATCACTGGCCAATGCTGCTACATATCGATTCTATGTAAGAAACTAGAAATTGACTTAATGATAAATAACATTGGTGGTACTACATAATACTCAATGAGCTTGCACAGGATGTATTGGTGTCAATGAATATAGACCCAAGGATCTACTACTAATTAGTTTTATCTTATTTCTTTCACTTACTAACTAATATTCATATATATGTATATGTGTGTTGGTATGGAACTACACATGTATTCCAATATATATATGGAAATCAATAGAAGAACATTTCCATGTAGACTAGGAATATGGACCCTGGGTTTGACTATGGATCATATTATTATATTTACATACCTTGTAGTTTAGTGTTAGCTAGTTTGAGAAATTTTAAAATTTCTTAGATTTATAGAAAGATAATTTATAGGATCATAATTTGGGTTCCCTACTATGATTATTTCTCACCCCATCATGTGAAACGCCATTTTTGTGTAGAAAATATATATTATTTTTTAGGTTGTAGTTGATATTCGTAGTGGTTTGGGCTAAGTGAAGAGTTTCATGTTTGAGCAAGATTGCTCCTGTGGACATTTTGATCAAGATGGTGTAGTTCAATATTTTTAGGAGACCGGTTATATGGTCATTCATGGAGTTTTTTTTATAGACCTGTACGTTTTTTTTCATTTCTGTTATACTAAAATATATTTATGAACATTCCAGTGGGTGAGTAGTGATGTATATATGACATTTTTTTTAGGATTTTATAGAATTTTCTTTTATTATTATAAAATGTTCTTTTTCAGTTTATCACTACATCCACAGTCTTTTTATATTTTATTATTTTACGATACATTAAAATTTTTATTTTTTCCCACTCTAATTTGATTTTATAGTCTCCAAATTATAAAACCTTTGTCCCTCTCTAATAGTCAGTTGTATCTTCTCTACTAGGAGGAATACTTGATGCATCATAACCCACCATCTCGGGGAATAGTTTTGGTTTTATTCGGGTCAGGTTGTTACAATAAAATGAAACCTAATCAATCCCACACACTTGTTGGGGGAGGGGTTGGTTACTCTACCTTACTAGATATAAATTTAAAAAGGGATTTTATGGTGTAATTTTGTAGGTGAGAACCATAATAGGTAGGCACAACAGACTGTGAGTGCATAATGCACACATGGTGAGGGTTAGTGGTGTGAAAGTGGAGATTGGATTGGTCCAACCCAAATGAGAATGTGTGGTGATCTAGGTTATGTAATATGTGCAATCATGAGTTGGATAGGCATAGATAGTACTACATTGACGCACAAGACATAAGTGAGAACCAATGTGGGAAAGATGCATGGAATGTTCACAGTTCCCCTTTTGAAATCATATTAATAGAACTCATGCTTCCCAATAAAATCATTATTTTACATAATATTGAGGTTAATCATCTTTATCCCCATACATTGTATGATATTTATAGAAAAATAATGTTCATTTATAGAGAATAATAACGTGATTTTACCAAGATTATTCATTGATAGGGATTGTGAAATGATGAGGCTAAATGCCTCTATCCGTGAAATTTCTATCATTAATGGAGGTGGTAAAATAAGGAATAAGAATCAGTGATATTATATAGAATTTGGAAAATATTATAAGATGTGTATTATGGTGTTCAATATTTTGAGCTATGTGGATCGAGTTATTATTTTTATATGGAGAATAGTCTTTATCGTATATGAAATGATGCCTTCAAAATTAGATAAAAATCGTGAAAAAGAGTAGGAACTAAATATTGTTATCAATTAGAATTTTAGGAATTGATATAAATGAAATTATATATGTATGATAAATAAAATATGTAAGGATTTATACTAGTGTGAACTCACTTATATAAATAGAAACAGTAGAGAAAGAGTGGCTATAAATTATTTTAGAAGAGATTTCATTTTTTTAAGATTAACAGAGCACCATGAAATCTATAATTTCATGAAGAATATATTCAAACAAATTAGGTCATAAATAATTTGATCTAGAAGAATATGACTTGTGTTTATCACACTAGAATAAATTTATAAATAATCGGTTCATTGATTCCGTTTGAACATATGAGAATTTTTGTGAGACATCGTGTACTAGAGGATATAATATCATTGTGTTACTTGAAAGAATAATAATGGATATAACATATTCATTATAGAATTTATTTGATTATCGAGACATGGAATAAATATTTCAATATACCTTCATGTAGAATAATATTTTTCCTCACAGCAATTTTATTTTTTTCATAAATGATAGTTGCGTGAGGAAGGAAGTATATTTATGTAATAAAAAATTTCATTCATGAACATTGAGAAAGAATAAAAATAAAACAAAAATTAATAAGGATGACAAAGTATATATTGATAAGAAAATTATTTCTATAACTCATTCCTGACATTTGAGAAAAGAACATGGAATACACTTTGCATGAAATATTTTTTTGTGACTGAATACCGAAAGTAATGATTATTTTTAATGTTATTTATTTTATAGTATTTAATGATACATGAGTTAGGAACATTATTAGTCATATAAATGAATTATCAAAATAACCATTTATAGATATTAAGGATTCTGATTATATAATGTGATAATAAGTTTCTTGATTAAGTCCATTATTTGTGGACATGCACTTAAATCATTCCCTCAATAACCTCAAGTATTTATGGTCCATTTTTATATAAATTAAATTATCATTTTTTCAATGAACTAAGAAAATCATTAAATTCAAAAAAAATATACTCATTATACATTAAATGTAAAATAATATTTGTTTATGATACACACATCAACGGCTTGGCATATGTTACACACAACCTGGATGTTTCTACAAAACATCTTTTAATTTTTATAATTATTTAAATGAGATAATTATAACCTACACACCCAAAATAGTTATATGAATAGTTATAATAACATTTAAAATATTTTTTTTGTAATGTATATGTGTAAATAATATATATTTATTTTGATAAATATAATCTTTTGTAATGTTCTTAAGAGTTTAAAAAACTATTTTCTCAAATAAAAAATTTTCATAACATTCTATAAAAACAATAAAAATAATTTAAATTCATTTAAAAATTTAATTTGGAAAAATAAAAAAAATTGATTTTAAAATTTCGAGATTATCCAAGGGATAATTTTTTTGATTTTTCTGAGAAACATTATAATTTGATAAATAATGAAAAATACTGCATTTTCATTTAAATAATTAATAATGTTAAATTATATAATAATGATTGTATTAAAGTCACATTATATAAATAATAAATATATTAATAATTTTTTTTACTGTAATAAATTTCACATTGAAATTGAATATAAAAACATAACAAATTTTGGAACGTGAATCTACTTAAAAAACCTATTATTTCACCCCTTATTCCAGATTTGCATTAATCCTTATTTTTCCTCCTCAATTGATTAAATTTTTAGAAATGGACATAAAATATTTTAATCATTATAATATATATATATTCTAATAATACCAGGTTAATTTTTGACCTAAAATATTAGTGAAAGTGATTAAAATTAATCACAATAACAGAAGGTCAAATTAATATTAATTTGTGACTAAACCTTAAACATAGGGTCCCAAATGACCTAGAAAAATTTGTAACACACATTGGATGGAAATATTTAAGACATAAACCATCCATTATTGAGTTTGTTAAGTTTTTATGACTTTTTCAGGCTAGAACATGTGTAATCCTAACTTTCTCTAAAAGATTCAAAATCTGTCCTTTTCATTCCCTATAAAAGTCCACCACCTCTCCCTCTTCATCACACCTCAAAAAACAAAATATTTTCAGAAAATATATACAAATTAAACTTCAAAAAATACCTATATTAGTTCTAGAATCCTCCATAGGGATTGAAATAAATCCCAGGAAACCTTGTGAATGAAATCGAAAGGAGTTACTCAATTAAGAGGCAACATCTTCTGTCATGCTCATTTATTTTATTTTCTTTCTCCAACACCTCCACTCTCATTATTAAATTATTTTATATAAACATATTATATAAATTCTACTAGGATATAATTATGCTAATGTTTTATCTTAAACATACACACACATCCATCTAATGGATAATGTACATACTTTTTATGTTTACGATGAACTACTGCATCACTAAACGATGAGTGTTTGTTTTTTTACTTTACCACCTCTCATGGTGAAAATTATGATTTAAAAACCATATATATTTCATATAATATATTTATTATGTAGTAGTATTAATTATTCATTTAAAAAAACAAATCATTATGACATTTCATTTGGTGAATGTACGATGATTTTATTTGAGGAATTATGGACTACCGCTCCCTCAAACCGATGTGATTCGTTTACACACTACAAGGAATGTATTAAGAATGGGAATAGGAAAATTATATGATATATATTATATATTAATTTATCTAAAAAAATTATATATATATATATATATATATCATTTACTTTCTTTCTTTCAATAGGATAATAGAAAAGGAAACGACATTCCTGATTACACATGGATTACCATCTCTAATAATGGTATATTACATTTACTACATATATAATGTATATATTATTTTAATACACATATAATTAATATAAATGATATTTATAAAATGTTATACAATCTTAAAAAAATCATATAAATATAATGACCAATGATATAACAAATTAAGGGAAATGTGAAAAACATGATGAATATTAACTGAAGTTTTACATTATCATAGGATTTTTAACAAGTTATAATATAATATTATAATAAAACCATATATGATATTTTATATAAACATATGGTTCTTTAAAAGATTAATAATAAATTTACATTTATTATATAGGTTCCATGAATGAGTACGAAGAGAGTCAAGACATAAGGTAAGTGAGTTTGATCTCACTTTTTATTTCCATAAGATAAATGCTTTATTCACCACTCATCACTTTCGTGTGGTGTGTATAACTCTCATGGATGTATTCTATTATTATTATAATTATATTTATGGGTATTTACATATACATTATATGATCTTCATTTCTTGTGTTTATGTTTCAATAACTATCAAATCCATAAGAGTGTTTTGTCTCAATTTTTCTTCTTTGAGACACATGTTTTGTTATGCACCTAAATTATACTTCAAGGTGTATATACAGAAATTTGACTTGTTATATAATGATTATATTTATTTTCATGATATTTTTATTCTTTTTGTATTCCCCCTATTAGATATACATTATGATCCTAAATAATCATGTGGTAAGAGTTTATTAAAATAATCTCACCGCTTTTCGAGATTATTAATTATTATTCTTCTTCTGATGAAACATTATGTTGAATCTCTAAATAAAACTCATGAGATTAATTCCACTATTTTTTCAACATATATAATTGTATTAGTACCATTTTCTAATAATTTTTACTTATGATAATGTAGAAAATAGTTTAATCAAAAATATTATTTTATCTCCCTCTTCTGTCAGAAATCTATTTTATTTCCAAAACCATGTTTTCAAGAATGTTTTCAAATATATTTTCAAATGATCATGGAATAAAATCAACAAAGAAAAAATAATTTTAAAATGTTTTCATGGTTTTAAAATTTCCCATTATACGTTTTTCAATGATATATTCAAAAAAAATGGTTTTCAATATTTTGACAAAAAATTTTATATGTTCTTGAGGAAAGTCATTTTTAGAACGTTTTCAAGATAATCTAATAAGTTTACAGGGAAAATGTTTTTCAATTTTTTTCAACATTATGATGTGTTTTTTTAATGAAAATATTTATAAAAACATTATGGAGATATATTTAAATGTTTTCAATGTATTTTCAAAGAAAATGGTTTTCAAAATATTTTCATGTTTATTTTATAAGTTTAAATGGAAAAGGGATTTTAAAAAGGATTTTAAGATTATTTCCTATAATCTGATGTAAATTGGTTTTCGAAAACATTTTCATGATTTTTTTACAATTTTTAAAACTTATTTTCAATGAAATATTTTTCAAAAAGTTTTCATTATTTCTTTCAATGTTTTCAATGCATCTTCATAGATTTTTTTTGAAATATTTTGAATAGTATTCTATAGGTTTTAAATGAAAATTATTTTTCAAAATAATTTCTTGTATTATTTATATGTTATAAAGATATATTTATTAAAATTATTTTCATATGGTTATATTCATAAATTTTGTTTTTAAATATGATAGGAAATTTTCTTCATGAAATGTTTTTGAATTATATTTATAAATAATTTTCCATCTAAGATGACATCATTAATATTACTCATTGAATTTTAAGGAAATGATATATATTTCACAATTATATTAATTCATTGAAAGGATTGTTCTTAATGTCATTGTAATTATGAAGCACATTTCTCTTTCATGGTATATATGTTCCTGAAATAAGTTACTATATATTGGGTAATATGGTTATGAAAGATATTTCTCTTTTACAGGATAATATTTTGATGATATGTTTACTAAAAACATTTATATTTCGAAATGGTATGATATTATTACATATTTATGATACCCATATCATTTCATGTGTTATGATATAATTGTTTATGATTTTTTGGAACATGTATGTATGATATCATTATGATAACGGTTGGACCTATATCCCCCTACAATGCTTTGGGTGAAGATTTATATCTAATGAGATTTATTAAGATGGTCTTGGGAGTGAACCCTGACTAATAGATGGCCATTAGAGTGATCTATGACTACCAATATGGTATTAGGAGTGAACTCAAGATACTAATATGGCCATGAGAGTTATCCATGAATACTAAGATAATATGAAGAGTGAAGTCATGAAAATACGGTTTCCATGTGTTGTGAACCAATAATACAAAGATGGTTTTCAAAAGATGCATTGGCATTAATGGAAATCATATTTTATATTTATGTGTTAGCCACAATTACATGTTTAATTTATATGTTATGATTTCATGTCTTATGTTCATTATATCATTATGATTGATGTCTTGTGAGATTAAAATATTAATTATGATCTCTAATAGAGGGTCTGATCTTAAAATATTATGCTCAAGTTCCATACCCATTCGTTCATGTTATGTGTATACATTTACTTATTCTACCTTACTGAGCATCTTATCAGACCCTATTTTTATGTATCCAGTCTCCATGTTGTGAAGAAATGTTTTAGGTATATGTATTAATTGTGGATAACATTATGGGATATTTTGAATATTTTTCACGAGGATAGATGATTTTTTTTCATGTTTCCAAATAAATTAAACTATTATGGTCCTCAAGCCTGTATTTTTTTGTAATATACCTAATATTAATTTAAAATGATGTAATATCCATGAATGTTAAGAATGTGATTATATATTAATTATAATTTTTAAATTATCTCACTTAGGGAGGATTATCAAGATACCATTCTACAATATATACATCATTTTATAAGAGAATTTTCTGTGATGTAGTATAAAGACCCTCCTATGAGGATTGTGGAAAAGATTTCTAGTGTGGTATCTAGTAATACTGTGTGATTTATAATAAAAACCATCCTATGAGGATTTACATATAGTCATCCAATGTGGATTCTGGTAAAATTGTGGGAAATATTCTAAATATCATTTTTTGTGGATTTAGAAGTTATTATATAGTAGGACTCTATATTTCCATTAAAAATGAAAAAATATTATAGTTTAGGCTCCATGTTGGGAGAACTAATAACTCAACCAGTAATATGTTACTAAAAGATCATTTATGAATAAAATTACTTTTATTTTAATGTATTATTGATATTGAAAATATTTTCACTCTTTTTTATAAATCACCAATATGTCCCATTACCATTGATGGTAATGCCATTTAACAGTTATCAAATAACTAATACAAATATATGGTTTTAAAAAATCCTTTCAACATTGAAAATGATATAACTACCTCATCTAGTAGTCTCAGGCTGTAAAAATCTCATCTCAGATCCTAGAATGAAGGTAGCATCACTGATATTTACACATGATCAGGCCCATGTTGAGCTTCAACATTTAAATCTTGAGTAGAATCACCTAAAAAATATGTATATATTAATAGTGATTACAACTCAGGCGATTTTATCTGAGACACCCCAAGATTCTATGACCATCACAAAACATACCCTTAGGTCTTATGCGGGTGTTATAAGTGGTTATATAACATGTTATTATTCACATATTTTTTAATCCCTTTTTAAATAAATGTTTTATTCCTCCAATTCCATTACAAGAATAATCTTTCAAAAAAAGGATGAATTTGATAAAATGGTTTTTAAGGTAAAATGGTACATTATTGAAAAATATTCATATTTATATTAAACCATGGGTTTTATTAATAATATTAAAAAATATATATAAATGATGATTATATGAATTCCTTATCTATAAATTATTAGTTAATTAGTTTGATAAGAGTTGTAATTTTATATGATAAAGAAGAAAGAGTAATTATGATAAATTTATTTTATGGAATTATTGAATTTTATAATACAGTAATATTTTAATAAAATAATATTTTCAAATTAATTTTTTAATAATAAATGTTTCTATACTTATTATGATGTTAAACATAATTTTTACGATGGTTTAAAAACTGATTTTATAAAAACCCGAAAATTTTCAATAAATATTAGTTCTCATTTTAAAAGTTAACATTCACATATTTATAAAATAAATATGATAAAATGAATATTATTTTTTCAATCCTAACATTAAAATTATCCAATAGTTATTTTTTCATAATTTTCTATGACATAAAAATTTTTGGGTAAAAATTAAATAATGTATAAATATATAATGTGATTTAAGACATCATAATGACCCAATAGTGATGTAATAAAATGCTTTAATGGTTATATTATGAAATATATATGTTATCCTTTGAAATAAGTTAATTATCTTATTATTATATTTAATTCATAAGTATTTAGTGAATCTTTCAAGTCATATAAAATATTTTATGATTTTAAAATCATTTCCTTTAATGTGTTACACACCTCTACATAAGAAAGGGAAATATTTTAATATCTTCATCCCTTTTCCTAAAAAAATATTTTTTTCCACTTCCCTTGGCCAAATAAATGGGGAAAAAACATGGTTTGGTTTATGGATTTTAATATTTTAGTGTGTAGTGTCCAAAACCTAAATAATACATAATCCCTATCCATTACTATATAAACACACCCAAGCACCCCATCCTGTTCAATAAAACTTCTTGAAGCTCATCCCCACTATAATCTCCACTCTATATAGTCCACCAAAGGAACCCCAAGATCCCTTAAAACCTATACCAAGACTTTGTAATCACACAACCAAGTCAAGGATCCTCACTTTCATTCCTTTCTCATTTTTTCCAATGTTTACTTATTTTGTTATACCGTTTTAATTTTCAATTAAAAATGATGGGGTATGTTTTCGCATGTCACACTGGGTTTTTCTCTTGGTTTTGATATGGTTTATGGAAATATCATTCCTTTTCATGGGTTTTTGGTTTGATAAATGTTGATTTTTTAACTTCCAAATATGTCTATTAATCATACCATGGGTTCCCCATTTCATGTTTGGGAATTTTTTTTTATAAATGGTTGGTTAGATCAAGATTTGGTTCAACCATGTGACCAATTCCAAATTAAAAAAAAAAATCATTTATTTTATAACTCATTGATTTTTTAACATATTCACCCATTCCAATCTCTAACCTATGAAAACCAACAAATATATTTGGACCCCTTAACAACTCATAATCGTGGTGGATTTGGGTGACTTATCAATGTATTGGGCCAACCTGTGAGCCCATTTCAAGTGATTATATCATATTTTGTTTCATTTATAACATATTAATTTTTAATATTTTTATGTTATTCCACCTCCCAAATGGTGACCTAACTATTGGATATTTACCATATGCCCCCCCCATTATTATCCTTCATTTTGTGATGCTTATTGGGATATTTCATACAAAAGGTTGGCAGTTATTCTTAAATTCTTTGTCAAATATTTTTCCATTCTCTAACTGCATCCGTCTTCATTATTTTTTTGTTGGATTTATCTTCTACCTAAGTCATGGTAGTCTAGGGGTTATATTTTAATGTCATTTTTGATTGGTTTTTTTTGTTTAGGCATGTTCTTCGTAGATCTAGGGTTTTGGAACCCACTGTGGGTGTTTTGGCGTGTGAATCTCCATTCAGTCTTGTTTTTTAGTTAGTATATCTGATAAAAATTATATTATTATTTATATAAAATCTTTTTCATTTTGGTATAAGGTTATATTCCGGATTATTATTGTTTCTAAACCTTTGTATAATCTATTTTGTGTGAAAAATAATTATTTATGCCTTGTTTTGTGTAAAATGGAGTAGTTCCATTATAAAAGTGAAAATTGCTTTTTCAAATAAATGTTACACTAGTTTTCACATAACTATTGTTAATTTTATGAACATTATTAACTACTTTAATAAATATTCGGAATTAAAATTTGGGTGTGTACCCATTTGGATGTTACATAGATCTTGTTTTGCTAATTGTTGCGTACCTAGTTTTTGGAAAATTACCCTGTTAGATTTTGAGTGCTAAATGTGATATAAAAGGAAATAGTTGAATTCTTTAAAGCATTTTCTACATGAAAAATGATGTTTTGGGGTCATAATATTTCTTTTCAAAGTTTTTCTTGGTTTTATAAAGAGATTTTTCGTGGTTCTCGACATGTTCTGGCATGAGTTTCCGGTAAGCGCCCCGTTCGGTATTTTTATGAAAGTTGTTGAAAATTCTATTTGTAACCTAATTATTTTACATGGTTTTTGTAAAAAAAATTGGCATATTATGTTGATTTTAAACCTCATTATAAAATTTTAAATTTTTACCTTTGTATATGTTGGTTTGGTAAAATGATTATAGGATAGTTTGAAATTTTTCTTACGAAAAGGGTTTTCATGTATGTTCTAGGTTGCACCATGTGGGTTAATTTTATGATTCATGAAATTGATTTCATAAATGGTTTGGGGGATTCTAACTCTTGTTTGATATTGTATTGGTGGGTGTTTGGCCTTGAATGAGATCTTTTGAATGGATTTTATGTGAAAAGCCTTATTATAATTCTTGAAATTGTTTTATGAAAATTTAAAATGCATTATGGACCTGTGGCTAAAATGTGAAACAGGTTTGAGAGATGTGTAGTTTTTTATGATTTCGGAAAATTAATTTTCACCTGAAAAGATTATTTTATAACATTTGGAACATGATTGAGCACAAAGAGGGAATATCTGGAATATAAGTGGGTAGACCTATACTAGTATGCTACTGATCTAGAGTGGTTAGATCCCAATTTCACACATCATGTTTCACGATGGAAACACTAACTAAAATATGATGATAATGTTGGGGAACACTAGGTTATATTTATTCTTCCTTATTAGTGGCTCATGCCTGAGAATGGATATTTGTTATGGTTTCTTTTCAACGAGATATGATTTACCTGGGGCCCACAGCTAGCTACTGCCTAAGGATGTTCTCATGACTTGTTCTCAATGGATATTATGTACTCACTATCATAATATGGTAATTTTTTTGGTAATTTCATTAGCATGTGTGTTTTATTTAAAAATTTACATTTTTTAAAGCAACCCTTTTGAAAAGTATTTTCATTTTGATGTTTCACCTCTTTCAAAAATTGTTAATAGAATTATTATTTATAAAATATGAAAGCTTTTTTCTAGTAATGTTTATAGTTTGGAACCTCTTTAAGAAAAAATATGTTATTATATTCTTTCTAAATCATGAAATTTATGTTTCTATTATTTTAATGGATGTTCATTGGGAATAGAATATCAAGCTTACTTACTGAGTTTTAATACTCATGCATATAGTTTTCATTGGTTTTTATGACTTGTGCAGGTTTCAAAATGTTTTCGATAGCTTTGGTTGATAAGTATTCATTATATAGAAGAGTGACTAGTGGGTTTACATGGTTTTATTTTGGTTATCAGGTTTTTTCGGTTGGTTTTATTATTATTTTTTACATTAGGTTTCTTGTATAAATAAATTTCATCCCATTTTTATATTAATGTATGTTCGACTTTCCATTTCATTATGATGTTTATTTATTTATTATATTTTAAAGAAATAAATTCCTTCAAATTCTAACTGATTCCCTCAGGGCTTGTCTTTATCACAGGAGGATCAGAAATGCCTCTCAGGACATGTCGCGAAGCATACCAGGTGACTGGTTCATGGTCAATCCGGACTGGTTCTTGAAAAAAATCGTATAAGAGGGCGTTGGCGCTTAGAGGACATTTTTTTTGAGATCCCATTATTATTTTGGTATTTCATGGTAGATGGAGTAGGATTGTCGAGACTTGATGGGTAGGTTTGTGAAGAGTGTTTCAAACCCATGCTCATTTCGACCCTCGGGTGTCCTTGGGAAGTCTTATTCTATTAGTTTATTTTGTTTTAGGATTGTCTTTTGATTAGGATATGACAAGAGGAGTAGGACTAATGGACTTCAAGAGATCATAGGGAATTTAAATCCATGTGGAGCTATGGAATGATCTTTCAAATGCTCTCTATGTTTGTGGTGTGTTTGAATTATGGCCGCCAAACATATCGTCAAGTCACCCACCGACACTAGTTCCCATTTTTGGGTCTCTTAGAACATCCTTGAATTATAAATATTTGTTTGAAAATCCTTGTCTGTGAATTGTGGAAGTGGGTTTTCAATACTTTATATAACAATATTTTGAGCATGTTGGGATTTTGGTAAAAAAAAATTGTGGAGAAAGTAGAAACTTTTAACTAGATAGAATTTCATTAATCTAAAGGTACGGTATATTAAAATAAAATGTTTAAAAGGGATGAATTATTTTTATATTATTCTAATTTTTTTTAAAAGGAGATTTTTTGTCTTGTTGAGGAGTGATTTAATCTGATGAATTGGTTTGAGGAATCGGTTTTGAACAGTCTGTGTTTTCATAAAAATGGTTTTGGACATTGAGGCTATCAGATTAAGAAAAGATACCATGTCAAATTTTTAAAATTGGGAATTGGATGTTTGAATGGAATGATTGGATTGGTAGTTGTTTTAAAATAAATTAAATGGTTACTAAATACAATGGTTCTTTAAAAAGAGTGGTTTGTGGAGAAGTTGAAAAAAAATTTGAATAAGGGGAGATTATTTTGATGGAGACCTATGCGGGTTCTTTTCAAACATTTTAAAATGGTTTATTTTTTTAATTATGAAAATGTTTTCTGACATCATTGTTATTGTGCCTATTCAAGGTACATGATTTTTGAAATGGGTTGAATTTTTTGTCATGTAAAATAATGATTTTTTTTAGCCTGTGGTGTTTTCATGGGTGCTCACAGGCATGATTTTGTATAGTTATGTTAATGGATGCCCAGTATGGAATAGCTTTTTGGTGCCCGAAGTGGCTTGTGAATGTGCATGTGAGTGAAACTTGATGAAACACCACTAGTGAATATGAAATCCACCATGTTAGTTGGTTTTAAAAAAAAATTAAGATGAAAATATTTTTTGTTTTTCTAAACCGGTGTTTATGTGGGATTCTTTTTCATGTTTTAAAAGTGTTGTTCATTTGGTATACTTCCTCATAATCTATAAGTGATACTATTATGGTGTATTCTGATGGGATATTTTTGGTTGGTCATTTTTTGGAGAAATGATCAGTGGGTTTCTAAGGATATGTTGGATATTGTGATGTTCCCACAGATGGTTCTTTATTGGAAAGACGTCTAGTTTATCAGCCTAATGATGCATTTTAATCATCAAATCCACCACATTGGATGATTCCTCAACTCGTATAATGGAATATAGAGTGGTTTGGGATTGATATAATATGTTCCCCTATAGTGATAATTATTTTGAATATAGAAGATGTGTTCGGTTATGATGATGTGTTATTCCGTATTTCATGTCCATTCTACTCCTTGTTTCGAGTGAGGGATAATGGTGTTTTGTACCTATGAGTTCCTATTTAGTAGAAGGTGTTTTTTCGGAAACTAAGTTTTATGGGGTGTTGTGATCCTTATCACCTAGCTACGGCACAACAGATGATTCAAACATTAGGGCTCCCACCATAGGCATTGGTGTGATGGTTTTCACACTGTTAGGAAATCACCAAAGTTGAGGGGAGCTTGACTAAGAACATTCCTTCATCGTTGTTCAAAAGAATTATCTATATTTTTATTATATTTTATCATGAATATGATTTTTCTTTTTTTATAATGGGCATAGTGAACTAACCCCTCACCGAGTGTCTATGTTTTTTCCTTCTCAGATGTATGTTTTTGATCAACGTCCCTATGTGGACATCCATTTTGTGTCGGGTGCGGTATTGGTTTTACCTTTTCATTGTTGGAGTGTTCTGGGTGGTTACTCTATTTATTTTTTGGTTTCAATAGCCCAACGATTGGGTCCCCTTCCATCCCTGCCCTGATTGGTGGGGGTTTTGGTCTATGCATAATTTGTTTTCCTAGTTCTTGACCCCCCATTCGGGAGTGGGTGGATTAAATGTTCATGTTTTAAGACTCTTATGTTGAGTTTGTAGGCTGTTTTTGTAGAATTTTGGCGTGAAATTTAGGGTGATTCTTTATTCTAGATCATTTTGTATTTGTGTTTTCTCATTTCTAGTTGGTCTCTAATGGTGAAGAAAGCCACAACGGTCTCGAAAATCTTTATTTTACAGAATTCTCAAAATTTATTTCTAATTTAATTTTGGGGAACCTATTCTGGACTCCCCCTCCAATTAATTTTAGTTTCTGAGTTCAATTTGGTTTGGGTGATCGTTGGGTTCATTTAGAGAAGGCCCAACAATCTGGCACATAGAATGTTTATGGAGGTGGCAGCTTCATCTTTCCATTGATTCATTGGATGTGGTTGTGAGTTGGTGTTTTTATGGGTAAGAAGATTATGTTCCATTGGTGTTAGATGATATATCCTTGGTTTGAGAGTCTGGACCATGTTTAAAAGAAATAATTAGATGTTTATGTTTCATCTGGAATGTGTTATGTCTTTCTAGTGGTGGAATGATTTAATGGTGGTGTAAATCATCACAACCATTTTTCATATCTTTTTTTTGAACTAGTTTTTTGGAAATCGCACTCATTTTCATTAGTTTTGGTTGATATGAATGTTAGTTTTGTAACTTCCATCTTTATCTATTTATCCTACCTAGGGTTTCCTATAGCTTGTTCGAGATTGTTTTTTGAAAGTGTGGTTACTTCGTGATTTAGGCAAAATGTGAGCACATTTAATGTTTTTTTTATAAAAAATTTCTTTTATAATTCCGTTAGTTTTCAACATTTTCACCCACTACACTTCCCTAATGTACTCCATTTACATATTAAAACCACAATATACATTTATACCACTTATTTACTCATAATCATTCTGGATTTGGGTGATTTATTCTAGTATTGGGCCATCCCATGAGACCATATCTAGTTTTAAAAAAATGTTTTTTTTTCTTTTATATCATATTCAATTTTAATATTTTTCGGTGATTCCACCTTCCAAATGGATCTCTATATGCTGGATAATGAACAGATTATCATTTCTCTTTGTTCTCCTGCTATTTGGGTTTATTTTTGGTATATTTTTCACAAATGGTTAGTGGTTATTCATAATTTTTCATTCATTCATTCTCATTTCCCTTCTGTCTACATTCTTGATTAATTTTTTCTTCGATTTAAATTCACCCATTGATATGGAAGACCCATTTTTCTTGATTTCAATCATTTTTTATGAGGTTTTTGTTTTTTATGGATGGTTTTCCAAGATCTTTTGTTTTGGAACCCATAGTGTGGGTTTTCAGGTGTCCATCTCCATTCTACCATGGTGTTGAGGTAGATTCTCCCATGAACATGCATTTATTATTTATGTTTCATCCTTTTTTTTCCAAACTTATATAAAATTTTATAATTTCTATGAAACCATTGGATGATCTATTTGGTTTGAAAAATTGTAATTGATCCATTGTATTGAGTAAAATGGATTTGTTTCATCATAAAAGTGGAAACCTCTTGTTAAAATAAATAATCCAGTAGTTTTCAATTATGGATTTTGATTTTTATGACCTGGTCTGACTATTGTATTAACTATTTGGAATGAGAATTTTCGTTTTTACCCCTTTTATGTTTAGTAAAGTCTTTTTTACTAAGTGTTCCATGCCATGTTTTTTGAAAAATACTCGGTTGGATTTTCTGTGCTAAATGAGATACAAAATGACATGTTTTAATTTATTATTGAATGGTAAGAATAAAAATTGATATTTATCGTTTCTTTATTGGCTTTACAAAGTGGTTTTGGGTTTCCAAATAGACAGCTATTGGTTTTTGACATGTTTTGGTACAAGTTACTCATAAGAGGACCATTTAGTATTTTTATGAAAATGGTTGAGCATTGAACGTGTAACATAAATGTTTTATGGGGATTTTTTAGTGTTCGTATACATCTAATTATGTGTTTCTACCACTTTATGAATCATGAAATTTTTAACTTTTTATTACATTGGTTTGGTAAAATTCTTAAACGCATGTTTGACATTTTTAAAAAGAAAAGGGTTTTCATGTGTGTTCCATGTTTCACCATGTGGGTCATTTATGAATCATGAATATGGTTTATTAAATTGTTTGAGGGCTTCTAAATAAGGTTTGATATGGTATTTGGGATCATTATCTCTTAAAATTTAATTTTTAATGTATTCTCTGTGCAAATACATGTTATAATTAGTAAAATTGTCTTATGAAAAATTATGTGGTTAATGGACCCATGAAAGAAATGTAAAACATGTTTTTGGGACATTTGGTATGTATATGATTTAGAAAAAGGAATTTTCATGTGAAAATTATATTTGATAAAATGTAAAACTTGATTGATCATAAAGAGGGGAACCCAGGTATATAGGTTGGTGGTTGTTTACTAGTATGCTAGTAGTGCAAAGTGGCTCCGTCCTTATTTTATATAGAAGGTTTGATGATGAAAACACGAACTAAAATATGATTACGATGTTGGGGACCACTAGGTTATTGGTATTGATCCCTACTAGTTGCTCCTGAATGAAAATGGCTGTTTTTTATGGTTACATTTTCAGGAGATATGAGGTACATGGGTCCCACAACTTTCTAGTTCCTAGGGATGTTCCCATGACTTGTGCACTTTGGATATTATGTACTCATTTTCAACATATTATTTGTTTAGTTGAGAAATTAATAATAATTTATGTTTAATTTTAAAATTTCACAATCTTTAATGAAATCATCTAGAAAACAATTTTCATTTTGAAGTTGCACCTCTTTGAATTTTTTTACTAGAATTCTTGTTTATTAAATTTGAAACTTTTTGTTTGGTAAAATTAATAACATAGAACCTCAATTGAAAAAATATTTTATATATTTGATCTCAAACATGAAACTGATTATTCTTTTATTTTATAGGATCTGCTTTGGGAATAAAATATCAGACTAATCTACTATGTTTAAAAACACACACTTATAGTTCTCATCTATTTTTATCCCTTGTAAATGATTCTTCTTGAGTTCGGTTTCTTCGAGTGATGATAATTAATTATATTTTAGAGTAACCAATGGGGTCCCATGGTGTTAGTTTGGCCATCATATTAGTAGTTTTTTTATTTTTTAATTGAACATTCGGTTTCTTGTATAAATAATATTTTGTTAAATTTTATATAATTGTATTTTGGGATTTTTGTTTCATTTCTCTTCTTAGTTCATGATTATATTTGGGTGAAATCATTCCCTTGAGTACCGTTTTTATTTTAAAAAATAATTTCAATCCCATGGGGATTGATAATACCCTTCAGGCCATGCCACATATCGGTTCGGGTACCCGGTTCGAGGTTGACCTGGGCTGGTTCGTGACATCGCACATCCCCCAAAATTCCCATATTATGTTTTAATGATGAGATACCCATATCAATCTGATTAATCCATCCATTTTATTCCCTTTATGATGCCAAAATTCCATAAGGTATTTCTCTCTCCTCATATAAATTCAAGCATTTATTTTATATTATGAATCTAAAATTCAATTTCATATGTTGGGATATTATCCTTCATGATCTCTTCTATTCAAATTTAATGTCTAAATTATGAGATACCCCATTTCGACCTCATCAACTCATTTTTTGAATCCCTCTATGATATCGTTGTGCTACTGAAATTACACTATGAATTTCCATCCCAAAATCATCATATAGTTAATACCGTGCCCATTTATCTATCAATGGTTTTAACCTTTATATACATATACATATTTATTAAATAATTTATTGTAAGTATCCAATATTCCTTTGTTGTGAAATAAATAAATATGTTGAATGAATGTAGTGCACATAATAATGAGGTTAAAAAGTTCATGATGGGTGCACCATGATAGCTCTCTAATGCATTAGGTAATGTGTAGTGTCATGAAATGTCATGATGGGATATGGGTTCACCTGATTCCTTTATAGGACTACATTTCTTGATTCTGGGAAAGGGGTTTACGTAACTCCATTATTTTAATGATGCAGTGTTTTAATATTTTTTCACACTTCCATGTTTTGGTAATCCAGCTATATCAGGTTAGTATGTTCATCTTTCTTTTATCCACTTTTGGTATTCCTATTTCTTAAAATGTATTGTATTATTCATGTAAACCATTTTTTACTCCTATTCTGGGAATTATATCTCACCCATTTCTTGTGTACATCTTCAGGTTATCCAATGCAGTGTTATGTAAGAAGGAATGTTGCGGTCATGTAAAATAAGCTTTCAAAAAAGATGTTGAATTTCATATTTTAGGTTGTTATGTAATCATTCAAATGTTCAAAGACACTAGAAATCTCTATCACCTGAGTTGAATTATGTTAATTTTTATGTAATAAATCATGTTTAAATATGAAATAAAGAGTAGGGTTGTTATATTTGGAATCAAAGCATAGGTTTAGTAATATTTGTGATTAGGATTATAAAACCCAAGTGAAATACTTAGGGATAAAACTATTTATATGAAAAACAAACCTAAATTTTGGTTAGTATAGATTAAGTGTTTTATCAAGAAAATACATCCCTATATGAATATGAAAAAGTAGAAGTGGCTCTAGAATAGATGTATCATGTGGTAAAATATGAAAAAAACCCACTTTAAGATATAATCATATGGGAACTTGTGCATGAAAGTGGGCCTTACTTCACTTATTGTTCAGCAGTCCCTTGAGATATGCCTTGGAAAATTTATAAGCTTAGTATAAACCAATATTAAGGTAACAAATAAAAGTTTTAAGAATATATGTTAAGAAAAATATTATGAATATCATAGATTGAATCCTAAAAATACATAAGTTAGGAAGATAAATGTAATTTATAATTTATCCCATTTTTTCATTAGATTCCTCTTTGTGTTCTTAATAAATTTAATAACTTTCCCATTATTTCCCTTTTATTCTAGAAATAGTCTCTAATATGAGGACTCGGGCTAAAAAATAATGTGATGATCATTGCGATGACTGCTCTAATGAGATGAAGAATCCTATGGAAGAATGAATCGTAAACATTTTCATGATACACTCTTAGTAAAATCACGTTTTGAATATAAATCTAGATCAAGAGGAGCGTCCACCCCCCCCCCCCACTAAGAATAAAAAATTTTCAATAGAGAACTTCATGGGACAATGGCCACCTACTTTCAATGGATTTGCTGATCCCTCAATCGTCGAATGATGGATCAACTCCATTGATAATATCTTCCCCATCCTTCAATATTACAAACATGAAATGGATATCACTATTTCTTATCATATAGAGGTTGAAGTGTATTAATGATTATTTCCCTCAGAATTTTTGATGACCTCCTAGATTGAAGGTTCAAACATTCCAATCGGTTTCTAATTGCGTTGTTCATAGAACTAGAAACATCCAATGATTCCACATCCATTTGGACCTACTTTCCAAAGGTATGCTCTCTTTAGTTTGTGGACTGGTGAGGCTTAGAAATTTGCATTGGTCGAGAGGAAGGGAGGTCAGACTCATCAAGCCTTTTTGAGGGGAATTATTGACAACATCAGGACTCTCTTTATAGATTTAAGTTATGTTCGTGAATACTTATTACATTACCAAGTATAAAATGATCATTCCTTCAGATCTGACAATGAATGATTAAATATGCAAGAAATTTAGAGAATATTTTATATGTATTCGAGGTTATTCATCGATAGATAATAATCTATTTAGAGATTATTGTACAATGGTATCCTTTGACACATTTATACACAATTCTCTTGGTCATTATGATGACCATGATGGTTTTAAAGCCACTCAGTGGGGCACTTAAAGTTTATTGTCATTCATAAGGACACAGATTATTTCATAGTTGGGATCGAACCCGTAGATGGGCTACCTACGTATCCTTTGATCAGAAAAGGAATCAAAACCCACGTAGTTCGAGTAAGGGAGTATGATGTTTATGATTGATGGCTCAATGAAGGATGTCATAATTAATTTTACACTCTAAGCTCACGTGAGTCATGCTCAGTGTGAGAAACAAGTTGTATTGGTAAAAACCAGACAATTGTGCCATGAAAGACGCAATCATAAGAAATAATGTGGGCCTTATGTATGTATGACTGCCCATATAAATGATGATTAGGATTTAATTTAGGGAAGAAATCTAGGAACAGGGTCCATAAAGGTTTATGTGATTCATGGAGATTTGAATACTCTAACTTGGGGCTTACTCCTGAAAAGGAGTCCCAAATTATGAGAGGACTTATGATTGGGTTTTACTCCTGAGAAGGAATCCTAGATCAATGGTAAATTAGGACTGGTTAAGAGAAATTAAGACTGGGGCTTAATCCTGAGAAGGAGTCCCAGGATAAGGGACTTTGTAAATTTTTATGGACTTGGGGCTTACTCCTAAAGAGGATTCCCATATTTGAGAGTTTTAATATTTGGGGTTTACTCCTAAGAAGAAGGCCCAAATTAATGAGAAATTGGGGATTACTCATATGGAGGATTCCCATATTTGAGACTAGGGATTACTCCTGAAAAGGAAGCCTAGGTTAAGATAATTATGGTTGGGGATTACTCTTGAGGAGGATGGCCATATTTGGGAACTTTAATACTGGGGATTACACCTAAGGATGATGCCCAGATTAGGGGACTTCGGGCTTACTCCTGAAAAGGATTCCCAAGGTTAAGGGAAATTATGATTGGGTATTACTCCTGAAGAGGAGGCCCATTGTTTGAGTATTCTCTCATTTTAAAGGATGAGGTTGAATGAATGAAATATATAACTTTAGTGACATAATGATATGTGAATCACTATGTTTTTAAGTGATATTCCACAGTATTCCTTTCAGATAATGAAGTCAAATCAAGAAATAATGCCGTAAATGTCTTTGATGAGTTTCTTTTAGACTGAATCTTGAATAGGAGAGTTGTAATGGAATAAGAGGGGTGAAATGGGAAAGAAGGGCACCCAAAAAGGTAGGTGCGGTCAAGTCCTAGCAGGCGTGCAGGTACTTCGTGGGCGCGCATGTCCTGGTCACACAGGTATACCTGCGCGAGACGAGGGTACTTTTGTATTTGTAAACCAACATGGTAATACTTGGGTGATATATTATCCCACTGTTTTATAACATAAAATTTCATTATATTACAAAAAACTGAGGATCTTTAAGGATTAGTGTCTTGGAAACAAAGAACTTAAATCATGAAAACATAAAACATTCTTCTTAAAAACGTGAAAGGATTCTCCTCATATTCATCCTAGGTTCATTACTGCATCTCATAACTTGGGGACATACATCAAAAGAATGGGTTAGTAGAAGGCCCAGTAAGGGAAACAAGAGATACATTTTACATTTGAACTTGAGATACTTCAATAAGGTCCTGAAAAGAACTTTGAGGCATGAAAAAGAAATCCTGAGATATATCATAATAAAAATAACTTTTTTTTCATAACTTGAAGATGTGGCTACATCATTTAACATATAAAATAAAGAACATATCACCAAGGTCCATCCCTAAGGTGTCATTTGAAAATTACCATGGTTTTTCACCAAGATATCGTGAAAATTGTAATCTCTAGTGGTTACATCATTAACCAATGCATTGGAGCGCTATTAGGACGCACCATTAAATTTCACTTTATTATCATGTTAGAAACATATATCATCATCAAACATTTCATAAATAACACATATAGCATAAAATATATGGGTTTCATTTCATAATCATAACATTTTAAAAACTTCTTTAAATACATGATCTTTAAGTCACTTTAAACCCACAGAAACAGGAAAGAAGGTATCATGTTTGTAAATCCAAGAATTTAAAATAGAAAATTTTGATATATATGTGAATGCACCTTTAGAAATAAGATATTTTATTATTCACTTAATAACATAAAATAATTTTGAAAAAAGGGAGAGGCATTTTGAGACCAAAATTTTGCAGCATAACTGCTACGTTTTGGGGTTTTAGAAAACATTAAAAAGAGAGGGGACATGGGTCAAATATTCATAAATGACCCATAAAACAGTATAGGGAAAGAATTAGAAGGATATATGAACATGGTAATGAAATTTCAAGGATATACCATTTTAATTGAAAAACATGGAAAGAAGAAAAAAATTAGATTTCTCTTATGAAAATTCGGCAGCCTAATGGCATCATAGAAACATCAACCAAAAATGAATTGATGAGATAAAATAGGGTCTCTCATCATATGAACATAAAATATTAGTATTATATATATAGATATCATATCCCAACATAATAAAAAGGAACTTGCAAGACTTGACATGGAATTAGAACGTTGAAAATGGAGAAAGTTGAAAGAACCACTTACAAATTCGGTAGCCTAACAACGCCACTTTAAAATTCAAATTACTAAATTAAAGAGATAAAATGGGGTCTCTCATCATATGATCATAAAATATCAGTATGATATATATATATATATCGTAACCTAATATAATAAAAAGGAACTTTAAATACTTGACATGAAAGTAGAACATTGAAAAATTGGAAAGGTGAATGAATCCCTTAAAAATTCGGCAAACTAACGGCGCCACTTAATCTTCAACAAAAATGAATTGAAGAGATGAAAAAGGATCTCTCAAATATGAACATAAATGATAATTATGATATATATAGATATCATACCCCAACATAAAGTAAAATGAAATACATCAAAAGAAAATAGAACAAGAAAATGAGAAGGGTGAAAGAATCCCTTAAAAATTCGGCAGCCTAATGGCGCCACTTAAACTTCAACAAAAATGAATTGACGAGATCAAAAAGGTTCTCTCAAAATATGAACATAAATGATCAGTATGATAGGTATAGATATCATACCCCAATATAAAGTAACTTGAAATACTTGACATGAAAATAGAACCTGAAAATGAGAAGGGTGAAAGAATTCCTTAAAAATCTGGTAGCCTAACGGCGTCACTAAAATATTCTTAAAACAAAATGATGAGAGTAAGATGGGGTCTCTAATCATACGAACATGAAAAAGACAGTAGGATGAATATAAAATAACATCCTCTAACATAAGATTATGGAGCCTAAAATAAATGACATAAAAGAGATTACAAGAAATGAAAGAGGGATGTAGGATCCCTTACCTTAAAACGTAACACTTAAAACTCAAAGGTTTGGACCTTGAGGGCTTGCGGGACCCTTGGGAGGACTCCTTTGGAGGTAATGAGACCATAATTTCGTTGGGGGAGTGGGGAGTCGAAATTGATGAAAGTATGGCTTGGTATTTATAGGGAAAGTGAGGGGACAAGGCATTAATGGCCACGGACACCACATTAGTGGTTTTGGAAAAACCATGGGCTTGCCCATGGTATTTGCCCATGGTATTGGCCACTTGGAACACCTCACACAATAATTCACCGCCTTTAGTCGACCATCCCATAAAATATCTCATGACATCATCATGACACAGTTATGATGTCATTAAACATACTGAAACCCTAAAACTTCTTTTTTTTTACTATTCACTGAAAATTCAACATTCTCAGAAAAATCCCAAAATTTCTCATTAACCAAATATCAATGCTCATATTTCAAAAATGAACTCTATTTTATAAAAAAAATTCTAACGATTTTTAATTTATTTTTTAAATAAATACACTATTCTCCGAAAATTTATTTTTTTAGAAAAAACCCCAATAATTTCTTTAACATAATATCGATGATCTGAGTTCAATAAAGAAATTCATTTTATAAAAATAATTTTCTGGATATTTTTAATTTAATTTTTAATTAAAATACACAATTCACTCAAAAAAACTAATACTTGAATAATAATTTATGAAACCGTTATTTAACCATTTTATTGAATCACATTAATTAATCATGGTGCCTAGATTAGATTAATACTTTCTTGATGTGAGATTACTAATCCATTTGGTTACATTACTAATCTTAAGCATAAAATCACTATTCATAATTTACTATTCATCAAAAATCATGTTGATCTTATTAGACTCTAAATTTCCGACTGAGCAATATTATAGAAGACCATTTTTTGAAAATAATTACACATTTTTAATTATTTAAGGTTTACTTAAACATTCTTAAAATATCGTTTTTCTAAAATTCATCAAAAATATGCATACTATATTTATCCGGTCATTTGAAAATTCATAAACTTCCTCAAAAGAAGAAATCCTAATTTTTATCTAAAACAAGGGATTACCCAAGGTAGTTACGGTCTCCTAACATAGCCCCTTAACACCCCAGCATAGGACCGAAGTGTAAGGTGTGCTAAGGTGAGAGAATCTGAGGGATGCTCAGCCAACATCTCACGAGTAGTAATTACTATCAGATTGAACTTATCGTAAAGGTGATTCTGTTCTAGCTTCACACGATAAAGTTCAGCTTGGGTTTGGTCAAGAGAAAATCCCAGTGGTGCTACCTCCATCCCAAGTTCTATTAGATGGGCTTCGATCGGTCCAAGACTACTGGGTGAGTCCATCGAATCATCTTTCTATAATAATTAACCAAGATTACTTTTATTTAGAGACAATAATCAAAACGTTTAGTTTACAGCGGTCATACTGACCAATGGTCATATAACAATCAAAACCCAACGGTCTAATTTTAATTATACCCATGTTATCAAATGAAAAAAAATTTTTGAGTATAAAAATAAAATAAAATAACACATAAAATTAGGAAACAAGATTTATTCAAAATTTCGGGTCTTTATAGGTGATCATTGACCAATGCCTTTAAAATTATCCTGAGGTACTTCAAGAATAGAGGCGCGCAAGTTTTGGTGAGGATGTAGGGTGACGCGCAAGTATGTTCATTTCCCTTAAGTGAAAACACCTTAGGCGCGCATGTGTTAGTGAATTATAACAAATATACCTTACTCCTCTTGTTTATACCTTCCATTCTAGGTACAGAATAACCTTAGAAGTGTTTAGAAGACCTGAAGAAGAGACTTGGGCGTTCAAAGCTCTAAATCTGGAATCTGGAAAAAATCTTCCTCAAATGGGGGGCCCACAGGGTCTATTTATAGGCCGGAAAAGACCCCGGGCAGTTTATCCTTTAGGGATTTCAAGTGACTTGCGCGACCATTAGTTGGCGCACAAGTATACTTCTACAACAGTGATGAAACATGCGAGGCACATGTGATTTTGAAGCCTTGTTCATGTCATTGACAATTTTTGATGTTTTCTTGAAAGGATGAATCAATTTGTGCTATGTCATTGCCCTTTACCTTCATTGGACTCTATGATGAAAAGGAGAATCAACAAAAGTCCCCCCTCAGAGTTTTATCTGAAATAAATGAGGATGTGACTATGAGGAAAACAAGAAAACCAAAGGAAAGGCGGCGCGCAGGTGGGAGTCGCGCAAGTGAGGATCGCGCAGGGCTGGAGTGCCCTGGATGGAACGTGTAAGTGTTGAGCGAGTAGGCATCGGCGCACAATGGTGCGGCCTGGCCCATAAATATGCGGCCCCATTTCCATAAAAAGCATCTAGATTTCAAACCATCGAGCTCTCACCGCACAGGTCACGTTCGTCGTGAAAGTTTCTCTATTTTTGAGTGTTTCTTTGCTGTCGCGCTGCTGTATAGGTATTTGGACTTGCGCGGTGATACTTGCATGCCAAAAACATTTGTGGCACATCCATACTTGCGCGTCAAAATTAGACATGTGCGCCTTAATTCCTTAGCCATTTTTTCAAATTTATTCACAATGATTATGAAAAATCAATCCATTTAAGAGTTAATTTATTCAACTCTTGTGCAGATTTAATGGCTCCCAATAGAATCGGAATGGCTGATGGACTGGCTAGAAAGCGTATTGATGACATGATGAACATTGTTGGCCATGATTACTATGATATATGCGACATCACTCTCCCAGATTTGGCTAAGCACTTGAAGAAATATCATATTAATTTCCCACAGAGCATCTACCTGCCTCTATATGGTCATGGTCACCTGCAAGGAGTCAATGTTCCAGATGCAAAGAATTATATTTCTGAGATGCAGCTGCACTGCAACATCTCTATTTCGGTTATGTTGTGCATTATAAGCAACAACATTGGCGTGAAATTTCAAATTTTGTTTGCATCCCATTTCCTTGCAGATATGAAAATGGGAAACCCATGGGCTGAAACGTTTTCCACTTCCGGTTAATGGATAGAAGAAAAATATGGTATTAGAACAATATCTGAAAAGATTACACTCTTCAAATGTCTCTTTACTTCCAATGCATCATTCTCAAATCTATGTATCCATCTTCAAAGTCTCTTGGACAGAAACAGAGTCACTGTTTGATCAGAAGAAAATTTTCTCAAACCGCACTCATGAAAATTCTTTTACAATTGTTCGAAGAAGAGCTCGTATCATTGTATCTCTTATGGTATTCAGTTGAATGAATGAATTCCTGGTGGCTGCTGATGAAGCTCGGGATGCCATAAATCAAATGAAGAGTTATGTTGAAAGTCCTTTGTAATTCCTAAAAAAGATAAGATACTCTACTCTGTGGATTCCCTTCTAACTGTTGTGCATCAATGAAAAACACTTTCAACTTCAATCATTTGTACCTGTATTCTCTTGATACATGCTTTAAATTTTACCTAAGCCAATTGGCCTAGTAAGCATAGTTTGATTTTTACTAGGATTATTATAAATAACCATACAATAATTAAATCTTTTAGTTGCTCAATATAACCTAAATCATACAAAATTTATGTTTAGTGAGATGCACCTTAACTTTTATTCAGAGTTCCCTTATCTATTTTGGGCAGTTTAAAGTCATGCACGTCGGACATAAATATGCTAATGTTTACAGTCGAAATAGCATTGACCGAAATAGATTAAAATTGACTCAATTCCTTGAAAATTTATCAGAAAACATATTACCATACACAATTATGAGGGAAAATATGTAAACTATGACATAATAATAGTTGGATCTAAGGAATGATATGAATAAGAGCTAAAAGGAATTAGAAGAAGTAGTTCCCAAGAATGATGTTACCATTATTTAAAAAACCTGTTAGGGGCTTGAATTATGCAGGGCCACTTAAGGGCATTGGCTGCATAGTCAAATAAATAGTATCTTTTGGCTAACAAATCTATTATGTAGACTATTTATGCAAGGCTTCATAAGGCCACGTGCTGCATAGTCTGGAAAAAGAACTCTCATAAATTTATTTTCCTAGTGCTAAAAAGCCAGTGAAAGTTTATGGAGATACAAATTTTCCAAATTATAGTGTTGGTTGTATAGAAAGAGGTACTTGATTAAAGAGAAGATATTTCAATGAAAAATTATCTAAGAAGTGGATGGATATCACTCCTACGATGTTCTGACCCAAATGTAGGGATGGAGAATATAAACCATATACATGAATAATTTCAGATCATGATAAAAATATATGGGAAAAATATGTTAAGGATGGCTATTTTTTCGGATCCCTACATACTGTCATTTAAGACCAATAATGACAAAAGAGGATTTCATCCCAAGAATGAAGTTACCATTATTTAACAAACCCGTTAGGTGGTTGAATTATGCAGGGCCACTTAAGGGCATTGGATGTACAGTCAAATAATAGTATCTTTTGGCTGACAAATCTGTTATGGAGACTGTTTATGCAATGTCGCCTATGGGCACATACTGCATAGTCAGGTAAAAGAACACTCAGAAATTTGACATGTTTTTGAATCAGTTTCATGAAAAGGGTTGTGAAGATCTGAAAATATTTAAGGTGACGATTATGACACATAATGATGGGTATTGTTCAATGTATAAAAAGATACATAGATTAATGCTAACCATAATCATGTTGTGGGTGGGTCCTGAATGGAAATGTTGGACTTTACTACGTATCCCATAAGGATGGGAATCAAGCCATACGTAGCTCTTGAACTACATTTTAACGTCTTGTGGGACAAAAGGATTGGAATTCATAGTTTAGGGTCATAGTGCTTGGACAATTTTATGAAATACACAGTGTGTGTTTTCATGGGGACTTTTCAGCCAGAGGACTGAAAGTGAAATTTGGGGCTAGGCCCAAAAGACATGGGGCTAGATTCCAGGGACACTAGAACATTCCTACATATCCCATAATGATGGGAATCAAGCCCACGTAGTTCTATAAATACACTCTGTACAAATTTGGTTCATACAAGTGAAGGGTAAAAGGAGACTTTAGTGCAATGATGATTTAACCCAAAATAATAGATTCGGGCACTGCCATGTATACACGTAGTCTTTGAAATGAAACATGATTTAAAAATAAATGTATATAATGATTCTCTCTCAGGTGAGGATATCAAAGAATATTGTAGTTTATTATCATACTGGACAAAAGTGTTGTATAGTTTAACGTCGTATAGCAAGGACGAAAGTGAGCCAATGTAAATATATTGATTCCAGGGACAGTTTCAAGAATAAACATTGTATGGGATGGAGGTGAACCGATGTGAAGATATTGGTTTTGGGCTTGAACCTTGGGAGGTTGCCTACGTACCAAGCCTGGAAGGCAAGGATCAAAGTACGCGTAGTTCAATTTATGAATGAATTAATGATCATGTTATTCTTGGAGACAACAACCTAAAAAATGGTGTTGGGGCTTACGCATGGTTAGCAACCCAGAGATGGTGTTATGTTTGATGTTTGATCTAATATCAGGTGAGTCATACTTGGTGTGAGAAACAAGAGGTAGAAACAACCCTAACGATTCATAGTTTAATGTCATGTCGGTCATATGAAGGGACTTTGCAGTTTAAAGTCTTGCAGTTAGGACTATTGGTGATGCACTGTTTAATGTCATGTAGCAGGGACAAAGAACATTTTAATGTCATGTAGGACATATTAAAGTACTTTCTGTACTGTTTAGCGTCGTGTAGTGAGGACAATGGGGACAATACAGTTTAATGTCATGTTATAAAAAAAGAAGATTGTGTAGTTTAATGTCATGTAGTAAGGAAAAAAGAGGTAACCGTTTAACATCATGTTGGACGTAAGTGAGAATAGATTAAAGTCATATGCATGGACCATTGGTTATGTATTTTAACTTCTTGATATTTGTAAGGGACTTTAATATAGTTTAGCGTCATGTAGTTTGGATGGTATAGTTTAACATTGTGTAGGAAGATATAGGGAAAATATAGTTTAACGTCATGTTGGCTGAATAAAAGATGAAAATAGTTTAAAGTAATACTCATGGACCATCAGTTATATATTTTGTGTTTATACAAAATAATTCTTAAAAAATCTTTCATTTGTTGTAGTATTGATGAGTTATCCATCCATTTAGATTAAAGAATAAGCTCCATTGGAGTAGACCCTATGTATTGAGTAATGTCCTTACCATTTTGGCTCAAGATTGGGAGGTTTCTTTCCTGGAATCATTGGAGTTCTGATAACTAATACCAATTCTCCCTGATTGAATGAATAAAGATGAACTTTTTTGTTAAAAGCTCGTGCTATTCGATTCTGATATACTTCCAAGTGGTGAAAAGTGTACAATCGTTTCTCATCTAACCATTCCGATTCATTTAATTTATTTTGAGATTGTTCATCTGTAGATGATTGATCAGAAATGGAAACTCTAAGTGAGGGTAGTTTGACTTTAATTGGCAAGACTACTTTCGTTCCATATACCAATCAATATGGAGTTGACCGTGTTGCAGTGCGGGTGGTAGTATGATAAGCCCATAAATCATGAAAGAGTTTATCAGGAGATGACTTATTATCTTTATCCACCATCATTTGCAGTATATATACAAAAGTCTTGTTTAAGGCTTCTATCTGGCCATTGGCTGCTGCATGAAAATAAGATGAATGGTAGGATTTGATGTTGTATTCTTGATACAAAATCTTCACCTCGGATGAATAGAAGTTGTTTCCATTTTCCGTCAATATGGTATGAGGGACACCAAATCTGGTAATGATGTTAGACTTGATGAAGCTAACAATGCATTTGGAACTGACTTCCTTAAGAGGTATTGCCTCTGCCCATTTGGAAAAGAAATTAGTATTAGTAAGAATATACTTAAACTTCTTGGCCGTAGCTAAAGGGTAAGGCCCCACCACATCCATTACCCATGTGGAAAATGGCCATTAGTATTTAGCTATATGAAGCAACTACGGAGGTTGATGAATGAATTTGGCATGTACTTGGAATGAATGACACTTCTTTGTGAAATCAACACAATATTGTATAATTGAAGGAAAAAAGTATCCAAGACTTCTAATCTGATCAGACAGTATATGTCCAGACGAGTGGGCACCATAGACTCCTGCATACACTTCTTTCTTGACATCCATTGTCTCTTCACCATCGATGCATCTGAAGAAAAATCCATCAAAACCATGTTTGTAGATAATTTCTCTAGGTGATCTGGGCTATCATAAAGAGTAAAATTGACCACACGTCATCAGATTTGTTCTTTCTCAGCTCTATTAGGTGGAAGTGTTCCATTTTGAAGGTATTCTCTGATAGGTGACATCCATCATGTAGTACGACTATATGGGTTAGGAATGGGACTAATTTCATAAATTTCCTCTATTCTGATTCGAACATAATGTGAAATTTCATGAAGGTGTGAAATACTGATGGTTGTGTCGTCCCGATTTGGATTTACTAGAGTTGTGGCTATATTAGCCAGTGCGTCATCTTGGGAATTTTGTGATCATGGGACATATGAAAATGTCGGTTCTGAAGGGAATTCCACCATTAACTCTCTGACATAACCATACAAAATTATTAGTTCTTATTTTCTGATGGCATAATACTCATTGACTTTTTTGATTACTAGGTCTGAATCACCTTTCACCTTTAAGTGATTCACTTGTCCTTGAAGTTCTAATTCCAAGCCTATTATGAGAGCTTGGTGTTCTAATTCATTATTGGTACCACCTTCCCACAATAAGAAAGAATAAGTTAACACTACCTATTTTGGACAAATGAGCACAATTCCTTAGAAAAATTTCTTGAATTTTGGATTTTCGATTTTCCTTCTTGTTGGACTTCTGGAAGCACCATCAAAATACATTTCCCATGCCTGGGGACTTTCTTGAATAGAGAAAACTACCTCATCAGGGAGTTCAATATCTGGAGATATGTCTTCCACTGAAGGGTGTTCAGCTAGGAAATCAGCCAAAGCTTGGCCCTTTATCACCTTTTGAGACACATACTGAATGTCTAATTGCTGCAAAATAACTTCCCACCTTCCCAGACGTCCTATAAGCATTGGACGACTAAGGATGAATTTGAGCGGGTTATTGCGAGATACCCATTGGACCTCATGATGTTACAGGTAGTGTCTCAACTTCTGAACTGCAATGATTAAATCTAGGAAACACTTCTCAATACTTGAATACCAGGTTTCTTCTTCAAGTACAGTTCGACTGAGATAGTAGAGGCTGTTTTCAATCCCATCATCATTCTCTTGAGTAAGAAAGGCACCCAATGATCACTTTAGAGTTGTCACGTAGAGGATAAGTGGTTTTCCTTCAATAGGTGGCATGAGTACCAGTAGACTCAAGAAGTATTTCATGAGAATATTGAATGCTTCTTGACATTCCTCAGTCCACTGGTAAGTGACTTCCTTCTTCATCAATTTGATGAAGGGTAAACTTTTTCCTGCCAAATTGGCGATGAAATTCCGAATATAGGCTAAGTGTCCTTCAAGTCCTCTTAATTCATTCAAATTTCGAGGAGTTGACATACCAAGGATTGACTTGGTATTCTTAGGATCGACTTCAATACAATGATTGCATACAAAAAAGCTGAGAAATTTTTATGAGGTTACCCCAAATGCACATTTTAAGGGGTTCATATTCAAATTATGATGTCTAAGATTACAGAATATGACTTCCAAATCATCCAAGTGATTAGAAAGTTGTTTGGATTTGAACACCAAATCATCCACATAGCATTCAAAAAACATCCCTAAGATGGGTTTGATGATATGATGCATGGCGTGCTGATATGTTGCACCTGCATTCCTTAAGGAAAAGGGCATTACCCGGTAGCAAAAGACACCCTTAGGGGCTCTAATGGTTTTGGATTCCTCGTCTTCTGGGGCCATTTGGATCTGATTAAATCTGGAATATCCATCCATGAATGAAAGTGATTCATAGCCAGCTGTTTCATCAATTAAAAGTTCTTTAATCGGAACTGGGAAATCATCCTCAAGACAGTGCCGATTAAGATATCTGAAATTGATGCAAACTCTAATTTGTCCATTCTTCTTCTTTATAGGGACAATATTAGCCAAACACTTGGGATACTGAACTTCCCTGATGATTTTAGCTTTGAAAAGCTTATCCACTTCAGCTTCAATTTTGGAATCATAAGTTGGGCGTGTTCTCCTCGCGGTTTTCTTAAATCTGCAATGTTCTTCTGGTAAACCCAAATGATGAGTAGCAACATCAGGATGAAGCCCGGTCATTTCTGTATAGTTCCATGAAAATATATCTCTATTTTGATTTATAAAGGAAATATACATCTCTTTATCTTCAAGATTCATAGCCGAACTGATTAAAGTGGGGCGTGGATCATTCTTTTTTACCCATATTTATTTCTCTGATTTCATCCATAGTGGTAGAGATACCCTCTTCAAATGATGGAGGAGAATCTCTGGGATCTTACTCTTCTTCTTCGTCATGTGTTATTTCTCCCATTTCTACTTGCATAGTAGATGATAAAGCATAATATTCATGATCAGATGAGATGTAAAAATTTTCACATCTTAAAGAAGAAGCTTCCATTTCCGACCCGATTGATGATGAATTGTCTTCATTGGGCAATTAAGATGAGATGATGGATTGAGAATCGACATCATTGTTCACCTCTGAGGTTACTATAACTTCTTTTGCCCTAATTGGTGATGTATAGACTTGTTGGATTTCAATAGATGAAATGAAGACGTCACCATTTTTACTTTCATCACTGCTTGGTGGGTTACCAATTTCTCCCATGTTGTCTGGCTCGATTATTGTAATAGTCATTATGGGTCATTCCATAAGATTATTTTTATTTGGGTCTATCTTGTCAATTTTACTGATAGGGAATAAAAAATCTGTACTCAGATGTGTAAATGGATTTACTATAATATTCTCCAAACCATAAAAAGCATTAACTTTTGTAATCTCCTTTGTTCTGGATTTCTCCATTCCCTTAATTTGATAGAATTCCGCCTCAATGTATTGAGACTCACATGTATTGAACGGGACCTTATCACCATACAATGTCCCAACTTGACAATCGAAACAACATTTGAGATATTGATGTTATGATGAAGGGATAACAGCATGTTGATGTAGCCAGGGTCTTCTAAGAAAGATGTTGAAAGCTGAGTCTTGATCAACAACCATGAAATCCGAATTGGATACAAGATCTCCGAACTAAGTTCTGAGTGTAACTTTGCCCAGTTGTTCTTGTTCATTTTTATCATATACATGTAACATCATTGTAGAAGGAGATAAATCAGATTCCGTGAGGCCCAATTGACGATGTGTATGAATGGGCATGAGGTTGACTCCTGAACCATTGTCAATGAAAGCTCTTCAGTCATCTATTCCATTGACCAAGCCAGATAAGTACAAAGGTGTAACATACCCATGAACAACATCATCTTCATCTTCATCAGTAAATGATATTATATCATGGAATTCTGTAGGATTATTCTCTATGTGATAGACTTCAGCTGGAACAATTACAGTTTCAAATTCATGAGGACTTGACAAAGCCTCGATGAGTGCTTCCCGAAGATCTTTTAATAGATTCAAAGGATCGAAAATTGATAACATGGCTGGTATTTGGTCCAAGTGTTTCAATACATCATACTTTTGATCCAGAGGTCTGCATTTCCCAATAGAAATATGTGGTTTAGCAGGTACCTTGGAAGTAGATGCTTTGGAAGTTGATGCATCTTGTATTGCGATAGGAGTTGGCAATATTACTAGTTTGGAAGATTAGACCGATTAAATCCATTTACATGCTAAGAGGAAGTAGATGGAACCTTCAACCAGTCTTCTGAAATAACTGTGCCTGGACTGATTTTGCTATTGGTTGATGAACTTGATTATTCTTGCTGAGCTCACTGAAGGGCTCTACCATGAGTTTATTCCGCATACACAGTTCTAGTAGGGGTAGAATTGGAATAGTGGCTTTTGAAAGATCCATGTATTCCCCTGTATCCTGAGCCTCTAGAACATCCTCTGATTCCCCTGTTTGATACAGGGAATTCAGGCACATCAAAATTGAAACTGCGACTAGATATGGATCTATTAATCGAATCATATTAACAGAACCAAAGATTAACTCTTCGTCTGATGAAGACTCTTCATGATTAGCCTATTTAGGCTATGCCATTTGGTGGGACGGTGCCCTTGGATTTTAAGTAGATGGTCTGGAGTCTTCTGAAGTCAATGACAACATAGTCTTTGACACATACTCATCTTCTTCTGAAACTTTTTCTTTCATTGAATCATGTCATTTCTTTGAGGACATTATCTCTGATGAAGAGGTTTTTGCCGCAAAATTCAGGGAAAAAGACACAATTTGTTTCTTTAATTGTGTTCTAAAAATATCATGATTTCGTTTGATTGTCCTTCTGACCATCCAATCATCATACTTTTGTGCATTTTTTCTTTTTACTTCTTGTCATTCTCCTTCCTCCACTACAACTATAGTAGTAACACATGCTACATGAGCTGAAGAACCTTTCAGTTTGACTTGTCTCATCTTGACCATCTTTTGTAGGAGTTCTTTGAAAAAAAACACTCATGGATGGGATGCCCCAACATTTGATAAAAAGGGAAATAATTGGGACGGTCTTCATCTCCTTCCCTGTTTGGCCTCTTAGGCCTTGGAAATTTAACCAGATTATTTTCCAGTGCCGAAATGAAGTAATTAGGAACTTGTTCATTTCCGAAAGAGTATTTTTTGCTCTTCAGAACCTCAAATTGTTTTTGACTTTGATCACTTTGATCATCTGGATGAAATGGCCTTTGTTGTTGGTGCTCAAGAGGTGGATCCCTTAGAGTAGATGAAGGTTTTGAAGTAGAAATAGGTACAGGTGCTTGTATAAGCATAACTGTAGCAGTTTCTGCTTTACCCAATCTCTTTAATGGAGCTGATGGAATTACACGAGATTTATCCTTAGCCTGTATAAGGGAATTTTCAATCTGTTGAGCAATTGAAGTAAGGTCTTGAAACCCTCCTGTGTATTTCACAGGGATCATCGGCGTGTGTAATTTCTCACGCAGATTTGCCACACAGATTGGAAACAATTCCTCTTGAGGGAGTGCTAAGCTTAGGAAATATGTTAATCCCTTCTAGCGAGAAATGAAATCAGAGACTATTTCATTATCCCTTTTCTTACTGTTTGTATGATCGAAAACTATTGTCTTTGGCAAGGTTTAGATGAGCTGAAGAAGGAATTTTTGGCAAAGATCCTCACATCCGGTAATTGACCGGGATTGCAAGCTTGTATACCAGACAAAGGCTAGTCCTTGAATGGTCCGCACAAAGAATCTGAGTTTCACTTCTTCTTTCTATTCCGGAGTTCCCATTATAGGATCGCAACAAGACACGTAATGCATCAAATGATGTTCAGGATTGCTTGATCCTTTGAAAATAGGGAATACAGGGTTTCAAAAACTGGATGGAGGAGAGATTGAATCTACCTATTTCAGGTAAGCATTATTTTCTGGTTGAACTTGTACATGCTTCCCTTCCATAGTTTCTAATAGATCTAATAATGACTCAATGTTAGTTATTTTCTTTTGAGAAACATCTAGTTGAACTTGGTCTTGGGAAGGTGCAATGACTGGAGCTTGGACAGATGTGGTGGTTGGTGCTGCAACTGATGGTAGCACTGAAAACTATTGTTTCACTTGACCCGTAAGATTAGACCTATGAGGCTATACTGATAAAGGAGGATATTCTTGAACCATCTTAGTAGATGCAAAAAATTCCCTTGGCTGACTGACTCCAGCACACTTAAGAAGAAGACTACCCTGATGTAGTTTTACATTCAACCTCTTTAATTACTTCATTTCTTCCTCCTGTTGTGCAAACATTTGCTCTAGTGAGAGCGATTGGCCTTCTCCAGAGGAAGGATATGTAAGCTGATTCTTTCCCCAACCTTTGTTGGATCCTTTTAGGAGTGGGGGAAGTGGGTTATTTGAAGGAACACCCATGTTTTGGGTAAATATTTGATTTCATGTACGCACACCTTCTTCATTTGTGTTTGTGCATACAACTTCTTGAGAAGGAATCTCTTCATCTGACCCCTCTGAATGAGCCTCATCTGGTGGATCAGCAACAACGGAATTAATGACATTAATTGATGCATAACGCATTGCATTACTTATATCAGCCTTTCTGTGATATTTTATTCTTCCATGTATTTTATGATACATTGCCTTTTGTTGATTTGATCCCTCAGGAACTTCTTGACGAACCGTAATTTGGAGATAATATCCTAATAATTTGGATCTTCTTTCCTCTTGTGGATTCTTCCCCTATCGAGAAAAGACTATTGAGGAGGGGATTGATGATTTGAAAAAGTCCCCAGTCCGATGGACTGGGGCTGTTCCTACTGTTCCCGCTCAACTCCTCGAATCCTATTTGTTGATTCCAAGGGTTGGTTTAAAAGAGTCCCTAGTCTGGAAAGCTGGGGTGTCAATTGACATGTTATGTCTGAGACTTTCTTAAAATCTCTCCGGATCATGTGGAACTTGGTCCGAAAATTAGATGGATGCTTCAACCAGTATCCACTTTTATCACCCGGCTCAAAAGACTGTTGGATGATTTCTGACACTTCTCTCACTTTGTGACGTGCTTTCTCCATATGAGAGGCATGTTAAATATTCTCATTCACTTGATGCAGGAGTAATTCAACAACTTGTTCTATGTATGTTTGATTTTGAGAGGAAATAGTTGAAGGCTATTCTTGGGAATGATTTTTATTTCAATCAAATCCCATTGACTTCGGCCAGCCATGGGAAATAACATTGCATGAGACCATTTTCGGCGGGCTTTGATAACTGGTGAGCACAGTGAAATGTAGTGCTCCATGAACACCCCATCCTCTGACATGAATACCAGATGGGGAATTCATAATTAACTGGTGCAATCTTCTTAGTGCACCAAGGCATGAACGCTGGAGGGATCTCTGCTGCTTTTCAGCTTTCGGATATCGAGAGACTGATAGAGATGCCAAATAAATCTGGCATTGTGACCCTTCTATTATCTTAACATGATTTTCATATTTATTATAAGATAATACTTTATTCTTTAACTGATAAAGATTTTTCCATATGTTGAGATGAATATCATAAATTCCATCTTCCTTCAACATCTTTGGAATGTCATACTGAGAGTCATCCAGAGGCCAAAACAAGACTGGTACTTCACCTTTTTTCAGTTGTTTTATCATGTTCAACAGTTCCTCTTTATCATTAAATGAAGATTTTTCTACTTGATTTGACCAGAGCTAGTGCTTCCTTGTTACATCATTGGATTCAACAAGATTGGTAGAGAAATCACTGATTAAACTAGAAGATGCGGGACATAGGGGTGGTTCAAGGAATGACCTACACCATGGGCTATCTTCTAATCGAGAAAGTATTCCACCTGCTAACAATGAAGCATCAGACATGAGTGGTTTCACATTTTCAAGTGCTTCAAGATATGAGGGCTTTCCCAGTACTACATTGTCCACTAGAGCATTTTATGGGCACTGTACATCACTACTACGGAGAGGACTTTTATAGCGAAATTCATCATCATGGGAAGGACCACCATGGTGGGTTACAGCAAAAGTTGAGATCTCTTGCTCCTTGGTCTTATGGTCACAAATATGGTTCCTGTGTCTCTCATCTGATGATGAAACGTCAAGACCGACCAAATTGTCATGAAGCAAGCCTTCATGATGAACTTTCTGTTGACGTCCTTCAGAAATAAGGTTCCCACTATTTGGAAATGAGGGAGTAGAATCTTGGATTCCAACAGATAATTGTCTGAGGGATTTATGAACCCCAGCATCGAGCAAGTCCTTGTTACAGATTGGATCTTGATCTTTTGGCTGTGCTGGGCGGGTCTTCTTCCTAGATGCCTTCTTACTCACCTTGGAAACCACTTTTTGATGAATGTGGCTTCTCTGAGCAGGTGTACGCGCCTGATTAGGAGATATGGCCAGTTTAGGCTGACGATATCCACTCAAACCAGGTGTATGTACCTGACTTGGTTGTCCGTATGATATGGGGGAGTATTCCCCACAACCCTCTTTGACTGGAACAGAGGTGTGTGTCTGTTCCGGAGTGAAATGTTGATATGTTACTCCACTGGTAGAGATAGATTTATGTGTCATTCCCTGAGATGCTGCTAAAGTTGTTATAATATCTTGGTAGGTATCCAGAATATGCGCTGGAATTTTCTTCTGATCTTTCACTATTAGTAGAATATGCTTGGTAACTTCAGCTACCGGAACAGATATATACGTCCATTCCGTGCTTGGAGTAGGTGATTGTGCATGCTCTTGTCCTATTTTTCCTGTCAATGAATCCTGACAGTACTCAAGTGTAGGGGCAGAGAGTTGAGTCTACCTCCTGTTTGTCGCCGGAGCTTTCCAACTAACATCTCTGAATGCTACCAAGAGAGACTATTGGGAGGATTTAATAATACTAGAAGGTGTATGTGCATGCTGATTTCACTTCACCAAATGTGGTTGATGAGCTACATCATATGTAGTCAGAGGAGCATGTTGACTAGCTGATGATGTATAATCCGGTGTATGTTCTTGCCTATAGTACTCTGCCTGAATATTTTGGTGGGATTGGTGTGATGCTACCAAATGAGTCTTTTGGACAACCGAATTAAAATGGGCATGTGTTTGTGCCTGTTCGTTGCTTGCCACCAAGTTAGGTTGGTGGACTTCTCTGGAGATGGCCGAGAAGAGAACCTGCTCACTATTGATCGGATTTCGCCTCTGGCGATTTATCTTGCCTGCTCGGGTTTGAGGAACCAGAGCCGAATTCCTAGAGTTGGTACCCTCATCATGTTAAGGGTGCACTGTCGTACGAGTCTGGTGTTGATTATTGGTGGGAGCATTCGAGAAGAACTCTTGTCTGCTTGAATTACGGCCCTGAGGGACCTGCTCATTCACCTCCCTAGAATAAGAGAGAGAATTTTTATTGTGTTCTAGGGATAACGACCCAAAACGGTTGGAGACGGTGGTTAGCACCACCTGCTCTTGATCACTGGTCATCATTGTCTGGACAACTAGTGTGAGTTGTTAAATTGGAGGGCTTGTCGGGCATCCTCCAGAGTTGGGATGGTACCGTGTTGATGCTACTCCTTTGCCAGCGCATTTGATACCCAACGTTGAAGACACTAAGTTGGTGATGTCATCCTTAGAGCGGATGATGATCCAACAGGAGTAGCAGCAGTGGCATTTGCAGCAGTAGTATTCACAGGTGTGAACTTGAGAGCAGCCATTTCTGGAAATGTAGAAGATCTTGGAAAAGAGTGCCTGTTTGATATAACAGACGTAATCAAGATAAATTCAGCCACTACATCTTTTGTATGATCACATATGTGAATGATTGTTTTTGTCACCCCTCTCATTGAGTTTTAAATTGGGGTGTAAAAAAGGGTAAAACATCATTTTAACTTGGTTAAGGATTCACGTCGGGTTCACCATTTTTTGTTTACCTCGGAATTTGGGATGACCACCTAGATTGAAGGTTCAAACATTTCAATCGGTTTCTAACTGGTTTGTTTGTAGAACCAGAATCATCCAATGATTCCACATCAATTTTGACCTACATTCCATAGGTAGGTGCTCATTAGTTTGTGGACTGATGAGGATTAGGAATTTTCATTGGTCGAGAGGATGGGAGGTCGGACTCATCATATCTTTTTAGAGGAATTATTTTCTACTCCGGGACTCTCTTTATAGATTTAAGTTATGTTCGTGAATCCTTGTTACATTACGATGTATAAAATGACCTTCCCTTCATATCTGACAATCAATGATTAAATATGCAGGAAATTTAGAGAATATATTATATATTTTTGAGGTTCTTCATCGATAGAGAATCATCTCTTTAGAGATTCTTGGTGAATGGTATTCTTCGACACATTTTTATAAAAGTATCTTTGTCAATGTGATGACCATGCTGGTTTTAAAGCCACTTTATGGGGAACTTGAAGTTTATTATCATTCAGAAGGAAATGAATTATTTCAGAGTTGGGATCGAACCCGCAGATGGGATACCTACGAATCCTTTATTTAGAATAGGAATCTGAACCCACGTAGTTTGAGTAAGGGAGTATGATGATTATGATTGATGGCTCAATGAAGGATGTCGTAATTACTTTTACACTCTAAGATCATGTGAGTCATGCTCAGTGTGAGAAAGAATAGATATTGGTAAAAACCAGACATTTGTTCCATTAAAGATGCAATCATAAGAAATAATGTGGGGCTTATGTATGTATGACTTCCAAGATAAATGAATATTAGGAGTTACTTTAGGGATGATATCCAAGAACAGGTTCCATAAAGGTATATGTGCTTCATGGAGATATTAATACTCTAACATGGGTCTTACTCCTAAAAATGAGGCCCAAATTAGAAGAGGACTTTTGATTGGGTTTTACTCCTGAGATGGAATCCCAGATCAGAGGAAAATTAGGACTGGTTAAGAGAAATTAATATTGGGGCATAATATTGAGAATGAGGCCCAGGTTAAGGGACTTTGGGAAATTTAAGGGACTTGGGGAATATTCCTAAGGAGGATTCCCACATTTGAGACCTTTAAGACTTGGGGTTTACTCCTAAAAAGGAGGCCCAAATTAATTAGAACATGGGGCTTACTCCTATGGAGGATGTCAATATTTGAGACTAGAGCTTACTCTTGAAAAGGAAGACCGGGTTAAGAGAATTATGGCTGGGGATTACTCCTAAGGAGGACGCCCATATTTGAGTCTGTGGCTTACTCCTGAAAAGGAAGCCTAGGATAATAGAATTATGGTTGGGGCTTACACATGAGGTGGATGCCCATATTTGGGAACTTTAAGACTGGGGCTTACTCTTAAGGAGGATGCCGAGATTAGGGGAGATGGGGCTTAATCATGAAAAGGATGCCAAAGTTTAATGGAAATTGTGATTGGGGATTACTCCTGAGGAGGATGCCCATTTTTTTATGATTCTCTCATTTTAACGGATGACTTTGAATGAATGAAATCTATAACTTTAGTGACTTAAAGATATGTGAATCACTAAGTTTTTAAGAGATGCTCCACAGAATTCCTTTAAGATAAGGATGTAAAATAAATAAATCATGCCATAAATGTCTTTGAAGAGTGTATTGAAGACTGAATCATGAATATGAGAGGTGTAATGGAATAAGAGGAGTGAAATGGGCAAGAAGGGCACCCAAAAAGGCAGGGGCGCGCAAGTCCTAGTAGGCGTGCAGGTACTGGGTGGGCGTGTAAGACCTGGTCATGTAGGTATACCTATGCGACACATGGGTACTTGCATATTTGTAAACCAGCATGGTAATACTTGTTCCATACTTGACCAATTCCTTTAGAATTATCCTGAGTTACTTCCAAAAGAGAGGTGCGCAAGTTTTGGTGAGGAATTAGGGCGGTACGCAAGTATGTTCATTTCCCTTAAGGGTAAAACACCTTCGACACACAAGTTTTAGTGAATTATAACACTTATACCTTACTCCTATTGTTTAGACCTTCCATTCTAGGTAAAGAATTACCTTATATGTGTTTGGAAGACTTGATAAAGATACTTGGGAGTTCAGAGCTCTAAATATGAATTTTGGAAAAAGTCCCCCTCAAATGGGGGGCCCACAAGGTCTATTTATAGGCCGGAGAAGACCCCGAGTCGTTTATCCTTTAGGGCGCGCAAGACACCTGTGTAAACATTAGTTGGTGCGCAAGTATACTTGCGAGACAGTGATAAAACTTGCATGACACATGTGCTTTTTAAGCCTTGTTCATGAATTTGTCAATTTCTGATGTTTTATTCAAAGGAAGAATCATTTTTTTCTATATCATTTCCCTTTACATTCCTTTGGACTCTATGACAAAAAGGAGCCTCAACAATGATGGAAAATGATAAAAAAATATGATGCCTAAGGATGATATGGAGGCATTGGAATGGAGGGATTTCTGGAAAATGTTTTTCAATAAATATTTTCCTCATACCCTCTAACATAATATGGAAAGAGACTTTTTTTACCTCAATAAAAATGATGGAAAATCCACCAGAGAATCCAAGTAAAAAATCACATGTCGTACATGATACACCTATTACTTCTTTGTTACATCAGAAAGCATGGTTGAACACTTCTTTGGTGGGACCCTAACTACGGAAATCCCTAATGATCTGTGAAATTGATAGCCTTGGGGAAATTTTCTGATGTTCCCTAAAATATGAGATGGAAATTGGTGAATCTCATTTGTATCATGTGAATAATAATTTGAAAGTGGACTTAAATTATTGTGGTCGAATGGATAAATCCATCAGTGATAAGAAATTACAGCATCCCACTTTCCTAAGGTGCAGAAAAAAGCACCCCAAAAATTTCATGAATGGGATAAGGAAATTCTTTACCTGTTGAAGATGAGGGAACCCATACAATGATTTCTGATAAGATAAACCCACCCATGTGATAGAGGAATAGAATGATCTAGTCAACCATCAACACATTTTTCATTTATATAATTTCATGTATCCTCATCTCTTTGGGAATTAGTTCCCTAATACAATCATAATTGGAGGCAGCAAACCACCTATAAGGTAATAAGGGTGATCTTTTTCCATCACTACTATTGATTTGAATCCTTACAACGAAGGGAGGATAGGTATGCTAGTTATTAATTCAAGGATAGAGAACATAATTATTTATTTTGGTTCCACACATTCTATTATATTCCAAAAGTTTAGTAGAATAATCCAAACAACACCATAATGAAATGATGTATGGATGTTGGTGAAAATAGAAAATGGGGTTATTATTTCATCCCATGAGTATAACACATCCCATGTCACAATTTTTGGGATTTAAATTATTGGATATCCATGTCATACCCCATCTAGTATAATTTTATGAAATTCTTTGCATGGATTGGGTTTCCATTTATACTGCCCACATAAACTTCCATGATAGGGGAATCACTCTCCATATTGAAAATCAACTGTAAATTCTATACAATTGTGAGGAGGAGGATGAATCTCCCTCGACACCATCATCTAAAACATGTAAATTATTACCCTTTGATAACCCATATGATTCTCTGATGATTGATTCTAAGGATGAAACCATCCTCAAATACATGCCTATTGTGAGGGAATTCTTTGATGTGTTTCCAGAGGTATTGTCTTGTATTTCTCCTAGAATAAATGTTGAATTATCTATTGATCATACAAATAGGGATTTTCAAATATCCATGACTCTGTATATAATGGATGTTGTGGAGCTTGAGGATCTAATGATAAAACTATATGATAATCTAGATAAAGGGTTATATGCCCAAGAACATCATCAAGAGGTGAAACCTTTTTCTTCCTTAATAAGAAGTACAGGATAATGTTCCTTTACATTGATTATCATGTGATCAAAAATATCATGAAGAAAAGTATCATTTCCAAAGAATTTATAACTTTTTCAATCAGCTATGTGAAGCAAAATACATCTCCACTTTTGATCAATGGTCATGGTATTACCAAGTATGGGTGAAGAGGGGGGATATCCCTAATAATACTTTTTGTACAAGGTACGAGCACTATGAATTCATAGTAACACCTTTCAGACTCACAAATTCTCTGGAAATATTCACTGACATGATGAATAGAGTCTTCAGAGATTACCTCAAAAAAATTTGGTAGTATTAATCATTGATATTGTAATATACTAAAAAACTAAAGATGAACATGAGTAACATCTATGTATGGTACTAGACTCTTTTTGAAAGGATAACCTAAATGAAAAATACATGAAGAGTATGCTCCGATTGAAGGAAGTATCATTTTTGTGGAATAACATCACATGAAATGGGATATCTGTGGATCATTCCAAAACAAAATCAATTGAGAGATGATCGAGGTCAACATCTGTGATATATATCCACATCTTACTAGTGTTATCTTGATATTATCATCAATTTTTGAAAAATTTATCATGATTTTCAAACCCTCCTAAGAAGATTTCTTAGAAGGGAGTAGAGATATCATGGAATGATGAATGTGAAGAAACCTTCATGGAGTTAATGGAGAGGATTATCATTTCCCCTTTGATAAAACTAACCACAGGTGGGTAGGATTTTATAATCGTTAGTGAGTCTTTATAAAAGTTCCAGGGATTTTTGTTGAATCATAATGAAAAAGTCATCTCATATGCCTCAAGGTAGTTGAAAATTCAAGAGAAAAACTATCACATGCTTGATCTGAAGATGGATGCAGGGATCATTGAATTTAAAATATGGTATCATTATCTCATTATGGAAATGTTTGATTTTTATATGGATTGAAGGATACTCAAATATATATTCACACAGAATGAGATAAACATGTTCCAATGAAGATGGTTATAGCTCATCAAGGAATACCACTTTTCAATCCATTACAACACTTAGAAATTAATCAAGCAGGTGGATGATCTACGTAGAGAGGACCCATTGATTCTATCATTGATGAGAATTTTAAAGGATACAATCCTCTTAGTTTTAAATAGTATGAAAATTGGAATCATAAATGAAGGAACATCATAAATTCATTCACAAATGATTTCAAAACCATCTCTTCCGGAGAGGTAAAATGGTGATCCAATAAATGATGTGGGAATTCAGAAGAAAGTGGATACTATTAGAAAAGGTATATCCTTAGATTTAAATGTTATCTAAGAAGTATTTCTGAAAATGTGGTCAATAATATATGTTCCATAAAATCTAGAGTTAATGAAGAAATTTTGGGTGATGCATCAAGTTTGAATTTCACCATTCTCACAAGAAACATAAAGATGTATCAAGATCTATGAGATAATTATTTGTGGGATAACATGAAGAAGGATATCAATGAGTATGCATTAATGGGCCTGGTATTTCATCATGTTATGGTTCAGAGGTATAAGTCTAAAGGGACGATGCAACCATTACCTATAAAAACATTGAAATGGGTAAAAATCACCATGGGCTTTGTCGTCTGTCATCCAAATACATCCAAAGTAAACAATGATATATGGGTTGTTGCGTATCATCTTACAGTGACTACACAACTAATTGTGAATCAAGAAATTTTCCCATTAGAAAAACTGGAACATGTTTAAATAAGAGAATTGGTATGGTTACATGGTGCACCACTATAAATTGTGTCTCATTGAGATCCAAGATTCATCACCATGTTCTAGAAGAGTCATTAACATGCTCATAATACTGAGTTGATAATAAATATGGATTATCGTTATCAAACTAATGTCCAATCTGACCGTAAAATCCAAACACTTGAGGAGATGTTTAGAGAATGATTAATGGAATTCAAATGAGGATGTGATCAGCATATTTCTCTAACTGAGTTCTATTACAACAATAGTTTCCACTCAATAATCCAAATGACTCATTGTGAATACCTTTTTTCGAAGATGTGGAGAACACCATCATGTTGGGATAAGTTGGGTAGCGAAAATTTCTAGGAATATAAATGCTCGAAGAAATAATGGAGATAGTTATGACCATCCAGCAGCACATCAATGTTTCTCAGATTTGACAGAAGATAATTTATTACAACCATCTAGGAGACCTAGTGTTTGATGTTTTTGATATGGGTTTCCTATACACTTCTCCATGGAAAAGTGTGATGAGATATTTGAGAAAGGGAAAGCATTTTTGAAGATATATACTCCCTTTTAATATACTTTATCGTATCAGAGCAATGGAATATCAACAAGAACTCCCATAAAACCTATCACTAGTCCATGATGTATTCTATGTATCACTCTTAAGGAATTACAAACCTGGCCCACTGCATGTACAAAATCAAGAGGTGGAAGAATTAGAGAATGACCTCTCCTTGGATTTGATGTCAGTGAACAACATAGATTATAGGAAAAAAGTATTAAGAAATAAGAAAATTTCCATAATTTATGTTTTGTAGAGAAACCACAAGTTTAAAGTATATACATGGGAAATAAAGGAAGTCATGAGTCAGAGACACACTCATATATTTTAGTGTGGGAAAACAAAATTTCTATGGAGATATTTATTAAGGGTTGAAGATTGTAATGAACCAGTCATTTATGAATAAAATTGTCATTATTTTAATTACTTATTGATATATAAAACACATGGACTATTTTTTATTATTGGTTTCAAACCACCATTATGTATAATTAATGTTAATGATATATCCTCTGAACAGTGATCACACTATAAATATAACTATTAAATTTTAACGAATCCATTCGATAGAGAAAAAAGAGATAATGGACTCATCCAGTAGACTCGAGCTTTATAAATCTCATTGGTCGGAACTCATAAAGAAGGTAGCATCACTGATATTCGTTCATGACCAATCCCTATCCAAGAATCAACACATTAATATTAAATGTTATCGCTTATGGGATAAGTTCAGTATAGTAGAGATTACCCCCCAAGCGATGTTATCTTAGTCACCCCAAGAGAATGTCACTATCACATATAAAAGCCTTAGGCCTTATGCGGGAGTTATATATGGTTATGTAACCAGGTATTACATACGTTCTGTGTAATAACTTTTAATAAAAAAACACTTTTCTAACAATTCCTTTATGAGAATATCCTTTCATCGAAAATTGTTGAATTTGATAAATTGATTTTTAGTATAAATATTTTACTTTTAATAAATTTATACATTATTATATGAATATATGGTATTTATTAATTATATTTAAAAAAATTCTTATAAATGACGATTACTTCAATTCATTGTCTTTAAATGATTTCGTAAAAAATTTGATAAGAGTTATATTTTTATACGAAAAAATAGAATGAGTAATTTTAAATAATTTATTTTAAAGAATTAATGAATTATTGAAATAATTATTACTTTCATTAAATATTATTAGAATTTTAAATTTTATTAATAATAAATTATCATATTATTTTTATAAAGTCAAATGTAGTTTTTTTATGTTTTCAAAACTGTTTTTGTCAAAACCCCTCAATATTCAATAATAATCATTTCTAATTTTAAAAGTCGAAATTCACATATATATATAAATTATTTAGATAAAATGAATATCATTTTAGGAATTCTATTGTTGAAATTATCTAGAGGTTAATTTTTCATAATTTTATTTGAGATTGTCAAATTTTAGGGTAAAAATTAAATACTGTATAAATATATAATGTGTTTTATGACATCATAATGACAAAAAAATGATGTAAAAAATTATAATAAATTGTCTATTAGGAAAAATATATGTTTTCATGTTAAAAAATTTAATTTTAGTTATATGAAATTTATTTTATGAAGCCTTAATGAATCTTCTAAGATATATTTAATATTTAAAGATTTTACAATCATTTCCTTAAAATTAAGACTCACCTCCATATAATAAAGTAAAATATTTTAATATCTTCATCCCATTACATAATAAAATAATGATTTCCACAAAACTGGCTATAAAAATGCTAAGAAACCATGGGTTGGTTTTTCATTTTGAAAATTTTACTTTGTAGTGCCCAAAACCTAAATAAAAAATAATTTCCCCTCATTTATTATATAAACTCACAGAAGAACCCATTATTCTTCACTAAAACTCTATTAAGCCCATAAAAACACTGATCTCCACTCCCTATAATCCTCACAAGGTTCCTCCAAACTCCCATGAAACCTCTCCCATGCCTTTGGGTTCACTAATCAAAGTAAGGGATCCTCACATTCATTCCATTCTCATTTTTGTCCAAATATTCTTTATTTTGTTTTACCCATTTATTGTTCAATTAAAAATTATGTGATCTGTTTTATCACCTCTCTCATTCATCCCATATTATGTTCTAATGGTGATAGGACCCTTTCACTCTCATTATTCCCTCCCATATACACCTTTTAACATTCTAAAATATTGTAAGGGATTTCTCTCTCCATGAATATATTAAACCATTTATTTTATATTTTTCATCTCAAAATCTAATTCATATGTTGAGATATTTATTATAATGACCCCCTTACTACCCATTTCATGTCTAAATGATAATATACCCATTTCAATATCATAAACCAATTATATGAATCTCTATGTGATGGCGTTGTGCTACTGAAATGACATCGTAATTTTACATCCTAAAAATCATCGTGTAGTGAATACCATGACCATTTCTATATCAAGGGTATTAACATGTATGAACATTTAAATAGTTACTGTATACATTCATGTATGTATTCCATATTCCTTTATCAAGGAATAAATTATGATATTGAATTAATCCATGTTATATGATCTTTGTGGCACAATTATGCATGAGATTAAAATGTTCATAAAGTGTGTGACCTGATAGCACTCCAATGCATTGGGTAATGTTTAGTATCATGATACCTCATTTTGGGATAGGGGTTTACCTGATTCCTTTGTCGGAATTTTTTCCCATCATGTGTGGATAAAGGATTATAGGATTCCATTATGTTAATGATGAAGTATTTTATGATGTTTCCAAATTTTAATGTTATGATAATCATGCTATATCATGTCATTGTGTTCATGTTTCTCTTGTGAACCATTAATATACCAATTTCCTAACATGTATGTTATTCATCATGATATGCATTTTTTACTCCCTTAATGGGATTTTTAGCTCACCCCTTTCTTTTTACATCCCCTGGTAATCCCATGTTTTTTTATGTATGAAGGAATATTGTGGTCATGTAAAATAATATTTCAATAATGATGTTGTATTTCATGTTTTAAGATGTTATTTAATATTCCTAATCCCTAAATAAAATATACCACTCAATCATATGAGTTTTATTATGTGATTTTTTATGTAAAATGTCATGATTAAATATTAAATAAAGTGATCGGTTATTATAGAGTAGGTCTTTATACTAGACCTTATAAATTGATTATTTATGATATTTATTTATGAGATTTTTCTAGTTGATGTTGAAAATCAAAAGAAGTGTTTATTATGGACCTAATTATCTATAGATGTTTAATTGAATACAATAAATTTGTAAAAAGAAAATGGATTATTGATTCAATCATACGCCTCTCAGTGATCTAACACATATACATGCTCTATAAGTGGTATCATTGTGAAGGAACCCTTTAAATGATCCAAAATTATACTAAGGATGGTGAAAATAAATTATGTAATTATTATGATTTTCCCTACTTAAACTAGTGAAAAATTTATAGATAGAGAAACATAATTATATTGTATCACCTATCACATGGATTAAAAGTGAGGGATGTTATTATATAATGTTTTCCACCCTTTTAGTTGAATGATTACATGAATTTCTCTTAAAAGATAAATCTATAAATGGAAGGATGTGAATATAATTCTATCCTGATCCCACTCTCTATTAGGGTGTAAAATAATTTCATGTGATTTCGGACTGCAATGAAGATTTAGGAAAAATTAGAGAGCATTTATAAGGGAAATGTAAATGTTATGGAATAAAAACTACTAGTATTGAGAAGAATATTTTAAAATTTATATATTTCTAATGATGAGGGTGTTGATGAATAATTTAAAATATTAAATATGATTTTTTATATCATCATATTTATTTTCAGAAAATCTAGATCACTCAACCATTGCAATGAAGTTAATGAGAAACATTCATTATATTTTTTGTCCAAGGGTTTTTTTTATAGGAATACATAGAATATATATCACGAGAATACCCTAAAAGTAATCTCATATAATATATATTGTGTTATATACCCTCATTTTAGTAGAAAATGATGAAATTGATTTATATCTACGATGAAAAGTAAATCATGAGCTGAATAACAAAAAGAATCTAGTGATTATGGGGATGGGAATGTTTAAGAGGAATATAATAAAATGATGGTAATGTTTAAAATAATTTATAACAGATGTATAATTGAAAAATCAATAAATCCACTAAATTACTTTAACTATCATGGGTTAGGAAATTTTACATATTAATATCCTAATAATAGATCCAAGGACATTAAGATTGATGAAGAAGAAGGCTATATTTGGAAGAAATATAAGAAATACAGATAATGTTACTGTGAGATAAAAAGAAAAGAATAATTTAATGAAAAATAGAATAAATTTTATGAGAATAAAAATTGATCAATACCCATCATCAAGAAGTTTGATATAATATGAATGTCTTTCTAGAAATTATGTTTTATTAGTGGGAAAATCCTAAGCATCTAAACTCCCATTTGGTGGGGTAGAAGGTGAAGGGAGAACTAAAATTGAATGGTTCTTAAATGAAAATATTTGAAGCTTATCTGTATAATAACATGGATATAAATAATATGAAAATAAATTTGATAAATGATAACTAATAGTGTGTTAGGAAAGAAGATACAGAACATAATAAGACAAGGTAATAAATGAACAACAAAACAAATATAGAATGGAAACAAAAAAAGTATAATGTAAAAAAATCATGAAGAGAATATACAGACAATGTTTAAATATCATTAATTGGAGAAAACCAGAAGAATATTTTAATGATAATTTTACATTAAAATACAATGAATGATCCTGAATAAAGACTTTTTAAGGGAGAGGGGAATGAATTTTTTATGAGAAAATATATGTTCCCTTCAACATGAAGTCAATTGATGTGGTATAATGTTGAAAATAGAAAATCATTTTATCTAAAAGGTGACTCATCAAAATTTTAACAAAAATAGGCTTCACAAAAAAAGGATGATTCAGGATCCATTAATTTTTTCATGAACATTTTTAAACTCTATTAAATACTGAATGGTTTTTAATGAATATTCCAATTTATTTCAATGTTTTATTAAAATGTTGTGATATATAAAAAAATTAATTTTTTAAAAGTATTAATATGTTATATTAATAATTAAAAAATTTAATTATTAATTTTTTTAATTCAGTGAGTGTTTTTGATGAATTTTTTTTTAAAATTACTGTAACGATGATTTCCCTCCACTTAAAGTGACACATACCTCTTATCTAGTCAAAGAGATTTTTGACTGACCATGAATCCCATGGTGAGATCCCAAATAGTTTTTGGAGGATTTAAGACATGTGGTATAATCTTTTACAAAGGATAGGATAAGGCCCATGTTTGACATGTGTGTTGTAGCTACCCATATTTTGTGTGAGTGTTGTAGTCAGGGCCCATCCATAAAGAATGTGATATGAGGCATGTTGTCCTAAATTTTTATTTATTAAATCATTAAATTGAGTTAATATTCAAAATTGGACATTCTTGGAATGGCTAATTTTAAAAACATATTGTTGTTTTTCCATTCCCCTTTGATTTAACTCCCCCATACACAAATAGATTGCTCCACCCCTTGATCCTACCAACTGAACTCAACATTAAACATCACCACATATCATTCACTGAAGAGTCCATGGAAGACATTAAGAGAGATAGTGCTCTAGAAGAGAAGAATATATGATGATCATAACCAACATTCATGATCTTTATGGACATAGAGGAATATTATTAATTTTGGTTAAAGCTACCCAGGTGATGAATAGTAATGAGATTCCTTATCTGGTAACTATGAAGGGAACATTGTTCAACGATTAACCCATACACTGGTGTCACATCCACTCAATTTTGGGATCACCACAGAGGACTCAACTCAACTGTAGATGAATTGATGTAATGTTGAGTTATCCAAAATGGATTTCAAAAGGGTTTCAATAAATAATAAAGGTATTTTCATTGGTTATTCATAGACACTATGATTAGAGAATAAAAAAGATCATTCTAAAGTGTCTATAACATAGTAACCTTATGCCACCATGGTAATAAACAATACATTATCACCTTAGTGTGAATAATTTTGGTTATTACATGGTGTGCACACTACAATGTAGAGAAACTCATTATGAAAGATGAAATTGTTTAAGGAAAATGGATTTTCTAAGGATGCATTTTAGTGGTAGAGATTGTGTTGTGTCCACAACCAATATGGAATTGGTTATTTTTATAATAAATAATTTTAAAAATTATTTTCACTACGGAGTAGTGACTTTCACCAAAATAACATAAATGGACTGGAATGATAGAATATCCAACACTATAATTTATCATCCCACATTGTAGTTTGAGTCCATGAAAATATTTGAAAAGACTTAACAAATCATTACATATTTTGATTTTTGATAAATTATTACATTTACTCAAGATAAATAATTATACATGAGATTAAAATGATAACATAATATTATAATCCTACCTATATTAATACTAGGGGTTGAATGATGGCTAATGTATTAGAGGATCAGATGATTGAAGGAGGAGAGAAGAACAACTACTGCTGGACATTTAGATTTTTTAGCTAATTTTTTTATACTATGTTTTTATTAAATTATGTGTTCTACCCATCACAAAAATTTTATTTCTTCATTATGTTAGTGGTAGAAAATTTATTTTATTAGGTGAATGAAATGCGACCCACACTATAATTATTGGTCCTAGTGTCATTTGAATTCGTGAATATTTTGTATTTGTTAATTTATTTTCAATTACATTTCAAAAAACATAACATGAATGAAACTGTTTTAATGATTAATTGTAAATTTAAATTGATAATTTATTAAGAAATATTTTCCCTCTATGACTACATTACAGCCATGTTGACTGATTGGGTTATAATAAAGTGGACAGTGTTTAGTGATTTTCAATCCCATATGATGAAGATACAATGTTATTTATATGTTTCATGGTAATTTTAATATACGATAAGGTATTCCAAGGTTTTTCATAGAATATTGAATTTGGATTTATCATACGGTTTTGAGAATAATAAATGAATGTGAAATGTTAATATTATTTTCATGAAAATTTAATTTGATCATTGGGGAAAAATGAAAAATAATTTTTAATCCATTGATTATAAGATTTAACATAAACTATAGATTAATTTCTAAAGCTTCATGTTAGAATTGAAAAAATATAAACCAAACGTAATCTTAATTCACTTATTTATCATCACGTATTTCTATATCATTGTTTTTTTTCATAAGATTAATAATGATATTTTTACAATTAAATTTCATGCAGTGAATAATAGATTTAATCATCACTCCTTGGAGATGAAATTATTTACATAAAATAATACACACATAAGTGAAATAAAAAAAACATTTTCCACATCCTTTGGTAAGTGTACATAAAAACATTTTGTTTTTTGGAACCCAATATGATACTTTCTGAATATCTCTTTTTCACATTATATCTTGTAATTAATTGATTTAATAAAACAATATTCAATCAATATTTATGTGGAATGTTTGATAATAATTGTTTTAGGCTTGTGATATTATTTTGGCAGTCAAATTTTCGAGGGAAGGTGTTCGAATAACCTATATTAGTCCTATGGGCGGACATGAATTACCCAATTATTGAATTAATAGCTAGGTAACTATCTATGTTATCCTATTAAATTATAGTGCTTTATCTAATTATTGTGGCATAATAATATTACCCCATTTGATTTCCCAATTTCATTAATGTTTTCCATGAGTTTGAGGCCCTGAATAATGAATATCTAAAACCAAACCATATCAAGGTGTAGACTCAAACTGAACACAGTGTGATGGTGTGGATCCATCATGAAGAATAATTTCCGACTAAACATCATATGGGGGAACAATAAGATCTGAAAATAGTATAATTATTATCAATCACAACATGATCTCTTTATCTATTAAAATGTAAAATTAAAAAAAATTATATCTATATTTCATTGGAATTGAATAACCCACCGATTTGGTGTAATTTGAGAGAAGATTAAGGAGCTTGAATATATACCGATACCAATTGGAATCTTGTTCAAGGTGCCCTTACAACTTGAATTTATTTTCATCAAAACCAAGAGAGGTAGTTGATCCTTTTTATAAATAATTTAATTTATGATTTTATTAATTTTGAACTATAAATAAATCCCCTACTATATTTAATTTTCATGTTCGGATGATAATTATTTTATCTAGGAGGATGAAAAAGAATATGATCATCCATCTACATTTTAACATATTGAAATTCCAAAACATAATAATCATATGATTGAGGAAGTCAATGAGGATGTCATAGTTCCTATTCATATGGGAAACAATATAGTGGTTACACACATGTAATTAGATAATCATCATATTTATTATTAGTATTTGGGTTTAGTTCATGTTATAATTCCTTATAACTCTCACATTGAATATTAAATTCATGCATCCCATATTGAGAAAGCACTAGACATACATGAGGGTGTCATAAAAGTTGTTAGAAAGAAATAGAATGATCTATATATTTTCTTACCCTAAAAATTTAACTTATATCATATTATGAAGGGGATTAATTTGGTGTACCCTATCCTCGGACTCCTCAACACCAATAAATAAAAATAAAAATTAGGAAAAATCAACATGTGGTTTTTCAAATTCAAAAATCTCCATCCACCGAATGATTATGGATAATATCTTGTAGTTCCCATCTTGAGGATGTAAAAATATTGGGTCCCCATGGGGGAGAAAACCATGAATTTCATTTTTACATAATTTTTATTAACCTTCAATTTCATTATTCGGAAATATTTTTGGATTTATCCCAACACCAAATTCTTATTGAGATTTAATGACATGATCCTGGTGTTTTAACTATTTCATTTACTTTTTTAGAACCGCAATGGAAAAATTAAACCTACAAAAATTAAACTAATATATGGAATAATGATTCATGATAAAACAAATTTCCAATCTATGTTGTCCTTATAAACACCCTATATTTCTTCTAAAATTCTATTTTAAACATTATATTCCATCTCCTACAATAAAATGCATACTACATGCATGTGTTAGAATAAATTGTTTACATGACATACAATTGATACATGCTCTTATAATGAACCTAATGGTACTACATTTTATTTTCCAATGATAAATATATTTAATTAGTAAGATGGAGAGTTGAATTATTACATTGAAGAAACAATGATAAATTGATGAATTGTAATCAAAATAAATTAGTTGATTCATGTAAATGAATGTTTACTACCATTTTTCATGATTTCATTTTTGAAAATTCATGTGAAATTGATTTTTCATTATTATTCATGTGATTAGTGATTTTTCAAATAATATATTCCATTACAGAGAGTATTTATATACCAAATTTTTTATATTTTATTATAATAATATTTGTTTATTGATTCAGGGAAATGTCACCTACTACATATATCATTAGATCTTTCAAAATCTAAGACAGTGAATAAAATATTTAATATGATTGTGTCATTTTAATTGATAATAACTTTCCATTGAAACCACCTTCCACATTGATCATATTTTAGCCATGGATATAATGATTGATCATGTTAGTGAAGGTCCATATTGAAAGGCATTTATATCCATTTATACACTCATCTTTGTTTTATTTAAAATATATTAATTTTGAAATGTTAGGGTGAGAGAATATATGATTTAAGGGGTTCAAAATGTTGTAAGGAAAGATTATTGGATGTTATATTTGGAAGATAATAATGGTTTTGATTACTTAATTATACATTTTTGGTTTCCAATGATTGAAAAATAGTTTAGTCCAAGGTAAAATTAAAAAAGGCCATCACAGGTTCATTGATTTTTATTTTGCGTCATTACATTTTTAATGTCAGGTATTATCCATGAGTATATTTAAAATGTAAAAATGTAAATCTAGAAAAATATTTTGAAAAAATAAAAGAAAAATGATGGATTAAATCATTCATTATTATATCATTGATGAAGACATTACATTTTGGTTGGGAAGAAGGTGTTTTCATTTACATGGTGATAACTCCGTTGATTTTTAACTTTTTGATATCATGATATATGATTTAATAGACCAAAATCCTCGTTGATCACCAATATTTTCCAAATCAATTCCTACCAACCAAAAACCATACCTTAATTAGATCCATAATTTGATTTTCTTCATGATTTCATGTGATTTTTTCTAAAACAATATTGAGATTGTAGTTCATTTGTAATCCAATAGAAATAATAATTTTAGTCATGATATAATAATAAGTAAAGATGAATTCAAATCATGAGTGATGATAAAATGATTCAATAGGGTGGTACATCATGACATGGAATTTTTATTAATAATAAATGGGGAATCATTAATTATCAAAAAAATAATATCCACTATTTTCCAATGAGAGAAATTAAAATGAGTGGATTGATTTTTTAATGGTAAAATGTTAAGTTATCTTTATATATCTAATAGAACATAAAAATATATCATTGAAAATCGTTTCATTTTCTTTATTTGATATTTAAATATTGGTAACATTATTTACCCCTAAAATTCTATTTTGAAATATAATGGTCATGGAAAATAATAGTTTATAGTTTGTGTGTATTGTATAAACTCAATATTGCATGAATTTTTGTATTACTATTTTGGAATTTATTTTTATTGATAATGTTACCTAAGAAACACGTTGAGAATATTAATTGAAAACTAGGTCTATGATATAGAATTTATTCTCAAAATTCTTTCTATTTCCTTGATATCATATTCTTGTAAATGTGTATATATATCACATTTCAATCCATATATTCCCACATGGTAGATTAAAAATGTAAATAAATTTATATATATGCGTGTGTGTGTTTGTTTATTTATATATATTTTTGTCATATTATTAATGATATAATTGAATAATTATAACATGGTTTAAACTAAAAGAACTTTTCTATACAAAATATACCATGAACATAATTGGTGGAAACTCCTATTTAAATAACAAAACATATAATTTTTGTTGAAATAATCATTTTAAAAACTGAATTGAAATCAAATGATACATTTATTAAATTTGAAATACTACTTTAAGTTTCATTCATATGATTTTATAAATTTTTTGGGTACATTATTTTGGAAATTAAAATTTTCACAAATATCTCAAAATGAAAGACACTATACATTCTATGAAAACCATAAAATAATGTATATTTTTGATAAAAATATAAAAACATAAAATATTATCATTATGTATAAAAAATATATATTTAAATTTAAAAAAACCAATAGTTCTAAAATTAAATATTTATGCATGGGGGAAATGATCCAAAAAACCAAAGTTAATGCTCTGAATATTTGAATATAGAATAACGGGGTCCCAAGAGATATTTCGAAACCTTAAAAAAAGAAATAAAAAATGGTTCATGCCTAAAAACCTATTTTTTATCTTATAGCACACACCAAGACAGGATAATGAAAAAGAATTAGAATGGATAAGGATGGATGGGAAGAATGATAATCCCAAAACTAAATGGATACACCATGAAATCTCAAAATTTGAATACCTAAATAAAAACATATGAAGTGGAGGGAATCCCTAATAAATCATTATGGTTCCTAATGTGTGAGGGTGGGAGGAATGACCTGATTTGGGAGGGTACATATTTTATTAAAATAGAAACTCAAATTCTTGTTTTTTAAATTAATGGATAAATAAATTGGTTTTGCCTAATGTTTAGAAAAATCAATCCCCAATGATTCACTCCTTAAATGGTTACCTAGGACACACAAATGGGTTGATTGTGTGGTTGTAATAGCTATACAAATTATAAATATGGTCTGTTTGATGTTTTAGATCCATACTACATAGTTTTCATGTTGTTTTCAGTAATTATGCACTAACCATCCAACATTTTTAAAAAAAGTAAAAAAATTAAAAAAGAACAATAATAATATGAGAAACATACTAAATATGTAAATAAATAGAAAAATTAGGAATATCAGGGTCGGGGTGGGTTATTTCTTAAAAAGATTTCATAATTTTGGATTCGATTTTATTATTCTCTATAAAAGTGTTTCATATGTTCCCTGGATTCTTTCATTGGTTTACTATTATTTTTCAAATAATATTTATCATGGAATTATATTATATATTAATTATTTTTTCATAATCGGTTATTTGAGATGAGTACATATCCCATTCCAAGTATTAAATATTTAACTGATCAATTATATAGTGATTATTGAATTTTTATATTTCCCTTTTGGTCAAAATATCTTTTCATTACACTGATGAATATCATATTCAAAATATGGATTTATAATATTTAATATTTATTTAAATTTAATGGTTATTTCCTTTAGGTTTTTAATATACCAAATTGTTTTAATGGATTTATTATTTGCATGTTTTTTCATATATTGATCCTTTATTGTTAGTTTTTACTATTAATATTTTTATGTATTCTTGGTAATAATAATATCTTGAATAATAATATATATAATTATTTGGACTTCTTTATTATTATCAATTTCATATTCAAATTCCCATATGTACTAATTGGATATTAGACATTTATTTTACTAATCATTATTTTTTTAATAGGTAGTATTTGTTTAATTATTTTAAAATCACAGGGGTTTAAATTTTGGGGGCTGTGGGGAATGTGTCTGAGGGGTGTACAATCCTTACATAGGTGTATTATTATAAAATTATTATTTTTATTTATATATAAATAAATAATCTATTAATAATATTAATTTGGAAAAACATTCATCTATGTAGTCTGAGTAATGTCATGATTCTTTTCATTGTATGGTAGAGAATGTTATTGTCACCATAATTCTTCAACTTTTCTAGGAAAGAGTCTTATTAATTATTTATTATTATGAATCTTATTTTTTATATGGATTTATTTAAATAAAATAGTGATTAGTCATATCAGACAAGTATTAGTAGTTAAAACACATGGAATATAATTATATTAATAATGACATTGATTAAGAATATGTTGTTCTTTATTTAAAGACATGAATATATTATATTCTTTATTAGAAAATTTTCATTTTCAATATTAATTTTATCTTTAATAACATATTTTTCTCTGTATATTTTAATATAATTCATTATATTATTGTTGAATTCTACAAGGATAATGATTTTAATATTTCATATAATCAACAGAATTATATTGTGGTAATAAATATATTTGAACTAGAGAACCAACGGTTTTTTATTAGAAAAATTTTATTAATTAATTATATAATAATATATTTTATTTTAGTAGTTGGTTTTTTATATGGTTGTAATATGAGGTTTTTTTATCATATTATTGTTTACTCTCACATGTATCCTCTGGTAAATGATTTTCAAATAAGAGTTCCCTAAGTGTATGTGTAATGAGATTATATTGTCAATGGAGGCAATCATAATAGATTTTTAGAGGATAGGGAACATTTTTTTTATTAATATGTATATATTCATTAACACATGTGGGTGAGAATTTATTATCTATTTTTTGGTAACCATTATTAATATATTAAATATTTTATAATATTTTTCTTTATATATAAAAATATTTTTTTATTATGATGAATAAATATCTTGATATATTTTTCTTCAATTTTATTGTATTCCAATAGGTGATGTTCAAGAATTAGTTTATGGATATTTTTTCATTATGGTTGATGGTTCCATTTTGGAAATAGAAATATTTTTTTGTGGGTTTTATGAGAATTTTTCCATGTGTGTTTATGGGAAATTATTTTATAAATTAATTTTTAATAGATTGATGAAGTCTAATCATTTAATATGATTAAATAATTATATCATTGGACACAATTTCCTACATTAATACATAAATATCACATTACAAGTGAAAAAATACCTTGTGACATTTTCATTGAGGAGACTATAATTCCTTTTTTGCATAACCCTATATATCAATCATAACAAACTTCCTGGAATCTTGGAGATGGAAAACAAATAAATGGGTGACCTCCTATGCTTATTAAGGGTTTTAATACAAATGAAAGTAACATGAATAAATAATTCATAATAAATATTAAATTTTTAATAATTGAAACAAAAATAATTTAATCAATAACATTAACATCATATATAATATAATATAAATAATGATGATAAAATAATTAAATATAAATAATCACATTAGAAATAATTTTATCCTTTGATATCCAAAATAATCCAATAATAATTTAGAAATATGTTCTAACCTCTTAATGAGAAAATTTTTAATGTTATAAATCATAAACATGCCTTCACAACCCCATTCAAACACATATCACATAAATGTTAAAGGGTTGTGCCAAATATGCTAACTAATTGGTCTCATGTGACCTTCAAATGCATAGAGGGGAAACATCAAGATCCTCACCTCACAAACTATTTCCAATGTATTCCTCATATGAAAGGGGTTTAACATAATCAATGTTAAAATTTTTGTTGAAAATCATTCATATAAGGTTTTAATAATCACACTAATAAATAAAAATATTCATAAACTATCCTGAGTAAAGTGGAGAATGATATCAAAATTGTACATATTCATTCTAACTAATCTGAAAAATGTTGGCGAAAAATATAGATGGTATAGTTAGACTATATCATCATAATAATATTCAATAAAATATATTTATATGGATGAAAATAATTTCAGAAGAACAATGGGTGATTTCATTAGTAAATTACAATTTTTATTTTTTAATAACATATTTGTTGTGTTAATTATTTTAGAAAAATTATGAATAAAAATTTATTTGAAAATAAATCTATAAAAATATAATAGATGATTCAAATTTTTAATTTTTCATTATGTAATGAAATTTCAAGGATCACATATAAGATAAAATTCATTGATTTCATATAATTGTAAAAAGCTTAAAAGGTATCTTATTCGAGAAATAAAAAATAGATTCCAGTCAAAACATTTTTTAAAATGAAAAAAATAGTATGAAAATTTCCTTATTTAATCATTCATAAAATTTTAATATCAATTTTGGAAATATTTTAAGGAATCATTGTAAGGGTATAAAAAGGATTGTCATTGTACTTGAAAACTAAATCAATCATTTCATAAAAAAATATTCTAAATAATTTAAATTATCAAGGAATATAGAACTTTTTAATGAAAAATTAATTAATAACCATAGGAGAAAAAATATATTGGTGTTAATATAAGAATATAAAAAATCTACTATGGGAGGATAAAATATAAAAAATCCTAAATATTGATGAGATTGTGAAATAAACACTTCAAATTTGGTAACTTTTGAATTTTAATCCCTATGAAATAAATAACATAACAAAAAACATTAAATACGCTAAATAAAAATATATTCTTGTAATAAAATATCAATTTCCCTTATATACAACACAAAAATGAAATAAATAGTTAAAATGGATTATGTCTCACATGAGGTAAAGAAAGATGATAAACTCTTACATCAGTCCCAACATCCTCATATGTGTCTAAAACTATAGTGTAATAAATATATATTAATTTAAAATATATTAAATAACCATACTAATATATATATTTCCTTATGTTATTTACTAATAATATTTTATACCCTATTATTAATAAATCATTAATAAAATATATATTCCTTATGATAATTGATGTGTTTTTCAAGTTTTTTTGTTTGAAATTTTAATAAGAATTAAATCCATAATATTTCCACCATATCCATGATTTTAATAATTATTTAATTATTATATATATTCATTATATAATTATTTATAATAGTCCATATATTTTAGAGAAGGAAAAATGAGTTACACTATTTATAGATATGGAAGGTCATACATATGGTTGAATGAGGTCTCCATTTGTTTCAATAGTTGGAATTAAATAGTGGTAAACAATAATTTAAATTTATAAAATAATTATTAAACCAAATATATAATATATATTAATTAAATCAATCCTTGCAAAAATCCAGTTCAAAATTAAATGAAAAACATATCACATCGCTACATGGAGGATGTATGCCACTCATACACAGGAGAAATGATGTCATTTTCACACGGATTGTATCCTAATAAGGTATATTTGATATAATAAATAAGTATATTTTTTTCATAAATAACACATAGAAACATTACAAGAATAATTTAATACATCTATTTGACATGGTGATGGAAAACTAATTACAATGGTTCATGATACGGAAGTACGTCATAAAAATGATCAATGGTTTTGATTCCTATTTAATGGAAGTGGAGTTGGATATAGGTTATTACATTAAAATGTTAATATATAAATATATTGGATATAATTTTTTATTATTTGCAAATATTTTGAGATGATTTGAAGGAATTAAATGGTGAAATAAAAATAAGACGCATGGCTAAGAATTATAACATTTATATAGAGTACCTCATCATTTCTATACATAAAGCCTTATTATAATATAATTATGATAGAAAATAGAAGCTAGGTAATATTAATATATTTTAGGAATGTATTATTGTAGTTTTTTTGAAAAGAGTAACTTTTTATGTATGAATAGGAGAGGATAGAGGGTTCTCTATTATATGTCGGGGAGAGGGTACACTTCCAAATTTAAAAAAATATTAAACAATAACACCATTTTTTCTTGCCTACAAGAAGAAAATGGAAAATACATGAACGAAAGATGAAATAATCTCAATTTTTATATGTAAGTGAAATTAAGAAATATTTTAGGAGATTTTAACTGTTATCTTTTTAATTTAACCCCTGCAAAAATCTTCTAACCTGAACCATGATAATATAATTTTAAAATATTTTTAATTCATTCTGAACAAAAATTAAATTTAAATTATTATAAAATATTAATTATATTTCTTCTAATTATGGAAACCATTTGTTAAAATTCTATGCATAGAATTTTAATTATTCAATTTATAATTAAACCCACATACACTATAAAGAATAGTTTTTTAATGAAATATTTTACAAAAGTTTAAAATGTATTTTATCTAAAAAATAAAAATAAAAATTATTTCGACAAAATAAATTTTATTAATAATTATATAATTTATCTAAAATTAATTTTATAATAATTTGAAAAAACTTATCATTGTAAATTAATTAAATGAAAAGTATTTTTTCAATAAATATCACCATTTTATCACTATTCACAAAAAATTAATATTTATAGAAAAAGTTCAAGAAAATGATATTATATAATTTTGGAAGCATTAATAAAAAATTAATTTTTTTTAAAAAAATATTTTTTTAATTTCTATGAATTATGTTTAAAATAACACACAAAACACAATGAAATAGTATTTCAAAAAGATGCAGTTTTTTGGAATAAGACTTGGTTTATTCTTATCTAATTTGTAGATAAAATATTACATGAATGCTATAGTTATTGATTAAATATATAATTTATATATTTCATTAATTTTATTCACCAGAAGAAATTAATTTAATTTATTATGATAAAAATACATTTCACGCATGGAATTGGTTTTTGAGAAAATATTTCTTTTATTTTCAAATGAACATTATTTTTCAATAATAGATTGATAAAAAATTAATTTATTTTTATACATTTATAAATCATATTCTTCTAATAATTAATTTACTATTATTCATAGCCTATAATTTAATGGATTGGTAATTTTATACATATTTAAGTAAAAATTTTCATTGGTCATTTAGTCGTTGTCTTCTCTCCACAATTCACTTATTTCATTTTCAAAAAACAATATTTCTTTATGTGCTAACCATTCAAGGAGATTAACCACCCATACAGGCATATCCCACATCCACATAAACCACAAATCACATATTCAAAATTCTAAAATTCGACATTCGAATTTTAAGAGACAAAATTCAAAAAACAAAACATATCCACCTCCAACCACTAGTTAACCCACATTGAATAATGCACCATCATTCATAATGAGGAAAAATATAATTAATTGATCTGTTCATATCATTTTCTTCCATTATTTTCATTATAATAATCATCATCTTTGTTGTAGAAGATATAAACACTATTAACGTCATCCAGACTGTCGTCATCGTCATTATACCAATTTCACAATGATTCTGACAAATCACCAAAGAAGTTTGTAACCACTATTGGACAACATGTATAAAACCAAAAACATCCAAAACACAAGTAGCAAAACCATATAATAAAACACCATTGGGAAATCAATCAACCTCATTTCGATTGTGACACTATCGTCACTATCCTCTTCTATTAAACATTTTCGTCATTGAATTTACCATAAATCGCCACCTGATAAAAACCAACAACCTGCAGTATCGCCGATCAAACCAATTGAACACTGAAACCCTTATATTATGCTACAAACGAACAATACAAATGTGAAACATCCAATGAGGAGAAACACTGCCAATATGAAAGATGAACAAAAAATGAAGAATCATATGCAAGGATGAGACCCTGATGAAATTCATGGATGAAACCTAAAAGAAAAAATAATGACCTCTTAACTGTATGGGACAAACCCCCTATATTAGAATCTCGCCAAAACTGAACTATATTGTAGAAGTGTATCTATAGGTAAGATCTGGTTTGTGTAGCTAAGAATTAAACCGAGTGAACAAAATGACTGACACTGGTAGCGTCAAAATCCTATTGTCCACTACACAACAAATCTAAAAGTATTTATGTAAAAAACCCAACATCATTGTCTAGAATATGCATTGGGAAACTTGAATCTAGATAAGGGTATGATGAAAGAGGTCATCCATATCATGTACCTTCGTCTGAAGTAAAAAACAGTTGAGAGAGCCCCCAGAAGGGAGCATCATAGCAGATGATGAGGCCAAGAATGGATGGGAGAATCTTGGTTCCATTTGAGAGAATAAAAAAGGGGAAATCTGAGGAAGGTCCCAGAAACCCTTGAGGGATGGATAATCCCGAAGCTGAGATCACACTACATAGATATTTCTCTCATGATCTCCCCTCATTTAATATTTCTATTGCGATTTTTATATGATATCAAGAATAATTTTTTTATTTTAAAATTTTATTGTTAAATGTATTGAACATTAATGACTATAATAAATTTACTAAATATAAATATATAATAATATTTCATGGTGTTACATATATGATTCTTATTCCACCATAGATGGATATCATTAATAATTTTTCTAATTTGTCCCATATGTGCAGATACATTCAAAAACTTTATCAATTATTTTTTTGATTTATATGTAGATAATAATGATAATATTATATTTTTTATTGACCAATAGTTATCTTGGAAAATAGATAGAAGTTATAGTATAGAATCTTTATTCCCCTATTTCATTTTCATTGGAGGAATTTTGTCTTGTATGATGGCACATGAGGATGAGATTCATTGATTAATGTTTAATATTTTTGGGTTTTTATCATTTTTTCGTGTAACATGATGCAGAATTTTGAAAAATAAAATTAAATAACAGTTGATATTTTCATCTATTAAGTGTTTTTAATGTTATTTATTGTAAATAATATTATATAATGATACCTCTCTTATTTTGATTGAGTATATTTAGGATTATAAAAGATAAAAATAATTGTTCTTGTACCTAATTTACATGGTAAAATTTTTAGTTTATTTTTATTATGTGTGTTTTGGGAGTTACTGAAGAATGAAGTAGGACAAATGATTTTATTAAACATAATTTTAATCTAACATAATAAGAATAATATATTTTTTTAAAAATCACTCTATATTCAGTTTTTAGAATTGATGATTTTAAATAACTTTTTGGGGTTAAAATTTATTAACATTAATACATTTTTAGGTTTTTTATACTTTCATAACACATCATAGTTTAAAAAATAAATTTTATATCAATTGTAAACCTTTTAGTTTATAGGTATGATATTTAAGGGATTTTTTTTTATTTTTATAACATACAATTCTGGAAAAAAAATTGATTATTTAAAATATTTGATGATGAATTTTTAGTGAATTTTTACTATATATTGATTATATTATAATAGTAACATGATTTTGATTATTTAATTATTTTAGTTTAATTATAAAAGTTATAGATTTATTGATCACATCACTTTTTGAGGTTGAATTTTTGTGATTTTTATTTTTCAAAATTATGAAATATTTTATATATGAAGACAATAAACTACCCAGGATCATTGAAACAAAATTTGACTTAATTAATCACATCTCATTATAGGTATTGACAATATAGTTTTTATAGAGAGATTTTAAAAAATATAAATGACACAAATCCTCTATTTTATTCTTCTGACTTGTCCAAAACCATGAGATAGAACATAGTCCAAAATTTATGATATTTTATAGTCTTCATAAGATACATTAATTTATTTATTTTGGAATGATATTTGATCATATCATTGAATTGTTGTATTTTGACTCACAAATTATTATTTTTAGTAATTATATAAAAATTAATTTTTTTATTAGAGTCTGGATTAGATTTGAGATTATAGAACATGAATACATTTTTTCTAGAGTCGTATTCCGAAATAGAAAATGATATTGAACAAAATAATTAAAAAATCAATATAGATATACATATAGGTTATTTTGAGAAAAATTGTCAAATTTTTTAATTATGATTTATCATTCTTTACTTCTCATCACTGGATAAATTAACATTGTTATCTTATTAGAATAATAGTTTGTTGATTTATTTAGAATATTGATTTTGTTGATTTTGTTTTTGGGAATTATACATATTTTTTAATCATTATATTATAAAATTGGTGAATTATTTAAGTAGATCATTGATTCGATATCGTATTTTAAAAAGTCTTTTTTGGGATTGTATCTTGGAGAAGAAATAAATGTCAAATTTCAAAAAAAAAATTATATGATTATGAGTACATAAATAAAATATGATTTTTCATTCATATATATCTGGATAGATATAATATTCCATTAAATATATATTTATAGATTTGTATATTTTTTAATTTTAAGGGATTATATTAAAAATTTTAATATCATTTTCCCAATGAATATGTTTTATAAATTGTCTATAGTAGATAAATAAGGGTGAAATAAGTTATATGATTGGGGAAAATGTACCAGAGTCTATATTGGTCATGAATATATCATTTTATCTTTTATTTTTATAGTGATAGTAAACATGGTCTTAAAAAATAATTATTATACCTCTCTCTGTGTAAGACAATAGAAGATTTAGCATCCTTGTAATATTTTATTCATTGTAAACATCAGTACCTATTTTTAAAATATTATCATCATTTAACAAATAAAAATATTCACATTAAATCTTATATTATAATGGAAATATTATTAGAATACATATTTTACATTCTAAGAATGGAAATACATATAGTTTATTATATTCCCAAAAGATATTATATTCATTTAAATTCAAATTTAGATTAAAGGGGGTTATGGGGTCCAATTAATATTTAATCTTTTATGATTATATTTTTATAATATATTGATTTATTTTTCATATATAGTGTAATTTTGGAAATAATATATTTTTCAAGAATTCCTTCATATTAGGGAAACATAAAATTTTTATTATTTAATTCACAAATATTTTTCTAATATTTTATTAAGATTGACTTGTGTTTTTTTGGGTAAGAACCGACTAATTATTTTTTACACAGACCACTTCATTTATTATTTTCATATTAAAATGATTAACTTTATGCCTATTTTTTGTTATAATACCTCGTTGTATTTTATAATTATCGGTGTTCAGTGTTATTTCATATTCTCTTTTATTTAAATTTTGTATATTGAGGATATTTTTATTTTCTCTATATTTTTTAGAATATTTTCTTTTCTTTTATTCATTTGAAATTCTACTCTTGATTGGTTTCAATTGGTTATATTGAAGAGTTTGGTTATTAGTGGATATAGTGATGTTTTATAGGTTTCATAGAAAATAATGTTCCCCATAGATTGATTTTTAAAACCTTGTGATACTCACCATCTAGTGTCCAATAGATGGTTAGGTTCTAAATTTACTATTGAATCCATCATTGATACATAATGAATATTTCTATTTTTTTGGCATAAAACAAGAAAATAATACCTCATAAATATCAAACCAATAAATATATAACCATTCATTCTAATCAATTAATAAATTTTGAAAATATCAATTAGGGTGATCACATCAAAAGAACATTTCCTATATGTGATGAACTATTATATTTAATATATTCATATATTGTAAAAAAATATTTCATTTTTTAATTAATTAAATATAATTGATTAAGTATACTATAATAGAATAAAATATCTTCTATTTTAAATATAATATATACCCATCCTTATCATAATACATATTTGATCACCTTTATCTATTTACTTTTATGATCTCCTTCATAAATATAACTCTTAGAAAACATAATTTACCAACCTTCATATGGTAAAAAAATATAATAAGAACAAATATCAATTTTTTATTAAGTCATTTTCAATTTAATAAAATAATTTTACAATGTATCAAATCAAATAAAAATAATCTAGGAAATAATTCTAAATCCTCTCTCTCATCAACAATATAATTAATCACTTTTTCTCTTTCCATAAATTAATGTGATACAAGATAACAAGAAAATAATAAAAGAACCGACCTCACATAACATAAAATCATGATAAGAGCTTATGAAAAATAATAAATAAGAATTATGTGTATCCTACCAATGATAGATCAAAATAATCAAAATCAAATTCTGTCTGCTGTAAATTCACAATATTTTTCCCCTCAAATATCCATATTCACAAAATGACGATAATGGATTTTTTTTATAAATACTAGAAATAAAAAATTGAATGAAAATTTTATATTATGTAATATAAATGGACATAACATCAAAAAAATGTATTAATATATATGTTTAAATGAAGGTTTAAGAGAGTAATAGATCTGATGATCAAACATTTGATTATGTTTTAATATGATCCTAATTAAATACAGTCCATAAAATCTATAACGATTCAATCCCAATTTTCCACTATGAACCTATAATAATTAAATGGGATTTTAATGGTTTATTAAGGTCCATATATGGGGGATTAAAGAAATTTAAAATTTAAATATTAAACATATTTAGGATGGTTTTTATCTGGAATTGTTTAATAATGAACCATACAAGAAAACCTTACTGCCAAAAAAATGTCTCTAATTCCAGGTTTAAGAGCATATCTTTTCCTGGAATATGCATCCAAAATTTTTATAATATTATGGTAATTAATATTTTTGTAATTCTGTAAAATATGTACAGAAACCTAATAATCTCATTACTTTTATCAATAACCCATATTAATTTAAAAATAACACCCCAATGATGTATTATAATTAAAATCCCTACAGTTACCAAAAAAATTTAGATCATTATAGAAAAATAGTATCATTCATTAATTCTTAGTATCAATGAATTAACCCATAAAATTCTGAAATTCAATATCTAAAATTTCATTTCATGAAATTTAATATCCTTTTTATAAAAATCTTTCATAAAATATCACAACACAAGAAAATGATAAAATGAATAAAATATAATTGACCATTGTACATACCTATATATGGCCTTTTTCCTATAATAGATAAAATATATTATTTTTTTGAAAATTTATATAATTATAATTGAAATTATGAAAAACCATCTGGTATCAATGAAACAAGTAATTAATATTAACATTGTATCTTTATAATATATCCATGGATCTTATTAATATGTTTCTATTCTAAATGAAAATATTAAAAATGATTCCTATTGAAAGTATATATCCTCTATGGAAAATGATATAATGTAGATATGAAGTCACCAATGGATGATTATTGAATGTTACAAACTATTTATATGAATAACACCCCTATAAATCATAAATAGTCATTATAAATGAACATCATATTCATGGATAAAAGGAAATAATAATAATTAATGTAAACTTAATTTTGAAGATCCAATGGATATTCCATATATCCAATACCTTGAAATGTGTCAAAAAAATATGAAAAAACATCGAGAATCTTTATTATCAGTGATAAAGAAATGTTATTAGTGATACTGTGAAACATTTATGAATATTTGGTATCTAACATTAAGATGACATAAATTTATCATTTTTCTAATATATGACATTGGGTGTCCTAATATTTTACTCATATACTACTAGATCATCTTTTCTCCCACTATCATATCACATACCAACTCTAGATCAAGAATAATAGATTCAATAACCTCATCCAAATACAAGGTTTATCGATAATATTATATTTCAAATTAAAAAAATAGTTCCATTTCTATGAAAATTTGTAAAATATTATCATAAGAAACTCAAAAAAAATTTAATGAACTAATATACCCCAAATATAAAAATATAAACCCAATAAAAATACCTTAAAATAATAATTTTTTCATAAAACATTTCATTTTTTGGACAACAAAATTCATGAACAACTAGAAATTGAAATCTATTTTAATTATCCTCTACAATGTTGAGGTAAAATAATTATTACAAAAAAAATGATATATATCATATTAAATGACTTTTCTTATCGTTTTTCACAAACAATATTGTTATGTTATCCACTATTTTCAATAACATGAATTAAAATAAATGTGGTGGCTTCATCTTTGTACAGAAAAAATGAGTATGTCATCAAATTTTTTGTGAAAATTAGGTAACAAAATAATAATGTTAATTAAAATTTTCTCATCCATATATTTCAATACTCAGTTATTGGTAAAACTAATTAGACATTTTATATTCTAATTTTATCAATTAACATGTAAAATATTTTAATTTACCCACTAATGTTTTTATTCATTAAAAACAAAAAATATTTCTCATATAAAATATGATAAATTTTCTTAAACCCAAGATGTATTTTTCTCGATGAACATTAAAAATAATATATCTGATTACATTGAATAAAAATAAAAAATTCAATTGTCCGTTGTTAAAGGTTTGAGACATTCCAATATTAAACCAATTATTCATTATATATACCTCATTAAAACATTATTTATAATCATTGGTTTTAAAATTTTCATATAAAGACTCTATTATTGATTATACTAATGGATAATACACCATTACTTGAATAAATATTATTTTACTATTAAATTAATTTATAATATACCATAAATAGGAAAATCACAAGACTTTTATGCTTCCAAACTATTTAATTTTTAATATCATGATTTTTCATATTCTTTTAAATGTTATTAGTCCAATAATATTATTATGATTTTTTAAAAACATCAAATATACTTTTAATTCATTATTCTAATAATTCTATATGGATATGTATAATTCAATTAAGCTTTACCCAAGAACGATTTTTTTAAGTAGTGATATAGTTTTAAGACATTACATTATTTGAAGTATTATTCCAATAATATTGGTTCAGTAATATATATCCATACACAAAAAAGTTATTTATAATGACCCTGTAGATTATAATTGGGGTAAAATATTATAAAATTAATGTATATTAACATTAAAAATGTATAATTTAAAATAATAATATTATATTACCTAAATATAACTTCTCAAAATGTATCTACAATATGAAAACATCTTATAGAACGTTAAAAATAAAAATCATGTTACTACTTTTAAAATCCTTGAATAATATATAAATATCTAATAAAAATAATTTTCTATCTAATAACCTCCATTATATTAAACCAATTAAATAATATAAATATCAGGTTTTAGTGGAATTCTAATTATGGTGAATATACGATATTTGATTTGGAATAGGGAAGTTAATTATTGAATTTGTAAGTGTCAGAAAAATATTTTTAGATGTATAAATTTATGTGTGAGTGAAATGATGAAAAATTATATTATTTCTATGAATAATGTGGTAATGAGGGAACATAAACCTTGTCATTGTAATCCTAGAAGAGGCCACTGGAGTTCTGATAGCCTTTTTATTGTTAAAAAAATACTATATGATGTTTGATGGATTTAATTTTTTACTTGTAGTACATATAAAAATCTTGTGGATTCTGTTAGTGTTTTCATGGAGATTCTTTAAATTAACTTAATCTGGGGTTTGGATGTTACTCTCAAATGGTTCTTGTTTTAAACCTTCACCTTTTCTTCATTCTTCTATAAAAATAAAAGATTTATCCATAATCATATATTCCATTCCTCCCCCCTTCATTATAGATTATATAAGATCATTCTAAAATTATTTATTAATTTAATTTATTGAAATAATTTCTTCAAAAAAAACAAAATTTTTATCCATTTCTTTCCAATAACATACATATATATATATATATATCTTCCAATAATAACCTGAAAATTATTCCCATAGATCACAGTATAATTAGGTAATAGGGTATCTACTAATTAAAGATATATAATGTTATGAAAGTATGATTATAATACATTAGATGTTATTTATATTGATTTATGTCACTAAAGGTCTATGTATATATATGGATTCTTGTTAAGCAAGATGACAATAATGAATCATTAAGTTATACTAAATAGATATTTTTGTTATATTGCCTCATAATGTTTTCTATAGAACCTTAGAATTACATTATATATGATTTTTAGGAGAATGTTATAATCTATGAGAATTCCTTCTATAATCCCATTTTTAATTAAGTATAACAATTAATAATTTTTTTTAATAATTATCTAAAATATATCTCTGATATGATAGTAACTCATGGAAAAAATGACGAATGATAATAATCAAACAGTGATGGATATTGATGGATAAGACATTATTAAGGGGGTAACTCCTTAATCGATTTATTTGGCCTAATGTGATTCATATATTGATAAATATTTCATTAAAAGTATTATTTAACATCCCCTTTTATTCCCAAAAATCATTGTTTACAGACATGTGTTTTTAATTTATGTTGAAGAATTAAAATAATTAAAAATATAATCTATATGGATTTTAATTTATTGTTCTTATTTTGGAATTTTGTATAATATAAAGTAAATTAATTTTTGAGCCATTTTTGTTATTCTTAATGTTGAATCATATATAGGTAGTCATGTATAATAATAAATAGGTATTTTTAACTATTATGCATGATTAACTTGAAAAATGTCAAAGTACACATGATTCATGTGAATGGAAAGTAGTTATGTGTGTTAAAAATGTGAAAGGTCATTCCTTATGTGATTAAATAAAATTTTAAGGGACTCATCATAGATAAAATTTATAATTTTATTACCTACATCATATTATATCCCTAAAATAATAATTATATATAAATATCAAGTACCACATATATGAATAACAAAATTTCCCATGTTACCCATGTATGAATAAATTAGGAATTATCTTTATAACACAAGAATATAAATGTATCTTCATTGTAATATCAAATAATTAAATTTCTCTTTGTTAAATTAAGAATAAAATTCATAAACCCACATGTAGAGGAAAATAATTTTCATACCTAAATAGAATAACATTTTTTATGAATAATCACTCAATTTGAAAATAATTCATGCTTGAGAAAAATAAGGGATTATTGTATTTTTAAACAATAATACAAAAAAAATTGTTCATAAATGATCTACATCCCTTCACATTATGTTTTTTGAAACTACCAACCTTTATAAACATAACATAACTAAAATCATTATCTATAACCTAGTAATGGAAAAAAAATAAAAAGAGTGAGATCAAATTTTTAGTATGGTTACATAAAATAAATATCAATTAAATATCATAAGTGATAATAATATATGAATAATAACTTGATAAAATGAGTTAAAAATTTTAATATCATACCCATAAATTAATACATCTTAATTAGGACATAAAGAATAATGATTTATAAATGAAAATACATAAGATAAAAGTGTATGGAATCATGAATAATCAATAATGAGGCATGAAAACAAATCACAGAATACAAAATATGTTTTTGAAATGTACATAATCATATAAAACAATTTTTTTGTCAATAGTAAATTCTATGACTATAATATTTGACATGGATCACTCCCCATTACTTCATTTCCATAGTCATGGTTTACTCCCAAGACAATCATATTAGAAAATGTAATATATTTAAATATTTACTCTTCCCCTTCCATATCGTAATATCTTATGATATAACATTAATTAACTAATGTGTTTGTGGGATACATAATTAGGATCCCACCCATCAAAGACTGAAAACCATACATCTTAGTGATACAGGAATATAAAAAATGTATCATTTCATCGAATCATAACTCATTGAAAGGATATAGGTTTCATAAAATAAATTTATCATAATAATAAAACATATATATAATGAATAAATGTTGTAAAATTGTATCACATACCTATTATATCATAAGAAACGGTAAAGGATGTATTTATAGTGGAAAATTCCTTTAAAATATCATTACAACATTTATTGATGAAAATCCGCTATTAATTTGAGTAACATTATTTACCACCAATAACATTCCATAATTTTAATGGATATATTTATTTTAATATAAAAAATAATTTTAATAGAAAATTTAAATAAATTAGTACTCATTATTGTGAAGAAATCCATTCATGCAGTGAATGATAAAACAAATTCTCCATTGTAATTTGTGGTAAATAGTAAAAAACGATAAGTTTGGAAAATGATATTAAGTATTCATTTAATTATTTTTATTTTTTGTATGATATAGCCAATAATAATTTTAAAAAATATTCATATATTATTTAAAACATTATTTAAATCTTTTTAATGATAATATTAACATGGAAGAAAAGATTCCTAACATAAGCGAAAAAATTGTGTGTTTTCCATAAAAAAATTATTTCATTTGTTTCAGTAATTTTACTGGGAAAATAAAATGAAATATTGTAATATCAAAAAATAAATATACAGGGAGAAAAAATATACATTATTTTGGTGAGATATATCATATAGTTTAATCATATAATATCCATGTGTAAAGAATCATGATAATAGATTGTAACATCAAACCATTGCCTTATGTTCATCATACTTCTTTAGAACTCAATCCTCCTGTATAATATAATTTTATTTATTATACTTGTAAAAAACTATATTCAAAACTATAGTTTCATACGTTATATACTTATAACATCTTATCACCCATTAATTTATAATCCTTCCCTATATTCATAATTTCGGTTGTCAACAACTTCGTTTTTCATGAATGTTTTGGTTCATCAGTTATGGTCCACAAACATTTATCACATCTTATTTATTTATATCCACACAATAAGTAATAATATAAATAACTTATATATTCATTATTTACCAATTTATATCCATTCATATAAAGATTTTATATTAAATGAATTACATCACTACGTGGAGACTGTTTTCGATATATATACAAGTGTGACGTTTCCATTTTTCGATGGATGGAATGAAAAAATTGTACATATTAATTCATAATTAAAGGATAATTATTTAAATAAAAATAAAATAATAAAAAATGAAATAAATTATAATAACAATCCATGATTTATAGTGGTGTGAAATGATTTGTATCACTACTTGGAGGCGGTGGTATACACATGCACATGAGGGATACGATCATCTCCTAGAAGTTTGTGAAGTGGTGGTAAATGGTTGTGAAATAAACATAATAACATATAAATATATTAATTATAATTAATTAATAATTTTTATGGATATAATATGTCTATATAATTATTAATAATAAATAAATAAATAATTATCTTCGGTTATATGTCTGCTTCTTCTTTGAGGGACCACATTTGGCTCATTCCTTAGTCCTCAAAGAATTGCTCATAAGAGAAGAAAATAAAATCTCAGATGAATGGAGGGATTATATTAAGTATTTTTAGTATATATATTCTGATATAAATGTTTAAAATTTTATTATTGAGGTCGTAGAAGAGGTTTCCTTTTATATGTTATTGGAGGTGTATACATATAATTTCTTAAAATATGTTAATGTCTTATGATCACATTAAATTTAATATTGCATCATATTGTAATGTATTTGAAGTTAATATAAAAAAATGTTTAAATATATTTTAAAAAATATGAATATTATTGTTTTGGATGGTTGTGCTACACTTATCTAATGGCTCTCCCCTCCCTATGTAAACCCATTTTACCCTTAACAATTGTAGATAATTGTATTGTTTTTACTATTAACTAGGAACCAAAATTAAACAGAACCTATTACATTATAATAAATCATAATATTATGAATATTAAAAATATATATTTTCATTTTATATAAATTTATTAATTCATTTTTAATTAATCAATCAAACAACAACAAAAATATTATTTCAAGAAAATGATTTTTTAACCCAAAAACATAAATAACTTCCATTTATTTCCTAGTAAGTACTAGGAAATGATTTTTGAAATATTGTATTTAATATATAATCAATATATTTCATTATAATTATTAGTAAATAGAGATTTAATTTTTTTACTTTGAAAAAAACACATGGCACACAACAAAAAAGTTTTTTAGTAGAATGTTTATTTGAGATAAAAAATTATCTTATACAAAAATCATGTATATTGATTATTACTATGACATTAATTTTATTAATCATAATTAAAATATACTTAGGTTAAATTAATTACATTTTAAATGCATAATGACATATTTACTTGAAATAATACATTTTAAAAAAACTAATATTTTTCATTTTTCCCTAAATAAATATTACTTTTCAAAAAATAATGAATATTCAACCTAATTTAAATTTTTAAATCTATTTTTATAAATTATATTAATTTTGTAAAATATATTTTTTAAAAAATTATAAATTAATTTTCTTTCATTAAAAAGATAAGATAAAATAAGTTTAAAATAAAACATATTTATGAATCATAAAATGACATTACTGATAGTGTATTGCTAATTCATTTTGAATAAATAATTATGATTAAATTTATAAAAACCATTATAAATATTATTTTATAAAGTTTCCACCATTACTCATATGTTCCAATTTAATTTCAAGATTATAATATTTTTTATATAGGAATTCACAATGTTTAGGGGTCGCATGTAAGTGATATATCGAAGAGTTAATATTTTATTTCAAAGGGAAACATTATGAAATGAATTTATTATCAAAAATTCAATAACAATGGTATAGATAAATTATGACATATCTACTTCATAACATCCTTGGGATTACATTTATCTTCCTCAAATTTTTAATTCCTCCAAATAACATTAAGTATTACATTAGTCCATTTTGATAGAACTTTATTTCTATTTGAAAATTCTTATTCAGGTTGATCTTAATAGAAATGATCATCCTTCAATGATATAACATATATTTTTATTACACTTAAATGATAATTTATGTACTTTATTATGTGATATACATGGATCACATCACAATCCTAAGAGAGGTTTGGTGGGTGTGTCAGGTGGTAAGCTAAAGTCCCTACTTGATCAAGAATATCAATGGTACCAAAATAATTATATATTATATTTCCCTTATTTATTAATCTTATAACACTATTCCATTGAAAAAATTATATAAAAACTGTATAAAAAATATTGAATTCAATATCTTACCAATGAATGTCATTATTCCTCTTTTTTTGGACTCAGAGTGTCGTTGATATGAGGACAAGTTTCTGTAACCTTGTCTTGTATTTACTAATCTATCTGAGGCCCCTATAGATTCATTTCTCCATATTTAGCTATTATATTATAGTTCTACCCTAATTTCCATATATGGATTCATTATGATTCATCTCAATTATTTAGTGAATGATATTATTTCAATAAAACATGTCTATATAGAGGTGTTTCTTCCAACCACATTTGATATATAAAGAACATGATCTCAATATATCCTCTATGGTATGGTTGGTCCTCTATGAATGGCCACCTATAATAGGATTATAAAGTGTTATAGAAAACAACTTTATATGTAAATATTATAAAATAATTATCCATAACATTATGGAAAATCTCATAACCTTAAAAAAATACGATAGAATGTGGAACCCTGTGATTCTATAATAAATCCTAAATTTACATCGTGGAATTCCGATAAATATAGAACTAATCCTTGGGAGAAATGAAGTACGCTAATATCACAAGGAAATCAACTATAACTCTTATATAAATATATATGTTAGATTTCTTTGGGATTTCAATGATGAAATCTGTGTTGATTTTTTCTCATTTAAATTATTGATTAGGTCATGATTTTTACATTCAATAAACAATTGTCTCTTAATAATCACATTATAACATACAAATTATCATGATACATTATCCTCAATATAAATTTTCATGTTCTCACACCATAAATATTACATTAAATCACAATAAATCATAATACATCTAGGTTGAATAATGAATTATGATCTATAACATTATTCTAAGAGTTAATTGTTCACAATTGGTGTTGATAGAATATATAATTGGATATTGAAACTTATTATTCTATAATAATAAATGATGAAGTTATGATCATTTATCACATGATTTTATAGCTACACATCCTTGATCTGTTTGTATTTATTCTTTTCATCGATAGATGGTTGAAAAATCCTTTTATTAAGATATTATTTATCCTATTCCTTCTTGATTTCATTGTCTATACATTGTAGATATCAATATATTATATCATTTTAGTATTCATTATGAATAATATAGCATGATTTTTTCAACTCAAAAAGTTATCTACCTTGTCCAAATTCCTAGAATGGTTTTGTATTTAGTATACATAATCACAAATCTACTCCAACCATATTCGTTGGAACATTTTTAACCCATTCTATGTGAATCTATACGTTATGATTTTATGATTAGTATATATGTCACACCTTTCTCTATAATATTAATGCATCCATATCTTTACATAAATTATTACCTCTATTAAAACCAAACTATGAATCAATTCATTTTCCTTTTTGAGAAGATCAACATGAGTCATGGAATGAGAATCAGGTGTAAGCATATAAATTATATTTTTCATTCCATATCCAATAAAATTCAGTTTCGTAGAGGTACGATCATTTAATTCTCCGTCACATTCAATGTTAAAAAAATTATTCAACTTTTATCCATTGACTACATCTAAATAGTTTAGTATTAGAATCAATAATAAAAGTATGAAATCCTATTATCCTAAAAAAATTGGGATGTTTAATATTGGGAAAATTAATTTTAATAAATGATACCTTAGGATTTAAATATGACATCCATGAGAATCATTTATTAAAACCAATCACAGTGAATCTAAAATAAAAATTGAAATAAACTATATATATATATTGGGAGTATCAAACTAGGTGTTTTGTAAGTACTACTTTACCATGACTAGAATTATGGATGGTTTATACTAGCCCAACTATTTTTGAGATTATTTTCCATAGATGCATCTGTTTCAGAACAACACCAACTGGTAACAGACATATAGGTATATATTTTTTTACGAAACCACACTCATTTCTTTATTCTAAAATTTTATTTTCTCACATACATAGAATTATCCAATGTTTTATCACATACGTTTCCTCATCCTTTTTCCAAAATGTTACTAAACCTTAACATCAATACCAACTACAATGACCCACTCTTTTCAAATGTAAATATTATATTATTTTATATGAATATTGAATATATTTCATGATGAAAAATACTGTACAATTTTAGAATATTTTCATCATTGATAAAATAATCACATAATAAAAATGAGAATAATATATCTTCAAAATTTACCATTTAGTTCTTCAGAACTAGAACACTTCTCGGATAGAACATATATTAAATCGTTATTTCTAACATATGGGAGGGTAACATTATAATTTTTTATCTCAAATTACTTCTAAGGGAAAAAATAAGATATAATAATAAATTATAATATGTGAGTATAATATAATTGTATTAATATAAGAACATGATATAAATATTATAAAATAATTTCCATCAATTCATACATCATAATCATGATACATGACATTAATTATCATTTATCATATGACATGAGAACTATGATTCCGGAATAATCTATAATCAATCATTATCCAAGAGAAGATATCATAATAATAAGACATATTTATTTTTTGATGCACAATATTATATAATATCATTTAATTACCCATGTCTCTCTATAAAACTATTATAGGGGATTAATTTAACTCCATATTCCATCATTTACTTAGTCAAAATTCACATAAAATATTATTTTATTAGATAAATTATCGTATAGAATAGGTTACACCCCACACTGTGGTCCTTATAATCCTATGATAAATAATTATTTACCAAATTAATTGGAGGTAAATATATTTCATGTACCATTGGTCACCTAATTAAAACTATACTTATGTGTATCATAATATCATAAAAATTCATCATATCATAAAATCATAACTTGAGGAAAGTGTACTGTTTTTATAAATATTTAATAAAAATAATCATAATTCATATAGACAGAGAATAAATTTTGTAACAATGAACTGTATCCTTAATAAATATTTTGAAAAATTAAATGAAATTTTTATAGATAAAAATACTTTAAATGATGTCTATAATCATTATTGTGTACCATATGAATTTTATTTTGAAATGATGGTTTTCATTTTAAAATAATCCAATATATTATGTAACATAGTTTCTTCTAAATAATAATGGAAAAATATAATTTAATCTATTAATAAAATATCATTCATAATGGAAAGTAAAGATATTCAGGTGGTTTATGTTAATATAAAAATAATTTAACATTTTTGTTAAAAAAAAATTTCCACATATTATTAGTGATTAGATTTTTTTCATTTAAATATATTTGAAGGAAATAAAAATATAGTGAAAAAAAATTTAAATAACCTATTTTGAATGGAAAACTTTTTCATGAAATAATTTTAAATAAAAATGTAGACATAGATGAAATGATTCCATTCAGAATATTAAAACATGGTCATCTTTCCTTAAAAATATTCTTTGTGTATATTGAAACATGAAAGGGCCTATAATGGAAGGAAATTTTTAATATTAAAATAACCCTAAGATTATATATGAAATATTATTTGGTAGAGATATATGATATAGTTTAGTCATTTTATTTTTAATTATAAGAAGTCCTAGTAAGAAAAGAGATAGGGACAAATAACTCTTAATTAAAGTTTGTCTTATGTAAATATAACTCTAGATTAATGTATAATAAATTAAATTTATATTAATTATATAATATATCCATATTCTAAATTATATTATAATTAAATATTTTCTTATAGCATCTTCTCAAACATTAATTATAAATAAATAATTATCATCATTATTGCATGTCATAACTAATTTTTTTCCATTTTTGAAATAATATTAGAATAAACCATGGTAATGGGGGGATAATATGGTATTGAAATATTGTTTAATGAATTACACTGAGCTTATAATAATTGAGTAAGGATCGGGTTCGAAATGTAAAATGAAACGCACACTGAGGTCCAATTTCTATTCCAAATCATTATATGTAAAGTAACATTCCCTCCATGTGTGACTAACCTTTATATTATGATCAATTATAAACCTATATTTCCTACTAACGTATATAAATACCCATTTGTGGAAATCCAGTCTAGGTAGAAGTGAAACTGGTACATTTGAATCTGATTCAACCTCAAAGATATTAATGGTTAAAAATCAGTATAATATTATATGACTAACTATATCCCTTACCTTTAATAAAATTTAGTTTTCTAGACCATTAAAATAACAAAAATGAAAAATAAATAAAACTATTATATTCTTCACAATATAAAAGGACATGAACATAAACATTACATAATCTATTTATTTCCCTACAATTCACCTTAATTGATTACCAAAAATATTTTCAGTTTAGAGATTTAGAGAATTATGATATAATTCATACATATAATCCCACAAGAATAATAAGTGGGTAAAATTAAATTAGTATTCATGAATTCTATAATATTATAGTTTTTAATAAAATTTTAAAAATTTTCATGAAAAATCATCACATCATTCTACTTGGTTTTTTCTCTTATCTAACCCAGCCTTAAAACCCATTGATAAAAAACCTAAAACATGAAATGAGAAAAATAATCTCATTAATGGATATAGAAAAGGAATGGAACCATTATTCCATGAATTGTTATAACCATATAAAATCAATTTTCACAAATATATAATTCTCAACAATAAATTATCATAAATTTACTTTGTTAAAAGAATAGATTTCCATAAAACATTGAAAATAGAATTAAGCAATTTAGGCAACCTTGTAATTACTTAATTATGATTAACAAAATTTTGGATACCATATGATTTTTAACCGACATGGATACCTTAAAATATAACAGTTTTGGCTAACTTATTATTTAACCATAAAGGTTACATTATGGTGTAACCAACGTAGTTACAGATGGATTAACCACTACGGTCAAGCTCTATCACAAAAATACCAAATTCATTGTAAGGAGATATAGGTCCCATGATTTATCATCATAAAAATTACCAAGATCAAAAAAAATCATAAAACATGAATACATACATCACAAAATATTTCCGTATATGTTTTGTAAAAAATAAAATATTTTTAAAAATATTTTATAAGAAAAGTCCATTACATTAGGATTTTATTACATAAAACAAGTTCAAAGCTCATGTATAATTGTATAAAGAGTGTTATTAGTTTATTAATGTATTATAATATTATTTATAATACCTTATATGACCATAATATAACAACCTTCTACCAATTTGTTAACAATGTTTTGTTATTTCCATCATTTGGGGCGTGTTCTTATTATGGTTTCCATTGTTCGTTCATTTTGGATTTTTTTTAATGGAAGAAAAACTCAAGAAGTAGATATAAATGGTATTAATATGTTTCTAAAATTGTAAACGATAAAATATATCAATTTTTTTATTAGAATATGCGGAATTATTTGATAAATAAATAATTAAAATGATTAAGTTTATTTTGGATATTTTTTACGACCACCACGGGTTTATATAATTTTATTTAATATAATTTATATATAATGTTGATAAAAAATTATATAATATATTATATGAAAAATATAGTCTTATTTAACCATAATATATTTTTTTACCATCCATGAAGCAGATAATGGAAAATGAACTCATATCATCCACAATGATGTAAAATTGAGACATCATGAACTAATATTTCATTTATTATAATAAGTGGAAAAAAGGAAAAGTATTATTATGGAAATTAAATTAAAACAATATCATCATAGTATAACTAGGACCCATGAGATATCATGTCACTTGGATGAGGGGATGTGAGGACAGAATAAGAAGAAAAATAAATTGGAAACAAATGAAATGAAAATGAAAGAGGATTTTACCACCGAAATAATCTTACTTGAGAACCTCTCTAATGAACATGGTTTTTGCCTTTTGGTGAGAACAAAAGGTCAAGGACGTGGGTAGATGAATTAGAATGTGAATTATTTATAATTTAAAATATATAAAATTCTTTGTGGTGTGATGTTAAGAGGTAGTTAGCATTGGTATTTATAGTGGATGAGAGGGATGTTTTTTTATTATTTTCTATATTAGTTTATTATTTTGGCTCAAGATAATGAACTTTTTTTATTCAAGTGACAATTTATATTAAATTAAGAATTACTATTCTAAATTTTGTTCTTAAATCATCAATACATCATCTATGACTCATTTATTAATGTATTTGTTAAATATCATAAATATCTATATATCACAATTCACAAAAAAATATCCACTAAAATTTTAAAATACCAAAAAACAACCCAAAACATTTTTAGACATTTAGAATTAAAAAATGGAGTACATTTTATGAAAATAATATTCTCTATATGTGAAATATAATTTCGAATTAAAATTATTATTTAAAAAAACCAATATCATAATTATAACTGATTCAATAACATATTAAAAATTAATTAAGGTCTCATAAATTTATATTATCATCATAAGTAGAAATATTAATTTAAGATTCTATTTTATGAAAATAAATTTTATTTTGGTTAATTATATTAATTATAAAATATTAAATCAAAATATATGTGTCACGAAAACACCATCAATTAATTTATCATTTTTTAAAACATTTATTAAATTATTCCATGATAAAAATATATCATATTTTCAATTATGAGATAGATAAATTTTATTTATACTTTTATAAGCAAGGTTACTATTCTATTCAATAGGTTCTTAAATTTCTATTAAGACGACATATTTCATTATGGATTAAGAAGGAATTTAACGATTTAAATATAGAATGAAAATAAAATATTTTCTATGTAATTTTGTTGTTACATTCTCTTTCTCTTATAAAAATTGCACCCGCATATTTATTGCTCACTTTTTAAAAATTTGAAGAAACCATTACCTCATATAATTTTCATATTCATATGTTTCTTATTCAACTATATGCTTTCTCCACAAAACTGTAACTAGTATATTTACCATATATTGGAATAATTCCTCTCTACGACTGAGAATAAAAATGATTATCTCTGAATAAGAATGGCTCTCTTCCAGCTAAACTACATCCGGGCTAAAAAAATAGATGAATCTAGAATAAATTATCTTAAAAATGAAATATATAAATCATCATGTACCTGGGGTAAACACAGAAGAAAATCTACCCACTAGGAAACATGTCCAAGTTTCTTTAAGATTTCATTAGGTATAATAAACTATGTACATACCTTTAATTTATTACCAAAATTCTTAACAATTTTCCATGGAGTGATTTTAAGGAAAACATGATCACCACATCGATGGAAATTGCATTCATCATGTTACATATATTACTTTTCTTCCTACTCTAAGAGTTCTCCATGTGTTTCTGGATCATCTTCACTTTATTAGCCACTTCATCTTATAATTTTTCTCCCTTCAACTTACATTCCCCAAATTCATCCCAAAATCTCAAAGCTCATCACTAGTTCCCATATAATGCCTTACAAGTATCTGTCAGTATACTTTATTTAAAATTTTATTATACTAAAACTCAACTAAAAAAATATTTTTATCCCAAATTCCATTTCAATATATTGAATAAGCATGTAACTAATCTTACAAGGTTTTAATTGTTTGGTCGGTATATCTATCATATTGAGGATGAATGGTTGTTCTGAAAATTCATTTAGTTTCTAATGAAATATGAAGACCATTCATAAGGTTATATGTGATCATGTGCTCATGGTCATATTTAAAAGATAGAGAAACTATATATAAACCTAAAATATCATTTAGTTACAATAAAGAATGTGGAACTAAATTCATGGTATCTAAAATACGATACAAATATATAGATTTAGTCAGTCGATCAATAGCAAACCAATCACATTATTACAATGAGAATTATTTTGTATTCCCACCATGAATTACATGGAAATATTTTATCATTTCCACTCAGGAAATAAAAAAGGTTGAACCTTCCCTTTTGTTAGTTGTTGATCTTATGTAACCTGTTGAAATGTAAAAAATATCATGGCAATATCAGTATTATCTATTTTCATTCAATTACAATATTAATACTCCTTATGGTCTGTGTGAATCATAGTGATTCCAATATTAAATAAATATGGAGAACTATGAGATTTAATTAACAATTATTTCTTCAGGTATGAATAAAAAGGAACATATAATCTCTTCCAAAATCATAAAATACAGTACTTATCAATGTTATATTTTGAAAACATAACATTTTTCATTAATTATTCCTTTTTCTGTATCAAAGAGTCTTCCTTATGTTCTTTCTTAATTCAATCTGATAGAGATGAAAATACTATTTTATTTTTCATACATAACATTGTTACAATAACATGATTTTTTAACTCAATTCATCCTTTAATACATTTGATTCTTCCCCTTTTAATATAAATTCAACAAATTTCATTTAAATACTAAGTAGAATCTCATTGGAAAATAGTTTTCATATAATATATTCTTAAATTCATCCCATGCCAAGGAATCAATCTTTATGCTATCCCAAGAATTATTGACCATTTACCACCATTGCTCGTCTTCCCCATCAAAATTGTAAATATATATACTATCCATTTGATTATATGAACACCCCATGAAAAAAATTATATTTTCCAATACATTTATCCATGCTTCATTCACCACTAGATCAAATTAACCACCAAAAGCACGAGGGTGTGGCCTCATAAAATGTTCAACTATTTTTATGTTATTTTATGGTAGTTTTGGGTGTTCCATTACATGTATGATTCCTCTATATATATTCTATGTCAACTAATCCATTACTGTCATAAAATACTCATTTCTAATTCCCATCATTTTAAGATCCAGTATCAGAAATCTATCATCCTCATAATGCCTTCATACCTGATCTTCCCTATTTCTTCTATGCAAAACCATTCTGAATAAACATATCTTAAATGAATAAATACTGTTATCATCAAATACTATATCTTTTCAAATTATCCATAAAGTAAAAATATTTTACGGTAATTTATTAACATCATCCTAAGTCCTATTTTTTTCAAAAGAATGTTTTTTTAACAATAATAAGGAACCGACCATAAGAATTACATAATCTAGTTCATTCAAAATGAATTCACTTTCATACATTCCAAAATATCTTTTCTATTTACAGTTGTAGAATTAATACATTATTAATATATAAATAACCATAAGAATTAAAAGTTGGTACTAATAAAATAGTATCCATTTCTTCCATAATAAAATATATTTCAATTAAACATGATATCTTTTCATTAAATTTTTTGACAACATTCATCATGGTTCAATATTTCTCAAACACGTCCTAAAAGCCCCATGAAAAGAATTTTAAAACATGGCATGGGAATAAAAGACTTGTTAAGGGACATATAAATAGAAATAAACTGATTATATATGAATATTTATAAACATATGAAATCATTTTCCCAAATACACACTTCAAACACAAGAATTATTATATACTATCTTTTTGAAAAATAGAGATTTCTATAAAACATATAAAACATAAATAAACCATTTAGGAAACATGTGTAATTACAAATATTATATTTCTATCATATGATTTATCATATGATTTTTAATACTACCAACTACCTTCCAATGTTACCCTCTTATCTATGTTATTATGTATCCCTAACAGCTACCATAGGGTATAACCATCATAGTTATACATATAGTATTAATTATATTCAAACTCAAACATCATTAAAAACAATGAATATGAGTGAGATATAGGTCCCACATTTCATAAAAAAATTTCAAATAACTATAAAATAGTAATAAAACCAGAACACATTCCTCCTAAATTCATTCCTATAGAGTTTTCTAAGAAAATTATAAATTTAAAAGAATAACTTTAAATAAAGGTCTCTTACCTCGGTTTTACTTAGTTTAAAAATGGTCAATTAACATTTATAATGGTTTAAAGAGTTTTTCATTTATTATTGATTAATAATCATATATATACTATTTTATATGACCATAATATAACAACAATGTACCCATTTATTTATAATGTATTGTTATTTCTATCGTTTCAAGTGCGTTCTTTTCATGGGTTCCATTGATGGTTCATTATGTATTTTTTTCTAAATGGAATAAATACTGAAGATGTGTAAGGAAATGGTATTAATACATTTTTAATAAATAAAACTGATAAAATTTATCGTTTTTTCTGATAAGAGGATAAATAATTATATAAAACATTAAAGAATATGTTTTAGTGTATTTTGGCATTTTTCTACGAACATCGTGATCATATATCCTTTTATTTAATATCAGGTATTTATAATGATTCCAAATCATAATATAACATATAATATGTATAATAAAAAAATATCCAACCATAAAAATGGTTTTATGACCTAACATGAAGGTATTAATGGAATGTGAAAACACATCACCATTGGTGATAAAAAATCAGCACATCGCGGATGATGTTTTCAGTTTTTTGAATAAGGGGAGAGTAGGATAGGTTTGAGGATTGATATTCCAATAAAAAATTAGATTTATAATGTCTTTATTATACTTGAGTTATTATGTATCTTGGATGAGGGGATATTAGGATTGAATAATAAAGAAAACAAATTGAAATGAAAATACAAGAAAATGAAAGAGGATTTTGCCTATTGAATTGTTACCCATGAGAACCTCTTTAAGGGACATGGTTTATTAATTTTGGTAATCCGAGATGTTCTTGGTTTTATAGAATAGTCTTGTGAAGGTAATTTAGTTAAAATTAAATAATCAACAGGGCATAGAGTTGTGAGGATAAGATGTGGTTAGGGGTAGTATTAATATTGGAGGAGAGGGGTGTTTTTATTTTATTTTATTCATTAGTATATTATTATGGATCAAGATAATGATTAGTTTTAATTATAATGATTAAATACACTAAATAGTGAATTTCTTTCATTTATTTTCAGCATACCTCATTCATATATAATCTATGATTCCATAATTCATGTATTTGTTAAATACCATAAATTACGATACTTCACTATTCTCGAAATATTAATGTATTATAAAAAAAATTCAATAAATTCACCCTAAAAATTTCATGTTGCGTAGAATTATAAAATGGACTAAATTTTATTAAAATTATTTACAAATATGATAAATTTAAATTTTAAATATAATCATAATTTATTCAAAAAATTACAAATTTTAAATTTATAACCTATTCTATAATCCTATGAAAAAATAATTAATGTCTCATAAAAATATTGTATAATTATAAAACAAGAATATATTAATTTATTACTATATTTTATGAATATAAATTATATTTTAAATCATTATATTAGTATGTAAAGTGTATATAAATTTTTTATTTGTCACAACATAATTAATCATTATCAAAAAAAATTCATTTACTTATTCCATGATATAAATATATCATAATTTCACATATAGAATACCTAAATTTTATTTATAATTTTATAGCCATAGTTGTTAATTTATTAATTAGATTCCTTAGATTCTTTAAAAAAAATTATTTCCTTATACATTTATAATGAATTTAATAATGTAGTTCCTGATTGAAAAAAATATATTTTATAATTACATGTGTGGTTACCTCCTCCCCCCCCCCTTCTAGAAATTTCATCCTCATAGTTTTTTTTCACTTATTAAACAAGTTACGATACCATTCCCTCATAAATGTTTTCTGTTTCCATGATTCTACATAACCCATATAGTTTCAAAAAAAATCGCAACCAAGTTAATTAAATAATTACTCATTACATTCTCTCTATGATCAAGATTCTGAATAGGTTTATCTTCATAATAACGGTTCAATTTAAGTTGAGCTACTTCTCGGTTCAAAACATTAGATGAATCTGGTTTATACATTTTTAACATCAATCCATGAAAAACATTTTGCACCTTCGAAAAATTATATTCAAACCAATAATATAATAAATTAGTCCCACATTCTCTCATACTTCATATGGTAAAATAAACTTGGACATAGTTTTCCCTTATTAATAAAACACATAAAACTTTTTTAGGATATATTTTAAAGAGAAAAATGATCACATTCTTAGAAAATAAATTCATTACACCTGTTATATGCATAACATTTCTTCATACTCTTAGGTATCGTAATGTGTGTCCGGATCATCTTCACCTTCTCAAAAACATCCTCAACTAATTTTGTTCCCATTAACATCTATTAACCAAATACCTCCCAAAATGATGTAGTTGGGTATTAATTCCATATAATTTTTTAAAAGCTGCAATCTGTCTACTATGATAAAATCTATTATTATAAGAAAAATCATTTATTGATGGATGGAGATTCAAGTTATTTTGAAATCCATTGAAAAATATAGTAACTTGTCTTCCAATGTCTAAATTTTTGAATGTGTCTCTCAATCTAATTGAGAATTAATAGTTGTGATGAAATATAATTTAGATCCTAATTACATCTAAAGGACTTTCCAAATGTTATAATTAACTTTTTCTTGCGGTTAGTTACAATGGAGAGAGGAACACCATGTAACATGAAAATATTTTCTACGTAGAACCAAAAAAGATGATCTAAAGAGAAAATATCATGAATAGGAAGAAAATGTGAAGATTTAGTCTGTTTGTAAATAATAGCCCAAATCATATTATTACCATGAGAAATATTTGGTAGTGTAACAATGAAGTCCATAGATATATTTTCCCAGTTCCACTCTATAACTAGAAAAGTCTTAAGCATCCCCATCAGTTTTTTTCAAAATACAATAACATATTGAAAAGACTAACATTTCATGGTAAAATTAGAAATATATCTTCTCAATCCATCCAACTAGTAATACTATCAGATTTCCATATACATCATAGTGCTACAAAGATTAAATTAAAATAATGAAATATGAGCTTCAAATAATAATTCATTCTTTTGCTGGGAATCACAAGGAACTTATAATCACTTCCCAAATATCAAAATAAAATCTTTATCATTGATAAATTCTAGAAAACTACCTTTTTTCACCAATTATAACATTTTCTTTAAATCACCATCCTCCGTATAGTATTTGATATTTATTTTAAACATAGACATATACACTGAAAACTGAAATAATATAGAGGAATTTCATTCACAAAAACTTCCAATCCAAAATTCATAATATCATTAACAAAGGGGCATGTTATAATTGTAACATGGTTAATGTACCATTATGTTTTAAACTCAAAATATCCACAAAATTTTATTATTTTCCAATATTGTAATTTATCATGAATTAATAATCAATTATCAGTTATATTCATCTTCTTTACCTAAGGTAAAATTCTTTATGAGTAATTATATAATTCAAAATTTTATGGTCAATATATATTTCACATTTGGATTTATATATATGATGAGTGTAAATTTTTAAAGAGAAATCCATAGTTTTTAATCCAAAATCATGTGTTAGATAATTTAACTCATGAGGTTTTAATTTACTTAAAGAAAAAGAAATTAACTAATAATTCAACATCAGAACGCAACTTATATTCTTCAATAAAGAATCTCTGTAGATGAAAAAATCACTATTTCTAGAAGGTAGGGATAAAAAATTTAATTCCTCAATCTTATTTGTTGTCATTGAAAAAAATCAGACTTATATCCCAAAAAATTTGATCCCTTCTCATGTTAACATTGTTATTAGTCTATATCACCATGAGATGTTTTTAATAGAAAATCGTTAACAGGCTGAAAATCCAAAAAATCCATGAATCCCAGTTACATTTTTTTGACTTCTCCATTCATCAACAACATTGGTATTAGAAATATCAACTGTTATACTATCCTTATTTGCAATGATAACTAGAATATAAATTTCATGGAACATAAAATTATATTTTCTAAATTTCAAGTATAACTTCTTTTCTAAAAGAGTTTGATGGAAAATCCTTAATTTTTTTTCTTGATCTTTATAATTGTTTATAAAAAAAATATATAATCAAGAAAAGAATTATTCCCTAATATTCATTGAATATTATATTCATAGGATCCATAAATATTTTAGGATAATTTCTTAAAATATAGTCCAAAACAAAAAACTCATAATGACCATAACTATTTCAGAATTTTTATTTTGGAATGTCATCCTCCTTCACCTTCTTCTGAAGGAACATAGATCTCAGGTCAATCGTTGAAAAATATTGTTCTTTTTTGAGATCAACAAAACAAGTCATAGATATGAAGAAATTCATACATATTGGTAATAGTAATTTTATTCAATGGATTATAATAAAATATTCTCCTGGAACCCTTTTTTTAATAAACAAAATAGGAGAACCCTAAATAAATGTTTTGGGATGAATGATACCATTATCAACTAACTCACGCAACTGAAAATTTTAATTCAACATGTTTCACTTGAGCCATTAAATAAGCATATTTTGACATTGTATTAAAATTAGCAGCTATGTCAATAGTTAATTGAATTTCTTGATCAGGTATAACACCAGGAAAATCATCAAGAAAAAAATCCAGGTATACTTTTACCACTATGAATTAATTAATTTGAATATTTATCTTGTTATTAATAATATTTGAAAATATCTTTCATTTCTATATTTTAATAGTTTATCACTATCCTGATATTTTATTAATGGTATGGGTTCATTCTCATTTAAAAATTGAATGTCTTTCAGAAAAAATTTAATTAATTATACATTAAATCATATCAGGTCAAAAATAAACCCATTACATACTTATAATAACATCATACTCTACTAAGGGGAAGACAACATGGTTTCTATGTACTATGTTTCAACATAAAACTACATGAATATTATTATATTTCATTATGACTAAATATTTCACCTATTATTTTTACAATAAGATCTGATTTTATTTATTAATGTGAAATTTCAAATATAGTTGAAAATTTCTCAGAAATAAATGAATGTGTTGACCCCGTAACCCACAAGACATTAGAAAACTCTAGGTAAAAAATTACCTCATTACACTTTAATGGCTATCCCAGGATCTAATAATGTAGTCTCAATATACTTCACAACATCTATTAGCATACAATATGTATTTGTTCCATTTTTCATATCTATCAATGGGAATTTATTTTTATATTGACCAATCTCACCCAATTTAAAACAAATTGCACATTTCGTATCATTATTAAAAATATTATCACTAATATAATTTTCATTAAAATAATATTCCACATTTACATATATATCACATCAAAAATAGTTCTTGGATTTCATATGGCATTTTTTTGAGGTTACATTATTCGACACCTTTCTCAAACTAGAAACTAAATTTTCTTACATTCAGATTTCATTGATTAATGGTTACCAATTTTATTTCATATGGAACAATTCATTCGCTTGTTTTCAATTTATACGTGATAATCAACAAACTCTATTTCTACCCTCTTACCACAAAAACTTGTTTCACCTAAATTTGGAAGTTCATAGGAGGAAAAATCCCATTAGTGTCATGGTATTAATCAAAAGTAAAAAACTATTGATTTTATGATTAGTATCATAAATAAGATCCAGAGATTACCTTGCTAATATGGGGATGTTTGCTTCATAAAAGGCTACTAAATCATCCATAATTTTTTTCAATTCATGGAATTACTTTTCCATTATATATGAAACCACATTATGAAAATAATTCTCATGAAAATTATTTTTAAATTTATCCCATTTCGAGGAATCAATATCGTTGATATCCCTAAAATTTATTACTATTGACCACCATCAGTCAGCTTCATCTTAAAAACATTAAATAGAATTAGTAACCATTCTATTAACATAACATCCCATGAAATCGAATATACTTTATAGTTATATAAATTACCATTTATCCACCACTTGGTCAGAAGATCCACTAATACCATGCAGGTGTTTCCCCATAAAATCTTCCACAATCATCATGATCCTTTTTGGTTTCTCTGACTGTTCTATATAATAGATTACACGAACATTTATATACAATTTCAATCGATCCATTACTATCACACAATTCTTTGTTACAATTCCCACCACTCTTGTATGTAGATTCTGAATGATATCATTCTCTAGTTTCCTTCAAACATCAGCTTCCATGTTTCTCTTTCAAAAAAAAATTCTTAATAAGAATATAATAGATGAATCAAAATGTTATTTTTAAAAGTATATATCTTTTAAACATATAAATAAGTTAAAGACAATTAATTTTTTCTATTACCATCATTTTAACCCCTATTGTTTTGTAAAATGTGCTACGGTACCAAGTATAATGACAGGACCTTAAACATTACACAATCTAGTTAATTCAACTAGAATTCACTTTTGTACATTCCCAAAAGTCTTTTTATTTTAGTGTATTTTATATTTATGAAATAATTCATACATATATACCAATAATCATAATAATTGGTTATTACTAAAACAATATCGATTTAGAGGTGGTATTTATAGTGGAGGAGAAGGGTGTTTTTTGACTATTTTATTCAATAGTTTATTAATTTGTCTCGAGACTATGGATTATTTTAATTCCCGAAATGAAGTATAGTAATAGGAGAGATATTTTTTGAGATTTTGGGATTACATGTACCATATTTCATATATGAATAATTTATTTAGGAATTTGTTAAAAACCATAAATTACTGTATTTCACTATTCACCAAAAATTCTACTCTTTTGTAATAATCTCAAAAACATTTTCCTAACAATTTTTCAACATTTAGATTTAATAATTGGGGACTGTTTATAAATATAATTTTCTATAAATGATATAATTAATTGTTTGTAAAAATCAACAATTACTCCAAAAATAACAACATTTTTATAAATTTTGATTCTATAAAACTTTGAAAAATGAATTAATATGTAATAAAAATAAATTATAATAATAAGGAAACAAAATATTAACTTTGGATTATATTTTATGAATATAAATTTGATTTTAAATAACATATTAATTATATAATTATAAATTAAAATTTATATGTTAGAAAACTACCATCAATAAATTTATTATTTTCAAAAACTGTTATTTAATTATTTCATGATTTTAATTTTATTGTGTTTTCATTTATAAGATAAATAAGTTTTATTTATACATTTATATGTGAGGATACAATCTTATTTGTATATATTCCTTAATTTATGTTAATACAACTTATTTAGTTATATATTTACATAGAATATATCAATTTTATTATAGAGAAAAAAACAAATAATTTTATAAGTACATAGGTTCTTAAAAAAGACACTACCCTTTTATTTCCATGGAAATCAAGATTTATCTACATTGATATTGATCCCCATATATGAATATTTTAATCTAATACACCTCCACTAGTTTATCTTTTATCATCCTTCTATATATATAATATATCCATTCTCTCTCTATGTTTCTGGCCTCCAAAAAACACATAACACCGCAAAAAATGTAATATTGTGTAAATTAAACTCATTACCATGATGGATGGGCCCCAAGAACCATGATTCAATTGAGTCTTAAACTAAACATGAACAGAAATCCCCATGCAGTGTCTAAAAAAATTCAGACACCAATTAGTTAGTCCCCTTTGAATAAAATTTTCCAATATGATTCAAAATTTGGATAATCCTAGCATGTGTATTGGGATTCCAGATAGACATATTTCTTCTTGAAAATATCTTCAGTGTCCAGCAAATAGTTCCTTTTGCACCACACCAGAATTTTCATTTTTAAAAGAATAACTTTGTACTAATTCTTATATTGAACTCATTAGTTAAACATCATTAATGTATAGTCACTTGAAAATCCCAAATAATAAATATTCCCAATATAATTCTGAAAAAAAACACATCAATATAGTTCATCACATTGATAGATATTTAAAAATATAAGACATAGTTTTATATCAAGTGTTGAAGTAATAAAACCTAAATACAATATATATTTTCTAAATTAAATATCTGGAACATCATATCCTATAAAGAATAATGTTTCACAAACCCCTTTTTCCTAATGGTAATTGATCTATCCACAACCCAATATCCAGTGTACATTTCCTTTTAATGTCTCTAAATAGTCAATCATACACCATGTAAGACCATATGATCTCCCAAAAAAATCAGACCATACGTTCCACTTATCACTATTTCTGTTTCTCATAAACCTCTCCCAATGATTTCTCAATTCATTAAATTCTTGTGCCATTATATCATTAATGGAATTTTTGGCCTTATAAATGCTTCATAAGTTAACACCAACTAATTCTATCAATATATCCATCCTATTCCAGAATATTTGATGATATCATCCTCCCTCATTTGCATCCTATATTAATTTTATCAATTTTTTTTCAAGATGATCGATAATTCCTTTCTACCTAAATAATTGATAGAACATAAACTATTATAGATGCGTGTATACTATTCACTAATATATTAAATCATTAGGATGAAAAAAATGGGTTTTTTAGTTACCAGTGTTACTTTTTATATAATTTTTTATCCCACCAATTAACCCCTTCATGATTCTTCTATCCAAAATGGGACCACAAGGATATTACAATAGATGTTGATGCATTTTCATGATTAGTTTTCTCTATAATCCATTCATAGTTATTCTAGTTTTTTAATGTAAAACTACCCTTACCCTAAATGACCTGTTGGAATTTTTTATTTACATATTCCATTATGATACTATACAGACCATGATTGAACTTTTCCAACAATTAAGAATGATCACAAAAAAATTAGTGAGTCAAAAAGCTAAAAAACTCAAAAAAAGTCACAAACCCAATAATTAATCATCAATATCCTCATAACTCTGAAAATAAAGTTTTAATAAAACCTATAATATACCTTTTCCAAATCAAATTTTAAAATATTTTTGGATCCAAGATTTCTATTTTTAGTATTATTTAGTTTCTATTTTTTATCCTCACCACTCAATGAATACTTATCCCTTTAATAGAACCATGTCACTCCTCCTACAAAAGTTGTAAATTTTATTGAAATCACATTGATAACATCTATGTATATTTTTGAAAAAAATTTAATTGTGTTTATATGGATAAAATATGTTTTAATTATATTAAATAATAAATAAAATCAAAATAGCATGATTGTGATCTTGAAAACTTCTTTGAGATACCCCCTTTAGGTTACTCCTTCAACCTTGAAGGATTATTTTGATGAGGAAAAAAAGATATTGGATAAAGGAAAGGATAATTAATTTTATTAGCTTGTATTTCATGAGATATAAGGATGAAATTGGGTGAATAAGTGAGGAGAAGTGGTGACCTCTTATATTTGAGGGTAGGGAAACACATGTAATTTCTTAAAAGATTTCAATGATTTATAGTCAAATTCTGGGGAATGTGCATCCAAATTCATAATGAATAAAAGGAAATAAAAAAAATGAATAAAAAATATTTGACAAAGAAGAATTGGATATGTGTCGATGTAAATCCACCCATCACATCACCTATCAACCCCCGTTATATAAGGTTTTCCATTAACCGTGGAATTTTTTTGACTATATTTACTATTTTCTACATAAAAATTTTTTGTAAACCTTCTTAAATAATATTAATTATTATTATTAAAAATATATATTCAATTTTAATTTATTAATTTTATAAAAAATTTATAATTAAATTTATATTATGTGAGAAAACTACATTGAAAATACATTTTTGAAATGTGAATTTTTAAGCATAAAATGAAATTTAATTCCAATGAATTAATTGTAAAGACAATAAAATAAATGATAAAATATTATATTTAATAAATATTAATTTAATTTAATTAATAAAAATAAAAAATATATATTCAATTCATTTTGTAACATAAAAATAAATTTCACAATAAACAGTTTATAAAAAACTGGGGTTTAAGTTAAAAAAATTTTCTTATTCCAAAATAATTTCAAATAATGATTCCTATTTAGATAATTATAATATTTATAATTAAATGATTCTTAGTTAAATTGATGATCTAATTAAAATAAAAATGGTATATATACTTGAAATGAAATGAAAATGATTACAAAATTTGGTATTTTTCCTTTTTAATTGAAAAATACATCTTTGTTGAAATATCAAAAAATCACCAAAAATTTATTTTAACATGATTATTAATAAGTTATTATAATTCCAAAATAAATTTAAAATATATATAATAATATTTATAAATTTCAATTGAATATTTGGATAAATCCATTTTCTAGGAAAATATATTTTTGAAGCATAAGTCGACTTTACTGTAAATTGAGTATGTAAAACCTTGAGATTTTATAATATGAACATCATATTATATAGTGTGTATGAAACAAAATACCATGAATATAAAGGGAATATATAATCCAGATAGATTATTATATATTAATTTTTTAATGATGTATACATCTTTGATAAAAAGAAATGCAAGAAACAGTATGATTGAACGAACCATGATGCACTATTAATATATTATTATTTAAACATCACAATTACTACAATTAGATTAATTTGTATTGTATAAATAATAATAAATAATTATGAGAATTATAGTCCTATAAATAATTGTAATAAAATAAAAAACATTTAGAAAAAAAGAATAATTTTTTAAAGAAAAATTAGATTTCCCTAAAAGGAGGGTTAGTCACACATTACATAAATAATTTAATATTAATATTTAAAAATTTTATAATAATTAGTATTTTATAAATATATTACACTTTAATTATAATATAAAAATCATCCTCAGTTGAATTTGTTTAATTTTTTATAAATTTTTCCTTTTCATGATGATTAGTGAATATTAGTGATTTTTAATAAAAAACTACCGTTTCATATAATATTTTAATGAATTTATTATATTTAGAAGTGGTTTAAAAGATAAAATATTAAATTATATATCATAAAATATTATATATGTTGAATTAATCACGTTCATATTTAATTGTGATAAAAACATTATTAACTTTTGAACATTTTTCATAAAATTTTCTTTTTCTCTTCTTTTGTGATTGAATAATATTAAAATGTAATTTTCCCCTAATATTAATGGAATTTAGAAAAATTGTTTCAAAATTTATTATTTGAATAATTTATATTATATAATATGGTAAAATTAATTTTTACCATAATTGAAATTAAATTGTAAAAAAAAATTTAATGTGTTTATAGTAAAAATGGGATTTCTGGGTGTTAAACTAAAATGATAACGGTTAAAATCCATAATGTTTTTCTATAAAACCTACTATATAGAAATATTTAGAGAATATAATTTTTAGGACTCTATAATTATCCATTTTTTCCCTTTTTTGTGTGGAAAACATGAGTACACCTTTTTATTTTCAGATAGTACAATTGTGTTACTCACCACAATTATAGAAGAGAACCCGCTATAATCTCTTACTCACACTTAAAAAACCATATGGCTTGGAAAACACCAATAAAAATAACATTTTAAATTTCATACCATCATCATATAATCCTTATTTATTGAATAAATCAATCATAGGAAGGAATTGGGTGTAAACCTAAGGAAGTTCCCTGATGAAGAGGGAACGTTCTTCAAAGAATCATTTCATTTTATTTATTCCTTAAAATAATTATATTATAATTATATCAGAATGATATATAAACCTAATTTTATTAATTATATTTATAATTTTTTATTTTATTATAATTACCAAGAACTATCACCACTTCTATAAATTCTTCTATGAAATCATTATTCGTGTGTACGGCAGATTGCCACAATATGACCCGATGTCATTCATTTTTTTACTATCATATCTCACAGTTATATATGATAATTTAACTAAACTATTTATATTATATTTAAGAAGTAATAATAAATTTTAAATCATTATACCATATATAAAATTTTACTTTCAATTTCATAAGGGATATGATAATGTTGCCCGTGCGTATAACGAACTAGAACCTCACAAAGCTATGTGATTCATTTTTCACTAACTCTCTATATGGTAGGTAATAAGTATAATGTTAACAAATATATATGATATATGTGAAATAATTATGATATTAATTACATATTTATCACTATTAAATTATAATTTATCAATTTAATTAATTCAAAAAATTGATTTGTTTGTTCCTGTATGTGTGGATTATCACCATCAAGGAGTGATTTAAATATATTTTCATCACCAAATAACATTTATTAAATATATAATTATATTTAGTGGAAAAATATGTTATAAGTATGATATTATGATCATTTTTGAAAATTAAAATATTACTTAACTTATTTCCAAAATGATCATTGAAAAATTGAAACGTTACTGATTTGTAAAAGTGGCTAACCATCTTCATTATGGTCACAGAGTTAATTTTTCATAATCATATTTAGTTATTTTATTTAAATGAATAAATTATGTATATGTATGATAATTATTTCATGATAATTATTTTTATGTTTTTTAAATAATGTTCTCTTGGACCGTAGTCATCCTACTAAATTCATTTTTCACTCAAAAGACAAATTTCCTTATAACATAAGACATAGAAAAAATTAGTTAATTAATGATTTAAAATAACATAATATGTGAAATAAAAATAAATCAAAAATTTGTAAAAGGTTACTCAGATTTTAAATAATTTACATGAGTTTATTCTTCTAGATTATAAAAAAAGTGCATGAAAAGTCAGACACAAGGTAAGGGTTTTCTCATTTCAATTTTACTTCCATAAGCTATATGCCTTATTCCCCAAATATTTCCTTTTATGGGGTTTATATACTTTCCCATTTATAATTTTATCATTATTATATTTCTCTGTAGGTTATTTAATATTTTATTGGATGTAACTTATTTTATGGGGAATACAAATAAGAAGTTATCAATATTTTAAGCGTTTTTTTCACAATGTTAATATTATTGGATATTTTTATGTTAATTTCTCCATTTGGTGAATTATCTGATATTTCTTACAAAAAAACATTATATTTTCAAAAAATAATTTCATTAATTATCTTTTTCAAGTAATAGTTCCATTTCATCACACTTTGGTACTTAAAAATATTCATAAAATATTTTTAATAAAATAATAAAATTTATCTTTTTATTCGGATATCTTTTTACATGAAAACACATAATATAAAAAATGATTTTAATTTTTTCATCTTTTATGATGATTTATTAAAAAAAATAACCATTTTACTTTTTATAAATTATTCTTTTGGGAATCATCTTGTTTTTTAAAAACAATTCATGATTAAATTTTACCAAAAATGTGAAATAAATATTTGTTTTCATGTGTACGTCAAGAAAATAATTTTACATTATCATGAAAAATCAATGTTTTAATGATTATATTAGTTGTTTTATAATTTTATTTTGAATTAAAATCGTATAAAAAATGTCATGTGATATTTTTTAAAGGCTATTTTTAAAATGAAGTTTTTCTTTTTCTCTAAAATGTTTTAAGGAACATTTCATGGTATTTCTATTAATAAATGAAAAAAACCCTCAATTTAAATTATTATAAACTAAGTATATGTTGTATTGATACCATCGATATTAATTCTATAGATGGATTTTGGACATTTTGACTTGGGATATTCAATTTTATTATAGATCAAAATTTTAATATAGATGGATTATGATTATGTTTATTGATTGGTGTATATATTAACATTTACTATGTTAGTAATTCAATATGAATGTTTATGTTGATTATGTTCAACCCCTCTAATATTTGGACTAAATTTGACTTATTAAGTGATGGTTAGTCCCTTCTATAGCTCGTTGATGCATCTCTGGCTCTCATGAGAAAAACTATATTGGGTTTTGGCCAAGGACTTGAACATTTATATATATATCTTAGAACAAGTCCTCAATGGTATTAGAGGTCTCAAAAAATTTAATTAATTATATAATTTAGATATATATTATTATCCATTTCATCATTATGAATTTATTTATTGATATTCCATGTTATTATATTATTATTTAGAAGATCCATCATCAAGTATCATGTTCATGTGATTACTTATATGGAATTATAAGACCATCATTTATTCTTTCCATATTATGTTTATGTTTTGGATTAAATGGAATGTGGTTTGACTAGTTGAATGAAATATTTATTATTACTTATTTATTCACAGATTTTATTATATTAACTTTAATGAGTTTCAGACTTTCCCTTCTTTTTAATATTTATTTTCTGAAGGATATGAGGAACTGTTTTTTTATCAATATGCATGGATGCACTAAGGTGAATAATAGCATTATATTATAAACATAGATGTGTTTTTTATGTTTTAAAAGGTACTAAAAATTTAATGTATGTATCTATTTTATCAAGACTACTAAACTATTTCCCCCGTCATTATTTGATGCTATATATATTAATCCAATATAATAATGTACACATCAGCTCCAGGATACTATAGTCATGTTTCTACAGACAATATTAGAAGATCATTAGTAAAAACCATGATATCTAGATTTTGGAAAACATTTATTAGGGAATATGAACCTAGGATGTAATTTTACTATAATTATAGAATATACTATTAATGTTTTAATAAGGAATATAATAGTTGTCTTCCATTGAATATAAATACCTAAATTGATAATATATGTTGAAATTGTTCTAGAACTAATATATCCAGGGGTATAACTCAAAAAACGGTCTGCTGGGATCGACGTACTCATCACCTTCTTCATAAAAATGGGCCTTACTATAAACCTGGTGTGACACAATTGGAGAATATTCAAAGGATAATTCCCATTTTCATTAAAAACCCTTAATAGGATTTTAAAATAAATATATCCACTATGAAACCATTTTTATGATGATGATATTAGCTATGCATAATTATTCAATTTATGATAAGTATATCACTTCTTGTGGGATTTCAAATTACGATTCGTTAGTAAATGATCTTATATAGTGTATTATTTGCATAGAGATGATGTATATAAGAAGGAATTTTAAATGCATCAACGTATGTAATCAAGAGTGTATGGATGATTATTTCTATGATAGGTTTAGTCCAATCCTTCAAAGGGAACTACTGCCCCAAAAATTATCATCATAAGAGGACATGGAAACTTATGATAATATGAAATATAAGATATTCTCTATATGATGTGGATTTATTGGAAGATAGAGAAGAATTTGATGACATAAAAATATAGATTAAGGAACGAAGGGAAATAATGATTTTACATCATGGGTTAATTATGGAATGAAATATCCTTTGACATACATCAAGGGAATTGGGATTTTCTACAATCGTGGATAAAAAATACAAAATGATTTTGATTCATAGGGATTGAAAATGGTTCCAAATGTTCAGTGACATAACTATACAAATATGGGTAATTATGATAATTAATTCCCAAAATCTAAAAGGAATATAATAAAAAATAAGCTATTAGATCATGGTTGTGCTAATGATGTCGTAGAAATGATGTTTTTTCTTTAATGTGCTTTTTTCGATTCAAGAATCATTTCATTTTAGTGATAAATAAAATTTAACATGATAGTATGAATAATGTAATGTATAGTGATTTTAGATATGTACTTTTTGAATAAGTATTTGTTTGAATATGTTAAATTATATTAATGAGTAATAATAATGATTTGGTGGTAAGTTAAAATTCTTGAAAACACATGATTGAGGTAATGATGACCATTAATATGATCCTTATATTAATATAATGTCGTCTGGAAAAATCGATGATTGATAGGGATATTGTAAATTAAATAGTAATGACTAAAATGTAAATAATAGTGGATTTATTGGAAAAGTTTTTTATTTATTCATTGATAGAGGTAACAATAATTTTGGATTTTAGGAAAATAAGTCATAATCTACATTAAATTTAATGATTCATGAATCACCCATGTTTTCAATAATATTTTACAGTAATTCAGTTTATATCCATTATTTATAGAATTTAGGATAATGGTATCCAAAAGTTTGGAATGTGACTATTAAGAGATACTATGTTGTTAAGGGGATAAATGTTTTGTTCATTTTGTAAATTTGGTTACCTTAATTATATTGTTTTTTATATTAATAATTTGGTAGTTTCCTAAGGATAACTATCAATGAAGTGATTAATGATTAACATTGGATGATGTTATTGATATTGATGTATTACTTCACAATATAAAAATTATGACATATCGATAAACTATAATAAATTTTTTTTATAATAATAACTAGAGATAAAAGGAGTGGATTATTTTTCAGTTTTGCATCATATGACTATCAAAATTTAAATTTAGTACTTTATGAATAAAAATATTCATTTTGTTAAATTCATTTCATGGATGAAGGAATCAATTTTAAATTAATCGAAGCACAAATAACGAATGAAATTTTACTTCTGAAATAGAAGTGTATCATGTAAGTATATTTTTTTATATTCTTCGAATGTAAAATAATTCCACAACTTTAAGAATATGATTTTTGGAAAAAATTGCTAAACTATAAACTTTATATCTGCAAAATCCGATAGTCATTTAAATTGTACATTTTTTCAGGTTTTGAGATCCTTTACATTCCATTGATCATTTTATTTGTTGAAATATATTATTAATATAACTCTCAATAATTATTTATTGTATTCTTCTATGTCTATATCTCCATATTAAAATAATTTTTTCCAACATATAATTCTAATTATTTCATATTCATTATGACCTTTCTTCTTTTCCACACTATTATCAATATGATGTTTTATTAACCCTTATAAAGATATAGGTTTTCAATAAGGGTATTTTAAAATGACAAACCCTTGATTACAGAGATCAATATTAAATTTCAAGGATGTAATTTCTTTAAGGGGGTATAATGTGACACCCAAATATATTAAATTATTAAAATCTTATTTGATACAGTGTATTCCACTAAAAACCATGTGTATAAGTGAATATGACAACCCAAGACATTACAAAATATCAATTTTAAAATAAATTGAATCACTTAAATATTTTTCAATGCATGCATCACCAGGTTTTATGGGAACACGATACTTTATTAAAATATTTTTATATAAACATTAGAATTATAAAACTTTCGTTAAATTTTATGTATTCAAAATTACTAAAAATTTATAAAAATTATTATTATCTATTTATTGTAAATAATATAAGAATCATTTAAAATAAAATGAAATGTTTTATGAAAAACTTTACTTTTTTTCTAAAGGAATATTTAGACCCACATTGGCCAAAAATTTTGAAATTAATTCTTACCAATTTTAGAAAAAAAAATTAATTAATTGTATTTATGAAATAATAATAACATAATTAGATTAGAATAAATTATTGATGTTTTCATGAAATGTTTCATTTTGTGGATGAATAGTGAAAATTACTATTTTTTAATTAACAACTTCTTTTTTTATATTATTTACAAAGATAAATTACAATATAAATTATTTATGATGTTAAATATATTCAATTATAAATTTATTAATCTATGTTATTTTATTTAATTAAATTTCATTTACAATATTGATATAAAAACATTTTAGGGTTTTGAAAATTTGCGTCTTTAAGACCTCATATTCTTATCATGCATGTGGGATTAATTTTAAAATTAATATATCCAGTAATGTGAATGTAATTTTTAAAAATATATTTAAAATCATAGATAATCAAAATATATATTTTATTTTAAGGTAAATATATTTATTTACAATAATTATTAGTAAATATAGTAAATATTATTTACCTTGGTTAAGGTAAAAATAGTTTTACATTGGGTTAATCTAAAATTATAAGAATTGAATAACATTAAAATTGTCTAGAAAAATATTGGATGTTCAAATTTTTACATTATAAAATCTAATTATCAATTATACATCATTTGGGATCCTTTTGGGAACTAAAATATGTGGGTATACCTTTTTCATTTAAAAAATTACAAGTTTACCCTAACCTCAGTTATAAAATACCACCTCTCTCCTCTCTTATCCACATATTAATTCCCTTTGGTTCAGAAATTACCAGTGAAAAAAATTCCCAATATACATCCTTCAATCCTAGAATCCTTAATATTTTCATAAATCCAACTATTTAGGGAGTTTGGGGAAAAACTAAGGAGTTTACCCAACGAAAATTTAATGTTCTTCAATGAGATTTTTTTTGATTTTTTCATCCTCCATATTTGTAAATTATAATTAAACCACGATGACATAATAAACATTGTATCTTCGATATATTGATGTTTTTTATGTTATTGAATGTACTATTACCTCCCCACTCCAATAAAATGGGTTACAATTTCTTTATTCATGTATACGGTGAACAACCGCCTCACAAACTAATGTTATTAATATTTCCAATACCACCTCTCACAGATTTTTTTGATAATAGATAATAATTATAGATTTTATATTAATAACAAAATTATACCTTTTTATCCAGTATATAATTTATAAACATTTATTTTCAATTTTATAGAAGATACAATAAAGTTGCTCTTCTGTATATCACACTACACCCACTCAAAGCGATGTGATTCATTTTTCACTAAAACCTTACATTAAAGCTAATAATGATAAATTTCATGAAAATATGTGATAAAAATTAAATTATCATGATATATATTTCATATTTATCATTATAGAATGATATTATATCATTTTCTTTCTTACACTGAAAAATGATAATAGTGTTCGTGTCTGTACTGACTACAACCTTCATGAAGTGATGTGAATAACTTTTTTTCACCACATTTCATGGATGATATATATAGGTATATTTAATGATATAATAAGTTATATATTGTATTATTATCATTATTTAATGATTAAATAGTACTTAACTTCTTTTTATAATGATCATTGAAAAATGGAAATGTTATTCATGTGTGTGTATGACCTACCATCTTCAAGATATTAACGTAGTTAATTTTTCAAAACCAAATTTCTAGAATGGATTCAATATTTATTTTTTTATAAATATGAGAAAATTTTATTTATAAATATTCTAGATATTTAAAAAATGGACTCTTTAACCACAGTCCAACTATAATGTTTATTTTTACACATAATCCAAATATTAACAAAGTGTCTATCAAAAACTTAATTGATTGAATAATAATATATAAGATGGTAATAAGTTAAAAAAATGAATAATAAACATTAAAATTGTAATTATGATATTGAAAAATTATCATAATATTATTGTTCAAAAATATAAATGGCGTACGTGAAGAGTCATACTAATTGTAAGGGGTATCTTGTCTCACTTTATCTTCTATGAGACATACGACATATTCAATATTCATTTCATTTATGGTGGGTTTATATATACCTATTGAAATGTTTTATTAAGAATATAATTAAAATCATGGTATTAAAAATTTAATTGGATATCATTTCTTTTATGGGGATAAAGATTCAAAAGTCACCATAGTTATAAGGTTTTATTTCACAATCTTGTCATTAGTTGGGATTTTTTATGTTTATATCTATCTTGGAGGAATTATTTGATATTTATATCTTCCAATAAATCTAATTTTTAACAACTAGTTATTCATGAACATTCTTCATGTAATATTACAATTTTCCCACTCTTTGTTACATAAAATAATTGAGAAAATGTTTTTTAGAAAATCAAAATGTATTTATCTCCTCAATTTTAAATACTTTTTCATTAAAATCCATGTTTTCTGAAAAAAAAATTCAAACATATTATAATAATTTCAAAATTTCTTTATTAAATAAATTTCTATCCATTATTTATATTTAATTGTTTATGGTAATCCGTATTTCATTTAGAAAACAATTCATGATTTATTTTATAGTAAATATAAAAGAAATAAATTTATTTATTTTTATGTTATGGACATAATATTAGACAATCATGACTAATATATGGTTTAAAATTAATTTTACATGTTTTGAAAGGATATTTTCATTGAAAATTATTTTCAAAATTTTTTTGGAATCCTTTTTTAAAAGGTGATTTTAAAAATGGAGATGTTATTTTTCTAAAAAAAATTCAATGATCATATCAAAGTATTTGTGTTAATAAATGGCATTATCTATCTATTAGTTACCATAAATATAATTATTTTATGGTTAATGATCCTTTTGACATGGGATGTTAAATTTTATTACTATTATCCATTTAACTCTATGTGGTTTATTATTATGTTTATTTATTAGGTTAGTATTAACATTACATATGTTAGTTTTTTAATATGAATTTTTATACTGATTATGGTCCATCCCTTCTATAAAATAAATTAGTTGGACTTAATTATTAATGGGAAGGACCCATTATAGTCCCTATATGCATTGATGGGTCTAATGAGGGAAACTATATTAGTCATTGGATGGGTATATACCCATATATATATATATATATATATATATATATATCTTCTCATTAAGAATTAGCCGAATTGGATGTCTTTGAATAAGTCCATGATGGTATGTTTGAAATGTCCACCATTATTCATTATACAAATATGAAATAAGTTACTGATATTCCATTTTATTAATCTATTTTTCTGTATGTCTATTTACAAGATTCACGCTCATGTGAATATTTATACGTTATTATTTTATCATTATTTTTTATAGAAAATATTGTGCACATGTTATTGAATGAATGGAATTTTTTTCAGTTATTTTCCTTTACATATTGATTATTATTTATTTATTCATATCATCTATTATACTCATACACATACTGAGTAACTGATCTAACCCTTTTTTGTGTTTTATTTTACCTTTGATATGAGGATGTGTTTTGAGACTGATATGTAGGGATACATGAATAGAGATAATGATATTCTTAAATAAAATTATTTCTGTTTTTTATGTTTTAAAATTTTATATTAATTTCAAGTATGTATCATGGTTACCAAGAATAAAAAAATTAGTCCTTCGGGATTCTATTCCTTGTATCTTATGGTTATGTAATAACATAGACATCGTCTTTGGGGTACTGGGTTTGGGCCTAAAAATTTTACATCTTTATTAGAATTTAATCAATATATATACATTAATTAATAATGTATACAAATTTTTGATAAAGTGTATACCATTACAAATTCCTCATAACATAACATATAGGTTTTAACAATTTAACACATCACAGATAATATCAACTCATGGATTCATGTAATATAATCAAGTTAATACATCATGTATTATTTCACTGGAAATAAATATAATATCTTTAGTTATAACATTGTGGTATAATAAAAATGACCTTCCTTATGATAAATTGTCACACTACATAGTTCAAATAAGATTAATTCCAAATGATTTCTGCATGTATAGTCATATACGGTGATAAATATTCTTATAGATTCATAAGATAAACACAATTAATATTGATCATGGATGAATACAATCATATTTTTATATAGAATCCATGGATCCACATAAAAAAATTCCCCTTTAGTTTGTCTAATAAAATAATAATAAATACATTACATTAGTCATTCAATTGTAATGTGATGCAACAACCCTCTCTATATATGGTTTCTTCAAAAAATTATACGGAGATTAATTATATTATCATCATCCAATTTCAATATATATATATATATATAGTAATTGATTCTGGCCATTTTTGGTCTATAAACATGTTTACATTGATGCCGAAGGATTTTGAACAGTAACTGCTGTCTATATAAGTACCAATGGGAGACCATACCCCCATATCAGAGTGAAAAAAATATATAAATAAGAAAAATATCTTGAAACATAATAAATAATTGTGTTTTTATAGTAAATAATCAAAATCCCAAATATTCCATTTAAAATGGAAGCATATACGTAAATAGACTATATAGTTACCCATTTGGGAGACTATATATAAAAGATTAAAACATAAAGAAATTAACTAAAAAAGGCTACACTATATCCTCAAGATGTAACACTACTAAATGTCTGATACCATCCAAGATATCATTCTTAGCCATGATGTCATGTAACTCAACCCAACACGAAACTATAACCAAGGAAGTCTTCATGGGTACCCAAGTGTCATGGAATCCCACGAAAGGTGTGAGTTTGACTCAGTGGGGACCCACCAATACAGTCCCATACATGGACAAAAAATATAGACTCAACTAGAACAATGGATTTAATGAATATCATGGTTCTCACTTTGATAAACCCTTGGGAATTCATCCAAAAAAATCAATCACCTATTCTTGGAGGACATTAAGGGATCCAACCAATAGGGATAATATATCTTTGTTATTTACTTTATATAATAATTTTATGGTACTCCCCTTATGGTCTATGTATGTCAAGGAATAAAAATATAATCATGGAATCGACTATCAATTCTCAGGGAAATAAAGTTGGTGTAATGGTCTCTCTTCAACTTAGAATACTATTCAATTTCAATATATGAATAAAATATAATTTTTTAATGTTAGAGGACACCCTCCCTCTATTGAGAGACCACATAGAATATGAATATAATGTAATACATAATTCAATATTCTATTTTTGAAGGGATAACTTATCTCATAATAGAGCTATCCCCTCTGATTACCACATAGAAACTACTTATTGAGCTCTTTCAACTCTATTACACACAAACATTAATATCCTAAGCTCCTATATCTTGATATAACACCAATAAATATTTAAAAATAATTATAATTATTTATTAAATTATTTAAAACTATTTACAATATAATTAGTAAATTCATACAATTATGAATGAAGCATATATCCTCACTGAGACATACTCACTCACCAAAACATTGATAAATGGGGTTAGAACAACTCTTGTCACAATATCATTCCAAAAACATCAGAAAGATCGAAATTTTACATCCATCATAATTAAATATTTTATCTGATTTTTGAAAACTCGTAATTAAATCTACAACCCCACATACCTTAAATGAAATGATGAACAACAACATACATGCATATCCTGAGGTCCTCCTCTATGAATGCTATAAAATTCCAGATCCAAATTGATTAATTCCACTATGATCAAATCAAATTAGATCTAGAACACTATAATATATTTAAAATAAAGATAAAGTGATAGAAAATAAGAACCATGAATAGTAGAGTGAGTATGTCACCTCTGATTCCACAAATTCAACACCCAAAATTCCCCTAGACAAATGGTGTGGAATAATGGATGAGGTTTTTGAAAAATCCTCCCAAAACTAAAATATAACGAAAATATTAAAAAAATGGGACAATCCAATTTAAAAAAAATAATTATTTCTCATTCATAGTGTGATTCAATGGTTCACTGCATGAAAAAAACTAATCATGGGGCCCTAACCCCCCCCCCCACCCCATGAATATGCATTCCATGAAGCATGACATTCTAGAGTTATTGGAATCTATAAAGTACCTCCAACATCATGTCCATTATAACTTATTTATGACAAAACCCTAGTAAGGATGATCATCCACCAGACTATTAACTATATCAAATAACGACATTAATGGATATTAAACCTCTTTAATCCTCATCATGTATCCTGGATCCCAAATTGAACTACCAACCAAACAAAAAAAACAAATTCCTTTTGAATTTCGTATCCCATATAGACTTAATATATTATAATATTGCTATAAAAGACCCTATCACTCCATAGATTAGTCTCCTTAATAATAAAACTAAAATTATCACCCAAATAACGATTCAAGTTCAATATCAAATCACCGCATTCCTTGTCTTAATTATGTAAAAACGCGTATTACACATCTCAATCCAATAGAATCATTATCCATCAGAATTTGATCCACCACACTCTACCTTTAATAAAACGTAGAGATGGTTATTTCTCATCCCCATATAACCTGGGAATCCATAATGTCACCATTCCATTTTTACAAAGTATATGGTTCTCCTTGACATATTATTCATTTCATAATGACATTATCATGATCCCATGTTCTTCACACCATCATAATCACCTATCAGAATTCATTCTCAGTGGTCTAATGAATCACTTGACCTAGTTTCCATACCACTACACCCAACTACATAAAAAATAATAATTTGTGTATATAGTATCTAATTCCAAATTTTATCATAAGAGTCTCCACCACCACTGAAATGGTCAGTCATAGACAATATATTCCTCAAAAGGATCTATAAAAACCTAAAAATACTTTAGCCATACATTGTATTATGTACCCAACCCAAGATACCATCTTCACATAAATTACTATGAATTATCTCCCTAGTGAACACTATAAGTATGTTTAATGACATGACCCAACCATTGAATCTTTTCAAAAATCACGATTCAACCACTAAATAAAGACACATATTAATGTCCACCACCAAAACCTTGTAATGAATTTTGGTTCACCCCTTGAACCATGTCTTGAAATAAGTTCACCCCATGGATCACACAATGAATCATGTCATGAATTTGGGTTCATTCCATGAATTAACCTCAAATAAAATATATATTGCCTTGATCTAGATACCAATGCACTAAATCCGTTAAGATACTCATCTAAACATCAAATATGTTATTCAATGGGGTAATAAGTAAACTAAATTCAGAACTCATAAGTGTGAAATTTTCGCATTAACATTCCACCAACTGTTCTTGGAATTTGAAAAACCCAAACAACATGAGGTTATTCCATCACATATCAGACCTCATCAATTATCCCTCCCAATGAATAAATGAAACAACTCAAATCGCACATAAGAATCAACAAAAACATAAACTAATATCGATACCTATATGATAGGATCTCTAACCTCTACACCATAAAAATATATCATCATAATAATAAAAATTCCCAAAAATATCTAGTCTACCCTATATTTACGAATGTTTTTTGGGGTTGAAGTCATTGGTTGTAGTGTAGATTTTGTTGTCAAATACTCATAGACCTAATAAGAAACCTAGAAACATGTACATTCTACGGATTGGTTTTTGGCATTGAAGTAGACATCATTGGGCTGATTTTATATGGGTTTAAATGGGAAGTAGAATAAATATTTGAATTCAAATGATCAGAATGGATTAATCCTGGGTAATTTCATGAAATAGATGAGATAAAATTTCGTATTAACATCTTCAATTTATTAATCTAAATAGTAGTTCATTTAGAGAGATCAAAACAATTTCATCATATATTGGTTTAATAATAGAAATACATAATTCTAACCATTTATACAATTGGAGATTAATTTTTATGATCAACCCAATGGTAAATTATCATATTACCACATGAAGTTTGTCTCCATCAATATTCATCAAGAACAAATATGTTTTAATATTTTCAAATGAAATTTTTAATTAGGAGAAGTGATAAAATATTAATAGAGTAAGAAATAACATCCAATTTAGATCCATTATACACCCTTGGATTAAAACATAAAAGAGATAACTCACCATTTATTTTATTATCTCAATGTAATTGCAGAGTATATGCACAATAGAGGAATTGAAAAAGTGGAAAAATAGTTAAATAATGAAGAATCCACCATTTTTTTAAGGATTTATCTCTTCATTGTGTGAATAAATTTACATATTGATGAGAAAAGTTTAACATGATGACAGGTTAGACATAAAATGAGAATAAGAAGAGGTTTTTTTGCTAGAATAATGTTTTTGGATAACATAAAATTGAAATAAGAACACTACAAAGACAAAGTGAAAACATAACATTACATTGATAAAAACCCACTTATTTATAAATACACCAACACCAGTACCTTAAATATGAATTTTGGAAGCGTTATGTCGATATTAACATAGTGAAAGTCGATCCAATTAATAGAGGATGGCCTAGGATATAGGATTTTCAATGTAGTGAATAATGTTCCACACATGATATAAACCTGAGCTAGCCTGCATTCATCATAGAGAGGTTTTGAAACAAACTTTTAGATCGCCTAATTGTTGTGGTACATAGAAGAAGAAATTTAATCTCCACATTTCCCATAACCTCCTATAAAATTTCATTGCATATGAATGTATGTTTCTCAGATATGATCAAAATCAGGGGATGTGTTTCTTTGCCACAAAATCATCACTATAATTTCAACTTCAACAAGGGATTCTTGTACTCCCCTAAGAACTAAGAGTAATATGTTTTCCATATTAGGTGAAATATTACTCATGATTCATGTATCTCTATATCAGATTTTAGATTTAATATGAATTGATCGTGGAAACTATAGTAATTTTATTGGGATGTTTTACTATTAACTTCCCCAAGAATGTTCTTAGTTCAAGGACCACATTTTTCATCTTTCCAATTTATTCATTAATGACTCTATAAGAATAAATGGTTACTCATAACTTGAGATACCAGAAAAATAAATATTAAAATAAATTCTAGACCATTGGTTTTTTTAGGAGGTGTACAATATGTACCATATAAAGTGAATTTTAAGAAGGAATTTGAAAAATGTTATGATATGATGTTCAAATTGTAATGTTTTAATGAAAATATATTTATTAACATTTAATTATATTAATATTATAATATAAAAAATTATTAGTAGACTTTTAGTTCCTAATCACACCCCAAAATGAGTTTCTTTGGTCTTGAAAAAAAATGCATCTAAAAAATTAAATTTGAATTCAATTTTCCAAATACATTTTAATATACATTGCTCACTGAAAGTCATCATAACAATAAAAATTATGAAACCCATCAAAATATTTTAACACAATATTTTTTTATAATAATATTCCAATTTCATTCATATTCATTTATTTAAATTAATCTCCACATTTTATCCAATTTCAATTAAGCATGATGGTGTGCTATGCATCAAAATATACATGTGGTTTCATTTTTATTCAAGGGGGAAAATATGGAATTATTCAGTGGAATTAAATTGTAATCCAAAGATAAGTATTTATTTTTATTTTTAATTTTTATAATTTTACAATGGTAATTTAACATTCACTTAGTTAAGTCAACCGCTATAGTGAGATATTATTGATGTATTCCATTCCAAAAGACCTCAGAGAAACATGTAAATCTCGTATACTTGGGAATTATATCACGTTAACTCAATAAATAAAAAATTCAAATTAACAAAAATTGGGAAACAATTCACAACTCTATCTCAAAAATATTGGAGTCATGATCCCCATGTTCTGAAATCAATGAATTTGGTCAATCCATTAATATATTTTTAGTCGTATTTTTTTGAATAATCTTGTTAAAGATAAATCAATCACCAAAACATTTCCATTTATTATGGGACCCATGGAACTAATGTAATTACCATACAATACAAGGATGTGTCTTATTTTTTTATATAAATGTAAATGGTGAAAAATCACATTAGAAAACCAAACATTCAAATATATATACTCATGAAAAAAATGAAAGGATTAAAATCATAATCTAGTAATGACTTTTTTTGATATTCAGTTTAAATGTATACAACGTGTAATAACATGTTCAATGTTAATTAATTGTTTCTATCCGTTTACATAAAAAAATTATTTAAATATTTCTCCCATTTTTAATCCATAAAAAAAATACCACCAAATTACAATAACACAGTCCCTGGTGTTTAGTGAAACTGAATTTAGAGGGGGTAGAGGAAGATAATAGGAGTTCAAAAGGGAAATTGGAAAGGAGAATCATGGATTCATGTCACATTCCAGTTGAAGATGAAGTTCAGGATGGTCACATTTAAACCCTTGATCACCATATCACTCGTAGAATCCACATCAATGATTATATTTTGTGTTTTTTCACATGTGATTTTCCTAAGAATTTATTAATCATATAATCTCATAAATAATAAAAACCGACACATTAAAAATATGGGATCCCATTGAGGTTATCAAAATAAAAATAAACAAAAAAAAGGAAAGGAAAAATGAAAACATGATTAAATCGAAACTCCAATCCTTGAGTAAATATACAGGGAGTGGTCATGTTACCTCCTAGAAAGTTCTTTTTTTAATGATGTTAGTCTGACATGGACCGTAAATCTATAATCATTTTTCTTGTTTATAGGTTAGATCGGTTAACTCCTCCACTATTTATTTTTTATTTAATGATTTAGTGAATTGGGTTTACCTATGAACAAAATATTTCCAGACATGAACACTAGTGGGATCCTAAATCTCTACATACCCATGAGTGTACACAAGATTCACTATATATCTAAATGACCATCAAGACATTTACATTCACAGTTTTGTATAAAGGGTCCCATGAAATCAATTACCCAACAATCAATGATTTCAATGACTAAGATGGGGGTACTGGAAAATTGATTCATTTTTATTATGGATACTAATTGTTAATAACGAGGAAAATACTAGACAAAATTTTTGGAATCCATAGTGTGGTTTAGCCAATTCAACCCACTTTTTGAACCATTTTAATTGTTTTATTTGTTGAAAAGTGTCCTCATCATTCCTCTACATGAAAGAATTTTAGAAATGAATCTTTTATAGGATCATGAATCCATATAATAATGATTCTATTAGGATGGAACATGAAGATATATGGATCATCAAAGACATATTTTTTGGAATTATAATGAAATTTACTATTATCGTGGGTTACAAAGGCGTCTATAATGACACCTGTAACCATGTGGTTTTCTATGTTAGCATACCATGGGAAATTACTCATAGATTATAGGTATTCATCATAAAATGAATCAAGGATTGAAATGTGATGTGAGTTATCATCTAATTCCATCATAGAGAGGTGATCAGATACAAAATATTCACTACCCTTTTTATTCATAATGGATAATTAAAACTACCGATGTAGAAGGACCGACCTAATAAATATAGGCTTGGAATCTTGCTTTCGGAGAAGGTGTTTTAGAGCCCAATGATCAGTAAAGAATATAATGGGGGAACCTAAGAAATAGATACTAGATTTTTATAATTAAGAACCAATAAAAATAAAAACATTCTTAGTGGTGGTGTATTTGATTTGTGATTCATTTAAGGATTTACATACATAAGAAATTATGAATGATGTTTTCTGAGAACAACACCCTAAGGAAACTCATATAGTGAAGTCACTATCATCACAAATGAGTTCAAATAGATGTTTATTATTGCAAGATTTAATTATTGGTTGATATATATGTGATTAATTGAGTGTTGACAATGATTCCTCATATATTTATATACATACAAATAGAAAATCATACCCTAGAAAGGCTCAAATTCATTAGAAAATGGATCTGAAGATCCTAATAAACCATCGATAGAAAACACCATGTCCAAGGAAGAACCTCAATTCCATGGTAATATTTGGATATAAAAGGTAAAAATTTTATAAACCATATACTTATAAACAAAAATCACTCTACTAGATACCATATTGTAATTTCCCCATCCTAGGAGCTGCTAGAAGGGTTCTCCGAGCCAGGTTGGCCACATGACCTGAAGTGAATATCCTCGAATGCTAGAGGATTCCAAATAGAAGAAAGGGTCTTTTCAACGTGTTTTTGGGGGATACTATGACCTCATAGGTAATATGTAAAACACATCAGATAATAAACAATTAATAATATGTATTTGAAAAATGAAAATAAAAAAACATCAACATTGGAAATTTAATAATCCCTACAGAATAAATTAAAACTACAGAAGTTGATAACTCAAACAAGATACACAATGATGTAACAATATGATGTCTATACAAAAATAAATGTACTGAAATAAAGAATACAATAATTCTATCAAAACTATATTTATGGGGATATAAATTGAAACAACTAAAACTTCAGTGTAATCTCGGTCCTCTACCCCCATGCACTATCTAAAATAGCATTGAAATAAAGCATTGGTGGTGGAACCGTCCCTTATATCCATTCCAGTAGACATAAAGTCTACTTAGGTAAAAACTGTGCCCGAAAAGCGTGATATATTATATCCTATTTGGCTGACAGAAATGGTGTCTAAGCCTTTCCCTTTATTTTTATAAACACATGCAGTGTGCCAACATACAATAAATAAAATCTATTAACTGATGAATTTTTTATAATTATAATGTGGTCTATGTTCTCTGTGGAACTCATCCCCTACCACAAGCTTTAACATATTCCGGGAATATTAACAATGTACCTATAATAATAAGAATATATATATATATTTGTTAAGGATGAATAAACTAATGGAAGTGAAAAATGAACATATCCCAAATCATGTGCATTATCTTGCTTCGAATTTATGTGTAAACAAATTTTTCTTCAATTCACAAAAAAAGGAATAAAAATTCACTAGAAACCCAAAGCTACATCAAATAAAACCTTCCATGAATTATCATTATCATTACATTAAAGTTTAGAGTTTGAGTCTGAGAATGTATCAGAGTTATCAATATGGTACATATTCAAATTATCTAATACCATTGATCATTTCTAAGTAAATTAATCAAAAAAACCATGTATTTCCTGGGGCATCACATTTTCATGAGTCTTTCCCGAGTATTTCACATAATAATTCAAATATCAACTGAGACCAGGTGTAGCAAATTTTCTAATGGGCCCATCATCGATTGTCCCTTAGGGAACCGGTATAACTCTTGAGTATATAGAAAACCAAGGGAAACCCTCATCTATAAAATTCTAATACATCATCTCCTCGACATGTTTTGTGGTATACAATCATGAATAGAGAGTCAATGTGTGATTCTTAACACAGAACCCATGTTGCCTCACTGCACCAAATTTTATTATATTTCAAGGAATAAGAAATCAGAGAGTATGACCTTATAATTATAACAAAATAATTTAAGAAACAAAGATCCATTTACTTCTTGATCATTCAAGGATAATAGTCACATACGAAACACATTATCAGAAAAAGAAAAAAAATCACGTTTCTATTTTATAATTGTATATAAAGATAATAATTTTTCCCACGGAAATCATTATTCATAAAAAACCATCAAAAATCCAAAATTCATGCTACATATTTATCCTGAATAATCAATTTGATATGAAACTCATCAAATATGGGTTGTGGAACAAATTCAATTAATAAATTAATTGTTCGGGGATAATGGAATTTAGGCCAAATACTTCGGCACACCCAAAGGGGTATCCAATTACTATTCAAAGATTAGAAATGTTAGTTCCTCTCAATTAAGTTTTCAATAGTCAGGACTAATAATTCATTTAAATTTTAATATAGAAAATTTAATAATAGTGGTATGCACTGAAGAGAGACACAATATGTGATCTGAAAAATTGAAAACAATGGGAAAGATAGTAGACACCCTACCTTGTAACCATTGATGACCCCACGCTTCACGACAATCCTTGACATGACATTAAACTTATGAAATAAGTTGATTTTCGAAAAACCCAATTTTCAGGTAACAACCATCAGTAGAAGATTGTGTGACGGATAGTGGAACAAATCATAAAATTACTATTGGGTGAGGTTAGGCTTACCATTAACTTTGCTTCACACTTGACAGCAATGAAAAAATGGGAGGAACAGAGTCATAACAGGCTTCTGAAAGAGGAGGAGGATGGGGCACTGTAAGGGATGCTATGGGGATGACACAATAAGGGAATGGAAATAAAAATTGTAATAAAAGGAAAAGAGGAAAATAAAATAAGAAAATAATTTAAAAAATAAGAATAAAATAAAATAAATGGTACTATAAAAAATGGAAATTATAATCATAAAAATAAGATAATTCCCATTTTAATTATTTTTTTCTCATAAACCCCTTCATAATTTATTTAAAAAATTAATTTTAACCATTTTTACCATATTTTAGTTTCCTTTCATTTTATTTTTATTCCTATTAAATTATTTTTATTAATTTTGACTTGGACATTTTTCTTGGGTGGGAAGTAATATTTCTGTTAAAACACAAGTAATTATTTAAATAATATTAATAGCTTCTCGGGATCTATAATAATGTGTGCAGGCATGCACCCTAGGGTAATTTAAGGATTATTAACAAAAATAATGGTATGTAACATTATTAAAGAATTCACATTAAAACCTCTCCACCATAAAGGAACTCGTGCAAGTGTTTCCCTTCTGAGGGTAGTGGAACATCATCTGAGATAGGATCTTACCATAGATCATAAACATTACTCTCACACTCATATGTCTCATCCTAAACACGTCAATGTTGTCCTCGAACTCAGAACAGAAGAACTCACCGCCCCTTAAGAACCTACAAAATACAGTTGATGATACAAATTAGACACCCCTTAAAGGATGAATCAGCCTTGAGCTCGATGTCATTATGAACAGATGAATGAGGTGGGTCTGGATGACACTGTCGAAGATGAGATACATGGAATACATCATGCATGGAATGATACCTCTGAGGTAACTTCCACTGATATTCTACCGACTCAACTCTCTCCAATATCTCTAATGGTGCGACATATTTAAGTGATAACTTCCTCTATCTCTTGATCTGCCTCTTACCCATTGTTGTAGAAACATGCATTAAGCATCGATGTCCCACCTCAAACTCGAGTGGTATGCAGTGATGATCTATATAATATTTCTATATGTACATGGAGGTATCCATTTGCTTCTGAATTAGATGAAATTTATTAGAAATCTCTTGAATCTGGTGAGGACTCAATAGAGTTGTCTCACATACTTTGATCTATTATAGAGGTGAATGACATGGTCTACCATAGAGGGCCGCAAACTAATCCAATTTAATTTTCACATGAAATGTGTTATTTTACGTATACTCAACATGAGGAATATGTTTCTCATACTACCCTCAAAAATAATTTATATAGTCCTATAACATATCCTCTAACACTCGTATGGTCCACCTGGTTTTCCCATTGTATTGCAGATGATATGTAGTACTCAAGAGTACATTCCAACAAAATACATTACGAAATTCTTGACATGACTATTATTTAAAGTAGACAACACTATTGGAGACAATCAAATGTGGTACGCCATGAAGTCACACAATCTACCAGATATACAATCATTTAAACTCCTCAATAGAGAAGTTCTCCCAGATAAGTAGGATGTTCATGGCATTGGTCAATATTTTGACAATCAATTATACTATATCGCTGTTTCTAAGAGATCTTTTAAATCATATAACAATATCAATGGTTATGTAATTCCATTTCATCCTAAGAATATATAAGGGCTTTGGATGTCCAGCAGGTCGTTGGTTCTCTGCCTTCAATTGTTTACAGGTGGAGAACTGAGGGTTGAAACATGTTTTCTTCTTCTTCATACCCAACCACCAGTACTGATGACACATGTATCAATACATATTGGTATGTAAATTATGAACAAAACAAACACAGGTATGAGAAACCTTCATCAGTTCTTCCCATATATCTGAAGGTACCCATACTCAACCACAATTGTGTAAATTTTCACTACCATCAACCACCAAAATAGGGGAAGGGTTCTCTATTGTGAAACATTCCCTCAAAATGAGAATATATGGAACAGATACCTATCAAATACAGACTCATTATATTATAGATGATGTCACTATATGATCTTTATAACTTGTTATCTGGACTATTTCTAAATTTCTAAATGCATCTCAAAAAAACAAATCCATTATCTGACACAGACTGATGTCTACCTGGATGGATTGTGTTTGTGTATTTAAGCTCAAAGTGGTAGCCACAAAATTCCCCTTAGAAAGGGTACAATAATGATAAAAATTGAATGAATTCATGTATTCAATCCACTTTTTCTTCCTCAAATTCATGTCTCTCTATGTGGATATATATTTCATAAGTTTATGATCCATGTAAACAAAGAACCTCTAACACAAAAATCTGTTTATCTAACAATGTAAAGAATTAACATAGCTATTAACTCAAGGTCATGTGTAGGATAGCTCTGCTCATGAGTTATCAACTGGTGGGATCTATAATCCAAATCTCCCTCCATCAAAACTACATTATTTATGATTCCTAATGAATCATAGGAAATAATATAGAATCATCATGTCTCGAGAATTATTTGGATCAGAGCTAAGTTTCATCTTCTAAATAACTCTTTAATTGAATTTTTACATGCTTCAAACCAGATTAACTGTACACCCTTCTTATTCATGCTCGTAAGAGGTGATGCTAAGTGGGATAAATACTAGATGAATTACCTGTATTAGCCAGCAAGCCCCAACAAAATGTTTATGTTGAAAAAAATCATGGGATATTCAAATGAAACTAAATTTCTAACCTTTTCTAGTTCAACTGATATACCAATTCCAGATATTATATGGCATAAGAAATGAACCATATCGATTGATATGTGGAATTTTCTGAGCTTTTTATATATCTAGTGATCTATTAGTGAACATAGCAGAATATAAATATTGTATTCATAGTCATGTTTTGAGTGTGAATACACCAAGATTTCATTAACAAAAACAACCACAAATGAATTACGGTACATGTTAAAACCTTGATTCATCAAATCCATGTATTCTGTTAGCACATTGTGTAGTTTGAATGGCATAACCAGACACTTATCAATGTCATACAAACTTTGGAATGTTTTAAGTGATATATCAAATAGTCCCATTGTCACCTGTTGATATACCACCTTCAAATAAATCTTAGAGAAAATTATTTCTCCATCATGAATCAAATATGTATTCTATACAAAGAATTAGATATTGATTCTTTACCATATGTTGGTTGAGTCAATGATATTCACACACAATATGAGGCTGACATCCACCCTCTTAGTGAAAATAACCATAGCACCACCTAAAATTTTATATGTCTAATAAATCCCTTGGCCTCGAGGTCTTCATGCTGCTATTTGAATACTTGTAGCTCTGTATGTGTCATCCTACAAGGAGGAATAGACACTGGTTCCACACAAGGAACTAGTTTGATAGTAAACTCCACAACCCTCATGAAATTTAATCCAATGAAACCATCATGTAAGATTCCCTGAAACAATCCAAAATGGGTTTAATTCTACTATCTATGTTCCATGATCCATCATGATGAAATTTTCTAATTAATATGTTACTCTTCCCAGTCCTGCATATTTAAGTCTTTCTCGATCTTCCTGAATATCTCATTATCCATTATTGAGATATCTGTCACCCTCAGGGGGTGTGAATGACACCCAATGAAAATATAAATCTACAAGGTAAAAATAATGAGTGATCCAGTTAATACAAAGAATTATGTCAATGACAGACATATCGAGGATGTAAAAACTCCAAAGAAAATAATACCCACCTATCTCATGGGGAACTCATATAACAAAAATATGCCCTATTTCTTGGACCATAGTGGAGTGTTGATAGAAATTACATTGCAATGGTACTGATTGTAAAACCAAGGTTATCAAAAACATCAACTGATAAAAAAGGAATGTGATGAACTAGTATCAATTAGGGTATAAACGAAGGTAGATTCTATGAAAATAGTACCTATAAACATATATGGTGCTATACTTTTCTCCTGTGGTGTTGGTTGCACTATGTACATAAGACCTGAACCACGACCCTGACATGATTCCTAATGAGGCCCACTCTACTAATGCTGATACTTTCGAATTTGGTTTCCCTGAGAACGGCCTCCACTATCACTTTAGAATAATCTGACGGTGGAAAAATAACTTCCATCCTTTTGTAGATTCATGGACCCATAACTAATAAATGTACTTGCATTGATCCTCTAACACTAGATTCTAATGATAAATAATGGTATCAATTATGAATATGATCCATATTTCTACAATATCATCACTCTATTTGGTTTTTATTTCTGTTGGGATTCATATATTCAATCATGACACATTGATTACATTTTTTAGTATTGTCATTATTTTTCTTATAGATGTCATTTTCCCCATGTCCACCCTCAAAGAAGAGCTCCTACTGTTGGATGAACTATCACCATATCTCAGAACTGAACTAACATGGATCAATGGTTAAGATTCACTAACATTTATTTCTATAATGAGTCCTTGATTTATGATCTTTGTTACATTTTTCAAATGAATTATTTTCACCTTGGAGTGGATGGTATATCTGAGTCCTTCCTCAATGCATATGATAGTTGTCTATGCATCACTATTCTGTGATGGACCAAAACACTGAAGCCCTTTGAAAGGAGAAGACTACCCTAACATTATCATAGAGCCTATGTGAATATGTAATAATTCACATTCATGATCATATATATGATTATATAGAAGGTTGAAATCATAGAAATTATTTTTGATTTCTTCCCAAACCATGTCTCTAGTATTAACTTCATAAGAAATAATATTCCACCAATTCATGGAAAAGTAATGAATTACATAGACTAAAAGTTAGATCCTCCACTCTGGAAGAGTCTCAAGATGGTTGAAGATAGACTTCATGGATTCTATCTATGACTCTATGGAATGAAGACTACCACACCCTCAGACAGTTGGATGGTGATGCTATAGAAAGTCTATTGTATTATCATCTATAGACAAGGTCTTTCTGGGAACTTTTTGAATTGACTGCATAAACATGAGGTGACTATCCCGGAACATATGTCCAGGGAGCATCATATGATTGGTAGGACATGGTACCACATGAGGAACTACATGTGGAACAACATGTAACACTACAGGAGGCATACAAGAGGAACTTCTGGTGGTCTAATACCCACCATCCATAGAATGTTCTCATAAACACTCTACTAATATACGACATGAAGACATCAAGGTGACATTGGTCTAAAATATCCCATCACACAATATTATAAATAATTTCATAGAAAATGAGAAAGAAGTGGAAAGGTGAAATAAATAGGGTATGCACATATCCTTCCTTTGATCACTATGCAATAGATAGCTCGCTCAAAGAGATGGGTCTAGAGAAGGAAGATAAAACATATAAGTATCACTGAAATAAGTCTTACCTCCTATTTACTAGGTATGTTCTTGTATACATCTAGAAATCCATCACGAAATAATATTTAAAATAATACGCACAATTTTTTTTTTCAACTAAGCACAAAAAATCTAATATTTAAATAGGTAGATGCCCGCTGAATGTAGATATGGAATGGAAATATTCATGTTCTTTTTATCCCTATGGTTCCCAATATGATGCATGTAAATGCATTTCCCTTGTATCATCAGGCTTCAATGGAAAAAAAACATTCTCCCAATAATACCAATGTCAATAATAGTACATAACAAGTGTGTCACCAAATGGTGAAATCATATCAACAATATTTGGAATAATCAATCACTGCAATCCCAACCTATGAATTTTGGGATAACCTATAAATGGGTTAGTTATGTCCAAGAACAGGGTACATTCCAAATTAATATATCTTAGTCTGATGTCTAACCCATATAGTAAGATAAAAGGATAAAAATAACCTTCCTCTAATTCCAATTTGTTGTATCCTCGTCATGGGATCCACCGGAAGGGTGCTCTAAACTAAGTCAGCCACATAACCTCAACCACTTCTCCTAAAAATACAGAGGCTAACAACTAGTAGTGAGTGCCTTTTTAACCTATAAGTGGGGGAGGCTATCCGTCATAGGAAATAGGAAATACACTGTGAATTAAAAGAAATTCATAACAAGTAGTGTTAGAATATTAATAAAAAATTGTTGCAAAATCAATTAAATAATACCAACTGTATAATTCCAGAGTGTGGAAAATGAAAAATCAAACCAGATACACAATGATGTACGTATATGATGTCTATACTAAAATAACTGTAATTAAAGCATGAATACAAGCATTCTATAAAAACTGTAATGAAAATGTCACAAAGAGAAACATTTACATATCGAACATATACTAAATTATCTTACCCAATATCAATCCAAAACAACAATGAAATCAAGAATTGGGAGTTTTATGATTCACTATATCCATACCAGTGGACATAAAGTCTACTCAGGTGGAAAAAGGGGCATGTTTAGGTTGTGAGATAAAATCCAAGTAATCTAACACCCACTATGGCTATACAATTACATTTCATGTTGTAAACATAACCAGTGTTCCAATACATGATAAATGAAAACAATTAACTAATGAAAATAAAATAAGTATGTCTTTTCTTGGGTTCTCAACAGAACATGTCCCTTACCACCTGCTTCGGCATAATCTAAGTATCTGAGTAATGTTCATGCAATAATATGGATGTATATATTAATATAAAATGGAAATAAAAAATTATGGTAGAAAAAATGAACATTCCTCTAATCATGTGCTTTTTCTTGGGTATAATTTATCTACATACAAAATGTGCTTCAAGAACCAAAAATGTGTCACACTTCACAAGGAACCAAAAACTACATCAAATAAAACCATTCACACATGATCATTATTATAATATTAATTTTTAGAGTTGGATTCTGAGCTCATATGAAAGGTATCTCTATTTTAAATCCTCTCATTTATCCAATATCATCTATCCTATCCAATGTAATATTCCAAAGGACCAATTTTCTCTTGAAGCATAGACATGAGTCCATCCCAAGTATCACACATAAGGGGTCGGGTATCACCCGAGACATGGCGCAACCACTTTTCCAATGGGCCGGTCCTTTATTTTTCTATAGCGTATCAGTATCACTAATGAGTATATTAAAAACCATGGGAAACACTACTATGGAAAATCATTATACATCACCTCCTTGTGGTGTAGTATGGTAACCATCCAGGTATTGAAAGTACATATAAGCCCCTTAATAAAGAACCCACATTGTCTCAAACCCTAGAATTTAATTATATTTCAATGATGCATATATCACCGAGTATGCGTTTATAATAGAAAAATCTATTTATGAAAGAAAGAGCCACATTAATAGTGATAATTTAAGACAAACAGTCTCAGTCAAAAACCCTTATTAGCAAAAGTAGAAAAAATTCACCTTTAGCTTTTATAAAATAATTACATGATAATAATTTTAATCATGAAATCCTTAATCACAATAAAACCAACAAAATTAAAAAATTTGTGGTTGAACATTATCCTCAATAAAATATTTAATTTAAAACAAAAACATAGAGTGTTTCAATAACACATGAAATTAACAAATTAATTATTTGGGGCTAATGAAATTTAGGCCAAATTCATATTCCCGCCCAAATGGATATCCAATGATGTTGAAAAATATTTGACTGGCTAGTTCGTCTCAAAAAATGTTTCAATAGTCTAACTAATTAATTTAATTAAATTAGAATAGGAAAAATTGAATATTTTTAATAAGAAAAAACGAGAGGCATAATGTGTGGTCTAAAATTTAAATTGAAAAAATGGGAAAGAGATTATATACCCTACCTCATAACTTTATAGGATCCCACTCTCTACAGCGATCATTGATTTGACCAAAAATGGAAAAAATCAGATGATTTTGAAAAAAACAAAATTTTGTTTTAAAAAAATCAATTGAATACTTCCCAATGGATTTTTTATGTCATCCTACAGTACATGGTGCGTGAGGATAGCATAACTATGAGATTTACTATACATGTGATGACAAAACAAATAGAGGAGGAATGGAGTTTTAGCTGTCTTCCAAAGGAGGAGGATGTTGTGGTGATACAATGGGAACTACATGGGGTGATGCTCCAAGGAATAGATGAAAATAAATTAAATAACGAAAGAAAATAAAATTTAAATAAATAAAATAAAATAAATAATATATAAAACGGAAATAAATAAAATATAAATAAATAAAATATATGGGAATAAAAAATAAATAAAAATATTAAAAATGGAATAATGTCCATTTTAATTATTTTTATTTATTTTGTAAACCATTATTATTTTATATTAAAATTTATTTTGATCCCTTTTTTATTTCTATTAATTTTCATTAAATTTATTTTAATTCGTTTTTAATAAATTTCTTTACTTGAATGTTGCATAGGGGCAAGGTGTATTATTTTAAATAAAACCCATGCAATTATTTCATTAATTTTAATATTTCCCAGGACCAATAATAGGATTCATAAGATCATACCCTAGGTGTCATTATGGATTTGGAATAAAAATTTAAATATTATGAACCTTGATTAAAGCTACTATGTTACATAGATGTCCCATAACAAGTCCTTCCTTTTCAATGAAATGTGGTTTTCCTAGTTTAGGATGAGATTATTATCCTCACATCTAAAACACCCATTCAAAATTTACATTGAAACATTAAAATGTATCCAAAAATATGGGTAAGTCATCCATAATGACCTCTAAAGAATCCCCCGCATTATAAGAGAATATTCCCATATTGCATCGCTGGAAGGAAATAGGGGAATAATATAACCCAAATGACATTCTCTAGAAAGAAAATGTGCTATATAGATTTGTGAATGTTGTTTTTCCTTGATCCTATCATGAGATCTCAATTTTATTGTACCCCTGAGTATCCATCTAATAAAAAATAGAACAAATTAACTAACCCTCTCTCTAGGTCTTGATCAATGAAGTGTAAGGAGAAATGGTGTTTCTTGGTGTATGGATTTAACTTCCTATAATAAATTAAAACTCTCCATCCACTACAATACCTTGTTCCTAGAAGATCACTATCCTCATATCTAATTATAGTTATTCCTAATTTAATTTTAACAACATTAATAGGTCATACCCACTGACCCTCAACATTGGGGTAGATTTTAAATTATTTCAACAACTAAAGAAATTATTTCCTTACGACATCCGTAATATTTTAGTGCATCTTTGTTGAAGTTGAAAACCTAGGATTGAGTTAGATTTCAGAACAATTATATAATATTAAATGAGTGGTCTTATCAAAAGAATATTTCAAATGGTCGATCAAATTTCATTCTATTGCATTCATAGGAATTCCAAAACGATCCTCTCATTATTTTCACAAAGAGATGAAAAAATGAAAATAAGAAAGGTTAGATTTTCCATAAAGAATTAAAACTTGATTCATGATAGTAAGACCCTAAATTTGATATTAGATAGGTTAGAACATTAAAAATAAGGATATGACTTTGTATCACTCTTTGTTTCATTTTCCAGATTTCTTGAATGAATTTATTCCTTTGGAAAATTAGTTACATCTTCCAAATTGGATAGATCAATTTCATGAATGGGTATGAAATTAATTTTTCATATTTCACCAATGATATAATTGATATTTTATCATAAAATTTCCTTAAAGGATTTATTTTCAAGTGATTCAAGATACGGAAAAATATTTCCCCCACATGAACAAAGGAAATAAATCTCTTCATACCATAGACATCCTTCCATGATTCATCTATGTTGATCAATTTCACAATCAACAATACCTATAGAATTGACCTCAGAGATATCATTTTCACCCACAATTTATGATTTGTATTTGAAAAGGATTAGTCAAAGTAAAATGATTCCAAAGGTTATTATCATGTTCAATAAATAATTCAGATTATTAAGTTGATTGTTGATAAGAACAGACAAAAATGTATGATGGGGGTTTATTCCCTAGGACATAACCATAGGTAACTATAATAGAAAATGAATCTATTAGGTTGCGTGATATTATTATCATTCTCCACAACATTCATTTAGATCCCCTTGTGAAACCAAACAACACAATTAGTCAGTTGAAGAGTGACATGTATGCCTTGGAAGTCCACGAGCACTAATAGAAAAAGGAATGGCATATTGAATGATGTTAGCACTAGATCTTGGATCACAATTAGAATTTAAAACACTGTTTTATAAAAGTTAGATATTAATGTATAAACAACCAGTTTCTTTCAACATTGGAGGAATGTTTCCTTGAATAGGGTACCAAAATTACAATCAAGAAGGGCTAGGTTTTTAAGTGAGAACATGCTTTTGAAATTACACAAGTATTTTAGTTATATGTTGTAGGTTGGAAAGGTTAGTATTTCATTAAAAAGTTTAATTTTCAACGTTAACTAACCAAATATTCCCCTCAATGTTTTATTTTTTCTATTTTATATATTACTCTTATAAATTGATGGAGGGGAGAAGGTTGTTTTATTAATCAGTGTAGTCGTGGTTCCTTCAAATTATTATTTCTTTTTTTCCGAATCTGATGGTGTTTCATCCTCATTTTAATTTGATTTTGAATCATTATATATATCTAGAAATTTTTTAAGGGGTTTTAATGGATTTCCCACTTCTAAAAATTGTAACTACTTTTGATAAATCACGAGAGGTGTGTGTGTAATTGGATGATCCCTATAAGTATAAGGATGGTACCATGTGAGTAGGCATGGGTGTCATTCAAGTTTTAAGGAATTTTAAGTCATGATTAATTTATGGGAATTATGAGTGCATTATTACAATTTTATTAATAAAAATCACCGATTGGGAGAGGGACATCTTCGGTAGGGTCATTTATGGTTATTTTATCCTTGATGGATATTTAGGTTATTAGTTAGCATATTAAAATGGATGTTTGATGGATTGATGATATTGGATAGGGGGATGTTGGTATTGAACTTATTGTGGTTGGAATGGGTTATGGGTTTGAAGTTTCTGTTGATGGTGAGGGTTTGGTCCTTGTGGATGACATGGTTGATGGATGGTTTGTTGGTTATCATTCCAATTTAATCATAGATTGTCATTCTACCTTGGATACAACAGGTTTTGATACTACATATTTCTAAAATTCAATGTGTTGATCACTAATTTTCGTCTTCCTAAAATAAAATTATTAATGGAAGGAATGGTAGAGGTGTTTTTATTCTTATGGACAAGTTTTTCACAAATTGTAAAAATAGGGTCAATAGTTTTGATTTAAGGTATGTTCATAAGATTGATAAACTCTACCTTCTAATTTAGTGAAACATGTTTTTCACTAAGACATTCATCATCCCTATTAGTGTTATTTAAATTATATTTTTGTAGATTATCCTATGAATATGCTCTTAACAATTTTTGGTTTTGTTCACATAGTTCTTCTGGATTCTCCTAAGCCTCATTAGTGTCATTGTTGTGTAAAGATACAATACACATCATGTTTACAAATTGTTTGTTTCTTAGAGTTGAACCTTCATAAAAGATTTTAAATTGTTATGGGATTGAAAATAAATTATGGGTTAACATGTTGAGTGTGTCTTTGAACCATTTCTAGGTTTCATAAAATTACAACAATTATTTTTCAAAAAACAAAATGTGATTATCTTTTTAAGTAAAATTGTTTTGGGATGGGGAAGAATTTTATATAGAATTAACATTACAGTTGGTCTCAAGAGTGGATTTATACATGTATCATATTTTTTAACCAAATATTTTCTCAATATGTTTGTGAGAAAATAATGAGACTCATCTCATATGATTTAATTTAATGTGTTGGGCACATGATTTTAAAAATATCATTGAACTCATTTTCATGAAGGTAAATAATTTCAGACTCCACCTCAAGAAATGATGGAAGGTGGTTTAGGAAATTTAGTTTCAATACATAGTGGTATTATCCTATGTTATCATTTATAATGAATGAGGTTAATTTTTTCAAGTATGTGTGAGTTTTTCATTCATGGTTGTATCAAACACATTCACTAGGTTTTTGGCTACCTCATAAGGATTTTCAATATGGTTCCCACCCAAGTTGATGAGTTGGTTTTATTGAAGACCCTTCATTGAACTGGGATAATTTTTTTATTATTGAGTATTAGAAAAATTCTGATATAATATAAAGTGAATTTTATGTTTTTCTTACTCTCCCACCACTGAACTATATAACATCACTTGAGTATTTGAATGTTCATGACTAGAGGTGGAAAATCACCATGAAAAGTGAAGAAAAGAAGGTAACTATAAGATAAAAGGAATGATAAAAGAGAAATCGGGTATAATTGAACAAGTGTTTAGATGACATTCATGGGTCCCTTGAAGAATCACCAAAATTTGGCCTCACAAACAATTACCTAGGTTATTTGTTTTGAAGTAGTCTCTTGTAGTGTATATTAGATATTGGAATCCTCATATACATAAGAAGAAACATATATACACATAGATTCAATATATTGTCTTCTAATATGACGTGAAATACATATATGGGTTTTAATGAAAACTAGGATAACAATGTGAATTCAAATTATAGGGAATTTTTAGATCTTAGGTTATTACAAGGGATGTATTGGGTGAAATTCCTTTTTAACGTTTTCAATTTTATAGACTCAATAGTGATCATTTATAGAGATCCAAATACCACCACATATTGGTTTAATAAAAAACATAATTCTAGTAACCTATAATCAGAGAGGATCATTTCTCTGAAAAATCCAAGGAAATGTTTCTTTTAATCACATGAAGTTTTTGGCTATAAAATTTAATAAGGACGATGAAGTGTTAAGATCGTCAAAAAAAATTCTCAAATAAAATGATTAAGTATACATTAATATAGTGGTAAACAACATCCAATACAATATTTTCCAATCTCACTGATAAACCCATAAAAATTTTATCCATCCATTGATGTTATTATCCTAATAGAAGCTATAAGTAGACTCATGAGGTTGTAATTAAAGATGTGAAAAACAATTAAATAACGAACACACAATAGTTTTTTGAAATATATCTCACTTCATTGTGTGAATAAATTCACTCATTCACGAAACATTACTAGAGTGTCAACGAGGGGAACATAAAATGAGAATAAGAAGATATTCTATTAAGATAAATACGTTATTTTAATAACATATAATTAAAATAATGTTACAAACACAGAGTATCATCATAAAATTTCGATGAATCAAATCTCAATTATCTCTAAATACTCCAAAACCACATCCTTAAATAGGAAATTTTTTGGCCTTGGGTTGATCCTAAAATTTTTAATATTTCCCTAATTATGGGTGGTAGGGCTATGTGGTTGTAATTTTAATTAAGATAAGACTTTTCCTCAAAAAATTCGTGCTAGGTATAATTCATTAAACAAATGTGATAAAAATGTTCTTCAAGATGGTAGAAGTGGGGTGGTCCATAAAATAATAAAATGAATCAACATTTGTATCTAGATTGTGTAGAAAATTTCAACAAAAATGAATGTTTTTTATGAGATATTATCAACATGGTGGGATGTATTTCTAGGCCATAGTATATATACCATAATTTCATCTTTAACATGGACCACATTTAACTCCATTTAAACCGCATAATTAGAACTCTTCACTATTTAATAAAATATTACCTAGGATGTTTTCTACCTCTTGATATATGTTTATCTTAATTTGGATTGGATCTTGGAAACAATAGTAATTTTATTGGGGAGCTTTACAGTTCACCGATCCCAAAATGTTCATGGTACAAGGCCCACATTTTTCATCATCACAATTGATTTTTTAGTATCTTCATAAGGATAGAATGTTTCTCATATAATGGGTAACGTAAAGATTAAATAATAAAATAAATAATGAACATTGGGTATTTAGAGGTGGTCAAAAATGTATAACGTAATATTTTATATTAAGAAGGAATTACATACATGTTAATAAAAGATGTTGATATTGTAAAATGAACTAGCAAAAATGTATGAAAACATCAATCACATGAATGTTATAATATAAATAGTAAATATTATCCATTTAAGTGCCTATTAAATAGTCAATTCTACACTACCAACATTATGGTTTTTTAGACCACATATTCTGCACCACCTCAATATGTTCCATCATCAAATTATTTTAACTCTCCTTGATCAAACATCATCTATTATAAAATTTGGACACTATGCCTCTCTGATAATATATTTCAAATACCGTACTCCTCTCAACCATCCCATAACACTTATATCAACTCTAAGGTCTATGAAACCACTAGGTGAAAATTTGAATTTTCGTTAAATATTCAACCATACATGATTACTATTATTCCATATTGCAGTCATTTATATGCCCCTCGTGGCAAGTCATCAATTTATTATTCACCAACATCTTGCTTTGCCATCATGTTCCACCATAATAAAATCCCAACATAACCATTGTATGTTTTAGTACCATAGATTTATATAATGTGATTCGTGGTATCTTGAGTCATACATCACCAATAAATAGCACATAGGCCTACCAACTAGATATACTACTCAGAATAGTACTTATAACGACCCATACTTTACATACATTGTTAATACTTCAAAATTGAAGCACACTTATTACATCATATGACAAAACCACAAAGGACCGTATAGGTATAGTGTCTTTAGAAACTGGGAAACATAAACAACTGGTTCATAAATCTTCTACAATGTCTCCCATTTATTTCATCATATCTAGGGTCCCTTTTAGCATATTCTACTTAATATCCATCTTCCTGACCTGGGGAAAAGAAAACATAAAAGGGTGAGCTCAAATGCTCAGCAAGGGCAAATAAAGGAAATAAAAATCATATCATATCTTTTTGAAAATCAAAACCTGCAAAAGAGATCATAATATCTTAACATGGAATAAATCATAGAAGTGAAAATGAGATCCCCATAACATAAAACTTGAAACTTTGTGGCATGCACACATAATCATGGAAAATCATTTCTTGTTAGTCATGACTCATTGCCAAGACTATCTTAGTGGACAAAGTCCCTTTCTGAACCGAGTTCACTCCTCGTTTCAGTCCTGTATCACTGAACCGAAATAACCTTCCGTTCCAGCCATGTCTATCTCATGAGATATAAAATCATTACCCAATGCATTGGAGGGAGATATAGGTCCCACCCATCTTATAATGAATCCTTTCTTATGTGTGCCACATAATCATAAAACATGCATCATCGCATAACATATGTAACAAAAATGGGATTCTTGAAACATCATGACATCATAAATCAATTCATATATGATAAAGGAATTCATAAACATAATTCCATCACAACATAGTCAAACCAATGTAAAAATATGGATAGAAACAGAACCCTTTATTATCTTAGATGGAAAATAATTTTGATAAAACACTTGAATTGAATTCTTGAGGAAAATATCCTTTCTTCTTCAAATTTTTTTTTCCTTTCATAACATGTCATACAACTTTAAAATAAAAGAAGTTGAATAAAAATAAACTTGAAAACTTGTAAAGGAAGCTTCTTGGAAATAATGTTTTAAAAATCCATTCATGCCGTATAAGTTAAAAAAAACATTCTTCGTACTTTTGTCGGAAAAGTCAAAAAGTACCTCGTACGGAAAAACGACAAAAGATTCCTTTCATATTCTTTACTAAAAACTCACCTAAGGGTAAAATTGGATTTAAACTATTTCAAGTGGATGGAGACAATATTACATATTGAGGGAACATGGATGTGGATGATAAAATACACCCCAGTAAATACTTACGAATAAACAATCTCGGATAAAAATGAGATTGTGATATTTCCCTTACCTTAGGTCCGATTTGCTTTGTTCGTGTCCGAAGCTCCTGTATAATGGTTTAAATAATGTTATTGACTTATTCCAGAATCATACATATTGATATGAGATCATATATGGTCATATTATTATCTTTTTGTTAGTAATATTTCATTGTTACTTGTTACTCGGGTCTTTATAACTTTTTGTTCTTATGCGTGTTTTGTCAAATAAATTCTTATTCTTATCTTTAGGTTATAGATAATTCATTTCAAGAATGGTATTAGTGTATTATATACCATATTCATTCATTCAATTCATTTATATAATCATTATGAAATGAAGATCATGTAGAACGAGTCGCATCACATCGTGGAGACGGTATTCCGTACGTACGCACGAGTGATGATATCGTTCCTATGATCGTGGAATTGTATTGGAGTATATATATATATTATTTCAGTATCAATATTACTTAATAATAATCATATATAGTTACTGATTACACCATTATACCCATCCTTGTAAGGTGATGGTGGAAAATAGATTACACCACGGCGTGGAGACGGTATTCCATACGTACGCACGCGCGGTGATTTCATTTTTCCGTAGGATGGATAGAAGGTGAATTAGGGTTGTTTCATATTTATAATAACATATCAGTATGTAAGTAATACTGATGTTATTACTTTATCATGAAACAACTAAAGAAGAAGAAGTTGAAGAAGAAAGAAATTGAAAAGATCGGTAATGGATATTACCTCTTCTTTGGAACGCCTTTTTGAATCCTCCACTTAAGGAACTAAGATTGGTCTTTGGAGAAGACCAGGACCTCTAGGATTATTCTAGGGAAGTGGAGAAGGGAAAATGGCAGGGGTTGGCCGAGCTTGAGTGCTCAATTTGGTGTGAGGAGGAGGGGGAGGAGGTGCCCTTTTATAAGGGAGGAGAGGGGCACCTTAGGAATATCTCAAAATATTATTTTATATTAAAGTCAAAATCGGTTTATAATGGTTACAAAGGGTCTTATTTTGAAGCTAAAGTGGGGATGGGTCGAAATCCTATCAACCAATAGAATTTAGACAAGTTTAGGATTTTATTTTAACCTTATCAATTAAATTTAACTCTAAGTTAAATAATTTAACTTTTACCATGTCTTTTTGTTTTCTTTCACTATATGGTTAATACACTTACTATAACATGCCAAACGAACCCCAAATTGTTTATTATTAATATATATATCCTTATCTAAGTCATTTGGCCGAACCTTAGATTTTTAGGAATAAAATAACAATTAATAATATAATATTTGATTTAAAAACTATTTTGTGTCAATTTTGACACTATTTGATATATGATTTTTTTCAAAGTCATAACAGAATTATATGTTCGAACGAAGTTGATTAAATCAATACTAATATATCATAGTAACCTATAAAATTAGTGGAATTCATAAAAAGTCTTAAATTACATTTATTTTGGTATTTATATTATCAATTTTGTCAATATTTCATTAATAAGATAATTACTGCATCATCTTTGTGTCATAAATAAATTAAATTATTTGATGTCTAAAAATTACAAATAAAATACCATCATGTAGGAAATCTTTTTAGCTTTCTAATGAATATTTACAATCGAATTTATCTTATTTATAACCCCATATTAAAAATGATTTACTTATTAAACTTTGATTTTAACTATTTTAACCCTTCTTTAAATAAATGAATAATAAATGTCCTAATCTAATCCAAGTGGGCCTAAATGGTCATATTTTATTCCTATGTTTGTTTTTGGTCGAATTACACTTGTCCAATAGAATTAGGACATGTGTTAGGGTAATATTAATATCATATTTACCCTTAGTTACCCTATTTACTATTAACCGCGGTAAAAATAGTAAAAAGTTACTATTCACCAAAAAAATATTTTCATCTCATTGAACCACATTTTAGTCCTTGATATTAACCGTGTCTCTCGGATTTTCGAAATTCCATTCACAGAAGCGGTAAAATTATGTTTTATGCAAAATTCAGTTTTTAACCTACCACTTAGTGGTTTCACTATTCATCAAAAATTGAAAGTTTTCAGAAAAATACCAAAATTTCGCCCTAGGCTAATTTCGATATTCTAAGTCCAAAAATGAAGTCCATTTTGAAAAATAAAATTTATAAAATTTCAAAAAGTGGTTATTACTATTCATAACGGCTAGTTTTAATAGCATATTGTTGTTTAGTGAAACTCGGCATTGCGTACGACGCAAGCTATCGAGGAAGGTCGCGATTGCATGTAAAGCAAGCCAAGAAAGTGTTGTGTAGAAAAATATTCCTTTGATGATTTATATAACATAAAAGTCTCGAGTGTTACATTCTACCCCCCTTAAAAAGAATTTCTCCCTCGAAATTCGTCACTTTGCAACAAACAAATGAGGATACTTCTCCCTCATCATATCCTCAAGCTCCCATGTAGCTTCTTCAAGTTGGTGGTTTCTCCATAAAACTTTCACCAAGCGAGTGGTCTTGTTTCGTAGGACTTTTTCACTACGATCCAGAATCTCTATCGGCTGTTCTTCATAAGAAAGATCTTGCTCCAGCGGTACAACTTCTGAGCTGAGTACATGTGAAGGATCTGGTATGTACTTTCTCAGGAGAGATACATGGAACACATCGTGAACTTGAGAGAGATTCGGTGGAAGCGCCAATCGGTAAGCTACCTTCCCAACACGATCCAGTATTTCAAAAGGACCGATATATCTAGGGCTCAACTTCCCCTTCTTTCCAAATCTCATAACCCTCTTCCGGGGAGATATTCGTAAGAACACTTTATCACCCACTTCAAACTCTAGGTCTTTTCTTCGGTTGTCGGCATAACTTTTCTGTCGACTCTGAGCTGCTCTTATGTGTTGTTGAATAGATCTGGCCTTTTCTGCCATTTCATCAACGAGATCAGGTCCTAATAGCTTTCTTTCCCCAACTTCATCCCAGCAAGTTGGAGTCCTGCATTTCTTTCCATAGAGAGCTTCATAAGGAGCCATCTGAATACTGGAGTGAAAGCTATTATTATAAGAAAATTCCACCAAAGGTAGGTGTTGATCCCAACCTCCTTTGAAATCCATAGAGCAAGCTCTCAACATATCTTCTAGGGTTTGAATTGTTCTCTCAGACTGACCGTCTGTCTGGGGATGATAAGCAGTGCTGAAACTCAACTCTGTATCCAGAGTATGCTGAAGACTTCGCCAGAACTTCGAGGTAAATCTCGGATCCCGATCAGATATAATAGACAGTGGTACTCCATGCAATCTTACCACTTCCTTTACATATATCCTGGCAAGCTGATCTAGAGAGAAATCCTCTCTAATAGCAATGAAGTGTGCAGACTTTGTAAGACGATCAACTATGACCCAGATAGCATTATTGCCTTTGGATGTTGTAGGAAGTCCTGTGACAAAGTCCATAGTGATGTTTTCCCATTTCCATTCGGGTATGGGTAATGGTTGTAACATCCCCTTAGACGTCTGTCTCTCAGCTTTAACTTGTTGACAAACCAAGCATCGAGAGACATATTCAGCAACATCTCTTTTCATGCCATCCCACCAGAAGTACTCTTTCAGGTCCCTATACATCTTCGTGCTTCCAGGATGAATAGAGAATGAAGAACTATGAGCCTCATCCAGCAGCTCTTTCTTTAATTCGGGGATGGGAGGAACACAAACCCGATTCCTGAACTTTATTATCCCATCACAATCAAGGTTGAATTCAGGAACATTTCTCACCTTCTTTTGTAACTCGACATCTTCTTTCTGTGCCTCTTTAATCTTCACATGTATAGATGGTTGAACATTCATTTGAGAAAGATAAGATTTTTCCCCTTCCATTATAATTCCAAGATCCATCCTTTGTAAATCCATAAATATTGGATCTTTTGTGATCCTCATCATGGATAAACTAGCATGGTCTTGTCGACTTAATGCATCTGCCACCTTGTTTGCTTTCCCAGGGTGGTAATGGATTGAGCAGTCATAATCCTTAATCAGCTCCAACCATCTTCTTTGGCGCATATTCAACTCCTTTTGTGTGAAAATATACTTTAAACTTTTATGATCAGTATAAATATCACACCTTTCACCATAAAGGTAATGCCTCCAAATCTTTAATGCAAAGATTACCGCAGCCAACTCCAAATCATGTGTTGGGTAATTTTGCTCATGGATTTTCAACTGTCGTGAGGCATAAGCTATCACCATATCTTTTTGCATAAGAACACACCCCAATCCCTTCTTGGATGCATCACTGTAGATCACAAACCTTTCTCCACTACAAGGCAGTGTGAGCACAGGTGCACTGGATAACCTTCTTTTCAACTCCTTGAAATTCTCTTCACATTCCTCTGTCCAGACAAACTTAACTCCTTTCCGAGTCAACTTGGTGATTGGATTAGATAACCGTGAAAAATCTTTTACAAAACGTCGATAATATCCATCCAAACCAAGAAAACTTCGGATCTCAGTTACTGTTGTTGGTCTTGACCATCTTTCGATAACCTCTGTTTTTGCTGGATCCACAGATATCCCCTCTTTTGAGATTATATGACCCAAAAATGCAACTTTTTGAAGCCAAAATTCACACTTGGTAAATTTGGCATAAAGCTTCTCTTTTCTCAGGGTCTTCAATATAATTCTCAAGTGATCTTCATGCTCTTCCTTGCTCTTTGAATAGACAAGAATATCGTCTATAAAGACTACCACAAATTGATCAAGATAGTATCTAAAGACTCTATTCATTAGATCCATGAAGATAGAAGGGGCATTAGTAAGACCAAATGGCATCACTATAAATTCATAGTGTCCATACATTGTACAGAAAGCCGTCTTTTGTATATCCTCCCTTTTGACCCTTAATTGATGATACCCTGAACGAAGATCAATCTTGGAAAAGTATTGAGCTCCGCGTAGTTGGTCAAATAAGTCATCAATGCGTGGGAGAGGATATTTTTTCTTGATAGTGATCTTGTTAAGTTCTCGATAATCAATGCAGAGTCTCATTGATCCATCTTTCTTCTTAACAAATAGAACAGGTGCTCCCCAAGGTGACGCACTAGGGCATATGAATCCCTTATCAAGATTCTCTTGGAGTTGCTTCTTCAATTCCTGCAACTCAATTGGGGCCATTCTATAAGGTGTCTTTGAAATAGGCAAAGCACCCGGTACGAGTTCTATTGAAAACTCAACTTCACGATTTGGTGGAAGACCCGGCAATTCCTCCAGAAAGACATCATCAAACTCCCGTACAATGGGCATATTCTTAATCGTGAGTTTCTCACCAACCATTTGAGATAAATAACCTTCATTTAGTGGAATCAATACCCATAAGATGGAAGAAATTTCCACTGGAAGGTTATGTTCATCCTTGCATTGATAGACGATCGTAGGTTGATCTGGAATATGAAATGTGACTTCCCTTCTTTGGCAATTGATATGAGCTCCATGTAGAGAAAGCCAATCCATGCCAAGAATCACATCAAATTCCACTAAAGGAAGGATCACAAGATTTGCAGGAAGCACTTTCCCACAAACTTCGATCGGAGAAGAATTATAAACTTCTGATGCGATTGATGTGCCATTAGGTGTTGTCACAGCTAACTCAACATCTAATTGTTGAGGTAATACGGTGATACCCTTAGAAAATTTTTCAGAAATAAAAGAGTGGGTGGATCCAGAATCAAATAAAACATTTGCTACTTTAGAGTGGATGGTAAGTGTACCTTTCACCACATCGTTATCGTACTCCACATCGCTGATAGAAATTGCATGTGACTTTCCTTTGTCTTTATCCTTAAGAGTTTGTTGACGTCGACCATCATCATCAACCCTTGGATTTGGGCATTGATTGGCATAATGCCCCATCTCCTTGCACTTGAAACATTGAAGTGTAGTAGGATCATTCTGTGTATCCCTTCCTTTGTTTGCATCATTAGACATCTTCTTCCCATTATCACGGCATTCAAATGCCCGATGACCTTCCTTTCCACATTTAAAACATTTACTTGTCCCTTTAAGACAACTCCCTCCATGTTTCTTTCCACACTTTGAGCATAAGGGAAAGTTCATCTTCTTTTCCGTGTGCTCTTTAGATTTTTCTTTGAATTCCATCTTCCTCTTCTTATCAAACCCATGTGACTGATGGGTTACTCCAATCTCCATCTCGACTTTGAGAGCACATCGAACGATTTCCTCGTAGCTATTGAAGTCCCTTATGGATAACGCCCTTCGAAGACTTGGTTTTAAGCCACTAAAGAATCGATCGATCTTACTCTCAGGTTGGATAATAATACCAGAAGCGTACCTTGCAAGTCTTGTAAAATTTTCTTCATAGGTACTAACAGATTCATCATCCCTTTGCTTCAGTTCAAGGAACTCTTTCTCCATCTTTGTTCGGAGAATACGAGGGAAGTACTTATTGAAAAATAAGTTCTTGAACTCGTCCCATTCCATAGACTCGATTTCATCCCTTTGCCTCGTATTCTTAACAAGATTCCACCATTGATCCGCATCTCCTTCCAAACGATACACTGCTAGGATGACTTTATCATGCTCAGAACATTGAAGAACTGAAAATATCTTTTCAGTAGTACTAATCCATTGTTCAGCAACTAATGGATCAGTAGACCCGCTGAAAGATGGTGGACGCTGCCTCATGAAGGATTCAACAGAATGTTGCTCCCTTCTTTGTTCGTTTGGAAATCCTGCATGATTCATAGCTTGAGAAAGTTGTGTGAGCATGGCTACAAGATTTTGCATTCCAGCTCCCATATCGTTTGGTTGCTCAGGGGGACAATCATTGCATTGCCCATCGCATTCCGCATTAACACGGTTCCTTCGGGTTCCAGCCATTGACTAAAACCAAGAAGAATAGTTTGAGCAACACTAATTATAATAGGAAACCACATAATTCAAGAATAAAATTTTCATGCTTAAGGTCTTATCCTAGGTTATTCAAGGCCATTTCTAAAACACTAAGATTGTGTTCTATGCTTAGACTTATCCTTAGGGTTCTTACTAAGGCTTTCACATCCTAGTTTCCAAAGGTTGACTATACCTTTCCTCTGATACCAACTATAACGACCCATACTTTACATACATTGTTAATACTTCAAAATTGAAGCACACTTATTACATCATATGACAAAACCACAAAGGACCGTATAGGTATAGTGTCTTAAGAAACTGGGAAACATAAACAACTGGTTCATAAATCTTCTACAGTGTCTCCCATTTATTTCATCATATCTAGGGTCCCTTTTAGCATATTCTACTTAATATCCATCTTCCTGACCTGGGGAAAAGAAAACATAAAAGGGTGAGCTCAAATGCTCAGCAAGGGCAAATAAAGGAAATAAAAATCATATCATATCTTTTTGAAAATCAAAACCTGCAAAAGAGATCATAATATCTTAACATGGAATAAATCATAGAAGTGAAAATGAGATCCCCATAACATAAAACTTGAAACTTTGTGGCATGCACACATAATCATGGAAAATCATTTCTTGTTAGTTGTGACTCATTGCCAAGACTATCTTAGTGGACAAAGTCCCTTTCTGAACCGAGTTCACTCCTCGTTTCAGTCCTGTATCACTGAACCGAAATAACCTTCCGTTCCAGCCATGTCTATCTCATGAGATATAAAATCATTACCCAATGCATTGGAGGGAGATATAGGTCCCACCCATCTTATAATGAATCCTTTCTTATGTGTGCCACATAATCATAAAACATGCATCATCGCATAACATATGTAACAAAAATGGGATTCTTGAAACATCATGACATCATAAATCAATTAATATATGATAAAGGAATTCATAAACATAATTCCATCACAACATAGTCAAACCAATGTAAAAATATGGATAGAAACAGAACCCTTTATTATCTTAGATGGAAAATAATTTTGATAAAACACTTGAATTGAATTCTTGAGGAAAATATCCTTTCTTCTTCAAAAACATTTTTCCTTTCATAACATGTCATACAACTTTAAAATAAAAGAAGTTGAATAAAAATAAACTTGAAAAATTGTAAAGGAAGCTTCTTGGAAATAATGTTTTAAAAATCCATTCATGCCGTATAAGTTAAAAAAAACATTCTTCGTACTTTTGTCGGAAAAGTCAAAAAGTACCTCGTACGGAAAAACGACAAAAGATTCCTTTCATATTCTTTACTAAAAACTCACCTAAGGGTAAAATTGGATTTAAACTATTTCAAGTGGATGGAAACAATATTACATATTGAGGGAACATGGATGTGGATGATAAAATACACCCCAGTAAATACTTACGAATAAACAATCTCGGATAAAAATGAGATTGTGATATTTCCCTTACCTTAGGTCCGATTTGCTTTGTTCGTGTCCGAAGCTCCTGTATAATGGTTTAAATAATGTTATTGACTTATTCCAGAATCATACATATTGATATGAGATCATATATGGTCATATTATTAGCTTCTTGTTAGTAATATTTCATTGTTACTTGTTACTCGGGTCTTTATAACTTTTTGTTCTTATGCGTGTTTTGTCGAATAAATTCTTATTCTTATCTTTAGGTTATAGATAATTCATTTCCAGAATGGTATTAGTGTAGTATATACCATATTCATTCATTCAATTCATTTATATAATCATTATGAAATGAAGATCATGTAGAACGAGTCGCATCACATCGTGGAGACGGTATTCCGTACGTACGCATGAGTGATGATATCGTTCCTATGATCGTGGAATTGTATTGGAGTATATATATATATTATTTCAGTATCAATATTACTTAATAATAATCATATATAGTTACTGATTACACCATTATACCCATCCTTGTAAGGTGATGGTGGAAAATAGATTACACCACGGCGTGGAGACGGTATTCCGTACGTACGCACGCGCGGTGATTTCATTTTTCCGTAGGATGGATAGAAGGTGAATTAGGGTTGTTTCATATTTATAATAACATATCAGTATGTAAGTAATACTGATGTTATTACTTTATCATGAAACAACTAAAGAAGAAGAAGTTGAAGAAGAAAGAAATTGAAAAGATCGGTAATGGATATTACCTCTTCTTTGGAACGCCTTTTTGAATCCTCCACTTAAGGAACTAAGATTGGTCTTTGGAGAAGACCAGGACCTCTAGGATTATTCTAGGGAAGTGGAGAAGGGAAAATGGCAGGGGTTGGCCGAGCTTGAGTGCTCAATTTGGTGTGAGGAGGAGGGGGAGGAGGTGCCCTTTTATAAGGGAGGAGAGGGGCACCTTAGGAATATCTCAAAATATTATTTTATATTAAAGTCAAAATCGGTTTATAATGGTTCCAAAGGGTCTTATTTCGAAGATAAAGTGGGGATGGGTCGAAATACTATCAACCAATAGAATTTAGACAAGTTTAGGATATTATTTTAACCTTATCAATTAAATTTAACTCTAAGTTAAATAATTTAACTTTTACCATGTCTTTTTGTTTTCTTTCACTATATGGTTAATACACTTACTATAACATGCCAAACGAACCCCAAATTGTTTATTATTAATATATATATCCTTATCTAAGTCATTTGGCCGAACCTTAGATTTTTAGGAATAAAATAACAATTAATAATATAATATTTGATTTAAAAACTATTTTGTGTCAATTTTGACACTATTTGATATATGATTTTTGTCAAAGTCATAACAGAATTATATGTTCGAACCAAGTTGATTAAATCAATACTAATATATCATAGTAACCTAGAAAATTAGTGGAATTCATAAAAAGTCTTAAATTACATTTATTTTGGTATTTATATTATCAATTTTGTCAATATTTCATTAATAAGATAATTACTGCATCATCTTTGTGTCATAAATAAATTAAATTATTTGATGTCTAAAAATTACAAATAAAATACCATAATGTAGAAAATCTTTTTATCTTTCTAATGAATATTTACAATCGAATTTATCTTATTTATAAACCCATATTAAAAATGATTTACTTATTAAACTTTGATTTTAACTATTTTAACCCTTCTTTAAATAAATTAATAATAAATGTCCTAATCTAATCCAAGTGGGCCTAAATGGTCATATTTTGTTCCTATGTTTGTTTTTGGTCGAATTACACTTGTCCAATAGAATTAGGACATGTGTTAGGGTAATATTAATATCATATTTACCCTTAGTTACCCTATTTACTATTAACCGCGGTAAAAATAGTAAAAAGTTACTATTCACCAAAAAAATATTTTCATCTCATTGAACCACATTTTAGTCCTTGATATTAACCGTGTCTCTCGGATTTTCGAAATTCCATTCACAGAAGCGGTAAAATTAAGTTTTATGCAAAATTCAGTTTTTAACCTACCACTTAGTGGTTTCACTATTCATCAAAAATTGAAAGTTTTCAGAAAAATACCAAAATTTCACCCTAGGCTAATTTCGATATTCTAAGTCCAAAAATGAAGTCCATTTTGAAAAATAAAATTTATAAAATTTCAAAAAGTGGTTATTACTATTCATAACGGCTAGTTTTAATAGCATATTGTTGTTTAGTGAAACTCGGTATTGCGTACGACGCAAGCTATCGAGGAAGGTCGTGATTGCGTGTAAAGCAAGCCAAGAAAGTGTTGTGTAGAAAAAGATTCCTTTGATGATTTATATAACATAAAAGTCTCGGGTGTTACAGTACTCTCACCTAAGATATATTACCCTTGTTGACCATCTTAAAGATTTATCATCTAAGTAATTTCATGATTTATATCATGGTCAACTTCTATATGCGAATCATTCTATGACTAAATACATCAATCTACACTTAATCCATCCAATTAGAATCATATTAAAAATAAATAGTTTCATGTACTCAAATGGTCCTATACTCCATAATATTACTTCAATACCAAATAACCATCCCTCTTGGATTTTTCTCATCAAAACCAAAGCCTAATCATGTTAATATCTTATCCATTGTATCACCTCATGTGAAATGATGTCATGTCAAAGAGGCTACATATACCTTTTATGTTCATGAAATGTAACTCACTTCTATATATGTAAATCATATTTGTTCTAAATAGTACATATAAACCACAATGATAATTATAAATCCATTATTCCCATATCTATGTATCTCATAATCCATGGATAACCCCTCTGATTTTTTACCCTCCACATTACTTAGCTCATGTAAATCAGGTCACCCAACACACTAACTGTAATCCATATCTCAATACAACTAGACTACCCCACTAAAAAAATATTGCATATCTCATATAAGTCATATGTCATTAGAAACCACTATGTTCTTATGAAAATATACTATATTAAATCACATGGTAAACTTCCCACTCTATAGTATCATTTGTTCATATACGTCATGTATCATATTCAAAACCCACTCCCCCTCTAGCGCATTGATTCTCACTAGGAACACAAATATAGAACTACCCCTTCAATAATAAAAATTCTTTGGTCGGTCCATATTAGGCCTCTATAAGATGGATTCAACCCCTGAAGGATCATATTATCATATGATATCACATATATAATACATTCACACCCTACTTTGATTTTCCTCACGTATACCATAGAATCATGGTTTGGATAATATTAATAGCACAAAAAATATATATATGAGCATTTCATATAAGATATTGTTGAAAAATTAAATAAATGAATGTATATTATTTTGGAATCAGTACCAAAATCTTCCATGAGGGGACTATTACTACGGTATCAATTATATGTACCGACATATATGGGTCTCTATGATTCTCAAACACTATGGTGCATCATATACATCATCGAGGAGAATATCATTATTGATACACATTATACATAATTATAAAAATAGTAAATTATAGTTTAAATATGTTTTATGACATTTCTTATTATATAAAAAAACACCATATTATATTTTTCATCAATTTAAATAGTCATAAAATCTATTTTTAGTTATATAAATCACACAAAGTCAAGAAAATGTCACACTAATCCAATCTATTAATCATGATGCATGTAAATTTGCCACCTCCCATAATATGATGATCCATTAAACCAAAACTATACTCTTTCATATCTATAAAGATAAAAATGGAATTAACTCATAAATCATACATCCACAACACTTGTGTGTCACCATAGGTATTAACCATGCAGTTATGACATAAAAAACAAAAAAATCATATCATATGTCCTGGTTAACATGAAATTCTGATAGAAAAATGGTTTTTTCTAATGCACTAAAATGATATAAATCAAAATCCCTAATTTATCTCTATGTTACATCTCTTCAATGCTGAAAATTATAGGTCAAAAAAGTATGATACATTCAATGATATCAATAACATTAATTCTTTAACAGAACAATGTAATGGTACCACCCTAGTACATGGAACAATGATCGAATAAGGATGTTTTAACATCTAATGTGTTCCTCCCAATATTCAAAAGGCATCCGACTTGATGTTCGGGTCTAGGGTAGTACAATGGGTTTATTATACCCCATATAATAGTGTAAAATAAAAATAAAAATTATCATTTATATTATTTTATATTAACCAAAATATATGAAATATTAATAAATAAAAAAATAATAATACATTTAATGTCTATGTATACAATCATACTATGTGATTGGACACCCACCCAATAGACAACATACACAATATGAATACATAAATTAATAAAATTATAATATTATCCACTACATACCCAATCCCCACCTCATCTAAATATTGAACCCCGCCTAAGATATAATACACAAATATTATATCATATACCTTTACCTAGACTAAACATGAAACAAGTGCTTCCATATAAGGTATATCAGTCTTACGGCCTCCAGAGAATGGTGTGAGTACAACTATGTAGGGAACCACCAATGTGGTCTGATACATATCCTATAAATGTAGTTTATGTGAATTTTGAATTCCTTGATGAACAAATAAATGTGAAAAAGTATAACTAAAAACCACTTTAGTTCTATAGGTTTTGATATATTACCCATGATAGATACAAAATTACTTCTTCCATGCCAGAGTATCTTTAGGAACATCACTGAATTGTTCCTATAAATATTGATCCCAATGACCATATAATAACAAGTGTATCGACTTGATCTAGTGAAAATCTCAATTTATTCATGCAGTATCAACATAACTATGATATCTAAGGATATATTCAAGGAATCCTATTATAGAACGTTGTAACACAATCCATAGGTGGTGATACTAGATTATATATAATCATTTGGTATCATTATTGAACACTAAGTGGTAATCCTAAGTGTTTAATAGTAAACATGAATAACTATCAATCAATATGAAAAAATGATAAGAATTTAATGGAAATAATGTGGCATCACCAAAACATAGGAGTAAATATTATGAGTTTTATATTCACCAAGATCCATGTTGTTACCTCTGAGGCATTCAAATGTGATTCAATATAAATGGAATTAATTTTAAACCCTTAGGAGGATATTATTAGGATTACCTATGGTAATAAATATCAACATAGAATCAGGTTATAAGGTGAAACCAACATTAATCATGAATCATTTCAACCTGAACCATCTTAGGTATCACTGTATCAGTGGGACAACCATTAGGTTCCCATTAGAAAAATCAATCATGAAAACCAATCACGGGTTTAGTCATCTCATATTCATATATCATGTAAGCACCAACCACTCAGTTATAATATGTTCCTCATCCTAATCATGATTATCATATTAGCTCACTATCCATATAAGGTAGCCCTCATTATCAATCCTCTAAAGTTGTGGAAAAAACCCCATCATTATCCCAATGACATATCCATTTTTGTCTTAACACCTAAAAAATCAGTATCCACCTTAGGGTCTACCCACACTAGTAATCATATGTTAGTGTAGGGGGAACAAAAACTCTATAGTCATCTATTATAGACCCATAGATCTTTTTCATCAAATTTTTCTCACATGGATTCTACCTATGTGACTAACCTCAAATAATCAATCACATATACATAGAGGACACTACTGTAACCATTAAATAGGCCCAATATGTCACATTCATTTAATTAATTTCAGTAATTTAATTTACACCTCCCAATGACCATGTATCTCATATTATAAAGATAAAAAAATTTCTTGGGGAATTGGAGGATGGGGATATCAAGACATTTCCAAGATCCTTCATGGCCTTGTAATTATTTTCAGTTTAGGAATAGTATTTTAATTTCAATTAAACAATTTTTATAATGTTATTGGTTATAATACCTTCATGTGGATAAACCATATGACAAGGAACAAATGCAATGAATTATATCATAGTGTATATGCTTATGGAATAACTACCTCTATAACTGACTTATACTATTTGATTGTTGAACAATAATTCTCTCCCAAGATCATTTAATTCTTGTACACACTTTCATCAAAATAAGACGAACCTATTTCAAGGAAAAATATCCAAAATATACTATAAAAATTTATTTAATTTTTATTCAGTTCATAAACAAAAATTAATCTAATTTATAAATTAATTTAATTATTTATAAATCCTATAATCTCATTTATCAGAACATTATCACTAAAAACAACAAGAATTGGGGTGTTAAACTCTTGCAATAAAATATAAAACCTGCATTGTAAAAATCCACGAACCATACATACACTCTAATAGAAAAACAAATCTACTTTAGATATTACCCTATAGAAATCCATGGACCAATATACCAAAACCCAAAAAGAGTTTGTTAGTGCACAAAAATCATCTCATATCCATAAATGTGTAATAATTTAGAAATCCCCAAAAATAGTCATCCAATTCCATCATGGATATGAAGATTTAAAAAAAATTAAAGTAAAAAAAATTAAATCATGAAAATAATATGGATAAACAATAATAGAAAATAGATGTTGATGAAACACACCTCTTAAACTGTGAAATTGACACCCAAAATTCCCCAAATAAAAGGGGAATGAAGGGAGAATCTTTTGAACCATCCCTATTCACATTCCATTAGATCTAAGTAGAAAGGGCATAATAACATATAACAAACAAAACCTGAAACATTTATTTTCTAAGAACATGTTTCAAACAATGACCAACCTATAAAGTTGTCCCTCACCCCTTTTTTAAAGATTTAAATTATGAATCCCTACTTCATGACATGAATGGCCTATAGAAGGTCCCTGATATATATTGATAATTAATACTCACTTCTGATGATCTCATGAATATTGAAATTTTCAACCATTCCTTAAAACATGTCTAATGACACCCTAAATTTATTCTAAAACTCTCAAAACCTCATTCTAATACATGGTTCCCATCCACCATCCAACAAACCTAAATAATATTTTCTCACTAAATTTCATAACCGATCAAATCATGGGAACTGAAATCAATTATGAGTTGTACCTATATCAGATGATCCTATTGAATCTAAATGAATAATGGAATCCAATATTCCATGTGGAAACCATCAATCATAAATGAAATATTTCAGTCATAGTGACTGATTTCCACATCATAATGTTTTTTGAATAATTAATATAGAAGAAAAGATATGTTTTAATGGAAGGATAGATCATTTTTATTATGATTCATACCCTTGGTAATTTGGATATGGTTTTGATTTATCATTTGTATTTTTATTTTATATTATACATTATATTAATAATATGACTATATTTTATTTTATTTTACTTATCTTATAATATATATTTCACTTTCATATCATTAAATTTAACACAATGATCAAGGTGAGAAAGAATAATGGTTAATCTAGGCGAACTGGATGGTGTTTCATCTAATTCTTTGAATATTTCTCATTAAGGTCATTTTATAGAAATATTAATTCAAATAATTATTGTTTTGTGTGTTTTTTATAGTTTTAAGGTCCATTTTCATGCTATATGTTTATCTCCCATGTATTCTAATGTACCCTTCTATCACCAAATTATCTTAGAATATATTAGTCACAAATTATTTCTTTAACGAAAATATGTATATTCATCATATGGTGTCTATTATGGTGAACTATCAAATGAGGTTTATTTTTTTGGCATTTTGAAAAGAAGTTGTGCCTTTATTTTATATGGGGGACCTTGGGTGGCATTTCATTTATATAAAAAAACATTTAGTGGTATGTATTTTATCACATGAATGAGTGTAAATAATATGTATAAAAATTACCATCTATAGTGAGACAATTAAGGTTATTTTTTAAACTAATAAAATTGTAGCAATGTTATACCAAACATATTTTATTTTGTCTTACATGAATATTTCATTTGATTCATTAATTTCAATAAACATTCACATAACCTGTATTTCATTTTCATTAAAACACTTTAAAATAAATATGAATATGAAAAATGGTAGGAAATAGTTTGTGTGTGTGTGTTATCTTTGATCATTATCTGAAAAACATGTTCATCTAACATATATTCTTGAAATAAATTCTCTAAACAATTTTAAATTAATAATTTTATACTTGAAATACACATATAAGTCCCTCTATGGAACCTCATGTCCTCTTAAAAACAAAATATCCTAAGCTATTTTATTTTTTTGACCCCTTCATTCGAAGTAATTGAGCTGACCTAGTGATACAATCACTTCTCACCCAAATATCATCATTTACACCACGTGATAGAGGTAGTCCTATCATGAATTCGATAGGTATATTATCCAATTTACTACATGGAATTGGTATGTGATGTGCTAAACTCTATGGTCACTAGAATTTCATATCAGTCTGCTAGAATGTAAGGAATCATGAAATAAATAATTCAATCAACCACCTTATCCTTGATCACTAATATCAATCTATAATTCAATGATTCATATTTTTAGCTCATTGATACATTATCCAACTTAATAAAAGTCCATTGTGCATCAATTTGGGCCTCAGAGCAACAGAATGACCAATATACCTCAGAATGTAATTTGTACTAGGGGAAACAGACCAATCACCTGAGGTCTCTCCACTATCAAGTATTTTACTAAATCACAAGAAATGTTTTTGGGTACTTTCCCAATAAATATTAAAAAAACGATTAATCAACGTCTAAACATGACATGAACCCCAACACGTTTTCCCCATAAATTTCTATAAAAATATCATCAAATGGAACTATCAAAGGCTGGTCCTCTACTAATTCCATTAAGACATTAGTTATTAACATCCTTATCAATAATTTAGAAACCAAATTAATATTTCCATGTGTATTTGAAATATCAAAATTAAAATTATGAACATACTCAACCCAACATCTCAATAATATGCTCAGTTATCCCTTAATTAAAATATTGTTTGATATAATATTATCTAAATAAAAATTGAACCTCTGACCGAAGAGGTAGTAGATCCAACACATAATAGACTGCATATTAGATTCCAACTCAAGGTCATGAGTATGATTGTTCATATCATAGGGGATCAATTGTAATGAACTTTAGGACCCCACCTAAATCCATTATATAATATGGTATTCTAATCACATACTTGAGGTATCACAATAAAAATGTTAGATCGAAACCATCATAGGGATAATCATAATAGGAGCCAAAGAAAATTAATCAATTAATTCTTAAAATTATCTTTGAATATTAACATATCATTTTAAAATAACACAAAAGTGGTTTATATCTATCAGAGGGGATGAAATCATGTATAATTTATGGTGACCTAGTCCTTTTACATATATCATTACATGGATTCATGCATAAACATCTGATAAAAATATCAAAATGATCATGAAGCCTATTGTATTTGGAATAATAGGTTTTTAATACATAAATAAATTATTTAAAAAATTAAATAATTATTTTATTATCTTTAGTTAGCTCCAAAATTACATATATAAACGAAAAAAAATATAGGATAACCTAGGGAATAAGTAAAAGAAAAAGGTGATCAATAAATCCTTGTATGTTAATAAACATGATAACAACGCATAACATAGGAATCAAAAATCATAACCTAATATCATAATGGGAAATGATCAGGGATAATAATATTTGATAATATAATAAATAACATGGAACCATTATATCACATAAATACATGAATTTTGTAGCAAAATATAATATTATATAAACAAAAGGATAGGATAAAATCTAAGAAAACCTAACAATTTTGTCAGAGTTCTATCACAGGATATTTTTACTCCCTAATCATTTTCATAATATCTCATGAGACAAAAAAAATTACCCTATTTTTTTGAGCACTATATTGGAATATCCATTGTAACATTTACTTGATTATTTTTTCTATATAAAAATATCAATCATAAGGCATACAAATAGTATTTAATTATAGAAAAAATGGGTGGCATAATCTGGCCTCAAATCATAATAAAGGTATTTTTCAAAAATATTAGATTGGGATAACGGAAATATATATTATTGACATTTATATGTGATTTGATATTATTATTTACCCAAATATGATGTTCATTTGATAAAACGTCATGATTATTGTATATAAAACTTCCCCTTAATCGGGTAATATATTAAATAAAACATTTTGAAAAATCCACATAAAGAATATATTACCCCATAAAAGTAAAGTATAATAAAGAAGTTATATATATAAGTAAAAAATTAAAAAAAATTTATAATAATTTAATAATATTAAATATATATAAAAATTATGTTATATAGGGAAATGTCATAACCTGATAAAATAATGTACCTCAGATAGATCTCTTACCTCATCTTCCATAATTATCCTTCACTTGCACATAAAAACCTGAATAATAATATTAAATTCACCAATTACTTAATTAATAACATTTTCCACAAATATTTTGTTTATTATAGTTTTATTTTTTTCATTTGTAATCATTTCAACAAGATGTGATGTTCAATTTAATTATTTTGAAAGTGTTCATTTCCTGGTCCCAATGTTAGACCACTTGGGGATAATTATTTATTTTCTTATCAAACAAGAATAAAATAAAAGAGGTGAAATTAAATGGTATTATTTTCCTTCCATATGTTAAAATATTTCCATATAAACTTTTTTTATAACATAAACATGATTCATTTATTAAAAATGTTATCATTATACAATTAGTTCACATAGTGGGTTTTAAAAATAATCATAAAATAGTTTTGTATTACTGAATATAAAATCTATATATTCATTAATAAAAAAGAAATTAGTTTTAATATAATTATTTTTTCCTTATAAATATATAAAATTAAAATTATGACTTTTTTAAGGCATTTGATATAAAAGAAGGTAGTTTTTATGAAGGAGGACAACCAACCACGTTGTAATCAACACCTTCCTTTAAGAATAAATTGTTGTGATATCAGAAGATTGGTATTAAAATATAATAATTACATTTCAAATTTTTTTTCTATTAGTGTAACTACATATCAATGGATGGAGAACATATAGTATTGTTATATGAAGAAAAAAACTAAAATATTCTAGTTGATATTTTTATATCTTCCTTCGGTTGCCTGTTCTTATGCTAAACCATAAGGCTTATTCAAATATAATTTCGATGAGTCCATAGGAACTAGAATTTTGGTGAGGGGATTTGGAAATGGGTTGGGATTAATATTTGATAGCTCCTATACATTGAAATTATAAGAATAGTTTATGAGTGGTTGTATTTATAATGGGATGAGTGACGCATTTTTAAATATTATATTCATTACAATATAATTTTGACTCATGACTACTAATAGTGATTATTTTTGCGATTATATATTATAACTGGTTCATTTCAGTTTGAACTAATGCGTTCTTATATTATCCATATCTCATATATTTATGTATTTAGCTTATAATGTAAAATATATTATTTTTCCAGATTTCAATATTTTTCAAAAATTCATCAATTTTCATAAAATAAAAAACAACTCTAATGATTTTTTTAATGTCTAGATAAGAAAAATGTAAAAAAAAAATTGAAAATATTTTTATAGAATGATATATTTTATTTTAAAATAATATCATCTTTTATTATTAAAATATTAATTTTAATATTATGATCTATTTCTTGACCATTTGAAAAATTATTTATGGTATCATAAAATTATTTTCATCATTATTATAAAACATAATATTAATTTATAAACCAATTTTTTAAAAATAAATATAATTTCAAATCATTTTATTTTTTAATAAATATTAAAATACAATAAAAAATATTTTATAAAAATATGAACCCATGTTTTTTAATTTTTGAAACATTTTTTACTTGTTTCATTATATAAATATTCAATAATTTCATTTTATAAGATAACTAAATATTAAATAAATGTTCATAGGTGATTTTACTATTCTAATGGTCATGTTACTCTTCCAATGATCATATTATTATTCCAATAGTAATATTTTTAATGTATATATAGGTTCAATACATACAATAAATACATCATATTTCATTAACTCTCAAATCAATACTATTATATGTCAATGTTATATATATTTATTCATATTCAAAATGAATATTTCATTATGACCATTCTGGTTCATTCCTATAGTGTTGTTCATGAGTGCGATTATTCTGGGATATCGAGCATATCCATCATTTCCTATTATTGTTATATTATTATATTTTTTTGTTTCATTGTAATATTCTAAATTATAATATGCATTATTATTATAAAATTGTAATTATTAGATTAATATGATAAAATATATTTGGTTTCACCATGTGGGGTATGGGAATTATGTATCATATTTTAATATATGACAAAATTAAATATTTATAAATGAAATTACATTAATAAAATTGGGGATAACTACATTCTTCCCACCTTAGTAAATTTCACCCTTAAATTTTAAATTTACATAATATGGTTAATAAATATAACTGTAATTATGCCTCAGGGATTCTTGATGTTATCTTGTACCCTCCAAATACCCACAGTTTTAACATTGTATTTTGATTATGCTAGTTGTCTTTTTGTGTAGAGATTTATCTATGTGCATAATATCTTCTTCGACATATCCTCATAAGATATATCATATTATTAATGTACCACCTCTAAATTAAATACACATGTAGTATCCGATATAAAAATTCTCTAGAGGGATATGTGGAATAACTCATGTTATAGAAAATGGGTTGGTGAGAGTGCTAGTCAATATACAATAGCATCTATGCAAGAAATAATATTAAAGGGATTGTTATACTAGGGTAGGAGCTAACACTTCTTCCCAGATATCATGTCTCTCTCCCATGGCGATATATAGAGGAGCACTATTATCTCCAACCTCAAAATCCATTACTTAGCTATGATTCTCAATACATCTCTTATATCGACTATTAGTAGAACCCATGTGTTGATTAATTATCTTTAAATTTTCCTCAACAAAATCGAACAGTTTAGGTCCCAACATCTTAGGTTCACCAACCTCATAACATCATGTAGGTGTTCTATATTTCTTCTCACAAATAGATACATATGGATCCATTAATATTATTGAGTTGAAAATATTGTTTTCTAAGAACATGAACATAGTAAGATACAAATCCAACCCTCCATATAAGTCCATCATGAATACCCTCAACATTAACTGCAATGTTTGGATAGCCCATTTAGATTTTCCACTAGTTTGGGGGTGGTAATACATACTGATGAGAGATTTAGTGTTTAGATTATGTTGTAGACTTTTCCATATCATATGAGAAAGTCATAGTTCATGATCAGGAATAATAGATATTTTTGTTCCATATATCCTTAAAACTTATCTAATGTATATCCATGCAAGTTTATATAAAGATAATTCCCCTTAAATATTGATTTATTGACCATTCTGTTTGACAAAGTCAACCAAAACTCATCTGGAATAATTTCTTCTAGATATATTTAAAATACAGGAAAAAGTAAATGGTGATTATATATTATTTCTATTTTGGTATGGGTAATTTTTATATCAACCACTTATACTTTTAACTTTCCTCATTCACCTACTTACAGAATATTCATTTGATGCATATTATGTGATCTCCTTCTAAATAGTGCACCATCAATAGTTCCCCTTGGGAACTTTTTAAATCATTATATCCCTAGAGTAATGGAGAAGGATCGCCAATATGAACCCTTCATTAGATCCTTCTTTTTCTCGGTATTTGATGGAAAACATAATTGTGAAAAAACTCTTATAACACAGTCTTCATCAATTTTTAACTCTGGGGTTTTTTATTTTCATAAATATTCTCCCTTAATATATTTTTCTATTCCATAAATTTGTGTTTAATTTTTATTCTATAAAAGGGATGGTTAAGAAAACATATTAATGATATTTTTATCCATATAATTTTAATGTACTATAATATTAGATCCCCCTTAATTATAATCCTTTATACGTTTTCTATTCCTTTCTAGTTAGATAATCATTAACATTTATTTCTTTCAAATTATGGTAGTGTATTTATCGGTCAATGTCAATGATCATCTCAAACACATTTTTTAGCACATACTTAACATCTTCTATTAGAATATACACATGGAGATATTCTAATATATATATATATATATATTTCAATTTTCATTCTATATAAAAATAAGTATGGTTTTAAAAATTAATATCAATGAATCCATCTCCAGATCAAACGTTGGAATTTTATACTCACGAACATTCAATCACATTGAGGATTATTCAATCACATTATATTTTTTCATTAATAAACTACCAATGTACTTTTAAGCATCATTATTGGGCCCCAAAAATATAATCTAAAATTTAATGTAATAGTAGAAGGGGGTACTTATCATTTATCATGGTTTTTCTTGTTTATATTAATTAATGAAGTCAGTAATTGACCTATCCTTTTTTTAAAGAAGAGGCCTAGCACACACCATAGTGAATCACTTGGGAATATAAAACTATTTTTATGGAATATATTATTACTACTTCGGCACATCAAAATAAATAGTTTCTATTATATTTTGACTCATGGATAATGGATGGTATCTAGATATAATTTCAATTGATAACTCAACCCACCTATCTAGAGGAAGACCAAGAAATTTCTTAGGGAATACATCAAAATAATCCCTCACAATGGGAATATCAACAATTATGATTCTCTTATTTTTAAATTTTTTTTATATATTCATACTCTGAATGAAATATTATCCACAGAATATATAATTATTCCATATGACATTATTCCACCTCCATTCACTTGTATATATTTGGAGAACGTCATGAATGTGATGAGTGATCTCCATATCTATATAGTTGATGTTGGATTTATATAATGATGTTTAATAATTCCCCAATAGATCATAAAAATATAATAATGGAAATAATAAATTTTTCTAGGGAGTTTTATTCCATAAACCTTAATCGAGGAGGGGTTAGATACTGGGGATGAAATTGTTCATATATTTTTTGGTCTAAAATGTATTTCAAACCCAATATTTAGAGGTGTTGTCTGAATAGATTTACTAAACATGATGATATTAATGAATTAATATAACTATAATATTATATCACATTTGAATTCCATGAATAGATAATGATTCCTCCTTTCATAATTTGATACAGGTATTAGTCATTTACTATATAAATATTAAATATAGTGTGGATAATAATCAAATTATAAATTATATAAGATGTCATACTTGAACATATAACGAATAACTTATGAATGTCACATAAATACTGATTTATGAGTCCTGAGGTTACAATCTATGTTACCAATCGTAATTTACCTATTATGTTTTCAAGTTTAAAATTTTATTTTACTACATCATAAAGATTTATTTAGATTTTGTGAATATTCCGAATAATAAACTAAGGTGTTTCAAAACATGTGTTCCATAAGGAATATTTTTTATACAACAGTTGACTATTGAGTTAATACCCATTGTTCTCTTTTCAGGGTTATAACCCCCAAATACAACTTTTCCAGAATGACATCTACATTAACTATACACACAAGGATGTAATTTCGTGGAACCCTCTCACTCTATAAGTCAAATTAAATCATGAGATCATCATATACTTTTATCTATCCACAGGGCTATCATTATAGTATTATATTAATAATCTATAAAAAACAATACCTTTTATTTAATACCAATTGTAGAGATCAAATAATTTTACACATATCATTTCATGGTTTTAAAAATTCATATATGATAAAAATGAAAAAAAGATTGTGAGGGAAATTTTATTTGGAATAATAGGTTAATAATAATTAAAAAAGAAACTATAGCATAAAATCATTTCTTTATTGTCGTTAATGTGGTGCAAAATACATTTTATCTCCTAAAACAACAAAGGATAACCTAGGTAACACATTAAAGAAAGGGGTAATCTCTAAATCCCATTAAGGGTTTAAACATGACAAAAAATAATAATATATGGATAAAAAGGATTACAATTATATCATAAATTAATAATATCATGGGTAATTATATGGTAGAATAACATAAATATCATGGTTTCATAATATAATGGAAACATAGGAATGTGGTAGCAATATAAAATATTATAAAAACATAATTTATGGTTGACCATAAAGAAAACATCACATAGTGGACAGAGTCCCTTCATAGAATAGGGTTACATTCCAATAGAAGTCATGATTTATCTTGAGAAAAAATAAGTTCCGAAATCATTTAATCACTATCTAGGAACAAAAATCACATAATGTAGATGATATTTCTTAAATGAAAAATCCATCCCAATTTATAAGCATAATAAGTACACAATTAATGAAATTGATTTTACATTCTTATCACACTTTATAATTATAAGATATTTCCTAATAATTCCATATTGAATATTGAATTAAATATTTTTTATATTCATATCTGATTACATAATCATATTCCTCAATATATTTTACACATTAAAAATTTCCTGATTAAGGGATACAGAAGTGACCGTAAATCTTGTTTGATTTTAATGAATATATTTTTGGAAAAAACATAAGGAATATATTTACCAACAAAAGGAAAGAGGAATAAGAAAAGTTTATATTTCTGAAAAATATATTAAAAATTTATAAATATTTGATAACCTAAAATAGGGATAATATGTTATTTAGAGTTTGATAAGCAATTTAAGAAAATATGGTTTTTCAAATAGATCCCATTCCATTGGTTCCAGAATAATTTTTAACATGACCTTAAAAACTTGATTAATCAAATAAAATTCATTAATTAATTATTTTATAACCTTTTTAAACCATATTTAAATTATTATTATATTATTAATTTTATTTATAACAATATTCATGAGACATAATGTATAATTTCATTTTTCTGGGGGCATTTGTTTTATGGTACCAATGGAAAATAAAGTGAAGATAATTTTTGATGTTCTTGTAAATTGGGACTATAATAATAGATTTAAATTATATGGAATAAACGTATTTCCATAAATTTTAATGTTTCCAAATTTATTTATGTCTTCTATCATAGGGTTGATTCATTTAGTAAAAATGACTATGTTATACTATTAGTTCATCCATGGAGGAGGTGAGCCAACCCTATTATGAACAATGATATAATTTACGAATAAATTTGGGTTAGGGTGTGGTTAATATTCAATAATAATAATAAAATATACATATTTTTAGTATACTTATGTTACTATGTTTAGTTTCATGGAGAACATGTTGGGGTGGCCCATGCAGAATAAATGTTGATGAGGTTTTTTGGAAATTATAAATATTATATTGGTTAAAAACTCTTAGAACACCCATTAATGATCTATGAAATAGTCTATCGATGATTATATAAGAACTGATACATGATGGATAGTATTAGGAATATATTTGGGTTGAATTTTAGAATTCTCTATGGCTAATAAGTTGTGAGGAGAAGCGGTTGTGAAGGGTTTTATTTATAAGGGGGATATGTGAGTTTTTTAATATGATATTCATTGTTATATTATTTTTCCCCAATATTAAAATTAATGATGAGTATTTTTATTATATAAATTAAATGGAGCATGTGGGTTTCAGCTAATGGGGATTATGTAAATACACCTATGACAGTATTCCAAAATCGGTGGCTACATTATGAAATTTTCATAAGATAAAAGCAATAACATCATAAATATTGAATTGTTTATTTGTACTATAAAACTATATACATAGATTAATTACACATTAAATATTAATGTTTAAAATACACATATTATTTTCATTGAGGACACTACTGTTCAATTAATAAAATTCTTATATATCAATCATAATACATATAATCACATCCAAAGGAAAGGAATCTTAAGAAAGGGGTGAACTCAAATGATCAATAATGAGAAGCGTCCAATGGAAGATATAATTAATAGTTAATGAAAAATGAATATCTAACGGTAAGTACTAAACACAAATTCCATTAAATAAAAAATCAAAAAAATAATATAGAATGATTAAATGGTCATCAAATAATTCCATATAAATAATCAAATGTTCTTGAAAATTAACAGTGGTTATCTTAAATAATCAAGTAAGAAAATTAAAATTAATAAATAATATCATAATTAGGTAATTTATAATGTTGGAAAACATAAACATGACATCAATACCAAATTACTATACATATTAAATAAATGGGTATGGACTCATCCAAATAGTCAAACAAATATTTTCCATTAGACCTAGAGATGAATCAAGGGGCTTTATCATGCCCTTACCATTAGATAATAAGTCTGATGCATTACTATTATAAAAGGAGTGAAATACAATCAATATAAATATTCTTACTGAAAAACAAGCATATGAATTTTTCATAATTTCCATAATCAATGAACATATTCATAAAAAAACACATTAATATGGGGAATAGAATCAAAATAGTATATCCCCAATAAAAATAATAATAAAGAATCTAGAGAAATAATAAGGGTACAATCAGAAAAAAAAATACCCCAAGTTGAGAATATGTAAAATAATTGTTCTTTCCATTTATGAATATAAATACAATAAAAATTCATTAAAAACATTCTCGAGGAAAATAAAATTTTCACATTGAAAAATAATTTTTTTAAAACCAAAAATTTCGAAAATACTAAGAAAAAATTTATTACAATAATTTTAATGAAATATTTAATGGAAACATAAAATCAATTATTTTTCATGGAGTCAAGAAAATCCATTCATGTTGAGTACTTTAAAAAAGATTCCTTTAACATTATCTTCGAAAAATTAAAAGTAATTCATTCAGAATATGAAAGGAATATTACTTTTAAAGCATTTAATTAAAATTAAAACATGGTAAAAAATTAATATTTAATAATTATTGGATAATACAAAATAATTTAAATTTTTTTTAATACATTGACATGGAAGATAATGGATATTCAACTCAAGTGAAAAATGAATACAATATTAAATAAAACTTTCATTCAGTATAATGATCTCATAAATAGCTGAAATTAAAATGATAATATTTAATTAATAGAAACAAACATAGGAGAATAAAATAAATTATATATTAGGGATAAAGATAAAATAATTTCCCTAACAGTTACATAAAAAAAATAATTGAAAATAATTATTAGATTGTGAAACAAACCATTACAACCATATTAAATTTTGAATATTAATAAACATGGAAAAATAACCATATTTTGATATTTATATACCATAATCTTCATAAAAATAATCATAATATAATATCATGGGTAGTAAATAATTCATAAAAAAGAAACTAGTGGTGAATATGGAATGTGTCCCAGGAAAATAATTTTGAGATGAAATTCACTAATAATTATTAAAACACTTATGTGATAATTAATAAATTATTTCATTATGTGTATGAATTAAAAATAAACCTAAAAAATTAAAAATACAAGATCAAAAAAAATATCTAGATAAAAAAAATATCAGAGAAAAAGAATGAGTAATATAACATAATGAAAGGTAGTTGAGCTATAAAACATTGTAACATATTATAACATTAAAATAAAATACAATTGGATTAAATAAATCGAATTTTACCTTAATGTACCTTGAACAATGAAGGATTCATGGTAAAATATGTAACATGGTTAGTTAATACACTAAATATAAAATATTTCGTCATTACACTAAAATATTCATTAATAAAATGAAAATGAGATGAAATCACATTCCTCATCTCCTGACCCATCCCCCAGGGCCCGCATCGTGGCAACCCCAAGCCTTCCTTCTCTAGGCCAGGGGCTAGCGACTAGCACCAAAGGATTAATTCCTTAAAACTGGGAAGGCATTGCCTTTATAAGTCATAAACACACACAACAAGAGTACAAGAAGAAGAAAACACAAAGTAAAAGCTAAATAACAAGTGTAATTAAAGTAAAGGGGGCCAGAATACAAGCCCAACTGTAAAGTACAAGGAAAGGACCAATATGTACATCTAAAAGACAAATAGCTGGAAGGTGACTAGCATCACATGGATCGTCCACCATGGATCCTACCAGAAGGGTAGGTACATAAAGCCTCCTATATTCTATATGCCCCTCTATCTACTCTAGGTACCGTCTCATCGTGAGGTAAACCTCCGGGTACTGTCCATTCCTCATACACACTGCCTCGGTCAGCGCTGTATGTCGTCTACATCCAACACAACGAGGTGCAGGTATTGTCCGTGCATGGGTGAGAATAACGATACTCAGTAGGGACCTAGATACACTCAAGGTATCACAAAATCCAACAAGGATAATCCACATTGTATGATTTCAACGGATAACCATTACTTAGGTATATGCCAATAAATATACCTATGTTATTAAGTAACCAATCTCAATCATGAGGAAAACACAAAGGTCACTGAGTTAGATCAAACCCGGATTTTTATTATCAAAACCATAGATTATGGATAACTCATGCTCTATTGATCACAGTGGACAGGTCGCGACTCCAAGGTGCTTCTCACTAACCTTAGACTGCTTAGGTACTCCTCCTGTCGAGTATCGTAGGTCTTCTACCCAACCAGGCGCTCCCCTACTATGGGTCTGCCACCAAACCGGGCACTCCCCCTAATAGTTGTCAGAGGGAATCCTCCTGTCGAGTACTGTGAGTTTGCTTCCAAACCAGGCACTTAGTCCGCCATGGGTCTGCCACCAAACTGGGCGCTCCATCTACTAGGATAATCGAATCTCTCCGAGTCAAATCGGTCAAGTAGACGTCAGGTCTACAGCTACAAGGTCTCTGCACTCTGTCTACTCTCTCCATGACGATCTACACCATGAGCTATTGTTCGATACTCCATGTTTCACAAAGTCTCAGGTGGACGTATCTTAAAGGACCGTCATGTCATAGGGGTCTCAATGAAACAGAGACTGCGTCAATGGGACGTGTGGACTGAGAGTTATTGGAATTTCAGTTATAGGGGCCCGGTTGATTTTTAGGCTCAGACCAACCCTACCATAGTCCATCTACATTCGAACTTCAAGTAGAGTATTCCAAAACAATCATCTCATCAAAAGGAATCCAATGTTATTGACGTCACATCAATCGAACGTCTGGTCCCAAAGTTATATGTGTTTCTATTCTGAAGGCCCGGTTTGTTATCAGATCAAATGAACCCGGCCATATCCAAAATTCATCAAAACCATGATTTTAATATAGAGAAACTACCGTCTCGATCCAAGGAATCCAACGCAACAGATGGCATGTCGATTAGAGGTCCGTAGCTCAAGATATGGATGAAAAACCAATAGCGGTCCAAATAGGGGGGTCTGGGTCCGGTCCGACACGGCCAAACCTGCCATGGATCAGCTCGGTAGTGCACGACCTAGCCTAGGTAGCTGGTGGCCCAACCCACGCACCGATGGTCCGGCCCGGTGGCTATCAGTGGCTCGGCCTAGCAGGCCGAGCGAGTTGCACGCCAGACGCGGAGTACCCCCCCCCCCCCCACCATCCTCGTGTCTTGTATCTTTGTCGCCACCTCTCCTTCCCAGCCTACTGATTTTTCCGGCACGAGGGGCCTGCACAGCTGGCTGTTGTCTCCTCCACGCGGCGCCACATGGCATTGCAGTTTCTTCCACCCGGCTGGCATGTGGTCGGCCGATTATCCCACCGACGCATCCCGCCGAGCGCGGGCCACAGTTTTTCTACAGGGCAGTCCCTCAGGGCAGTGTGATCCTCTTGTACGGACAGCATTAGCTGGCTGGTTATTCTATTCTAGTCAGCATTAGGCCGACTAGTTCTTGCTCGGCTGAGTGGCCCTTGGCTACGGGCTGCGATTTTCTTTCAAGCAGACAGCGTGACGACACTGGTCCTTCAATGTCGCGACCCAGTATAGTCACGGCCTCCGTTACCGCCACCTCATGGTCATGGCCTCATTCTTCTGGTGCGGTGTATTGACACTATGACCTTCCGGATCTACCTCCACCACCAACTAAAACAGTATTCAACATAGGGACATCGGGCCATGTTTGTTCGGCCCACCCCCTCCGTGTTAGTTGGTTACCACTTGATCACCATCAACAAAAATCAAACGCCAAGGAGTTATGGTAATTTACACACATAAGAATAAAAAAATAATCCATATTTCCATATACCTCAATTTCAAGAACGTTGCACATCGACGAGCCATGGAAGTCGGGCATCGCAAAAGATGGTGTCCTGAATTTAACATCAGAGGGAGAGTCGATGTCGTTGGCGATGTTCCTTGCAGGCGGTGCCTTCACCCTTGACGCAGAGGAAGGTCGTTGAAGAATTTCTCTATGTTCTTCATGGGAAGAACACCTCCTCTCAAATCCTCCAAGGCTCTCCAAAAATTATTCCATCCCAAAATAAAAGAAAGGATTCAATTATTTAAATTTGGAATAATTTTTTCAAAATTCAGACTCTCAACTAAATTAATTAAAATGTGTTGGAAAAATTTTTTTTATAGAGAAGGATATGGAGAGTCTCAATTAATAAGGGGTGGAGTCAAATTAAATAAGGGGATTTGAAGGGGATATTGAAGTGTTAGGAATAGTGTGGGCCCCACATATGTTATTCTCCCATGGGAGGTTATGTTGGATGTGGGCCCCACCTCAAGCTCTTCTTTGAGGAAATAACCACCCCGTAACAACAAAATTCTATACATAAAAATTTTATTTAATTTACTATAAATCCCCAAAATAAAACTTCAACTATCGACCAAACTCAACTTTGATAAAGGTCCCCTTAAACGAATACCAGTGCTATGAGTTCATTAGTGTCCTTAGATTAAAATTTCGAGCATTGGTTCAAAAGATAGAAAAACCCACACGTATGTTTACTGAACAAACTCGAACAAAAATTCAAAAATTGATTAGGGAAACAGTGGGCCTCAGAATCAGGCGCCATCAAAAACTTCAAACTCATAAAATATTAAAGTAATTATGAAAAAAATTTCCTTCAAATTTCCAGGTCTGTAAATTACCCCCACCTCATGGCTTTACATCCCCATAAATCCACAACACACACTAGGGAAACAAAAAAGAGGTACAGAGCATGCATCTAAGCCTCTAGCTCCCATGTGCTCTCCTGGAGGTTGTCGTGTTGCCCGTGAACGTACACTAGTGGAATCGACCATACATGTAGTATAACGACCCATACATTACATACATGATTATTACATCAAAATTTATGTATACTTATTACACCATATAACAAAACAATGAAAGGACCGTATAGGTATAGTTTCTTTAGAAACTGTGAAACATAAACAACTAGTTCCTAAATCATCTACGTTGTCTCGCATTTATTTCATAATATCTAGTGTAACTTTTTAGAATATGTTACTTAGTATCTTTCTTCCTGACCTGGGTAAAAGAAAAGATACAAAATGGTGAGCTCAAATTCTCAGTAAGCGTAAACAAAAGAAATATCAAACATATCATACTTATAAGAACATAACATTCTGATAATCTTATCCTGCAAAAGTGATCAAAACATGGGACAAATCATAGAAGTGAAATGTAATTCCAATAATAATAACATAAAACATGATGCTTTGTGGCATACACACATAATCATAGAAAATCATTTCTTAGTAGTCAAGAATCATTGCCAAGACTATCTTTGCGGACAAAGTCCTTTTCTGAACCAAGTTCACTCATCATTTAAGTCCTGTTTCACTGAACCGATTTAACCTGTCGTTCCAGCCATTCCTATCTCATGAGATAGAATTCTTTACCCAATTCATTGTAGGGATATATAGGTCCCACCCATCTCATAATGATACCATTCTTATGTGTTCCACAAAATCATAAACCATACATCATAGCATAACCCATGTAATTAAAATGGGATTATTAAACATCATGTCATCATAACATAACCCATAAAAGGTTATCATAAAAATAATTCCATAATAACATAATCAAATCAATGTAAAAATATGGATATAAAAATAACCCTATATTATCTTAGATGGAGAATAATTTTGAAAAAACACTTAAACTCCATTCTTGAGGAAAATATCTTTTCTACTTCAAAAACATTTTCCTTTCTTAACATGTAATATAATTTTGAACTAAAAGAAGTTCATTAAAAATAAACTTGAATAATTTTAAAGGAAGCTTCATGGAAATAATGTTATAAAAACCCATTCATGTCGTATAAGTTAAAAAAACATTCTTCCCGTACTTTGGCCGGAAAAGTTAAAAAGTACCACATACGAAAAACGACAAAAGATTTGTTTCATATCTTTTATTAAAAACTGAGCGAAGGGTAAAATTGGATTTAAAAAATTGTAGGTGGAAGAAAATAATATAACATATTGAGGAAACATGAATGTGGATGATAAATTCTCCCCAGTAAATGTTGATGTCTAAACAATCTCAGATAAAAATGATATTGTGATATTTTCACTTACCTTAGGTCTGATTTTCTTCGTAAGTGTCTGATCCTCCTATATATTGATTTAAATAATTTCATTGACTTATTTTATAATGATACTTATTTTTATTATATCATATATGGTCATATTATTAGATTCTTATTAGTAATATTTCATTGCTACTTGTTATTCGGGTGTTTATTGCTTTATGTTCGTATGTGTGTTTTGTCGAATAAATTCTTATTCCACTTTTTTAGGTTATAGTATCCTCATTTCCAGAATTTTATTAGTGTAATATATATCATATTTACTCATTCAATCCATTTATATAATCATTATGAAATTAATATCATGTAGAAGGAGTCACATCACATCGTGGAGACGGTATTCCGTACGTACGCACGAGCGATGATATCGTTCCCAAGATTGTAGAATTGTATTGAAGTGTATGTATACTTTTTCAGAATAAATATTACTTTAAAATAATCATATATAGTCATTATTTACACCATTATACCCATCCATGTAAGGTGGTGGTGGAAAATTGATTACACCACAGCATGGAGACGGTATTCTGAACGTACGCACGCGTGGTTATTTCGTTTTCTCTAGGATGGATAAATGGTGAAATAGGGTTTTTTCATACATATAATAACATATCAGTATATGAGTGATACTTATGTTATTAATTCATAATTAAAAAACTAAATAAGAATAAGTATAAGAAGAAATAAAGTTCAATGAATCGGTAACAGACATTACCTCTTCTTTGAAGCGCCTCTTTGACACCTCCTCTTAGGGAACTAAAATTCGTCATTGAAGAATAATAGGACCTCTAGAATGTTTATAGGGAAGTGGGGAAGTGAAATTGGTAGGTTTTGGCTGAGCTTGAAGGCTCAAATTGGTGTGAGGAGGAGAGGGAGGAGGTACCCTTTTATAAGGGAGGAGAGGGGCACCTTTTGAAATATAAGAAATATTACTTTATATTAAATTCCAATTCCACATAAAAACTTCCAAAATGACTAATATCCAAATATTATATGAGATAAAGTTGTAATCGCATCATCCAATAAATGTTTGACATTTTTTGAATTTATTTTAAACATTATCAACTTGATTTATCCTTATTTATCAATTTAATTTTATTTGTGGTAATAATATTCTTATTTTTAAATTATTATAAATAATTACATATGTGTTGTTAATTTTCCATAATTTGAGACTCTATGACATTTTAGACCATATAAATATTAATTTATAAATTTTAAATATTTTAGGGATTTTTAATCAATTTTATAATATGTTATTTTTATAAAATAACAATAGTGTCACTTTTGAAACTATTAATTTATTTGAATTTAAATAAAATATATACAGAAGATATGTTCAAACTAAAAGACTTAATAGATTCATAAAATGCGATATGTGTCTTTAAAATTAGTTAATCACGTTAAATAGTTCATATAATATTTATTTTAATATATTTAAAAAAATTTATTTGATATTTTAATTAATAAAATAATTTCAACATCACTATTGTATCATAATTAATGATATTTATTTAACCCCTAAAAATTATAAACAAATTCATATGATTTAGATAACTGTATTAGAATTCTGGAGACTATTCATGTTCGATGTTTCATTGAGCTGATAAATTAATTAAAGTTATTATACTTATAAGATTTAAGAAAGTGACATGTTGTCACTTTCTTTGGTTTTAATAGTAAAAAAATTATTTTCATGTGAAAAACTCCATTAAATGAATCTAATCCAACCCTTAGGTGATATGGGTCGCCTTTTAGTCATCCAATAGGATTTTTCATGGTGTTAGGGTAATATTATAATATTATATTTACCCTTAATTACCGAATTTACCTTTAACTATGGTAAATAAAATTTACCGTAGTTACTATTCATAATCCCCAAAAATAAAAAGTAGACTATTAACATAATTTTTACCCATTGATTCCAAATATAGAATCCATTTTTAATAATTCAAAACACATAAGTTGTAGTGATTAATTTAAATTTAATTTTGTTGTTAAGAAATTGGGTTTTATAAATTAAAACATTGCTAAAGATAGAAATGTATTTACCTATGAATTCAATGTGAAATTAATCATAATGACATATATTATAATAAATGATAAAAATATATTCTATTTATACTTTAAAACCATTCAATATTATAATTTAACCATATAAATTATCTCAATGAAAATATTTGTTTTTAAATAAAAATTAGCATATTTTTACTATTCATCAAAATATGAAAGTTATCAGAAAAATATCAAAAATTCACCGAAAGTAAATATTAATATCCTGATTCCAAAGAAGAATTTTCTTTTGTCAAAATGAACTTAAAAACATTTCAAAAACTAGATTTAATATGGGTGTGCCATCAAAAGGCGGCAAAACTATATTTTTTGAAAAATACTTATTTTACCCGAAATAATTATATTGTTCTCATACCATGTTATAGAAAATGTGTAAGATGTATAATAATTTTATAAAACTCAAAATTTAGTTAATACTATTCATAACGTCTAGTCCATAATAATATATCGTTGTTTAGTGAAACCCGATATTGCGTACTACACACGTTATCGAGGAAGGTCACGATTGTGTGTAATGCAAGACAACTTAGTATTGTGTGTTGTGAAAGATTAGTTTTGTGTTTTTTATAACATAAGTCATAAAAAAATATTTCTCATAAAATTTCAGGGTGTTACATTCTACCCCCCTTAAAATGAATTTTTCCCTCGAAATTCATCACTTCATTAAAAACAGATGAGGATTCTTCTCCCTCATCATATCCTCAAATTCCCATGTAGCTTTTTATAATTGATGGTTCCTCTATAAAACATTCACCAAGCGAGTGGTCTTGTTCCGTATGACTTTTTTTCTATGATCCGGAATCTCTATCGGTTGTTCTTCATAAGAAAGATCTTTCTCCAGCGGTACAACTTCTGAGCAGAGTACATGTGAAGGATCGGGTATGCACTTTTTCGGGAGAGATACACGGAACACATCATTAACTTGAGATAGATTTGGTAGAATCACCAATTGGTAAGCTACCTTCTCAACATGATCCAGAATTTCAAAAGGAAAGATATATCTTGTGCTCAACTTTCCCTTCTTTCCAAATATCATGACCCTCTTCCAGGGAGATATTCGTAAGAACACTTTATCTCCCACTTCAAACTCTAGGTCTTTTCTTCAGTTTTCGGCATAACTTTTTTGTCGAATCAGAGTTGCTCTTATGTGTTGTTGAATAGATCTGACCTTTTCTGCCATCTCATCAACAAGATCAGGTCCTAATAGCTTCCTTTCCCCAACTTTATCCCTGCAAGTTGGAGTTCTGCATTTCATTCCATAGAGGGCTTCATAAGGAGCCATCTAAATAATATTATTATAAAAAACTCCACCAAAGATAGGTTTTGATCCCAACCACCCTTTAAATCCATAGAGAAAGATCTCAACATGTCTTGTATATCATGAATTGTCCTCTCAGACTAACCGTATGTCTGAGGATGGTAAGCAGTGCTGAAACTCAACTTTGTATCTATAGCATGCTAAAGACTTCGCTAGACATTCGAGGTAAACCTCGGATCCCAATCATATATAATGGAAAGTGGAACTCCATGCTATCGTACCACTTCCTTTACATATATCCTGGCATGATGATCAAGAGAAAAATCTTCTCTAATAGCAATGAAGTGTGCCGACTTCGTAAGAAGATCAACTATAAACTAGATAGCATTATTGCCTTCAGATGTTTTAGGATGTCTAGTGACAAAGTCCATAGTGATGTTTTTCCATTTCCATTCTGGTATGGGAAATGGTTGTAACATACCCTTAGACTTTTGTCTCTTAACTTTAACTTGCTGACAAACCATGCATCGAGAGACATATTCAGCAACATCTCATTTCATTCCATCCCATCAGAATTACTCTTTCAGGACCCTATACATCTTTGTACATCCAGGATAAATAGAAAATGATGAACACTGAGCCTCGTCCAGTCGCTCCTTCTTTAATTCTGGGATGGGAGGAACACAAACCTGATTCTTGAACCTTATTATCGCATAACAATCAAGGTTGAATTCAGGAACATTTCTCACCTTCTTTTGTAACTCTATATCTTCTTTCTGTGACTCTTTAATCTCCACCTGTATAGATGGTTGAACATTCATTTGAGAAAGATATGATTTTTTCCATTCCATTATAAATCTAAGATCCATGATATGTAAATCCATAAATATTGTATCTTTTGTGATCCTCATCATGGATAAGCTAGCATGGTCTTGTCGACTTAATGCGTCTGCTACCTTGTTTGCCTTCGCAGGGTGGTAATGAATTGAGCAGTAGTAATCCTTAATCAGATCAAACCATCTTCTTTGATGCATATTCAGCTCATTTTGTGTGAAAATATACTTTAAACTTTTATGATTAGTATAAATATCACACCTTTCACCATAATGATAATGCCTCCAAATCTTTAATGCGAAGATTACCGTAGCTAACTCCAAATCATGAGTTGGGTAATTTTTCTCATGGATTTTCAACTTTCGTGAGGTATATTCTATCACCATATCATTTTGTAGGATAACACACCCCATTCCCTTCTTGGATTCTTCACTATAGGTCACAATCCATTCTCTAATGCAAGGTCGTTTGAGCACATGTGCATTGGCTAACCTTATTTTTAGCTCTTTGAAATTCTCTTCACATTCCTCTATCCAAATAAACTTAACTCCTTTCCAAGTCAACATAGTGAGTGGGTTAGATAACCTTGAAAAATCATTCACAAAACATCGGTAATATCTTTCCAAAATAAGAAAACATCATATCTCAGTTACTGTTGTTGGTCTTGACCATCATTCAATAACCACTGTTTTTGCTGGATCCATAGATATCCCTTATTTTGAGATTATGTGACGTAAAAATGAAACTATTTGAAGCCAAAATACACACATGGTAAATTTGGCATAAAGATTATCCTTTCTTAGGATCCTTAATACAATTCTCAAGTGATCTTCATGTTCCTCCTTTCACTTTGAATAGACAATAATATCATCTATAAAGACTACCACAAACTGATCAAGATAGTCTCTAAAGACTCTATTCATCAGATCCATGAAGATAGAAGGGGAATTAATAAGACCAAATGGCATCACTATATATTCATAGTGTTCATACCTTGTACAGAAAGCTGTCTTTGGTATATCCTCCCTTTTAAACCTTAATTTATGATACCCTAAACGAAGGTCAATCTTGGAAAAGTATTGAGCTCCACGTAGTTGGTCAAATATGTCATCAATGAGTGGGAGAGGATATTTGTTCTTGATAGTGATCTGGTTAAGTTCTCGATAATCAATTCAGAGTCTCATTGATCCATCTTTCTTCTTAAAAAATAGAACAGGTGCTCCCCAAGGTGACTCACTTTGGCATATAAATCCATTATGAAGATTCTCTTGGAGTTCCTTCTTCAATTCCTACAACTCAATTGGGGCCATTCTATAAGTTCTATTTGAAATAGGCAAAGCACCTGGTACGAGTTCTATTGAAAACTCAACTTCACGAATTGGTGACAGACCTGGAAATTCCTCCGGAAATACATCACCAAATTCTTGTACAATGGGCATATTATGAATCGTGAGTTTCTCTCCAACCATTTGAGTTAAATAACATTCATTTAGTGGAATCAAGTCCCATATGATGGAAGAAATTTCCACTGAAAGGTTATGTTCATCCTTGCATCGATAGACGATCAATGAATGATCTGGAAAATAAAATGTGACTTCCCTTATTTGGAAATTGATATGAGATCCATATAAAGAAAGCCAATCTGTGCCAAGAATCACATCAAATTCTACTCTAGGAAGGATCACAAGATTTGCAGGAAGACCTTTCCCAGAAACATCAATTGGATATGAATTGTAAACTTTTGATGCAACTGTTGTGCCATTAGGGGTTGTTGCAGCTAACTCAACATCTAATTTTTGAGGTAATACAGTGATACCCTTAAAAACTTCTTCACATTTAAAATAGTGGGTGGATCCAGAATCAAATAAAACATTTTCTACTTTAGAGTGGATGGTAGGTGTACCTCTCACCACTTCGTTGTCGTACTCCACATTGCCGAAAGTAATTGCATGTAAAATTCCTTTGTCTTTTGCCTTAAGAGTTTTTTAACATTTCTCATCATCATCAACCTTTGGATTTGGGAATTAATTGGCATAATTCCCCATCTCCTTGCACTTGAAACAATGACGTGTAGTAGGTTCATTCTATGTATCCCTTCTTTTATTTTCATCATTAGACATCTTCTTCCCATTATTTCGACATTCAATTGCCTGATGACCTTCTTTTCCACACTTATAACATTTGCTTGTCCCCATAAGACAATTTCTTCCATGTTTCTTTCCACACATTGAGCATAAGGGAAAACTCATATTATTTTCAGTGTGGTCTTTTGATATTCCTTTGAATTCAATTTTCCTCTTCTTATCAAACCCATGTGACTGATGGGATACACTGATCTCCATCTCATCCTTGAGAGCACATCGAACAATTTCCTCATAGCTATTGAAGTCCCGTATGGCTAAGGCTCTTCGAACACTTGGTTTTAAGACACTAAAGAATTGATCGATCTTACTCTCAGGATTGATAATAATTCCAAAAGCGTGCCTTGCAAGTCTTGTAAAATTTTCTTTGTAGGTACCAACGGATTCATTATCCATTTGCTTCAGTTCAAGAAACTCCTTCTCCATCTTTTTTCGAAGAATACGAGGGAAATACTTATTGAAAATTAAGTTCTTGAACTCGTCCCATCCCATGGAATCAATTTCATCCCTTTGCCTCATATTCTTAATATGATTCCAACACTGATCAGCATAACCTTCCAAATGATACACTGATAAGATAACTTTATCATGTTCAGAACATTAAAGAACTGAAAATATCTTTTCAGTGGTACTGATCAATTGTTCAGCTACTAATGGATCAGAAGACCCACTGAATGAAGGTGGATGCGTCCTCATGAAGGATTCAACAGAAAGGATCTCGTTCCTTTGCTCGTTTGGAAGTCTGTCATGATTCATAGCTTGAAAATGTTGTGTGAGCATGGCTACAAGATTTTTCATTCCATCTCCCATATTGTTTGGTTGCTCAGGGGGACAATCATTGCATTGCCCGTCGCTTTCAGCATTAACACAGTTTCTTCGGGTTCCAGCCATTGACTAAAACAAAGAAGAACAGTGTGAGCAACACTAATTATAATAGGAAAACCACATAATCAAGAATACAATTTCACACTTAAGGTCTTATCCTAGGTTGTTCATGGCCATTTCTAAAACACTAAGATTGTGTTCTATTCTTAGACATGTCCTTAGGTTTCTTACTAAGGCTTTCCCATCCTATTTTCCAAAGGATGACTATACTTTTCATCTGATACCAACTATAACGACCCATACATTACATACATGATTATTTCTTCAAAATTCAAGTATACTTATTACAACATATACCAAAACCATGAAAGTACCTTATAGGTATAGTGTCTTTAGAAACTGGGAAACATAAACAAATAGTTTATAAATCATCTATGTTGTATCCCATTTGTTTCATCATATCTAGAGTCCCTTTTTAGAAAATCGTAATTAATATCATTCTTCCTGACCTAGGGAAAAGAAAACATACAAGAGGGTTAGCTCAAATTCGCAGTAAGGTTAAACAAAATAAATATCAAACATATCATATTTATAAGAACATAACATTTTGAAAATCTTATCCTGCAAAAGAGATCATAACATGAGATAAATCATAGAAGTGAAATGTAATTCCAATAATCATAACATAAAACATGAATCTTTGTGGCATATACACATAATCATAGAAAATCATTTCATAGTAGTCAAGACTCATTGCCAAGACTATCTTAGCGGACAAAGTCCTTTTCTGAACTGACTTCACTCCCTGTTTCAGTCCTATTTCATTGAACCTGTTTAACCTGTCGTTCCAACCATGTCTATATCTTTGGATATAAATCGTTACCCAATTAATTGGAGGGAGATATTGGTCCCACCCATCTCATAATTATACCATTCTTATGTGTGCCACATAATCATAAACGAGACATCATAGCATAACCCATGTAATGAAAATGGGATTCTTAAACATCACGTCATAATAATATAATCCATAAAAGGATATCATAAAAATAATTCCATCATAACATAATCAAATAAATTTAAAAATTGGGATATATATAGAACCCTATATTATCAAAGATGGAGAATAATTTTGATAAAACACTTAAACTCCATTCTTGAGTAAAATATCCTTTATACTTAAAAAAATTTTCCTTTCTTAACATGTCATATAATATTGAACTAAAAGATGTTCTTTAAAAATAAACATGAAAACTTTTAAAGGAAGCTTCATGTAAATAATGTTCTAAAAATCCATTCATGTCGTATAAGTTAAAAAAACATTTTTCCCGTACTTTGGCCGGAAAATTCAAAAAGTACCTCGTACGAAAAATGACAAAAGATTCCTTTCATATCTTTTACTAAAAACTGAACAAAGGGTAAAATTGGATTTAAAAAATTGTAGGTGGATGTAAATAATATTACATATTGATGAAACAATTATTTTGATGATAAATGTTCCCTAGTAAATTTTGATGTATAAACAATCTCGGATAAAAATGAGATTGTGAGATTTTCCCTTGCCTTAGGTGCGATTTGCTTCGTAAGTGTCCAAAACTCATGTATAATGATTTAAATAATGTCATTGACTTATTCAAGAATCATAATTATTTTTATGATATCATTTATGGTCATATTCTTATCTTCTTATTAGTAATATTTCATTTCTACTTGTTATTCAGGTGTTTATTGCTTTATGTTCGTATGTTTGTTTTGTCGAATAAATTCTTATTCCTCTTTTTAGGTTATATAAACCTCATTTCCAGAATGGCATTAGTGTTATATATATCATATGTATTCATTAAATTAATTTATATAATCATTATGCAATTAAGATCATGTCGAACGAGTCGCATCACATCAGGGAGTCGGTATTCCGTACGTACGCACAAGGGATGATATAGTTCCCATGATTGTGGAATTGTATTGGAGTGTATGTATACTATTTCACAATCAATATCACTTTAAAATAATCATATATAGTCATTATTTACACCATTATACCCATACAAGTATGGTGGTGGTGGAAAATATATTACACCACGGCATGGAGACGGTATTCCGTACGTATGCACGCGTGGTGATTTTATTTTCAATAGGATGGATAGTTAGTGAAATAGGGATGTTTCATACATATTACAACATATCAGTATATTAGTGATAATGATGTTATTATTTCATAATGAAACATGTAAATAAGAAGAATTAGAAGAAGAAATGAAGTTGAAATAATCATTAACAGACATTACCTCTTCTTTGAAGCGCCTCATTGAGACCTCCTCTTAGGGCACTAAAATTGGTATTTGAAGAATACCAGGACATCTAGAATGTTTCTATCAAAGTGGGTAAGTAAAATGGGTAGGTATTGGCCGATCTTGAAGGCTCAAATTGGTTTTAGGAGGAGAGGGAGGAGGTTGCCTTTTATAAGGGAGGAGAGGGGCACCTTTGGAAATATAAGAAATATTAGTTTATATTAAATCCCTAACCCACATAAAAACATCCAAAATTACTCATATCAGAATATTAGATGAGATATGGTTGTAATCTGATCAACCAAAAAAATTTAGGCATGTTAGGAATTTATTTCAAACATTACCATTTGATTTATCCGTATTTATCAATTTAATTTTCTTTGTGGTAATAATATTTGAAAATATAAATTATTATAAATAATTACATATGTGTTGTGAATATTCCATAATTTGAAACTTTATGACATTTTAGACCATATAAATTTTAATTTATAAATTTTAATTATTTTTGTGTTTTTTAAACAATTTTATAATATGTTAGTTTTATAAAATAACAATAGTGTCAATTTTGACACTATTCATTTATTTGAATTTAAATAAAATATATATAGACGATATGTTCGGAATAAAATCTTTAATAGATTCATAAAATGTCATATGTATCTAGAAAATTAGTGGATCACATTAAAAAGTTCATATATTATTTATTTTAATATTTTTAAAACCATTTATTTGATATTTTAATAAATAAAATAATTTAAACATCACTCTTGTGTCATTACTAATGATAATTATTTAATCCCTAAAAATTAAAAATAAATTAATATGATGTAGATAATTTTGTTAGACTTCTGTAGACTATTCATTCTCGAAGTTTCATTTAGTTTATCTATAAATTAAAATTATTATACATATAAGATTTAAGAAAGTGACATGTTGTCACTTTCTTTGTTATTAATAATAATTAAATTATTTTCCTGGAAGAAGTCCATTAAATGAATCTAATCTGACCCTTAGTTGATATTGGCCGACCTTAAGTCATCCAATAGGATTTTGGCAGGTGATAGGGTAATTTTATAATCTTATATTTACCCTTAATTACCCTATTTACCTTTAACTATGGTAAATAAAATTTATCGTAGTTACTATTCATAATGCTAAAAAATAAAAAATGGCCTATTAAAATAATTTGGACCCACTAATTCCAAATATTGAATCCATTTTTAAAAATTCAAAACACATAAGTTGCAGTAATTAATTTAATATTAATCTCGCTGTTAAGAAAATAGGTTTTAGAAATTAAAACATTGCTAAAGATTGAAATGTATTTACCTGTGAATTCAATGTGAAATTAATGCTAATGACATATACTATATTAAATGGTAAAAATATATTCTATTTATGCCTTAAAACCATTAAATATTATAATTTAACCATATAAATTATCTCAATGAAAAGATTTGTTTTAAATTAAAAATTACCGTATTTTTACTATTCATCAAAATATGAACGTTATCAGAAAAATATCAAAAATTTATCCAAAGTAAGTTTTTATATCCTGATTCCAAAAATGAATTTTATTTCATCAAATTGAAATAATAAAAATATCAAAAACTAGATTTAATTTGGGTGCGCCATCAAAAGGCGGCAAAACTGCATTTTTTTTTAAAATTACTTATTTTACCTGAAACATTATTTTGTTCTCTTACCATGTTCTATAAAATGTGTAAGATGAATAATAATGTTATAAAAATAAAAATGTAGTTAATACTATTCATAATGGCTAGTCCATAATAATATATTGTTGTTTAGTGAAACCGTGTGTTACATACTACACACGCTATCGAGAAAGGTCGTGATTGCGTGTAATGCAAGACAAGTCAGTATTGTGTGTTGTGAGATATTCCTTTGGTGTTTTTTATAACATAAGATATAAAAAAATATTTCTCATAAGATCTCAAGGTGTTACATGTAGGACCATCTCCTATCGATCCTCGATCTCCACTGGGACCTCTATGAGAGTCACCCCGTCATCGATATCCATCTCCCCATGGTCAATGATGTGGGATGGTTCGTGAATATATCTCCTCAGCTGAGATACATTGAAGACGTCGTGCAACTTCTCCAACTGGGGTGGAAGGGCTAGGCAGTAAGACACCTCACCTACTCTACTGAGGAATTGGAGGAGTGACTCTATGATACTATAGATAGGGTGCACCATCTCTGCCCACAATGGATATATGTAAGGTAGCCAGCTACTCCGTCGCCTCTCCTAGCAGCTGAATACCAGTCCTCCTATTGAGCGCATCCGCAACAACATTCCCCTTTCCAGAAGAATAGACTATCTTGATGTCATAGCCCTGGAGGAACATAAGACATAGCTGATGACTCTAGTTAAGATCCTTTTGAAAGAAGACACACCTGAGACTATTGAGATTAGAGTAAATGTAAACAGTTCACTCAACGAACTATGGGTGAGACTAGCCAATTATAAGAACTCGACTTCCCCCCTCGTCGCCTATGTTCTACAAAATCTACTAAGATTTCTCCTTTTCCAAAAAGGGAAATATGGTCTCATCCCCTAGATGAGACACGTCATTTTCCTAATACAGTCAATCCAAACATGAACGGTACTAATTCATGCCATGGATGATGTCGTAAGTCCTCGAAACTACTACCAAGAGCTCCAACCGTTACTCTCGCCTCCATGGGTTGATTCACATTGTCGGCATTAGTGTGGGGTCACTAGGTCTCCTCTGGTAGAAATATCATAAGTGAAAATCAATTCAACAGTTTTAATTGAAACCTCTTAGTATTAACCACTCAAAAGGGAAGGGAAAAAATTTTCACAAGGACAAGTGTCTCTTATTACCAAAGCTCATAGTACAAAGATAGAATGCAACCAAAAACAAAGACATCAACGAAGCTAGAAACATCATGACCAGAGGAATCTAAGCCTAGGACTAGTCCTGCTCCTGTCTATATACATCTAGAGCTCCATGGTCATATTATTCAGCTGTCGGAAGCTATGTTATCCCTTGTCCACACATTCGCTACAGTTGGGGTGGACATCTTGTTGGTGGTGGCGGAAATACCTCAAAGTGTCGTCCACCACCAGCTGCACGATGAGCTCCCCTACCTCATCCGCCTTCACCCTGCAGACCATCTTGACCGAACCTTTGCCTCTTCTTGGGAGGTGCTTCATCTATCTACTGATATTCTTCATGGTGGGTTGGACAGTAACTTTTCATATGAACTAGCCGACTGCAGGAGTAACACTGTCTATTCCCAGTATTCCTGGCTCTGTCTCCACTATGGGTGCCCCGCACAACTGATCCTGAGTCATGAGGTCGGTCACCTATAGATATGGTCCTCTTGGACCTCTGTTCCATCTGTCTACAGCCAGATGTAGAAGAATCTAATACATGTTGGCTTGTGGGGGGTATCACTGCTGGAGACTGCTCAGCAAGGAAACTCTCCACTAAGAGGGCTCGTTCCAACACCCATGTCTGCATCAGGATGATGTGAGAGAAAATTGAAGCTATGATCTCTCTCCTGAGTCCATGATCAAAGGTTCAGTCCCTGAAGAATAGGTCTCGTACCATATTTGTGGAGTAGAATGAGAGGTCGGTGAACCTCGCTGAGTACTGCGCCACCATCATGCAACCTTTCTATAGATGGAGTAGCTCCTTTATACGCACCACTCGAAGGGTGGCTAGTACAAACTTCACCCAGAACAAGCTCTTAAAGTTTGACCATAGAAGTGACGCCACATCAGGGATCTGGAGCATCAGGCTCCACCATATGCCTACTTCTTCCTGAAGGAGGCTGGCATCAAGAAACACCATGTAGTCTGCTGGTGTCTCTACCTGCCTGAAGACTCTATCCACAGTCTCTAGATAATCCTTACCTGCATGTGGTTTCATCTCTCTCTGGAACCTGGGTGGCCTTTGGCGTTAGAACTCATGCAACGCACTCAAGCAGCATGCATCGTCTATTGTTGGGGATGGTGGGATTAGTGGACCAACAAAAAGTATTACCGATGGTGCCACCGCTGGTGCATCAATTGGAAGATGGCCCTTTACTGAGGGCTCATCGCTCGGCGGGCTGTCAGTACATACAGATCTCGGGGCACTAGCTGGTCGTCCATGGGGAGGCATCCTGAAAGAAACAGATGTGACACGATCAAATGACTATACCTAGTGAGCTGACCAGGTTTGATCTAACTGAAAGAAAACTTTTGAAAACACACAAGCAATCTATTTTTTTGTGCACTCAAATGGAAATCAGAAGTCAGGGTCCTAGTTTATGGATAGGTCGGCCACCCGCACCAACACTGGACTCCCTGAACTGAAATCCACACTTAGTACAATTCACACAATTGATGTACAGAAAAGAAATATTAGTTTCCAAAGTTCTGTAGTAGAATCAACTCCTCTAATAACAATTTTCACGACTCATCCCCCAGGGTCCGCATCGTGACTACCCCAATACCGCCTACTGAAGAAAAGTGGCTACAAACATTCACCAAAGGCGTACATACCTAAACCTGGGAAGGCATTGCCTTTAAAAATCATAAACACACAAAACAAGAGTACAAGAGAAAGAATACACAATTTAAAAGCTATATAACAAGTGTAATGAATGTAAAGGGGGCCAGAATACAATCCTAACTGTAAAGTACAACGAAAAGAAAAAACTTGTACTACTAAAAGACAAACAACTAGAAGGTGATAAGAAGCTCCTGGATCGTCCACCACAGATCCTACCTGAAGGGTAGGTACATAAATCTTCCTCAATGCTTTACACCCATCCGTCTCCTCCGGGTACTGTATCGTCATGAGGTCCACCTCTGAGTAATGTACAGTCCCCGAACATTCTGCCTCAGTTAACGCTGTCTGTTGTCTGCATCCAACCCAACGAGGTACGGGCATATCCTGTACAGGGGTGAGTATGACGATACTATGTAAAGACCCCGAGAACCTCATGGTCTCCCCAAATCCTATAAGGATAAACCACAAAGTATGATTTCACTGGATAACCATTACATAGGTATATGCCCATACATATACCTAAGTTATAATGTAACCCATCTCAATCATGAGGACAAAACAAAGGTCATTGACTCAGTTCAAACCAGGATTTTTATTATCAAAAACATGGATGCTGGAGAACTCCTCCTCTTTCGAGCATAGTGTCCCTATCACGACTTCGAGGCCCTACACACAAACCATAGACTTCTAAGGTACTCCTCCTGTCGAGTACCGGTGGTCTGCTACCAAACTGGGTGCTCCTCCTCTGTGGGTCTGCCCCCAAACCAGACACCCCCCCTAATAGCCATCAGAGGTACTCCTCCTATCGAGTACAATGGGTCTGATGCCAGACTAGGCACTCTGTCCGCTGTGCGTTTTCCACCTATCCGGGCACTTCTTCCACTGGTCTAATCGAATCACACCAAGTCAAATCGGTCAAGCATTCATCAGGTCTACAACCACAAGGTCTCCACACTCCATCTGCTCGTCTCCGGGAGGATATACTCAATGAGCTACTATTCGATACTCCAAGTGTCACGAATCCTCTGGTGGAAGTATCTCAATGGACCTCCACGTCATAGGGGTCTCAAATCCACAGACGACACGTCAATCAGACACCCTGTCTGAGAGTTATTGGCATTTCTGTTCTGGGGGCCCGGTTGATTTTTTGGCTCAAAACAACTTGACTATACTCCATCTATGTCTGAACCTCATGTATAGTATTCCAAAATAATCGTCTCATCAAAAGTAATCCAATATAATTAACGGCATGTTAATCGGACGTCCGGTCCTTATGTTATAAGTGTTTCCGCATTGAGGGCCTGGTTGGTTATGGGATCGATCCAACCGTTCCATAACCAAACTTTTCCAAAAACTTGAGTATGGTATACCGAAACGACCGCCTCGATCCAAGGAATCTAATGCAACTGACAGTGTGTCGATCGGAGGTCCTTATCAAATGATATGGGAAAAAACAGAAAGTGGACCGAAGAGGGGGGTCTGGGTCCGGTATGACCCATCCCAACCCACCCAGGGTCGGCCTGAACCGGTACGACCCAACCCGGGTCCGGGTCCGGCCTAGAAGGGCGTGGCATGACCCAGTGGCTATGGGCCTACCCGCACAGCAGGCGATCTGTCCTGGTGGTCGGCCGCTGCTCGACCAGGCTGGTCGAGCGCATTGCACGCCAGCCGTTGACCAGGGGGAGCCCCCCTGTGCCTTGTAACAGAAGCGTCATCTCTCTTACCCGGTTGGACGAAGTCAACCAGTGTTTCCAGCGTGAGTGGCCTAAACATTGATCCATTGTATCCTCCATGGCGCGCCGCTTGGCGCTGCAGTTTCTTCCGCCCGATCGGCTGGTGGCCAGCCGGTTCACCCACCGAAGTAGCCCGCGCAGCGCGGGACGTAGTTTCTCCGCAGTGCAGTGCCTCAAGGCACCATGATGCTCCTGTCTGGCCAGCAATTCCCAACCGATTCTTCCTCATCTGAGCAGCCCGCAAATATTTTTCCAACCGAACGGGTTGACGACGCCGGTCCTCCAATGCCGCAGCCCAGCCTGGCTACGGCCTTCGATTGCCGCCTCCTCATGGTCGTTGCATCTTTCTTCTGGTGCGGTGCGTTGACACCGTTCCCTTCCCGGTCCACCTCCGTCACCAACATAAAAAATGGTCAACGGAGGGGCGTCGGGCTGTGTTTGTTCGGCCCGCTCCCTCTGCGTTAGTTGGTAAAAACTTCATTACCATCCACCTAAATCAAACACCAAGGTGTGTGGGTAATTTTCAGACGCAAGAATAAATAAATAATCCATATTCCCCAAAGATCATTATCAAGAATGTTGCACGTCAACAAGCCGTGGAATTCAGTCATCGTGGAAGACGTTGTCTTTAAGTTAACGTCAGAGGGAGATTTGCTGTCATTTGAGATGTTCCTTATGGGTGGTCCCATCTCCCTTAATGCGGAGGAAGGTCATTGAACAAGTTATTCATGTTCTTCATGGGAAGAAAACCTCCTCTCTAATCCTCCAAGGCTCTCGAACAATTATGCCAACTTAAAATAAAAGAAAGGATTCACTTATTTAATATTGGCATAATGTCTTTAAAATTCAAACACTCAATTAAATTAATTAAAAGGTGTTGGAAAAATTTATGGGAGAGGGAAGGAGATGCAGAGACTCAATTAAAGAGGGGTGGTGTCAAATTAATTTAGGGGAGTTGATGGGTATGTTGAAGGGTTAGGGATCGTGTGGGCCCCACATACATTATTCTCCCATGGGAGGTTATGTCGGATGTTGGCCCCATCTCCAACTCTTCCTTGGAGGAAATAAATACTCCATAACAATAAAATTGTGTACATGATAATTTTATTTGATTTTGTATAAATCCTTAAAATAAAACATCTACTCTCGACCAAATGCAACTACGGTAGAGGTCCCTTTAAGTGAAAACCGGGGATGCAAGTTCATCAGTGTCGTCAAATTTCAATTTCTACCACCGGTTCAAAAGATATAAATACCGACACATACGTTTACTGAACATACCCGAAAAATACATCAAATATTGATTAGAGGCACACCGGGCCTCGGAATCAGGCACTGTCAGAAACTGCAGACTCGTAAAATTCAAAAGTAATTAAGAAACAAAATTTCCTGAAATTTTAGGTTCATTAAACATTATGTCCAAATTATGTTTTACATGTTAAGAAAAAACTATATAATAAATATAAATTTATTATAAATCTATCCTATAACCATTCTAATATGTATTATATAGTTTATTATTTACTTATAAAATATCATCACCTACTTTTTTAATAATAATATGATAAAATCCCTCTTCTGGAAAAAAAGTATTTTGTTTTCATATATGTTTTTATTTGGTAGTTTCTGTACTTTTATATTGATAATGTTTCCATAGTATCAAAATAATAACCATGATATAAATATTTTATGATCAAAGAACATATAAATGACTATAATATAGGGTAGATTTTTGGTTAAAATGTTAATCTAGCTAAAAACCTAAACTTCTTAATTTTGATCTATTAGAAAAAGATATTGTCCAATATTTATGGCATCTATATCAGACACATATTATGTCCATGAAATAATAGGTTTTTTTTTTTGTAAAATAGTCATTCTATAAAAATTGTTAGTGGAATATAATAACTTGTTAAAAATCATAATAAATCGATGTCTAAAACAAAATTATGAATTAAATTCCAAATGATTTTAAGAAATATTTATTCTCTATAACCATAGGAATTAAGGATTTCAAAAATCTTGAATTTTGGAATCCATAGTTTTCAACCTCAATGTCATGTATTTCTATCTACAATAAGAAATTCCACGATCAAAAAAAATAGAATGAGCTTATCATCTTATCCTAGTAAGACATCTATTGGCCAGATCGAAATCAGTAGTCTTCTTCTTATTAGAATATCTAAATTTAATCCTAGACTTCAAATAATAAATAAAAATTCAATATTTTATATGGATGTTATCGTCCTCTCTCAGATTCTGTAGAACAAAAACAATCGGGATATTTATAAATCATAAAAAATAAGATGTTACAATAGAGTTATAATTAAACATGTTTATTTGAAAACCCATTAGATCCCACCATGGGAAATAAAACTCTAATAATATGCATATATCCAACGGTTAGTTTCAATGATTCTCTGAGTTGGTTAGAAAGGCCTCTAATGAGTTATGACATAAAATCTATGCATGTTCTTTACACCTAGTAAGAATTTTGTTTTGATAGAATCATCACAATTATATAGAAATCAACCCGTATAAATAATTCGAATAATGTAATTATAAACATTATTCATCCAATAGAATGAATTATTTTTACTTAGATCAATCAAAATAATGTTTATATGATGGATCAAACATGGTTTTTTGATGGAAGAGACATCCTCAATCTGATGGACTACACATAGTCATTACAATGGACTATAATACATCTATCTGATAAACCAAAATTAGTGATTCTGATTGGATCGACATTGTCAATTAAATGGTACAGAATTATTCATTTTTATGGATGACACCCAATCATTCCAATGGAATAGACATCATTCATCTAATGGACACGACATAGTCAATCTGATGGACTATACTTAGTGTAAAAAAATTTATATTCATCAATTTAGTCAATCTGATGGACTGTACTTTGTGAGTATGATAGATAGATATATTTGGTGTTAAAACAAGACATGGTTAGTATAATGAACCAGACATAGTCAGTCTGATGGACCGAACATGGTCAATCAAATGGACAAGACTTTTTTAGTTTGATTGACATAACATAGTCAATCTGAGGGACTATAACTAGTTAAAAATATTATATTCATTGGTTTATAAATATTTTTATGTCCAGTAGAATAAAATATTTTTTAATAAAATGTTTTAAATTATATGAGAAATAGATTGTTTGTAAAACATTGTTCTTAAGATATTTTGTTGTAATTTTTTAAAAAATAGATAGAAAGTTCACAATGTATAACATTAAAATCAAAAAAATCTTATATATTCATTATATAATTATTTTTAATTTAAAAATAGTTAGATAGTGAAAAAAGAGTTACGCATTTCATTGAGCTAGTAGGTTGTACGTATTCAAAAATAATGTTTTTTTGATGGAGGAAAAAAAAGATAAAAAATTGTTCCTTTTTTTCATTATCATATCATATAAATTATATATATTCATAATATAAATTCATATTACCATCCATTCAAAATAAACAAAAAATGAATCAGATTTATTTGTGGAGGTGATAGTCAACATGTACACTATAACGACATTATAATTTTATAACGAATTGCTAGGTAGTAAGGTAGATGTGATATTATAATTTTATATGTATAATTATTTTTAGAATAATATATATATATATATATATATATATTAAATTTATCATTATATCCATTCATGAGATGTGGTGACAGAAAATGAATTACATCGGTTCAAGTTGTAGTAATTTTTCACATAGAGGATCAACAATTTTGTTTATTAATTGGTTGATGAGGGGACTGAAATAGGTTATGAAAAAAAACATAAAAAAATATATCTATATGGTATATAATATTGATATTAGCTTTGAATTAATAATATATTGATGAATTCGGTAAGATAAGAAGTAAAAAATAATCATCTTAGTGATAATAATTACCTTCTCCAAGATTAACCTTCTTTGGATATCTTATTAATGGACCTAGGGTTGGTCTTTTAGAATTACCAGTAGCACTATACCATTTATAAGGATTATTTTCAAATATAATTATTGGTTTTCTAGAGCTAAATTTATTAATATATGTGAATAAGTTAGCTAAGGGGTTCCCCATTATAATTGAGGAGGACTGCCATTTTTTAAAATACCCAAAACAATTCATTAATGGGAAGACATTATCTTTGTAATTGCCACCAAAATTGGTAAACTTGTTTAAGGAATATAAGTTTGATTCACACCTACACCTTAATAATTGAGTCATTATTTAAATATGTTATTCTATTATCCTAAAAGGTTACTTACTTTTAAAATTTTATTTTTCTCTACAGTAACTAGATTACTTATTTACCTAGGGTATTTATTATATATTAATTAAAAATAATCCATAACAGAAAATTTGGACCTAATTATTAAAAACATAACTCTAATTTATCAAATAAAATATCTATATATCTGAATAAATAAACACAACATAAGTGAATGTGACGTAAAATCCTTTGTATATCCTTAAAATTGGTAAATTATTTATTCTATCATTTTTATTCATTATTAAAAAAGAGTGTAAAACTTTTACCTAATACTTTATATGCTAATAAAAAATAAAGAATACATTTTAAAACATTTAATTAATTGATGTGGAATAATATAATTTAATATAAAACCCAAAAGTGCAACAAAAAGCTATTATCAAAAGAAAAAGATTCATTCAACATAAAAACAATTTATATAAAAATTAAAATTAAAATAAATTCCAATTATATAAATTTAATAAATTATAATATATTTTTAAAAAATAACTATTAAAACAAATATAATACAGAATTTATATGTTGAAATTATTTAAAGAAAGTGATTTTCAATAAAAAATAATAATCCTTCTTTCTCCATAGATTAATTATTATTTTTTGGAAAAATATTTAAAATTGACAATAAGATAATTTGGAATGGAAGATTTATAAAATTAATTTAACTTTTTCAAATGATTTTTTACAATGGTAAATTGTTAATTTTAATAAATCATTTCTTAAAACCTGACAGAACTATTTTTAGCAAAAAATAACTTTTAAGAATAAAATAGCATTTAATATTATCGAATTTTTAGAAAAATTATTAGATGAATGATGGAAAAAATTATTTAATAAAAAATATTAAAACATAACATAAATAATTCAATAATAGTTATTATTTTAATTCATTGATTTAAATATAAACAACTCATATAAAAAATGTTTTTATATGAAAAAATTTCAATTAAATTTAAATGAATATTATTTAAATTTCAAATAAATTTATAAATATCTAATTGATCTAAAATTTTTTATAACATATAATTTTCATAATATTGTTATCCCTATTCATACCTTCCAATTTAATATATAGGTTATAATAATATACTATATTATTGTTGATTTAGACTTAAGGTGTCATTTATTGTAAGTTATTGAGGATATTAAATTTAAAGAAATCATTAATAAAATTTTTATGAGTTATATCATAGATCATCCATGAAACAAGAATTCTGGTTAATGAATGTATTAATAAATGTGTGAAATTATAATAATATAAATCATTTTATGTCCATGAATAGATAATCAATCCTCCCTTCTCTATTTAATTCTGGTTAATGAAATTTATTATATCCAAAAATAAATATATTTAAGTGATTTCTCAAAAATAATTAATTAAAATGGGAAAATATTACCATCAAATTAATATGATATTAATGATACATAAATCATAACATATGATTCTATTGGATTAAATATATATTTTTTCTTTTTTTAATATGATTTATTACATAACAATCTATACAACTACTTCATAATGTTTTGTAGAGAGATTGTGTTTTTTCCAATGCATCTCCTATTGGGTTTTCAAAATAATTGTGTAGTGAGGAATATTTTCCATAGAATGGGTGATTATCAATTTAAAATCTAATGGTCCCTTTTCATGGTTATTATCCCTTGGTACGACTATTCCATATCCAAGTTCACTTGTAGTATCCTGAGAAGGATATAATTTTTTAGAAAATCTCACTATATAATTCAACTAATTTCTGGATATCCTTCTATACACTCACACACACATAGATATATATATATATATATATAAATATATAGGCTTATCATTAATTTATTATATTCCTAACATCAGAAAATAATTAAACCTATCTTTGATAGAAACTATATAAGACCAATTTTTCCACACATATTTATATATGATTTTAAACAAAGATATCTCATTAACAAAACTCAATGATCATCCGGACTACTGTCTTTTGAGTGATCCATTAATTATATATGAAAAATAAACTAAGATTTGAAATAACTATATTATTATCTTTAATGATATTCAAAATACCGTTGAGAACCTAAAATTTTATTGGATATCTTATGGATTACAAAAAAAATCTTTGAGCTATAAATACCAGTATGTGTGCAAACAAGATAACAAAGAATAACATATGAGTCAAAAGGCATAACATTATATCATAAATGAAAAGTATCATGTATAATCATATGTGATCATAACATAAATAACATGTTAGCATATGATCATGAAAACATAGGAAATTGGTAACTACATATATCATGATAGAAACATATGTCAAGGAAAACTACCAAGACAACAATAGTTGGTGTGCAGAGTCACGTCATATATTAGTTTTACTATATATTCTCTTTTAGAATGTATCCTTGGAAAAAAATAACAAATAAATTTTATTTATAACTAATATAATCCATCATAAAATGTATATTCTTAGTTTCTACATAAAAGAAAATCGATCAAAAGGAACTAACACAAGAATTTACTAAGGAATGAAAAGGTTTTCATATTATTTCGTTACATAAAATAACAAGAAATCAAAATGATAACAAAGAGAATATATAATTGAATAAATTTTACATTCATATCTTAGTTCATAAGAATATTTATTATATTATATAGTTTATTTGAAAAAAAATCTTATGATTAAGGGATGGAAAAGTTCTCGTTAATCATGTTTAATTGTAAACAATACTTTTTGATAAATTAACTTAAGGAATGTATTACCCCATAAATTGAATGGAAAATAAGCTGTGTGCCTATGTTAGGTAAATATATAATGAATTTTAAATTATTTTATAAAATAAAAAAAAGATATAGTGTTATTTAGAAAGACAAAGGTCACAACCTAATGAAAAATAGTTGTTTGGATATATCCCTTAACATAGGCTCAAAAATCATTATACAAATTCACTAATCATTCTATATAGTAAAATTAAATTATTTAATTAATTAATTTATAATATTTTAAACTATTTTTTTTCATTTCATGTTTTTTATTCTCCATTATTATAATTTTAGTTACATATAATCATTAATTTATTTGTTCTAAGGGTGTTCATTTCATGTTTCCATGGTGGGATAATTTTTATATAATTATTGATGTTCTTATGAAATTTGAATACATATATAGAAGTGAAATTTAATGTAATTCAATTTAATTTTAAAAATTTAAATGGTATCAAATATCTGTTTTATGTCCAATATAGTGATGAATTATTTTTTTAAAATGTTAATGATATATGATTAGTTTGTGTTGGTAGTTTCATGGAAAATAATGAACTAATTTAGTTTTATATATTATTTTTTTAAAATTTCGACTAAATAACATGAAATAATTCATAATATATTTTTTAACCTGTAATTTAGGAATAATAATTTTTTTATAACTATCTTTGATGGGAGAAAAAAAATAAATTTTGTTGTTCATTGAGGTAGAGGGCCAACCATTCATTGAAAAATGATTTTGTTTAAGCATAAGTTTCGGTGAGGGGAAAGTATTTAAATTCCACCATAATAATATAAATTTAGTGTATTAATTATATATATTATACTATTTTTATGTGGATGGATAAAATATTGTGGTGTTAAAAAAAGAATAAAATTAAAAGAGTTTAATTGATAATTTTACCTCTTTATTTTGTCGCATACTCTTATGCTACCCCTTATGACTCTTTTAAATATACTTTGAATGAGAAAAAAATAATTGTGATGTGTGTTAGAGTTTTGGTCTGAAAATTGGAATAAATATTTCAAGTTCTATGTCTTAGATGTTGTGAAGAGAAGGGGTTTTTAGGAGTGGTATTTGTAAGGGGTGGAGAGGGGTTTTTTTGAATATTATAATAATTAGTTTATTATTTTTTTCTCCAGAAATTAAACATTAATGAATTTTTTGACTCTATATAGTAAATTGAATATGTTATTTGGAAATTATCAGTTATTACATCATCCCTAACACAAAAATTCATGTATTTAGCATATAATGTTAAATATTGTATTTTTTCAAATTTCACAATTCACTAAAAAATCATACAAATTTACAAAAATAAAAAAATTATCCCTTAAAATTATTCAATTTTAGATAATAAATATTGATTAGATTTATTAAAAATAATTTTTTATATATTATAAATTTAATTTAAAATTAAATTCTCAATTATTAGAAAAATATGAATTTTAATATTACAATAAACACTTTACCCTTTATAAAATTAATTAAGGGATACTAAAATTTTATTATAAATATAATACAAAATAATACTACTTTATAAAACCAATATATGACAAAATACTTTCTTTGAAATCATTATATATTTTATAAAAATAAAAATAAATCTTATATGTTTTACTAAATTACAACCACTTATTTTATGATTTTTTAAATGTATTCACATGTGTCAAGATATAAATTTTCTTTATTTCAATTATATAAGATGCCTAAATATTATTTTAGACTTATATAGATGAGGATACTATTATAATGGTCGTAATAGTATTATAACTAATGGATAATGACTCTAATAGGTATATTTGTAATGGTTATATGGCTTCTCAAATTTCTATAAATATATCATATTTTGTTTATTTTTTATTCAATTGTATATTCTATTAGAGTTATAAATTTTTTATTAAATAATTATATTTTATTTCTATCGTGTAAATTCATCTATAATGTGTTTTTTTGTTATTTCAATTATTCTAGAGGATCATGATGATTCAAATTTTCCTATCACAATTATATGATTTTCTATTTTTTCCAATTGTAATACTTTAAATTATTTTGACATTTTTATTTCTAAAATATAATTAAAAAATTAATATAATAAAATATAGGTGGGTAAATCACGTGGTTCATGTGAATTACATATTATATTATGAAAAATGAAAAAATTATATATTCATAAGAGAAAATACATAGATAAAATATCATGTTGTTACAGAAGACATAAACAAAATGATGGCAATATCATAATAATCCCATGAATCTCTTGATCTTAATACCATTTATAGGTTGATCCCAATAAATAAATATAGGAATATTATTCAGATCCATTGAGATAAACCTCTCAAACACCACATTAACTATTTAAATAAATTTTCATATACAAAACTCATATATAAAATTCTTAGGAAAAAGGAATATATTCTTTCATGATTTTAAGGATGATCTCTAAATAGTTCCTATATTCCAAATTTAAATTTTATTTCACTAAAATTACAACCCCAAACACAACAATGAATGATTCCAAAAATAGTTGAAGTATTTGATTCATCATTACTTAAAATACCATGGGAGAATTAATATGACTGAATAGAATATCAATGAACATAAAATTATCTTACATACTCTTTTTCTCTATATTATGCATACATTATTCATGAAATTTCAAATAATTATACACCAAATATAGTTCAATCTCATAAAACCCCAAAAAGATCCTATATGCTAACAAAAATTTTCTCTAATCATTTCAAAGGGGTATTTTTTCAAAAAAAAGATGCATAATTATTCCTTTAGTAATCAGAATAAAGCTAAATGATTCCATATACCATCTTTTCAAAGAGAACCGATAGATATTGGGAGGATAAACTAAGATGGATAAATATAATAGCCTCAGCATACTCAAGAGTAAATTTTAACTCCATTAAATCAGTGACTCCCATGTAATATGATTCTATAGAAATGTGTTTCATCCTGAGAAGCATGCCAATAGTGAAATCAACCTATCTCTGTGTGGTAACTAGGAAAATTAATCATTAAATACATGAGGCTACTCACTAACCATTATTGGATATGATCTAATCAAATTTGGGTCATAAACCTCAAGAAACAACTATGATCATGATAATGAGATCATTCCAACATAGAAAATAGGTCATGTTCTCTCGGATATAAGATCCCAATCATCCTAAATGATGTGTGTGACTCTATCTGATGATTCAAACTAGTCATAATGATTATAATAGTTGATTTAGTCTTTAAAATTAATAATTTAATCCATTATAACAATAATTTTAATGATATCAACATCGAGACTATTAAAACATATAGGACATTGAAGCCTTTAATTTTCACCCCTCACCCATGACATATAAAACTAAATTCCTTCCATGTTCCCAATGGAGTGGAAAGTTCTATCATGAATGTAATAATACTAAATGAAAACATAGTTTATATTTCAACATATATGTTATAATGGATTAAGATTCCACAGTATCAAATAATTCAAGGACAATTAGATATGAAATAATCACTTTACCTCTTGTAGTAGATGTCTCTACATAAAATTCCACTAGAGCATAATTCAATATTTAATGTAGAAATGAATCAACTAACAAATGAAAATTCCTCACTTATTGAGTATGCCATTAATAATTTGAGTGATATAATAATATTTTAATATAATTTTACTAGACTTAAGAGCCTTTAGTGGTTGTGGATCCATCACGGCTACCTTAAGCTACTTTTCCACCAAAACAATAGACATGAACAGATTGTCAAATGACATTCCATACTATGGGTGAAGTTTTATAATTAATACTGGGGTGTCCGTATATCTCACATTAGATATAGAACAAACAAAATTATCTTGAATTCTTCTTCTAACCACTTCCACAACCCTCATATAGCACATATCACTTCCTCTTCTTACTGAAAGACACATCATTGATTACCCCTATTCTCAATGAGATGTTTCTATGACCAATCATTCCAGAAATTTTTTATTATTCCATATCTACTTAAACAGACCCCACATCTATTTTCATTATGAAGAAAATATCATCACCAATTGAATATCATCCATTAAACCCATCTCGATCTTCTAATCCTTATGATTTTCTTTACAAAAACCCTCTAGTGATATGTTCACTATCATGGTGAAACAATTAGTGTACTGCAATGTTGAGTGATTCCATTTCACTAATGAAAAAAGTTATTTATTCTTCACTATAACACCTAAAATTTTAAAATATATTTCAAATTAAATTAATTTTATGAGTTTTATTTTTTTATTATCACATAACACATATCTTAAAATAAAGTATGATTTATTATACTATAGATGTTAAATTTATAGGTATAAATAGTATTAACCACATTATAAAATAGAAATAATTATATATATATATATATATTAATGAAATAAAATTTATTGAATAATAAATAATAATGTAAATATTATTCTGCAAAATATTTTTATGAATTAAAAAAAATATTTTCTTCACAATTAGTATTTTTTTAAAAATCATAGAAGTTTTAATTAATTTTTAATATTAATAAATATTTAGTTGGGTAATTTAATATTATATTTGAAAAAACTAACCCAAAATTATCTTCAGTAATATTTTTGATATTTTTTTGAAAATATTTATTATTATGTAAATAGTGATATATGAAATTTTTATTAAAAAAATTATTTTTCTAAATAAATTAAACTAAAAGTAATATAATGTTTTCAATTTCATCATATTGTTAATATGATCAGAATTATTATAATGCTTGATTTTTGTATATGTTTATTTGTTGGATTAAATAGGCAATTTTCAATAAAATATTATTTGAATTTTTTAAATTTATATTAAAATTTATTTGTGATGGTTTTATAAATTAAATATTTAATAATGGGTTAAATACTTAATATCTAGTGGTAAAAAAATTTAAATAGTTTCCTTTAAATTTTTTATCATAATCACAAGAAAATATGGTAAATATTTTTTCACATTAGTATGGATGAATGACTAAAATAAGGTTAAACGTACAAGGTAATGTCTCAAAGTAAATGCAAACTTTTTATTTATTTCATTGGTTGGAATGAATTTGAACTTAAATATCCTAAAATTTTATATAAATAATATTCATTCATTTATTTCAATGATAATTTCCTTAAAATTAGTTACACAAAAAATAAGTAACAAATTTCACTCTCTTTGATTTAATATCTCTTATAATTTTTCATAGCGATACAATGTTTTTATATTTTATTGATGATTGTTAATTGAAATATTAATTAACTTTTTTATCATGATAATTCATTTTCAATTTTTAGTGATAGAAAAATTACAAAAAAATCAAATGCAGTGTCGATATAGTTTTTGATCACGTAATAGAAAAAAAAAATAATTTCAAAAAAATTAAAATTATCATATTTAGGATGATTTATTATATTGAATTTATTTTAAAGACAAATATATATATTATTAGTTTTTTATTTTATTTATTAAAATTATTTTTCAATCTTGTTTTCTTCAATTTCAATCAATTTTAATGGTTCTTAGATTTAATTTAATTAAATTTTATATCAAATTATATTTTATTTCCTGGTTTAAAATTCATAAAAATCATAAAAGAGGGAATGGTGGAAGGAATTATTTCTATATTTTATCCCTTTAACATCATTTATCCCATTGTTACTTTATAAAAAAATTATAACTTATTAATATTGAACAATTTATTATCAGAGTTAATATTTTAATTGTTTAACAAAAGTGGGTTATCAAAAATATTATTATTAAAATTAAACATAAACTACTAAAAATTATATTTTATGATGTAATTTAAAATGTTCACAATTTTATCTTGTTAATTTTGGTTACATGGTGACATATTTACCTGGAAAATAATATATTATATTAAAAACATATAACAAATTCCATGTTTTTCTTTCCATTACTATAAAAGTAAAATTCCTCTCATCTCTTCACCCCCACTCATTGAGCCATATATATCATCAAAAATAACAATACCACTAATAAATATATTTATCCATGATATAGTTGTTTTACTTGGGGAAAATACTATCCATGGTGTCCTTTAATGGTGATTGAATGATTGTATTTCAAAGAAGTGGTAATCTCTTTAAAAGATCTATTTTATTTTACATATCCTTTTACAACCACCTATTCATTACTAAACATTAAAATATAATTACATAAGTATTTACCAGATATTTATGTGTAATTATATATATTTTTTCACTATCATCCACCTCATTTCCATCAAATGTTAAATTTATATATCTATCATTAATACTGGTGGAATATTTCCAATACGTAGGGATATGATTATTTATAAAAAACTATTATAAATGGTTGATTATTATGATGAATTTTATATTTATATATGATACTTAAGAAACAACTGTTCATTTGTAATTATAACATCTTAGAAACCTTTTTACCTTCTCATCCATGGGAATATGGAAACATCACTCATGTTTTTGTGTAGACTACCACCACCACAAAGTAAGGTGATTTTTTTCATTTTTATTTAACATGGATGGAATTAGTTAGAGATTTAATAAATATATATTATATTTATTACATAATATTGATTCCATAAATTTGATGTATGATTTTCCATATTTCATTTTGACCTTTAAAAAGTGGAAACATCACTTACGCATATATATAGACTATTATCCCCCAGAAGGTAATGTAATTCATCTTCATCAACAATTTATCTAAATATTAATAATTATTTATATTTAAAATAAATATCATAAAAAATACATAATAAATATTGTACATATAATGAAACAATGACTACTGTCCATGTATCTAAACCATTTTAAAAAATATCCATGGAAAACTAACCAGTTTTCACTCGAATGTACATTTTAATGAATAAAATATTTTCAAAGGATACTAAGAAATTATAATGGAATAAATCATTGTAATTAATGTATTATTATTGTTCTATAATGTATTTATATTGAATATATATTCACTATAGTACATATTTTCATGAATATAATGATATACAATACTTGATGTTAGGTATATATGATACAATCTCATTTTTTATGACTTTCTATTCAGAATTTAAATTAAGGAAAGTTATATAGAATATATAATTTAAACAGCATATATTTAATTCAAATCTAATTATTCTTGGAATTTTGATACATTATTATCATTTTCCACTCTTTGGTACTTAATATGATTGAGAAATTATTTTTAAAAAATGTTTACTTTATTTCCTCATAGTGGTTGGACTTTTAGAATAATGTCTTTTCTCATAAAATTATTTATACACGTTTTAAAATATAATTTATATGATTTAAAAATATATTTTAATTTCATTTTACATTATATATAATGTTTTTAAAATAACCATTTTAACGAATTTTTTCATCTAAAAATTCAATTTTTATTCTATTAGAAATATGTGAAAATAACGTTCTCTTTTTACATATATGATATGAATGGATTTTCCAAAAATATTTTTTTCTCATTTATTTAAATCTTAATTTATAAGTTTCTATGATTATATTCAAATAAAATAATTTACTCAATATTATAGGATTATTAATTTAAATTGTTATCAATGAAAATGATATTTTCCCCATGATTTCAAAGAAATGATCGAATGTTCTTCTAATCCAATTTTACATAAATTAAAACATAATTTTAGGATTGTTACTTCAATGGGTATGTTATAATAAGATACCAAAAAAACATTCCAATGTATAAATTATTGTGATGATGATATTTTAAGGGATATTCTCAGCAACCCATTTATTTCCAAATGGTTAATTATATTATAATTAAACATTTTCAAAATCTATTTTTTTACATATGTTATGACATGATAAAGTGTTGAAATTTTTATAAAATAGGCTTAATATCTGTGATATTTTATATAATGATATGGTTTACAATCTATTTTCTTCTGGTACACATATTTTTGGCTTATGTTATGTGACATGTGGGCCTAGAATTATAGATCCCTATAAAGGGAATGTGTAATGATTGATATATAATGAGATAATAAGGTATTGAATAGGGAGGGAACCTATTTCACTAAGGGACACTATCCATTATTATAGTCTATGGACTAATACTAAAAATGGAAATTATTTAATTGGAAGTGAACCCAATATACTATGATAGATATGGAAGAAATCCTTGACTAAGGAAATTACAATCCTTGATAATTTTCATTCCAAAAAGCAACATCTTATCTATATGATATATTCTTATGTATCATGATTAATTAATGATGCTTTTATAAAAATTTGACTTAATCAATTTGTTTTAAAAAGCCTCATTCTATGATTTATGATTTAACATATTTGACTGACTTGGTATGATTACCAAAAGTAATGATCTCTTCCTCATAAAATTATGTATATAATATCATAAATTGTTATCATTGAATAATATCTATTTTGGTATTTCTTATTTACAATATAAACAAACCATTTATTTGGCTTCCCTTCACTATGTTTTGGATAAATGGTTTTAGTATGGTATTTTTTAAAAGTGTAGTATGTGATAACGTCATTATTGGAGATAATGAATATATTTCATGAAATATTTTGAGTACGTATCTAGCCTCTAAAAACAATATTCCCTTATAGTTCTAGTCCATGAATTATTAGGATATTTTTTAATAATGATGTATAATGATATAATATTTATTGTTGAAATTATTATATCTCTATAGTTTGAATGAGAGTGGGGTTTAGTTATTTTGGGAGATTTGGATTTGAAATATGTGGTGAAAACCTTGGAAAATGTTTTCTATATAGTATACCTTACAATGTTTAGATAAAGTTGAAATTGTATGATTTTATTTGAAATAAATATATCGTTGGTTATTATAAATAGGATTACATTATGGAATAGATTGTCATAGGGGTAATAACAGTAAAATATGTGGACTGGTTATTTACTCGATCATCAACGATGTACACTATGCAGGCCTAATACTGAAAACCATGAATGAAACTCCTATGGGATATGTTTGTAAGAATTCACACATTTCATTCAAACCATTATAAAAATATTTGAATATATGATGGTCATGATTGAACTATTCTGAACCAAATGTTTCATATATTGAAAAGAACATCTCACGATATAGACTTCCAATGAATTATTTCTCATGATTACATGATTTTTAACTATTTTTCTTATTTTCCACACTGCGATTTTTGGTTTTATTTGATGGGCGGAACCATACATAATGATGTTAACACTTAATATAAATTAATTTTAAATACTTATCTCCATAAGCAACCAAATGAAATTAGATCTATAATATGAAACAAAGTTATTATCTCTAACTACCTAACTCATTATATGATTAAAAATAAATAGGTTAATATCTAAATGAACTAAATAAGATAAAAATAGCGTTTCAAGAATTTAATGTAGGTATCAAAATTCATCTTCTGACATATATAGAATGAGGGAATAATCTCTCTTGGAAATGTCTCAAATGAATGAGATAATGTTTTGGGTTTAGAAAATAATGGCACATTACATGAAATTATTTGTAAAAATAAATTTTTTGATGGAGGTAAAGGATGTTAATCCAAAGATACCATTTATAGTTCTATGTATTATGTTTGGTGAGTCTGGGAACAATATGATTCAATGCACTAATCCATTGGAAAACAACTAGAATAAGGGATGGTAATATCAAATGCAAAGCATTAAAGTGGAATTATTATATATTTTATATATTGGGATTCAAAAATTATTTTTTATTAGTGTTTTATCACTTTTATTATATTTATAAGAATCATGAAATATTTATGTATTAATCAATACTTGTTTTTTTAAATATTTTCAAAAACAATTGAATGGTATATATAACAAATAAATTTCATTCAGTGGAATGGGTATATTTTTGGGAAAACATTTATTTGGTGATATATAACCCTTAAGAGGTTTTTAATATTTAGAAAAAATGTTTATATGGAATAAAGATATTATTAATACTGATAAAGTAATTGTACAATTTTGTAGTGTTAATTGATGTAAGCTTATAATATTTTATGGTGTGTTTTTGGAATTTATGGATATTTATGGAAACCAATAGAATGTTTTTTTTGGAGAATTTGATTAGGTTATATCAATTTTTGGTATATTAACTTTTGTGAATAATATGTTATTTAAAGATAATTTTTATTTTCATTATAGAAGAATATTTGATCACATAATTCAAATATTTATATTTTAATTTTGGAATTTAATATTTTGATGAGATTTATTGTCTATTGAACAATCGGTGTGGTGTAATCTAACAACCTGATATTTACACATGTATTTCCCTTTAAATTAATTTGATGTGTTTGGAAGCTTATTGGACACTCAACACCGAGCATCAAATGAACCATGATATTTTAAATCATTCCCATTAAATTGATATGTATGCATTGTATTGAACAAATTATGAATGTTTTATTTTAATTTTTTACACAAATAACATTTATTTATTAACACATAATAAATAACTACACAATATTTAGTAAAGTTGTTATATTCTTCAAAAAAATATAATTTCATTAAAAATTGTGTTTATATATTTTTGTGCATGGAAATTATAATTAATTAATACCATATTTTGAAATAATATCTGATTAGTTCAATATAATTTATTAAATCATCATATTAATATTATAATATAATGAATTATTGTGATTTTCTTGAAATGATTCTTTTTATGTGAATTGTGAAAATTACCTACATTCATAAAGCTATCATTTATTTTAATTAAATAATGTAATTTAATAGTTCCAAAATGTTTTGAATTTGAACTTAATATATCATAAGTATCGCATATTTATAAATATTATAACTAATTATATATTAATCAAAATTATAATTATTTTGTTTAAAGTTCATTTTTCAGAATAAAAGCACATTTTTTAAAAAATTTGTTTCATTGGGGTTTATGAAATTATATTTAAAATGATTTATAACACATTAATTCATTTAATATATAAAAATTCATTCCATATTTATAATTAGCTAGTTCAAATTTATTAAATATTTCCCCTTTATTTTTTATCATAATTATTATTAACCATTGTAAATATTTGGCATTTGGGTAAGGGTAATATATGAATAAAACATTATGATATGGACTCAAAATCTACCAATTAGTTTCCTTTATTTGATTGGTTGTATTTAAATATTACTTATATACATCCCAAATTATAATATATGGAGTTTTCATACAATTTTATGTAGATAATGGCCTTTATACTATTTTATAAAAAGAGAATGTACAAAATGTCACCATTGATATTTATCCTCTCAAATATTTTATCAAAAGGATAAAAGGAGGCTGTGTTTAATTATAAATGATATTTTTATATGAGAACTAACATTTTATCAATTTATTTATTTTTAATTTTTATTGATGCACTAATTATATTAAATACTTACACAAGGCTTACAATGTGTTTTCACAAGTGATAAAAAATTCAAAAAAATCATTATAAAAAAATTAAATGTATTAGAATTTGGAAGAATTATTTTGTTCCATGAATTTATAGGAAAATTAACATATTATTTATTTGTTAAAATTTTATGTTTTAATTCCATTTCTTGTATATTAATTTTAAATTCAAACTATTTAAATTTTTATTAAAATGACATTAATGATAGATTATGAAAAATATTATTTTATAAAATGAAATAAATAAATTATGAAGGAGAATAACTGGGATAAAATATTGTAAAATATTCCATATGTTGACCGTTTTTTATCAATTTTTACATTAAAAGAAATTTTTTCCCCTTTAATATTTGGAAATTTATTACCATGGTTAATGTCAAAATTTGATAATTAAGGAGTTAAACCAATAAAATAAATATTTAAAATTCCCCATAATCCTATTAAGGTTATATTTAAGGATGTTATTTCATCTGTAACATATCGTATCATCAATTTTCTTCACACTTGGTGCCACTTTCACATTAAAAACAATTTATTATATTTAAATCATAATAGTAATTTCATATATGTCCTTTCATTCAAAATAAAAGTACACCAAATATCCTCTATGTATCACACCACAATAATTACATATCTAAAATAAATCCTATAAAAACTATTTCATATTTCATTATCCATTTTTTAGTTTTGTTTCTATCCTCAAATGATTGTCCCTAGGTTCCATTATAAGAGATTCAATTGTGGTATCTCATAGATAATGTAATTATTTTATTTGGCCTTTTTCAATTTATATATTATTTTACCACCTAAACGTATATATTAACCACTAAAAAATAATTAATTAACTATATATTGTACACTATTATGAAACTATAATTTTTTATCCTTTATCTGTATCATTTCCATCGAATGGGAATTGAAATGATTGACCATGCATAAGTGTGGACTACTACCTCTATGTTGTCATATGATTCATTTTCTATCACAAAAATTCAGGTTTTTTATTATCATTTTTTTTAAATTTTTTATATTTTATTTTTGAAATTTTTAATAATCTATATTTATAATATCTTTTCAAACTTATTACCTTCTCATCCATTGTCAAATGGTAATGTCACTCATCCATATAAGTGGACTATAAACTTATTGAATCGTTGTGATTTTATTTTATTTTTTTATATAAAAAATTATAAGGATATAACAATTTCATATATAAAATATTATTTATGTTACAGTATTTCTAAAAAAAATTAATTATTATTTTTATATTTTCATTCCAATTATCAAAATGTAGAAACATCACTCATGTATAGGCTGAGAGTACAATCTCCAAAAATTGATTTAATTAATTTTTCATCATTCATTTATATGAATAATAGTAAAATTTTATATGATGAATAAATATTATACTTACATGTTTATTAATATTATAAAAATAATTACTTTATGACCATGGCTCAAGTACTCAAACCATCATATTAAATCCTTCTTGAAAAAAAGATTTGTTTTCTCCGAAATATTTGTTTTAATGAATATTTAGTATTAAAATAATAGTTGTAAATTATTAAGGTGTGATAAATAATATTTAATTATTGATTATGGTTCTATAATAACGTAATAAATAATATATATCTATTATAATATATATTTGATCACATAATAAGAATGACACTACTTTTAATATGATATTTATGTTACGAACTCATTTATTTTTGTGATTGTCTACGGTAAATTTCACTTCATGGAAATTATATAGATATGTTTCTTTATACCCCATATATTTATTGACTTCTATATATTCCTATAATATTTATGTGTTATTTCCATTTTAATCTAATTATTAAATAAAACATTTGATAAAATGATTATAAATATAATGTGGCCTTATTTCTTCTTTAGTCGTCAATATTTTTCTCCCATGTACATGTTGCTAAATATTTTACTAAGAGATAGTTTTTCTAACTAAAAAAAATTATAAATTTTATTTTCATTAAATAAAAAATTATATTGAAATTTTTAAAAGGATTTATTTTAACGAAAAATTTTATGAAAATGTAATTATTCCCTTTTTAAAAAAATAGTGTGAAAAAAATGTTATCATTCAACCTATAAAATATCAATAGATTTTTTCACTACAATGACAACATTTTCCCATAATTCATTCATTACATATTTCTATATATACAATTTCTTTATAACAAATTCTATATATTTTCATTTTATTTTGGTAAAATATTATCAAAATACAAGGTAATATCTATAATGATTTCAAAGAAAGGTATAAGTGTTATTTTAATTTAAGATTTAATCTATTTCAAAATACCATAAAAACTTTTATACATAACCTCAATTTTTTTCATATGATACCATTTAGGTACAATCATTGCATGAATTTTGATTATGATAATGTAAGGGTGAATCTATAAAACATATTTCTTTCACATCCGATAAATAATTTATGATAAAACGTTAATGAAAGAAAATTGTTTCCCAGAGGTAATGTTATGATGAAATTATTCACATATTATAAAACACATCTTCATTACACTGGATATGATATTATGATAAGATGAATCATGAATAATCCTCTACAAATTTTTTGTATTGTTTTAATTATTTTATGGGATAACCCCTAAAAATATGGATATCTAATACATTTTTTAGTGATGGATATCTAATTAGATATTAAGGATAAGGGTATAGAGTGAACCGAATATGGTATCGTACCATATCCATTATGATAGACATTGGAGTGAATGATTATTATGTAATTGACAGAGTGAGGAGTGAACCTAATACACTATCATGGTCATACATGATCTAATTGTATAATGAAATGTTTTTCTATACAGATGTTTGTTCCATAAAATTATATATTATTCTTATTATATGTTATCATGGATCCGGATTGATTATTTATGATTCTTAACACTCATGGAATATTTTTTTAAAAAATATTTCTTATATGATTCATTATTAATGATCTTTGATAGGAAGTGTACAATTATAATTTTTTATAATCATGATCTGTGAAATTATTCTTATCTAGTTCACAAATTTAATCAGGGATTAATATCTCTTATGATTATACTTACTGATCATATGAACTCCCACTTTCTTACATTTCATTACAATTTTTAAAAAGAGATTCTTTATTTTTTTTATCTTTGTAATATCCTATGTGAAAATATCATTTTGAGATATATTAAAGGAATATCATGAAATAAAATATTTATTTATATAGTTTATAGTGGAACTAATCCTTTTTTATTTGTAGGAATTTATTTTAATGAGATGTAGTGAACTTTCATCTTTAATAATATAACATTTATTTATAAATACATTGCGTCATTATATATACACTACTCATAATGTTTTAGAACATAATTGTTGATTAACTAACATCATTAATGTTTTCCCGCAATGATCATTGTGATACATAGATTTCAAGATTGATTCTCAAAATTTCCTCCCCCGAGCTTTAAGAATATTTATAAGAAAATACAACTTTGATGCCTCTAGAGTATTTATTCGGTGTAAATTCTATCAATCTATTTGGTCCACTAATAAATTTATTGAGTTCCTATGTCATCATTAATGATTGGTCGACTCTTCTTGTAAACCCTCAAGTATGGTATATCATCCATCAAATGATTCTAACACCCACCAAACAAAAATTCAGTATTTTCTAGAAAAACAATTATCAAAATGTTTCTACTAGAGGATTCACTTGTGAATCATGTCTAAAAACATATTCTCTTTCATTAATAAGAGCTCTCATATTTGGAATTGTCTAATAATCATATTAGATATCAAATTATTATTTTTGAAACTCAAATTTGAACACAAATATGAACCCTCGGAAACTAATCGAATGAAATATAATGTTGAACAAAAAAATGTCACATCATGTTAATTTAAATGATCGTAAAATATATCATTGGATTTATGAAAAATAACTAACCACTAGTGGTAAATTGAGATAAAATATAGAAGTGAACTAGTCATTTGAACTTATTCATGTAATTACAATGTTTTGATTGTCCTATAGTAGTCCCCCAATAAACATAAAGATGACCTCATCTATTACCAATTAGAAAATATCCAACATAGTTAGACCGGAAACATCACCTGAGATGGCCCACCATAATGCACGAAGTGCATTCATATATTCCATAATCTAGAAAAAAGAACCTGGGTATCAATATCCTGAGTAATGTTATTGATTTAATTTTATAGAATCTCTCTCAGACCAAGTATGTATATAAACATAATTTCACCAAAATTAAAAAATAGTAACTCTAAAAAAATTATATATAAAATAGAACTGTGCAGTGTCCTAGAACATATTAAAAACCCCAATCGAATACTTTATATCTATGTGAAAGTCAATCATAATGATCCCAAACCACCCTTAGAGAATCCTTATTAGAAGGACCCTCCAATCTACATGACACCCATCCCTATAACTATTTCTTACCAAATAAAATCTATATATAAAAAAGAATACATAGGGTGGGAGGAAATGGATAGTATGAAACTACCATGATTCTATATTTTTTACACAATTAAACAGTTAGTTATTGTTTTAAAACAAAATAATATTTTTTAAAGTAGATCATATGAAAAAAATTATAAAACCTACTTTATATTTTTCTTTAAAATAAATCCATTACTAGATCCTTCAAAAAAATTAATGTATTTTTGAATAAATATGTGAAAATAACTATGAAAATAGATGAATAATAATTCAAAGGGGAAACTAATTCTTAATCATCCATGTAATTTATTATAATAATATGAAAATAGGGAGAAATATAAATATTATAATACCCCAAAATCCACAGTTTACATCTAACATGGATAATCTATGTTCCCTATAAAGACATTTATCCCATGATCTTCCCTAGCTGCCAAATATTACAACTAAATGAAAATGCATCTGATGTAAAAAAATTCATTTATTCATTGTGGCATTTTATATACCAGAAAGAATATAGAAAGAAAATACAATTAAAAAAACCTTTAAATCATTTTTGGAAACCACCAAATACAAAATAAAATCTTGGATTTTAATTTTATCTCTAAACAACATCAATCCAATAATTTTAATTTTTAAGATAAAACGATTTTACAATAGAATTAAATTTTCCATGGGAATTAATCCATTACAAAGAGAAACCAATATCTTTGACAAATTAATCACCAAATCCATCATTTTTTGTGATAGGAAACATTGGAATCTAGTTTTCATAATCCTATAACATTATGGAACATCAGTATTTATCCAAGAAAAACCCTATATATGATAATAAAAATCTATTTTTTAACAATAGATGGGATAGATAGGTTGAGAATATATAGAGTGTAAATAGGTGATAGAAAGATTAATTTCAATGATACTTAAAGAGATCCACCTAGATTGATTTAGTATCAAAAACTAATCAATTTAAGAGTTCTATATACTGTCATGTAGTAATTTGTTTGATATAATGTGGGTTTGGAATGATGTTAGAGTTAAAATTCATGATAGAATTAGGGTAGATCTCCATTTTATTATGTTTCTATAAGGTTTCACAATTATTATAAATGGTTAGAAAACCAATGTCACAACCATGTGGTAGCTACTATCCCATAAAAGCTTAGTCATGTAGTTTCCTAGGAATGTTCCCATGGCTTTCTCAATGACTCACAGGGTTAGATAGACCATGAAATTTCTTATTGGTACCAAAATGGCTATATAGTATTTTTACCACTCATTTAATAAAAACCATACAGTTAAATGAATTTCTAGCCAATTTTCCTGAAAATATAATGTTTTCGACACCGAATTATAAAATCCTAGATGAACTCAAATGAGATAAAACATGATCAAAATTAAAACATAATTGTGAAATAGTGGGTTTCATAATACCTATCCTAATATTGAGAACATTCCCAAATTAAATGTGAAAAAAACTATGAGGGTTGTTGATTTATCATGATATTTAATTGATGTTTGTGACAATGTTGGAAATATTTTTGTGTCTTTTTTTTATATTTCACAAATCTTATTATATAACTTTTTATCGTACTTTATCTCTATGAAAATATTAAATATAAATTATAATATATAAAAAATTAATATCTATATAAAAAAATAAAAAATTATATATGTTGAAGATTCATTCTCTAAAAGCTCTGGATATGTGAACTTATATAATAAATAATAATGTTTATATAGTAAAATATATTCCCTTGCACATTTTATAAAATCACTTATATTCTTTAGAAGATACCAACCTCCAATCTTTACAATAATTAAAAATCTAAACCAATAAAGATAACTAATAGAATAGGTCATTTAAATCTGTCATGATTGATACACTTTTTTATAGTAGTATGTGGAAATTTTAAAATTGAATAAATCATATTGAAATAATTTTATATAGTACCGTGAGATTTTATAATAAAATTATCTTTAATAAATAATTGTGTTTTATATCTCATGAAACATAGGAACATTAAATTTTGGGTTTAATTCTTAGACATTATAAATTGAGTAACATTATATGATAATTAAATTAAATTAAATTTTTTAAAATAATTTATATTTCACCAAGGAAATTCATTAACTATAATTAAATTTTTAGAAATAATATATTTATGATAATTTTTTTATCATATATATTTTATTTAAAAATAAATTATTTGTATTATATAAATGATAAAATAATTATTATAAAAATATGAAATTATTTAATTTGTTAATAATTTGGTAGAAGCTAAAATAAAATCATTTTATGTTATAAATATATGTTTTTATGAACAATTTCGTTTATGCACACAATATATTTCTATCTTAATAAATAAAATTAATCAATTTTAGGGAATTTTTTTAATTAATTTATATGAATATATTTTCAATATAATTTTTTAAAAATATTTAATGGTTATTTATTTAAAATGATTGAGAATAATTTTAGTTTTATTAATAAAATATAAATTTAAAAAAATTAGCTTTCCTTGCATTTGTATGGTCATTTTGAAACAAACTTATATAATTTATACGAAATGATTTTGAAAAAATAATTCCCATATTTTTATTCATCGTGTTCTTATTTTTTAATAATTCTAATTTCAATTTTCTATAAATTAATATTACATGTTCTCAAAATATGTATCCTCACATATATTAAAAAGGGTAAACAATTGTGTCAGACTAATTGATAAGGATAAAAATTTCACATATAATTTTGTAAATTTTATTTTATAAATATGTTTAAAATCATAACATTATTATATTTGATCATTTTTTCAATTCGTTCCACTTTAAAATGAATATGAAATTATTATATTTTAATATTTATACTATATACTAGTGTTCCACGCACTACTAATATAAAAGGGAACTTATTCTCTTATTTTATTCAAAAAACATTATCAATCTAGTTCGGTCAAGTCTTACTGAAATATCATCATAAACATCATTCCCATATAAAAAACATTTGGTATTCCAAAAATTCCATAATTTGAATGATTATTGTGTAATCCAAATGAGTTTTCTCAAATACGAGGTTACCATATTCACTAAATCATTTAATATTTACCTCATCATCTACCTCCACTAAATATTCTATTAACATATTAACAGGACAACATCAATATAAATACTATAACTGAACGATTTTATTTTAATTTTTTAACTATTTTCTATCAATTTTCCATCCAAGGATAAATGGTAACATCATTAGTGGATACATGTGGAATGCCACCTTCATTGATTTGTGTGATTCATTTTTCATATCTCGCATACATTTAAGGTCATTTATATTGTTTTAATACATACATATTATATTAAGGATAATTTTAGGTTGTTTTGAATATTTTTTATTATTCACCTTACCTTCATTCTATTTTATGGAAAATGAAATCCTTACTTGTGTATACATTTGAACTATGGTCTCAAAGAAATAATGCTTTGAATATTTTATTGCATACATGTATGAATAGTTATAAAAATGTATACCATATGTAAATATTATACATTTAAAATTATTTATATTCATGAGATTAGAAAACCACGACTAATGTAAATGGAATGGAACCATCGATGAAAACATACATTGAAAGTGAACCAGAATTCACATGAATGTAAATTTAAAGGATGAATAATTTAAAACGTTTCATTTTAAATTATAAGGTAATGTTTCATTGTAAGGTATGATTGGATATGATTTTGGTATATATTTTTAATCAACAAAAATGTATTATAAAGGATCTTAAGAACGTTTTTTAATAATGTTAATAACCGAAGTAAGGTTTTATATTTCAAACACATTTTCAATTTGGATTATTTTTTATTAGGTTGTTGAGTAATTGACTAAAATTACATTAGTTTCATTGGAAACCATGGAAAACATAATTTATTAATTAATCTAAATTATATTTTATTTTTATATATCATTTATTTCATTTATCTATAAAAATGAAAAATGTAATATTGATAGCCTTTATTTTTATTAATTACTAAGGGAACTGATTTATATAAATCATATAACATATAGAATTATATAATTTAGATTATTTTTATGATTCACATATTAAGAACTATAGTAGTGATGAATTAACCAATTATTAGATATGTAAATAATCTATGTTTATTATAATATTATTAATGAAATTTTTATTGATACCACTATATTTAAACCAAGGATTTGTTGAATCTGACCATTATGGGATTGCATATAAATTGTGTTTCACCTCATGGATTATGAAAACATTAAATTAAGAGATATTAATATTGAAAAAGTGGTCGCATGTGTTCTTTAACGACATTTTCATTAATATAATTCCAATTTTGTTATCATTTTGAGTCTTTTTCCAGAGCTTACACTTATGATGATTTTATTGAAAAATATCCTATCATTTCTTTTTGTATTCATGATTATATGATACCGATTAAGAAATGGGTATACCCAAATACTCGTTATTTGTTGGAAATTCCAAAATATCAGTTATTTCAGTAGATGAATTTCCCATTCAGATTCTATAACATTGTAATCAAGCAACCAATTACAATATCAAGGTGATTTTCCATCTAAAATATTAAGGAATTATATGGATTTTATTACATAGTCTGGAATTATACATTGAGAATATGATATTATTTAAAATGTTTAAATTTATAGATACCTCATAGGATGTATATAGATCTACCTTTTAATTTGGTCTAAAAGTGTGTTTTATAATATAATTTATATAGAGTACAATATTTTCAAATAATTACACTTTATTTACTTGAATATATTTAAAATTATATTTTTAAATCAGTTTGGGTAATATATTTTTTATTTAATTTTCACCATGGATGTTAATTTTGTCTGTAACTTTAAATACCAAATATGAAATTTTTTTAATCTCGTTTTTTACTATGATTTTATATTTTTTGATGTTGTTTATAAAAATAAATTATTTTATTTAAATCTGATTATTGTAATTCTAATACAATTGTCCATTGAGGAGGAGGAAAATATAAAATGTTTTAAACTAAAATTAAACAATCTTTCTTGTATTTTATTTATCATATCTTTTATTTTTGATCTTAAATTTAGAATCATATAAAAATATTATAAATAATAAAATGAAGAAAATATTTTATGCTTTCATTAAAGGATTATTATATCTCACCTTCCTTTCACTCCAAAGAGGATGTAAATAATTTTTTAAGAATGAAATTATTTTAAACAGGATCAGTCGATAATAAGAATATAAATTGAATACATATTCTTAATTTTAATAATTATCTGTACTAAAGATATTAAAATAAACCCTATTTTATCAAAACTAGTGTTCATGACATTATTATTATTATTGGAGAATACATAACATTAAAAAAATTAGTTTCCACTTTCTCATGAAAATAGGATATGAAATGAAAAAAATAGAGTTATAAATACTTTTTAGTTTCCTATTCATATAATCATTTAAAAAATTATATTCATGCTATGATACATATGGAATATTGATCAAATTTAATGTTACACTTTTTTGTAGTTAAAAATTCCATGAAATAAAATTACCTATGATAATAGAATATATTCTATAATTTTATTTTCCACCTAGTTAAATAGATTCTCAAACCCATTAGTGATTTACTAAAATTTTAAATATCTTATATGATCTTTGATAGAAGGATTTATTGAATGATAATACTATAGAATAATATATAGATATCCTACAAAAGGAATCAGAATATAATTAAACAAAATTTGATTATATGAAATATATGACCTATATGACTTAATTGGTACATTTATGCAGTATGAAAACCATCAAAAAATATATTTCTAAATAATAGAAATAAAAACTGAGATTAATTTATAAATTTTGAAATGTCAAATACAAATAAATATAAAACACACTGTTTAAATAAAGTTTCAAAAAATAATTCTAAAAAATGAAAATGAACCTACTTGTGGGGAATATTATAATCTTGCAAGGATATAGTCTATATAAAATTCATTTAAAATTAATTATCTAAAGTAATGGAAATAAATAATCAGATATCATTTCATATTGTATGAATGAAGAACGAATAGTCATATTATACATCATTATATTGAGGTGGGTAAGAAAAATATAATGTATTATTGAAAATATTTAAAGTATAAAATTAAGAAAAATCATAATTATATATATATATAGAGTACCAGTGAAGGTGAATCAACATAAAAATATATATATTATGATAGTGATAATTTCGAAAAGATTTTATCATTATATGAGAAATTTCAAAAAATTGAAAAATGATTGATATAGAGATTTACCTTTGAATATGATATGAATCTCTTTATAGATTCAAAAAAAATTCTGTTAGATTGTGAAGATGATATTTCACTGTGTTTTGATAAAGAAAGAGCACTATAATATTTTAAATAAATTTGATCAAATATTTCATAATGTGAAACCATGTTCCTAAAGATATATAATAAGTTCAATGAACTTAATAAGGATTATTCAAAATTAAAAATCCATTTTTATAAAATTAGAGGATATGATAAAGAAATCCATAAAGTAGAATGTGAAACTTTTCTTAGTTTTAGAAAATATGAAATCTAAAATTGAAAAACATAGTATATATCAAAAATAAAAATCCAATGTTTATGAAGATAAAAATCAGATAGTTTATAAAATAAATAAAATTCAAAAATGGGGGGGGGGGGGTTAATTGATAAACAATGAAAACTTATGTATGATATCAGGATATTAAATAATATTTTAATCTAATTTCCTACTGGAAGAAAATAATTTTACAAGATGTATAAAAAATAATATTCATTAGAAATACAGATTGATTGGGATAAAAACTCAACAAAATCTATTATACATTAGAGGATATTGTCATCCAAACATAGATATATTTTTAAAAATGTTTTAGGGATGGGGATACAATAATATAAATATTTATAAAAACAATGTTAAATAATATTTATAACATTTATTATTTATTTCATAGAATCATTTTTCATAATAACCTAATAGATATGCTCATGTGTGGGTAATAAACATTTCTTCTCTGAATTCTACAAGACACAAATTGGCCTATCATCAAAATCTGTAATCCTAAATTTAATAAGGATATACATTGACTGCTCAATATTTATGACAGATTCCCCTTGTATTTTATCACACTTATTTAAATCAATTAGTTCATTGTTTTTAAATAACTTTCTATAATTAGTATTATTTTGGGTTGTTACTTGTTAATTTCATCTATCCAAACTTTTCAATCAATTTTTATCCTTCCAAATAATTCAAAAAAAAATTAAATTTCATTCCGGAACCATCATTGAAATAAGAATATCATTCCATTAATAAAATGGTATTTATCAATAAATCATTTTAAAAACCCTTTTATATTTTATGGATGTTTTTATAAGGCAATAAACTCGGTCAAATTTGTAAAACATGTTTTCATTACTATGTATTATAACTAAGTTTAATGTTTAGATGAATTTCATTTTTTATTATTTTTTATTTATTTTTACTTTTATTTTTATTATAGAAATATTGATGTTAATTTACCTAATATTGAAAAGAACACATAAAAAATTGAAATAGAAACATCAAAAAATCCATAAAAATATTTTTGATATAATGTGTTTTTTGGATTCAATTTAACCTATTGGAGAATAATCATAAAAGATTAATATTAAAATTACAAAATTTTTTAAATATAAAAACGTTAACCCCAAAATATTTAGGCATATTCCTTACTATCTAAAAAAAGATCTTGTGTATTTATAGAAGAGTTCAGATAAACTACTGATGTCTTTCTAAAATTCTGATAAGAAAATGTGTTTCTTCAGAAATTTTAACGATCAATCGTATTTAGATAGAGTATGGTATATTTTTAGCTATTGAATAAATATAAGATTATGTGGGAATATATTCATTCAACTCATAGAGGGTGAAATATTACTTCTAATACAAATTAAGATGAAATATACTATTTATTTATTATTATATAATTCTATACTTCATCATTAATTGTTGAGGAATATGTTTTGAGGAATTTATTGTTTGAAATTTTCATCCATATATTCAGCACGACCTTAGATACATTTGCATAACCTCCAGAAGCTCCCTTTGATGGAGGGTAATTTGTTTTCTCCCATAATATTTATCATGATTATGGTTAGTTTATAAAATAATATTCTGAGAAAAAACTATCTATTATATATGAAAAAGTTCATAATATTTGTCATCTAAATCATTCATTATGGGTTTTTAAATGTATTTTCCCATTCCATCTACAAGTAAAATGTAAAATTGACACAATTAAAATCCAGTATATGTATCTATTTAATATCCTTGTGAAATTTAAAAAAATACATTTGTATAAGATTATATGGCCTTATGAATAATTGATCAATAATTATGAAATTAAGAAAATATATTACTATATGGGATAATCTTAATTCATTTCTTTTAAAAATTATAAAGGATGATATTGAGAATAGAGGATATACTTTATGTAAAAAGGAAAAATTGATCAATGCAATTTATATAACATGAATTATATTAGTTTAAAAAATAATAACCAATATATTCCTTGAATTTTTTTCTGGTATTTTAATCAGATTACGAAAACAATATAATGAAGAAAACACGGATATCCCTTTAAATAGAAAATGAACTGGGGTTTCTTATTCAGATAATGATCTTAAAAAGAATACTAAACCTATAGAGAGTGTTTCAATGGAAACTTATTAGGAGAATTAATAAAATTAAATGATTAATATAATATAGTTGTCTTTGAATAATAAAATATGTTTAAATGATTATATAATATGTTTTATTAATACCCATAGTGGGTTTCTAAAAAATGACAAGGAATACTAGAATATAATGTCACATAGGTTAGCAAGATCACCCTACATTTTATTAGATAAAGATGAATTAAATGATATAGTATATGATATTGAATATATATTACCTTAGGAAAATGAAAATAAGAAGTATTAAATAATGTTGACAAAAATAACATATTTTAATAACACTTGTTCCATTTTCCAATGTTATGTTTAACTTAGTTTCTAAATATCATTTTAAAAAGAAAATATATTTTCATGAATATGAAAATATTTTTTCTATTATGTTTTAGAAATATATTCTTCCTTATATTTAGCATAATGAATAACTTGATGTATAAGTTATCATTCTTCTAATGTTTAACCAATAGTTCATAATACATATAGTGATTTACATGATAAATTTTTATCATTAGATGTTAATGATAAATATAATTTTACATAAGATGTTTCTTTTAAAGTCATTGATGTTTTATATTTACATGAAAAAGAAAATTAAACATGAATGTAAGAAGTATCCATATGGGATCTATCACCTCTCAAATTATTTTTTCATATCATTAAATCCCTTACTTATTAACAATCCCTGAATTTTGATTCAATGATAGTCTCATATGAAGATATGTAATGTCTAAGTAATTTTAAATAGTGTTCTGAGTGAAATTTTCATGAATAAAATTTGGATAATGATGATTTTTTACACTAATAATTACTCTCTAGAATAAATCAAGATACCTGATGATCAAAAGGTTATTTGTAGTTTATATATATTGAAGAATAAATAAATAAATTTCATCTAAATCAAATTCATTATTGACAGCTAGATGTTATGATAATTTTAAAAAACTTTTCATTGCCAATTGGAAATTAAATACTGACATTACCCAAATCCATAATCATAGTTAAAGAATGGGTGTCCTTTAAAAGAAAATATTTTATGTTAATAAACATAATGTGAAAGTATTTTTCTTTGACACAATATAAATTTTGAAATGGGAGTTTATGAATTGTTAATATAAGAATGATTTTCTAAATTAAATGTGAATAAATTTCATGTTGTCATTACAAGATAATGTGAGTGTTGAGAATGCTACAGTTAAGAAAACAATGCCACTTTTTCTAAACTAATTACACATTTTTAACCAACCAATCATGATTGGTACTTTTCATATATTAATTATAATTAAAAGTTGATGGAATTGTATATTTTATGTAAGACCTTAAAGAAATCATTCTTCATTAAAATCAGTGGTCAGAAATTTATAATCAGAAAGTAGTTAAGAAAAATTATAAATCTGTAGCATATAATCATAAATGAACTTCCATAAAATCAATATTTATAGAGTCAAATCAGTTTATTAAATCCATATAAGGTGGAATTTTATAACAAATTTGATGAATTCAAGGAAAGGTACAAGTCTCATGATGATATACATTGAGAATAGTGAGAGGAAATAAAAAATCTAAGTCATGTGATTGAGAAACAAATTATAAATGATTGTTTTTTTTAAATATTATGATTAAATTATTAAACTATTATAATTTTTTTTCAAATTATAGTTATAATGTGTTTGGTTCAATATGATTTAATAATTTTTATTTTACTAATCAATCTATATTTTTTTATAAATAATTTCTTCTAATGTATGAATTATATGATACATTATCCTTCAAAGGATTAACCATTATCTAAATTGTTTTCAAAGAAATATTTTCATTGTATCTTCTCAAAAAACAACATAGGGGGATAATGTTCTTAAAATTTGAATTATTTTCTAAAGTCTTTCGCAAGGGGGGGGGGAATAAAGTTAAATGTTCTAATAAATCATATTCATTCACTTTAAATGATTTCTTTCAATTGAGGATATATGTTTAAATAAAAAATAATAAGAATATATTAATGTGGAGATATTAAAATGAAAAAAATTATTGAATTATGAAAACAATGTATATTTTGTTTAAGATTCCTAGGGTGTTATACATGATGTTAATTTTAGTTCATTTAAATTTTTATCTGAGTGTTTGTTGGATTCAAAAGGTGGGTTATTATTGAGTCTTTGACATATTTCACTTCAGTTTTTTGAAAACTATAAACAAATCCTTTTTTAATTTATTTAAATGTAATGTTTTTGTTTTATCATTGATAGTTTAATGATATATATAATACTGTTAATTTGAATTTTGATAAAATATTATTTAATGAAATTGTGATGGACCAAATTTTTGTTAATTAAATAATCTAATGAATATTATAATGATGACTATTTTTAGGTTTTTCATATTATGGACTTTAGATTTGGTAAATAAAAAAATGGAAAGATATGGAATGAATCTGATTCCATCAAATAATGAACAATGATGTGTCTTCCAATAGAATTATTTTTTATCCAATGATTAGAAAATTTCTTAAAAATTTCAGTTCACCTCATAGATGAGTAAAATAAAATTATTTTATAGAATGATCGGAAATGATATTACATAAATTATTTATATTCTTGTTAATTAATATAATTCATATTGTTTTTCATTCTGATTTATTTTATACAACTATTTATTGTATTTATTTCAGTGAAAAATTATCATGTATTTCTTTTTTTCATATTACCAAAATATTTCTTATGTACTAGGCATAATGAGATTTTGGTTAAGTTGTAGGAAATAATGAGAAACAGTTTTTAATTATGGAAGAAAAATGTTTCAATATTATACAGTGGGTTAAATTGTGCTACATATTATAATATATGGAAGATATTCTAACCTATATAGTTGAGGGATAATATTATTTTCACATAAATGTTCATTATAAATTATTAAATTTATATCTTTCAATAGGTTTTTTGTTTAGGATACCTTAGATCAATTCTATATATCTACATTTCCCTTCATCTGAAAATTTAGGTTTATAATATCCTTTTAAAGGAGAACATTATTTACTAATCAATAGTCCTTGGTTACATGTTCATATTTAAAATATATTTCCTTCCTCAGTTTTTGTAATATAGTTAGTTTATATTTCTTCTATTCATGTTAGTTCCATCAGAAATCAAAAATAAATAATAACAAATTTGGTAACACTTATTATAGTACATTGATGTTATAATATGGGTTTATAGACTATTTTTAGTATAGATTCATTTTTTGGTTATTTTTATTCTTATAATAATTCTAATTTAATTTCTTTAGTGGTAAAATTGTAGTTTTTTTTAAACAACAATTCACCACTATCTTATACGATAGATTCTATATTATAATTTAATAATCTTACAGGAATCTACTTCAAAAAAAATTATGCCCTTTTCTCTTTGAATACATATATTTTAATCCCATCTAGTAATATCCATGGTTTTCATGTTCTTCTTTCATTCTCCTATCTTTAGTGCCTACAAAATCATGAAAATGTTTTTTTAACCAACTAAATTTCATTTTTTTGTCGGAAAAATATTTCAGTCGTGTATATTTCTATCCAAATGTTTTAAAGAATTTTTTCTCTCTCATCCATTTTTTATTTGCAGTCATTTTAAATAGTATTTTTTCATTCATTTAAAAATTTTATATAGATAATTTTATAGTATTTTGAATTATTTATATAAGAAATGTTACAAATTTTTTTAAAATCGACCTTTTTAATGATTACCACACAAGAAAATATACAAAACCTCATGAACATTGTTTTATTCAAATCATCTCTTATAATTTTATATGCTAACTGTTAATGAAAATAATTTCATGATATTCAATTAATTTTCATTTTATCATTTTACACTGAAATGTATATTTTTATTATTCATTCAAATATTATATTTAATATTCTTTTAAAATTATTTTCTATATATTCTAACATTATAGGATATTTATAGGCTTTACTAGGGTTATTATATAATGATAACATCTATTTACTTTTTCTAGGATTCTTATCATTATGTTATTCTTAAATTTTTAGGGTACTCATTTATTTTGAATAATTAATGTTATAATGGAATGATGAATTTTATTATAACCATATGGAACACATATATGGGGTTCATTGGGTGACTAGTGGGAATGGAATTATATAGACCTCAAATAAGTTCGGTGATGATTGATATATCATTATATATTATGATTGATTATGGGTAGTTAACCCATTCCAATAAGTGAAATCTTCTATTTTGTGATGATAGCCATGACAATAATTCTTCACTTTTGAAATTATTTTCAATAATTATTATTAATCCATAGTTCCCATGTCATGTTCTTGTTTTTATGATATTATCATATGGATCATGATTTATTAATTACGATTCCTCACTCTTATTACTCATGTGTTTCTAAATGATAAGTATTATTCAATGAATCATTATTAATGATTTATAAATGACTGGTTATAGATGACGTAATTAAAGACCAATCTCTTATAACCTTATTCTATATTATACATGCCTATGTATGTAATGTCCAGATAACACCAATTTTTATAAGTGAATGGATTAGTTATATTTTTAGATTATCTTATGAATAATATGATCATAGAACTAAAAATATCCTATAATGAATTGAATGTGATATTGGGTAAGTATTAATATGTTATTGGATGATAATAATTTTTCATAATTTTAGAAATCTTACAAACGATTCGAATAATTTTATTTTTTATAACACTAATTAATGTAAAAGTTCTTATTATATATTTTATTGTGTTATTAAATGTTTTTTACAAGGATAAACCATATAAAAAATAATGATTATAAAATGATTGTTCTCTTGATCAGTTGAAGAACATGTGTGATAGAATATAAAAACTTGTCCTTATACTCACACTATACTATCAATCCTTGAATTATGTTTATCTTCCAATTAATATAATGGAGTACTAATGTACCAATGAGTATTTTATGATAAAACATCAATATTATTTTAATCATTTTTCCAATCAACTAGTGGTTGATAAATGGATTGGTATGAGTAAAAATATATTTTTTAGTTCTCTGTTTCTCAGATCATTTAAAAATTATACCGGTTGTATATCATTTTAATGATGAATAATATCAGTGGTGGAATCTTATTATGAATACAAATCAAGTGGAATAAATTGACTATATGGACTGGGATGAGTTTAAGTGGGATTTTTTAAATTACATTTCATAATGCATTCACATGTAAATGGAAATGGAATCCCTTAAGGTAAAGTATTATGATTATATATCTATTTGTATCTATGTGAAAACATTAAAAGAATTATTTGGTACCATTTTGGTTTAATCATTGTTTAAGAAAAAAATTTAATGGATCATAAGTGGTTCAAAATCATGACTCTAAAGGCTGTTTCCCTTAAGGGACTTTAGTATATATAACGAAATTATTATATCTGATCTCAAGGTTAAAATTTATTTTGGAGATTCTTCTCATTCTTATGGTTCTAATTTGAATAGAAAGAAGATGGTTCTATGATATTTGGATTATAAAACCCATAATGTAATGAAAATGAATCTACAATTTTTTCCACATGTGTAGAATCAATATTAAGGGAAATTTTCATAACATAACTCATAAATTTTTTAAATGTAGAAAATAAGGTCATAAATAAATTCAATGTTATAGTATTGTAAATAGGCAATCTAATGAAATAAATATGTAAATATCTATAAAAATGGAACCACCAACACTAAAATTCTAAAACTATAGGGATTTTAGTAATTTTTATATCCAGTGCAATAATATTATGCTTATTGATGACATTTCATCTCATCAATATCTCAAAAAAAATATAATCGAAATGATCGTGTGGTCAAAATCACTGAAGGTGGTAATGAGAATGATGTGTTGAAAGGTAAAAAAATCATCCACTCTAGAACTACAAATGTCATATAAGATTTTTTTCTACTCATAGCTTAATATCTAAGAAAACTATTTCACTATATGAGACCTCCACCACCATAATAAAATAATGAATTATCAGTGAATAATCATTATGATATAATGACCACATATCTAGTATATAACTTCTCTCCAATATAATATTAGGATAATGATCATCCTTCTAATCATTTTATTCGCCTTTTAATTTGAACTAATTTTATTTTTGATATAGACTTACATTATTTATATACATGCCTTATCAAAATCATAGGATGAGAAGTAACATTTGATATTCGGAATAAACCAATGATTGTAAATTAATGTGATGATGGATATGACATTGAAAATAAAATTAATTCTATTCTATGAGTTTTATTACATATTCAAAAAGGAAATATCTCTAAATTTATTAAGGAGAAACTGTACAGTTAACATATGCCTATTATGCATGAATATTCTAAAAAATTTGCCAACAGAAAACACTAGTCATTACCATAATTGGGAGGTTAAATTTTAATATTCCTCAACTCTAGTGTTGCGACTAATTAAAATACTACTTATAATCTAGAACAAATTGAGTTACTAGAATAGAAGAAGAAACACTGTGATAATATTGATCAATACATTATTTGACAAGGTTAACCCCCATGGGTATCCCATATACTTTTTGTTGATAATAATGTCAGTTCATTGAAACTTTTCATTGAATATTACAAACATAACAAGTTATATATCAGTAACAAGTACCTTTTATCCCAAATTGATGATGTTTTCAAATAAATCTAGGGGATAAATAAAATTTCAATATTGAATCTTTAACTAGATATCATCAATTTTGGCTAAAAAAGGAAATATCTACGATATAATTTTATTTGAGGTTTGAACTCTATAACCTTTTAGAGATGCTATTGAGACTTATCAATTACATTGATATCTTTATGTATTTTATGAATAGAGTCATTAAAGATTACCATGAAAAAAACTTATTACTCTTTATAGTTGAAATTTTAATATATTCAATAGTAAAAAAGAGCATTAATCTCATTTGAGGATTGAGCTAAATACCATGATATAAGTTATTTTGTTTACAAAATTCAATAAATGTGTACTATGGAAATAAAAACTATCATTCATGGGACATATGATCATAATAGTGGTGATATTATTAGATACTATAATGATACATGTTATTCAATAATGGATCATACCAACGAATTTCATTAATATCCATATTTTTATTATGTTGGATGCATACTACCAATGACTATTGGGAAATATCTAACAGTTATCAAATCCACTAAACAATTTGATGAGGAAGGGATCCATGTTCCTTTTAAATGATTCATGTGAAGGATATTTCATGGAACTAAAGAGATTGTATGTCAATAATACTACACTCAAACTAAAAAATAGAATATTAGGTGTTGTGATCAATATGTATGCATCAAAGAAGGTAATATGATTTAGAACACTAGGTTTGGTAAAATAAAAAAATTTTGACCAAAATTGTCACCTATCCACAACTTCAACTTCCTATAAGCCAACAGATAAATCAGAAAACTATAAAAGATAGACTAAACTAAACAAAAGAATAACCATACCAAATAACACATACATATATAATGATCATGTCATGGTGCTATAAAAAATTGAAGGTACCTGGGAAACAATGATGACAATAATATATAACATGTAAAAAAAAGGTTAACTTAAATCACATTGGGATCATAAGATCGGTCTTCTACACCCATACACTATCCTAGCCCTAATGTAAAGAATACATAATAAGGCACTTAAACATTTTCATTCCTATAATCATTGTGTATTTATAGGTACCAATTGGTGGGTTAATAGGGTGTGATATATATTTAGTTGGACATCACAAATTGATTATTCAAAAAAACATTCATTTAAGGTATTCTATAATAGTGTACATGTATAACATGAATAAATATAAAATGATGAAGTGATGAAAATCAAATCTATAAATTTAACTTGAGATAAGTAGTATATAAATTATGAAAAACAATATACAATTGTAAGAACCTACTCTGACATATACCTTATAGATCAAGTATTAAACCTTTGAGAGGGTAATCAAATCACATGAGCCCGTAAGAAGCACAATGTCTCTCTGCTAGGGTTCCTCTCACGCTGCCTTCCATTTCCCAGATCTTCTCTTCCACTTCTCTATGATTCGGTGGTTTGAGGTGGTGGTACCATGACATTATGACACTGCTGGATCATCTAGCGTGCAATAATATCTCTCTTTTTGACACAGTGTTGTATCTCTGCCTAAGTTCCTAGCCCAGCGGCTCGAGATCATCACTTCATCCTTAGATCTGGGTGCTTTGAGGTTGAGTGTTGTCTCTTTGGAGGTTGTGGTTGGTGGTGTCGAGATCTTTATTTATTTTGAGATGATAAGACCTTTTTCCAGGGTCCTCTGTAGTGGCTTCCGATAGGAATTGGAAGGTGGGGCTTTGTAAGTAGTGGTGCTTTTGTGCGGTATTGTTTTATTTTGATGATACCCATTTTGATTTTGTGGATTTTCTCAAGACCAGTTCAAATATGGTTTTGATTCTCTATTTCATCTCTTGTGTTAGAGAGGTGATGTATGAATGTGTCGTTGTTTTGGGATTATATGTTATTTTTGATATCATTGGTGAGGCATTGAAATGTTAGCGGTGATTCTATGGATGGTTTGGTTAGAGCTCTGGTTTTTCTTCGACGGAATTGTGTTGTTGCATACGATGAAGATGATGTTTTCTTATTTGTTAGAGGAAGTGTAGCTCGTTCATCATTTTGTTTCTCCGGTGGACGGTTTGATGGCTTGACTGTGCTTCAGCGTTGACGACGACACATTACTATCATCATTATGCTGTGAATGGTTGCACGTGGTAAAGGAACATGGACCGATGGCTGGTGTGCAGACCGATGCGCAGACATAGGTGTGGTACGATGACAGGTCCATGGCTCGACCGCCTATCTCGTTGATTTTTGGTTTGGGTTGTTTGAATTTTAAGTTTGAATTGAATGTTTTGAAGTTGTGATGTGGAAGTGATGATGTTCTTTAATGGGTACTGACAACCCTTAAACTAACCTTTAGAATTTGAAAAAAAAAAGATTAGCAGCGACCTTTGAGGTCTATAACCAAGGGTCATTGAAAATGTAATCCAATTTAATTCTATGGTTATCATTCATAGAAAATTTAATTTAGATTTTAGACCTACAAGGGAAAGTATCAATGATATTAACTATATAATCATCTTCAATTCCATGAATCCCGTCCATTGAAAATTGAGGAATTACATGGGTGGAGCCTATGAAGAAAGGGCAAGTTGATCCAAGAAAGACAAATCCAAGGAAAAAATACAAAGCATCCAATATAATAAGTAATTTTTTGTTATAATGTGGTGTTAATTCCATACTAAAATGTTGGTACCATACCAATTTATCTGTTATAAACCATTTTATACATGGTTTTAAGTCTTATGTTAGTAACCATTCATTTTTTCGAATTAATTTATTGCATTTAGTTCATTTATGAATTCACTCATCCATCTTAAAAGAAGTGGTGCACGTTACTGTCAATTCCATTTTATAAATTTAATTCATCAAACTGATTTCATTACTCAATTCACTTATAATTATTAAAATTAGGTTTTATGATAGTTTTTATTCAATATTACCACCCATTCACACAATTTATATATTCCAAGATATCATCAACCTCAATTAATAATTTCAAATTGATCTATTTCATCATCCCATTTAATTTATCAATGAAAAGGTTCCATAAGAGGTAATTAAACATTCACATACCATTTCAATTCATAAATTATTTCTATTTATATTTTGAAATCACATCTCATCCAAAGTGGTGGAACATGTATATGCATACACGAAATCCTAACACAATGGGTAGTTCGAGATAAGGTCGGTATCCTTCTACAATTTCAATAAAGACATGTTTTTTAGAATTTAACATAACAACTATTATCATTCCATAAAAAAACACATAAATAAACTATGTGTAACTACAGTGAAATCTTTAAAATAATAGTTCAACTACAAGGATCAACATAACACTTCTTTTAAGAATGATCTATATCCATACAAATCCTAATAAGTTGTACCTATCCTAAGATCACTTGAATGAATAAAGGTCCCATTAGAACAACCTACCATACCACTAACCAGCATGGGGGTGAACAACGTAGTCTACCATATAGGGCCCCATATATAGCCTTCTATTTGGATGCAAGTACACTGTTATCCTAAGAAAATTAAGTGAGTGGTAGCTATTTTTTCAAAGAACCACCAAAATAAAGGAAAAATTCTACAATCATATCTTCTAACCCATGTATCACATAATTAGACGACCAATTATTTTGAGTGTGATAGGTTACATTGAAATTTACATGTGAGCACAATTCCTTCTTCCACCCCTTCAAAAACTGTGACATGAATCAAACATCTCTAAATTCTATTATAGATTTTTGGACCCTATTAAAGAATAGTATCTCCTTAATATATACAATCCTATTATTGTCTATATAAAATTAATCTCTAATAGGATGTAGTGAAAAACCTTTGTCTAATTATCTATGATCACCCATTGTATGTTGCTGCCTCAAGGGGATGTCGATAAACCCATAAAATCCCATAATAAAGTCAATATATGTCTTCTGATGAATGGGTAATAGCTATAGAAACCCAATTAGTTGTATGTGTTCCACCTTCACCTACTGATATATAGAAGACCATTTGATAAATCATCCCATCCATATTTTCATCCTTGACCCACATTACTAGTGGTGGATGTCATGATTCATCTTGGTAGGGCTGTGACGTACTGCCCAAATAGTTGTATAAGACTTTCACATCAACACCTCAAAAATTTCATTAGGCATAGAAAAATTCCCCTGAATTCACAATATATGATCCTCATAAATATCCCAACAAGGTGGTGGGTCCTCACATGAAATTATACCAAATAAATCAAAGACATCAGGATATAAATGTTATATCATCTTCACTCCATCCAGTTGTTAAGATTTTATATATAAGACTATTTTAATAATCTATCCATGTTACTCTTATATCTCTATATTCGTCTCATAAATGAGGACAATCTACTTACACTCACTACTACCCTCCTAAACTTCCTGTGTCAATGTGTTCTAGCTCAGATCATCTACCACTACTATTCCCTTTATATACATATATAAAATCTCATAATCGAATGACTAATAGTATTAAAACCACCTATTTTTCCAGTGATTCAAATAAATTTGTGAGAATATGTATTTGAGGATTTCATGATCTTTGTAAACAATTAATAACTCTCGAAACATGTAATTCTTCCCTAAATTTTATCCATGAACCAAAACTTCTTTTATGAGACCTTCCATCGGGTAGTACCAATCATGGGTTCTCAACTGATGAGACATGTGTGACACCGAACATTCTACCTGCATCATAATTTATCATATCCCAATGGATGATGCATCACAATAAATTTTGTATAATTCTTTAGGAACATGTAAAATAAGGATCAATATAGAGGTCAAACTCCCTTTCAACTCCTAAGATCCTCTATCATGAGCTTCAGTCCATGAAAACTTGACACCATTACTAATCGAGCCTGGTTGAAATTTTACCATATATAGGAAATCCTATATAGAGTTCTTGTAATGTCTTCCAGGCCATTTGAAACTATTTATGTAAAATAAATTCATTTGGTGCTCCCAAAAAACACCAGCTCACACTTTCTTTGGGTAAAATTATATTATTAGCTATGAGATATTGTGACCCATAAATTGAACATTATCAATCCAAATTGGCCTTCTTGTGTGATTAGAATCTAGTTGATGAATTCACAGTGTATTTAGAATAATATAATTATGTTTAGAATGATCATATCAGTAATGATAACATAATAATTTGTATTCAATGAATACTACCAAAAATGAATATAAGTACAGGTGGAAAAATCAATTCATCCGATCAATGAAAACTATCGATGAATTCATGATACTAATTTCCATGACCAAATACATGTACAAGATGAATCTACTATAGAATTTTTTAGGAGTAATATCTAATAGTCTTATGAAAAAAATGGTATCAATAAAAAAAATATTGTTGGATCACACCCTTGCTCCTCAATAATGGAATAAGAGGTCATTTGTACAAGGGAAAAGGATAGTGGTTTTTAATTATATGTTGGTTCAATCGGCAATGGTACAGAAATATCCTATTATGTCCATCATTCGTATATGAGAAAATCATTGGAGATACCCAAAACTAATTAATGTATTATAAAATCACTTATCTACCAAGTCCTTTAGCTACCTTTCATTCTCTTATGATTATGTATTAATCATACTATAAGGAGGAAATTGATACTTGTGCTACTCTAGGTATTATCTCAATCATAAACTTTACCTCTCTATTAGTAGGTAGAAAAAGAAATCATCTTATAATAAAAACTTAAATAATACACAACAGTAACAAAATATGTATGTGACATTCCCGTATCATCATGAAAGAATATAGAAATATGAGAGGTCAGTCTTCAAATCCCACAATTCTGGTTTCCATATCGACTCTCCTGGACATCTCATTCATCCTTGTATATGTAGTTTCTACCCTATGGTGATGTGAAAGAACTCCAATAAAGATAGTAATCAATAAGAGAATATTTATGATCCAATCATTCAATATTTATTATGATTTCAAATCCCATAATCTTGAGGATGAATACATTCTCAATAAAATGATAGTTGCATATCATAATTGGGAACACCTTGAACTAGAGTACACTCTCTGATTTAATTCATAATTGTGTATCCAGTGTCATTACCCTATAGAAATACTGAATATAGTACCCCAAGTATAATAAATAATTTAATTTCATAAAGGATTTTGATTCTTGTTTCAACTTAAATAGAACCAAAAATAGTGGCCACTAAAATCAAAACTCCGATTGTAAATGGGTAACAGTTCTTCTCTTCAGGTTTATGTTTCACTGTAAAAATATGACATGATCGATTAACTTGATATAGAGCTATACTATCCTAGGTTGTCATACAAAACTACCAATGTATGCCCAGTGTGTGTATATAACATCCATGTATACCTCCTCGACCCAAATTACATGTAGATCTCCAACTTCCCACATAGTAAAGAGATAATATTCTTGATCCAGATTTTGGATCTTGAGTTGTTCCTCATCCACTAGACATATGTGGAATGTTTTGAAAAACCTCATTATATTCCCTATCAAATAATATTCACTGCATTATTCAATAGAAATATCCCAATGGGGTATCATATTTCCCATCATACGAGACTGATTAAAGATTACATGGTTGTCCGCGTACACACATTGATTGTGGGAACATCCCTAAGAAGGTTCAAAATGATGTCTACCACTGATAGATAAACCTTGTCCTTTCATGGTATGAAAAAACCTTATATGGAACCATTATATTCCCAATGTTTTCACTCAGTGATGAGTATATGATTTACTATATTAATGATGGTTGTAAAATAAAACACATTCAACTGGGACCAGATTGTATACATGATCCCATCATCAAAATATCTTCCTCTAGATCATTCACCAACTAAGAGGTCCATAAGAAAAAAATCACTATGAAATGAGATGAATAATACACAACAGATAGTGTTCCTTTCTCGAGGTGAACAATAACTTTGTCTTGGTTTATACATTGTAAATTAGGAAAGAATTAATAAATTGAGGTAGTCTATGAATCCATGAAGGTGATGACATGATGTTGGCTAGTGTTGATCAAAACATTAAATCACTTATTTGATTAAACTCTAATCATGTATGCCGAATGATTAAACCTCCTCTCCAAATAAATATCTATATTGTAAAAAATTGATAACATGGCCTCCATCCAAGAATCAATAGACCTAGGACCAAAATCCCCATAAATTACAGTTTTATGATACTATTGGAACTCACACATCAACACTACCATAGTTAGGGAAGCTCACATGGATCACTGCATGGTCTTAATGTATCATATAGAACTTTCATAAATCTGGGAATTAATTCTCATATCAAGAATAATGGGTGGTTTCATATGTGTTACATTTAGAGGAAATACTGGTGGATCACTGCCCACTACCTATAGAGTATGGAGATCACCACCATCCTAGTGCATAACTCACGTCAAATCATTGATTTATATCTCTATAATGCTATGAGAATCCATTATAAAATACTCAATAACAGAATATAACACTAAGAAAACAATATTTCAAGTATAATCCTTCATATATAAAATTCACCTTTGTCTGCATTCTCCTACGACTATATCTTGATGCAATATAAGATCATAATGATCACAAGAGACACTCCCCACAACCCATTACTAATATCTGTCCAAAAACTATATAAAATGGGTATTTGTGATGGAAAATTTTCTATGTGGGAAGGGTACCACTGCAAAAAAATCCTTCAGGATGTACTACTTCCATGTCGACATCCAGCTTCAAAAGTGCTCGTGGAGAGTTATCATCATCAGCTGCATAATATCTAGAGAAATAGTGAGATCAATGTAAGCTCATATAGATTATGCATAAGGAGAATGATGAGATGTGTTAATAGTAGCAGTAGGAGGTGCATCAATGGTAGCAGCAAAAATAGGATGAGATCCAATGACAACAACAATAATAGGATGAGGAGATGCATCGTTGGCAGTAGAAAAAGCATGGGCTAATGGAGTAAATGTGACATCTGACTCATGGTTTTGGGATGGAGTTCCCTCCACCATCTCCTCAATCTTCTCTAGAGGCCCCCCTGTGTAATTTTTTTCATATGACTAAACACATTAATGATTTTTTTAATATTAATAATTTAATTTTTTGTATATTTCATTTTTAATATTGTTGTGAAGATTGCATTTTTATAATATTAATTTAATTTTTTAATTTTTTTGAATTTTTTATTATTTTATAATTTTATATGTTGTTTTTATAATTTTATTTTTTATTACTTTATAGTTTTTTATTATTTTGTTTTTTAATAATTTCTTAATATTTTATTGAATATTGAGGTTTTTATTAATTTATAAATTTTTTACTGATATTAATAATATTATATCCTGAATATTACTAATAATATTTTTTTTATAATAAAAATATTTTTTTATATTTTTCTAAATTTACTAATATAAATATTATTATATCTTTAATATAATAATATTATTATTTTATTGTGGTTATTGTTATACTAATATTTTTTATAATATTAATATTTTTTTGTGATTATCCAATGTCATTTTGTTATAATTTTCTAATATTATTTTATTTTTATTCATGATATTATTTTATTCAATTTTTTTATTTATTAATGATATTTATGAAGGGACATTTTGTGACCGGGGTTCCCCATTGCAAATAGTATGTTCGACGACCCATTACAAATTCATTTTAAAATCAGTCTCATGGAAATTATTTAGGATAGGTCCATGTCCCATCATAAAAAAAGTTTTTTTGATTCCCTTTTCTGCAATGGGTCATTTATGACAGTTTCTTATCACAAATTACCTTTTTCAATAGGACCCCATCTCAAATCACCTGTCGCAAAATGTCCAACTTCTAGTAGTTAAAGGAAAGGTCTCATATGTCCCATCATTGTCCCAATATATGCATTTTTAAAATCATGTTATAAATGAAAACACCCTTTTTGTAGAAATTGTAATCCCCATTTAATGGTAAATAACTCATTTAATTTCTATGGATCCGTATGTTCATATGTGTATTTCATGAATATATATGTCCTATTATATGTGTTACCATTCCAATGTTCTAATGTTTAAATATTTCAAAGATAAAATTGGATTGTCATTCAACGATAACCAATCATTTATAGTGTTTTAATCACATGGATCACCATTCCAAATACATTGAGGAACAAAAACTACATAAATTGTAATTGACATCAATTTAATTTTGACCAATATCATTTCATCTCAAGAGACAAACAATTTCATGGATCAATCAATACATAATTGGACAATATATGTTTCCATCATCAAGATATATAGGAAAACATCATTTAGGATGATATAGATAGATTAATTGAAAAATTATTTATCATATTTATCCTACTAAGCATTATTCAAATAATAGATATATCACTCAAGGAACCATAACATGTTTTATGAAAATCATTTAGTAAAATAGATACATCATGAAATATTCATGGAATGTGAATCCTAAAGTTCCTACTATGATGCATGAGATAGAACCCCTTACAATATCTTACAATCTAAAAATAATAACCATTCAAATAATTACAGCACCACAAATAATGTGTTTTACCCAATAGTATAATCAATACTACTAGAGTACGAAAAATTATCTCTAAAAATTCCCTTTCCATGTAATTTTAATTTTCCCAATATGTGCATCAGTTACACCAAGACACAGCCTCATTACCAAATTCCAACACATTCGTATTATTATTTCTACCAATCACAAATAGTATGGAATAATGGAAAAGGAATCTATAATACCACAAGTAGCACCCTAGGTTCGGTTCACTAATTATTAATTGAATTTGAGAGCCCCATAGCCTCAAGTATTCCACCCTATATACCAAAGTATTCAAACTAGTAGTAAGGTTATGTGAATGTATATTGGGAAGACTATACCCTCAATATCAGATTGAGGTACAATGGTATAATAAAAAGATAAAAACTAAAAATAGATAAAATAATATTACAGTAGAAAAGTTATTCATCCACTATAAAAGATAGACTGAAATAAAAATGACAATACAATATCCAATATCACATAAAAATTTATCATCATTGCACGGTGATATAAAAAAGGAAGTGAATTAGACATAAACATTTAGAATGATAAAACATTCTACACAAAAATAAAAATAAAAACACCAAAAATATATCACAAATATCCATATAATTATAAGATTAATCCTCCACCCTCAAGCTCTTTCCTAACACTGAATTCATGAATCCAAACTAGGATTATTCACCTTGTCCCTATCTACAATCATGAAGTATTTCTTAATAGAAATGTTTATCTTGAAGAGGGTTTGATATATACTATGTACGCCACAACAAATATTTCCTATAATAAATCCAGTCTTTGCAATTATTCTATAAAAGTGTGAATTAATGATAGGTATAAAGATGAAATATTTAAGTGATGAATATATCATCTATGAATATATACTGTTAAAATAATTCTATAAATGATAAAAAACAGTATTCAATACTAATAATCATCTGTAAAATATTCATGATATATCATGAATAATATTAATGAGGTCTATAACCTAGTTCCTTTTAACATGTCATCCAATTCAAGTACATGGAGCCTATCTCTAGAAAAAATGGTATAAATTGTATAACTACATGGGCCATGTCCAAATTCCATCAACCTGGGAATCCTCTTAGAGTCCATATAGATAATTTATAACAGACCTGGGGTAGAATTGTATGGATACCAAGAAGTGAGTAAAAGGTTGTTAATAAAAGACAGATCTAATATAATAATCCATGAAAAAAATGTTATAATTCATTAGTGTTTTACTTCAATGATGATTCCATACTTCAATTTAAGTACCATAAATAATTATCCTTCAATACCAATTTTATACAATAGGTTTAAAGTGTCATGTTACTATACATTTCATTATTAAAAATTAATTCTCACATAAAATTCATTTATCAATACACTCACCATCATAAATATAAGGATCCATGATATTGTACAATCATTTTTATCAATTTATTTTATCATTGTGATTTTATTAGTCAATTCAACTACATGTGATAATAGGAGGTTTTCTACTAGTATTAATTCGACATTACCAACCACTTACGCAATGTGGATATTCGAATAGGTCAACCACCTTAGTTTATAATTTTAAATTGATCAATTTATTATTCCCATTTCAATTATAAATATGATTGTTCCATAATATGAACTTAATAATTATCAATCCCATTTAATTAATATATGTATTCTAGTCATAGGTGGACATCCTTCTTTATCCTAAGGATTGACATATTCAAAGGCATGTAAACAAATACATCATAGGTGGTGGTTCGTGTTGAGTTTGATGAACTCAAAACATGTCAATTGAAAGATGTTTTAAAATATTATAGATTATGGTATTTATAATTTTATGATAAAATTGTGGAAATTTTGGTTTGTGTCATGGTGAAAGTATCTTTAAATATCCTGACCTTATAGGAAATTGTATATTCCATTTACCTTATATGGGATACACTCTCTTCATACATTTTTTCTTATAACATGGGAAAGAATATGACACACTGAAGAAACTTATGAGTACCATAAAAATAGGGCATAATAGCTGAAAATTATTTTTCATTCCATAAGGGTAGATAAATTAAGGAAGGTATGATGAGAACCTAAGTCATTATGAAGACATATTCAATGAAATAAACGATGAATGAATTGGAAACCTGATGGATTATGTATCTTATAGAATAGGTTGGATTCCATGGTATACATCCAATGAGAGGGAGGAATGTTATGTCTGAATTGGTAGGAAAAAATCAAGAATGATTTTCAATAAATGGATTGGGAATTTGATATTTCATCAATTTTTAAAGGATTAATGGTTTGGCTGTATGGATTTTCAATCCGTGGGAATTCTCTAGATATGTGTCACTACCCATGCATGGATGGTGCCTTTTAGAGAACCATTTGTAGTCTATCCATCAACTATGTATACCCTCTATATCAAACTGTATAGTTTTCTCAAGTCATGAATCCTTTAGTGCACAGTTTAAAAAATCTCTCTACCAAGTATGTTTTCACCAAAACATAAATCTTGAGGCTCTGAAAAAGTCCCAGGCACTCCCAAACCATTCCTTAAACACTTAATACCAACCATTAGATTAAAATAAAATATTAAAATTCTAATTTATAGCATTTTCATGTCCTGAAACACCTTCAACAAGATATGAGAAGGGGAAGAAGATTGTTATTCCCTTCTTTCTTCAAGTTGAAGGAGAGATAATGACACTTGAAACCTGAAATCAATATGTCTCGTAGTGGCAACTAGCACCAAGGATATAGAGTCAATCATAAAATGGAATTTATTTCCCTTATTATTTATTAAGGAAAATAGATAAAATATTAAATCCAAAACAAATACAAAACTAGAGGTAAATGTAAAGACAAAGAAAACCATTCCCATATGCATGTTCCAAAAGTAAGTGCTACAAAGTACAAGAAAACTCCAAAGGAAAGTATCGAAGGAATGAAAAGCAGCAACTGTAACTATGACAATGTCTGAACTAGTACGATCCTTCGTGATCCCCAAATTCCTCCGGGAAAACTGAATGATGTTTTATAAACGTAGTGTGAGTATACTCATATACTCAGTGGGGAAAACCAAAAGCTCTCGTGCATAAGTGGGGTGGCATTCTAATGCCCAGTGAGAAAATGGGATAACGAGATCACAAAGAAAGGTAACTATCCACCCAAACCTCACCAAGGAACAATACCCAAAGAACAAAATTCAAGTAATGTAATAGTAATTACATATTGATATTTGGGTACCCCACACCACTTTCCCACGTGTTATTGAAGACATACTACGTAGAAGACCTAACCCTCCATTCTCACTGCAGTCCCATTGCCATCCCCCACCCACACAGACCTTTGATACCACAACCAAACATCACACCCACAAACACATGGGCCACATAAACCACACGTAACCACGCCTTCAGACACCCGGGAAATTAAAACATCCACCACGCCCAAAGACAATTGGGCCTCATCCCAAAGACACTTGTGAAACCAACTGTCTGCGCACAGCTGGGCCAACCACATCAACATACCTTGCTCGAAGAATCATGGTCTATAATGGAAATCAGGCCATTACAGCCTGCCCGGAGAATCTTGGGCTACTCGGGAAAGGTATCAGAAAAGGAGCTAAAAACTATCCACTCATAGAAGTGTTGGAAAAAACACACTCCTCCATGAAATAGGGGTGTTCGGAACTAAGTTCTCTACTTGGGTGGGGAATGAATAAGAAACATAAGAACTAAATAATATATATATATGTAATCAATCACTCATCCCAACCTAGGTGTTCCAAAATAATTCAATACATAAACACCCTCAGTACTATTAATTAATATAGATAACAACACCCATGACCACGTCAAAACTCATCCTCGGAAAAAAAATTCCCCATTGAACCTGTTCTGGTTAACATATTCATGTGATTCCATTTTAAATAATTCTTCACTACTGGGCATCTAATAGGCACAACAACAAACCAATTAAATAGATAACAACCAACATCAATTTCAGCATTCACACTCAGTTCTCTAGTAAAGTCACAATAACGAAATGGATATGTGAGATCCCTCAAGGTAATATAACCAAACCATCCCCCAACATATGGCCCCACATTACCTCAGATCCACAATCCAACAACTTCACCACCACAGGGGATCCCATCCCAATCCATGTCACCCCACATGAATCAACCAGAACAACCACACATATTACCAAGATAGAGAAAGTGAGTTTTCAGATTCTATCACACCATTCGTTGAGTATCTTCTTTCCGTTTGGTTAGCCAAGGTGATCACACAAGGATTCTTATTCAATGGAAATTCATTTAATTAACTAATTTTATGTGATTAACCAATTTCTATGTCACATCCATTCAATCGTTACAGAAGACAGGGTTTCATTAGTCTTCAAGGAAAGACCACAAATGAACATGATTTTCAATGGAAAAAATCCCAGGCAATTCACAACATATATAGGATGATAATAGAGTAAAACAACATCATTAAACACACCCACTTCATTCATTAAATCCATTTATTATCTTTGTTAATTTTGGTCTTTCCCATTCCCAAAGAAACATCATCACACACACCCCACATGATTCATAGTAATGATAGATGAAGGAAAAACCCCACATGGATTATCAATGATCAAAGTATCTCTCCACATGGAAAGAACTGGGGATGCCCGACATGAAGTAGAGGACCTCCGAGAACTATAAGAGTTAGGTGAAAAGCTACATCACTAGCGCACCACTTTCCTAGGGAAGGGGAACTTCAAACACACAAGGAAATGAAATAGATAAGCAATGCGGATGAAGAATAATAACGTCTCGTGAGATATAAAGGTGAGATCTAGGATTAATGAGATATGGAATTTTGAACGACATTAATGGTGAGTCATGGTTTCACCACGTAGTGGGGTGGTTACACAGGATGGAATTGATTGTTATTTAACAATTTTCATTAGATATGTTTCAATAATAGATGTGTGTTAAAAGGATTTCTTTAATTAGAGGAAAACATGTAACTGGGGAGGGACTCAAAAGTATGGAAAAAGGGAGTTACACCGAGAAAAAGAAATGTGTTTTTTTAAGTTAAGGGTTACCCAACTCTTGGGGGATTTTAGATATCCTTCATGGGATTTTAATGGATCTTAAAGGGGGTATAAAAAGGATTTTATGTCAAAAGGTATGTTGAAAGCAGAAAAAGTAGTAAACTCAAAAAAGAATGAAGGGTGGGACACCGTTCGGTGAGACACCGTAATGGTGCCATATTCACGGTTCCACCGTGAGAGGTGCCACCATTTAGGTGGGTTACAGTCCTAGTTCCACTGTCACTATGTCACTATAAAGGTGCCACCTGTTTGGTGGAACACTATAAGTGGTGCCGCCGTCATGGTGCAGCTGTCACGATGTCAACGTAATGGAGCCACCAGTTTAATGGAACACCGTAATCGGTTCCACTATCACGGTGCCAATGTTTCTGCGTGTGACCGTGAGCAGTGCCACCATTTTGGTGGAATGATTTGACGGAACCGAATTTTTCGCAAAATCCTCAACAAGCGACTTCTTGGGCCATTACATCAGATACATCTCAAACTATTCTCATACTCGAGAATCAAAATAGATCATAAGAAAGGATAAATTATGAGAAACCACCTCAAAAGATACCTCTCAAGAGTAAACCTCAGTGACATCTAGTAACACCTCTTTCCCATCCATATTTTTAATGTCAATGGTTACACTTCCATTCCTCTCCACACAAGTATGCACAAAAAAATTCAAGTGTCATACCATCCAATCATATGGATTAGGTAGTTCCTTCCCCCATGCCAAGAAGCTATCCCCTTCAGGCGGAACTGACTCACCTACATGAGTTTAATCACATCCACCCTAATGTGTCTTTATTAGGGATCAGGTCATCCCCTCCCCACATCTATGACTCATTACACATATTCAAGGAACAAGGGAAAAAACATACCTCATAGTCAACAAGGTCAAACATAAAATGAATGATAATGATAAAATAGAACAGAACCAAACTCAAAACAACTATGGTTACTGGGCTCTCATCTATGCCTCACATTCACAAGTACTATCTTCATGTCCACCATGCCTGCACAACACACGAACTAGGGGAATGGTTGGCCCATGGAGAACCTTCTTCTCAAAATCCTCAATCCTCAAAGTTCGCTCCACGAACATCACATCACCCCTAATATCTTGCTTTCCACACTCTAGGACATGTGAATCATCGTTTAGATACCATCATAGGTGAGACACATGGAAGAAATCATGCACTCTCAGTAGTGGTGGTGGTAGTGTTAGCTGAAAATCCACATCGCCGATCAGATAGAACACTTTAAATGGTCTGACGAACCTTGGAGAAAGCTTACTCCCCCTGTCTAACATCTATTGCCAACTTCAAGGGGATACCTTCAATAAAAAGTGGTCCCTAACCTTGAAAACTATGGGTATCCTCCTATTATCATCTTATCACTTATTCCGGTCTTGATCCTCCTTTATCCTCTCTCTTATAAGCCGAACATTCTCTGTTGTGCTCTGCACCACTTCCAGTCCATAAACTCCTTCTTCCCCAACCTCTTTCCAAAACATGGGTGAGAGACACAGCCTCCTGTACGAAGCTTCGAATGGGGCCATGCCAATGGTATAGTGATAGATGTTGTTATAGGAAAACTCTACTATGGGTATGTTTGTCACCCACAATCCCCCAAAGTCCAAAACACATACGTTTAACATATCCTCCAACGTCTGGATGGTGCACTCTATCTACCCATCTATTTGGGGATTGAAAGCAGTGTTGAGGCATAGCTGGGTGCCAATGGAACATTGCAATCCTCTCCAGACTTGTGAGATAAACCAGGTATCCCAATTAGAGACTATGGTCCTCATAAATCCCTACCACCGTACCAACTTGTCTACATACCGCTGTGCTAGGGAATCCACTGCACTCGACTCCAGGATTGCCTAAAAGTGGGATTATTTCTTCATCTGAACCATAACTACCCAAATAGCATCCTAGCCCCCTAAACCTGGGGTATTCCCATGACTAAATCCATTGATATTTCATCCCACGTCCACTCGGGGACAACTAAATAGTGTAAAAAAACTCCTGGGACGCGGTGTTCGGCCTTCACCTGCTGACACATGAGGCACTTTACCACAAACTCTTCCACTGCCCGCTTCACCCAAGGCCACCAAAACTGACCCCTCAATCCCCAGTACATATTGAAACTCTTGGATGTACCACTGGGGGTGAGTTGTGGAACTTACCAAGAACTCTCTTGCGCATTCCCATAGGGATGAACAACATTCCTTGAAAAAACTTCTGATTCTTCCCATCTTCCAACCATCCATCTAGAGCATTGCTCTGGCTAATACGATCTCACATTACTTCAGTCTCTATGTCCTCCAACTAAGACTCCTTTACCGGCCGCAACAAATAAAAATACACTTTCATCTGAAATTGGTAGCCTTTTCTATTTTCCATCCTCATATATAGGTGTAGGGTCGCCAACTCTTCCATCACCATCCAAGAATATTTCGATTCTCAAACAACATCATTATGTGACTTCCTGCTGAATTCATCATCCACCACATTCCCCTTTCCCGGGGTGTATGAGATTTTGATGTCATAGTCTAGAACAAACTCCACCCACCTCTGCTGCTGCATGTTCATGTCTTGCTGGGAGAATATATTCCCTAATCTCTTGTGATCCGCAAAGAAAACGATGTTCTCCCAAGAGAGGTAATTCTTCCAAAACATTATTGAGAACATAAACACTAAAAGCATCAGATCATGGGTGGCATAGTTACACTCCGGGGTACATAACTTATTATACCCATAAATGATGACCCCTTATTTCTGTATTAGCACACACACTAGGCCTTTGCATGAAAAATGACAGAACCCCTCATATGTCACCCCTTCTTCTGGAATCCTCAGCTCTAGAGCACTAACCAAGTACCCATTCAAATAACGTAAGTATGCCTTGCACTTCCCATTCCACACAAAAGCCTGGTATTTCTTGGTCAAGGCTATCAAAGGTGATACAACTCGAGAGAAGTTGGGCACGAACCTTTGGTAGTAACATGCTATGACCAGGATACTACGAACCTATTCCAGGTTATAGGGTGCTTCCCTTGAAACTACCGCCCTGACGTTCTATGGTTCCACTGCTATTCCCATCCCGGACACCACATGTCAAAAGAAAGTCACTTTTTGCATCCAAAATTTTCACTTGGACAATTTCCCATAGACATGGTAATATTAGAGGACCTCTAAAATCGTTCTCAGATGATCTGCGTGATCCTCCTCTGATCTTTATTAGATTAAGATGTCATTAATAAACACGACTACGAACCGGTATAGATATTCCTAGAATATGGAGTTCGTGATCCCCATGAACAGTACTGGTGTGTTCGTAATGCTGAACGGAATTACTACAAAATAAAAGTGCCTAGATCTACACCTGAAGGTAGTCTTCAAGATGTCACCCTCTTGCACCCTCAACTAGTGATATGCTAACTGTATGTTGATCTTGGAGAACCATCCTACCCCTTTTAACTAGTCAAAAAGGTTTTCTATCCTCGGGAGTGGGTAATGGTTCGTGTCTATTACCTGTTTCAGTATCCAGTAGTCTATGCATAGCATGGGACCAACATCTTCATTCTTTGCAAACAAGACTAGAGCACCCCATGGTGATGCACTTGGTCGAAAAAAACTCTTATTCATTAGATCTTCAACCTGAATCTGCAACATAGAAGGTGTTATCTATTAGGGAGCCATCAAAATTGGATGGGCACCTGGTTTCATTTCTATCACAAACTCAACATCACGTCAATGGGGTAGAGTCACCACATCTTCAGGGAATACATCCATGAACTCACTGATGACCCCCGAGACTTCAACCATCTCTGTATCTGCTGAATCCAAAAATAGTTCAACTAATAAGGAAAGGAGGGGCTTTACTCGCAAGCTTCCTTCCTAGTAACCCCACTTACCGATGAATGTTACAGGTCTGCCACCCATATCCTAAAAAATGATCCTTCTTCGGAAGCATTCAGTAACAGAACATACAAATAATGGCCAGTCAATACCTAGAATGACATAATATGGTTGTATCTGCAATAGTATAAGATCCCTGCTAGACTGATGTGGCCATATCATCAGTAGACACCCTCAAAAACATAAAACAAGTTGGTATGACCTCCGATTGGCGTACTGAACACCATGGGAACTGGAAGTCTCTCAACATATAAACCCATAGCATAAGCCAAACTGGGTTCCACAAAGTAGTGAAAATCTCCTGTATCAAACAAGGAATAGACAATAGTACTTAACAGGCTAATCATACCTCGAACAACCTCTGGAACCACCTGTACTACAAAATGTACAGCATTCAACTATCCACGACCATCTCCTCTTCCCCCCCTATTGTTGGATGCCTCCCCGACCATGCCCTGGTCTATGTCCTTGAGGAGAACCTTGAGGCTAGTCTCCTCCTAAAATTTATGCCCTCGGAGGAGTAGGAGCTCGATGTCCCAACTACTGATACTGCTGAAAGGGACTTGCTAGAAGCTTATATTGTTGAGTTGGGTGCTGAACCTTCTCACACCCACTATATTGTGCTCGATCTAGGAACTAATTACAAAGGTTCCCATGACTTCCATAGATGAAGAATCTTGGTCTTGTTCTTGATGGAAAGTGTGAGGACAGGGATATCAGAACTATAACGGTTTGTACCAGGTCTCAACTGGTTGTAACCTAGAGGGACCAAATGGTTTAAGCCTACTGCTGGATGCCTTCCCCTTCGATGTGCCCAACTGGATTCCCTCTCATGATACACCTCCCAGAGTTCGAATCCTTTCCACCACATCAGCCTTCTTCGGGACCTCCATGTACATCTGTAGGGTGAAGGGGGTTACAACATACTGAAGAGATGGTTGGAGTGCCTCCTCTAAACTTCTCGCTTGAGACACCTCATCCGAAAAGAGGTCTATAGTAAAGCGAAGGGGATCCTTGAAATTATTCCACAACTCTCTCACTGGAATCCCCCCTACTAGAGGGAGATTAGTTCCTGTCTCTTCTCAGCCCTCATCATGGAAGGGATGAATTTTTTCCCAGAACACCCTCTCGAAGTCATCCCACATAACCTCATCCTTCCTCTTCTCCCTATGATAAATAATTCACCACTGACGCATTGCTCCCCACATCGGGATTACACCTAGTGGAACCCAATACTCCTTCGGAGCCCGAATCAAGCTGAAAGCTATCACCAGCTCCTCGAGCCACCTCTCTATCACTATGACTAAGAAACTGCCCTCGTAATTTTTGTGGGTCTACCGCTGAAAGGCACGACGAATCCTCTACCACTGATCGTCCTCCTCCACTAGGTCAGCCCTCTGCTGATTATCCAAATCAACCTCTTAGGCCTCAATCTCCCGCACTACCCATGGTTTCCAACTGTGTGTCATAGTTGCAAGGTAAACACGGAATGCCTATGCCCATGTAGTGTAGAATAATTCCTTTAAATTTTTCTTAAACTTTTAATTTATTTAAATTACCAAAACACCAATAACACACAAGAACATAAATAATTATGATACATGTACCATTCCTATGGTCTCGACCTTGTAATCAGAATAGCATCATTTAGTTGTTTGATAGGTCCAAAGTGCTCATATCGGTTCACAGGGGGCCCTAAAATCTCATGTCCTAGCCGGTCTCCCCTAGCCTATTTCAATTACCACGATTTCCTATCATTGTTTCCCAACCATCCCTTGAATTCCTCATTGTACCTAACCCCATCCTCCATCCTATATCTCATCCTCACACCTTTTATAAAATTCTTTCACAACCTACCTTCACCAAGATGAGAGAAGCTGCAGCAGATTTCCTGGACCATCATTTTTCAAGTTGAAGGAGATATAATGACCCCTGAAACCCACCTTCAATATGTCCCGAAGTGGCGACTGGCACCACGGGTTTAGAATAAAACTCAAAATATAAGGTATTACCATTTTTATTTAGTAGGATCTGGTGATAAGATAGTAAATCCCAAACCACAATAAAACTGGAGGTAAAAGTAATGACAAAACAAACAATTCCTAAATGGATGTTCCAAAAGTAAGTGCTAAAACGTACATGAAAACTCCAAAGGAAAGTACCAAAAGAAAGAAAAGCAGAAACTACAACTGTCCCAACATCCAAACTAGTATGTCCCGCATGATCCTCAATTTCCTATTGGAAACCTAAAAGCAGTTTTATATACATAGGGTGAGTTTACAGGTATACTCATTAGGGAAAAACAAATGCTCCTATGCACAAGTGGGGAGGCATTCTAATGCCCTGTGAGAAAATGATATAACCAGAGCACCAAGAATGGTAACTATCCACCCAACCTTACTAAGTCACACTCCCCAAATAACTCAAGTCATGTAAAGTAATAGAAATAACACATCGGTGTATGGGTACACTGCACAACTTTCCCACTGGTTAATGAAGACATCCTATGAATTAGACCTCTCCCGCCATTCTCACCATTGTCCCACTGCCATCCCATGCCTACACACACATGGGATACCACAACCACACATCCTGCCCGAAAATACCTAGGCCAAAACAACCTCATGTTACCATTCTCACATACACCGGAGACATAACAACTACCACTATGCCCGAAGACACCGGGGCTTCATCCCAAAGACATGGGGGAAACCACCTTCTCGCACACACCTGGTCGAACCCCCTCAACGTACCATGCCCGATAAATATTATGCTATAATGGACTTCAATCCATCATATCATACCCGACGAATCATGGGATACTTGGGATAGGGAGAAGAAAAGGAGAAAAAAACAATCCACTGAGATAAGTGTTGGATAAAACCCACTCTTCCAGGAAATGGTTGTGTTTTTCACGATGTAATGAACTTGGGTGGGGCATGAATAATAAATAGAAGAACTAAATTATATATATATGTATACAAGAACTCATCCCAACCAATGGGTTACAAACCACCACATACGCAAACACCCTTGTTATTATTCATTCATAAAGATCACAACACCCAAGGGGAAGTCACAACTCTTCCTCAGAGAACAATTCCCCATTGAAACCATTATGGTTAACATATTCATGTGATTCCATTTTAAATAATTCTTCACCTCTGGGCATCTAATAGGCATATTCACAAGCCAAGGAAACATAAAGCAGTCAAAATCAATTTATGCATTCACACCCAGATCTCTAGTAAAGTCACAACAAAAAAAGGGATCTATGAGATCCCTCAACATACTTAATCCAAACCAAGCCCCAACATACGGCCCCATAGGGCCTCAGATCCACAAACCAACAACTACAACACCATAGGGGATCTCATCCCCATCCTTGTCACCCCACATGAATCAAGAAGAACAACCAAACATATTACCAAGACAGATAAAGGGGGTTCCAAATTCTATCACACCAAGTTTCTTCGTTCCGTTTGGTTAGCAGGGGTGATCACCCAAGGATTCTAGTTCACTAGAAATTCATTTAATCAACCATGTTTATGTGATTATCCTATTTCCATGTTACATCATTTGAGTTATCACTTAAGACATGGTTTCATTAGTGAGAAAGGAAAGAACCCCAACAACAACAATTTTCAGTGGACATAAGCCCATATAATTCATAATATACAGAGGAAGATAATAGAGTACATCAACATCATCATACACACCCCCTTCATTCATTAAAACCATTGTGCATCTTTGTTATGTTTTGTATTTCCCATTCCTGAAGAAACATCATCACACCTACACCACATGATGCATAGTAATGAGAGACAAATGAAAAACTCTAATTGGATGATCAAAAATAGAAGTTTATCTCCATGCGAAAAAAAACAGGGGATTCACAACATATAGGGGGGGTACTCATAAAACTCCAAGAGTGAGAAGAAATGCTCCAAAATAGGCGCACCACTTTCCTTGGGATGGGGGAACTCCAAATGCACAAGGAAAGAAAATAGACCATCCAATAATAATAATAAGATGAAAATATCATGTGATAAAAAGGTGAGATCTTGGAGTTATGGGATATGGAATTTTGAATGGATATAATGTCAGATTGTGGTTTCACCATTCCATTGGATGGTTACATGTGATGGAATTTATTTTTATTTAATATTTCTCATCGTAGAGGTGGAAATAACAGCTATGCATTAAACTATTTACTTTAATCAGAGGGAAACATGTAACTGGGGAAGAAATGGTAAGTATTGAAAAAGGGTGTGACATAGAGGAAAGGCCACATATTTTGGTAATTTAAGAGTTACCCGAATCATTGGAGATTTTAGAGAAAAATCATGGTATTTTAATGGAATTGTAAGTGGGTATAAAAACACTTTTATGTCAAAAGGTACGTTGAGAGTGGAAAAAGTAGGAAACTGGAAAAACAAAGAAGGGTGGGAAACCATTCGGTGAGACACCGTAATGGTGACATGGTCATAGTGCCACCCTAATTTTTTCCATGGTATCAATGTGTTACCGTCATAGTTTCACTGTCACTGTATCACCATAAAGGTGCCACCAGTGTGGTGGAACACCGTATGTGGTGCCACCGTCACTTAGTGACCACCACGGTGTCACCGTAATGGTGGAACCGATTTGGTCGAACACCGTAAGTGGTGCTATTGTCATGGTTCCACTGTCACTGTGCCACTGTTTTGGCGGGTGACCTTGACCGGTGCCACCATTTTTGAGGAACCATTTGATGGAACTATGTTTTTGGAAAACTCCTCAATGAGCCACTGCCTAGGCTGTTACATATTACATCCTTAAAATTTCACAAAGATACATGGGATGTGTTATCATGTAGAATAACATGGTATTGGATTATTCCTTACATCAACGGAATGTTCATGGTCTAAATTTTCAAATTCATTGTTTTGAAGTGGTAGTGGTAATTTTTGAATTTAAGAAAATGTGGAATTTTCCATGTGGTTAAATTTATAAATCTTTTAAAAATTATAAAAACATAATTTATATATTCACATAAAAGTATTACATTATAATTCTAATGAGTTGGTTGAAATTGATTAAGGATAATAAATGGCCAATATATTACCTCCATAAGAAGGTGAACAAGGTCACTAATCCTATGATTTAGTGGGACCATGCATGATTATATAGGATAAATATTTAAAAAGATCTAGAATATATATATTTCCAGAGCATATAATCTGAAATGATATGTAATATTTAATTATTCAATATTTCCCAGTTTAATGGCTAATAATATATTAATGAGAATATAAAATTTGAATAGAAGGAAGATGTGGAGCTTTAAAATAAGTAATTATTATTTTTACTGATTTCATGATATTGATGGAATGATATGGATCATGAAATTTTATGTCGAATAATAATGCCAATATGGTGAACTTAGATAAATCTCATAGTTAATCACAATATATTATCATTAATGTACAATGAAATATGGGGTAATAATGATTTTTCACAGTGGGATCACAAAAGGTGTGATATTTTGGATTATGTATCTTTCATCATGTCATGAAAAAATATTATAGATACGAGATAAAATTATATGTAAATTTATAAACAATTACTGATACCTATGTGAAAATTAGAAAACATAACCACGGATTTTATCATTCAGATTCTGAAATTATTTAAAGATTAAATTCTTTTTTGGATATAGTTGATAACCTTAAAACAACAATAAATTTTATTTATAATAGGTAATATTTCTTCTTCAATTAGATCATTATGCTATATGTTAAGGAATATGTATTGTTCCATGCTATACAACTCTTAATTGTATCTGATTAGGATCTAAGGTTTACATCGAAGTTCTGGATAATTATTAGAACCAATTGAATATAGATTTGATACTTATCATGGTATATAATCATCATATTTTTAGATAGTCTAAGAGGACCATTAATACAATTGAATATATGATGAGAACATGCACTATGGATTTTAATGGTGGTTGGGATCAACAAATTCATATCAAAAAAGTTTCATACAATAATATTTTTCACACTGAGATTTAATTCACCCTTACGAATCCCTATTTGGAAATAATTGAAAAAACCCAACATGATTTGATAGTGATGGATAATGATATCTATGAGGACCTTTTATATATTAGAAAATGAAATAGAGTATTATATCAATTTAGCCACACATTATTGTATCCTATAGTAGAAAAAATGTCATTTTGATAGTACTCATTGAGGGATGAAGTTCAAGGATAGTGATAGTGTGTGGATAAAGATATATAATTTGAAAAATAAAATCTGATTTCCAATGAGTGGAAAGATAATAAGAAAAATATTGGCCCCTATGATATTATTGATGATATCAACATAGTATATTATTGAGTAAATCTTCCTCCAAACATATCTCACATTCATGATGTGTTCCATTAATCTATTTCTAAAAAGTACTTACAATATTCTTCACATTTTCTAAAGTCAGAGGTTTTACCATTGGAGCATGATCATTCTCATGAGGTGAATCCCTTATAAATATTGTATCACAGAGATAAGTTGATGTGAAATGACTCAATCAAACTAGTTAATCTTCTATAGAAGAATTAAATTATTGTTGATTAAATAATCCATCCAAGTGATATAATAAATAAGATTTATCATTATTTTTTATATTATATGGTTGAAATTTTGAGGGTGGAATTCTTATAATTGGTGTAGAATATAATACTTGATAATTTCAAAATATATTTCACATTAACATATAAATGAGTTTTAAATATTAAAAATAATGAAACTATGGACTTTTGGGAATAATGGTCATAAATTATAAAATCCATCAAATAATATACTAATAAATGTAACTAGATATTATGAAAATAACTTCTAACTCTCTTATGAAATACTTATTATCCAAAAAATTATTTTTACATATTTTATTTATGAAAATTTTTATTCTCATATATATATATATATATATTAAAGATATTTTAGAGTTTTAATCATAGGAAAATGTATTATTTTCTCATGTATAAAATGATATCAATTGTTATCAATATATTATATTGTTGAAATAAATTTGAAGGTAAAATGATATGTTATTAAAAAACTAATTTACTCCATGTAATGTGTATTTATCTTAATAAATTAAATTTATAAAAATTAATAACTGTTTTAATTGAATTTTTTAGATATTATATTCAATAAAAAATTTAGCACTCATGTGATGTCAGATACTCAGAAGTAATGAGGATAATCTAAATCTTATGCTAAAAATTTCATTTTTTAAATACATTTTTCATTGAACTATTCACACAGATTTTAAAATTAATTTCCTTCACTTATAGATATTAAATTTGATATGGTTATGTAATTATTTTGAATAATATTCTTTCATATGATTATTGGGTTCAAATTCATGTTTCGTCATTTTGAATATAATCTATGATAAATAATCCCTTTCATCTGATTATGATAAAGGGGTTTACAAAGTGGTAAATCTAAAAGATAATGATAAAAATACCTTAAATAGAATAAATTTTATTAATAAAATATATTAATCCATTATATTTAATTATAATGTATACTTTGGCTTCATTATTCCACATTCTATTTAATATAAGATTATTTTATTTTAATGGCCTAAATATTTACCATAGTGTAATCCACCACTCTTATAAAAGATAACCTTCTCTATCTAATTATTCAGACACTTTTATCCCTATATTTCAACCAATACCTACCAAAATATCTTCCAAATTTCCCTCCCGTAATTATAAATAATGAATATATCCCAAAATTTCAACCATTAAAGGATAAATTGGTAATCCAAATTAGGTATCCCAATAATAAAGTAAGCATCCTCCCCAAATCCTTTTATGTCTATGTCATCCTATACTTCCTCAAAATAATATATAACCATTCTAAAATGATTATAACATTATAATAACTAAAAAAAATTATGTTAATGGTATGACCATTTTTTATATCAATTCAATCAATGGTGAAATGAAAACATTGTTCATGCATACATTTGGATTTCTCCTCGATAAAGTCATGTGTTTCATTTCTCATGTATTACATACATGGTTGACCATATGGATTGATTTAATAGATATATATATATATATGATAATTGATATTATAAATAATCTATTAATATTTATTATATGTACCCTATTATCTATCCGTTTTTTGAAAAATGAATACATTAATCATTTGTATGTACGAACTACTATCTCTATAAATTATGAAAATTCATTTATAATCTCTATATTATATTAATAGTTAATAATTTATACATAATGAGTAATTATGAAAATTATAATAATAATAATATTTTTTATTTTATGAAACCAATACAATAGTAAAAATACTAGAACCATTAAACCAAATTATTCATGGAAAAGAGACCAGTTTTTACTTGAACGATAATTTTAATGAATATTTTTTAATAAATGGATAATCATTGAATTTAAATATATTTTATTTCAATGTTAAATATAATTATTTTTCTATAATAGGTGTATAAGAATCCTAAATTTTTCTTATAAAATCATAATAACCCATATGAAGAGAGACAGGTCTTGAGGGAAGTGTATATATTACAATTGCATTTTTATTCAGGATTGTTTAATATTGATTATCCTTTGAAGAATATTATATAATTTAACTATAACACTATATATATTTTCATTATCACTTTTTAATAATGAGTTTTTCATTTTTTTTTATTTTTTATATCATATATTTTGTAATTCGGATGATCAAGAATTTTTTATTTATGAAAACCAAACCATATTACACGTTTGTGGATGAACATTATCTTATATGTCAATGTTCATTAAAAACATTTCATGAATTGTATATTCTATGATAAATTGATTATTAAAATTAATTTTCATCAATAAATGAATTTAATTAAAAAAAATTAATTTAGTTTTTATAGATTCTTTCAAATAGGTTATTTATGTCATTAAACAGATAGTGTGTAGGAAATTATTGTATTTATGTTTACAACATGAACAAATTTTCCCTATATCAAAACCATTAATTAATTGAATATAAAATTACTATCTTCTATCATTATTTTCAACAAATTTTATATTACCAATATTCTAGGAATTTGTATTTCAATTTTTCTCATAATAGTGGGATATTTTCACCGTGTCTTTAAATTAGTGCTTGAATATTATTTAATGTTATTTTTTCGTCAATGTAAAAAAAACATTTTTTTATTATGATTTTATAGGGATATGATATAATGGTATAATATAAAATTATTTATATGGATTTATTATAATTATTTAATGATAAAAAATTTTGAACCCATTTCTTTTCCATCGGTTTTGTTGTGATGGAATGATAAAACGTTCCATGACATTTTACACACATATGTAAAAATTTATTTTATATGAACAATGAAAATTAATTATCTCTCAAATTTGTTGGATAATAATTGATTTCTCAAGATATAATATAAATTAATAGGGGGATTAAACCAATTCCATTAATACAAATAGTTTTTGGAGTTAACCCAATACATTATGGTAATTTGTCAATCGTTTAATAATGTAATTGGTAATGAGCCTTCACCAATATATTGATTTTCTATAACAATGATTATAAAAAAATTTCTAGGGAATGTTATTAGTGTTATAATAGAATTCAATGTATGATTTTTTTATTAATGACGATTCCTAAGCATTATGACCCATTCCTCCTGAAATTCTATGTCTTAGTGCCATAACTAATGACTTTTGATCAAATATAGATTGGGTAAGAAATTCATATGTCATGATATTTCCCTCCTTCCCTTATTATTTTATTGTTATTTAATAAGATAATAAATTGATATCCCTCATTCTTAACCATATTGTTCACATTACCTCACCCTTTATTAAGTTTCCATTTATTACATATTAATAAAAAATGTACAATGTATTAAAATTGTTATACGGGTACTTTAATAGAAGATATTTTTGAGATAATTTGATGATATTTCATAATATAAGTTAATTATTTGTATTTTATTCAAATAAAATAAATGTTTTCATTTATATGGCATGTATTATTGTGAAATGTATATATTCAACATCAAAAAATTTGGAATCTTTATATATGTAATACGCAGTTCACCTCAGGATTACACCAAAGAAAGTTAAATTCCATGTTCATAATACCTGAGGCGAAGAGAGATTTATTTCATGGTTGTATTATATTTCTATAGTCTATATGAAATAAAATTTTCATTTAATTTTTCAATGAGATGTATAATTTAATGTTATAAAATGGTTTTCCAATACATTAAATAAAAGATAATTGAGGGAGAGTGCTGTGAAAAATATGCTAATAATTTTTTATTGTTAATAATCATTGATAAACACAGATTATCCTAACAATGATTTCATATCAATTTTTCAGGATTCCTTTAATTCATTCATTTCATCTCAGAAACCCACCATCATACTTTTTTTCATTAAAAAATTTTGAAAGCTACAAAACAAATTAATAAAAATAAGAAATAATTACTCTATTCATGTGGATTTACATGAGATGGTCTTACATTTCACTCTACCAACATTATTGGAGTTAAAAAATAATTATTTCTTTGTATCTTATGGCAGGAACTCATAATATACCCAACATTTTTACCTTTATTATTTTATTGTTGCGCCAAATGATTTTTGAGTATTATGGAGTGGGATTAAATGACATGAAATAAAAATAAATTGGAGCTCATAGAAATTTTAGTGGTGGAAATGTAATGTTATACCTATTATAATTACATTTACATTTGAGAATTTCTCATGTGATTCTTGATAAACATGTTTTTCTATGAATTTTTTGACAAACCGCAGAATTAGTAACCATAAAGGGTGTCCCTTAAATTATTTTAGTTAAAATAATCTTCATAGATTTTATTGTGAAATGTTTTACTAAAAGGAATCCATATGTGTAATATTAAACAAGTGAACTTTACCTCATAGTATGATTAGATTCAATTCATTATGTATATGGTTAAATTACTATGGGAAAGTTGGATATGATGTATTGAAATTATAGTGAAAATATAAGTGTCTTAAGACATTTTTGTTCCCTTGGAGATGATTAATGTAATAAGAATGTATTTTCTATTACTGAATTTGTGGTGTATATGATTTAATATACTGGTGTTATATTTTTTACTGACTCATAATTTATATTAATATTAATATAATACAATTTTTTAGAGAAATTGAATTTCATGAATGTTATATAAATTATTTTATTATAACCAGAAGTGTTAAATAATTATGGGAGAGATATTTCTGTTTTTATTTATTTTATATAATAAATCCATCCAAAATTAATTAAAACAGTTAACAATATTTAACATGGAGTTATAAAGTGACTGGTTACAAAAAACAATAATTCAAATCTCCCATAATATATAACTATGATATTTTTTAGGGGATATGATTTCTTTTAAAGTCCCAAAGACATATATTATAATCCACAACTGAGATATTATGATTTTCATTTGTCTACACTAGTGAATTTGGGAAGATCAATACTTAATGAAATAAGATTCTATGTGAGAATGTTTTAATTAAACTAAAAAGTTGATATCTTGGATTTTGAAATTGATGTTTCCCAGAATTATACTCAAAATCACAGTACAATATGTGGGTTATAAAAAATTTGGATATTGATTGTACCTTTTGGTGATTGGTTTTATGATTCATGTGGAGAAACAATTATGGAAGATATACAATTACATTAATTGTAAGATAATTATACACCCTTTTCAGTGATTGTTGTGGTAAATATCATAGTGTGTGACATGATCACGATGTATGGGATGAAATTAATGGAAAATATAGGAATATTATATTCCTTGTTCATTGGATATTATTATTTTTTCTACTACCGTTTTAAGAGTAGTAGAGTATTGAAAAAAATTTCCATATCTCATTATTGGACATCATTAAATATGACAATTAATATAATAAAAAGACGGTAATTGTAAAGTTCAAGGGTTACATTCCACGAATTCATGAACTTATAATGTATAATTTATTGAATGACAACGTAATGTGTGTCCTTAAAGCATTATAAACGGTAATTCATCATGACATGAAGGTGTATGTGAGAATTCCCATGTCATGGTCCAATCCCACATCATCCACCATATCAATTCTTTTTGTATTCATTAAATTCCATGATATAATCATGTCTTGAATGAATTAGAGTCTTTACCATTAAATTTAGTGGATTCATCAAACACATGGATAAAATGAATAGGAGGAATGCCTCTCAGCTACTAATGATATGATCTTTATCCAAAATATTAAATGAACATGGATATTGGTCCTCTGAGGTTCATGGTAAATAGTTATAGATCCTCAATTTTAAATTTATTCATTATTTATTAATTTTTCCACCTCAATTTTTACTTTTAGAACATACCCTATGTTATAACAAAACTATTCCATGCCTTTTGAGTTTTGAAATCAATATTTATAATAAAAAATTCAAAATACCAATAAAAAATAGAGCATTGTATGTTCTTAGAAAATATAGTTCATGTCTTTTAATATAAAAAGGGATGATAATTTTATAACACTACTTATTATAAGAATTCATTTATTCATAAGTGGTTTGTAGCCCATGTAAAAATAACTCAGTTTAATATCAAACAAGGAATATCCCATGTGAAATTTATCCTATTTAGAATCAATTTACTCGTATATAAACACTATGTAGTTCATGATAATTAATCAATGTATTGAAAGTGTCATTACAATGTTCTCCAGTCATTCTGACCTGTGATATTTTATTAATATGATGCATAACAAGACAATATATCATTCTTTAAAATATTGTGATCCTATTTGGTGTTCAATATGACACATTGTCAAAATGAACTAAGAAAATTTCAAAATGACTAATATGGGGTAATAAATCAAAGATTTTTCTTTATTCCTACATGAGCCGTCAAGATGATTCATACACATGGAATGAAGTAATATTACATCGTAAAATCTGATAGGTATAAAAAATTAAATTTCCTAGTTTCCAATTTAAAAATAAATTTAAAAATTTATAAAAGTTTTTTAGAAAATAAAAGGAAATTGGGAACATTTATTAAATTAATAAAAATGTTTGTAAATTAATTACATAAAAATTTCTATAAGTAATTAATTATTTTTTAGAGAAATTATTAAATAAATATATTTGAAATTTAAAAATTAATATCCAAATAAATTTCCCAAATTATATGTAATATCTTATAATTTAGAGAAAATTTTTATTCATTTATAAATTATAAGGGTAATATTAAAAATTATAAATTTTAAAATGAGAAAAAAATATGATAGATTATTATAATATTTTGAATTTGTTGGATTTAAATAATATTTAATGGTCTAATTAGTGTACTTATTTTTGAATTTATTTATCTTGCATCAAAAATAGTTTTGGTTATTTATGTTGTTGACATACAAATTACATTAAATTTGTCGTATTAAAATTACCTAATTCCGTCATCATTAAATAACCTTGGAAAATGTTTAAATTTTATATAATATCTTATATTGATGTAAGATTAAATATTTTGAAATAATATAAAACATTTAATATTATAATAAACAAATAATGTTTAATTTGTTTATATTATTTAATTTACATAAATAATATTAAATTATAAAATATCTATAGTTTCATTTACTTATGAATTGTTCATAAATTTTTATCTGAAGATTAAATTCATGAATTCTTCATATTTTCAAATTATTCCATTATTTATTATTTAATAATACAAATGTTAAATTTTGAAAAAGTGTTTCTTATGAACTAGCCCCACTAGAAACCCCTCATGGGTTTGTAGTAAAGATGATAATGACCCATAAATCCCCCTCCAATTGACTGCAAGTTGGTGACTAGAAGTGAAGGTATATAGCATGTAAAAGGGTTTTTATGTGCACTTATATAATAATAATATTACAAGAAACACACCAATAAAATATATAAAATAAAAAACTGAGTCCATAATAATATATATAACATGATATGTATAAAAAATACTATCCCCCAAAGAAAATTACTAAATATATGTTTCAAGTAGAAACTCCAAAACTAATCTAATGTTTCGTGCTAGAATTGTCTATCCTGTTCAAAAAACACAGGAATCATGGAAAAAAATTATAAATATATATGAGAGAATACCATTTATAATCAAAGATATGATACTCATAGGGGACAACAACAATTTGAGAGAAGAATACTAATTCTTACAGTATAACAAAATAACCAATTAGCACCTATTAACTAAATTACCTCCCAAGACAATAGGGAACACTCATCAAATATCATATTAATGAATAATAAATTAATATCATTATAATTTATCAAATGTACCTTGTAATCACATTCCCAGTAGTTTGTATCCCCCACTCCATAACATTATATGTCATGTGCACCTTATCCCTTCCAGAGAGGTGACACAATATTTCATGACTCATACCATAACCATATAACATTCCACAACCATATTATTATTATCATCACATGTCCATTTCCACAATTCATGTCTCATCCGTAAATATCATATCAAGAATAGTAGGGTATCATGAACATGGAGGAATTCATCATCATTCCATCATACCATAAACGACCCCTGTAATATATCAGGACATCAATCCCCCGTAGGGTTTTCCATCATGTCACACACTCCACTCATATGTGCATACATATACTCATACTAAAATGATTTTGGGTTCTCTAGTATGAAAATTAAATAATAATAGTATTATTCCATCCTTCGGCTACCAAATCCTATACAACAACACGATGGGATATTTGGGAAGGATTGGTAGGGAGCTATTAAATCCATCGAAAAATAGGTTGTTATTAGAAAACATACGATACCCAAATTAATTTTGTGTCAATATCATTTTCTGACTATGGTGACTTTTATAAAGTAATAATAGGAGATTCTGATACTATCACTACACACCCAAACACAACCTAGCATGTCTATGGCCAACACAACATAGTTTAATTCCTTAATATTCATCACTATACAATCAAAAAATAACACCACCAATTACAACTATAACACTATATCCCACCCTTAAATTTTATATAATAAATATATATCTTAATATAAAAATTACACTTCATATCACATCATTGATCACATTTCAAATATAATTTCATCAATCATATTCCATTAAATATTCCATTATATTTTATATTTAGTGAACAACTATGCCCTCAATTACTAAAATTTAATTCAATAATTACACATTCGCTTCCAATATCATCTTTTTATTACTTCCATGATTTCATTTAATTATAATAGTTTCCATTTCTAATTAACTCCTACCTTTTATATTCAACACGAATTAAGCATCTGAAAAATAATACCTTAACAATGATTCATCCCATTACAATGAAAAAACTTTAATATCAATATTTTTAATAGTCTAATGGTAGCCACAAACCCAAAATTAAATCTATATACTCAATCATATAACACCTTTAGTACCATTATAATGACCTTGAATTTTTTCAATCAAATTTCCATTCTAATTGTATAAATATTCTATATTTAGTAATGCACATACACAATAAGATAAAACCAAATAATATTTTACAATATTAATTTAATATTTAATTTTAGATAATAAATACAGTCATATGAATTGAAAGTATTACAATAGGAAAAATATAAAGTAAGATAACAATATTTGGAAAATTTGGACATACATGATCTCCAAAAATAATTTCACTCATTAAAACAATTCCAAAATGAAATATAATTTTAGTAATCTGGTGTGAGTTTTTAGTATGAAAATATTTTTATAACACTGATATTTAGAATATTTAATTCACTATTTAATTAAATGTAAGTTTTTTAATAAAAGTAGAGGGCCTATATAACCACTACAAATCAAACTATTGGAATAATAATCTAACTGTTGTAATAGTTACCTGACCATTATAATAGTATAATCACCTATGGACGTGTTGAATAATATTAAATAATATTATAAAATAAAAATATGGAATATTTATATAATTTTACAATTAAATAATTTTTCTAGTAGTGATTAGATAACTGTTTATATTTTCTTATAAAACATATTTTTTTATTTTAATTTCTAAGAAAATATAATGACATAATTGAAATATTAGTTTCATAAAATGGGATGTAAATTAATGTTAATTTTTTTATAATGATAATATAATTTTTTGATACCTAAATTTTTTTTAAAGGTTCCTCAAACTGATCAAAATATTAAAGTTATTACATTTTTAAAAAATAATGATTTTATTTAAAATTATATTCCTCACATTTTGATAATTATTATAATAAATTGGATTTCATTTCATCAATCTATAAATAAGAAAATTATAGGTTTATTGTTTTAAATTTTTCTAAAATAGTTTAATTTTTTCTCAATAGTGAAATATTGAAAAATATGATATTAATAATTGTGAACAAAATAAACCAATTCTTTAGTTATAGATGATGTTAGAAGACCCTAGTTTGAATTCATATACACCATATTTTATATATAGTCCAAATATTCATCAATATGTATATTCCTGATCCCAAATAGTATACTTTTGAATATAATATTCAAAATTACAAGTTTCTACCTTTTATAAATACAGTCCCACACGACGCCTTCTCTATAAAAACATATTCCATTTATCATTGAAATTTTCTTTATAGTTCCCTTTCCAGTAGTTTTGCACACATCCTATTTATACTTTTCTTTCCGAAATACCTTTATATAGGTTCTTTAAATAGATTCCCATGAAGAGACATCGAAAGGAAAAGGGAATCCCATCCACCAATTCATTTAACTTTACTTTACCCGCATACTACTAAACAATTTCATACAACATAGGAAAATAAAACTGGTATCATATATATATATATATATTCTAGGATTTAATTTTTTTAATCGAACCATCTAACCACATATCTTTACTGTAATATATTCTAAAATGAAAACTTTGATTACAATATGGTTTTTTCACAGCCTCAATGAACAACATACTTTTTCTTAAACTACATTCATGGATGTTCATAAAAATAAATGTATTCATAAATATAATTATAATAATTATGATATAACATATTTAATATTTTAATTCTTTATTACACATTTTATTAATGTTAATGAATATAATCCAAGATGAATGGTAAGATGGATTAAATTAAAAAACTAAATATCAATAGGTATTTTACTATGTTAATCAACCCTGTGTTAGAACACATATGGATAATTGGAACCATTTAAAATAATTTATCTAAATATGATCCTCTAAATTTAACATCCATAGTTTCTCTCTCATAAGGAATGAAATTTAATAATGATCCCTAAGTGATCTGACCATGGAACAATGAAATGAATGCTATTAGAATAATGAAATTACATACTATAAATCATGGAAATTATAAAAAATAAAAATATAATTATAATTATAATAAATCAAATATTTATATTAATGTTAATGAAATAAGTAACTAAAAAATTTAATTTGACTATATAGTACATTAAAATATGTACAGAATGATCCTAGAACATAAGTTATGGGATCAATTTGAACCACCCATTTATATTGGGTCCTGAAAATTTTCCATCTTAACTCACTTTATCTTTATAATAATCATATTTAAATCTTATATATTATTTATATATTTCTTGTACATATATTTATATATTAATTTTACTTTCCTCAATGGTTATATATATGTTTTTAAGGGTTCACTTCTCAATTTTCTTTGATAATCTATCCCTATAAAAGGGAACTTCTCATTTTCATAGCCCATTCCAAATACCTATTAACAAGTTATTTTAAATAAATCATGCTTTATGAAATCAATAATATTATTATATATGACCATTTTATGCGTTTTGTGGTTTTATTTATATTATTATTCATTTTCCATCATTAAATACATGATACCATTTTTCCTACAGCCTTGATTAAGATGTACATTTCTAAAGGTCATTTTTAATATTTTTTTATTTTCTCATTTTACATCGATGTAATTAATCATGAATTATTATTATAAAGGTACAAGAATTCATTAATGTCTCATTTCAAGAAAAAAATTATGATATACCTTATGGTTATTCTCTTTGACATGGTTATGAAACCCATTTCATTCCAGGGGTAGTAATTATGTCGATTCCTTATGGTTGTCTTCCTTTTATAGAAAATATAAACGCATTCATGTCATGATGAGTGAACCAAAAATTGTTCTCCAATAAGTTGGGTAATATATTTCTCTCATGAAATGTTATGTATGTGATTAAGGATTGAACCTAATCAATTATGATACGAAGTCCTCCATGTGATGTTGTCTCAACGGTTATCCTTGACTCAGGCTTGTATTATGTTTTATTTTGCTTCTACATTAATTTTTCCAAGAAAATATGACTCTATGTTCATTATATTATTATTCCATGTGAATATTAATGATCCTTATATTTTATTATGTCATGATATATAGTTTGGCTCAAATGATATGATTTTTAAAAGGTTTGTCACTTACATGTATTTAGAGCTCACCTCATTCTTTTATGTATTCCTCAGATTATCCTATGTAGTTTTAAGAAATATAAGCGATTTATGAACTCAATAAAGAGAATAAAATAATGTTGTTCTTTTTTTATTCATTTAGATGTATTATGAACCTATTCTTCCAAAAACACATGCCCTCATGATCCGTGTGTTTAATTCTATTAGATATTTATGTTTAAAATTATGTAATATTATTTATAAAATGATTGGATCACTATAGATAGCATAATAGAAAATTAAATAAATTTCTAGGTATTATAATTGAAACAATTTAGTGAGAACCTTATCTATAAGTCATATTATTCAATAATATTCTGATGTCATTGTGAAATATATATAAGGACTGGTTTCAAAGAAATTGCATCTCTATCTAGATACTATAAATAGATGTGGATCTGGTATAGTTGTACATATGTATAATAACCTTAAATGGGAATATTTTGTATTAATTCTATCTTCACCTTGTACACACTAAATATTCCTTACTACAAACCTAGATTGACACCCGTTAGGGATATGATTTAAAAAATTCATAAACTCATTATGAACCATTATGAATAAAATGAATAGATTTTTACATTAGAATACATAATAGTAAAATTACCATATATTACCAGTATTGAATCCATGAGACTCATAAGATTATATTTTAATTTCAATTATTAGTTAATCCTTATATATACATAGTAACCCTTGTTTATATATTTTTTTTGTTTTAGTAATCTCAAACATTTATTAAATTTTCGATGGTGGATGGAAATTTGTGGAATTTTTTCAACAATATACATTATAGGAAATGTAAATATTTCTCTAATGATATTCATTACCATATAAGATTAGTATCTTGGAACATTATGGATGTATTAGCTTAGCTGAATCATACGATGAATAATAACAAGAATCAAGTCGAATTCCCTTTATCTTCTATGAAATAAAAAATCCTGGATGAGTACTTTATGTGACAACATTCTCTTACCTTTAATCAATTTTTTGATCCCATCATAACGAAATAATGTATTAACTCTATTGAGATTATTTTCTATATTATAAAATAATTTTAAAAATATAAATTCATGATAGTTTTATATCATCATAAAGGAGAAGCCGATTTGTAGTGGAAACTGATAAATAACAATAAGTCAAATCAGAAAAAAATTTTCCATGTAATGGGAATGATTTATGAAAATATTTTCCATTAAATAAATCCCTCTAAAAAATTCATCAAAAAATTTATTAGGATTTTATCATAAAAATGAAAAATGAATATTATTTTATGAAGGCGTATGAGGAAAACATAACAAGGAATTTTTAATAGACCACCATAATTTTCTTCAACATAGAAACTAAGGTGGACCATTCATTAAGTGGTTAAATCTAGATCTATAAAAATATTTAGATATTTTATACATTTATAGATATGAATAGTTCTTTATATTTCAATAATGGTTTAGATGGACATCGATGACACTCAGTGACCTCATATTCATGAAGACAAAAAGAATAAAATAGAGTTTAATACTGGGGGATAAATGGATTAATATCCTTAACGAAATGATATAAAACATCCTTTCTTTTAGAACTGTGGATATAAGAATACCAAAAACTATCTGATGGTAACCAGGAGATACATAGAGTGCATAAATGTGGGGAATCATTATAATTAATTAAAAATTGATATGAGGTGTCCAACAAATGCAACTAAGGAAAATAAGGTTCAAATCAACAATTTTCCTCTAGTAGAGTATTTCAACTATAACTAACATAGGAATTATGTGAAACAATTCTATAAGATGTAGGAATTTAAAGATTATCAATGTAAAAACAAAACAGTCATAGTAATAAAGTTAGATAATATGTTATCACAAAATATGGGGTATATGTCAATAAAAATGTATTGATTGGAATGCTAGTTATAATTTTAGATTATAAAAAATAATTTTGGTTATGGCTCAACGAATTCATTTATATTACTCGTGTTTATTATAACATTCAAAAAACCAACCAAAAACATGATATTTATGCTTTCTATGAAAATAATAATGTGGGAAATTATTTGATCTCAAGTATATAACTCCTCCACGGTCAATGTTAATTGAAAAAAACTATAAGAAAATAATTTAAATCATTCATTATGGGAGTTTGATTCTATATTGGGAAAGAAATATTTTTCTTTATATAATTCCAAAATCAACTAGTAGGATAAGGATATCACTCCTCGCATCATGAGTAATACTCTAATTATGTACAAGTTTATTGAGTAGGATGAATATACTCTGAAATAAAACTCTCATTTTTGGATATTATTTCCTTATGAGATATCATATGATTCCCAAATGATTTTTAAAAATGAAGGAATCACACATGATTCAGAACCTATTATGAGAGATTATACTAATTTATTCCCTGAAGTGTTTTATCGTATTCCTCATCACTAATTGGTTGAGATATCAATTTAATTTATACCTAGATCATTCTACATATCTTAGACTTTGTAAAAAATATCAACCCTTGAGATAGAATAAATGAATAAGTAGATAACAGAGAATATTGAAATTCGTTTTATACATCATAATGCTTCACCATGGGGTTCACTGATCCACTTTTTCATGAATAAGGATAGTTTAATGATTTACTACATTGATTATAATAATCTCTACAAAATCATTGTAAAGACTATGTATCCAATTATATGGAGATAATCCTTGAATGATAAATTATGTGTGGCATGGTATTTTTCTAAGGTGTACTATTAGTCAGGATATTATGAGTTAAAGTTATAGAGGGAGGATATTCCCAATAAATCCTCAAGGACATGGTATGTAAACTATGATTTAATAGTGATGCCAATTAGATTCACAAATTTCCTATAAATATTTATTGACATAATGAATAAAGTAGTGAGAGGATACCTCAAGAAAATTTGATAGTATGTATTTATTATATTATGATATAAAACAAAATCAAGAGTATAATCTGAAAAACTTGATATTGAGCTACAGATATTGTGAAAATTGATGTTAAATGAAAAGTACATCAAATATGATTTATCAGTGGAGGATTTATCATTGTTAGGCCATGTCATCACCATCAAAGGCATATCAATGCACACTTCATTGGAATATTAAATTGAGGAGTGGAACATATCAATATACATAAAGTGGATATAAAGATTACAAAGTCCATTTTGGAATTAATAATATTTTTAGAGACCCATATCATAATTATAAAACTGACTATCCATGCTAAATCAGATGGGAATAACTATTTTCTAGACTAATGTGTGTGAAGAGTTATTCAAAACATTGAAAAATATGCATATCACTACAAAAATCATCACACTACCCACAAGTGAGAAACTCATTGTGGTATATGGTAATTTATAAATAAAGGTATTGTTTTTTGTACAAATGAGGATGGATAAAGTGAAAAACAATATTTAAAGGCAACCGACATTTCATGAGAGGAACTACCAAATGCATGCTCTGGAGTTGGTTATAATTATCTTCCCATTGACAATATTAAAGTATTATATATATTGGGAGAAGTGCGATATATATTGGGATTACAAAAGCCTCAAATATATATTTACATAGAAGGAGGTCAATATGTTCTAGTGAATATGTTTACATCTAATCAATGTCTATAAATGATAATTCATCAACCATCTAGAAAAAGATAATAATTTGGAATATTATCTATTTAGAAAATATCATGTGACATTATCAATAATTAGAAATGAGAAGTATCCAATAATTATAGACATAAAAAGGATAGAAATGGGAATCAAAAATAATTAAATATTTTCATTCATTTATTATATGAATCATTAACCATCCCTTCTATAGATAATAAATTATGGTCAAAGTGATGATTTTAAAAAATAGAAGAAGGTGGAAGCTATAAGAATAGGTAAATCCTTCATGTTCCAAAATTATGTGGATGGTTATGTAGGTTTTTGGTCATGACATTTTGTTCCACAAAATACTGAGATAATGAATGATTTATTGAATGAAGTACATAGATAGGCCTTCTCCATCCACCAAGGAAGAAGTAATATGTATCGATATATCCAAGAGCACTAATGGAAGAACAATATAATGAAGGTTATCATAGAATATAAATCAAAATTCATGGTATTTCATCAATTTAAGGATGAAAGGAAAAGTATTTGAGGAATGATGCATCCATTACCCATAAGAACATGAAATTGGGATTACATTACCAGGGATGTTGTCACTAGAAGTATGAATACATAATGAGATAATAATTTTATATGGTTTATAGTTGAAATTTATTCAAATAATTATCATTTAATCATTATTAGAGTTAAATTATAACTCAATAAACTTCTATATATATATATTTATATATACATTTGATATGTCTCGGGGCTTCATGGATCACCATTATCAGTTATATGTAACTGAGATCCAAGATACATCGTTGTGTTCTACAAATGTATCTAACATTCTCTAAAATTCATTACAAATTCAATACATTTTATCTCCCAAAACTAATTTCCAATATGAGTTGACTATCGACGAACATGAATACTTGTTGAGAGCATTCTCGATCGATATTAAAGTATTATGGAATTAAAATCATATGGTTGAGTTCTCGTATAATAATATTTTCAAGTCAATAATCCAAATGGATATTTATGAATCGTTTTATTGGAATATATTTAATACACATGCATGATTGGATGAAGTGGTGATCAAAATATGCTAGGACATAAAATTTTCTAGGAAATGGTAAAAAATGCTATATCAATTTAGAAGAACATTAGGACTGTTGACATTATTTAAAAAATATATCCAAATAATCGTTGATGTGGCTTGGAGTATGAGGCTGGAGATACAGTTATCCTCTATATGTCTCCATATAATTGGGTTGCGAGATTTGTGAATAATGATAATCTATGTCTCGTGAACATTATCCCCATTGAGATCATTGATCACATCATGGTTTTCCTTTATCAACTAGATATCCCACCAACCCTGTCTCAAGTACCTGATGTATTCAATGTGTCCCTCCTAAGGATTTAATTATCAGATCAGACAAATGTACTAAATTTTATGGAAGAATATCTAAAAAAGTTTCCCTCATGTAAGGATTTTTATCTGACGATCACATATTTTCTATATAATGTTATAAACAAAACACCGTTCCAATGGTGTGTTATGTGTAATCATAAGAGGATAACTCAGTAGGAGAACATAATTACCTCAACTAATTACATTATTTTTTCTTCCTCATTGTCCCTTAAAAAGAAACCATCCAATATTAATAAATAACTCCTGTAACTTTTATATATGAGATTATAATTGTTTTAATTGAATTTCTACAAACCAATAACTTATCTATTCTTTAATTGATTCTAAAATAAAAATATTTTCTTCAATATGGTTTTTCCACTAAATCAATGAAAAATGTACTTCATTTATCACCACCCCATTCAAGGATGGTTATGAAAATATTTGTCTAGTTTTATACAATTATAATATGTATATTATAACTTATTTCAATAAAATTAATGTATTACCAAACATTTAATTAAATAGAATTTATCTTGTCCATGATAGTCTATGAAATGGCCAAAATAATGTTTCCACATAACATTAGCCATCTAACTATGTTCATCAAACATTTATGGGAACGCATATTGGTATTTGGGACCGTATTAATTTTTTCATAGACATTAATATAATTTCATTTCACATCTGTATTTATAGTCCCATTTTATATGAACATTAAATAGTTATCTGAACTTGGAACCATGAAATGTACAATCAAAAAAAATTAAACATTATATTTATAACAAATCAGGATCTTCCCTGAATTATATTACATAATTTTAGATTAATATTCATTTCATTACACAAACACATCCTTACAGATGGTAATAGATTAGTCACATTGGAGACATGGAACACATTCATTTAATTTAGTGAGAGATATTAGTCATATAACATAAAGTTCGTACAATATAGTACTCCTACATAAAACCATTATTTATAACATATGTAAAGGAATATAAAGAAAGGGTGAGATAATTTTCTCCATAAGAGATAGAAAGGGTGACACATAATAATAATCATAAAAATATGTGTGTGATAACTTGATCATAACATTATATAATCTTATATTATATATAATTTATAATATACCTGATTCATTGAAAGAGTTATAAATGTTCATAAGATATTAATAATTTTGAAATCAATATAATTATACATGAAATCATATTATACAAATAAGAAATTGAATTTTTGGTTGACACGTGAACATGTAATATCATTCACTATAAGTAAGGGCACACTGCTAAAACATAACAAGGAACTTAATGGGGACTAAATATACAAGGCAGGACACACCATTATCCCTAGATGTTATCATTTAAATGAAAGGGAATAGGTTTCCCCATCATCACATAGTGGAATTGGTTTCTAAATCATCAAATAGTTGATCGCTTTTCCCCATCTTCGATAATGGATTAAGACTGTTGACTAGTTTCCATCATTATCTCATGAGAAAATAATATATTCCCAATTAATTATTGGTAGATATAGGTACCACCTATCAAAAAATGAAAACTATATTTTCTTGTTCCTCAAGAATCTAAATCAAATCATTAACCTTAAAAATAGTGGGTTTCATAAAAATTTCAATATAACATAACTCATGGAAAATAAAAAAAATCATAATTATAAATTCATAGAATGAATAAGAATGGTATACATGGTCAATTTACCAAATAAAACATAAGTAACATCAAATAAAATTATCTTATATAGAATATTATTTGGAAAGATCACATGAAATATTTCATGGGGAAAATATATTTTCTATTTTGGAAATTCAATTTTAAATTATAAAAAAATATCAAACATTATTAATTAAAAATAACCTTTAAAAATTATATAATAATATTTGAAAGCTATTTTAAACATCTTTTGATTCATATTTCAATAAATTTTATTAAAATATCACTTATAAACATGTTTGAAACATTTTAAGAAAACATTGTTTTAAAGAAACGCATATTTCTGATCGAAGATATGATAACATTACATAGAGAATAAAATATCCTAAAAATAAATATATTTATGATAAAAATTTTTAACTTTAATTATATAAACCTCATAAAATATTATTGGTTCATAATTTGGAGGTGTCTTAATGAATGAAAATTGTGAACAACAAAAATTATATTACAGATTTGGTAAACTTTCAACGATAAAACCCTATGAAAGAGATATCATATGGATAATTAAATAATAATAAATTTAAGGATACAGATTATTGAATTAATTATTTTCACTATATACACTACACAGAAGTAATATTTGTTAAACATGGCTTATATATCATGGAAAATAAAAGTGGGACGGAAATCCCTTCCCTTATGTCTTGATTGTCATCATACTCATAAGATCATCTTGTATAATAAATATATGATTGATATAAATTTATTAAAAGACCATATTCATGTATATAATACCATATATTATTTAGATATGACTTTATATTACCCTCTTATTAATAATTTAATGCATAAGTTCTGTTTTGGGTAATAACCATGTTTTCTATCGCCCATATTTTGACAAGTTATTCATGGTAATCATACATAGAACATGATTTGATTATCTCAAGAATTATTTAAATATAATCAATATCATATCTATTAATTATATATATTATTATGGATTTCTATAATAATTTAAATTTAAAACTAAATACATCATTAATGGAGATAGTAGGTCGTATGTACACATGAATGATGCTTCCATTTTATGTAATATTGAAAGAAAAAATAAAATGACACATATTTATATGTATTCAAAATATATTATTCTTATAGAATTATTATTTCATATTTATAATATAATTTCACTAAAAACATCTTTAATACATTCCATAAAATGTGTTTATGAATCACATCAATTTGAGGAGGCGACAGTCCACAAATCCACAAACAAATTAAAATATTTACGAAAATTGAAAATTATGATGTTATATTTCCCATATTAATTAAATAAAGATAAATTAATCATAAATATAATATATATCATTTAAAAACATATATTAATTCATTATTTCAAAATATTAATGGTGGAAAGGGAATAACTACTACCATCCGTTCGCAAGGCAGTAGTTTATCGTACACATGAATAATGATTGTGTATCCCATTTAATTGAAGTATGTGTTAGTGTAGGTCAAACCCATAATATAAAAAAATCACATATTTGGATACTTCTTTTATAAAAAAAATATTAAAATATTATAACTGGAGGGTTTTATGGAAGGAATAAATCAAAAATGTTTAGGATGAATGTTTCTTATTATTTGGGTATCTTATTTTGATTTTCACAACAGGACTACTTTGATTGGATTTATTCCCATTTTAAGGATCCAGTTATGAGGGTGGTGGAGAATTTGGGATGATAATTGGATTTATTTTGGCTAAACCAAATAGGTTCTGAAGTGTGATGAAAGGAGAAGAAAATGTGACCCTTTATAGTAGAGGGAAGAGGCACATTTGGAATTTCAAAAAATATTAATTTATATGAAACTAAATATCAATCCAAATACCTAAAATGTATATTTATTAAAATCCTGCCAGTATAAGATGATAAGACCATCATCTAGTATATTTTATATATGTTTTTCAGTAATTTAAAACCATATCATTGGTATTAACCCTTAGTTAACATATTTTAATTCTAACATTTGTAACATATTTTTTAAAACTAAAAGGTGAAATGATTATTTATAAAGATTTAATTGGACTGAAATGACTAATTTATAATTATTTTGACCATATATAATATCTTATCCCATTATTGAATATTTTTATAATTTCTAAAAATATTATTAAAAGATTATTTTTATAAAATATCATATTTTTAATTAGTCCATATTTATTACTTTGACATTAATAAAATCAATCAAGCAAGATAACATCACAAAAATTCATTTAATATACCAATAATATTTAATAGTAACCATTAAGGTTCTTGTATATCATTAATTAATTTAAACAATTATTTAAACATTTCTAATGTCATTTTATCGACTCTTTCATTAACAGAATATTAATTTTATCATACTAGTTTAATTATTTATAATAATTATTTGTTCACTAAAAAATAAAAAATATATCCATGATGTTATTAGATATTATATATTTTCTAATAATATGTATAGTCCAAAATATTTTATATTTCACCCCACATTAGAAATATTATACTTATTAAAAGTAAGAGTGTGACATTTTTCCCCTATCTTTAATTTTAATAATATCCATGTCATATTCATGTAAACTTTTCCATTAATTTATTATAATTTGATACATATGTGTTATAATTATAATTAAAATCATCCAATATTGTTTCGTCATTTGTTAGGGTTATTTTATAGTCCATATCAATTTATTTTTAATTTAAGTTACCAAATTTTCCTTTATAATGGTAATAAAAATTACCAAAGTCATTGCTCACATAGTGAAAGAAAAGGGGCCTATTCAATATATTTGTCCCACATAATTAAAAATACTAAAATCATTTATAATTATTCAAAATATATAGTTTGAATTAATTATTTTATAATTACTCTCATTGACTGACTTATAAAATGGGGTTTCAAAGTGTGAATGTCCAAAATATTGTAATTTTTTATATACAAATTCAATGTGAATTTAATTTCAATGACCTAAATTAAATTAAATTATATAATATTTATCTTTTTATACATTAACATGAATAAAATATATAATTTCACACTATAAACTATTTGGATAAAAAATTTGTTTTCAATTAAAATTCATTAGTTTTCATTATTCATGGAAACAAGAAACTTATCAAAAAAATCTCAAATATAATGAAATTTTTATTGGCAGATTAGGGAACTAAATATGTGGTGAATTGAGTTCCTTTAAAAAATTCTGTCTAAAATGGTAAATTCCAAATCCACCAACATAAAATCAAATACGACCTAGTTAACCAAAGTAGTAGATTTATAAAAGCTTGGATCATTTGAATGATTTCTCAAAATTGATTAATTCTCAGTTAAAACAATATGTATTATTTTTTCAAATTTTTAAATAAATCTACAAAATCAAATTAAAATATAAACACTATCAAAAATTAATTATCAATGTGATGTAAATATTTTTTATTCAAATAAAATAGTGAAAACAAAATATTGAAATACACAGTGGATTTAAAACAAGAGGATCAATCTCAAGTTGATACATAGTCATATCGACATAGTGGTCACATTTCACGATGAATAAATAAATTTGATCCACTACCTACATCGAGGTAAACAAAAGAATAAGAACTGTGCATGCCAACATACCTCTACCACAATTCTCATGGGAGTGAAAATTACAATAGGCCATGTAGGGACATATTCCACTTCTATACATGGGAGTGTAAGGTTCAACATGATAGTTTTATTAAGATATCATTGTATCATTCAGTTATGAAAAAGGGATGGTGAAATTTTATAAAACATAGAGACAGACACTGATCGAAATGTAAATATTGTACACATGAAGAGAAATATGATGATAATATAGTTTAGAAGGCTCTATGTAATATTATTTGTATCATATGAACTCTATAGAGATAGAAGAAGTGAAGTTAGAGTCCACTTACAGAAACAGACAGTAAAACAATGTGTTGTTAGTGATTCAATCTTCTGTTTCAAGTGAGATATATGCCTTGGTAGATGAGCTCATCTTCTTGAAGTAAAATCTAATTTCTTTTTTGGTTCTCAGTAGTATTTTATAGTGTGAACAATGAGCAGTTATTATATTTTTATAAGGTGCATTAGTGTATTGTAATAGTTAATAGGATATCAACTTATTCTTGTTTATCTAGATATTTCATTTATACAGTGTAGCAAACAAGAAACATGTTCTCTATACCACATAAGTCGAACTTGTCTCTAACATGCATTAAATGTTATCTACTATAGTCACCCAAAATCCATAAATTAATAAGCAGTGCTAGGTTTCATAAATATGAAAGTTAGAAGTAATTGTGAATTTTATTGTCCAGAGGATGTAATGACGGTGTCTTCATATTTGTATGTCAGGTCGTCGGTGTCTCAGTCTATCGATGTCTCAGACTATTGGTGGGTCAATATGTTGGTAGGTAAATCAATTGGTAGTTCATTCTATTGGTATGTTTTGTATCAGAAGGTGATGCATCGTTGGGTTATGTGTTGGTATGTTGATGCACCAGTAGGTCATTTTGTCATACCGCTCTCAATAGATTATACGTAGAAAATTTTTTGAGTATCGTTCAGTCACATTTTTGGTGGGTTACTCTACCAGATGTTTAATATGTTGGTAAAACATTCTGTTAGAAACATATACATTTTTTAGTGAATCTACCATATTAAATATTCTGAGAATATGTCAGTAGGTACTCTGTGAGTAGCTCATCTATTTTGAAAATAATTACAGGCTGTCTGGAGGTCATTTATCGGTGACATATGCTTATCCAAATCTCAATAACTCATCCTATGATGAAAATAAATAATTTATGTTAATATTAAATATAAACATGGTTAAACAAGATGAAACTTAATAAAACATAATTAAACATGATTTTGAATAATTAAAACAAGAGGAGGCCAACAATCTCCCCCTTTTTAATGATCAAAAATCATTTCATTGTATAGTTTATAATGGAAAAATATCTTTCTTCTTAAAATATTATACAGATCATAAGAGATGAAATTTTATGATTAAAACAAAAATTTATAGTTCATTTAGTGACATATTATTTTTAATATTATTCTCCCACTGTGATATATGCATACACATTATTCACCTTTTGTGATTATTGAGTTGAAAATCTCAAATATATTCTATTAGCCAATCAGTACAATTGGTAAAAAAAATACTATGATAGATCCCTATTGAAGAATCATCCAATAAATTAATATCCAAAGAAAACCCTAAATCTTATTTTACTTTATTAGAGACAGAATTGGTAGGATTAGTGGGTGAAAATTTAGTGTTTGGAGTGTTAGTACAAATACTGAGGGATGTTAGAGGATCTCCTATAAAAATAGAAGGAGCATGGCTCAGGATACAAGAGTTATGAGGTCTTGTAATCTCATGATGAATGAAAGGACTAATTTGGATTAGCGATTGAGAAGGTGTCATGGATAATCATGGAAAGGGTGTAGAAGAATAAGTAGAAGGATCAAAGACAAATTGAAGAGGCTAAGCTTCTATAGACACAGTTGTAGTACAGTGTTGATACAGATAAGGTTTTGAGAATATTGATGATGTCCTTGATGATCTCACCAGAATAATTTATAGCCTTTTAAAAATATTATTTATTCTCCATAAACATTTCAAGGGTAGGAATGAAGTCTTAAAGCTATTTGACTATAATGTTTAAGGTTTGAGTGATTGGAGGTAGCCTCAAATTTTCCACTAAAGTTAAAATGATTATCCAGATGATGATTATTATAAACACAGTTATATTAGAAATGTAATTTCTTTGTAATTTATCCTTAAATACTCACTAGCATCATCAAGTATTTTTCCAGGGTCAACCCTGTTCCTCATCCTTGAAGAAAGCTCAAAATCATTAAAATCCACATACCATTTGTCATTTTCCTCAATCTAAATCATCTTCAAGGGATTCCATTTTATTCCCATTCTCATACAAATAGAATTGTTGTGATAGAAACCATCACATTCATTCACAGTTTCTTCACCCTCATTCACTAAAACCTTATCTCTCATCATTGAAAGGATATTCCAATGATAAAGAAATGAATTTTTTTTATGTAGGGTTTTATCATTTCACTTATATACACTATTAAATATCTTCAGAAGTTAACAGTGTACCCCATATTCAATATATAAATATAAATATACATCTTGGTACATTAGAGAGGACAATTCCCCATTTCTATGACATAACAGAGGCAGAATAAATTTGAACAATAGCATACATTCCCCATCATGTTTTATTTTTATTAGTCTTATATGAACCCCATTACGAGTGATCTCATCCAATGCATCATCAAAAATGAATATATCATTGGGTGGAGGTGCACTCACCTGATTAACATCACATACACCATCAAGGGTTACCATTAAGAATTATTCCCAGTGCTTGGATGAAAATAATATTTTTATTCTATCTACAATAGATTTGATCAAAAATATATATGATACTTACAGAAGAAATTACTCATCCAGATAAAACAAGTGATCTAGAATCTTGTAAAATGGTATTTCATTGTTGGATAACCACTCTAACAATTTTTGGGGTTGCAACACAATTAACAAGAGAGAATTACCTGTTAATAACCATTCTGAGTGCACTTATTTCTGAGGAGTGACAATATGGTTCACAAGTTTCCTATGAAAAGATTGCAGATTAAGTTGACTACATTCAACACTTTTCATCTTTGAGAGATATGAATCATCTATAGATCTCAAAAAATCACATTTACCTCAATCCATTGGTGAGTTTTGAGATCTTTGGTTTCAAAGGAGAAAGGTAGTCAGAGATTCTGAGAGAATCGTACAACTGTAAGAGTGAAAAATCATGACCGTTAGAGTAAAGAAAAGTGATGGATCGACGTTTAATTATATAATTTATGGATTTAAAATCATAGAACACTACATTTGGATAAAAATAAAATGAAATATCTCAAATAGTGACATTTTATATTCCAGAAGAAAAACAATGTATATCGATGAGACACATCAGTTGGACCTCTTGGAAAGTAATCATCGGTAATCCATCATCGGTGAGTCCAGTCGGTGAGTCATCACCTGCAAGTCATGTTGGTCAGTCATCATCATTGAGATTTATTAGTGAGTCTTCATTGATATAACATCATGGGTGATACATCATCAGTGAGACGTCATCAGTGAGACATCAGATAGCCAGTCATTCAATGTTGATCATTCATATCTCATGTTTGATGTTTCACATTCTATTATAATTTAATGTATTTTCTAAAATTGCAGCAAGATGATGTTTATTTTTAATGAATTCAAGAGTTATATCATCATATTTATAATGATCTCTCAAAATATAACCTCTTAAATCAATTTTCATTTTTCTTGAATGAAAAATTGGATTCATATAAATGTTAATGGCACTTGTGTTATCATATTTTATAGGGAAATTCCTAAATTTATATCCATAATATAGTAATATGTGCTTCATCCACAAAATACTAGAACAAAAATTACCATATGTTATTTCTTCATTTTATATAGTAAATAATTATACTGAAATTTACTTTTTATTATACCAAGAAACTCGATACTTGACCAAAAAGTTACAAGTTTCATAGTTTCTTTTTCAATCTACCTTGAAACCACCAAAATCAGTATTAGAATAACTATCTTATTCAAATGGTTGACCTCTATGTTATAACAATCCTATTTTTTTATAACATTTGATGTATTTGAAAATTCTTTTAACATCATGTATATGTAACTCTTTAGGATTTTCATGAAAAAGAGCACACATATATACATATAACATAATAAATTGTTGACTAGAAATTATGTATAGAAGACTTCCAGTCACACCTCTATAATTGTTTTGATCAACATACATTCTTTTTCTATCAAGATCCAATTTGTAAGTGGTACTCATATGAGTATCACTAATTTTTTTATATCTAATCCAAAACGTTTTAAAATATCTTTAGAGTATTTAATTTTATTTAAAATTATATATTCATTATTTTTAAATTTTTCAAATTCATGATAGAATTTATGATTACAAATTAAACTCATATAAAATTAATTTTACATCATTTTTGAATAATTAATACATAAAAAAATTTAATATCCAAAAATAAAATCACCACCATATATTTGAAAAACTAAATTATAATTAGATAGTATTTTTATAAAATTATTCAGATCAGCAACACCTTTTATAAAACAATTGTAAATTAGGAAAGTTATGAACCAAATATACAATTCTACTGGATCCTGTTATAAGACATAAAATAATTTTTTAAATTTTAAATCATGATTTGGAAAATTTGTATTTATAAAACCATGGGTTATTCAAAAAAACATCATCAGCTATATATTCATTTTGGAATACACTTTTGAAATACATTTGATAATTTTAGAAATTAATATGTGATTCATATGATATTTTTATTTTAATAGATTCATGTCTGGAAACAGCTATAAAGTTTTCTTAATAGTCAATTCCTTCTTCATTACTACATCATTTTGCCACTAATCTGGCATTATTTTATACTATAGTGTTAGATTCATCTATATTATTTTTAAATAACCATTTAGTTCCTATTTTCTAGGTGTCATTATGCCTATCAATAAGTCACGAAACATTGTTTCCTTCATACTTGTTCAATTCTTCTTGCATATATATTAACCAAAATTCCTTATTGATTGCATCAATGATGTTCTTATGTTCACCCTGTGACAAAAAGTCTTGATGTTCAACCTGGTTCCTTAGATAATCACTTGTTTGTTTCCCTTTATATATATCTCTTACGATAGAATCTATTCGATGTTTCTTATGGTTTATACCATATCTAGAAAATGAAGTTCTCTTTATTTCAAGTTCTTCTACATGTTTAAATTCACTATGATCAGAGTCTAAATTTTTTCCATAACTGATGTATTTAACTTATTTCATAACAATAGAGTTTGAAGGTTTAGAATTTAATTCCATATATGACATCTCATCCATAATATTTTATAGGGAGGTCTTAGGTTTATGTGGTCCTGTTTAATCAAATATGACACATACAGATTCTTCCACACAATTGGTTATCTTAATAAATACCCTATTGGATTCTATAGACGTTAAATAACTTAGGAAAACTCCTTCATCGCTTTTGGATGCAAATTTTTCATGATTAACCATTTTATTGAGGATATAGACATTTCAATAAAAAAAAGATTGAATTAATTAACCTCAATTTTTCTATTATTCCACATATAATAGGGATTTTTCTTAAGGATACGTCTAATTAAAACTTTATAGATTATGTAACAAGTTTTTTTCCACAACTTTTTCCCCAATATAAATAGGGAAATTATATTCAATAAGAATATTTCAGGCTTTTTCATATGAGGTTATATTTCTTCTTTCTACAACTCCATTTGATTGGGGTGACCTAGTTGAAGATAAGTTTTGAATATAGCTATTTTGATAGAAAAAATTTTAAATTGATCATTTTTAAAATCATGAGCATGCACAGTTCTTATGTTTTTTATCCTAACTCCACATAAGTTTTCTACTGATCCAACATTCGTGGTGAAATAAGATCACGCTTTACTCATATGAGCTAAAAATAAGGTCCAAGTATATCCAGAGAATTCATCTACTAGAACATAGACATAATGCATCACATTATGACTACAAACACTAGATGGTTTAATAAAGTCCATGTTAACCATCCCAAGGGATTGGGAAGTTGAAACATATTTCTTTGGATTGAAAGATATTTTTTGTTGTTTTAATTTTTTTCACTTAAAATATAATTTATCTCTTGGGTACTCAACATTTGGTAGACCCTTGACTAGTAATTTTTTAGTTAGCTTTATATGGTTTTGAATATTGCAATGTCCTAGTCTCCTCTTATATAGCCAATACTCTATTTTAAGAGAACTCAAGAAAGAAACATTTTTAGAAACTAAGGTATCTAAATTAACAACATAAAAATTTTCATTTCTAAAATCAATAAATACTAAATCATTTTTATAAAAAATTCAATAAAATAATAATTTTCAAATATAACATGATATACATCATTTCATAATTTTGATAAGTTAAGAAGATTATACCTAATTCCATCCACATAAAAAGAATTAGAAATTTAAATTGTATTACAGTTACTAATTTGTCCAAGGAAATTATTTTTCCTTTTTCATTATCTCTAATGATGATATTCCCATCATAAACCATTATAAGGTTTTAAAATCTAAAATAGTCCCATACCATTTGTCTTGATAATCCACTATCTATGTATCATAATCTCTTATAGATACTCTCCATATACATCTCCTACAATATATATAAAACATGAAAAGACATTTGTACCCATAATTTCTTTGATTTAGTAATATTTCTTATTAATTATTTGTTAACACACATTTTCATTATCAGTTTCATATAAGTAGTTTGAAATGTATTAGAAAAATAAACACTGCTATATTGAGATAAAATAGTATTAGTAAAAGTAAGTGCAATAAATTTCTGTAGATTTAACAATTTTGGGCACCAAACAAAATGTTTCAAATTTCAATAAAAAAATTTAAATAATATTTCATTTTATAGGTTCATAAAAAATATTATTTGTATGTTCTGGAGAAACATTTTTTCATTGAATTTGAACTATGTTAACATTACCAATTTTCCACTTCTTTAAATCAGTTTTTATTAAATTGTTCATTAGGAAGATTATGTTAGGTATTCTCATTGAGAAGTGGAGTATTCTTTTCCATATCAATAGTATGTTCAAAATAATTAGAAACTGAAAGAGAATTTAGTTTCTTGATATATTTATATTTATATTTTAGTTCATTCCATGTATTCTCAAGAATTTTATAGAATCCAAAAATCCCTTCCTTTTTCATTCTTTCATAGTCATATTAATCTCTAAAATAATATGAATTATGTAAAATAGATTCTAGAGTTACCGTGGATGTTTTTGTAATAAATCCCATATTGGTTTTTTTATCCTTCTCATCATGTGATGATATATATCCACTGGACTTATCCTTATAGTCACTCTAGGTGGCCTTCATTTATTTCATAAATATTCTATTTTTTCCCTTCTAATCTTGGTTTTACTTCAATTTTGGATAGTGAACATTTACATGTCCTCTTCCCATAAACTCATAATATAATATCTCATTAGTATTATAACATTTATTATAGTCCTTTTTCTATTTCCCCTTTTTGTTGTTTTTACCATTATCGGTAGGTTTTCTAAAAAATTTCATCCTCCTATATAATTTTTTGATTCTTTTAGCTAGCTAATACATTTCCACATTATTTTTACTTGGGGATTCTTTATCGCTAGAATCTTCATCATGATCTTATATTTTATATTTCTCTTTTTGTTTAGAAGTAATGGTTTTAGAGGCTACTAAATTTCTCATTGGTTCATCATATTCTTCTATGTTAACATTTATCTCTTCTTCAAACACCATTATCGTGACTATTAACTCCATAATAGGAATTAAATTTATGACACAAGATTATCTAAAGGATATTAATGTCCCTCACCATCTTTATTGAATACATCTCATGTTCCTTATGATTTTATCATTTATAGTGATTGAATTTCCCAGTGAAATCATCGTAATCACAATGTCATTGTACATGAAATAAATGTTATAAATAGTCTTATTAGGATTCATGTTAAAGTAATCATATTAAATAGAAGATGTGTTTAGCCTTATTTTATTAACAGTAGTTTTTCATTCATGTGAAACAACTAAAGTATCCAAAATCACATACGCTGTTTTATATGATGAAATCATATTAAATTATTCATATCCTAAAGAAAAATATAAGAAATACATAGATTCAAAGTTATTATTTTAATATGCCTTTGTTGGGTCAACCCATGTATTTCTAGACATAGTAGGAATTTTATACTCATCCAATATAGATGACCAGATCCCAAAACTCATAGTTTCTAAATGGTTTTTTATTTTATGGTTCCATAGGGAATAATTTATTCCATTAATGTAAGGTGGTCTATTCGTAGTAGCACCATTCTATCTATTATCCCATTAAAACAGATTTTAATGATTTTAAAGTAAATTAAATTTTTAACTGATAGAAATTTAAGTATCTTTTAAACACAAAAAAATCAATGATGAAACTATTTAAATATTCTAAACACTTTGCAAATAAAAAATTAATTCCTCTAATACCAACTGTTGGTCAGAGTATGACACTCAATATTGGGGGGGGGGGGGGTGAAATGAGTCCCTATAATAAATTTCTAAAATGGTTATTTCAAAATCCTCCAATTTAAAATAAAATACAGACCATTTAACCAAACTAGTAGATTCATAAATGTTTTGATTATTTTAATGATTTCTCAAATATTGATTAATTATCAGTTAATACAATATGGATTATTATTTCATCGTTCAAATCAATCTACTGATATAAATATCTTATATAAACTCTATAGAATATTAACTATCAATGTGATTTAATGTTTTTGGATTTAAATAAAATAGTGATAATAAAACATTGAATGAAACAGTGGATTTAAATCAAGAGGTTCAGTCTCAAGATAAGAATTAGTCCTATCCCCTTGTTGATCAACTTCATCAAAGAAATTTATATAAATAAATTTTATCCACACCCAAAATCATGGTAAATAAAAAAATTCAAATTGTCCCTGTCAATAGACCCAACTATAGTTCTCGTGGGAGTGAAAATTACAACAAGACACCCATGTACCTCATTCATTGTTATCTGTGGGAGTGTGAGTTGTAAAAAGATAGGTTTGTGAAGATATCATGGTCTCTTCCAATTACACATAGGAGACATTGTGTGTATATAAAACAGAGACACACACTACAAGAAATGTAAAAATGTACGCATGAAAAGAAATATGATTATAATAGGGTTTAGAATTCCTTGAGTGATGTGGTTTGATGGTTTTTAATTCCTTAGATATGGCTTAAGTGAATCTAGAGTCAACATATTCTAACAGAAAAAAAAATAGTGTCATTATTGCTTCTATCTCTTATTTACATAGGGGTGTATGACTTCATGGTTGAGCTCTTCTTCTTCCAGAAAAGGTTTCTTCTTTCTATGATCTCAGTATTATTGTATTATATGAACAGTGATCAGTACATGTATTGTTCCGGGGTTCATGAGAATCTCAGTACATTCTCTTAGTTGGTGACTCTTTCTTATTGATCTGGATATTAAATTTATACAGTGTAGTGGGCAAGAAACATGTTCTCCAGTACCTCGTAACTTGCACTATTCTCTAACATCCATTAAATTTTTTCTACTAAAGACAGAAAATATGATTTATATAATATGTAGAGCTAGGTTTCATAAATATATCCATTAAATGAAATTATTCATTTAAATGGAAAATGAAGGAAAGACGATTTACTAGGATCGGTAGGTCAGGTCTCCAGTGTCTTAGTCTATCGGTGACCTAGACCATCGGTAGGTCAGTCTATCATTATATAAATCAATCAATAAGTCACTCTATCAGATGTTTATCTGTCGGTAAGTGATGAATCAGTAGGTCAATTATCTAGTCTTCTATTACTAGCTTATATGAAAAGAAAATTATGATCATTAGATAGTCACTCTATTGGTAACACATGCATTCCAAAACATAGACATCTTTCAGTGACTCGTCCTTAGTGATGCTTCTAAGAATCTATTATTAGGTACTATGTCGGTATCTCATACATTGAAAAATTTATAAGAAGATTTCATTAGGTTAGGTATAAATGACTTATACCTACCCAAATCTTGGTAACCTATATTAGGATGTAAATATTAACAAAGAGGATAATATTAAATGTAAACATGGTTAAACAATATGTTACATAATAAAACATAACTAAGAATGATTTCTGATCATTAAAACTAGGGGAGTCAAACACTTTTGTATTTATTATATCATAGAATAATTTTTTTAAGTATAATTTATAAAATTTTCAAAAACAATATTTAAAATAAGTCCATCATCAGAAAAATGAGAAATTGTATTTTTAGATAAATACCACTTTTATGCATAAAATTTCATTTGTTCTTATATCATGTCTATAAAACACCTAAGATAGATGTTAAAAATTAGATTAAATATTATATATATATATATGAAATTAATATAATTCATTATGATTTATTTGTTATATTTATTGGTATGAAACATACTTCTGTATATTTAATACTCATTAGGAAAAACATTTACATTTTTTAAAAAAGGGTTTTATATTCATTTATAATTAATTGTTCAATGAATTATGTGTATGAAATAATTTCATAATATATTTAATCATAGTAATACCTTAAATTCTTGTTGGTCATGTATCCATTCAACAATACTCTATCTTTTATGATGGTTTAACGTTCAAAAACACCCTAGTTTGATTTCAAATTAAGTTATATTGAGCGAGTTCTACATAAATTTATATTCTGTTATAAAGAATTTAGTGTTAGAAGAATTAATCTAGAAACACTGTTATCAACCCTACATTACAAGGATATTTTGAACACTTTCATATCGTATCAACCCTACGTTACCATAAAATAGTTTTCATTTGGATCAATATCATTATGTTCATAGAACCGTCAAACATATGGATCATCAACCCTACGTTGGAGTTTGGATTTACAGTTCATATCCTTTTTGCGGAAATGGTGATGGTATGTTTAATCAATGATACCTTTGGGATTTTATGCTGACAAGGATAAACATATAGATTATTATCCTTACGCTATTTAAAGGACCCCGACACTGTGGAAAAGAACCCTATGTTATGCAAAGAAACCCAACACTGTGAAAAGGAAACCTGTGTGGTGAAATGGAACACTACATTATGCAATGGATCCTTATGCTTTGAAATGAAATGCTACACGACATATTGAAACCCTACGTTGTGATCTTAACATTGAAATTTTTTTCCATGTTTTCAATCTGAGATTTCTATAATGGTAAAGTAAGAATGAATAGCCGATTCAGGGATTATTTTGATTTTTTCATTGAATCATGTTCATCATAAAAATAAATCATATTTCTATGTAATGCTACATCTCATTGGGTTATTTGGTATTTCAATTTATGTCATCAATCAGGTTAGTTTTCAGATCTGGAATACCAAAGTATGATTTCTGTTATAAATATTCTATCAGATTGTCGGTTCAAAAAACATATATACATGTACTTGAAAAGAAACCCACATATGTGATTGTACTATTGAAATTAACATTAATAGTGCTTCTGCAATAAATGATCGATTATGATAGAATCTACACTTTTGAGATATATATGTTCAATATTTTAATTCTATAAGATTACTACTATTATTTATATTTCTACAATATTAAAGATATTTTTTCAAGGTGGATTGAATAGAATGTTTAATTCAAGAAGATATTATTTTCTGAAGAAGAAGATCCGTCATTTCAAAGTAACATACAGTTGAAACTATGATGATCAACCTAAAGCATTCAAATCAAACTCTTTTGATTTATTTTAGTTTCAACTTCTTGTAATCAGTTGTCATGCAGTATTAAATTCTCAATATATGTATTGGATAATTACTTCTCAGTTAAAAAACTAGAAGACATAGTTATTAGTATTTTTTAAAATCTTCCAACTACCTACACTATGTTGTGCATTCATAGTCTTATGATAATAGGACCACTGAAGTGATATTTACCAAGCTCACAAAGAGAGTGATTGGTAGAAAGGACTAGGGGATCATTGTGATCCAAAACACTAGAGAAATACTTTTTCATTATATATGTTTATCCCCTTCATATTTTCATATAGAAGAAAAACATAGAATATCTACATTTATCCAAGTGGATGTCAAAATACATAATTATGGATTATTTTTTAATCCATAATTCACACCCATCATGTTTTACTTCTTATATTCCAACCAAAAATTTTTTTAAAAAGGAGAACCTTGGGATATTGATGTAAAAAGATGAAAAGTATAATGTCTTTTCAAAGATTGAAATAGATAAGCCAAGATAAGGAATTTCAATGGAATGTGATCTATATTTTAATGTTGATAATTATAGATGGTATAAATCTCTAATGTGTATCTATATAATGAGTCTTGGATTTAGTTTCTACTCAATAATTATTACTTCTTATAATATCCCTCAAAAACTAGAATCATGGAATGTAGCAACGAAATCTGAATAGGAAATTTTTAAAAAGAAATTATTTCTATTTTTTTTCTTGGAATAGATGAAATCAATCTTGTATCATTATGTACAACTGCCTTTGAAATGTGGAAAACTATTACTGTTTATTATGACGGAATAAATAATGTCAGATAGATGAGATATTCTACAGCTAAGCTAAAATTAATCATAGTTATATTGTTTGATTGTGAAATAATCACACAGATGAATGGAAGGATTATAGAAATTATCAACAATATTTCAAACTTATGAGGTCCCATAAAACATGCTAATAATTCTTTGAAAGTACTCAGAGTTGTGACTTCATTGTGGAATGGCATGTCTACTATTATTCCCAAATTATCACATGTCAAAGATGTAACAATGAATGAACTAATTGGGACCATGATTATTTATGAAGAAGAAATGAATGATGAACCTGAGGATATTAATAATATAGTGAAGAAAGAATGTGATGCTCTCAATGTCACATCTCAGAAACATATTAAAATATTAAACCAAAAATTCAAAATATGGAAGAATCTAGATTCATCTATTCAAGAATCGAACTAGCTCAACTAACAAAAAAGTTCCGAAATTTTTTTATTCATAAAATAGTATTCAAAAAATCCTTCAAGAAGAATGTGAAAGACTCAAGAGAAGTCAGATGTTATGAATGTACGAAATGAGGTCATGTCAGACCTGATTTCCCCTAATTGAATGTTAAAAGAAAAATTCAAGAATAAAGATATCAAAATAATTATTATTATGAACTCAAAATAAAAAGATAAATGAAAGATACATTTATTATATATAAAAACTCCAGAATCCCATGATAGTCTAAATCAGAGAAGGGGTAATCAAATATAAAATTTAATATGTGCTTTATGGATGAAGAGGAAAAGGTACAAACCTCTTACTCTTCTAATTCTGATACTAGTAGTTACTCAGAAGATAAATTGGAAGCCTATTATTCTATTCTAGAAGAAAAATATGATTCTTTATTAAAGAAACAATAGTAATTTAAAAAAAATCATAATGTTGTTTTAGGTGAAATATCCACTCTATTAAAATAACATCAAGAATTGATTAATAAATTAAACTCATCTAATAAAAACTATGTTGATCATAAAACAGGGATAAAAATATTACAGAATGAAGTAGAGTCCTATAAGAGTGCAACGTTTTTTCTACTGAAAGAGAAAATACAGTAAATTAAATTAATGGGATGAGTTTCATAAAAAAATTAATGATTTGAAATATGTAGTAAGGGTGAGAAGACAAAATTTTATAAAAACTATATTCTTCACAATTCTAAAAATTCAATATGTTATCTGTGTGGGAAAAAGGACATGTTACTAATAACTTCAATATTAAAATCCTGAAATTTGTGGAATTAAAATAGGCTTTGTTTTTATTATTTTTTCTAATAGAAGTGATATAAGTTGTAGAAACATAATGTAAATCAATATTCCGAGACCAATTCTAGCTAACACTACTGTACACAAGAAATTTTGGGTACCACAATAAACATCCATTTAAAAGATATTGAATTGAATAGGTGAATGGAAAAAAATACCAATGGTGTATGGAATATAAAGTTTCTAGAAATATGATTAGAGGTCTATAAATCTTTCATACTCTAACTCAAATGGATGGAGGATTATTCACTTTTGGAGATAATTATGAATGAAAAATAAATAGAGTTCTGCTTATTGGAGATCCAAAAAACTTTCTCAATCAACAAAGTACTGTATGTACAATGTTTAAAGAACAGTATGATAAGTATCTCTTAACATAGTGATTACTGCTTTTTGGTTGATTTTTCAAACAATTCTTGATCTGTGCTTAAATATAAATTTTTTAAATTTATAAGAGCCTTAACTAACAATTTTTATACGTTGTAATTAATTTAGTAATATAATAAAAAAGTGAATTGTTTATATTTTATAAAAAATGAGTGATGGATATCGCATAGAATAATTAGAAACTGTAGTATATATTATTTAAATAAATTATCCATGGTGTTTCATATCTCCCTAATCTTAAGTTTGACAATGATAGAATCTATTATGTATGCCAAATTAGAATTCAGCACAATTTTTCATTCAAATATATTAACAAAATTTCTACATCTAACACTTTAGAACATATCTATATTTTTTTGACCATCATGGGTATAAATATTGGCTGGTACATTATATGTTTATTTTTGGTAGATTATATTATAATTTTCATTGTTTTATTTTCTAAAACTCAAATAGTGAAGGTTTCACTGTTTTTGAATCTTTTTGGAATATTTTTAAAATGAAAAATGTTTTTAATTAATTTCATTAAGAATTAATCATGGCTGAGAATTTGAAAATCAAGAATATAATTCTTTTTTCTCAAATTTGGGTATTAAACACACCTCCTCTCCACCAAGAAAATCTCGAAAAAATGGAATAGTTGAAAGGATTAAAATGACTATTTATAAAATGGAAAAAACTATACTAAATGAATATAGTCTTCCTACCTATAATTTAGAAGAAGCTATAATCATATCCTATAATATCATGAATAGAGTTTTAATAACAACTTTTTTGAAAAAGAAACCTTATGAACATTTTAGTAATATAAATCCTAAATCAATATACATTAATTTTTTTGTATGAAATGTGTATATCTAGAGTACTAAGGAAATCCTTGGTAATTTCGATCCAAAATATGATAAAAGAATATTTTTGGGATATTCTTCTACCTATAAATCTTATAGTGTGTTTAACAAGATTTCAAGGATTATTGGAGAATCAGTTCTTGTGATGTTTGTTGAAAATGTATATTTTATTAAAGATAATGATCAGATTAATGAATTTATTAAATATTCTAATAAAATTACATTTTAAACTCTTAATATGATTTTCAAAATGATTGTAATAAAATTCAGTTCAATTTATAAGAACAAGATATAAAAGAACATGAATGTTTCTTTCATATAAACTATAGAACTCTAATAAAACATCACATATAATATGTTATAGGAGAATTTATCACAAGAATTAGAACTAGATGAAATGTAGTAATTCATTCTGAATAATCATAATTTCAATCTTACCTTAAACCTAAGACTATTGAAAAATCCATAGAAGATGATTGATGGATATTATCAGTGCAGGATGATCTAATCCAATTCAAATGAATTGAAGTTTGATAACTAGTAGAGAGACCAACCAATATTGTAGTTACATGAACCAAGTGTGCATTTGAAAATAAAATATATTATCAAATAATCATAATCGGAAATAAATCCAGATTAGTTGATAAATGGCATAATTAGGAAAATGGTATGGATTTTGATGAGACCATGTTGGGAAAAAATCCCTCAAGGTGTCATTGAAGCATTTTTTAGGTGATTGTGTTTGTTGACAAAGTGGACATCTGAGTAGTGATTGTTGACAAAGAAAAACTATGACATACAAATTTGTTGACAAAGAGGATTTCATGATGGAATGTCGAGTTCAAGGGTTGAGTTCAACGATCCATGTTTGATTCAAGAATGTCTATTGAAGGAATGGATGATCTGGAGGCGGTACAAAAGAACAGATACAAGGTGGTGCTGTTTTCCAGTGTTTGCCAAATTTTAGGGCCTGAAAACCGGCAAATGAAGAAAAGTGTTTTTGGCAAAGGGACTTGCGCGCTGAGGACGTGGAATATATAAAACTTGCATGCCATATGTTTTTCAAGATCAGAAGATCGAAATATGGCTAAGGAAATAGGTTTGCGCAAGTTTGGGAGTTGGTCGCGCAAGTGTCTAAAAGGAGAGAAGACTTGCATGCTGAGACTGGGTCACGCATGTGACATGCGCGCCGCCGCGCAGGGTGGTCAATTTTCCTATAAATACTGGACCACCCCTCCTCATTTTCTAACGGAGTTCAACACTTTGAGAAATCAGAGCTCCCGTCGCACAGGTGTGGTGGTCGCGCAGGTGGTGTGTATGGTCACGAAGGTGATGTTGTGGGCCAGTGGTTGAAGTTGTGCGACGGTGTTAGAAGTTGCACGCCGGCTGGAAGTTGCGCGCCATTATTGGTTTGGGCGTAAAAGGAAGAGAGTGGCGCAAGTTTGGAGTTGAGGAAACTTGAGTCGCGCAAGTGTTTGAGAAGGACTTGCGCGCCCTTTGTGACTTGCGCGCCGATACTTGCGCGCCGAGTTTGACTTGCGCGCCAAGTAAGGATTTGTTCCCGCAGTGATTTTCGGACTACGTGGAAGTTGGTGGTTTTCCCGATACATTCAGTGCAAAGAGAGATTCATCTACGGATGAAAGTTGAACTTCAACAGAGCATCTACACACAGAGGAAGATGCATTCATTCATGCAAATGAAGAGACCTACAGGTCTATAAACTGTGAGTGGATTCCTTCCAAGAGCAGTGATCTTAGGAAGAGGAAGATGGTGATCCTCTCCACCGGCAGTGAGCCAGAGAGAGAGAAACAGGGAGTGACCCTTGGGAAAGCAGTGAGATGACCCTAAACATTGTAAAGGCAGTGAGCTTGGGCATAGATGTGATCAAGCCCGAACATTGTAATCCACAGCTAGTGAAGTCTAGTGGAATTTGGTACGAACCGGCAACTTGTCAGCGTATTCTCCTTGGATGTGGCCCTTAGTGGTGAACCAAGTAAAAATATATGTGTCTGCCTGCTTACTTCCCTGCATTGCATTCAAAGCATCATCATCAGGTAAAGGAGACAAGTGATCACAGTAACCACACAAATGCAAACAAAGTGACCCTTGTAACAAAGAGGTCAAGATCCAGTGGCGCAGAATGAACTTTGAAAAAGAATATCCATACCCTGATTCACCCCCCTATCAGGGTATATAAGACCCTATTGGCCCTAACAATTGGTATCAGAGGGATGGTTGCTTTTATCAGATTTGTTTGCTCTGACTTGTTGTAGTCGATATGTGTGTTTAAAAAATTAGTCTTATCTTATCTCGGTGAGCCATGGAAAAGGGAAAAACATCAAAGAAGAAGAAGAAGTCATGTGGTACTCCTCAGTGTGGAAGTATGTTTGGAAAAAGTGTGATTCACTTAAAAGAATCAAACAGTTTACTAAAGGAAGGTCTGGATGAATCTGACAGGGAAAGGATTGATTCACTCAATCATGATGTTGGAATGAGTGAAGTACATGAGCAACAGAGTGATGCTGAAATAAAAGAAGAAATTGAAGGAATAATAGATATGTGAGCTGAGTTGGAGTCTTCTCTTGAGGTGATAGATGTTTGGAGAGAAAAAACAAAGAAATCCAACAAAGTTGATCACGATGCCCAACTCTATATGAAGAAGCAGGAAGAAGAGAAGTCTGAGTTGATGGAAGAAATTGAGAAACTTAAGTTATCAACATGAGTGAACTCAGAATTGGTTAGTGAGTATAAGATTATGATTGAAGAACAGAAAAGGGAGATCGATGGCTTGAATAGAAAAGTGAAAGATCAATTCAAAAGCATCGAAGAACCAAATCTTCCAAGTGACGTTGGAAACACTGAAGAAGCCAAATCTAAAGATATCCAGATCAAGGCATTGGAGATTGAGGTCAACAAGCTAAAAGGCTTAAATCAAAGGCTTATTGATATAGTTACTGACCTAACAGAGAAGAATGATTCACATGCTAAAGAGCTATAGAAGATGGCTACAATGAAAGGAAAACAAAAGGCTAGAGATTATGAAGAGAGTCAAAAGTCAGATGAAGCACAGAATCTTAAAGCTAGAAATAATGATCTAGCAGCACAGTTGTCTACAGAAGTTCAGAAGAATCAAAGACTACAACAAGAGAATGCATGTTACTTTGACTCTGTCGCTCAACAAAAATTGAAGGTAAAGGAGAAAAATGACACGGTTGATAAGCTGAAGCATGAATTGGAATATGAGGTGAGTAGAGGGAAGCTTCTCAAGGAAGAACTTGATGTCCAAGTTGAATCAAGGGATATGAAGATTCAAAAGTTCATAGAAGTGCTAGAATCAGTCAAGAAGGAAATAAAGAAGTCTAAATCCAAAGATAAGACCATGTTGAAGGATGCACTGCACTTGCTATTTGATCATCCTTCGACTGGTGATGATGAAATGAAAAGAAAATTTGCTATTTCTGAAAAGAGGCAGGGACAAATTTTCTCAGCACAAAGACCATATAGTTTGAGAAAAACTGGTATTGGGTTTGATGAATCCCCTTCCGTTCATGATAAAAGGAGAGCTGCGAATAGTTCCATATGTGAAAGAAATCCTATAGGTGCTGGAGGTAGGCCTAAGAGGACAGTTACAAAAATTAGTGATGACATGTGCTATTTTTGTGGGATTCATGGACACACATCAAGGTTCTGTTCAGAGGCTCTGGAATACATTTCGAGATGTGAAAATAGAAACTGTAATAAATCCAAGAAGAAGAGGAAGCATCAGGAGAAATCAGAGAGGAGAGTCTCTCTAAGGAAAACATTGATCAGATGCTATTTCTGTGGAAGAAAGGGACACACAATGAGTATGTGTCAGGAAGCTCAGGAGCCCAATATCAAAAGAGGATCTCAATTTGCATCAACATCTCAGCAGAGAAGTGACGAAATGTGGTATGTATTTGATGGAAGATGTTTCATATGTTCTGATTTTGGGCATTTGGCAAGACATTTCAGCAAGAAAAAAACAGGGAAGGAGAAAGACCCAAGAAAGAGATTACAAACTCCAGTGGTACATAATGATAATTTAAACACTGGGAGACAAAGTGGTAAGGTTAAAAATAGGCTTAGAGCCTCAGGGGAATCACATGGAGCTGAACGAAAGGTGTATCAATCACCTCCTCTGTCGTACTCACAACTGCTCTCAAGGAGAGAATTTGAACAAACCTGGAAGATTAAGGGTAGATCTACTCCAGTTGTGATGAAGAAGAATGAATGTTCAAAAGAGGACTCACCAATAGTGAAAAAGAGTGTGGTGACTCATACATCTGATAAAAGAAAGATGAACGAAGAATGCATCAAGAAATCCGCATGTTGTGTTTCTCCGGGAGAAGTGAAGGAAAGAGGAAGACCCCTAAGATGGGAGAAGAATAAAGGGAAGATTCCAAAGAGAGAGGTTCCTACTCAGAGAAATAATCAAGGAAAATGGAATTTTGGTAGAACCTCAATGAAGGAAATGTGTACTAGCGGGTTTATACCCCAAGCGGTGAGAAAGGTCGAGCCTAGAAAATCTACATATCAGAAAAAGGCTCAGGATGTAGGCAATGAATGCCTAGTCATATGGATCGAACAGTTAAAGTTGGCTAGGCAGTTGGAGGAAGCAAGAAAGGAGTGTGATGACCTCCAAGAAAGAATCAAAGGGTTTACCCATCAAGATCGACTGAAATCCTCATGTTGAGGAGTCTAGAAGAAAATCCCCTCTCCCTATGTATAAAAATGCTATTAACTGATGATTCATGTGTTTCAGGCTCTACGGAGATACGATCCAAGGGGAAGTGGCATCTAGGGATGCGAAGTGGATATGTGATATGCTCTACAGGTTCAATTGATTCAAATCAGGTACCAGAGTTGAAGAAGAAAGGGAGAAACATAGAACAATAGAATGTGATTGTGTTGTTAACTTTTCCTCTTGTTTCCTACACCGAGTTCCAACTCAGTAGGCTTATAGATTTGGTTAATGGCTCGATTCTGAGTGCCAGATTTGTATAAATGGTGCACGTGGAGAAGAATGGTTACGGGTCTCTACCATTGGGCCTACCAGATTGAAGTGTTGGGTAACACATGGGGAGCATTTAATGATAGAATTAGATGCCAGATCCGTCAAGGAAATAATTGGATGACCCATCTCAGGTGTTGTCTATTGAGATAAGACGCACTTTGGGAGAAGCAGAAATGATCAAGCATTTCATGATTATTTATTTTTATATATCATTATGGTATCAGCTGACTGTTTTCAGGATACCAAGAAGCTTCGAGAAGTAGTTGAAAGGAATGATTCCTCTGAACAATGAAATCGTGAGAAATTTTATGATAAACGTGATGAGGATGAAAGCAACAAAGGGGGAGCATAAGTGACTAATGCTGATTTAGAAAATAAAAATCCTCATCTGCACAATAGTCAAAGAGATGAGCTGAAATTGACATGCAGAATACCATTGGAGATTTTTCAGCTCTAGCTTAGACAAGGAGAATGGAATCACTGCAGAAAACATCTTTTATATCCCAAGTTGAGCTGAAATCCATTTCTGATGTAGCTGGAAATGAAAACTGGGTTCAAGCTATGAATATAAAGCTTGATCAGATTGAAAAGAACCAGATGTGGGAGATTGTTTCGAGGCCATCAGGAAATAATGTCATTAGGACTAAATGGGTCTATTAAGACAAGATGAATGAATATGGCACAGTGATTCGGAACAAAGAATGACTGATGTGCAACGGAGACTCCCAGATAGAGGGAATAGATGATGATGAGACATTTGCACCGATTGCAAGGCCAGAGAAAATCAGGTTATTCCTAGCCATTGCAGGGCAATGAATCTTCAAAGAGTTCCAGATGGATGTAAAGACTGCATTTCAAAATGGGTTTCTGGAAGAAGAGGTGTATATTGAGCAGCCAGATGGGTTTCTCATTCATGAGGATGAGAACAAAGTTTGCAGGCTGAAGAAGGCATTATATAGGCTGAAACAAGCACCAAGATCATTGTACTGAAGGCTATATCAGTATTTGAAGAAGCTTGGTTTTCATCTTTACACAAGGAAGGAATGACACATTCATTTCTCAATCCAAATATGCCAAGGAGGTTTCGAAATGAGATTTGGAATTGAAGATTCCAAGGAGAAGAAGTCTCTGGTTTCTACCCGGATGAAATCATCAAAAGATGACTATGTAAAGGCAGTTAATATCACAAAATATAGTCAAATCATTGGAAGTCTGTTGTACTTGACCGCAATAAGGCCTGATATTGTTTTCGCTACATGCCAAGAAACGAGATATCAGAGAAATCACAAGGAAATCCACATGCTTATAGTGAAAAGAATACTTCGGTATATCCAAGGCATAGTGAATTTTGGCTTGACATATACTGATAAATCTCAGACTGAGTTATTGGGATATACTGATGCAGACTGGGCCGGTTCAGCGGATGATAGGAAATCAACGTCGGGTGGTGATTTCTATGTTGGTGGATTGTGTATTTCTTGGCTAAGAAAGAAGAAAGATTGCATTTCATTGAGCACCATAGAAGATTAGTATATTGTGTCCACTCATACATGCACACAGTTATTGTGGAAGAAGCAGCAGCTTGAAGATATGGGAGTTGAAGTGAAATCTCCAATCGGAATCAAGTGTGATAACTCAAGTGCTATAAATCTGAGCAAAAATCTCGTCCATCACTCAAGGACAAAGCACATTGAGATAATGTATCATTTTATCAAGGACAAAGTTGTGCATGGAATCGTGAAGTTGGAGTATGTGCCTATATAACTACAGGTTGCAGACATTCTGAAAAAGGCCTTACCCAAGGAAGCATTTGAAAGGCATCGGATGGCTCTGAGAGTTCAGTCAATTCCCCACACATGAAAAACTGTGGATACTACAAAGGAGTGTCCTTTGGGTTCATTGAAAAAGGGGGAGAAAAGTGTTTTCTAAAGGAGGAGAAAATAGTGATTGGGAGACTGTGTGGCTATTTGAGAAATCATGAAAGATACAGGGAGAAGCTGACAGGTGGAGCAGCCAGAAAGGGGGAGCAATGAGAAAGGGGGAGTGTATTAAATCTGACGATGCTAGAAGTGATCGATCAAAGAATAGATATCACGACAGCTGAGGATCGTGATAAAAGCAGAAGAGTGGTGTTGGAAAGTGGTAAGGATGTTTCCAAACCAAACATTGGTCTTCCAACAAGCCCATCAAGAATTGGTATCAGTTTAGTACAAATTGTTATCAGTTTGGTGTCAATAGTGGATGTCATAGATAAAGTGATTCATTGATGAACTTTTCATTTACTCTTGTTTCTCACGCAGAGCATTGCTCATGTGGGCTTAGAGTATGTGTTGAGTAAATCCTGGATCGCTATCAAAATTGCAATGGGGAAAATGGAGGCTGAAGAATCAACGACGTATCTTTGTTTTGGAAGAGTTTTCAGCAAACCCAAAGGGGGAGATTGTTGGGAAAAAATCCCTCACGGTATCATTGAAGCATTTTTGAGGTGATTGTTTTTGTTGAAAAAGTGGACATCTGAGTAGTGATTGTTGACAAAGCAAAACTATGACATACAAATTTGTTGACAAAGAGGATTTCAGGATGGAATGTCGAGTTCAAGAGCTGAGTTCAACGATCCATGTTTGATTCAAGAACGTTGATTGAAGGAATAGATGATCTGGAGGCGGTACAAAAGAACAGATACAAGGTGGCGCCGTTTTCCAGTGTTTGCCAAATTTTAGGGCCTGATAATCGGCAAATGAAGAAAAGTGTTTTTGGAAAAGGGACTTGCGTGCCGAGGAAGTGGAGTATTGAAAACTTGCATGCCATATGTTTTCCAAGATCATAAGATCAAAATATGGCTAAGGAAATAGGTTCGCGCAAGTTTGGGAGTTGGTCGCGCAAGTGTCTAAAAGGAGAGAAGACTTGCACGCCGAGACTGGGTCGCGCAGGTGACTTGCGCACTGTCGCGCAGGGTGATCAATTTTCCTATAAATACTGGACCACCCCTCCTAATTTTCTAACGGAGTTCAACACTTTGAGAAATCATAGCTCCCGTCGCGCAGGTGTGGTGGTCACGCAGGTGGTGTGTATGGTCGCGCAGGTGAAGTTACGCGCCAGTGGTTGAAGTTGTGTGCCGGTGTTAGAAGTTGCGCGCTGGTTGGCAGTTGCACGCCATTATTGGTTTGGGAGTAAAAGGAAGAGAGTCGCACAAGTTTGGAGTTGAGGAAGCTTGAGTCGCGCAAGTGTTTGAGAAGGACTTGCGCGCCCTTTGTGACTTGCGCGCCGATACTTGCGTGCCAAGTTTGACTTGCGCGCCAAGTAAGGATTTGTTCCCGTAGTGATTTTCGGACTGCGTGGAAGTTGGTGGTTTGCCCGATACATTCGGTGCAAAGATATATTCATCTATGGATGAAAGTTCAACTTCAACAGATCATCTACAAACAGAGGAAAATGCATTCATTCAGGCAAATGAAGAGACCTACAGGTCTATAAACTATGAGTGGATTCCTTCCAAGAGCAGTGAGCTTAGAAAGAGGAAGAAGGTAATCCTCTCCACCGGCAGTGAGCCAGAGAGAGAGAAACAGGGAGTGACCCTTGGGAAAGCAGTGAGCTGACCCTAAACATAGTAAAGGCAGTGAGCCTGGTCATAGATGTGATCTAGCCCGAACATTGTAATCCACAGCTAGTGAAGTCTAGTGGAATTTGGTACGAACTGGAAACTTGTCGGCGTATGCTCCTTGGATGCAGCCCTTAGCGGTGAACCAAGTAAAAATCTATGTGTCTGTCTGCTTACTTCCCTTCATTGCATTCAAAGCATCATCATCAGGTAAAGGATACAAGTGATCACAGTAACCACACAAATTCAAACAAAGTGACCCTTGTAACAAAGAGGTCAAGATCTAGTGGGGCAGAAATAACTTTGAAAAAGAATATCCATTCCCTAATTCACCCCCCTTCTCAGGGTATATAGGCCCCTATTGGCCCTAACAGACCTTTTCCCCTATAGAGATATTAGAATCTATAAGAATTATTTTACCTTATGTATCTCATATAAGTTTTAAATTCTAGGAATTTTATTTTGAACTACCCCTGGTTTTGAAAATTCTCTGAAAACAAATTCCATTTTTTAACTTACTAAATCTCTTTATGGCCTTAATCAATAATCTTGAGCTTGGTATGAATTATAAAGCTATTTTATTATATAAAATGGATTTTCTATTTGATTGGGAGATCCAACACTTCTTATGAAAATACTTTTTTCTAATATTTTATTATCTCATATTTACATTGATGATGTTTTTTTTCAACTAATAAAAATCCTTATCCAGATGTTTCACATTTAATGAAATATGAATTTGAAATTAGTACAATGTTTGAACTGATTATATTTTGGATTTTAGATTTACCAAATATATTTTGGAAATAATTAAATCAAATAAATTATATTATTGATTTATTTAAATAGTTGGGACTTGAGAATAATAATAAATATAAAACTCTTATGTGTACCAAAACAAAACATGATTTTCATGGAGCCAAACAACTAGTTGAAAAATAACTATATAGTGGTATGATTGGGAGTTCGATATATCTTACTAGTATCAGACCAGACATTATTTTTTCTGTATGTCTTTGTTTTAGATTTTAATCAAATCCAAAAGAGTTCCATATTACTGCTATTATAGGAATATTTAGATATTTAGAAGGAACTGTTTTTTAATCTCTTCTTTACCATAAAACATCTAATTTTAATTTGATATAATATTCTAATTCCGATAATGGATGTTGTGGATTAGATTGAAAATGTACCTTAACACCCTGTCAGTTTTTAGGAAAACTTTTGTTTCATGGTGTAGTAAGAAACAACACTCATTTTTCCTATATACCACTGAGGAAGAATATGTATATGTTGGTAGGTGTAGTCAACAAGTATTGTGGGTAAAAAACAATCTACATGACTGTGAACTAAACTTTAACGGTATACATATTTTATGTGATAATACTAGTGAAATAAATATTTTAAAAAATATAAAAAGTTATTCTAGGACTAACAACATTTACATACGACATCATTCTTTAAGAGATCATGTCCTTAAGATGGATATTTCATTAGAATTTGTTTATATTGAATAACAATTAGCTAATATTTTTACGAAACCACTTCCTAGTTCTATTTTTGGTTTTTTAGGGGCAGTTAAGAATATTTAATTTTATGTAATTGTTTTTTTATTTAATTCCATTCACTCTACTTATATTTTTGGTAATCATTATTTAATATATTTTATTTGATTATGTTTTATTTTAGAATTGATTTTTTTTTCATTTAAAAATTAAAAACATACTGAGTACATCCACAATTAGTGCTATAAAACAAATTTCCTTCTCCTGCTCTCTATCTCCTCTCCTACACATCCTCTTAGCTTATAGAGTATCTCTCTCTCTCTTTCAATTCATTTGTTTCAAAACCAGAAACATTCAATCCCTTTAGTCTCAAAATCTTCAAATATGGAATCCTCATGATGATCCATAGATTCTGATTTGGAAAATAATTTTTATTCATTAGAGAAAGATAAAAATGTGTTTCAAAAAAAATTTAATTTATTTTTGTCTATTTAAATTCTACAAATCTTTCTCTTAAGGAATTAACGTGATTTCAAGGATTTGTTTATACTTGGGGAGTAGATAACTTTATGATGGTATATGAAATTGAAGTAAAGTAATTTTGTGAAATGCTTCATTTAGTTTTGGATTTTATAAAGACACCATTTCCTCTATGATTAAGGACTCATACTTTTCATTGTCATCTGTGGAAATGGCTGATATTATATTTTTTCCCAATAATAGGGATTTTAAATTTTATTTATTGAATATTAATAATGGATGACATTAGTTTCATGATATTATATTTTTTTTGTTTCAAAAAATAATTTTCTAGAATGTATTGACAGAATAACATTCTCCTAACTACCGAGTGTTTTTTATGTTTATTAAATCTGTGATTTTCCTAGGACTGTATTTCTAGATAAATTATTTTACCTAGACATGTATATCCTATTTTTTCTTCTAAAAATGGTATATTTTAATTCATTCAGTTTATGATAACATATCCAAACCATTGCATCCATGATGAAGTGAAGATGTGATATTATCGATGTTGGAGAATTATTTAGCTTTTTGAGAAGGAATGGAATGATTTTCAACATTAGTTTTTGTATATATTTTCACCACAAAACACATTAAATTATAAGACTATGAAGTATCTTGGTTCTGTTTTGAGTAATTTGTGCAATAGTATTCTACCAGTTAGTGTAGAACAATAGTAGAGGTTGTTGGAAAATGATCAGGCATAGCAAAGGAAGATTCTTTTTTATGGCTATATTTGATAGAGGCCAGAAATAGATGTAATTTCTAGTCCATAAGAACATATTTTTTAGAAATCAATAATAATTTCAATTAATGTTCCAAAGGCTATAGTTGAAATGGATTTTGTAGCTGAGCATTAAAGTACAATGGATGGGAATGTTGAGAAAGAGGCTCAATGTCACCAATATATCAGGGAAGATATCCCTAATACTAAAAGTTATATTTTCCCTAATTCTAATACTACTATAAGATCATACTTATGTTACAGATTAGTTGATAATGACTATCCAAGATTGGACTTGGTAGAATTTCATCATAGGGATGTTATTCCTCTCCCTGTCACAATAACTTTTTAATCTTCTAATTTCCCTACTGATGCCTTAGTTATGAAAGTAAATCTATTGGAGGATCATAACATCTTTCTTAGGGAATAGTTGGAGTGTGATAAAATAAAATTTGATGATTATAAGTTTCGTCTATGACAAAATTAGAGTTTGAATCTCAGAATATTCTTTTATGATAATTCAAAAAAAAATTCATTTTTTGGATATATTATTGATATTATAGATGAAATATAAAAGAGAATCTTGTTCGTTAAAGGATCAGTATGTCAATGAGAAAGAGTTTGATGAGTGTGAGTTGATTATTGGGAGATAATTATAGTATGTTATGTCAAGTAATCAAATATCAGCCTCTTATCCACCGACATTGCCAGAACTGATCAGCATGTTTGAGGATATTACCTCTATGTTGGAGGAGTTCAATGATAGACAACGCACTCGTCAGTGCGATAGTACTCTTATACTTTTTCTATTGGACAATCAAAGACATATGATAAGTCAAATTACTTCAATTGAATACTAGTTGGGGAATGTGATTAACTATGTTAAAGAGAAGTTGACCTCTTTCAATTTTTTAGAGAAGGATGTGAATGAATTTGTAAAGTTTAATTGGGTTGTGGATTTGAATGTTCGAAATGATTTAAGGATACTTATTTTGCAATGGTCTTAACTATTCAAAAACCATTTCTCGATATGGATTTTGAATCTTCTTGATCATAGTTGTGAATTTAAATCCCTTCTTAATACATATGATCCATCTATCCCTACCATTTCGGACAAAAGATCGTTATTTTCAACAACCTTTCATTGATGGAGGATTTTACATTATTTGTCAAAACATTTGAATTCATTTTAATTTCAATATACATTCTTATAATGTATTTTAGTATCTTTTATTTTAGATCTATGTTTAAAATGCCAATACTAGATTTTTTTTCTTATGCCATTATTTATAACGATTCATAAAAGATCAATGCTGTATTAAATGTGGATTATATCATTTATTCTTCCCACCATCTTTTTGATGTCATAAAAATGGTGGAGAAAATTTATAAGGGGGAAGGGAGAATATATATGAATACCATCAAGGTAGAATATTTGGAAACCAAAAAACGTCATTACATAACATATTTAATTTACAAGTAACTATTTTTTCTGTATAGATATAATAATGTGAAATAAAAATATCAAAATATTTTGTCTATCTATTTTTATATGTTTACAAATCATACATTCTAGTTAAATTTTAATATGAATTATGACATAGATTTTATGGTCATCAAAAAGGGGAGATTTTTGGGAATGTATTATCACAACAATACTCTATATATTATGATGATTTTGATGTTCAAAAACAATAGTTCTTTTCTAATGAAGTTTTGTTTAGTGAGTTCTACGGGAATTTCAATTTTTTTATGTTATTTATAGTTATGAGAATAAATCTGGAAATGTTATTATCAACCCTAAATTACACTGACATGTGAATTTCATTAGTATGGTATCAACACTATGTTATTCTAAAATAGTTTGTGTGTAGAACAGCTTCCGTACATTCAGAGAACCATCAAACGTATGGATCACCAACCCTATGTTGGAGTCCATATTAACTGTTCATACCCTGCATGTTGAAATGTTGAACTTATTGTTAATAAATGATATGTTTGGAACATTATTCTTATAAGGATTAATGTATGGATTATCAAACATACAATATGCAGAGCAATCTTACTCTATGCAAAGGAACCCTACACTACGCAAAGGAACCCTACGCTACACATAAGAACCATAAACTATGCAAAGGAACCCTACTCTATAAAATGGAGAACTATGATATGTGAAGGATCCCTTTTCTATATAGAGGAACCCTATTCTATTCATATCAACTATAGGTTTTTTTCTCATCGTTGTTGTTTTTCATGCTATGTTTTCAATCTGAGATTTCTGCAATGGTCAAGTCAGAATTAAAGTCTGATTCAAGGATAATTTTGATTGTTTCAAAGAACCATGTTCTTCTAAAAAATAACACCTCTTTTTATAGGATTTTACGACTCCCCTACTCATTAGGAATTTGAATTTCCATGATTAATCAGGAAATTATTCCATATCTCGAATACCAATTCATGTTATCTATTTTATATTTTTTTCAGAGTATCTCTTTAAAAAATATATGTGTGTGTGTGATAATTGATTCACATAGGCGGCCATATGATTGAAATTATTATGTATAGTTCTTATACAAAAAATTATCGATTATGATAGAACATGAACTGTTGTTGTTTACATTTTCAATCATTTATAGTTGTAGAATTTTTAATATGCTTAAGTCTCTAGTTTATTATATATATTTATGTAAAAAAGGATCGGTTCATACAATTTCATTCCTGAATATATATTTTTTTAGAATAAGATCCATCATTTGTTATTTTTTTTATTTCCAACTATGAATATCAACCTAAACCTTTCAAATGAAACTCATTTGATTTATTGGAGTTTCACCTGCTCCTAGTCAATTGTGGTGGAGTATCGGCTTCTTGATATAAGCTGTGAATAACTATTTATCTATTAAAGAACCTAAAGACTTTTCTTTTTTCTTCTTTAAGATATAAACTTCCTTTACTTAGTTTTCTATTCTTAGTCTTCTAATAAAAATTCCATTCTAGTGAAATTTTCCACACTTGCATAGAGAGTGATTGGTTAAGTGGAAAATGGGATCTTTCATCCCCAAACCACTATAAAAATATGTGATCATTATTAATGTTTATCCACTGCATATTTTCATAAAGAAGAAAAAAATTTATTATCCACATAAATGAATGTAGGTTTCAAAATCCAGAACTGTGGATGATTTTTCAAAACACAATTCACCCTTTATTTTGTTACATGTTATATTCTGATATAAAAATTATAACATCTAGTTTATAACTATCTGCATTAAAAAAGTTTAACAAAAAACTATATTTCAAATAAACATAGTGATTAATGTAATAAATGATATTCCAGTGTTTCCTATTGTGAAATATTAACTTTGTGTTTCATATTGTACAAGACATCATTGAAAATCAATTTATTTTAGAATAAAAGAAATTATTATTTAAACTTGGGGTGTTACATTATACCCACCTAATGTATTTTTTCTTTTGAATTATTCACTCTAATACAATGAAGTGAGGATCCCTTTACTACTTCATATCCTCAAGTTACAATGAAACTTCATCAAACTACTCTGTTTCTTCACAAAACATTAACATGGTGTCTTGTCTTATTTTGTATAAAATTGTCTCTATGATCCAAAATGTATACTGATTTTTCTACATAAGAAGGATATTTCCATATTGAATTAAACTATGATTTTAATACATGTGAAGGATCAGGTATTTAATTCCTTAAAAAAGATACATGGAACACATTAGAAGCAACAGTGTAATTATGTGGATGTTTCAATAAATAGGCTATATTTACAATACAATCAAGAATTTTAAGTAATCCTAGACTTGAAATTTCTAATTGAAATTCAAAAAACAAAGGTATATGATTGGGAACATCATTGTAGGAAAACCACATCATAAAAAGTGTAAATAAATATTCCTCTTCAATAAGTGGAAAGTAGAATTTAATGATTATCACATAACTAGAATTAGAGTAATGTAAGAATATAGACATTGAAGAGAATTTAAACTATTAACTCTAATGGAGAGTGATAGAGAACATGGTAAATATAATATTAATCATCACATAATGATTAATATATTATGATCTAAGGGACCATTTTATTCATCTAAAATGAAGGTACAAGGATTAACATTTTGTGTCAAGATGCTTTTCCTAAATATGATTAATTTTCACAAGAAGATATAATTACTCTATTTCATTCCATTTTGTAAGAAAAATCTATTCCATTAGTTTTTCCATGATCAATTTCTTCTTTATCTCTTACTATAAGATATCTTTATGAAATTTTATTGCTTGAACCACTAGTGGATCATAACATCTTTAAAGAGATGACAAGTCATTCCTTCTATCTCAAGTTATCATAAAATATGTTTAGTACATGTTATAAAATATTTATTAATTGAAACATTAATATCTATAACCTCATCAAAATTCCAATCTATAAAATATAAAAAATAATTAAACTAAAAAATATCCAAAAATATTAAAATCCAAAAAAAATTAAATATATTCACTAAACAAATCATTTATCCCTAAAAACATGACGTATCTCTTCATTTTCACATATCATACATGTCAATTCCATTTTCATGTTTTCTCATATAGCATAATAACAACCCGAATTACCATAAAACCTTAGTGAAAACATTCATTATTTCTAAAGTTAACACATTACTTAATCCATAAATAAGAAAATTATATAATCTTAATCTGTTATATAATAAACTACATTCTCATCTTATCAACCCCAAGTTCATCTATACTATCAGATTCATTGTATCATAGTCAAGAATCTCTTTATTTCATTTTCCTAATAGTATGAATATTTTAATATTTATCCTTCAATTAATCATGTTTTCTCTAAACATATAACCTTACCACCTCAATAAATTTTAATAGTGACTTGTTCCATTCATTGTATTCTCCTAAATACTTATATAAAAAACTATGGTGGACTAATACATAGATGTTTCATTATTCAATAATACCATAATTGTAATTATAGAACAATATTCTTTAATTAAATTACATAAATACTCAATCATTTTACCACTTTTTTTTCACTATCCACATTTCCAATTGTGATTTCATGTTATTTCCATTTTTCTTTTACATTAATAGGTTGCAGACATTGATCATCATCATCAACCCCTGTATTTTGTCACTAGTTAGCATAATTCACATCTTACATTCACAATAAACATTGAATTTTGGGAGGTGATGTATTTTTATATTTTTATCTTCAAATATCATTGGATATATTTTTCCAATCACTTTAGTAATAAACTTAATGATGACTTCCTTTCCCACACATAAAACCATTACTAGTCCTATTAAGAGAACATCCTGTAAATGTCATTCCACACAGTAAAAAAACGTAAACATCAACTTATAATTACTAGTGTTTTAATATTTTCCGTTAATATCCATCTTCTATTTCTGGTCCAAAACATTATATTTATATGTAATTCAATCCTCCACTTCCAAAATTACATTAAAACACACAATATATTCATAGCTACCAATGTTTATTTTGGATAACTCACATCAAAGACTTGGTATTTATCCATATAGGAATCCATCAACATTACTTTTAAGATCGATGATAATACCAGAAGTTTACCTATGATGTCCTGTAAAATTAGCATCATTTGTACCAATTGAATCATCATCACTTAGTTAAAAATCAATAAACTCATTCTCTATCATTGTTCGAAGAATACGATGGAATTACATAGTTAATAATATGTTCTTGATCTCAACCCAATACATTGATTATATTTGATCTTGTTGCCTCATATTCTTGATTAGAAATCACCATTGTTCGGCTTCAGCATAAAAATGATAAAAAATTAAAATAAATTTTTCAATTTCCAAGAATAGAATGATAGAAAATATGTTTTTTGTCTCACTGATCCATATTTCAATATAATGTTGATCATAAGTCCATCTAAAAGTAGATGGATGTTTCCTCGTGAAGGTGTAAATAAAAATTTGTTCCCTTTTCAACACATTTTGATGTATAGAATTATATATATCTTTATTAAGTATAGAAATATGATTTGTCATTACATATCCCATTACATTTGGTTTTTAGAGGAAAATCCTTTCATTTACCATTCTATTCATCATTAACATGGTTCCTTCGACTTCCATCCATGGACAAAAAATAGAAAAAATAATGTTATAAACAATATTCATAGAGGAATAACACATAATCAAGAGAAATTACTTTTAAAATTTTAATTTATGAATCCTTATGTTTAATCGCAGGTAATTTAGGATTGATTCCCAAACATTAGGATAGTAAACAATGATTATAAATTTCCATATAGTCATCCTAAAAAATATCCTAAAAATAATAATAGTTATACCACTATTGTTATTTTCATCCATGCATCCAAATGATGACTAATCAATTTCTCTAAACCAAGTGCAACGACTTTGGATTTTCAATCAAAGATATTACATCTTTATATATGAATATTAATTTCATTATAAAAACACATTATTGAAGACCATAATAGTTTATTGCCTTTTGGGAACTTGGAACATATTATTATAATTTGGTGGATGATCATAAATATCTCCTATTAATATATTCCTCTTTGGTACAAAATTATAAAATATTTCATTACAACACGAGGAAAGGAAAAATAAGAAATGGTAATCTCATAATCTCAATAAGATAAATAATGGGAGATATTTATGTATAATCATGAATATATGGGAATGATAACATGATAATAACAATATAAAATCAACTCATTCATGTCATAGATCATATACACCTATCCTGGACTAAATAATGGTATTTCATAAGACATAAATCATCTGAAAATATGGAGAATAAGATATTAAATCATATCATAAGAATAATAAATTGAATTTTTGGTCACCACATAAATAGGTAATATCATTACTTTTAACGTATGGTGCATTTCCAAAAATTAATAGGACACTTCATGGGGACTACACATACTGGGTGGGGCACACCATCATCCCTTGTCTTAGTCATTTCATTTAAAGGGATCTGTTTTCCCCATCTTACATAGTGGATCAAGCCTGTCGACTTGTTCCCTTCGTTATATCATGAAAATTAATTCGTTACATAATTAATTAGAATTAAAAATTGTTTCCAAAGATCAGATAATGAAAACCATACATGTGTGTTCCAAAAGAATCTAAATAATAGAAAAACCCTTATAAAAGTGGTTTTTATAAACATTTCACCATATGATTGCACATTGAAAAGAAAAAATTTCATAAAGATCATTCCATAATAAATATAAACCACTCATAGAATGAATAATAATTGTATCATGGGGTCATATCCCAATTAAAACATAAGTAACACTAAATAACATTGTCATATAAAGAATATTATTTTGAAAGATAACATGAAATAATTTTTGAAGAAAGTGTGGTTTCCATTATAGAAAACATAGTTTATATGACAAAAAGTTTAATAAGAATTTTTAATAGAAAAAAAACTTGAATACTAATAAAATAATATTTTAAAACTATTTTAAAATTCTTTTAAATCCTTTTTCCATTAAAATTCATTCAAATCATTTAAAACACTTTAAATTTTTTTGGTAAAACACAGTTTTAAAGGAACAAAAATTTCTGACCGAATAGATAATAACATTACATGAGGCCTAAAAGTAGTTAAATAATTTATTATTTATAAAACATTTAAAATGGTATTTTATTAACCTACTAATATTATATATGTATATAACATAAAATTTGTAACAAAAAATAAAAATTGAGACAAAATTACCTTACCGATTTGGTAATTTTTAATCGTAAAACCATATGAAAGAGATATAATAAAATGGGATGGTAAATACTCATAAATTTTATGATAGGGAACATAAAATAAATTAATGTTCAGTATATATTCCAAAACAAAAGATAGTGAACATGTCTTATATATCATGGAAGAGAAACTTGAGACAGAAATCCATTACCACATATGTTGACTCTCATCGTACTCATGAAATCCTCATATATTATAAATATATATATATTATAAATCTAATATTGTTCCAAATTAATTTATATAATATCACATATTATTTATTTATGACTTTATATTATCCTCTTATGAAGAGTTTCATGCTTATGTTTTGTTTCGAGTAATAACAACTTTGTTTTTCATACATGTTTTGACTTGTAATTCATGATCATCAAAAATAGACTATGATTTAATTATTTCATTAATGATAACAATGATATAATACATGTTTTGACTTGTAATTCATGATCATAAAAAATAGACTATGATTTAATTATTTCATTAATGATAACAATGATATAAATAACATATATATTCATTATATAGGTATTTATGTTTATGTATGAAAAATATAAATATAAAATTAGAAACATCATTCCTAGACACAATAGGTCGTATGTACGCATGAATGTTACATCCATTTCATGTCGTTTTGAAATAATGAAAGTAAATTAAATATATATATATATATTTAATATTATTATAGTATCATAAATATTTATTATATAATATATAATTTCACTAAGAACATCCTTAATATATTCCATGTAATGTGTGAACAAATCATATCTCTTTGAGGAGGCAGTATTCCACATGTCCACAAACAAAGTTATCATATTTCAAAAAAATGAATAATATGAATGTATATGTTGTCAACTAATTCCATAAGAATTAATAATACATAAATATATTATATATAATATAAAAATATAAATATGATCATTATTTATAACATTAAAAGGTTGAAATGGAAGAACAAGCAACATTAGTTCACGAGGTGGTAGTCTGTCGTACACTCGAACTTTGAGGGTGTATCCCTTTTGATGGAATTTCGTTCATGTGTAGGTATAAAAATTAATATAACAACATAAAATTATTTTTATGATACTGATTGTATTATATAAACATGCGATTAAAATAATTTGATGGTTTTCTGGAAGAAATAAGAAAATGTTGGTTGATGAATGTTACCACTTATTTGGGTATCTCATTTTTATTTGCAAAAACTTAATTCAACGGTTGTATTTATATTCAATGTAAGGACTCTAGGATAATGGTAAGGAAGTTTGGAGGATATTTTGATATTTTTTTCCAATACAAATAAGTTTTTAATTTTTATTAAATGAGAAGTGGTTCCCTTTTATGAGAGTGAGAGAGAGTATGAGAACTTTTGATATCTCTGAAAAGATTAATATATAATAAATTAAATAGCAATACAAATACACCCAAATGGGAAGTTATCCAAATATTAGGATGGATATGGTAATAATAAAATAATCCAATAAATTTTATACTTTTTTTAATTTTAGATACTATATTTTTTATTAACCCTTATATATCCTATTTTGTTTTTAATTATTTTACTATATTTTTCAATATTAATAAAATCAATTATTTATATATAATGTGTCAGTAGGCCCATAAATGGAACATTTATGATATTTTAGACCGTATATAATTCCATTTTTTCCTTATTTAAAATTTTAATAATTTCTAAATTATTTAGTAAGACATTATTACCACAAAATATAATATTTATTAATTTTGAAACAATTCATTACATTGGCTTTATAAAAATTAACACAAAAAGATAACTTCAGAAAAAAATAATATTATACATCCCCAATATTTCATATTCACTAAAAAATCATTTATCGACTTAATTACGTAAAATATTATTTATTTTTAATATTTATGTTATCATTTAATTGATTGTTTCATTAGTTTGATAATTACTACATCATCATTTTTCATTTATTTATTAATATTATTTCTTTTCTAAAAATTAGAAATATATTAAATTGTGTATATAAATATATTAAATTTCATAATAAAATATATATTAGTGAATATATTCTATTTATCACTATATGAATAATATTACACATGTCAAAAGTAAGAGTGTCACATTTTGTCACTCTATTTCATTTTCCTAATATCAAAGTCATTTTAATACTAAAGAGACAATAAAATTATTCAACTTCAATAATTATGTGTTATGGTTATAATTATCTTCATCTATTAAATCTTGGTAACATGTTAGGGTCATTTTATGGACCTTATCACTTTATGTTTAACTTAAATAACCTAATTTTCCATTTACCATGGTAATAAAAATTATTAAAGATACAATTCATATTGGAAAAAAATAAAAGGGACTTATTTAACTAAATTTTGACATTATTATTAAAAAATTTGAATCAATTTATCATAATTCAAAACACATATTTTTATAAAATTAATTAAAAATTAATTATCTTGATGGAATTAGAAAACTAGTTTTTAAAGTGAAAACGCCGAAAAGATTGAATTAATTTTATATCCAGATCCAATGTGAAATCAATTCCAATGACCTAAATTTAAATTAATTAATTTTTTTAACTAATAATATATTAAAACCTATAAAATATATAATTTTACACTATAAATTAGTTTTTTTATTTTTTGAAAAAAATTAAATTCAGTATCTTTCACTATTAATGATAACATGAAACTTATTAGAAAAATACCAAAAGTGGAATAATGGTGGAATTATTTATTCTTCTTTCAAAAATAATTTTTTTTCCAAATATATTTTATAAAATTTCAAAATGAATATTTAAAACAATCGCACCATCAAGTGGTGTCCAAACTACCTTTTTAGAAAAAATATGCCTTTTATGCCTAAAATTGAATCTTTTAATATATCAATTATAGAAAATAAATTAAATGAATGTTGAAAATTATATTGAATACATTATATATATTAATTTATTTAATGTAATTAAACAATATTTATTTATTATTTTTATAACAAAATACACTTGTTCATATTTCAATATTATTTCAAGAAAATCCTTTTATTATAAAAAGGGTATTAAAATCATTTATAGTTTATTTTTCAAAGAATTATGTGTAAAAAATTATTTAATAATTTAGTTAATCATGTTCATAATTTTTAATATAATATGTAGGTTATAATTGTCCTTTTCAAATATGAATAATTATAAAATAATGTTTCATAGAAACATAATATTCCATGTATTGCAGGATATGTAGGTGTTGTGTGTATCACAAGCTTATCACAATTTAGATTATAACACAACAAATAGAATAAATTTAATTTATTCAAAAATAAAAAAAACTTCATAATAAGTCACACTATTATAATATCCCATTAAAATTGTTCTAAATGACAGAAATAACTATGATAAATAAAATATATATATATATGTAATTATTTCTGGATAAATTATTTAATTTTTTTAAATTTATTATGAATAAAATTATGATCATGTATATAATGATTTAGGAAGATAGGGAAAGGGGTCCCTTTAAACCACCCTTTTTCATTGGTTTATGAACATTATCTTTCTTGACTCACTTTATCTCACTAATATTCTAATTTACTTCTTATTTATTCAATATATTATTCTCGAACATATATTAAGAGATTAATTCACCTTTAATTTATGGGGATGTACATGTTATAAATTGTCCCCATCACAATTTCCCTCAATATTAAAATTACATTAAAGGGAATGTCGATGTTTCTTAACCCTTCCCTTGAACATGTCCTTAATATTTTTAAATCATTATTGTTTCGAGAAATCAATCATTTTATCCTGTAAAACAATTTTATTCCCTTTTTTATTAAATGTTTTAACTACATACCAACATTAAAGGCCCACTACACTATTCCTAATCCTCATATTAAGAGGTATATTTCTGAATTGATTTCCCTAATCTCATTCAAGTGTTTATTTTACATGGAAATAATTTCTCATTAATTCTTCTTATTAACATGTTTGAATGCATAAATGCAATATTTCATAGAAACATATATGATAATCTATAATGTCTTTCTTCATGACATGGTTATGTGAAACATTTCATTCAAGGGTAATTTTTATGTTTATGACAAAATATTGATTTCTATTTGAGGAACACATAACCATGTACATGTTTTTATTAGTGAACCTAGATAGAACTCTAATCCATTGGTTATTTTTTATCTCATGAGACAGTATGAATGTGATTTGGGATTGAGCCTCATCCATAATAGGACTTTGTCTACTATGTGATGTTTTCTTAGTAGTTATCCCTGACATACACTAATGTCATGTTTTTTATTGATACAACGTTCCTATGATTCTATGATGTTTTTGATAAATATTATTTATGTTATAGTCTCATCTTATTATTCATGGTCCTTCACTAATATGACGTTATGTTATGTCATTTTACACACATGTTTTTCTTCCTTAACAAGTTTATTACCTAACATAGATTTATAGCTCATGCCTTAATATTAGGTATCCCCCCCCGAAGTAATATATTGTTTTATGATCTTAAAGGTATATAGTATATTATAATGAATAATAAAATAATTATGTTATTTTTTCATCCCAATTTGACTTATAATGTCCCTTTTCCTCTAATTAAACGTTTCCTTATAATAAGTTGGTGTTATTTTATATGATGTCTATGAAAAAAACATGTTATGATATATGTAAGATGCTTGGTTCATTATACTGATCACATATTACATAGAACCTACTATACTAAATAATGACACAACTAATAACCAACTCACTTCTACTACCAAATTCACATAAATTATAGAAAATAATAGAAATAATTATCACATCACATAAAACCCAGATTTCAGTACGAAACACTACCACTATTCCAATTTTAAATCATTCTTCAAGATAAATTTATTACACCCCATGTAGAAAACATTATTATGGTCACTTGAACTCACATTAATAATTAATTATCATCGAATTCTATTTATATATTTATAAAATTTTGACTCAATAAATAAGTCAAAACATTAACGCACAATTATTATAACCAACAATGATTTTTACATACGTTGGAAAATAGTTATCCATAAATCATTAAATTTCATTAAAATACATTAACACTCTTGAAACATCCCTTTCCCATTAATTTAAATAAATCCAATTCAATATCATTGTTAGGAGAATTCATTATATCTACCCAAAAATGAAGTATAGTGATAGTTCAAAACTGTAAAAAATAGATGAGGGTTCTCAAATACACTCCCACAAAAAGGTAATTGCAATCAACTTCAAAATATGAAGATAAGACAATAAGAGAAGAATATATCAAGGGAACACTAAATAAACTAAAAAAACAATAACTACTCATCAAAATCATAATCCAACACCCCTTAATTTGAACCAACACTACTAAAGATAAATACAAAGTAATGAATTTTAGAAACCATGTGGATAAGAGAAGGATCCTAATTAAAATTGATAATTATCTATATAAAATAGTCAAGGACCAAATCTAATCACAAGGGATCTCAAATACCATCCCAAATTTTTGCAAAATATCATCTATATAAAATTAATGAAATGTAATATAATTAAAGTCATATGGGAACATTATTTTATAAAAATAATTGGAAAATTTAATACTACAAAATAAGGGAATATGTTATGGTCAAATGGATGAGGTTTTCATAAAACCCCAAGGTGGCCGGATTCCATGGGTCTAGGTCACATGAATATAAAAACATAACTGAACATATTTCTCATTTTGAAACATTATCAACCACAAAATTTTATAAAAATGAAGAAATTCCATGGCACAATAACAATCTCCAGGGTTCATTATCTAGACCCTTGAACAAAATATTAGAACTGTTTAAGAACCATGGCTATGGGGATACAAAGATGATATAACCCCAAACACTGAAATAGAAAAATACTATGCCACTCTTTCTAAAAAAATGATCCAGGGTATTACATTAAAAATAGAAAAACATTTGTAGGAAAAGTTCATCCCATAGAAACATTTACACTCTATAAGATCATATGAAAATTCAGAATCATAGTAATAATCATCCCTATGTCCGACACCAAAATAATGAACACCAAATTAAAAAAAATGATACAATTATCCTGTCATGATATAGCACATCCATCCATTCCCCAATACCCACTCCAACATAAATATTTACTCAAACACTACCATACATATTCAAACCACCTAATGATATCTATATCCCTTGAAGCACGCAATTCAAATTTCCTTGATGGTATAAACAATTACATTTGACACCACTCAAAGGATTATGATTCCTGATAATAAAAACTATCCCTTTAAAGAAATCGATATTTACCAATATCCATGCTCTCCGTGTGAGATACCACTCAAATGTGACAACACCATCCACACATATTAATATGATGGGAAACTATAAATTTAATTAAATATTAATAAATTGAAAAAATAAATTTTAAAAAATAAATATATATTTAAATTTCCTGGGATATTGAGAATGATTCTATGAATTTTCCTACTATATAATCACTTTCACACCATTATGCCTCTAATGAAGTAGAACCTAGGAAATAACTCTCTCATGTAGTGTATCATCCCAATGATAATGAATATCAAATAGCCACTCTAAAGGCAACTAGACTCCCTAGATATCTAGCTCTCCAAAAATTGATGTTATGATAACATCCCTAAAGATATCTCTAGAACAATGGGTCATGGTAGATTTCATAGATCTATGATTTCAGAAGTGGATATACTGGCTTATATTTCACCTCACTAATATGTTATGACACCTCAAATGTCTCATTAAAGAGAGGAGGGATCATAATCTCTCTTACAATTCTCTACTAACTACAATGAGGGTAAATCCTAAAAAATACTTTATCAATGACCGTGAACTCCTTAGAAAAACATTATTGAACAAAAAATATATTTTTATATTCTCATACCAATATCATCTGCACTATGACCATAAAAATCATCTCATTCATTCTCAAACCCATATTGATCACATGGACTAAAAAATCCTTAATATCAATTAAAAAAAAAAAATCTCTAATACAAAATCTCAAATAGATCCTTGATAATGATAGTGTATTATTTTTTTCATTATAATAAAGAACATCCTTGGTAATATACATCATCTATGACCTGCAAAATTATAGAATGTATGACTGTATCATATCCTCTAAAAGCTAAATGGTCGACTTAGGCTTCTCGTCTCTCTAAGGATAGAATTTGGTGAGGAAATTTAACTATTATATAATATAATTCTTCAATACACTCATGATTAAAGAGGTAAAATGATGTTCCATATTATGAGTGACAGTACATGGTATCCTATGAATTTATACCACCTCATTTACATAAAAACTCGATAAAACATACATACAATCATGTATCATAATGGATTTTATGTTTGATAACTGAATAAAATGATCCAATATTTCCTAAATAGCCTCAAATCCTCTAAAGAATCCAGTTATAATAAAGAAAAAATACATTAAAATATCCTCCCACTGTCACTAGGGGACATACAATGGTAGAAATAAAACATAGGTAGCTTGATGATCATCCTTTACCTATTGGAATAAAAATCATCATGACATGAAAAATGAAAATTATCTATTTATCTTAAGACACCTAAATTATCCCCTCAATGACTGGTACTTCTTGATGACAAAAATATTTTCTACTATTTCTATTTTATGGAACAGTTGAGGATCCTACACAAAAATTCACCAATAGAATATAAAATCTCTTGTGGAATAACATCTAATGTCATTCCTCATCAGAACATCACTCCATATAATAACCATTAAGAGTATATTCCCACATCCCAATTACATATAAGTCTTCCAAAAACACTCATATATATATTTCACATCAAAATTAACTACACTATTAACTAAAATAAGAAACCATTACCACTATCCTCATCCTCATAAAAATTCATCACCTTAACCACCACTATCACACTCTTAGAATCTATGGACTCCAGAAAAAAAATATCTCTTTCGAATCCTCCAGAAAAAATAAACAACATTGTTCTTCTTTATTATTGTGTCGAAGATATAAAATTCATAGTCTTATAAGAACACTATTCACAAATGTTGTTTCATATTTATATCCCTCTAAGTGAAAATTACCTCCTGATCATGTGATCAATTAATATCATAATACTCTCACTAATGATGAAAAGTCCCCAAAACATTAAATAAAACAATACTATATAAAAATATAGTTCATGTTTGGTATAGTTAGATTCATATAAGAACAACATCATTGACCCTTCTAGTGTCATTAATATATAATTAATTATGATATAACCCAAACAAATATGGGAGGAATAAAAAAATAATTAAACATCACTCCCATGTATGGAATCAAATTATTGAGGGAATTGATCAACCACTCATTCAAGTAGTTTAATGTCTCCTAATAGTCATCAATCTATAATAATTCCCTGACATTCGTGGACAGGGTTGATAATTATTTTGTGACCTAGGGGATGTAAGGAAATCATCTATTATAAAATCCCATTAGGCTAAGAAAAATTATTGACCTCTATAAAAACCTTCGGTTCATTCTAAGAAATAATGACATCAATCATCAACAGATCTATAGATTCCAATAAATGAAGCACCACATTAAAATTCTTGTACACAAATTCTAATAAAATAACACACATGGAGATATTCCCATAAATCTAATGGTGTAGAAGGATTTGTTTTATGGCCCTATGGATTTAAATATTGTGTTCCTCTTACCAAGAGTACACTAGGGTTTTGTTAATAAACATAATCATAATTTGGTCTTTAAACACAAAGAACATGGGGTACGTGAGTCTCATTAAAATAGTTAGGGTGTTCCTTAGAATGAATGAAATAACTGAAAACATGATGTTCCTATATCGATAATAAAATCCATTATTGGGGATATCCTCTAATTTTATACTCATCTTATGATATTTTGACCTCAATTAAACATTCAAAATTTAGCTGGATACCTTTAACATTCCAAAAAAATTAATCCTTTTGAGAGCGTAATAGATCTAGACAATCACCTGATTCAAATAATATTTTCATATAAAAAAATAAAGACCACCATCCCCCATCATGGTGAATGACATTTTAGAACCCCATGATGAAAAATATATTCTGGATAAATCCAGTATGTATCATACTATAAACTTGAATTCCCAAACCTCATTAGAATGATGGTGTTATTTTCTAATATTACAGTTAAATCAGAGAAGAATCAGCAAAGAACTCTACAATTAAAAAATTATTTCATCAAGAGGGTAAACTCAAAAACTCCACTAGAATGTAATCACAGAACTCCTCCCTGACCCTAGGAAACTCCACCACTCATCCTCATATGCATAAGATCTATAATAAATGTGAATGTCACATATTTAGAGAGGTATTTAAACATTTTTTTGGTGGTTATAGTAAAATATCTTTTGTGGTGATTTTGTAGAGTATATATAATGTTCTTGATTTTATGAGGTGTTATCCTCAAAGATCTAGAAATTAATCAAATATGTCAATTAAAATTCTATGATCTGATAATGGAGGATTATAAAAATATGTTGAATTTGAAAATAACCATGAAATGAAATGGATAATACAAGATAGTTCTACAGTAAGAAGACATCAATAATATGGGTTTGTTGAATACATAAATTGAACGGTGAATAATATCGAAATAACTATGATGAATGAGAGTCATGTTTCCAACTATTACTTGAAATGGGTTCTTCATGTAGTGGGGTATACTAAAAATAAAAATGATATTTTTAAAGAAGATTCCAAGAAACCATATTAGATATTGTATAGACATAATCCCTATATAAATTATTATCATGATTTTAAAAACAAATTATTTATCCAAAATAAATACGTAAATTATGGAAAGTATGGTGATGTTGCAAATGAGTTAATATTACATGGATGTTCAATGAAGAGTAAATAATGATAATGTTATGGCAGTCATCTTAGAAGTATTGTGGAAAGCAATGATTTCATGATAATTGATTATAAAATCATAAATGTATCATAGAGAACATATATTGATAAGATTGAGGATGAAGAAGAACATAGGAATGGGACATATTAAAATTCAAAAGGGCTTGATGGTCTGAAAAATATTCTGGGATCACCAAATGATGGTAATTTAGAAGAATTATTAGAAGAGGAAACCATTGTGGAAGAACCATCATAAAAAAATAATTGAAAAAATATAATAATGGGAATTGATCAGTCCAACATCATTGTAGATTGGACTACACCTACACAGATAAGGACAATAAGGAATAAAGTAAACTTTTTATTCCTATCAATTATGGATCCAACCACATTTGAAGTAACAATAAAGCATTAATCATGAGTTATGTAAATGAATTATGAGCTATATCAAATTAACAATAACTATACATGGGATCTAGTTAAGACACGAAAAAAAAAATTGATTGGAACAAAGTGTATCTTCAAAATCAAATTTGATGATCATGGAAATGTGATTAGAAATGAGGAATTATTGGTGTGTAAATAATATGCCCATATTTAAGGAATTTTTGTTGAATAAATACTTTATCCATTATCTAGACTAGAGATAGTTAGGATTTTTCTTTACCTATACGTTAAAAAAATTGCTACAAGGTTTATCATATAGATGACAAAAGGGAATTCTTAAATGGTGTTATTTAATAATTAGTCTTCATTGAAAACCTAGTAAGATTTCTGATTATAAATAATTAGATGGGGGTATTTATATTGAATAAGGCTATCTATAGACTAATGAAAGATCCATGGGCATGGTATTATGCACTAGATTATTATCTAAGAAATCATGACATCAAATAGGATGTTTTCTACCATTAAATATATGTGAATAATTCCTAGAAAGTTCAATTTATCTTTCCTGTGATTGTTGATGATATTAGTTTTCTTAAAATTAGCTAGGTATAATAAAAAGAATTTACTAATCACTTATAATATGAATTTGAAATATCTACGATTGGGGAAATCACATACATTTTTGGATTTTAGTCGGTTCAGAGGAATTATTATGCCTTCATTTGTGAGGTAAAATATCTAAGCTATCTACTAAAGAAATTCAACATGCATGACTCTAAACAAATTTCTACTCTGATTATGGTTGGGATAAAACATGGAAACCACAAGGATTGAAAATATATACATCCCACTAAGTACAAGAGAATCAATGGAAGCTCATTATTCTATAATACAATATGGACAAATATCATATTTATAACTTTCTTATCTACATATTACAAATGTAATTCAAAGCGAGGGAATTTTCTAGGTATTAACATAATCATGTGGTATATTGAGGGTTCAATAAAAAAAATTATACATTTCTGCATAAATATATAATGAAATATTGACATTTTATGGTGTTTATTTGGTATGAGATTAGGTGGATAGAGTGTTCACATGTGGTGGAGCATTGTTCATTTGAAAAAAAAATTGGATGTTTGAGTAAGATGAAATATTACACTTATCTTAGAATGTATTAAGAAGTGTATATCTATAATAAACATGTATGAACTCATCTATTGTGGATAAAGAAAAAATTGACTATTTTTGGTGATGAGGAATAATAGTCGATGGTCATTCATTATGAAAATAAGAGTGTGATTCATATATGATGACATCAGTTCAACACTACATTACCAAATATATTGAGATCATATATTACATCCAAAAAGAAAATAGTGTACATGGTTTTTTTAAACGGTTCATGTTGGAACTAGTGACCATGTGGTGGACTTTCGAACTAATCTATGGGCTGGGCATATGTTCACGAAACATTGATTGATCCTTGTTGTTCAAAAACCTCCCAATGCATGGGAATGTTATAGTTGGTCCCATATACCAAATTCTGTTATATATTTTAATCTTTTTGTGAATGTCTTATAGGTCTCTGGGGAGATATAATCTAGTTGGAACTTGTTTTGAGCACTAAAATTTGATATAAAATTTTTGAGGTGTTCATTGACAAAGTAGAAGATAAAAAGTAATTCAATGATTGATATATAGGTTTGAAAGAATTGTTTGTAGGATTGTTTGGTGGTTTATGGTTGCATAAAATCTTATTTTTCATGGTTTTCTGAATGGGATAGTGGTTTATATTTCATTAAATTCTCTTTTTCCACACTTGATTTCAACACCATCATTTCACATGTAGACATAGAGTGATGGTTGATCAATTTCATTACTATAATATTTTTTATCTAGGTCGGTCCTTTATTGAATGTATTTAATTATTTCTAATAATGAAATATGGAATATTGATTGAAGCAAGGATTTTCATAGTTGGAAGTAGAGTGTGGTTTTTTTAATTCTACACTCACTTTTATCATCGAGTTTCCAATGAAATTGGTCTTATGGCGCATATGGATTGAGGGTTGAAGGTGGAGTAATTTTGAAGTGTCATCCAAATTTTTGGAGCTCAAAACTAGGAAGAAGGAACAAGAATCATTAAATTTATTTTTCTAGGATGTGATCTTTTACTATATTGAGAACACATATATTTCATGAAGTATGGAGTTTTGTGAAGATGTGGAGCTTCATTAAAGGTGGAGTTATACATTTGTCTTTTATATATTTGGTAAAAGAATGAGTTTCACATAGACTAGGTTTCCTGAGGGTTGAGATTCAAGAATAATTGTTGTTTCGTGAAGGTGTGGATCAATAAAATAGAGTGATAGAAATATGTAGTTATCCCCCATAAGAGATTTTTCATGATTGTGTGATGGAATGAAAGTAAAACTATGATACTATCAGAAGTTTTGTGAGTGGGAAAATTTTCACTAGATCTTCACAAATAACAGAGCATCATAAACAGGACATATATTATTTGGAAAATAGTGGTGTGGATCATGGGACATTTATGATTGGAAAATACTATAAATAGGATTTCTCCACTCATTGGAAATAACAATTATTTTTGAAGAAAAAGATAATTTTATTTGAATTCATAATTTCTAGGATATTTATGAATTAGGTATTCATTTTGATCTTTAGAATTTAAAAACATCATAAACTTTTTCAAAATATACTAATGATTTTCATAAAAAAAACTCTTTTATGAAAACTGTGAGTTTTGTGAAGACATATCATTTTGAGAAGGCTTGGAGATTCGTAGATGTTGTGAGCTTCATAAAGGTAGGGAGATTCATGAATGTTTGTTGGTTTGTGAGCAATTTTATTTCCCTGAAAAAATAATTTCGTTTCATAAAGTCTATGATATTTTCAAATAGTTGGGTTGAAAAAATAGATTAAGTAAATAGTTCATTCAACTGCATCTACTCAAGACTATAGTGAAATATGAGTCTCTTTCTAATCAGGGAGAAAGAAAGAAATCCCCAACCATTTAATGTGACCTTCAAGTTGTTGAACTGAATAAGACTTCATATAGGGTAGTGATCACTAATGATTCATGGAAAGTGTTTTGAGGGAACCAATGTGATATCCCCAAAATTATTGTACATTAAGTGTGCCTGAAATAGAGTGATTGTGTTTGAACATCTATATTCCATAATAACTAGTAAATATTAGTGGATTTATGTATAACTGATTCAAATTTCATGTATTCTCCGAACACTATACCTTATGTGTGAACGAATTAAAATTGATGAGTTGTCTCTATGGAAGTGAATGTTCAAAAATATCATGATTCCTTTAGATTGTTTTTACAAGTTCCTACCAATGTTAAAACATGATCAATTACATTAAAATAAAAATTCACCCCACAATTCACACCACCCCTCTCAGGGTGTTCTGGGGTCCTACATAAAATACAATGAACAACCTCATGGATAACAAAATTGAATAAAAAACAACCCTAGAATAATTCTTAATGTTTTTCTCCATCATACTGACCATATATGGGAATTACCAACAACCACTCCATCTATCTAGATCTCCACATCAAGATCACTAGAAAGAAATCCACTTTCTACACCAAATATTATTTAACTGCAATTTGAAAAAGATAACTTCATCCACCAACCACTACCATGTCAATTTTAATCACTAAGAACTCTTTCATCAATCTCGAGGAATCCCCAAATTTATCCGAGGAATGACTATAAAAATTCTTTATCCAATCATCATCTATAATTATATCCTTTATTTGTGTATATGATATCCCATATGTGTAATACTACAAGAATTAAATGAAACATCACTATCACAAGTTTAATTAATGCTTGGAAAATACATTCATCGGGCACTTATGATTAGTAATACCCATATAATGTTCACTGATGAGGTAATGATTCTATAACATCTTGGAAAATAAAAAAGATACCAACTCACAATCATGGGAGGAATATTTATATTCATGGGGGTGTAACTATAGGGACCCATAAGAAAAATATAATATATTTTGAATTTGGACACAAACCATATGAAGAAGTCAAGAATCATATAAAATAGAAAAGAATACTACATCATTAAAAAAAATAATTGGACAGTGAAAATATTCTATTTTCGGTACTCATATGCTATCTAACATTGATCGGTCCATAAGAATTATGGATCAATTAATTTCATGGTTTTAATATGATTCAAAACCCATATAAATTTTATGATGAACCTTATATAATATCCATCATGACCATGGAAACTCCACACCACCACAACTATCATAGGGACTTCCCAATAAATTATTTCTTCAATCTTTACAGGATCTGGACCAACTCCTTTATGAGAAACTACATTCCCCAATAAATGATCTTGAAGACCCTATAAATCAAAATGTTAAATCATTATAAATAGTTCATGATGATGAATACCTATAAATGCTGGGCTGAGTTTCTCTTTGTCAAATTCCACATACATGGGTTATATAATAATTTCATCGAAAACCATAATGAACCGATTTTGGAACAATTTAAACACTCAATTCATCAAACCCGTGAACATGGATACATAATTCTTCACATGTAATGGAATTACAACCAACTCAATGTTAATATATCATCATTGCAAAGGTTGTCTTTGGATGATATTCATCTTTCACCCACACCTAATGATATCTGTAACATAGATAATTCTTCAAGAAATAACTTTATCATTTCAGATGATTAAAATAATCATCATCCAACATAAGGGAATAATTTTTATTCTCTTTCACCTAATTCACAAAACAATGATCGACATAAATATGAAAACTACCATAAATCATCATCATGGTGAAAACTGTTGCAACCAATGCTGTCAGACATACACAAAAACAACCTTAATATAATATATCATCAAGCTATACTCATATCTCTCACAATTCAAGAGGCACCATTCTCTAGGGTGAAATCGAGGTCAGGGAAACACCAAGGTGTATATTTATACAAAACGTGATCTCTCATCAAAGGAAGAACATGAAAAACTACTCTATAAAAACTTAAAGGTTTTCTTTAACAACCTTGGGAAAACACCATAAGTTGAACTCTGAGGAAATAAATATTATATCAGCCATCACAGAAGACAAGGATGGATCAGGCCTCTAGACCGTCAGGGGGATCCACTAACTAATGAAAATTATAGAATCTCCATTCTCTTCATATAAATTGATATATCTCAAAGAGTAATCCATGATACCATATGATGAATATAGTAATTCCAAAATGAGGATGATTTGATATAATTCTATCTGGAAACAAATTAAGTCATTCCAATAGTGGTGCCTCCCCAAAAATATATCAGAACATTTAAATACTTCATAAAGATAATGTCAACCTCCCACAGGAATAGTAAACGACAATGGTTCTAGAATTATCTCAACCTAAAACCCTATAACATAGACTATATAATTTAATTAAAGTAGTGTGTGGCTCATAAATTATACAAGTAATCCACCCAACAATTAAAAAACTAAAGGGTACCAGAAATTATGTTTATAACTCTTGGGGATACCAATACTTGAGAATAAATATGATTATAAACATCACCCTGACATTTTTGAGATAAATAATGACCACCTCCATAATTTCTTTCTATGAAATAAGATTTAGGAAAAACATGGGGATGTTTTCATCCCTCGCCATTTTATATTTTCTATTTCAAATCATGATCATTTTTTTATGAATTTCATGGATTACAATTCCCCAATGGAGGAACCTGAAGTTGAAATCCTAGTGAAAATTACTTACCATGAATTGTTTCCTACAATATCCCCAGATGACTTTAACCTTCACAAAAGATATTTCCTCCCTAGGAAAAGGTCTTAGAGACTCCACACCTTGATAAATTATAAGACAATGATAGTGACCTACCCACAATTTTCCTAATGTTGTTCCATATGGGATGCTACGAACCCTATAACCAAACTCCCATTGGTGAGGAATCCTGATGAATATCATATCATAACAATATAGTTATGGATAGTGTCCTCTTAGTGACTTATAATATTTCCCACACTATATTATATGTCAACACCATAAATGGGGTAACATGGAATAAGACCTCTAGATTCAAATCATATTCAAAATGGCATGACCAATCCGTTTAATCTATAAATATGTCTCTATAATATTAGTTATCAATCCTAGAATAGATCTCAATATTATAAAAACAATAACCCCATATGGAATGTTAAAAAACCCATACATTTTTTTCATCATTTCAATCAAATAAAGAAATACAGTGTGGAACTAGCCCTTAAAATTCTCTCTTGAGGCCACTGAATCCTCATGGTCCTTGAATAATAACTTCCACCACCACCTCACTACTCCAAAAAAATAATCACAACTAAAAAAACATAGTACTCTTTTTATTAATGGATTGAACTAATGGATAAATCCACCTCTTCCAACAATTCCTATATCATCAATTTTGAATTGGAGACTTTGTAATTTTGTAGACTCTGATTCTCAACCTCTCGGATTATCCCCCTCAATGTGTCATCATAATTTATCTATAATCAATGGAGATCTATTGGTATGTTATTCCAAACATATTTTTCATGAAAAAGATGAGGTTTTTGACCTAAATCCATACCTGAAATAAGAAAAATTTCATAAGAACGCCTTAACCAATAATATGTTATATTTATGATTTATTTTTCTTTTATTTTATTTATTGTTTAACAAAATCTCATTGTCTACCCATACGATACCTAGTCACACTAAAAAGGGTATACTATCATTTCCTACGTCTCAAACCAATAACCAATATCACTTCACTTCGTATGATCAATAATCATAATTTTATATACATTAAATGACTAGGTGTCATAAGTACTCATGCATCAACTAGTCTTTTGTGTATATTTTATACTAATCATAGTTGACACCATTTACTTCTGAATATAATTATTCCTTACCTATTACAAACCCCGTAAACCAAAATGTCCCCCCAACCTAATCATCTTATACCACTATATCCTGATCCCCTCCCCCCAAGAGTACCCCCATCAAGGATAGAAATGAGGCAAGTGAGATACTGTATAATGGAATGTATCATAACAACAATTTGGGATAGCGATAAAAAAGAAAGGTGAAATAAATATAAAATATGATGAATTAGCCTTTATGATAACATGAGGATTGATATATAAGAAATTACACTATCCTACTAATACATAGATATTTTTAATGAAATTCCATGTATATACATGTAATTTGATACAACACAAATACTACTAAAAATGAACTATGATTTCCCAAAAGAAGAAAATAGTAGCATCCATGATTACGAAAAAATTTCCTTACATCCTTGGACTAGAAATATACAAATTGGTTTCCATCCTTTTCTTATAAACCTAAAAATTTTATATATTTATATATATGTAGGGAGATTATAATAGGTATTATTAGTATGATGATCCCCATATCCTCAAGTTGAAAAGACATAAAATCATATCAATGATCATAAATAGATAAGTTATTCAAAATAATCACCTAAATAGGTATACTAGGATCCCAACCCCACCATGGATATCTCTCAGCATTTCACAGAAATAGGAGATCATATATTATATAAATTAAATAAGTGTACCTCAGTACCTCTTCTCCTCTATCTTAATGCTATAACCCAAAATTGTACTTCATAATACATCACCTCCATAAATAATACACCCTGAATACACCTTGGATAAGTATCATAACATTCATATAATGCATCACATCATATATTGATCTCATATATATGTCCATATAGTAATCGAATAGTTTCTTGGATCCATCATATCACTTATTTGATGTGTTATTCAACGGGTATTATAACATGTGACAGCACATCCAATACGCCAATTAATGTACCACAATCCATCACATCCTATACAATTTATACCTATAACAATATTTAGTATATTTTATGTATAGATACATGTGTGTGAAATAAAAACAATACATCATAGATTCATCATCTTTTATATATTTCCATTTATACATTGAATAAAAATTCAATAAAATATTCACCAAGAAGATTTTAATTTAAATAAAATTATATGAAAAATATATTTTCTAAACATGACAAATTATTTCATTATGAATACAAAAAATAATCTGATTTTCATTCTCAAACCATTTTACAAAAAATTCACATTTTAATCCAAGAATAGTAAAATTCTTAAATAAACAAACAACCTAGAAAACACAGTATATTATAAATATAGAGTCAGACCATTATCATGGTGGAAGAGCACATGATCATTAAAACCATACACCATCAATTTACATTAATCTACATAAATAATTATTTAGATTAAATATACAAAACCAAAATGGATAAACATGATCATCTTGTTATTTTAATTAATATAAACAAGATATGATACAAATTACCTAACTCAAGGATTTCACCATTATTTATATAAGGCCCCAACCTTAAACATCTCTTAATATTGAATTAAATTAACAATTCACATTGAGGATTTTTTCAGGTTTAGAGTTTTAGAGAATTAGAACATAACTACTACATCTCAAAAGATTATAAAGTAGACACTTCTACTAAGTTTCCATAGAATAAAAAAACTCTTAAAAAGAAACATGTCTACTTCCATGTTTTCTATAGCATGACTTTCCATTGATCCCATCCTTGACCTTATTCCACATTAGGTCCTGTGAAAGACATTTCAAAAGAATTTTGGGTGAGCATAAAGAGCTCAGTAAGGGATACGCAAAGAATGAAAACTGTTAGTTTATCAAAACAACAAGTAAACCATGTATACTTTATCAAAGTAATACTTTCAACCTTTATGAAGTAATAAAAATTCTTCACTGAATAAAAGATCTTTACTTACCCTTTTGTAAACAAAATATTACCATAAAACCCATAAAAAGATCACATAACATATAAAGGTAACTTGGGACATAAACATACTTAAGTGGAATAACCATACGATCGACTTCCACACATATCACTTAATGGAATAGCCATACGGCCAACTTCCATACATACTTAATGGAATAGCCATACAGCCGACTTCCATACCCAATGCATTGGGGATTATAACATAACCACCCGTCCTGGTATTCACGGCACCACCCGTCATATGGTTTATCACTTAACCACCCGTCAAATGTCCGAGTACCATTATAAAAATCATAATACATAAAACAAATATAATGAAAAGAAAACATTTCCACACTTTGATCACAATATATCACATAAATATATTGACATAACAAATCCATTATAAAAAACCATTTTCAATACCAAAATACATAAAATTGTATATGGTATTTATTTCATTTAAAAAAACATTACGGCTTGTTCAGGAAGCCAAAGACCAAATAATACTTGCGGCGGCGGAAAAGGTCATTGTCACTGCGTACGTTAAAAGAAACATTCCTTTTTTTCGTTTTGTAAAACGCTTCGTAGAAAAAGATTCCTTTTGTATAAAAGTAAAAGTCAAAGGGCTGTATACACCGTATAAAAGAAATTTATGTATAAAACGAAATATGCCTCAATCAATGGAGATTGAGACGAAGTCCCTTACCTCGGGTCCGACTTGACTTGGTCGTTCTTTAATCTCCTGAATAATAAACTTGAGTTAATTTCTAATTTCTTAAGAACCTTTTTCAAATTAATTATTACTTTTATATCACTTATTACCATGTTATAAACATTATGTAATCATTTAAGTCAATAATGTTTGTTTTGTCAATATTTGGTTCTTAAGTTGAAAGTGAACTTCTTACAATTACATGTTGTTCGTATGGTCAAAGATTCTTTATATCCAGAATTAAATTCCTGATTTGGATATCATATATATCATATATATCCATCATACACATGTATTTATAATATTACATAATCAGTTAGAGGTAAGAAATGAAATGCACCGTTCATGGAGACGGTAAGCCGTACGTATGCATGAATGCAACTTTCATTTATTTGTCATATTAATGGAATTAAAACTGGATGAGTGGTATGTATATTTTAATTAAAGAATTATATTAATCATTTAGATGTATCATTAATCATATATGTACATTACATTTGGGGATAAGAAATGAAATGCACCGTTCATGGATACAGTAAGCTGTATATATGCATGAATGCTACTTTCATTTCTATTTCGTATTTTTATAGAATTGAATCATAATGATATAAAGGTATATTATAATTACATTGTAATATCATATATAATATCATTACTCCATCCTTTATACATCCCACATATGGTATTAACGAATCAATTCACTTTTAGTGGGCGGTAGTCCGCACTTCCTTAAATAAAGATATCGTGTTTACCCATAATGGAAACCATAAAGGTATGTACAAAATGAAAAATACAGAATATTAAGGAAAACATAAACATATTATATATCATATATAAATATATTTTCATCTTAATTCCCACCTTTGAATTTGTTAAAATAATGTTGAACAATCATCGTTTTGGGAGGCAGAAATTCGCCATCCACGGAAACAGTATGTTCTTTAACCATTAGATGTATGTGTGCGTAAGTGTAGCTCGAATATTTCTTATAACAACATCCTATTATATTGAATATACTGGTGTTGTTACAAAATAAATGAATAAAAGGAGTTTATGGGGTTGGATAAGAAATATAAAACAAAAGGACTCAAGTGAAGACATTACCTTAAAATCGGGTAACTCCCTTTGATTTGAGCTCAAAGGCTTCCTTGGGAAGAATTATGCCCAAAGTGAGGATTCAAAGTGTAATAGAGGGAAGGGGAGAGACAAAATGGGTAGGGTTTGGCTGAGCCAAAGGCTTTGGAAGTGTGGGTAAGGAGGTAGAGGTGGGGGCCTTTTATAATAGGAGAGGAGGGGCACTCTTGGAAATGTATAAAATGTAACTTTATTTTCAAATGAGTTTCAGATTTTAATGGTCCCACATTGATGTTTTTCAAGGATAAGGTGATAAGGGTTAGAAATCCACCCATAAAATAGGTTTTGGACATGTGTAGGTCATAGATGGTACATTATCTGTCCATTTTATTTAAATCCTTTATTAATGAGGTAATCGCCGCATCATCATGATGTCATAAATAATTTAATAAATTTAACGTCTAAAAATTGTAAAAAAATATCATGATGTAGGAAATAGTTTTATCTTTATAATGAATATTTATAGTCCAAAAGATCATTTATGTAGACAAAATTAAAAATATTTTACTTAGGTGATACATTCTTTGTCACATTTAACATTCTTTAAAAATAAAAAGATAAAAAGTCACTTTCTCACAAAAGTGATTCCATGCGGCCCCCATGTTTGGGACAAGGCATCCCATGGTCGGCCATGAGACAACCAGTATCCTTATGACACATTTTGTGGTTTTTTGTATTATTATGATATCATTTTATTATCTTTAACGATTAATTACTCATTAATCAAGATAATTAAAGATAATTACCATCGTTACTATTCATAATGTCCAAAAATAAAAGAGTCTTAATTACATAATTTAGACCTTCTGATTCCAAATTTTTAATCCATTTTTCCAAATTCCAAAAACATAAATTGAAATAATTGATTTTAAAAATAATTCCCGATGTCAAAAAAAATATGGGGTTTTTTGAAACAATATCTATGAAACGTTTGGCATTAGTTTATGACCAATTCCAAAGTTAAAATTATCCTATTGACCACCACTGGATTAAATGGTAAAAATATATTCAGATTAAACATTAAGACCAATTAAAAATATAATCTAACCATATACTTAAATTAATTGAAAAATCAGTTTTGAGGTAAAATGCAGTATTTTTCACTATTCATTACAAAATGATGATTGTCAAAAAATACCAAAAATTTATCCAATGTAAATATCAATGTCCCAATCATAATGAATATCGTTATTTTGACAAATATAGATTATAAAATTGTCAAAATTTTGATTTAAAAAGGGTTTTCCATCAAAAGGTAGTAAAACAATCTTTTAAGAATATTAGTGTATTCCATGGATAAGATTGTATTTATTTTCATTTTAAGCCTCTAAAACACTATCTTAAGAATTAATAAAAATAGATTAATATATCTATTATTCATTACTTACTTGGGATGTTACATCCTTCCCCCCTTTATAAAATTGCATCTCCACAATTTATTAACTTATCGAATAAATGGGGGTACTTATCCCTCATTGAATTTTCAGATTCCCATGTTGCCTCTTCCATCATGTGGTTTTTCCACAAAACCATTACCTGATTAATCACCTTATTCCGTAACACTTGCTCCCTGTGGTCAAAAATCTGGACCGGTTGTTCCTCATAAGATAGGTTCTCTTCCAACTGAACTACCTCTGGACACAAAACATGAGATGGATATGGCATATACTTCCTCAACATCAAAACATGAAAAACATTGTGTACCGAAGATAAACTCAGAGGTAAAGCCACTCGCTAAGAAACTAATCCAACTTTCTCCAGAATTTCATATGGTCCAATAAAACTAGGACTCAGATTTCCTTTCTTACCAAATCTCATCACACTTTTCCAAGGAGAACCTTGAGAAAAACATTATCACCTACCTCGAATGATAGATCCTTCCTCTGGTTATCCGCATAACTCTTCTGTCTTCTCTGATCTGTTCTCATGTGCTTCTGAATCAATTGAACTTTTTCTGCCATCTCTTCTACCAATTCTGGTCCCATCAGCTTCCTTTCACCCACTTTATCCCAAAATTCTGGAGTTTGACACCGCTTCCCATATAATTCCTCAAATGGTGCCATCTGTATACTGGAATGAAAACTATTGTTATAAGAAAACTCAACCAAAGAAAGATGTTGTTCCCAACTTCCCTGATAATCCATCAAACAATCTCGTAGCATATCCTCCAAGTTCTGAATTGTTCGTTCTAACTGCCCATCTGATTGCGGATGAAAAGATGTACTAAAATATAATTCAGTAGCCAACGACTTTTGAAGGCCTTTCCAAAAGTTATAAGTAAACCTGGGATCACGATCGGACACAATGGAGTGAGGAACTCCATGTAACCTGACTATCTCTTAAAGATACAAATGGGAAAGTTGATCTAGGGAAAAATTATCTCATATAGCTAGGAATTTAGCAGATTTAGTCAAGTGATCAACAATAACCCAGATTGCATTATTACCTCTAGATGTCTTCGGTAATCCCACGACAAAATCCATGGATATATTTTCCCATTTCGACTCTGGCACTTGTAAAGGATGAAGAATCCCTTTAGGTAACTTCTACTCTTCTTTAACCTGCTGACAAGTCAAACACTTCACAGTAAAATCATCAATATCTCTTTTCATTCTATCCCACCAGTAATACTCCCGCAGATCCCTGTACATCATAGTACTGTCAGGATGAACTGAAAATGGGGAACTATAAGCCTCACATAACAACTCATTATTAAACTGTTAATCACCAAGGACACATAATCTCTTCCCAAACATCAAAACACAATCATTATCAATGTTGAATTCAGGAAACTTACCCTTCTGAACTATCTCTACCTTTTTCTACAACTCACTGTCTTACTTCTATGCTTGCTTGATTCTGTTTGATAGGGATGATCTCATTGATACCTGAAACAAAACAGAATAACATCCTACACCAACAACTTCTATTCCAAAGTTCATCAAATAAAAAACCAAAGGATCTCATTCCAAATGTAACATGGTTAATGAAGCATTAATTTTTCAACTCAAAGCATCAGCCACTTTATTCTCTTTTCTCGGATGGTAATGAATTGTACAATAATAATCCTTGATTAATTATAGCCATCTGCTCTATCTCATGTTTAATTATTTCTGAGTGAATATATACTTTTAACTTTTTTGATCAGTATATATTTCACACTTTACTCCATACAAATGATTCCTCCAAATTTTTAAAGCAAAAACAACATCAGCTAATTCCAAATCATGTGTAGGGTAATTTACCTCATGAGTTTTCAACTGACATGAAGCATAAGCAATTACCTGATCATTCTTCATAAGTACACAACCAAGTCCCTTCAACGAAGCATCACTGTATATATCAAACTCACCATTCCTGGAAGGAAGTGCCAAAACTGGAGCATTCACCAATCTTCTTTTCAACTCTTGAAAACAATCAACACATTCTTTTGTCCATATGAACATAACAACCTTACGAGTTAGCTTAGTCATTGGACTAGATAACCGTGAAAACTTTTCAACAATCCTTCGGTAGTAACTTACCAAACCATGAAATCTACGGATTTCAGTTACATTTGTGGGTCTTGGCCATTATTCAACAACTTTTGTTTTAGCATGATCAACAGTTATGTCATCTTTTGAAACAATGTGACCCAAGAATGAAATTTGTTGTAACCAAAACTCAGAGTTTCTGAATTTTCCATATAGTTTCTTTTCTTTTAAGGTTTGCAAGATAACCCTAAAATGAATTTCATGCTCCTCTTTACTTTTAGAAAACACCAAAATATCATCAATGAAAACAACCACAAACTTATCCAAGAACTCATGGAAAATTATATTCGTAAGGTCCATGAATATAGCAGGTGCATTGGTTAACCCAAAAAGAATAACAACAAATTCATAATGGCCATATATAGTATGGAACGCAGTCTTCGGAACGTCTGCTTCTTTTACTTTCAACTGATGTTACCCCGACCTCAAGTCAATATTCGAAAAATACTGAGCTCCCTGGATCTGATCAAACAAATCATTGATATGAGGCAAAGGATACTTGTTCTTAACCATAATATTATTCAAGGCCTTATAATCAATGCAAAGTCTCATTGATCCATCTTTATTTTTAACAAACAAGATAGGATCACCCCATAGTGATGTTCTAGGTCGAATGAAACCTATATCTAATAACTCCTGCAATTGTTTCTTTAACTCTAAAAGTTAAACTTGATTCATTCGATAAAGGGGTTTTGAAATTGGCTTAGAATGAGGAACTAAGTCAACAGTAAATTCAACTTCCCGATCATGAATAATACCAGGCAAATCATCTGGAAAAACATCAAGATACTCATTTACCACTGGCACAACATTAATCTGAACAGTTCCTTTATTTTCAACAATATGTGAAAGGTAACATTCATTTCCATATTTTACTATTTTGTCAACTTCCTGATATGTTATCAAAATAAAGGGTTCATTATTGTACACAAACTGAAAATCCTTCTGAAAAGAAACCATTGTAGCTCTGCAGTCAATCTTAGCATGATAAACAGAAAGCCAATCCATGCCCAAAATAACATCAAACTCTACTAGAGGCAAAACAGAAATGTTTGCGGGTAGATTCTTTCCACACACAAGAATAAGAAGGTTCTTATAATTCGTTTTTGTCTCAACGTTCCCTCCGGGTGTTTTTACCATAAGTTCAGGGATCATATCTTCAGATGTAATTTCCAATTTAATAGAAAACTTATCAAAAATGAAAGAATGTGTAGACCCTGAATTAAACAACACATTGGAATAATCTGAACTAACAAACAGTGTACCTGATACTACTTCATTCGATGGCCCAACATCTGCTGAAGTTGTAGCAAAGGATTTCACCACCCCTTTCTACTTGTAGTCTGGATACTTTCCCCCAGTTGAGTTCTTCATTGGACACTCGTTTTCATAAAGACCCATTTCATTACACATAAAACATCGTACCGTTGGCTTTTCATTGACTGCTTGATCATATTTCTTACAGTTAAGAGCAATATGACTAGACTTACCACACCGAAAGAACTTACCATACTTGGATAAACATTCTCCCGGATTCATTTTACCACACTTCTCATAGGATGGATATTTGGGTTTCTTACCTCCTTGCTTCTTTGATGAATTCTTCCCCTTTTCCCGCCAACTGGACCACTTATTCTGTTGTTTTTCATAGAACACATGATCATTGGAAAACTCCATTTCCACCTTCTCCACACATCGAACAAGTTTTTCATAACTTTTGAACTCATGAGAAGCTAAAGACCTTCGATAAATTGCCTTTAACCCTGAGTAAAAACGGTTTATTTTACTATCAAGATCTTGTATGAAGATTGGAGTATACCTTCCGAATCGATTGAAATTTTCTTCATAAGCAGCCATTGAATCATCCTCCTGCCTCAATTATAGGAACTGTTTTTCCATCCTAAGATGAACCACCTTAGGAAAATATTTCTCAAGAAACATACCTTTGAATTCGTCCTAGTGAAGATCCTCAATCTCATCACTATCCCTGATATTTTTCACCATCTACCACCACTGATCGGCTTCAACTTCAAAACGGTAAACAGAAAGACTAGCCTTTTGATGTTCTAAGCACCCCATGACATCAAAAATCTTCTCCAGTGCTATAATCCACCCTTCAGCATGCACGGGGTCAGATGATCCTCTGAATGATGGGGGATGTTGCCCCATGAAATGTTCCACCACTGACATGTTCCTCTGTGGTTGATCTGGCTAATCTCGTGCATGAATACCACCACCATTTATAGTCTGAGTCAACTGTGCCATCACTACAACAAACTGTTCAGTTCTGATTCTGACCATCTTAGGTTGCTGATTTGGAAGGTTGTCTTCCTCCTAATGTCGTCCCAACATAGCTTCTTTGTTTCCTCTGAGGAAAACCATTCTGAACACAGAGATATCTTAGGTGAACCAACATGGTAATCTTTATATGCTATATCATTTCATTCATACCATAAATTAACTTATAATTTAACTATTTTCTAACTCCTAAAGTTTTCTAAACTTACCTCTGATACCAACTATAAGGCCCCATCCTTAAACATCTCTTAATATTGAATTAAATGAAAAATTCACAATGAGGATCTTCTCAGGTTTAGTGTTTTAGAGAATTAGAACATAACTACTACATCTCAAAAGATTACAAAGTAGACACTTCTATTATGTTTCCATTGAATAAAAAAACTCTTAAAAAGAAACATGTATAGTTCTATGTTTTATATAGCATGACATTCCCTTGATCCCATCCATGACCTTATTCCACATTAGTTCCAATGAAAAACATTTCAAAAAAACATGGGGTGAGCATAAAGATCTTAGTAAGGGATACGCAAAGAATGAAAACAGTTAATTTATCAAAACAACAAGTAAACCATGTATACTTTATCAATGTAATACTTTTCACATTTATGAAGTAATAAAAACTCTTCATTTAATAAAAGATCATTACTTACCCTTTTATAACCAAAATATTACCATAAAACCCATAACAATATCACATAACATATAAAGGTAACTTGGGACATAAACATACTTAAGTGGAATAACCATACGGTCGACTTCCACACATATCACTTAATGGAATAGCCATACACCCAACTTCAATACATACTTAATGGAATAGCCATACGGCCAACTTCCATACCCAATGCATTGGAGTTTATAACGTAACCACCCGTCCTGGTATTCACGGCACCACCCGTCATATGGTTTCTTACGTAACCACCCGTCAAATTTCCAAGTACCATTATAAAATTCATAAGTCATAAAACAAATATAATGGAAAGAAAAAATTTCCACAATTTGATCACAATATATCACATAAATATATTGACACAACAAATCCATTATAAAAAACTGTTTTCGATACCAAAATACATAAAAGAGTATATGGTATTTATTTCATTTTACAAAAAACATTACAGCTTTTTCAGGAAGCCAAAGACAAAATAATACATGCGGCGGCGGAAAAGGTCATTGTCACCGCGTACGTTAAAAGAAACATTCCTTTTTTTCATTTTGTAAAATGCTTCATAGAAAAAGATTCCTTTTGTATAAAAGTAAAAGTCAAAGGATTTTATACACTGTATAAAAGAAAGTTGTTTATAAGACGAAATATGACTCAATGAAAGGATATTGAGACGAAGTCCCTTACCTCGGGTCCGACTTGACTTGGTCATTCTTTAATCTCTTGAAAAATAAACATGAGTTAATTTATACTTGCTTAAGAACCTTTTTCAAGTTTATTATTACTTTTATATCACTTATTACCAAGTTATAAACATTATGTAATCATTTATGTTAATAATGTTTGTTTTGTTGATATTTGGTTCTTAAGTCGAAAGTGGACTACTTACAATTACATGTTATTCGTGTGGTCAAAGGTTATTTATATCCAGAATGACATTCCTGATTTGGATATTATATATATCATATATATCCCGCATATACATGTATTTATAATATTACATAATCATTTAGAGGTAAGAAATGAAATGCACCGTTCATGGAGACGGTAATCCATACCTACGCATGAACGCTACATTCATTTCTTTGTCATATTAATGGTATTAAAACAGAATGAGAGGTATTTATATTTTAATTCCATAATTATATTCATCATTTATATGTATCACTCATCATATATGTACATTACATTTGGGGATAAGAAATGAAATGCACCGTTAATGGAGACGGTAAGTCGTACGTACGCATGAACGCTACTTTCATTTCCATTTCATAATTTTATAGAATAGAATCATAATGATATAAAGGTATATTATGATTCCTGTGTAATATCATATATAATATCATAAATCCATCTTTTATACGTCCCGCATATGGTATTAATGAATCAAATCACTTTGAGGGGGCGGTAGTCCGCACTTCCTGAAATGAAGATATCGCGTTTATCCATAATGGAAACCATAAAGGAATGCCCAAAATGAAAAATACAGAAGCTTAAGGAAAACATAAATATATTATATAGCATATACAAATATAGTGTCATCTTAATGGCCACCATTGATGTTGTTAAAATAATGTTGAACAATCGTCGTTTCGGGAGGCAGAAATTTTCCATCCACGGAAACAGTATGTTCATTAACCATTATATGTAGGTGTGTGTAAGTGTGGCTTGAATCCTACTTATAAAATAATCCTATTATATTGAAGATACTGTAGTTGTTACAAATGAAATAAAATAAAAAGATTTTAGGGGGTTGGGGAAGCAAAATAAAACAAAAGGACTCAAATGAAGACATTACCATAAAATCGGGTAACTCTCTTTGGTTTGAGCTCAAAAACATCCTTGGGAAGACTTCTTCCCAAATTGAGGATTCAGGGAGTAATATAGGGAAGTGGAGAGAAAAAATGGGTAGGTTTTGAAAGAGCCAAAGGCTTTGGAAATGTTGGTAAGGAGGTAGAGGTGGGGGCCTTTTATAATAGGAGAGGAGGGGCACTCTTGGAAAGGTATAAAATGTACCTTTATTTTCAAATGAGTTTCGGATTTTAATGGTCCCACATTGATCTTTTTCAAGGATAAGGTGATAAGGGTTCGAAATCCACCTATAAAATAGGTTTTTTACATGTTTAGGTCTTGAATTATACATTGTCTTTCCATTTTATTTAAATCCTTTATTAATGAGGTAATCGCTGCATCATCATGATGTCATAAATAATTTAATAAAATTAATGTCTAAAAATTATAAAAAAATATAATGATGTAGGAAATTTTTTTAGATTTCTAATGAATATTTATAGTCCAAATTATCATTTATGTAGACAAAATTAAAAATATTTTACTTTGATGATACATTCTTTGTCAAATTTATCATTCTTTAAAAATAAAAAGATAAAAAGTCACTTTCTCACAAAAGTGATTCCATGGGGCCCCCATGTTTGGAACAAGGCATCCCATGGTCGGCCAAGAGACAACCAGTAGATTTAGGACACATTTTGTGGTCTTTTTGTATTATTATGATATCATTTTATTATCTTTAACTACCTGATTACTCATTAATCAAGATAATTAAATATAATTACCATCGTTACTATTCATAATGTCAAAAAATAAAAGAGTCTTAATTACATAATTTGAACCTTCTGATTCCAAATATGTAATCCATTTTACCAAATTCCATACACATAAATTGAAATAATTTATTTAAAAATAATTCCCATTGTCAAAACAAATAGCTGGTTTTTTTAAAACAATATCTATGAAAAGTTTGGCATTAGTTTATGACCAATTCCAAAGTGAAATTAATCCTAATGACCACAATTGGATTAAATGGTAAAAATATATTCATATTACACTTTAATACCAATCAAAAGGATAATCTAACCATATAATTAAATAAAATGAAAAATCATTTTTGATGTAAAATGCAGTATTTTTCACTATTCATTAAAAAATGAACATTGTCAGAAAAATACCAAAAATTTATCCAATGTATATTTAAATGTCCCAATCATAATGAATATGTTTATTATGACAAATATAGATTATAAAATTGTCAAAAGTTTGATTTAAAAGGGGTTTTCCATCAAAAGGCTGTAAAACAATCTTTTAAGAATATTAGTGTATTCCATGCATAAGATTGTATTTATTTTCATTTTAAGCCTCTAAAACACTATCTTAATCATTAATAGACATAGATAAAAATATCTATTATTCATTAATTACTTGGGATGTTACAATTTATTCGGGAACATGACAACAATGATAAACTATGGTCACATTTCCCGCAAATGACGCTATGTCCCTCCATGAAAGATGCAACCCAACCATGGTAACAAAAAAAATAAACTCCATCAGAATGATAGAGATCAGAGTCAAAAACATACTATAATATTAAATTAGTAAAATATATTTATTAGATATAAGTATCAAGCTATGAGGATTAACTCAACTTTAATTTCTATGGATCAATTCTAAGAAGTCATGGTTTGATTACCTATGGAAGGGGCTTTAGAGGCATTACAAAATATCTCTTCATTGACTAGGGATCAATCGATAATATTTGGAGAAAAGTGGCTTCATAGGGGCTAAAATTATTTATAGTAATTATATAAAACAAAAAACCATGGTGAAAACCCATAACCCCACTTCAAAACCAATTGAAATGTGAAGGACTATGGTAAAATGAAATGGGCCATGCCATGATTAGCTTGGTCAAACCCTCATTCGTAAAACATATTTTAGGTCCTATAAGAGGAGAAGATGGACTAAAGAAAAGATGAAACCATCATTTTATAGAACCCAAAAACCCATGATGTAAACTATGGTAGTTCCTTGTTCCATACAGAATAGGTTTAAAATTTTGTATGAACTCCCCTAAAACCCATATATCGCAACAGGCCTCCCTATGCTGTTGAAATAAACTCTCTAGAGAAGGGTTATCTCATAGCCTATCCCCATGACACATACAATCCAAATATGTAATTGGCATCCAAATCCTTCTCCAAGTACCCTATAATATATTAAATCTCTCCACACAACAATTTATTACCTTATAGAATAGTATATCCCACCATGTAATAGAATACATTTCACCTTAAATTCTATAATTTATCCATTGTTTCCTCCCCAAGTCTCTTATCAGAACCTCAAACACTATAAAAACATAACATAAAGGGCTACTGGGATATATAACCTTAAAATATATATCCATAATAACCACTACACTCAAACTTACCAATCATTGTAAGAAAATAGATAACACACTGTTCAATAAAAATCCTCAATCATATCATAATATACCACCTAAAGAATTTTTCATAACACCCACTACCAAAAACCATATCCAAGATAAAAAATAATTCAATTCAACTACCATCCCCAAAAAAAATCAAAAAAAACACATCATGAATTCCAATATCAGACAAGGAAAAAATTTCTATAGTGAAGTGTACCAAAGTTCCCATTAAAAATCATGATTCTAGATGAATTTATTACCCCTATGATATGAAACAAAATCATAGTAACATCATCTCTCAAAACAGATTCATTGTCGTATTTATGTGTTTATACATTTCTAAAAGGATTATTAAATAGATAATTCACAATATTAAAAAAATTAATATCCATGGAAATGAATTTTATAAATAGAAGAAAACTAGAATCAAGAATATAATAAATTTAATAGAAATAATTAAAGAAATGTGAAACACTACCTTCACATTAATTTAATTAAACATTGATTATTTTCATTGGTATTAAAAAACTTTTCTTCAACCAAAAAGAATAAAATAAATGTTAGAAACACATTACACAAAATAATAGACATCTACAACAACCTATTTAATAGTAGCAATGTATTCTACTACACAATATGAAGAGGTGACGAAAATTCCACAATTGTTCAAGGGAAGCCTCAATAAACCTAACCATAAATAGTTTTTTATCAAAATCAAGACATAACACCAACAATTTGTACTAGAACTATTACAAGGTACATCCACAGAATAATGGAATCTAAACCAGGTGGGTAAGGGAAGGAAATCACCTTGGATCATCAATAATCAATATCCCATAGTTGAAGATTAGAGATAGTCAATAGTTCTCCACAATATATCACATAATATATTTTGAATCATCCAAGGGTGGAGAGAATCACCGTAAATATAATGGAAATAATAGTGGAAATAAAATTTATATCCATTCTAGAAAAACAGAAGTCATTGGTGCAAGGGTATAATCCATATTGAAATAGTTCATATTTTCACAAAACCACAGTGAAACACTATCACGACCCGTCCTCGGGAGCCATGTCGTGACTACCCCAAGCCCGCCTCCCATAGGCCAGTGGCTAGTGACTAGAACCAAGATGTAAATCTTGACAAAAAGGGGAATGCATTGCCTTCCTAAAGTAAACAAACACCCCTGAGTAAGAAAGAAGAAGTAAACACTAAGTATAACTGGGTAGAATAGTATTTGTGGAAAGTAAATGGGCCAGAATACAAACCCAAACTAAAAGAAAAGTACAACTGGAAAGAAGTACAACTACTAAAAGTAACGTATCAACGTCGAGACGTCCACTGGAAGTCCCACCTGATGGGTGGGTACAGATAGCCTCCTCAGTTCCTCGGGTCCAGTCGTCTATTCCATGTATGTCCTGCCCAGTGGTCCACCTCTAGGTACTGACATGCTACACAAGCCTCAACCACGATCAGCGTTGTCCTTCGTCTGCATCCAACACAACGTAGTGCGGGCATAGCCCGTGGAGGGGTGAGTATACGCTACTCGGTAGGGAACCTGATACCTGCGAAGGTCTCCCAGAATCCACAAAGGATAATCCACAAAGTAATGATTCAATCACAAAGTAACAACCAACACTACTTACGTATATAACCATACATATACCTATGTCATCAATTCCAGTTCGTCTCCAACATCTGATCCCATGTTTGATCACATCCACACAGGATAGTACAACCCAAACCACACAGGAAAGCACAACACATTCCACATAGAAAAGCAAGTAAATCATATCGAAGATAATGATTGAAAATCAAGACTCATCTCACACAAGATTTATTCAAGATGGTGAAAACATAGCTACTGGAGAACTCCTCTTCTATCGATTATAGTGGGTCTGCCGCTACAACCAAGAGCTATCCACTAACCATGGACTACTGAAGTACTCCCCCTGTCAAGTACTGTTGGCCTGCTGCTACAACTGAGCGCTTCCCACCATGGGTCTGCTGCTACAACCAAGCGCTACCCCTCATAGCCTACAGAGGTAGCCCTTCTGTTGAGTACCATGGGTCTGCCACTATAACCAAGAGCTCCTCTGCCGTGGGTCTGCCTCTACAACCATGCCCTCCACACTGGGCTATCCAAAACACTCCGAGTCGATCGATCAGCAGTCGTTAAGTCTCAGACAGCTCTAGGGTTACATAAGGAATAAAAATACAGTAGTCGTCGCTTCCGAACCCATGGAGTATCACCGTATGGTTGTCGTCGTCGTCGAACCCACAAAGGATTCACGTACGGTTGTCATCGTCATCAAACCCACGCAGGATATCGGTACGAAGGTCTACACCATCTAACCCATAGATGCTGGGAAACTCCTCCTCTATCGAGTACAGTGGGCATGCCTCTACAATCAAGCGCTTCCCACTAAACTTGGACTCTTGTAGTACTCCACCTGTCGAGTACTATGGGCCTGCTGCTACAACCAAGCGCTTCCCACCATGGGTCTGCCGCTACAACCAAGAACTCCCCCCTCATAGCCTATAGAGGTACTACATCTGTTGAGTACCGCGGGTCTGCTACTACAACCAAGCATTCCTCCACCGTGGGTCTATTTCTACAACCAAGCCCTCCCCACTGAACTATCGAAACACTCCGAGTCGATTGATCAGTAGTCGTCAAGTCTCAGCCAGCTCTAGGGTTTCCACACACAGCACGCTCGTTTCCGGGAGGGTCCGCACTACGAGCCAAGGGTTCGATACATCAACTGACACGTAGACCATCATTGATGTATCACAGTGTTTCGTCATGTCAATAGGAACACAACGCAACAGACGGCGCATCAATCAGACGCCCGGTCTGAGAGTTATTGGTGTTTTCGTTCCAGGGGCCCCCTTGGTTTTTAAGTCAAAACCAACCTTACCGCACTCCAACTGCGTCCAAACCACAATCAAAGTAATCCAAAATGTCCGCCTCACTATGATAAATCCAAAAAAGTCGAAATCACGTCAATCGGACGTCCGGAGCTCAAGTTATAAGCCTTTCCGCTCCGAGGGCCCTGTTGGTTTTGTGTTCGAACCAACCTAGATATACAAAAATTTTCTAAAACATTGAGTGTAATATACAGAAACGACCGTATCGATCCATGGATCGCATCGCAACTGACGGTGCATAGATCAGAGGTCATTAGCCCAGGATATGGGCAAAAGAACAAACATGTTGGGTTTGAGGGGGTTTTGGGCCCGAGGCCGACCCGGCCTGAGACCCCCTGGGTCAGCCCGAACCGGGTCCAGGTCCAGCCCCTTATGGTGCGGCCTGTCCTGGCCTGGTTTGGCCGGTTGGCCGGGTGCGGGTGCGGGTGCATCCACTCTGGCCAGCTCGGCACAGACTGAGCCGCCATGGAAGGGGGGGGCGTGCCACCCCCCTGATTGAAACCGCGACCCCCCACGTGGGGCACGCTCTCTTTGGTAGCTGGGGGTTACGACCTTGGTCATCCCTTCGAAATGGCCGGCCCGGTCCAGCCAGCCGGTGCTGCCGCGGGACCCCACAGTCCCACCACTCTGAGGTGCCGTCGGCCGGCGGTTCCGGCCGCCCCGCCCTGCACTGTCGCGGCTTTGAGACGCGACCTTTTACGACCGGCGCGGCCCGACGGCGCCGCGCCCCACGTCCACGGCCCGCCCCGGCCGCGGCCCTTTGTGGTTCTCCATCGCGGCGCAATGGCACCACACCCCTTTTCTGAGGCCTGACTCTGGCTGCAGATTCTTTCGGTCTCAACGACGTGGCATGATAGTGCCGCGCTTTTTCGCTGAATTCCTCTATGTTTCCACGCGGTGTCATTGCACTGTGTCGCCTTCTTTCGAGATGCAACGAACAACATCAAAGGGGAAGGGGGTCAGCTATGTTTGTATGGTCCGACCTCCTCCCATTAAAATGATAACCGGCGGCACCAAAATGAAAGACGAAGAACTGCACGAATAATCATGAACAAAAATTCCAAACCCCTACCTCAATGAAGTCGTCGAACGATGTTTGTCGCCGGAATGGGATGTCGTGGAACACGGTGTCACGGAAGATGATCGTTGGGGTCGCGGTACACGACATTGCAGAGAAGAGGACCGTCGGTGTCACGGTACATGTCGTCGCCTCGACGATCTCCGATGAATCAGTGTTATTCATCGTCCTTCATCGGAGGTCGGCGTTCTTCGTCGGAGACGGTGTGTTTTTCGTGTTCTTCAAGGTGGAAGATGAATATTCCCAATCTTGAGAAAATCATCTCCAGCCTTCTTGCACAATGAAATGACCCTTAAAGAAATAAGACTTTGTCTTATTTAATTAACACACACAAGCCAACATTCAATTCAAAATTCAAAACAAATCCAAGAATTGATTACATTGAATAACTTAATTCAATTCATTAATTAAGAGAGTTGACTTGGTATTTAAAAGGGGTGCGAGTGAGTTACATATTAAATCCACGAGAGGGAAGTTAAAATTGATTTTAAGGGGTGGGGATCATTTGGGCCCCACTTCACTAATATCCCACCTAGTGGAGTTAAGAAATTAGTGGGTCCCACTCCAACCACCAAGCATAGGCTTAAACTACCTAGAATAGAAATAAAATTGTAGAACAATATTTTTTTTCATTCTTTAGTTAACCCTTTATTTAATAACCTCACCCAAGCAACGCGACTACGGAAAAGGTGTTCCTAAGAAATTAATGACGCTGCAATTCCATCGGTGCCCTCGGATTTCGATTCCGAGCATCGGTTCAAAAGTTAGGAAAACCTGCTCGTTTGTTTACTGAACGTACCCGAGCTAAACTTCGAAAATTGATTTCAGGCACACCGGGCCTCGGAATCAGGTGCCGTCAGAAACTGCATTCTTGTAAAATCCAAATGAAAATTAATAAAAAAAATCCATTTATATTTACGGGTCATTACATTACTCCCAGTTTAGGGATTTATGTCCCCGTAAAGCTATAACACAAACTAGGGACACAAAAGTGGTACTGAGCACACATCTGAGCCTCCCGCTCTCCGATGCTCCCCTGTAGATCCTCGTGCTGCCACCTAATGCGCACTAGAGGTATCGACCGCCCACTTAGGACCCGATCTTTTCAATCCTCGATCTCCACCGGGACCTTCGAAACATTCTCCCAGTTATCGATGTCCTGCTCCCCGTGGTCGATGATATGCGTCGGGTCGTGCACATATCTCCTCAGCTGAGATACGTGAAAGACTTCGTGCTCCCAGTGCAGCTGAGGTGGAAGGTCTAGGCAATAATCCCCCTCGCCTGTCCTGTTGAGGACCTCGAAGGGTCCGATGGATTGCGAAGATAACTTACCGCCTCAGCCAAATCACCGTAATCCATATCGATGTGAGACCCATAAGAAAACATGGTCGCCATCATATAACTCTAGTGGTCTCCGCCTCCTGTCAGCATAAGACATATGTCGGCTCTGAGTTGTCCTCATCAGCTCCTGGATGACCTGGACCTTCTCTGGTCCTACAAGAGCTACTAAGATTTCATATTTTCCGATAAGAGAAATCAGGTCTCATCCTCAGTATAAACCACATTCTTCGCCTAGTATAGTCAATTCGGACATGGATGATACTAATCAATACCAAGGATGACGTCGTAAGGCCTCGACGCTACTACCAAGAGATCCAAAAGTTATTCTCGCCTCCATGGGTTGAGTCACACTGTCGGCATCAGTTTGTGGTCAATGGGTCTCCTCCAGTAGGTATCTCAGAAGTGAGGGTCAAGTCATTGGTTTTTAAATCCAAACTTCTTAGTAACAACATAAAGAGAGGATAGGATAGTAAAAATCACAAAGAAAGGTGTCTTTTATATCTGCATCTCAAAGTACAAAGACAAATACAACCACAACATCAAAAAAGGCAATATGAACCAACAACAAGGCCTCTATGCCTGGAACTAGTTTCGCTAATGTCCGCTAGCTTCTGGAGCTCCATAGTCAAATGCCTCAGCTGCCTGATGCTGAGCTCTTCCATGTACACAAGTTCCATGCGGTCGGGGTGGACCTCCCGGAGGTGGTGTTGGAAACACCTCGAAGCGTCGTCCACCTCCAGCTGCACGGCCATCTCCCATGCCTCGGTCTCCTGCTACTTGCGATCTGCCCCGATCGAACCTCTGCCTCTACATGGGAGGTCCCTCGTTTATCCGCTGGTCATCTGTATGGCGGGTCGGCAAGTCATTTGCCATGTGACCAACCTCACCTCAGGAGTAACACTGTCCACTCCTGGTAAGTCATTCTCCACCCCGGATTCCCCGCACACACGATCCTGTGTCATGCGTTCGATCACCTGTAGGTCTGGTCCTCTTAGAAATCTGCGTCATTTGTCTACTTCCTGCTGTAGGAGACTCGGCCGCATGCTGGCTAGTGGTGGGTCCTGCTGCTGGAGACTGCTCAGCAAGGAAACTCTCCACCAAGAGGGCTCGCTCCAACACCCCTTTCTGCGTCGGGATTCTGTGAGAAATAGCTGAAGCTATAATATCTCGCCTGAGCCCCTACTAAAAGGTTCGGGCCCTGAATAACGGGTCTCGTACCATATCTGTAGAGTAACACAAGAGATCGGTGAACCTCACCAAATACTGTGCCATCATCTTGCTACCCTACTAAAGATGAAGTATCTCTTGTATTCGCACCGCTCGAAGGGTGGCTTGTACAAACTCTGCCCGGAATAGGATCTCGAAGTCTACCCACAGAAGGGATGCCTCGTCATGCACCTGGAGCATCAAGCTCCACCATATGCCTACTTCTGCGTGTATGAGGCTCGCTGCAAGGATCAGCATGAGGTCAGATGGTGTCCTCACTAACATGAAAACTCGAACTACAGCCTCCAGCCAATCCTCGGCTGCCTGAGGGTCCGTCTCCCCACTAAACCTAGGTGGTCTCTGTCACTGAAACTCGTGCAGTGCACTAAGGCGACGTGCACTCTCAGCAATTGGGGCTGGCGGCATCGGTGGCTCGGCGGGTATTGGTATCGCCAGTGCCTCCGCTGAAAAAGGGCCCTGCACCGAGGCCTCATCGCTTGGTGGGTGGTCATCTCGCACAATGCTCTAAACCCTAGCTGGATGCCATCATGGGGACATTCTAAAAAGAATTAGTTTTGCCACGGTAAAAACAATATACCTGTTGAGTTGACACAATGTAATCACAATGAAAACCTTTTAAACAAACATGAAATCAATGATTTCGTGCATGGAGTCGGAAATCAGAAGTCATGGTCCTGGTGTACAGATACGTCGATCGCCGGATCAACACTGGACTCCCTAGACTGATAACCACACACAATACCCTTAACATTATTGCTTCACATAGTTGAATGATCAGAGTCCTGAGTTCTACAGTAGAACCGAACCTCCCTCTGATAACAATTTGTCACGAACCTTCCTCGGGACCCGTGCCGTGGTTACCCCAAACACACCTCCCATAGGACAGGGGCTGGTGACTAGCACCAAGGCGTAAATCTCGACAAAAAGGGGAAGACATTGCCATTATAAAGTAAACAAACACCACAGAGTAAGCAAGCAGAAGTAAACACTAAGTAATACTGGGAACAATAGTAATTTCAGAATGTAAATGGGCCAGAATACAAACCCAAACTGAAAGTAAAGTACAACTGGAATGAAGTAATGATACTGAAAGTAAAGCAGCAACGTCGGGCCATCCACTAGAATTCCCACCTGAAGGGTGGGTACAGATAGCCTCCAAACCTCCTTGGGTCCAGTCGTCCACTCGGTCCATGTCCTGCCTAGTGTTCCACCTCCAGGTACCGACTTGCTCCACATGCCTCAACCACGATCAGCGCTGTCTGTCATCTGCATCCAACACAACGTAGTGCGGGCATAGCCCGTGCAGGGGTGAGTATACTCTAATCAGTAGGGACCCTAAGACCCCCGAAGGTCTCCCAGAATCCACAAAGGATAATCCACAAAGGAAATATACAACCGCAAAATAACAACCAACACTACTTAGGTATATTCCCATACATATACCTAATTCATCAATTCCAGTTCGTCTCCAACATCCGAGCCCAAGTTTGATCATGTCCACACAGGATAGTACAACCCAAACCACACAGGAAAGCACAACACAGTCCACATAAGAAATAAAGTCAATCATATTGAAGATAATTATTGAAAATCAAGACTCAACTCACGTGGAATTTATTAAAGATGTTGAAAACACAGCTGCTTGAGAACTCCTCCTCTGTCGAGTACAGTGGGTCTGCCGCTACAACCCAGCGCTATCAACTAACCTTGGACTGCTGAAGTACTCCCCATGTCGTGTACTGTGGGCCATCTGCTACAACCAAACAAGTTCTACCATGGGTCTGCCACTGCAACCAAGTGCTCCCCCTCATAGCCTACAGAGATACCCCTTCTGTTGAGTACCATGGGTCTGCCTCTACAACAAAGCGCTCCTCCGCCATGGGTCAGCTTCTACAACCAATCGCTCTCCGCTGGGCTATCCAAAACACTCCGAGATGATTGATCAGCAGTCATCAAGTCTCAACCAGCTCTAGGGTTTAATAATAAATGAAAGTAAAGTAGTCGTCACTGCCAAACCCACGGAGGATTGTTGTACTATTTTCGTCGTCGTCGAACCCACGGAGGATTCTCGTATGGTCATCGTCGTCGTCGAACCCATGGAGGATTCCAGTATGAAAGTCTACCTCGTCGAACCCATAGCTGTTGGGAAACTCCTCCTCTATCTAGTACAGTGGGACTGCTTCTACATCCAAGTCCTTCCCACTTAACTTGGACTATTGTAGTACTCCAACTATCGAGTACTGTGGGCCTGCTGCTACAACCAAGCGCTTCCCATGATGGGTCTCCCGCTACAACCAAGCGCTACCCCTCATAGCCTACAGAGGTACTCCTTCTGATGAGTACCGTGGGTCTGCCACTACTACCAAGTTCTCCTCCACCATGGGTCTTCCGCTATAACCAATCGCTCCCCACTAGGCTATCAAAACACTCCGAGTCGATCGATCAGTAGCCGTCAAGTCTCAGCCAACTCTAGGGTTTCCACACACTGCACGCTCGTTTCTGGGAGGGTTCGCTCCATGTGCCAAGGGGTCGATACATCAACTGACATGTAGACCAATGTTGATGTATCGAAAAGTTCTGTCACGTCAATAGGAACTCAACGCGATAGGCAGCATGTCAATCGAACGCCCGTTCTGAGAGTTATTGGATTTTTCCTTCGAGGGGTCTGGTTGGGTTTTTAGTCAAAACCAACCCGACTGCACTCCAACTATGTCCAAACCTCAATCGGATTAAGCCAAAATGTCCGACTCACTATGAGGAATCAAACAAAGTCGACGGCATGCCAATCAGATGTCTGGAGCTCAAGTTTTAGGCATTTCCACTCCGAGGGCCGTGTTGGTTTTGTGTTCGAACCAACCGTGCATACACAAAGTTCTCTGAAACCTTGATTGTAATATACCGAAACAACCGACTCGATCCAAGGATCGTATTTCAACTAATGGTGTGTCGATCTGAGGTCTGTAGCCCAAGATATGGGAAAAAGAACGAACCTGTACGGTTTTAGAGGGTTTTGGGCTCGGACTGACCCGACCCGAGACCCCCTGGGTCGGCCCGAACCGGGTCGACCCGAACTGGGTCTGGGTCCGGCCCCATAGGGCACGGACCGACCCAGTGGGTGTGGCCTGGCCCAACCGGCGTGGCCCAGCCCCGCCAGCGCGGCCCGGCCCGGCCTGGGCGGCCCGACCCGGTGCGGCCAGTCCGGCCCGGGCGACCGGTTGTCCTGGCGCGGGCGCGGCCCTGTGTGGCCAGTGCGGCGGTGGCCGAGCCGCCGCAGAAGGTGGGGGGGGGGGGGCAGGCTGCCCTCTGATGGAAACTAGATTCCCCACATGGGGGCTGCTCCCTTTGCCAGTCGAGAGTTACGACCCCCAGTCTTCCCTCCGAAAGGGTCGGCCGAGTCCGGCAGACCGGTGTTGCCGCCGCGGGACCCCGCGGTCCCGCCCCTCCGAGGTGTCGGCAGCCGGCGTTTCTGGCCGCCCCGCCCTGAACCGCCGCGACTTTGAGACACAGCCTTGTCTGACAGGCGTGGCACAACGGCGCCACGACCCTCCTCCACAGCCCGCCCCGGCTGCGGCCCTTCGTGGTTCTCTGGTGTGGCGCGACGACGCCATGCCCCTTTGCCGCGTCCCAACTCTGGACTGGGATTCATTCGGTCTCAACGGCGTGGCGTGATGGCGCCGCGCTTCTTCGCCGCATTTCTCTATGTTTCTGCGAGGCGCCGTTGCACCAAGCCGCCTTTTTTCGAGCCACAACGAACAACATCAAAGGAGGAGGAGGGTCGGTCGTGTTCGTACGGTCTGACCTCCTCCCGTTAAAATGAAAACAGGAAGCCCCAAAATAAAAGACAAAGAATGACAAGAATAATCATGAACAAAAATTCTAAATCCCTACCTCGATGAAGTCGTCGAATGAGGTTTGTCGCGGGAAAGGGACGTAGCGGAATACAGCGTCGCGGAATAGGATTGTCGGTGTCGCGGTACACGATGTCGCGGTACACAGCATCATGGAGAAGAGGATCGTTGGCGTCGCAGTACATGGTGTCACATCTTCGATCTTTGAGGAATCAGTGTTATTCGTCGTCCTTCGTCTGAGGTCGACGTTCTTCATTGGATACAGTGTGTTCTTTGCGTTTTTCAAGGAGGAAGATGAGGATTCCCAGGCTTGAGCAAATCCTCTTCAACCTTATCGCACAACGAAATGACCCTTAAAGAAATAAGACTTTGTCTTATTTAATTAACACCTAGAATCCAACATTCAATTCGAAATTCAAAAGGAATCCATGAATTGATTACATTGAATAACTTAATTCAATTCATTAATTAAGAGAGTTGACATGGTATTTAAAAGGGGTGCAGGTGAGTTATATATTAAATGCATGAGAGGGAGGTTCAAGGGGCTTTGAAGGGGTGGGGTTCTTGTGGGCCCCGCTTCACTAATATCCTACCTAGTGGAGATAGGATATTAGTGGGTCCCACTCCAACCACCAAACATAGTTTTAAACTACCTAGAATAGAAATAAAATTGTAGCACAATATTTTATTTCATTATTTAGTTAACACATTATTTAATAACCTCACCTAAGCAATGCAACTCATGAAAAGGTGTTCCTATGCAATTACCGGTGCTGCAATTCCATCGGTGCCCTTGGATTTCGATTCCAAGTACCAGTTCAAAAGTTAGGAAAACCTGCTCGTTCGTTTTCTGAACGTACCTGAGCTAAACTTTGGACATTGATTCCGGGCACACCGGGCCTCGAAATCAGGTGCCGTTAGAAACTACATTCTTGTAAAATCCAAAATAAAATTAAGAAAAAAAATTCCCTTGAAATTTATGGGTCTTTACAAACATGGTCACTTATGCCACAATGGTTCGAGGTGACAAAATTATCCATAAATCACACAACACATATCCTTATACAAAAAATGATAACCAAATAAATTTTGTAAATCTATGAAAATTCTATGATGTAACAATGATCTACATAGTACATAATCAATATTCATCTACACATCAACAATTTTTTATGATCATCCAGTCACAAGATCTCTTAAAATGATAGAATCCCTAAAGTCAACCCCCTTAACATCGATGATGAAATTTCTTTAACCCTGACACTGATAATTTTTATGGAAATTAGAACTTTCAATTGGTCAAAGACCACACCAAAACCCAAAGCCTACTATATAACAACACCAAAACGGATTGGAAAACAGAAGAAAACCACACATTTCTGACACAACAACCATTATCATCATGAAATATACCAAGCTAAAATATATCCTATCAGATAATTTCATATCATTTTTTTTTCTAAAAAACAATTTCATTACTTAATTTTCATCTCAAACAGCATCCCTCCTACCTCTATCCTCTTATTAGCATATCCGACATGCGAAACATTCTTTGTAATAGACCATGGTGGTCCATTATATTATAATGTATTATTTATTAGTTGTTTATAAAATAATTATTAATTTAAATTATATGTATTCAAGCTTTTATAGGCATGATATGATGAAGGATTTAGTTTTCTTATTCAATGACTATTTATTTTATTCATTTATTATCCTGAATTATGTAGTTAATTTTGATTTTCACATATCAAGTGTTTTTTTTCATGGAATTTTTACCTATATTATGTTAATTATTACCAGTTAGAGTGAATTTGGGTAAGACTAATCAATGTCTTATAGGGTGTTTTCTTGTCTATAAAAGTGAACGATTGCTATCTTTAGAACCAGGGTTCTTCTTTTAGATGTTATTGATTACATATGATTTTATAACATTGCATGAAATAATTTCCATTATATTATTCATATGATGTATTTTTTATATGAAATAAAGAACCTATAATGATTATGAAGAAAGGTATTTGGTTTTTTTAATGAAAATTAATTTCAATGGGATGTAAATTCGATGTGATATTTTTAAATAAAAATTTTGAAGATGAACTCTCGATGAATAAAGAATTTTATCCATTAATTTTTTAACATGATGAAATATTTATGTGATGTAAGTCACAAATTGGTGAAGAAAATAGGTTTTCTAAAATGCATAATCATTGATTGAAAAGAAAAGTGGTCTATATGAGGTCATTTTGGAATTTAACACTCTGGATGCACGTACCACTCAGATTTACTTCTGGAATCTAAATATATAAAAAGGGAGTGTCTTACTTGCATTAATTTAATTAATATTGATGCAATTTAAAGATATAGATATTTAAAAGAATCATGAAAATAATATAATGACTGATATGAACATAGTTAGGAAATACAAGAAGTAAAAGGTAATGAATTGTTAATTTGGAAGCATTTTATACAATAGTTTAAAAAAATTTATTTATGAAAAAAATGAATATACATTCGAAATTACATTAGTTAATAATAATTAAGGAGTTTAATTATAATATAGGTAAAATAAAGATAGTTCTAGATGATAAATAGATTTAGTTGTAAGGATTTATGTGTTTAAAGACTATTTATTGAATATATATTCATATATATAATTTTTTGAAGATAAACATATATAATAAGAAGGATAATATAGAGATCATGTCAAGATGAATTGTTTTCTGAAGTGGTATACAATGAAAATAACTCAGAAGTAATTTTGGAAGGTACTTTTTGAAAGTGGAAGTTGATTTTTGGATACTAATGTAAGGTGAATCCAAAATATGACTGATGGATATAGATTTAGATTTGAAAGAAAAAAGTTTGAGAAGCGGTATACTACATGTATATGAGTTGTGGTTGTAGACTATGTTATCATACACTATGTTAATATATGTGTGATTTTCCCTTATATTCCACTATCCCAGTTATATTAATGAAATTATTTTTGAGTCTATGGAATTTTGGCCCAAAATATATAAAAATTACATCTTCTTGTGATGTTGAGGATGTTCATGATGTTGAATACATAATGGAAAATTAGATAACACTATACTAATATATTGATGTTATAAAGATCACAATGGTTTCAATATATTGATTCATGATGAGCCAAGATGATGGTGTTATTGTGTGACTAAATGTGAATTATCAAGAAATTGTGAGATTTTGGGGAATTCTAATGAAAACTATGATGATTAAATCCAAATAGAATAAGAATAAAGTACTAGTATGAGAATATGGAAGAAGAATATGAATCAAAATAAGAATAATCATGACGCTGAAGGATCTCACAGGATGATGAAATTACTAGATGATTTATTTATATGAAATAATAATTGTAAAATATTTTATGAGAATCAGCAATAGTTTAACAAGAAATCACATGAGGATAATAATTTTCCTAATTCTAGAATATTGATATTTATGGAGAGTGAAAGATGATGAACTTCAAGAGTCTAGATATTAAATGATAAAAAGGATTTATAAGAATAATAAAAATTTTATTAAAGGAAAAAATAATGGAATGACCCTACAGTAAGTTGTAAACTTATCAAGACGGATGTGTAGAAATATATAGAAAAATTAGTACTGTTATAAACATTAATAATATTATGATGTAAGAACAGAAGTTTCATGCATATGTTGTAGAGTTAAAAAATAAATTGTTCATAACCCTACTGACATTTAAAAATATGTGGTAATAAATTTTTTATTATTAAAATTGGTTTTATGACATATTGGTTAGGTATTTAAATAAGACCTAACCTCATAACTGGAAAAAAATAGAATGCTGATGGCTAGGGTAATATCTAAGTATGGTTTTCTCTTATAATGATTGAATAATGGAATTACTTACATGAAGGTGGTCATTTAAAATTCAATTACACAAATTAATTTTTATTCCGCATTATTACAAAAATAAATTTTAGTGAATAAATAATTTTATTTCATGTAGATAAGAGGACATCAATGTTTTTATAACATTTGTGTTGTGTAATTTGATGAAATATAACATGATATTCCAATATATGGAGTTTAATAGATTATTTAAATTATAAAACCCAATGTGCCTGATATAGAAAAATGTTTTTTGTCAACATATCTTTGTTTTTAATTTTAAAGTACATGAATACATTGACTCATCAATAGTTATGAGATTCTAAAATAAATCATAAATTCTAACAGTTTATAACATTTCTATGGTGTAGATGTTATGATACATGAATTAAATGTGAAAGAACATCAATATTAATACTATATTGGTTTTGGAAGATTTAGATTTATATTAAATGTAGGAGGTAATACATTTAAATAATTTAATGATTTGTGGAAGGTCAACGTATTCTCAAGAGGTATAAGACATAAAGAAAATTTTTTGGTAAATAATGATATGTTCACACAATACTTTTAATTATTTATTATTTAAATATAAAACATGTGTCTCGGAGTAGACACCAACATAAAATGTAGTAGATGCTAACATATATATCAAACCTTATATAAATAATATGTATTATTCTATATTTTAATTTTTCATACATGTTGTTTGAATGAATTGGTGCATTTATAAAATCAAATCATCCAAATAGGTGTATAAATTCAAATATAAATTGGGGTAAAAGTTAAGGGAAATGTATTTTGTAATACATTTTTCCCTAATTCACCCCAATAAATATGATTTGTTGATCAATTGTAAAATTGAAGTGGTACCAAATGAAATCTAGGATTACTTTTATTATATAAATTTTATTTCCTAGTTTTTTATCTATTGAACAAGATGTTTATATTTGAAGAAGATTTAGGGTTTTTTCAGATGAAGAATTTAGTTCCCATCCCACTTTACATAAACATGGAGGTCTTAACCAATAATTTGAATGTTAGAGGAAAATAAATTTATAAATTTATCTAATGGAAAAGAGAGAATCACAACATAAATATAATCAAATCTATCTATTATCTTTTTAATCTATTTAAAATCATCCTAAATAAGAATTAGGATATAAACATGATGATCATAAGCTTTTTGAATTAATTGAATACATATAATATGATGCTAAAATATATCGTAAAAAATATGAATTTTTTTACACTTATATATTTGAGTTTAAAAGGGAGATATATGGTTTTATAATATATCTTAAAATTATTTGTGAATCTATATAGAAATAATTGAATAAAAAGATTCATGATTTCAACACTCTCATAAAACATGTTGAATCCAAAATGTAGACATCATTGGTATATAAATAATAATTCTCCATGGATGAAGAAATATAGAAAATGGAAATTAAAAAAAATATTATAAAATATAAACATGTTAATAAATGATCTAGTATATGGAATAAAATCAAAAATAAACCATTGGTGTTACGTAATTATCAGTTAGAGATCATGGATAAATGATTTATTATTATTGAAAATTATCAATAATAAACAAGTATGTTGTAAGAGGAATAGGTTGAGAATATATAAATGGAACATGAAGATGGTGTGAAATATTATGAATATTATAAGAACTCATTAATGTTGAAGTATTTTGTGTTATAGTTAAATATGATAAACCTGGAATTAAGTGAATTTGAATCTTCACTTGATGCTTAAAGAAGAACTACTACCTTGAATGTTTTTAAAATCATCCTTACTATTAAAGTAATATTTTTATTTGGAAAAAGATCATGAAATTTTATATGGATATATCCATTATATAATAATAAGAAAAGGTAATCCTTAATCCATAAAACTCTATTGGACCTAATATTATTTTCTTAAATTGTGTATGTTAGTGCTTACATTTTATATATACATGGGTGTAATAAAAAAAATTCAAAAAATATTTGAAAATTGTTCGGAGTAAATGAAAATAAAATTATTTCCCAATAAAATTAATTGAATATTTATTTATATGAAAATAGGATGGTACTAACACAATATATATTACTACTAATATAAATAAAAGTATTTTTATGATCTACTATTGGTGCACTGAAAATTATAGACATAAGGCTATTGAGAGTTGGTATTTAATATTAGTTTTTGAAATAAAAACAAAGTATATATTAAAGTGATGAAAATATAAATTAACTAGGAATATCAATACAAATAAAAAAATTTAATGAAATGTTGAAATCTATTCACCAAAAATTGATATTGAATCCTAGAAAAATTTCATAGAAATTATAAAATTGTTTCTCATTGTGATGATCACTACTAATATAAACCAACCAATATTATAAAAAAAATATGAGAATTTATGAAATTAACAAATAAAGAAGTAATGATATGTATATGATTCATCTATGTGGTATAATCATGTGAATAAAACTGTTCAATGAAAGAGACATAAAAATGATGAGAAAGGATCGACTATAAACACATGATACTTCTATTATTGTAGATAAGTCCACATTATGTACCCTTTTAAATAGTCTATAAAAATTAATTGTAAAGTAAAAAATATTAATATACATATAGAATAAATAAAATTTAGTAAAATTTATTGGTTTATTGGAAAATATCTAAAAATAATATTTATAGAAGTTTATAATGAAGGTTAACAATAATTAGAGTTAAAAGATTAGTGTGGGTGTAAACCCAATGGGAAACACTATAAAAAATAATTGATATAAGGTTATTAATAGATGATTAAACTAACTTGAAAAATACCATTCACACCATGTTTTATGGATAATGAAGTGAAAGATCAGTTTCTACTAAATGCGAAGGATGATAATATTTCTAAGGACTATGTGGTGATATATATAACATAGTTTGAAATAGAACAGAAGGTATATTTCAACGCCATAATATTTTATTTCCAAATTTTCCCATTAAATAAATATTATATTATGGATATTTTTATTTACAAGAAATGATAATTTTTAATGAACTATGATATACTTTTGAAATATTAATATTTAATGTGGAAATTATTGTTTATACATTGGATTATAGTCTGTGAAATGTAATAAATAAATAATATCAAATTTATAAAATGAATTTGTTCATTTTAGTTTGTTGGAAATGAAAATATATTCATTTGAAGGTAAACAGAGTTGTTTTCTAATAAAAAAAATTTCCTGAGAAAAGTATATTATTATATTCAAAACAAAATTAATATATATTGACAAATTAATTAAATTAAATGTATGTAGAATATATTAAATAAAATACTTTAACAATAATCCAATATTTTTTACATTGAATGGAATAAAAGTTGTAACACCCCAATATTTTATGAAAAATATTCTTTTTAATTTCATTAATGTCTTGTGTTGTATGCTACACCAAAAAGAGCTTTCACAACACGAAACCCTGGCTTGGCTTGCATTAAACGCAGGTGCGACCTTCCATGATAGCATTTGTTGTATGCAATACCGAGTTTTTCTAAACAATGATGTGCTATTAAAATATTATTAAAACTATCCATTATGAATAGTAATACCCACTTTTTGAAATTTTATAAATTATATTTTTGAAAATGGACTTCATTTTTGGATTCGGAATATTGAAATTAGCTGAGGGTGAAATTTTGGTATTTTTCTAAAAACATTCAATTTTTGATGAATAGTAAAAACACTGGGTTACTATTTAAATACCGACTTTTTATTTAAATAATTATTTATTTTATTTAGATTTTTTAGGTAAAAATTGATAAATAATACCTATATAAGTTCAATGTAATTCATTGGAGTAATTTTATAATTATTTTAGATATATAAAAATTTTATTGAACTTTTGATCGTCTTTTACCCACCTCCTATGAGAATTTGAAAATTTACATAAAACATAATTTTACCACTTTTGTGAACGGAATTTTAAAAATCTCAGAGACATGGTTGATTTCAATAAGAAAAATGTGGTTCAATGAGATGAAAATAATTTTTGGTGAATAGTAACTTCTAACATTTTTTCCACGGTTAAAAGTAAATAGGGTAATTAAGGGTAAAAATGATATTATTATTACCCTAACACATGTCCTAATTCTATTGGATAAGTTTAATTCTACCAAAAACAACATTAGGGATAAAATATTACCCTACAGGCCCACTTCGATTAGATTAGGACATTTATTATTAATTTATTTAAAGAAGGGTTAAAATAGTTAAAATAAAAGTTCGATAACTAAATCATTTTTAGTATAGAGTTATACATAAGATAAATTCCACTATAAATATTAATTATAAATATAAAAATATTTCCTATATAATGGTATTTTATTTGTATTTTTTAGACATTAAATATTTAAAGTTATTTATGACACAATGCTGATGCAGTAATTATCTTATTAATAAAATATTGACATAGTTGGTGTTATAAATACCCAAATAAATGTAATTTGAAACTTTTTATGAATTACAATAATTTTTTATGTTAATATGACATTTTAGTATTTATTTAATTAACTTTTTTCTTACTAATAATTCTGTTATGATTTTCACAAAAAATCAATTACCAAATACTGTCAAAATTGACATAAAATAGTTTTTAAAAAATATATTATATTATTACTTGATATTTTATTCCTAAAAATCTAAGGATCGGCCAATTTCTTTATATAAGGTTATATATGTTAATAATAAACAAATTGGGGTTCGTTTTGTTTGTAATATTATGCTTATTAACTTTATAGTGTAAGAAAACAAGAAGACACGGTAAAAGAAAAATTATTTATCTTAAAGTTAAATCTAAATGATATGGTTAAAATAGAAACCCAAACTTGTATAAATTCTATTGTATGAGAGGATTTAGACCCATCCCAACTTTATCTTCTATATAACTCAATTTTCATCTATTAATAACCGAATATGACTTTATAATAAAATAATATTTTTAGTTATTCCAAAGATGCCCCTCTCCTCCTTTATAAAAGGGAACCTCCACCATCTCTTCCTCACACCACTTTGAGCTTTCATTATTGACCAAACTTGGCCAATTTCTCTTCTCCACTTCCCTAGAAACATCCTACAGGCTCTGGTATTCTGTAAAGTCCAATCTTAGTGCCCTAAGAGGAGTTTTCAAAAGGCGTGAAGAAAGAAGAGGTAATATCCGTTACCGATTCTTTCAACTTTATTTATTCTTCTACTTCTTCTTATTTAGTTGTTTCATTATTAAGTAATAAAATCAGTATCACTCATATACTTATAAGTTATTATAAGTATGAAACAACCATATTTCTCCATCTATCCATCCTAAGGAATATGAAATCACCACGCGTGCGTACGTACGGAATACCATCTCCACGACGCGATGAGATTCATTCTCCATGTTAACTATTAATGAATGATTATAAATTATATATAATAAGTAATCATGAAATATATGAAATAATAATGATACTGGATTGATGTATATATATATGTATGTCATCTACTTAATTATATTGTATTCAATAAGGTAACGAAAACTGCGTTCAAGCGTACGTACGGCCTACCGTCTCCATGAACAGTGTATTTCATTCCATATATCGATATATAATATATAAATATATGTATATGCTGAATATATATTACATATAAATCTTGTTTTACATTCTATAATTATGTAAATCCATTTGTAAGTAATAATATCAAGAACTATAAGTCCAAACATGTACGATAAATAAAACGATTTTACCCAAAACGCTACATTAACATGGAACTTACAAAAGAACAGATAATATAATGTCATAAGTGAAACATATATGATATCATAACAATGAATATGTTTCTGTAATAAGTTAATGACATTATTTAAACTATTATACAGGAGGATTGGATACGTACGAAGAATATCAGACCTAAGGTAAGGGATAATTTTTCAAATCTCATTTTTATCTGAGATTGCGTATTTGTAAGTATTTACTGGGGTTATTTCTATCATCCATGTCCATGTTTTATAAAAGTGTATTAATGTATGCTTAAAGTCCTTTTTTACCAATTTTATATTTTACTACATGGTATGTAAGGAATCGTTTTTTACCATATGAGTTACTTTTTAACTTTTCTGACAAAAGTATGAGGAGAATTTTATTTTTAACTTATACGGTGTGAATGGATTTTTATGGTTTCATAACGCCTCATGTTTATGAAGCTTACTCTACATGATTTTATGACTATTTTAAACAAATTACTTTTAGTTTAAAAGTGCATGACATTTTTTGAAAAGAAAAGTATTTTGACAAAGAAAGGATATTTTCCTCAAGAATTCATTTCAAATGTTTTATCAAAACCATTTTACATCTAAGAGAACATTATTTAATATGTGTATGTTTCATGTTTAATGTCTCATTGATTTACATAGTTCACTTTTCTTATGATGAAATGTCCATTTGTTTTATATGGATTATGAAATGATGGGATGATGTTTATGAAACCCATTTTATTCTTTGGGTTATGATGAATGTTTTAAGTTTATTTTGTGGCACAAGTAAGAATGATTTCATTATGAGATGGGTGCGACCTATATCTCCATCCAATGCATTTGGTAAAGATTTATATCTCATGATATAGACATGGCTGGAATGGTATGTTAATCTGGTTCAGTGTTACAGGACTGAAACGAGGAGTGAACTTGATTCAGAAAGGGACTTTGTCCACTAAGATGGTCTTGGCAGCAATGCCTTGGTTACTATAGAAATCATAACAGGTGCTAAATGGTTGCAACAATTAAATGTTTTATTCCAATGCTATTTTTTCATGATTGATGTTTCTTTATGATATAGTCCTTATGTATTTCCATGATTTATGACTTTGCTCAAGGTTTTAATGTTTAGATTTCGTGTTCTAGTTTTTGCTTTCAAATGTTTATGGATTGTTTTATGTTTTCTGTGTTTTCCCTTACTGAGAATTTGAGCTCACCCTTTTTATGTTTTATTTTTCCAAGGAAATAATGAAAGTTTTTAGATAAGGAAACAAAAAGGGGATGATCGTTATGGGAGATGTTGAAGATCTTTCACTGGGATTAGAAGTTTATATTTCGAGTTTCCAAAGACACTAAACTATTACGGTCCTTGTGTGTCTGTTTTTGTTATGTAATAAGTATTCTACAAAAGTAATTTAATGTCCATGTATGTCAAGCTTTAGGTCTCTATAGTTGGTATCAGAGGGAGGTTTAGTCAACCTTCTGAAACTAGGATGCGAAAACGTTAGTGAGATCCCTAGAGACATTTCTAAGTTATGTCTAGGGATGTCCCTAAGGATAAGTTTACATATTGGATATTGTCCTAGAACTATGGTAATGATCATAGAATTTAACCTAAGATGTTAGATATTGAGGGTACTCCCCCTTTACTATGTTGTTTTCCCTAGAATGATTTTTTCCCTCACACTATTCTTTTTGGGTTTTTGAAAATGGATGGAAATAGGAAGATTCACGATAATGGAGGATATGATGGACAATAGAATGATATTCTTCATACGCAACCAAATGAAACGGGATTTGGAAGTCCAAACAACATTATTATTCCTAATCAGCAATCTCATAATATGATCAACAATCTCAACTTTGGTAAGTTTCCCGACGCAGATAATAACAGGAAGATGGAGTTTCATGATGATCATAGAGGAATGAAAGTTCAATTTCCCTCATGTAAATCATGTGGGAAGAGGCATCGAGGAGATTGTTTCAAAGGAACTAGAAGATGCTTTGGGTGTAGAAAACAAGGACAAAAAGCTAGTAAGTGCAAAGGAAAAGGTTCAGTTAACACCATGGACAAGGATAATGGTATTACTACAACATCAACAATGATTTGATGTTTTAAATGTGGAATGTATGGGCATTATGAAAAGAAATTCCCTAAGGGAAAATCTCATGAAGAGAATCAACATGGTCATATGAGTCGTATTTATGTGGATGATGATGAAGAGACTGCAAATGAAATATGAGATAAAAGAAATGATGAAGCTCATTTAGTGTTTTAAGAAGTTAGTGGAATGATTGTATGTTTATAAAGAATAGTGTATGGTACTATGGAATAAAGAATCATATAAGGATTGCTACACAATTGTTTTCCCTAAAGTATTTGAAAGTATCTGTTGAATGGTTCCAGTAACCATGAAAGGTTATTAAGATATTTTTGAAAAGTAGATGATATGCACATAATGAAGGGATAAAAAGACAATGAGATGTTTGATTGTAATCATGAGATCATGACTGATATAAGGACTAAGTGATATTTTGGTTTCAGTATATAGAATATTTGGGATTTTGGTATGTGGAAAGTGTTAAAATTTAACAACATTATTGTTTTCACTAAGGTTGAATGGGTATTAATTCTGTAAGATAATACATGATTAAGGTATTCACATGTTTTTAATTTGACCAACAAGATATATCTTATGATATATTGGGGATAAATTATGGCATTCACGTGATTGTTATGTGACATTTCAAGTAATCATTTTCTTTATACTATGAGCTTGGATCGAAATATTTTATATAAGCCTAAATATTGGAATGGATTATGTTGGACATAAGTTAGTGTTGTTTAAGGATAGAACTTTTTTCGATGGGATGGTATAGTAATGTAGTTTTAAAAAAAGGAAAACCTGTCGGACGGGCGACAACCCATCGCTTCAGACAAGGCTATGGGAATCAAACCCACAACCTAAGTGAAACTGGCCTTTATCGCCTACCACTGGCCTACATGAAGTCCCTAGTTAGTGGAAACTAGTTTTATTTTATTAAGAGGTATGATATATGAAGTATAAGTTCATTTTTGGAACCATATACGATTAATCTAACCATAATATAGACTTAAAACTTTTTCTAACCTTTTTTTTTGAAACAGATGGAATGACCCTTCATTATATCACATGATCTGCTAACACATCACGAATAACAAATTCGACTTCATTTATTTAAGGGATGAAGTTGAAATTGTTCAATTCATGAACAACAGTGAGATTGTAGCTAAATCATGTAAGTATTTATTTTAATTCATCATCTTTAGGGAAATGATCTTGAAAACCAAAAATGTTGTCCTAGTTCCCGTATATCTGATAAATCATATGGTACCTTAGATCATCAAAAATCTATAGCTTTGTGATTGTTGTCTTTTTCATAGCCATGTTCTCTACCACTCTCCATCAGAACATGATGGTTATATTTTTCTTCCATATCCATATTTTAACCTATGTTCTCCTATATAGAAACCCAGTGATGAGTTACTTTTCATAATCATTACGTTTCATACTTTAGAAATTAAAATTAAGTTTTTGTATTCCATTTTACGATGTGGGTTTCTATTAAAGAAACTTTCGAGTAGTAAACCATTTATAACCCCGATGAATTTCGAGGGCGAAATTCATTTTAAGGTGGGTAGAATGTAACACCCCATGATTTTATGAAAAATATTCTCTTTAATTTCATTAATGTCTTGAGTTGTATGCAAAACCAAAAGGAGCTTTCACAACACACATCCCTGACTTGTCTTGCATTACACGCAAGCGCGACCTTCCAAGATAGCATGTGTTGTACGCAATACCGAGTTTCGCTAAACAACGATATGCTATTAAAATATTATTAAAAATAGATGTTATGAATAGTAGTACCAAATTTTTGAAATTTTATAAATTTTATTTTTGAAAATGGACTTCATTTTTGGATTCGGAATATCAAAATTAGCCTAGGGTGAAATTTGGGTATTTTTCTGAAAACATTCAATTTTTGATGAAAAGTGAAAACATTGGGTTACTATTCAAATACTAAATTTTTATTTAAAAAATCATTTGTTTTATTTAAATTTATTTTAGGTCAAAATTGATACCTAATACTTATATAAGTTCAATGTAATTCATTGGAGTAATTTTATAATAATTTTAGATATATAAAAATTTTATTGAACTTTTGACCGTGTTTTACCCACCTCCTAGGAGAATTTGCAAATTTACATAAAACGTAATTTTACCGCATTTTTTAATGGAATTTCAAAATTCTGAGAGACATGGTCGATTTTAGTAAGTAAAATTTGGTTCAATGAGATGAAAATAATTTATGGTGAATCGTAACTTTTTAATTTTTTTTTACCATGGTTAAAAATAAATAGGGTAACTAAGGGTAAACATGATATTATCATTACCCTAAAACATGTCCTAATTATATTGGATAAGTTTAATTCGATGAAAAACAACATTAGGGATAAAATATTACCCTTTAGGACCACTTGGATTAGATTAGGACATTTATTATTAATTTATTTAAGGAATTGTTAAAATAATTAAAATCAATGTTTAATAGCTAAATAATTTTTAATATATAGTTATAAATAAGATAAAATCGACTATAAATATTAATTAGAAATATAAAAATATTTCCTATATAATGGAATTTTATTTGTAAGTTTTAGACATTAAATAATTTAATTTATTTATGAAACAATGATGATGCAGTAATTATCTTATTAATGAAATATTTACATAATTGATGTTATAAATAACCAAATAAATGTAATCTGAGACTTTTTATGAATTAAAATAATTTCTATGTTAACATGACATGTTAGTATTGATTTGATTAACTTTTTTAGAACTAATCATTCTGTTATGATTTTCACAAAAATCAATTACAAAATAGTGTCAAAATTGACATAAAATTGTTTTTAAAACAAATATTATATTATTAATTGTTATTTTATTCCACAAAATATAAGGTTCGGCCAAATGTCTTATATATGGTTATATATGTTAATAATATAAAACTTGGTGTTCGTTTGTCTTGTTATAGTAAGTTTATTAACCTTATAGTGTAAGAAAACAAGAAGAAACGGTAAAAGAAAAATTATTTAACTTAAAGTTATATCTAAGTGATAAGGTTAAAATAGAAACCCAAAATTGTCAAAATTCTATTTTATTAGATTATTTAGACCCATAATCACCTTATCTTAGAAATAACTTAATTTGGAGCTATTAAAAACCGAATATGACTATATAATAAAATAATATTTTTAGTTATTTCAAAGGTGCCCCTCTCCTCCCTTATAAAAGGGAACCTCCTCCCTCTCTTCCTCACACCACTTTGACCCTTTAAGCTCAACCAAACCCTGCCAATTTCTCTTCTACACTTCCCTATAAACATCCTAGTGGTTCTGGTCTTCTTCAAAGACCAATTCTAGTGCCCTAAGAGGAGGTTTCAAAAGGTGTGTCGAAAGAAGAGGTAATATCTGTTACCGATTCTTTCAACTTTATTTCTTCTTCCACTTCTTTTTCTTTAGTTGTTTCATTATGAAGTAATAACATCAGTATCACTGAAATACTGATATGTTATTATAAGTATGAAACAACCCTATTTCACTATCTATCCATCCTACCGAAAATGAAATCACCGCGCGTGCATATGTACGGAATACCGTCTCCACGACGCGATGAGATTCATTCTCCATGTTAACCATCCCTGAATGATTATAAAGTATATATAATAAGTAATCAGGAAATATATGAAATAATAATGATACAGGATTTATGTATATATATATATATATGTCATCTTCTTAATTCCATTCAATTCAATAATAAAATGAAAACAACGTTCATGCGTACGTAAGGCCTACAGTCACCATGAACGGTGTACTTCATTCCATTTATCGATCTATCCTAAATATATTTATATATTATGAATATATATTACATATAAATAATTTTTTACATTTTTTAATCAAGTAAATAAGGTTATAAGTAATAATATCAAGAACAACAAGTCCAAACATGTACGATAAATAAAACAATTTTACCCAAAATGGTACTTTAACATGGATCTTACAAAAGAATGGATAATATAATGTCATAAGTGAACCATATATGAAATCATAACAATGAATATGATTTTGTAATAAGTCAATGACATTATTTAAAGCATTATACAGGAGGTTCGGATACGTATGAAGCATATCAGACCTATGGTAATGGATAATTTTGCAAATCTCATTTTTATCCTAGATTCATTATTCGTAAATATTTTCTGGGGTTATTTCTATAATCCATGTCCATGTTTTATAAAAGTGTTTTAATTTATGTTTAAAGTTATTTTTAATCATTTTTAACTTTTAATACATGGTATGTAAGGAAATTTTTTTTTACCATACGAGCTACTTTTTGACTTTTCCGACAAAGTACAAGGAGACTGTTATTTTTAACTTATACAGCATGAGCGGATTTTTATGGTTTCATAACAACTCATTTTCATGATGCTTACTCTACATGATTTTATGACTATTGTCAACAAAATACTTTTTTTTAAATGTTCATGGCATTTTTTGAAATGAAAATGATTTTGACGAAGAAAAGATATTTTCGTCAAGAATTCATTTCAAATGTTTTATCAAAACCATTTTCCATCTAAGATGAGATTATTTCATATGTTAATGTTTCAAGATTAATGTCTCAATGATTTACATGCATAACGTTTCTTATAATGAAATGTATATTTTTTATATGGATTATGAAATGATGGGATGATGTTTATGAAACCCATTTTATTCTTTAGGTTATGTTGAATGTTTTATGTTTATTTTGTGGCACAAGTAAGAATGATTTCATTATGAGATGGGTGGGACCAATATCTCCCTCCAATGCATTGGGTAAATATTTATATCTCATGAGATAGACATGGCTGGAATGGTAATTTAATCTGTTTCAGTGTTACAGGACTGAAACGAGGAGTGAACTCGATTCAGAAAGGGACTTTGTCCACTAAGATGGTATTGGCAGCAAGGCCTTGGCTACTACGGAAATCATAACAAGTGTTGAATGGTTCACACAATTACATGTTTTATTCCCATTCTATTTTATCATGATTAATGTTCCTTTATGATATATTCCTTATATAATTCCAAGATTTATGTCTTTGCTCAAGGTTTTAATGATTATATTTCATGTTCAAGTTTTAGCTTTCAAATATTTATGGACTGTTTTATGTTCTCTACATTTTCCCTTACTGAGAATTTGAGCTCACCCTTTTATGTTTTATTTTCCCCATGAAATAAATAAATTTTTTAGGTAAGGAAACAAAAAGGGCAAGATCATATTGGGAGATGTTGAAGATCTTTCACCACGATTAGAATTTTATATTTAGAGTTTCCAAAGACACTAAACTATTACGGTCCTTTTGTGTATGTTTTTGTTATGTGTTAAGAATTCCGCAAATATAATGTAATGTCTATCTACGTCAAGATTTGGGTCTCTAAAAAAGTAAATCATGTTTATGATTAAAAAATGGTTTTTCAAAAAAAAAAATTTGTTGCATATTTTTAACTTATTTTTAAAATAAATTTCATTAAATTAGAGAAATTGAATCATGTGAAATGAATTCTATATTTGGAATTATATTATAGTTATAATTTAAGAGTAAAAAATTATTTCTTCATAATGAATAATAAAAATAGTAAAATTATTTTCCATAGTTATGGTTAAAATAGGTTTACTAGGGGTTGATAAAATAAGAATTATAGGTAAATAAGATTCTAAAAATTACACTAATTTATTCATTGAAAATATTCCAAAATTATATTAACCTACCATAAAATTATTTTCATTATTTTCCACATGACCTAGAATGTGGAACAATATTATTTAAATCTTATATGTAATTTCATGTGTCTACCTCCTGTGACATATAAAAGGTAGACCTTTATCCACCCTTATTCACACAATTTCATCCTTCTATATGATCCATTACATGACAATAAAAACCTCCTAGATTCTTTAAATTCATTCATGATATCATTTTCTTATGCAGATAGCATACAATGAATGCTTAAGATATAACGTAAAATAGGTATCCCAATAAAGAGGTGGTTGTCATACCCTACTTTTATAAATTTTATTTATTTTTATAATTCCTATAATTATATTTTATAAATACTAACATAATGAATATATTATAATTTGTATTTATATATGTTATTATAATTATGTTACAACCGTGTTCTACCTCCATTAAATAATATATAAAATAAAATTATTACTCATATACACGAATGGACTATTACCACCACATAGAAATATGATTAATCTTCAATCAAAATCATTTATGGTTGGTAATTATGATTTTTTAATCCCTATATATGAAATTTATTAATTAATAATCGTTTTTTAATAAAAATATATAATATATCTTATTACATTCACATTCATTGTGAAACGATAATGTTTATCATGCATATTTGTGAACCACCACCTCAAATGAGAAATTTGATGAAGTTTACATTTCCTCTTTACATGGATAGTGATAAAGATATAATTAATTAATTTAAAATATATTTATTATATAATAATTATTTTATAAAGCTAATTTATTATTTACATTAATTTTGTTCTACCAAACTAAATGTGTAATCATCACTCAGTCTTAATTATGAACTACCATCTCAATTAATTGATGTAATTAATTTTTCATCACTTCGTTATATTAATTTTTATAAAAGTGAATATACTTATTAAATATGATATATATTATATTAATAATATTATATATATAATTAAACCATGTTCAAAGGGAAAGTAATATATCTTCTAACCCAAATTAAATATGAAAGACTAAGGAGTTAATACATACAAAGATGAATATAATGAATGATTGATAATGAATGGATGATAAGAGGTTTTATACAAATAATTAATGATAGTATGATTATGAATATGGCTCTGGAATATATTCCCAACAAATATATATTTATTATATTGTATTTCTGAACATGTTCAATAATTATAAAGAGTATTTCGTTACATTTGTGGTCAATATTTCATAATGTTTTTATAGAGAATATTACTAATGAAATTGGGAAAGGTTTGAAGGAATATATCTTTCTAGTGGTTTGTAAGAAATTTTATTTAAAAATTTTAATTATTATAATTCAATGTTTATGTTTTTATCATTATAAACATAATCATGATCCATGATGAGTGTGTATGCATTAATATAAATTGATATTTTTTCAAATGTTGATGATGAACATTTTTACTAAATGAAAGATGGATGATTTTAATAGTTATAAAGATATAATAAGTTTGTATTTCTGAGTTTGTATGAATTTATAAAGTGTTTAATAAGTTGTGTTTGAGAAAAGAAATTGATTTTTATGTTTTATGAAGATAAATGGTTCCTTTGGATGGACATACCCAATACGAATACAGATAATTGTACACATTCTGAGTTATAATGTTTAATGACATAGTTGTATGAAGATTGATCTATGGATTTATAGATGTATAGGGGTTGAAAAAAAACTTAATGCATTATGATAATATGGATAAAATATATATGGACTGACTTATAGAATTAATGTTTTGATTTTGAATCTAACAGAAATAAAAAAAATAGATTATAGGGGTTATGTGAAGTTTCATTTCAAATTAAAGAGGTAGTTTGTATGATGTTCGAGATGTAGTTTATATAGGGATGATTTAAAGATGGATCTTATGGAGGGTATATTATAAATGTTAATTGATGAATAATTTAGTACATATAAATAGATGAATAAATATATGTGGGTTCATTACATGAAGATAAATTAGGTATAACATAGAAAGATCCAATAGATGAAGTATTATAAAAACATAAAATGGATAATTGTGATGTTTTTGAATAAATAATATCCATGAATATATAGGTATATAAATTTTAAAAAAATTGTGTTTAATATAAAATAGAGATATGTTGATCCTAATTTATAAAGGGTTTTGTGATGTTTGGAAAAAAGATAAGATAGGCTGGAAATTTATTTATTTTAAGCTTTCATCAGACGGAGATTTATGATGATATACCACTGAAAAACTTAGTTCTTGTAATGTACATCAAAAATATTTTTTCTAAATGGAGTACTAAGGGTTATTAATTAAATATTTTATAGTCCCTAATAATGACAATTCTATGATTTTCAATCAATAGAAGTTATATTTCATTATTTAATAATGATTAAATATGTTTATTAAATTTGAGTTTATAGGAGTTCAAATATGGTATTAATAGCTGAGTTTAACTTTCATTGTTTTTTATCTAGTTATTATATGTTTTTTAAATATATTCTCCAATTCAATGTTTTTATGATTCATTAGTAATGTTAAAGTCATTTTGAGAAGAGACTATTAAAATTCAAATAAGTAAGAAATTTGAATTTAAATATTGATCTAAGAGGGATTTATTGGGTACTCAGATATTTCCCTAGTGGTAAACTTATAAAATTTTGTGAAATACTATATAGGTAACATAGTTCATACATTTATAGGATTGGATGTAATGAATATTTTTCAAGGTGAGTGTCCAATCAATTTAATACAAGGTCAATGTTGTACCATCATACGTAGGATCTTCACATAGAAGAACAGCATACTCCATTTCATTGAGGGAAGAAAGAAGCATAAGAACAAGTTTCATATGAATTATAATCTTTGTGATTATCTAATTGGTTTTCAACATATCATAAGAAAGTAAGCTGAAAAGTGATTACAAATTAAGGACAGTAAAATTGGATCTTATTTTTTCAGATATATTTTCAATTAATAGAGCTTACCACTTCGTGTTCACTAAATGAATGATAATAATGATATTATTTGGATAAGTATTGGAAAGGTGATTATGAGTTTATCAGGTTATTCCAAATATCATGTATGTTTTTTGAGGCTAATTATATAATAATATATTTTTTAAAAATAATGAAAACTATACATAAGAGAAGGTGATCCAACATTCTCGTCGATAATGAACATTGGACGAACAAGATCTCTCTATAGTTGAGAATAAAAAAATTATGTATCATCTTTTATCATGGGTTTATTTATAGTTTCTGATATGGATTTTGGTTGGGGTTTATGACCAACTTGGAGGAAGTGGACAAAATAAGGATGGTTAGTGTGTACCACTAACTATGTTATAAGAGATTATTTTTTGGGTGTAGAACTATGATTAGCTTAAGGATTGATCACTAGGGTGTAGAACCAGTTTTTGGATGTGAATTGTTTTCCCAGAATGATGTTATTAAAATAATCCATGTTCAGGTTGATATGAAATATTCAAAGAATTTGGTTTTTCCCAAAACATTTGTATATCATGTTCTACCTCCCACATTATATTACTACACATAAGGTGAGGTTGTGAGTTATAATTGAGTGTATCCTAACTCTAACAAAATTCAGATGTTGAATTATTAATAAGATATCATATAAGTAACTGATCACTAATTGGCCATCTCCCCCATCCTCGTTATCTTATACTAATATATTAATTTAAATTGACATTAGGGCATAGTATCCTATTTATGAATAGAAAAAAAATTATTTAGGATAGAGAATATATAATTAGTAAACTGCATGGGTCTTCTGTTATTCAATTACAAAAACTATCTGAGTCAAAAGAATAGTATGTTACCATATCTTGTAATCTTTTGACAGGTCATTATGATAGATACTGATAAGATATATTTGGAAGAGAATATGAAATCTTAGCATTCACTTTCGATGTCTCTTTCAGAAAATGATTATAACAATATTATGGGGTTAAATGTGGATAAAAAATGTTGGATAAGTTGATAATAATATATGAAGGAAATGAAAAATTTATGGAAGATATGCAAAAAAATATGGAGAATCAGTTTTTAAGATATTAAAATGGATGATAAAGACATTATTGATATATAATTTACAAGACCCAATGATATTATCATCAATACAAAAGGTTTTTGTGAAAATTTGTGAGATTCTAAAATGATTATGAATCTAATGATATCGTTTATAAGTTTATTTCATACCAAAGTGATATCTTTATAATGTTGTGAATATTTGTCTGTAGATGAAATTAATAATATTCATATATCATAGAAGATGAGAAAATAATATTTTTTTTAATAAGAAGTCTACAGAATAGATAGATTGTAAATCATCGATAAAAATAATGTACAGACATACATATGTGGAAGAAGAATGATGTGATTTATAAATAAATTAAAATTAATAGGACATCGTCAAAATATTTTATCTTCTTTATAATAGATTCAAAAAATGAACTTAAAAGGGAAAACAATAGAAATCTATTAAATGATTGAATTATAATGATATATGAATTTTTTATAAAAATTATCATAGAAAGGAGATAAATGATTAAAAATTGATATATGAAGATGAGAAGTCTCCAAAATAGAAGTGTAGAATCATAAGAAAAAAATTATTAGAAATAAGAATAAGAAATTATTTTTAACAAGATATAATGATGAATCCTCATATAATAGTGAGTCAGATTTTCATTTCATCTTCATAGATTATTCTAGATGTGGGTATACATCATCAGATATAAATGATGATAGAGAATAATGAACAAAACAAGATTTGATTCTAAAATAAAATTTTACGTATTCTCTGATGAAATTTACCCATATCATGAAGGAAATACAGTTCTATAAAAAAATTATTTACGAATATAAATTTTTTGAATTTTGAGAAAAACGTAAGAAAAGTTGATAATAATCCTACATAAGATTAGATCTCAGAAAATGAAAATTCATGACATTTAATGGGGATTTAATGGTTTTAAAATATCATCTCTTGGACCAGAGAATCTAAATTTTTTAGAAAAACTGATTGATTAGTAATGTGTGAACAATAGGATGAAGATGCATAATTCAAGAAGATGGTAACAGTTGTACAAGATATTTTACAGATGAAATAATAAGTGTTATTAGAAATCAATTCATTGTTCATTTATAAAAAATTGAGTTAACTGATATTTTATAAAAATAACCAATGTAATTGAGGATAATGTTGAATCTTCATTAGATGAAAAAAAGGATCCTTAGAAGTAGTTTGTTTATATTTCTAAAAAATCTCATTGTATTCCTACATTTAAAATCAATTTAGAACAAAAAGTTAATATTTTTTAGAATTGATCATCTATTAAGAAAAATTGAAATTCAATAAGAATTTATCCCCATGAGCCAATTCATCCTTGTTTTGGGAAGAGATAAAAAAGTAACCATCATATAAATACTACTATCAATATGAACGATCAAGATGCATATCATACAACAGTTGTTGTGGATTTTTCAATCAGAATTCATATTTATAAATATAAACTATGTCTCTTTTAAGAAAATGGTCTGAATATTGTATGAGGTATAATGACTAGAGAAGCAAAAACATTAAATGAATGACTGATAGTGAAAAAATAATTCTTAGAAGGTGAAGATTGAAGAAAATATAATGTTATGAAATTTAAAATTTTAAGATAATTGATTTGAGAAATCTTATTTTTTCATGTATTACCATTGGATAATATATAGATTGGTTTCTGAGCTTGTACATGAGAAGGCTTGAGATTATGAGTCTCAGTGAGACTAAAATTAGTTTTTTTAATATTTTCAATTGATTAAATTATCACAAATGTGCACTATTCTGAAAAAAATAATAATAACTCTTAAAAGGATGCTCGGATTACAGTTTTAAGGCCTCTAATGAGAACAGAGTGTGGGTTTTATCCTACGCATGACATAATATTTTTCGGCATCATGTGTTTTGAAAAAGTGAAATCACGATAGAATTAATAAAATAAATTATTTAATTTATTTTGTTTTATTTATATTATTTGTATTGATTGAGTGACCTAAAATACTATACAAATACACCACTATGATGTGATATTAGGGAAGGTTTCTAAACCCTATATATATAAAGGACTATTTTTTGATAATGTTGTTGATGGGCGACATCATATCAGGGTCATTTCTCCCTTAGGGTATGAGGATCCCACTAATCACAATGACCTGAATTCATTATTCACCAACGATAGATAAATATGAAGGTAAGATAGTTTTTATGTAGATTTATCCACTTGTTATTATTACTACAATGAACATGATCCAATCAACTAAAAATTTCATTTGTTGATCTAGTATATTGTGTGTATGGGTTATAATATCTAATACTGGGGGAATTCAATTGTTGACTATGTTTTCACTCTTCATTCATCATTCTAATATAAACAAATTGAGGCTAAAATGAACTTTGAATTAGGTTCATTCCTCAGGTTTTTCTTTTATCCAATTCCTCCCCCATTATTTACACACTCATCACAAGAAATTACAATGGATCATGGATCGATTAAATATATATAATTTGATCAATACATGCGTGTTCTTTTCTATAGTAGATTGATATCATGGGAATGGATCATGATACTGGATGTGACTAATATTTAGTGAAAATGGAGGATGATCAGAGCTAGATCAGAATTAATCAACTAATATCATTCATCTTGGTACGATGGTGCGACTATAGATAGTTCACGATGACATTTCCCTAGTGGTTTAGAAGGCTGGATCATGATGATCGGTGACAGAATAGATCAAAAAACCACATATCCATTTATTTCAATGATTTTTGTAGTGGTGGTGATGTGGATGATGTTTTGGTGAAGAACCTATGGGTTTTGTGAAATTTAAAGTTAAACAATATATAATCCAGAATTACAAGTAGTGTTGGACCCCATATAAATCAGTTAAATTTTAAAAATAGATATAATAATCAAAAACTATGTCTTACATACAACACATTGTGTGGTCCCTAACATATGACCTGTTGTACCTACCATAGGCCTTATGGTCCCTAGCTATCTAGCTCAGTGTGTAGAGTGTATACATTCCTAGAAGGTTGGGTGGAGTGACATATCGTGTGGGCCACACCACACACCTTGTACTCTAAGGTAGGAATCTCAGTGTGTATAGGGTGTACACACTCGGAAGATTATGTCTCCCCACACAATGTTTTTGGTGGGCCACACACCCTGTACTTGGACATAGATATCATCTTGGGCCATGATACATGGGTAAAACTCATTGCTGAAGGAACATTCTATATACTTCTAGTACATTTTGTTCACTTCTATAATGATGTCTTAGAGACCTTGTCCACTTCAACATGGGTGTGTTTCATCTGTTTTTTTTTTCATGTATTACTCATTGACTGTTTAATATAGAGTTGTGACCTATGCATATGATGGTGATCCCCTCAAGGGTAATTCAGTCCTGGATAGTGTTTTCTGAATCCTTCTAACTATTCTGGGTTGAGATCCTATATGATCATTATCATTTCTCTAGGAGGGGTTGTTTTTATTTTAATGACCAACACTATACAAGAATGAGTCCCCTACATATAAGGAAAATCTAGATTGGTATGTTGGTATACTCCATGGAGTTTGGTGTGATCTCCATCTATGTGTCAATCTCTTCAGACAGCAAACATGTATTTTCTATGAAGAGACCTAATGATCATGGCATCTTGTATGGACTCCATCAGTGCAATATAACTAATGGTTTTTTTTCTCTTAGACTAGTGTTATACGGAACATTCATATAGAAATCTTACAAAAAAATTACAAATGTGATCTTTCCATGAGACTATGTGTCTACTATGAGTATAACTACATATTATTATTATGTTTGATGATAGAATATCCCTGGTTTTAGAAACTACTATTCATGATTCCATATTCTTAGGGATTTTTTGTTATCCTATTGGGTATTGTTATACTCACCCCTAAATGGGATTTTCCCACATATTTCATGTCTTATAACGATGAAAAAACATTCTATGGAGACCTAGAGGGACTAGGAATATGTGGATCTTAGTGAGAGAGACACACTAGGGATTGTTTTGGTGGTTTATTTTAACAACTCATAACGAAATTCAAAGGATGGAACTGTTTTGTTTTATTTTGGTGGGATTCATAATTGGAATGTTCTTTAAAATACTTTTTTTTTTCATTCAATGATTGTTCTATTTTATAAGTATGCATGAATTTTTATCAATTTATTTACATTTCTGTATTGTATTGGCTTGGAGATGGGTGTGTGTCAATATAATTAAATTAGGTTATGGCCTCCAATGTTTGTGATATTCCTAATCAGTGATGGTATTCATCTGATACCAATTAGATGTAGGATTGGTGTAGTCTTGGTTCTGGTTAAATTAGGTTGGGCCATGACGGAGTCATATAAATCATTGGATCTAGTTAACCTTAAAAGAGGTAGTGCTACTCGTATGATGGCTAGGGGTATCTTGTAGAAGATTTTTCAACCAAACATGTAGTTGATAGAGATTCAGTGTATGTATAGCCTAGGTAGAGTAATCTGAAGGAGAAGCCATGTTTTCATAGTGGGAGATGCAGAGAGGAGTTGGTAGAGTAGATGGAGGTGGAAATCTTTTTTAGACATTTCTTTGACCACCCCTAGGTGGTCCATACTAGCATTAGGGAGATGTTGGATTGGGTCTATGGAAGCTATAGGTGGTCAAGGATTATGATCTAGAGGCTCCAAGGATGATACAAGGTATAATTTCAGTCTTATCTACTTTAGAATCATTATTGATTGACATAGGCTTCATCCACTCCTTTTTTTCAACTTATCTTGTTCAAGATAGCGACTTTAGTAGGGTCATTGATTGGACCATATGCTTAGATGACCTTACTGGAGGTGACTCAATGATCACACACTTTTTAGATGGTGTGACTTAAATCTGGGATGGAAGAGTTTCTCTAGGGATATATTTATAGAAGGGATTAGGTCTTATGACTTCATCCTATGTATGGAATTTTATTTCTACAATTCATGCCTAGAAAAATATTATGAGGAGTATGTGTTGATTATGTACTGATGGGATAGGGTTTTCTATTGATGGTGAAAAGGAAATCCAAGTAGAATATGATGAACACATGCATTGGAGGACGCATCTAATTACACGCTATTTGTATTGCATGACTTCTGGTGTAGTGGATTCTATGAGCTTTAAGTTTCCTTTAGTTGTGTCAGAGTTTGAGGGAATCAATCCTGATGAATTTTAGGATTACAACCCCACAGATATGTTGAAATATACATTAATCTACTACCAGACATTATCCCATTATCTACACTATCATATTCGGTGGATCTCACAGATCATCATGAGTTTAGAATGAATTTAGATGACTTTCATATGAGGGGACATATCAAGAATATTATTTCACCTTAGGAATCCCCATTTTTCACTAAGAAGGTGGATGGGATCTTAATGTTTTGTGGGGACTATGACTGCCTAAATTAGGTTACCATAATGAACAATTATCCACTATTGAGGATTGATGAACTCTTCTATAAGTAGGGTGTGGCATGATAGTTCATGAATATTGACCTCAAGTTAGGTTATCATTAGCTGTGAGTACGAGATGGGGATATATAGAAGATGACTTTCTGATGTTGTTATTATCACTATGAGTACATGGTGATGTCATTCAGCTTGATGAATTCTCTATTAGTGTTCATGGAACAGATTTACTAGATTATACATCATTTCATTGATAGGTATTTGGTAATATTCATCCAAGATATCCATGTGTCCTCAGCATCCAAGGAGGAGCACATGAGACACTAGAGGATGGTCATATTTATAATATGAGATGAACTACTTTATAGGAATCTCATGAAGTTATAGAGCTCAAGTCTAAACATCCACATTACAGGATAGATTATCTATTTATATGGTGTATCAATTGACCCAAAAAAGTTCATCACGGTATTAGTTCTAATCCACCTAAGGACGTGATGGTGGTGCCGAGCTTCCTTTGGTTGGTAGGATACTATAGAAGATTGGTACCCAATTTCTCCAGGACATAATATCCCTTGAAAATATTCACCATAAATTAATATCCATTCTTGTGGATGGAGAGGTCCCAAAAATATTTCCAATAGTTGAGGCAAATATTGACAAGATCTCCCATTATAATATTTCCAGAGGAGGGAGTTGAATATATAGTGTCTTTCTGTGCTTTTGGGATTGGGATTTTTTGTTTAATGATTATGATTCGAGTAATGATTACTTATGGTTCAAATTAGTAGATTCCGCATGATTATAAATAGATGTCCCAAAGATAGCATCAGTAGTCTTTTCACAAAATATGTTGTCAAACTACCATTTGGGTGAGTACTTTATCGTCTATTATGATTGTATTATTATCAATTATTTCATCTCTCAGAAGAATACTAACATGAGATAGATTCAATGGATAGTGTTACTCCATGATTTTTACATCAAGATTATCTATAATCTTTGGAAGGGGAATCCGGTAGCAGAGACTCTTATTATGAGATCATGTTCATAGTTATTGACAGGTCCATTAAAGTAGTTATCCTCATTGAAGTTATCCTTTATTAAGGGTGGTGGATAATATAACCTCTAGTTGATGGTTGATAACACTTTACATTTAATGTGATTCCAGGAGACACCATTTGAGAATACAGACTATGAGACCCAACATACAAATATATCCACTAGAAATGATCCAGATGGATTTTATAAAGGTATTATTATGTCTTTCCATTTAGAAGAAAGACAATTGAACATGTTGCGCTGATATTGGATGTGTGAATGTAGTCTTATAGTTCACCCTTAGTGGTATATATGTGTGCGTAAAAGATGTACCAAGACCTTATGCAGTAGTTCTGGTGACCACAGATCAAGATTTGTGTTGAAATTTTTTTCTCTTGATACCTTCCTATGGGATTAGCTCAACCACTAAAGGTGTCATAGTGGAAGTCGGATGTGATATCCAGGGACATCATGTTGGAGTTACCACATACATCTATATAATATTTTGGGATCTAGGTGATCATAAAATAGTTCTCCATGTCATACCACTAACTATCTAATTAATAGAAGAGGTTAGTATTGATTTGGGATGCTTATACGTGAAGAAGATAGTCCATATCCATGGAGTTTCCTTGAATATTGTTTCTTACTTTGACTATCACTTCATATATTAGTTATGGGAGGGATTGTAGGAGGCCTTTTCTACTCAGTTGAGTTGGAGAAAGGTATTTCACTAATAGACGAATGGCCAGAATGTGTAGACTATTCAGGTCCTAAATGGAATGTTATAGGCTCTAATGTTATACATTGGTCATACTTGGGAGGATCTCTTACCATTTGCGGAGATGACTAAAAAATTAGACAACAATGTACTATTATTATGGAACTATTCAATGCCTTGTGTGTATGACCAGGTAGGTCCCCACTATTCTAAATCGTCCTAGGGGAGTCAACACTTTTGGATCTACAGTTAGTGTGAGCCAGAACAGAGAAGGTTTATATTTTCTTAGAGTATATGGGTACATCACATACCAATTATATGTATTATTTAGACTAACAATTGATAATATTGGAGTTCTATAAGATATATCATGTGTTCCTAAGAGTCTCACCATGTCATGGGTTGCATATATTTTGTTGGGGAGGAAATCAATATTTGATATTCATTGGCCCTTTCCAAATATTGGGTAGATTTTCCAAGGTGGCATTTCACCTAGCTCTATAGTTTCAATTAGATTGGGTATATGATGTATTTCATGTTTCATGGTTATTGATGTACATGCATGACCCTTCGACACTATCAGATGTGTTTGGGTTACTTTTAAATATTACTCTATAGTGATTGAGGATCATCATGATAGGAACCTCTTTTTGTGAGTGATCCCATTAGTGTCTGTCTGGTAGCAACATAGTAATATTCATGAGCTTACATAGGATAATGATATCTAGATTAATGCTTAATACCCACATTTCATTATGTAGTTTTTTGTCTTTCATGGATGTATATCCCCAATGAGGGGAGAATGTAATGACTCAAATTTTATCATTTATAACCTTTTGATATTATATGGATTATTTTCAGATCAAGGTAGTAATATGGATTGAGATTCTGAGGCCCGATAAGCCTATAATTTATTTAAAAAAAATATATAATATATTAAAATACCACACATGTGTTTTTTCCTAAAAAAAGTTGAATAAATCTTAATATGAGACTTGGATTAGAAATATGATTCATCCATTGAGTTATAAGCGTGGGTTTACCCTAGGTGTGACATAATATTATCTTTCATTGGGGATCTTGATACCTTATTGTTTCTGGAATGTTAATTATATACATTAATTAAAATAGATATTTTATCTTTTTTACACAATTATATGAAATATTCAATAACTGTGTGGTTATGAGGAGATCTCAAGGTTGGATAACAAACCTCATATATCTAGAGGACCGTTGTAAGAGATCATTCTTGGAAGATAACATCATATCAAGGGTCATTTCACCATCATGGTTTAAGGATCCCACTAACAACAACGCCACAGATTCATTCTTCATCAGTGATTGGTCAACCTTGATGTAGGAAATTTGTTATCATTATATTTATACACATTTCATTATTACTATGAATAATGTAAATCAATCAACAAATGATTTCACTCTTGGATCGTGTATATTGTGGGTATGAGTCATATTATTGGGGAATAATGGATTTCAATTGTTGACTATGAAATATCACATTGTTTTTCATTCTAATAGTAACGAATCGAGACCAATAGAAACATTGGATGAGGTACTTTTCTAATGTTTTTTATTTCTTCCTTCATTCTTCATATTTTCCTAGTGATCAATTCTATTGGCTTATAATTTGATGAAATACCTATTATTTGATCATTGTGTGACTGTTCTTCTACGCAACGGATCAATGCCATGCGAAGAGTTCAAGATGAAGGATGTTATTGAGATGTAGAGTTGAGGGAAGTTAATTATAGGAGTATCAAAATTGATCAATTAATCTTCTTTGTAATTATTTAATTGTGTGGATATTAATGGATTATGAGGGCATTCCCAAGTTGTTTCGAAGGCCGAATCCTAATTATTAGAGATGGAGATGATCAAATGATCATAAATCCGTATATTCAAATAATTGTTTCTTGTAGCGGTGGTTTGAAGGGTGATATGTAAAATAACCCACAATTTCAATGAAATTTTAGGTTACACGACATGTTATCATGAATTACATGCCATGTGGGAACCCCTAAGTGGACGCTATGGTTTATGCACATTGACAATGATCACAGAACATGTGATTCTTACCACATGTTGTGTGGTCCCTACAACCTATCATGTGGTTGATATCATAAGTTTTGTGGTCCCCAGATAGATTTATCCATGTGTATAGGGTATACATGTCTAGGAGTCTAGGTGGTGTTTAACATTATATGGGCTATTCCAAATGTCATATACACCCTAGAGGGAAGCTCAACATGTACAAGCAGTAAATGAAAAAGAGATCATCTGGCCCCACACTCTGTGGTGTAAGACACATTCAATCTACATGGTCACAGACATAATCATGGTCTTTGATACATAGGAAGCACCCAATATTGAAGTAATAAACTATCTAATTCTATTATATTCCATGTAGTTCTTTAGATATGGCTTTGATCCCTTTTACCCTTAAACATGGAAATGATTCATTATTGTATGTTCCCTTGATCCATTTCATCATTATTTGGTATGGAGTCACATCATATTCATTGGATAGTGATACCATCTATGTAACCTCTGTCTTAGATATGGTTTTTGGAATACATCTGTGATTCATAGAGTGAGAACCTATATCATCAACATCATTTCCACACATGGGGTTCTTCATATCATCATGGAAAACACTATGTGGGAATCGAAACCCAACATAGTGTGTCTATAATGATAGGGTTTGTGGTGTACCTCATGTCCTTGGGTTTCATCCCCACCATTGTATCAACCACTTCACACTTCTAGTTTGTACATCATATAGTTGGACCTAATGAGTATGATATATCAGATAGATTCCATTAACGATTTCTGGATCATGTAGTTTGTTGTCCCATATGATTGTTTTGTGGAACCTTTGACAATGAATGTAAAGACCGATTTATGGTTGGTATCATATCTTCAGACTGTATTTCTACTATGAATTTATCAAAATATTCTGGTTATGTATGCTACTAACCTATCCCTATTATGAACTTACTATGATTCATGAATCTATGTGATTATTGATTTTAGGGTGTCCTACTAAGAATTTTTATACTCAAACCTTAATTGGATTCTCCCACACGTTTAATGTCTTATGTCGATGTCAAACCTTTTGAAGAAGTCCGATAGAGACCAGGACTAAGAAGAGCTTATTGAACTTGAGAGACGAATGTGTGTTCATGTTGTTTCATTTATTTCAATCCTCTTCTACTTCACAATTTTTACTTGTTTTAGGTTCGTTGGGTGTTGTTGTATTTCAACCATTATCTCATGTAATTTTTCCACTATGATGGTGGGATTTTTGATGTCTTCAAGCTTTGTTATCATTTGATTTACATTTTATAATTGAATGTGTTTAAATTTTACTATGTGTCTGTATTCATGTACATTAGGATAATCCCTATCATGTGTTTGATATTCCTACTCGGTGATATACATCATCCCTTGGCCTATTATAGCTGGTCTTGGGAGGTTTTATTTCGAGCCCTATTGAATTAGGTCATGATAGTTGATTAAGAAAATGAGCATATAACTATTTATTATTTTATTAATGTTGACCAGTGAGAGGAGGACAAGATTGATTGAGAAATAAAAGAATTTTTGATAAATAATTAGGCTAGAATAAGTAGTCAAGCTACAATTATATATGAATCATAAATTTCTTGATAGAAAAATTTGATAAATAGGATTCAAAAATGAGAAATTAATTAATAATATTTTTTCCATATATGGAGGATTAATGTTTCATAAGAATTTAATGTTGTGTGATAGCAGTTGATATATATCTAAAAATTGTATGACTATCTTACCATCCCAAGAGGCATTTATAAACAAGATTTTAAAAAATCATGGTAACAAAAATGTTACTAAATATAGATAAAAGAAGACTTCTTCATATGATAATTATACAGATGAAAGTATATCCATTAAAAAATCTATGATGATTGGAAATAAAGAAGGAATTATATCCCATGTGAAATCTAATAAGAAGAAGAAGATGTATAAACTAGGAGAATAATCTCAATCAGTTCATTAATTTTATGGAACAATGAGGTTCTTAATTATTTCCAGCATACACGGTTATTTTTACTAACATGATTGGAATTGGAGGTGAAGTTATTCAAAATCTAGATAATGGTTTTAGTAGTTTCATGTTAATAAGAGAAATTCATCATGGAACATTTTAACTACCATGGTGAGGTTTGAAGTTTTACACTTGGGGGAGAAAACATGATTCTAATGTTTCAAAATCACAATATTCATAAAAAATCTTGATGATAAGAAAGTTTAGATTTAATGGGATTTGTATTTATACACATGAACTATCAGAACATGTTCATTATGAAGGGTTAATGTGTTATCTTAACAAACACACAAATACGGTCCCTTTTATAAAACTCTTGTTATATTATTAAGCAATTTATTACAAGAAAGTTCTTTTCTCAAAAACATTGAAAACTATCATTATTATCTCTTTTTTTTCTACATTGTTATTGACCGCATAGAATTAGAGTGTTTTAGTAAAAGGATATTTTCTATGAAACTCATGTTATATTACTTTTCCCTTAAAGAAAGACATTGATATTATATTGGAAAATAATATCATTTTTTATGATCTCGATGATACCATTTGTATTTTATTTTCTATAATAGATATAAATTACAATGGGTAAAATAGACAATGATAAAATAATATTGGAAAACATAATAAGAACACATATTTAATTCAATGATGTTTTAATTAAATGGAGATAGTATAAACAATTACAAAGGGGAAGAGTGAACCTCCAATGTATGTTTTTGAATCATTTTTTTCAATATGTAAACATGTGTATCTAGAAGATTTTACCTGAAATGTAGGAGTAGTTTGACAAAAGAGTTCTTTAATGAGTTTTCTAATTTTGGTGCCATATAATATTAGATGATTCTATGACAATATTCAAGTTAAAAAAGCATGAACATAATCAAGATACGTGATTATTTTGTATTCTTTCATACAAAGGGAGATATGTACAGAAGGTGATGCAACACAATGTTAATGGAGGGAGTAGAGAAGATATTACATGATGGAGAGTTAAAATATGTTAATATTTATATGTTTTTCTGAGTCTTTACTAAAGGAATGTTTTTTTATAAATCTAGAGTTATACACTTGTCAAAGTGGAACAAGTATAATACATGGATGGAATAAATGTTAATAGATGTCACATTCTGATTTCTATGTCATGATAAAATAATATTTAGTTGTATGAAGATTTATTTAATGAGTTTTGAATATAGAATGGTTGGATTATAAATTTCATAAATGATGATAAAATGAATAATTTAGACATGTTATGATAGGTTTAATGAATTATATGAAGTGCCATCAGATAGAAATACAAAATTGGTTCTGATGGATAAATGTGAAGTTTAGTTGAAAAGTACTAATACATTTAATATGAAGTTCAAAATATACTTTGTATAGGGATGAATTGAAATACATATCATATGGAGGGTATCTAGTCTATGATAATAGATAGAAAAGGCCATTAAGGATAACATATAATAGTACTCTATAAGTTTTCATTAGATTAGTCTCTATTAGAAGAACACTAGAAATAACCAATTAATTTTCTTATTATAATGAAATCATATGGATTATTGTGATGACAGAGAATGGAAGTGCTCTAGGAGGAGAAGGGTGTAAATTGACTGAGGTAATGTTGGGTTGTACTGGAAAATGTTATGCTGATTAATGTGGACTAATGGCACTTAACGAAATGGAAATAGGGAATGACATATCAGATAGAGATTTGTATTGTGATAAATTCAGATGAAAAATGATATTAATAAAAATATAGTGATGTTTAATTAAGTAATATGTTTGAATTTCATGATTGAATTGTGTTGAAAAAAAATTTCTTCCCAAAGTTTTTTCTTGGAAGCATAACAATATAAAAGTGTGATACAATATGGGAGAAACAGTTTTTGTAAACTAATAGGAGTAGATGATCTGAAGTATTGTTATACTAGTATGAAACTTTGGTACTAACTGGTTAATGGTAGTGATTTTGACCAAGTTTCATTTAACATAAGAACATAGGACTGAGTTTCATCAATTTAAGAAGGGGAAAAAAGAATGAGTTTCTTTGTGTGATAAAGGATGATAAGTTGAGTTTCATGATACAATAATGTAGCAGTACGTGTGTTACGACCGAGTTTCAACACACTTAAATGAATTTCATAAAATTAATAATTAGAGATAGATATTGCTCTATTAGAACATGTCTCACTATATAGAGTTATAATGTAGAGAGAATAAATGTCAATGTTTCATTATATGGACAATTCTATGGAAGATTTCATGAAATGATATAGAAATTTGATTCAATGATTATATTGTCTTTTAAAAGAGTAGGCTTATCTTTCATGTATAATAAACATTGAATAAATTTTTCTATTAACAATATGTTTATACACATGTGAATGTCAACAATCTTTTATGTAGATAATGGAAATCTTTTGATGTTGATCTTTATATAATGGATTAGAAAAGAATATGTAATAGACTGAAGCTATGGGGTAGTACTAATTTATAAAAAGGCTAGTGGATGGGCTGTATAACTTGGTCAAAAATTGTGGATTTAATATGGACAATTTGGGGAACAACAAACATTATAAGAAGATTTGATTGATGTGGTGTAGAACCACAAATAGTTAGTTAAAAAAATTTGGGGTGTTGAACTAGTTGATTCTAATTTCTTTGCATTCGTAAAATATGATAGTAAAATTATCCATGTTGAGGGGAATATTAAACCAGGTATGCATTATGTCGTCATACAAAACCTTGTAATTTTTATAATATCCCACTTTATATTACTGTATAGGAAGTGATCTTGATAGTTAAATTTGAGTTCATCATATATCAAACATGTTTTAGTGGTTCCTTTTATAAGAAGAAATTATATAGTAAATTTACCAATTATTCACTACCTCCTACTCATAGTGATAATTTTCTGATTTTTGATCATCATATTCATTGAATGATGTGATTTATTTAAGGTATTTATGTTATAATCTCATTTCTTTTTTACATTTCTATTTTTAATGTACCATTAAGGAAAATTATAAGATAATTATCCTTTATATCCCATATATTATATTTTTCTCTAGTTAGTTTTCTTGGATTTAGTATTTCCTTTCATGCTATTCTTTAGGAGGTAAAATTATTGAAAACCTTTTTTAAAAATTCCACTCTATTTCCTCTTTTTTCAAGAATCATTGTATTGAATGACCATAATTTTTAAAAATATTTTCATGTATGATTTTTCAATTATCCAATGATTGATTAAATAAATTTTTTTAATATTTTACATTCTATAAAATTTTTTAAAAATTATTTTGTTTTCATTTTCTGAATGAGGAACTTTTTATTACAACTGTGAATGAAATCGTTATTTTAACGTATACTGCACAAATTATTTTTACATTTATCATGCATACTATTTTATATTTATCATTCATTATAACATTCCACATGATTTCTCTAATACTATTTATTTACTAATAATTTGGTTGATTATAGATTTTTAATTAATGATTTCCAATTGAAAATGGTAAATTTGACCATTACATTTTCCAGTGACCTTGTAATGGTTTTTTCATTGATAAAAACAACAATTGGTGTAAATTATGTTTGTCAGGGGAGATTATATAGTTACACCATCCTTTTTTCTTTTTATGTTAATTGATCATAATGAATAAGTCTTGATTATTTCCATTTTCTTTTTTGGGGGGAAATCTAGGAAAAATAAAAGAAAAAAAGCCCATGATCTTATCCAAATAATATGAATAAATTATGATAATATGATGGGTGATAAATTTTTAGGCCTAAAATTCACTAGGTAATTCAATATAGGTATCTCATGTGGTGATGGTGGTATTAATAGTCAGTATTTTGAATTGTTATGTTCAAATTTTAATATGTCAGAATGGGTTTTTCTATTTATTCTAACAATATTATGCATTGACATGATTGTAAATTTATATGTTCACATTTTTTGCATGAGTATGATCTCTTATATCTATTTCCACAATATAATGAGTGAAATTTATTTTGAATATATATTCTCACAATACTATGATTTCTTATTCTTATTTTTCCACATTCCTATGATAAGAATATTTAATAATGAATTATTCTTCAAAACCCTTATTAACTCGGTTTCTTTATATGACATGATTTTATTATTTTTGATTGAAGATATTATATGTATTGATTTTTTAAATATAAAACTCCAAAATTATTGTTTTATAATACGATTATGATTATCATATTCTCTATTAGGATTGATATATCTTGGTCTTACACTTACTGAGCATTAGAGCTCACCGTTCCTTATTCATTCCATCCACTGGTTTTTATAAAAATTTACATGTATGTTGTTTCATAATGGGTACTTTTATAAAGAGCATTATAAGAGTTTATTAAGATCTTCTAAGATAAAATTTGATTATATATCTTATAATTAATGAAAATAATCGCCTACATTCATTTTATTTTTATAATTGTAATATTTATTAAATATTCATCTAAAATGATGTTATAATTATGTATGTTATGGTTATGTAAACTTACATGGTATAAGATCATGTTTTTAATATTTTTGTAGATTATGATTAGAATTTTTTTGAAAACCCATACGATAATCCTATGTATATGAGATATCCTCTTGTTAAATAAAATAATGAAGTGTCATTTTCATATCAAAAACATCCTTTTCTAGATACAAGAAACTGGATTTCGCTCTATAAAAAATAAAACTGGGGGTATCAAATCTGAAATGTGTGGATTATGTATTAATTTTGTCATCACTGGTGCATGATGAGTGTGACTAGAAATACACACCATCCTATAAACTCCGTAGGGATTTTATTTGGCTTAATTTACATTTTACTTAAGAACTATTGTGAAGGATTTCAGTAGAAAATTACCATGGATTACCTAGATTTATCCTATTATTTTCTATATTTAAAATAATGATTCATGATTTAGCCATACTATGAATTGATTTCAAGAATATTTGATTTATCAATTTGATTAATTTTTCTAAATATATAATCTTCACACTAATTAAATGTTTGGAACCACGTGATATATGAAGAAAAAAAATGTTATGTCGAATGTAATTGTTGAATTTTCAAGAAACTAATTGAAATAGTAGTTTGAATTTCAAACATTGTGATAACAACTATCAAAATAACATGATATTTTATTAACAACATCAACATGGTTGTGTTTTTTAACATGCCAAATAAGATAAAACTGTTGTTTAATGAAAACCGTAGAGGAAAGAATAATTGGAATCCAACATTTTGATAATGTGGGAACGTGTACCTATAAAAATGTATCAATAGAATGGGAATATGTTTTATATATAGAAAAAAAGTTTTTAAAGAAATTAATTGTCATGGAAATAATATTTCAATGAAGGTAAATAATGTACTTTTTAAGATATAATGTACGGTTTAATGTCTTATGTGTGAAGAACATTGGAATTATCCGTGCCAATTGTCTAATCCAAGTACTAATTCTTACACCATATAAGTTTATATTCTGTATCATCTCATAATTAGATCATAGTAGTTAATGGAAATTTATCCTATAATATATAGTCGATAATGTTGGGTCAAAATTTTCTAGTCTTTTCCTCTTGAAAAATAACATTTTCATTAATTTATTGTAATTTGATGTGATTTTGATTATTAAATATCTATATATATATATATATATCCATTAAAAATTTCTCCAGTAAGTATATTATATTTTTCGTTCTGAATAGACATATGATCATCTACAATTGTTAGTATGGATAATGTTTTTTTCAAAAATGACTCAACAATAATTGTGGATGTGTTTACAATGTGGAAGCTCTATCTGGAATGGAAACTCAACTCCAAATGGAAAAAATGCACCAATGAACTTTCCTCAGTGAACTATATCATCATAGACATCTATCATGAAGCTAATCAACCTGATGACTGCCTTGCAAACAAGGGGGTCTCCATTAACATGTGTATCTACTATTTTAGTATCCCTTTTGAGCTGATTGATATTCTCTAAAGGGATTAATGTAAATTTCTATAATTTCTTCACTTGTAACTCTTTTTTCAATATTTTAAGAAATTATGATTTCTTTTTTAAAAAATACTAGGTATTTATCTTATAGGGTTAGTAAAAATTCAATATCAATGATATTCCTATTTTAGGGGAGTTTTTCATATATATTTCCATTAGAGTTTATTTTTCTTCCCATAAATTGTGAAATTGATTTTTCAATAATACTCCATCTTAATGATGCACATGCCTAATAGAAACCATATAGAATTGACCTAATTGAGTTACATGAATTGAAGAAGACACATTAAGGAAATATACATAATGGATTCATATAGAATAATGCCACACTATGGGGTGAAACAATACTTTTTGTTATAATTAAAGATGGATTGATATGATTTTATATTAATTATTAGGACATTAAAAATATCATATCTGTAAAAGTATCATTTTATTTTTATTACCCACCTTTTTATCAACTCTACAAAGCTCTATATTTTTCGATGATTAAAAATTATTCTGAATGTCATTAATTAAGGGTCAATTAGGTGGATATATGGATGAAAAAATTATGTATGAGGTATGGTTATTATGAATTTATTGTAATTCCATTTAGACTTAAAAATTATCTTGAAATTATTATCGATATATTGAATATAGTATTTGGGGATTTACATGATCAATTTGTGGTAGTAATTTTATTTGATATTATTAAATATTCCAATAGAAATGAATATCGTTATGATTATTTAATGATTTTGTTAAAGGCCATGAGAAGGGTTAATTGGTTTTCCAAATTAACCATGTGGGAATTTTAGCTACATGAGGTTACATTATATACTCATATAATCTCTAGTGAGGGTATATCAATAAACCCTTCAAATATATTAGTTATTGAATAATTTCCCACCCCAACCAATGTGACTAAGATACATTGTTTCCATGGAATGGTAAAATATTTTCAAATAATTTTAAATAATTTATCATATCTATATAACACACTAACCAATTATTCTTGGTAAGAGTCCATGTTCCAATAGAGATATGAATGTGGTGAAAATCGCATATAGCTGAAGAGATGGTTAGTAAACACACCAATGAATACACTACCCTAGAGTGGATAAGGAATGTTGATCTATAGTGATGCATCAAGGAATGGATTAGGAATGATCATCATTAAAAATTACATTGTTATGTATTATACCTCATTGAAATTCAAAATTGATGAGAAAAGTTACCAAATAGATGATTTGGTGTAGGAAATAGTGTTATTTTAATTGATAATATGGTGGAACTATCTTTATGGTCAATGTTTTAATATATATTTATATATTTATATTTATATTAATTATGCATGAAGAGTTTAATATGTACTAATGGAGATGGTTGGAGTTGATTACTGATTACAACTTCTAAATACACTACCACCCTGGGAAGGAAACCAAGATGGAAGATGATCTATGTCTTGAGGACCATGATAGTTTGTCTATGATGTGGATTGAATATTATAAAATATTTATGGACTAAAAAAATTCAATCCTTTAAATCAAGAATAAAATTACTAGACCATATCTTTATAAAATAATTTTTTAACCATCAATCCATGTGAGGATTAATGTGTTGAAAACAATTATGTGAAGCCACAGAAGAAGGTGAGAAATGTCCCTAATTTCAACATTTATTTTCATTAAATAACATGGTTTTGAAACTAATCATGTTTCTCACAAATATCAAACCTGAATCTTTGTTTCATGCTGAATCTCATAGTTTATATTTCGTTATTCATCTTATAATTATTAATATTTATTTATATTTGAAATATTATGACTAGTGGGATATCATTAAAATATTTATTGAATAATATATATCCTGATTCATATTATATTATCTTATAAAGGATAATTTAATTAATTTTAGTTGTATTTTATAACCATTATAGATAATATATTGTAAATTGTAAAACATTGTAAAATATGCCATCATTGAACTCCCCAAAACATTAAATGGGAACAATGTTATCTGGGTTACAGTGGATCTCTATTTTACATGAGGACATTTAATTTCGATAAGATAATATTTATATATTGGTAAACATTATATGATATATATTAAAGAAGTTTTATGTGAAAATGGAGTACCACATTCGATTTTATGCGATCTAAATATTATGATTACCTTAATGTTTTGGAGAATACCTCAAAAATATTTTAATAGAAATTTCAAAATAATCATTGTATATCATCATAATATAGATAGTTAGTTTTATTGTATCATTAAAAAACTATAGGATTTAATGAAATCATATTCTATAGATTTCATAGGTGGAATTGATAAACACATTTCTTTGGTATAACTTGTCTACATCAATAACTTTCACTATAGAACTCGGATGGCTCCTTATAAAACACTCTTTTTGCAGGATGTGTATAACTACAACAAACCAGTTCAAATTATATAATTAAATTCACTATGATGTGATCCATATGAGGAATTAGAATATAATTATGATACATTTAGAAAGACAACTTGTTATCTTATATTCGATAAAAAAGTTTTGTTGACAATATTTGATGGGATATAGAATTCAATGTTGGTGACAAGGTATTCATATTAATGTATTCTTGGAAGAAGGTTATGATATTTTTAATTAAAGGAAACATGATTCCTAGATAAATCATTACCATTGAAATTATTGTTCAGATCAAAATGTTTTATTACCTATTTTAACTTCCCTTTAATCTCCCCCATTTTCTTAATGTGATTTGTGTATCTCTCTTGATGAAGTATATATATGATACTTCACATATACTGAACTCAAAAGTTATCCCATTGGATCATGATTTCTCAAATAATTAAAAACCAATGGAGACCATTTATCATATAGAATTACTTTTTGAGATCAAGACAGACCACATTGTTTGTTTTTTTAGAAACCCTAAATTTGAAAAAATATGTGGGAACTCTAGTGTGTAATGATGTGGATGTTTCATGGGTTTTCTGTATCAATGTGATTTAATTTCAATAGGAAATTTTTATAAAGGATTTTAATGCAACATCCAAGGGTTATATGATATATTTTACATGGGATATTTTTTTTTCATTGATATTTTTATTTACACACAACAAAATACTTAAACAAAACACATTATTATATTGAAATATTCTTATATAATCTGTTATTTTTCACCTAACTACAAGATTGGAGTGTAAATACCCAAACACTAGTACCTAGAGTCAGTTATTACTTTATTACATTACAACTAGATATATGGTATCTTATTCTGAAGGACCAAATACTTTATTAAACATGGAAAACTATAAGTATACATGAACAACACAATAAAATTTAAAACATTAAACATCAAAAGTATTTTCATTGATGACGCCATTATTTCATTTTGTATGTATATGCATAACAATCAAAATAAACATGATATTGTCCTTCGATAATCAATCATAAGAAATGGGTGACCTATAAAGCTCAACAAGGGTATGTGTACCACAAAATATATCATGAATAAATAAGTCATAATCAATATGTAAACGGGGATTACTAAAACACATTCCCTTTAATCAATAACTTGAACATAAAGAATAATAATGAAAGAATAAATGAGGATCAAATAATTCATTATAAATAATTGCATGATCTTGAAACATATCCTTTTATGTTCTAATTAATATAATAATAACATAAACATCCATAAATTATCAAATAATTATGGAATTCATAATTTTTTACATCATATCCAGACTGTAATGTCAAAGAGCCTTGAAAACATACACAAATAGGCATGCTCTTGTCAAAATACCCAAAATATTTTTCCTCAAGAGACCTAGAAATGCACCAGGGAACTAAAAAATCCCATCCCATTGCATACTAATTACAATTCACTCATAATATGAAATTGGTGAAACAAAATAAATTTAATCTTTTTTATTGAAAAACTAGCAACTAAAATGTTAAAGATTTTCCCCAATCAATTTACATAATAATAAACCATAAAAAGTAATATAGAAGATAGTATAAAAATATAACAACCCCATCTAATCTGACAAAAATAAATAATGATAGATATGGTGGATGGTATTATTATAGTTTATCCTCAACCTAATATTCATCCTATTTAGTTAACATTCCTGAAAATACTTTTAAAATATTACTATATTTTTCTTGACGAAAATTTAATCTTCAATTGAAAATTACTTATTTTACGTTTGAAATATATCTCAAATATTGATGATAAAGTTTTCTCCAAAAAATAATAAAATTATAAAGGGATCTTCAAAACATTGAGTGGTTATAATAGTAGTTGATTTCATAAAATCCATATAAGTTAAAATAAACAATACATTCAAACGGTCGTAAAAAGGATAAAAAGTACCTAGTATAATAATGGAAATATGGTTACATTAAAACCAATTTTTAAAGATTATAAAATTGGGAAAATTTATTTAATAATTCTTTGGATAATTTTATAAAAGTTTGAAAATTTATTTCAAAAACCTGGATATAAAAGACAAAGGATTTTTTCCCGAAGAAGGAAATAAAGGCATCTTTTCAAAAAAAATCTCATCAATTCTAAGTACCATAGAGGGTAAAATGATACTATTACTTATAATCTTCAATAATAACAATATTTGAATAATTTATATTGGGATTTATATTTTAATACCAAATAATCCACCAAATAAAATCTTTTACTTAAATAATCTTTAATAATAATGTGATTGCAAAACAAACCCTTACCAATTTTGTAAATTTGGAATCATAAAAACCAAGGAATAAATAAGATCAAATTAAACATTATATAATATTAAGGTAAATTTATTAACATTATAACATATCAAATGGGTAGTGAAGACATAACAAAAATATAAGTTGTGAATATTGTATATGTCTCACAAAAGTAAAAGTTAGACCAGAAACCCTTACATCAAGTTTAGTTTCATTTTTATGTGAATGAATATACTATTTAATAAATGTATCATTATTATAAATATATTATTTAACCATAATCGTATATATACTAACTTATATTATTTACATATAATCTTTTAATAACTATTTATTATCAATTATTTAATAATATTGCATTTTTTGTGGTAAATGCTTGGTTTGTTAGGAATTTTTTGGTTTGATAGTTTTGGTCTTCATACATGATCATTGTTCTATAATATCTAGAATTTTTTAATATATATATAGATTATATAATTATTGATAATTTTTTATAAATTTTAGAGTTGTAAAGGTTAGTAACAATGTGCATGGAGACGCTTGGCTCTACTTAATCCTGAACATTGTTTCTATTTTCTAAAATATAATGAATAAAATAAAGGAAAAATAATATTTACCTATTATAGAATCATAATTATATCCTATATAACTTATAAATTCATTACATATTTCCTTATTACCATCCATTCTAAAATAAAATTATTTATATATATATCATATCTTTATGTGACAGCGGTGATCAACACGTGTGCATTAGAAACATTATCATTTTCCAGTGGATTGGAAGGTAATAAGGTATATGTTATATTATAAGTATATAATTAAAATTATTTAATAAATATAATATATAAAAATAATATCCATCACTATATCTGTTATTTAGAGATTATAATGGAAAATTAATTACATTAGTTCATGTGGTTGTAGTATATTATACACTAGATCAATGAGTTCAATTCCCATTTGATAGAAGTTGATTTAGATTTAGATTATTCAATTAATTTGAAAATTTATTATTATTTTTAACAAATATATATTATATTATTTTATAATATATTGATAATATTTTAATGTGTTATTTGATGAAATAAAATGAATATTCTTATTAGGGAATTATACCTCTTCTACAAATAACATCGCTATGTTTACACACAATGAATTTCCAAAATAATATAATGATCAAACTCGGGAAAATTTTTCATGGATATGGATATAATAAGGTATTTGGATAGGTCATTCCTAAATTAAAATATATTTCAATGTGTGAATATGAGAGTATAGGGGGTTCCCATTTATATGTGGAGAAGGGGAAACACATGGAATTTTTTAGAATAATTTTTTATATTAACCATAATAATAATAAAAAAGGATGAAAAGGGATAATTATCACTACTTTTTTGATATAATGTCAATATATTTCCATAAAATTGGAATTAGATAAGTTGATATAAAATTTTAACCAATATCATCTTAATTTTCCACCTTAGTAAATATGTTTTAACTATAACCACATATATTTATTTTTACTGTTTTAATATTACATATAAAAAAATAATAAGTTAAACATATTATAGAATATTAATTATTCTAATAAATTATATTGAATCTATTTTTTATAAATTAAATTCATAGATTTGGTAGAACTTAAATAAAAATTAAACCTACAGAGGTGATGAAAAGTGTTTTTTCCATTGAAATTTTATCCTAAGTATAAAAGGCTTTTATATCCAAAATGATTTATAATTGATTAAAATGTATAAAATTTGATTATTATTAACATAATTGAACTAATTATTCATTCAAAACAATTTAAAAAATGAAACTTGTTCACACATTAAATGAAAAATCAAATTTCAATAAAAACAATATTTCTTTAATATTCCTCTAAAAATAATATTTTTTGAAAATTCTCAAAATTTATTCTAAAAAATACTGATATGATGATTTAAAAAAATAATTTAATTTTTTAATAAATTTTTTCTATAATTTTAAAATTAATGATTAACTCATTATTATAAAATATGACCAAACTGGTTTGCATAAAAATATAATTTTCATAATTACATTTTATTTTCTTGAAAATAAATTTTATTCTTATTTATAATCAATTTAGAACCAATGAATTTATTTTAAACATGTTAAAATGATATATTTCTCATAATTGATTTAGTAATATTCATGCATGAAAATATACAGGCTAAGGTATGGTGAAAATATTTAAATAATATATTTCATGGGTCATTTACGATCAAAGTTATGTGTCATATATTCTATCAAGTAAAATTTTATTATTTTAAAATCTCATGGTATTACATTATCTCCAAAATAAAAAAATTTTATCCTTTCAATTTTATCATAATCTTAGAAATCAAAAAGTTATTCATTTGGAAATACATATCTTGAAATACCACATCATAATAAGTGTATCACACCAAGACATTACAATATATTTCCATTTCAATAAATACATTCTCTCTAATTTCTTGTGAAACACGTGACCCTAAGTCTAAATGAACTATATGATATTATATTTTTATAACCTATCATTCAAATTGGATGTTATTAATATGAAAAACTTATTTATGAAAATTATATTATGTACACTTTTATAATATAAATTCTTTATTTATCGTTTAATTATAAATAAAAATAAAAATCATTTAAATAATAATAAATATTTTTTAAAATACAATATTTCTCTAAAGATCTATTTTTTCATGTTTTTAGAACATATTTTAAAGACAATTTCTATCTATTTTATACCATTTATTTAAAAAATATATTCAATTTTATAATCAGAATATAGAAATTAACTTATTGTGAATTTTTTATAAATTTCATCAAAGTATAATTCTTGGGTATATAGTTAATATATTGAATTTTATTTAAAAATTAGTTTTCATTTAAATTATCTAAAAATTAAAATTATATATTATATTTGTTTTGAGGAAAAATAATATTTAATATATTAAAATTTAAATGACTTATGTCATTGGGATAAATTTTATGTTCAATTTCAATTTAAAAAATTTCATACATATGAGAACATTCCTTTGGAAACCCAAAGTTTCATCGCGTCTACAGGCTTCTTTTTAAATTAATTTCTATTATTAAATGAATTAAATTTGTAAAAATGGATTCCAAATTATTAATAATCATAATTAATAAAATATAATAAAATAAACATATTATTTATCAAAAGTTACTAGTGAAAATATAAAAAATTAATTACTATTGCTAAAGTAAAAACTTATTTAAAGAGGGTAAAACTAAAAATATAACAAATAAATTGACCTAAATACATTTCAAATTAGTATTTAATGGAAATATATTCAACCTAAAATATATATTTTTTTATTAGTATCCATTTTTGAGTCTTTAGAATGTGAAAAATGTGGGTGAGAATAAATATTTCCCAAAATGCCATGTTTATTCACTCCTCTACTTATAAAAGGAAACTACCGCTTTTGTCATCTTCGCAATCCCAAATACCTATGTATTAAAAAATGAATTCTAAAATATATTAAATATTTTATTCCTTTAATCATATAGTCTATATTTTTATTAGGAAACTCCCCAAACAAGGCTTTAGGTATAAACCTAATATGCTCACTCAAGATGAGGTAAAATATTTAAACATTCATTTTGTTATATTCATTCTTCCACCTAGGTAAAATTTCCTAAAACTATAATAATAAAATAATTCAATTGTCTCCTATATACTATGTATTTATAATTTTAAATATGTAACCATTAACCATCTCCTTGTCAATCAAATGATTAATTAAACTATTTATCATGTGTACATTGGAATACCACCTCGAGAACTAATATAATTCAATTTACATATCAACATTTCAAGGATAGAAATGAGGATTTATATAACATAATTATATTAAAATTATAATATTAGAATAATTTTGGAATTATTATATCACATAAACCTAATTACATTCAATCCTTTGGGGGATATGATAATGTCACTTGTGTGTACGACGAACTACTGAATCCCAAAGCAATGTGATTTAATTTCATGTATTGTTTAGATGGATGGTATTAAAGGTAAAAATAATTAATATATATCATATATAGGACCTAAAAATACTTCTATAAATACAATATATCATATACTATTTTCTCTTCAAATCATTTGGAAAACAATAATGTCATTTATGAATACATGTGGATTATCACCTTCACGTAGCGATGTGAAATGCTTTTCATTTTATTTTTATATGGATTATAATTGGGGGAATTTTGTTAATAATATATATATATATATATAATAATTATTATATAAATATTAATTAATATTTATATTCCTTTTATTCAATCTTTTGATAAAACATGGATACAATGTTCACATGTACGTATGACTTATCGTCTTCCATGAATTTTTTAATACACTTCCTACCTATACCTCCTATAGATGACTATTAATAAATATATGATAAATATTGAGTATATTAATATCATGTTATTAATTCTGGAGGTTAAGGGACCATGACCTATTTAATAGTGTTTAAATTACAAAACCAACACATAAAATAAAAACAAGGTAATTATCAACCAAAATATTGATTTTAACAGTGAATTTCTAAAAAATATGTGATAAAATACTATAATTAAATAATAAATCATATGAGAATTTATATTATGGTTATATAATATATTTATAATAAACCAATATTTATTATACAATATGTCTGAACATGTACAAATGATGTTAAACTAAATATAAGGTATTCTTATCTCATTTTTCCTTCACTAGGAGATATTTCATTTTATGAGCCTATCTTATATTATGATGTGTATATACACAGAAATTTTCATTTCATATAATTAATTTACTTATTCCCATGATATTTTATGTTTAATTTTTTTATTATTCATTCGTGGAGATTATTATTTAATGTTAACAAAGTAGTAATTGTTTTATTGTACAATGTCATCAATTATCATGATTTTTTAATGATTATGATTCTAATGATGAAATAATATTTTCCATTACCTAGTAAAATCATTAAAATTATTTTCCTATGATAATGTGAAGATAATGTGATTTTCAATTTATTTTACTTTCATTATGTACTCGACATTTGAAAATAATGTTTTTGGGAAAATACTTATTTATTTATCACTTCGATCGAAAACTATTTAATACCATATCTGTGTATTCTAAAAAGGATTTCAAATATTTTTATCATTCTGAAAAGTATTTTTAAAATAATAATTCATCCATTTTTGAATTTTAATAGGGGGAATAAAATTAATTTTCATCATGTATTATAAAGGATGATATTATTGACTTTTTACTAAAGTGTGCAAGGAATGTTTTCTTCTAACATGTATGAAATAAACCAAAGTATACGCTATCAATACCATTATTTTTATGAAATATTAATTTATAATTTTAAAATATTACATTCAAAAAATGATTTAGTTTTTTTTGTTAATTTTATGGTTTTCAAATAGTTATTTTTTAGGAAATTTAATCTAACATAAGAAATTATTAATGTGATCTTTCAACATATTATTACATCTAATATTACATACATTTATTTTAAAAAAATCTTTAATATAAATATAATATGATGATACAATATTTATTATGTATTCCAATGGTTTGGGGAAATTTTGAATAGTGATATACTATTTTGATACCATTTCCATATTACATAAAATAGTTTATGATTATGTTTATTGATTGTGAAAAGTATTAACATTTCATATTATAGTTCTTCTAATAAAAATTATTATTTTGATTTTGGTTCACCCCTTCATATGACTAATGAATTAGATTTATTAAGTAACTATAGGGGTTTGCTATAGAACCTTTATGCATCAGTAGTTCTCACGATACAAAATAACATCGGTATTTGGTAAAGGCCTTACTCATTTTTGTAAGATGTCTTCGAACCATTACATAAAGTTATATTTATGATTTCTAGAATTATTCATTCTATCAACATGACATTACTAATTTATCTCTATGTGGATATATTTTAAGAAAAAGTTTCCATAGAAATTTTTTAGGCTCATGTGATTACAGATATTGTGTTTTTTAATAATTATTTATTCCTTCCATATTATGATCGTGTTATTGATTAAATGTCTTGAGTTTCAGTTATTTATCTTGAAATATTGATAATTCTTATGCTATACCCATACCCTTAATCAGATTTGAACTCACCCCTTTCTTATGTTTCATTCCCCAGGATTCCAAGATGAGTATTATGATTGATATTGATGGTTATCCTTGATGAAATAAAGATGCAATTGAAAAAACACCATGTAGTAAATATTTTAATTTATTAATTGATATTCAACAATGAATAATGTTACCAATACTATAAAACTATTTAGCCCTTCTAGATTTGATTCCTTGTATCTTACTGCAATGTAATAAAGTAACCATTGTCTCTATAACACTAGGGTGAGGGTATTCACAGTTTTTATTAAATAATGTTTAGTAGAAGCTCTATTAATTTTATTAAGTGAAACATAGATTTTGGAAAAAAAACCTACAATGTAATTTTGGGATAACAATATAAAAATATTTTATGGCTTTGGTGAGGAAGATATTATGTGGGTTTTCATATAAATTTTTCCATGTCTGGATACTGTAATTGGTCATGGTTCTAGAATATATGTTCATGGGGATAATACCCCTGAAAAGGTGTATTAGTCTTGACTCAACTGTTATATAGTTCATGAGAATAGAACTTATTATACACCTATTTTAACAATCATAATGGAAATTCTTGGGATAAAACACATTTTCATTATAAACAATTATTTTGGATTTGAAAACAATTTTTATGATTTTATAAAATTCATGAAGAATCTATTTATATGATTATGAGATTACTTATGCATAAATTTTTATAATTATGATACATATTTCACTAGTTTTAGAACTACACATTATATTCCATAATATTAAGATCTAATCTAGTGTATTTGATTAATTATAAATTATTCTCATATTATGGAATGGGAACTGTATCAATTAATTTTCTCCATGTAGATACTTCCCTCCTTGTAAGACAATAATGATAGCACTAGAAATATAAATAGAACTGACCATATTATAACCATATTGAGGCACCTAAATCATGTTATGAGTATTGACCTTGAATGTACGGATAAAAATACTAATTCACCACTAAATGTCACATTTTTATACATATTCATGCATCATAACCCACTATTACTGAATGGGACATAAAATCCATTTATATATAAGAATTGAGTATGTTCTTTATATTAGATATATATTACTATGGAATGTATTGAAAGAGAGAAGTGTTTCATTTCTATTTATCATTTCGTAGAAAATTCAGGTCAATGGTTTTCATTGATTCCATACACCAACGATGAGAATAAATATAAACCAAGAATGTAATTATTTAAAAGAAATATTAATTGAAAAAAAATTCCTCATGGGAAAAAAGCATATATGGAAAGACAGTTAATCAATCTAAGAAATAAATAGGAAAATATTTCTAAGTATGAAAATAAATATCTAGAGCTATCATGGAATTTGAATACTTTGTATATAATTCTATTATGAATATTTAATATTTATTTGATAGGATTAATCCAACCCTTTAAATGGGATTAGTCTCCTAAACTTTCTAATCATATGAGGACATAGTATCATGTGATATCAAGAAAAAAATGAATTACTCAAGTCTTATAGAATCTATTAAAAGAAATATAAAAATAGGTGTATTGAGAATTTTGTAAAAAAATATAGAAAATGGGAAGAAGGGATGGGTATAATTTCTATATGTAATAAATGTAAAAATAAACAATGTGGAACATGTATTATTAGAATAGATGTTTTCTACACGTGTAGATAGAATGGACATAATAAATTTGATCTAAGCAGAATGAAATAGGCTACCATTGTATAATATATCAATTATAATGAGATTTAATGCTATTTGAATGATTTTACTAGGCATCAAGGGATATTTCCCAAGAAATGACCTATGGAGAAATTCTAAATTAATGTGAACACAACAGCTAAGGTTGAATTCCTTAATGTGTTTGTGGATGGTAAATTAATCATATCCTCACAATTATCTAATTATTTACTAGATTTTGGATCATCTCACTCCATTATATCATCAATTTTTTCTAATAAAATTATATATTTTTCTCAAATTTTAAGAATGGAGTTTTTATTCATGCCCCCAAGTGGAAGTCTCACAGAAAAAGGATGTTTCAGTCAGTTCCCATGACAATTCATAAATGTTCCCTACTGTCTGACTTCATTATTATAATTTCTATTGAATTTTTTTATAATCCTTGGTATAGGGTGGATTTTAAAATGTTGTGCACAATTTTATTAAAGAGGGATTGATATTATGATTCAAAATGTAGATGTGTAGTTCCATATCATTAAATGTGAGACTTCATCATTTGAGTTATGTCGGGATCCACCACTATTATCTCTTTTGAATGAGATTATTCTAGAAGAATGGAAGACCCAATATATGGATGGAAAAGTTAATATGGGTCTATGAGGTTGTGTGTTGATTGTTGGTAAAATAATTCTATTATAATATAGAAAAAGTATCTTCTACCTCACATTGATGTCTTATTTGATCAACATCACGAAGATAAATATATTTTGAAGATTAAATTTCTTTCTTAGTATCAAAAATATTGAGTAATGACACAAGATATTCTAATGATGTAATTTTTTCCATGGTATAATCATATAATGTTCACAATAATTCCATTTGGTTTCACTAATTCACCATAAGACTTCATGGATCTAATGAATATATGAATCATGGAATATCCAGAAAACATTATTGTGGTATTTTTTTATGTTCTCGTGGTATACTCTATGATCCACAAAAACTATGACAATAAATTGAGCATTATTAGTGATATAGATAGAAGAAAAGTATCATATGGAAAACTAACCAAGTGTGAATTCCAGCATCGGAATGTTTCATTTATGATCCATATTCTCTCCAATGATGGATTCTCAGTTGATCTTATGAATAAAAATTAATTCCATGAATGTACTACACCGTCCAACATAAATGAGGTACATAGTTTTATAGGTTTGTAAGTTTACTTTCAGAAATTTGTTCGAATGATTTCCTAATTTCATAACTAGTTAACAAATATTACTCATAAAGTGGTTATGTTTGTATATAAAAAGGAATGTGAGGATTGTTTGAAGAATTGAAGATGAGAATAGTGAAGGATCTAATTTTGACTCCAACCTCAGGAAATGATGGGATTATAATATATAGTGATTCATCAAGTAAGGGACAAGGATGTTTCAAAATGAAGAATGAAATATTTATTTTCTATGCATTAATGTTGTTAAATACTCATGAAAAAACTATCCAACCCGTGATCTTGAGGTAGTAGTTGTAATATTTTATTTCAATGTATTGAGACATTATCACTATGGTAAAATATGTGAGATCTTCATCGATCATAAGAGTTTGAAATACACATTTTCAAAGAATGTGATCCACATTATGTAGAGGATATGAATTAAGAAACTCAAGGAATATGATTTATAAATACACTACCCCCATGTGATGGGAAATAAGCTAGAAGATTCATTGGTATATAGTTTTCATGGATTCCTATCAAAAATATGGATCAATAGGGATCTTATTATTGTAGATTTAGAAAAGATGGATATAAAATTTTTTATGGAGGGTATACACCACCCATTTTTTAAATTATATGCAAACCATCACTATTGTAAAATACAAAAAATCCTCGACATTATGATTATAATTTTCAAAAAGTATATTAATTCATTCAATATGGGATAATTAAAAATAATAATTTTAGAATAATGAATTTTGATATTTATAAGGATATAATGTGTTGCATCTCTACTGGATGATAAAATCAAATTATTGGATTATTCTCAAAGAACATATTTCGCAATACACCCTGGAAGAACCAATATGTATATAGATTTGGAGAAACACCTTCTATAGGATAACATGAACCACAACATATTTGATTACATGTTACGATGTTTTTATCAAAAAAATCTTGAGAAAAAAATACTAGATGAGTATTTCAATATATTCTTATTCCTATATCGAAATGGGGTGACATTTCTATGGAAATTTCTCTATATTACCTAAAAATCCTTAGAATAATGATGCAATGTAGTTTATTATTGATAACCAGACAAACTATATGTAATTAATCACCATTAGTGAATATTTAACTTTTAAGAATATTGTATAGATCTATATTAAAGAGGTATTATGACGTTAATGTGATCCTCTCTCAATTTATGTTGATACTAAGCTGTGTTTGAGAACCAGTTATCACCCTCAAATAGATAGTCATTCTTAAAGAACTATTCAATCAATAAAAGACATGTTGAGTTTATGATCTCTTGAATTTCAAGGCCAGTGGGAATAGAATTTTCTTTTTCTGGACTTTATCTACAATAATATCTTCTTGACAATTATTCAAGTTGCATAATATTAACAATTACATGGTAAGATATTTAATACTAAAACATGATGGTATGATGTTAATGAAACGAATATTGTTGTTCAAGTTATTTTGGAGGAGACAATGGCCAAGGTAATGGATATTCAAACCCATACCAATGTAGATCACATTATACAAAAGATATATTCTCATAAAAAGATGAAATATATGGAATTCCTAGTTAGAGATAACATTTTCCTAAAATTATTTCTACGTAAGGATTAAAATATTTCTACTTAAGGATAAAATATAAGTTTTGTTAAGAAAGAAATATTTATCACCATGTGCATTAGACCGATAGAATGTTTGGAAAGGATTTGAATTGTGTCTTACCATTTAGTGATGTCATCAAGTCTCATTAAATTTAATGATGTGTTCTATATCTCTTTGTTAAGGAAGTAAATGACTAAACAAATGTATATCATCGACTATGAAATGGAATTCGAACAAGATATAGCTTAATATGAATATCAAAAAAAAATTTCATTGTATTGTACAATTTTTGTTAAATCGGATGACCCATCTGGTAAAAGTACATTGGGGGAATCATAAGAGAGAAGATACTATTTGGGAACCATAAGATATTATGATGAATAAATACAAAAATATGCTCACGATGTAACATTATATAAATTTCAAGGATGATATTTTTGTGGGGGAATATGTAAAACCCCAAGACGTTAGGATATATTTTCTTTTAAATAAATCCATTCTCTCTGAGAGACTGTGGCACACACATCCCTGAGTCTAAGTGAATCGTAATTAGGTATAATATTATAACCTATCCATTAAAATAGAGGTTATTATTTTTAATAACTATATTATGAGAATTATATTTATTAAAAATTTATTAAATAAATTTCATGGTTATCTATTGATTATTACTAAGAATAAAAATTTTCAAATAAGAACAAATATTTTATAAAAAAATTAATTTCTTTAAAGAGAGGTTTGATCACATTTTGAGTAGCTATTATAAAATTAATTTTTACCTATTTTGTAAAATTTAATAATATTTTTAAATAATTCTGTAAATAATAATAAAAAATTTAACTTATTTTGTTTTTTTTTTGAATTTTGTATAAAGAATATGTTTTTGAAAAATGATGATAATTTTTTTTTGATAATTTCATTTTCAGTTAAATTATTTAAAAAATTTTAATTAAAATTTCAATTCATTATAATGTAATATCATATCAATGATATTAAAATGTTACTAAATAAGGTCACTTGGATCAATTTAATATTCAATTTCACTAGAAAAACATTACATACATACGAGATCTTTTCTTTGGAAAACTACATTTCCATCTCGACTATGGGTTTTATTTTGAATTAAATATCGTAACATATATGAATTCAATTTTATAATTATTTTAAATATATATTATAATATTGAATAATTTTATCCAATAATTTCAGCCTAGTTTTTTATGACAATTATTAACGAAAATAGAAAAAAAATTATTACTACAATTAAGAAATTGATTTATTAGTGGTAAAAATAAAAAAATGATTTAAATAACCTAAATTCTTGTAATTTTTTTATTTTGAGCCATATTTAGAAATTATAATATCTAATTCTCGTGAATTATCCAATTTGGGTCTTTTTTCATGTAAAAAATATGGATATGAATAATTATTTAAAAAACTCCAATTGTATCCTCTCACCGAATTATAAAAGGACACCAACTCAACTCTATTATCCATAGTCAAAAATCCATTCTTATTATACTTGAAATTATAATATATCCTCCTTAATTACATCCCCTTATTATATTGGACTTACGATTATTCATAATCTCGATAAAATTTATTTAGCTACAAACCTAATGAGGCTCTCTGAAGATGAGGTAAGATTCTTAAAATTGTAATTTTTTTTGTATTCCACCTCCTTCAACTATTATTAATAAATGATAAAATAATTACATTGTAAAAAAAAATAATTATATTATATAATGTTTAAAACATTACCTATTTCCAACTCTACTTTCACCGGATGGACAATGAACCCTCCAATCGAGTGTATAATGAATTACCTCCCTATGAGCAGATGTAATTCTTATTCAATCAATAAATTTCAAGGCTCGATATAATGATAGATTTAAACTATATATGTATTATATTTAGTCAATAATTATAGATATGTAATTATTATTTCACATATATATTCTTATCTTCCATTATGTGGGGGATAAGATAATGTCGCTCGTTTGTACGTTGGACTACCGCCTTAGAATGAGACACGATTCATTTTCTGAGTATGATTTACAAGGAAGTTAGTAAGATAAAGTCAATATATATATATATGATATTTATAAACTAAAAATAATTCTCAAAACAAGTTCACATCTAACTTCCAATCTACCAATCCAATGAGAAAAAATAACATCGTTCCTGCGTACATGAGAATTATCGCCTCCACATAGCACTGTGAAATGTTTTTCATTTTATATTTATAGTGATGGTGTAAAGGATGGATTATATTATTAAAAATAATATATATCTCATAATAATTATTTTTAAGGGTAATTAATATTTATTTTAATTTCTATTATCCTTTTGGGAAAACTGAAAATAGTATTCATGCATATAAATGACCAACTGTCTCCTTGAATGGTATAATCTATTTCTTATCTATATATTTTATAGATTAACATTAATTAATGTATAAGGAATATATATGATAAATATATCATTTTATTAATTTATGTATATGTTTGAAACATGATAAAAAGTAATTGAATGAAATTACTATACTAGAATGTACTTGAAAAAAAATCAATTATCATTTGAAATGGTGATTTTAAAAATGAATTATTAATTAAAAAGTGATAAAATACTATACATAAATTATATATTTTATTAGATATATGATTATCTTTATTTAATAAATTTATTATAAATATTTATTTATTATAATATAGGTTCAAACACATAATAAGGTAGGCATACCAATGGTAAGAGATTTATGTCTCATATTGTCTTCTTTGAGACATATGTCATGTTATGACATATCTTCTAATATGATGTAGATATACATCCCCTTTGATATGTAATATAATTTATTTATTTATTCTAATGATATTTAATTCTCTAATTAATGTTTTTATTTCATGGGTATTTTGATTCAATATTACCAAAGTGGTAATGGTTCTATTGTACAATCTCATCGTTTACCAGGATTATTTATGTTTATTCTTATAATGATGAAATATTGTTATCTATATCTCAATTAGTATAGGAAAATTATTCTCTTATAGTAATTTATTTTGAATACATTTTTTCCCTTCATCATTCTCTCTTTATGTATTCAAGGGTAGAGAAAAATGTTTTAAAGAAAATTGCCTCCATTTCACTATTTGGTCAAAACCATATTTCCTACCATATCTGTAGTCCCTATATATATATATTACAAAAATATTTTTGATTTACTGAAATTATATATAAAAGATAATTTTACCCATTTTTACCTTTTAAAATCTGTTTCATATATTATTATTGTTGTTTTCCAAATGAGATAATTCTTAACTTTTTACCAAAATGTGTAACAAATGATTTATTTTAAACTATATAGAATTAATTGAATTTTACACCATCATGAAAATTATTTTCAAGGAATATTCCTTTATATTTAAAAATTTAAATTTTAAAATAAAATAATGTTACAAAATATTTTCTGAATTTTTTAATTTTAAAAAATATTTATTTTCAAACAAAGATTAATTTCTAAAAGAAACGTTCAATTCGATCTTTCAAAATAATTTTCCATTTAAGATTAAAAAAATTTATGTTACAAATTCATTATTAGGGATATAATCCAATTATATTATTTTTATTATTTCTTCAAATGGTTTATGAAAATTTTCACTAGGAATGTACTATTTTTATACAATTAGTCATATTACTATGGATGGTTTATGATTATATTTATTTATTGATGTATGTATTAACAATTCATATGAACGTTTTACCAATATTAGTTTTTATATTTATTATGATTCCCACATTCATATGTGGAATGAATTAGACTGATCATGTTAAATTTAGGGCCTGATATATCCCCATTATGCATTAGAAGGTATCATGGGGTAAACTATCTTGGGTATTTCATTAAAACATTCTCTTTTAAATATGTAGTTTTAGCACAAGGCCTTGATAATATTTTTATCATTCTTGGTATTATAAATTACATTATTATGTTATTATTTAAATATTCACATGTTATTATTCTATTTGTTAGTTTATCCGAGGAAATATTTCTTACATCTGTGATTAACTATAGGGAATTTGTTTATCATTACCTATTTCTTCCACATTATTATCAGGTTACTAATTAAATTTAATTTGTTTAATTTATTTACCATCTCATATATGTCATTCGTTCACTATAATAATACCCATAATGATAATTTGATTTCTAACCTTCCTTATGTTTCATTCCCATGGATTCCAATATGAGTATTATGATTGATATGCAAGGTTATACAAGAAGAAATAATGATGCATTGAAAGAAGACACCTTGTAATTCTTTATGTTTTCATTTATAAAATTAGATTCAAGTATCTATCTAGTTACTAATTTTACTAAATAATTTGTTCCTTTGGGATGCTATTACACATATCATTTACAAATTTAATAAAGTAACCACTGACCCCGGGACCTATGGTCGGTGTATTTACAAGAAGGGTTAATAAAACATTCTCTTGAAACGTGGGAATGAAAGTATGTATTTTATTAGAAATTACAGATAACTAGGTTTAAAAGTCATAAAGCATTGGTTGGGTGTGAAAATATGGGAATTGGGAAGAAAAATATTTCCCAAGGAAAAATATAGAGTGATAGATAGCACGATCGGGGTAAAGTTAATTAAAAAAAATACATAAATATATTATGGGTGAAAAGACCACTTGTTAATAAAGAAATAAAATTCTACGATAAAATTTTTGTTTCAATGTCCTTTTCCAACAGTTGGATAACTACTATATCATCTTGATAATGAATATATTGAAAAATATTTACTTAACATGTTGAATTTAATCCTTCAATTTTCACCACAATCACAAAATTTTCACCAAATGATGTGTATTCATGATGAATTTTATAAACAAGAAGAAATAATGTTAAATTTTGATAGATTATATTATCCATAAAATAATGAGAAGTAATTCCTTCTATCTCAATATATTTTTAAAAATAAGAAATAATAGTAGAGGTTACCTAATAATACCTTTATTTATTAAAATTCATTGATATCGAAAAAGTTCAACATAATCATTTACATAAATAGATAACCTTAAAAATCCTCAAAAATATACATTACCAAATTCAATGTCCAAAAATATATAAGTTCATTTAATTTAAAAAATAAAATTAGAATTAGATTCCAAAAAAACATAATGTATATATTAATTTCACAAACCAAATATGTGATTACCATCTCATTATAAAACCTTAATGAAAACTAGAATTATTCCTAAACTTTTTAATATAATTAATCCTTAAATTAATTCTATTATTATCAAATATATTTTATAATTACATAAATATTGTAATCTTCATTAATGATAACATAAACCATCAAATCACAAACCAATTTCAAGGTCACTAATACTTTCCCCTAAGCATATCTCAATCATTATTATCTTAACATAGGGAATATATTGAGGGTTATCTTCCCTCAATCATGTGTTTTCTAGAAATATTAAATTTCTATTGAATCGCTTTTCATGGTAATTGATATCATTCAACATATGTTTTCAAATCATTATAAATGACTACTATTTTGAAAACCTTATAAATTTTATTATTCTTATAATGAGAATATAATTAATAAAAATACTTCATGAAAATAATTCATGAATCTAAATAAATAAGTTCTTTCATCATTACCCATTAGCTATACCAATATCATAATCCTTAACTGGATCCCTTAGTTTCTTTGGAAGTATATTCCTTTGATGCCTGGGGTATGCGTTTATGTATTTCCCCACATCCTTGTTGTTGAACAACTAAAAATTAGAGTTTTATTTATTACCATTTAATTCCCGTTCCTGATGTCCGTTCTCTTCAAACATGAAAAAACTATCATTCCCTTCAAGAAAGTATCTTGGTGTCTCATTCTACAATTATCACATGTCAAAAAATCCTTATCTCCCTTTATAACCATGTCCATTTTTCTCTCTCACATCCAGTTCATATCTTTCTTTCCTTTAAAAAATTAAGTATTACATAATTATTTCCCTATAATGATATCACATCATACATTATACTGATATTATTTGAATATTTTTTACACACATTTCCATTGTAGGATTGGTTTAATCCCATAAATGAGAAAATTAATCAATATTTTTAGATTTTGTATGTTATTTGGAGAATTCCTTAAAAAAATTTAATGTTATATTAATCCTTTCAAAACATTAATCTTTCTTCTATCTCAGACATAGGAATAAAATCCCCATATCACCTCTATTCTCAGGAGGAAAACATTTTTCAATTAATAGAAACATAAAATCCTTCCACTACATTTTTATTATTTCATATCCATCGATACTGTTTTATATCAATGAAAACCAATAATCTAGATCCCTTAAGAGTCAATAATATAGAGTGAAATCAATCTCCCATTCATAGATTCCTTGTTTTTGGAATGCCTTCTTTATTTAACTTATCCTTTTCTCAGTAACAAATGGATTTATAGTAAAATGATTTGTTAGAGGATGCTGACACATAAACCAATATGACATTATTACCCCAGGTTGTGGATAATTATGCTTCTCCGTGATGGAGTGGTTAATGATCATAACTAGATTCTAAAAAAATGATATAGTTATAAAATCTGTAGTTTGAGCTTCAACACCAAGTCCAGCTTAATTTTATTAACTATAAGTGAAATACCTACATGGATTTCATACATTGATTTGATTCCCACTCAATCTTCTAGGAACTAATTTTGAATAGTTTCATATACCATATAAGATCATTATTATAAAATATAATATATAACCCCAAATATACTAAAACACATTACATAATTTGAAAAATCTACTCATAGAAAATCTAATAATTATAAACATGTTTTTTCAAAAATGTTTAAAAATAATTTAAATATGTTCATATCCTTCATAATGATTTGTAAATAAAATTTTAATTGGAACTATAAAATTTCATAGGAGTTTCAAAATAGATGTGTCATAATGATCATTTTCATGGACCTAGTGACGATCACGTTAATATCTAATACAATATTTTTAATGTCATTACTCTTAGGTACATTTGTGCAAGAGTCACATCCCATTATAATGTTCAGATAGAGATTTATTGTATGAAAAACCATATAATATCTACCTTACCAAAAACATTAGGATGTTATCCTATTATTAGTCTTGTCCTTTAAGTTATAAATAAGGTTACATTCTTAAATATATGTTTTCTTAAACCTAGTTCCAAAGGATTCTGATAAAATTAATCTGATACCGACTATAAAACTCTACTCTAGTATCCAAATTATTATGGGTACATAATTACATTGGAATAATATACATGATATCACATCCACATGTTTTGAATAATTTACGGGTCATATAAAACTAGATGCATTTGTGAATCACACAATACATATAAAAACATAAAATAAAAAAATAATATTTTCTTTGAGAATGTCGTAATTTTAATGAGCATATCACTTCATATCAATCATTATCACTTCCTAGAATCCTGGTTAAATTTCATATAAGAAATCAGTGTGCTATAATTCATTTTATGGGTATGAATACAATGGAAGCTATCATGAATAAATAATTCAAAATAAAAATTTTAAGCTAAATAAATGAAACACTTTTCATTTAATCAATATCATTCAAATGAAGAATAATATGGAATGAATAAATGGTGATTGAAAACTCCATATAAATAATCACATGAAAATGAAACTTATCGATGGGTATTCTAACTAATCTAATTACCACAGATACATCAATAACTAATCTCATAATGAGGGAATATGTATTTAGAGACATCATTACCATACAATCAATGTTGTGAACCATGAAATCATACATTAATGGGTATGTATGTGGTCAAACACCCAAAATAGTTCGTATAATTATATATAATGATTCATTGATGGGTAATAGCATGCCCCAACCTGCACATTCAATGTCCAAAACATTCCACATTTAAAAGGGATGAATAATATTCAAAGTAAATACCCCTATAGAATAACTATCTTATGAAATTGTAATAAATTCCCTAATAACTAAACAAAATTCTATTCAATCTATAATAATATAAATAATGGTATCAAAATAGTATATCCCCAATCAATTTAATCATCAAAAAAATAAGTATTATTGTATCATTTGAGTATTTAATCATCATATTATTCCACAAAGGTTGTTGAAAAATATGAAAATACATTCTAAATATAACTAAATGTTTGTTGAGGAAAATATTGGTTTAACTTTGAAATCACTTAAATAAAGTCTATAATATCTCTCAAATATTAATAAAAAAATAATTGAAAAATTCTGTAAAATGTTATAAATTAATATTAAATACTTTGAGCTTTTATGATAATGGGAAATTATATACATGTTGTATAAGTTAAAAAAATATTCTATTTATACTATTGTAAAAACAGTAGAAAAGTTCCTTATTTAGAAAATATGTATATTGAAGAAAAATGGTTTTAATCCAAAGAGATAAATAAATTAATCATTCCTTAAAAACATTTATCAAGATTTTTAAGTTTTAAATAGTGTAAAATTGTATTGTTAGATTGAAATTTCATTAATAACCAAATTTGATGAAAATATATTGGGTTTAAGGAAGTAATACCCAATAATTACCTTGATAGAGGCATAAACATAAAGAATATCAAATAATAATGAGATTGTGAAATAAACTCTTACCACTTTTGTATAGTTTGAATAATTACCCTCATGAAATAAAAAACATAAAATGTAACATTAAATAACATTAATATAAATTCTTTAATGATATAAAATTTAAAATCATTGTTATTTACACCACTCAAAATAAATAACTGGTGGATGTGATAAATATCTCAAAGAAGTAAACTGTGGAGAGAAAAATTTACCTAAGGTATGATTTCCATTATACATGTTAGAACATCATGTATTATATATATATATATTTAATTCACATATTACAAAAAAATCTATTATAACATACCTTGTATTATTTACTAATAAAATTATATTACTTGAATATCAAAAATTATTTATTAAAATTAGTATTCTTGTTGATAACTACTTCATTTTCCATGTATATTTGGGTTTGGTAGCTTCAATCCTCATCATTGTTTCACAGTTCCATATTATCCAGAATAATAATCATTATATAAATATCATATATATTCATTATATAACTATTCATAATATTCTATAAAATATATATTGGAAAAAATGGTTGATGATATTCCTAGAGATGGAAGGTCATACGTACGCATGAATGTAGTTTCCATTTCATTCAATATATAGTAAAAAATAAAGTTAAATAATATTTCACCATTATAGAATAATTATTATATCATATATATAATATATATTCATTATATATTTTCTTCTCAAAATCTATGTCAAAATACAATGAAAATCGTATCACATTTCTATGTGGAGGTTTTAGTCCAAACATACACATGCGCAATGTTATTATTTTTGCAATATATTGTGAGATAAGAATGTAGACGTGGTGTTATAATGGTACAAATATAATTATCAAGTAGATAACATATATAATTGTTAAATAAAAAATTATATTCATCCAAGAGATATGGAAATGGAAAGTGAGTTACACCGGTTCATGAGCGGGTACTTCACCATACACAAAATCGATGGTTTTGATTCCCATTTAGTTGAAGTGGATACAGATTTATCTTGTGATTTTAAAATAACAACTTCTAATTATATATTTTTTATTTTATAATAATTTTAAAATTCATTAATGGGTTAGAGGAAGAAATAAAAAATAATACTCAGGGTTAAGTACTATACTTCTACTTTCCAGAACCTCTTTAGGTTTGTACCTAAATCATTCATAGAATGCTTTTATGATCAATACATGGTCTATATGTTAATTTTTTGGATTTATTTATGGTATTTTTTCAAGATATTTAATGGTAAAATTACATTGACATGTGAAAATAATAGGATGGGTGGTTTCCAATAATAAGTGGGGGAGAGGCCACAAATGGAATTTTACAATAGAATAAATTATAACAATATTTATTCATTACTAATGAAAATAATATTTCCCATTTTTCAAAAATAAAATATATTATGTCTTAATATTTACATAAAATAATAATTATATGAGTTTATAGATCATTTTAACTCTTTTCTTTATAGGTTAAGTGCTCGGTAAATTTATTTAGACTATATCTAAGATAATTTATATTTTTATTTTTACTATTAATTATGAAAAAATATTAATTTAACCATAGTACATAATGTTAATTATTTCTATTATAAATATAGAAACCATTTTTTAAATTTCAATATATATAAGTGGTAGATTTTAATTTAAAATTAAACCTTTAGGTGTCGCGAAAAAGAGGTTTTCCAATGAAATGTCTTCATAATTTTAAAAGGGATTTATATCAATGTTTAACCTGTAACTGATTCCAAAAAAATAAATGAGATTTTTTATAATATAATTTAATTTTATTTAAATTTTTTTACAATTTAATACAATTTTTAACTTGAGTTCATTTAAATGAAAATGCAGTATTCAATAAAAATCTACATTTTTAACTATTTATCAAAATCATTAATCGCTTAAAAATATATAAAAATTTAATTATATGATAAAAAATTGATGACTCATAAATATAATTTAATTTTGAAAAATAAATTTTCTATATTTTTTAAAATTAATTTTATCTTATGTGCCTAGAAAGTGATGGAACATTTGTATAAAAAAATATAAATTTTCATAATAACATTTCATTTTCATTCAAATGTTTTTTAATTTTTAATAGTCAATTGATAAACAATTAATTCATTTTATTCATCATTATAAAATATTATATCAATAATTTATTTATTATTATTCATAGCAGAATATTTAAGAGATAGGTTATAATGATCACCGTTTAAATAATTTATTTCATGGCTCATTTAAGCTCAGTGTTGCGTTTTGTATACACTATAGAATATAATGTTCCTATTTTAAAATACTAAGTTTCTTCATGTTGGTTCTTAGTAAAAATAAATAAAATAAAATATTTTTTAATTATTTGTAAAATTAATTCAATTTTTCAACTTGATAGAGATTAAATTAAAATTCATTGAATGTGGTAAAATTTGTCTTTTTAAAAACAATTATTATATGAACAATTTTCTTTTATATAAATTATTTAAATTAATAAATGTTGAGGAATTACTTTAATTAAATTTTTAGATAATTTATTCAAAAAAATATTTTAACACTTATATAATAGTTTTTCAATGGAAATGATTAAATGTAAACATTATTTTTTGCTTAAAAATACATTTTTCAAAAATCAGTCTTATTGAATTTTTCACAACTATTTTAAAAAGAATTTTTTTACAAATATATAAATTTAGGATATTATAATGGATTTCGTATTTTTATCAATATAATAAATATAAATTTATTTGTTCAAAATAATTTTATTTCATGTCAAATTTTAAAAATAATAAAAATTGGTTACCATGGTTTAGGTTTAAACATATTTACCATGGGTTATACTAAGAGATAAGGGTAGATTATTATCATAAACATGTTTGAGTATTATTTATTTATGTTATTTTATCCTCATAATATCCTACCTTCTAATTTATAAAAATTTCGTTCCAGTCCCACAAGAATATGACCTTATATTATTTAATTCTTCTATTTGATTCCAGGTGTGTTCCTCCCCCCAATGATAAAAGTGATACTCTTATCCCCCCTTATTAGTATAATTTGTCCTTTTATATTATTAAAAACCTACCAAAAAATATTAATAGATTAATTTATTTTATTACTTGATATATAATTCTTAATCCAATACCATTCCATCAAAGATTAAGGGTTACACCAAAAGGGGGATCTCAAAGAAGTGTAAATCATCATACATGATTCATGCAATGTCTATTTCTTCTAATAAACTCCATTAATATATTTTATCCATAATAATATAAGGAATACAGTATCATAAATATGTTTATAATATATTGTGATTATGGTAAAACAATTTTCTACATCTTTTATATCAAATAAGAGATGAAAGTATCACTAGTACGTATATGTGGACTACTCCCACCACATTAGGAAATGATTCATTTTCAATAAATATATTCAATGTATGGTTATAATGATGAGGTTAATGTCCATATATGATATTAGGTACATAATTATTCTTCTATAATTAGAATATATTTTATATCATCTTACAATTATATCCATTGGTGAATGATAACATTACTCATACGTAAGTGTAGAATGAAACCTCAATGAATTGATGTGTCTCAGTTTTCATTTCATCTTTATATTAATTGTAATAAGAATTAATTTAATAAAAAAATATTATATTTATTATATAATAATGATTATTTAATATTGAGTTATTATTTAACTTTTATTTATTCCCTCAATAAGAATGTTGAATAACAACTAATGCGTGTGTACGTACTAATTTCTTTAAAATGTAATGTAATTAATTTTTCATCACCACATCATATGTATGGTACAAAATTTTTATATAATGATTATATATGATACTTCTGAAATAATTAATATTCTATATATTATGTAAACAAGATAATGGTTAATGGATCATAAATGTTAATCTAAAACACACATGAAAAATGAAGTTGTTTACACCCAAAATGATAGTTATAATAAAATATAGTTAATGAATAGAATATAATATGTTATATGTAAAAGTTTCTGGTATTATATGTTCATATATAGATTTTTATAATATTATTAATAAATACATATTTATTATATTGGAGTTTTTAATTCATATGATATAGGATAAGGCATGTGAAATTGGATTTATGTTAATATCTCCTTTATATTCAAGATTTTCTATGTTAACTTTTTACTAAGGGAAATGATTTGATAATTATCATTTAAACATCATTTATTTTATTTTACTCTAGATAGTTTTTTATGAATTCAAATTTTCTGATATTTCTTCTCTCATTGGTTAAAGAAATGATGTAGAAAATTGTTTTAAAAAAAATGAGAGTATAATTCATCTTCATTCAATAATACTTTCCTTCCATGCCCATATTATCATTAAAATATTTTTAACAATATTTTTATTATTGGAAATTTTTTGGTTAAATTATTTTGTAAACACATTTTAATTTCTATTTTTTTTTAAATTATATTTTTTTTAAATTTTATAAATTAGTTGTTTTTACCAATAGATTGAATAAAATCATTCTTTTAATGTATACCACATGAATAACTTTTCCAATATTTGTGATTAATATTTACTCTGAATCATCCATTATAATTTTCCTTTTTTCTTTTAAAAGGAAATATTTTTCTTAGAAATTATATTTATTTTGATATTAGAAATATATTATTTCAAAATGTACAGTATATTTTTGTCTTGAAATGTTCCTGTGATATATTAAAGGTAATTTTAACTCTCATAAAATATGTTGATGTGACTCCTAATTCAATTAGGAGATGAAAAAATGACACCATCCATACGTTTCAATGTATAGATATTTATTACAATAAATAATTTTTTGGAAACTTCTTTTCATTTACATTAGTTAAGAAAAGATAACATGGTAAATTTTTTTCATGGTCATTAGGCATAAAAATGAGTAGTTTAAGATTGTTTGTTGGGTAGGTCTATTTGATCACTCTAATTAAGTGGGTAATGTGATATATATATCTAGGGATATGATTATTATGATATGTTTGGACATTATTATGAATTTATATGCTCAAATTTTGATGCATGAGTATGATTTCTTCTAGCTATGCTCACAATATTTTTCATGGACATGGTTTCTAATAGATTTGATCAAATTTATTTGCTTGATTATGATTGATTATAGCTATTCTCACAATATTATTAGAGAAAATATTTCTAAATATATAGGTTCGCATGGTTATAATTTCATATGAATATGAATAACATGCCTATGTTATGAATTCTAAATGATGATTCATTATTTTATTCCCTGGTTAATCATAATTATAGTTATTACTTGATTTTTGATTTTATGATTTATGATTTCTAGGTATTAATATTTTACATAGAGAACATAAATTATAATAATATTTTCATACCCTTATGATCATCATATGTGCTCTTATGATTGATACCTCCCAATTTCACACTTATTCAGCATTATAGGACACTCGTTTTTTTTTCCTTCCTCAAGTACCGATGAATTTTTTGTATGTATGATATATATATATAATGGTAAAAATGTATAAAATTATGGGAGATATTTTATATCATTTCTTACGTAATTTTATTATGTATCTAGCCTCCAATGACACCAAATTTTCATGGTCCTTAAGAATTTATAATTAATATATATTTATAATATTGATATAAATTAATATAATATTAATATATATATATATCACATTTCATCATGGATCAGGTATAAAAGTATTAATTTCCATTTTTACATAATTTCAAAAAGTGTATCCACCCTAAAAAGATATTTAAAGATAAAAAATATCATTCTACCAATAAATTCCCTTGTCAAAAAAATCTATGAATTAGTAATATGGGAGATGTATTATTATTATTAAAAAACAATTAAATAGGGTTTTGGTTGAGTTGCATCACTTATACTACTTTTAAATACCAAAAATAAAACTATAAATCTCAATATTCCTAAATTTTGGGATAATTTAATTATTTATGGAATTAATGATGTATTTTGTGATCTAGTGGAGACCAGAAGTACATAATGTGGTAAATTTCACAAAACATTACAGAGGATATCTACCATGTGGTACTTTTTCATTTTTAATCAACCACTACATTTCATTTTGTAGCTTTCATAAATATTATGGTTTAGAGAGTTTACCGATTAAGGGTTAGTTGAGTTTAATATCTTCTAGTTGTTTATATCTCCAGGGAAGTTGAAATTTTGTTAAATGTTGGAACTATTGATTTTAGATGATGAGATTACGGATATTGTAATTCCTAAAATTTAATATCTATCACAAGTGAGGAATGTGGATTCTATTTTTGTATCCATCTTTGAAAATTTATTTCATAGATTAAATATGTGATATTTATGATTTTATATGAACATAAAAGTATCTTGATATGGGTAAACATGCTATTATTTTAATGTCTTTAATCTTTTGTTAAAATTCTCTAAAATAAATAAGGAGGAAATATTTTTGAAAAGCCCCCATGAATAGAGGTTTTGAGGTTTATATCACTTCATGAATCTATTATGGAGAGATTTTAGTAATAGGATAATAATTATGGTTTTTATTAAACCATTGAAATAATTTATTTAATGATCATTAATATATAGATCCTTACATTAATAAATTATGTCATCCTTCTCTGATATAAAAATTGTTTTAATTTCAACACAAATGAATATAAATGGTAGAATACTAAATTTTATATCATGATGGAATCATGGGATGAGTGTGAAATTCACATCCTAAAATAATACCTAATAAAGTATACATATTATATTTTTTATTAATTTTTAATAGAGAACAAAAATCGAGAACATATTTTATAAAGAAAAGGGAAATGATAACTACATTATAGTTTAAATAGACATAGACACAAAATTCAATGTAGTGGCTGAATATACCAAATGAATTGTGATTAATAGTGTCATATTTATTTTTAATGGTACTAAACATCAATGTGAAGTCATTTAAATATATTATAATGGTAATGAGGATTTATATAACAAGGTAACTATCAATTAATTAATATGTCCATCCTTATGATTATTACCATGATGAAATATTCATTTAATAGAAGTCCCACTTTAGTGATGATAATAACATGAGATAACATTGGAATATATGAATATAGAGATAAGGATTCTTAAATTTATCATTTCATTTTTTACCAATAAGGACTCATGTACCATTTGAATCTACTTTAGAAAGGCAATATTGTTGTAAGCGAACCTATTTCTGAATGTAATGGAATTAATTATGACTCCATTTAAGGTAAGGTATCTTATAGATCATATTTTATGTCATATTATTTATAGATGAATGTAGATGATTATTTTCAGGTGTTGAAGATGGTGAAAAGTTAATCAAAAAGAACAGCCTACAACAATATTAAAACATATAATTAAGAATGATAGTGAATATATGTTCCAAAATATTTGAGATAGTTATGTGTATGTAGTATCATTAAAATATGTAGAGAATTTATTCCATAATATACATATATATGTCATATTTATATAATATACACTTATAGAATAATATAGTAAATCTATAGATGAAATAAAAAATTACAATTTTGAGAAGTTGTATATATATTAGATAAATAAGAAATAAATCTAAAAGATACATCCCAAATGTTACATGAGTGGTGGATATTGATCTAGTGTGAATCAAAAATATGGTTTAAAAAATATGTAAATTATAAATAATGTTTTATTGATATGTTATTCCCCAAAAGTAGATGTGTCTGGGACACAAACATTTTAACCAGAAGCTATTAGTGGCTTTGTGTGATTAATCCAGAAGATCTAATTTCCACATAAGATGAATAAAATAATTTAAAAAAATATGTAATTTGAAACCTAATAATTTTATAAATATTATTTTATTAAGAATTTGATGATATTTCTTAAGTTAAAAGGATAATATAAAATTAGTGGAAATTATGTTTATCATTAATGATCACTAACATTATGGTAGTTTGAATATTGTGATTAACTCAGAGTATAAAGGATAGAGATTTTCTAATATTAATGATAAATTACATAGAAAAAATTATATTCTAGAATAGTTTCATGTATAATAAAATTTTGGAATTATTATTAATTAGACATCAATTATTAGTATCTGAATCTAGATGTAAATGTATATTTAGAAGAAGAAGGATTTCAATGATGAATAAGGTAAATAATAATAATTAATGTCCAAAAGATTTTTGGCTGAGATAGAATAACTTTTGAAAACTATTAATTATGGAATAATGATCATGAGTTATCTTGTAATGAATTTAAAGGTGATAATTTTATATTAATGAAAATATATTTATGTTGATGATAGTAAATCCTAGAGAATTATTAGAGTAAGAATTTTGATAATCCAATGGTAGTAAAATAAATATCTGAATATTTCATAAGGAAAACACAAAATAAAGTATATGGAATAATTTTATAGAATTTTTAAATAGGTTAATGTGAGATGTAGGTCGAAATATGTACTATTTTTTTGAATGAATATATTATAATGTATATAGAGTCACTCACATTTTAGGAAGAAATAGAGCATATGTTACGTGAACATGGTGATTTTCATTAACAACAGGTGGATAACTTTCCTAAACCATGAAGCCTTGAAATGTGGATTATTTATACCCACAAATATAACATAACCACATTACTAGGAAAAATAATAATAATGAAGAAGATTGAGGGAATATATAATTGATTCATTCTCACATAAGGTTTATGAAAAATTATTCCTTTCACACAGACAACTAAATTTCAATAAATTTCATTAATTCATTTTAATAAAAAATGATTACAAAAATATAATTACATTAATAAATTTCCTATCATATGTTGAGAAACAAATTTGAACATGCTATATATTTTTAGTTGTTGAATTTGAGGAACCGGAAGTTGAGGTTCCATGGAATAGTGTATAGAAGATTCAGAAATTTAGGAAACTAAAAAGTTGTGACCAAGAACAGAAGTCTATGTTTGTATACCTATGTTCCAAAAATTTGTGTACTTTAAGATGTTGAGAATATTTATGTATTTGTGTTCCAGAAGAATAGGGAAATAAACACAACATATGATGTTCCATGGAACCTCACCCTGATATCATATTCTAAAAAACATACTCTACACACTAGATTTGATGCACATCCATAATTAAAAGATGGTTCAGCATTTATATATGAAGGAAATATTTATGTTTATAGGTTTTGATAATTATTTAAGAAATTATTAATAAATCCCAATTTGTTTGTATTAAATAGAAATGTTTCTCATTATATAAGAAACTATTATTTTAAAATAATATGTGAACATCTCCCATAAATCCACTACTGTATAAAACTTTTATTAAGGTGATTATTTTTTATTATTTATGTCCGATTTAGGCTGATATTATTACTGGAGACATTATAAACACTATTTTTTATGTCGGTTATTTTAAAAATGGTGTAAAAAAACAAAAATCCAAAGCGTTTCTATGTTGGTTCCTCATATATCGATCTAGAAAATGCTTCATTGTCATGCTTTTTTAGGTCGGTTTTTAAATAAATGACTTAGTATATACTTTATTACATCGATTATTATATAACATACATAATAAACTATGCCTCTGACACATTTATTATGTCAGTTATTTTCATGACTGACATGATAAAACAGTCTGCTAAGCATTTTCTCATGGCAGTAAAATAATAACCAATGTGAAAACATATATACTATGTATGTTATAAGATAACTGTTGTCAAAAACTACTCCATTCCATTTATTACTTCGGTTATTAAATAGTCGACATAAAAACCCAATACCATGTATTTGTTACATCGATTTTCAAATAACTGACATTAAAAAATATCCCCTTGCATTTTTTACGTCAGTTACAAAATAACCAACCTAAAACCCACTTTTCATAATACAATTGTTCAACCACAACTATGCCCTGCAAAATAAGCCATGAAACAAGAAGAAAATCAACCAAAACCACACCAGAAAAATCCCCCCACCCCATGCACAACCCCCCCCCCCCACCCCCTTGGATAGCACTTGGACACCCTCCCACCCCATGGACGCCCTCCCACCCTTGAGACATCCCCTATACCCCTAGAGAGCCCCACCCCCACGCCTGGATAGCCCCCACCCCCTGGACACCCCCACCGCACTAGAATACCCGCACACACCCCTAGAAATCCCCCCAGCCCAATAGACAGCCCCCATAACCCTGGACACCCCCTGGACATCCCCTCACTCTCTTTGATAGCCCCCAACACCCTAAATAGCCCTCCCACCCTCCTAGACACCCCCACCCACCACATGGACACCATGGACACCCCCCCAACCACTGGATAGCCCTCCCACACCCTTGAACCCCCACCCCCCTACTAGACACCACATGGACATCCCCCCACCCTCTTGAATATCCCCCACCCCACTAGACAGCCCTCCCACCCTCCTGGACACCCTTCCACCAACATGGACACCCCCATGCCACTGGACATCCCTCTCATGCCCCTAGAAAACCCCCACCCTCTGGACACCGCCACACCCATGGATGCCACCTATATAGCCCCCCCCCCATCCTCTTGGACACCCCCCTCCTTGCTAGACAACCCTACCACCATCCTGGAAACCCTTACACCCCCATGGATACCCTGGAAAACCCCTCACCCCACTAGATAGCCCTCCCACACCCCTGGAAACCCCCCATCCCTGGACACCCCCCCCCACACACACACACCCATGTATAGCCCCTGGACATCCCCCACCCACCTGGATATCCCCCACCACCTAGAAAAACCTCCCACCCTCCTAGACACCCTCCCACCCCCATGGAAACCCTGGACACCCCCACACCACGGGACATCCATCCCACACCCCTAGAAACCCCCACCCCCTTGACACCCACTAGAGATCCCCTCACCCTTCTGGATAGCCCCCACCCGTTGGAATGTCCTCCCACCCTCTTGTACACCCTCCCAATCCCATGGACAACCTGGACACCCCCCCCCCCAACCAGTAGACAGACCTCCCAAAACCCTGACCCCCACCCCCCCCCCAATAGACATCACCCACAACCCTAGACAGCCCTCTCACCCGCCTGGACCCCCTCCCACCACCATGGACACCATTGTCACCCTTTCCCCACTAGACAACCCCCCCCCCCCCCACACACACACACCTTTGGTAACCCCCCACCCCTAGACACCCCCACACCCCTGTACAACCTCTAGACAGCCCCCACCCCTCCTAGATAGCCCCCACACCCGGGACAACCCTCCCCCCTCCCATTGTGTATAGCCCCCACTCCCCTGGATATCCCTACCACCCATCTGGACACCCTCCCACCCCCTATAGACACCATGGACACTCCCCCCCCCATTACACTGGACACCCCCTGGACAGCTCCCCACCCCCAAAACAGCCCTCCCACCCTCCGAGACACCCCACCACACTAGACAACCCTCCCACACCCCTGGAACCCCCTGGACACCCCAAACCCTTGAACACCACCTAGATAGCCCACCCCCCCCCCCACCCCCACCTTCCTGGATAGCCCCCACACCCTGGACATCCCTCCCACACCCTGGACATCCCTCCTACAACCATCGACACCCTAGTCACCCCCACCCACCCCACTAGACCTCCCTCCCACACCCTTGGACCCCCAACCCCTACACCCCTGGATAGCCCCGCTGGATAGCCCCTCACTCCCCTTGACAGCCCTCCCACCCTCCTGGAAACCCTCCCACCCCCATGGACACCCTGGACACCCTCACCCCACTAAACACCCCCAATACCCCTAGACACACCATGGACAACCCCCCCCCCCCCCCCCCCCCCGACATCCCCCCACCCTCCTAGATATCCCTCACCCCATGGAAAGCCCTCCCACCCTCCTAGACACCCTCCCACACCCATGGACACCCACCCCACTTGACATCCCTCCCACACCCCTGGAAACCCCCCACCCATCTGGACACCCCCACAACCCTGACCCCCCCCCCAAAGACCAAAATCTATACCAGATAAACCATCAGAACTAGACCAAAACAAGAAGCATATCAGAATTAAAAATTCACATATATCATAGTCAAAATAAACAATTTCAACTAAGAAAACCTAAATCTATCCAAAACGACTACCAAATACCAAATTATAATGACAATACTCAAAAATACATTTTACACTGCAAACTCAAAAAATCCAATCAAACCTATAAAATAATTTTTACATTCTACTTGTAAGTGTTTGACCTCTTGAGAACTATAGGGTTGAGGGTCATAAAATAGCTACATATTAAAAGGATAGTTGTTAACATATATAATTAATAAATCAAATGAAATATTATTTTAATTTTTAAAAAGAAATATTTCCAGGTCAAAGGTCAAAAGTGTTCCAAATGTAATTATTTCATACATAAATCATAACATATATTATCTTCATTCGATGATGCCTTTTTTCATTAAAATTATATTTAAATGAGTATAAATTAAAAATATTATTGTTATGTGATACATTAAAATGTAAAAAAAATATAAATGGATATTTACCTTTACTCTTACATATTTGATCTTGGGACTCCTTTTCTTTGTGTTTTTTCGAATGTAGACACATACCCTATTAGAAAATAATACGAATGGGATAAAATAAAATTTATTTTTATATTTACAACTATTATTAATTTACAATATACTTTTCCAATATATTCTTAAAACTTCCCCTCACATCTCCATGTAAAAATCATATCTAATAAAGTGTTTTCTCTCTTGGTAAAAAAATACCTAACATCCAATGATCACATATAAAATAAAATTTATCTTAGTGTTTTTTTATGTTTAAAGATAATGAACTCTTTGACAGTGATATGTTTCATACCTCTCACAAAAAGGCATCATTCAATACAGTGTGATTATATTCCATTCAAATCGTTCATCATTATAAACAATTCTTTGTTCCTCATCCAAATCATGTGATTCAGAAAAAATAAAAGGTGGGTCCATGAATCCTTATACATTTGTCCTCTACATCTTCTCAAATATGATATAAAGATAAATAATAAAAAGTAGACATAACTATTCATTTTTAATAAATATAATGCAAGGATAATGTGTTATTACAAAAATGGAAAAAATTGGCACAACGTTGATTCCCATCTTATCTCTAGTAATAAGCCCCATGATATCATTTTTCAAAATCCCCACATTTATTTCATGTCCAAAAACATCAGCATCTATTGGAATCTTTAAATTATCTGCCAAAAAATTGGAATATCTTGAAAATCTGCCAAGACTATTAGAATCTCTATCTAATATCATAGCCATTTTCCTTTGTCGTTTTCTATTCAGTATATTTTTACCCTTAACGTATTCATGTAAAAATAAATAGAAAATTATATTAGTTTTCAAATATTAAATCAACTTTAAAAAAATATAATATAAAACATAAAAACCTCTATAGTAATGTGTCAAAGAAGTCTGGATGGACAAATTAAAAAATAGTCGATACTATGTATAACTATTGTCACCACATCTATAGGTAATGGTAGTCAAGATGATCTATCTATAATATCAGGTACAATGAACCTATGATTCTCTACCTATAACTGTTGATGATGAATTTTATCTCCTATATAATATACCATCCCATACTATATTATGTTAAGGATCATCAATATACAACTTGCATTAACTAGGAAGCTTCGGTGGAGGAGTACGATAAAATGGGGTCTGCAGGCTGAGGTGGGGAGTGGGAGCTACTAGAGGAGGTGGAGGATAAATAATGGGGTCTGAAGGGGGAGGTTGATGGGTGGGAGATGCCAAATAAAATTGTATTTGCATATATGCAAACATGGATATTACCAGTGATCTAATATTTTCCTCCATCATCCAATTAATATTATGAACATCAGCCTCTAAGGATTCTATTTATTTTATAAACACCATAAACGGAAGAAGATGAAGAACAGGGAAACACTTTTCATACTGACACACCCGTTAGATATACTCATACATGACCATGATATTTAGGATTTCCCAATGTTCCAGATAAAATATCTTGCCTCCCAATAGCTATAAATACCCCCGTGAGCTCTGCTCTGAAATAGAATCCTCTATTAATTAATTGAACATTTATTTAATTATTCTAATTATATAAATACTATAGTTAGATTATATAAATAAAATAAAAATCTTACAATCCTCTCAACTACAATTCCATATTATTTTGAATGATATTTCCCATTTTTACCATCTGATCTCTCTTCCATTTTTCATTTCTAGATGGAGGGGATGGAGGGGCAACCTCTCCAATGATTGAAGACTCAGCTCTTAGTTTTTGTAATTTTTCCTCCATAATTGGTTCTTCGAATAATGTATACCATCCCTGAGATAAATTGTGAGGGTATACATTTTTATATTGGATCTCATGATGAGATGTCCTTGTTTTCTGTAAATTAAGAATAATAAATCACTATCAAAACATTAATAAGGTCATTTATATATGAAATATTATAAAAATTTTCATTTCCCTTACCAAAAATGAATCTTTTCTTATAATTTCAAAAAACATTCTCTATGTGTATTCATCTATGAAAGGATATATATGAAATGGATTTTCATGACTCCTATCAACAAAAATGAAATCAGTTGTGAGGATTTATTTGGAATTCCTATATCTCCTAACAACCATCGACATGCATTTCTTCCTAACTACTTGAGTGTCAAGAATATCAATTATCATCTGATAATGAAGAGGTAAAACATATTAAACTTGAAACATTTAAAGAATAGGATAAAAATAGAAACAAAATATTACTATAATTTTCTCCCACAACTGAGATATTATCACATTGTCTATACTTCTCCAATCATCATACAAAATTATTACATTGCTCTTACCCTAAATTGATACAAAAATAATGAAATCTTTTTTGTTTGGAGCTCTATGAATATCATTATAATTAGACATAAATAGTATCATTTGGTCTTGGTTACGGGCACGTGATAATATTGGTAAATTTCTCGACCCAAGTTTACTATATCTTGAACTCTTTTTCGTTGAGGGAGCACATGATGATGATTGGTGAAAATCAAGAGGATCATGTGAATGTTCCTCCCCAAAGGTATGATCATTATTCTAGTCTCTAGAATAATTTGGTTTATCAACTTATTGATCTATCATTATCCTTCAAATGAAAAAACAAACATTAGTTCACAAATATACAAATTCATATATTACAATACTAATGTAAATAGATAATTGAAAATTGAGCTATGTTACGTAATAGTAAACATGGTAAATATGGTAATCATGTTAAACAATGGTAATTATGGTAAACATGGTAAAACATGTAGTGTAATTTTCATTCAAAAAATTTGATAAAAACATATATTATGTAAAGGTAAACTATGGTAAACTATGATAAACATGGTAAACATGCTAAACATGGTAAACAAGGAAGACAAGGTTAAAATGGTAAACATGGTAAACATGGTAAGCATGGTCACATAATTTTCATTCAACAAAAATCATAGATATATAATTTATGTAATGGTAAACATGATAAACTGCACTAAAAAATTAAAATAAACAAAAAATTCTACTTATTTGTTTTAATACGCATTTTAATAATGAAAAAAATTACAATATCTAACATTTTATGAAAATAATGGATGTAAAGAAGAAATAAACATATAATACATGTATTATTAGGAATGAAAAAATGGATTTTTTCCCAAATTCCATTATCATGATCGTTCCTTATAGAATGAACCATGTCCTCAACATGCTCATCGTGATGTTCTGTAAATATTTCCATAGAAGTATGGATCTCACATAAATCAATGTCTTTATCATGTTGATCCTCACCAACAGATTGTTTTTATCTTGTCAAAAACAGACCACTGCATATTTGATTGATCAACTATATATAAAATAAGTTTTTCATGTGTTACGATTATAAGAGATCTACTGTGTCTTCTAATCTATTCATATTAACAACTATCATTCCAACATCATCATGTCTAACACTATTGTTACTGATAAACCATTTGAAATTAAAAAATAGAACTTTAATTTTAAAGTAATAAACCACGCATATATCTACAATGACTCTATAATATACACTTTATACAGAAATAGAGTTTTTTTTCTTTAGACCTTAAAAATGCATCCCTTTTAAAAACACAAATACACCACTATTCTAAACTATAATCTTGTTATCCAGAGCATTTGTATGAAATGTATATCCATTAACGCCATACTCAGATCATGTTATCACATTTAAACGTGGACAAACCACTAAACATCTTAATGTCTCTGATACATCTGATCTACCATGAAATGTCTTTTAAAACCATGAGAAAAATGTTTTATTGTGCTCATTAGAAATAAAAATTTATTTATTCTTTGGATGAAATTGTTTCAAGTCATTAATATGAAATGTGATACATGGTTGAGAATCAGCTATGTTATTCATGATTTTAAATTCTAACTTCTATATATTTTTAGCTAACAATGACTTAACATTCAAAGAAATAATTTCCTTTCCCTCATTATTGACTCATTCATGGTGTAATGGAGGGAATATTATGTGCTCTATCATAGCCAAGTAGCTCGTACAAAACTCTGCAACCTCCTCATAAATATACTTTCCAATATTGGAGGCTTCAGGTAGATAAGGATTCTAAACATACCCCTTCAGTATTTTCATATACCATTGAAAATGATACATCCAACAAAGATATACTAGCCCAAAAATCATTATTTATCAAACTAGATTAACCATTAAATGCACCATTACATCAAAAAAATATGGAAGAAAATACATTTCCAAATGAAAATGTATATAAATTTTATCCCTTTTCAAAATTTTAAAATCATTCACATTAATCGCCATATTAAAAATTGAATTGAAAAAATAACACAACTTCATTATAGAATTTCTGACATGGATGGGTAATATTCCACGCAATTCAACTGGTAGAGTTTGTTGCATCATGACGTGATGATCACAATAATTCATACCTATCAACATCAAATCCTTCAAAGAAGAAATTGTTTTTACATTATAAGAATTACCTTGAGGAACTTTGATATCATGAAGACCATGACATAAGCTAATTCTCTACCTCTCATATAATGTATGACGAGCCTAGGGGAAGAAATGCTTGTCTTCTATTAGGAGTGGGATCTAACTCCAAAATTATTCCCATTGATAGTAAGTCAAATCTCTCATTCAACCCAACTTTTGTATTTCATTTAATATCTAAAAATTTCCAATAAAATTGTCACAAATAGTCTTCTTCATATGCATGACATCAATATTACGTTTCACTTCATGATATCTCCAATATGGTATCTCAAAAGATACATACACTTTCTTCCAAATATGTCTATCATTAACAGATTTCTGTGTCTTTCCTAATGTGACATCATTTTTTTACCCTCTCAAAATACACATCAGGGCATAAAAGGTTTGGATCAATATCAAATTTTTGTGAGCCATTGAATTCATTTTTAGTCTTCGATAAGAGTGATCCATAGGAAAAACCATTGATGACCCATGTATAATTTTTCCCTCCCTTTATACAATTGATAATGTGAAGTATGTTGTTCACAAATTTGAGATGCTTTGTGCCCCTTAACACTGTACCAAGATAAATTTCCATATATTGGGAAGTCATTTATAGTGAACATAAGCACTACATGCAGTTGAAATATTCCATTTTATAAGAATCATACACCTTAATTCCATCTTCCAATAAAATTTTCAAATCATCAACAAATGTTGAAAAGAAAACATCAATATCATTTCTGGGTTTCTTCAGAGCAGAGATCATTATACTCAATATGACATATTTGGGCTTCATAGAAGCTTCAGAAGATAGGTTGTGAATTACCAATAAAACTGTCCATGAACTATGTGTTATACAGAGGGATCGGTATAAATGCATTCCATATGTTCACATTCCTAGTATGAGATTTCTAATTTCATTTCCAAATGTAGAATACTAATCATTAATTTTCTACTATTGTGGCTAACAAGTTTGATGGAATTTTTTTCCATCACAAATCCACTTCTCAGCATTCCATATTATCCATTTTTCATCTTGTGGATTAGAAAATAAATATTTCAAATAATGAATTATAGGAAGATACAAAAATACCCTGAAAGGGATCTTTGTGATCTCTATATCGTCCTATGTTTTTCTTTCATGTTATATCATGATGTCCCACATTTAGGACAATCTGAAAGAAATATATATTCCTTTTTATATATCATATAGTTATTCGGGAAAGCAAGTATTTTCTTGTATCCCAATCCCATCGGGCACAATATTTTATTGGCCTTATAATGCGAATCTGGAAGATCATTGTATTTTAAAAGAATATCTTTCAACAATTCTAATAGTTCTATAAAAAAAATTTCACTACATCCATATTTCTCTATCAAGTTAACCAATCCTAACATCACTGGAAAAACTATAAAATCCATACAACCCGAATGTAATGGTTTTTTCAGCATCACCATATAGACACAAAACTATTGGTTCTATCTCAATTGTTTATGCTTCAATATCAAAACTCATGTCTTCAATTCCATAGGAGTCACTATCTTTCAAATCATCATCATTAGTAGATTTGACATTCTGTCGACTTTCACCATCCCAAATCCAAGGTTTGTAACTCGTATTAAAACTATTACAAATCAGATGATCTTTAAACTCTCTACTTTTTAACTTCTTCATATTCAATCATTTTAGGCATGGACAGAAAAACATGTCATTGCATGGATCATTTCGTTTTGAAAATTCAAAAAAGGCATCAACACCTTCCCCATATTCATTACTCATTCAATGTTCCATTATCAAAATTAGAATCCTTATTACCTATAACAAATATTAAAATTATAAATCCTTTCACGATAGTACAAATATATATTTACTTGAAAAATATCACAATTTCAATGTAAACTAATTTTTAAATATAATACAAATCTATGAATATTTGAAAAATATATGCATGAAAATGATTTTAAAAATAAAATAGTGTTAGATATAATTGTTTTAAATTCATCATAGATCCTTTCTTATTAAGGTACACAAAGAATACATATTGGTGAAACTGGATACCAAATTCACTCTTCTATAAAAATGATATATTAAGTATAAATATTAAAATATGTATACATTACTACTGAAAATTACACATATCCCAACGATTTGAAACTATTGGGATAGCCTCTAAAAATGCTCGTATAGGCAACCTATGGTTAAATTATTCCAACTCTTTCAATGAAACCGTTGATATATATATATATATATATATATATATATATACCAAGGGGTGTCCAAGGGGGTGTCTAAGGGGGTAGGGGTTATCCAGAGTGTGTGTGGGGGGGGGGGGGGGTTGTCCAAGGTAGAAGGGGTTGTTCACTGGGGTATGGGTTTTCTAAGGTGTCCAAGGGGGTAGGGGTGTCCAGGGGTGGGGCATGTCAAGGGGGTGGGCGTTTCCATGGTGGTGGGGTGTTTTGTGGTGGGGGAGTGGTGTCCAGGTGTGGGGTTGTCCCAACCCCTACACCATTGGACACCACCCCCACCCCCTTGGATACCCTCCAGACAACACCACCACCCTCGATAGCCCCCACCCCCTAAACAGAACCCCCACCCCTCTAGACACCCCCATCCACTAGACACCCTCACTCGTAGATACCCCCTACCCCCTTGGACAACCCACTCACCCCCTGGACACCACCCCCACCCCCTAGACAGCCTCCACCCCCTAATCAGCACCCCCACCCCTCTGGAAACCCCTTAGATACCCCATACTACCTTGGACAGCCCACTCACCCCCTAGACACCCCCCACCCCAAGACACCCCCACTGCCCCTAGACACCACCCCCACCCCTACCCCTTTAGACACCCCCTAGATATCCCCCCAACCCCAGGACAACACCCCACCCCTCTGGAAACCTCTACCCCCTGAACACCCCTACCTCCTTAGATTTCCCCCTAACCCCCTGGACACGCCCCCACCCCCTTGGACACGGCCTGACACCACCACCCCCATGGACGACCCCCCTTACCACATTGGATAGCCCCCACCCTTGTGGACACCCCCGACCCGCATTGACATAGTTGATGATAATAGGGAAGCTGAGTTACTAGTATGAGAAATGTCATAAAGATATTTATAAGCTAATCCATCAGTTGTCCAGTGCTCCAATTTTATGACTACAAGATAATGGGATTCAGTATGTCGTGTTATTTGATGCCTTGAGAGCTGGGATCAGATACATCTTGATGAATAGGTAGGATATTATTTATTATGGTTTGAGTAATTTCATGCCCCATGAGTATAATTATGTAACATATTACATAGTGTTGGTAGATGTAACCTTCACCCTAAATATATTGATACAATATATTTCAAGAGAGTACATTAATGTATACTCAAACTCCTAGATTCTTTGGTATATATTGACGTGGAGAGTTATAATCCTAATATAGAAGAACTGATTAGAGTTCCTAAAAGACTACATATTTTATATTTTATACATTCTTCTAAAGGGAAACATGGTGGTATTTTTCTTTTTATGAAATAATGTTATCTCTTGGTGGATGAGGCATCAGAACAATTAGAATCTTTATAGAAGTCCTAGGTTGAGGAGTGGGGTACATCATACCTTCAATAATTGTTCGTGACTACACCACTTCTTCATCATGTGAGTGAATCGTAGTTAGAGGTAATTAATGTGATGTTATAACTGACTAGATATCATCAGTAGATGCACCAAATGGATCTTCAAATGGAGGAAATAATTTTATACATTTTCAATGATGGATGGTAGTTCTAGTAACATATATTGGGGAGGTCTTCAGGATGATTCATACCTCCCCTTTGGGTATAAATATGGGTGTTGAAATTATTAGTAAATACTTTTATATGTAGTTTTTTTGGATAAATTGAGGTAGATAATTGTACATTTGGTTTCTCTATACCTCACATGTCACAAGTTAATGTCTAAACAATATTTTTCATCTGGTCTGACTTATCCTCTTGATATTACTATATTGGAGTGGGATGAAATATCATTGGATTTTGTGATGGGGATTACATGGATAAAAGATGTTCATGAAACCTTGTGGGTAATTATAGGCTTGATTACAAAGTCATCAAATATTCATTTCATTAGGTATCATAGTATAGTTGATATTTTGTAGTGGTTGTCTAGACTGATTAACCAATGTGATAGATGTCTATACTAAGAAACCCATATATGTTTTGGATGATATGTTGAGATCCCATGTGATTGATTTTGGTCGATGTTGGGAGGATTAATTTCTATTGGATTATTTCATATACAATACCACTAATAAGTCCACTATTAGTATGGCACTTTTGAGGATCTTACATGAGACACTTTAGGTCACCCTTGTGTGATACTATGATTGATGAGGCATATCATTTTGGTCTAGAGATAGTGTTTCTCGAAACTAAGAAGGTTCAAGTGATTTGTGAACATATGGGCACATATGTGAGCTGATAGAAATCTTATGTGGAATGATGTTGTAGTCCATTAGAGTTCAAGTAAGGAGGCAATATTTACCTTAGAGTCTCTCTGAGATGAAGATTAAAGTTATTTTTTGGGTATGAAAGTTATCCTTGAGGTTCATCCTGTCATTCATAATCCTACATAGGGTTGCTGAGTTTTCATACCACTTGGCCTTTCCCCAATATTTGGACCAATTTCATGATGTCTTATTTGTGGGACAACTGATGACATACATGCATGACCCATCACATATCATTGACTGAGTGGATCTATACATTAAAGAAATATTCCAATTCTCAATGTACCTGGTGAAAATTTAGGATTATTAGTAGAAGAACATGTATGGTTTGACCATTCCTCTAGTTCAAGTGATTTTGATGCATGTGATCATACATGAGAGCTCTTAAGGATGTGAGAGATAGATTCTATCTCAATAGACCCACCTTTTTTATTATCTTGTTATTTTTAGGTAGTGAAAACTTAAGGGATTTTAGAGTGGAACAACTTTAGTTTATATAGTTTTCCTTTTTAATATTTCAATATATATCTCTACAAATTAAATCGGATTTGTCATCATTGTTGGGTGTTTCATGATTCTGGCAATAATATATTAAAAATATTCATATATTTTAAAGAATGAACATTTTTGTTTTCCAAAAAAACATTTCCCATTGATCAGGATAACATATTAGAAATATGATACTAAGGGTGATTCTAAAATTAGATACTAATACTAGGTGTTAGATATCGTTGATCATCATCAGATGTTCTATGGAAGAAGGATGTTGTCCCATGAATTAAATAAATAAATAAATTATTCATTTTATTTACATTATTGTATTAAAACCTAATACCTCCTTATATGTTTATAATTATTTAAAATCATTAGTATTTTCCACATAACCCAATGAGACTGTAATGGATGAGGAGGGGGATAGATTCATTGGTGTTGGTTTCTTTGGAACACAGATTGATGATGAGAAATCATGAACAATCAAGATATGGATCAAGAACATGGAAATATCATCATATAATTAACTAGAATATGAGTTCTTCACCAATGATTGATCCATTTTTTGGGTAGTGATTATTATTTTATTTATTCTACATCATTTAATTAAATTTGTTAAGAATGTATTTTTTTTATTTTTTTATTGACCTTCATTTTCATTCTTTTCATGAGCCCATTTTTATTCAGTGTTCTTGAATAAAGTTGTTTATATTTGATTCATATATATTTCATATCCATGGATTCCAAAAAAAAATTGATGATTGGATAGGAGAACATCTTCCGATTAATATCTTACAATGTGCATGTTCATTTCCATCCATTGGTTTTCATGCCCTTCATTGTTTTCCCCTGAGGTTGGTGATCTGAATCTTCAGTAAATATTCAAGCCTGACTAAACCCCTATATTCTCTAAGGATGTATAAATGAAGTATTGTTCTATGTTTTGTGGATTTGGGTTAAGTATTCGTAGATCATAACCATGGATTTCATTGGATGGTGTGATAATTATAGATTGGGTAACTAGAACCACATTTTCTAGCCACTCAAGGCCAGGAAATGATGATTGGGGATGAAATCAATCGGTTTTAGACATATAGATTGAGGAAAATTGCTGTTGATGTGATTTAATATCTATATATAGCATTCTTTTGAATACTATAATGACGTTTTGTGGAAAACCCAACCACACACCATGTATCATATAAGAACTCTTTCTATGTTGTTTGGGTTCTTGTGATATGTAAGGTTTCATCATGTCTTATACATCGCATGTCTTGTGTTTTGGCCTATATGTCATGTGACACTAATCATGAATCCAATTTGTATGACTATGTCACATGAATGGGTTATTAGATGAAAAAACATACAATGCACTCAAAAGGTACAGGTCCAACATAAGTATAGGGCTTGCTGAGTCATTTGTAGAGAACACACACCCAGGAACCATGATTAATATAAACATCATCTCCCTATATAGAAACATTGTGTCAATATATATGGTAGTCTAAGACATGGACGAAGAGGAAATTCCCCAGTATTAAATAGAGTACATATGCAGTGTGACCCTATGTACACACCATTTACTTTTTTTAATTAAAATTTTATATAGAGATGGGAAATGGAATGGGTTGTATTCATGAGACATTTGATGTACTCGAGTAGGAAATTCCATTTGCACTATTCAGAACATTATACTGTCTGTATCTTCTTCTTTCGGTCTACTATTTAATCCCATGTGTATCCTATCCAATTTATTATTTTATGTTGTAAATGACTGTGGCCATCATTTTGCATCTATTATATGACATGAAGTGTTCCGTAAGATGTGGTTCTTCAAGAGATACATGGTTGATGGTAGTTGTCGGGTTTGTTTATCTGAGAGATGTTAGGGTTGGTACTCCCCTATCACACCCACGAATAAGTCCTCCATACTCTTAATATACATGGAGTTAGTACTTCGGCATGGTATAGAGGATTTGGTTCCTCTATCTACGTAGTGGAAGTAACCTATATTTGAGAATTTTCAATGATTTGGTCCACCACTAGAGATATTGATCAATTGGATATAGAGTACATTAGCGAGGAGAAGGCCCTCCACTCTAATTATGGTGATATTTCTTATTGTGTGTGGAATTAGAGAAGAGATATTTTGAGTTATAGGTAGACTCATTATCATCCATAGCTAGCTGTGAAGATGGAGATTTGTATTCTCTCTATTATTTATTTTTGAGAATATCTATTATTGGATTCCATTAACCTGTTTACTTATAGTTTTATCACACTATATTGTTCTATTTCTTACCTATAGGCTTTTGGGGGAATATATATAGTTATATGTGTAGTCACACTTGTGTTCTCTCTCCCTGTACATGTTTTTTCCTATGCATATGACAAACATATAAGTGGCTCTATTGGGGGACTGAGTATTGAAGGGGAATAGTGGTACATGGTGGTTTTGATAGTGTTCAGTGGTTGACCATGCAGATTTTGATTTAATCCCATGATAGTTTTTCGCTTTTCATATAATTTTAATACTGGGAAATCATTTCTAATTGATTTGTATTTCCCCCTTTTTCATTTATATTAGTTTTCTATGATTTTTGGTATTTTGTTAAGGAAATTTAATACATTATTTACTCCCTAGATGTTTCAATCATTTATTTTCATCTCTTGTTTACATCATGGACCTAGTTTTGGGTGTGATTATATACGTACTATTCTAAGACCTCCTATATCTTCTTTTCCAACACAGATTTATTTTCAAGCCCACACCTAGTTTTGGTGGGCTTGGGTTGTCACTATAGGAATACTATCATCTTGGGTAGGTCCTTGGGGGGTTCGATTTTGATAGATTAAAAAGATTAAAATTTTAAAACATTAACTATTAAATAAATCCCACTATTGATAACTATTGTGGATGAAAATGATTGTGAAAATTGAAGGACTATAAAAATTCCCCAGATGGGTGATCACATTCAAAAGTCCTCAGTTTCAATATAGGGTTGGTAAAAGGATCCTTATATCATTAATAACATTAAAATTAGGACCCATGAAGGGTAAATGAAAGATATTTTAACTTCATATTACTTAATAAAAATAAAATATATGATATAATATAACAAAGAAAAAGTATATGCACAATATAAAAGTAAATTGGTGAATAACATGATGTTTGTCCTATAAAATTGGATTTGAGACCAGCAGTCAAAAACAAAAATTATAGTCTTTGAGTTGGGAATAATTTGATATTGGTGTTATAATGATGAATTGTAAACCCAAAAATATGAGTAAATAAATTTTAAATTTTTTATTAGGTATAATAAATTATTGTGGGAATACAAACAAATTATATAACTCAATAGGTGGAAATTATGTTAACAAAAACAATTAAAAACATCGAATCCATTGATTTTATTATAATTTAAATAGATAATATGATATTGATTTTAAAATTATCAATAATTATATTAATATGGTAAAATAAATTCCATATGAATTAATCATACCATATTTAAAAAATTCATGTTTCATAATATGAAATATTTCTCAATAAATTAAATTTACTTCAAGAACCCCTTACCATGTTCATGATTTATAATATTAATAAAATTAAAATTGTGGCTAAAAAATTTCATTATAATCCTATTCATTTATATTTAATACGATAATATTTTCTCTTTATCAGATTTTATTTATTTATTATATAGTTTTTTCGTATATCTATTCCTCAAGGATGTTTGATAAATATTTCAAAACAATTATATATATTAAATATGGTAAAATGGGTTTAAAAATTATATAATAATAACCAGATTTATAGATGTTAATTTTCATTAATATTCTGTTATAAATAAATTCAAATAGTTTTAATGGTTTAGAAAATAAACTTCATATATAAATGATAAATGGGAATATTATTTGTTGTTGGTAATATTTAGTATTATTCATTATTGGTAATATCAATTTTATAATGTACAATATTATATTTATATAAAATTAATAATATTATAAACATATTATTAGATTATCTAATAACATAATTAAAACTATCCATGTTAGGATTTTAAGATAAATAAGTCATGTAATTCACTGAGGTTGTATTTCACACATATGCATCAAGATGTTTTTATTTTCAATTCAGTTTGAGGGATTGGAAGTGAATATTAATTTTACATTTAATAATATAAACTATATATTACATATTTTATTTAAACATCAATTCCATAATTAAAACTATTCATGAGTGTTGGTTATGAAAAATAGAGGATTTCGATTCGTGGAGGCAGTAGTTTGGGTGTACTTTTGACTTTTCTTTGTTTTTATTTGTGAATAGATATTGATAACTAATGGTAATAAATTTAAAATAATAAAATATCGTAATATTAACAATATTTATTTCTTTATATTAAGGTTTTATAAAATTTCATGGAAGAAGAATATTAATAATAAATGATTATGAATAAGGTAATACTTACATTAAGGGTGTGAGTATTCTCATTTAAATATCCTTATAAATAGTGGAATTAATATTTATAATGGTTTAAATAGGCTTCATAAAGTAGAAGAGGTTTATATTAGGAAATAATGTCATTTTTTTGAATAAAATTTGATGGCAATGTGTAACATTAAATTGTAGAAGGATCGTCATTTATATGTATTGAAGAGGGGGATTATGGGAATATTAATGACTTAATGTGAAAGGAATTTCATTTTAAAATGATGTTGCATCATAAAATGGAAAATAATATAGATTATATGAGTATTGATTCATCTATACATCATCCACATAATTAAGGTTAAATATTTTTTTTTCACATTTTATATTTCATTTAAATGTTTTTCATATTTTAGTTTTTACCATTGTAACTTTTATTTGACCCAAGTAAAATATTTTTTTTCTAAAATAAAAAGATTCAATATTTCCTTATTTGAGAAAATTTATTTCAATTTTTAAAATAAATTTTATAAAGTAATTATAATTGATTGAAACATTAATTTTAGGATAAATGGTCATTATGCATAAAATGTATTTTTTATAAAATGCCTGTTTTTAAGATTAAATTTTATGTGTAGGATAAATTTATTAATGTCATCATTTTTATAGAAATAATTAAGTTTAATATTAAAAAATTAAACATTATTCTTCGTTCAAAATAGTTCTTCTGAAAATTTATCTAAAATGATATTTATTTAAATGAAAAAACCAAAATCATGTTTTTTTAGAATTAAATCATTAAATTTGATTTATATGTTTAATCATTGTTTTTATAAATTTCAAACAAAAACATTAAAATTAATAAATGTATTCATATTATCAGGGAAATAGTTTTAAAAAATTCTTTTCATTTCATTATATGTTTATATATTCATAAAAGTCTCCATTTTTTAGGAAAATCAATAGTTTTCAATATTCATCTAAAAATATTATTTCTTAAAAAAATACATTATATTAATAATAAATAAATTTTCTTGAGAGTAATTATTAAATTAATTTCATTTTATCAAATCGAAATTATAATATTTGAAAAATTATTTCACATATTAAAATAGAAATAAAATATTTTTTCAAATGTGATTTTCTTCATTAGGTGTCCAAAGGATAATTTCATAAAAATTTATATTTTAGATAATGATGATATATTAGTTAATATATTGATATAGTTTATATTATCATTTAAAATTAGTTTATTTAATTTATATGATTTTTAAAAAAAAAATTAAGAATGAAAAATCACACATATTTTTTATCCTCTAAGTGTACATATTTTAAGTTGAATATTATATTCTTATTTAGTATAGTTTTTTTGTTCATATAGATTTCAAACTATTATTTATCTATTTGTTCATGACTTGTCTTAGTTTAATGGTGTACATAAAAAAAGTTCTCAAACATAAATTTTATTTAACGAAAAATGTATGGTGTGAAATATTAAGTTGTTGCATTCTCCCCCATTAAATAATTTCATCATCACAATGTTAATTATTATACATTTTATAATGTGTGTGAAATATTAAGTTGTTGCATTCACTGAGGTATGGGTTTTCTAAGGTGTCCAAGGGGGTAGGGGTGTCCAGGGGTGGGGGCATGTTAAGGGGGTGGGCGTGTCCATGGTGGTGGGGTGTTTCGTGGTGGGGGAGTGGTGTCCAGGTGTGGGGTTGTCCCAACCCCTACACCATTGGACACCACCCCCACCCCCTTGGATACCCTCCAGACAACACCCCCACCCTCGATAGCCCCCACCCCCTAAACAGAACCCCCACCCCTCTAGACACCCCCATCCACTAGACACCCTCACTCGTAGATACCCCCACCCCCTTGGACAGCCCACTCACCCCCTGGACACCACCCCCACCCCCTAGACAGCCTCCACCCCCTAATCAGCACCCCCACCCCTCCGGAAACCCCTTAGATACCCCATACCACCTTGGACAGCCCACTCACCCCCTAGACACCCCCACCCCAAAACACCCCCACTGCCCCTAGACACCACCCCCACCCCTACCCCTTTAGACAAGCCCTAGATATCCCCCCAACCCCAGGACAACACCCCACCCCTTTGGACACCTCTACCCCCTGAACACCCCTACCTCCTTAGATTTCCCCCTAACCCCCTGGACACGCCCCCACCCCCTTGGACACGGCCTGACACCACCACCCCCATGGATGACCCCCCTTACCACATTGGATAGCCCCCACCCCTGTGGACACCCCCGACCCCCATTGACATAGTTGATGATAATAGGGAATCTGAGTTACTAGTATGAGAAATGTCATAAAGATATTTATAAGCTAATCCATCAGTTGTCCAGTGCTCCAATGTTATGACTACAAGATAATGGGATTCAGTATGTCGTGTTATTTGATGCCTTGAGAGCTGGGATCAGATACATCTTGATGAATAGGTAGGATATGATTTATTATGGTTTGCGGAATTTCATTCCCCAGGAGTATAATTATGTAACATATTACATAGTGTTGGAAGATGTAACCTTCACCCTAAATATATTGATACAATATATTTCAAGAGAGTACATTGATGTATACTCAAACTCCTAGATTCTTTGGTATATATTCACGTGGAGAGATAGAATCCTAATATAGAAGAACTGATTGGAGTTCCTAAAAGACTACATATTTTATATTTTATACATTCTTCTAAAGGGAAACATGGTGGTATTTTGCTTTTTATGAAATAATGTTATCTCTTGGTGGATGAGGCATCAGAACAATTAGAATATTTATAGAATTCCTAGGTTGAGGAGTGGGGTACATCATACCTTCAATAATTGTTCGTGAATCCAGCACTTCTTCATCATGTGAGTGAATCGTAGTTAGAGGTAATTAATGTGATGTTATAACTGACTAGATATCATCAGTAGATGCACCAAATGGATCTTCAAATGGAGGAAATAATTTTATACATTTTCAATGATGGATGGTAGTTCTAGTAACATATATTGGGGAGCTGTTCAGGATGATTCATACCTCCCCTTTGGGTATAAATATGGGTGTTGAAATTATTAGTAAATACTTTTATATGTAGTTTTTTTTGGATAAATTGAGGTAGATAATTGTACATTTGGTTTCTCTATACCTCACATGTCACAAGGTAATGTCTAAACAATATTTTTCATCTGGTCTGACTTATCCTCTTGATATTACTATATTGGAGTGGGATGAAATATCATTGGATTTTTTATGGGGATTACATGGATAAAAGATGTTCATTACACCTTGTGGGTAATTATAGACTTCATTACTAAGTCATCAAATATTCATTTCATTAAGGATCATAGTACAGTTGATATTTTGTAGTGGTTGTCTAGACTGATTAACCAATGTGATAGATGTCTATACTAAGAAACCCATATATGTTTTGGATGATATGTTGAGACCCCATGTGATTGATTTTGGTTGATGTTTGGAGGATTAATTTCTATTGGATTATTTCATATACAATACCACTAATAAGTCCACTATTAGTATGGCACTTTTTAGGATCTTACATGAGACACTTTAGGTCACCCTTGTGTGATACTATGATTGATGAGGTATATCATGTTGGTCTAGAGGTAGTGTTTCTAGAAACTAAGAAGGTTCAAGTGATTTGTGAACATATGGGCACATATGTGAGCTGATAGAAATCTTATGTGGAATGATGTTTTAGTCCATTAGAGTTCAAGTAAGGAGGCAATATTTACCTTAGAGTCTCTCCGAGATGAAGATTACAGTTATTTTTTGGGTATGAAAGTTATCCTCGAGGTTCATCGGGTCATTCATAATCCTACATAGGGTTGCTGAGTTCTCATACCACTTGGCCATTCCCCAATATTTGGACCAATTTCATGATGTCTTATTTGTGGGACAACTGATGAGATACATGCATGAACCATCACATATCATTGACTGAGTGGATCTATACATTAATGAAATATTCCAATTCTCAATGTACCTGGTGAAAATTTTGGATTATTAGTAGAAGAACATGTATGGTTTGACCATTCCTCTAGTTCAAGTGATTTTGATGCATGTGATCATACATGAGAGCTCTTAAGGATGTGAGAGATAGATTCTATCTCAATAGACCCACCTTTTTTTATTATCTTGTTATTTTTAGGTAGAGAAAACATAATGGATTTTAGAGTGGAACAACTATAGTTTATATAGTTTTCTTTTTTAATATTTAAATATATATCTCTACAAATTAAATCATATTTGTCATCATTGTTGGGTGTTTCATGATTCTGGAAATAATATATTAAAAATATTCATATATTTTAAGGAATGAACATTTGTGTTTTCCAAAAAAACATTTCCCATTGATCAGGATAACATATTGGAAATATGATACTAAGGGTTATTCTAAAATTAGATACTAATACTAGGTGTTAGATATCGTTGATCATCATCAGATGTTCTAGGGAAGAAGGAAGTTGTCCCATGAATTAAATAAATAAATAAATTATTCATTTAATTTACATTATTGTATTAAAACCTAATACCTCTCTATATGTTTATCATTATTTAAAATCATTATTATTTTCCTCATAACCCAATGAGACTGTAATGGATGAGGAGGGGGATAGATTCATTGGTGTTGGTTTCTTTGGAACATAGATTGATGATGAAAAATCATGAACAATCAAGATATGGATCAAGAACATGGAAATATCATCATCTAATTAACTAGAATATGAGTTATTCACCAATGATTGATCCATTTTTTGGGTAGTGATTATTATTTTATTTATTCTATATCATTTAATTAAATTGTTAAGAATGTATTTTTTTTATTTTTTTATTGACCTTAATTTTCATTCTTTTCATGAGCCCATTTTTATTCAGTGTTCTTGAATAAAGTTGTTTATATTTGATTCATATATAATTCATATCCATGGATTCCAAAAAACATTGATGATTGGATGGGAGAACATCTTCCGATTAATATCTTACCATGTGCATGTTCATTTCCATCCATTGGTTTTCACGCCCTTCATTGTTTTCCCCTGAGGTTGGTGATCTGAATCTTCAGTAAATATTCAAGCATGACTAAACCCCTATATTCTACAAGGATGTATAAATGAAGTATTGTCCTATGTTTTGTGGATTTGGGTTATGTATTCGTAGATCATAACCATGGATTTCATTGGATGGTGTGATAATTATAGATTGGGTAACTAGAACCACATTTTCTAGCCACTCAAGGCCAGGAAATGATGATTGCGGATGAAATAAATCGGTTTTAGACATATAGATTGAGGAAAATTGTTGTTGATGTGATTTAATATCTATATATAGCATTCTTTTGAATACTATAGTGACGTTTTGGGGAAAACCCAACCACACACCATGTATCATATAAGAACACTTTCTATGTTGTTTGGGTTCTTGTGATATGTAAGGTTTCATCATGTCTTATACATCGCATGTCTTGTGTTTTGGCCTATATGTCATGTGACACTAATCATGAATCCAATTTGTATGACTATGTCACATGAATGGGTTATTAGATGAAAAAACATAGAATGCACTCAAAAGGTACAGGTCCAACATAAGTATAGGGCTTGCTGAGTCATTTCTAGAGAACACACACCCAGGAACCATGATTAATATAAACATCATGTCCCTATATAGAAACATTGTGTCAATATATATGGTAGTCTAAGACATGGACGAAGAGGAAATTCCCCAGTATTAAATAGAGGAAATATGCAGTGTGACCCTATGTACACACCATTTAATAGTTTTAATTAAAATTTTATATAGAGATGGGAAATGGAATGGGTTGTATTCCTGAGACATTTGATGTACTCGAGTAGGAAATTCCATTTGCACTATTCAGAACATTATACTGTGTGTATCTTCTTCTTTCGGTCAACAATTTAATCCCATGTGTATCCTATCCAAAGTATTATTTTATGTTGTAAAAGACTGTGGCCATCATTTTTCATCTATTATATGACATGAAGTGTTCCGTAAGATGTGGTTCTTCAAGAGATACATGGTTGATGGTAGTTGTCGGGTTTGTTTATCTGAGAGATGTTTGGGTTGGTACTCCCCTATCACACCCACAAATAAGTCCTTCATACTCTTAATATACATGGATTTAGTACTTAGGCATGGTATAGAGGATGTGGTTCCTCTATCTACATAGTGGAAGTAACCTATATTTGAGAATTTTCAATGATTTGGTCCACCACTAGAGATATTGATCAATTGGATATAGAGTACATTAGCGAGGAGAAGGCCCTCCACTCTAATTATGGTGATATTTCTTATTGTGTGGGGAATTAGAGAAGAGATATTTGGAGTTATAGGTAGACTCATTATCATCCATAGCTAGCTGTGAAGATGGAGATTTGTATTCTCTCTATTATTTATTTTTGATAATATCTATTATTAGATTCCATTAACCTGTTTACTTATAGTTTTATCACACTATATTGTTCTATTTCTTACCTATAGGTTTTTGGGGGAATATATATAGTTATATGTGTAGTCACACTTGTGTGGTATCTCCCTGTACATGTTTTTTCCTATGTATATGACAAACATATAAGTGGCTCTATTGGGGGACTGAGTATCGAAGGGGAATAGTGGTACATGGTGGTTTTGATAGTGTTCAGTGGTTGACCATGCAGATTTTGATTTAATCCCATGATAGTTTTTCACTTTTGATATAATTTTAATACTGGGGAATCATTTCTAATTGACTTTTATTTCCCCCTTTTTCATTTATATTAGTTTTCTATGATTTTGGGTATTTTGTTAAGGTCATTTAATACATTATTTACTCCCTAGATGTTTCAATCATTTATTTCTATCTCTTTTTTACATCATGGACCTAGTTTTGGGTGTGATTATATACGAACTATTCTAAGACCTCCTATATCTTCTTTTCCAACACAGATTTATTTTCAAGCCCTCACCTAGTTTTGGCTGGCTTGGGTTGTCACTATAGGAATACTATCATCTTGGGTAGGTCCTTGGGGGGTTTGGTTTTGATAGATTAAAAAGCTTAAAACTTTAAAACATTAACTATTAAATAAATCCCACTATTGATATCTATTGTGGATGAAAATGATTATAAAAATTGAAGGACTATAAAAATTCCCCAGATGGGTGATCACATTCAAAAGTCCTCAGTTTCAATATAGGGTTAGTAAAAGGATCTGTATGTCATTAATAACATTAAAATTAGGACCCATGAAGGATAAATGAAAGATATTTTAACTTCATATTGCTTAATGAAAATAAAATATATGATATAATATAACAAAGAAAAAGTATATGGACAATATAAAAGTAAATTGGTGAATAACATGATGTTTTTCCTATGAAATTGGATTGGAGACCAGCAGTCAAAAACAAAAATTAGTCTTTGAGTTGGGAATAATTTGATATTGATTTTATAATGATGAATTGTAAACCCAAAAATATGAGTAAATAAATTTTAAATTTTTTATTAGGTATAATAAATTATTGTGGGAATACAAACAAATTATATAACTCAATAGGTGGAAATTATGTTAACAAAAACAATTAAAAACATTGAATCCATTGATTTTATTATAATTTAAATACATAATATGATATTGATTTTAAAATTATCAATAATTATATTAATATGGTAAAATAAATTCCATATGAATTAATCATACCATATTTAAAAAATTCATGTTTCATAATATGAAATATTTCTCAATAAATTAAATTTACTTCAAGAACCCCTTAGCATGTTCATGATTTATAATATTAATAAAATTAAATTTGAGGCTAAAAAATTTCATTATAATCCTATTCATTTATATTTAATACGATAATATTTTCTCTTTATCAGATTTTATTTATTTATTATATAGTTTTTTCATATATCGATTCCTCAAGGATGTTTGATAAATATTTCAAAACAATTATATATATTAAATATGGTAAAATGGGTTTAAAAATTATATAATAATAACCAGATTTATAGATGTTAATTTTCATTAATATTCTATTATAAATAAATTCAAATAGTTTTAATGGTTTAGAAAATAAACTTCATATATAAATGATAAATGGGAATATTATTTGTTGTTGGTAATATTTAGTATTATTCATTATTGGAAATATCAATTTTATAATGTACAATATTATATTTCTATAACATTAATAATATTATAAACATATTATTAGTTTATCTAATAACATAATTAAAACTATCCATGTTAGGATGTTAAGATAAATAAGTCATGTGATTCATTGAGGTTGTAGTTCACACATATGCATCAAGATGTTTTTATTTTCAATTCAGTTTGAGGGATTAGAAGTGAATATTAATTTTCCATTTAATAATATAAACTATATATTTTATATTTTATTTAAACATCAATTCCATAATTAAAACTATTCATGAGTGTTGGTTATGAAAAATAGAAGATTTCGATTCCTGGAGGCGGTAGTTTGGGTGTACTTTTGACATTTCTTTGTTTTTATTTGTGAATAGATATTGATAACTAATGGTAATAAATTTAAAATAATAAAATATCGTAATATTAACAATATTTATTTCTTTATATTAAGGTTTTATAAAATTTCATGGATGAAGAATATTAATAATAAATGATTATGAATAAGGTAATACTTACATTAAGGGTGTGAGTATTCTCATTTAAATATCCTTATAAATAGTGGAATTAATATTTAAAATGGTTTAAATAGGCTTCAGAAAGTGGAAGAGGTTTATATTAGGAAATAATGTCATTTTTTTGAATAAAATTTGATGGAAATGGGTAACATTAAATTGTAGAAGGATCGTCATTTATATGTATTGAAGAGGGGGGTTATGGGAATATTAATGACTTAATGTGAAAGGAATTTCATTTTAAAATGATGTTGCATCATAAAATGGAAAATAATATAGATTATATGAGTATTGATTCATCTATACATTATCCACATAATTAAGGTTAAATATTTTTTTTACACATTTTATATTTCATTTAAATGTTTTTCATATTTTAGTTTTTACCATTGTAACTTTTATTTGACCCAAGTAAAATATTTTTTTTCTAAAATAAAAAGATTCAATATTTCCTTATTTGAGAAAATTTATTTCAATTTTTAAAATAAATTTAATAAAGTAATTATAATTTATTGAAACATTAATTTTATGATAAATGGTCATTATGCAAAAAATGTATTTTTTATAAAATGCGTGTTTTTAAGATCAAATTTTATGTGTATGATAAATTTATTAATGTCATCATTTTTATAGAAATAATTAAGTTTAATATTAAAAAATTAAACATTATGCTTCGTTCAAAATAGTTCTTATGAAAATTTATCTAAACTGATATTTAATTAAATGAAAAAACCAAAAACATGTTTTTTTTAGAATTAAATCATTAAATTTGATTTATATGTTTAATCATGGTTTTTATAAATTTCAAACAAAAACATTAAAATTAATAAATGTATTCATATTATCAGCAAAATAGTTTTAAAAAATTCTTTTCATTTCATCATATGTTTATATATTCATAAAAGTCTCCATTTTTTATGAAAATCAATAGTTTTCAATATTCATCTAAAAATATTATTTCCTAAAAAAATACATTATATTCATAATAAATAAATTTTCATGAGAGTAATTATTAAATGGATTTCATTTTATCAAATCGAAATTATAATATTTGAAAAATTATTTCACAAATTAAAATAGAAAGAAAATATTTTTTCAAATTTGATTTTCTTCATTAGGTGTCTAAAGTATTATTTCATAAAAATTTATATTTTAGATAATGATGATATATTAGTTAATATATTGATATAGTTTATATTATCATTTAAATTTAGTTTTTTTAATTTATATGATTTTTTTAAAAATAAATTAAGAATGAAAAATCACAAATATTTTTTATCCTCTAAGTGTACAAATTTTTAGTTGAATATTATATTCTTATTTAGTATAGTTTTTTTGTTCATATAGATTTCAACCTATTATTTATCTATTTGTTCATGACTTGTCTTAGTTTAATGGTGTACATAAAAAAAGTTCTCAAATATAAATTTTATTTAACAAAAAATGTATGTTATGAAATATTAAGTTGTTGCATTCTCCCCCATTAAATAATTTCATCATCACACTGTTAATTATTACACATTTTATAATGTCGGTGAGTGTATTGTTAAAATATTTCTCATATAGTATATACATTCTAAAATGACATGTATCTTACTCTCTGATGATATATTAAGTTACATATCATTCCTAAAATAGCATTATTCATCATAAAATTATATGGTCATTTATATATATTCCCTAATAATATATTATACAGAACATACCTTTCCCAAAACTATTTGAATCTATAATATAATAAACCCCATCAAAAAATATATATTTCTCTAAAAATTTACTATATCATTAATCATCAACTGGTGTTAATCACTAGTTCATAAAGTTATAAATTACTCAATATGTACGATAATACCCAAAATTTTGTAACCAACACTAAAATATCATGGAATTTTTTTCAAACAAAAATTAATCCATAACATGGATATCAATAGATTCTAATATAAATTTCCTAAAATCAATGATACCTTTATTTCCCCATCATCATGTTCATTTTAAACCTAAGGGTTATTTGTTACTCATTAATGTTTTTCCAAATAGTTATCTAAAATATATATATAATTATAATAATCTTACATTCTAAGGTTATTAATTTGATCAAATATATTTTTCCACACCATTAATATATAATTACTGAATAAACATTCTTAAATATTTCATATAATCTTCATAAAGTTTAGAATCTTCCATAATATAATTGATAATTATCAATAACTAATGAAAATACCAAAGAGTATTAAGATTTAATTTATATAAGGATACCAACCAGAAAAAAACTCTCGGAAATACAGTCTAAAGGACCACTAAACCCAATAGCTTGCTTAACACAAAACACCGATCATTATGAAAACTATGATGTATGATGAAATTATTATTATTCAAATGTGAAAATTATAAAAAACTCATTAAAATTATTATATGAATATGATAAAATAGTATGGAAAATATTTATAAATTATTTTATATAATTCAAATTTATTTATTAATGATAATTAATAATGACACAATTTTTAGTAATGTTTTTTATGCTTCAAAATACATTTCCATAGAAAAGGGATGTTGTTTCATTTTTTTTGATATTGTAATAAATTTCAATACTTTAAAGAGTTTTATTTTAGAAAATGAATTTAATTTTTGAAATCAAAATTTCAAGATAGAGTTAGGATGAAATTTTGTGGGATTTTTTTTAAAAGATTTATTTTTACGTGAATGTGGAAAAATATTTATTTTCAAAAATTTCCTTTAAAATTCGTCATATTATGTAATTTTAATGTATCATTATATTTTATATTTTGTTTTTATTAAAAATATGATCCATTTTATAAAAACCAAATCTATAATATTCCATATGAAATAACATTTTATTTTATTTTAGTATAAGTTGTTTTTTATGCTTAATAACAAAATTTCTAAAATCTATCTTTCATTTTGTTATAAATTTATATTTAAATTCATTTATTCCACTTATAGAATCAGAATCTTGAAATACTGATTTCATATTTGGAATTAGGAAGTTCAAATTTGGTATAGAGGTCCATATTATTTTTGGTCTTCAAGAATATTAGTCGTGGTAAATATCAGTTATATATGTAATTTTATAAGAGGTAAAATGATGTTAAAACACTGAGATAAGAAAAAAATAGCCTTAAAATTCCCCTTATCATATTGAAATAATGTTTTGTAGACTAAGCCATCCTATAAATGAAAATATGCCAAATTATTTCCACATTCTGTTGATTATAACATTTATATTATTTATAATATGGAGAAATACAAAATTTCACTTTGTTAAATTTAATTTATATCATATGTTTTTTAAAGGTATAATAATAATGTATGAATGAATATTTATATTTTATAGATAAAGAAAATATTTTTATGATAGTATTTTATAAATAATTTTTAGGGATGATATAATTACCATAAACTCCTATGTAACATTGATATAGTGCTTTCATATATTATAATAAAATCAAGGTAAATGATTTTGAAAAATATAAAATTATTATTATTTAGTTGAATTATATTATTACACGTATTTGATATGAAATTAAAATTTATAAATTATATTAACAATCTTTAAATTCTAATTCTATATTTTTGGAATTCATTGAGAACAACATAAATGAATAGTCCAAAAAATGATATTAATGATATTTAATGATAAAATATATTTTATTAAGTTTTTTTAAATAACCTAAATAGTTAAATAAGACAATTTTTATAGGAATTGGATTAATATGTCATCCTTGAAAAAAGTTTGATAAAAATTTCACCTTATAATTAAACTTATTTCACTTAAATTATATCAAAAGGTGTTTCCATTGTTACAGTTAAAAATACTTAACAATGGGTTCAATACAATAAATATGGTTTATAATGTAACATAATAATGTAAAAAATTTATAGATTAAAAGTAAATGTACATTATCATGTCATAAAGTTGAAAATATTTCTATTTTATGTGACTTGACATGATTATGATATATACTATATTTATATCTTCTAATAAACTCCAAGTTTTTTATTTCTCTCATGTTTAAAAAGAAACCTCCTCTGATCCTTCATCTAAAAATAATAAGCAGTACATATCATTAGATACTAAAAATAATACCCTCTTATATTCATTAAATTATCCCTAAATATTTTTTTTCATCTACTAAGACAATCCAATGGATTATTAATGTTTTTGCCAAAGGAACCCTCTATAGAAACCAAACCCCAGATATCCCAGAGATGGTGTCTACTACTAAATAAATTAGAATGATTTCTAGGAATCAAACCTTGGAGGATAGATAAGGTTAGCAGTCATGGTAAACCAGATATATAATTGATTATTTTATTAAAAACGAACTCACTAATTACAATATATTTTTTCTAAATGAAAAAATTCAAGATTAATCTCTAATGATTCTAGTATATTCGTTCATATCATTGATAGTACACTTAGTGGATTCTTAGAGAATGATGCATAATAAGGGTGAGCACAAATTACCAAAAACGTAAAAATATATCGGAAGTAAAAAATGAATCAATCTATATATAAACGTAAATAATGGAACATATATTCCATTTAAATAAATAAATAAGACATAAATAATATGGAATGTATGAAACTAAAACACATGACATAAATCAGTGAACTGAGAATGAACTATATCTATAGATATTTTGACACAAAATATCATTGATATATAATAACCAACACTAAAATGAGGGAAATTATTTCATTATAGGAATCATTTTTAAGGCACATGATGACCTATTACTAACAATACCTTTCAAAATATTTTTTAAATTAAGCTTAGAAACCCATTTGTGAAATTACTTATCTCTTGATAAGTTGTTGACGCATCGAAGAGCAATAAAACGTTTGGGATCCACCTGTCATTACTAGTCCAAATTAGTACAAATATTAAATAATTAAAATAAATAATATTACTTTTCAAATAACAATATTGGATTATAATTATGGATCTATAAATATTTCCAAAATTAATCAAATATATTTCAATGTAGGAACCATGTATAAAATGGTATACATTTTTGGAAATAGTAACACCCATGAAAAATAAAATGCATAATAAAGTGAAAATCCAATCTTCAATGATAATAGGAAAAAAGTATTTCCATTTGACTAAAAATTTAATCATGGATGTGAATTTTAATACTATCCTTGTCAACATCATTAATAATCTTCAAAATAAGTATAAGGATTTTATCAACACAACAAATCCCAAGTGGGGTAAAATAGGGGGTTGTTTTCATTGATTTTAAAAAATAATAACATTGAAAACAACTGTTGGAAAATATACATTGATTTCAACAAACATTATAATTGTATTATTCAATTATTATCCCAATAAAAACATTTTAATAATAAATATTTTAAACATGAGAAGGATTCTTTAAAGAAGTGAAAGAGGTTGCATCTATACATCTCGTACGAGTTAAAATGAATATTCCTTTTTTATGGTAAATGGGTAGAAAATTACTCATTTAGAATGTGACAAGAATATTCCTTAGAAGAGATTGGTAAAAGTCAATAAGTGTAAAACATCATTTTAAATAATATAGGGTATGGAATAATAATCATGGAAACACTTTTTGGAAAACACAGTTTGGAATATATTTTTGACCGAAGAGAGGGTAATGTCAAGGCTTTCTTGAATAAACATTATTAACTACCTTTTTCACTAAAGAGTAGAAAATGGTACCAAAAAATTATTATATCATGAAATAATAGAGTATAATTTAACTGATGTGTGATATTGAGATATAGATAGTAATATTTCATTAAAGAAGTATGAATACAAGAAATCCTATAAAGAAATGAGGATGTCTCAATAAACTCTAATAAATTGGGAACATGGGATCATACTCTCCAAGTATAAAAGGTAAATTAAATGAACCCTATAATATAATAAAAATATTTAGATTCATTATATATCATGACAAATGGAAATATACGCACCTCGAAAAATAGTTTAGGTGACATAAACACGAGTCTCAAGGAAGGAACATTGAGACAAAACATTTTACTGATTTGTTAAAATATGAAACTTAAACCCCAATAAATAAGGATCATAAAATTGATAAAACTAAATTTTTTTTATAAGATACATCAAATATAGTCATGGTAATACATACAATTCTCAAAAGGAATGAGTGGTGAACATAACATGTATCTCCTGAAAAGTAAAAGTCAGGTGAAATACCCTTACACCTGAATTAAAAGATCAAAAAATGATAATAATAAAATTAAAATTCTAAATAATATTAATATAAATGGATTCATAATATAATATATCAAAATGGGTAGTAGTAACACTAAATAAAATAAGTAAGTGGTGAATATGTTATTTATCTAATAGATGTAAAATATTAGATGAGAATCCTTATCTTGAGTATCTTTTCTGGTGAACATCCTATAAATTCCTATATAATATACTTTTTTTAACTTTATTATTTCTTGAGAACATTTTTTAGTTTTATAAATACCTTTATTCCGGTTATTAACTTGTTTTTTACAAGAACTTTTATAATTAGCTTTACATCGGGTGGTTCAACAAAATTCAGTTAATGTATCAAAATCTACTTTTTAAGTTAAAATATAGTCAAATGGGACATTATATTATATCTTAAAAATAATAATCATAACATTATTATCTTATATACTCATTACATATGTATTCAAAATAGTTCATATTATTTGGAGATTAGAAATGAAGAGTACCGTTCAAAGAGAGGGTAGACTGTACAAAGACATGAATGCTTCTTTCGTTTCATTATTGTTTTAAAAGAATGAAAATAAATGATACATATTTATAATATAATTACAAATAAAATATCTTTTTTATATATGTTAAATAGGTTTATTAACATGAACCTTTATATGTTCTATGTATGGAATGAACAAGTTGTATTGCTTTGAGGAGCGGTAGTCCACACTTCCACAAATTAAATAATCGTATTTGAAGAACGAGAAAATAATAATGGTATGTTTTAAATTAAAATTGAAAAATAATAAAGAAATTATATAATATATAAAAAAAATTTCCATCATAAATTAAACCATGAGAGGTGGTGGGGGAAATTGAGCAACCATCATTTCGTGAGGCAGTAGGTCTCTATACTATGAAAGAGTATGTTCACTACCTATTAAATGTATGTTTGTGTTAGTGTATGTCAAATACATAGCATTAAAACTTCCTATTATATTAAGGATTATTTTGTTTTTATTTAATAATATAATTAGTAGTGTATATTTTGTAGATAATGGAAATTAAACTAAAAAGTATGAGATAAGGTGTTACCTCTTAATTGTGTAACTTATCTTAGGTTATACAAAAAGTATCCCTGGTGAGGATTTCTGCCAAAAAAAGGAATATAATATGAGGTAAGGGGAGTTTGGGGATTAGGTTTTGGTTGACCTAGAGAGCTCAAATTTTTGTGAGGATATGAGGGAGGACGTTTCCTTTTATAATGAAGGTGAGTGGTACTTTTTGAATTAATCAAAATATTAATTTATAATAAATTCTACATCCTTTAAAATACCTCCAAAATTTCATTTATTATAATATAGACCAGATAAGGTTTAAATCTCATAAGAAAACAGAATTTAGACACGGTTTGTGTTATTATAATCATTATTTTTTATTAACCCTAAATTAACACATTTTAATTTTAAATATGGTAAGTCATTTTTCTGTTCTAAGATGATGTAATTTTTAATTTCAATTACTAATTTCCCCAAAAATAGCCAATTTATGATATTTTACACCCTAATTATTTTCTTTATCCATAATTCATATTTATATAATTTTTATATAATTTAATTAAATTTTATTTTCCGAAAATATCATAAGAGTCCATTTTGACACTATTGATGACTTTGACACATAATAAAATACATACATTAAGATAACTTAGAACCAATTCATTTATCATACCCCTAACACATCATTTTCACCAAAAAAATCATGGATGGAATATATTATATTAAATAATTTTTATTTTGTTATATATGATATAATTTATATGATTCATTCGTTAATAAAGATATTACTACATCATCATTATATCATAAATAAAATTATTTATTTAATGTCTAAAAATAATAAATAAAATAACATAATGAAGGTAATATTTTTATCTTTATAATTTCTATTTATAATTGAATAGATCACATATATAAACCCAAATTAAAAAAAATTAGCATTAAGAGACTTGTTTTTGATATTTTTTCCATAACAATAAATTTTATATTATAAATGTCTTAATCACACACGAGTGGATTCAAAAGGTCAGATGTTTAGGCCATGTATTTTATTTCATGGAAATAAATCCTCCAATAATATTACAATAAGTGTTAGGGTTATTTCCAATTATTATAATATTATTTTTACCTTTAATTACCCTATTTATATTTAACTACGTTAAATACAATTCAAAAGTTACCATTCAACAAATATTATTTTGATCCTATTAAACCTCAATTTTTATTATAATTATACACATGACTTTCATTTTTTTGAAATTAAATTCCATAATTAATCAAGTTATAATTATTCCTAATTTTCAATTTTGCCTAGAAATCGGGTAAAAGAGAAGGTGAGAAGTTCAATAAAATTTTTATATCTAATTATATTATGACAATGATTCAAATTACCAAATTTGGACTAATATATGCATTTTGTATCTAATTTTAAAATTAAATAAATTTAAAGTAAAATAATAATTTAAATGAAAAATTTCATTTTTATCAACAATATAGTGTTTTTCACTATTCATGAAAAAATGAATGTTTTTAGAAAAATACCAAAAAAATCTCCCTAATCTACTTTTGATCTTCTGAATTAACAAATAATTAATATTTTCAAAAATAAATTTTAGAAAATGTAAATTTTTGGTTAATGCTATTAATAATTTCTAGTTTATATCTCATTTTATTAAATGATAATATTTTAATAATATATCATTTTTTGGTGAAACTCAGAATTGCATACTACACAATATATAGTAGAAGGTTGATCTTATGTGTAACACGTGCTAACTCGGTGTTGCAGGCATTGAATTAAATATAATATATTTAAATTTCAAATATATTATTGTCTATCTAGATATTATATTAAAATACACTCCTGTTTGTGTGTGTCACACATGACATTGAATACAAGTTTCTTCCATTATTTTTTTAGGGAATCACATTCTCCCCACAATAATTTAATTTTATCCACACCATGTAAACATGATCTTGGTAATTGATTGTATGATAAATTCTATAATGAAATCTTACATCGGTATAAGATTTCATAAAACATTTTCTAGAATAGTGATTATGGAAAGTAAAAATATCATGTGGACTACCATGTAATTAGGTTTCTAAGTAGGCAAACATTAGTGGAAAGTATAGATACATACTTTGGGGAAAAGAGTAAATATTTATAAGAATTGAATGAATTCATCATTACTAAACAAGTGATTGATCAATGGAAATTTGAAGGCCACAAAACCATATATCTGAGATGATTTATATAATCATTGGTTTAATAGAAATTAATGTATTAGGATGACACACCATTTTATAATTTTCTTAATATTGATTAATTATTTTATGGACCGTGAATATAATGAAATCTTATTACTTAAAAGGATTGAGTTCCTTATGAACAATACTAACATTGGGTTGTGATTATATAAAATTCTAATTAATTAATAATAATTAATTAACAATAATAAATTTTTATTCTTTAATATTTTAATTACTGAAACACAGAAAGAAACTTTTAAATGTTTTTAGGAGTGAAAATTATAATTATATTTCCGTAATTATATTCCAAAACTAATATGGTTTATATACGAATTAATTATCCTCTAAAGTGATACTCTTGGTTCAAAATTATCATTTATTTATCAAATTTGTTCACTATAAACAAAGAAAAATTTACAAGGACATCGTGTAGGTTAGTGTTTCGCATGGAACCCTTATCGTCCTTCAGTCATGGTTTCAAGACCCACAGCCTTTCTAAATTTGTTTGGTTCTCACCCAAATTAATGGTTTTATTTTCATTAAAAAATAAAGGTAATATAATTCCCAAAATAAATATGATATTAATCCTTGAAATAAGTTCATTCATTAAATATTTTTTTAACTATGGTTATTCGTATAGCCTTAATATGTCATCTACCTTATTTTGACATACGTCCTTCATTGGTCAATAGATTATCAAAAATATAATTTGTAATTATTCCAATTATCACACCTTATCTTAAACCTAAAACTCCTTCTATTTAACTTAGAATATTCATTGTCATTATCAACTGAAATTCTTTATATTGGTTTTTAATGAAGAGGTGGATTGTCCAAAGAATATCCCCCTAGAATGTCAAACTAGGTGCATAGTAAAGACCATTTTTGTTTACCATGTTACCCCAGGTCAGGCCTAGAACACCTTGATGGAGATATTACTCTAAGGTATATCTATTCCAGAACAACATCCACCTATAGTAAATAGATAGGGATTTATTTCTTGGAATACCCACATAATTGATCCTCTACAAAAATTTAGGTATTTTTTCTATACTACTTCACAAATTATATCTTCGGGTTATGTTCTCCAATATTGGTTTTTCTAAATATAGTAACTATGGTTTCTACTAAACATTCAATGATACCAACTGTAGCGACCTAGCCTGAGATATCCAATGGTTGGTGCCTACTACTGAATACATTGGCATGACTACAAGGAATCAATACTCGAATGACTGATTAGTTTAGTGGTACTGGTAAACCATATCCATATATGAGTATAATATTACAAAGGAATTCCATAATTAAATATATTTTTTCAAAGTGAAAAAAATTGAGAATAATATTATAATCCATCTAGTATTTGTATTTATATCATTCATAGTATTCTTCTTGGATTCTTAAGGAATGAAACATAATACGGGTTAGCTCAAATGTAGAGTAAGTAAAAAATATTGTAGAAGAAATAATGATTCAATCTATATGAAAAGGAAAATAATAAGAAATAATTTCCATTTATATAACTAGATAAGGAATAAATAATATGGGAACTAAGAAACTAAAACACATTACATAAATCAATCAACTAAGAATGAACTACATTTATAGATATATAGACTCACAATATCATGGAAAACATATAACTAAAACTCTTATGAGGGAAATTCATTATTAATGTACATCATGTTTAAGGAACATTATGACCTGTTACCATCAAGACCATTCACATAATAGCATAAAATAATTTTACAAACCCAATTGTGCAATTATTTGTCTCATTAGATCTTGTTGATGCATCAAGGAGCTATATAAAGTCTAGGCTCCACTCATCATTGTGAGTCCAAAGCGTTACTCATAATGAATAACCAAAATACATAATATATAATATCAAATGACCATATTGGATGTGAAATATGGATATAAAAATAATTCCCCAATTTTTCAAATAACTTTCAAAGTACACGCCATATGCTAAAAAGTATATAGTTAGGAAATAGTAATTTCCCAAAAAAGTGAAATGGATAATAAAGGGGAAATTCAATTTTAAATGACTATAAGAAACTGAATACTTCAAGGTTACTAAAAAATCAATAAAGGGATTGAATTTTAATACTATCCTTGTCCAAATAAAAAATAAATCATTCATAAAAAAATGATGATGGTATAAACAAAAAAATTCAATAGTGGGGTAAAATACTTGTTTAATTTCATTGATGAAAAAAATATTAGCTTTTGAGAATACTCTTGTGGAAAATATCATTTAATTTTAAAAATATTTTTGATATAATTTCTCAGTGAATATATCATTAAATTTTTAAAAAATATATACCTTTTAAACTGATGAATGAATCATCAAAGAATTTTTAGTGGTTGAATCTGTACATGTCGTATGAGGAAAAATTAATTTTCATTTTATACAGTAAACGAGTAGAAAATTCCCTGTTTATAAATAGAAAATAAGATTCATTTGAAGATATTGGAAAAATATAGAAGGTTAAAAATTAATTTTAAATATTATATGGGTATGGAATAATATTCTTCAAAACCCTATTTAGAAAATAATGTTTATAATGTATTTCATACTAAAGAAAGGGTAATGTTCATCTTTCCTAAAAACACTTTCTTAACTACCTTATATACCAATGACTATAAAATTGTACCAATACATTATTATATCATTGAATAATATATTATGCATAAACTAATGAGCATTCATGAGAGATTGATCTTGATATTTCATCAATGGAAGCATAAACATAAACAATCTCAAAAAGCAATGAGGTTTTCACAATAAACTCTTATGACTTTGTAACATGGTATCATACACTCCATGTAAGAAAATTAAATTAAATGAATAATATAATATCATAAAAATATTTATATTAATGATATATAATGTAATATTTAATTATATGAACCTTGAAAAAGGATTTTAGGTGCATAAAAAACATTAATCTCAAAGTATGAGAAATTGAGACAAAAAATTTTTGCAATTTGGTAACATTTTAATATTAAATCCAATGAAAGAAGGATCATAAAATGGATATGTGAATAACCTTATGTTTAATTATAATATAAAAATTACAAAATCATGGTATTATATACACCATAAAAAAGGAATGAGTGGGGAATATAACATGTATCTTATATAAAGTAATGGTGAGATGAAATCCACATAAAAATGAATAAAAAGATCCAAATGTGAATATCATAAAATAAAAAAAACAAGTTACATGAATATAAATGAATTAATTATATAATATATCAAAATTGGTGGTAGGTACACAATAGAAAACAATTAATCAATGAATATAGCATTTATCTCACATATGTAAAAAGTTAGATGAGAAACCTTACGTTCAGTTTCCTTTTAGGTGAACTTCTTTTAAAAAAATTTATTGTATTTACACAACTTATAAAGAAAATATGCATGTTATGAATTAAAATTATAGAATCATAAAAACATTATATCCTATTTAAAAATAGTTTCCATCATAATGGACACCATGATATGTGGTGGTGAAAATTTAACCATCATCGTTTAATGAGGCAGTCATTCTTCAAATTGAAAAATAATATGTTCATTACCCATTATATGGGGGTGTTTGTAAGAGTAGGTAAAACCATAGAATAAAAAAATTCAAGTATATTTAGGATACTATTTTTTATGAAATCTTAAAATTATAATAGTATATAGAGTGGATAATAAAAATGAAACTAAATTACATGAGAGAAGACATTTCCTTTTAATCAGGAAACTTCTTTTAGTTTATACCAAAAGGATTATATAGGGAATTTACACACTAATAAATAATTCTAGGATGATGGGATGGAAGTTGGAACATTATTTAGGCTGGTTTTTGTGGATATAATTCTCATTGATTTGTGAGGATGTTAGAGGGAGGTGTCTGTTAATAATGAAGGGGAAGGGAACTTTGGGGATTTCCCTAAACATTAATTTATAATAATAAAAATATACAATATAATACATCCAAAGGGACAATTAGTCTTATATATGATGGTATAATGTTTTAATATCAATAAGTAATAAAATTTATACATGTTTTTGGATTATTTTTATCCTTATCTTTTTTATTTACCCATAATTAACCCATTTTAATTTTAACTATGGTAAAGAATTTTTCAAAACTAACGGAATGTAATTTTTACCTATCAAGTTTCAATTACATCCTAAATTGAAATTAATGGAAATTTAGACAATATATCATCCCAATGTCCTCAGTTAATATTTTTATTATTTTTATATAATTTTTTATAATTTTATATTCGTAAAATATCATAAGTGTCAAATTTGACACTAGATAACATAGACTTTAATAAAATAAATAAAATACTATAACATAAATCCAATTCTCTTAGAAAAACCAAAAGTATCATATTCAAAAATAAAAATCGGTGATGGAATAAATTATTTCACATAATATTTATTTTAATATTTATAAAATTATATATTTGATTATTTCATTAATAAAGCAATTACTATATCATCATTGTGTCATAATTAAATATAATTCGTTAATGTCATCAAATTATAATTAAAATAACATGATTTAGGTAATATTTTTAGCTTTCTAATGAATATTAGTAGTCTATGATATCACATTAATGACCCCAAATTAAAAAAAATAGCAATAAGAGACATATTTATGATATTTTGGTCTTCACTTTAAATTAAATGTTATAAATGTCTTAATCACAACCAAGTGGCTTCCAAAGTCCAATTGTTTGGACCATGTATCTTATTTTTCAAACATGGCTCAACCAATATTTTTAGGACAGTTATTGGGTAAGTTTAACATTATTATAATATTATTTTTACATTTAAATACCTTATTTCCACTGGACAACTGCATATAAAATTGAAAAGTTACTATTCCCCAAAAAATTATTTAGATCCTATTAGACAACATTTTTTATAATAATTACAACCATTTAAATCCATTTTTAAAAATTCTATTTATTTATTTTTTAAATATATTTTTAATGCTAATTTTCAAATGTGCCTAGAAAGCGGGTAAAAGAGGCATTCAAAAGTTCAATAAAATTTTAAAATCCAAATCTATAATAAAAATGATTAAAATAACCTACATAACACTAATATAAATATTTCATATCAATTTTTAATTTAAATGAAATGTAAATTAAAATAAATAGTAAAATTAAAACATTAGTTTTTATCTAAAATTCAATGATTATCACTATTCATCAAAAATTTAATGTTTTCAGAAAAATTCCAAAAACCCACCCTAATAAATTTATGATATTCTGAATTCAAAAATGAAATATATTTTTGAAAAATAAATTTTATTAAATTTAAAAATGTGGTTAATAATATTAATAGCATCTAATTTATATCTCATTATATTAAATAATACTATTTTATTAATATATCATTGTTTGGTGAAACTCGGTCTTCCGTAAAAAAATAATCTATAGAGGAAGGGCACTCTTGCATGCAACACATGCTAAATAGGTGTTCTGTGCAATGAATTGAATTTAATATATTATAATTAATAAATATATTATAATTTTTATAAATAAAATATTACTTTTAGTTCTTGGTGTTGCGTTTCACAAAAAATATCAAATACAAGGTTCATCGTTTTATTTTACAGGGTGTCACACCTGCTTAAAGAAGCGGTAAAATTATTTTGGGATTCATTCAATATTTTTTTCATCTTCCACAACTTATAAATTATTTTTAAACATCCTAACATAATAACTCCAATATTTTATATAATTTATAGTGTTAATATTATTATTATTCAACAACCATTTTTTCCTCATTTCCATAATAATGAAAATGGAAATATCGTTCATACATACGTATAGCCTACCATCTCCTCATTGTAGTGTAATTAGTTTTCCATTCAAACTATAAATTAATGGTTTTAAATATATAATTAATGAAACTAAATTATATTTATGAAATAATTATGGTTCTATAAATATATTATATCATATACCTTCTTACGCATCCACCTATTAAAAAATTATTGTGTAGCTTGTGCATATATGTAGACTTCCACCTCCACAAAATGACTTTAATAATTTTTCATACCCACCTTTCATGGATGATTATAAATATGTATATAGTAATTTTATATGATATTTCGATAATTATTAAATTATTGAGATTATGTATCCATGAATAATTTGAATGGAAGATATCTTTTAAATCGAAACATACATGAAAAACGTTGTAGTTAACACCAGATACAATGATGATATTGAATGATTGTTAATGAATGGGGGAAAGGATGTTATTATTAATCCATTTATGGTAATATGAGTATGAATTTTATTCTAATATATAATTATAATAAATTTAAATTTATTATAAATGATGTTAACGTCACTTACAAAGCATGTCGTACTTGTAGTAAGGGGTTTCTTAACACAATATCTTTTCATTTGGTTATATTACATCAATATTTTACATATTATAATAATATTATATGTGTAAGGAAATATTTTTATATTATTATTTTTTCAATTTTTTATATGGGTATATATTTTTTACACATAATCATATATATGATAAATTATCACTTTAATTTTATGATCTTTGTAAGGGTATATGATAAAATCTAACTTTTCATAATAATTTTTTAAAATTAATTTTATGATTATGAAATTATATGATCATTTTATAAAAAAAAATTATTTATTTTATTCTCATATGGGGTTTTCTAAAAAAGTCACGTTTTCCTATTATTTTCATCTCTCTATGTTCTCAATGTTCTGAAAGATTGTTTTTATGGAATAGTTTCTATTCTGTTGGAAATATTTTCTTCTATGACCATATTTTTTAAAATTGCTTTCACATATTTTTATTATTCACTAATTATTGATTAATGTAATTTTTATACATGCGTGTCATCCTAAATAGGGTTTAAAGTGGATATTATTTTTATTTTCTAAATGAGTTCTTTTTTAGAAACGGTGTGAATAAAATATTTATTTTAACATGTATCACACAAAGAGGATTTATTATTGTTATAACTATCATTTACATTGAATATTACATTATATTTTTAAATTATTATTTGTAAATAAATAATTAAATAATATATATAATATTTTTATATATTTTAATAAGTTATTTCATATTCAAAAGTGTATTTCCAAATATTAAATGCTCCACAAATCATTTAAAAATATATTCATCTATGAAAACATCCTTTGATTACTCTTAAAGTTTACTAGGGATGTAATCTAGTGATTACATCCACCATATTATTCTAGGTTACTTATGATCATGTTGTTTTATTTATTAAATAGGAAAAAAAAATTACATGTCATATAATAGTTCTTAAATAAAAATGTTAAAATATATTATGTATTGAACTTGTATTGATTACCTTCACATGATGAGTGAATTGGAAATATTAAGTGATTGGTGATGCCCGTTATTTCTCCTTGATGCAACTATTGGTCTCATGTTAAAACTATCTTGGGTATGTGGAGAATTCAATACAGATTTTTGTATAGTTTTTCATCAAGAAACCGTGATGGTAAAATTGTGATGTCTGACATATGCATTATACCATTATGAAACTTGTTATTGTAATCCATTTGGCTATTCAAGTTGTTATGTCATCAATAGATATATGGCCATCATTTTTATTATTTATATGTTATATTCTATTATTAATTATCATCTATATATTATTATTGCTCTATTTATTCTAATATAGAGATTTTAGTACGCTTTCCCTTACAGAGAATTTAATATCATCCTTTATTATTTTTTCATATCCCCAAGATAATAAGAAGGGATCAATGAATGATTCCAGTGATATAATAGAATAAATAATAATGTTCTTAGAGGAATACAATAATGTATTTCAAGTATTTGAAAATAATGTGATAATCATTTATGCATTTAGTTTCTCAATATTATTAAGATATTTGATACTTATGGATACAATAACTTCTATCTAGTTTCAATGTAGTAAGATAATAATCATCTCTTGGTTACTAGAGTTGGTGTGTTACAGTTGTTATCAAAGGATGTTTTGTAGGACCCTTGGGAACAATATTTTAGAAAACATAAATTAGAGAGCATAACACTATGAAATATTATCGGGATAAATCTATGTATATCTTAATATGGTTGATCATTGTGAATGTATATATTGTGTGGTTTTCATAGAAAATACATCCCTATCCATATACATGCATGTGGATGCATTTAATAACCCATGAATTTAATATATATATATATATTCCTTTAATTAAATAAATTTGTCTAATATATTTCTCTACATGAAACACTGAACAGAAAAAACTAATATATATTTACCTAAAATATAAATATTTTAGTTTGATAGTTAATACTATTCCATTAAATTAGATAGAATGAGTTGAAGTAATTTTTTTAAATATTTATTGAATAAAAATTAATTATACATTTAATATTAGTATAATTCATTTAGTTTACCTAATATGACTAATAAAATTAGTTATTATTCCGAAAAGTATTATTTCGTTAAAAATTTCTAGTTTTTGAAATATGATTTTATACTTCAATAAATGTAATATTAAATATGATAAATAAATTTTTATATCAAATATTGAATAAAATAAATTTATTTTGTAATTGGTATGAAATTAGTGTAATAATAATTAGTATTTGAAAATTTAATTTTCAAATAAAAAATATTTTTCATTATAATATCTAATTCGATTAAAAATTACGAGTTATAAATTTTAGAATTTTAATTTTAAAAAATTAAAATCATTTATGGATATAGATGAATAATATTATATATACATTAATTTTTTACATTCTCTAAAAAAATATTTTTAGGGGAATAATAAAAATATCGATATTGCTATGAAAAGAATCATTTATAATAAAAGAGTGACTTAAAAAGAAGAAGAAACCTTTTTTAAAAAGAAAATTAATATTTAATAAGAAATATATATCATTTAAAAATACTATGTTGAATTTATAAAACACATTTTTTACATTTTTTGAGATCATGTAGTATTACACACTAAAGATAGTTTTAAAATGATTATATTAAAATTAATACATTATCACTTTTAAAATTCATATTTGAAAATGTTTATCTTATTTTAGTTCGATGTTAAAGTACTACAAACAGATGTAATTTTATTTTTGTGTATAAGGATAATATTAGTCAGATTGGTGCAGCTTACTGTGATTATGGTGAAAATGTTTTATTTTATAAATTATTTTATTAATATAGTGAAATAATTATTTAATAAATTAAAATGTCATAATTTATATGATGAATATAATATTATTTTAAAAAAAATATTAAATTAAATTTACAATAATTTAATTTTTAATTGATTCTAAATCAGATTAAGAATCTTTAATGATAAAAATTTCATATTATAACTAAAATAATTTTTCTACAAATTAAAATTTAATTTTCATGTTAATTTTATAATATTTAAAAATATAATTTGCAAAACGTATCCTATATTTACTTTGATAACACCCAAATCTTTTAATATTTTTTATGTTATGTTTTTTATAATGAAAAAAATCACAGTGTTATAAACTAGTTAGTTAAAATAAAAAAGAATAATATATATATAAATATTGTTAAAAATATTATAAAATCATTAAAATATGTGTGGAATGACTATTTTGATTATTTTAATGACAAATTATTCCCATAAAACTTATTATTTAGAAACATTGGGTATTTGAACTTGTAAATGTATAAAGTTATCATGGAATTATAAATGGTAATCCCAAAAGGGCAGCATTCCTCTCTTATAAATGGTGATCACATCCAACACTCCATTGCCAAACCTACCATTATAAATTTATGTGAACCAATTCCAATATATCATCTTTTATTTAAAATTATCTCATCTTTAATCCCCAATTATATTTAATTTATCATAAGGCCTTCACTTCCAAGGAAATCTATATGATAACATTGTGTCTCCTACGTACTTATTACACTTCTTCATAAAGTATTATCCTTAATATTTCAATTATAAATTTATTATATTCAAAATAATATAATGAAATAATTATCATTAATAAACTATATTCATATTATATTAATTTGACAACCAATATTTATTTATATTTATCTGATAAGAAAAACAATTGTGGTGATAGTGAGTTGTATGAACTACCACAACCACAAAATGATGTCTTATGCTTTTCATCGCCACCAATCATGGTTGATAGTAAAGATGATGGAGGTGAAAAAAATAATATATCTTTATAACTATGAATATTAAATTAAAATTTATCATTTACCTTCATTTTCTCACCTTCGTTGAGAAATGGAAACATTAATCGTGTGTACATGCGAACTATCCCCTACAAGATGAATGAGTTTCATTTCTCATCATCACCCATCCCTATTTTCTTAAAAATTATAAATAATATATAAAAATTATGCACATAAAAATTTTAATATTGTAGTTATTATGAAATTATTTTACATTGATTTTGAGAAATGTCATCATACAGAAGTATTTATGAGAAAATTGGACAAAAAAACCTCAATTAACTAATGCTGAAAATAAAAATATTTAACAAATAAATATCAGTTGATAATAAATAAACCACATTGAATTAAAAAAATTTGAATATTGTTACTAAGTTTTTATTAAATAATATGAATTTTATTATATAGGATGTGAGGCTTGTGCACATAATTATTGTTGAATAAGGTAAGGGTTTTTGCCTTAATTTATCTTCATTGATAATTATTTTAATGTTATACTACAATTTCTTATTCATATCCTAAATATACTACACATGAATTTATTATTGGATAATAATTTGTTAAATTAAAATGAATTATATAAACATATTATTTTTCACATTCCTATTAATTTTGATTCAAAAATTACTATAGTTATGATTGTTTCTTCTCAAAATTTCCTTCTCTGAGACACGTTCTCTTTTATGAACTTAAAAATTTTTAAATGGAATGTATACTACCAAATATATGTTTAATATCATGTATTATATATATTTATTTTATTTTAACCTATCCTTTGTTGAATATCACTTCGTCAGGTGGTTTTTATTAGAATTTTTGTTATTCTATATGAGTTTCTTGCCTCAATTTTCACCCATTAAGACATATTTGTCTGTATACACACTGATTTCATTGGAATTATTTTGTATCTTCTTCCAGTAATTATTTTTGAGACATTACTATATTATATTTATTTTTAATCATTGTTCTATTGAATTCTAAATTTCTCATAGATTTTTTACTCAAAAAATCCCAATTTTTAAGGGTTTTCATCTCAAATTCCTCTCTTTGAGACATGATACAATTTATGCACCTTGTTTAATTTTTTATGGTATAGATTAGATTTACCATCCCATGAATATTTTATAAAATAGTTTTTTAATTTATGGGATACAATATTCCAAATCACTCCCAGTTATTAAAATGGCTTTCAACTAAATTGTTAAATAGGTTGTATGGGACCTTCCATTCATCCTTCCTAACATGTCAGTTACATGTTCACTTTCTTTTTATCCCATTTATGGAATATTTACCTCATTTACCTAATATATATTTTTATATATCCCCCCTAAATATATTAATAAGTAAATATCACATTTATTTTAAAGGTTATACATGATTTTAGTTCCCATATAAAATATGAATTTAATGTAATATTGGTTTAAGGAAATATTCATGTTTCTTATCTTAATCCATGAATCACCCCGACAAAAAATTAAACCATAAATAACATATAAAATCCATATTTATTTAATTGATAACCCTATTGGTTGATTTTTTTTATGGAAAATAATAATCACTTTCTCTCTTCAAAACTATCATTTAGTTGTTTAATAATGATTTACACAAGTTGTATGTTTTAATTTTTTCTTCATCTAGATCCTTCTTAAGAATTCTCTATATTAGAACTTAGTGATCGATAAATATATTTATTTTTCAAATAATACCAACAAAAAAAATTTTATTCCTTCTGATACTCTGTATCCTAATAGTTTATCCTTTTATTATGCCTTGAATTTGAATTATGAAACTCATTTCCTTATAATGGTTTAAATCATTCTTATGATTTATGTAGGTTAAATGATACTTATGTGGAATTAATGTATAGGATTTTCTTTTATGTGATAGGTGGACCCGATATTCGTTATCTGTATAATTCAATGGGTATTGATTTTTATATTATGATATGTTATTCAAGGGGTTCTAGATTTCACCAAATGCACTCTAGATCTATGGCCATGTTTTTATTATTGTCTTGGGAGTGACCCTTGACTTTTGTTTATAATATCATATTTTATATTTATTTTAGATTTTTTTTCATTCAATGATATTATGATTTAATTTTATTATCCAATCTTTTTATTATTTTTATCAACCACTATATGATATCAATTATCCCTTTTGACTCCCAGGTTATGTTTTTTGCAATGTTTTCTCCCTCAATAGGCTTTCTATCTCAAACATTTCCATAGTAATTTCCTTGATGATATCCTATACAGTTTTAGAAGATATTTGGGAGTTAGGACGATTATGTGGAATTTAAATAAATATGTTTTTTATATTTAAGTTGATGTGTTTGGGTGTCTAATCATCCATAGATACTACACCACTTAATATATAGAATGTGTTTTTTAATATCTTAAGAAACATAAAATATTGTATTTTTAAGGACTAGGTTTTTATTATTGGAAATAGATCAAGGTACAGTCATTTTTTTAATATTAGGATGATTGAAGATTAATGAAAACTCTATGGATAGGTCTATGGTATGATTTTATGTACAGGATAACATCCTGGAATTTTGTAAACATATATAATTATTAGTATTCTAAGGACACTATAAGAAAAAACTTGGTTCCATGAGGAATTTTAGTGGTTCTTTTAAAAACCCCCCAAAAATTTTCTAGAAAAAACATTTTCTAGTAGTTTTCTATATGTTCTTCATAAAAATGCATATAAATGTGTTTTTTATTTTATTTTTTTCCTCTTGATGTTTAAAAACAACAATTAAATTGATATTTTTCAGAAAAAAAATATTAACTTTTCATTTACTATATGTTCATTAAAACCAACACTAAATTATAAGGAAAAATATAAAATATAAAATATTTAATTATGATTTATTATTTAAAATTACAATTTATTGTTTATAATCATTTATTATTTATTATTTTGAATTTTAATAAATTAAAATTTGTTAATTATTAACTATATATAGTTATTAGTTCATAGTTATTTGATAATTAAATGAATTCATATATTAGTTAGAAATCAGAATTCACCATCAAATGGATAGAAATTTTGATTCTAGTATCCGTTTTAACATCACAACTAGTCGAATTGAATCATATGAAATGAAATTTAATCACATAAGATTATAATTTGGTAATAAAAGATAAAATAAAATTTATTATAGTTTTACGAACTTTAAAAAATCAACATCAACTTCAAACGGTCAAAACTTTTGATTCGTGTGTCTATTTGGGCTCTATATCAAATTGAATCCTATGTCGAGTTCTACTCCATGGTGATGTGGGGGGACCCCAGTCACTATTGTTTTTAAGTCAAAAGAGGCCTCAAGTCAACCAAAACTGAGTTTTTTGTTCAGATATCATGGTTTATGAGTATTTGATGAGATTTCATCCTTATTTAAAGGTTTTTTCCTATTATTTTTAGGTAGTCTATGATTTTATTTTGTTGATTAACATCCCAATTGATTTTCTGTTGTTGTAGTTATTGTTTTTCCCACTTTTGGTGATTTCACATCTATCTTATATATATATATATATATATATATATTAACGTACTTTTATAGATTTATGTATATTTATTTATAAATTACATATATATATATCATTATTCTGTTAATGATTTTTTATTTATTATTTATTTATTATTTACTTTTCATATTAGTTCTTATTTATTTATTATTTACTTATTATTTATTATTTATTATTTATTTATTTATTATTTTCTTATTGATTACTAGTTTTAATTATATATTTATTATTTATTTAATTATTTAATACTTAATACATACTATTATTTATTTATTACTTATTTATGAATTATTGATTACTGATTATTATTATTTATTTTTTTTATTTATTGTTGCTATTTATTTATTATTTACTTATTATTTATTTATTATTTATTTATTTATCATTGTATATTTAGTATTTAATATTTATTTATTTATTCCATATTTATTATTTATTTACAATTTATTTGTTATTTATTTCTTATTTAATATTCATTATTCATTTATTGTTTATTATTTATTATTTATTTATTCATTATTCATTATTTATTATTATTTCTTACTTATTTAATATTTATTATTTACTTTTAATGTATTTATTATTTATTTAATATTTATTTATTTTTTATTTATTTATTACTTATTAGTTATTTATTTTTTAGTTATTTATTTATTATTAATTTATTAATTATTAGTTATTTATTACTTATTTATTATTTATTTATTATCAGTTTATTATTTATTATAATTTATTATTTATTTAATATTATTTAATATTATTTAATATTTTTATTTTTATTTAATATTTAATTATTATTCATTTATTTATTATTTATTATTTAACTAATATTTATTTATTATTTATTATTTATTATTTATTATTTATTATTTATTTATTTGTAATTTTTAAATAATTAGTTATTTAATATTTGTTATTAATTATTTTTTTATTATTTTTTATAATTTATTCATTATTATTATTATTATTTATTAGAATTACTATTATTATTTATTTACTCTTATTATTTATTCATTTATTAAAATTCATTTTTTAAGTTGACTGTTTTGGTATCCATTAACTTTGAATGATGTAGCCTCTTCCATCGACATCCCTATCAAAATGGATGAGAATATAGTGAATAAAAATGTGGTTATTTTGCTAGAGTTTTGGTTGATGTAGACATGCGGAATAATTTACATAATTGTTCCACATTAGTGGCCAATGGTGATAAATTTTTCGATGGGTTTTAATATGAGTCAATTCCTTCATTTTATAAATTTTGAATGGAAGTGGGGCATGATGTTTCTGTATGTAGAAATGTGTGGAAAATCCATATCAAAGCGGGGTATTCCTCCCAATATTCCCATTGTGAAATGACATAAAAACTAGTGGTAATGAAAAATAGATGACCCGGGCTTGTAACTCTAAGGAAGAAAGGCTTAAATACCCAATAGTCATTGGCTCCATGGAACAAGTCCCTGTGTAAGATTCATTGGTTTCTCGGTCTAGTGGAAATTCTAGTCAAAAAAGGGGTGTGGGAGGCTATTCAGAAATCCTCTAGTGTTAATGGACAAGTTGACCATTTTTTCAATGGGGAGGGATAGTTCCCTGTATTTCTCTTTAGAAAATGTGGGATGTGTCATTAATAATGGTATGGATACTACTACTTCCTTTCATGATGTTAGTGTCAAAGGAATTCAAGCCACCAATGAAGAGCAATGTGATGATACTGATTTAGAACATGATACCCAAAAACAAGTAGATTCTCCATTTTAGGTGGAGAAAAATTCTTCTAAAAATATATAACAGAAAAAGGATAGTCGTCCATTCCATGTCAAGGTGAACAAAACTCTAGTGACTCCAACCTCTCAAGATGTAGTTACTATCCCTTTATAGGAATAAGGGATAACTAGTTCAGAATTAGGGAAAGTGAATATAGGGATAGTCATTGATGATAAAACCAATGAATTGATGAGTGTTAATACAAAAGGGGCCTAGAAATAACTCAATTCATGGAAATGGGTTTAGAATCAGAATGTTTGGGGTTGAAGACATGGTCATGATTATTGGGCAGCAATATGAGAGAATGGTCATTCTACATGACAACTCACTATAGAACAACATCATTTTATGGTGAAGTTCTCAATGCTCTTTGATAATAAGAATTCCCAGTCATGGTGGGAATCTGATGATGATGAATTAATATAGAGATCGTGCAATCTCATTTCATTTCTAGTTTCTTATTTTGGATAAGGGATTTTTGTTGTTTGACCATGTCCCTATTATTTATCTTTTTTGTAATAAATTATTAAGATCGGTTTTGCCTACCTACTGAACATTTTTTTAATTAATTATTTAATATTTTATTACTATTTATTTATTAAATATTTATTATTTATTAAATTTTATTTATTTATTATTTATCTATCATATATTATCTATTAATTAATTAATTAATTAATTAATTATTAAATTTTATATATATATTCAACATTTATTATTCTTTAATATATTTATTTTTTTATCAGTATATATATAAGTATATTACATACTAATTTTTTAGCACATGAAGAGTCTGGTAGAGTGGTATGGCCTTTATAGAACATCCCAGATGTTAAGGGTTTAAATATCTCCCAATGCATACATATGCCACATTTATGAATGGCATGTATATAATGCATGAAATATGAATGCATGAAATGCTAAATATGTAATAAAAATAATAATTATAATACTAATCAATACCAACATATAAAATGTCATTAGTTATAGAAATACACATTAATAAATATATAATAATAAATAAATATAATAAATATATAAATTAAGTAAATATAAATAAAAATAAAAACAAAAATAAAATAAAGTAAAATAAAAAATCATAAAATTTTTGCTAAACATCTAGTTGAGGTATAAAACTACTGTGAAAAGATTCTCAACAACCAAATTATAGTTCATTAATAAAGTGTCATGTGTTATTTAACTACGGTTTAAATCTACCCTAAATGAAAAAAAAACACTAAGATAAAACTTTTTGTATTGTCAATACGTCCATATTTGTATACTACAAATGGATTCTGGTTCGAGAATAGATGTAACTAGGGGAAACAACATTGAAAATGGTGTATGGAATATTTACTCAATCATTATGTATGGAAGAAAAAATGTATATCTTTACATATAGTCTTACACTTCCATGGAATATTCATTTGTTTATCATAAGCTTTTTACAAACCACAATAAAGGATTGATTTCCTGGTTAAATTGAGTTTCTTGGTTGAGAAGTATAAGATAATGCAACATAATATAACTTATGATAAAATAATATCGATATAGGTTGAACTAAATAATAAAAATATAACATTATGATAAAAAATGTATTGGTTTTTAGGTTTAATACATTTTATATTATTGATTAAAATAATCCATATATGAGTTTAAATGGTTGTCACTCATGTCATCCCTTTTGGTTTTCATGATGGATGGAACCAGAATGAAATGAGATGCCCTTGTTTTGAGGTATAATGTAATGATTGCGTCAATGATCAACCAATAATAATGATTGATGGACTAAGGGAGCTGGTGATTATTCCCATCCAGCTACCATGAAACAATTTAACAATGTAAAAATTGGAAAAGAAATAAGTGTTCTAAATAAGAGAATATTGAAATATCATGAAAATTTATGGATTTAAAATGAAAAAATAAATAAGACTCAATTTCATTCATGTTAAAAATGCGGGGAGAATCACCGTTGAAATATCCTCAATGGGAAAGTAAATTTCTTTACTTTTAAGAGAGGGATTAATTGAGCATCCAACTATCCATGGAATTTAGGTAAGACTAATTCCTGATTTGAGTCGGAAGTTTACATCTAGGGGAACTATTAATGGAATAATTCCTAAATTATAGAGATCATGTTAATTATCTGATTCAGTTCCTTCACATAAAGTCTAACAACAATGATAATAATCAATAACATCCATCTCTAAGAGAACAATAGAAATCCTATAAAATCACAACTAAGGAATTCAGTACTATAAATGATGTTGAGTGTGGGACACTGATCATCAACTCAATAACTACAAGAATTATATTTCCATCTTTTTCAACACCCTCATTTTTACCTATGATTATTTCAAACAAAAAATAGTAATCACCTAAATTTCTATATGATAATTTTTTACAAATACATTTTTAAGTGATTGTTTCCCATGTTTATGTTTATTGGAATGTTTCTGATTAAAATATTATAATCATTCCATGAAAAAATATTGTTATTTACAAAATCGTTTATTTCTATCCACTTAAAGGGAAATATATTTGGTATAATGGGATGTTATATTTTATCAAAATATGATAGTATATGAAAAGATGATAATAAAAATTCTATATAAGAAAACCATATAGCATGATTATTAATATCAAAATACAATAGACTCTAGGCTCAATGTGTTTGAGAAAACAAAATATTAGAGATCATTCTATTCTAAGGTAGAAATATTTTTCTCGTATGTTAGTAATGTTTATATTCCGGTGGAAATTATATCTCGAGTCATGACTATCTATAAGAAACCCTTATAATTTTTCATTAGTAAGTAATAATTATTGTTTTGGGTATGAAATTTTTTTATGGGTGGAATGTAATGACTTGGAATTTGATATATGTTTTCCTCTTACTAGGTCAACGTATTTGATAGATTTCACGACACATAACATCAATAATAAAAGAAACTATGATATATTTAGATAGAATATAAATATTCATGTATGATAGTTTTACTATCGATGTTGAATTAATTTTAAGGAATATAAGTAACCATTTTATGAAATATATAAATAATGAAAATAAAGGCTACTTTTAATGTGATTTGAATTCAATTATTTTACCTATAATGACTAATAATATAATTTATTGTTTGAGAAATTATTTTTTCTAAAAATGTTCTTTTTATAGTATATAGTTTTATATTTCATGAAATATATGATTAATGATGATAAATTTATTTTTTATTAATAACAGGTTAATGAAAACTTAGTTTCTAAATGATTTGAAATATGAGTAATAATAGTTATTATTAAAAAAATGACGTTTCCAATAAAAATAAGTTTTCATTATAATTTATAATTTTATTCCAAATTTTAATTTACAAATTTTAGAATTTTAATATTAAAAATTTGAAATGAGTTTTGGATTTGGATTAGAAATATTATCCAAATATTATTTTTTTATGATTTTAATGAACAAATTATTTTTATGTGAATTGTAAAAATAAATATTTTGTTAAAAACATGGAAATTTTATAATACTACATTGACTTAACAGAATAATAAAACCTTTTAAAAAATAAAATATACAACTAATAAATAATATTAATTATTTAAAAAAACTCTGTTTAATTCATTAATCATATAGATGAATTTTTTATCATAATGTAATATTAGAAATTTAATTTTTTTTACATGATTATATTATAAATTAAAAAATTTCACTTTTTTAAATTAAATATAACAAAATTTATTTTTTATTTAATTTCAATAAGAAAATATTAGGTAATAATTTCCATTTGTATTTTATGTATTTTTATAATATTAGTAATTTTGGTTTTAATTAATGTGATAATGGAGAAAATTAAAAAAACTATTATATTAATATGGTGAAATGTATATGAAATAAATTAAATTGATTAATTATAAAAGATGAATATAATGATATTTTTAAACATATATATAATTATATTAGTAATAATTTAAATGGTAATTAATACTCAATGAGATTCATAATCCATTATGGTATATAAGTCTTTTGTATACTAAAACGGTTTTTTTACACAATACTTATTATAAATTTAATGCTTTATTTTAATATTTATATATATAATTGGATAAATTAGAGGCAAAATTTAGTTTCCAAAAACCCTATAAAAATTTTATGTGTGATTTTATATTCATAGTTAAACATTATATCTCACGACTAAAAAATAGTTACCTACATTAAATGTAAGAGTAAAATGTAAAAACTAAATGCTATGAAGATAATAAAAAGATTGCAACAAGAATAGAATGCTTTTTTTGTATTTCTCAACCCAAACATATGAAAAAATCCATCATTTTTAAATTTTGGATCCTTTCACCAATGAATGGTGTAATGTTTTTGTGGATGTTAAAGGGTATTACTAAAAGTTCACTTTTTTCTCTTACAAAATTCGATCACATACACCCCAACCATGACTACTCCTCCCATAAGAAAATTCCCCAAACCTCTTCCCAAGTATCCTCTTTTATAACTAATTTTCTCATCATTAGGATATTTGCCTATATAATTTTTCTTAATGCCATCAATTATAATGAAATCTCTAAGAGAAGATCATATCTACAACATAAGTATTTCCTTCTTTCTAACTTTTTCTCCAAAATATTCCACTTAAAAATCTATTATATCTATAAAATTATAATTAAAAATTATCATTAATATAATTATATGTTATTCTATTAATTTAAGAATAATTATTTATTCGTATTCATTAGATAAGAAATACAAATATATCATCAGTGTGTAGTGTGGACTACCACCTCTACAAAGTAGTATCTTCCTTTTTTCATCAAAACCATTAATGGTTGAGTAGAAAGATGTAATTGGTTAATAAATATGACATATACAACATAAGTATTATATATAAATTTCAAATTATCATTTATCTTATTTCCACATATTTCATTATGAATTAGAAACATGAATAGATTTTATGTGAAAAACATTATCTTCATGAGAAATGAGTTTCATCTATCATCCCCACCCATAATGTTTGTCCTTAAAACACCTCATTAATTTATAGATAACCCTACTTGTTCAATTCAGGTTTTATTGAAAAAATAGACTCTTTATAACATTAAAAATAACCTTTAATTTTTTTATATCACCCATTTGGTATGCTTTTCATCATCCTTTTCCTTGATCGGTCCCTTGAAATCACTATATTAGAAATAATTTTTCACTACCAATGATTATTTTTTAATTTATAACAACTCAAATGGTTCAATAATTTATTATATTTGGAAATAATTATTATTTAGTCTTCAGTTATGCATTGATTCTGAATTTGAAACCTACTTCTAAGTCATGTGTTTGATATGGAATATTTCTTATATAGATTTTATTTTCCTTATGTAGAACACGTATGTATTATTTTAATTTATTTGATTGTTGATCCATTAATTATATATCCCTACAATGCATTGGGTAAATATTTTTATATTATTATATGATTATTAAGGTATTCTTGGGTTGGACCTAATCCACCATGGGACGTTGTATACTTTTTAATGATATTACTAGGAGGCACCCATGACATAGGTTTATGATATCATGTTTAATGTTTTTACCCCATGTTTATGATTCCATGATCTTATGATATCATGTCCTAATTATATGTTTCTAAATAGATGGACGTCATATTTATGATATCATATTATTACATTTGTCACTAATGTTATGTTTTCTTTCCTAGTTTACTAACTTACTTCACATTCAAGCTCACCCTTTTACATTTAATTTTAATAGAGTATCCAATAGAATTTTAAAAATACTTTGAGAGTTAGGTGAGCATTGTAGAGTTTTAAATACAAATTGTTTATTATTATTAGGATGATATTATTGTATTTATCATCTTACAAAAATATTTATCCTCTAGATACATTCCATGTATTATTTTAAATGTATACTAATAATCATGAAATAATTACTGTTTGTACACTGGGTTATCCTAATGCTATTACAAAACATATGAAACTACGTGTAACATCTCTATATGGGGTCGACTAAGTATTAACTCAATTACCACTCATGTACGATAGATGGGTCTAATGCATCACACATATATAAACACACTTATGGGGTAGTCATAGGCTTATTAATATTTTCATTATGACATATTATGATGAATGATCATATATAAACTATGGAAACCTATAATAATATATAGTGATATGTGATGAATAAAAAATTTTAATGGAAAATAAGTATAACGTTGATCATAATCTTATATGTATAGATAATCCTTTTGGTATTTTTTCAGAAGGGATTTTAAAATAATTAATGATATTTTCATAGATATTTATGTGAATACAACAGTTTATTTATCTAAGTGTTTTAATGAAATGGGTATTTGAGGAATAATATTAATATTATTTTAACATAAGTTCAATGTTATTGAAAACATTTAGGTTTAATGTGATTTGTGAGGTTGTGAAAATTATGGTTAATTTGGATAAATATTTTGTTACATGTTCAAAAAAATGTCTTCTAGATAACCAAGGGATTGAAAATTTATTTTGTTACTAAGTGATTAATATAATTTTTAAGATCTTCATTGTATTGGTAAAATATTATGAATGGAATAATATTTTCAAGGGTGGATTTTATTTTAGGAACAATTATTGACTTAATATATGGAGTCATATACATTTTTTATGGATTTATAGTGATTCGGTTAATTTAATGAAAAATATTATCATATTTTTGATGTTTTATGATTATATAAAATCTATATATAGTATATGACTTTATGATTGAATTATTTTTCGTGGATACACATTATAAATTATTCTCTGAAAAATATATTGTCCAATACTTCTTATTTTTTGAATTCATCTTGATAAAAATGTTATGAGGTGTTTTATAGGTATTTTCTTATAAAATGATTTATGATGAACTAAAGGTGTTACTGTGGTGGAATTTGAGATAAATTTATTATTTATTCATACGGAGGCTTGTTCATATTATATATTTTTCTAACAATGTTATTTATAGATAGAAGGAATAAATTTTTATCCTTTAATTTTTATTAAAATTTACAAAATAATAATTTTAGTGGTTCATGCTTGATAAATTCAACATTAATATTCATTTCACAGAGTATAATATGAGATAAAAGTGTAAATTTATCTATCCATAAAAAAGAATGAATTTTTTCTTATGAATTGTAAATAAATCAATGATGTATATTATTTGATGTCCCCTATTTTGTGTGTAAATGAATCCTTCAACTCTATGAAACACATCATGAAATAAATTTTTTTTCCTATTTCCTTCTATTTTGATGAATTATTGTACTTCTTTAATCCCTCACATATTTATTGTTTTTTAGTCACTAGATATCTCATGATCATGATCTTTATTGTTGTTTTTTATTCCCAAAAATTTATGTTTCCACCATATCTATATTTCCAATTCACGCTAATTTTATTCATATCGGGGAACACGATTATGTGTTATTTCATGTACCACTTATGTTTCCCACATCCCATTTCAAATTATGCTTTATTATTCCTTTTTGTATAGATTTCTAACAAATTTAATTTAAAATATTAAACCCCTTAATATATATATATAAAGAAACTATGAGTATTCCTTTTAATGCTGTAGAGATAATGAATCATTAAGAAATTTAGGTTACAAAATAAACTTGATAGCTTCAATTACATGAAATAGTAATCATTATAACCATACTGATATGAAATTAATGTATAATTATATAAAGGTTACAATTAAAACATAGTTGTTAAATTGGATTTATTAACAAGAATAAAAAAATTATGGATAATATGTATCTATAATTTATCAAATAAATAATTAATAATTAATAAAAATTAAAAATTACCAAATTTTCTATGATTCCATTCTAAGATTCAAAATACATTTTCATCAAAAATGGTTTTTATAGAAATGTATCATAGGATATTATAATTATTTTTTGGAACATTAATGAATTTAATTTAATAAAATTAATATCATTTTACAATTCATTATTTTAGAATAGTATTACTATGACATTTTGTTCACTTTTCTAAAAAGATTGATTTTTAACTGAAATGTTAAAACTGTCATATTCTAGAAAATTGTCTTTTATTTTCATTAAATCAAGTGTATTACAATTCATATTCTACTTTTAAATTATTGTTAATGTAAAAAATATCAACTTCAATAATCATAAGATAAATATTTCTTTTAGTATTACTATTATATTATATATGGTATAATTTAACTTTTATGCTTGGTAATAATTTTTTTTTATTTTTATTCATTACATTTTATGAATTTTTATTTATATTCATTTATTCAAATTTTAGGTTTTTAATCAGAAATATTGATTCCATATTTTAAATTAATAGGTTTAAATTTGTAAAATGGGTCCTTTTTATTTTTTGTCATTATGAATTGTTACTACGTTAAATATTTTTCACCTCAGTTGGGGAAAAATGGGGATAAAACTATATGATATGGCTTGAAAATCATCTTAAATAATTAATTGATACAATTATATTATGGTACATGACCAAATAAATTATATATATTAAAATATATTCATCTCTATTAACATTACTTTTATTATATAATTTATATTATTTTAGAAAAACGGTAAATATAAAAAATCCATTTTCAGGGTCTTAACTTATATTATATTTTTTCAAAGTGATAATAAGAAGTTATAATATATTATAAAATAGGGTTTTGAGCTTAATTTTTTTAAGTTATTAATTTATTTTTAACTATTAGGGATTGTATAATTTCATTAAACACTTATGCAACATTGATATAGTACTTGCGCATTAAGTGTAGAAGTAAAGAAAATTGATTTTTAAAATAGAAAAACTAATAGGTTTTTTAGGAATTATGGTATTAGAATTATTTATAAGTTAAATAATAAAAATAAATTTTGTTAAAAGTTTTTAAATTACAATTTAATTTTTTTCTTGATACAATTGAATTCAAATTAAATGATTAGTCAGAAATGAATATAATAATATATTATGATAAAATGTATCTTATTAAATGAATTAAAAATTTAGAAACAAATTAATGAAGATAAATATTAAAGTTAATTGTATAATATTTCAACCATTTATGATTTATGATGTACTTTTATATTTATATATAAATCAATGAAACAAAATTTCTAAAAAAGGTGGTACCACAATTGATTTTAAAAGGGGTTAATGAGGGGGTTCTACAAAAATATAAGGTGTCAAATGTTATAAAATCTTGTCTAATTTTTTTCAGTTGTAGTTATTTAGAAATTATCAAGTCCTAACATAGATTTTATGTTTTTTTCTTCTTTGTAACATACCAACACAGTATTCACTGAACCCATGACCTGATTCGATGAGCCACATTGCCTCAAGCGTGCCTCCCCATATGTCATAGGTTATTGACTAGTTGTGAGGGTGTGAAGGTGGTATGGTGGGGAGACAATACCATCAAATCAAAATATAATAGTTGATAAAATCATTAACATACAATAGTAGAATAAGTGGTTAAAGAAATTGTATGGTAAATCATGGAGTGGAAGAACAAACAACTACAAACGGATAATATAATTAAAATACACTATGGAAGTTTCAATAAATGGATCCATGATATGTTGATATACAAAAAAATAACATGGTAAAATACATTAAATAATACTATCAAAAAGTAAAAAAAAAGAAAAAAGATGCTCCCCTAGCATCTTGATCACATGCTCAGTCCTCTGATCCTAAGATACAAGTATAAATAAGCATATCATCAACCTTTATCCATGACCTTAACCTTATGAAAACCTAGAGACAGATAGTCTACTCTAGTGCCAAAGATATCCTGAGTATGGTGTGAGATAAAAATTTCATTATTCCACCACCAATGGTGTCAATGTTTAATCCATGTATTTGTCATATATAAATAGTGTGAATGAATAATTAAATAAAATACAATATTGAATAAAAAATAATAACCCATTCAGGTTCCTATAGGACACCTAACATCTCTACCTTCTTTTTATCATAGATGGATGCAATGTTTGATCATGTCACTTTATATATATATATATATATATCTTCTGTATATATATACATATATAATATAGTTCTATATTTCATTCACCTATATGAACAAAGTACATGAAAACATAATTGTCTGTATTCCATGAATACTAGTTTCCTGCTTGACAGTAGTGTAACTCTAATTTACATAGCATATCTAACAACCCTATATGATCATGAAATATGGTTCATTACCTATATCTAAATATTTTTTGAGAAGGAATTCATTACACTCAGGGTGGTGAGTGAGCCATCAATTCATCACATGAACAAAGGAAGATGGCTCGTCAAGCCCAATGTTATAAAATTATTAACGGTATGAGAATCCATGTTCAACACCTTATGTAAAATAGCATGATACTGCCATGATGATCAATTCCCTTACCATCATAACAAATCCTCTATAATAAAATAATTTTATTTATAATATAATACATAATAAATTACCCCTTATATATTTCATTAACCATGTTCCACTACATACAAGGCCATATCATTTTCAATGAATTTTGTTAAGTATAATTTAAGGTGTGGTCTTACTAAACCTTAAAAATCATTTCAAAAGAACCACATCATTTAACAATTTTATTTTCATTATGGAAATAAAAACCATCATACATATGCAATCCCATATAATTCCATCCAATTCAATATACTGAATCGTGTAAATTTCATGTATTAGGCTCAAAGGACCACATAAAAGGAGTAAAAGACATTAAGGGAATTGTCTGCATGGGAAATTGTCAGCCTTGGGTGACCAACCACATTGGAGTCCCCCTTTATTCAATAAAATATTTATATTACAAGGGAAATTAAATTTCAAAGGTATGTTGATTACTTAGGCGGTGAATAAGGAATAGTAACATTTAAACAAAAAGTGAATTTCAACATGGTACTACCACGAGGTGTCCATAAATGAGTTCCATATCCTATAATCCTATAAAAAATTTAAATAGGTGTATATCAAGGTGCACCTATTAATTTAATTTCAATGAGACAAATAAAAGGGGACGCATAGTAATATCTAGTGTGCGCTAGAACAAAATAGCTACAGAACATAAAAACATAATGGGAAAATAACATGACCACCTACCTCAAGGCTATAGATTAATCAACACTCAAAATCAACCTCAAATTCAGAGTAGGTTGGAAGAGATCTATGAAATTCTCCCACACCCTAAAAATAGGGAATTTTAGTTGTTACATAAATAGTGAAATTTATCTTAATATATAATTAAATAATAGGAAGAAGACTAGAGGAGCTTATCGAGATAGAGCCAATACTTCTAAAAATTCATAGATCAGACACCAAACATGGGAGATGGCTCAGCGCTTATTATGGGAGAATTTTGAGTTCACAGGTGAAGAAACAAACTGTAATCCATTGGATGATGAATGGAATAGAGAAAAGGGGGTATAATAATTCATTTATGGAAAAAATAACTTTTCATGTCATAAAATGGGGCCTCAATGTTTAGGTTAATGTTTTGAAAACTATGTAAAAACATGCGTAATTTACTACTATAAGTGTAATCCTACATAGTTAGGTATACGGTTTGACTAACCATACCCAGACTATAAAAATTTGCTTTGTCCAAAATGTCTACAACCCCGCATAGTCGTGCACCTAATGTCGCATAGTTATAGACAAACCATGTGGCCTACATGTGCCACTATCTATAACTGCACAGTTTCAGAGAAACCATACATGTTGAGGGGCACAATTTCTTGAAATTTTATGGCCCATTATTTACCCATTTTTTAAGAACTCCATGATATGAATGAGCCTAAGGAACTCCTAAGACAATCTTTATGCCATAGTGTATGTGTACCATGATTAATAGAATGACTAAAATTGAAAAAAAATTGATTTGTGTCTTTATTAAAATATGGTAAATTTCTGAATTTAAATGATTATGATATATATAATATTTAAATATTTTATGTATTTCAAAGTGTTTCATTTCCTTTACTTATAATCTGGTACCTCATCTTCTTCTTCATTCACAAATATTGATAACTCTAGCTCTATAAATACTTTCCTTGAAGCCTTATCAATTCCATACATTATTCCAAGATCTTATTACCCCATCCAAAGACCATACAAATATTAATAAATGTGTAATCCAAATGTTGGATATTAAGTATTTGGAAATCATCTTTACCAACTATTTCAAACATTATTTCATAATCTACATACTATAACTATTATTTACCCATCCTTTCATAAATATTTAGATATTATAAATATTCTGAGATGTTATTCTTATTATTATTGGAAAACCACATTCAAACCCATTTTCGTCATATAGAAAATGAATACCATTCTTGTGTGTTTGTACAATATATCTTCTACTCATTGTTGTGTAATATTTTTTCCATAGACACTTTAAATGGATGGTGGTAAAGATTACATTAATTGATATATATTATATTTATAAAAAATTTATTATTATTGATATATAATATATCGATTACTATATTACCCTTCTAACCAATTGAAAATGATAGTGTCACTCATGCTTGCGTGTAGACTAAAACCCCCATGATCTTATGTGATTCCTTTTTTTATCCACCAATATTAGATGATTATAATTATTTATATAATTAATTTTTATGATATTTATATCATTATTAACATTACGGATATGATTTAACCATGATAAAAATTCAAGTATACCCACTTTTGAATTTTAACATACATTAAAAATGAAGCAGTTGGTTGGTGAAACGATTATGATAATTGATTATTGTTAATAAATGGGTTATAAGTATTTATTGGTAAAACACTTATATTATTATAATTATAATTTTTAATGAAGATTATAAGTATAAAATATTTAATTTTTTTTGTTGGAGGGTAAAATCCCTAACGAATCTTGTCTAACATGAGGTAAGGGGTTTCTTAATTATATTTATTTTTATTTTATTATATTAATTATTCACTACCAATTTAATTTCTAGAATATTTAGGTAACGACCACTAATTATCTAATTTATTATTTAAAATTGTTTTACATGGTGTTAAATTTTTCACAAAATTATTTAATTGATTATTTCCCAACACAAAATTATTATTTCTTTTAGGGATTTATGATACAATATTACTTTTTAAGATATTGTTTATGAATAAGTTTTATGATGATGAAATTATATAATATAACCCTCACAAATATTATGTAATTTTTTCTATTATTTATTTCTTGAAATCAAAAATTTTCTTTTAATTTTCATCTCTCTATGCACTTAAAGGCATGCGAAAAAATTTAAACACAAATAATTATCTTTAGACAACGTGGAATCTTTATTTCCATGTATATATTTTCATAATAATTTTATAATTAATTTTTATATTATTAACCAATGATTTATTAAATTAATATCTACCCATGTTTGAATTTCAAAAAACACATTAAAAAAGAATGTATTTGTTCTACTTTGTTTTTACAAATGTGGAGCTTTTTTATCAGTATTACCACATGAATGGATTTTACAACTATTATGACTATCCTTTTCTTGGAATCTTGCATTATATATTTTCATTGTTATTTATATAAGAACTTTCTCCCATAATATTTTGTAAAAACTTTATTTTAAATTAGATATTTAAAAATGAAAAGGTCATTTTTCCTCATGAAATGTTCTTGTGGTATTTTAAAAATAATTTCATCTATGTAAACATAATTTGATTAATATTACACTTTCAAGAGAAATAATATAATTATATCATCTATTATATTACATAAGATAAATTATAATCTTTTTGTTTATTTGATTAAAAATGGAAAATATTAACATTTCATAAGATAATTTTTCAATATGACTGTTTATTTTGATTTTATATTGAATTATTATATATTTTCTACATATGATGAATGAATTTTGAATTTTTGAGTGATGATAGAGGTTTGTTATATATCCTGATTACATTGGTTGGTGTTATGAAACAAACTAGATTGGCTATTTTCAAAATTGTGTACATGTTTTTATATAAAGTCTTAGCATGAATCCTTGATAATTATTTTATGATTATTTTTATATGCATTATATCATTATAAAACTATTTATTGTTGTCAATGTGATTATTTATTTTTTTATTTAATTAATAGATATATTAATTTTTTATGACCCATTTTATATTGAATATTTTACTACTGTTTATATCTTCTATATTATTCATTCTATTATTATTTTTTGATACATTGTTTTGTTTTCCTCACTAAGTATCTAAATTCACACTATATTATGTATTCCTTTCCCTAAGATGCCAATAATGGGTCTATTACTAATTTTTCTGAATACTATATGGAATAATAATGTTTTTCGTATAAATTTATGTTATATTTCATGTTTTCAAATGTAATATAATAATAATTCATGTATATAGTCTCTCAAGACTTCTAAACTATTAAGTCATTTTCATTGGGATCTCATAAATTTTGTGAAAATATAATAAGATAATCACATGAATTAGGATAATAAAGAAAGGGTATTATACAATACCTTTTTCAAGATTAGTAAACTCAATGCTCTAATTATATTAGGCATATAATAATATTATCAACCATTCAATTATTTTATATTATTATGTAATAATACAAAGTGTTTCCAAGGTACATACCATTCTCATCTTCGTTTAAACAATCATATCTTCACCAAATACTAAATCCAAAAAGATTGTGATAATATCAAAAACATGAATATAGAATCACCAAAATGAAGTTTTATTCACCTATGAAACCTTCGTATTTATCATATGATAATTTTGGTTCAACTTTTGACACTCTGTCTTCAGTCCATGTTTATCCATTGTTATTTTATTATTATGTTCTCTTTTTTGATTAGTAAATATGATACACAAATCATTCATAATGGATCATTGAATATAATTTTAATTAACTATAGAATAACACCTAGGAGTGTCATACTAACAGTCCTGTTAGGGATCCTGGTTGTGCAGTACATGATAGTTGAATTAATATCTAACACTAGATTTTTTGGATGATTATAATTGGGTACATCTGTATCAGATCCTGCTTCCACTTGTTGTATCAATAAAAGTAATGTATTTCTATAAGAGAAAAACAATATTTACTTTAATGAAATATCATTATGGTCCTCTATAAAAAAACAGATCAATAGTGTTTTTACTAAATTTATATCATCTTAATCTCCAAAAACATAAAATACTAAATATTTCTACCATAAGAGTCTATATATACCATTTATGCAAAGATCATACATATCCTATAAATCCATAATAACATTTATAACTCTTAATTAACATCACATGATAATATCATAATATAAAATAATTTATAAACCCTCCTTCAATACCAATTGGGGAACACTGAACCCGCACTAATACACATGGTTCTAAAAATAATGTTATTTACATAATAGAATTGATACACTTCCATAATTACAATTTAATTTGAAATTTACACCCAAATGGAAGTTTTTAGGTTTACTATTTTAGAGAGTTATGATAGATATTTAACTATTATAACTTATTTTATTTGTATCAAATGGCCATTTCCTATAATATTAGCAAAACCATATACATAAAAATCATTCAATATCTCCCCCAAATCCTCTATAAAACATAATCCCCTGTAAATATCATACATATTAAATTTATTCATAACATAAGAAAATAGAATCATTAGAAAATGTGAGATTATATGCTCTGTAACATATTTTATAAGTGAGAAAAATCAATGATCATAAGTGAATAAATATGAACATATGGTTATAATAATGAAACTTGAGAAAGATAGACCAAAAAAATCATACATCATACATCATGGAATAATTCATCAAATGACATAATATATAAACAAATGATTGTAGATACATGAATAAATTAATAAGATATATTAGAGAACAAAATAGTCACAAGAATAAGAATAAAATAGTTTCATAAAAATAGTAATAGATACTATATTACATGGAAACCCACCAGGACCTTCATCACATAGTAGGCTTGGTCTAACCACCCATGTACCATCATGGTCTTCGGATAATCCTCCTATAAACCACTATATATTATATAAAACCTCCTATGTGCCACTTTTTCTTGGGATAAATAACCTTGGGTTTCATTTTTCTTATGATAAATCATGCACTTTACCCTTTGGTTTTAGATAAATACCATATGTATCCTTTTGATCTCCTGAGGCATAATTGTAAATTAATTCATTAGAAGAATATAATAGACACCACTCACCAGCATGCATGCATATTCCTAAAACATAAAATAACTCATCATCATATCATAAAAACCCATGAAAATAATCTTTAATTCACGTCATTTTTAAATGGAATCACATAAGGAAAGAATTCATATTCCTATAGTAATTATAACATGATATACTAGTGGAAAATAAAATTTTATCCAATGAAATTAAAAAACACTCTAGATAAATAAAATTAATTCATTATAATAGAAAATTTATTAATTATACCATAAATATAATGGATATATTGTAAGGATAATAATTTCCCCATTCAATCAATATATGGAATCTATGTGGACATCATTAAATCATTAGAAGGAAATAAATAGTATTCTAAAAGAAAATTTAATTGTAAAAAATTAATTATTATTCAAGGTGGAGTGTTTTAAATTCAAATAGAGTGATTTATCTTATCATTGATTGAAATTAACATTACATAATACATCATGAAAAAATAAGCTATATGGTAATAATTGATTAATATCATTGGTCAATAATATGTTATTTAAAAGGAAAATAAATTAAATGGATATAATTTTTAATCATTTTTACAAAAAAATAACACATCATAAATAAGAAATATCGATCACCACTTGAAAAAATTTATATAAATAGAAATATTTTCTCAAATTATATAGAATAGGAATTTATTTTTTAAAACCATCAAATCAAAGAGATTAAGTTTCATATAAAATGTAAATATTTGTAGAAATATGTGTCCACATTTAGAAAACTTGAAAAAAATTATTTTTCATAAAATTACCTATTTGGGAAAATAATAACAGGATGTTATTTTAAAAAAAATCATCAAAATTCATGGAAGCATAAAATTAATTTTTCAAATTTCCAAAAAAAATATTGGAATATTCATAGATTGTTGAGTTGAAGAAAAAATATGAGCATAAAATGAACATTCCATTAACATATTTTTTAAATTATTTTATATAAATAAAAAATATTTAAATATTATAAATATTCATATTTTAAAAAAAAAGTTAAAAATAATAATAATTTGACTAGTAATTAACAGAGTATAAAAAATGATTTTTATATTAGATAAAGGAATGTAGAAATTTTCTATATAGGTTGTCACATTTGTCAGAACTCAGTATTATAATGGGTTTTATAAAATAAAGACTATGGATTGAGTAAAATTTAAATGAAAGTCATTTATGGGGAAAATGAAAGACAATTTATAATAATTATATAAATATCCATTCCTCAAACACATTTTATTTCATCATTCGCAAAATTATTTTCCAACAAATACAAACCGATGGTCGAGGAGGTCAATCATATTTGGAATATTATACTTATAAAAAAATAAATATAAAAACATATTATTTATATAAAAATCCACTTATTTCTCAAAACACCCAAATATAATATATAATTGCACATGTTTTCCAAGGAATTAGATAAGGAAATGGTGAGCTAGAAGGCCCTATAAGGGTATGAACATGAAAATATATCATAACATTGGAGTCAAGAGGAATACCAAGATATCATAAAGGGGGTGATCATAATCATGGATCAATGGATTATGGAAATGATATAATAATATCATAATAATTTTTAAACAAGATAAATCATTATAAACATAATTCAAGGGTCACTTCCAAGATCATCATCATAAAGAGGATATACTCTCACAGTGAATATTGGTTCCCTCCCTAATCCCTAACATATAGTGGGACATAATTCATTATTTAATGATTTTTAGAGATATATAATTTTATACTATCATATCACATAATATAATCAATTATATTTGTGACACATTATGAATATAAACTATAAAAAATCATAATCATGATCAATCCCGTAAGAAGGAATAGATATAAATAAATCTGATTCATGGGATTCTTGAAAGATAAATCACAAGGATTCACAAGTGAATAACAAATTAAATCATATAAATGATCAAATTTAAAATTCTATCATAGTTATTAATAATATATTTCTATTATAGATATTTCATTAGAATTATTAGTGATAAGAAAGAATAAAAATCTACCACATAGTTGAAACATTATGTAATTAGTAGAGAAACTATTAATGAAGGAAGGACCTTAAATTTTTGGATTAAATAGTAATTGAAACAATATGATTCTACATAAAAAATGAGTGATTTTTATAATGAAATGATGTCTTAAAAATATTTTACTGTGGTAATTTAGGATATGAGACCAAAAATATGAAACTATCTTTAATCTGGGTTTACATAAAATTTAGAATTTTGAAGAGTTATTTAAACATATAAAACCCCAATAATAAAATGGATATGTGAATAGTTATAAATTTAAGGAAATTTTATAAAAACCTTAATATTTAATTGAGAAATTTAATTCAAAAAATATAGAAAAGGAAAAGAGAACATGAAAATGAAAAGTCATGAAAGAGGTATGGAAGATATGTTATAGCTAGTATAAAACATAAATGGAAGGGTATTTGATGAAAATAATGTGATATGGATTATTACATCATATAAATTAAAAATAAATAAAGTAAAAACCATGTTTTTATAAATCAAATTTACAACATAAAAAGGAATCATGGTGCAGAAAATGAAATATATATCAAAGAGAGAAATTTGAGATGAAGATCCCTGCATATTTTAATATTTTGAGTCAAAACCATGAGATATAATGAACATGGAATTAAAATTAAAATTTCATTAAATATAATATAATACTGATTCAAAAAAATATGAGGATTTAGATGGACCATTATATTGAAACAATGGTGTATTCAAAGAAATATGTCATAAAAAGTAAAAATTGAGACAAGAAACCCTTGTAGATTAAGAAATATTATAATGAAAACCTATTAAAGAAATAAATATCGTGAAAGAGAAATAAAAATACAACAAATAATGTAAATACATGATATTAAATATCCAATTGGATGTATCCACACCACATAAGATAAATTATTTATACAATGAAAATGTTTCTCAGAGAAACTAATTTTTAGACGAAAGCCTTATATATTTAGTAATTTTTAAATTAAAAGACATTGTAGGATTGAAAATAATATAATAATTTAATTAAATTTTATTAAATCATGTATTATTACAAAACAAACTCAAGGGATGTATATACACTATATATATAAATAATCTTGTGCAAAATATTAAAACATGACTCAATAGAGAGGAATTGGGACAAGATCTATATCTTATTCTAGATTCATTCTTTGCACATGCCTAATATCCAAAATAGTCAAATTTAATTTAATTTATAACCTCTGGTGAAAATTATTATTATTTAATTAATATATTGTGGACTATTTATTAAAATATTCAATTTATTTATTATATTGTCTTTTATTATGTCTATTACTCAAGGTTGTTAAGTCAATTATCTCATACATAAATATGAATGTTGAACATGGTCAAATGAATTGTAAAAAATAATCATGATTTAATTAATATTAACAATGTTACAGATTAAATTTTTATATATATAACATTTTTTAAATGTCAACCAATGTGTTAGATGATGAAAAGTCAAACTCATTGCTCGTGGAGGTCATAATTCACATTTATACACGATTAATGTTTCCATTTCTTAATGAATTGGAGGGAAATAAACTAAATTATAACTGGGAATTTAAGAATAATATTCATATTATAAATATTATATTTATTCATCAATTATATAATTTTATTTTCCATGAATGGTGTTAATGATAAATGTACGACTTCGTGCAATGGTGTTTGTAGTTTGTACAACACAGTAATAGCACTTTTTCTTTTCTTATCAGATGGAAATGAATAATTTTTTAATATTTACATAATATAATAACTCTTCTCTATAATAATTATAATTATATAATTATATTTTTAAGGATATTATATATTTTTAATAGAATAATTGAGGATATTTTTTAAAGAATATAGTACTTACATGGATGACTTGATAATCCATTAGATATTTCCTTTTTAGCGAGGGACATCATATAAATTTTAGATACTAGGTGATTAAGGATGAGAAAATTAAACATTGAATATTTTTTAAGAATGTTTACTTTTTAATTTCATGGTGTAAGTGTAACCATGGAGGCCTATAATGATCCCATTTTATAATTGAAGATATACGCACCTTTGGGAGTACCCATTACCCTTCTTGGAAATCACGACACTATTCCTTTTTCAATGGATCCAATTTTTTGTATAATGGATTATTAAATGTTTTTGGGTTGAGAAATAATCATAAAAGAATTTTGAAACGTGTATTAAACATTTTATAGGGTTTTTATTATTATGTTTTTACATTTTACTATTTTATTTTAAAACTACATATATCATTTTCAACCAAGGGATTTTATGTTTCATTACAGATATAACATAAACCATATAATAGAATTTTAGTTTTATGAAACTAAATTTTATTTATATTTTATCATATTAAATCACTAAATACTATAAAGTTTCCTTTTAAATTCAAATTTCTAATGTGTAGAAAAATAGTTCTATTAGAAAAACAACATTTTGGTCATTATGATTGTTAATGTTATATATTGTTGATTACAAATTAAATAATTATTAAATATTTTTATATATATGTATAAACAATATTTTTGATTCATAAATATAAATTGATCAATTTTATGTATAGTTTAAAAACTACATGATACTCATAGAAAATCATTTTAGAAAATGGTTTCACAATTATCATGATAATTAACTATAATATTACTTGTATTATCACTATTACTTAAAATAATTTTTTTATTTAATATTTAAATTTTGAAATAAAATAAGAAATATATATTGTTATATTTAATTTCTAATAGTTTTAATGTGTTTTTTTAATATAAACACATAAAAATAGTTTTTTGTGTGTAATATTACATTAGTATTAAGAATGATAAAATTATGTTTTCAAATTCATCATTTTATTTTTTAAATGGTTTATATTAATAATTAAATAAATATTTCTTTACATGAAAATATATAATTATTATTTTATATCAATCCAAATTTAAAAAACATATATTATTTACAAAATCGGTATTTTTACTCTTCAACTAAAAAATTATTAGTTTAGAAAAATATCAAAAAATAAACTTAGGCTAATAATTTTATTCTAATTCGAAAAATGATGATCATTTTTACAAATAAAAATTCTTAAAATCTTAAATTCTATTATTTAATGAAATTAAAAATAACATTGAAAAATTTTAAAAGATGAAATATTAAAATACTTACAATTATTATTGGTGAAATATAAAAGAATGTCATATAAAAAATAATTTTTTATAAAAAACATAAATTTAAAAAAATTAATGATATTATTTTTCTTGTTAGGTAAACTAAATAAATGTTACTCATATTAACAAAATCCTTTATTTTCATTACATCATATTTATTAAAATTTTTAATCTTATTCATGCCTTGTAATTCAATGGATTGGTTTTAAGGGTCATACATAAATATTTATATAATATCTATATATATTATGGTATCTTTTGTGTTTGGTGTTTCATGTGCAGAAAGTTGATGAACATATTATTTATCTAAATAATAAAAAAACTGAAATCTACAATTGTTACATTTTCTCCCCTCAAAATAATTACATCCTCAAAATTTTAATTACCGCTTACTAGTAAAAATACATAATAGGACGTAAACATAATAGTGACCCATTATATGATTTCAAATTATTTTTTTACCTTAATATCTAGGACACACTTATTTTACCTTATCTTAGGAATATATTATTTTTTTCAACCATTTGTTCAAATATAATTCTTTTTAGGTTTATGATTTATAAGGGCTTCTCGAGGGATGCCTATTTTAAATTATGATCACAAATTACTCGCATTCCATTGTATAATTTTTGGGCTCAAAGGTGCATCATGTTTCATCCATGAGTTGACATAATGTTTTCTAAATTATAAAAATTATTATTCCTAACAACAAAAGAGACATCCTAGTTTATATGGGTGTGAGAAACGGAAAATATCTTGATAATTAATTATATTGAATTTATTAATTAGAAATTTTATTTTGGACCTATATTCTGTTAGGCAGATATATGTCCCTTGAAGATCACATTCCCATATACCATTATAAATATTTCAATTCTACTTTTGATTTGTGAAATTGTGATTTATCAATAATGTCCCTTGTGTTAATTCACAAATTGAATAATATGAGAGATTATAGACTTTAAAATAAAGATAAATCATTCGTTGGTCCCATAATAAAATCTAGGAATATAAGGAATGATGTATATATTGTAAACTAACTTGTCAGTGAGCTAAATTATATATAACATGGATGGATAACTATAACTATATATTACAAAAAATGATTCCATTTAATTCATCATGGATCGATAATAGATTCATGCATGATTTTCTCCCTTAAATATTGATAATATATCTTTAAACAACTGAACTCAAAAAATAAAACATTAAATGAACTACCAAACACTTATTATAATATAATTTTCTTCCTAAAATTTATAGTCATAAAATAAAACCAAAATAGTTAATCATTATAGAGAATTGGTATCTAAATCGAATCATATTGAACCAATAATTGTTTTTTTAATTGTTCATCTTTTAAATATTGATGATAGCCATATTTTTTACTAGGATACTTTTGATTAATCATATGTCACTCATGGTTCAAAATTAGGTTGTTTTTTCTAATACTTCATAAAATAATCCCTCAATGTGACTAGGAAACTAATCCATCAAATTGGTTTGTAAATATTATATGATCAATAAAATAATATCCATTGGTATTTTCAAAGTATTTATGTGGTAATATCACAATCACCATGAACTAGACTTATAGTTGATATATAATCAAGAAACTATTTTTGAGGTTATTACCCCTAAATGCATATATTCAAAAACCAAACCGATTTATTATATCTATACAATTATGTAGTACTTTTAAAACCAAAAAATATAAACTTTAAAAAATGTTAGGATATTAACCGATACATGTTATTATCCAATATAATTCTCTATAGGGTTTCTGTTATGGGTTTTTCATAATAATCCCTACAAATAAGTAGAACATCCTTTGATACCAACTATTAAAAATGAATCTTTAAAGACATAATATTTCATCAATGTTATAATTTGTTTCCAAAAAAATACATGCTATCGATTGTGAGTTCTAGTCTCCTTGTAAGATTAAACACATAAATACATCATATTAATTTAAATAACATCATATTTCTTTAAAACTCCACATAATTCTCCAAACTACCATTGATCATCTAAAACTGCATACGATATCATCTGATGTAAATAAGGAAAAGGGTGATCTTTAATGCCTAGTAAGGGACTAAACATGGTAATAAAGCATAATATGATAGTTAAGAGGCATACGATCTTACAATAAATAGTATGATAACAATCATGAATACATAAAATAAGAAAATGATATCATTATATCATAAGGATGTTTATAAAACATAAAACCCGATAAATATAAGTCAAGGATCTCTCCCAATACCATTATCATAAAGTGGAAAATCCTCATTGTGGATTTAGGATCACTCACTAAAACCTTTCACAAAAAATCAGGAGTTATAAATATGTAAAAAATTATCTTGAGGGATATATAATTATGGTCCCACAAATCAAATAATTAAAATCATATTCATGTGTTCCATATAAGAAAAATACACAACACATGGATAATATTTGTGATCAAACTCATGTGATTGAAGTATGTTTTTTAATTCTGATTCATGGAATAACAAAAGGGGAAATCATAAGGACTCAAAAGTGATGAATTAGTTAAATCATTTAAATGTAAAAAATTAAAAAACTAATTTAGGAATTCATCACTATGTTTTAATATATATATATATATATATATATATATATATTACATGAGATTTATCATGGATAATAATGTGTAAAAATATATCACTTGGGTGAAGCATTATGAAATAAGTAATGGATCTCTTTAATTACGGGAAAAACATTATTTTACACAAAACCGAAATTAAAAAATGGGTCTTCTCCATAAAATTATCAAGTTTTTTATAAGTTATTCGTGGTTAAAAGTTATTTTTTGAGGTTCATTTTGAATATGAAATAATAAATAATAATATTCCCTTAAGATAGGTATACTTAAAAGTTGGAATATCAAATGGAATTAAAAGTATGTACGGCACAAAAATATGAAAGGGAAATTTAAAAATCTATATATTTAATTTTAATTTATATAAAAATATAATAGGTTCATGAGAATAGTATTTCAGAATGGGATAATATGAAGGAGAATATGTAACCAACTGGTCATGAAGGAGGTATGAAAGATCCTTTACAGCTGAGGTAACACATTTCTCAAAGGTGATTTGTATAAAATGACATTATTTTCTTTATTATGTCCCATTAATTTAATATATATATATATATATATAATATTCCAAATGTGTTAAAAAATACCAAATAAAAAAGAAATCATGGTGCACAAAAAGTAACATTTCTCAAAGAGTGTAACTTGAGATAAAACCCATTAATGATTTTGAAAGTTTGATTCAAAACCACAAGGGGGAAAGTAGATAAAAATTTATATATAATGTGATGTAATAGAATCAATATTAAAAAACATTATTGGGTAGTTGATAAAACATTCCATATAAATTATGGTTTATAATAATAAATATTCCTCAATGGGTGAAAATTGATCTAATAAACCATTACGGATTAATAAATGTTCAAATAAAATCACCTTGAGAAAGAAATCATATTATCATGAAGTTAATATACGAAAAATAGGGACATTATATGATATTAATAATAAAATATTTAGTATACACACAATATAAAAAGCTAGTTGGATACAAGAAAATGTGTCTCAAAGAAAGAAATTTATAGCAAAACTGTTACAGATTTAGTAATTGTAAAATAAAAATTCAATAACAGATTATAAATAATATGGTTATATAAATAAATTTCATTAAATAATTTATTATTCCAAAACAATGTAGTTATATACATCATATAGATAATAAATTGTTCCATATCAATAAAACGTCCTCAATATAGAGGAATTGAGATTGAACCATTAACTTATTCTAAATTCATTCTTTTAGCATCCCTAACACACTCAATAATAAATTTATATTCAGAAAAAATAATAATTATAAACTTATTATAATTTATATAATATAATATGGACCATTATTTATCATGTTACATCTATTTATTATTTATTTTCCTTTCAAGTTTTTGTTACTTGATATTATTCAGTAAATTTTATTTTAGCTACTTTTGTATGTTCACCTTGGCTGAAATAATTTTAAAATAGTTTTGTAATTTATATCAATAGAATAGTGTTGTTTAAAAAAAATTTATATTAAATATATTTTTAAACCCATCCATGATGGTTTGTGATTAAAATGAAACTCATTTCTTGTGGAGGTAATAGTTTTCACATACACACGATTAATGTTTACAATTCTCAGTGAATTATAGGTAAGGAAGATAAATGATAATATGAAGTTTTATATTAGAATTTATTTTATAGATATCATATTTATTCATTAATTTCATTATTTTGATATTCCTTGAATGGAATTGATGAAAAAAATGGAAGACGTCTCGTTATGGTTGTGGTGGTCCATGAAACGCACTAATGACTGTTTTTATTTTCTTATCGGGTGGAGAGGAATAAATAACTGATATTATCTTAATATAATAAAAACCCAATATAAACCAAATAATAAATTATTTATATTTTTATGGATATCTGATTATTTCAATTTAATTTTTAAGGATAAAAATATATGAATAAATAAGTACCTATGTTGATACAATATTTTCCCATAGAGATTTCCTTGGAAGTAATGGTCATATGATAACTTCTAAAGAACATGGTATTATTCAACACAAAAAAAAAATAGCCTTACATAATTAAATTTTTACAATAACTTTTCTTTCCAACAATAATTGGTATAAAAGAACCAAAACATATTTGAATAACATTAGTAATCAACCGAATATGGTAATAACTTTAAATCATTACCTTTTGTTTAAAAATAGTTAAAATAAGATAATGTTTAAATGGGTGATTTCAATTAAAAAAATTTCATTCTAAAATAAAAAATTTAAAATTTTAGAAATTTTAGAAATTTAGTTCTAAAAAAGTTGGGTTTTAGTATAAATATATGGTTTTCATTACACTTGTAGTCTATTCCACTTTACCATTTTGTAATAATTACATTTGAATTAATAATAAATATCAATTAAAAAAATTATATTTAATTAATATCATTATTCTTATAAAATTACCCTTTGAACATATAGAGCCTATGATAAACATTTTTAAAACAGATTAAAATTTTACATTAATAAATTAATTAATTTGGGTCTTTACATTGAATCGATTAATTTCAAAGGGGATTCAGTTTTGGATGGCCTTAGAATCCATATTTTTTTCTTTAATAAATCAATTCATTTCTACAAAAAATATAAAAATTGTTTTATCTTATGTATAAATTTAATTATTAAAAGTGTAATTTCTCAAAATATTTTTTTCAGATGGTTATGTATATATATTCTTAAATTAAATACAAAGGAGACCTCTATAAAAACATCAATCACCGGATGTGGGTATTATCAACTACTATGTCATCTTTTTAATTATATTTTTTCTGATTTATTGTAGAAAAACTATTATAAGGATATTATTGTAATGTATATACTATAATGTGACTATGACAATTGTATTATTATTATTTATTCATATACCCAATTAACATTAAAAAAACATTTATTCATGTGTTGTGCAGACCACTGCATTCACGATGTAACTGGTTTCATTTTCAAAATATATATTAAAAGTGTATATATAAGGATGGAATTAAAAGATATATATTATTTTTTATATGATATTTTTTATGGCATGAATATTTTTATAATATATTAATTATATGATCAAAAAGTGAGTATCATTAATGAATCATTTAAAATGAGAATACTATAAGAGATATGATCTATTTTTTATAATTGATGACATTATATAAATTAACACATAATTATTATTATTTATAATTATCATATATAAACACAATAAATAATAAATATTATTATTAATATTTTATAATGATATTAGAGAAATATCATCTATTAATAATCAATTAATCATAGTAGGTTCATGTTCGGGTCTGTTTAACAGCTTTCTTGACAAATATTGTACATTTATATCATAGATGACCATGATATCTTAATTAGAGGTGTAATGTGATATAAATATGTAAATAATGATTATTTTGTTTCTTATAAGGTTATATCAACATTTTAATCATTAATTAAGAAAAAAACATTCATTTGTTAAAAATCATCGAAAAATGATCATTGTCTATTTTGTCTTCAAGGTTCACAACCAAAACTGACATGAAATGAGAGTTTATCATTATAAATTATCTTGTAAATTATATTTTAGTGTCTTATATGATATAATTGTTTTTGAATTTAGGGAAACAATATATACCAACACTTATATTATTGAACATGATCATAGAGATAACGAATAACTACACCTTGTGTTGAGAATATGTAAAAACTAACATAAATATATATAAAATTATTATATATGTGGATTATATAAGAACATATATATGAATAAATTTATTTGGTATGTATTTAGTGAATTTTATTTAATTATTTAATATTTTTGGTTAATGTTCCAAATGGATAATGATAAGTAATATATTTTCATCTCAATTTCACTCCATTGAGATATGTATTGTATTAATGAACCTATATTTATTTATGTGGTGTGCATATTTATTTTATATATATATAATCAATATTTGTATTTGTATCATGAAATTCTAAGTTCAATTAAATTCCCTCCCTTTTAAGGGGTTTTAATTTCAGTGTTTCTAAATTATTAATGGTTTCCATGATCTCAATTCATATTATTTGACACATAATGCATTTTGTTCACTATGATTCAGTTATATGATGTATTTATAACCCATGAATTTATTTTCATCAAACTACTTATATTTTGTGGTATTTAATAGAGAATTAATTTCTCCTTATTTAAATGGATATTGATTCAGTTGTTTCATTGGTGGTGAGGACTTATAGGATCTCAATTCTCATTTATTGTGTTATGATCATCCATTGAACTTATTTCATATGAGATGGGTAAATTTTTCAATTGGATTGTATTATGATTTATTTTTAAAAAAATTGGGAATATACATTCCTTACATATAAACCCATTGAAAAATATTTCACAATTATTATGATGTGTTCAAACCATACATTTTATTTCAATAAATGGCTTATGAGGATTTTATTCCAGTATTGTATTAGTTGTATAACCATTTCTCTAAATGATGTGAACATCATATATTACATAACTCAGATTGCATTACTTTCTATGGGAAAATATTACATTATATTGTCATGGGAAAGATTATTTTCATTAAAATAAGGATGAGTATTTTTATTGTCACTATGTATTGGTTAACTATCAATATTATACCTCTATATGGGTTATTATTATGATATAACTTTTAGTAAAATAAGTAAAATTATTGGAATTCTATTTTTGATAATTATTGGAATGTGGACTATATATTTTATCATTATCTAAATTATTTTTCTATATGGTTTATGATCATGTTAATCTTTTTATTGGCCCAGAGAAAGGTATTGACATTTTAAAATTTTATTATATGGATATACATGATTTTTTATTAAGAGGTTCCTCAATGAATATTTTTAAAGGTATTAATCAATCTTATGGTGAATGAATTGGACATAAAAAAGTGAAGGATGTAGATCTAAATTATATATCCCATCAATTCATTAACATTTATCATTAGAAAAAACATGTCTTGGTATTTTAAGTATACCTACCAAATACAAAATGATTTCTTGAAAATGTATTGATGACACAAAATGTGTCATAATGTATATCATTGATATTAATATCTGGGTGTCCAAAATTATTCATTCAATAAGTATGAGTTTCATATTATTTATATCCATATTTTAATTAATTATCATGGATATTTAATGCTATCAATATCAATTTGATTATGGATTAATTTTATTTACCTATTCCTTTCATAATATGTATTCCAGGCTTGTTACTAGATTATATCATTGGTATATATTTCATTTTCAAATAATGTTATCTCAGTTATTATTATGATTTCAATGAAATAGGTTATAAATATAATTATTACACACAATATGCATAAAATGATTGCTTGTGTGATTGAATTTATGATATATGTGTAAAATTTACTAAAAATTATATAACGGTTTAATAATAATTTAGAAAATGTACATTAGTTAAAAGACATGTTGGATTTATTAGTTTATAATGTGTTAAAATTATTTAAATCTATAAACCAAAAATGAATATTTAGATATAATAGATTAAAATATTGAATTTTAATTTGTAATCATGGATTGGCTTCCATGATTTTTCATTTATTATCAATGAATCTATATAATGTATATGTCTAGTAGAACTAGATTTGGTAGTGTGGGGATGAGGTGTTGTGGTTGGTATCAACGAAATGGTTTAGATAACTATGAAGACAATAATATTATTTACAATATTTTAATGATATATAATTTAATTTGGAAAACAAATTCAATTGTATATATATCCCTATAGGATATTATATTACTAAATGTAATGGAAATAAGGTATAGTTTACCTCTGGATTTGGATGTGATAGATTTAGTGAAAACCCTTGAAATATGATTTTGTTTTGGATAACATCCGAATGTTTTTTTAAAGTATAAATTATGTAGTTTTAACTAGTAATAAATTCATTTATGTATATTATAATTGTACGTATAATTTGTAAATATGTACATAAGGGTAATGATTTAGAAAAGTCACATTGTGTATTAACTCAATTCTTAGTTGGGGCACAAAAAAAGTGGCATAACTAAACACTTATTTTGAAACTCCTATGGGATATTATTTGGTTAAACAAATTCTCCTTATATATAATTATAAATGATTCAATAATGATGATAAATAATTCGGTTAGAGAACCTAAAAATGACCGTGGATAATAATGGATTGAACAATGAGATTCCTAAGTTGATGATATAGTATAATATATTAATAATAAAGGTTTCATAAGGTAATACATATTCAGATTTATGTTTTCATATTCATATTTTTTATTATCATATCCTTATTTATTTTAGTATTTTGTTGAAACCAGATCACAGATTTTAAGCTGAGAAATATATGTATCTAGAAACCATGTTTTATTAAAACTAAATAAGGGATAATTTGTAAATTGTTATGAATTTTAATATATTATTATAATGATGGAAAATTTGAGTTTTATAGTATTAAGTATAGTAGTGAGGTTGAAATCATAATTTGAACTAATTATAGATACTCTTATCTCTTTAAATTAGTTAAGTTATTTATGTCGATGACATTTTGGTATATTATTCATGATATTTTTTATTATGAGAAACATCTATGGAATATAATTCAGTAGTTTTTTAGAGATTTATAAATACATATTAAGTTGTATAAATAATCATGACATGTGGTTTGATATAATGTTTACATTTTCGATGATAACTATCAGAGAACACATGATTCAGGTATTGTTCTTAGGTTCAATATTTGTCTGATGTTGAGATAAGAAAGGTTGGTTTTATTTGGATTAATTATGTTAGACAGTAATTGGTGACCTTTGGATTGATAATTTATTCTAAGTATTTTTGGATAATTTCATCTAATTTTTGGTATTATGATATATAGTTACTACAGTGTGACATTATAGACTAGTGGTTAGTATTATTTTAGTTTTTTTGTTAGAATTGATATTTGGTGGAATAGATAATCTTGATGTGCTTTAATGTATTGGGTATTTTAACTGATTTTTAGGAATTTTTTTCTACTAATAGAATATGATTTGGGTATATATACATGGTATTTGATTGTAGGATTGATTAATGTTGTTTTAGGATGGATTTGAATCATTTTTAGAGAACTTATTTCAATTATATTGGGTTTAAAATATTATAAAAATGTTATTAATTATTTGGTATCTATGATTTAAGGATAATTTTTATAATTAAAAGATAACTAAACAAAAACTAATAAAGGTTTAACTAATAATTATATATCCTAAAAATATAGTGATATATGTATAACATAATCTAATTAATGTTGGGTTATAAGAGCTATATTCTAAGATGAAATTGTTATGAAGTTAGATATCTTGAACTAAAAATTCCATATTTTTATTTTTTATAATTCACCTACAATGATCGTTACTCATGTTAAATATTTTGGATTTCATAATAAACTGAACTACATGTAACAATGTGTATTATAGATAATTTTAGACAACCTCAATGAACAACCAAACTGAATGGTATATGGATTGATAAATCATATAATTATTCCAAATTAGCTATCACAAAATATAACTGACAATGTCAACCTAACCAATGTATAAAACACACCAATGAATTGAAATATAGAGTCTTAGAAGATATATTGTGACAAAGGTCATTTAACTCACAAATGTAATGAAAAGGGAGAAGCTATAATAATCTATTGATTCATTTTAAATTTGGTTGTGAATTATGTTATTCAATGTCCCAATATAAAGGATAATGATGGATATAATATTAAAACACCATGAGAACATGGAAAATTATATGAAACCCCTTTTAATGAATTAGATAGTGAGTTTTCACTCGAGATTCTCTAGTTTTAGATTTCATGTAAGTATTCACCAACAAATACATATTGAGTTACAAAAAACATCTTGTGGTATGATTATCATATAAATTAAATCTATAATTTTTGGGTTTTATATTCAGATTAATTGAGATATATATATTGTAGTATAATTATTTGTTAATATTAGAATGTGTCATCTCACTTTTAATGTTCTTATAACTATTTTACATATAAATAAATCCCATTTTTCATCTTAGATAATCCCACAATCATATAATAGTGTACAGTTAATTATAAGTTCCCTTTATAAAATAATCTTATCACATGAGTCATATTTTTATAATGAATCTTATTTATGGGGAAATGTGACACCCAAAAAAACAAATTTCCTATAAGTAGGTTAGTTTTTTTGAAAACCTGACTTTAAAACAACATATAATTTTTATGAGATGTGAAAAAAGAATATTAATTACAATAACCCAAATATAATTATGAATTACAAATAATACCCTTTAGATGATAAATAGTTAATATCAATTACTATTGAGAAACGATGGATTTAATAAAAGTAGTTTTATTTATATATGAAAATGATAACATTTTAGAATATGAATTAGAAAAAATAATTTTATTTATTGAATTTATAATATAAAAATTAAGTTACTATGAATTTTTTTCTTAGTCAAAAAAATTTGTTTGTTAGTTGAAAAAACAATTTCCCTAAAAACTATATTTTTTATGATGTTATAATTATATAATAATGAAATATTAATATATAGAACATATCAAGTAATACAATAAGAATTTTAAAAAAAAATTCATTTCAAATAATTTTTTAAACATATAAAATCTATGGAAGATATTTTTAAAACTAATTAAAAGGATACATTAATAAAACCAGTACTTTTAGGCTTTTCTTTGAATTAATTTTTATCAAGAAATATTTGTTTTATATAGCCTAGGAAACCTCATATATTTTAATTTTTCATAATAAATAATATTTTTCTTTAAAATAATTATTTAAAGTACATTTATCATATAAATAAATTTAAGGAATACAATATTATTTCCCTAAAAAAATTCTATTAGGTGTATTTATTTTAAGATTATATTTTTATACATTTATAAATATTAATTAATAAATTATTTTTCAATTTGTTTATATAATTATAAAATTGGGAAAAAAATAAATTTGAATATTTATCATCAAAATTATTTACAATGGTTAGAAATAAATTACAATGGAAAGACTGAATTATGTTAATAGTAAAAAGGTTAAAACAAAACACCATAAAAACTCAATGTTTTCTAAAAAATGTTTGGTTGTGTTTAGTTTAAAAAAACACACACTTTCCTCTCCATTTTTTCCATTTTATGTCTATTTACCATTAAATAGAAACCTTGAATTACTGAAAATGTAATAATTACTCCCAAAATTACATGTAATTCCAATTGGTAAAGGATAACATCATCACTACATAAATAAACCCCTAAAATTATAATTTATCAATCAAAAACTATATTATAAATCTCACAATAACCCTATCCCACTATCAAAACAAAATATGACTCAAATAGATAGTAAAATACCTTCATTTTCGAAGAGACTTCCCTACAAACTTCAAGTCCCCAACATGAGTAGTATTAACATCTTAGTTTTCTTCATAATTATTATATTTAAATGTTATTATATACATATTATTATAATAAAATTTCTACCATTTATATACTATAACATTACTAAATTTTTTATCATTATTTATTTATATGGCTTATTCATTTATAAATACAAAATCATCTTTCATGTGTTATATGGAAAATCGCATCCATGACGTAACATGTTCTATTTTCCAAATCAACAATACAATGTTTAATATAATGATATTATAAAAGAATAAAATTTATTTCATTTACATAATTAATTTTTTATGTCATATTATTGAACCAATAGATGATATGATCGACAAAAGACTATATATAATCAAATCCTATAAAATGAGTGAACTAAGAGGAAAATGATCCCTTTTTTCTATGTAATGAAATTATATAAATTATATTATATTCCTAATTCATTAAAATTATAATATATCACACTAATGAACACTAAATTTTATCATTATTATTCGTTCAAAAGGTTATTATAATTTAACAGTTTAGTAATCATACATTAATCATGGTAGGTCCATGTTTGGTTCAGTTTAAACACCATATTCAAAAATACTATAAATTTATGATTAGGTTGATTGTTAAATATTATTTTATTGTGTCATATGGTATAAATATGTAAATATTTATCCTTTGTTCTTTTAAGGTAATATCATCATTTTATTCATTAATTAAGAAACCACCTTTCAATTGTCAAGAATTATTTAAACATTATCATCATCGATTTAATATTCATGGCTTGTGAATAAAACCTACATGAAATTTAAGAATACATTTAAAATATATTGTAATTTATTTTCTAGTAACATTATTTGTCTAATATTAATATAAAATGAGAAAATAATAGATACAAACTACTCATTGATGAAACTAGTTCAAAGCGATAATGATTACTTACACCCAATATTGAAAATAGGTAAAGAATAACAAATATTTATATTCTTATAATGTTTTTAAATATATATTATAGATGGTTATATTTATGAATAAGGTCCATGGGTATTTATTTAATTAAATTAAATTAATTACTTATTATTTTTAGTGAAAGTGCTAAATAAAATAGCAAGGTAAGTGTTTTCATCTCAATTTTCATTCATTTTGAAAAGTACAATATTTATAAATATAATTTCATCTATATGGTGTATATATTAAGTATTTAGGATATAATATTATGAAATATATTTTAACTATGTCATTTAATTTTCAATTATAGTCCCTCTTTCTCAAGGTGTTTTGATTCAAAACAATCTAATGATATAAGGGTTTCCTTCATCTCAATTCTCATTCTTCAAGAGATAATACATTTTTTACACCATGATCCCATTATATTATTTATTTACCCCCTTTATTCTATTATTATCATACTCCTTAAATTTCATGGGATTTACTAGTTTAATAATTTTTACTTATTCAAGTATCTATTGATTAATTAATTTGACCAGTAGTTAATTTTTTTAAAATTCAATTTTTGTCAATTTATTATAGTCATTACATTAATGTATTTTATATAGGACTAGAGAATTATTAAAATTGATAATATTAGGTAGAATTGTCATTTATTTTTATAGGGATATTAATTTATTCAATATACACTATATCTTCCCATCTTTTTCCAAGTACATTTCTCTTTGAGTTTCTCATTTTAGCCTTAGTGGTCATGTCTTGTTCAGAGAGTGTGAGAGTTTATGGAGAAAATGAACACATTTTCTAGGATGTATGATTTTTTAGTTAATGGAGTCTTTTTTATATGATACTGACTACAAAAATGGGTTCATGGTATGTTGAGAAGGATTAAATGGGGTTCAAGTTGTTCAAAAAAATGGACTGAGAAATCAATTATAAAACATTTACACGTCATGTAATAGGATTTCACATATTGTAATTGCTTTTAGGTTTTAATAAAATAAATTTGAGGAAATTTTTTTTTGGATCATTCTATTAAAACATTTAAACGGCATGTAACCACATCACATGTCATGTAAATCACCGACTATATGTTATAAACAAGATACGTGGATAAAGTTCATTATATTTCACTGAATCCTTTCTCCTCTCAACCCTAGGGAATTATACTGGATATTTTGGAGTGCCATACTCCATTCCATATATTCCATTTTCTTCTTTAATCCTTAGTAATTTCATTTGGCTAGTTTTATTCTTTCTTTCCTTTGATTCTCCAATTGTTTTCGTGAAACCCTTTGGTTGATTTCATTATTTTTTTGATCTTGATTAGTTTTTAAATAATAATGTATTTAGAATAATCTAAACCTTATTCCTCATGGGTTTTGGTCACTGGAATCATTTTTGGATCATTAGTTAGAGGTATAGGGTCTAAATCTTAACCACATGGTCTGATATTTTCCATTTTTATGAAATATTGTGATTGTGCTATCGTTACATGCATCTGAATCAATTAAAGAATTGGATTATATTATTGCTTGGATTAATTTGGTTTAAAATGTTTTTGTAATTGGATAATTGAATAATTTTTGTTTAGAATGACATGTGACCCTAGGTGATTTCTTATTAATGAATCCGTAAATTGATACATTTTCATACTGATATAATTATCAATAAATTTTTAATTGAATTTCAAGTGGCATATAAATGAATACTGGTAGTTATCATAATTAAACATTTCGAATTGTGATGTGATATTATGATATCTTAATTTATTATTGGAATTTTGTTCCTTGTTATAATGCTTATATATTGGGCTCCACCCTAGAACTTCCACCCTTATATGTTCTATTGCTGATATTGTGCGGGCTCAGCCTAGTCCATATTGTAATTAGTATTTAGAGTGGGATATAACCAATACAATGATATATTTCTTATATGGATTTGACTCAGAATTGTTGTAATTCTTATAGGTATTTGAATTAGTTTGTTGTGACTATACCATGGTTATATGGAGGTGGCTTGCATGGTCATAAAGCATAATCATAGATATTATGGCATGGAATCAAAGCAGTTTTTATTACATTGGATATATGATTGTGATTGGAAAAGTTTTAAGACATGATCAGCTATATTGTGGCCTAGAACCAAATACAATTATCTTACTGTGGTTATATGATTGTGCCTTGTATGTTTTATGACGTGCTCAGAGATATTCCAGAATGAAGATGAGGTAGTTTTTTGTATCTTTTTAATTGTGGAATTAATTAATACACATGTTTTTAGTTTTATTACATATATTTCATATCATATTACTTTTGTTTAGACATGGTGTTGTTGACCTACTTAGTTATACTTACACCCTATTTAGGATTCCATTTAGTACCCAAGCAGATTATTTGAATGTAGGATTGTATAGGTAAAAAAAGACCATGCTATTTATTACTTGTTTGTTGTTGTGCAGGATTTTGGGAATGGGACCGATGGGGGGTCAATCTATAGGATTTAGAGTCTTTTATTTGAGTCTTCTATTATTTTAATATTTTATTTTATCATGCCATTTTGATATGTTTTAACATTTAATTACATTATTCTTTTATTATTTTTTGTATTTTTCAACTATCATTTATTATTGTCATCTAATATGTGTATACTTTGATTATTTTTTCACTTATTAGGAAATATTTTACAAGTATGAAACTTTATTCCAGTGTATATATTCTCCCCACTATACTATACACACCCTCTATTCTAGTCAGCATCATCTCTTGTACGGGGAGTTTCGCTTGAGGTCTCATAACAAACCCTTTCGGGCCACATGAGTGAGTCCTGGATTGGGGGACATTACAAGGTTGTATCAGAGGATCATGGTTTCGTAAATTTTTCATTACTATTTGAAAAACACATAGAGGATAAAATTATTTTTCTGAACTTGGTAATGAGATTTCACATGGGAGTAACAAACCCATGTATGGGGGGAAACCGAGTGATCAGTGATGGGAATGTTCTTTATGTTGTGTTCTTTTTAAAGTTGGAGATATTTCACCTTCGGTGATTCAAATGTTCTGTGAGGTTATTATTTTATGTTGGTATTGTTTCATTAAATTTATACTCATGGACTAGTATGGTGTGATATTATAATACATGCATAATAATAGGAAAAATAGGTAATTATTTACATGCATTGTTTATGATAGCGGAATGTCTATTTTTTTATGTGATATATACCTGTATTTTGAACTATAATATGAGTTATTTGTTTCTCAAGACATTTTAGAAGTGTTTCCATACACCGTTAAAATGCATGTTATTCATGTCTCGAAAGAATAAGGGTTTTTTATTTTCTATTGAAGTTTCATGTTATATATACTATAAGGCCACAACCTTAAACCTTACTTAATCTTGAGTTATTACAAGATTACACATAGAGGATCTTTTTAGGTTAAGATTTTTAGAGAATTAGATCCTAAAACTTGCATTACATTCCACATTTAAACAAAGTGGTTACATAAAGATAGTATTCATTTTTTCCATCAACAGAATCTTATTTAAAATAAAACATGCATTCTTCCTTGACACATCCTTGACACTATCATCATATCATGTACCATTCCCTTGACCTGTAAAAAAAATTTCCAAAAAACATGGGATGAGCATAAAAAGCTCAGTAAAGGATATAAAAATATGGAAAGGAAACATGAGTTCATATATACATAAGAATGAAATCATACTTTACCCATAAAACATATGCACTTTAACATACCTCATCAAATCATGAATAAATCATAGAAATCATAGGACATAAAATGTAACTTGAGGAATTCATAACATTCTTACATAGGGAGTAACCCTCTTGGTTACGTTTGGAATACCCACCACAGTATATTCCCTAAATCTCTTCACAGAAACCTTAACGTTTCAATCCTTCGCGTTACCCAATGCATTGGAGAGCTATATCGGGCTCACTCGCCCTTAGTTTATCACGGAACCACCCATCTTCATAATAATTCCCAATAACCATAACATAATCGTATCACATAAAACATGCATAAAGGAAACATAACATTTCCACTGTTCAATCACAAGATATCAATAAAACACATTTGTATAAAAACATTATGAAAACCATTTTCAATAGAAAAATAAAAGAAAAGTAAAAAATGGTATTTATTTTTCTTTTAAAAAGAAGGTATGGCTTATAGAGAAAGTCGAAACTCAAATAATGGTCACAGCGGTGGAAAAGTCGCTGTCGTCACATACGTATGACAAAAACATTCCCTTTTGTCGTTTAGTAAAACACTTTGTATAAAAAAGATTCCTTTAGGATAAATGTAAAAGTAAAAGGGGTTTATACACCATATAAAATAGAGTTCTGTATAAATCAAAATATGTCTCAATTAATGGAGATTGAGACGAAGTCCCTTACAAAGACGGTATCCTTGGTTTAAGGATAAATCAATTACATAATTATGTGTGACAAAAATACACCAAATATAAGTGGATATTAAGTGTAAAACAATCAGAGGTTATACACACATATTCATAGAACAACATATTCAAGGAGTACAAGTTTATCCCAAAGAATCAAATTTGGGTTAAGAAGTTCCCTTGAAAAAAATTGACAGCCTAACGGCGTCACTTCAAAAGTCAGAAAAAGAGTTGATGAGAGATAAAAAGGGTATCTCATCACTTGGTCATAAAGTTTAAATCAATAAGGATAAAAAAGAACATATCCCAACATAATATTATGTGAATTAAAATACATAACAAAAGAAGTCTTTTAAAAAGAGGAGGGTGAAAGGTTCCCTTACCAACATGGGTATCTTTCGAAACATACACCCCGTGAAAGAAGGACAATACAAAATTAATTCAAATACTAATAAATGAAAAGACATTACACAATGATAAAAATAATGGGCAGTACATACACCACTCAAAGGAAATTGTGGCAAATCTAGCATAAATCTCACGGGAATAAAAGTGAGATGAAAAATCCCTTATGAAATCTCGGCAGCCTAACGGCGCCACTTAAAACATCCAAAATGGATTGATGAGAGAGAATAAGGTCTCTCATCATATGAACATAAAAATTATAGTAACAGTAATATAAAATAAAATCCCAATAACAAGAAAGATGAGCTTTAAAAGGAATGACATAAAAGAGTGTACTTAAAAAGAAAGAGAGGAGTAGGATCCCTTACCTTAAGTCCAACTTGTCATTCTCGTTTCTTTATATTCTTGAATAATAAACATTGGTCAATTTATAATTGCCTAAGTACCTCCTTTAAATATTATTATTCAGTTCATATCACATGTTATAATGTTATAATAATTGTTTAATAATGTTAGTTCATATTAGAGACTTTTGTCGATGTTTGGTACATGAGTCAAAAATGAACTTGTTTGTAAAAAGATTGCCCATGTAGTTATAAGTAAATAATTTGCAGAATAGTATTAATGATTAAAATATCATATATATCCAGTACATATTCATTTTATTCTATTCCAAAACATTTGGAGATAAAAATGAAAAGCACTGTTCATGGAGACGGTGGACCGTACGTACACATGAACGCTACTTTCATTTTTTTTGTCATATTAATGGAATTAAAAATTAATGACATATATATATATATATTATAATTAAATTATAATATATATGTTATATAGGTCACATATGTTCATTAATTTCATTCTTTATACATTCCATGTATTGCATGTACGAGTCACATCACTTGAGGGGCGGTAGTCCACACTTCCTCATATGAAATTATCACATTTACACAACATGAAATGAATAAAGGTATGTTTTAAATATAAAATAAATAAGCATATAGTAAACATAAATACCATATATATCATATATAATATATATTGACATCATAATGTCCACGTTTAAAGGTGTTAAAAGAATATTGAACAATCATCGTTTCGTGAGGCAGAAAATCGCCAACCACAGAAACAGTATGTTCATTAACCATTAGACGAAGGTGTTTATAAGTTTAGATCAAATACTTCTTAAAAAACATCCTATTTTATTTACGATACTTGATTTGTTACAAAATAAATGAATAAAAAGAGTTTAGTTGGTTGGAGATGAAAAATAAAACAAAAGGACTCAAGTGAAGACATTACCTTAAAATCGGGTAACTCCCTTTGGTTTGAGCTCAAATGCTTCCTTGGGAAGACTTTTTCCCAAAGTGAGGCTTCAAGGAGTTAGAGAGGGATTTGTAGATACAAAATGGTCAGGTGTTGTCCGAGACAAAGCCTTTGGAAGTGTGGGTAAAGAGGTAGAGGTGGGGGCCTTTTATAAGTGGAGAGGAGGGGAACCCTTGGAAAGTAAAGAAATGTTCCTTTATTTTAAAATGAGTTTCGGATTTAAAAGGTCACACATTGATATAATTATAGGATAAGGTGGTAAGGGTTCTAAATATACCCATCCAATAGGTTTTGGTCATGTCTAGGAAATGTATTTTACAAAATCGTTTCATTTTATTTAAATCCTTTATTAATGAGGTAATCGCTGCATCATCATGATGTCATAAATAATTTAATATTTTTAATGTCTACAAATTATAAAAAAATATCATGATGTAGGAAATCATTTTATATTTGTAATGTATATTTATAGTAAAAATTATGACTTGTATAACACCATGTAAAAATTGTTTTAGTAAAACATCTCATGTTTGTGTCATTTTTACTTTAACCTTAAATAAATAGTTATTTTTGTCATTTCTCAAACAAAGTGGCTTATTGGGGTCCCCAAGTTGAACCATGGATTGTCTTGGTCGGCCATGACTCATCCAATTAGGGTATGACATGTGTCTAGGTCATTTCATATTATTAAAACATTATTTTTACCTTAAACAACACTAATTACCTCAAATCGTGATTAAAAACATAATAAGTTTCTATTCACCAAAAAATTATTTTAATCCCATTGAAACACATTTTACATCTTAATGAAAACCATGTATATCGGATTTTTGAAATTCAAAACACAAAGGTGGAAAAATTTCATTTAAACGGAAAATCAGTTTTTATAAGTACAACTTAGTGGTTTCACTATTCATCAAAAATTGATGTTTTTTCGAAAATTACCAAAATTTCACCCTAAGATATATTTGATATTCCGAATTAAAAAATGATGTCTATTTTAAAAAATTAATAACATATAAGTTACATTATTTAATTTAATAATTAATTCCCGCTGTCAGAACAAATAGTGTGTTTTTATGAAACAATATATATCAAAAGATTGACACTAGTTTAAGTCAAATTTCAAAGTGAAATTAATTCCAATGACCACTATTTGATTAAATGGTAAAAATATATTATAATTTAACTTTAAAACAAATTAAAAGTATAATCTATTCATATAAATAAATTATATTAAAAAGAGGTTTTCAATTAAAATACAATATTTTTCACTATTCATTAAAAATTGAACTTTTGCGAAAAAATACCAAAAATTTACACAAAGTAAATTTTGATGTCCCGATTCTAAAGAAGATTTTTATTTTGTCAAATATAACACATAAAGTTGTCAAAAGTTGATTTAAAAGAGGTTCGCCATCAAAAGGTGGTTAATCGACCTTTTAAAGAATATTAGAATGTTTACGCTTAAAATTGGATTCATTCGCAATTTTAATCCTCAATCATTTATTGTAAAAAGTAAAAATATTTGACAAAAATATATAATTATTTTCTAGTTAGTTCTATTCATTCCCTCCATCAAAACAGCTAGGCATTAACTATCATTTAAAATAATAATATTTTATTTTTAGAGTGCAACGTAAGATTCCCAAGAAACTCGTTGTTGCGTGTTGGGTATGCCATCGAACATAGAGTCCCCTGTAAAGTTATATTAATATTTTATTCACAAATAAGGATAAATATGAAAATTTTATACTCTTTGTTTACCTGGGGTGTTACATCCTTCCCCCCTTTTGCGAATTTCTTCCTCTCAATTTTAAAATTGGTCTTGGAAACTTCATTGAAAATCCCACATCGGAACAAGAGTCAGTAAAACAATCACTTTAAAATAAAGAATTATAAGTACAAAGGTCCCCTGAGTTAACCCATACTAGGATTCCAAGTAGGAAAATATGGACATTGAGGAAAAACAAAGGGTCATGTTCTGATGGAGAGTGATAGTAATCATGTCTAAGAGAAAGTTAACCATAAGAAAATCACAAACCTGTGATTGGTTAAACGGTATTCAATTCCCTAGTAGGAAAAGTTAACAGACAACATTTTTGTTTTAAGTTACTTTTCATTGAGGAATTTATTTTTGAGCTTAACTAAATCATAATGAAACATACTTAATTTTCATGTAGACTTTGAACTTTTACTAGATTCCTTAAACAAACCCATATTTTCTCCAAAAGACGAGTATTTAGGAAGACTTGTTCTCATTAAGAGTACTATAATCAATTTCTAGAGAATCACCTAATCCAAAAAAGAGAACTATATACATCCCATGTCTTTAGACTCTAACCAAAACCAAAACCAAAAAGGTTAGTACATGATCAGATAATCCAGAAAAGAAAATCTATTCTTATTCTTCAAAATTTGTCCAACAGAACCCAAAGTTAAACGAGGACTACTCGATAAACAATTAGTCCATAAAATTCGTCAAAGTAAACCAAACTAAGATTGAAACCCAAATATTTGAATTATTTAGTCACATAGTCTTCCAAGTTAAATAGTAACATTTATCTCCAAACAACATTAGTTTCTCCTAAAGTCTCGTATTGAAAAGAAATTAACCTAATCACATATCCTCCATGATAGGTTAATCGTTTTCATAAATAACCAAAAATCAAATTACTCTTAATTCATAAAGTCCCCTAACTAAAAAGAATAAGTCATACTAACCAGGGACTTCATGTAGTCCAGTGGTAGGCGATAAATACCAGTTGCACTTTGGTTGAGGGTTTGATTGTCGCAGTATTGTCTGACACGATGGGTTGTCACACGGTCTGCATGTTTTCCTTTTTACAAACTATATAATTCTCAAACCATTCCCCAAAAAGAGATAAAATTGTCAAAAATAACTATAACAAAATTTAACCTCAATTTTATCTCATGCCTTTCACTTCCATCATAACATATAGTAACCCATAATTACCTCAAAAGTAAGGATCATATAAACCCAAATGGTTCTTTAAAACTATGTCCACAATAGAACAGATAACTATTCCTTGAATAAAATTTTCATATAGTAAACATCAGGGTTACACATACTATAAAAATTCTTCTAATGTAACCCCATCATCAAAAGAGACTTAATACTCTTAATAATTTCACCATAACTCATGAAGCCCTTATATGTTGACTTTTTACTCATTCATAATTCTTCATGATCCATTAACCATTCATTTCCAACTTCTTCTCAAATACTTATTTCCTACAAACAAAATCATGAATCATATCCTATGATTCCAAAATAGGAAACCAAATGTTATGAAATAATCCATACCTTTGATTGGTCATTGTCAGTTTCTTCATCCTCAATCAGAATGGCATTAGGTATTGGTAAACCAGTATTTGTACGATCTTGGTGATCCCATTCACGAAAGTTCTTCATAGGACATGTGTTTTCATAATGACCATGCACACCACATTTAAAACATTCAATTGATCCCTCCGAAATAACTTCTTTCCATTTCCTCGAGTCAACTGGATGCTTCCTTTTTCCATGGCAGGTTCTTGATTTATGACCTTCATTTCCACATCTATAGCATATTTATGTCCCTTTAAATCATTTTCCTAGGTGTTTTTTTCCACATCTTTGACACATAGGTCTTTGAACACACTTACCTTTATGATTGTTACCTGTAGTTCCGTAGGGATTTGTTTCTCGCATATATGATGCCTTAGAGAAATCACCAAGGTTTAGGTGGTCAATCATGACTCCAGATAGTTGGTTGAGGATAAACACAATATTTCTCATTGCATCTCCCATATCATTCAGTTACTCGCTCAAAAAAACTGTCACAGTTTCGTTCACATCCACTATTACTTTGGTTCCTGCTAGATCTAGCCATTTACTAAAACCAAAAAGGTAAGTGTGAGTATATCAACAAAACCATCATGTATTAATGAGGAAGATAAAAACTAAGATATACTTACTCATTCACTTTATCTAAAACTAGGACTCTTTCTGAAATCCAAACCATTATGGTAATGTCACTTATTCTTAAAGAATACCCTAACCTCTAAAGTTATCTAAACCAACCTATGATACCAACTATAAGGCCCTATACCTAAACCTTACTTAATCTTGAGTTATTACAAGATTACACATTGAGTATCTTTTCAGGTTTATTGTTTTAGAGAATTAGATCATAATCCTTTCATTACATTCCACATTTAAAAAAAGTGGTTACATAAAGATAGTATTAATTTTTTTCCATCAACGAAATCATATTTAAAATAAAACATGGATTCTTCCTTGACACATCCTTGACACTATCATCATATCATATACCTTTCCCTTGACCTGTGAAAAACATTTCAAAATAACTTGGGATGAGAATAAAAATCTCAATAAGGGATATAAAAATATGGAAAGGAAACAGGAGTTCACATATACATAAGAATGAAATCATAATTTACCCATAAAACATTGGCACTTTAACATACCTCATAAAATCATGAATAAATCATAGAAATCATAAGACATAAAAGGTAAATTGAGTCATTCATAACATTCTTACGTAGGGAGTAACCATCTTGGTTACGTTTGGAATACCCACCAAAATATATTCCCTAAATCTATTCAGAGAAACCTTAATGTTTCACACCTTCGTGTTACCCAATGCATTGGAGAGCTATAACAGGCTCACCCACCCTTATTTTATCACAGAACCACCCGTCTTCATAATAATTCCCCAGAACCATAACATAATCGTATCACATAAAACATGCATAAAGGAATCATAAAATTTCCTCTTTTCAATCACAAGATATCAATACAACACATTGACATAAAAACATTATGAAAACCATTTTCAATACCAAAATAAAAGAAAATTAACACATGGTATTTACTTTTCTTTTAAAAAGAATGTATGGCATGTAGAGGAAGTCGAAACTCAAATAATGGTCATGGTGGCGGAGAAGTCGTTCTCGCCGCATACGTACGACAAAAACATTCCCTTTGGTCGTTTAGTAAAACGCTTTGTATAAAAAATATTCCTTTCCGATAAATGTAAATGTCAAAGTAATTTATACACCATATAAAATAAATTTGTGTATAAAACAAAATATGTCTCAATGAATGGAGATTGAGACAAAGTCCCTTACAAAGACGGTATCCTTGGTTTAAGGATAAATCAATTACATAATTATGTGTGACAAATTAATACAAAAAATATAAGTGGATATTAAGTGTAAAACAATAAGAGGTTATTAACACATATTAATAGAACGATATATTCAAGGAGTACAGGTTTATCCCAAAGAATCACATTTGGGTTAAGAAGTTCCCTTGCAAAAATTTGAAAGCCTAATGGCGTCACTTCAAAATTCAGAAAAAGAGTTGATGAGAGATAAAAAGGGTATCTCATAACTTGGTCATAAAGTTCAAATCCATAAATATGGAGAAGAACATATCCCAACATAATAGTATGTGAATTAAAATACATAAGGAAAGAAGTCTTTTTAAAAGAGGAGGGTGAAAGGTTCCCTTACCGACATGGGTATCTTTCGAAAAATACACCCCCTGAAAGAAGGACAATACAACATTGATGTAAATACTCATAAATGAATGTATATTACACAATGAGTAAAATAATTTGTAGTACATAAACCACTCAAAGGAAATTTTGGAAAATGTAGCATAAATCTCACGGGAATAAAAGTGAGATGAAAAATCCCTTATGAAAACTCGGCAGCCTAACGGCGCCACTTAAAACTTATAAAATGGATTGATGAGAAAGAATAGGGTCTCTCATCATATGAACATAAAAATTACAATAAGATTAATATAAAAGAACATCCCAATAACAGGAAATATGAGCTCTAAAAGGAATGACAAAAAAGAGTGTACTTAAAAAGAAAGAGAGGAGGAGGATCCCTTACCTCAAGTCCGACTTGTCTTGTTTGTTTCTGTATATTCCTGAATAATAAACTTTGGTCAATTTATAATTTCCTGAGGACCTCCTTTAAATATTATTAGTCAGTTCATATCACATATTATAATGTTATAATAATTTTTTAATAATGTTATTTAATATAGGATATTTTTGCTGATGTTTGGTACATGAGTTAAAAATAATGTTGTTTGAAAAAAGATTGCCAATGTAGTTATAAGTAAATAATTTCCAGAATTGTATTAATGATTAAAATATCATATATATCCAGTAAATATTCATTTTATACTATTATATATCATTTGCAGATAAAAATGAAAAGCACCGTTCATGGAGACGGTTGGCCGTACGTACGCATGAACGCTACATTCATTTTGTTTTTTCATATTAATGGAATTAAAAAATGAATGATATATATATATATTATAATTACAGTATAATATATATGTTATATAGGTCACATTTTATCATTAATTTCATTCATTATAAATTCCATGTATTGCATGTACGAGTCGCATCACTTGAGTGGGAAGTAGTCCACACTTCCTCATATGAAATTATCGCAGTTACACAACATGAAAAGAATAAAGGTATGTTTTAAATATAAAATACAGAAGCATATTGTAAACATAAATACCATATATATCATATATAAAATACAGTGACATCATAATGTCCACCTTTAAAGGTGTTTAAAGAATATTGAACAATCATCGTTTCATGAGGCAGAAAATTGCCAACCATAGAAACAGTATGTTCTTTAACCATCAGACTAAGGTTTGTGTAATTTTATCTCGAATACTTCTTATAAGAACATCCTAGTATATTTACTATACTGTATTTTTTGCAAAATAAGTTAATAAAAATAGTTAATGGGGTTGGAGATGCAAAATAATACAAAAGGACTCAAGTGAAGACATTACCTTAAAATCGGGTAACTCCCTTTGGTTTGATCTCAAAGGCTTCTTGGGAAGACATATTCCCAAGGTGAGGCTTCAAGGAGTTATAGAGGGATGTGGAGATACAAAATGTTCAGGGGTTGGCCGAGACAAAGGCTTTGGAAGTGTAGGTAAGGAGGTAGTGGTGGGGGCCTTTTATAAGAGGAGAGGAGGGGCACCCTTGGAAAGTAAAGAAATGTTCCTTTATTTTAAAATGAGTTTCAGATTTAAAAGATCCCACATTGATATAATTCGAGTATAAGGTGATAAGGGTTCTAAATATACCCATAAAATAGGATTTGGACATGTTTAGGTCATAAATGTTACATTATCTTTTCATTTTATTTAAATCCTTTATTAATGAGGTAATCGCTGCATCATCATGATGTCATAAATAATTTCATATATTTAATGTCTAAAAATTATAAAAAAATATCATGATGTATGAAATATTTTTATATTTATAATGAATATTTATAGTCAAAAATATGACTTGTATAACCCCATGTAAAAATTGTTTTAGTAAAACATCTCATGTTTGTGTCATTTTTACTTTAACATTAAATAAAAAGTTATTTATGTCATTTCCCAACCAAAGTGGCTCCATGGGGTCCCCAAGTTGACCCATGGATTTTATTGGTCGTCCATGACTCATCCAATGAGGGTAGGACATGTGTCTAGGTCATTTCATATTATTAAAACATTATTTTAACCTTAAACTACACTAATTACCTTTAATCGTGATTAAAAACTTAATAAGTTACTATTCACCAAAAAATTATTTTAATCCCATTGAACCACATTTTACATCTTAATGACAACCATGTATGTTGGATTTTTGAAATTCTAAACTCAGGTGGAAAATTTTCATTTAAACGGAAAATCAGTTTTTATAAGTACCACTTAGTGGTTTCACTATTCATCAAAAATTGAAGTTTTTCAGAAAATTACCAAAAATTCACCCTAAGATATATTTGAAATTCCGAATTCAAAAATGATGTCTATTTTTCAAAATTCAGAACATATAAGTTAAATTAATTAATTTAATAATTAATTCCCGTTGTCAGAACAAATAGCGTGTTTTTATGAAACAATATATATCAAAAGATTGACACTAGTTTAAGTCAATTTTCAAAGTGAAATTAATTTCAATGTCCACTATTTTATTAAATGGTAAAAATATATTCTAATTTCAATTTAAAACCAATTTATAAGAAAATCTAATAATATAAATAAATTATATTAAAAAGATGTTTTGAATTAAAATACAACATTTTTCACTATTCATTAAAAATTGAACTCTTTCGGAAAAATAACAAAAATTTACACAAAGTAAATTTTGATGTCCCGATTCTAAAGAAGAATTTTATTTTGTCAAATATAACACATACAATTTTCAAAAAGTTGATTTAAAAGTGTTTCTCCATCAAAAGGCGTTTAATCGACTTTTTAAGGAATATTAGAATGTTTACGCTTAAAATCGGATTCATTCACATTTTTAATCCACTAAAATTTATTTTAAAAAGTAATTATATTTGACAAACATATATAATTATTTTGTAGTTAGTTCTATTCATTCCCACCAGCACAACATTTATGCGTTAACTACCATTTAAAATAATATTATTCTATTATTTGGGTGCAACGTAAGATTCCCAAGAAACTCGTTGTTGTGTGTTGGATACACCATTGAGCATAGAGTCCCCTTTAAATTTATATTAATATTTTATTCACAAATATGGATAAATGTGAAAATTTCATACTCTTTATTTACCTCGGGTGTTACATATACCTTGTTTCAATCTAGTTCTATAAGGTATGTGTTTTTCATGTAGATAAAATGTATCATCATCTTATTAGACTTGAGAATTAGGAGAGTGGAAATCAGCACGCTCCTAACATAGATAAATCGCAAAATCCTATAGTTACTAAGGAATAGTTGGATGTTCAACTTCATGGTAGATTCCTAAGAATCCTAAAATCCATGGATATGGAGGCTGTTCAAACAATTTCTCCAATTTTTCAGAAGAAAAGAAATTTTTAGCTTCATAATATTCCTCTATTTACTGGGGAGGATGACCCTAGGTAGGCGAGTGTTTCTGACACTTTCGCAGGGGTGCACATCATCTGTGGGGACACATGGATTATTACCCCACATTCTAACTTTCCAAAGTATGGAGGAATTCATTACTTAATTGGATATGTTTTCTCCTCATCCAAAATGAGTTGATTAGATGTCAATATCTCTTTCATGGATTCCTACTCAAAATTCATTTCCTAGTCCAAGTCTTCCATAAATATTAAGACATTATTTATGAAAATATTCATGGTACCATATCACATTGGATACCATTTATTTACACTAATTCTATCAGTAAATTATTAAGGGGTCAAGTCAGGGATGAAACCTTCGGTCCAGAGAGTAGTCACATTGGGGAAACACTAACATGTTTGGACATTGATACACTGGTACACCTTGATTTTCCCTTATCATTAGGATTCTCGGGGAACCAGATTCCCGATACATCCCACATTCAATGTGATGAATTATATACTGGAGGAATTATTCAAAGGTTATCCTAAACTTTTTATGTTTAACACGTGGTATGTTTCATGTTTATCGTCTTGTGGAGACGGATCAGAGTGATTAGAACATTGAAAAGAGTGGATCAGATGGGTATATCCATAAGAGGGAGCACCTCTAACACTTACTAGATTAATGGGTAATAACAGTCAATAAGGATGGACCTAGGGTGTTGTGTCCGACAAAGTGGAAGGTTTCACACCATGAAGACTTATTTGGACTCCATAATGGGTGGATCAGAGGGGATGACGTGTCCATGAAAAGGGGAAACCAAAGTTTACCATTGGCTAGGATTGAACCTAAAATGGGCTTTTAATGTACCCGAGAGGGATCAAAACCCATGTAGTTCCCATGGATGGGTCATGGTATCAGGTTGTACATAATGGAAAACAACCTGGAAGAATTTTTGGCTTATGTATCGTGAGCCACCTGGGTACTACAAAGGGTGATGAGGTGAATGGAGATTACACATGGTTAACTTCCCATATGGATGGCATGATTTCACCAGTATGTGGAAGCCCATGTAAAATTAGGATGGATATGGATGATGTATTAATGTATGGAAAGAGTGGGGATGTAATTGAGAATTATGTTCAATATTTTTTATTGATAATGGACCTCAAAGTGGGTTCTTATGTATCCCTGATACGGGGAATCAAAGTCTACATAGTTATAGAATGGGAAAATGGGTTTCTTGAGGAGGAATCTCATGTGAATGGATGCATGTATAGGGTCCAAAACTACATGGAACCAATGGGTTATGTCATGATATTATTGAGAAAAAAAATACAAAGGGAGAGATCAAGATGGGACAAGGGAGATGGTCCTAAACCATAGGGAGGCTTCCTACATACCTTGCACAAAATGAGAAAAGGTCAAAGTCCAGGTAGTTCTGATATGCGGTAATGTAATCTGAGTTCACAAAATGGACAAAAACTAAGAGATATTCTTAGGTCATATGCATGGTTAGCTACCCATCGCAAGAGGGACACTCTTGTTTAGGGGAGTTTTGATTGAGTGTAGGACTTACACACTTAGACAGAACAAGAACTAGTTAGACAAATCTAAGGGGTTAACCATGGACGTGGGTCCCAAAAAGGGGACACTAATGTTTTCGATCATTTGGGGTTGAACCATAAAGATTCTTCCTATGTAACCTATATAGGATACATGTATTAAAACCCACATAGTTCAAAAGCATACAGTTTAATGTCATGTTGGATGAAAGGGGAAAATATTTTAATGTCATGAGTGTCAAGAGTGAACTAAAATGAAGTGTTCAGTAATGATGGATGATGTGCTTGATCCTCAGGGAAAATATCTATGTTCCATTCATAAAAAGAGAAAGTTAAAAGTCCACATAGTTTGGTATAATGGGGAATGGGGATTACACAGGTTTAGAACCCCCAAAATGATATCATGGTTGATTTCCACTCTCAGATCACTTGAACTATGCCTGGTACAATAAAAAAGAGGTAGCTAGGGACAAGATGATTGTGTCATAAGATATAAAAACATGTGAGGTGATGCAGGTCATACGCATGGCTAGAAGGCCAAAGATGAAGTGGTGTCTTACTCCGAGAGGGAAACCAAAGTGACAGTTCATATGTATGGGAAGGATATGAGAACCATACATAGATAACCCTATAAAGGGGTATCTGGGCATACTCAAGGGATTTCATGGGTGAACATGCTGACAAAGTGTAGTGGGATAGGAGGAGTGGGAGAGCGTTGTTGCCCATCTCCTTTATAGTCCACTCAGGGCTGGTCACTTCTGCAGTAATCATAGTTTAACATCCTATAGCTTTGATGATGATAAATTATTCCTTATCCATATGAATTACATAACTAGAAAACATTAACCCTTAGTGAAAGGAGGGAACCCACAATGTCCTGGATTGATGGAGTTGTGGAGTGATACATTGAAGGGTCCATGTTACTGTGGCTATGTGAAGGAGAAATAGTTGTTAGAATGAATATGATAAGAAGCATGAGGATGGTCAATGAAACATGATGCACCACATGGGGAACCATGAAATCACTTTATAATTACCTGTAAAGATGCACATAAGAGGGTTTCACAAAACATATGGCCTAGCATAGAGTAACTTTATGAATCTATGGTTCTTCAAAGGGTGATAGGCCATCATGATGGATCTTTATTCATGATAAATAGTGGTCCAACCTATGCATAGAGTCTACCTATTCATAGAGGCTTTATCACAAATATTGTGTACTTTACAAATTTCTATGTACCCAAAGGGATCTCCTTCCATTTATATGGAGAAAAGGCGTCTTGAAGGGCATCCCCACATGAAGAAGGGTTAAAATGGAGAATGGATAAATTTTATTCCAAAGCTAATGAACCTAAAATGATTCATTTTCTCAATGAATTGCAGAGTATAAGATGATTCATGATTCCAGAATTCGAAAGGCGAAAGGTAAGGGTGTCAATTTTTTGGAGTACGGGGAGCCATGTATTTGTAGGAACTAGGGGCAATCTAATGAGGGATCACGAAGAAGGTATTCACTCTTCACAATTAGAGGTCTATACGTCGTGTTTATTAGAGTCATAGAGGAGTATTTCACTCCCTCTATGGTGGCTGCAGAGTCTTCTAACTCCCATTGTGTTCCTCAGACCCGCATAGGAGTCTATCACTTCCTATCATGCAGTTTTATAGGCTCACGAATCCTGTAATTTTCCTTGTAATTTATAGAGGAATTTGTCACTTATTCTACAGCGGGCATAGATGTTCCATCCAAGAGGCTTCATAGATTTTTGGTACTGGATTATTTGTGGAGGAACTTCGTGGGGAGGCCCTTTTTTGGATATTTTCTTGTTCCTTTTCTGATTTATTTCAAGGCATGGATGTTGGTGCCAAAACAATCTCCCCCTCATAATGGGAGTTGATGGGAAAACAAGGGTCTGATTCAGAGTTTACATCGCCAAAATTAGAAAGATCATGAAGCAGGGTCTAAATACGAGTAGGCGGAGCAAAGGATGAGATATCCGTGAATATTTTTGCGTCCATGATCACCGCAATTCTTACTGTGGCCATGTGAATCTCAAATATCAGGGGTGGACATCACCTATAAATAGAGTGCATGGACCCCACTTTTTCCCCACCTCTCCTTAAAAGAATTTGTTTTTAGCTCTCGATTTGAAATGCTCCATCACTCTATGAATTCACATTGCATGTACATAGGCAATGTGATGCCTTTTGGATCTAGGTCGTGCAGCAAGTTTTTAGGATGTAGGGTCATTCACTCCACGAGCCTCAATCTTCCAAACCTTCTCTATGAGTTATCTCTACAATCAGTCACTATGATCGAGCACTATGATAAGGAAAGAAAAAATACCAATGTCTTTGTTGTGGAATGTCTTACCAAGAAGCTTCTTGGGAGTTACTTTAAGATGTTTCTCTAAGGGATGAGACGGAGGAAAATATAGGGATCGTATAATATGTGTGAATCCATTATGATCACAACTCTCTAGTGGTGTTACTATTAGAAAGGAAAATGAACAAACCCTCTGTAAGATACTTCTATAGTATGGATTCTATCTATGTGATGATGTTCTCATCCCAGAAGAAAGTAGGGATGAGCCAGCTTACTAGTTCAGGAGTACGCCCTGCCAGCCCTAGTGGTTCAACGATGTCGATGGTCATACATGGGAAGACCACACGCCAGTCAATGCTGACTGCCAATACAACCATGTCAACAATTTTTATGGTAAGGAACTAAAGATAGAGATATCTCTCCCACAATACCAAAACATCCTCAAGAAAGCCATAGGGAACACAGAGAAGAGGTGGACATATTATTTGGACCTATGCGAGGGCGGAAAAATTTATGGATGAATAGGCCTGAGACTATTGAGTTTGTGCATCCTACGAGAAATTCGGGGTAGAGATAAAGGAGGTAACTAGGTATGAAGCTGATTGGTCTTCCCAATTCCATATCTTGCAACCAAAATACATGATTCCAGAGTTTCTATGAAGGTGGTCATTGAGGAAAAACACTTTCCATATTTATCATAGGGAGGTCGGCATCAGCCTCTGGGATTTCCATCAGATCTTAGGGAATCCCATTCCTGGTGTGATGTATTATGAGTTCTTCCCTATGGAGAACTCATGGAAGGATCCGTAGCAGATGTCACAACTAGAAAAGGCCCTAATAGACATAGTTTCGGGAGGTGAAAAATAGTCGGTGTGGGATGTCCATTTCTGGATGTGGTTTGGATGTTTCATAAATATCCCACCAAAGAATGTTGTTGAAGGGTATAAGGCTCCTATGAAGCTACTGGTATGGATTCCCACCTATACAAAGGGAGGATAGTTATGTAATGAATTTTTATACGGGTTAATTCTTGAGGATAGAAAATGAATGTTATGGTGGTACAGTGCTAACACTGAGCAGTAACTTGAAGATAGACTGGGGAGATTTATCTCTTCACTTATTTTCTGTTGGATACTACCATTCAGAGATATGAATGTGGGCATACGAACTAGAAAATTTATTATAGAGTCTATGATATGGATGGGGGAACATGATAACCTTTAGACTCTAGTGCTATAATAACAGTACAAGGGGTTTTGTCACATTAGCGAGGGGAAGAAGACACAATGGGTACGTCGACCGCACTATTTTTTATAGGGATGGATAGTGATTCTCCTAGGAATCTATGTTATCTGGGCCCTATTTATCCACCAGGTCAGACTTATAACCAACCATATTAAATGTTGTGGAGGGATTTCGGGAAAAGCTGACTCCACCACTATAGTTGAACATATTCTGGAGGGTGGATGAATTCATCTTCCATATGCTTCCACTACCAATAGGGTTATTCATGTATGATGTCAAGGAAACTAAAAAGCATCATTCCTACCTCCTAGCCTTCTGGGGTAGATTTCTGGTGGCATAGTTCAACTGCAAGACCATTAATGTGCTACATAACCTGCACCACTTTTTCGAGGATGTTTTGATGCATGCAGAGATTTCCCTCAAAAGTCTACCTAGGTGTATGACATGGATATCATCCGTGCGTTATAAGGTAGACATGGTTCATTTTTACACAGTAGGATGAAAAAATACAGAATGATCCACCTCTTCCATTTTTTTGATGGGTTAGTTGATGAATATGTTAAGAGATAAGAGGAAACCTACCCAAAGGAAATGTTGAAGTGTAAATCCATCTATGGGGATGATATGGTACCTCTTCAACCTCAAGGTAGGGGTAAGAATGTGGCAATAACACATGCTGATGGTGTGACTATAGTAGTGATAAGTCAAACAACAACATGTCCTACATCGATTGGGAGGCAAGTGGCAATAGGTGACCGAACAATCCAAGATTAGTTGAGCTTTCATGAATGGAGGCCGCAAGGTGGTTCTGTAGGATATCCACTAAGTCTCTAAGGAAGCAGCTTTGCCAGATAAACATGTTGGAGAATGCGATTTTTTCACTGGATTGGGACATATAGGACATTAATAGATAATTTATTAGTCCTTCATAGAATTTTGGACCACCTCAACCATATTGGGATGGATATTTCATATATCTTCCTTACCAAGGATGAATTCCTAGTTTCTCATGTAGAAGGGGAGAAATAAATTATAGAGCAAGAGGACATTGTGCATTCTCAAGGTACTCTACGTACAAGGACAGACAGGGTGAAAGTAATTCTCAATCAAATAGTCCCACCCCAACTATATAATGCTGATCTGAGGGAATGTTTCTCTTTACCTAAAGATTTTGAGGGTTCCACTTTGGGAGAAGAGGGTAACAGAGGGATCCCTTTGAGGGAAGGTGAGGTTTTGGCCTCAAATATGGAAGAGGACAACGAGGCTCTTGAGTTAAACATAAAACCATTCCTATATGAAAGTTTCCAAGTTCATTATGTATTTATCAACAAAAAGTTTTCCTGTATAAAAGAACCTTATATTAAAAACATGTTGTCGCATGACAGTGGGCACAGCTTTGGGTTCTATTCCTGGGATGATAGTGATCATAGAATCTAGTTGTGCTACCATTACTAGGGTGACCCTTTTGAAACCTTTGGGGCTTCCATATACATATGATGGACCACGTCTTGGGATTTTAATGGCATCAAATCAAGGGAAGTACCATTTATTCGATATTTGTAATCCCTCTCCCTCACAAAGTCCAAACCATTGTCCATCAAACTTGTCCAACTAACATTTATTTATTTTTGTTAGAACATTTCATCAAATGGTGTGGTCCATACTATGGAGTATATCTAGGGATTCTAGTGGTCCTCTCTTGAGGGAAATGGAGATTGTCATGGAAATGGATTCCAAATCATAAAAAAACATCTGCTAACGCCACCGGTAGGGTAATTAAAAATAAAAAACCAGAGGTTATAAAGGTATAATCAAGGGATTAAGACTAACAGAATGATATGCATCCCATCCTATATGATGGGATGCTAGAGGTAGACCTTTATGAAGAATTATTGTTTTCATTCCCAGAATATGAACCTGTTGACCCATAAAATATAAACAAATCTAATTTCGATGAGGAGAATAAGATGGTTCTCTATCACAGATCATGGAAACAGATCAACACTTCATCAATGAAACCCCAAAATAAGAGTGGGTAAATCAGATGTAAATACTTCATTCCCAACTGCATGAACTATATGTTGGAGGAGTGGATGCATGACGCCCTCATGTTATTATTTGAGATTACATGGTGGAGAAAATATGAGAATTAAATCATGGACTTGGTGTCATATGGCAGTAGACAATTTCTATAAATATCAAAAACCATTAGGAGTCTGAATAAGGAATCAAACACTTGATGGTTCTGGTAAATTAACACTCTTCCTTCATCGATTCACAGTCGAAAATCATATTGCAATTGAAGGAACAGTTGGTAGAGGAAAAGAAGCAGATGAGGTGATCTTCCCAAGAGAAGGCTAATATATGAGATGATGAAGATCAATCACTGATCAAGGCTAATAAACTACACCCTGAAGCCAGTAAATAATAGTGGGAGATTATATGGTGATGGAAAATCCAGGAGGCCACAATCCAGATAGTGGAGAATATGGAAGGCTCCATTAAAGAGGTCAACCCATATATCAGAGGGTTGAATCCATGATGGATGTAATTTTTATGAACTCAAAAATATAATTTCATGCTTGCCTAATTATTTTGGTTAAATTAATGAGTCTTTCTCTCAACTTATATTACTACATCTTAAACATATCTATTAAATAATTAGATATCAATCCCTAAGAACTTGTTGGTCGTACCCTATGTGAGAAACAAGGGATGACCACATATTTATTCACCTTGAATATGAGATCACCAACCAATAACTAAATTTCCAAGGTTTCAATGACCACTCTAAGATCTTAAGAGCAAAAAAAGGACCCATATTTAGATAATTGAGTTTTCAAAACATCCAAACCGCCCTATTCTCAATATGCTCAAGTGACAAAATGGGATAACATTGGGGGCGGTGGAAGAAATTTGAACGAATGGGAATGGAATGTGTGATTTGAAAAACCCAAAATTTGGAAAACAAGGAGGGATTTATGACAATATAGTATAAATGTTGACCAAATTCATAACATTTCATGCACATTGTGTTAGAATCAAATGGGAACAAGAAAAATACATTCAACTAGTGTCCATATTCGAAAACACAGGGTCAAACTCATAGTGTTTATCAAATATCTTGTAGAACGTTAGCCCAAAATAGTAGATGAAAAATTAGGCAAAGAATCCATACCATTAAGTGGTTCATTGAGACAAAGAAGAGGGTGTGGATCTAAAATAGAGGGTGTGAAAAGCATGTAATTGGAGTGATGATCTATTCAAATGGAGTCCAACCCTCCAGAAACTATGCTACTAAGTTGAAATATGATTGGCTGGTTTCATATCTGTCTGAAAAAAGATCAGATATACTCTAAACATGATTTCTTTGATGAGGTCAATGAATGCCTTGTAGTTTTACGTAATGCAATGTAGGTGATAGATGCATACTTTATCATCATATGGTGAGTAAGATATATGGAAATGTTTAACATCTTATAACAATGGTGTTGTATATAGTTTAAGGTCATACTACCTAGACCTTAGCTAATAGTTTAATGTTGTGTCTCATGGACTAGGGATTCTTAATTTCGGATCATACTATTTGGTCCATAATTAGGGGAGATGAGTTGGAAGGATTAATGAACATATGGATGGGCCTGAGGCAAGGTTACCAGGAATCTCTACATATACGGTTTGGGTTGTAATCATGATATATGTATTTTATAAATAATATAATGGTTTGAAACCATCACTAGTTGGGATAATCCACTCTAGTGAGGAAATAGTAGCATCCCATAATTTATATGGGTCATCCTGAACCTATCCAGGGTGGGGATGTAGTTTAAGTTCATGTTTTATGAAAATATTCACCCCAAATAATAAATATGGGGTGTACTACATAAACCTAGAGTGAATGAGGAAACAATATTTCCACACTACACCATAGATTCCTGAAATGGGGGCTAGGGAAAAGACGCTAGAAGTATAATGGGGGTTGTGGCTAAACATTAGATGAAGAGTCAAGGTGTCACTACGAATCTCATGAGAATGGGAATGAAGACACGTGTATTTGATGAGGATGGTATAGAAAATTTTCAATAACAAAAATAATGATATCTTATTAGGTAAGGAAAATCATAGTTATTACATTGTTTAATGTCATGCGAACTAGGGACATGGAGGTCTTAGTTTAAATGTCATAGAGTTTAGACCATAAAAAATCCTGAAGAGATTGACAACAATGTAGTCTACACCGCATCACACATTTTTAAGAGAACACACATAGTTTATTGTCATGATTCCTAGACTAGGAGACTGAAGATCCTAGTTTAATTTCATAGAGTTTGGACCATAAGGAAGTGTCACTCTTTCTTAAAGTCAAAAACCTTAAACAAATCCCTAAGCCCACATGAGCTAGGATCGGTGTGAAAAAAAAGGTGGATAGGATATTTACAACACATGGAACCACACATTAGGGGATGAAGGAATGTATTCAAAAATTACGCCAAGACACTGGTTCATCCTCTCAATGTGAAAAGGTGCACGGAGGGATAACGACAAGGGTGTTGAAGTTCTATCTCATCATGATGAACTGAAAATGAATTGGTATCATGAAACCAATATTCAAGGTGTAATGGGGTTGGCGTAATGATGGAGGATTACTATTGAACATATTTGAATCACATTATCCATATCATGTGACTTGGGATTGAAAAAACAAGTAAGGGTCAACCGCTAACCGTATTCTCAATGCGGGACCTATCATGAATTTAAATTGAAATAAATCATGACATTGGGCCAAAAAAGCAGGTGAGCCATAATTCTTCTCAGCCATACCACCCAGGGGTCCTTCCATATGTGAAAGGTGATGGATACCCATACAAAGGAATGCCTGAAGTGTGTAAATGGAATTAGATCATATCCATATAGAATTTATAACTCTAGGTCCTAAACCACAGCGCATCAAATAATGTTGATGAGGGAGACAGAGGTCGAAGGGCTCGACTAGGGGAAGAAGACATGAGTAGATGACCAGAAGAATGGGGTAAAATGGATTATTTATCCTTTTTCTATACACAAGGTGAATGTACCGGGTGTTCCAATCTATCCCATAAGGATGAGTATCCAGTCGTACGTTGTTCTTCAATGCCATGCAATTTAATGTCATACAGTAAAGATATAGTTGAAAATGAATATCCCATAGGGGTGAGTACATGGTGCAGTTGTTGTAAACCCAACTTGAATAGGAAAAATTAAGACCACATATCACACAGTGTAACCTCACAAAAATCACTGCTGAGGGGTAAATGTAAGAGATAATTTTTGGGTCCTGGGCTGGACTGAGGGACAAAACATCTGAGAATTCTTATGTATCCCATATGGATAGTAATAAATACATACTTATTTCTAAATTTTTTTTACTTTAATATCATATGGTATGCATGTAGAGGGGGACAAGGTTTTAAATAGAATTCACATTACGTGATAAAGAATTCCCTATGTAAAAAAGGACAAAGAAGTCCACACCACAACGTATGCAATCCCAAAGGAGAACATCAGGCCTAGGGGCCAAAAAGATCAAGGGATCTTTGGTGGACCCAAAGTTGAAATGTTTGGTCCGTCCAATGTATCCAATGAGGATGGGAATCAATCCATATGCAGATCTTAAAATCTATGCAATTTTATGTCATCTGGTAAGGACAAGAGGTAAAAAGGGATGTTTTGGATGGAGGGGAAAATAGTGTGATTATTTTAAACCCAACATGAATAATGATAAAATTCTAGGACACGCCACATGCTTCCCTTGAATAGAACTAAATTCCCAACGGGGAAACCAAGGAAATGGATAGGTTTGATGGGACATACCCAAATAAAAAACATCTTGGAGTTCTTATGTATTCTACAAGGGGTCGAATCAAGCCACACATACTTCAATAATTATGTGTAGTTTAACATCATATGGTAAGGAAAAAAGATGGGATATCCATGAAGGGGGGCATGTGACACAGTACTTGTTCCTGACTAGAATGGGGAAAAAATCCCACACCATGTTACGTGCTCCCAGGATACTGATGATGAGTGGCTAGAAGGAAGGAAGAATCTACAGTACCAGGGGCTGGACCCAAAAATGAAATATATGAGTGTTCCTACATATCCCATAAGGATGAAAATAACTAGATACATAGTTAGTGAATTCCATTTAGTTAAAAATCCTTCGGTATGGATTTTGGAGATCTTAATTTAAGGTCGTATAGCTCTGACCATAGATGAATAGTTTAATGTCGTGTGCGTGGGAACGAAGGGAAGAAAAAGGTGAATCGTCGTGCCTAATATTTTTGAGGCCATGGGGATGGTTATAATGATATATGATAACTGATGAAAATGTTCTTAACACAGTATCAATATCATGTAACCTGAAATGGTGAAAAACATTTGAGAATCAACTAATGGCCATATTCGCAACATGGGACTTTTTATCAAATTGTTGTTCGAGATCCTCTAGGGTGTTAGCCCAAAACAGCAGGTGAGTCATGGTGGCATGAGACCAGGAATCTAGGGGGTCCTTTTGGATATGAATGATGATGAAGACCAAAATTATTGGACATGTGACGCAAGGTGGTACCTGTGAAGTATAATGTCATCAGGAAATGACAAGAATGATATTAGAATAAATTTATAGTTCTTGAACCATAAGACGTATTCACCCATTCCTCTTTATAGGAATCTATGAAGAGGGGATATTAGTTTAAGTTAGTAGATCTTGGAACATTTTCTGTTTATCATCATACCTGATGAAAGATATCTTATTTTAATGTCGTAGATCTTGAACCAAATGGTGTATTCACCATTCGTAGTTTATCGTCGTGCAGGAAAAAAGACCACTCATGAGAAGTGATGATTGAGGAATTTGGAATCTATGGGAGGAGTAATTATCTAACCATCCATGGTGAACTGCGAGTATGTGTCATTGGGGTAAAACTTATGAATGGGATAAGGTCCCTCCCATTTGGGTCAATCATTGGTGGATTCTTATTGGGTATCATTGGCATTCTCGGGGCCAAATATTATTTTACCTTGAAGGATGGAATAGAGGTGATCTTTCTAATTGAAATATCTAAAAAAAATTCTGATGACTCTTCTGATTGTGTATGTCATGAAGCTTTTTCTCGTTGAGGGCTTCTAGTTTATCCTAGGAGAATTATGATATCTTATCTAACATCATCTGTTCATAGATGGCTATGTGGAGTGACAATAATTGAATCTCAATTGGAAAAAATGAATATGTATTATACTCCCTGGAATATGGAGTCACATGGGTTGAATTACGAGTCATCATCTGGTAATCCCACAGAGCATTGGGAAGATTTTCCATCCAACTTTACTTTTTCATAGTAACCATCTTCTACAAGATGTTAGAGACGGTTTTTTTGTGTGCCTCTATTTGACTATTCATTTTTTCATCATATAGATAAGAGTGATTATAACAAATATTATACATGGAATACAATTTCGTCATATAGGGTACCCAGAAGTTGGTTCCATTATCAGTAAGGATGACATTAGGGACTCTTAATCATTGGATGATACTGGAGATCCTGAAATAAATGATAGAATGGTCTTTTGACTTCCTTGATAAAAATTGCCTCTTATTCTAAGGACCCAACCCCATTTTCCTAGATTTGATGCCTAATTTTATTACATTTTCATATGAAAAAGGAATATGCATCCCGCAAAATCGAGTAGTTTAGTAGATTTGGAAAAAAGATACATACATAAGTTCAACATTGAAACATTAAATGAAATACATCATATATGTTTTGTTGAGAACCTCAGCAATTATATGTTTATCCTTACTGGTCAGTCATAATAAACTTATTCATGTTTTGAGAAAACAAAACATTAGAAGGTGGTGAGTTCAAATGATCAGTAAGGGTAATAAATATAGGGAAAGGTATCATGAACATAAACATTAGGCATGGTGGATAACTAATAACACAAGACTTTTAAAATAAACTTGAACACATTATGCCATGAATAATAGATGAATAAATAGTTCAATAATAAAACATAATGATGGGTATTATAATAGTCGAATATCCACATGAAATGTCAAAACTATTTTCATAATGAGGGAATGCATAATGTAGGAAATAATAACCATGCCATAAAGGCCTTATTCCAAGACCATAAATGTCTATTTTATCAAGGCTGGATGCTAAGACCAATGTTTTCCTCAGGAGACCTACTAACACATTGAGAGGCAATATCGGACCACACCAAAAACTTACTAAGACCAATGAACTCCTCATATAAACTGGTCTAAACATTAACATCATATATGATCATATTGTAACTAATATATGAAAAATAAATAATTTTCCCGAAAAATTAAGCATAAAAAGTAACCATTTGGTGTAAATTGGTGAATGGTTTTAAGATGGCACATCCAAAATCAAACAAATAATTAAAAAAAATTAAATATGTTATATGATATCATAAAATAATGATCCAAATAATACATAATAATCATCAACGGTGTTGAAATATATTAATATACTCTTATAAAATAATTGAGTAATTCAAGAGATAAATATTGTTTTACTTTGAAAAAGATGATTTTTTTGAAAACATATATTTATAAAACTAGAAGTGAGGTAAGAATGTATTTTCATAATAAAATCCGTGATTTTATAAAGATAATTTTTTTTAAAAAAATATTATAGGGTACCATTGAAAATATGTAAGAATTTGATAAATTCCATTGAAATGGGCTTGTATCTCAACAAGATTTTTTGAATGATCCTTATAATAAATATAACTCCACATAAAAAATGTAGTATTGTATTTTTTAAACATATATATATCATTCAAACTAAATTAAATAGTTTTAAAAATTAGTTTTTTTGAGGTAAGTAAATAATATGAGTAACCTGAATGGAAAATGGTGATTCTAGTAAAAAACCATATCTTATGTTTGAAGGTATTCTTCACATGATATTAATGACTTGAATAATCAAATTTTGGATAATAAATTAATGATTCTATAACCAAGTATAAATTGTATTTATTTATTATAACCTTGTTCGGTTTATTCATTTCTATTTGATGTCTTAATATATTGAATTTAATTTTATGGGAATGGTTTCTTCATTTGTTTTTATGATCGGTTCATCGATATTCATGTGTGAATAAACATTTTTAATGGGAATGGTTTTCTAGAATATATGTTCTATTTTATTAGTGAAAACATAATTTTTTTCATGTTCATAATTTTCTTTTGGTTTTCAGGAGTGAATATAAATCATTATATAAAACATTAATGATAATTTTTTGGGTTAATTGCCAAATTCTGATAATAACAAACACTTTTTGATTTATAAATCAATATCAAGTGTATAGAAGGATTTCAAAATAATAAATAATTCATATAACATATATTATAGTCTATTTCAACCACCATAATGGTTTCCTGAATGGAATTGAATATGGTAATAGAAATTGAAAACTCATCATCCTTGAATATGATAAATTAACACATCTCGTATGGTGGTTTCCATTCTAGTATAAAATAACTGGAAGGGAGAGATGATGAAGAATTATTAAATTATCATAAAAATATTCTAGTACATGTATGTTACTAGAGTCATCAAAAAATTTCTAGGAAAGGAGGTGAGGAAATAAAAAATAAAAGAAAATAACATGAAATAAATTAAATGAAAACAGGAATTTACCTCTTGAATTAAACTTCCTTGAGAGCCTCTTTAAGGGAAAGTTTTTGGTCTTAATATCAGAAAAATGGCTTATAGACAAGGGGGATATTTTTAAGAGATTTGGGTAGAATTTAGTCATGGAAACACGATTCATAGGATATGATAGAAGAGGGAGTGGGGGTTATAGTGGAGGAGATGAGGATTTTCACATTATTTTAATCATTTTTTATTATTTTTTTGAACACAACAAATAATGTTGATGCATGTTTCAAAGAACTATAATAAGTGCTTGTGAGTTATAACCAGTAGTCATTTACATTAGAAATGACTCAACCATGATGCAAAAACTCACTTATTTAACATATTTTGTAAATTATCAAATTTCACTATTCACCAAAAATTCAGGTATTTTGGAAACATCCCAAAAATCCATCCTAACAGTTTTTATATGTGTAAAATCAAAAAAAAACTCCATTTTTTGAAAATAAATTTATAAATATGATTATTTTAATTTATAAATTAAATCATAATTTATTCGAAAAATTACATTTCTAAAAATATAATTCATTTTATATCACATTGAAAAATTAATCAAGATCATTACTTTAATACAATAAAATAATAATATGATTTAATATTCATAATGGCGATATTACTATTAATATTACAATTCATAATGATATGTTACTATTCACCAAAAATTATGTTTTCCCTATCAGACTCCAAATATCTTACCAAACACAACTGTGTTTGTCATTTTTTCAAAATTTAAATCACAAAGGTAGAAAAATTATTTTTACTCGCTATGTAATAACAATGTTTTGTTTTGTAGAGGCTAAATGATTCATAAATTAAATATTAAATTTATTTACAAAATATTGAGTTGTTACATTATCACCTCATAAAAAATTCATTCATTAAATTACCAAAATGTTATCTCAAAAAGCGATATGGGTAGTTATTCATCCTAATATTTTCATACTCACATGTTGCCTCTTTGATTTTATGAATTTTCAAATTATATTTACCAGTTGAGTCATATGATTCCCTAACACTTGTTTTTTAATATAAAAAATTTGGATAGGTTGTTCAGAGTACGATAAGTGAGGTTTCAATTCTATACGTATATAAGTGAGGGCATGCGTTGTGTCTAGAACATACGTTCTCAGTAATGAGACATGGAACACATTATGTCCATTAGATAAGCTAGATGGAAAAGCCAAAATATATGAAACAACTTCAATTATCTCCATAATTTCAAATGTTCCATTGTACCTGGGGCTCAGTTTCTCTTTCATCACAAATTATATAAGGCCCTTCCATAGAGATACTTTCATGAAAATGTATCTCAAAACTGAAATTCCAAATCCTTCCATTGATTATCGGCATAGCTATTTTTCCTTATTTGATATTATTTTATATGGGTTTGAATAGTCTTTAACTTGGTTATTTATTCCTCCATATGCTCTAGGCCCACTAGCTATCTTTCACCAACTTCATCTCAACATGTTGGTGTACGAAAACTCTTTCCATATAATGCTTTATTTGGTTCCATTTGAATACTTTAACAAAATCTATTATTGTATGAAAACTCCAACATGGGTAAATACTGGACCCACATACCTTTATGTGGAGTAAGCATGATCACAACATATCTTCTAAAATTTGGATTGTCCTTTCTGATTTCCACCTTTTTTAAGATGATAATCAGTACTCAAAAAATATCAGTATCCAAATATTCTTGAATACATTTCCATAATTTAGATGTAAATTGAGGATTGTGGTTATAAAATATTGAAAGATTTTCTCCATGAAGTCATAAAACGTCATTGATATAGAGTCTTCCAAGATGCTCTAGTGGAAAATCCTCCCATATAGAAAGGAAACATGTAGATTTTGTAAGTCGGTCAACAATTACCCATATTTCATCATTCATTCGTGATGTTTTGGGAAATCTAGTGACAAAATATGTGGTGATTTCATAAAATTTCTTTATATGAATTGTTATAGGTTTCATGACTGCTCTAGTATGTTGTCGTTCGGTCTTCACTTGTTGACAGACTAAACATCTTGATACATAATCAGCAATTTTCTTTCTTCATGTTATCCCACAAAAAAATCTTCCATCAAATCTCTATACATTTTTATGCTACTAGGATGTATAATGAAATTATAGTAATGGGAATTATCCAGTAACTCTCTTTTTAACTCAGGTATAGAGGGAACACATAGCCTCTTCCCAAATTTCATGAATTCCATCTTCACATCTGAAGTCATCCAACATCCCCTCTTACACAACATTAATTTTATTTTGCAGGTTCTCATTATAGGGATCCGATATTTTAGTCATTTCTAAAAAAGATGCTTGGTCAACCAAGTGAAAAAGTAGTGATATTTCACATACCTTGATAATTACCATATCTATCCTTACTAGATCCATGTACAAATGATCCTTGTTAATCCTCATTTTTGTGACAAATACATGATCCTTCCTGCCCAATTAATCTACTGACTTATTTTCGTTTCATGGGTTATAGTGTATGGAAAAATCATAGACCTAGTGTATTTAAAGCCATCAACATTTCCTTATGTTGAGTTCTTTCTATGTGATGATATACATAAGACTCTTTTTATTTATTTATAACTCACACATTTCACTATAATGATAGTGTATCTATATTTTTAGATCAAATATCATAGCAGCTAACTCAAGATCATCAGTATGATAGTTTGGTTTCAAGAATTATTAATTGGCTTGATGCATAGGAAATAACTATATCATTCTGCAAAAGGACGCAACCAAGTCCTTTCTTCAATGCATCACTATATATCACAAACCCATCATTCCATGATGGTAGGGTTAGGATCATAGAATTAACTAATTTCATATTCAATTCTTGGAAACAGTACACAAATTATTTTTTCCATACAAACATAATCCTTATACATGTATGCTTGGTCATTGGGTTGGATACTTGGGCAGAGTTCTGAACAAAATGCAAAAAAACACTATCTAAACCAATAAAACTATGTACCTCAACTATTTTTGTTGGATTACTCCATTCTTGAATAGCCTTTGTCATCACAGGATTAGTAGATATTCCATCCTTGAAGAAAATGTGGCCCAGAAAAAAACTGATTGAAGAAAAAATTCACACACGCTAAACGTACCATATAATTAATTTCCTCTAAGTGTATTCATAATAGTGTGCAATTTATATTCATGATATTTTAATGTTTTATATTATACACTAATATGATTAAAAAATACAACCACAATGTCATTAAGATATTCCTTAAGATCTCAATTCATTAGATAGATTAAAATAGAGTGTGTATTAGTCAGACCATATGGCATTACTGTAAACTCGTAATGCCCATACCTAGTTTGAAATGATGTATTTGGAATTTCATACATCGTCACAAGAAACTGATGACATCCAGACCAAAGTTAAATCTTAGAAAAATATTTATCTCCATGAATTTTATCAAAAAAATCATCAATGTGAGATAGGGAATACTTATTCTTTATTGTTATAGCATTGATCTCGATGTAGTTAATGCAAAAACTCATATATTTATATTTATTCTTAATTAAAAGAATATATATTCAATATGGAGAAACAATAGGGAGAACAAATCCTTTATCACTCATTTCCTCTAGTTGTTTATTTAGTTCCACTAATTCCACAGTGGAAACTCTGTAAGGGGTCTTCGATATGGGCCTTGAATCATGAATTTAGTTAATAAAAAAATAAAATTCCCACTCTGAATTATTTATAGTAAAATAATCTAGATATATGTCAACATATTCGTTTACAATAGTAACATCCTCTATTTGAACATTTTTTTCCTCAGACATAGTTATTACATTTCCTTCCTCCCCAATAATTAAATTCAGTAGGGCTACTAGGGGTGGATCTAGATGAGAATCATATGATGTGGTTTCTACTCAAATTATAAGGTATTCAACAACATTCTAAAAAATCGTAACATCCCTCTTATTGTAATAGATATTCAAATCGTAATGTGAAATCCAAATCGCACCAAGGATTATATTAAAATCAACCATGGGTATGATGATAATTGTTGAAACTAAATCTCATTTATGTTTCATGAGGTGGACTGATCGACACATCTATGTTGCAATGATACATCCCCTAGGAGTTTTTAATGAAAAATCCATCATTAAATAAAATTGAACATGTCTAATTTTCTTTTTAAACTGGGAAGATGTGAATAAATGTAATGATCTAGAATAAAATAATGCGTTGGATATGTTTGAGGAATTGGTTAAAGTACCTTCCACAACATCATTAGGAACATCAACATCTGTAGTTGTATTCGCATAATCTTTTCCTTGCACCCTTGTCCTTATATGGGTAATCATTCCCAAGCATGTAGTATATTCATTATTATAATGTACCATATCCAAGAAATTTTATAATTGGACAATGGTATATATTTTTTAACCTTAAAATCCCAATACATGTGGCCTTTTTCTCCACACTTGTAACAGACCCCATTTCTCTTCAAGAGAGTGTCAAGGTGTCTCTTCCCACAATTACTACATGATGGAAGGTTAACTCTTCCCTTCTTCCCCATTTACTTATTTCCTTTTATAGTGTTTTTAATATCACTATTCTTATTTTGATTTATTTTATAGTCACAAGACTTAGAAAAATTCTTTTCCATCATGATAGAACATCAGACTATATCATCATATGATGAGAATATTTGGGAGAAATGATCCCATGGGAGGAGTGGTTTTAAAGCATAAAATAATAGATCAATATTTCTCATTATATTTCAAATGTATTCTGGAGAATTCCTTGAAATCCTTGTAATGGTGGATTCATAATTAGAAACATTTTCAACCTCTATTTACCTCAGATTCAAGAGATTCCTTTCCATATCAACTTGTTGTTCACGGGGAAAATATTTGTCTCGAATGATTTTCCTAAAATACTCCTTTTCATATCAACTATTTCATCCACATCCTTTGTGTCTTGGATTAACAACCACCACTGATCTACATCACCCGATTGATGATAAACTACCATGATAACCTTCCCTATTTCATTATATCCCAATTAAAGTAATATCTTCTCTAGGTAAATTATCCACTACAAATATACAATAGGGTTTGTAGACACATTGTATGATGGAGGTTTTTTTCATGTCAATCAATCTGAAATATCTCCTCCATGTTGTGGATTAGTATGCTCTATATGGGTAAGTTTTTTTTCATAACCTAAGATAGTTGTACCTGTATAGTTATAATATTCTCAACCCCAGTCGTATCCCTAGATCCAACATCATTGTATTGAATCAGAGGGTAATCTCGACATTGGATGTGTGTGTTCATGTGGTTTTCATCTCTTCCACTAGGCACCATTTCTATATAATGGTATACATTAGAATAAGTTATGAAACACAATGTATAAGTTAAACTTAGATAAATACTTTTCATAAATTGAAATCTTATGCATGGATAATCATATAATCACAAACATGGTTGCATTACATAAAATTATACATTTTAATACTTCATAAAGACTTATAATGGAAACATGAATAATCTTAAATATTTCCCCTGGGATTGTCAAAACTAGGTGTGTAGTATTTCTTGTTGTCATGTACCGTGATACCTGGGGTCAAGATCGAAACTCCATTTTGGGGTTTTCACACTGTGGTATATCAGTGCCAAAACCAAGTCCACTTGTAATATTCAGAGAGGGATGTATTTTTTAGAAAGATCTAAATAATATATTCCTTACCATTATTCCATGATTTTATTATATGTTCATCCTCAAATATTATCTTAGGTTTTTGTTCAATAATCTTTGTTTGGTAAATCTAGTTTCCCAGTTTTCTATTAAACATCCTTTTATACCAACTGTAAGGACCCGAACCCAGTTTCATGTAGTCGTTGCCTTATTTTATTGCATTGGAATAAAAACATGGAATGTGAATACCAAAGGACTGAGTAGTTTAGTATGTTTGGAAGCAGTATATATAATTAAGTTCAACATTACAACATTAAATGAAATACAACATATAAGTTTTTTTTGGAAACATCCACAACTATAAGTTTATTCTTTTTAGTCAATCATAATAATCTTCTTCATGTCTTAAGAAAATGAAAAATAAGATAGGGGTGAGCTTAGATGATCTTTAAGGGTAATCAATACAGTGGTAGATATCATAAACATAGTCATTAGTTAGGCTGAATAACTAAAAACTCATGACATTAAAAATAACCCCAAACACACTATTGTATAAATAATAGATGAATAAATAATTCCATAATAAAAAATTATCATGGGTATTATACTAGTTGAATAAACACATGAACTATCAATACTATTTTCATAATTAAGGAATGAATAACATAGGACATCATAACCCTAACTTCAAGGCTATCTGCCTTGACCATAAATATCTATTTTGTAAAGGTCTCATGCCAAGAACATAGTTTGTCTCATTAGACCTACTGATGAATCAAGGTGCTATAGAAGGCCCAAAATAAAATACTAAGTCTAATGAATTCCTCATATAAACAGGGTTATGTATAATCATCATATACATTCATATTGAAACTAATAAATGGAATGTAAAAAACATTCCTCGAACATTAAGAATAAACACTAACCATTTGGAGTAAAATGGTGAATGGTTTTAAGATAGACATTCCATAGTCAAACTAATAATAAACCATTAAATTAAATATGTTAGATGATTTCGTAAAATTATAATATAAAAAATATGATAATTAGTAAGGGTGTTGAAATAGATGAACATAGTCTTATAAAAGCATCGAGTAATTCTTGAGATAAATACTCTATTACTATTAAAAGAAGGGTTCTTTTGATACAATATTTTTATAAACCCATAAAATAATTACATTATTTTTTTATAATGAAATTTTTTGTTTTATAATGATAATGGTTTCCAAAAACAGATTATAGAGTACCCTTGAAAATAGGAAAGAATTTGAGAATTTCCTTTGAAACGAGCTTGTATTTTGGGAGGAATTTTTGAAAGATCATTTTAAAACATATAACTCCCCATAAATGAAAATAATATTCTGGATTATAAACATATATATAACAATTAAAAATAATTTATTAGGGTTACATAATAATTTTATTGAGGTAAGTAATCAATAAGAGGAAACCAAATGAAAATGAAGATTATTGTAGAAAACCCTTACATTAAGTCTGAAGGTGTTCATCACTTGATATTAATTAAATGAATAATCAAATTTAGGTTCATAAATTAATGATTATAATACCTAATTTATACATTATTTATTTATTATATCCTTATTAGGTTCAGTGATATCCTTTTATGGGTTAAGAGATTCAATTTAATTGTTTTGGAGAGTTTTCTTCATAGTTTTCATTATCAGTTGACATATATTCATGTATGGATAAATAATTAGAAATATATTGGTTGAATAGAATAAAATATGTATGTTATTAGTGAACAAAATGAATATTATATTTTCATAAAATTCATTTGTTTATTGGGAGTGAGTATGAATCATTATATAAAACATTATTGACAATTGCTTTGGTTAATTGGATGTTCTTGATCAAAACAAACTATTTTTGATTCATAAATTAATATCATGTGTAAAAAATGATTCAAGAACATTAAATAAGATATAATAAATATATTATTGTCTATTTCAACAATTACAATGGTTTTATGACCAGAATTGAATATTGTAATAGAAATTTAAAACTCGTCATCCTTGAATGAGATATATTAACACATCTCGGATGGTGTAATCACTTCTAGAATAAAAGAAGGGGAAAGGACAAATGATGAATAATTATTCAATTACCATAAAATCATTCTAGTACATGTATGTTACTAGAGTCATTACATTATTTTTATAAAAGCATGTGAGGAAATAAAAAGAAAAGAAATGAACTTGAAATAAAACAAATGAACTGAGGAATTTACCTCTTAAAGTAATCCTGTTTGAGAGCCTATTTAAGGGAGAGGTTGTGGTATTTTTATGAGACCATGGGCTGCTGGAAGTGGGGGACTAGAATGGGAGGAGATTTGGGAAGAATTTAGTCAATTGAAAAGGCTTGATATGAGTAAATAGAAGACAGAGTGAGGGGTGATTTTATAGTGGAAGAGAGGAGGGTTTCCACATTATTTTAATAATTTTTTTATTAATTTCCCAAAGGTAAAAAAATTTGTTGATAATTGTGAAAAAAATATTAACCACATGTGAGTTCAAAAAAATGGTTATTTACATCATTCACGACTCAAGCCTGATGCAGAGACTCATTAATTTAGCATATTTTGTAAATTATCTAATTTCACTATTGACAAAAAGTTCTAGTTTTTCAAAAAAATCCAAAAAATTCACCCTAAACATTTTTCAACATATAGGATTTCAAAATGAACTCCATTTTTTGAAAATAATTTTCTATATGTGATTAATTTAATTTTTAAATAAAATTATAATTTATTAAAAAATAACAATATTAAAACTATATTTCAATTTATATCACATTGAAAAATTAATCAAGATAATAACGTTAAGATACTAAAATAATAACCTGGTTTAAAATTCATAATGGCCATATTACTATTCATAAGGGTATTTTACTATTCACCAAAAATTATGTTTGCCTCATCATACTCTAAATATCATACTAAACACAACTATGTATGTTACTTTTTCGAAATTCAAATCATTGTGGTGGAAAAATTATGTTTACTGGATAAGTTATAACAATATTGTGTTTTCTAGAGGCTCAGTGGTTCATGAATTGAATATTAAATTTATTTTCAACATCTTGGGGTGTTACACATCCCACTTGGAAAACAATCTATAGCAGTCTGGATAAATCTTCACTGGTGAGTTGTCACAGGTCCATACGGTCCCACGACATCAAGAACCTAGACTGGAAAGGTCCAAGTGTACATGGTGGTATGGAGAGGCCCTGGTGGTCGATGCACCAAATTTTCAGGGATCTAACATGCATGACACCTTTTTCCATCTTGATATACTCATGGATCATGGTGGGCTAAAAGTAGCGTAGTCTTCGAATCTAGTGGGAGAGCTTCGGCCCTACCTGATGAGCTCTACATGAACTAACATGGACTTCTGAAAAAACATTGTCAATATAATCTCTTTGAATGCAAATGAATATAACTCCATCGAACCCACATATTTAGAGGATCAGGACAAGGATGGGACCACTCAGGAGGGTGAAATTCCCTACTCACTGACAGATTAATTCATGTTCATCTATGCCTATCAGGAGATTACCTTATTGGTTGCACTCAAAAATGGAGTTTTCTAATTAGGGGTATCCTCCAGTACTATAGAAGGGGGGGGGGGCTGGGGGTCTTGATGTGGATTCACTGATTGTATGATGAATTACTTATTGACTATCATCATCATCTGGAGTGACAGTAAAGATGAATCTTTGGTGTGCCATATTTATTTACAAATCATCATGTTCAGCCTCCGTAAGAGATGCAATAAGGCTATCTAGGGAATTTTATCAACCATTCTATAACTAACAAACATGAGTGACTTTAGGATGGGTAGGGAACATGGGAATTAGTCAGTGAGTTCACGCTAATATGGGGTACAAGCTATGGATTCCTAATGACATAGTCATGATTGATCTTTATTATGACCATTTTAGACTCCCCATTAAAATATAGGTGGAAAAAATCAATATCAAGGTCCTATTAAGGACTAGGGATGAGGGATTGATACTCTACCTCATTTTTGGTGCATCCCTCTGAAATTATAAACAAATAGGGTAGAAATGCATTTTCATGTGTGGTGATTACAATACAAAGGCCCACTCTATTATCTCTCGTATAATTGAGTCTCTAACTGGTAGGGCTTCGCGAAGCACCGTCAAAATGAATCTTCCAACATAGCATGGCTTGTTCCACAGAGAGGATTTACTCATCTAGAAAATCAGTATCTAGATATTTCTCTGCAAGGGATGGATGGGTAGTATGAAAGTCTATTTGTGCCTGACCCTTGAAAACTTTCCGAGGAAAAAACATGATGTAGAACTATTGAAGGATAACTTCCCATCGAGATACATAGACTATAAATATGTGGAGGCTTAAAAATTACATTATAAAATCCAAATGGGTATCTAGATATATCTCATGGTGCTAAAAGTAAAGTTGAAACTTCTAGACCGTGAACACCAGTGCAAGGAAACTCCTCTCAATAGAGGAATATCTAGTCTATGTATCGAGCATCATACAGATGGGAAAGTATAAACTATTATCCAACCCCAATTTTTTTGAGTGAGAAGGGAATAATGGGCTCTTTCTTGGGTGGTCACATAAAGTACTAACATATTTCAGAATAATGGTGTCATAAAAAATATAGGCTATAATAGGTACAACATGATCTCTTCAAAAGCGGCATGAAACACCAGATCCAACTAGTACTAAACACCTTTTTCAATGATCCGGGAAAAGCTCTTACACTTTCCAGCAAGATTCAAAATGAATTTGTGTATGTATGATAAGTGGACATGAAAACATCAGAGCTCTTGATAGTTACTTGGAGGAGGCATCTCACTGATAAACTTGATATTTTCTGGATTGATATTGATGCCTCTATATTTGATAACAAAGATGAAAAAAATCAATAGGTAACCCTAAAGGAACTCTTCAAGGGGTTCATCTTCATATGGTGGGAGAGGATGAATCCAATCACCTTTTCAAGGTCTCTGATATGGTCATGATGCTGGTGAGATTTGACCACAAAATCATCCACATATCCTTCCACTATGGTACTAAGGATTAGTTTGAAATTGCGGTGCATGGCACGCTGATTGTTGAAACTATCATTCTTCAACCCAAAAGCCATTAAATGATATAAAAATTTATTGTGTGGTGCTCTAAAGGTATCATTCTCTTCCTGATTGCGATCCATTTTTATTTTATTATATGTGGAATACCCGTCTATGAAGGAGAGATATTGGAATCTATTGGTGGTGTCGATCAACAGCTCTGTCATATGAAGTGGAATGTCATCCTTCGGACAGTTATGGTTCATATCCTAGAAGATTATGCAGACTCTGGTTTTTCTATCTTCTTCCTAACTATAAAAATGTTGGCTAGTCATTTCTTGGTACTAGGCTTCCTGTAAAAAGATGGATTTAATGATCTTAACAACATCATCCTAGACAGAGGCAATGTGAGAAGGGTGAACCTTTCTAGGAGGCTATTTAAACCCGAGACGGTTTATTAGAAGAACAAGGCTAGGGATGGAAAACTGAGAATCTATTCCAAGAATCTCATCATATAACTAGGAAAATACATCTTGATACAGCTTCAAGAAATCCACATATCTCTCTTGTTTTTCTATAGGAATATTTTTGTTGACCAGTGTTGGCCATAGATTAGTCTCAGTACATAGGTTCACATATACCAACTCATCATCGGTGGTGGATAAACCTTCATAAAATATTATAGGACAATCTTCTAAATATGCTTTATCATCCATAGAGGGAGGATCATCAGTAGAGGTAAATTATTCTGTGTTGGCTGATCCTGATGGAATGCTAGTGCCAACCTGAGTGGGGTTGAGATCTTTGATGAACTCAGTGTTGGGCCTACTGTTTGGTCTTAGTGTCATGCATTGATTGTCCAGGAGCACTGTAATGAACATTATGGAGACTTTTATACCAATGGATCCACAAATTATGTCATCATCTGGGGTCGTCAGGAGGGCCTTCCTAGCACTCTTCATCACCGGGTACAAAGTAAGGGTCCACTTACTCAATGATATTCACTAAGGCATACTCTTTATAGTCACTTGAAGATTTTTCCATTGTTCATCTGATTCTATGGGTAATCCCCATATATGAGGGAATCAAATCACTAAGAGTATGAGATGTTTTTGGTACCAATAGAGGGCATTTTATTCCTTTTAATTGTCAATGCTTGATCTCTTGATAGGGTGAAGGATGAAATGTCGAAAAATATGTAGTAAATGAAAGTAGCATAGAGACTTCATAAGGCTTGGGATAATTTAAATGTGGATGGATAATACTATGTTCATTGGTTACGACCCTCCATGCTATCCAGTCATCATACTTTTGAGTCTCACTTCTAGAATCTTTCATCCATTCACCCTGATTTTCACTGTCATGCTTTACAAACACACATGCAACTTCTGTCAGGGATAGAACCAATCAGAATATGTTGTTATCATTATTGTATTATATCTATTCATCTAACTAATAGAAATTTTGGGGGTATTCCCAAGTAACTGGTGATAAGGGAAATATTTGTGGTGATCAATACAATATTCCTCTTTGGGCCTTCTACATTTTGGAAGCTGAAGGGTTCCCTAATCCATGGCACTCCAAAAATAGCCAAGTACATGAGCCTAATTGAAGGATTTGTTCTAGTATCTTCAATCTATGAAAGAGGATCTGCGAGCCTAGACCTAGTGAGGTTTTGGAATATCTTGACGGGGATGTTGAACTTTGTTTTCTCACCTTGGCAGTGGTGGTACATTACGTGGTGGCACCTAAGGATTCAGAGAAGGGCAATTCTAAGCTGAAGGCTGATCTTTAGGGGGTTTCCCTGGATGAGGCTATAGGTTTCACTATGTGTGTAAAAATTCCATCTCTCTAGGTGCATCTATTATTGAATCATCAATGATTTAGGCCTTGGAAACACTTGTTTTGGGAGTTATGGGAGGCAACGAGCATTTCTATTTGGCTTGTTGTAATGATTCCCTGAGACATTGATCTTTGTTAGAGAAATCCCAATATCCTCCTAAGAAATTTGGGAGGATTAGAAAAGATACCAGTTTAGTCTTGACATTCCCTATGCACATAATTAGTCATTGTTCATAGGTTAGAGGCATATCGTGTGAATATGTGATGCCCTTCCACCTAGTGATAATGTCTACTCTCTCATTTATCCTTTTTGTGTACATGAATTTTTCATTAAACGTACTATTTAGGGTGGTGGAACTAAAATGGTAGAGAAAAATCTTATAATGATCATCCCAACTAGCTATAGATCCTATGGGAAACTAGTTTTACAAGAGAAACGATGGCCCTTCCAGTTAATGTAGGAAACACCGGATCATAGAAGCTTCCTACTATGTTCGAGTTCCCAGTTTGGGGCCACACCAGGAAATAAAGTGGTCCATATATTTTAGTGCATCCTCCAACCATTTTAAAGGGTATATGTTATGATTTTCAAAACCCAGGGGTGCTATCATGTCATCTACCCATGTCGGATGTGGTTTACCATCAGGTGAGATTCCCACCTACTGATTTTCCAGATACTTGAGGTGAGCAATAAGAGTAGACATCGGAACATCCTATTGAAAATTCTTATCATGACAAGGGTCCCTATCCGCCAATGAAATGGTAGGTTCTTCAACATGATATGTTGGCAGAGAGGGTAGTGGAGTTGCTAGACGGACAACCCGAGGTGCCACTAGAGGAGCCTATAGAGAGCGGCCGATGGAACTCACAGAGCAGCCATTGGACCCTATGCCAGGTCCTAATTTGGATTCTCATTAATATTAGGTGGATTTGGAGATGTATATCATGGTCACTTTTGATAAACAATGACCTCTAACCAATCTATATGGTATGATTTATCAGGATCACCTAGGGGAAATTCACAGGGGGGGAGCTGTTCTTGCCCCTCCTACCCCAGTAGAGGGTTACCATAATACAGTTTTCATTTCACCATGTGTTTTATAAGGATTTAATCAACAATATTAATCTGTTCTGTGACATGCTTACATAATTCATCCTTCAGAGGATCGTCCTCCACATTATGCTTCGAACCTGATAGTCTAGGGTGTTTGATGGTCCCATCACACTCTTTACCCTTGTTGGGGTCTCAATCTAGATGCAATGACTTAGAAGTCTTTAGAAGGCCAAGAATATTCCATTTTTGAGATTGTGGACTCTTGTAAGGTGTTCATGGTGTTTTATTACACTAGTTGGATAATCCCCTTCACTAGACCCTATGATGATGCCCCCTTCTAGGTATATATTAGGAACAACCATGTTCACTATGATGATGTCTGAAGACATATCCTCAATATCACTAGGTGAACCAGGTTGGAGAAGGATTGGATTGAACTGAAGGGAATCATACATCCCCCATCCATGGATCTGTTCATGTGGGGAATCCTCCATAATAACGTTGTGGATCACTATAAAGGTTTGAATGAATCTTTGTTGGATGGTTCATCAATATCCAAGTGATGCATAGTGTTGATCCATAGGGAGTTTTTCCATCTCAACCAAGTGGTACTATTGGACAATGTCATTGAATTTTCCATGGCCCTTGGGATAAACTGACCATCGATGATGGGGATGAAAATTCATAATTCATGTGGTTCTGAGGAAGCATACAATCTAATCATATGTGAGGGACTCTAGGATATTGAATCTTAAATTCACAATCAGACAAAAAATCTCGAGGAGATGGTCCAGTATGAGAATATACCAAAAATTTCATCGCATTAACACAGGATCCAGACCATGTTTTCCCCATTCATTGACATGGTCAGATTGAGGGACTAGTAACAGCACTGATGTAGACCATTTCGATGGTGGACTGGCTGGTGGAGAGTATGGTGTGTGAGACAACAATCCACTACATCTCATGATGTCTTTTGGAGAATTAAATGGATGTATCACCACATCCATGTAAGATGGGGTATTGACCTCTGCTTCATACACAAGGGGAGTGGTCATTTGTGGCGGATCAGGCTGGTTCTTGTCACTGACTAGTCCCCATAACAAATCATTGTGATCTTTCATCTATGTAGAGAATGATCCTAGTGATGATAGGACGAATAGTATTGCAGAAACCTATAATAGAGCCAAATATTCCTCCTCTTGTATGTATTTATGAAGGGATTTAGGGATCTGGTGCATCTCGCCTTCCGGGAGAATAAAGATGATACACCTACTTCCTATCCCAGTCCCCGACATAGAGGATCGGGGTGAATATTCCATCATTGAATCACACAACCCTTCATATTTTGGAAAGCATACTAGTATGACTGGGAATCGAGGTTTCACAGGGTTCTTCTTATATCAATGTTGACCCTCCCCTTTTTCCCCAGTATGGTTCTTCAAAGCATGGTATATCTTTGACACGAGAATGTCCTATGTTTTGAAAATTTGGTGTGTAGGGAGAACTTGGGAAGATGTCGAATGGAACACGTGGAGGACCTCCATGTTTGAGAGTGTGAGTGTAGGGAGTACCTCTACTAGAGATGGTACACACATGGGGAGCTCCTCCATGGTGGTAGTCCTTACATGGGGAGGAGGTTCACATTAGTCAGCTTTGGTAGCTATGATATGAGGAGGGTCTTCATATTGAACACATTAGATATGAGGGAGAAATATGTGTCTAATATCGATGAAGTGGGGAGGACTTATGTGCTGGTGGGTAATAGGGTGAGGAGGACCTTCACATTGATAACTTGTTAGGTGAGGTAAATTTTCATGCCAATGATCATGAGAATGAAGAAGATGTTTGTGATGCATGTCATCAGGATGGCGAAAACCTCTGCTTGGACTGATGATGGTAGTGTGGGGAGGACCTCTATACTAAACATGGGTCATGGGAGGACCTCCACTCTGGTTGGGGGTGGTACAAGGAAGACCTAGGTGGCTAATAAAACACATAAATGGTTTATCTGGCCACTAAATACGTAGAAGAGGATTCCCCCTAGAGTTTATACTCTGGAGTATGCACCCAACATTCATTTCTGGTTAGTCGAGTTAGGGTCAGCTGAGCAGGGGTATGGAACACATGCACCATGGTCTTCAGGACCAGTTCATGGTTTTTTCATGGCCTAGAAAGATCCCTTCTTGGTGGATCCCTAGTAGAAGTAGAAACTAGGATGACATGGAAATCATATACCTCATCTACGTAGGAATAGACTCAACAGATAATTCTTGAAAGAGGCTCCCAAAATGATTAAAGATCGAAGTGGGGAGTAGTGATTCACTGTGCGGCCCATGGGGTCGGTGGCATTGGTGGGGCATAGAATCCTCCAAATCTTGATGGGCTATATCCATCGTCAGTATGAACCCCTACTTTTCAATCATTGAACAATAGAGTTAATCACCCACAATTGAATAAATACATATGGTGATATTGGTTGTGGGAACCTAGTAACTCTGGTCGTAAGTGTTGTCATAGAAGAGGTGAAGCCATGTGGGATTTCACCATTTGTATTTACCCTAACCTACGTCTATGGGTGGGATGCGATTGGTTTCCCATAGTTGTAGCTTGATTCATATAATGTATGATGATTGTTCCATCAATTCATATATTAGGAAATAAATTCCCAGGGCCCCAACACCATTCATTCTTACATGGATGGATAGAAATATCAAGGCCAACAACGTCATAAACTAGGATTCCCAATTATTAACTTCTCCAAATCCTATTAAATATAATACCATGCCTACTATTTTCATGGAAGGACCTATCACCATATTTCTAGATCCGGTGACATTCTTATCTCTTAATTCTGCAAAACCTATTAATCCCCATATTAAAGAGAAAAATCTAATGTCACGTTCACCATTTCTATTTTTGATGCTTTTTCCAGGGTGTACATCAACTGGGGGATGCGGTGATTATTTCCCCACATTCCCTCTTTCTAAAGATTGGAATAATTCCTCATTCTATGAGAGATTTTTTCTACTCGATCGAAATGGGATAATGGGATTTCAGTTTCTCCTTCTGTGGATTCCCCCTCATAATTCATCCCCTAGACTGAGTCTCCCATAATGATTAAGAAATTGTTCGTGAAACTCCATTAGGTTCCATGTCATTGTGGATGCTAGTTAATTACACTACTTCTATCATGAAATTCCTAGTGTAATCAGGCCAGGAAAACAACCTTCAGTTATGAGATTAGTCATGTTAGGGAATAGTTGGATGGTCTAGATGCTAAAACCCTAGTAAACCTACATTTTCCCTTATCAATGGGATTCAAGAGGGTGAAAAATCTTGAGTCATCCCATGTCAAATTTGAAGAATTATATGCACGGGGAATGTCTCTGCGAATTTCCTCAACTTCCTATGTTTAACATGGGGCATGACATGAGTTTAACATCTATAAGAGATGGATCAAACTGATCAGAACACTAATGAGAGTTGATCAGCTGGGTACATGCCTAAGAAGGATCACCTAGAATGTTTGTTGGATGAATGGGTCATAACGATCATTAAAGAAAAACCCAGGGTATCATGCCCTTGAAAATGGGAGGTTTCACACCATGAAGACTCATTTGGACACCATAATGTGTGAATCAGGGAGGAAGAGGGTAGAATGCCCTTTAAAATCGGAGGTTTCATACCATGAAGACTCATTTGGACACCTTAATGTGTGCATCAGGGAGGAAGATGGGTCCACAGAAAGGGGACACTATGGTTTACCATTGGATGGGATTTGACCCAAAAGAGGATTCCTACATACTCGAGAGGTATCAAAACCCACATATATTGAATGGTTACGTCATGGGATCGGGGTGTACACAATGGACAAAAAAAAGAAGCGTGTTAGGGATTATGCATGTTTAGAGGTCCAGGTGCTAAAAAGAGTGATGAGGTGAATGGGGATTACAAATGGATAGATGCCCATATGGATGGAATGATTTCATCAGGATGTGATGGACTAAGTAAAACTAGGATGGATACAAATGATGTGTCAAAGGATGTAATAAAAGAGGATGGAACCAAGAACTTGTGTGAATTTTTTTTATTGGGATTAAACCTCAAAGAGGTTTTATATGAATCTCCAATGTAGGGAATAAATTTCCACATAGTTTTCAAATGGGGAAATGAGTCACCTGAGGATGCGGCCTGTGAGAATAAATGCATGGATGGGGGCTCGAATGAAATGGAACCAACAGGGTAAGGTATGATCCTCCTGATACACAAAGGATTGAGGGATAGATTAGGATGGGACTTTGGAAATCGGCTCAAACCTCAATGAGGTTTCCTACGTAACATGCTCAAAATCACAATGGTCATTGTCAATATAGTTTAGATATGGGGGAATTGAATCAGAGTGTACATAATGGAAAATAACCACGAGACATTCTTGGGGATTACACGTGGTTAGTTTCCAATCCAAATAGGGACACTCTTGTTTAAAGGATTATGGATTGAGTGTGGTAATTATACACTGAGACAACCCATGAACTAGTCTGACGCCATTGAGGGGTGGACTAAGGATATGGTTCCCAACAAAGGGGGCACAAAATTTTATATGATTTTTCAGTTTATACTCAGGGAGGCTTCCTACATACCCTTTCTAGGATTCAAGGATTAAAACCCCTGTATTTTGAAAGAATACAGTTTACCATCATGCAGGATGAAAGTGGGATACAGTTTAATGTCATTTGAGATGATGGTGAACCTACGTGAAGTTGTGGGGGCTGATGGATGATGGTATTGAACCTCAAGGAGACATCCTATATACATTTCTTAAAAATGATCATGGATCAAAGTCCATGTATTTTAGTATAATGGTTCATGAGGACTAAACATGGTTAGTTGCCCAAAAAGGGATGTCGTGGTCGATGCTGACTCTAATCTCACATGAGATATGTTTGGTGTGAGAAACAAGAGGTATATATGGAGATAGAGATTTTATTTCAAGAGATACGAGCACTAATGGTTATGAGGGGCTTATGCATGGCTAGTATTCTAAAGAAGAAATTGGTTCTTACTATGAGAAGGAAACCCAAGTAGGGTTTCAAATGTATGAGGAGGATAAGACCACAGTACAAAAACCACACTATCAAGGGGTGTTGAGACTTATTCTAGGGCTTCCATGGGCACAAATGGTTATAAAGAATAGTAAAAGAGGAGGATTGGTAGGGCGCTATTGGACATCCCCTTCACGAACCTATCAGGGATTCTCACTTATTCATTGATCATAGTTTTACATCAGGTGTTGAGGAATAAGGATTTACTGGCTATATAACATCCTAAATCTAGAATGATGGGGAATTGTTCCTCACCCCTATGACATTCATAACTGGCGCACATTATCCCCTAGTAAAATGAGGGCACCAAAAATGAAGTGGATTAACAGGGTTGTGGAGTGATCCATTAAAGGGTCTAGATTAGCATGGAAATGTGAAGAAGCAATATCTGTTACTGTGCCTATGCAAATAAGCCTTAGGCAGATCAACGTAAAATTTAATACAACTTGGGGAACAATGAAATCACTATGTACTTTCCAAGAGGGTTGCACATAATAGGAGTCCAAGAAACTGAAAGCCTCACATAGTGCATCTATAGGAAGCTCTAGTTCTTCATGTGGTGAAGGGTATTTGTGAAGGTGGGTTCTTAATAGAGCATAGTGACCCATCCTAGGCATGGATTCGTCGTGTTCTTGGAGGATTCATTGTGAAGACTGAGTACTTCACAATGTTCCAAGTACCTGAAATTTTCTACATGATTTGGGATGGACAAAAGGCTTTTTGAAGTGAATACCCACTTGGATCAGTGGTAAAATGGAGCAAGGGGAATGTTTGTTTTTCAAAGTTCAAGTACCTTATATGATTCATTTTCTTAATGAATCATAGAGTAGAAGATGCTTTGTGATTTGAGAGTTCAAAAGGTGAAATTCTAGACTTCCAATCATTTGGGGTGAGGGGAGATGGCTTTTTATCGACTCCATGGGGGCACGATGTGATGAGGGTGTTCCCTAAATCAATTCAAACTTCGTAACCCAAGGTTGACCCTTCATGTTTCTCAGAGTTGTAGAGGAGTCTATCACTCCCTCTATGGTGGATGTAGAGGCTCCTATCTCTCATCATGTTGCTCAAACATGCGTAGGAGTTCGTTGCTTCCACTATGATAGTTTTAGAGGCTCCTAACTATCATAAAGTTCCTCTGAGTCATATAGGAGTCTATCACTTCCCCCACAGTTGTCAAAGGGGATGGATCTCGGAAGCTTCACAGCTTTTTGGCACTGGAGTCTTTTTGGAGGTGCTTTGCAGGAATCCCTTTTTGGAAATGTTTCTTGTTCCTTTTCTAATTTTTTTTCAAGGATCAGATTTTGGCGCCAAAAACGAGTTCTAGATCGGGTCAGTCAAGAAAATTTTCATTGATATAAATACACTAAAGGATAGAACTTTCAATCTTGTTGTATAAATTATTTATGAATGTAGAGACCCAAAGCTTGACGTACATGGACATTAAAATACTTTTGCAGAATACTTATAATAAAAACAAACACTCAAGGACCGTAATAGTTTAGTGTCTTTAGAAACGTGGAATATAAACTTCTAATCATGTTGAAAGATCTTCAACATCTCCCATAACGATCTTCCCCTTTTAGATTCCTTACCTAAAACCTTTATTTTAGTCCTAGGGGAAAATAAAACATAAAAAGTGTGAGCTCAAATGCTCAGTAAGGTTAGGTATGGAGAAAATAAAAGAAACCATGTACATTAGAACTTAAAAACTTGAACATAATGTTTAAACATCAATATCTTGAGCAATGACATAAAACTTGGCAGTACATAAGGAATAGATCATAATGGAACAACAATAATGATAAAATAGCATGGGAATAAATCTTGTAATTGTGGCAAAACATTAAGCACATGATATTATTTTCATAGTAGACAAGGCATTGCTGCCAAGACCATCTTAGTGGACAAAGTCCCTTATTGAACCGGGTTTACTTGTCATTCCAGCCCTGTATTAGTGAACCAGATTTACTTGTCGTTCCAGTCATGTCTATATCATGAGATATAAATCGTTACCAAATGCATTGGAGGGAGATATAGGTCCCACCCACCTCATAATGAAATCATTCTTATGTGTGCCACAACATAAACATAAAGCATTCATCCTAATCCAAATAATAGAATGGGTTTCATAAACATCATCCCATCATAACATAGTCCATATAAAACAAATGGATATCATTTCATCATTAGAAAAGTGAAACTATGTAAATCATAGAGACATTATACCTGAAACATACACATATGAAATAATTTCATCTTAGATAAAAAATGATTTTGATAAAATACTTAAAATGATTTCTTGAGGAAAATATCATTTCTATTTCAAAATCATTTTATTTTCACGAAATGCCATGAAATATTAAAAGGAAATTATTTTGTTAAAAATATTTATGAAATCTTGTAGAAGAAGCTTCATGAAAATTCGGCGTTATGAAACCGTAAAAAAATCTGTTCATGTCGTATAAGTTAAAAAAACATGTTTCTCATACTTTTGCCGGAAAAGTCAAAAAATACCTCGTATGGTAATAAAAAGAAAGATTACATACATACCATGTATTAAAAGTCAAAAATCTGTAAAAATGACTTTAAACATACATGAAATCAGTTTTAGAAAACTTGGACATGGATGATAACAATAACCCCAGTAAATACTTACAAATAAACAATCTTAGAAAAGGACGAGATTGGAATAATTAACCTATTAGAAGATCTTTTTGTAAATAAAATAGATCACTTATATGTATTTTCTATAAGGTCACATAATGAAATTATAAATACATGATAATATACAAAAATTCATTTCTCACATGATCAACAAATGACATAAACAAGAAAGAGAAGATCCACCCAATGAACAGAAATTGGGTTAAGAAGTTCGCATACCTCGTGTCCGACTTGACTCGACCGTTTTTTAATCTCATGAATAATAAACTAAAGTAAATTTATAATTGATTAAGAACATTATTCAAGTTTATTATTCCTTTTATATCACTTATTACCTTATTATAAACATTATGTAACCATTAAAGTTAATAACGTTCGTTTTGTCGAAATTTGTTAGTTGAGTCAAAATGGAGTTCTTATAATTTCATGTTGTTCATGTGGTCAATGGTTCATTATATCCAGAATTATATTCAATATTTATATATCATATAAATCATATATATCCATAATATACATATATTTATAATATTACATAACATATGGTGGTAAGAAATGAAATGCACCGTTCATTGAGACGGTAAGTCGTACGTACGCATGAACGCTACTTTCATTTCTATTTCTTATTTTAATGGAATTAAAACATAATTATACATAGGTATATTATAATTCCAGTATAATATAATATATAATATCATTAACAACATCATTTATACATCCCACGTAAGGCATTAATGAATCACATCACTTTGAGGGGGTGGTAGTCCGCACTTCCTCAAATTAGATTATCGTATTTACCCACTATGGAAACCAAAAAAGGTTGATATAATTGGGAATTAAGAATCATAAGGATATCATAAACATAATATATATCATATATAAATATAGTTCCATCAAAATGGCCCCCATGAGATGCGGTAGGAGAAAATCGAACAATCATCGTTTCGTCAGGCATTAGTTTTCCATCCACATAATCATTATGTTCCTCATCCATTAAGTGGTGGTATGTGTAAGTGTAGTTCGAATAATTCACATAAAAACATCCTATTATATTGATGATACTCTTTTTTTTACAAAATAAAGGATTAAAAAGAGTTTAGGGTTGGAGAAGTAGAATAAAAGAAAACCATTTAAGAGAAACAGTTACCTTTAATTTGTGTAACTTCCTTTGGTTTGAACCAAAGGACTTCTTGATGTGCCTTCTGCCTAAGTTAAGGATTCTAGGGGGAGGATAGGGATGTAGGTAGATTAATTGGGTAGAGGCTGGATGAGCCAAATGGCTTGAGAGGTGTGATGAATTTGATAGAAATGGTCTCCTTTTATAAGGGGGAGGAGAGGCTCTTTTGGAAATTGTGAAAATATTATTATATTATAAACGTATCTTCAGTTTCAGAATGTCCAAAAATCATTAAATATTTAAATAAGATTACTCATGGTCTAAATAAAATCATCCAATCAGAATTGGAAATGTTTTGGATAATATTTTAATCATTATAATCGTATTTATTTAAATAATTTATTAATGAGGTAAATTCTGCATCATTATTGTGTCATAAATAATTTAATTTATTTGTGGTCTAAAAATTATAAAAAAAACTACCAACATGTAGGAAATATTTTTTTCTTTCCAATGAATATTTATAGTCAAAAAGATAAATCATATAACCCCTTATAAAAATTAATTACTAAAATATTTTTGTTAATGTCAATTTTGTATTTACATTAAATTAATTAATCCAAATTGTCATTATCACTACCAAGTGGCTCAATGGGGTCCCAAAATCGAGCTAAGGATGCCCATGGTCGTCCACTGCTCCTCCAATAATTTTAGGATAAGTTTCAAGGTAATTTTGAATTATTATAATATCATTTTAACCTTGAATTGCCCTATTTACCTTTAACCGCATTAAATAAAAGTCAAAAGTTACTATTCACCAAAAATTATTTTGATCATATTGAAAAACATTTTACTTCTTGATAACAACCATGTATGTCATATTTTTGGAATTCAATTCATATAAGTGGTAAAATTTCATTTAAATGAAAGAGTCAGTTTTTTAACTACCACCAAGTGCTTTCACCATTCATCAAAAACTGAAGTTTTTCAGAAAAATACCAAAAATTCAGCCTAATCTATATTTGATGTTTCTAATTAAAAAATGATGTCTATTTTTTAAAATTAAAAAAATAGAAGTGGATTTAATTAATTTTAAAATTAATTCCTGTTATCAAAACAAAAAGCATGTTTTTAAGAAACAATAACTATCAAAAGATCGACACTTGTTTATATCCAAATTCAATGTGAAGTTAATTCCAATGACCAACATTGGACTAAATGGTAAAAATATATTCTAATTACACTTTAAATACAATTAAAAAGATAAAATAATGATATAAATTATTGTGATGAAAAAAGTTATTTTTAATTAAAATATAGCGTTTTTTACTATTCATTAAAATATGAAAGTTATCCGAATGATATGAAAAATTTATCCAAAGAAAATTTTTATATCCTGATTCCAAAGAATAATTTTATTTTTTATATTGAACTTATAAGCATGTCAAAACTAGATTTAAAGTGGGTGTGCCATCAAAAGGCGGCAAAACTGCAACTTGTGAAAATATACATATTTTACCCAAAAAATATATTTTGTTCTCATACTATGTTCTATAATATGTGTAGGATGAATTAGAATGTTATAAAATTCAAAATTTATTTTTTAACATCTTGATCCTGGGTGCCACTCAATGGGTGCCCCGAACGCGGTTCGCCACGTAACCTCAAGCGCATTTCCCCAAACGCCAGAAGCTGCCGACTAGCAGCAAGGGCCTAGGTCTAATAGTGGGAAAACTATGCCCTCATTTGGAAAAGTATAGCGTAGCGGAATGAAATAAAACATACAATGAAGCAGAAGCAAATAACCATACATAACTGAAATAAAATACTACAATAGATATAACCAACAAGTATATAAATGATGATGCAACATGCCTCAATTGTAAGAAAATAGCTAGAACATGTTACACAATCAATACAATACAGCTGAAGTACAAGTACAGAAAACAAAACAGAACAACCAGTGGCATCGCGAGCCAATGCTCGGTCCCAAGCTCTCCTACACCCCAACAGCAATAAAGTACCTATATAAGGTTACTTGCCCTTATCCACACCTACATAAACGTATTCAGTTTGGGCCAAAAAGCATGACCCAAACAGGGTGTGAGAAATTATTCCCAGTAGGCACCCACCAAAGGCCCGTTCTCAACTTTGTGTAACATGCAGCAACAGTGTGTAATAGTAAATGCAATAAACTAAGCAGTACTAAAATGTAACTAAGTACCAGTTATATATCCATTTTATAATCCATTTAATCATTTGTTATCAAGAAACCACCACAGTGAATTTCTATTTAAGAAGTCGGCATCCTCAGACTAGAAAAAACCTACCCTTATGTAATCAAAATCGAACCTAGAGGTATTGCCCTCAGGCGTGACAGAAATTTCCCTCAAGCATAGGAAGTGTCACCCTCGGGCACATAAGTCACAGCCCTCCGGCACGAAAGGTATCCCTCAGGAAAAATAGTATATTCCCCTCAGGGTAATACAGTCACACCCTCAGGCTATAATAAAACATTACCCTCATGCATAAGTAACCGGTCCATTCCCAATATATAATCATGAAATTCACATACAATTCCTCTCAAGGAAAAATAATTGCATAATATAAACATGGAATACCCTCGGGTATCCTGGCCAAATGGCTAAACATAGGAATGCACCCCCGGGGTGGTCCTGGATCCAAGAAGTGATCCCACACAGCATGTTCACAATTTTTATTAATTACCTATACAATTCAAGGTATTTAAAATAGACACGGCCACAGCCACACGACACCCCAAATATGTTTTTTTGGCACTAAAAACGCACAAAATGCACAACAGTAATACACGCCAAGCCACCTACCAAAAACGCCAATGAGTGGTATATGTGAACGCCGATTCCTGAAATGCCTAAGAACGATGTAGATCTGAGGTAAGAAAAATTTCATTCAACCTCAAATAACTCATGTGAGGGAAATAATTGGTAAGAACCACACCAGGAGAAGAGAGGGCTTATTCGCGCGGTTCCAACAAGATCGTCCGAGGTGGAAACATATTCTCGATGCTCGATCAATTGATCTACATAGATCTGGCCTTCCTCCCGAGATCCTTCCTTCGGTTTTAAACCTTCCTTGTGAACAGGAGAGGCTACTACTGATTTAAGAAAAAAAAAACAAAATACACGGCGTGTACTTCCAAGTACACAGTGTGTTCTTCCTTCATTTAATTGTTCATCTGGTGGCACCGCCACACTGTTCATCTGTCGACAGGAGTACACAGCATATACTCTTGAGTACAAGGCATGTACTACTGCCCAGCTAGCAGCTGCTCCACCGCCTTACTGTTTTGGCCTTCCAACAGACTACACGATGTGTAAAGGACCACTACAGGGCGTGTAGTGGGTTCTTACACCCTTCATCACCGAGATGTCTACACACCCCATATACTCATCCCACACGGCCAAAAGTACATAGTGTGTGGAAAATTACACGGTGTGTAGTTCCAAAATTTAGGATTTTTCCTCGTTTTCCATATTTTCTCAAAACCACTTAAGGAAAAGAAAAAAGAAAATGCTCGTACCTCAAAAAAAGAACCGAGTTCTAACAAACATCCCCCCTAATAGCAATTTGTCCACGAATTTCCCTTCCAAGGGTGGTGAAGATATAGCTTAGAACAGCTCTGGCCACTGAGCCCGTACATCAGTTTCCCTCTCCCAGGTTTTGTCCTGCACTTGACCATGCTGCCATAGCACCCATATGAGAGGAACTAACTGGCCTCGGAGAACCTTTGTGCTCTTGTCAACGATACAGATCAGATGCTCCTCAAAGGACACATCTGCTTCTAGCTCAACCTCCTCAGGCTGAAAGATGTGAGATGGGTCTGAATGATAGGGACGTAACTGAGACACGTGGAAGACGTCAGGCATGGCTTGGTACCACTGCGGTAACTGCAGCCGATAGGCAACCAGCCCGAATCACTCTAGAATATCGAATGGCACCACATACCTCGGTGAAAACTTACCCTGCCTCCTGATCCGCTTATGTCCCAGCATCAGAAAAACACGTAGAAAAACCTGATCCCTGACCACGAACTCCAAAGGTCGTCTGCGGCGATTAGCATAAGACTTCTGACAAGACTACGTGGTAGCCATCCGCTTCTGGATCAACTAGACATGCTCAGAAGACTCCTGCACGAGACATGGTCAATGTAAAGCTTCCTCACCTTCCTCTAACTAGTACAACAGTGATTGGCATGGTCTACTATATAAAGCCTTGTATGGTTCTATATCAATAGTCGCATGGATGTTATTGTTATAAGAAAACTCGACTAAGGGCATATGCTTCTCCCAAGAGCACCCAAAGTCTAGGACGCATGCACGAAGCATGTCCTCTAGCACATGTATTGTACGCTCTGACCGTCCATCTATCTGAGGGTGGAAAGTTGTGCTCAGAACCACCTGTGTACCAGCACCCTATGAAAACTCTGCTAGAAATGAGATGTAAAGCGGTCATCCCTTTTAGAAATGATATAATGAGGGACCACATGAAAACGTACGATATCTTTGATATACAGCCTTCTGAGATCGTCCACACCAAAGGTCTCCTTGATCGGCAAGAAGTGAGCTACCTTCGTGAGTCTGTCCACAACAACCCACACGGCGTCATTGCCATGAGGTGACCTCGACAACCCAGTCACGAAATCCATCGCGAAATCATCCCATTTCCAATATGGAATGGGTAACTGTTGTAAGAGTCCAGCTGGCCTCTATTACTCCGCCTTCACCTGCTAACAAGAGGAACACTAGTGACAAAACCAGCTACTTCTCTCTTCATACCTGGCCACCAATACTGATGCCTCAAGTCACGGTACATCTTGGTAACCCCGGGATGAACTGCCCAAGCTGAAGCATGAAACTCCTTCATCAGCTCCTCGCGTATATCCCCTGGAGCCCACACCCATCCATGGAAACGCATGATCTCATCATCGCCTATCATCCAACTAGGAGGGGATTCCTCACTTGTAACTGAATCCCGTAGAACTAGGCCTTCCGAGTTAGATAGTTGTCTCATCCTCACTCTATCCAGGAGGGTAGAAGTCACAGCTAAAGATTAAAGATAAGTTTTCCCCTGACTGTCGTGCACCTCCAAATGCATCTCAGAGAACAAAGAAATAAGCTTCCACTCACCACTGGCCTCCCACACTGACTATATCTGAATCTTCCTACACAGTTCATCAGCTACTGCATTACCTTTACAAAGTGTATAGTAATGCTCAAAATCAATGGACTGTAGGTACTCAACCAACCTTCTCTGCCTATGATTCAAGTCATGATGTGTAAAGTTATAAATGAGGCATTTGTGGTTGGTGAAAACTACAAAATGCTCTCCAAATAGATAATGTCTCCAATAGAGCAACTCATGAACAACTATAGCTAACTCGAGTTCATGCGTCGGGTAATTCCTCTCATTTTGCCTCAACTACGGAGACTTGTACGCCACCACTCAGTTTCCCTACATCAACACTTCTCCCAGCCTAATACCTGATGCATCACAGTACACTGTATAGATCTTCCCTTGCTTTGGGAGTATCAGGATCGGTGGTGATGTAAACCTTCCCTTCAGGTCATGAAAAGCTGCCTCGCAAGACTCTAACCAAACGAACGTCACACCCTTCATAGTCGGACTCGTCAATGGTTACTCTAAGTGGTAGAAGTCTTGTATGAAGCATCTGTAGTACCCAGCCAGCCCTAAGAAACTATGTATCTCAAACACGTTCTTAGGATGCTCCCAAGAAACTACTTCTCTCACCTTCTCTGGGTCTACTGCAACTCCTTCCTCTGAGATAATGTGATCAGGAAGTGAATCTGGTCCATCCAAAAGTGGAACTTTGAGAGCTTAGCATATAGTCGATGCTCTCTCAGTGTAATAAATATGATCTCAAGATGGTTGGCATGGTCATGTTGAGTGCGACAGTACACCAAGATGTCGTCCACGAATACTACCACCAAAGAGTCAAGATACGGATGGAACACTTGATTCATCAGATCCATGAAAACTACTGGCGCGTCTGTGAGTCCGAACGGCATAACCAATTACTCGTACAGACCATATCTGCTCCGAAAAGCTGTTAGCGGTATATCCAGTGGTCTCACGCATAGCTGATGATATCCTGACCTCAGGTAAATCTTCGAGAACACTCGTGCTCCATGAATCTGATCAAAAAGATCATCAATACTCAGAAAAGGATATCGGTTCATGACCTTCAACTGGTTCAACTTCTGATAATCCACAGAGAGTATGAGATTACCATCTCCCATCTTCGCAAAAAGGACCGGTGAACCCTAAGGAGAAGAACTGGGTTGGATAAATCCCTTTGACTTCAACTCCTCTAACTGCCTCTTGAGCTCTATAAACTCTGGTGTGACCATCCTATAAGGAGGAATAGACACCGGTGCTGCCCCTGCCACAAGCTCAATTGAGAAATCCACCTCTTGCTCCGGAGGTAGACCTGAAAAGTAGTCCGAGAAGACATCCCTGAAACGATCAACAACTAGAGGAAAATATTCCTAATAAGTCCCCTGGTCATCCAGATATAAGCTCGCAATCTGGGCTATGACTCCACCCCACCCATGATAATCTGGTCCATCTCGACTCGCCGGAACATCCCATTCGCCCTTGTATAGAAACTCTCCGCCCTCTGGTGACGTGAAACTCACCCTACGACGATAAGAGTCTACAAATGCTCTAAAGGGGACCAACTAGTCTATCCCAAGAATGATGTCATAAGCTGTCATCTCTAAAACATAGAGGTCCCAAATAAAGTGACACCCACCAACATCAAGGTGACACTCTCTGTACTGACGTACACCAACCGTTCTAGTCCCCAACGGAGTTTCTAGAATCATGATATCAGAAGAAGAAGAAACACAGATCCCAAGGCTCTCCACAACAGGTAGAGATATGAAACTATGTGTAACAGCCGTATCGAAAAGTACTGAAAATAAAACAGAAGCTACTAGAATAGTACCTCTGTCTGTAGAAGGGCCAGGATCCTGCTCATACTGGGTTTGTTGCATTGCATATGCCTGCCCAGTGTCGCGGCCCTGGGACACAACCTGACTACCCTGAGCTATCCCACCATGTTGCCTCTGAGATCCTACTTTTTGGATACCACGACCATGACCACCATCTCTGCCTACATGCCCTGATGTATTCCAGTTCCCTAACAGGTAAGAATCCACTGGTCCTGCTCCCACACGTGGAGTCTACACAGAACCCCTCTCACTAGCCACTGGTGGAAACGCAGTACAAAAGAGATGCAGATGACCAATCTTGCCACAAGCTCGGCACTCCACTAGAACATGTGGACACTGCAGTTTCTTGTTCCCCTCCCTACCACACTAGTAGCACCTGATCAGGCCACCTAAAGAAACTGCCTGACTAGTACTTCCACCCTGAGTGAATTCCTTCTATCTGTTCTTGTTGCCAGCAAAATTAGTACCAGTAACTGGTGTTGAACCACCCTGGCCCACACCACTAGATTCCCACAGGTTCCTCTCTATAATCAGCACCTAATTCACAATATCATGTATTGTAGCCAACCTGAAGAAATTTACCAGTGCTCGGATATCATAACAAATACCATCCTCAAAACGTCTAGCTCCCAACGTCTCATCACACACCAGCATAGGTAAAAAATGATGAAGCTCGGTGAAACGAGCAGAATACTCTATCACCGACATAGCACACTGCTACAGATTCATGTCCTCTTGATCTCTATCTAATCTCAGCGTCTCTGGAAAGAAAAATTCATAGAAGGCTGCCTGGAAATCTTCCCATACCATTTCTTTGTGATGATCTGATTGGGTGGTAACATCCCACCACCTCTTGGTGGAATCACGCAGCATGTAAGTCGTAAGATTGACCCACCACTCCATAGGCATCTCCAGATGTTCGAAAATAGTCTACATTGACCCCAACTAAGACTCTGCAGCTTGTGGTCCACCATCCCTTGAGAACGTAGGTGGATGCTGCTGCTGGAAGTTTGCATCAACTCGACCATAGATGTGGCAGCCTTCGTTGCTCCCTAAAAGATCTGCATGAACCACAAAAAGCCCTCATAGAACTGTGCCTCCATGTCTGTGACTGGTATAACGGCTGGTGCCACATCTGGCTCTATTGGAGGATCAACTGGTATCCCATGGCCCACCACCTCCGGAGTATAATCGTCGTTGCTCTCCTGGAGAACAGCGTGCGGTCGTCTAGGCGGCATGAAACTACACGGTAAAAAACGCCTTATATTAAGATTTATCAAATTCTGAAAATGAAGGAACCACAAAGGGATCAAGAGGAAGAAGGCATTTCAAAATTTTCCAAACAAGACTACACAGCGTGTATACGGACTACACGACATGTACTTGACTTCCCTTCCCCCACCCGGGTCCTTCGACATGGCTAAGCCACTCGGCTACCATTGAACAAAAACTACATGGCATGTATATAATCCACCCGGTGTGTATGGTGTTATTTTCCAACTGCCTGTGTCGTCTGTGACACAGGTGACTACTCGGATTACAACTAAACAGCGTGTTACACCCACACACGACATGTACACCACCTCGTTTCCCAGGCACATGGCTAAGACCACACAGTCTGTCCTCGTACAAGACTCCACGGCATGTCCCAAAGGTACATGACGTGTTTAAGGAGAGGTGACATAGGCCTGTTTTGTTAGTTACATGGCCAAGTCCCCAGGTCACACTACACGGCGTGATCATCATTGACAAGGCGTGTTCTGTAAAAGAGTTCACTGACCTGTGTTGTTAGTTACACAGCCGGACACTGGGTCAACTCTACATGGCGTGTATATCATGTACACGGTGTGTTTTACCCAGGATCTTCCCTTCCCCGTGTCACCTCTCACACGGTTTGTGACACGGGAAGAGACTACACAGCGTGTACTCAGGGTACACGGTGTGTACTCAAAAAGATCATTTTTTTCTGAATAGAAGAGAATACACGACGTGTATGAAGTAATACGAGGAATTGATACTGGGTTTCTAGATAGTATACCTTAGAAACGTCCCCGGAACCCAGAAAATATCTAAAACCAACACCTAAGTGTCAAATTCCGATCCGTGGGGGCCTATAATCACCACAAATCAAAGTTTGACATCTTATCTGTGTTATAACAAAATAACCATTCAATGAGCCTCCAAATTCTGGTCACTGAGGGCCCATACTCCCCAAAGACCAATTTTTGGTGTTCATTCTATAAACATGATCAAATAAAATTACCCTATAACATAGTAGGTATTTTATTAAAGCAACTATCACAACAACATGCAATTTCTAATGCACCTACATGGCATGGAACTATGCATCCCATGTGATTTCAAGCATGTGCCTATATGATGAGTGAGACGGCACACCCTCATCTCATCTGGTTGTGACTAAATAGAACCCATAGATAAAGAATAAATAGCAAAATCAAAGTGTGTCACCCAATGGTGAAATCAAATCAACTATAAAATTTAAAAAATCAGAAAATTGAAAAATACGATGTAGACTATCGTTTACATGTACACGGGTTAGCTATGCTCGGGAATAGCTTATTACCAACTACTGTTCATCCTATACCTGACTAAAGCTCCAAATAGTAGGTCAAAGAAATGAACCTGCCCTCTGATACCACTTTGTAACGTCTCGAGCCCGGGTGCCACTCAACGGGTGCCCCGAACCCAGTTTTCCACGTGACCTCAAGAAAATTTCCCCAAACTCTAGAGGCTGGCGACTAGTAGCGAGGGCCTAGGCCTAATAGTGGAGAAACATTGCCATCATTTTTCAAAGAGTAGCACAGCGTAATGAAATAAAACATACAACGAACCGGAAGCGAATAACCATACAAAACCAAAATAAACTACTGCAATAGATATAACCAACAACTAGATAAAAGAATATGCAACATGCCTCAATTCAATGAAAACTACCAGAACACGTTACACTATCAATACAGTACAGCTGAAGTACAAGTACAGAAAACAAAACAAAGCAGCCAATGGCATCACGAGCCAATGCTCAGTCCCATGCTCTCCTACACCCTAGTAGCAATCAAGTACTTCTATAATGATCATTTCCCCTTTCCACACCTGCAGAAATGTAATCTTCTTAGGCCGAAAATCATGACCCAAATAGGGTGTGAGAAATAATTCCCAGTAGGCACCCACCAAAGGCCCATGCTCAACTGTGTGTAAACATGCAACAACAGTGTGCAGTAGTAAATGCAATAAACTAGAAGTAGTAAAAAGTAACTAACTAACAGTTATATTTCCATTTTATTATTCATTTAATCATTTGTTATCAAGAACCCACCATAGTGAATTTCTATGTAAGCAGTCAGCGTCCTCAGAGAAGAAAAACCTTACCCTTAGGTAATCTGAATCCAACCCGTAGGTATTTCCCTCAGGATAACAGAAATTTCCCTCAGGTGTAGGAAGTGTCTCCCTCAGGCACAGAAGTCACATCCCTCATGCATGAAAGGTTACCCTCAGGTGAAATAGTATGTTTCCCTCAAGCTAATACAGTCAGGCCCTCAGGATATAGTAAAACACTGCCCTCAGGCATAAGTAACTGGGCCATGCCCAACCTATAATCATGCAATTAACATACAATTCATCTCAAGGCAAAAGTAATTCATAATTTAAACATGGAATACCCTCGGTTATCCTAGCCAAATGGTTAAATAGAGGAACACACCCCCGGGTTGGTCCCAGATCCATGCAGCGATCCCACACAGCATTTTCACAATTTTTATTAATTACCTATACAATTCTAGGTATTTAAAATAGCCACAGCCTCAGCCACATGACACCCCAAATATGTGTTTGTGTAACTAAAAATGCACAAAACGCACAACAGTTGGAAAATAAACACCAAGCCACCTACCAAAAATGCCAACGAGCGGTATACACGAACACCTATTCCAGAAACGACCAAGAACGGCGTAGATATGAGGTAAGAAAACTTACATTAAATATCAAATAACTCTTGTTAGGGATATAATTGGTAAGAACCACACCAAGAGAAGAGAGGGCTTATCCGCGTGGTTCCAATGAGATCATCCAAGGTGGAAACGGATTCCAGACACTCAATCAGTTGATCTATGAAGATCTGGCCTTCCTCCCGAGCTCCATCCTCCGGTTCTAAACCTTCCCTGTGAACAGGGGAGACTACGTCCAATTTAAGCCAAAAAAAACAAAGTACACGGTGTGTACTACAAAGTACATGGTGTGTACTTCCTTCATTTAACTGTTCCTCTAGCGGCACTGCCACACTGTTCATCCATCGACATGAGTACACGACTTGTACTCCTGAGTACACAGCGTGTACCGCTGCCCAGCTGGAGGCTGCTCTACTGCCTTACTGTTTTGGCTTGCCGATTGACTACACGATGTGTAATGGACCACTACACAGTGTGTAGTCAGTTCCTACACCTTTCATCGTCGACATGGCTACATGCCCTGTGTACTCATCCCACACAGCCAAAAGTACATGACGTGTTGAAAAGTGTACAACGTGTAGTTCCAAAATTTAGGATTTTTCCTCATTTTCCATATTTTCTCAAAACCACTTAAGGAAAAGGGAAAAGAAGAAGCTCATACCTCAAAAAAAGAACCGAGTTCTTACATAGTTGATAATATTCGTAATGACTAGTTCATAATAATATTTTAACCATATATCGTTGTTTAGTGAAACTTGGTACTGCATACAACACACACTATCGAGGAAGGTCACAATTGTGTGTAATGCAAGACAAGTAAGGGTTGCGTATTGTGAAAGACTCCTTCATTGTTTCGTATAATAGAATCCCACCATATTTCATTTATAAATTTAATATATATAAATATATACACTTAATGTTTAGTAGAATGGATACTATCAAACGAAAATGAAATTGTGTGTAACACAATAAAAGAATAGTGTTGCATATACTGCAAGCTAATACGATGTTGCGTATAGTGAAAGATAATCTTTGTGTAGCATATAACACAATATACCAAAGAAATTAAAGAGAATAATTATCATAAAATCTCGGGTTGTTACATTCTACACCCCTTAAAATGAATTTCACCCTCGAAATTCATCGCTGTTATAAATGGTTTGTTACTTGATAATTTATTTCATAGAAACCAACATTTTAAAAAGAAATACTAAAACATAATTTTAAAAAGTGATGTATGAAACATAACGGTTACCCAAATTAACTCACCCCTAGGTTTCCACATAAGAGATCACAGGTGAAAATATGGATATGGAGGAGAAATCTAACCATTAAGTTTTGATGGGGAGTGGTAGAGAACATGGATATGAAAATCCATTAATCAAAAAGCCATAAATTTGTGATGATATAAGGTACCATATAATTCATTAGATATTAGAGCACTAGGACAACATTTTAGGTTTTCAAGTTCATTTCCCAAATGTTGAAGAATTTTTCAATTAAAAGAAATACTTACTTGATTTTGGTACAATCTCAACGTTTCTCGTTCCTCGAACAATTTTCACTTTATCTCTAAAATAAATGAAGTTGAATTTGTCTTTCGTGAAGTGTTAGCAGATCATGTGATAGAATGAAAGGTCATTCCATCTGAATCAAACAAAAGGATAGAAAAAGTTATTAAATATACATAAGTCCGTCAATAGTGAGATTTATCATATATGGTTCTTGAAATGGACTTATACTTCATATATCATACCACTTAATATAATAAAACTAGTTTCTACTAACCAGGGACTTCCTGTAGGCCAGTGGTAGGTGATAAAGTCCTGTCGAACTTTGGTTGTGGGTTCGATTTCCACATCCTTGTCTGATGTGATGGGTTGTCGCCCGTCCTGCAGGTTGTCCTTTTTCTAAAATTACACTATTATAAAACTCCAAAAATAATATCAAAATGTTCTAGCCTAAAACAATACTAACTTATGTGAAAAATAATCCCTTCCAATATTTAGGCTTATCTAAAATACTTATGTCCATGATCATAGTATAAAGAAAAGAATTTCTAGAAATTTTATTTACCGGACATTTTAATATCATCATTTGTACCCCATATATCATAAGATATATCTTGTTGGTCACATTCCAAACATGTGAATACCTTAATCATGCATTCTCTTGAAAAATGAATACCCATTGAACCTTAGTGAAAACATGAATGCTGTAAAAAGGTAACTCCTTCCACATACCAGAATCTCAAAAATTCTATATACTCAAATCATGTTATCACTTAGTCCCTATATCAATCATTAGATCATGAAAACTATCAAACATATTATTTTCTCCTTATCCATTAATTATGTGCATATCATCTACTTTCCAAAAATATTTCAATCGGTTTTCATGGATACATATACCATATAATTATCGAAAACCACAATAAATCAATATATATATATTCCAATGTTCCACAACACTATAAATGAAATTTCACAACATAATTTTGGGATCCCTTTACATAAACACATAATCATTCCACCACATCATTTTCATAATCAAAATTGCTAATAGTGATCGCATTAGACTTCCCTTTTTCCTTTTCCTTAAAAGGTTTCCCACTTCGATCATCATTAACCCTTGGATTAGGGCATTGATTAGCATAATGCCCCATTTCCTTGCACTCGAATCATTGAAGTGTTGGTGGATCATTCTCTGTAGTCTTTTCTCTATTCATGTCATTAGAAACCTTTTCCCCATTACTTCGGCACTCAGCTGCTCGATGACCCTCTCTTCCACACATGAAACATTTTTTAGTACCTTTTAGACATTCTCCACCATGCTTGTTTCCATACTTTGAGCATAAAGAAACATTCCTTTTCTTTTCACCATTATTTTTATATTTTTCCTTGAAATCCATCTTTCGTTTCTTGTAAAAACCATGAGATGGATATGTAACACAAACTTGTAGTTCTACCTTGATAGCACAATGCACAATTTCTTCATAGGTACTTAATACTACTATCATTAATGCCCTTAGAAGACATGGTTTTAATCCACTCAAGAATCAATCAACTTTACATCCAGGTTGGATGATAAATCCCGATTCATACCTTGCAAGCCTTGTACATTTTTTTGCGTATATACCAATAGATTCATCATCCTTTTGCTTAAGCTCAAGGAACTCCTTCTCCATCTTTGTTCTAAGAATATGAGGGATGTACTTATTGAAAAACAAGTTCATGAACTCGTTCTATTCCATGGATTCAATTTCATCTTGGGGCCTTGTATTTTTAACTAGATTCCACAACTAGTCTACTCACCTTCTATCCGGTAAACATCCAAAATGACTTTTTCAGGCTCTGAACAATAAAGTATCGAAAAGATCTTTTCAATGGTTCAAATCCATTGTTCATCAATAAGTGGATCAGAAGACCCACTGAAAGAAGGTGGACGTTGCATCATGAAGGACTCAATAGAATATTATTCCCTTCTTTTATCATTTGGAAGTCCAAAATGATTCATAGATTTTGTAAGTATAGCAATAAGATTCTTTACTCCATCTCCCACAACATTGGTTTGTTCAAGAGGACAATCATTGCATTGTCCATTAAATTGATCAACACGGTTCCTTCGGGTTCCATCCATTGTCTAAAACCTAAAAAGAATATTGTGAGAGGCAAAAATAATGCTAGGAAAACAGCATAATAAAGGGGGGGTACCTTCAATATATAACATCTTAGGTTTATTTCTAAGATTATTACCGTAATTCTAGGACTATAACCTATACTTATACATACAATTTGGGACATCCCTAGACATACCATAGAAATATCTCTAGGGATCTCACTAAAGTTTTAGCATCCTATTTTCCAATGGTTTTCTAAACCTTTCCTCTGACACCATCTGTAGAGACCCAAAGCTTGACGTACATGGACATTATAATACTTTTGTATAATACTTATAACAAAAACAAACACTCAAGGACCATAATAGTTTAGTGTCTTTGGAAACTTTGAATATAAACTTCTAATCATGTTTAATGATCTTTAACATCTCCCATAACGAGCTTCCCATTTTTGTTTCCTTTCCTAAAACCATTCTTTTAATCTTGGGGGAAAAGAAAATATAAAAAGTGTGAGCTCAAATTCTCAGTAAGGGTATGCATGGAGAAAATAAAACAAACCATATACATTTGAACATAAAAACTTCAACATAATGTTTAAACATCAAGATCTTGAGCATTGACATAAAACATGGTTGTACGTAAGGAATAGATCATAATAGAACATCAATCATGATAAAATAGTATGGTAAAAAAACTTATAATTGTGGAAAAACATTAAGCACCTGATATGATTTCAATTGTAGCCAAGGTATTACTGCCAAGACCATCTTAGTGGACAAAGTCTCTTACTGAACTGGGTTTACATGTCGTTCCAACCCTGTATTACTGAACCGGATTTACATGTCGTTCCGGCCATGTATATCTCATGAGATATAAATCTTTACCCAATTAATTGGACGGAGATATAGGTCTCACCCATCTCATAATGAAATCATTCTTACGTGTTCCACAACATAAACATAAATCATCAATCATAACCCAAAGAATAGAATGGATTTCATAAACATAATCCCATCATAACATAATCCATATAAAACAAATGGATATCATTTCATCATAAGAAAATTGAAACCATGTAAATCATAGAGACATTATAGCTGAAACATAAACATATGATATAATTTCATCTCCGATGGAAAATGGTTTTTATAAAATACATGAAATGAATTCTTGAGGAAAATATCCTTTCTTTTTCAAAATAATTTTCTTTTCAAGAAATGCCAAGAAATTTTTAAAAGAAAATTATTTTGTTCAAAATAGACATGAAATCATGTAGAGGAAGCTTCATGAAAATTAGGAGTTATGAAACCATAAAAAAAATCTGTTTATGTCGTATAAGTTAAAAAAACATTTTTCTCGAACTTTTGCCGAAAAAGTCAAAAAGTACCTCGTATGGTAAACAAAAGAAAGATTCCTTAAATACCATGTAGTAAAATTAAAAAATGGGTAAAAAGGACATTAAAAATACATGAAAACAATTTTAAAAAACATGGACATGGATGATAACAATTACCCCAGTAAATATATACGAATAAACAATATCGGATAAGAATGAGATTGGAATAATTAATCCTTACAAAGATATTTTTGTAAATAAAATAGATTAGTTATGTGTATTCACAATAAGGTAACATAAAGAAGGTATAAATATATGATAAGATGTAAAAATTCATTTCTCACATAATCAACGAACGACATAAACAAGAAAGAGAAGATCAACCCAATAAACAAAAATTGGGTTTAGAAGTTCCCTTACCTCATGTTCGCCTTGACTCGATAGTTCTTTAATCTCCTGAATAATATACCAAAATTAATTTCTAATTTCTTAAGAACCTTTTTCAAATTTATCTTTTTTATATCACTTATTACCATGTTATAAACATTATGTAACCATTTAAGTTAATAACATTCGTTTTGTCGATATTTGGTACTTGAGTCAAAAATGGACTTCTTATAATTACATGTTGTTCATGTGGTCAAAGTTTCATAATATCCAGAATGATATTCATGATTTATATATCATATATATCATATATATCCAGCATATACATGTATTTATAATAGTACATAACATATGGTGGTAAGAAATGAAATTCACCGTTCGTGGAGACGGTAAGACGTACGTCCGCATGAACGCTACTTTCATTTCAATTTATTATTTTAATGGAATTAAAAAATAATGATACATAGTTATATTACTATTCCATTATAATATCGCATATAATATCATTAACTCCATCCTTTATACATTCTACATAAGGCATTAACGAATCACATCACTTTGAGGGGGTGGTAGTCCGCACTTCCTCAAATGAGATTATCGTATTTACCCACTATAGAAACCATAAATCCTTGATATAATTGGGTTGTAAATAAGCATAAGGAATTCATAAACATAATATATGTCATATATAAATATAGTTCCATCATAATTTTCACCATGAGAGGCGGTAGGATAAAATCTAACAATCATCGTTTCGTGAGGCGGTAGATTTCCATCCATAGAAACATTATGTTCTTCATCCATTAGATGGAGGTGTCTATAAGTTTAGTTCAAATAAATCACATAAAAACATCCTATAATATTATGTATACTGGTTTTGTTACACAATAAAGGATTAAAAAGTGTTTAGGGGTTGGAGATGTAGAATAAAAGAAAACAATTTACCAGAAACAGTTACCTTTAATTTGGGTACCTTCCTTTGGTTTGAACCAAAAAGACTTCTTGAAGTGCCATCTGCCTAAGTTATGGCTTCTAGGAGGAGTAGAGGGATGTAGGGAGCTTAATTGGTCTGAGGTTGGACGAGCCAAATGGATTGAGTGGTGTGTGTAATTGGATAGAAATGGTCTCCTTTTGTAAGGGGGGAGGGGCTCTTTTGGAAAGTGTGAAAATATTATTTTATTATAAACATATATTCAGTTTCAAAAGGACCAGAAATCATTAAATTTGAAGATAATATGACTCATGGTCGAAATAAAATAATCCAATCAGAGTTGGATATGTTTTGGATAATATTTCAATCATTATAATCTTATTTATTTTAATTATTTATTAATGAGGTAAATACTGCATCATTATTTTGTCATAAATAATTTAATTTATTTGAGGTCTAAAAATTATAAAAAAACCACCACCATGTATGAAATATTTTTATCTTTCCAATGATAATTTATAGTCAAAATGATAATTCATATAACCCCTTATAAAAAATAATTACTAAAATATTTTTTTAATGTTAATTTTGTCTTTACATTAAATTAATTAATCCAATTTGTCATTATCACTACCAAGTGGCTAAATGGGGTCCCGAAATAGACCTAAGGATGCCCATGGTCGTCAAATACTCATACAATATGGTTCGGACAAGTGTTAAGATAATTTTTAATTATTACAATATTCTTTTAACCTTGAATTACCCTATTTACCTTTAACCTCGGTAAATAAAAGTCCAATGTTACTATTCACCAAAAATTATTTTCACCTTATTGAACCAAATTTTACATCTTGATAAAAACCATGTATGTCGGATTATTGAAATTCAATTCACAGAAGTGGTAAATTTACTTTTAGATGAAGGAGTCAGTTTTTTAACTACCACTAATTGGTTTCACTATTCATCAAAAATTGATGTTTTTTAGAAAAATACCAAAAATTCAGCCAATGATATATTTGATATTTCGAATTCAAAAATAATGTATATTTTTTCAAATTCAAACCATATAAGTGGAATTATTTAATTTTAATATTAATTCCCGTTATCAAAACAAATAGTGTGTTTTTAAGAAACAATAACTATCAAAAGATCGACACTTGCTTATATCCAATTTCAAAGTGAAGTTAACTCCAATGAACAACATTGGATTAAATGGTAAAAATATATTCTAATTACACTTTTTAACCAATTAAAAAGATAATATAACCATGTAAATTATTTCATTCAAAAAGTTGTTTTTAATTAAAATATAGCATATTTTTACTATTCATTAAAATATGAAAGTTGTCATAATAATATGAAAAAGTTATCCAATGTAAATTTTTATATCCTTATTCCAAAGAAAAATTTTATTTTGTAAAATTGAACTTATAAACATATCAAAAACTAGATTTAAAGTGGGTGCACCATCAAAAGGCGGCAAAACTGGAATTTTTTAAAAATACATATTTTAACTGAAAATTTTATTTTGTTCTCATACCATGTTCTATAAAATGTTTATGATTAATTATAATGTTATAAAATTAAAAATGTAGTTGATAATATTTGTAACGGCTAGTTCATAATAATATTATAACCATATATCTTTGTTTAGTGAAACCTGGTACTGCGTACAACACACACTATCGAGGAAGGTCGCGATTCAGTGTAATGCAAGACAAGTTAGGGTTGCGTGTTGTGCAAGACTCCTTTGTTGTTTCGTATAACATAATCCAACCATATTTCATATATACATTTAATATATATATATATATATACACACACTCAATGTTGCGTATAATGGATACTATCAAACGAACTTGAAATTGTGTGTAACACAATACAAGATTAGTGTTGTGTATACTGCAAGCTAATACGGTGGTGCAAATATCGCAAGATAATCTTGGTGTAGCGTAGAACACAAGATATCAATGAAATTAAAAAGAATAATTCTCATAAAATCTTGGGCTGTTACAATGGACCTTCCAACCATTGGTTGGATATTCTAGAGGATGATGGGAATCATGACGAGGTACCATGGATGATATTTGAGATGAATTTATGAGTATATTTTTATCCTATGACCATGGGGGATGAAACATTTCATGAGTTCGTGCATCTAACATGGGGGGTTTGTCAGTTTTGGCTGTGATTGATATTTTACCGATATTTAGTGTTTTGTGCCATCATAGGAAGCTAATGAAATGTCTATGGAGATATATTTCCTAGATAGTCCACATTATGAGATCAGTTCAAAAGAAAATTTTTTCCATATAAGCAGCATTGAATACATGTTGAATCAAGAACTCATCATGGAAAGGAATATGAGAGAGACCTCAAGCAGTGGCCAGGATATTTCAGCAGGGCAATCTGAATTTTCTTCTTAGAGTTGTAAGAAGCATCTTTATAATACATTATGTTAACGTAAATGTGGGAAGAGAAGTCATGGTGGTGTACTACTATCTCAAGATCGTTTTTTCTAGTGTTATCTGTGTTAAAAGTTTTCCAAAAAAAACCCACAGTGTCCATACCCCATAATCGATTGTTGTATATGTGGAAAATTGTGTTATCTTTAGATGTTCTATGTTAATATTCCATAGAATACCATTTCCAATGAATTAGGATAGGCACCAATGTCTGGAAGGGGCTCATCTACCACTCATTTGACAAGAAGATGGAGTTCCATAGGCCATTCAGGCCGAGGCAGTGGATGTGGTAGACCAGTGCATGAGTAATAGTACCAAGAAAAATAGATAACTTGTTGTAGTCTTAATAGAGCACATTTAAGAGGGAAATGTCAGTTTCACATTATGTATAAAACTCCAACTAATATAGATTCTGGAACATCTAACGTGAGATATACGATTCTAGTGTCATATAACTAATCTTGTGTTCGGTTCGATATAGAGGAAAAATATTCATTTATATCGTATATTTTTTCAAATTGTTTTGGATTAGATATGGAAATCATATATGGTGTTTTAACCATTGAAACACTATTGAGAGTACGGTCACAGAATATCAAATTTGGTCAGGAATGTTCTCTAGAGATTTGTGGTTACAGAATTTTTTGGGAATCGTTCATGCTTAAAATCACATGCTTCTAGTTGATTGTTTTATCGGATTGGTCAATTATATACTAGGATCATATTTACTATTACTATAGAAGTGTTAATTTCTTGTATCCAAATGGAATCATCTGTTCACACCAGGGTTAGTGGTATCTTCAACCCTGTTATGCAGGACCAATTCAGTACATATTGGATTGTCTAAGAGTTCAGATCACCTGTATTGCTCTAGATAATTATTAAATATAGTAGGATTACATTCCTCCTATGGTAGACCATTTTATGATGTTATTCCTATTTAGTAACATGTCATACCTTCCTAGTGAGAAATCAAGTTCACAATCGAGTTTGTGTTGGGTGTAGATCCAATTTCTATCTCACCTTAAAGAATAGAACTAGAAAATCTTTAGTAGTTGAAGAATTAATTGGAATATCTAGAATATAAAGTATTTTTATGGATAATTACATTTTCATTGGGATCTCTAGTTCTCTTCACAGAAAATAATGATTTATCATTACACTTATACATGGATTATCAGAGGTTGGACTAGATGATAGTCAAGAACTGGTATCCACTTTTTTGCATTGAAGGTCTTTTAGATCAGTTGAGAGTTACTAAGAACATATATAAGATTTAATTATGAATAGGATATCTTTTGTTAAGGGTGTGAAAATTAGACATACCTTGGAATTCATTTAGGATAAGTTATGCTTGTTTGAATTTATATTGATGTTGTTTGGGTCAAATAATGTGCATATGCTATAATGGACTTAATATGTATGTTCATTCATCCATTTATGGATAGATTTTTTGTCTTTTTAATTGATGAATTTGTTTACTCCTATAAAGAAGATAATCATTCCATGAATATTATAATCGTCATGATTACATTGAGAGAGCATTAGATTAACACCACGCTAACTAAATACTGTTGTTGGATAAATAATGTGCACTTCTTTGACCATGTAGTATTAGAGGAAAGAGAGTTAGTGGACCCAGAGTAATTCGTAGCCATAGAATCATGGGAACAACCCAATAATGTCTTTTAAATTCACTGATGTATAGTTTTATAAAGATATTTCCAGTATTTTATACAAGATTTGTCCCATTTTGAAGCACTGAGGGGTTGGTTGTCCAATAAAGGGGTGATGATTGTTTGGTCTGATACTTATGAGAGATATTTTCAAGATATGATGGTTATGATAACCTCCTCACCATTACTCACTTTACCTATCTCAGGAAAAGCATATATCATGTACTATGATTCATCTAGAGTTGGACTCAGAATGGTTCTAATAAAGGAGGGTTGTGTGGTTTCTTATGGCTCTTGTCAGCTGAAAATCCATGAAAGGAATTTCCCTACTCATGATTTGGAGATATTGGTAGTGGTATATGGCCTAATATATGGGATAAAATGTGTCATGGGTGATATTTATGTGTCACACATGAATCAGAAGATCCTCAGGAATGTCTTCTCTCATTGATACCTCATCCTTTTGCAAAAGATTTCGGTCAAATATCTAGAGTCTTATGGCATTGAATTTTTTATACACGAGGAAAGGGAATTTTTTTCACTAATTCTATTATCCAAAAGGCACAAATATAGGATATATAGTTGTCTTGATATGAGTGGTAGATAATGAACCATTTTATAAATGCATCTAGATGTTTAGGAGTCTTAGGGACAAGTATCTCTAACTCTAACATCTGTTAAACTGATGATTTTGGACTAGATTAAGACCATGTTGTTTTCTATTATGAAGAAAAATTATATGGATGAGATAGTCCAATAGGGTAGTCTCTTAGAAGTGTCAATTTTATTCATTTCTATGACCGAGTATGGGTTTCTACGAGGATCCGTGAAGAACTCATGGGGGCGTTTTGTGCTTCTAGATGGGAAGTACATCTTGGATTTAAAAAGATGTATTATGATTTATATAGAAAGTACTGATGTTAAATAATAAAGAAGGAGGTAGAATGATTTGTGGATCAATTTTTCACATGTTAGGATGAGAAAGATGATTCTTAGATTTTAGATTGGCTTTTACAGCCTTTACCCATCCCATAGTGGAAATAGGATGATGTCATGATGGATTTTATGACACGACTAACCGGGATGAACCATAATAATAATGTTGTATGGGTTTATGTGGATTGAAAGACTATGGTTTACCACATATTACATTTATGGGAAACCTTTACATTGAATATCTGTGAAATCATTGTGCGTGTAAGGTGGTTTAGTTTCATGATGTTCTGAGGAGTATCATTTCTGATAGAGATCCTCATTACAAATCCTGATTTTCAAATAGTCCTAAAAAAGCCCTAGATTCTGGAATTTTTAGTATAGCCTATCATCCCCAGACTGATGGTAAATTTGTGTGGTCTATTTAGCTTCTATATGATATTTTATGAGCCTATTCATTGAATTTTGTTTTGGTTCATGGGAGAATCATATAGTACTCCTCGAGTTTGAATATAATAATAACTTCAAGGCATCAATCCAAATGTCACCTTTTGAGGATTTTTATGGAAGGAAATGTAACTCGCCTCTTTGATGGATATAGCCATTTTATTTAACACTTTTTGGTCCAAATTATGTTTATGCAATATCTAAACATGTTTAATTGAACAACCATCATTTGGTGACTACATAGAGCAAGAATAAATCATTTTCCTTCCATCGAAGAAGACCCCTAGAATTTGAGGTTGGTCATCAATTTTTCCTTTTGGTGTCACCTAGACTATGGAAATTCCATATCCGGAAATAAGGAAAGCTATCCCCGGGGACTTTTAGGCATTTTGAAATAGTGGTAAGGGTCAGCCCAGTGGCATATCGTTTTGCCCTACGAGAGTGATATAGTTCCATGGACGATCTGTTTCCGGTGTCTCTACAATTAAGTTATCATTCAGACCCTTCCCATGTTCTAGATGTTTCAAACACATATTTCTGTGTTGATTCTTCCTTTATGGAACTTAGAGTAGCTCAGGTACGAGGTGTTTTAATTTGGGGAGGTTGTATGAACCCATTTTACCTAGTATATTTCTCTCTATGTTTTCCTTTTTAGCCTTGGTGGACTTGTCTCTTTCTGAAAAATATATTATTTGTTCAATAAAACATCCTAAATATTAGGTATAAATGGTTGTTTCAGTTAATGGAATTTGGGTATAAATGAGACTAATAATTAAAATGGGTTCACGGTAAGCTAAGAAGCATTAATGAAGGTTGAGGTTGTTTAAAACGAAAATGGGATGAATAATTAGCTACAGAACATTTACACATTATATAAATTGATTACACATCATTTAATTATTCTTGGATTTCAATATGAAAAATCAATTTTGATGGGACCTTTAGGAAATCAATTATAAATATTTACATGATATGTAATTGCATTACACAATGTGTAAATGCACAACCTCGTATTTTAAACTTGAAATGCGTCAGAAATCCATTCCATTTCACTCCATCACATCTCCCCTGGACCCTAGGGAATTCTCTAGGAAATTTTGGATTTCCAACCTCCATTATAGACATTCCATTTACATCTTCAATCCCTGGTAATTTTATTTGGTTAGTTTTTTTATTTCTCCCCTTTGGTTCACCAACCGTTGAGGTCAAATCCATTGCCTTATTGCATTGTTGGTTTTCAGATTGATCATTTTTTATCTAAAATTCTCTTTGAAATCAACCTCATCTTCTTACTTAATGGAATTATCCATTGGAAGTGTTTTGGATATTTGGTAAGAGTTAGTGGTATAAATAATAACCAAATAGTTTGATAATTGAAATGTTCATTCAATGTTGATATTTTTCCATCACTAAATTTTTCTGAATACATTAAATAATTGAATTTGATTATTCCCAATATTCCTATGGTTTAAAAGGTATTTTCAATTTCCTAATGTCTTAAATTATGTTTAGCATGGCATGCGACCCTGGGTGATTTTTTTATTAAATCCCTGAATTGTGGCTTTTATTATTGATATTTTTGTAAATAAATTGTGAATTTAGTTGAATGTGGAATATGAAGGAAGAATGGCAATTATCATAATTATCCATTAATAATTATGATGTGATATTTTGATATCCATGATATATGAGAAGAATTGTGTTTCATGTTTTAATGATTATATATCTGCCCTAGCCCTATAACTTTCACAATTGTATGATGTAATGTGGATATTGAGTGGGATCATCCCACTCAATTACGTAATTAATATAGAGAGAGGGCTATGACCAGTCCCATGTTATAATGCTTACATGCCTTTGAACTAAGAATTATGTAATTCTTATAGGGTTTTGACCCTTATTGTTTTTACTACACGATGTTTATATAGTTGTGGTTGGCATGGTCATAAGACATGCCAAGAGATATTCTAGCATGTCAATGAATCATGTTATATTACCATGGTTATATGATTGTGGTTGGCATGGTCATAAGACATGCTCGGAGATATTACATCATGGAAGAGAAGTTGTTTATCATACCATGGTTATATGATTATGGTTGGTATAGTTATAAGACATGCTCATATTTATTCTAGCAAGGATCCAAATTTGGTTTTTTATTCAATTGTTTTTAATTAATTAATAGACCTATTTGTTTCTTTATTTAATAAACTTCTTATCATACAGGTTTTGATTAGACATACTTCTTCCTACTAACTGAGTTATAATCACACCATATTAAGGCCACCATTTGGTACTCAAGTAGATTATGTGGATGTAGGTTTGTATAAGGGAAATGGACTGTGTAGTTTATTTTTTTTTTTGATGTTGGGATTGATTTAGAATATGGGACTGATGTGGTGTTTTGTACCCAATACTTTGAGTGTTTTATTAGTGTCTTTTAGTCTTATCTTTTTTTGTTCTGGCATGGAATTTAGTTACATTCATGTATGTCATAAAATGATTCCTTTATTATTTATTAGATTATTCAGTTGTATTTTATTTTTGTTGTCATCTATGTGTATACTTTTATTTTTTTCCCCATATTATGAATTATTTCTAGTTCTATGGCACTTCATACCACGGGGTATATTCCCACCACTATACTATAGACATCCCCACAACTAGATGGTATCTTGTGGTTAATAGGGAGGAACACTTGATATCCCATGACCAACCCTTTCCAGCTAGGTGGGAGAGTTCCAAATTAGGGGATGTTAAAAAAACCCTTCTAAATTATTTATCATTTATTGGGTTATGTAAAAACCGTCTCATCTCCAAATATATCTTTTATTTTCATAAAACCACTTTTAGTATAAAATTGTGAAATCCAACATTTTTAAAATCATCACATATTTTGGCGGGCATGAATTACAAAATTCAAAAACAAGGGGAACACATCCCAAAAATCTCGTGATCCGCCCGAGAAAAACTGCTTCACGGTAAGACACATCAAGTCAATTGTGCCATCAACGTCATCACCGACATCAATAAACCACTATTTTCAATGTTGTGTCCCTTCCGTCAACTCATAACAAATTCATCATCACCATCAACTATCATCGAGTTGAAATAGCCTCACACCGACCGTCATCTCCACTTCGCCAGTGAGGAACCACCGATCATCATCACCATAATATCACCGAGAAACAACCAACCGTTCTTCACCACCAATCACCCAAGAACATAGCCATCATCATCAGGAAAAAAAACCAATAGACATCACCAAACCTTTATCATCGACAAGAAAGAAGTGCCAAACCAACACGAGCATAATTGATCCCCAAACCAATGAAAAACAAAAAATGGAAAGAAAAAATTATCTGGGATGAAGCACCCAAGAAAAATTAATTAAGAGGTAGAAAAACAAGTGGAAACAAAAAGGACATCATAACACTGAAGGATAGATGTCTACTCGGGTCACACCTCCGGGTGCACCATTAAAAGCTAAACCAGCACAACCCAAAACCCCGTAGTAAACTACAAACACCACACTGACTAGAAGAAGAGATAGAACATGAGGAAAGAGCAGAGATTGAAGCAGGAAATTGTTACCCTAATGATCCAAAACCTTCCCAAGGAAAAAAAATCCTTCCTTATAAATGACAAAAAATAGAAATAGAACCACCTACGGTGCCTTTATAAATGAAGAACAACTGGATAATGCATGCCGCAAAAACGCAGAAGCCACCATCATCAGAATGAAACCGAGTGTCGTAGTTCCATCATAGGTCAAGCCTCCTCACCATCCCAATCCGGTATAAGAACCTTCATGTTGGACCATAGATGGAGTCCATCATGAATAGATGGACGAAAAGAGAAGAGGAAATGGGAAACAGATGCGGGTAGAAAGAACGTTGTCCAAAGGTTAAAAAAATTCCAGATGGAAGAAAAATCCAGAGTAGGATAAAAGGGAAAACATAGGAGCACAGAGCGCTAGTGGAGGCAAGCATAATGATGAGAAGGAGAGCGGAAGATGATGCTGGAGAGCCACGCAATGGCCACCCCACTCCGAAATGCTGCCGAAGAGAAACCCTTACACGGGAGAGAAAAGGGGAGAGCCCGATCAGAGGCACTATTTCCTTAATATTCGTTAAAACCATCAACATTCATTATTTAGATTGATTATGAGTTTATCATTATATTAATTTATTTTTAATATACCCATTTATCTATAATTTTTCAACATCACATTTTACATAAAATAGATTGGATTATTTTCACTTAAAATTGTGTTACTCAATTGTTGTGGGGAAAACTATTGTAATTCTAATTCTGATGATTATTAAAAAGTTGAGTATGTGTTGTTAAGACATTCACCTTATTCCTCCATATCGGTTGTTATCTGGTAATACCTTTAATTTATATGGGAAAATGTATTGGAATTACAATATAAATTATTATTGTAAATTTGACTACGTTTTTTTACAAACTACCTTCATTATCTAGAAGTGTTATGATTATGTTTTTCCTTTTATTAACATAGGTTAAGTTATTTTCATTCGGAAGTTTTAACTATATGAATAACCATTTTTTTACTTAGTAAAAGGATCTATAGGAATCATGTGAAAGGTATTTATGCCTATTATGGTGAATGCATTGTGTATGAGTATGTGATGGGAAGGGACAAACATTATATAGAACCCTGATTCATCGATATGTCTCATAAGATGAAAGAGTTTGGATATTTGGTGTATTCCTTATAAATTCAAAAAAAATCGTGATTATGGTCTCTAAGACAAGTAAAGGGTCTTGGAAATAATCATTGATAGTTTGTTTTTTATTTCCCACAACATGAAATCCATCATTATAATTTGAGTATTATTAATATCAATTTTTTGTTTATTTCCATTTATATATCATGCTCTTGGTTTCATATTTTTTGTTGATTCATGTTGTTTTAACATTCCTTATTTTATATTAATGTCACATTTTTTCCAAGATTAAATTAGTTTTATATTTTTACTTATTAAGGTTTTGATCTCACCCCATATTATGTATCCATTCCCCTAGGATGAGAAGAAAAGTATTACACATGATATGTCTAACAGGGTTGATTTTGTAGAAGTATTAATTAGAGGTGTTAAAGACATACCAGGAATTAAATTGCTTCATATATATATTTAAAAAAAATTACTATTGAAGAAATAAATTGGTATCATTATATTATGTAGTTTTATAATTCTATAAATATCTATAGTTATGAATTTTTGTATCAAGTATTTAATAGTTTATATCAATGAAAATATGTAAGGTATGTGTCTATGAGCACCGGCTCCTAGAGTGTAGGTCGGGTTTATGATATCTTAAGTTTAAAAAAAGGAACTTCTAGGAGGGGCTGTTTGGGTAAAAGATCAAGGGAAATTTTAATGGTAAGTTTATCCAAGGAAGGTTAGAGGTTATCAAATCTTATAAGTGAAGAAAATGGAACTTTTTTGAATACCCATCACCCTTCCATGATATCACTACACTATTCCACAGTTTATGGATCAATAGATTCTAAATAATAAAGAGTGGTGTGTATTTGGATCAAAAAAGACTCAAAAAAATCTTTCTATACATTTTTTAAACATGTTATTGGGTTTTACCATTACATTTTTACATTTTACTATTTCACTTTTAAACTAGGTAACTAGTTTTTAACTAAGTGATTTTTTGTTTTATTAAATATAAAACATAACTCATATAACAAAAAACTTTTGTGATGGATCTAATTTTATCATCTATTTAATCTAATTGAATATGTAAATTTTATAAAATTAACTTTTAATTTTAATCTTGTAATGTCTATAAATACTCTTTTAGTCGATAAATGATATTTTGAATATTATGGGTTCCTAATATTATTTAGTATTAACATCCAGTTAAATAGATATTAAATTAATATATAGGGGATTAAAAATAATGGTAATTAATAATTTTAATTTTATCATTTAAAATTAGAAATAAAACAATTACATAATTTAAATAAAATAATTAAATTAAAAACATTGTTTCAACATTGACGTCATAATTGAAACTATTATTACTAACAATTTCTTATGAATAATAATTAAATTGAACATGGTATGTAATATATATATTTTGAACTAAAATATTGAATAAATTTTTTATATTTAAGTTTTAAAAGATAAAAAGTCAAAATTTTAATATTAGTAATTCAAAATAGTTTTTAGTTTGTAGTATTACAAATTATTCATAAATATTAAAAATGATATCTAAAAATTTATAATATTATTTTTAAATGATATATATTAATTATTAAATATATTTTTTAATCAAAATTTGTATCTTAACCTTTTAAATCATTATTTTATTAAAAAATTGATAGTTTTTAGCAAAATTACTATTTTCAATTTTCTTCTAAAAATTGATAATTTTTTAAAAAAACATAATAAAATAATCATAAACTTATACTGTGATTAAAAATAAGAAAATGGAATTAATTTTTTCAAATTATAAATCTAAAAATTAAACATTCAATTTCTGAGTAAAATAATAATTTAAAATTAAAAACTCTTTATATTGGTAAATGAAATTTTCAAATATTAACTACTATTATTCTTATTGTATATTATTTATTAACTAAATTGGTTCTAACCAATTATTATTATCAAATGAAATTTATCATCATTATTTGTTAATTTATTGATATAAAAATTTATATCACCTAAAAAGATAATTATTTTAAGAAAAATACCTTTCCAAACAATAAATGATATTGTTAGTCATTTTGGGTAAACTGATTTAATTTTTCTCATATTATATTTATAAATTATTTTTATTCTATTTATATTTCTTAAAATGGTTACTTCTATTCATTCATGGTAATTTAATGTACATGTTTTAGTGTTCATACATTAATATTTATATGTTGTATAAATATATTTATATTTCATTTAAGATTACTATTGTGTGTTGATAAATCTATCAAACATGTTATTTATTTTAAGAACAATAATTGTGAAATATTATATCCCTAAGGATATACTGAATGAAGGTTAATACAAGATTTTATATATCAAATTAATATTATATATACCACAAAAAATTAAATTGGTTCATAACAAGAAGCATGTCTCAAGATATATTAATTAAAACCATGAATTCATTAAAAGGATCATAATCATGGGCGTATGATTTATTTGAAAATGAGGTAATAAGGAATTATTCTAATTTAATAGAAATAAATATATGTAATAAATTATAATTTATTAATTATTTAAAATAAATCTATCATGTAATAATAAGAAAACATGTAACTCAATGGTATGAAATTGAGTTAGAAAAAAACCCTTAAACTCTTGGTATCTATTGAAACAAAGGACATTAAAAGGAGAAAATGAAAGGTATATTAAAATATCCATAATAAAATGCATTTTTTAAAATGCATTTTTTTGGAAGAAATCACACAATATTGATGATTCCATGGTGCATAATATGAAATAAGACCCTAAAAATTAAATTTAATTAAAATAAACCTTATATTTTCATGATTCATTCTATATATATTCTTAAATTGATATATAATAAAATTATGTTGGTTAAAAATTTTATTTTGATATTTTTTCATATATATATATATATATATTTCATAAGGATAAGGCTTATCTATTTTCATATTTTTTTATCTATTATAATGTTTTTGTTTATGTCGGTTAAACGGGATTGGTCGATCAATTTTTCTGCAACTCGTTCTATATAAAAAAAATGGTCAATGGTGTTGAAAAATTTATTCATAATATATATATTTATATAGATTAATTCAATATAGATTTATATTAATACAGAATTGATATATTACCATACATTTTAAAATTATACTCCATGTATGAATGGTAATTTGAAATGTTCTTTTTGGTGATTGAATTCAAAATAATTATTTATTATTAATATCACTTACAAAATGTTAAATATTACAATTATAGAATATTAATAATTATATAAATATAAAATTATTTCATTAATTACACTTTTATTGTTACCTATGTATGGTGGTTAGAAAACATAACTCACATTGTTCAAAAAGGAAATAGTATGCATGTACACTTGAGAATGTTTTTATTTTCAAAAATATAGTGAACTTTAATGAATATATCATTTAAGTTTTTTATCATAAATATTTTTTATATAACATATTTTTTAATCAACACCATCATTATAACTGACCATGAGTGGTAGTAACGATTAAAGAAGATATCGATTTATGGAGGTGGTAGTTTTCATGTACTATTGATGTTCCTTATTTTCAAACAGGGCGGAAATGAATAAATAAGTGTTATTATATTATTATAATGCCATATTGGTATGTATATTATACTGGTGAAGTTATATTAATTTGTTAAGATAAGTTTTGATAGATTAAAATTAAAAACAAAGGATTAATATGGAGGTAATACATATGTAGAGAGCCTTAGTTTTCTCTATGAAATCTCTTTGAAAATGGATGCTTAAGCTAAATAATGGTGACCAGAGTCTAAATTATGTGGGAGATGGTTCTAGGGGGGATGAAATTATATAAGTTTTAGAAATAAATTTCATGTGAAAATTTTATCATGAACTTGTAGAATTGATCCCATATTATAAGTTAAGAGGAGGGAAATTTTTGCAAATATTTAATAATAAATATCAAGGATATATAATTTAGAGAGGTATGTTTCTTTTAAAATATACATTATTGGATAGTGAATAAGAATATATCAATAAATAACTCATAAAGACATATAATGGATAATAATTTAATATAATTAGGATTTTTTTACTATTATTTATTTATTCCATAATAACTATTTTTTACTTTAGAAAATTATCCTATATAGAAAAAAAATTATTTGTACTAATTAAAAAATTTGAAACTTAACATTTTATATTTTAATATAAATTTTTCAAAAAAACAAATCTTATAATGTGAATCTTTAATTTTAAAATAAATAAAAATAACACGTAAGAAATGTTTTGGGAAATGTGGGTTTAAAGATTATAATTTATGTATATGATAATATTAATGATATTGATTATTTTCATGATTTAAACTAGTTTATTATAAGAAATATATATTTTTAGTGTATTTTATGGAAATGAAAATTTTAATTTTACTAAAATGATATTTATTTAAATGAAAACACCAAAAATATTTTTATTATAATATAAAATGTAACTTTGATTAATATGTTAAATCATTTGTTTTAGTAATTGAAAAAAATATATAATTAATAAAATTATTAATTTTATCAGTAATAATGTTTTATAAAATTATTAATTTTTTAAAAAGTTATAAAAAGGAACTCTTTTTATGGGAAAACATTATTTTTCACAAATCAACTAAAAATAACTTTTCTCATAAAAATCCATAAAATTAATAATAAGTAAATTTTATGAGGATTTCTTAAAATACTAAGTTCATTTAATAATTTTAAAATTTTAAAATTTTTAACTTTTTTAATAAAGTTCAAATAAAACATATTTTATAGAAATGTGACCTTTTTACACATTAGGTTTCTTTAGTATTATTTCAAACCAATTTTGATTATTAATAATACTAATATGTTATTTCATATAATGAAATATTTTGTATTATCATTTAAAATTTGTTTATTTAAATTATATGATATCATTAAAAATACATAATTACAAAACATGTTTATTATTTATCCTCTAAATGTGTGCATTTATAATTTAGTAATGTCATATTATATACTAGAGGTTTTATTATTCTTAAATATTTCCAAATAGTATTTATCTTTTTGGTCATGACTCGTTTTTGTTTGGTGGTGTATATAAGAGATGTTATCAAACATTATGTTTATAGAATGGAAAAATTATATAGTCAAATAGTTGGTCATTACAATTTGTATCATATATTATGTTCAAAATAAATAATACTTAAAAGGACTCAGAAATACCTACTCTTGGTATACTATATATGTTCCATAATCCATAAATCTTGAATAAATGGAGCATGTTTTGTATTATAATTATTAAAGGCTTAGATAAAGATCAACTATTTATTATAGAAGGATCATAATGAAAATTATATCTTTCTTATTATAGTTTTTGGTGACATTGTGTACAGGTGGGAACATGTATAAATATTTTTTGGGTGACATAAGTTTTGGAAAACACTATTGGGTAAACAATGATACCAATCCACTCAACATGTAATCATTGTAGATAATAGTGTAAATTATATTTATTGGACTGGACCCAAACATAGCATAGATAATATACCCACATTGAGAACATGACTTGTTAGAATAAAATGTGTTGTGATCTATTTACTTTTTTAATACATGTTGTGTTGTTTAATTGTTTAACTTATGAGATTCCTTAATCCTGATAAGTATAATGATTCAAATATAAATGGGGTTAAAATCTATGTGATAAGAATTCAGTAAAACATGTCTACATTGATTCACACCCCTCTTAGTGTCACTGCATGATCCACTAAGGACTTCATAGATGAATTTAATTATCTTCCAATTGGAGTCTGTAACATATGATTTTCTTTGGATGAAGAGTTACACATAAATTTCACTTCAAAATAATAATATTGTTTAATAATTTTTATTCCAAAATATAACATTATAATCATTTATACATAAAGAAAGTAACATGACAAAATAAGGTCATATTAATTCATCTTAAAAAGACTTTGTGTGTGATTTTTTTCAATTGAACACCTTTAAATGACTCAATCATCCAACCAAGTAGGTTCATGGTAATGATGGATTCCCCAAAAATATCATGAATACGTATAGAATCAAATTATTTACCCTAAGAGGATTAGGATTCTATTAGTATATTTTATAGGTCACACATAGATGGGAAATAATAGGAGATAACATATCAAAGGAATATATTTGATATTATATCTACTTGATATATTCGGTAAATGGGTTATATATTCATCTATCAATGAATAATATCTAATATGATTAGAATTATTTTCATACATAAATATCATAATGGCCAAAGGAAAAATATTTTGGACTCAATTATTATTGAAATACGGTTTTTTCCAAAAAATGGATATTTTGAGTTTAAAATGACTCATTATTTTAGTGGTATCAAATAAAATTAAAGTTATTATTAAATGTTCGTAATACATGATTATCCTTGTATAAATTATTTTCCTGAAATTAATGTCCTCCTCAAGGTCAAACATAAATTTTTGATTAATATATGAAAATGAAAATAAAAATTTAGTCAACCTCTCATAGTAGTAACAGAAAAAATGTTTTTAAATATGATAAATTTAATGTTTTTAATAAATATATTCTTTAAAAAATTATATTGTTATTTTATTAAAAATTACCCTTTATGTATATGTAATGAATATATTGATTAATTTATGGTTTCATATGAGTTAATATAAAATTGATACAATGTAAATTAATTTACACTTACATATTCAATATTATTGAGTGTGATAATGAATCATTGATACTAGAGGATTGCAAAAATTTATTCTTGTTAATGAATTTATTTTAATTTAATCTATGGAAAAATTTGATCAATGTGTGTTGTATATAGTAGGATTATATATTCACACTAAGAGATATTGAATATGTAATGAAAAGTTATTAAGAATTATTTCTCATAAAATTTTACCCTTCTTAGTATTGAAAAAATTCCCTTATTAGGATGAATAATTCTCATATTATTTCCAATACATTCATACAACATATAATATAGAAAGTAAAAATATGATGATGAATTTTCTTTTATAATTTTCTTTTACAATGTGGGTATCTACCCCTTATGATGATATGTTTGATTCCGAGATATAGATTATATCATTATTCAATAGTAGTAATTATGAATGGTGGGAATGTATCATCATTGGATCATCACATGAAAATCATAGTAAGGAATAATCCATAACCCATAAAAAAGTATCATCATTGAGCCATTGTTATATAAAAATACTAATAGTTTGGAAAAAGGATTTTATTTGATCACTCGATTCTTTTAAGGTACTCCATCTTCTATTATTAAAATATAATCATTGTTCTCTTGGATGTATCTTAATAAAAATTATTGTTTTACCTCCTCAATATCAAGTACATCAATAATCATATTGTTATTAATAACACTTCATTGTATTTGACTTAGCCTCAAGCATTGAAAATGATCAATGTATATATATGTGCCTAAAAGAACATATTTCATTATTAATCCTAAATATAAATACTTCTATTAATAAGAACATGAAATTTTTATTCCTGGAAATTTACATAAATCAATATTTTTAAGTTACTATTTGGTCTCATTTTTAACACCTTGATATTTTATTTTATATTTAATTTTAAATGTTTTTTGGATAGCTTGTGATACACACAACCACGAGTCAAAATATACATAATATAGTATTTCATTATGTACCATCTATTAAAATTGGGGGTATGAATATAAATAACTAAATTATGAATATCATATTGTTTATATATGTTTGAAATAAATTCACTGGTTAACAATTAATAATAATTTATAATTACAAATACTTTCAAAGAAAAATAAATTTTTTATTGAAAAACTATTTCAATGCATGCAATATATTTTATAATAAATTAAATTAATCACTATTATATAATGAATTTAATGAATTTAATTTATTATATATTCCATCAATTTTTTATCATTCATCTATTATTTTTTTCTAGTTATTGGATCACAATAAGTCTAGTTCTATTATTTAAAATTATGTTTTTCTAAGAAGTGGATTCATCATCTTTTGAACACTAATATTAAAATAAAAATTCTATATATTTTATAATATGAATTTCATAAATAAGAATATTTTTTGAAATAATAATTTTAAAATTATCTTATAGTTAATTTTAAAGATTTTTTTCAGAAAATTTTAATGTTTTGATGGATTGTTAAAAATATATATTTTTATTAAAACATTTATTTTGGTTTAAAGAATTAAATATGTTCAGTTAAATTTTAAATTGGTATAAAAATAAAAAATTTCAAATTATACTTTAACCAATAATATGTATTTTATTACAATATATTTTAATAAAATTTTTATATAATGTTTTTTACTTACGAATACATTTTTATTGGAAACTCCATTTTCTTCATGTTTGTGGGATTTATTTTTATTTAAATTATAAAATTATTGTGAATATAATATGAAAAAATTGATGGTATTTTTTTAATAATAATATTTAATAATAGTTAGTAAGTTAAAATTAATTTTTAATCATAATTAATTGTAAAAACAATAAAAATTAATTATCATAGTAAAGTTTAAAACCGGATTTTATGCATTATATGTGCTTGTGTTAAAATTTATTCACCATAAACATAGGTCTTATTATTTGATCAATTATATTTAATATTTAATATCAATGTGTCTAAATTTTATAATAAAAATTTTTTTAGTTCTAAATGAGAAATTACCTATGTTAAAAAATCGTTATCAGGGGGAAAACTAAAACGGTAGAAGTTTGTGACCTTAGAGGTGGAGTAAATAAAATATTTAATTTTATTTATTTATTTTTTGGAGGTTTTTAGTGACCATAAAATTCACTTAAATAAATTATTTAAAAAAATTATCACTTGTATAAAGAGTGACTTCCCATTATTGAATATTATTGGGTATTTACAAAAATGATAGTAATTTTCACATAAAAAAGTGAATCTCCTAACATATTTTATTAAAATTTAAAAAGACTTTTAGTACATGAAATACATAGAAAAATAATTTATTTATTTCCATTACATGAAATATAGTAATTGGTTTTACAAAATAACCCTTCAATATAGTATTTTGGAGAAAACATAAAGTGGATTTTTCGAAGGAGAGGTATCGATCTTAACCAATAGTTTTCATTTAACTTCTTATTATACATCCATAAAATATTATTCATAAATATAATAATAATGATAAAATTTATCATCCATATTGATATATGTCAATATTTTAATGGAATAACTTATATCGAAATCCACTTCTATCAAATTGGATATGAAACAGCTGATCATGTGTACAACAGACTACCGCATCATGAAAAAATGTATTTTTTTACAACATTTATTGTCATGAAAATATATAATGATGGATTTAATTTATATATATGATATTAATGAAAAATGTGAACTTTTAAAATTATAATATTCTATATATCTTTTTACCTTCCAATCCCTAAGAAAATGATGATGTCTCTTGTGTGTAAATGTGAACTATTGTATCCATAAGGTGATGTGATTCCCTTTTCATTTAATCATTAAATAGATGTCAATACTGATGGAATTTATTGAATATATTTATGATATATATAAAATTAAAAAGATCCATTATGGTTAAATTATTATTTACCTTTCTTTTTTTCCATGTATTAAAAAATGAATACAAAATTCATGCATACGTAGGGTCTACCATCTCTATGAATGGTTTAATTCATTTTTCAATAAATAATTCTTATGGATTACTATCAATAAATATAAAATTAATATATATTATATTTATATCTTGATTATAAAAATTTATAAAATATAACTGTGATCAATTTACCTGAATTGAAACAACTAAATGAAATCATATATGAAAAATAATATAGTTATTACAAACAATTGTGATTTTAACAATGAATTTTTAATAAATGGGATAGAAAATATTTTATTTAAATGATATATGTGATGATTTATATGAGTATGGTTATAAAATATATTTATATTAGATCAATATTTATTATATAGTATGTTTGGACACATAAGAATGAATTAAGACCTGAGTTAAGGGTTTATTTCATAATCTCATCAATATTTAGAATTGTTTATGTTTATTTCTCCACTGGAGAAATTATTTTAGCTTTCTATATTATAAAAAATATTTTTATTCCCGGATGGTTATTTCTCTAAATCAAAAGTTTTCATTTCAATTTCATATGTCTATATACTTAAGAAAAATAATTTATGCGTTTAAGGAAAACTCTCCTTCATTTTCTATTTATTTGTGAATAATTCAATCTTGCACCCCTATTTCCTTTAATATTACTAAAATTGTGTTTTTAACATTCTAAAATGATTTAATAAATAAATTTTTATGCATTTTTTAATTTTCACCACAAACCATAAAAGAAATCTTCTTTTCATTTCCCAAATGAGGTACTTTTTGACCTTTTTATAATAGTGTGAAAGTAAATCATGTTATCTTATACAAACATTAATAAAATTAACAATCATCCTGACCACTCATTCCTTTCCGTCTTACTTTATATTGATATTTTTAAAAAACTCTTTAGTAATTGGGTAATATTTTGGACATTAAATAATTGATTTCAATGTGAAAATAGAATCTTCCCCAAAAATATATCTACTAATCATTTTAAATATTTTTCATCAATGTTGACATACATTAATGAATCTTATATGGAGGATATACTATAATGACACTATCCTGACTATTTACTTGTATGGTTTATGATCAGTTTTACTATATAAATTTTTGATATTACATATGATAGTTTTCCCAATATGAGAAATAATTTATTTTTAAGTAATGTTGATTATGTTATTTTAGTTATTCATATAATGAATATAATAAACATATTAATTGATGACGGGACCCATAATTACATAACCCCTTAATACATTGTAATTTCCCATGAGACAAATGATTTTGGATATTTGGGATTCCCCTTACACATTTATGTAATATATCTTGGCACGTGTCCTCGATGGTAAGTTTCAAATGTCTATCGTTATGCATTCAGTAATTATGAAAATATTTATTAATAACTATGTAATTATTTAGTTTATTCTCATATTTGTGGATATGTTTATAGCTCATGTGATTATTTACATTTCGTTATTTGATCATCAATTACTCTTTCCATCTAATTTATGTGTTCATATCTTTCACTTTATTCATACTCATAATGAGAATATAATCTCACCACGTTATTATGCTTACATTCCTCAGGATTCCAATAATTGTATTATGATTATTATACATGTATATGATAAAGTGAATAATTGTGTTCTCAAATAAAATAATATGTTTCAATTTTATTTTTTAAATGTAATATGGTATTCAAGTATGTATCAACTTTCCAATATAAATAGTATATTATAAATTTTGTGATATGTAAACTTGTTTTTATTTCTAATATAATAATGTTACTACTGGCTCTAGGCCACTATGGCTAGATTCATTACACAATTATTCTTTTTCATAAAGAGTGTCTTTTCACATTTATTATGAATGTGTACCATAAGTATTAAACTTTCTTAATTATTTTACTCTCATTACATTTTACTTATATGAAAGAAGAGTATCATAGGTCAAGGAATCACAATTATTTTCCTTCTTCTATAATGAATAAGATATTTAAAAGAGATAAAAAAATATTTTCGGTCTCCTTCTATTTTTTTCATTTTTTCTTAATATAGAGGTTGGTCAGTAGTTTTTAGTATCAGATCTCTTAATATTCTCTTATCCATCCCATATAGAATTATTCACTCCTATATCAAAATATTATTTTTAATATAAAAATTCAATGATATCTACTATAGCGATCTTCACATTTATGTTGGTCAACATTCTTCATGATAAATCCCACAACTTTTTGTGTTTATAATTAATTTGAAATATTTTTATTTCAAATAATTGTTCCATCATTATAATTCCATCACATTATGAAACATTTCATTATACAATAATCCTAACATGAATATTTATTAACATTCATAGAAGATCATAGTATTTAATTTTTTAAGATCAATACTGAGTCATATCATTTGAATCAGTATTATTTTTATTATATTTTTAATTTCAATTTCCATTATACTGGAAAAATAATTCTAAAAAATAATTTGTTAATTCGAAAAATAATAATTTCAGAACTCAAAATCGTTTCATGGGTATTTTTTACTCTTATATATATCCTAAAGCATTCCATATTTCTTTTATATTTCTTCTATGAATACATATATAATATTACATATTATCATGAAGGAAATTATATATTCATTAAAATATCTAGGTCTTCGTCATATACCCCCCTTTAAACTCTTCAATGTGAATAAGAAATTTGGTGTCACTCTTATGTATAACAGTTTGACTCTAGTACTTTGTCAAATTTAATTGAGATTCTTCCACCCCTACATATCTAATTAAAAACATTGATAAGAATTATATATTGAGTAACTAAAATTTACATATCATATTGTGACTCAGAAAATTTTCAATTTCAAATATTTCAATTCTAAAAAAACGATTATGTATTTACCTTACCACTTATACAAACCTATATATTCTTATATATTCGTTTTATTTTTAGATTAAATCATAACAAAATAGCACAACATCAAGAATACAGTAATATATATACTAATATGGGAATTTAATAAATAATAAATAATTAGGACTTTTCATGACTTATTCAAAGAATATAATACTATATTCAAGTCTTTTTATGATTTCATTAGCCACTCTACCACACCTAAAATCAATTTAAATGGATTTAGTTATCTACCAAACAATCTCACAACATGTCATAACAATCCTTAAATAGTTTTTGTAGTATATGCACAATTCATTATGTATTTTAATAAATCTCCATTACCTTCATAATTCCAGCTTCAAAATCATCATTATCCAACAATATATTATTTTTGTTAACCAATATATACATTTTCCACCATTCTAGATACCAAAATTATGGTTCGTTAGTATTCATGATAGATTTTATCTTCATCCCACCAAAGTTTTTTTTGAGGAATCATATCTAGTAACTAAATATCATAAGATCATTTTTTTATAATTAACTCTTTATCTTATCATAACAATATTATTACAATTCAATACCTATAATTATCAAGCTTGTCAAATTTTTCTCCCTTAGACACCAAGAAGTAGAAACTTATTCACTTTCTATTCAATTTTATATAATTGAAACATATCAGTTTCTCATCATTATTTTAAAATATGAATGGATCTTATTTATAATATATGATGGTAGGAATCATCAATATATGTGATCCATTGTAAATCTACCTTTCAACTCATATTTAATAAAATATTCAAACTCCCCCTATCAATGATTCATTTCATCAACCATATGACACATCAATGTCATTATTTATATATATCTTCATCATATCCCAAAACATGTTGACATCCTAGCATTCATTAATTAGTCACTAAATTATCACCAAGATCTTATTTAAATATATAATACTCTTTGACAAAAAATTAATGTATCCCAATTCATTGTAAACTTTTATCTCACCCATTACATTGACTATTTATACCTATGTTTTGTTGGTCTCAATTTAACATTTTATTATTTATTATAAATACAAATATTAAATAGTAAGGGGTAGTCAAAATATTCTCATGATTCATTAAAGAATTATTTTATCTCATTCGTTCTATATCTTAATGAATATTAAATCCAAATTTACAAGAGAAATGGTTTGAATCACATTTCAATATGTAAGGTTCTCTGAATCAATAAAATATATGTCTACATGTACTAGATCCATTTTTAAATATTGAGTTATGAATCCATATAATAAATGTTTCTATATATCATCAGCATGTGATACCAAATAAAAAATTTATTTTTACGGTCTACTAATATATATTTGAAATTTAATTAATCACCACTATTTATTATAAACAAGATCATAAAAATAATTTTCGTTTAAAATATTTCTCACCCTCCCAACTACCTATAATATTAACACTCAAACTCCATTAATAATTGTACTTGAATAAGTCAAAATACATAATGCGTGTCTTACATTACTTCTTATTTAGATTAATATGATTTATAGTTTCATCTCAACCAAGAAACAACTTTTCTCATTGGTCTAGTTTAGTGAGAAACCGTGATGATTGTTCCTACTTTGATTTTCCAATCGTGAAAACTTTTGGGAAATAGAGAATTATTATTTTTCATAATAACATTATCTTGTAGAATTTAATTTTTCTCATTAGTTGCAAATTCATATAAACAATTTCATGCTTCTAACATATTTCATTTCATTACAACATTTGTTATCTTCATAATCATGTATTCTATAAGAAGATGCTCAAATTTATTCTTGTGTCTATACCACTTTTTCATTTCAATTTTTGTAGAACATGGATTTAATAATATTTATCATTATTATTCTTATATCATGGTACATATGTAAGTAATCTAATGAAATTATTTCCAATATTTTTTCATATATAATAAAGTTTCAAACAAATCATAAATTCAACAATGTTTCAAACATCTAAAATCATTTCTTAGATTCCTTCCACCAAACAAACAATTTTGTTTATTTCATGTATTTATTACTTGTTAAATATATTTCATCCACCAACTCTGATTTTTTGAACTATTTATTATTATCAATAATATAACCTTTTATGATACAATAATAGAAACTCATTCACTATAGAAAATTCTTGAAATAATTAATTTTCTATGTAACATTCTTTACAATTTTATTTTTCTTCAACTTAATGATTTAATCACCTTAATTTCTCTTATTACATTTTAAATTTTATAGACTTATTTCATGTATTGTTTTTTAAGAATGCATGGTTGGAATATTCTTATAATCACTATCAAAATTACCACTTTTTTCCTAGTTCAACATAACTTTTCATGACATTATAACATTTTTTAGTTAGCAAAATTTTCCCTTTTTAGGTTCTTTTCTTATTATCATTAGGACTTATCTTCGTTTCATATCTACACCCCCATATTACATAACATATATACTCTTTATTAATTAAAAAAGTGTACTAAAATTCATTGTACATGACTATAAACCATTAAATACACCAGGAATAACATATTGACAATGATATTTTTCATTGATCTTTATATTTGTAAACATATTTCGCATGAATGTTTTTGGTAGATACTCCATTTTGAGATCTTATTTGAAAAAATTATATTACTTCATATGTTTACTACCACTCTTGTTGAATTTATCATTTAATTATTATTATTCAACATCCTTTGATTTCGAAGATGTATTTTTACTATATAATTATAATGGAAACACCATTAGTTATTAAAAAAATTATATTACATGGTTTACCAATATTTTTAGCGCATAGTGGATAAATAACTAAATTATATTTAATCCATATATTAACTTGGATGGATTCTTTAGAGTTAACATTTTTAAATAAAACATACTTGTAACTTTTTATTTTTTTTGGTTCATGGGACAAATCATCTTATATTACTTTTTTATTTTTAATGTTAATTTCCATCACAAAATACATCATGTTCATTGTATATTTTCAAACATAAATGGATCTTAAACTTTTTTAACATTATTTGTTTTCCTTCTTAATATAAAATTCGTGAATATTTCTAATTAATGGAGTTAATTTCAAAAAGTCCATAATTCCTTTATCCCTGATATCACATTAGGAATCCTCGAAACCAAAAGTATATTTGGGAGATTTAATAAAGAATTCATATTCTCCACCCAAGTTTTTCTAAATTTATATTTCTTATGAATAATATTTTTAGATAATTCATCATTCATGAATAAGTATCATTTACTGATCATTACATATTTTTAATTGAATACCACTTCATAAGTGGGAGATGTTGACAATTGGATCTTCTTAATCAATTACTTTCATAATAACTTCTGCATATATTTCATGTTTTTCTCTCATCTTTTAGTTCCATTATTAAATTATAAACATATAATGGAAAAAATAGTATAATTTTTCTTTTATTAATCATTAAAATTATATTATTTGTATTCATTTTATTTAGTAGACTCATACTCTTCACTATTTTAAGTCGATTATTCTCGAGGATGAACTTGAGTAAATTTAATTGATAAGATATCACATTGATTTTATTCAATTATCAGTGTGACCTAATTCTATTTTGAAATCTTTTGAAACATAATATATTCATCATAATAACTGTTATTATTGGTTTCAGATGATATATCCATGTGATTACTATATGTAATCATAATTCTATGTTCCATTTGAAGAAAATAAGAATCTTTTTCAAATTCACATTTCATATTTAACTTATAAAAAACTAGGAAATAAAATAGTTGAAATCATAGAAATGTAGGATTAGATATAATAACACTCATTATATATAGTAGGTTATTTTCATGTAAATGGGAAGGGGGGAATCATTGGGAATATGTTTTAAAATATTAAATACTAATGTGGGTATCTACTCCTTAATATGTTTGGATTGATTATGAGATTCATATTTTATCCCTATCGAATTGAAATTATTTTAAATATAGGGAATGAATCATTTTTGACTCAACAATAAATTTTTTTGTATGGTATCAATCTTATCCCTCGGGAAGCTATTATCCTTGAAAAAAAATTATAATCCAATTGAAATGTTTTTTATAAAGTTATAATGGACCTCTTATGTATTCAATGATCCTCCATCTTCTTTTATTAAAATATATCTTATGTGTGTTCATAAATTTATCTACATCATAGTGTATGATCTTCTATTATAACATTATGAAATTTGAATTCTACAATATAATTAGTAAAAATACATTCATGGTTCCCATCTTTTTCATCATTTAAAATGATTGATGAGTTCATGATTGGATACAAGAAAAAAATTTCATCTTCCCCTTGAATAGTAATCATTATATTGATAATAAAATGAATATTATTTACTAAACACTAACTGAAATCATAGTGGGTTTTATTCAATCTATCATCGTTTTATTTTTCATGGTTCAGGAAAAAAAGAGTATATATCTATATTAAAAGTAGTTCATACCTTAATAAATTCTCTTAAACTCTGTTCTCATTATCTTCTATGATAAAAGAGTCTTATAGGGAATCACTTCACTCTAAATTCCCCTTCTTCATCAAACAACAAGATTATTATAAAAAATCATAACACCTCATTAGTGTCATTCTTCTTATATTCTTCTTATTGTTCATTGATAAATAATATATTCCTATGTAATATATAATGAATCCTATAATTGTTTATTAAAATTTTAATCCAATATTTATCACTCCCATATTTATAGAAATCACATGATAATTATTTTAATATTATTAATATAGATATTATGTGATATTTGAAACTGTAAACATTATATGTATATTGGTCTATATTATTATTGATATATCCCAAAATATTATTTTTTAAAATTAATTTAAATTAATCACATTTGAAATAATATTGTTATTATCATATTATCTTCTCAACTATAACCATTTAATTCTTCATTATTCTAATATCAAATCACCGTAAAAACTCTAAAAAATTGTTATATTTAGAATTTGAATATTAGGATATTATAATATAACACAATTCAATAATATTTACCTTTAATTTGTCCATTAAAATTTAGAAAATATATTTCTGAAAATCCTACTAATGTATTCAGGGAAGTTCCATTTCAAATATTTTTAATTGAAAAACAATTAATGAGTGTTTTTATTTAATATATATCCTATTAATAATAATATATAACCCATGAAATTTTCCTATGAAAATATTCTTAAAATTCTTATCATCATATAAGATTTTACAAATTCATTGAAATCATTAGGGTACCATTACATATACACCATTTTACTCTCCCATATGTACTATAAATTTAGTGTCACTTTTACATATCACATTGTGGAACTAGTACATTGTAAAATATGTCATCCCTTTGGTAACCCATATATGTCCCATAAAAAATTGTGTTATCCTTTATCTAGTGACCAAATTTCATTTTTTACTTATCAAAATGTTTATTAGTACCTTTTCAATTTCTAGTCCACAATTTCTGAATAACTATTATATATATTCATATCTGTAAGTAACTCTCCCTTAAATTATATAAATTTAGGTTATTTTTATAGGTACTCTTACATACACAATGAAACATTATGAATACCCATACACAAATATTACTTGTTTTATTTTAAATTTAATATACCTCAATACATTTTTATAATTCTTCAATGTCATTATGAAATCTAATCTTATTATGTATTCCCTAGCCACTTCATCTAATCTCAAATTACTAAAAAAAATTATGAATTTATTAAACATTCAAAAACAAATTCTGTTGGATTCCCAATGAAATTATATAGAATATGAAGTATTATTTAATCATTTTCATTAATATATAATACTTTAATAATTCCATTTTAATCCAAGCCTTATCCAAACATTATTCAAGTGTTTCAATCAATATATGTTGTTGATTTCATCCTACATTGAAAAAATTTTGTTCCTAAAACATCCGTATATATTTTATCTTCAACATAGTATCTGTATTATTTTATAATAATGGAAAACATCTAAAACTCATGATATAATGTTAAATGTTCTCTAATCATCAAATAATCACTTTTTATTAAGTCAATTAAAGACTCTATCTAAAATAATCTAATTTGTTATTTATTTCTCCCTAAAACTCTATGTTATAGAATCTTCATCACTATAATTTCCATTCTATATAAGGTAGGAATCCTAAATTATTAATTTAATTTATATCATATGAATAGTTTTCCTTCACAAATCTAATAGCGTGAAACATCAGTATAATTGGTCTATCGGAACCCCAAAGATTCATATCATCTGAAATGAACTATTAAAACTCCCCATTTAAAAAGTATACATCATATACCATTGGGTACATCAATCTCTTCATTCATTGTTATCTACATCATCACCCAACATAAACTAAAATAATGACATTCATTCATTAAGCTATTCATCATCACCCATCACATAATGATTTATTTTCAACATGTTGAAAACTAATAATATAAAAAACATTTAAATATTAAATTTTAATGATTTCATATAATTTTTAATCATTATTCATGATTTTATAATTCTATATTAATTGGTCATATGTTTACATGGTTTTACTGACCTGTTGAACGTATAAGTAGATAATATTTAAATACAAAAGAAAAAAGGTAATGTGGAATATACAAAAGTGTTTCTTATGGGTGATAGTAAATGTTATTGAAACATATATGTTGTATCAAGAATAGGGAGTAATTATTCCATGTAATGGAATGTTCTAGAATACCTAGAAAGGTTTAAGAAACTCCATGGTATATCAAATTTAGTTAAAATTATTAAATAAAATAATTTTTTAGTTTTGAAGGGTATGTGATCTCAAATGTATAATTTTCTAATATGAGTATAAAGTAACTGAAAATCAATGTATATATTAATATATTTTTTAAATTTTGTTTAGATGATGAAGTAAAGTGCTACAAAATAATTTAATTTAATGTTATTGAATATATTAATCTTACATAGATATATATAGATGATGTGTGCCATCAATCCATTTATCCTATAAGATGAGAGAATTTATTTTTTACTAAAAATGGGTTTTTTTGAACAAAAATAGATAATTGAAATTTTTTTTGATTCATAAAATCATATAAAATATGTCAGAATAAGAGGATATAAAAGATAATTTTTGGATAATTTTTTTTGCTGAGATTTTTTTAATAGATGGTATTCAGATTCCATCCCCATTAGTGTATACTTTTTATAAATAACCTTCTTTTCAATAAAATTATTCCTACACATGGAATTGAATATATGATATATAAACAGTATAATTTTCTATAAAATATTTATTCTAAAGTAAATAAGAGTTTGTTTCAAGACACAGAAGTGTCTTTTGTATCATATAATGATATTGTGATGATTATATTGTGAATTATAGGTTAGTGGGAGTGTGTTATGGATTTGGGAAGTTAAAATTAGTCTAATAAAAAAAATTAATTCAAATATCAAATTAAATGATGCCTTATCCAAAGAAGAATTACGATTTTTGTTGAATTTATAATGTAAATAATTATATTTATTTTCCCAGAATTTTCTCTATGGAATTAGTTTTAGGAATTATGTCTATACATTTATAAATATTTCTATATAGAAAATAGAAGTTATTAATTTCATACAATTTAATGTTACAATGTTAAATAGATTTATTATGTTGATTTAGGTGAACAATAAGAATAATATTCTAAAATATAACCATTATCAATTTAGATTTATTTATACAATTTAGTCATTAAAAAGTTTAGAGGGAGGTTTTTATCAAGTGGTCGCATATAGATGTGGAAGTAATTATATAAATATGTAACAAGTTTTATAAAACCTCCAAAATTAAATCATACATAAGCATTATCTATCAATATATCAAACATGGTTATTTTATTTGTTTTTATAATTGATTTTTGTAGGTGTTATGTAAATATTTTAAGAGTATATAATGTTTCAATATATATAAAAGGATATTGTTAATTTTTCATTCCTTCACACTGGTTATATAATTTTTTATATATATTTTGTAAAGTGTATTCATAATTGTCTTCTCAAAGAATAAATTTGAGTTATCCCTTCTTGATATTGATCATAAATATTTATATTTTATGATAAAATATTTTGGTAATTGTTAGTATTATTCTCATATAATGATATATAATATTCTCATGAGCATAAATGACATTTTTACATAGTATGACCCTTGAAATTAACTTCATAATGTGTCATAATATATGTATTTGTTATTGAATAAGTGAATTGATACTACTTAGAGTCACTACTACTTGAGGATAGTGAGATAAATATCTTGAAAACCATAATAAACTGATACCATTTTTACAGAATCCCTAATACTTAGCTAATCTTGGTGAGATTGGGTATTCTCATGGTCATGTCATCAGTTGGAGGTTAAACAAGATGGTAATTATCCTCTCATATATTGAATATGATATTCTGTAAATAGATTAAGATAAAATAATGATGCATAGAGTCATGATTACACAGTGTATGTGATATTATTATCTATTCATGTAGGTGTAATGTGATATCTGCATCCATGATGATGAATGATATGTGAAATATTCATTAAACTCGTTAGTATATAAATAGATAATCAATTTCTCATTATTAGGCTATATGAAATATAAAATCAATGTTTCCTAGGATAAATTGATTTCTTAGAAAAATATATCATATGATAATGCATGATTTCATATGTTGTAGTTTTTGGGAAAATGTATAGCGATAAATATTCTTAAATGATATCATGTGGGGTGCCTATAACAACCCCTCTCATTATTACACACATAAACATTATTTATTAAAAAAATGATCTTAAGACTAATCTATGTATCAATAGTTCTAGTGTCATAGGAAATTAGGAACATTACATTACAACTTAGAACATAAAACATAACATCTTTTTTTGGAAACTTCTTTTACATGACCTCATCATTCCTTCATACTTAGCATTCCATGGGATAACCAGATGAAATGCATAAGAAAAGTGTCTGATATAAATCCCATTAATGGGGTAAACAAGGGATAACATGAAAAATATAGTACATGCTAGGAAATAGTTATATCAAGGGATAATAAGAGAAAAATGAACATAAAGGCATGATATAGAGTGATTATCATAAAATGGAAATGTGGTAACAAAAATTGACATGATATTAGCTTGAGCCAAGGATCAATGCACATGGATAATGAGAAAACACTCATTAGACTTGAATTATGATGAGTAAACCCTCATTTCACATGAAATATCATCCCACTAATCTTTAACCAATGTATTGGATCGCTATCAGGGCACACCCTTCTTAATCATTTCATTTCATGCATAAGTGTGCCACATAGATCATACAACATGGGTTCATTAAGAATCAAAATTTATTCAATGAATTTGAGAAGTGGAATACATAAATGTAACTCCTAAATCAAGATTTACATGTGTATAAAGTTGAATACCCTTGATAGAAAAATAGGTATTGTATTCACTTACACGATAATTTCGGCATGGAAATATTTTTGTAACTTTAACAGCATAACGACGTCAAATAGAAATAATTAAATGGGTTGATGGGAAAAAATGGGTATATAATCATTTATAAATGAAATAGATAGTAAGGGGTTAATGAAACATAATATCCCAACATATGTAATGTAATTTAGATGCATGTTATAAAATAATTTCTTGAATGTAAATGAGAAGAGAGAAATTTCTTTTGGAATTTTGGCATGGTAATGGGTGTAAATGAGAGGAATTAATGAGAGAGAAATAGGTCTATAATAATTAAAACCTAAGGATGGAAGTATGGGGGAGGTTAGAGATCATACCCCATAATTTTTAATTTAAATTAAAGGGGAATAACAAAATAAATAAATTTGGACAAAAATGAGAAAGGAAGAACTCCCTTACATGGAAGTGTGATCTCAAACACTTGGGGGGGGGCTTGAGAGAGGATTCACGGTATCTTGGGTCACAATTGGAGTATTCTAAAGAGATTAGGACAGAGAATGGTCAAGCTCCAAATGGATTGAGTGACGAGGAATGGGAGATTAAGTGGGTTTATATAGGAAATGGGAGGGTAATCTTTATAATTTAGGTTTAGGACACCAGACGTTAAACTAATCAAAACCCCAAACCATCTCATGGTTTTTTCCCATGGTTTTTTCCAAAGCGGCGTGGAAAACATTATTTTATAAGGCCAATGACCGAAATTTTTAAAATATTAGGATTTATTATGTGGAGGTGAGTTAAAGACTCAAGGAAATCATTATAAAAGATAAATTGTATTATAATTCTTGGATGGTCCACTAAGGCACCATAAAATCAATACCACAAATCTAAAATAAAATTATTTTAAAGTTAAAACATATACTGGCCGAATATTTATTATAGTATTTTATTACATAACTATTTGGTCATTATGAAGGCATTAAACACATTTTATATTTAAATGATATTTATTTTTTTCCCAAAAATTCAACTATCTCAAAAAAATATGAAAAATTAATCATTGGATAATTTCGACATCCTTATTCCAAAAATAATATTAATTTTATCTAAAATAATTTGTAAATATTTTAATTTATACTTTTAAAATAAAAACCAACATTTATCGAAAATTCATTGGTTTTGACAAAACCATCATTCAAACCACAATAAAAATTACAATTATATTCATAAAAATTTTGCAATCATTTAGATTAAATAAAAAGTAATATAGTAATAATATTTTTTTAAAATATTTTTTAATTCAAATATCCATTAATTCTTAAAAATATATTTCCTATTTCATTATTAAGTAAAAATACTATTTTTTCATTATAAAATATTAACAATATAACAATAATAAAATGAATTTATATTTTTTATAAAAAAATAATTCACATAATCATATTTCTAGGATCTTGATTCCTAACCCCTTAAAACAGCCTCATAAGACATAAGGGTAAGGTGTGCGATGGTGATAGACTCTTGGGTGTCTCAGAAAACACCGTTCGAGTGGTAATATCTATTAACATACAATTATCCCATAGGTGTCTCCATTCTAGCATAACATGATGAATCTTGTCTTGGGCCTAGTCAAGAGAGAAGCCCAGGGATGCCACCTGCATTCCACGATCAAAAAATAGGCTTCGTTTTGTAGAATTATACTGGATGAAGCCATCGCTCCCTTTTTCTGAGTAAATTGGATTTGTTAAAGCCCTGTATTTATACTAATCATGTGATAACTATTTAATGGCTATATTAGAAATGTTATCAATTCTTAATGGTATTTTAATGTCCAAAAAATTAAAACCATATATGTGAATATGTTTTATATAACGATTTTCCATAATATGACTTTTAATTAGATAAAGAAGAATTTTCATTAATAAAAATTTAGGTCATTAACATCATCCCCACTTAATAAATTTTTTCCCAATAAATTTCCTCTTTTCAAACTAAAATAGATGAGGGTAACTCTGCTTCATCACTTCTTCTGATTCCCACGTTTCTTCATCAAACATGTAGTTTCGCCATAACATCATGACAAGGGTCGTTGTCTTGTTTCATAGAATATTTTCCCTAGGATCTAAGATCCCCATAGACTTCTATTCATTGGATAGTTCATTATCAAATGGTACCACCTCTGGATTGAGTACATGAAATCGATTAGGTTTGTACTACCTCTACTAAAGGATCCATTATGATTTCTAAGTGAAAATTTTTTTTGTTAGAGTACTCAACCCGAGGAAGATGTTTATCACATCATCCTTTTAATTCCATTGAGAATTCTCTCATCATTTCCTTGAGTGTTTAGATAGTCTACTTAGATCAGACATCAGTTTGAGGATGTTAAGTTGTACTAAAGTTCATCTCAGTATTCAGAGCATGATGAAGACACTCCTAGAACATAGAGGTGAATATTTAATCTCGATCGGATACAATAGATAGTGATACACTATGTATCCTTACCACTTATCTGATATATATTTGTGCTATTTAATCCAAAGAAAATCCTCTCAAATTTCAATACAGTGTGAAGTCATTGAATGATGTTCCACAAAAACCTAGATATCATTGTATCCTTTGGATGTCCTCATAATCCTGATGACAAATTCATTAGTGATATTCTCCCATTTCCATATTTGTATGGGTAATGGATTCGTCATCCCCTTAGAATTATACCCCTCATCCTTCACGTGATGACATACAAGACAAATTGTTGTATACTTAGCGATCTCCTTCTTCATGTTATCCCACCAATAATGCTCTTGGATATCTTGATACTTCTTTGTGTTTCGTGTGTGAATAGTGAAATTTGAACTATGTGTATCATCCAAAAGTTATTTATTTATATCTAGACATGATGTAACACTTAATTGTGACCGAAATCTCACAGTTTCTTTTTCATTAACATTGATCTCAGAGGATTCCCCTTTTTTGATAGTTTCCACTTTCTTCTGAATTCTCACATCATCCTTTTTAGAATCCTTTAATTATTTGAAATGAGATTGTTGAGAAATAATTTGATAAAAAATTGAGGATTTCTCATTCTTTATGACTCTCATTTCCATCTTTATAAAATCTACGAAGATTGGATCATTTTAAATTCTCATCAATGGGAGAATTTCTAGGTCCTTTCTACATAGAGAATCTGCCACTTTGTTTGCATTCCAAGGGTGGTAATGGATTGTGCAGTCATAGTCTTTGTTCATCTCTATCCGTCTTCGTCGGAGAATATTTAGCACTTTCTATGTGAATATATAATTTATTATTTTTTGATCCATATATATTTCATACTTTTCCCCAAATAGATAATTTTGAAAAATACTCAAAGAAAATATTACTACAGACAACTCCAGATCATGTGTCGAATAATTTTTCCCATGAAATTTCAATTTTATTGAATCATATGAAATAAATATTTCTTTTTTTAATCAATACACAACCCAATCCCTTCTTCTAAGAGTCACTAAATATCACAAAAAGTTCTCCACTTGAGGGTAGTGTAAGAACGGGTTCAGTGACAATCATTCTTTTCAACTCTTTATAGCTATCATTGCATTCATCACTCCATGAAAACATGACTCCCTTCTGATGAAGCTTGGTAAACTGGTTTGAAAATCATGATAAATTTCTCACAAATTGGCGATAATATCTAGATAACTCGAGGAAGTTATGGATATTCGTCACCGATGTTAGCCTTATCCATCCCTCAATTGTAGATATCTTGGAGGGATCCATAGATATCCCATTGCTTATGATGATATAACCTAATAATGAGACTTCCATTAACCAGAACTGATACTTACAATACATTGAATAGGGTTTCTCCTTTCTCAAGGTCCCCAGTACAGCTCTTAGATTCTCCTCATGCTACTCCTTTTTTTGAAGTATATTAGAATATCATCTATAAAGACTACCCAAAATTGATTGAGGAAATATATAAAGACTCTATTCATAAATTCCATGAGTATTACTAGAGAACTATGGAGTCTGAAAGGCATTACTATGAATTCATAGTGCTTTTAACTTGTACGAGAAGCAATATTTGGGATATCCTCCTTCATCACCCTTCCATAGTAATATCCCAACCAAAAATCTAGCTTGGAGAAGTATTGTGCTCCACGTTGCTGATCGAACAACTCATCAATTCATTAAAGAAGATACTTGTTCTTTATCATGATTTTTTTGAGATCACTATAATAAATTCAAAGGCGCATTGACCCATCCTTCTTGACAAATAGGACTACTGCACCCCATGGAGAATCATGTGGGTGTATAAACCCTTTATCTAGATTCTCCTGTAGTTGTTTCTTCAGCTCCTCTAGCTCACAATAGCCATTATATATGGATTCTTCGATTTTGGAAACACCCCAAGTATAGTATCTGTCAAGAATTCAACATTTCTTTTAGGTGGAAGACCAAGAAATTCCTCAGGAAACACTTCTGCTGATTTCCTCATAATAGGCATGTTGTCAAGGATGGTTGCTTCTTCAGACTCAATCAGCTGAGCAAGATACACATGCTCATAGGGTAGTAATATCCTTGCTTGAGATTATGGTGCTATAGAATATTCATCTTCCTCCTTGCACTTGTACAGAATCGGGGGTTGATTCTCTATTTAGAGTGTTGTTTCCCACTCACAAAAATTTATGTTGGCTCTATATATTGAAATCCAATCCCTGTTAAGTATTTCATCAAATTCTACTAGAGGGAGTGTGATGAGGTGTGTTAAGAAGTTAAATCAACAAATTGTGATAGGGTTGGAGTTATATTAATTGGTTGTAATGAATTCCCCATTTTATTTCTTCCAATCATCTCTACATCCATGATTTGTGATGATGTTGGGATTGTTCCACTAAAATTTTTGGATATAAAAGAATGCGTAGAACCAGAATAAAAAATTGTGTTTTCTATTTTTCAATGAATATCGAGAATACCTATCACTAATTTCTTTTTCAGGGTTCTATTCAGTAGTAATAATTGAAAAAGGTCCCCCTTTCTCCATTGGAGGTTGTTTTTTCTGATGAAAACCCTGGTCTTAGGGAACTAGTTTGCATAGTTCCTTGGTTATTTTCAGTTGAAGAAATGAACAGTGCGTTAAGAGTCAAACAGAGTGTTCCAATCCTCTATTGTAGTAGAGGGTTATTATTTTCATATATTAATAGCCAAGTTCCCTTCTCATCCACACCGAAATCATTTCTTTTTCCCCTTCTTGAAATTTTGGGGGTGCATTTTTCCACACGTTTGTCAAGCGTGGTGCTGGAATTTCTTAGCACCGTTGGATTATCCATCAGACGGCCAGAATTAAATTCCACATTAAGCTATGTATCCCCATGATACCCCTGAGATTATACATTCTATGTTTCTAATTTAAGGTCACATTAGACAATTTCCTCATAGATCTTGAAGTCGCAGATTTCTAGGGATTTGCATAGGCTAGGTTTTATCCCACCAAAGAAGTGGTCAACCATGCATTTGTGGGTAACAACAAAGCCGAAGGGATATTATAAAAGAATTGTGATATTTTCTTGATATGCTCCAATGGATTTTTGTCTTTTTCCCTTGATGGAATGGAAGTCCCTTTCTATATTATGTTAGATGGTGTGAGGAAAATATTTATTGAAAAACATTTTCCAGAAATCCTTCCATTCCAACACCTCGATCTTATCCCTAGGCTTAATATTTTTTATCAGTGTCCATAAATAATCAGCATAACCCTCCATACAATAAGAATATAGATGTACATTCTCTAGTTCAGAACAATTAAGGATTGATAATATCATCTCAATGGAGTTGATCCATTATTCAGGGATTTAGGGATCAGATTATCCATTAAAAGTAATAGGTGTTTATCTCATGAAGCTCTCGATTGTGGCTTTTTATTTATGGTGGGGGTTGAACGATCCTCTTGATCCTTGTTTATATTCAAAACATGAGTTAACTAAGAGAGTATCATGACAAAGTTTTTTATTCCCACTCCCATCGAATTGGGCATCTCATTAAAACATTCATCACATTGATCTTTATATCGGTTGTCAGCTGGAGTCCTCCTATTCCCAGCCATTGTCTGGAATAAAAAAAGATAGGGTAACACATCAAGTGAAATCCAATGATGAAAAAGTGATACCATATAAATTTCATTTATTTCTTTTCTTATCTATGTTATCCATAATCTACATCCCAACATATATTATTAAGGGGAATTTTTTTAATTCCATTAATAATGGTTCATTCTAATCTTATGAATTTATCAAAGCATATACCCCAAGATTATTGTAACCAAGAGCTCGGAAAGGCATGTTTTCGTGCACCAGTTCTCATTTAATTCTATCTCAAAGAGGTGTTTTTTGGTTTAATTCCTAGATAAATTTATACCAGAGCCACCTCTACCTACCCATATCAAAACATGGAAGTATTTTATTGATAAACAACTTACTAAATACTCACCAAAATTTAGGTATATTTTTATTATACTTAGTATTATCCCTAAGGCTTTCACTAGGGTTCTCTAATCCTAGTCCCCAAAATAACTAACCCTATCCTTCGATACCAATTATAAAAACCCTACTCTTTATTAAGAAAATAAACCTGATTTATTACAAAAACTGACACTTAAGACAACTCTATGGATCGAGAGGTCTAGTGTATTGCGAAATTAGGAACATTAAATAAAAAATTAGAACTTAAAACAAAACATATTTATTGAAAATATCATTTACATGACCACAATATTCATTCATACTTATCATTGAATGGGATAACCTAAGGAAATACATAATAAATGGGCGAGATATAAAGCCCAGTAAGGGAGTAAACAAGGAATAACATGAAAACTAATGTACATTTTAAGAAATAGTAATATCAATGGAGCATAATAGAAACATGAACATAAATCCATGATATAGCAGGATTATCATAAAATGGAAATGTGGAAACAACATTTAACAATATATTAGCATTATCCAAGGCTCATTGAACTTGGAGCATGAGTAAACCATCATTGGACTTGAATTAGCATGAGTAATCTCTCATTTAACTTGATGGATTATGATACTAATCTTTAACCCATGCATCGGTGCACTATTATGTTGCATCCTTCTTAATCATTTCAATTCATGCATTAGTGTTCCACATAGATCATACAACATTGATCCATTAAACAGCATAATTTATTAAAAAAATTAGAGATTTGCAATACATAAATGAATTTCCTAAATAAACAAGTACATGTTTATAAAGGTAAATACCCTTGATAGAGAAAAGGGTCTGGTTTTCACTTACACAATGATTTTGGCTTGGAAATTTTGCAGTAACTTCAACAGTATAATGATGTCAAATAGAAATTGTAAAATGGGTTGATGAGAGATGAAGGGGTATCTCATCATTTATACCTGAAATGGAGAATAATGGGTTATGTAACATAATATTCCAACATATGTAATGTAATTTAGATTCATAATATAAAATACTTTCTTGAATTTAAATGAGAAGAGAGAAATTCATTACGGAATTTCGGCATGGTAACAGGTGTAAATGGGAGGCATTAATGAGAGAGAAATAGGAATATCATCATTAAAATAGAACAAGTGTAGTATTTGGGTTATTATAAATCATACTTCATCATTTTTTATTGAAAATAAAAGGGTTTACCAATATTATTAAATTTGGAAAAAAAATGAGAAATGAAGAAATCCTTTACTGGGAAGTGTGATTCCTAAGACTTGGGAGTGGTTTGAGAGGGGATTCTTGGGAGCCTGGGGTGCCTTGGTAGGTTCATAGAGAGAGGTGGACATAGGTTGGTCAAGCTTCAAAATTATTTATTGAAGTGGAATGGGAGGTTGAGTGGGTTTATATAAGAACGGTAGAGAATACATTATTATTTATGTTTTGGACACCACAAATGAATCTAATAAAAAGCACAAATCAACCCATGGTTTTTTCCAAAGATGAGTGTAAAACATTATTTCATAAGGCCAATGGACAAATTAGTAAAATATTTGTATTTCATAAGTAGATATGAGTAACAATGTCAAGGAAATCATTAAAAAAGTTAAAATGTTTTATAAGTCTCGAAGGGTCCACTAAGGAGCCATAAAATTAATACAACAATTCTAAAATCACATTATATTAAAGGTAAAACGTTTATTGGCCGAAATGATTTTATATTTTTTATTACAACACTATTTGGTCATTATGATGTCATAAAACAGATTATATATTTAAATGATATTTAATTTTTACGCAATAATTCAAATTTCTGAAAAAACTATTAATCAATCACCATTGGATACTTTTGACGTCTGTATTCCAAAAATAATATTTATTTTACCCAACAATTTTCTAAATATTTCAATTTATAATTTTAAAATAAAAAATGACATTTATCAAAAATTCATAGGTTTTGAATAAAACATCATTCAAGCCATAAGACAAAATAAAATTGTATTCATAAAAATTATACAATCATTTACATTTAATAAAAATTATTTTAGTAATAATATTTTATTAAATTATTTTTTAATTAAAAAATCCATTAATTCATCAAAATAGATTTCCAAGTTCAATATTAACTAAAAATACTATTTTCTCTTGGAAACTATTTACAATGTAATAATAGTAAAATGAATTTATATTATCTATACAAAAATAATTTGCATAATCATAGTTCTAGGGTCTTATTAAATAACACCTTAAAACACCTACATAAGACCTAAGGGTATGGTGGGCAATGGTGAGAGACTCTTGGGTGGCTCAGATAACATCGCTTGAGTAGTAATCTCTGTTGACTTACAGTTCTCGCATAGGTGGTTCTATTCAAGCTTAACGTGTTGAAGCTCATTTGGGTTAGGTCAAGAGAGAAGCCCGGTGACGCCACCTGCTTTCCAAGATCAAAAAAATTGGCTTTGTAAGGAGCAATTCTACTGGATGAGGCCATCACTTCATTTTTCTAAGTATATTGGATTTGTTAAAGCCCTATATTTATACTAATCATGTGATCACTATTCAACGACTATATTGGCAATGGTAAAAATTCCTAATAGTATTTCAATGTCCAAAAAAATAAAACAAAAGATGTGTATATGCTTTTTGTAACCATTTATCGTAATAAGACGTTTAATTTGATTATGAGGAATTTTCATTATTAATGGTTTGGGTCGTTACAGTTCCTTTTTAGCCCGATAAGTTCTAATGATTTTATAGAGGCCACTATTTTATTTCTTTTATGAATTTATTGATTAGTTTTTCTGTCAACTATCTAATAGCCCATGGGGATGAAAATTACAGTTAATTGATTGGGGATTGATATTTATATAGATAAAATCTCTAAAATTGATTTATATTTTACCCAAAAAAATTGGATCATTATTGAAAAAGTTTTTAAAATGATTTTATATAATTTCAAGATTATGTTAGCCTTGTAAAAGTGGTTTGGATGATATCCAATTTTTTTTGATATATTTTAACAATTGATTTTATAGTATACAATATAATGTGAAATTAAACTAAGCCTTTGCGGATTTAGTGAATGTATGATATTTCTTAACACAAACCATAAACCCTAATATATGAGATATATGTGGAAAAGTTTTAGTGTATCACTTGAGAATTTCATATAAAAGTACATGAATGAAAAACTAAGGTATTTTTTATTCCTTATTAATCAGATAATTTAATCAATCCCTACGTTTTCATAGGAAGGGAAATGTTACATGATAAATTTAGAATCTCCTCGTTATGCATAATTTGATAAACCCTTACAAATGATAAAATGATAGGAGTTATTCATGTTAACAGTTACAGTTTAATCATGACTTAGTTTGTAACATATGCGTTAATTCATGTTCCTTCATGGTGTTTGAACAAGTTATTTTTAATAGGGAGTTCATAATGGGGTGGCTATAGAAGACAGGAAAACAAATCCTAGGTTGTGTACCACTTCAACCAATATATCTCTCCCTTCATTAGTCTTTATAGTCTAAGATATTATAATATTGTGACATAATGGGATTCAGGGCCAAAATAATTGGGTGATTAAACTTATTTTTTGATACACTAGATATGAGGGATTTCCTTTGGATACCTATGATGTAGTCTTCATCAATAATATATGATTAAGATGGATTATTCTAATATATTACGAAGGAGAACACATGAATTTTCATTATTTTATACTTATTTATGGTTTCATTATTCTCACATAGATGTCTTGTTTTTTGTTTCTATTTCATTTTTTCATTATAGTTTAATAATAAAACATCCCTAAGAATCCCTTTAACATTAAAATAAAAAATAATTAAAATTGGTTATATATTTGAAAATTTATTTTGAAAAAACCTTTATTAACTGCTGAGATTATGGAACAATTTACTCCACTACCTCATTACTTATTATGTATCTATTTTTTCAGTTCTAAATTATATGGGATGCACATAAAACTCTTAAATGTGTTTCTAAAAATTACATGACCATATATTTTTTGGATTGATATTCCAGAGTGATCTGAAGGTTAAGAATGGGGTGACATAGTATGTGTTGTTAATCGGGGTTAGATTTTTGAAATTGAAATTCAAAATTTATGAAAAATTGATTGTGTCTTTGATTATACCATATTGTGACATTGAAAACCCAAAAAAATCCAAAAAAAATTATATATTTTAAATGTTTATAGAGATCAAAGGTTGCTTCATTTTTGTGTTATTAGTTATTTTGGAAGAAAATAATATGTTGAATATATTAGAGTGGTCGTGGAAAATTTTAAGTAATAACAAATATTTCACATTTCAACTATCACTAGAGTAATGGGGTTGGATTTAGAAAAATTGGAAATGTGGAGACACTATAGAAATACAATGTAATTTATCTAAACATGCAACAATGATATTTCGAAATAATAACAAAGAAGTGCATATGATGATCCTTGTTCCGTTATGTGTTTTTTAATTCCATGAAACTCTTATATATGGATATCAAAGAGTATATGTATGAGTACACCTATAAGAAATTTTGCAAACTTTTGAAATCCATGTTTTAATCATGTATCAATTGCATGATACATTTTAGAGGAAAAAATGAAAGGTTCGGTAGTGCACAAATGCATTTATCCCCTGAGCTAGGAAAATTTTAAAAGATGCATCACAACCCTAGGAAAATGATCCATACCATAATAAAGTCATTTAAAAGGTGAAAATATTATAGAACAATGTAAAATTGTAATTTATCACTTCTTAATTAATATGAAACCATTTTAATACATCACATGTCCTCATGTGTGGTCTACAATATCAATAGGTATGTTTCTAGTGTTGAGGGTCTATGAACACCTCTAGGGAAGATATTTACCCTATAATAGACTATGACACCAAATAAAATAAAAAAATACATATAACTAAAAATTATATGAGACATCAATATAAACATAATACAATCAAATAATACATCTAAAACCCCAAAAAAGGTCACACAACTAAACACAACTCAAGAGTATGGATCACTAGATAAAATAATGATAGTATAATTGATATTTCTAGTAAACTGATAGGTTGATATCCAATTCCATGTGAATAAAAAACATATAATATTTTCTCTGATGTTTTAATAGACACTAACTCAAGGATACAAAGGCCATTTATGATTCTCCAAAATATAAAGTATTTAATATGTATACACACAAGTAGTGTACATACATCAATTGGGAATATAATAATCAATAGAAACCAGTTAAAACATTATCACTTTAAGGATTCATTATGTGATTACATACAAATAGTGTAAACATTAAATATAACACCCTAAATGTTTTATAAATATTTCACATTATTTTTATTTCTTTGGTAGATTGTGTTACATGGAACAACAAGTTTAAATGAACCGTTTAAAATTTGAAAAATATTATGTGTATTTTATCACATAATATTTGGATTGTAGTTTATTAGTAGTAATAAAAATATTATAAAAAATATATGTTTTACACATTTATAAAATAAATTCATTAGTTATAAAATGTTTAAAAATACAAATAAAATAAAAAGTTAAATACAATTGTTTTTTTCCTTATTTTTTAGGAATGACATATATTTTTATATATAAATTAATCTAGTAACTATTTGTTAATGCTTTCAAAAATATTTATATATTATTTTCATAATCAAAATTTTTAATCATTCAAAAACATTCTAGGAAAATGATAATAAAAATCTGGATTTATTTTTAAAAATATTTTTCTTCGAAATACAATTTGTCACTTTTTTGCACTGTTAATTTAAATTTAATTCATACCATTTATATTTAATTAAATTTATAAAATGAATTACATATTTAAAATAAAAATTTTATAATTTTTTTTAAATATGCCTCTTTTAGTTTTTCTCAATATGAATATTAACCATGTAAAAATTTATCACCTCAGTAAAGGGTATATCATGTAAATCTTGATTAAAAATAAGTGACAAGATATAATGTTTCATCTATATTTATGTTGGATGAATTAAAATCGACCCTTATCACCTTATAATCGAGATATATTTGTTTAATGGACATATTAAAATGAAAATGTTTTATATATTATTTAAATCACTGAAATTTACAAAATGGGTCTCTCTTAGTTTTTAATATCCTTTATATATTAACATAAGAAAAAACATGTTATGAATGAAAATTAATTTTCATTTAATGAATAATGATATTATATTAATTATGGGAGATAATTTCTAAAATTTATGTATTATATAATAATCATAAATGTTTACACAATGCACAAACTGTATTTATCCAAATAATGGAAAAATAAAGTAATTGATTTCAAAAATGATAAAAGTGACATAATATGATTATTTTATAGTTATCCACGAATTTTTTATGTGACTTTGAAATATTAGTGTTGTTTTAAAAATTATCATATAATTGTAAATTTGTATTTGAGTCTTTTAAATGTAATTATGTGAATAGAATTAAAACTGATAATAATGATATTTTATGAAAACATATTTTTTTAAAAAGTTAAAAAATAAAACAAAATAATAAATAATATAATTTGAATATTATTTGGTATAAAATCTTATATCTTTTACATTTATGGTCCAATTATTGAATATTAGTAAAAAATAAAAAAATTTATTATTTAAAAATTTATTATCGTGGTAAAAATTAAAATTAGTTAACTATGGGTAAATCAAAATTATATAGACTAAAAAGAAAAAAAACTTGTATAATTTCAATTTTATGTTTGGATTACAAAATTACCCAAACTTATCTTTGAATATCTATCAATTTTGAGACATTTTACTTGATAATGAGTTTATAAAAATTTTATACTGTTAGAAAATCATAAATTATCCCCCACCACAATTATAAAAAAGTAAAATCATCGCCTACTTATTTACAGCATATTGATTCTTATATCTCAGAAAACACTAAAAATTTATCTTCTAAACATCCCTATACAACTTTTAGTGGTTTTGGGATTCCTTAATGACCAACCCTAAATCCCTTTAAAGGTGATCTAAAGGAGACGTTTCAAAGAAGATGTAATTTCCATAACTGATCACTTTATTTTCTACTCTTCTTGACATGGTATTTATCTATCATATTTATCATAAAATATAAAATTAATTATCCTATATATCATAAAATTTTATTATGATTATTAAAGCACTATTATACACTTTTTTCCCATCAATCAAGAGGTGAAATTGTCACTCATGAATACATACGGCTTCTCATCTCCATGCAGTGATTCAGTTAATTTTTCCCAAAATTGTTTTATGGATTATAATTATGTTGGGTTCAATATTTATATATTATAATAATAAAATAATTATCATAATTTAATTTTAATATCTAATCTACAAACTTATTATCCAATCCTTTACGAAACGATAGCATCACTCGTGCGTACGTGTGGACTACCACCTCTATGAAGCAATGCGACTCATTTTTCATTCATATTTTTCCTAGATGGTAATAAAGAAATTTTGAAAAATATATATGATTTTTATAATAAAATGATAATCCTCTAAAGATGAACTATTCCTTATCTCTCTTTTATTCTGTCCATAAAAAAATGCAAACAGTGTTCATGTGTTTGTAAGACCTTCCATCTCTTTGAAATGTGTAATTAATTTGTTCTATATATAAAATTTATGGATTATTATGAATATATATATATATACAGATTATATTTGATATTTAAATTATTATTATTATTCTTTTGTATATATAACCAGGATAAATTTACAATGGCTGTAACTAGGTTACTAAAATACATATGATAAATGAAACAATTCACACATAGAAATAAAAATATTATTGAGGAATTAATCATTTAAGGGAGAACTGAATTATTATAAATGGGTAATATATGATATTATAAGTGTTAAAATACAAATTTTATATAATTTTAATATATTGAAATTTATTACAAAGGATGTTAGAGTTATTTCTACATAATTCTTACTATAGGTAAGGGGTTTTATTTTGTGAACTTATTATTTATCAACATAGATTATAATTAAGTTATAATGATGAAATATTATGATCAAACACTCAATATAATTAAATTTTTTTCCTCCTCTAGTTATTTATTGAAAAAAAAATACTTTTCATTTTACTCAACTAATGTGCTGAAGATATCAAAAATATATTTTTATTAAAAATCAACTTTAATTCAGTATTAGGTAAAAAAACCTTTTTCATCATTGTCCATGTCTTATAAAAATGTTTTAATGAATGATTTTAGTATTCTCCAATGATTTTTTAATGGTATTTTTTACCCATGTCTGAGTTTTTAAAAATAGTTTCAAAAGAACCTCAATTTTCTAACAAAAGTTAGGTTGGAATGTTTTTTTAACTTCTATAGAATGAATATAATTTCATGAAATCATGGATTCCAAATTATTTAAATTTTATGATTCATATTTCCATGGTTATTTTGAAATAATTTTTTTACATCATATTTTTGAAATTTTTAGATTTATAATAATTAATTTCAAATGGAATGTTTATTTTCCTCGGGAATTTCTTTAAGGTTCATTTCATTTATCAATGACATCAAAATTCAATAATTCTATTATTTTATTGGTAATGTGACCTAAAGATACAATATTTATTATTTTAAAATATGGTTTAGGATTATTATGAAATGATTTTTATAAAACCCATTACTTTTCAATAGGTTATGTTATGATGGAATTTTCATGAAACCCATTTCTATTCATGGTTTCTAATACAATGAATGGTTTATAATCAAGTGGCACAAATATAGATTATTTTCATTATATGATAGGTGTTACCAATATCTCCCTCTAATTCATTTGGTAAAGATTGATATCTCAGGAGATAAATAAGAATATAGTGGGGACTGATCCCAGTTCAGTAAAGGAACTTCTACACCATGAATGTTTTGGTAGTGACAAATGACTACTATGATGGTGTAAAGATTGAACCCATTCCACGATGATAACCTTGGAAAAAATACCTTTAATTATAATGAAATGATTTTCCATGTTAATGCATATTCCAAAATTCGTTGTCTTCTGCCAATATTATTATCTCATGGATCAAGTTCTTTGATTACTTTATGATTCATGTCTTATAATATTTCAACCTATATAACTACCTTAATGGAATAAAGGACTTCATTTTTTATTCATTTTTTATTATACCCCTTTTAAGTGTTAAAGGGGAACTAGTATATGGACCATAGGATTCAAGGAATTACAAGACCTGAATGCCTTAAAGTAATTCATCCTAAACAAATGCCTACTTGAAACTACCCCTTCCTAGCATATGTATCGTGATCAGCACTCCACCTTCTCATGATTGGACATCTAGCTATCCTGTTCAGGGATTCACAAGTCTGGTACCAATGGAAAATACATACCCTTTTATTCTTCCAAGTCGGATTATCTATACTCTAGAATGTCCCTTCTCTGAATCGCCATCTAGGGACTTGTTTCTTATAAGTCAATCTAGTACATCTAAAATTCAACTGCCCTGAAAGCCTTAAGGTGGACCAAATGCCTTAAGGTGCCACAAACTCATTTAGGTGGCCCAAAATCATTACTGTTTTTAAGGTATTAGGTGGCCCCAAGACCTTGAAGGACCTGAGGACCAAACTGGTGGACCGAAGACCCAAATAGTTGAACAGTTTCGACTATTGTAGTACTAAATATTATTAACAATAATACCAACTATTATAACTTCTACAATTCCTGTTATAATACTGATTCCAATCTATTTTCCATGACTCAATATTATGAACTATGAAATGAAAGGTATTTTTTTAAAATAAAAAGATCATGTTCCTATAACATTATATTATATAATTCTTATACGGTCATTGATATCTCAATAATTTGCTAATACTTAGAATCATTTCTCACAAATTATTACATTCACTTTCCAAATTATGAATAATATTTTTATTTTTGATATTTCTAATATGTTTATTATATGTGAACAACTAAGTGGGGGAATATGTAGATATTTTATGAGATAGTTGTGTAGGTTTCCATGTTTCTAATGATACTATATTGATACGATTATTTTGTGGATCATTCGGTCACGTAAAGAATATTTATATACATGGATGTAATATATATGTAATAAAAGAATGATTCTCTATAGTTGGTGTCCAAATAAGGATTAGTTAACCTTTTGAAATTTGGATGGGAAATCATTTGTATAAACCCTAGGGATAAGTTTTAGTATAAGATAAAATTTTGAATATTTTTTAATGATCATGAATGACCTGGGTAAAAACTATGGTCTTATAAAATTTGGTTCCATTATTTAGACATTCTATAAATTATTTTTCAAGATTATTTTATTCACATAATGATTATTGTTGTTCACACTATACTTCTCGTTTTAGTCAATTTTTGTAACCTGAATGAATCGAGATAATGTTAAATGATATATAATAATCAATATGTTTATTCTTGAGAAATATATTGTTATGTGAGCTATAATTTAAAATATCCCTACCATGCTCACACAACAATCTAAAGCTATATATCATGTTAAGCTTCCAAAGGTGAAATGGATGGAACACCAGTCTGTTGAGTCCCTCATGAGGAAATGTCAACCTTCTTTTAGTGGTTCCACTGATCAAATACTCACTACAAAATAGATCAATTCCATTGAAAATATATTTTTCATTTATTAGGGATTAATAAATTGGGATTTTATTCCATCTATTAATCATTTGGATTAAAAATAAGATCAGTGGTCATCACTTATTAAAAACATGAGAGAATAAGAAGAAAATGAATCAATAGGGTGGAAATTTTCTAAAAACCTATTTTTAAATATGTACATTCCATGTATTCTTCATACAAAGATAGATAAATAATTACATGAGGTAAATTGGAAGGATATTAATTATTTTTCTACATAAGGGGAAAATGATTCATGAATTTTGAGGTATACTTCTAGGATTATAATAAAACCAAAAATTATGGATGATTGATTCTTCAGAGTCTTGAAACCAAGTTTATGAAGGGTGGGATTTATAGGGAACTTCAATATATAAGAAGAAATAATTTTATTTGGTATTTAGAAAGATATAGGTATTGGATTAAGAAATCCATCTCATGGTTTTCATAACTAATGTAAAATGGAATTCAAAGAAAATTCTAAAAAACATGGAGAGATAAATATAATATATCCTTTATATAAAAATTTAGAATTAATCATAGGGGAATTACCTTTAGGGAATGGGTAAATGTTTTAAGTGTGGAAATAAAGGTCATTGGGAAATTGAATACTAATTTTAAAAGAAGAACATGGATAATTATGTGAATAGAGTTAAGTATCCATAGAATGCACCACCCAAACACATATGCATTAAATGTATGGAGTATTTCCATTATGATAAATAGTTCTCAAATATTAATGTTAATGATTATGATCTACATCAACAACCTATTAATCACATATACAATGTAAAATTCCAGGGAATTGCTGTTTTTGATGAGGGGTACAACATTGATGTGGTGAAATGTACACTTACAATCCAATCTACAGACCCTAATGTTTTATTTGATTCTAGATATACCAACTATTTTATATATAATGTATTTTATAAGGGTAACACATTATAACCCCAAAAATTATATTATCATTTATTAGTAAACACCCCTAATGATATGTTGATCATATCCCATGTTAATGATTCTTACTCGGTTGATTTTTTATAGAATGTAATTCTTGAAATATATTCATTGTTCCTCTTGTTGAATTCGATCATAATTTGGGAATGGATTGTATTATTTATTTAAACCCAACATCAATTGTAGAAGAATGTATGTAACGTTTGATTATATTATCCATCCTAGGATTTTATATTATCGTGATGACAAAAATTAACTTCCAATGAAAATTACATTTATTAAATGGGTTATGATTCATATTCAAAGAGGGAATTTATCTTATATTGTTGGGAAGAAACTAAAATTTTAAGATGATCTTATTGTGTGTGATTTTATTGATGATATTTTAGAAGAGTTTTCTGGTATTACACTAAATCATGATGTTGAGTTTTCAATATAACTCATACTAGGTGCAACAACTTTTTCTAAGAATTCATATAGAATGGACCCTATTAAACTCCATGTATTGAAGTTTCAACTCTTGGTGAATATTGAAACGTTATTAAATAAGAATACTATGTCACCATGGGTTGATCCTATTTTTCTAGATGATATATGGATTAATTAAAACTAGATTGATTATCGAGAACTTTACAAGATCTTTATAAAGAACAAGTATCTTCTATCCTATATTTATTCATTGAGTGATCAACTTCATGGAACTCAATACTTTTAATTATTTATCTCCATTCTAGATATCATTAATTATCGATCAAGATATAGTATATACACAAGATATAATTCTATAAAATTTTTGGACATTATGAATTTATAGTGATTCCAATTGGTCTTATTAATTCCCCTATTATCAACATGGTTTTAATGAATATAGTCTTCATATATTAGCTTGATTGGTTTGCGGTAGTATTTATAAATAATATTCTCATTTATTCAAATACCAAATAATATCATGAATATCATTTGATAATTTTCATTAATACCCTATGGAAGGAGACATTATTTGACAATTTTAAAAATTTTGCATTTGTTCTTCATAATGATTTATTTTTTGGTAAAATAATATAAAGTGAGGGTATATCATTAAAAAGTTTTAAGGACACAAATTATAAAAATTTGGCTCAGACCAAACACTATGACGGATACCTATAGTTTCCTTTTTTTATAGATATTATCAGCACTTTATGGATATTTTTTCATCACTATTGAATACACTCATGATGTTAACTGAGAAGGGATACATGTTCCTTTGGATGAATGAATGTGAGTAATGATTTATATAACTAATTAGAATGATTGTCAGTGCACCTATTCATACAAAACCATGTAATATAGATGTTTTTTCAATCTATATTGATTTATTAAATAAGGAAATGGGATTCATCCTCTGGCATAATTATATGGTTATATATTATGCGTGATAAAAATTTGTGGTCTATGGTAAAAACTACCCAATTGAGGATTTAGAGTTATTTACGGTAATATTTATATTAATGACATAGAGTCATTATCAATATATAGAAATTTTTGAAATATATACCAATCAAAAAAGCATTATGTATATTTTTCACACAATATTAGATGAAAAGGATCCCTAGAAGATCGTCGGAGTGATTATAGATTATGAATTCTCAATATATTACCACCATGGGAATTAAATAAAGTACAATATTCTCTATGTTGAAAGGGTCATTCTATATTTTCTTTGATGATGCTCCTAAATTATTTAATGTTTATATAATTTCAAAGGGAGTACCTTGAAATAATGAATTAATTTGATAAATATTAACTTTGTCAAATGAGTGTTCAACCATCTATTCGATTGAATATAATAAAGTATAGAAAGAAAATATATAGATTCAAAAGAAGGTGATAATATTCATGATTTAAACCATGATTTTGATTGAATAATAATGGTCAATAATTGTGTATGTTCCCCTTCATTATAAGATTTAATGAAGGAACTAATTGATGAAACTCATAGTTATTCATTATCTATTCATCTTGAATGTATGAAGATATATAGGGATTTGAATTATTATATCTAGTATGATGGAATTAATGGAGATATAATATATTATATTTCTTAGTTCATGGTATGTTATAATTTTATTGTTGAGAAATATAAGAAAAATTGGATGTTATGATCATTACCCATACCGTAATGGAAATAAGAAAGCTTCACAATTGATTTTGTCATATTACCCCATAAAAAATGAAAAAAAAATATTGGTATTAGAGTTATATTCAATCACCTTATGAAGTATCAGTAATTGATTTCAATTATATATTATTTATAAATTTATTAAAATATATAGTTACATATTATAAAATCTCTATTATTTTTTATGTATATCAATCTCTTTTATTTGATCAGGATAAAAGGTTTATCTTAATTTTTTGGAGAAGTCTTAAGAAAGCTCTAGATATAGAATTATGATTTTTCACTACATCCCATCAACATAGAGATGGTCAATAAGAGAGGAATATTTAAAATCTATAAGACTTGTTCAGATCCTGATTAATGGATTTCAAAGGAGTTTTGGATCAACACCATCGTTGGTGGATTTGTTTTATGAAAATATATTTCACTCCAGTATAAATATGGGTCCTTATAAATTCATATTTGTTAAGAATTGAATAAATCCAACATGATGGTATGAGGATGTAAAACGAAAGATATTGTGACCTGGTATAATAGAGAAAATGATTTTGATGTTTAGAATCCATTCAATATAACATATGATAAGTTCAGTGTCTGAAAAAAGTTATACTGACAATCGTTTTAAATATCAATATTTTACTTTTGGTGAAAAAGTATTCCTTTGAATACATACTTGGAAAAGGGTGATGATATTTTGAAATAAGGGAATGATAATCCATAAGAATATCATCCCTTCCAAAATTCTTGATCATGTCGGGATGATAGATTATCGATTGGCACTTCCATTGAATCACAATCATGTTTAAGATGTGTTTCATGTATCTCTTCTGATGAAGTACATACATAATAATTCAAATGTAATAAAATTATATTTTATATTAATGTAGAAAGACCATTCTTATTAAGACCAACTGGTAATTTTTTTTTATCATAGATATATAATTCTACAAAACAATACCACTCACCTGGTCCTTTTTTGGGTGAAACTACCAATTTGAGAAAGCTACGTGGGATCAAGGGGATGTGATAAGGAAGAAGTATCCTCATCCAATTGTATCATAATGATAAATTTCGTGCAAAAATTAATTTTTAGTGGGTAAAATGTAACACCCTATTAATTTTATTAAATATTTATCTTTAATTTTATTTATCTGATATCTTGTGTAGCACGTAATAGTTAGTTTAGGCTAACATTGAAATAATATAGAAAATAATGTTTGCATTATCAATAGTAATTTGATTTGTGGGTATAAAAATTAATATATAAATTATAAAAAATATATTTTCCAATCTTTTATAAAATATTTACATTAGTTATAAAATGATTATAATTAGAAAAAATATTGTAATACAGTTCTGAATAAAACTATATTTATTCATAAATTGTATTTTTTTTATAAATTAAATTAATCACTATTTTTGATGGATTTTAACAAAATTTATATATTATTTCTTAGTAAATTTTTTCAACATTAAACAAATATTTTTATTGTCATATGATTAGAATAATTCCATTCTTATGATTAAAAATATATTTTTCTTATAATGGTTTTTTTGAATTTAGTGAACTTACATTAATTTTTTTCCATTTATATATATTTAATTACAAAAAATTAATTAAAAATACAAAATTAGGTGGTTCCAATTTTCTTAATAGAAAATGTTAATTTTTTGTCAATAATAATAGTAACCGTAGTAAAATTTATCACATCAGTAAAGGATAAATCTAGTTAATTTAGATTAAAAATAAGTAAAAATGACATAATAATCCGTCCTAATTATTTTATGAAATATAAAACTATATATTTACCACCATATGCACTAAATATATTAGTTTAATGAACATTTTTCTATAGAAATTATTTATATATTATTTAAATCAATCAAAGTTACAAAAATGGCACTTTCTCTGTTTTAAATATCCTTACCATGTTCACATTTAAAAAATAATTGTTATAAACAAATATAAATTGAAAATTTGTAAATAATAAAATTTTAATCATGATATTAATTTATTTATATATCTTTGGTATTATAAAGATTTCTTAAATTTTTATACAATGCAAAAATAGTATTAATTCAAGTAATGAAAAAATAAATTAAATAATTTCTAAAATAATAAATGTGAGATAATTTGAGTATTTCATTTTTTTCCATGAGTTTTATATGTTCATTTGACACATTATTTTGTTGTGAAAATATTTTATTCTAATTTTAAATTTTTTATTTGTTCTATTTAAGTCAAATTAAAGGAATGGTGTCAAAATTGATGATAATGGTGTTTCAGAAAAATATTATATTAAATTACTAAAATTCATAAAAATATTGAGAAAGGTCAAGTTTGATATGATATGGTATAAAATTCCATAAAATATCCATTTGGGGTTCCAATTTTTAATTATAATTACAAATTATATCCCTTTAATATTGAAAATGTTTTGACCATAGTTAAAATTAAAATGTCATTACTAAAGATTAATAGAAAGATTAAAGCATTAAAAAAACACGAAAACATGTCTACATTTATTAGGATTATTTAATTAAAAACATATAATAAAATATATTTTAATATCTATCCATTTTAGGTGTTTTTCATGATAATAAATTTATTATAATTTATTATTTTGAGAACTTTTAAAAGGTTTCCTTTTGTAAAATTATAAAATGACATCTCCTCCATCACTTCAGTACACCAACTTAAGTCTTATATATTGAATAAAACTAAATATTTCTCTTATAAAATTTACTATCCAAATCATATAGTTTATTTTCATCCCCAAATAATAACTCAACATTCCTTTAGAGGAGATCCAAAGGCATCATTTCAAAGAGATGGTAATTTGTATAACTGATCATTTTCTTTTATAACCTTCTTTAACTCCAATAAATGAATTAAATTTATCATAAAAATAATAACATTAGTATAATAAATAATCTAAAATTTTAATATAATTATTAAAATATAAGTATACAACCTCTTTACCATCAAATGAGAAGTGAAATTATCCCTCCTGTGTACGTATGACTTACCTTCTCTATGCAATGATACAATTTATTTTTCATGGCCATCTTTTATTGATGGGTATTGTTATGGTTTTAATAACTATATATGCTATTAGTAAAATAATTATTATTTTTAATTTTAATAGAAAATCCACCTACTTATAATAAAATCATATGGTAATCGATAACATCACTCCTTCGTACGTGTGTACAACCACCTTCAAAAAGAAATTTGATTATTTTTTATTTATATTTTACTTTGATGGTAATATAGATGAATTTAATGAATATATATGAAATTTATGAAATATTTATAATCCCAAAAAAGGATAATTTTTATTTCCCCTTTCTTCATTCATTCTATCAAAAAATGAAAACAGCGTTCATGTGTACATATGGACAACTGTGTCCATAAATGTTGTAATTAATTTGTATATATATAAAATTTATAGATTACTATAGATATTAATGTAATGAATATATATGATATTTAAATAATTATTAATATTATTTATATGATAGAACAAATATATATTTACATTTATCAGAACTAGTTTACTGAAATACTCATGATAAATGAAACAGTTAACACACAAAAACAATGATTTAAATAAAGAATTATTGATAAAATGTTTTTTTGAATTTTTATAAATTGATAATATAATAAATCATAATTATTATAATGACTTTGGTATAAAACTATTATATGTTTATATTTATTATACACAAGTTTATAGTTCATTTGAAGAAAGGAGAACTTGAGGTATGCAGTTTTATTGTATGATCCCATTGATTATCAATATTTTTTATGATTTAGTTATAATGAAGAAATATTATGATAAAACTCTCAAGATTCTCATGAATTCTATTTCCCTCTATATATTTATTGAAACTTCATGTTTTCATTTCATTTTCCACTCCTTATTTACTCGAGAGACAGTAAATATTGTTTTTGGAAAAATAAAATTCATTTATCTGTTCAGTCAAAAATAATTTTTCACCCATATCCATGTTTTAAATAATGTATACCCAAGATTTATACTATTATCCAATTATTTTTTAAAGTCATTTTTACCCATATTTTAATTTTTACACAATGGTTTTAAAGGAATCTTGTTGTCATCATCCAAATGATGTTCTTTTTTAATTTTTCAACAAATGTATTGAAGTAATTATTTTAGAATTATATTGCATAAATAGAATTTTTCACTATCATGGTTGATCAATGTTTTGAAGATTCCATTAAAAGTTTCTATTTTTAATTGCATTTTTTCTATAATATTTTGTAAATTTATAGATTTTGAAAAGTTATTTCAAATAGAACATTGATTTTCCTAAAGAATGGTCTTATTATTTTTTGATTCATCAGTGGAAAAAACTACAGTATTATTTATGATTTACTAGGAATATGAACCAATGATACTACCATCACTCATCATTTCAGAGGTTTATTTTTTCATATAATTGTGTTTATGCAACCATTTCCTTTTCCGCAGTATATTTTAGGATGAAATATTTTATGAAACACATTTATTTTCATTGGTGTGGATATGATGAATGGTTTAAGATCTTTTGGAAATCATATTTATGATTTTCATTATTTGATGGGGGATCTATATATATCCCTTAAAATAATTGGGTAATAAATGATACCTCCTTAGATAAACTGGACTATAATAAGTTGTTTTCCTACTTCAGTAATTGAATTTTTCTATTATGATAGTCTTTATAGTGATGCTTCAATACTATGATGGTTTGGGGGGTGAACCCATTCCACTATAATATTCCTTGAAAAGTGACATGTATGATAATGAAATGATTTTATATGCTTATATGAATTTCATAATTCCATTTCTTATTCCTATATTATGCTCTCATGGATCTTGTTTGTTGATTATTTTATGGTTCGTGTCTTATAAACTTCCAAAATCTATGCCATGAATGAATATTGTGAACTATGAAATATAGGGTGTGGTTTTAAAATTTCAAGATCATGTTCTCATGCAGTTTTATCATTTTACTCTTATATGATCATTTATAACTCCCTTGTTGTAACATCCCATAACTCTTCTTACATTTATGTTTTAAACACAGTCACAATTTTTTGTTTTTCATTATCTCAGTAGGCTCAAGAAGGAATTGGGGGGATACCTATACCGGAGAAGTCATAGATTTGTTGGATGATCATTATCAAACCTTCTGGTTCTATATCATGCTTGGTATTTACACACCATGTAATGTGGATACACAATGTATAAGTTATAAACTTATAATACGTCTATTTTTTAAAAAAACGATTTCTGTTATTCAACGATTATATGGATTTTCAATTTCATGACGTGTAATTACCTTACAAATTGTGTAAAGTCCAAATTGTAGTTTTTAAATAGTATTCTCAAAAAAAAAATTCCCCTTTTCAATATTTCTTTTCTCTCAACAAAAGATACTTCTTCATTAGTTTTTGGTTCCCTCAAACCCATCTAGGTTATTTCTTTAGTCGTTTGTTCATGGTTGTGAATGCGGTGTGACATTCCAAGTATGTTTTCTACCTATCGCTTCATCTATTTCTCTTTCACCCATTGGGGTTTCATATATAATAGAGGGATTGATGAATCCAAACCCCATGTATTTGAATCTTTTATCTGTGTAGATGTAACACCCGAGACTTTTATAATAAATATTTGTTTTTATTTTATATAAATCATCAAAGGAATCCTTCACTACACACAACACTAGCTTGGCTTGCATTACACGCAATCACGACCTTCCTCAATAGCTTGCGGCGTACGCAATACCGAGTTTCACTAAACAACGCTATGCTATTAAAATATTATTAAAACTAGTCATTATTAATAGTAAAACCCACTTTTTGAAATTTTTTTAATTTTATTTTTCAAAATGTACTTCATTTTTTGATTCAGAATATTGAAATTAGCCTACGGTGAAATTTTGGTATTTTTCTGAAAATATTCAATTTTTAATGAATAGTTAAAACACTAGGTTACTATTTAAAACCTGACTTTTTATTTAAATAATTATTTATTTTATTTAAAAAAAATTTAGTTCAAAATTGATACATAATACTTATATACATTCAATGCAATTCATTGGAGTCATTTTATAATAATTTGAGATATATAAAATATTTATTGAACTTTTCACCGTCTTTTACCCACCTCCTATGAGAATTTTCAAATTTACATAAAACATAATTTGTCTGCTTCTGTGAGTGAAAATTGAAAAATACAAGAGGCATGGATTATTTCAGTAAGTAAAATATGGTTCAATGAGGTGAAAATAATTTTTGGTGTATAGTAACTTTTTACTTTTATTTACCACGGTTAAAGGTAAATAGGGTAATTAAGGGTAAAATTGATATTATTATTACCCTAAAACATGTCCTAATTCTATTTTATAAGTTTAATTCGACCAAAAACAACCTTATAAATAAAATATGAACATTTAGGCCCACTTGGATTAGATTAGGACATTTATTATTAATTTATTTAAAGAAGTTTTAAAATAGTTAAAATCAAAGTTTAATAAGTAACTCATTTTTAATATAGGGTTATACATAATATAAATTCGACTAAAAATATTCATTAGAAATATAAAAAGATTTAATACATAATGGTATTTTATTTATAATTTTTAGACATTAAATAATTTAATTTATTTATGACGCAATTATGATGCAGTAATTATCTTATTAATGAAATATTGACATAATTGATGTAATAAATACCCAAATAAATGTAATTTGAGACTTTTTATGAATTAAAATAATTTTATATGTTAATATGTCATGTTATTATTTATTTAATTAACTTTTTTCGAACTAATCCTTCTGTTATGATTTTCCCAAAAATCAATTACCAAATAGTGTCAAAATTGACATAAAATAGTTTTTAAAACAAATATTATATTATTAATTGTTATTTTATTCCTAAAAATATATGGTTCATCCAAATTAATTATATAAGGTTATATATATTAATAATAAACAACTTGGTGTTCTTTTGGATAGTTATAGTAAGTTTATTAACCTTATAGTGTAAAAAAATAAGAAGACACTATAAAAGTAAAATTATTTAACTTAAAGTTAAATCTAAATGATAAGGTTAAAATTGAAACATAAACATTTCTAAATTCTATTGGATGAGATTATTTCGACCCATACCCACCTTAACTTCGAAATAAATTAATCTGGATCTATTTAAAATCGAATATGACATTATAATAAAATAATATGTTTCGTTTTTCCAAAGGTGCCCCTCTCCTCCCTTATAAAAGGGAACCTCCTCCCTCTCTTCCTCACACCACTTTGAGACTTCAATATCGGACAAACCCTACCAATTTCTCCTCTCCACTTCACTAGAAACATCCTAGAGGTCATGGTCTTCTTCAAAGACCAATTTTAGTGACCTAAAAAGAGGTCTCAAAGAGGCGCTTCAAAGAAGAGGTAATGTTCGTTAGTGATTCTTTCAACTGTATTTCTTCTTACACTTCTTATTATTTACTTGTTTAATTATGAATTAATAACATCAGTTTCAATCATATACTTATATTTTATTATAATTATGAAACAACCCTATTTCAGCATCTATCAATCAGACGGAAAACAAAATCACCGCGCTTGCGTACGTACTGAATACCGTCTCCACGACGTGGTGTAATCTATTATCCACCACCACCGTACTTGGATGGTTATAATGGTGTAAAAGAATAAATATATATGATTATTGTAAAGTGATATTGATTATAAAATAGTATACATACACTCCAATACAATTCCACGACCATGGGAACGATATCATCGCTCGTGCGTACGTACGGAAATCAGGTCTCCACAATGTGATGCAACTCGTTCTACATGATTTTCATTGCATAATGATTAAATAAATGAATTTAGTGAATAAATATGATATATATTACACTAATAACATTCTAGAAATGAGGTATCTATAACCTAAAAAGAAGAAGAAGAATTTATTCGACAAAACACACATAAGAACAAAAAGTAATAAACACCCGAATAACAAGTAGAAATGAAATATTACTAATAAGAAGCTAAGAATATGACCATATATGATATCATAACAATGATTATGATTCTGTAATAAGTCAATGACATTATTTAAATCATTATACAAGAGGTTCGGACACTTACGAAGCAAATCAGACCTAAGGTAAGGGACAATCTCACAATCTCAATTTTTATCAGTGATTGTTTATACTTCAGAATTTACTAGGGAATATTTATCATCCACAGGAATTTTTACTCAATATGTAATATTATTTATATCCTCATACAAATTTTTAAATCCAATTTTACTCTTCGGTGAGTTTTTAGTAAAATATATGAAAGGAATCTTTTGTCGTTTTTTGTACGAGGTACTTTTTGACTTTTCGAACAAAAGTATGATAAGAATATTTTTTAAACGTATACGGCATGAATGGATTTTTAAAACATTATTTTCAAGAAGATTTATTTACAAGTTTTCAAGTTTATTTTTAATCAACTTCTTTTAGTTTAAAAATGTATGACATGTTAAGAAAGGGAAAATGTTTTTGAAGTATAAAGGATATTTTCCTCAAGAATGGAGTTCAAGTGTTTTATCAAAATTATTTTCCATCTAAGATAATATAGGGTTCTTTTTCTATCCCTATTATTACATTGATTTGATTATGTTGTGATGGACTTATTTTTATGAATTTCTTTATCTTATATGAATTGTTTTATGATGTCACGATGTTTAAGAACCCATTTTTATTACATGAGTTATGCAATGATGTATGATTTATGATTTTGTGGAACACATAAGAATGGTATCATTATGAGATGGGTGGGACCTATATCTCCCTCCAATGCATTGGGTAAAAATTTATATCTCATGTGATAGACATAGCTGGAATGGAAGGTTAAACCAGTTCAGTGAAACAGGACTAAAACAAGGAGTGAAGTCGGATCAGAAATGGACTTTGTCCGCTAAGATAGTCTTGGCTATGAGTCTTGACTACTAAGAAATGATTCTCTTTGATTATGTGTGTATTCAATAAAGTTTCATGTTTTTTGTTATGATTATTGGGATTACATTCCACTACTATTATGTATCCCATTTTATGAAATTATGAACACTTTTGCAGGTTAAGATTTCAAAAATGATATGTTCTTATGAATATGATATGATTGATATTTCTTTTGTTTACCCATACTGAGAATTTGAGTTCACCCTTTTGTATGTTTTCTTTCCCCAGGTTAGGAAGAAGGTTATTAAGTAAGATATTCCAAAAGGGACTATAGATATGATTAAATAAATGGGAGATGGTGTAGAAATTTTATAAACCAGTTGTTTATGTTCCGCAGTTTCTAAAGACACTATTCTTATACGGTCCTTTCATGGTTCTGTTATAAGTTGTATTATGTATGCTTCAATTTTTAAGTATTAACCATGTATGTAATGTATGGGTCATAATAGTTGGTATCAAAGGAAAGGTATAGTCAACCTTTGGAAAATAGGAAGTGAAAGCCTTAGTAAAAACCATAAGGATGTGTCTAAGCATAGAACACAATATTAGTGTTTTAGAAATGTCCATGAATAACCTATGATAATACCTTAATTGTAAAATTTTATTCTTGATTATGTGTTTTTACTATTATAATTAGTGTTTCTCACACTATTCTTCATGGTTTTAGTCAATGGATAGAACCTGAAGGAACCGTGTTAATGTGGAATGTGAAGGGAAATGCAATGATTGTCCTCCTGAGCAACCAAACGTTATGGGAGCTGGAATAAAAAATCATATAGCCATGCTCACACAACTTTCTCAAGCTATGAATCATGCTTGACTTCCAAACGAGCAAAGGAAGGAGAAACATTCGGTTGAATCCTTCATGAGGCAGCGTCCACCTTCATTCAGCGGGTCTACTGATCCATTAGTTGCTGAACAATGGATCTATACTACTAAAAACATATTTTCAGTTCTTCAATGTTCTGAACATGGTAAAGCCATCTTAGCAGTTTATTGTTTAAAAGGTGAAGCTGATCAATGGTGGAATCTCATCATGAATACGAGGAAAAGAGATGAAATTGAGTCCATGGAATGGGATGATTTCAAGAACTTATTTTTCAATAAGTACTTCCCTCGTATTCTTCGAACAAAGATAGGGAATGAGTTTCTTGAACTAAAGAAAAAGGATGATGAATCTATTTGTACCTATGAAGAAAATTTTACAATACATGCAAGGTACGCTTCTGGGATTATTATATAACCCGAGAGTAAAATCGATCGATTCTTTAGAGGCTTAAAACCATGTATTTGAAGGGCATTAGCCATAAGGGACATCAATAGCTATGAGGAAATCATTTGATGTTCTCACAAAGTTGAGATGGAGATTGGAGTAACCCATTAGTCATATGGGATTGATAAGAAGAGGAAAATTGAATTCAAAGTAAAATCTAAAGAGCACACTGAAAAGAAGATGAGTTTTCCCTTATTCTCAAAGTGTGGAAAGAAACATGGGGGGAGTTGTCTTAAAGGGATAATTAAATGTTTCAAATGTGGAAAGGAAGGTCATCGGGCATTTGAATTCCGCAATGATGGGAAAAAGATTTCTAGTAATGAGAACAATGAAAAGGCTACACAGAGTGCACCTCCTACACATTAATGTTACAAGTGCAAGGAAATGGGGCATTATGCAAATCAATTCCCTAATCCAAGGGTTGTTGATGATTATCAACATCAACAAACTCTCAATTCTAAAGACAAAGGAAAGCCACATGCAATTTCTATTAGCGATGTGGAGTACGATAACTAATTGGTGAAAGGTACACTAACCATACACTCTAATGTAGCAACTATTTTATTCGATTATGGATCCACCCACTCTTTTATTTCTGAAGAATCTTCTAATGGTATCACTGTATTACCTCAACAATTAGATGTTGACTTATCTGTGACAACCCCTAATGGAACAACAGTTTTATCAAAAGTTTATAATTCTTCTCCGATTGAGGTTTGTGGGAAAGTGCTTCCTTCAAATCTTGTGATCCTTCCTATAGTGGAATTTGATGTGATTCTTAGCATGGATTGGCTTTCTTTATATGGAGCTCATATCAATTTCCAAATAAGGGAAGTAACATTTCATATTCCAGATCAATCTATGATCTTCTATTGATGCAAGGATGAATATAACTTTCCAGTGGAAATTTCTTCCATCTTATGGGTCTTGATTACACTAAATGAAGGTTATTTATCTCAAATGGTTGGAGAGAAAATCATGATTAATAATATGCCCATTGTACGGGAGTTAGATAATGTCTTTCCAGAGGAATTGTCGAGTCTTCCATCAAATCGTGAAGTTGAGTTTTCAATCGAACTCATACCGGGTGCTTTTCCTATTTCAAAGACAACTTATAGAATGACCCCAATTGAGTTGCAGGAATTGAAGAAGAAACTCAAAGAGAATCTTGATAAGGGATTCATACGCCCTAGTGTGTCACCTTGGGGAGCACCTGTTCTGTTTGTTAATAAGAAATATGGATCAATGAGACTTTGCATTGATTATCGAGAACATAACAAGATCACTATCAAGAACAAATATCATCTCCCATGCATTGATGACTTATTTGACCAACTACGTAGAGCTCAATACATTTCGAAGATTTATCTTCATTCAGGGTATCATCAATTAAGGGTCAAAATGGAGGATATACCAAAGACAACTTTCCGTACAAGGTATGGACACTTTTAATTTATAGTGATGCCATTTGGTCTTACTAATGCCCCTGCTATCTTCATGGATCTAATGAATAGAGTCTTTAGAGACTATCTTGATCAGTTTGTGGTAGTCTTCATAGATGATATTCTTGTATATTCAAAGAGCAAGGAAGAACATGAAGATCACATGAGAATTGTATTGAAGACCCTGAGAAAGGAGAAGCATTATGACAAATTTACCAAGTGTGAATTTTGGTTTCAAAAAGTTTCATTTTTGGGTCACATAATCTCAAAAGAGGGGATATCTGTGGATCCAGCAAAAGTAGAAGTTATCAAAAGATGGTCGAGACCAACAACAGTAACTGAGATCTGAAGTTTTCATAGTTTTGCTGGATATTATTAACTTTTTGTGAAATATTTTTCATGATTATCTAATCCACTCACCAAGTTGACTAGGAAAGGAGTTAAGTTTGTTTGGACGGAGGAATGTGAAGAGAATTTCAAGGAGTTGAAAAGAAGGTTATCCAGTGCACCTGTTCTCACACTGCCTTGTAGTGGAGAAAGGTTTGTGATCTACAGTGATGCATCCAAGAAGGGATTGGGGTGTGTTCTTATGCAAAATTATATGGTGATATTTTATACCTCACTACAGTTGAAAATCCATGAGAAAAATTACCCAGCTCATGATTTGGATTTATCTGCGGTAATATTTGCATTAATGATTTGGAGGCATTATCTTTATGGAGAAAGGTGTGACATTTATACTGATCATAAAATTTTATAGTATATTTTCACACAAAAGGAGCTGAATATGTTCCAAAGAAAATGGTTGGAGCTGATTAAGGATTACGACTGCTCAATTCATTACCACCCTGGGAAAGCAAACAAGGTGGAAGATGCATTAAGTCGATAAGACCATACTAGATTATCCATAATGAGGATCAAAAAAGATCCAATATTTATGGATTTACAAAGGATGGATCTTGGAATTATAATGGAAAGGGAAAAATCTTATCATTCTCAAATGAATGTTCAACCACTTATACATGTGATGATTAAAGAGGCACAAAAAAAAAGATGTAGAGTTAAAAAAGAAGGTGAGAAATATTCCTGAATTCCACCTTGATTATGATGGGATAATAATGTTCAGGAATTGGGTTTGTGTTCCTCCCATCCCCGAATTAAAGAAGGAGCTGCTAGATGAGGCTTATTGTTCTTCATTATCTATTCATCCTGGAAGCACAAAGATGTATAGGGACCTAAAAGAGTACATTTTGTGGGATTACATGAAATGAGATGTTTCTAAATATGTCTCTCGATGTTGGGTTTGTCAGCAAGTTAATGCTGAGAGACAGAAGTATAAGGGGATGTTACAACCATTACCCATACTAGAATGGAAATGGGAAAACATAACTATGGACTTTGTCACTGGACTTCCTAAAACATGCAAAGGCAATAATGCTATCTGGGTTATAATTGATAGTCTTACAAAGTCGGCACACTTCATCGCTATTAGAGAGGATTTCTCTCTAGATTAAGTTTCCGGGATATATGTAAAGGAAATGGTAGGATTGCATGCAGTACCACTTTCCATTATATCTAATCGGGATCCGAGGATTACCTGAAAGTTCTGGTGAAGTCTTCAGCATACTCTGGATACAGAGTTTAGTTTCAACACTTCTTATCATCCTCATACAGGCGGTCAGTCTGAGAGAACGATTCAAACTCTAGAAGATATGTTGAGAGCATTCTCTATAGATTTCAAAGGTGGTTGGGATAAATACCTACCATTGGTGTAATTTTCTTATAATAATAGCTTTTAGTCTAGTATTCATATGGATCTTTATGAATCTCTCTATAGAAATAAATGCAGGACTCTAACTTGCTAGGATGAAGTTGGGGAAAGAAATCTATTAGGACCTGATCTTGTCGATGAGATGGTAGAAAAGGTACGATCTATTCAACAACACATAAGAGCATCTCCGATTCGACAAAAAAGTTAGTCTGACAACCGAATAAAAGACTTAGAGTTTGAAGTGGGTGATAAAGTGTTCTTACAACTATCTCCTTGGAAGAGAGTAATGAGATTTGGAAAGAAGGGAAAGTCGAGCCCTTGGTATATCGATCCATAAGAAATACTGGATCATGTTGGGAAGGTAGATTACCAATTGGCGCTTCTGCCAAATCTCTCTCAAGTTCACAATGTGTTCCATTTATCTCTCCTGATAAAGTACATACCTGATCCTCCACATGTACTCAGCTAAGAATTTGTACCGCTTGAACAAGATCTTTCTTATGAAGAACAGCCGATAGAGATTCTCGATCGTAGCGAAAAGGCCTTACGGAACAAGACCACTCTCTTGGTGAAAGTTTTATAGAGGAACCACAAATTAGAAGAAGCTACATGGGAGCTTGAGGATATTATGAGGGAGAGGTATCCTCATCTGTTTGTTACAAAGTGACGAATTTTGAGTGCGAAATTCATTTTAAGGGGGGTAGAATGTAACACACGAGACTTTTATAAGAAATATTTTGTTTTAATTTTATATAAATCATCAAATGAATCTTTCACTACATGCAACACTAGCTTGGCTTGCTTTATACGCAATTGCGACCTTCCTCGATAGCGTGTGTTGTACGAAATACCGAGTTTCACTAAACAATGATATGCTATTAAAATATTATTAAAACTAGCCGTTGTGAATATTAATAACCACTTTTTGAAATTTTGTAAATTTCATATTTAAAAATTGACTTCATTTTTCGATTCGTAATATCGAAATTTTCCTAGGGTGAAATTTTGGTATTTTTCTGAAAACATTCAATTTTTTATGAACAGTGGAAAACCTGGGTTACTATTTAAAAACTGACTTTTAATTTAAATAATTATTTATTTTATTTAAATATATTTTAGATCATAATTGAAACCTAATACCTATATAAGTTCAATGTAATTCATTGGATTCATTTTATAATAATTTTAGCTATATAAAAAAGTTATTGAACTTTTGACCATCTTTTACCCACCTCCTAGAAGAATTTGAAAATATACAGAAAACATAATTTTACCACATTTTTGAATGGAATTTCAAAAATTCAAGAGACAGGGATGATGTCAGTAATTAAAATGTGGTTCAATGAGATGAAAATAATTTTTGGTGAATAGTAACTTTTTAGTTTTATTTACCACGGTTAAAAGTAAATAGGGTAATTAAGGGTAAAAATGATATTATTATTACCCTAACACATGTCTTAATTCTATTGGATAAGTGTAATTCGACCAAAAACAATCTTAGGAATAACATATGACCATTTAGGCCCACTTGGATTAGATTAGGACATTTATTATTAATTTATTTAAAGAAGGGTTAAAATAGTTAAAATCAATGTTTAAGAAGTAAATAATTTTTAATATATGGTTATACAAAAGCTAAATTCGACTAAAAATATTCCTTAGAAATATAAAAAGATTTCCTACATAATGGTATTTTATTTATAATTTTTAGACATTAAATAATTTAATTTATTTATGACACAAAGATGACGTGGTAATTATCTTATTAATGAAATATTGACATAATTGATGTTATAAATACTCAAATAAATGTAATTTGAGACTTTTTATGAATTACAATAATTTTCTATGTTAATATGACATGTTTTTATTGATTTAATTAACTTTATTATAACTGATATTTCTGTTATGATTTTCACAAAAATCAATTACCAAATAGTGTCAAAATTGACTTAAAATAGTTTTTAAAACAAATATTATATTATTAATTGTTATTTTATTCCTAAAAATATATGGTTCGGAAACATAACTTATCTATGGTTATATATATTAATAGTAAACTACTTTGGGTTCTTTTGTCTTGTTATTGTAAGTTTATTAACCCTATAGTGTAAGAAAACAAGAAGACATGGTAAAAGTAAAATTATTTAACTTAAAGTTAAATCTAAATGATAAGGTTAAATTAGAAACCTAAACTTGTCTAAATTATATTGGATGAGAATATTTAGACCCATACCCACCTTATATTTTAAATAATTCAATTTGGAGCTTTTTAAAACCAAATATGAATATATAATATAATAATATTTTTAGTTTTTCCAAAGGTGCCCCTCTCCTCCCTTATAAAAGAAGACCTCCTCCCTCTCTTCCTCACACCACATTGAGCCTTAAAGCTTGGAAAAACCCTGAAAATTTCTCCTCTCCACTTCCCTATAAACATCCTAGAGGTCCTGGTCTTCTTAAAAGACCAATTTTAGTTCCCTAAAAGGAGGACTCAAAGAGGCGCTTCAAAAAAGAGGTAATGTCCGTTACCGATTCTTTCAAATTTATTTCTTCTTCCACTTATTCTTATTTAGTTGTTTCATTATGAATTAATAAAATCAATATCACTAATATACTGATATGTTATTATAATTATGAAACAACCCTATTTCACCATCTATCCATCCTATGGAAAACGAAATCACCGCTCGTGCGTACGTACGGAATACCGTCTCCACGACGTGGTGTAATCTATTTTCCACCACCACTTTACTTGGATGGGTATAATGGTGTAAGGAATAAATATATAAGATTATTTTAAAGTGATATTGATTCTGAAATAGTATACATATGATCCAATACAATTCCACGATCATGGGAATGATATCATCGCTCTTGCGTACGTACGGAATACCATCTCCACGATGTGATGCAACCCGTTGTACATGATTTTCATTGGATAATGATTAAATAAATGAATTTAGTGAATAAATATGATATATATTACACTAATACCATTCTTTATATGAGGTATCTATAACCTAAAAAGAAGAATAAGAATTTATTCGACAAAACACACATAAGAATAAAAAGTAATAAACTCCTGAATAACAAGTAGCAATGAAATATTACAAATAAGAAGCTAAGAATATGACCATATATGATATCATAAAAATTAGTATTATTCTTGAATAATTAAATGAAATTATTTGAAGAATTATATAGGTGGTTCAGACACTTATGAAGAAAATTGGACCTAAGGTAAGGGACAATCTCGCAATCTCAATTTTTATCCGAGATTGTTTATACTTCATAATTTACTGGGGAATATTTAACATCCACATCCATGTTTCCTCAATATGTAATATTATTTATATCCTCCTACAATTATATAAATCCAATTTTACCCTTCGGTGAATTTTTAGTAAACGATATGAAAGGAATCTTTTGTCGTTTTTCATACGAGGTACTTTTTGACTTTTCCGACAAAAGTATGATAATAATGTTTTTTTTAACTTATACAGAATTAATGGATTTTTAAAACATTATTTCCAAGAAGATTCCTTTAAAAGTTTTCAAGTTTATTTTTAATCATCTTTTTTTAGTTTAAAATTGAATGACATGTTAAGAAAGGAAAAATGTTTTTGAAGTAGAAAGGATATTTTCATCAAGAATGGAGTTCAAGTGTTTTATCAAAAGTATTTTCCATATAAGATAACATAGGGTTCTGTTTCTATCCCTATTATTACATTGATTTGATTATGTTATGATGGACTTATTTTTATGAATTCCTTTATCTTATATGAATTATTTTATGATGTCATGATGTTTAAGAATCCCATTTTTATTACATGGGTTATGTAATGATGTATCATTTATGATTTTTTGGAACACATAAGAATGGTATCATTATGAGATGTGTGGGAACTATATCTCCCTACAATGCATTGGGTAAATATTTATATCTCATGATATAGACATTGCTGGAATGGTAGGTTAAACCGGTTCAGTGAAACAGGACTGAAATGAGGAGTGAACTCGGTTCAAAAATGGACTTTTTCCGATAAGATAGTCTTGGTCATGAGTCTTGACTACTAAGAAATGATTCTCTATGATTATGTGTGTATGCCACAACGTTTCATGTTTTAAGTTATGATTTTTGGGATTACATTTCACTAATATTATTTATCCAATGTTATGAAATTATGATCTCTTTTGTAGGTTAATATTTCCCAAATGATATGTTCTTATGAATATGATGTGATTGATATTTCTTTTTTTTACCCTTACTAAGAATTTGAGCTCACCCTTATTTATGATTACTTTCCCCGGGACTGGAAGAAGGTTATTAAGTAAGATATGCCAAAAGGAACTATAGATATGATGAAATAAATGGGAGACATTGTAGATGCTTTATAAACCAGTTGATTATGTTTCCCAGTTTCTAAAGACACTATACCTATACGGTCCTTTCATGGTTTTATTATATGTTGTAATAATTATGATTCAATTTTTAAGTATCAACCATGTATGTAAATTATAGGTCATTATAGTAGAGTTCCTAGATCTTGTATTCCATTGTTCTTATTGGCAGGTTCAATTACTGGCATTGTGTTTCCATGAGAAATATTGGTGGTTCTATCATGATGCCTTATTATTATTAACCATAAATTTTTTTATTATTGGTTTAAGTTGATTTACTATTATAAGGTAAATTACATTAAATTAGTTTATGGAAAACACATATACAGTGAATCATTGTTTTTGGAAATTTAATATAGGATTGAAAATGTGAAAACCCTAAATTCCATTGAATTGGGGTGTGATTGTGGAATTAATTGAATGTTTTGGATATTTTAATTGTCAAATTTAAATTGTTAAATTGATAAAAAAAATTCAATTAAAATTTTGAATTTGGTATGGAAATTCAATTGTGATGTTGAATTCTTAAATTGATTTCAAATTCATATTTTCTAAAAAATATGGTTTAAAATGGAATTGATAGAAATTATTGGGTTTTATCATGAAAAAGGTATGTTTTTTTTAAATCTATTTTTATTTTTTAACATAAAATTTAAATTTTTTAAATGGTAGAATGAGATTTAATTCAATATCAAGTTAACTTAAAATAAATTCCCCTTGATTTATTTTTACTAGAGAAGATTCAAGCCTATGTAGTTGGTGAGTTATTCTTGAAAAACAATCTAGGATATGAATGTCCTAGAATCAAATTCATTAATTTCAACACTAAATAAAGAAATTTAGGACATCTTATTCCCCGGTGGGTAATAAATGAGTCCTCTATTACCATTGCTGAGGGATGTGGGTACAAATTTCGTTTATTATCACTTCAGTGTGTGGGGATCCCACAACATAGAACTATCATACCTCTTGGAAGATGATAATATTCATTGCTTTTTTATATATGAGATATAAATGTAAGATAATGTTTCAAAACTATTTTACATGAATTTTTATGTATATAAATTTTTTTATAAAATTTATTATTTATGAAATTTGTTTAAATTATTTCCATCATTTTAAATGTATTTTGTATATTAATATTTAAAGAATGATTTGATTAAATATGCTTTTAATGTTTCAGAATGATTTATTTGAAAATTGAAAGCTCTTTATTTTGTTACTTAAATATTTTCATCTTATAATGGAATCCTTGTTGAGAAATGACTGTGATTTTATCTCACACCATACCTATGATTTTGGGTTTTTATATATTATATACATTAAACTTTGAGTAGAGGTAAATCACTAATTGGAGGTGGTTCTAGCTATTGATATGTGGACTTGGAGAGTTTTTTCCATTGGTACATGGGATGTTATTTCATTTTTTTTGGTATATTGTTATAGTACTTGGAATTATTCATGCCTACTTTACTTTTGGTAGACTTATCCCTATAGATTTTATGTTGTATTAATATTGTATTAATTATCATTTTCCACAATGTTGGTGGAAAACTTGTTCCCACATTCATTTTGTAATATTCCAGGTCCTATTCACCAATACATGGGGACTAGTAATGCCCTTTAGTCCATTAGAGGGCCAACTTAGTTATTAGGTTACAAGGCTGTCTACAATGCATTATCAAAAAGTTTTACCATGGATCTTTGTTGATCTTTTTGTCATGAAATTTAGTATAAATAGTGTAATCTAATCATGGAATAGGAGGTAGCTGTGATTGAGTTCCTATCTATCTCTCCCCTTAATGAACCTTAAGTCACTACGGTATGTTTAGGAATGAAATCTTGAGGATTAGTTCTATTATTTTCCCTCCTTCTAATTTCGATTGATTGAAATCAATGTCTTGTTTTCTATTTGTTGGGTTTAACATTCAATTATTTCTATTTCTAAGTTTTATATGATGTATTCCTTTTTTTCTGATGATGTTTTTAGCATCATTCTTATGAGAAGATGTGTGAATTGTATCATAGAGGAAGAATCTACTAAACCACAATGAGAAAATCCTCCAATGGACCCGAACCTAGTTGAGGTGATTTTGCATACTGTCCAAGATATGGGATAGAAACCACTACCAGTTCGTATTCAGTCTCTAGTTCTGTAACCTAGGAGGTTTATTATATGGTATCATTCTCAAGAGATTCTTAGTTAGAATCCAGAAGCATCAAAATTCTCAAATGATCCTCAATAGGTTGAGGGATGTTTTATTAGGATAGAACATTTAATTGGGTTCATGGAGACAACTGATGAAATCAAGGTGAAGTGTGGCACCTTCATTTTCTAAGGACAAAGCAGTAGATGGTGTGACAATGTGGTGGCGGAAAAAAACCATGATGGATTAGAGTGAAAATACATTAAAATTAGTAATACTTATTTCCAGAGTCTTTTTGTCAGCCAAGGCTATATATTTTTTTCAAACATGTGTAGGCTGATAGGACTCTGATAGAGTATGAAAACTTTGTTTCTAATATCGAGTATTTTTCACCTGAGATAGTATAGAATGAGAAGATGATGGATCATAGAATTTATTAGGGACTATGATATCATATTCAATCAAAGGTTTTCTTGGTAAATATGGTATCTTATTATGATGTTCTGAATAGATATATAATAGTCAAAATGGATCTGTACGGAATGTCTGGGTTATTGGGAGTTTCATTTTTTCCCAGTGGAATCACTAGTTCCTTTAAAGGAAATCTGATGCATTTTGAATCTTATGGTTCTTCTTGATGAGAGGAAAATTATAAACCTCATACAGTTATTGGGAGAGGACCTATGATTTCCTTCCAGTGTGGAAAGTAATGTCATTATAATAGGGTTTTCATTTATGAACCCACTGTATGTGGTTATTAGGGATAATCAGGTCACTTATAGAAGTTAATCCATATATATTTCACTTTTCATAGTGTCATGGGATCATCATCTCCTTATAAAACTATGCTGAAATCAGATTTATCTATGATAAAAGGGTTCCCACTAGAGTCATCCTAAACAAATATTCATCACACGGTGGAAGACTCTCCGTAGGAAGTGAAAACGGGTCTGGAAACCATGGGAGGTACCATCACTGTATCTTCCTCATTAGTGACTATTTTATTTTGATACCAGATCATATCAGTCATTTATTTCAACACATATTTTTATTCTACTAAATTTTCTTCCTAATATTTTAACTAATTTTATGGATTTTACTAGATCCCTTTTATGAAGAGAGAGCAGAGTCCCAGTATTCCCACATGTGTTTTGATTATATATGATGTTGATATTTCTTAGAATATTCTAGTTCATGACATGAATTGACTTGATGTCATATTCGAGATGGATTGTCTCATTTCCAATATATTCTAGATTGATTGTAAAATTTGGTGGTTCTTCTTTACATCACCTAATGGTGTGGTCCATTTCTTAACAGGGGAATGGGACCCAATGTTGACCAGGGTCGAACCCTATTATCTACAGTTGGGGAATGTGATATCAATGTACAAATTTGATCTGAAGTAGGAATCCATTATTGGTGATCTCTATGTGGTGGTCATCAAATTTCATAATGTGTTTCCTTCCAACTTCTCCGGGTTTCCACTAATTAGGGAGGAGGAGTTTTCAGTTTACATTTTTCTTGGTATAAACTTGTTTCTATTCCCCCTTACCACATGGAAACAGCTACACTAAAACTATTGAAGACACTGTTGGATGGTTGTCTAAAAAAAGGCTTTATATGCCTGAGTGTCTCACCTTGGGTGGCACCAATTCTCTTTTCTAAGAAGTTTTGTGGCTCACTTTTCTTATTTATTTATTACCATAAGCTCAATCAAGTGAATTTAAAGTATACATATCTGTTTCCATAGGTTGAGGATCTGTTTAATCTGTTAAAAATGGAAAAGTGATTCTCAAAGATAGATATTTGGAATAGATACAATTAGTTGATGACAGAAAAAATCTGATATTTATAAAACCGCCTTCCATGAATAAAAGGCCATTATGAGTACCTTATCATTCCTTTGGGTCTAACCAATGATCCTTATATTTTTATATATTTAATGATCATGATTTTATATGAGTATCTCTATACCTTCATGGTTGTATTTTTTGATGGCATCCTTGTTTACTCTACGTCTGAAGAGGATCATGTGTATCATATGAGCATAGTTCTATGTTTGTATATAAATCGCTGACTTTATTCCAAGTCATTATATTTTTATTTATGGATCAGAGAAGTGAAATTATTTTGACACATGGTGTCAAACAATTAGATATCAGTTGATCCTAAGAAGGTAAAATATTTTATGGCATGGGTACTGCCATGAAATTTTTGTGAGATCCAAATCATTTTGGGTTTAACTGAGTATTATCGCCGATTTGTATTGTACATCTCAAAGTTGGATTCTCTAATGAATACTCTTTCTTGGAAGGAAGAAATGTTTTCCAAGAATGAGAAATTTTATAGTTCTTTTGTTGGGAGGAAAAATAATTTTTACAATTCTGCCAATGTTTACTGTTTTTTAGTCAGGCAGGGCTATGTGGACTTCGGTAATGAATCAGGTTAAGGTTTGGGTTGTGCTATTATGAATGGTTTTCATGTTTTTCTTTATGTATCTTGACATCTTAGGCCACATGATAAGAATTATCTGACCCATTTCCTTTAACATACAATTGTGATGAATATACATAATAGCTAGTGACATTACCTTTTCAGATAAAGGATTACCATTTTTCAATATCATAATAGCATGAGTTATTTCATCTCTCAAAATTATTTGAATATCAATCCGGGGAATATGGTGGAATACTCACAATATTTAGATTTTGAAATTTCTTGTACCCTCAGTAAAGGGAATATAATTTCGGATTCTTTAAGCATGAAACTTATAACCTATGTCATGAAGGAATCTTAGGAAGAGTGGAACAAGATGGCTCTCTTTGCAGAGTTTCATACCAGAGTCCAAGAATCAGGCATCAAGGTTTCTTTGACTTGTTTTCAATTAGAATCATATCTTATTGAGATGATTCATCAAGAACAACACCTTGAGGATGAGTTATATAGCATTAGAGACTATCTTTATAGTGGGGAGATAGTTTTTGAGTTGTTGTTATCCAAATAGGAAATTATATTCAATTAGAATCTCATTTTTGTGCTGTTAGAGGTATAGAAATCTATTATTGTAGATTTCTATAATTCCTAGTGGTATGTTCAACTACAAACCATGAAGATTGTCTTTAACATTAAGTAGTATTTCTAGTGGCTATGTATGAGATGGTCCCTTTTTTATTTTGTCTCTTTTCGTTATACATGTCAACGGGTTAAGGTCAAGAACCATAAACCATTGCGGTTTCCATAGCCACTTCCAGTCCATTATTGGAAGTGAGATGAGATCTCTATGGACTTTGTGGATAGGTTTACATGTACCCATTAAAATAATTATGCGATATGTGTTTTGATCGATTTGTTTACTTAGTAGGCACAATTAATAATCATTCTTGATACAACCAAAGTATAGGAGTTGGGAAATCTCTATGTCATAGTGATTTTTCATCTTCACAGAGTTCCATCAGATATACTTTTGGATAGAGATATCATGTTCACTCCTAGATTTTGGAGAGGCCTTCAAGTACTATTGGGATCATTGGTTCAATTGAGTATGTCTTATCCTAAGTAGTCAGATGTCTAGAAAAAAAGCATTATATAGATTCTTGAAGATATTTTCTGCACCATCATTGTGGACTTTGGTGGAGCTAGGGTTGACCATCTAGGGCTAGTTGAGTTTTCTTATAACAATAGTAGCAAGTCTATGATCATAATGAATCATTTTGAGGCCTTGTATAGTCTTCCTTGGGGATCTCTATTTTCTTAGTTGGATGTTGGAGAATGATCCTCAGTTGGACTGAACATGGTCAAGAGATGATAGGAATAATTTAGTCTGTTCATTACAGAATGAATATGGTGTAGAGTATGTATAAGTCTTATACTAATCATCACCATAGACTGTTGGAATTCTTAATTGGTGACAATGTATTCTTGAAACATTCTCCTCAGTTGGGTCATCGATGGATGTGGGAGGGAAGGGAAACTTGTTCTTCATTATTTAGGACCGTTTTAGGATGTTGAGAAGGGGGAAAAGTGGCATATCAGTTAGTACTCCAACCAAATTATACTTCAATACATAACATGTTCAATGTATTGCAAATCCAAAAGTATCTATATGCTTCATCTCATATTGTTAATTTTAGTTATCTAGAGGTTAATCTGGGTTTATCCATGAATGAACAACCAATCGAGATTGTTGTTTCTAAAATAAAGTTAATTCATTAGAGGTAGATAACTTAGGATCATGTTCCATGTCAATATATTTCTGACTCTCATGATAAATAGAAACATGTGTCTCTGATGAGAGAGTAGTGACGTCACCTTTCTAATATGGATTCATCTAGACAATATTTTTGGGGATAGAAACTTTTTATGGTGGTGTGGTTGTGTCATAATATTACCCTTATAACATCTATGCTTTAAAGTTAGTTATGGTTTTCTTTTTTCTTTATCTGTATAGGACTGATAAGAATTTGTAGCATAACATTAATATTGATGTCGTAGATTTGTTGGATTCTTAACATTAAACATATTGGTTTTGCATCCTACTGTGGATACACACATCGTGTAATGTGGTTACATTACATGTCAATTATAAAATAATGATAATTCTATTTTTAACAAAAGACGATGGTATTTTCTATGATTTTTGGAATTTTCACTTTCATGAGGTGTAATTAGGTTACACATTGTCTACATTCTCTACTATTGTTTTTCACACTGGCTTCATAGTTTAAATTTCAATTTCCTCATTTCCAGATTTCTATTATCTTGACCCAAGAGCCTTATCTAATATTTTCTTGAGCCATTGAACCATTCTAGGTAATTTCCTTTATATTTTGGTTGTGGTTCTGAATATGGTGTGACTTTCAAGGTTTGTTTTATCCCTTTATATTCGTTTAGTTCTCTTTATCTCCTAAGGGTTTGATATATCATCATGGAATTTATGAATATAAACCCCACATTATTGAATCATGTCTCTGTATTGAGTTCCTAGATATTATAAACCTTCATTATTATTGGATGGTTTCGTTGTAGGAATTGTGTTTCTGTGAGAAAGGTAGGTGGTTCTATCATAATGCTCAGTTTTAATGAGACATAAATTTCTTGATTTTTTATTCATATCTATTTATTATTATAAATGAGTGAATATCACAGAAGGATTTATTTTTCAACAGACCCCCCAAAACATCTAAAGTGAATAGTTTTATTCATGATATAGTTTATCACCATATAAGTCAACACAATTTATTTTCCTTAGATAATATTTCTATATTTATCATCAAACATGAATACATATTTACAAAATGGTATGATTGTATGGTGTAAAATAGTAAATTGTAACTAATCAGGTTCTGATGTTTACCTTGATGTTTTGGAGAATTCTTCTGTAAGATCTAAATATAGAGTTATGTTTCAAGACTTCTTATCATCCTCATACATATGGTCACTTTAGGTGGACCATTTAATCTCTTGAATTCGTGATTATATATTTTTTATGGACATCAATGATTGTCTGGATCAATGACTTCATTTGGTGTAATTTTATTATAAAAATATCATTTACTCTAGCATTTAGATGGATCCTTATGAATCCATCTCTGGTACGAAGTGAATAACTCCAACATTCTATGATGATGTTTGAAAAGGAATGTTGTTGGGACCTAATATATCTGAAGAAGTCAAAGATAAAGTAAGATCCATTCAACTACATATTAGAGACGCATAGTGTCGACAAATAGTTATTCTAAAAATCATCAAAATGTTCTAGAGTTTGAATTTACATATGAATAGCTCTTTAGAATAGGCTGATGAGATTTAGAAATATGGGATAGTTAATCCCTAGGTAGATTTTTCTTTTTAAAATATTGATCATATCAATATGGTAGATTATCAATTGGTGCTTCCACTAAATCACTCTTATGTTCGTGATGTGTTACATGTATCTATCCTGATGAAGTACATACTTAATACTTCAAATGTACAAATATCATAGTTCATAACACTATATCATGATCTTTCCTATGAATAACAACTAGTAGAAATTTCATATTTTATACATAAAAATATACAAAACAAGACCAATCACCATTTAATGTTTTTTAGTGAAACCACCAATTTAACGATGATTTATAGGAACATGAGCATATGATGGGGTAGAATTATAATATATAGTTCATATCAGAGTGTTACATTTTGAGAGTGAAACACAATTTATGATTGGGGGGATATAACACCCTAATAATTTTGTAAAATAATTCTCTTTAATTTTATTTCATTGATATCATTCATTACATTTAATAAAATGTTTAGAAAATGTAGGTATCATTATTAAAACATTGGGTTTCTGTTATCCTCTAACAATTGGATTGGAAGGTATGAATTCTAATTAATAAGTTATGTTAAATACAATTTCTACCTATTTATAAAATAAATTCATTACTTATCAAATTAATATAATTAACAAAAAAAATTATTTCCAAATAAAAGTGACGTTTTTTTGGTAAAAAAGTATTATTATGTGCATAAAGTAATTTTATATATAAATTATATTAGAATATTTTTTTGAGTGGTTTTATTAGAATTTATATTTTATTTAGTTATTAAATTTTTTAAAAAAAATCATCAAAAAAATTTATAGGCATAAGATAATAATAAATCCAATTTTATGTTTAAAAATATATTTTTTATAAAAAACATTTTCATCTCAATTTATGCACTTATATTAAAATAAATTTTTCCATTTATAAGTATTAAATTTTATGAAATTAATTAAATATTTATAATCATGATTTTATGTTTCATAAATAAGAAAATTTTATTTTGGGTCAATATGAATAGTAATCATAAATTTTATCACCGTGGTGAATGTTAAATTTGTTAATCTGGATTAAAAATAAGTGATAGTGTCATATTTTTCCATTGTATTTGTTATTGGATGAATTTAATTATAACTTTTTCACATTTGCTTAAATTTTTTTCACTTTAATTCTAACTTCTACGTGAAAATGATTTACATATTATGTTAAACAATCAAATTCATAAGATGTCACTTTTTATGTTTTAATATCCTTTCTATGTTTGCATAGGGAAAAACATGTTATGAATGAATATAACTAATCATTTTTTTGAATAATTATATTATATACATCATGGTTGTAAAACCCACTTACTTTCCATCAGTTATTCTTTGTACTTTTTTGTTTCCTTTTTGTTTTTACTTTTGGATAGAATTAGGGAGAAGCATTTCTTAATTTTCATCTTTAAAAAAATTTAATGGTAACACACTATGTATGGGTCACTAAACATATTTTTTTATTCTTATTCATGTTTATAATGCTTTAGATGATATCAATTGGTTTCATTTCATCAAATTGTTGAATTCTGTATTTTTTGTTGGAGGAGTCATATTTTTCTGTGACTTTTTAATTCATCGGATTACATGTTGTGTAAAGGATAAACAATGTGTAATCATGATCCCGATATTTTTAAGTGTGTCACATCCCTTATATGGGATTCATTAATTTTACATCCCTTCCTCTAGAAACCCAAGGTAATTTTGTGTGATTTTGGATATCCCTTGTTATAAGGCCCCAGCCTTAAACATTACTTAATATTGAATTAAATGAATAATTTACATTGAGGATCTTTTCAGGTTTAGAGTATTAGAGAATTAGATCATAACTATTACATCTCAAAATATTACACAGTAGACACTTCTACAAAGTCATTTTTTTTCTTACAAAACATGGACTCTAAAAAAGAGTCATGTCTAGTTCCATGTTTAAGACAACATGGATTTTCCTTTATCCCATCCTTGACCTTATTCCACATTATGTCCTGTGAGAAACATTTCAAAAAAACATGGGATGAGCATAAAAATCTCTGTAAGGGACACACAATGAAGGAAAACTATTAGTTTTTCAAAACAATAAGTAAACCGTGAATACTTTATCAAAGTAATACTTTTCACCTTTATGAAGTAGTAAAAACTCTTTAGTGAATAAAATATCATTGCTTACCCTTTTTTAACCAAAATATTACCATAAAACCCATATAAAGAACACATATCATGTAAAGGTAACTTGGTATATAAACATACATAAATGAAATAACCATACGGTCGACTTCCACACATATCACCTAATGGAATAACCATATGGCCGACTTCCATACCCAATGCATTGGAGGTTATAACGTAACCACCTATCCTAGTATTCATGACACCACTCCTCATATGGTTTATCACGTAACCACCCGTCAAATGTCCAAGTACCATTATAAAATCATAAGACATAAAAAAATATAATGGAAGGAAAACATTTCCACATTTCGATCACAATATATCCCTTAAATATATTGACATAATAAATCCATTATAAAAACCATTTTCAATACCAAAATAAAAGAAAACTAAAAATTCGTATTTAATTTTCATTTAAAAAAATGTTATGGCTTGTAGAGGAATCCGAAACTAGAATAATGGTCACGGTGGCGGAGAAGTAGTTGTCACCGCATACGTACAAAAAAAAAGATATTCCCTTTTATCGTTTAGTAAAAAAACTTCATATAAAAATATTCATTTTGAATAAGAGTAAAAGTAATAGGGGTTTATACATCGTATAAAGGAATGTTGTGTATAAAACAAAATATGCCTCAACGAATGGAGATTGAGACGAAGTCCTTTACCTCGTGTCAGACGTGACTCGATTGCTCTTTAATCTCTTGAATAATAAACTGAAGTTAATTTCTACATGCTTAAGAAACTTTTTAGAGATTATTATTCCTTTTATATCACTTATTTCTATGTTATAAACATTATGTAATTATTTAAGTTAATAATGTTTGTTTTGTCGATATTTGGTTCTTAAGTCGAAAGTGGACTTATTACAATTAAATTTTGTTCATGTGGTCAAAGGTTCATTATATCCAGGATGATATTTATGATTTGGATATCATATATATAATATTTATACATCATATACATGTATTTATAATAGTATATAACATTTTTGAGGTATGAAATCAAATGCACCGTTCATGGAGACGGTAAGCCGTACGTGCACATGAACGCTAATTTCATTTCTATTTCATATTTAATGGAGTGAAATCCTAATTATATAAAGGTATATTATGATTCCAGTATAATATCATATATAATATCATTAACTCCATCCTTTAAACATCCCACGTATGGCATTAACAAATCAAATCACTTTGAGGGGGTTGTAGTATGTACTTCCTAAAATGACGATATCGCGTTTAACCATAATGGAAACCATAAAGGTATGCCAAAAATGAAAAATACCGAAGCATAAGGAAAACATATAAATAATATATATCATATATAAATAGAGTGACATCTTAATGGACACCATTAAGGTGTTAAAAGAAGACTGAACAATCATCGTTTCGTGAGGTAGAAATTCACCAACCACAGAAACAGTATGTTCTTTAACCATTAGGCAGAGGTGTGTGTAAGTTTAGCTCAAATACTTCTCATAAAAACATCCTAGTATATTTAAGATACTTTTTTTGTTACAAAATAAAGGAATAAATAGAGTTTAGAGGGTTGGAGAAGCAAAATTAATCAAAAGAACACAAGTGAAGACATTACCTTAAAATCTGGTAACTCTTCTTGGTTTGAACCAAAAGTGTTCCTTGAAGAGCTTCTTGCCCAAGGTAAGGATTTAAGGACTAGGAGAGGGATTTGGAGAGATAAAAGGAGCAGATACTGGACGAACCAATGGCTTTAGAGGTGTGGGTAAGGAGGTAGAATTGGGAGCCTTTTATAAGAGGGAGGAGGGGCACTCTTGGAAAGTCAAGAAATGTTACTTTATATTAAAAAGGGTTTCGGATTTTTAACGTCCCAAATTGATTTATTTCGAGGATAAGGTGATAAGGGTTCGATATATACTCATCCAATAGGTTTTTGGCAAGTTTAGGTCTTATGTTTTACATTATTGTTTCATTTTATTTAAATGGTTAAATAATGAGGTAATCGCTGCATCATCACGGTGTCATAGATAATTTAATATATTTAATGTCTAAAATTTATAGGAAAAAATATCATGATATAGGAAACCATTTTAGATTTCCAATGAATATTTATAGTCAAAATTATTACTTGAATTACCTCATGTAAAAATTGTTTTAGCAAAATAATATATGTTTGTGACATTTTTATTTTAACATTAAATAAAAAGTTATTAATGTCATTTTCCTACCATACTGGCTCCTTGGGGTCCCCAAGTAGACCCTTGGATTTTTGGGTCGGCATTGGCACATAAAATAATGGTAGGACATGTTTCTAGGTCATTTCATATTATTAAAACATTATTTTTACCTTAAACTACACTAATTACCTCTAATAGCGATTAATAAACATAAAAGTTACTATTCGAAAATACTTTATTTTAATCCCATTGTACCAAATTTTACATCCTAATGACAAACATGTATGTAAAAATTTTGAAAATCAAATCACAGAAGTGGTAAAGTTTCATTTAAACGAAAAATCAGTTTTTTTAACTGCCACTTAGTGGTTTCACTATTCATCAAAAATTGAAGTTTTTCAGAAAAATACCAAAACATCACCCTAAGCTATATTTGATATTTAGAATTCGAAAATGATTTATATTTTAAAAAACTCAAAACATATAAGATTCATTAATTAATTTAATAATTAATTCCTGCTGTCAGAACAAATAGCGTGTTTTTATGAAACAATATGTATCATAAGATTAACACTAGTTTAAGTCCAATTTCAAAGTGAAATTAATTCCAATGACCACAATTGGATTAAATGGTAAAAATATATTATAATTTAACTTTAAAACCAATTCAAAATATAATCTAATCATATAAATAAATTATATTAAAAAGAGGTTTTGAATGAAAATACAACATTTTTCACTATTCATTAAAAAAATGAACTTTATCGGATAAATACCAAAAATTTACACAAAGTAAATTTTGATGTCCCGATTATAAAGAAGAATTTTATTTGGTCTAATAGAATGTATAAGAGTGACCAAAACTATATTTAAAGAGAGTTCACCATCAAAAGGTGATAGTTCGACCTTTTAGTGAATATTAGAGTATCTATGCCTAAAATTGAAATATTTTCTTATTTTAAGCCTTTATCATTTATTGGATAAATGTAAAAACATTTAAAAAAACATATACAATCATATTTTAGTTATTTCTATTCATTCTCGCTAATACAACGGCTACGTATTAACTGCCATTTAAAAAAATATTACTATATTACTAGTGTGCAACGTAAGATTTCAAAGAAACTCATTGTTGTGTATCGGGTACGCTATCAAACATAGCAACCCCTTTAATGTTAAATTAATATTTAATTCGTAAATATTAATAAATATAAGGATGTATTATTCTTTATTTACCAGGGATGTTACATCCTTCCCCCCTTTTGGGAATTGCGTCCTCGCAATTTTATTCACTTATCAAAATAAGTGGGGGTATTTATCCCTCATAGCATTTTCAGATTCCCATGTTGCCTCTTCAACCATATGGTTTTCCCACAAAACCTTTACCAGGTGAATTACCTTATTCCTCAACACTTGCTCTCTACGGTCAAAAATCTAGACTGGTTGCTCTTTATAATAGATATTTTATTCGAACTGAACTACCTCTGGGATCAAAACATGTGATGGATCTAGCATATACTTCCCCAACATCGAAACATGAAAAACATTGTGTACCTCAGATAAAATTGGAGGTAATGCCACTCTGTATTCAACTGATCCAACTTTCTCAAGAATTTCATTTGGTCCAATGAACCTTGGACTCAGCTTTCCTTTCGTACCAAACCGCATCACACTTTTCCATGGTGAAACTTTGAGAAAAACATGATCACCTACCTCAAAAGATAGTTCCTTCCTCCGGTTATCCGCATAACTTTTCTGTCTTCTCTAAGCTGTTCTCATGTGTTTCAGAATCAACTGAACTTTTTTTGCCATCTCTTCTACCAATTCTGGTTCCATCAGCTTCCTTTCACCAACTTTATCCCAAAAATATGGAGTTCAACACCTCTTCCCATATAATGCCTCAATTGGAGCCATCTGTATACTTGAATGAAAACTGTTATTATATGAAAATTCAACCAAAGAAAGTTGTTGGTCTCAACTTCCCTGATAATCCATAGGGCAACCACGTAACATATCCTCCATGGTCTGAATTATTCGTTCTAACTACCCATCTGATTGCAGATGAAAAGATGTAATAAAATTTAATTCAGTACCCAATGACTTCTAAAGGCTTTTCCAAAAGTTAGAAGTAATCCTGAGATCACGATCAGATACAATGGAGAGGGGAACTCCATGAAACCTTACTATCTATTTAAGATACAACCGAGCAACATGATCTAGAGACAAAGTATCTCGACTAGGAAGGAAATGAGCAGATTTAGTCAAGCGATCTACAATAACCCATATTGCATTATTTCCTCGAGATGTCCTCGGTAATCCCACAACAAAGTCCATGGATACATTTTCCCATTTCCACTCTGGCACTGGTAATGACTGCAGCATCCCTTTCGGAAACTGTCGCTCTTCTTTAACCTGCTGACAAGTCAAACACTTCACAGTAAAATAAGCAATATCTCTTTTCATTCCATCCCACCAATAATACACCCGCAGATCTCTGTACATCTTAGTACTACCATGATGAACTGAAAACGGGGAACTATGAGCCTTACATAACAACTCACCCTTCAACTGTGAATCACAAGGCACACATAATCTCTTCCCAAACATCAATACAAAACCATTATCAATGTTAAATTCAAGAAACATACCCTTTTGAACCAGCTCTACCTTTTTCTGCAATCCACTGTCTTTCTTCTGTGCTTGCTTAATACTGTCTAATAGAGATGATCTCACTGACACCTGAAACAAAACAAAAGAACTCCCTACAAAAACAACTTCCATTCCAAAGTTCATCAAATCAAAAACCAAAGGACCTCATTCCAAACGTCGCATGGTTAATAAAGTACTACTTTTTCAACTCAAAGCATCAGCCACTTTATTTTCTTTTCCCGTATGGTAATGAATTGTACAGTCATAATCCTTGATTAATTCCAGCCATATCCTCTATCTCATGTTCAATTTTTTCTGAGTGAATATATACTTTAAACTTTTTTGATCAGTATATATTTCACTCTTTACTCCATACAAATGATGCCTCCAAATTTTTAAAGCGAAAACAACAGTAGCTAATTCCAAATCATGTGTAGGGTAATTTACCTCATGAATTTTCAACTGACGTGAAGCATATGAAATTACCTGATCATTCTGCATTAGGATGAAACCAAGTCCATTCAATGAAGCATCATTGTAGATAAAAAAACTCACCATTCTTGGAAGGAAGTACCAAAACTGGAGCATTCACCAATCTTCTTTTCAACTCCTGAAAAAAATCATCACATTCTTTTTTCCAGATTAACTTAACACCCATCTGAGTTAGCTTAGTCATTGGACTAGATAACCGTGAAAAATTTTCAACAAACCTTCGATAGTATCCTACCAGACCAAGAAAACTACGGATCTCGATTACATTTTTGGGTCTTGTCCATTCTTCAACAAATTTTGTTTTAGAAGGATCAAAAGTTAGGCCATTTTTTGAAACAATGTGACCATGGAAAGAAATTTGTTGTAACCAAAACTCACACTTGCTAAATTTTCCATACTGTTTTTTTTAAGGTTTTCAAGATAACCATTTAATGACTTTCATGCTCCTCTTTACTTTTAGAAAACACCAAAATATCATCAATTAAAACAACCACAAACTTATCCAAGAACTCATTGAAGATTCTATTCATAAGGTCCATGAATACATCAGGTACATTGGTTAACCCAAAAGGCATAACTACAAATTCATAATTTCCATATCTAGTATGAAACGTTGCCTTCGGTACGTCTGATTATTTTACATTCAACTGATGGTACCCTGACCTCAAGTCAATCTTCGAAAAATACTGATCTCCCTGGAGCTGATCAAACAAATCATCGATATGAGGCAAAGGATACTTGTTCTTAACAGTAATGTTATTCAAAGCTCTATAATCTATGAAAAGTCTCATTGAACCATCTTTCTTTTTAACAAACAAGACAGGAGCACCCCATGGTGATGTGCTAGGCTGAATGAAACCTTTATCTAATAACTCCTGCAATTGCTTCTTTAACTCTAAAAGTTTAACTTGATCCATTCGATAAGGGGGTTTTAAAATTGTCTTAGAATTAGGAACTAAGTCAACAGAAAATTCAACTTCTCGATCATGAATAATACTAGGCAACTCATTAGGAAAAACATCAAGATACTCATTTACCACTGGCACATCATTAATCTGAATAGTTCTTTTATTTTCAACAACATGTGCAAGGTAACATTAATTTCCATATTTTACTAGTTTCTCAACTTCCTGATATGTTATCAAAATAAAGGGTTCATTCTTGTACACAAACTAAAAATATTTCTAAAAAGAAACAATTTTTTCTCTACAGTAAATCTTAGCATGATAAACAAAAAGCCAATCAATACCCAAAAATAACATCAAAATCTACTACAGGAAAAACAATAAGGTTTTCTAGTAGATTCTTTTCACACAAAAGGATAGGAAGGTTCTTATAATTCCTTTTTGTCTCAACATTCCCTCCGGGTGTTTTTACCATATGTTCAGGATTCATATCTTGAGATGAAATTTCCAATTTACTAGAAAGTTTCTCAGAAATGAATGAATTTGTAGACCCTGCATCAAACAACACATTGGAATAATCTGAACAAACAAATAGTATACCTGATACTACTTCATTTGATGGCCCAACCTCTGCTGAAGTAGTTACAAAGGATTTCACCACACCTTTCTGCTTGTAGTCTTGCTGCTTTCCCTCAATTGAGTTCTTCATTAGACCTCATTTGCATAATGACACATTTCATTACACTTAAAACATCTTACCGCTGGCTTTTCATTGCCTGCTTGATCGTCTTCCTTACAGTTACAAGCAATATGAACAGACTTACCACACTGAAAGCACTTTCCAGACATGGATAAACATTCTCCAGGATGAATTTTACCACACTTATCATAGGATGGATATTTGGTTTTCTTACCTCCTTATCTCTTTGATGAATTCTTCCATTTTTCCTGACAACAGGACCTCTTATTATGTTGTTTGTTAAAGAACACCTGATCATCAGAAAACTCCATTTCCACCTTCTCCGTACATCGAACAAGTTTTTCATAGCTTTTGAACTCACGAAATGCAAATTCCCTCCGTTACTTTGGCCTTAACCCTGAGTAAAAATGGTTGATTATACTATCATGATATCGTATGAAGTTTGGAGCATACCTTGCCAGTCGAGTGATATTTGCTTCATAAGTAACCACTGAGTTATCCTCCTGCCTCAATTCTAGAAATTGTTTTTCCATCCTAAGACGAACCACCTGAGGAAAATATTTCTCAAGAAACATACCTTTGAATTTTTCCTAGTGAAGATCATCAATATCATCACTATCCTTGATATTTTTCCTCATCGACAACCACTGATCTGCTTCACCTTTAAAACAGTAAATAACAAGACTAACCTTTTGATGTTTTGAACACCCCATGACATCAAAAATCTTCTCCAGTGCATTAATCCACCCTTTAGCTAGCACAGGGTCAGATAATCCTCTGAATGATGGGGGATGTTGCCTCATGAAATGTTCCACCACTGACATGTTCCTCTGCGGTTGATCTAGATGATCCCGTGCATGGATACCACCACTATTTATAGGCTGAGTCAACTATTCCATCACTGCAACAAATAGTTCTGTTCCAATTATGACCATCTCAGTTTGCTGATTTGGAATGTTGTCTTCCTCCTGATGTCGTCCCAACATAGCTGCTTTGTTTCCTCTGCGGAAAACCATTCCGAACACAGAAATATCTTAGTTTAATGAACGTGGTAATCTTTAAATTCTATATCATTTCATTCATACCATAAATTAACTTATAATTTAACAATTTTCTAACTCCTAAAGTTGTCTAAACCGACCTCTAATACCAACTATAAGACCCCAGCCTTAAACATTACTTAATATTGAATTAAATGAATAATTCACATTGAGGATCGTTTTAGGTTTAGATTTTTAGAGAATTAGATCTTAACTATTACATCTCAAAAGATTACACAGTATAGAATTCTACAAAGTCACGTTTTTTCTTAAAAAACATGGACTCTAAAAAAGAGTCATGTCTAGTTCCATGTTTATGACAACATGACTTTTCCTTGATCTCATCCTTGACCCTATTCCATATTTTGTCCTGTGAAAAACATTTAAAAAAACTTGGGACTAGAAAAAAAGCTCAGTAAGGGATACACAATGAAGGAAAACAGTTAGTTTTTCAAAACCACAAGTAAACCAAGAATACTTTATCAATGTAATACTTTTCACCTTTATGAATTAGTAAAAACTCTTCACTGAATAAAGGATCATTACTTAATCTTTTGTAACCAAAAGATTACCGTAAACCCCATAAAGAGAACACATATCATATAAAGGTTACTTGGGACATAAACATACTTAAATGGAATAACCATACGGTCAACTTCCACACATATCACTTAATGAAATAGCCATATGGCGGACTTCCATACCCAATGCATTGGAGGTTATAACATAACCAACCATCCTAGTATTCCCGGCACCACCCATCATATGGTTTATCATGTAACCACCCGCCAATTTTCCATGTACTATTGTAAAATCATAAGACATAAAACAAATATAATGGAAGGAAAACATTTCCACATTTCGATCACAATATATCAATTAAATATATTGACATAACAAATCAATTATAAAAACCATTTTCAATACCAAAATAAAATAAAAGTAAAAATTGGTATTTATTTTTCATTTAAAAAAATGTTATGGATTGTAGAATAATCCAAAACTCAAATAATGGTCACGGTGGCGAGGAAGTCTTTGTCGCCACATACGTACGACAAAAAGACATTTACTTTTGTCATTTAGTAAAATCGCTTCAAATAAAAATATTCCTTTTGAATAAAAGTAAAAATCAAAGGGTTTTATACACCGTATAAAAGAAATTTTTGTATAAAACAAAATATGCCTCAATGAAAAGATATTGAGATGAAGTCCCTTACCTCGTGTCCGACGTGACTCGATTTCTCTTTAATCTGCTGAATAATAAACTGAAGTTAATTTATACTTTCTTAAGAACCTTTTTCAAGTTTATTATTCATTTTATATCACTTATTTTCATGATATAAACATTACGTAATCATTTAAGTTAATAATGTTTGTTTTTTCAGTATTTGGTTCTTAAGTCGAATGTGGACTTCTTATAATTACATGATGTTCATGTGGTCAAAGGTTCATTATATCCAGGATGATATTCATGATTTGGATATCATATATATCATATATTTCCAGAATATACATGTATTTATAATAGTATATAACATTTAGAGGTAAGAAATAAAATGCACCGTTCATAGAGACGGTAAGCCGTACGTACGCATGAACGCTAATTTCAATTCTATTTCATATTTAATGGAGTGAAATCATAATGATATAAATGTATATTATAATTACCGTATAATATCATATATAATATCATTAACTTCATCCTTTTAACATCCCATATCTGGCATTAACGAATCAAATCACTTGGAGGGGGCGGTAGTCCGCACTTCCTAAAATGAAGATATCGCATTTTACCATAATGGAAAACATAAAGGTATGCCACAAATGAAAAATACATAAGAATAAGGAAAACATAAACATAATATATATCATATATAAATACAGTGACATATTATGGTCCACCATTAAAGGTGTTAAAAGAAAATTGAGCAATCATTGTTTCGTGAGGCAGAAATTCACCGACCACAGAAACAGTATGTTCTTTAACCATTAGACGGATGTTTCTATAAGTGTATCTCGAATCCTTCTAATAAAAACATCCTAGTATATTGAATATACTATTTCTATTACAAAATAAAGGAATATAAAGAGTTTAGAGGGTTGGAGAAGAAAAATAAAACAAAATAAAACACAAGTGAAGACATTACCTTAAAACCGGGTAACTCTTCTTGGTTTGAACCAAAAGGGTTCCTTGAAGAGCTTTCTGCCCAAGGTAAGGCTTCAAGGATGAGTAGAGGGATGTGGAGAGATAAAATGAGAAAATATTGGCCGAACCAAAGGCTTGAGAGGTGTGGGTAAGGAGGTAGGGGGGCTTTTGTAAGAGGGAGGAGGGGCACTCTTGGAAAGTCAAGAAATGTTACATTATATTAAAATGAGTTTCGGATTTTTAAGGTCCCACATTGATATATTTCGAGGATAAGGCGATAAGGGTTCTAAATATACTCATCCAATAGTTTTTTGAAAAGTGTAGGTCTTATAGTTTACATTATCTTTTCATTTTATTTAAATCGTTAAATAATGAGGTAATCGCTGCATCATCATGGTGTCATAAATAATTTAATTTCATTAATGTCTAAAAATTATAAAAAAAATATCATGATGTAGGAAATATTTTTATATTTCCAATGAATATTTATAGTCAAAATTATGTATAAGGACACGACCTTAAACATTACTTATTATTGAATTAAATGAATAATTCACATTGAGGATCTTTTCAGGTTTAGATTTTTAGAGAATTAGGACATAACTACTAATGTTTATCCCCTTCATGTTACCCAATTTATTGAAGATCTATATCGGGCTCACCCGCCCTTAGTTTATCACAAAATCACCCGTATTCATAAAAAATGCCCAAGAACCATTACATAATCATTGAACATAACATAAGCACAATGGAAAGATAAAATTCCCACATTGTAATAACAATATAATATTTTAAGATACTGAAATAATGAATGAATTCTAAAAACCATTTTCAAAACCATTTATAACATTTAATAAAGATATTTTTGAATCAAAGTTTCCCATTCCACATTTAAGATTTTAACATTTTAAACCATTAATATCCATATAAATAAATCCTCAAAACCATTTTGAAAAAATGGATATTAATGAGAAATATTTATAAGTATAAATCATTAAAACATTTAGAACGATATTTTAGTTAAAGGGTTTTAACAAAATGAGAGACATTTGAATAGAATAATTGACGAATAAAATTCAATCAGAACTTTATAATAGCATGAGAATAAATGGATTCATGATATAATATTCCAAATGACAGTATATACACCATATAAGAGTAAATTGGTGCATAACAACAATGAAGCCTCAATAGAAATGTAAAATGATATGAAATCCCTTATAAAGAAGATATCCTTAAAATAAGGACAAATCAATCTCATAACTATGTGTGAAAAATATAAAAACACCCAATATAAGTGGATATTAAGTGTAAAACAACCATAGGTAATTCACACATATTCATTTGATGACATATTCAATAACTACATGTTGAACCCAAAGAAATAGAAATTGGGTTAAGAAGTTCCTTTGGTAAAATTAGAAAGCCTAACGACGTCACATTAAAATTCATAAAATTATTTGATGAGAGAGAAAATGGTATCTCATCACTTTGAAATAAAATTTACATCAATAAGGATATAGAATAACATATCCCTATATAAAAAGATGTAAATTTAAATACATAAAAAAATATGTCTTTTAAAAAGAGGAGGGTGAAAGGTTCCCTTGCCGATTTGGGTAACTTTCAAAATGTTCACCCCATGAAAGAAGAACCATACAACATTGATGTAAATATCCATAAAAGAAATTATATTACACAAAGAGTAGAATAATGGGAAGTAAATACACCACTCAAATGAAATAGTGTAAAATGTTGTATAAATCTCACGGGAATAAAAGTGAGATGAAAAATCCCTTACGAAATATCAGCAGCCTAACGGTGCCACTTAAAACTTCTGAAAAATGGATTGATGAAATCAAATAGGGTATCTCATCATATGAACATATAAAATACAGTAATAAGAATATTAAATAACATCCCCCAACATAAGAAAGAGGAGTATAATAGAAACGACATAAAAGAGAGTACTTAAAAAGAAAGAGTTGGGTAGGATCCCTTACCTCAAGTCCGACTTGTCTTGTTCCTTTATTTATATTCCGGAATAATAAACTTTGGTCAATTTATAATTTCTCAAGGTACTAATTTAAATATTATTATCCAGTTCATATCACATATTATAATGTTATAATAATTGGTTAATAATGTGAGTTCATATCATACGTTTTTTTCGATGTTTGGTACATGAGTCAAAAATGAACTTGTTTGAAAATGATTGTCCATGTAGTCATAAGTAAATCATCTCCAGAATAGTATTAATGATTTAAATATCATATATATCCATTACATATTCATTTTATACTATTCCATAACATTTGGAGATAAAAAGAAATGAAATGCACCGTTCATGGAGATGGTAGGTCGTACGTAAACATGAACACTACTTTCTTTTCTTTGTCTTGTTAATGGAATTAAAAATAATTGAGAGATATATATATTATAATTTCAGTATAATGTATATGTTTTATAGGTCACATAATTTCATTAATTTCATTCTTTATACATTCCATGTATTGCATGAGCGAGTCACATCACTTGAGGGGGAGGTAGTCAGCATTTCCTCGTATGCAATTATCGCATTTGCACAACGCATAGCATAAAGGTATTTCTTTAAATATCAAATACAGAATCATATGGAAAACATAAATATCATACATATCATATATAAAATACAGTGACATCATAATGGCCTCCATGAAAGGTGTTAAGAGAATATTGAACAATCATCGTTTCGTGAGGCAGTAATTCACCATCCACAGAAATAGTATGTTCTTTAACCATTAGATGGAGGTGTGTGTAAGTGTATCATGAATAATTAACATTAAAACATCCTAGAATATTTAAGATACTTGTTTGGTTTCAAAAGAAAGGAATAAAAAGAGTTTAGGGGTTCAGAGAAGCAAAATAAAACAGAAGAACACAAGTGAAGACATTACCTTTAAATCGGGTAACTCTTCTTGGTTTGAACCAAAAGGGTTCCTTAAAGAGAATTCTGCCAAAGGTGAGCCTTCAATGATGAATATAGGGATGTGGAAAGATTAAATGGGCAGGGGTTGGTATAGAAAAAGGCTTGAGATGTGTGTGTAAGGTTGTAGATGTGGGAGCCTTTTATAAGAGAAGAGGAGGGGCACTCTTGGATGGTTATAAAATATTACTTTATTATAAAATTATTTTCGGATTTTAAAGGTCCCAAAAGGATATATTTAGAGTATAAGGTGATAAGGTTTCTAAATCCACCCATCCAATAGGTTTTTGACAAGTTTAGGTCTTATATGTTTCATTACCTTTTCATTTTATTTAAATCGTAAAATAATGAGGTAATCGCTACATCATCATGGTGTCATTAATAATTTAATTTATTTAATTTATAAAAATTATAAGAAAACTATCATGATGTAGGAAATCTTTTTATCTATATAATTAATAATTATAGTAAAAAATATGACTTTCATAACCCCATGTAAAAATTTTTTTAGTAAAACAACACATGTTTCTGACATTTTAATTTTAACTTTAAATAAAAAGTTATTAATGTCATTTTCCTACCAAAGTGGCTCAATGGGGTCCCCAAGTTGACCCATGGATTTTCTTTATCGGCCATGACACATCCAATAAGGGTAGAACATGTTTCATGGTCATTTCATATTATTAAAACTTTATTTTTACCTTAAATTACACTAATTACCTCTAATTGCGATTAAAAACATAAAAGTTACTATTCACCAAAAAATTATTTTAATCCCATTGAACCACATTTTACTTCTTAATGACAACCATGTATGTCAGATTTTTGAAATTCAAATCACAGAAGTGGTAAAGTTTCATTTAAACGGAAAATCAGTTTTTAAACTACCACTTAGTGGTTTCACTATTCATCAAAAATTGATGTTTTTTAGAAAAATACCAAAACATCCCCCTAAGATATATTTAATATTCCAAATTAAAATTTTTTTTCTATTTTAAAAATTAAAAACATATAAGTTACATTAATTAATTTAATAATTAATTCCCGCTGTCAGAACAAATTGCGTGTTTTTATGAAATAATATCTATTAAAAGATTGACACCAGTTTAAGTCCAATTTCAAAGTGAAATTAATTACAATGACTACCATTGTATTAAATGGTAAAAATATATTCTAAATACACTTTAATCTCAATTAAAAAGATAATCTATCCATCTAAATAAATCAGATTAAAAGGAGGTTTTTAATTAAAAGGGAACATTTTCACTAACAATGATCTTTATCGGAAAAATAACAAAAATTTACACAAAGTAAAATTTGATATCCAGATTCTGAAGAAGGATTATATTTTGTCAAATACAACATATGAAATTGCCACAAGTATATTTAAAAAATTTTCTCCATCAAAAGGGGTTTAATTGACCTTTTAAAGAATATTAGAAGATTTATGCTTAAAATTGGATTCATTTGCTTTTTAAACCTCTAACATTTATTGGATAAAAGTAAAAAATATTTGACAAACATATATAATAATTTTTTAGTTATCTATTTTCATTCCCGCCATTAAAACGGCTAGGAATTAACTACCATTTAAAATAGTATTATTTTATTATTAGAGTGCAACATAAGATTTCAAAGAAACTCATTGTCCCATATTGGGTACGCCATCAAGCATAATGTTACCTTTAAAGTAATATTAATATTTTATTCACAAATATGGATAAACATTAGAATGTATTATTATTTATTTACCTAGGATGTTACATCCTTCCCCCTTTTGGGAATTACATCCTCGCAATTTCAAAATTGGGCTTGGAAACGTCATGGACAGTCCCACATCAGAACAAGAGTCAGTAAAACTATCACTTTAAAAGGAAGGGAGAGAAGTAAAAAGGTCACCCGAGTTAACCCATATTAGGATTCCAAGTAGGAAAATATAGATATAGAGGAGAAAACAAAGGGTCATGTTATGATGGATAGTGATAGTAAACATGTCTAGGAGAAATTTAACCACAAGAAAATCACAGACTTGTGATGGGTCAAATAGTATTCAATTCCCTAGTAGGAAAAGTTAACAGACAACATTTTTTTTAAGTTACTCTTCATTGAGGAATTTATTTTTAATCTTAACTAAATCATAATTAAACATACTTACTTGTCATTTAGACTTTCAAATTTTACTAGATTCCTTAATCAAACTCATATTTTCTCCAAAAGATGAGTATTTAGGAAGACTTGTTCGTATTAAGAGTATTATAATAAACTTCTTGAGAATCACCTAATCCATAAAAGAGAACTATATATTTCCCATGTCTTTAGATCTCAACCAAAACCAAACCAAATATTTTAGTACGAGATCAGATAATACCCAAAAAGGATATTTTTTTACAAAATGAAAAACTACTCCTAATCTCCAAAATTTGTTAAACAAAACCAAAAGTTCAACAAAGACCATTCAATAAACAATTTGTCAATAAAATTATTCAAAGTAAACCCAACTAATATTGAAACCCAAATATTTTAAGGATTTAATCACATAGTTTCCCTAGTTACAAATTAACATTTATCTCCAAATAACATCAGTTTCTCTTAACGTCTCATACTGAAAACTAATTAACCTAGTCACATATCCTCTATGATAGGTTAATAATTTCCATACATAACCCAAAATAAACATACTCTTGATTCATAAAATCATCTAACTAAAAATTATTAGTCAAAATAACCAGGGACTTTATGTAGTCTAGTGGTATGCAATATATAACAGTCGCACATTGGTGGTGGGTTCGATTCCCGCACCTTTGTCCGACGTGACGGGTTGTCACACGGTCTGCGTGTTTTCCTTTTTCCAAAACTATATAATTCTTATAACATTCCCCAAAAAGTGATAAAATATTCCAAAGTAACCATAACATAATTTAACCTAATGTTTATCTCATGTCATTCATATTCCATCATAACATATGGTAACCCATAATTACCTCAAAAGTAAGGATCATATAAACCCCAATGGTTACCTTTATAATTATTATCTGAACTTCCACATCGAGTTGGTTCTCTCGTACATGATGCATTAGAGAACTCAGCAAGGTTCAAGTGGTTGATCATGACTCCTGATAGTTGGTTTAGAATAACCACGAGATTTCTCATTGAATCCCCCATTTCATCTAGTCACTTAAATAGAGAACCGCCACAGTTTTCATTCAAACCTGTTGTCACTTTGGTGCCTGCTAGATCCATCCATTTACTAAATCCAGAAATTTCAGTGTTAGTATATCAAAAAAAACATCATGTACTAATGAAAAAGATAATCCCTAAGATATACTTACACATTCACTTTATCTAAAAAATATGACTCTTCTTGAAATCCTAACCATTATGGTAACGTCACTTATGCTTAAAGAATACCCTAACCTCCAAAGTTATCTATACAGACCTCTGATACCAACTATGAGGACCCTGCCTTAAATATTACTTATTATTGAATTAAATGAATAATTCACATTGAGGATATTTTCAGGTTTAGAATTTTATAGAATTAGGATATAACTAATACATCTCAAAGATTACAAAGTAGACGCATCTACTCAGCTTCCATTTTTTTTCACAAAAATAAAAACACTTGAACAAAAGAGTCATGTCTAGTTCCTTGTTTTAGATAGCCTGACATTTCCTTGATCCCATCCTTGACCCTATTCAACTTTATGTCATGTGGAAAACATTTGAAAAAAACATGGGATGATAATAAAAATCTCAGTAAGAGTTATAAAAATACAAAAAGAAAACATTAGTCCATGTATACAGAAGAATCAATGGAATCATACTTTACTCATAAAACATAAGAAATTTAACATACATCATGAAATTATAAGATTTAGAAATAAATAATAGAAATCATAAGACATATAGGTATCTTGAGGCATTCTTAACATTCATACGTAGAAAGTAATCCTCATGGTTACATTTGAAATACCCATCACAGTTTATTCCCTAAATCTCTACGGAGAAACCTTAACGTTTAACCCCTTCATGTTACCCAATGCATTGGAGAGCTATATCAGGATCACCCGCCCTTAGATTATCACGGAACCACCCGTATTCATAAACAATGCCCAAGAACCATAACATAATCATAGAACATAACTTAAGCACAATGGAAATATAACATTACCACATTGTAATAACAATATAACATTTTAAGATATTGAAATAATGAATCCATTCTAAAAACCATTTTCAAACCCATTTGAAACATTTAATAAAGATATTTTTGAATCAAAGTGTCCCATACCACTTTGAAGCTTTTAACATTTTAAACCATTAATATCCATATAAATAAATCCTTAAAACTATTTTGAAAACATGGATATTAATGAGAAATATTTATACGTATAAATCATTAAAACATTTAAAACGATATTTTAGTTAAAGGGTTTTTAACCAAATGAGAGACACTTGAAAAAAATAATTGAGGAATAACATTTAATCAGAACATTATAATATCATGAGATTAAATGGATTCATGATATAATATTCCAAAGGATAGTATATACACCATATAAGAGTGAATTGGGGCATAACAACAATGAAGCCTCAACAGAAATGTAAAATGATATGAAATCCCTTATAAAGAAGATATCCTTAAATTAAGGACAAATCAATCTCATAATTATTTTTGAAAAATACTAATACACCCAATATAAGTGGATATTAAGTGTAGAACAACCAGAGTTAATTAACACATATTAATAGGTTGACAAATTCAATAACTACTTGTTGAACCCAAAGAAATCGAAATTGGGTTAAGAAGTTCCCTTGGTAAAATTCGACAGTCTAACGGCGTCACATTAAAATTCATAAAATTAGTTGATGAGAGAGAAAATGGTATCTCATCACTTGTACATAAAATTCAAATCAATAAGGATATAGAAGAACATATCCCAACATAAAAATATTTAAATATAAAGACGTAACAAAATATGTATTTTAGAAAGAGGAGGGTGAAAGGTTCCCTTACCGATTTGGGTAACTTTCGAAATGTTCACCCCATTAAAGAATGACCGTAAAACATTGATATAAATAGCCATAAAATAAATTATATTACACAAAGAGTAGAATAATGGGAAGTACATACACCACTCAAAGGAATTAGTGGCAAATGTTGTATAAATCTCACGAGAATAAAAGTGAGATGAAAAATCCCTTACGAAAACTCGGCAGCCTAACAGCGACACTTAAAACTTCCAAAATTGGATTGATGAAATAAAATAGGGTATATAATCATATTAACATATAAAATACATTATTAGTAATATTAAACAACATCCCCCAACATAATAAAGAGGAGCATAAAATAAATGACATAAAAGAGAGTACTTAAAAATAAAGAGATGGATAGGATCCCTTACCTCAAGTCCGACTTGTCATGTTCGTTTCTTTAAATTCCATAATAATAAACATTGGTCAATTTATAATTGATTAAGGTACTCCTTTACATATTATTATTCAGTTCATAGCACATATTATAATGTTATAAGAATTGGTTAATAATGTGAGTTCATATCAGACATTTTTGTCGATGTTTGGTACATGAGTCAAAAATGAACTTGTTTCAAAATGATTGTCCATGTAGTTATAAGTAAATAATATCTAGAAAAGTATTAATGATTTAAATACCATATATATGCAGTACATATTCATTTTATACTATTCCATATTATTTTGAGATAAAAAGAAATGAAATGCACCGTTCATGTAGACGGTAGGCCGTACGTACGCATGAACGCTACCTTCATTTCTTTGTCATATTAATGGAATTAAAAATAATTGAGATATATATATATATATTATAATTCCAGTATAATATTTGTGTTTTATAGGTCACATATGTTAATTTATTTCATTCTTTATGCATTCCATGTAATGCATGAACGAGTCACATCACTTGAGGGGGCAGTAGTCCACACTTCCTCGTCTGAAATTATCGCATCTGCACAACATGCAAATCATAAAGGTATGTTTTTAAATATAAAATACAGAAGCATATGAAAAACATAAATACCATATATATCATATATAAAATATAGTGACATCATAATGGCCACCATGAAATGTGTTAAGAGAAGATTGAACAATCATCGTTTCGTGAAGCTGTAATTCGCCATCCACAGAAACAATATGTTCTTTTTCCATTAGATGGAGGTGTGTGTAAGTGTAGCCCAGATACCTTACATAAAAACATCCTCGTATATTTAAGATACTTGTGTTGTTACAAAATAAAGGAATAAAAATAGTTTAGGGGTTTGGAGAAGCAAAATAAAATAAAAGAACACAAGTGAAGACATTACCTTTAAATCGGGTAACTCTTCTTGGTTTGAACCAAAAGGGTTTCTTGAAGAGAATTATACCAAAGGTGAGGCTTTAATGATGAAGATAGGTATCTGAAGAGATTAAATGGGTAGGTTTTGTCCGATCTAAAGGCTTGAGAGGTGTGTGTAAGGTGGTATAGGTGGGGGCTTTTTATAAGAGAAGAGGAGGGTCACTCTTGGAAAGTTATAAAATATTACTTTATTATAAAATGCATTTCAAATTTTAAATGTCCCAAAAGGATATATTTAGACGAAAAGGTGATAAGGTTTTTAAATCCACCCATAAAATATGTTTTTGGTATGTTTAGGTTTTAGATTTTACATTATCTTTTCATTTTATTTAAATCGTTAAATAATGAGGTAATCGCTGCATTATCATGGTGTCATAAATAATTTAAATTTTTTAATTTCTAAAAATAAAAAAAAAATATCATGATGTATTAAATCATTTTATATTTCTAATGAATATTTATAGTCAAAAATATAACTTGTATAACCCCATATAAAAATTGTTTTATTAAAATAACACATGTTTGTGACATTTTAATTTTAACTTTAAATAAAAAGTTATTATTGTAATTTTCCTACCAAAGTGGCTCCATGGGGTCCCAAAGTTCACCCATGGATTTTATTGGTCTTACATGACATATCCAATAATGTTAGGACATGTTTCAAGGTCATTTCATATTATTAAAACATTATTTTTACCTTAAATTACACTATTTATCTCTAATCGCGATTAGAAACATAAAAGTTACGATTCACCAAAAAAATATTTTAATCCCATTTAACCAAATTTCAAATATTAATGGATTCCATGTATGTCAGATTTTTGAAATTCAAATCACAGAAGTGGTAACTTTCATTTAAATGAAAAATCAGTTTTTAAACATCCACTTAGTGGTTTCACTATTCATCAAAAATTGAAGTTTTTCAGAAAAATACCAAAAATTTACCCTATGATATATTTGATATTCTGAATTAAAAAATGATTTCAATTTTAAAAAATTCAAAACATCTATGTTACATTAATTAATTTAATAATTAATTCCCTCTGTCAGAACAAATAGCGTGTTTTTATGAAATAATATCTATTAAAAGATTGACACTAGTTTAAGTCCAATTTCAAAGTGAAATTAATTCCAATGACCACCATTGGATTAAATGGTATAAATATATTCCAAATAAAATTTAATCTAAATTAAAAAAATAATCTATCCATATAAATAAATCATATTAAGATGATGTATTGAACTAAAAGGCAATATTTTCACTAAAAATGATCTTTATCGGAAAAATAACAAAAATTTAAACAATGTAAACTTTGATGTCCAGATTCTAAAGAAAGATTTTATTTTGTCAAATACAATATATAAAATTGACAAAAGTATATTTAAAAATGGTTCTCCATAAAAAGTTGGTTAATCGACCTTTTAAAGAATATTAGAAGATTTATGCTTAAAATTGGATTCATTTGCATTTTAAGCCTCTAACATTTATTGGATAAAAGTAAAAAATATTTGACAAACATATATAATCATTTTGTATTTATTTCTGTTCATTCCCTCAATTACAACGGCTAGGCGTTAACTACCATTTAAAATAATATTATTTTATTATTAGAGTGCAATGTAAGATTTCAAAGAAACTCATTGTCGCGTATTGGGTACACCATCGAGCATAGTGTTCCCTTTAATGTAATATTAATATTTTATTCACAAATATGGATAAACAATAGAATTTAATATTATTTATTTACCTGGTATGTTACATTATGACATGTATAACCTCATGTAAAAATTGTTTTAGCAAAACAATACATGTTTGTGACATTTTTATTTTAACATTATATAAAAAGTTATTAATGTCATTTTCCTACCAAAGTCGTTCCATGGGGTCCCCAAGTTTAACCATGGATTTTTTGGTCGTCTATGACACATCCAATAAGGTCAGTACGTGTGTATAGGCCATTTTATATTATTAAAACATTATTTTTACCTTAAACTACACTAATTACCTCTAAGCGCGATTAATAATCTTAAAAGTTACTATTCATCAAAAATTTATTTTAATCCCATTGTACCACATTTTACATCCTAATGAAAACCATGTATGTTAAAATTTTGAAAATCAAATCACAGAAGTGGTAAAGTTTCATTAAAACAAAAAATCAGTTTTTTTAACTGCCACTTAGTGGTTTCATTATTCGTCAAAAATTTAAGTTTTTCAGAAAAATACCAAAAATTCACCCTAAGCTATATTTGTTATTCCGAATTCAAAAATGATGCCTATTTTATAAAATTAAAAATATATAAGTTGCATTAATTAATTTAATAATTATTTCCCGCTGTCAAAACAAATAGAGTGTTTTTATGAAACAATATGTATCAAAAGATTGACACTAGTTTAAGTCCAATTTCAAAGTGAAATTAATTCTAATGACCACAATTGGATTAAATGGTAAAAATATGTTTTAATTTAACATTAAATCTAATTAAAAATATAATCTAATCATATAAATAAATTATATTAAAAAGAGGTTTTGAATTAAAATACAACATTTTTGACTATTCATTAAAAATGAACTTTATCAGAAAAATACCAAAAATTTACACAAAGTAAATTTTGATGTCCCGATTCTAAAGAAGAGTTTTATTTGGTCCAAAATAATGTATAAAAGTGACCAAAACTATATTTCACGAGGGTTCGCTATCAAAAGGCGGTAGTTCGGCCTTTTAGTGAATATTAGAGTATCTATGCCTAAAATGGAAATATTTTATTATTTTAAGCCTTTATCTTTTATTGGATAAATGTAAAAACATTTAAAAAACATATATAATCATATTTTAGTTATTTCTATTCATTCCGGACAATACAACAGCTACGTGATAACTACCATTTAAAAAAAATTATTATATTACTAGTGTGCAACGTAAGATTTCAAAGAAAGTCATTGTTGCGTATCGGGTACGCTATCGAACATAGCAACCCCTTTAAAGTAAAATTAATATTTAATTCGTAAATATTAATAAATATGAGGATGTATTATTCATTATTTACATGGGATGTTACACTAGTCCATCTAGATCTTTTGTTATGTGATTAATCATTATTGTGGTTATGGTTCATCTCTTCGGGTAAGAATCATTATATTTGTACATTAGATTTTGTTATAGATGTGGTGTTGGTTGTGGTTGTGGTTCTGATTTATGATAAAATGAAATTTCATATTGATACTTCTAGTTTCGTTTCAATCCTAGTTTCTCGATGGCTCATACCTGGTTTATTGATCCCAATTATGAATAGAAAATATGTATATATCATTCTTAGGGTGGGGAAATCTATTAGAGTGTATATAATTCATTATTTTCTACAAATTATTGATGATGTGGATTAGATTTGATGAAAATATTTTTAAACTAAATGTGATCATGGTTTTTGAATAATCTTTGTGTATTGGGAACCTTGGGTGTGTTAGGAAATAGATGTACGTGACCCTAGTGTGTGTGTCACCATTGGGGATTTATTAATGGTATCACATAATTTTGTAAGGACTCAATATAATCCTTATTTGAGGCCTATTTTATATATAGTATTTTTTCCTATTGTATAGATCCAAAATGGTGTGAGTTTTCTTTTATACCTGGTTTATCATGTGGTGGTTTTTTTTCAGGGATATTTTATATGATACTTAATTTCCTTATTTTTTCTTTTATACTTGCTAAATTCATATTTTCTGAATATGGTATGATTTTATGAAAACCGAATAATATATTTAAAAATTATTTTATTTATGTAAATTTATTATAAATAGGATACTTTTTTAAATCTAGAACTTGTGCACTATTCATATTAGAACATATATAGATTCCTTGGTGGTATACCATTGGGATGTCTACTCACACCCCTATTTCCCGTTGGGGTAGATTTAGACATTTATTTGAAGGACACAAGGAAATGTATGTGAATCATGTAGTATTCCATGTTCTCTTTTTGTCAGTTCCCTTCTTATTAGATATAGTTCAAGGGTGTTAGATGGTTTCATTAGAGACTCATTAGTCTTTTATGATTCATACTTTAATGATTTATATTTCCTACCTTTTGTTTTATATATCTTTTTGTATATATTTATTCTATATTATACTCTAGTTTTATGTCTTTTTTTTATTATATTCAATCCTTTTTCCATTTGTTATTTCCTCACTATGTGGGAGACCACCATGATAACTTCTCTTGTTAACACCGGTTGGTTCTTTACTAATAGGTATCAGAGTGGCGATCATCATATGTTTTGTTAACAGTACCTATGTATGGTATTGTTTATTAGGTAATTAGTATTTAAGACATTTATACTTCAAGATTTATTTTTGGAAAAGGGTCCTCGACAAATCAATATTGTGTCTGAACTCTATTCACCATGGGTGTTCATAAAATTATTACCATGACTGACACTTGGGGTTTGAGGAAATTTGATTAACCTATAAATGTCGTTTATTTAAATGATCCTATTATTTTTAAAATTTTCATCCATCATTTTTTATAATTATTCATTTCTTTATGTTATTAAGGTTATAAATATTTGATATCAATACTTAAATTGGGCTTAAGATTTTGGAATCTTCTGATAACATATTCATTTTTCCCTTATTATTGATAAATAATGGCTCCTAAAAGAGATCTTCCAAAACCTATAGATGAATCTACGAATCAAGTTCTGTAGGTAACCCCTTTAGTGATTCATTCATTGTATAAAATGTAATTCTTATTATTTTGACTCTAGGTCATCTAGGTGTCAGAAACCCAGGATGACTAGTGGATCGGGGATAAAAATATTCCAAGAAACATCTAGCCACATTTCATTATGAAAAAGGAAAATGGGAATATGAATAGTGTCTTTAGTATATTGAGTGCATCATTAATTTTTATAAGACACAGAAGTAATCTACTTCAGGTTTTTCAATGTATATGTTTGACGAATATGGAATTAAATGGGTGGACTCAAAAACTGTGTTGCACAAGGATCAACCTAGTCTTCTTTCAAGAAAATATTAAATTGGTATTTTTATCCTAATACATTACATGTTGAAATGATCTTTGATTTTTTTTTCGTGGGAGCTAGAGAGTATACCATCATTGAGTATTCCATGTTTTTTTTTTATCTGGTGCATCTAACATCAGAGTTTTTCATTAAAGATTACATAAAGGTATGAATATTTTTGTTAGTAATGTGGCTGATAATTCAGTGAGTATTTATTATTAGGTGACATTCGACTATTAGGGAGGTAGTTGAAAAAGTATCTTCATCTGATGTATAAATATCTAGGAAGATAGGTTTGGTTGGAGCTTTGTTGTTATAGTCACTAGCTAGGTGTATCTTTTTTCCAGAAATGGAATCCCAAAGGTAGAAAGTTTTCATTAGGACCAGTTTTGGTGGCTTCATCCGGACAACAATATATTTATTAATATCAGTGTGGGTGGATTGGTAATTCCAAGATCAGTTGTGAAGAGTCTCCCAATACTTGGAATCATTGTGGGAAATATTTCGATCAGAAGCATTTTTTTAAAGGATGTCCCAAGGTATTAAGGACGGATCCACATTCACTAGGGGAACACTTGTTCTTAATGATGCTTCAAAGGGTGGTGGATCCTATCCTCATGATTAGGGGTGTTCATGATGATAAGAAATACCAAGGATGAACTAGTACCATAAATATTTTTGTGGAAGAGTATGCTCTATGGGAACCTGATTCGGGTCCAGGTACTGTTAGAGGTATGGCGTTTATTTGGTTTTTTAGGGTTCTTTCTTTATTTCAAACAGGTTCAACTCAATCTATTATTATAAAATCTAGTTTAAGTTTTTTTATTTAAATATCATATAGATTTATTTTTGGATCTCTCCATAAATTTGGGAAAGATTTTCAACTAATATTTCATGTGTCCCACGTGTTTGGTGATGATAACAGACATCAAGGTGGTGTGGGACTTTTTAGTTCTTGATATTGACATATTCAACTACATTATTGGTCTGGTTTAGATGATATGTTTTAATTACTAGATAGACTATTATCATTTCCCATTTTGGTTTTTATATTCTATTGGGGTTACTCATGTTTTTTACGGTGAGAGGGACTCCAGGTCCGGATGGGAAGGCCCTTTGGTTCAGTATACAAGGGTAATCTCATTCCTGTTGTTAGAGATGTTTCTTGATGTAGTTAACCCTTGTTTGGGTTTTTGAATTCATGCAGTGGTGAGTGTGTTACCAAAGGTGTTTTTTGATTATTTTTTGGTTTACCACCACAAATATAGTTATATTTTACTATTTGCATTCTCTATGATAATATTCCCATTTATACTCAATATTTCCATTTGGAACTTTTTGAGTCAGCAAATCTTAAGATCCATCTTGAGGATCTATGGAATAAGTGATTTATTAATCATAGGGTGTCATCATTGTATTTTCATTTCCTCTTTTCATATAAAGTAGATAGTGGCCTCATTATTTGTATTGATAAATAAATATTTAAATTAGGTGAATTTCAAGAACAAGTGTTTCTTTCCTAGGATTGATGATCTCTTCAATAAGCTTATGGGGGGTCGTTGGTTTTCAATGATTTACCTATGTTCAGGGTACTACCAATTGAGATTTTTTGAAGAGGATATATGAAATAAAAAGTTTAAGAGACTCTATGAGCACATTGAGTTTCTATTTATGCCATTAAAAAAATTCTCATGTGATGTTTATGGAATTGATGAAATTGGTGCTTCATTTGTTCAAGTAATCTTCTGTTGTGGTGTTCATGGATGATATTTTGGTTTTCTCGAAGTCAAAAAATGAGCTTCTGTAACATTTTTGAGTCATTCTATAAACATTAAGGCAACATTTCCTATATTCTAATCTCTAAAAATTCCATTTTATGATTAAATATGTAAATTTTATAGGCCATGTGATATTTTAGATTGTATTCTTAGTTGATCCGAAAATGGTACAGGTAGTTATGTACTCGTACCATCTCAGAAATGTTTTTGAGATATAAAGATTCATGGGATTGGCTAGTTGTTATTGGTGGTTTTTCTACTAATTATCAATTTTGTATCAATGATGAAAGAATTAACCTATAGGTTTTAATGTTTGAGTGGAATGAAAAGTGTCGGAGATATTTTTAGGAACTGATTTTGAGTTAGAATTCAACCACCTTTTCGTTATCACAAAACCAAGGTTGAGTTATGATATTTTTTTTGAGAAGCTTCACATACCGGTTTGGGGTGTATATTAATGAATGGTAGACATGTGGTATCCTATTGTAATAATTAAAACTATTTTGAATAAAATTTCCTTCCTTTTAATTAAAAGTCTTATGGATATAGAAAACACATGCACTCCTTTTGTTCTATTGTATCAAATTCGATTTAAAGAACCATTATGTATCCTTACAATTGATAATATAACCATTTAATAATGATCCCATGACTACTATAAATATATTATTTTAACAAATACATTTTGACTTAGTCAAAGAAAGTGATGGCCTCAACCAATAGGATTGTACCATATGAATCCAATTTATGAAATCTTCCTAGTGAGATAGCATTTTGGGCATTTTCCAAGACCAAGTCGAAGCCAAAATCCAAGAACATAAGAATGAGTGAAACTATTTAGGGTAGAAGTTCAAACTCATTGAGATTGTGGCCCAAACCATTCTCATCGAACATCCCCATGAAATCCCCACCATCTCACACCATACTCTTAGAGCATATGTTGTGGTAACAAAGGCATATGTAATGAGACCCTGGCATTATGATTATGAGATTTATTTTTGTGTAGAATAATGAATATACATTCATTTTATTATTATTACTTTGTAAATGATTTTTAAAGAAAAAAATATTTTTTTCAGTTAATATTAAAATTTAATTATGAAACATATTTTGATGAATTATTGGATTTTTTAATTATAAAAATTTTTTTGTAAATTTTTTTTTTAAATTACTTTTATTAAATATAAATTATCATATAAATTTTATGAATTAATTTGTTATTTTTATTAAAGTTTGAAAACTCTTTTTTTCAAAACCCATCAATTTACAATAAATGTCTATATTTATTTTAAAAATAGAAATTCAGAAATATTTAAAATTCTTTAGAAAAAATTAATATAGTTTTGTGAATTGGGATGTTGAAATTATCTAATGGTTAATTTTTCATAATTTTCATACACAGTTGATGTTTTAGGTAAAAATTAAATACCATATAAATATATAGATAGTTTTATGACTTCATAATGACCCAGTAATAATGTAATAAATACAATAAAGGTTACATTTAGTTACGAATATGTTTTCCTTTAAAATAATGTAATTTTTGTTTTTATTTGATTTATTTTTTAAAGCCTTAGTGTATCTTCCAAGACATATTAAATATTTTTAGATTTTAAAATAATTTCCTTGAAAGTGTTACACAAATCTAATAAAAAAGGGAAATATTTTAATATAATCATCCCTTTTCCAAATAAAATCATTTTTTCCACTTCCCTTGGCAATAAACCATAGAAAAAACGTGGGTTGGTTTTGAATATTTTAGTTTGTAGTGTCCAAAAAAACAAAAAAAATCCCCCTCTATTCCTATATAATACCATTCAAGCACCCATTCCTATTAACTAAAACTACTTGATTCTTTGCATCACCCTTCTCTCTACTCCTTAGAGTCCTCCCAATAAGCCTATCCCAAGACATTTCGGTTACACATCCATGTAAGAGTTCCTTCCTTTATAATTTTTTTCCAAGTTTCCTTATAATTAATACCCTTTATTTTTCAATTAAAAAAGGTGGGGTATGTTTTCATACCTCCCCCATATATCCCTTATTATTTTTTTAATGGTAATATACCCCTTTATCTCTAATTAATCCTTCCCATTTACCCATATTACCATGCTGAAATTCAATAAGGGATTTCTCCATCCTCATTTCTATTCAAGAATTTATTTTATATTACATATATCAAATTCCATTTCATATGTTGGGATATTATGCTCTATGATCCCCTTACTGCCCATTTCATGTTAAAATAATGATATACCCCTTTATGTCTCATCAACTAATTTTATTAATCAACATATGATATCGTTATGCTGTAGAAATTGCATCGTGATTTTCTGTGCCATAACTTATCGTGTAGTAAATACCATTCCCATTTCTCTATCAAGTTTATCAAACTTTATGAACAGTTATTTATTGATTGTATAATTTCATTTATTTATTCTATATTCCTTTATCATGTAATAAATGATGATGATGAATGAATCTATGTTATATAATCTATGTGGTACACTTAATCATGAGATTAAAATGTTCATGAAGGGTGTGCCCTCATAGAGCTCTAATGAATTGGGTAATGTTTACTATCATGATACATCATGCAGGGATATGGTTTTACCTAATTCTATTATAGTAATTCTATTCCATCAAGTTGGTATAGGGGTTTACATGATTACTTTATGACAATGATGCATTATTTGAAGATGTTTCCACAATTCTTTGTTATGATAATCATGCTATATCATGCATTTGTGTTCATGTTTTTCTTATGCTCCATTGATATGTCAATTTAAAAACATGTATTGTAATATTCATTTTATTCCATGTTTACTCACTTACAAGGATTAATACCTCAGCCTTTTCTTATGTATATCCTTACTTTCTCCAATGAAATTTTATAAGTACAAAGGAATGTTGTGGTCATGTAAAATAAGTTATCAATAAATATGTTGTATTGTATGTCTTAAGTTATCATGTCATGTTCCTAAGCCCCAAATACAATATACCTCTTTATCTTTTGGGTTGTATTAAGTTCATTTTTATGTAATAAATCATCTCTAATAATAAAATAAATAAGAGGGTTTTATAGTTTTTATTAGAGGCTAGGTTTAGTTATTTTTGGATTATGATTAGAAAACACAAGTCAAATCCTTAAAAATAAGATGAAGTATAATAAAAACATCCCTAAATTTGATTATTATATAGTAAGTGGTTTATCAATAAAATACATCCCTATACGGATATGAACAAGTAGAGCTGGCTCTGGAACAAATGTATCTAGGGGTAAAACCCCAAAACAGTGCTTTGATCTATACTCGAACTAGAACTAGTGCATGACAACATGCCTTGTTGCACTCTTGGTTCAACACTCTCGGGGGATATTCTTTGGTAAATTCATATTATTAGTATGAAACAATATAAAGGGATCATTAAAAAATCCCATGAGAATATATATTAGTAAATAGATCATGGATAACTTAGATTAAATCCTAGAAATTCATAAGTTGAGGAAATAAATATATTTTATAAGTTATCTCTTTTTATCATTGGATTACCCTTTATGTGTTCAATAGTTTAAAATAATTACCCCTAATTTTCATTTTACTCTAGCCCATGGGCAGTAATAGGTATTCTTGAGCTAATAACTGATGTGAAGATCAATGCGATGAATATTCTAATGAGATGCCCAATATGATGGGAGAAAGAATTAAAATGTTGTCAAGACAGTCTCTTAGTTAACTCTTGTTTTGTATAGAAACATGGGTCAAGATGAACTTCCAAACTCTCTATGAAATAACAATTTGAAATTGATAACATCATGAAACAAAGACCTCCTATTTTCAATCGATCATCTAATTCCTCAATCATCAAAAAATGGATAAACTCTATTAAGAACATCATCTACATTCTTCAGTGTTACGAAAAAGATTAGTTTTTATATGCTTATCATTTGGAGGGTGAAGTTGGTCAATGGAGGACATTAAATAAAAATATGATTCCTAAGGAACAGATCAAGGTGATGGGATGGAATTATTTCCGAAAAAAATTGATAAATATTTACCCCACACCCTCTATCTTAAGATAGAAGGATATTTCAATTCACTAAAAAAATTATTATTAGTATATTGGATCGTACAAGTAATACTTCATCATACATTCCTAATATTCCATTAGGTTTTTCATTACCCTTGAATTCAAGGTTGACAGCTTCATCAGTGGGATAAAACCAAGCCTAAGGAAAGCCCTAGAGATCCGAGACATTGAAAACTATGAGGTGATTTTCTGATATACCCTCAATGTCGATATGAAGATTGGCGAATCACAGGGGTATCGCGAGGATAAGAAAAAAAGTGGAATTTAATTCTAGTGGTCTGATGGATAAATCCAATGGTGCAATTAAATTAAATCTTACAACTTTCCAAACATGACAAAATAATCACCTATAAATTTCATAAAGGGGTTGAAGAAATACATTAGGTGCAGGAAGGAAGGACACATATCTCGTGATTTTAATAAAAAAAACCTACTACTATGATAGAGTAAATGAATTCTCTATTCGATCATCAACTCATGGTTCATTGCTACAACTACAAATAACAATTGAAATTTGTGAACAAGTTCCCTAAGACAAGGGTTTTTGAAGGAAACCAATAACCTCCAAGGTAGAAAGGGATATCATTTTCCATATCTACCATCAAATCTAATCCCAAATATGATGTTGTGATAGGTTTTCTATTTATAAATTCAGGAATGGAGAAATTAATTTTTTGTTATAGTTCAACACATTATTTTATATACCGAAAGTTTAGAAGAATAATCCATACACTACCACAAATCATGGATGTAGTGATGCCACTGATAACGGAAAATGGGGAAATTATAGTATCCCATGCATATAACTCCTCCCCTATCAGAATTTTTGGATTGAACTTCTCGGTGAACCTGAGCATACGTCCCTTGGTGGAATGTGATGTAATTCATTTAATGGATTAGACTTCACTATATAGAGCCAAAATAAATTGTTGCGAGAGGGAAACTGGTCTCCATATGGTGAATCGACCCATGATTCTATACAATTTCAAGGAGGATGATGAATATTATTTAGCTACATAATCTCAATCATGAATATTAGTTCCTTTTTATCACACATATTTTTATTAGGGGATTTATTCTATGGAAGTAACTATCCATCTAGACATGCCTTTTTTGAGGAAATTTTATAATGTGTTTCTTGAGGAATTTCCCAGTCTTCCTCCTAGAAGAGATGTAGAATTATTGAATGATTTTATACCTAGGTAATCTCCAATATCCAATACTCAATATAGAATGGTTGTTTTAGATCTTGAAGAGATGAAGAAATAGGTACAAGAGAATCTAGATAAAGGGTTTATATGCCAAACTACTTTATCATAGGGTGCACCAGTCCTTTTTTTCATGAAGAAGGATGGGTAAATGTGCGTTTTCATTGATTATCGTGAGCCCAAAAAATTCACGATAACTAAAAAGCATCATTTTCTGCAAATTGATGACTTTTTTGTTCAGCTACACAAAGCACAACACTTCACCAAGGGGGATCTTTTGATGAGATATTACAAGTTAAGGGTGAAGAAGGATTATATCCCCAAGATTTCTTTTCATATATGGTACAGGAAACATGAATTCATATTAATATCTTATAGGAAACCAAATTCTCCGGAAATACTCATGGACTAAATGAATATAGTCTTCAGATATTACCACTATTTTTTTGGTATTCTATAAAGATGATATTATAATATACTCCAAAACCAAGGAGTATCATGAGGACAATCTAAGAGTTGTAATAGAGACCTTGTGAATGGATATTCTCTATGAAAAGTTCTGCAAGTGTCTGTCCTAGTTGAGGGAAGTCTCATTCATGGGGAATAAAATAACAAGAAATGGAATATTTGTGGATCCTTCCAAAATTAAAGAAATTGAGGGATGGCCAAGGCCTACTTCTGTGATGGATATCTATAGATTCTTCGAGTTAGATGGATATTATCACAGATTTGTGAAAATATTCTCATGATTTTCAAACCCTCTAACCAAGATAACATGTAAGGGAGTCATGATTATTTAGAATGATAACTGAGAATAAATATTTAAGTATTTGAAGAAGAGTCTTATCACATCCCCTATTCTGACATCACCCACAAGTGGGGAGATTTTTGTAATCATCAGTGATGCTTCAGAGAAGTTCATGGGATGTGTGTCGATGAATAATGTCAAATTCATCACCTATGCCTCATGGAAGGTGAAAATTCATTATTAAAACAATCACATGCATGATATGGAGGTGGATGTTGTGATATCTGTGTTGAAAATATGGTGGTTTTATCTCTTTAGGGAAAATTTTGAAATATATACAGATCAAAAAAGTATCAAATATATATTCACATTAAAATATATGAACATGATCAAATTAAGATGGTTATAACTTTTTAAGGATTATGACTACTCAATATATTACCACCCTGGTAAACTGCACAAGGTGGAGGATGTTCTATGTTGAAAGTACCTAGTGATTCAATCATTGATGTGAATTGAAAAGGATCCAATCTTCTTATATTTGATGAATATCGACATGGGAATCATAAAGAGGTGAACATCATCAATCCTTTCATAAATTATTGCTCAAACGTCTCTTTTGTAAAGGTTAAATGATGATAAAAAAGCTAATGTGGGAATTCTGAATAAAGTGGACTCTATAAAAAAAGGTAAATCCATGGAGTTCAAAGTTAATGAAAAAATAATTGTAGGATTTGGGTTAAGACTATGTGTTCCATCAAATCATCAGTCAAAGAAAAACCTTTTGGATGATGCACATAGTTTGAATTTATCCATTCACCTAGGAAACAAAAACATGTATCAGGATATCCAAGAGCATTAATAGTGGGATAACATAAAGAAGGAGATCACAAAATACATATCAAATCATCTGGTATGTTAGCAAGTAAATGATAATAGGTAAAAATTCTAATGGTATGAAATAACCATCACTAATGCCAACATTAAAATAGGATTACATCACCATTGAATTTGTCACCAGACTACCAAAGACATCCAAATGACACAATTCTCTCTAGGTTCTGGTGGATCGTCTTACTATGACAGCACCGTTCATTGTGATTTGATAGGATTTTGCATTGGATCAACTGGAATGGATATATATCAGAGAAGTGGTAAGGCTAAATGGTGTACCAATCATGATTAAATCTGATCGAGATCCAACATTAACCTATATGTCTCGAAAAAGTCACCAACATGATCTGACTACTATAACGAACTTTAGTAAGACTTTTGATCCTCAAACTAATGGCCAATATGATCAGAATATCCAAACACATGAGGACATGTTGAGAGAATTCTCAAGAGACGTCACATGAGGATGTGATCAACATATTCATCTGGTTGAGTTCTCTTACAACAACAGTTTGCACTCAAAAATACTAATGGATCATTATGAAGCCCATTATGTGTAGAGGTGTAGAACACTGGCATGATGGGATGATGTTGGGTAGAGAAAACATCTAGGTTCGGAAATGGTTGAAGAAATTGTGGATATGGTTAAGTCCATCCAGTATCACATTAATGCTTCTCATAGTTAACAAAATATCTATTTGGAAAACCATTGACGAGACCTCGAGTGTGATGTTGGAGGTATGGTTATCCTCCATATATATCCATGGAAGAGAGTTATGAGATTCGGGATGAAGGGAAAGATTAGTCTAAGGTACAAAATCCCTTTTGAGATCCTTGATCGCATTGGAGCAGTGTCCTATCAACTATCACTCCCACTAAACCAATCTCAAGTGCACAATTTATTCCATATATCACTCTTGATTAAATAAAAACCTGATGCATAACATGTACTCAATCCAAAGGTGGTACCATTGGAGAATGAAATATCCTATGAAGAGAAGTTAGTGAAGATCGTAGATTGTAGATAAAAATTTCTACAAAATAAGAGGATGCCCCTAATCAAGGTGTTGTGTAGAAACCACAAGGTTGAATAAGAAACATGGAAACTAGAAGAAGTGATGAAGAAGAGTTGCGCTCATCTATTTTTTTGTGGGAAAAATTTAGGCTGATATTCCTTAAGGGGGGAAGGTTTTAATGACCCAAACTATTTTGAATAAAATTCATTTTCTTTAAATTAAATGCCTTATAGATATAGAAAACACATGAACTCCTTTGGTTTTATTATATCTATTTGTATATAAATGTCTATTAAGTATCATTACAGTTGATAATATAGTAATTGAATAGTGATCACCTTAGTAGTATAAATATATGGTTTCAATAAATCCATTTGACGCAGAAAAAGGAAGTGATGACCTCAACTAGTATGATCATTACCTATTAATCCCATTTATTGAAGATTTTGAGGAAGATAAAACTTTGGGCTTTTCCTGAGAGCAATCCCAATATGAGATCTAACAACTTAAGAATGAGAAATACCATTTATGAGAGAATTTCAAGCTCATCTAAATCATCGTCTAAACCATGTTCATTGAACAGCCCTATGAAAGCCCAACCATCGCACACCTTACTCTTAGGGAGTATGTTTGTGAAATAATGATATATCTAACAAGACCCTAGAATTATTTTTATGTGCATTTTTTTGTATTTAAAAATTAATATACATTCATTTTATTATTTTTACATTATAAATGGTTTTTGAAGCATAAATAGTATTTTTGGTTAATATTCAAATTCAATTAAGAAATTTATTTTTGATGAATTATTGAACATTTTCAATTAAATAATATTTAAATTAAATATTGTTATTAAATTAATTTTAATTAATATACATTATTATATAATTCGTATTAAGTCAAATGTAATTTTTATTGTGGTTTGAAAACTATTTTTGTCAAAACCCAACAATTGAAAATAAATGTCGATATTTATTTTAATGATTAAAATTCACATATATAAAAAATTATTTATATAAAAGGATTTTTATTTTTGGAATTAGGATGTTGAAAATTTCACACGGTCAATTTTTTAAAAGTTTGTAAGATAGCCGATTTTTAGGGTAAAAATTAAATACCCAAGAAATATATAATGTGTTATATGACATCATAATGACCCAATAGTGATGTAATAAAATTATATAATGGTTATATTTGGATAAATATTTCTTTTCCTTTAATATTGTGTAATTTTATTTTTATTTGATTTATTTTATATAGCCTTAGTGAATCCTCCAAGACGTATAAAATATTTTTTTATTTTAAAATCGTTTCCTTGAAAATGTGACTCATCTCCACATAATAATGGGAAATATTTTAATATACTCATCCCTTTACCAAAAATTTTTTTCCAATCCCCATGGATAGAAACTATGGGAAAAAATCATGGTTTGGATTGTGGTTCTGAATATTTTATTGGGTAGTGTCGAGACCTAAATAACAAATAATTTCCACTTATTTCCTATATAAACCCACCAAAGCACCTGTTCTTCTTCACTCAAAGTCCTTGAATCTCATAGTCACTCTTCTATACACTCTTTAGTGTCCTCCCAAGGTTCCATCAAGCTCCCAAGAGGCCTCTCCCAAGCCTTTGGTGTCACACGTCCAAGTAAGGGTTCCTTCATTTCTAATTTTGTCCAAGTTTCCTTATATTGTTATACAATTTTATTTTTAAATTAAAAATTATGGGGTATGTTTTTTTACCTCCATCATATTACCTTTTAATTTTTAATGGTTATATACTCCTTTATCTCTCATTAATCCTTCCCATATACATCCAGTACCATGTCGAAATTCAATAAGGGATTTCTCTCTCCTCATTTCCATTCAAGCATTTGTTTTATATTATGCATATTTAATTCCCTTTCATTTTTTGAGATATTATTCTACATGATCACCTTACTACAAATTTCATATAAAAATTAGGAGATACACCATTAACTCTCATAAACCCATTTTATGAATCCCCATGTGATTTAATTATGTTTCTGAAATTACATTTGGATTTTATGTGCCCAAAATCATCATGTAGTTAATACCACTCTCATTTATCTATCAAGGGTATTCAACTTTATTTGCATATATATACTGATTATCAAATTTCATGTATGTATTCAACATTCATTTATTGGGGAATAAATTATGGCCTTTAATAAATCTACGTTATATGATCTATGTGGCACCCATAAACATGAGATTTAAATGTTTATAAAGAGTGTGCCCTAATAGAACTCCTATGCATAGGATAATGTTTAGTATCATGATAAGTCTTGTTGGAACCTGGGATTACATGATTCATAAATAGTATTTTTTCCAATCATGTTGTGATAAGGGTTTACCTAATTCCTTTATGTTAATTTTTTAGTGTTTTAAGTTGTTTCCACATTTCCATGTTATGTTAATCATGCTATATCGTGACTTTATGTTCAAATTTCTCTTATTCACCATTGATATTCCTATTTCCTAACATGTATTGTATTATTCATATAATGTTTTTTTACTCCATTTTGAGGCTTTATATCTCAACCTTTTCTTTTGTATGTCCTCATGTTATCCCATGAAATGCTATGTATTAAGGAATGTTGTGTTCATATAAATGATGTTTTCAACAAAGATGTTGTATTTTATGCCCCAAGTTGTCATGCAGTATTTTTTATCCCAAAGTACACATGACAACTTGATCTTATGGGTTGTACTATGTTCATGTTTATGTAATAAATCATGTCTCTATATGAAATAAAGAGCAGGGTTGTTATACCTATGGCTCTAGATATCAATTTCATCATGAGTATAACTACCTTACTAATGATCTTGTGTTGGTCGCAGTGATGCATGAACTCAACATGTGGCATCAATATCACTTTGGAGATCATTTTATGGTATATTATGATTATAAAATACTAAGGGATATTATCACTCAGAGGGATCTAAACATGTTACAGATACACTAGGTCAATTATCTATAGAATTTTTTATATTATATTTTATAAACTTTTAGGAAAGGGAATGTACTTACTGATGCATTGATAATGAAGATATCAATGTAATCCATGAATGAATCAATTGAGGAGTGATATGTGATGATTTTTTTTGTTGAGATGATATAGGGAGTGGATGGATATTTTGGTCATATATATATATATATATATTTGATTAAGGATGAATCATAATATGATTAATAGGCTTGTCTTGAAAATTTGTTTGATGCCATGTGCAATAGAATCTGTGAAATCCATTAAGGTAGGGAGACCTATAGTGAGTGACATGGTCTCCCAGTGGAGATTTGTGCTTTCAAAAAAGGTTAGTCGTCCAATTTTACCTTAGGTAGGTGTTGATGGACGTTGTAAACTACTCTTATTGGTTTGTACACATAGATACGACCATGATATATCATGATTTGAGATGTCTGTACTGGTGATTGTGGTTAAGATGGTCAATTATGGTTTCTGTGTTACGTTTTCTTACATTTTATAGATTTATTGTGGAACACGGGGTCCTATGAGTTTGTTACAACCCTTATTCATTTTGATATAGAAATGGGTTGATATTTCAATGTATTTAATCACATATATTCCACAAACTCTTCGAGAGAAGGATCAGATTTCGATGATCATTGGTTGACCCTAAAATCCGTGAATTTCCTACCAATTAATAATACAAAGAGGGTGGATTGTCATGGGGAATTATATGTTCATGAAATCGTGAGACTTCATGGATTTCCCTCTATGGTTGTTTTTTACAAGGAATCGAGGTTCATATCTAGGTTTTAGAAAGGTTTGAATTAGGAAATGGGTTCCTATATATAATTAAGCATTACATAAAATCCATAGACATATGGATAGACATAGTGAGTTATAAAGGTTCCAAAGGATATACTCCGGGATTCTGTTATTTATTTTCATGGTTCTTGTTTAGATTATTTGCCTTTCACGAATAGAAACAAGGGATATCCTGACGATTCTATCCTAATGTTTTTCTCTAACCATTGGCATAGTGATTTATGTCAAGTTTATCCCAATGGTTTCTAAAAAATGTTGGGATATTCATCTCTATGAATATGGTTTTTTAAAACAATTTTCCTAGGTCATCCCTAGGAATATGAAATCAAGATCTCCCCCCACATGCTCCACTTATCCCATCCCGATTTATACATCACCACTACCCTCTTCTCATATCGATCCCTAGCAGTGCCTCTCCCCTCGTATAATCATAATCCCTAGAAGCCATCTCTCTACATGATATCTATTTCTGAGACAACACTTTTGTGTTCCCATAGCCTCCTCTCATCCTTATATCCTCCCTAACCCATGAATCATCCTCATTTAACTATATTCCCAACTATCCAAGCTATGATTTTCTTGATTTATTTTAAATTTTATTCAATATTAAATTATTGGGTTTCAAATCATAGATTTATTCTACTAAAATTTCATATTATTTTTATTTTCAATCTTATATTGCGTTCATATTCTTATTTTTCTTGGAATTTAATTCATTTTTATACTGTGGTTTGATTCAGGGTTACTTATATCTGGTAAATGCGTGTTAGAATTAGTTCTGACTTATTTGTTTTGGTTTGGTTTCATTCTGTTCAAATTTGTATTGGTTAATTATTCTATTTTTTACTTCATTTTGGTTCTGGCTAGTTTTGTCCAATTTCTATATTTCATTTTGATTTCATTATCAATAATTTATTTGTCTTTAATATTCATTTAGATCAAAAAAATCATTTATATTATATTTAAATTTTCTATTGTTGTTCATAATTATGGAATCATCTTGATTAGTTGGTGTTTTAGGTGGTAATTTATCCAAATGTGCATCATCATAGTTATGTTTTTGTGCAAGATTATAAAAATAAATTACGTTTTTTGGAAAAAATGAAGACCACCATAATGGAATTTCTAACACATTATGTATTATATTATTTTTTCTATCATTATTACATTTTCCCATTATCAACATGTTCTATGTGAATATTTTACTATATAATTAGTATATAATCTATATAGAAGTGTCTAAATTTTTTTAATATTTAAGAGAATTAAATATCATTACGTATTGAGTAATAAGTTGATCGGATGTGTAATAATACAAGTAACCCTATGATGTGATCATATAATATAAAATATTTCTAACATTAATGTTTCATACTATAATTTGTAATGAAAATTTGTAATTTGAAATCTAAGAAGATATTTTATGATTTTTCTATAGTTATACTATTTGAGGGAGAGGTAATAATGATTTTGGCTTCTAGAATTGTATTGCTTCATGTCCCACCATATACATGAATCTAATTGATGAAAAGTGAGATCGATTATTTTTAGGTAAATATGACACATATTCCTATCAGTTAATAATGAATGTAGAAGTAATTTAATAATGTTTAAAACAAGTATGTGTTAGTTACTAAATTATAAAAAAAATGATAAATATATAATTTTTATTGAAATTTCCATTTATATTGATAATTAAAATAATATTCAAACCATAAAAATATGATATCAATATAAAGAAACTGTAAATCTATTATCATCAAAATATTATAATCACAGCCATCATGAAATAATCACATGATAATCAAACACAATCATCATGGTAACACATTGGATTCCAAGAGACGATATTGGAAAGCATAAATATGGTGTCCATAATATCAGCATCTGATGCCATTCTTATACCCTATAATTCTATTTTATCGTAACATTCCTAAACTAAGTGAAAAAACCACAAAGAATAGTGTGAACCTCACTTTGAAAAAATTTCCATAGTGGCATCATAACTTCTTCAATAATTTTGCATAGATTTCTAAACTCGATACCCATGGTTTCCCATGACACTAAACAGAAGTGAGATATCAACATATCGTAGTATATATATATATATGGGAAAAATCATAACACTACCTCACCTATGATAACGATTCACTAAAGTGTCCCTTTTAATGGAGAATTGAAATATAATAATCAAGTACCCCAACAGTGATGATTTCATCCACTTTACACAATATCAGTATCACGATACCCTTTATACAATAAGATGAAGGATACCACGTTATAGTTTTACTTGTATCAAGAAATCTATTTTATCAAGTTCAAACTAGGCCTTTAGAAAATCATTAAAGAAACCTTGATATAAATCTATTTTTTGAAAACCAATCCATGGAAAATAATTCAATCACTACCAAGTTCATAAAACATCAAAACAACATCAAAACATCTAAAATAATAAATCATGCCTATTTTCTGTAAAAAAACTAAAATCACCCATAGTTTTCAAATCATTCCATAGAAATATTAGTTAATCCATTTAAATAGGTTTAGAATCAATTTCAACCATTTTATTGTAATATTTTGTTGAAATATACTCTTAGTAATATCTATACATACATTGATTGCATAATAAAATAGATTCGAATTAATAAACTATGAAATCATGAAATACCCATTTAATAAAAGGGATATTTTTGCGAAAACAATATTTCATCGGTGTAGAATAAATATATAAAACTAATATAACATTGATATCATACAAATATAGTAATGAAAAAATGTAACCATTCACAGAATTAAGATAAAATTTATATTCCTAGAAATACTTAATTAAATAAATGATCTCAAAAGACATAATGTAATTCCACCAATTAGGGGAGAGTTACTAAGGCATCAATCTAAATATCCTTCATACCTCATCACTTTATTAAATCAATTACATCCCATTTAAATAACATCCATAGGTATTTATATTCAATAATAAGTATTTTCATAATTAAAGTTGTGACCCTTAACACATTTAGCACATTATTACTCATCCATATAATCTAATTCAATATAATGGATTTATATTTATAGTATTTTCTTATATATATATATATATATATATATTACTCTATTTTATTTTATGTCATGATACTAATATAAACTAGTGTATGAAACATTAATTTTTTTTATATAGTGGATAGATGTTGGATGTATGAAACTACTCATATCTCAAGTGATTTTCAAAACACATTGGATACACATTTAGATTTCTCATTTGGTATTTCTTTAGATAGAGGACACATACATTTCCTATATTATAATTATGTTGGAAGACATTATTTGATCCGTAAATATGTTAGCAACCATATTACCAAATATTTTTATTAAAAATGCTACGTGCGGTATCACAATGGGGATAAAATGCCATCTCAAAATCCTCATGCTCCAAACGAGAGGACTGAATTAAAGAATTTGATAGATGATTGGTTTCCATTTTTTTCAAATCATGATAAAGAAGGTATGTTGCCCTAATAAGAAATCTATATGAGAAAATATGATTCATCTAATGATATTGATGATGTTGATAGGGTAAAAAATTGAATGATGCTACCACGAATCTAGTAAATTAAAAATGTTGTAAAATGAAGAAGATGGAATTTGTAATAGGATTATTTAATGGGAAAATAATGTATGGGATTTTTAAAAATAAAATCAATTTCATTATTTCTTTTTAAGGAATTCATACCCAATGATGTTGGTATTCCCTAAAAACTATATTTCATGGAATTTAGTTTTGGAACATTTGATTTAAAAAAAATATAATTCACACATTCCTAAAAAATTGTGACTTATACTGGGAGAAAACGGCTTAACAGAATGATTGTATAAAATATAGGTCCTCCTAATAGAATCCAAAAGCTGATAAAAAACCATCTGGTTCAACACATAATGTAATGTGACACTTTCCATTAATCCTCATACTCAATAATCTCTTCATATATTATGAAATATCAATAAAATTTTGATGGCCTGATACTGAGAGAATGAATAATAATGTTGAGTTGGTTCACCCAGAAGATGGATTTTCATGGTAGAGATTTGATACCTGGAATCTTAATTTTGTAGTTGATGTTCATAATTTGAGGTTGGGTCTTTCATGTGACTTTTTTAATCTGGTTGGGATGATTCCTACTTTTCATATCCCATGGCCTGTTTTCATACACATTTATAACCTTCCTCTATGGATGTGTTTGAAAATCCCATTCACTTTCTTATGTATACAGATATATGGAACTTCTAATAAACTTAAATATATAGATTTATACATGAAACCTTTAATAAAATAGCTGAAACATATTTGGAATGTGGTTTTGTTCACATAAGATTCATGTTCAAAATACGTATTTAATATGCATGTTGTGATAATGTGGATGATCTATTATTTTCCTGCTTATGAAATGATTTATGGATGGAGAATGAAGGGTAAACTATCATGTCATTTTTTATGAATAATACACAATCCATGAGACTAAAATATCTCTATTGTTTTATTTTTATGGTAAATCGATTATTCATGACAATAGACCATCTATATATGAATAATCGTTGAAGATTTGAAAATACCATGGAGACCGACAATCCACATCAGTGTATTTCTAGAAATCATGTGCATAATGAATTTTTTAGACTTTGGTTTTTCATTTGGGAGGGGTCATATGCAATACAGAAAGATGAAAAATGTTTCCACTAAATCCTATTACATTTGTAAGATGAGGAATATCTTCTTTGAGTAGTATTTTTGGTCAACCAATTTGTTACACCATTACATTGACATAATTCACATTGAATAGAATATATGTGAAATGTTGATATCAATTTTTCTAAATGACATGGTAAATAAAAAATATGATTTATGATCTTGGAATGACTTGTTGGATTAGGGAATCATAACCGTATTGTATCCTTTATGTATAAATGAAAATACATTGAAACATTTGTGTGGTTTTAATATGATAACACCTGCAGAAAAAAAATGTATTTATTGAAATAATAGAGACTATTAATGTTCTTATTGGCTATTCAATAATGATATCTAAATAAGTCAATAAAAGAGAGTAAAAGTTCAAATTTTTTCAGACTTGTGATTATCACAACCTTCGACATCAGTTGATTCTAATAGAAATATTTCATATTATTTCTAATAATGTAAGGGTGTCAGTTGTTAAAGTTTTTCTATTTAATTAGAGATCTTTGTTCTATGAATTTTTAAAATCATTTATTTAAAAAATAATTGGTAGATTCACCATTAATTTTGTGTGATTTAGAGAAAATATTTCCTCCATTAATGATCACATGCATGATGCAACTAACAATCCATATTCTATCCAAAATACTTCTCGGAGGACTAGTTTCTATTCATTGGATGTATTCAACTGAAAGAAACATTTTCACACTGAATTATTATGTCTAGAAGAGGAATCATCATGAAGGTTATATCATAAATTATTATTTGTCTTAATAACATATTAATTTAATTTTAATGTATTTGTCTGATCTGACTATGAGACAGAACAAACCAATGTGAAATGAAGAAGAACTGTATGAGAAAATTGAACATAGTTTTCCATCACTTTCCTAAATAGGGGTAATTCTTAGATCATATACATTGAAAACATTAAACATTGAAGAGTGGGAGGTGGTACATCACACAATTATTTATAACTGTGATTTGTTCAATTACTACATCAAGTAAATAAATTGAACATGTATATGTTATTTGAACTCATGTAATTTTATATATATGTTAAACAATTTCAATTTTTCAGATGGGAGCATAAAAAATGATAAATAGCAGGCACCATTATATATCATTGAGAAGTAGAAAGACTTTTCATGGTAAATATTTTTCTACATGGTTGAAATTTTATGTAGTAATATTAATTTAAGAAATTAATAAAATCAATATTTAAATATGTTTAATATTCATTTATATGTCATGTATTGTGTTTTCTTATTATATCTATCTCTAGGGAAATGGGAGTATTGGATTTTTGTCCTAATTTTCTATTTCATGAATGAAAATAAATTGTGATTAATGGGTACAGATTTATTATCACAGAATGAGAAGAAAACATTAGGACACAACATCATAGTATTATGGTAACTGCCACAACAAGCTATTATTCTTGAGCATTAAATATTATACCTTGATTTGAAAATGTATCTTATTATGTAGTCAATTATAAAATAATTATATTATATTATTACCCTCATGGTGGAGTAACTGTAATGAAATTATATTCGTTTGATATGATGACAAGGCATGGAACATTTATTGATGATTTTTTATTTCAAGTTATTGACATGGCTCCCACTCTTGGAACTGATGATCTATATATACAGGCATCAATAGAGAAACAATATTTTTATGTCAATTATCATATTGAACCTAAATTTGGTTTAATTATTAAATCAATACCAAGATATATTTTATGATTATTGTGATGATGGAATTGACACTATCCTTACTCTAATTTTACCTACTACATTTATTACTTATGATGACTCAAATGCATTAATTTTCAGACTTTACTGAGGACCTAAAGTTGTTGTGGAAAATAAATAGAATCATCCATCTATGTAATTATTTATTTAGTTTTATCTTGACGTAGGGTGTTTAGGTTGGTGCTATAAAAATTTATTTATTATTTATAAAAAATATTTTTTTATCCATCTAGACCTTCAAGTTCATTTTCAATATTTATTTGTTTCAGTTTTCATTGAGTTTCATTTTATATCATTGAACTGAATGGAATTCAAACCTACAAAACCAAACAGACCCGAAAAAGATAAATTGTAAAAAAAACAAGATAAATAAAATTGTACATATTAAACTAATTGATATGAATATCAAAACTAAGGAAATTATTGACATTACCAAGAAAATGGAAAAATGAACAAACCCAAAATATGAACCAACTGATCTATGAAAAATACAAATTGGGAAATGACCAAATCAATTGATGAAAATATACACAAAGACATTAGAAAAATAAAAATGAAAAAATGACCGAATCAATTCACCAAAATAAATCAAATGACTTAATCAAAACTGAATTTGATCAAATTGATAATAGAAGAATACTATATCATACCCACTCTAAACAAGAAAATTTGAACATATTGTTTTTTCTATTTGATGTATTATGTTTTGATGTTATTCTTAATAGATATAAAATGTTTTTTATAACACTATTTATCTTATATTTTGTTTGAAAATTTGTATTCTTTAACTAATTCATGTCGTATCTTCTTTCATGTTTCAGTTACACAATTTTTTAGGGATTTCTAATTAATTCCATATTTGTTTTCAAATCCAATAAATGAAAAAATTTAGGAGGAATCATGAAAAATGATGATAAAAAAATCTCAGAATGATCAAGATGGGTTTCCCTCCTCTAATGCCTATTTTGAGTATTTTATTTCAAAAATATATATCAGAAAGATATAATGTCATGCGATTAAATTTGATTTTAACTTTTAACCAGGATCCACCACCATGGTTCCAATTATTCACCAACCAGACTAGTGGTTACAATGAACATGTTGGAGATTCGAGCGGGGTGATACTACAACTAGGTGCTACAGTCAACATAACTAATCACACCCCATCCCTTCCCTTGTCATATGATCTACCCCACCTCCTGATCCCGCAGTATCGTTATAGACAACCGGGATATTTAGGTTGCCCATGATTGCACCTACATTCAAATCTAAGCCTCCTTTCCACTTTTTCTTGTATACAGCAATGATTCCTACCCCTCATCCTTATTATTAAATTTCACTTCCATATATTCCATCTTCTCTTACTTTTACTTCCTTCTCCTCGAGCTACTACATTCCTTCATCTTTAGCTTTCTCTTTAACACATTTTGATCATATAAAGCATACATTGGGGACCCCTCCATCCATTCAAGTCTATTTTCCTTTGTTTCTGGGCATCCTGTGATGGAAACTGATCATAATTCCTCATCTATATATATATAACCTTAGTAAATATTATTAACTATATTTTTTTATAAGAAAAATTGATATAATATCTATTTTTATTTATTAACAGTTTGAAATTCCAATAATAGTTATGGTCATATACACATGAATGTGGTGTGGAATGGATGCATATAACTGATGGTGGAGGAAAATGAAGATAAAAAAATATTACAAAAGTAGGATGGGAATGTAGGATTTTTTTGTGACACTTTAAAAATACTCTAACATCATTCCCACTCATCCATTTCCAGGTGACACCTACCAAATGATGTAAATAATAATTCTTGGGTGTAAAAATAGGTAAACATATTCATTGGATTTAATTTAATTTTATTATTTTATTTATATAAATTAATATTTTGGTTCCAACTTCGTTTTAATTTTCCAGATGTTAAGGCTATGAGGTCAGTAGGTCTTATGAAATTATGTGAGCTCTAGAGGGTACATATGCATGAGTTATATAGTGTATGGAGTGTTAGAGTTGGCAGGGATTTAGAATTCCAACCTATCATGCATAACTATCTAATAAAATATTATTGGGAAATTATTACTCATTATATTATTAACAAGTTCTTGTTATTATAAAAAATTTGAGGTTTTTAAATAAAAATAAACATGATTTTAAATATTAATTACTTTTTATTATTGAAAAAAATAGGAATCAAATGGAAAAAATAATGAAATAAGGACTCTACAAAATAACTCCACACTTTGGGGTGGACTATGTTGATAGACCTTAAGAGGAAGTAGGCATGAAACTAATTAATAATTTTTCTTTTGGGCTTAAACATTATTTCGTTTCCTCCATATTTCATTCCATTTACAAACCAAACTAACCCTTACTTAACCGGGTCAAACCAAACAAACTCAACTTAACCTAACCCAAACTAAATGGAATTGAACTAAAATTAAATTAAATAAATAAAATTTAGCCGAAAAAAATACCTTGGTTTTACTTGATGTAAATTATACCAAGACAACCACACAAAAACCAAATATTACTAAACAAATCCTTATCTACAATGAACATACTAAAACTAAACAAAACTAAACTAATTCGAAATGGACTAAACTATCTCTACCTTTTTCATTTTAATCTGTTCCAAATTAAAAGAAATTATAGAAACATGATCAATATGATAAAAATATTATCTAAATAAATCAAATTTAATAAAACTAAATTAAACCAATGAAAACTAAATAGAATAAATCCATATAAAAAATAAAAAATAAAATGGCTCTAACCTAAACTCACCCAAGTCAACCCAACCCATTGTAAACTGAATTAAACTTCACTAAATAGAATATAATCAAACTGGACTAAATCAAATAGATGTTAACCATGTTTATTTTAAATTAGTTAACATAAATACAATATAAAGACACCTAAAAGAATCAAAACAAATCAGTAGACTTGAATAATGTTGAACTGAGTTCAGCCGAATCAAATAGAACAAAAATAAACTAAACTATCCCAAGAATACATAAGTATAAGTGAACCAAAAAACATTTATACATATATTCAATTAGAAGTAAAAAAAATTAAAATGACTATAAGGGAATATATTTGTCTTTAAAAAGACTAAAAACAACCAAAAAACATTAGAATAAAATACCAGGAAAGTTCAGTCAGAGGAATAACCTCTGACCATTTATTAAAAGAAATAAAAAGTGCAGTAAATAAGGAGATGGATGAGGGCGAACATCTTTCCCAAACCCAATCAAAAGTCCCCACCAAACATAGTCAATTACAAACCAAACCATTACACCAAAAACCGAAATTTTCAAAAATAAAGAAACCCAAACTTCACCCACTTTCCACTTTCCAGTCAGCGCATCAAACGCCATCATTTCGGCTTGATCCACGAGCCGCCTCGAACCGCGTAGCGTGGAAAACGCTCACCCACCGCAAATCCGGCCGACGTCGAAAAAATCCATCAGTCACCATCATCATCAAGCTTCTCGGAACTACCACAGACATCAACGCTTCTCACCGTCGTCGCCGGAGCACCAACACCGGCATTATCTCCGACCTCACCGCCATAGAGGAAACGCATCACAATCGACGTCGTCCAGACCGCCGTCGCCGTCACCTGCCCAGTATCCCACCGGTCGCCGGAAAAGACCAATCCGACACCGTCGTCGTCGACCTTGACGGTTCCAACAGCCTCACAACCACTCCGAAAACCATCCATACGCAAAACCACGAAGAACCACACAAACCACACAACACCATCGCCATACAGAGGGCAGAGCACCCAATCCATTAGGGAAAAGAAAACCCTAAAACGAACTAAACAAAACCAGATCGACAAAGAAAGAAAAGGATTCACCAAGCACCGAAACAAACCACGAACGAAAAACACCGCGAGCAATCCCCTGAAACAAAAGATCCCGCCGCCACCGACTAGATCGACCACATCAGACAAAACAGAGCCCCCCGAACTCACCTGAGAAGAGTCAGAACCCCCAAACTGCGGACACATGATCGCAGACTTAAAACGCTGAGAGACTCACCGGGGGACAACCGCGACCTGCAGAGAACAGAATCTGGAGCGCTCTGAAGAGTATGCCGTCGACAGAGACCGGTCTTACACCCGCAGAACTGAACCAGAAACCACCGACGTCCATAGTGCATCTCCAAAGCCAGAGGGAATCCACGAATCTCACTCCACAGCAACAGGAATCTTCCTCCAACCCACCTTGCTCGAGGAGGGTCGTCGTGCCATCCGCAGCGGAGGAGCCTGCGGCGGCGAGAGAAAACCTAGAGCGAGAGCGAGAGCCCTTGCTAATAATAATACAATTAATACAAATAAAATATATCCAAATCAAGATTAATTAAACTAAAAAAATTGAAATAACTTGGCCTAAATATACTAAACTAGATCTGAATCAAATTGAACAATATTAAAATATTATAAATTGAAGAAAAATAATGTAGTAAATCCTAAGAAACTAAATTAGATTAGACCAACATGAATTGACCCAACATGGACTATATTAATGTAAATTTAGTTGAACATGATAGGATTGAACCAAACTAATAAGAATTAAATAAACTAGATCTAACAAAACCAAAATAAATTAACTTATATAAAACTAAATTTGGTTTATTAAAACCAAATTGAACAAAACTATAATGAAATAAATCAAACCGGATAGAATATATATAAAAAACTAAGTAAAACTAAAAAAGTAGTCTTAAATTGATCAATAATGAATTGAATAGGCATGAACAACCCACAAGTAAACTAAACCAAACATAAAAGAATCTAATTGAAATGAATCAAAATAGACTAAATCAAACATAGTAAACATGAAATAATATGTCCTAAAAAAACATGATTATAATGGAACATTAAAAAAATAAATTAAATTGAATAAAACTAAACATTATTTATATAAATATTAGAAAGAAATCATGAAAAAACATTCTTGTTGTCATGGTTATAGGGTTGGTAACCCATTCATGCATATTCCATTGTGTATTATTAATATCCATTCATCTTATAATTAATTAGGTTGATCATAAAACCACCTTATTATTGATTACAATGATGAAATGTTAACTTATATATATGTTATATCTATTGATAACACATTCATTGACCCTAATTAATAATTCATATACAATATTTTATTCCCTTTAATATTTATTTAGAATTAATATCCATTTGAATATTGTTATGAAATTATTTACTAGTAACATATTTTCAATAATGGCTTCATACATCCATTGTCATTTTAGAGGGGGTTCTAATATTAAAGGATGTGTGACTAGATTTTTTTTTTGAACAGAAAGAAAAAATATGGAAGACCGGTTAACAAATCAATATATGAGAATGCTATATGTTTTTCACTATCTATTTCAAATTTTAGTATCTGTTTTTCACTTAATAGTAGATGTATATGTAATATTCATCATTGGAGGCCCTTGATTCCCAGGAACCTAACAAAAATAGTGAAAAATGATCACTCAAATCATGTTTTGGTTAATGGGAACCATGGAAAAGTACGATGTTGACCTGGAAAGAGCATTATCCTAACAACGTATTGGCCCACATCAAGTGCCACTTCTAGTAAAACTAACTGTGAAAAAGATAATTCACTGGTATCATAGAATGGGGATAAGAAAAAAAGGATGAAATAGGGCCCTATATGTGGAAGAATATAATCAAAGGGAAAAAACATAATTTATGAAATCTATGGAAGCTTTATTTCCACCACATCAACTAGTGACTTCTGCGGCGTGAGATAAAAATATATCAATGATTCATATATTATAAAGTGAACCAATAAATATTCCTAGTGGTAGTTAGAATGATGAAATTATGGGAAATGGCAATAGAGAGGATGATTAGGAGGAAGAGGGTGAGGATGATGGTGAGGAAGAGACAATAGAAAAGGATATGGGTGAGGATGATGGGGAGGACGAATGTGGGGTTAGGGATAGGAAGAAGGCTTGGATGAGGATGATCCTGAGGAAAAGAATAAGGACGATGACCAAGATTAGGGAATAAATAATGGTGATGATAGTGATTGTGATGAGGTAAAAATGATACTTTATATTTTAGACTGATATTTCTGAAATATTATGTTTGATGATTTGTTCTGAATGAATATAACCAAAAAGTCCAGGACTGAGTAAACCCCCCTCCTACCCAAACTTATTAATAAAAATAATTGACATCTCTCAAAATATAAAAAGGGGGTTTTTAAATCCTAGTATAGAAAGTTCAATACGCATCCACCTCATCAAAATGCAAACAGAAATAAAGGAAAATAAAGGACCACACTGAACTTGAATCTACAATGGACGTCTTTGATAAAGCATCAACAACCTAATTCACCTCCATATAAACAAGTGTCACATCAAAGGTGATACCACCAATGAGCTGAAGACATTCATCCCAGGGTGGAAGCATCACCCAAGGGACATTCCTTTGCCGCCCCTTGAGAATATCAACAGACACCATTGAATTTGATTCCAACCAAAGAAAATTATAGCCACGATGAACCACGTAAGTGATGGATTTAATCACCTCCCACTGTTCAACTTAAATGGTATATATTTTTCCAATGTAATGATAGAAACAGTCCTTAACAATGCCCCAATAGGTATGGAAAACACCACTACAACCTACAGGCCTAGGTTCACCAGTGGACTCCCTATCAACATATACATTCACCCAAGAAGGGATTGGGGGAATCCACCTGATTGACTTCAAAACGAATGAATTTTTTGACCTTCTAGAGAAACCAATGCTTATCAATATAACAAGATCATTAAAATTATTAGGCATGCAACCAATATGAGTTTTAGAGGCACTAAAAAAATCCATGTGAATATGTCTTAATCTAGCCTAAAAAGATGGTTATTTATCATCAAAAACCATGTTATTCTATTATTTCTAATGAAAAAAAAATTGGATGATGTAGCAACCAGAAAGAGACTCCTAACATGATAACTGAATACCACAACATTATATAATGACAGGAACTCCTCCAGGATGTGCATGTGAGAACAACATCCAACCATATCCTGGATATACCTCCAAAACCTGCATTGCAAGACACAAGAAAGAAAATTACGCTCTATATATTCCTCCACCACAAGGCATAATTTGTAGATTGATGCAAGATGAACTCCATTTTTTGGAATAATTTTTTGAATAGGGAGACTATTTTTCCATATCCTCCAAAGTAGAAGATAATCAGCAGGGGGAATAAAAAATGATCGGAAAGCCTTCAACCACCGGGGAGTAGTAATCCACCCATCACACATATAATGGTACCATTCTCAAGTACAAATAAGACCAGTAGATCTTGGTTTCAAGATTAGAGTGACAATATTAATAAATTCTTAACTCTACATTTCAATTTTATATTAACTAGAAATGAAATCATTGGAATTTATATCACCATCCTGAACAGAAGCTATTATAGCATGTATCAGATTCAAGGGAATCACACCAACCTCTTGAAGCGTCCTAGTTAGAAAAGGATTTCTCCATGGATTCATATAGTATTCCCTACATACAACCCATTTAGAACAATGCATAATTCCATTAAAACTATAATTTATGGAAGGAAAAATTGAAGAATAAAAATAAGATGATTATTCGGCCCAAGGACATGGATAAAATGAGCAGAAAGAAACATCATTGATCTGTTATTGGATGTAAACAGATTCCAATTAAACTTGATTAATAGGACTTCATTAATAAGAACCTAATCTTTTGTTCCTAATCCTCCCACTTCAGTTGGCTTAAAACACTCTTTTCAATCCACAAAAACTAGCTTCTTCTCATTTATGGAACTTGTCCTTATGAAATTCTTGATCAGCCTTTGGGGCTCCATAATCTTGGCCTTAGGCCACCAATAAAATGGGAAGACATAAATGAACATGGAGGGGGTCATTAAATTGACAATATAAATTCATGTTGCATGGGACAAGGAATTCCCCTTCAAATTAGCCATCTAAAAAATAATACCTGAGAGGCAAGTTTCAAGATGACACATTTTCACCAGACCCCCAAAAAGAGGTACTCTAAGATATGTAAAGGATAGAGAGCCTTTATTAACTACCATGGGATCTTGCAAATCTGTTCTGTTTCCTGATGACCACATTATCTCTAAAAAACATAGAGGATTTCTACCATCTAATAACATGTCCAGCCATATCCTCATAATTCTGATAAATTATTTTAATTGAAGAAACAGTTTGAATATCATCTTTCCCAAACAAAAAATTTTCATCCGAATAAAAAAATTGATGGCTTGGAAAAATATCCCTTCTAGCATTAATATGATTATAAAACCTAGATTGTACAAGGAAATTGAGGAAAATACTCATGTAATCTTTAGTAAGGGAAAAGAGAAGACTAGAAAAGGGATCCCTATAAGGCCCCATCCATAAACCTTACATAATATTGAATTAAATGAGTAATTCACATTGAGGATCTTTTCAGGTTTAGAGTTTTAGAGAATTAGGACATAACTATTACATCTCAAAAGATTACAAAGTAGTCGCTTCTACTAAAATTTCCATAAAATAAAAAATCGTAAAAAGAAACATGTCTAGTTCCATGTTTTAGGTAGCATGAATTTCCCTTGAACCCATCATTGACCCTATTCCATGCTAAGTCCGGTGATAAATATTTCAAAAACTTTGGATGAGCATCAAAATATTAGTAAGGAATACACAAAGAATAAAAACTATTAGTTTTTCAAAACAACAAGCAAACCATGTATACTTTATCAAAGTAATACTTTTCACCTTTTTGAAGTAGTAAAAACTCTTCGCTGAATAAAAGTTCATTACTTACCCTTCTGTAACCAAAAGATTACCATAAAACCCATATAAAGATCACATACAATATAGAGGTAACTTGGGACATAAACATACTTAAGTGGAATAACCATAAGGTCGACTTCCACACATATCACTTAATGGAATAGCCATTCGGCCAACTTTCATACATACTTAATGGAATAGCCATATGGCAGACTTCCATACCCAATGCATTGGATGTTATAACGTAACCACTCGTCCTGGTATTCACGGCACCACCCGTCATATGGTTTATCATGTAACCACCCGTAAAATGTCCAAGTAACATCATTACACATAAAATATTGAAAATATAAAAATTTCAATAACAACATTTCATTTTCAATCACAATAAGTAATTCCAAGTTATTTAATTAATCAATCTACTTTCAAAAACCATTTAAAAGAGATTTTTGAATCAAAGTGTCCTATACCACTTTGAATCTTTTAATGGAATTATAATTTTAATACATTAATGCCCATATAAATTAATAATGAAAACCATTTTGATAACATGGACATTAAAGATAAAGATTTAGAATAATGAATCTTTAAAACATTTAAAACGGTATTTTTGTTAAAGAGTTTTTAACAAAATGAGAGACTCTTGAATACAAATAATTATGGAATAAAATTTAATCTGAACATTATAATATCATGAGAATAAAGGGATTCATGATATAATATGTAAAAGTACAGTATGCACACCATATAAGAGTGAAATGGTGAATAACAACAATGAAGTCTCAAAATGTAAAATGAGATGAAATCCATTATAAAGAAGGTATCCTTAAATTAAGGATAAATCAATCTCATAATTATGTGTGAAAAATATAAATACACTCAATATAAGTGGATATTAAGTGTAAAAAAATCAGAGGTTATTCACACATATTCATAGAACAACATATTCAAGGAGTACAAGTTTATCCCAAAGAATCAAATTTGGGTTAAAAAGTTCCCTTGCAAAAATTTGATAGCCTAACGGCGTCACTTCAAAATTCAGAAAAAGAGTTGATGAGAGATAAAAAAAGGTATCTCATCACTTAAAATTTACGTCAATAAGGATATATGAGAACATATCCCAACATAACAATATGTGAATTAAAAGACCCAATAGAAGAAGTCTTTTAAAAAAAGGAGGGTGAACGGTTCCCTTACTGACATGGGTATCTTTCAAAACATGCACCCCGTGAAACAAGGACAATACAACATTGATGTAAATACTCATAAATGAAATTATATTACACAATGAGTAAAATAATGGGAATTAAATACACCACTCAAAGGAAATTGTGGAAAATGTAGCATAAATCTCACGGGAATAAAGTTGAGATGAAAATCCCTTACGAAAATTTGGCATCCTAACGGTGCCACATAAAACTTACAAAAATTAATTGATGAGATCAAATAGGGTATCTCATAAAATTAACATAATGTTTATAGAAATATGAATATAAAAGAACATCCCCCATCATAACAAAGAGGAGCTTAAAATAAGTGACATAAAGGAGAGTACATAAAAAGAAAGAGAGAGGTTGGATCTCTTGCGAAAATTCGGCGGCCTAACGGCTCCACTCAAAACTTCAAAAATGGATTGATGAGAGAGAATAGGGTATCTCATAATATGAACATAAAAATTACAGTAAGAGTAATATTAAATAACATCCCAATAACAAGAAAGATGATCTTTAAAAGGAATGACATAAAATAGTGTACTTAAAAATAAAGAGAGGAGTAGGATCCCTTACCTCGGGTCTGACTTGACTCGATCATTATTTAACGTCCTGAATAATAAACTTGAGTTAATTTATATTTTCTTAATAACCTTTTAAAATTCATTATTCCTTTTATATCACATATTTACATTTTATAAACATTATGTAATCATTTAAGTAAATAATGTTTGTTTTGTCGATATTTGGTTCTTAAGTCGAAAGTGAACTTCTTACAAGTACATGTTGTTCGTGTGGTCAACGGTCCATTATATCCAGAATGATATTCATGATTTTTATATCGTATATATCATATATATCCAGAATATACATGTATTTATAATATTACATAATAATTTAGAGGTAAGAAATGAAATGCACCGTTCATGGAGACGGTAAGCCGTACGTACGCATGAACACTACTTTCATTTCTTTGTCATATTAATGGAATTAAAACTAAATGAGTGGTATGCATATTTTAATTCCAGAATTATATTAATCATTTATATGCAACATACATTATATATATCCATTATAAATATGTACTTATAATAGTACATTACATTTAGGGATGAGAAATGAATTGCACCGTTCATGGAGACGGTAAGCCGTACGTACGCATGAACGCTACATTCATTTCTGTCTCATACATTAATGTAAGGAAATAATAATTATATAGAGGTATATTATAATTCCAATATAACATCATATATAATAACTTTAAATCCATCCTTTATACGTCCCACATATGGCATTAACGAATCACATCACTTTGAGGGGGCGGTAGTCCGCACTTCCTAAAATGAAATTATCGTGTTTACCCACAATGGAGACCATAAAGGTATGCCAAAAAAGAAAAATACAAAAGCTTAAGTAAAACATAAACATATTATATATAATATATAAATATAGTGACATCTTAATGGCGACCTTTGAAGGTTTTATATGAGTTTTGAACCATCATCGTTTCGTGAGGCATGAATTCGCCATCCACGGAAACAGTATGTTCTTTAACCATTAGATGTAGTTGTGTGTAATTGTATCTCTAATAATTATTATAAAAACATCCTATTATATTTAAGATACTTTAGTTGTTACAAAATAAATGAATAAAAAGAGTTTAGTGGGTTGGAGAGGCAAAATAAATTAAAAGGACTCAAGTGAAGACATTACCTTAAAATCAGGTAACTCCGTTTGGATTGAGCTAAAAAGATTCCTTGGGAAGACTTCTGCCAAAAGATAGGCTTCAATGAGTTATAGAGGGATGTGGAGATACAAAATGGGCTTGGTTAGGCCGAGAAAAAGGCTTTGGAAGTGTTGGTAAAGAGGTAGAGGTGGGGGCTTTTTATAAGAGGAGAGGAGGGGCACTCTTGTAAAGTTACAAAATGTTACTTTATTTTCAAAAGATTTTCTGATTTTAATGGTCCCACATTGATTTATTTCGAGGATAAGGTGATAAGGGTTCTAAATCCACTCATACAATAGGTTTTGGACATGTTTAGGTCTTATACATTACATTATCTTTCCATTTTATTTAAATCGTTAAATAATGAGGTCATCGCTGCATCATCATGATGTCATAAATAATTTAACTTATTTAATGTCTAAAACTTATAAAACAAATACAATGATGTATTAAATAGTTTTATCTTTCCAATGACTATTTATAGTCAAAAATCTGACTTGTACAACCCCATGTAAAAATTGTTTTAGTAAAACATCTCATGTTTGTGTCATTTTTACTTTGACATTAAATAAAAAGGTATTTATGTCATTTTCCAACCAAAGTGGATCCATAGGGTCCCCAAGTTGACCAATGGATTTTCTTTGTCGGCCATGACACATCCAATGAGGGTATGACATGTGTATAGGTCATTTCATTTTATTAAAACATTATTCTTACCTTAAACTACACTAATTACCTCTAATCACGATTAAAAACTTAATAGGTTACTATTCACCAAAAAATTATTTTTATCCCATTGAACCACATTTTACTTCTTAATTACAGCCATGTATGTTGGATTTTTGAAATTCAAAACACAAAGATGGAAAAATTTCATTTAAACAGAAAATCATTTTTTTATAAGTACCACTTAGTGGTTTCACTATTCATCAAAAATTGAAGTTTTTCAAAAAATTACCAAAAGTTCACCCTAAGATATATTTGATATTCCGAATTCAAAAATGAATTCTATTTTAAAAAATTCAAAACATATAATTCACATTAATTAATTTAATAATTAATTTCCAATGTCATGATAAATAGCTTGTTTTTATGAAACAATAAGTATCAAAAGATTGACACTAATTTAAGTCCAATTTCAAAGTGAAATTAATTCCAACGACCACAATTGGATTTAATGGTAAAAATATATTCTAATTTCACTTTGAAACCAATAAAAAATATAATCTAATCATATAAATAAATTAGATTAGAAAGGGGTTTTGAATTAAAATACAACATTTTACACTATTCATTAAAAAATGAACTTTATCGGAAAAATAACAAAACTTAACCCAAGGTAAATTTAAATGTCCCAATCATAAATAATATATTTATTTCGTAAAATATAGCTTATAAAATTTTCAAAAAGTGGATTTAAAAGGGGTTCACCATCAAAAGGCGGTTAATCGACCTTTTAAAGAATATTAGAATGTTTACGCTTAAAATTGGATTCATTCGCATTCTTAATACTCTAACATTTATTGTAAAAAGTAAAAATATTTGACAAACATATATAATCATTTTTTAGTTATTTCTATTAATTCCCGCCATCACAACATCTAGACTTTAACTACCATTTAAAATAATATTACTTTATTATTAGAGTGCTACGTAAGATTCCCAAGAAACTCGTTTTTGCGCGTTGGGTACGCCATAGAGAATTGCATCCCCTTTAAAGTCATATTAATATTTTATTCACAAATATGGATAAATATGAATTTGTCATATTCTTTATTTACCTGGGGTGTTGCAATCCCCCTGTCAAACACCCCTAGAACATTGGAAGAAATCCCTTGGGGAGTTATTGACCAGAATTGAAATCCTAGAACTCTTAAGAATTGAATGAACCAAGATATTGAATCTAATGGAGAATCCACTCATACTAAAAATGGAAAAAATATATCTCCATTTCATAGTATCAAAGGCCATATAAATGTAAATATTCACACCAAGATTCCAATATTTCACCTTCCTCCTCATAACATTGATGCATTCAGATGTAGTAAAAAATTCGGTTTGTATATTCCTCTCCAGAACAAAACCATACTGATTCGTAGTAATGAGTCTGTTAAACATATTTCCTAGCCTTGTATCAATGATTTTACTAATGACCATGGGAATGGTGTTGCCAATTGCAACCGGCCTAAAATCCTTAATGTCCAAAGCATTCTCTTTCGTTGTAATTGGAGTAATAAAATTAGAATTTACACCATATTTCATGGAATCATTACCATCAATTCTATCAAAGAATTAACAACCTCATCATGAAAAATATCCCAATTATACATGAAGAACTTATTAGTGAAACCAGAAGGCCCTGCAACACTATCAATATTTAGAGAGAACAAGGATTCCCCAATCTCCTTCTCCCCATGTGCATCAACTAATTTATCATTTTCCTGGTCATCAATACTTGGGGTGATGTTATTAACTATAATGTGTGTTCTATCATCTCCATTTTTAGAATAGATATCAACAAAATAATTTGTAACCACATTTGAGATATCATTCTTTGACGTGAGAAAATTCCCATTAATAATAAGTGTAGTGACTCCTCTTCTGGTCATACATTATTTATGAAGTTTATGGAAAAATATTGAATTACTTTCCCCTTCCATTAACCACCTAACATTATAGGGAGACCTAGATTCATTCACTTTGGTGTTGAGAAGGTCATCCAGATTGGACAAGGCCTAAATTTCAGTATTGGATGGCATGTAGTGGAGCTGGTTTACATTCTAAAAATCTAATAAATTACTTTCAACATACTTAATGTCATCATAAATCATGGATAAGGATACTTTTCTACATTCCTTAATCATCCTCTTGGTATTCCTTGATTTTAAAGACAAATTATTGAAGGGGGGAACCAAGGCACACACAATTCCAGGAAATAATAACAGTCTCTCAGCACCCTAGAATCACAAGCTAGGAATTATTAAATTTTAAGGGGATGGGGGCCATGAGTGAACCACCAGAAGATAAGACAATCACCAATGTATTCTGAACAGAATGAGTCTTTGAAATGATGAGACTAGTAGCATTAAAAATTTCATTCCTATCATCATCTTGGAAAAGGAATCTATCTAATGTAATAGCTTATCTCCAATAAAAACAGTATCTTGCCCAAGTAAATTCAGCACCTACAGTAGACACTTTTTCAAAATTAAACTGATAAATGTATTAGGAAAATTCATTTCCTTAAATTTTATTAAATGTGAGTCCATTTTTCTCTTCAGGTTGCAGAATAGTATTAAAGTCCCCAAGGATGATCTAATTATGAGGAACTAGTGAAGTGAAAGACTTGAGTTTATTCCACAATTACCTCCTTTTGATATAGTTGTTAAAGGCATACAAACAAGACCTAGAGAAGGTGGATCCCTACTTTCCATCAATTGGTGAGAAAATTTGATTTTGTTGAGTAACAGAAAGAAGACTCATAAAATCATGTTTCAGCAACCACAGACTCTATGCGCTATCCTCATTGAGATTGTGGGCCAACAAGGAGTAACCCATAGATTACCACTTGAATTCTATCCAATTAACAAATTTCATCTTTGTCTTAGCAAGTCCAATAATTACAGGATTGTTGTTCATTAAAATATATCTAAGGTCCTTGACTATGGGATCGTTCACAATCCATTGACAGTTCCAGAAGATAATATTCATTTTTATGGGCTATCATGCCCCTTGTAAGAGGCATCTCCCAAGTAACTTCTTTTTTTGAATTGTTGATATTCCACTTCTTTGATTTTGAGACTTTTTTCTTATGATGACCCCCTGGATCATCAACCTTATCATCATTATCAGAGTCCTCATATCACTAATCAGCCCCAGGATTATCAGACCAAAACACTCCAGAAAGTGAGCGAGACTTGTTAGAGGACTGACAAATTCCCCCAATAGCTTCATCTTCTAATATTCTCTTGGAGATACTATTGGAGGGAACCTGAATGAATGTCTCATCCCCACCCAATTAAATATCTAGAATATTAGCAGTATCCTACAACTTAGGGTGCAAGGGATAGTCATATGTCACGTAGAGATCAATAGAAGGATTATCCTTGGATGGTCCAATAGGAGTGAAGACCAGCATCTCTGGCTCATGGCTTGACTTTGTCACAGTTTCCTGGAAATTAGATACCATAGGTAGCAGTGCAGAATCATATAGAGGATCATATAGGTTGTTTCTATTATAAGACTATGATGGGATAAACATTGAGTCATTCATAAAATTGCCAACTAATGTGCTTGATAACATCTATCTCAATAGTATATCCGTGATTTGTCATCAAATAAAGATCAAATGTTATTGGTGAGATGCATAAATAGAATAATCTCATAGAAAATAGTTGAATTAAAAGATTGGGATGATTTCTACCTCACTGTAACTTGCATAGATTCATCCCGCATAATGGATCGATCACTCCCATCACTAGGGTTAGCCTGAGAAATATCAGGAAAAGAAATGTATTCTTTCTCCTATGAAAAATCTTACACTCCTATAAATATCATATTCAGACCCATAGGAATACATTCATGTTGTGTAAGAATTTCCTTTTCCACCTGATCAATATCAACAATTATAAAATACGGGAGAAGGTTACAATTGAGGTCCTACTGCTCATTCCCCAAATTCATAGGATCAGAGGAGGTGGAAACTGCTCTTTATCTCTTATCATAATCCTTTCTGCAACTGCACTCATCATAGCCCTTTAAATTAAAAAAGTAACATGTGCTCACCCTCATACATTTCTCAGAAATATTCCCCTAGAAATTACACTCCCAGTAGAACTTTAGTTTTCTTTCATATAAAATCCCTAAGAGGTAGTATAATCCTTGGTTGTAAGGAACACATCCTCCACCAGAGTACATGTCATGTCAACTTCAATGAAAACATGAGAAAAATGACCAAATCTAGAATTATTAGTTTGTTGATTCATTATAATGGGATTTACCTAGAATATACAATATCCCACATAATCTGAGGATACCAATAGATCCAGTTGAGCTTATAGATCCTAAAACAAACATGCACAAGATTATTGATAACATTAAAAGGATCAAAGTTACGATCTCATTCCGGAATTCGATGTATACATATATTTAGAGAGATAGATCCATAACTCTAGGCCCTCCTCTTGCACACATTGTTAAATAAAATAATATGGAAGAATCCCAATCTCATAGCCGTCATATTCCATTCTTCAAAGCCCAAGAAAACATCAATTATCTTATTTAGATCATCTAATTTTCACATCCCCTCACCTTTAGGGGTTTGTAACTAAGAAATTATTGAAAACCTATAAAGATTAACCCTTTCTTCACCAGCATTATTATTAGAAGTGACATGCACAATCCATAATTCCATGATCATCATGTCCAGAGAAGGGGAATCAAAATTAGTGAATGAAGGATTGGTATCTCATTTTATATCCTCCACAAAATTATTCTTTTTACTAGATGGAACCGAATATGAAGCCTGATTTAATAGTTCTTTGGATTCTAGGTCATAGAGGGATAAATGATTTGTATTCCCTATAAAATCCAAAACATCCACCAGATCTAGATCCATATGTAGGGGATCACTCGAAGAACCCTCTTCATGATTCTCACAACCACCACGATCTCACCCAAGATCCTCCATCTCAACCCAGTAACAATAAAATATTATAATATATTCATCATCAGAATGAATATATGTGATGTTATGAATGAATATTGTAGGTTTTGTTTGTTTTGTTGTATTTTATGTTTATTTGTAGTTTTTTTTTGTTTTTAGGTTCTATTTTATGTTGTCTACATGTTCTATTTTTTTGTTCTATGTGGTAGGTTGTATTTTCGGTGTGTAGTTTGGGGATTAAACTTATAAATGAAATGGGTGGATATGTACCAATAGTTTTATAATAGTTATAATAGTCTTAATACTATAGTTCACTATGAAACATTAGATAAAGTGAATTTCAGATCACTTTATACCTATGGTTTAGTAATAACCATTGGTATAGACCTTTCCCAATATCGTTATATACAATTGTTTGGGGTACCATTGGTATAGGATATTTCTAAGGTTTTGCATCCTATTCTAATGGTTTTTAAATATTGGAATATGTTTAGATTTCATCAGAGTTTAGCCATGTTTTCCAATAACAATAGTTTTCAAGATTTGATAAATATGGAACCCATTGAATAATTTTAGGGGTGTCCATGTAAATATCCCTTATTTAAGTAGGATTTGGGAGGGTTACCTTTGTTTGGTTAGTGTATCATTTAGTAGATGAAGGAAAAGATATTGTTGATCCAAAAGAAGTTGTTCACAACATAAAGCTGTTAAAAATATTATGCGGACATTCATCAGTGGTCACTGGTGTTTTTTCAAAGAGATTTGTAATTTTATATACTTTCATCTGTCATGTGACATCATTAGTTGGGTAGGAAAGATTAATTGGCATCAAGGTTTGTGGTCTCATTTAGATCATTGGGTGATTAGGAAAGGTGTATTTTCAATTTTACTTACCATGTTATTTTATTTCCATCCAAATTTTGTTTCATTTTTCCCCAATAAGGGGGAATCAACTATATCCTAACCATTATATTGAATGGTTGGATGTCAATATTATTCTTAATATGACCATTTTTGTGAAACCCCTTTAGACTATGGATCACCAAGAAAAGGTACTACACGGTAAAATTATTCCTCTGCTTTAGGTACTAAGGTAGTAATGATAGAATAGACATGAGATGTGTGAGAGGGAATCATAGATGAGGAATATGTGGCCTTCTATTTTTTAGGATCAAGGATATTGATGAAATTCTAGGGAGAGAAAATATTTATGGTGGGGAGACTGTAGAACCATGTTACCTTCCAGCAGGTATGCTTTATCACTTTCCTTTTTAGTTTTTGTTTGGGGTCTTTTTACAGAATTGAGGTGGACCATAATATTTTGGATTTGTACATGTCTTGTAATAGTTAAACACCCTAAATTATTCATTGACCATATGTCGTGAGTATTGTTCGTAGTTTCAAATCCTTACACGATGTTAATTGGATTTACATCCTGAAATATTCTCAGTATAGATTTTTTTATAGGAGGTGATCTATTGATGTTTCTTTTTAATTCAAGGGATTACACACTGTCAAAAGGATATATGACATGTAATCCTTAAGAATATAGTTTTATGTGTGTTAAACACCTAATTTTTTTCATTTTGTCCATAAAACTACCTCTCAAACCCCTTTGCTATTTTTCATTATTTTTGTGATCTCATCTCCTTTAGGATCATTCTTTCAATTATTGATCATCTTTATGGTTGTGGTGCTTCTCTCTAGTTAAGAAACCATCTATTTCTTATAAGTATTTTGTTTCAATAGGGGTTTCAATTGTTGTTCTAGTTCGATTCTATTATCAATGGATATTTTATATTGATACATTTCTATTTCATTATAGGCCTTGTCTCTTAAAGGTCAATCTATGGTTTTTTTCTCCATTATCGAAAAAAATATGTTTCTATAATTATTTGGGTGGAGGGATATATTAAATTGTTTTTAATTCATGATTTTCTATATGATCATTATGATACATATTAGAATTGGTAAAAAATGATTTAGATTAACTAGGAGCATGGTTTTTTAAATGGTTTTGAACAAACATAATACAAGAGGAACCTTTGGTGCATTGAGAGTTATATTTAGGCGACCCTAGTGTGTGTTTCACCACTATAGAATACTTTTGGATACCAAAAAACAATGTAAGGACTCAATATTAGCCCGGTTTTGGCTTCTTTTATGACTATTATGTATTCTAAAAGGCTAGCCCCAAATGGTGTGAAATTTTTATACATATTTTATCAAATGATGGTTTATTTCATTGATATTTTCTTACATAGTTAATTGACATGTATTTTTTAATTTTATATTTTCATATTTCATGAATTTGGTATTATTTTATAAAAACTAAAGGAAATATTTACAAATGATTTTATTTTTAAAAATGATTTAAAATTGGATTATTTATTAAGCTAAAACTTGTTCATTATTGATATTATAACCTGTATATATTCTATGGTGGTATCCTACTATGTTTTTCTCTCAGACCTTTCTTTGGGATCTAGGTGGTTGTAGACCATGTTTTTCAGGACTCTAGGAATGGAAAGGGAATCATGTACCTCGCCAGGTTCTCTTGTCATTATTTTCCTTCACAACATAGATGGTTTAGAGGTGATTAAATGTACAATGGAGACTCTTTTCACTATTATTAATCATACTTTTCTAGTTTATAAATTTTTTCATGAGTTTTATGGATCTTTTAGTATCTATTTCATCTACACTATCCTCTTTTGGATGTACCTAGTTTAAAAATGATGGTTCATTGCAATTGTAATTTATTTCTAATTTTTATGAATTATATAAATACCTTAAATTCTTACGTAACTCTAAAACAATATTTATTCAATTAATGGATAAATAAAATATTTTATTTAAAAAAAATTAAAAGTGATATAATTTGAGTAATTTATAGTATTTCACAAATTTTATAGGTTAATATGTCATATTTTATTTATATTCTTTATTTTAATTTTTTTTAAGACTAATGAAATGACGATTGTTAAAATTGGCAATAATGAAATTTATAAAAAGAATATTTTATTAAATTATTTAAAAATAAAAAAAATATATTTATAAAAAGGGGGATATTATATGGTCTACAATTTCATAACATATCTATTTATGATCCAATTTACATCTTATATGTAAAACATACAACACTTTAATGGTCCAAAAGTTATTACTGTAGTTAGAATTAAATTTCGTAAACTATGTGTTAATCAAAATGATATGGATTAAAATGACACAAATACATATCTAAATTTTCTTTGATGATGGGACTAAAAATATTCCATACCTATCTTAAAATCCCAATACATTTTTCGGTATTTTTATAAAGAATCAATTTATTATAACTCAATATTTGTAAATATTCGAAATGTTCTCCTCAACTCAATTATAAAAGGTCACCACCTTCATCACTACTTTTCAAAACTTTGAGGTTTATATATTGTTCAAAATTTTCTAATTTATCTTATATAATTCCATGTATTCATTATAAAGGTTCATTTCATCACAAAATACCATCATTAGAGACATTTAGGGGACATCAAAAAAAGTCATATCAATGAATTGGAAAATTCCTTAACTGATCAAATTCTTTTCTACTCCTATTTACCAACACTAAATAAATTATATTTATCATAAAAAAATAACATCAGTATCAAAAATATTATTAAATTTTATTAATACTCTTTAAACACCATTATACATTGTCGATCCCATCAAGTGAAATGTGAAAGTATCACCCATATATATGTACTTCTTACCGTCTTCATGAAGGGATACAATTAATTTTTGATCACCATTTTTATGGAAATATATTATTATGGGTTTAATATTTATATATTATAATAATTAAAAACTTATACCTATGAAATAACAACATCACATCTACTTACCATTCAATTCATTTGTAAATGATAACCTCGCACGTGCATATATGTGGAATTCCACCTCCATGGAGCGATGTGATTCTTTTTTATTCATATTTTTTTGAAATGTAATAAGAGAGAATTTTATTAATGTATGTGAATTAAATAATATAATAATTATACATTAATTTTGAATTATTTTTTACCTTTATTTCATTCCATCCATTGAAAAATGAATTTTGTGTTCATGTATATGTACGGGCTACGATCTCCCTTAATGGGGAAATTCATTTTTATATATCTAAAATTTATGGATGACTCTAAATATGTTTATAATAAATAAATATGATATTATTATCATCATTAATATTCTGGAGATTATATAACAAATAAAAATGTATAACTAATGAAACTATTTAATTGAAATACTCATGGAAAATGAAACAGTTAACACCCAAAAATGACAATTTTAGTAAGGAATTATTGATTAAAGGGAGTGTTAAAAAGTTATAAATCGATCTTAAATTTTATTGTAATTATGAAAATTAATATTTATATAATTATAATAAATGTAAATTTATTTTACATGAGCTTAATGTGGATTCTAAGAAAGTAAAACTAGAGGTAAGTGGTTTTATGTTATGATCACACTATTTATCAAGATTGTTTTTGATTAAGTTATGATGATGGAATCTTATGATAAACCTCTCAAGATACCCATGAATTTTATTATCTAATTTTTATTTATTGATTATACATTCTTTCATATCATTTTCACAGCCTTATGTACTGAAGAGTGTAAAAATAGTCTTTAGGAAAATGAATGTTATTTCCCTATTCTGTCAAAAATAGTTTTTATTCAATATCAATGATATCTAAAAATGTTTTATAGGATTATTTTAATATTCTAATATGATGATTTAAATTCATTTTAACCCATTTTTTTATTTTTTTATTTTTTTTTTGAAATGAATAATGTTTTCATTTTCCAAACATAGTACTTTGTGACTTTTCCAACTAATGTTTGGAAGAAATGTTTCATTTAACTTAAACATCATTGATCTAATTTCCAACCAAGGGAGATACTAAATGTTTTGAATATTAAATTAAAATTACCATGGTTATTTTCAAATAAAAAAATTTCAAAAACATTTTGGAAATTTTTTGATTATGAAGAAGTTATTTAAAATGGAAGGGTCATTTTCTGAAAGAATGTTTTAATTATATTTTGTTTCATCAAAAACAACAAATATAAATATTTATTTTTATTTAATATGAATATAATAAAAATATTCATTCCTTATTCAATATCTATATGGTTTATGTTTATGAGGTCATGATGTTTATGAAACCCATTACTTTTCCTTAGGTTATGCTATGATGAAATTTTTAAGAAACCCATTACACTTCATGAGTTCAGATATGACAGATGGTTTATGATCTTCTGGAACACATATTTATGATTTCCATTATGTGATAGGTGGTAAAAATATATCACACTAATACATATGATAAATATTTATGTTACATGGGATAAAAAATATTGTAATGTGGTGTGAAAATAGTTTATTAAGGGATATTTTCCAAAATTATTGTCTTGGGGTGAACATTGACTACTATGATTGTTTGGGGAGTGAACATGTTCTACCACTAATAACATTGTAATGGATCCTTGACTAATAATGAAATCATTTCCTATGATTATGTGTAAAAAAAATTCAATGTATTATACCTTTATTATTCTCTCATGGACTATTGTAACGTACCAGATTGTTCCGAAGGTATAGAACATTAATTATTTTCTAATTCCATTAAATGTACCTATTCATGAAGAGAAAAAGGTTAAAGGTGGTATCAAATGTATCGAAGGATTTTTTGATGCTAGGAACCCAAAAATGGGGATAATCAGGATCTACAGCAATGTTAGATAAAATAGTGCATCCCTATCCACATAGTTTACCTAAACCATTATGTTGAGGATAGTGGGATGCAGAGGGTCGCACAGTTTTTCTACAACCATGTGACCTGAGGAGAATTGTTGTGTGACTACCTATTGGTTATGGATAGTGGGGCTTTCATAGTTTCCACATTTTTAGTCAAATTGTGTGCCTAACTGTGTGTTTTTTCCCTTGAAGCAGAACCTACTGCATGGTGGGCACATGGTTTGTCACATCATTTATCCAAACTATACGTCCCCTTCTATGTGGGTGAATAAAAATTTTACCCTTAATTAAATGTTTTAACGTGCCACTTCTTCCTCTATTTATTCTCCATTGCAATTTTCCTCCTCCCCCACTTGTGGAGATCCATATCCTCCTCCTTATGTTTTCTAATATATCCCTCCACTAGTGTCCATTTTTATCATCATTAGAAGCATAGGATCCATCTTAGTAAGCTTTGTCTTCCTCTTTAATCATTTTCATGGTTCCTCAACCATCTGTTGCGTTATTATGGTGAAATGGATTTTTACCTATTTTTTTTTAATTTGAAAAATACTTTCTTTCCAACCATTATAGGTTGAATCAAGCCTAGATAATAGAGTATTGGAGCACTAATAAATTGTGGTACGTGGTCTAGGATGTTTCCCATCCTTTCATTGCATTTTAAAAGGGGTGTCAACATGCTGAACAAAATCCCCCTTTGAAGATCCATCTATTTTATATAATAAATTAATTAAAATGTTTTTCTAATTATGTTGTGGCCCTAACATATATTGAAACCCATATATGGGTTACTCTCTTTGTTTTTGGACATCCCTTGGGTGTGCCACCTTAAATAGATAATTTACCAATTCCACAAGTTATTGACCCCCATGTTTGTGTGAATTTAATTTTGATTAAATTACTAAAATTATAATTTTAATTAAGATAAATTGTTATTGATGATATTAGTCCTTGATATTCATTCCTCACACCTTATAATTATTTTATAATTCTTGATAATTAACAATGAATTACATATGTCTAAAATTTAAATATTAACAGAAGTTGTTGAATACCCTTTCGCTTAGCCATATGTTGTTTTGTACCCTTATGTTATGTATGGTTAATCTTGTTAGATTGTGATATTAAAATTTCATAAATGAAATTTGATTATATATGTGTTATTCCTTGTTCTCTATGCCTCGTTTTAGGTTCATTGGAAATTTCCTAGCGATCAGGCATTGGAGCCTTCAGATCATGTTCTGTTTATTGCCTTATGACATGCTTAATGGCTTGAATTGTATTGTTTGGCTAGATTCATTGAATGAGTCAATAACATGACCATATTTTTGACATGTTATAGTGTATGATATTCCTTGTGACATATTCATTGATTTTCATGGTATCTTACTATGGGTCATGAGAGATCATCGGTCCTGATTTAAGGATACCATGGAATGACTCATCATGCTCGGTTGTATCTACTTGATGTTTTAAGAGTGTTAATTTTCTATTCCATGTATGTTCACTCCAAGAGGATTAATTGTAATAATGAGTGACACTGGTTCCCAAGGGGAGAAATATAGGATGGACCCATTGGAAGGATGGTTGTGCCATCTCTCGGGTGATACATGCTCCCTTGTGTGAGATACATGGTATTGACTTAGAGTTAACCATTCCATGGGTGATATAAGGGACCCCTATATGGGATTCCTCATATGGAAATAGTGGAATTGGTTCTATAAAAGATATATGTAGTGACAATTATGATTCTTTTAAGATCACCTTGGATGGGGTCGGGACTCCACCATGTATTTTATGGACTGGTTTCTTGTTCTACATGGGTTTTTTAAATTTTTTATTGGAGAATGTTTATGCCTACATGAAATTGGGACCTCAAGACAAAATACTTGTTTTGGGAATATTCATTACATAGTTTCATTGTTCATAATGGACCTAGTATACATTTTATTACTTCCAAAGGTACCTTCTTTCAAACATATTGATTTTTCTGAAGCATTTGGCATTGGATGTGTTTCCATTTAGGAACTAGAAAAGTGGTGTTTATTTTTTATTCATAGTATTCCCCTAAATTTATTTTATTATAGAACACTATAGATTATTAATGGAACAAAATGGATCATCTTGGACACCATCATTGTTGTCCTAATGAGAATGTATCTCACACCTGTTTTGGTCCAACCTTGGCAGCAAAATAGATTTTATGATCCTAGATATAGAAAAAGAAATGTGCACAAATTCCGATGTTTGAATATTTTCTGACTTTAGGATGGAGTGTGGAACAGAAGACTAGGCATATGCTCAATATGCAAGTAGTATCTTTTTTTGTTTTTCTCTATGTTTTCTATCATGTAGTATGTTTTTTCTCCATGTCCCTCCATAATCGAAATTGGTATTGACACATGACATCATGATCATCATTGTGTATATATTATTTCTATTCATATTCCACCAATAATCTGTTTATTCTGGTTGGTTTATTTTATTACCTATGCTGCTACCTGTTGATGCCTATGATTCCACTATTTATTATCCATTATTTACAATTTTCATACCCTAATAAATGAGGGAATAGTCTCCCCATAGACACATATTTTTCCCTCACGACTAGTTGGAAGCCTCTGGCATTTTGGGAGGCATGATCGGGGTCTTGTGTCCCACAGTCATAGGCCACAGTTCAGTGGCACCTAAGGTAGGACACTAAAAAGTGGTATCAGTGCATGATTTTTCTCTATCTTACAATTTTCTTATTAGACAAGAGATTAGAACCTTGGAATTTAGTCCTTAACCAATTCATTGATGTAGATAGCCCATGTAGAGGGAAAACTCAATCATATTAGGATGTGGAATTTCAGTAGTATAATATTCGCTTTACAGTTGATATGACTTCAACATTGGGTGACACACCTATCTTGAAGTGTTATTAATATAGATATTATTGAAATTTTTATATTTGTTACTTAATCATGATGAGCTATGGTAATATTTAAACCAGGAATCATACTAGGCATGATAGGACTTAACATGTCATGAATTATGACGTGGCATGTCTATATTCATCTTTCATTTCATGTTTTCATGTGATTTTTGTGGTTCCTTTTTTTGATAAGCCTTCTAGTACCCGCATTGTTAGATTTTTTGAAATGTTCCCATTCGACTTGTAAGAGATTGTTATGTTTAATTTTAGGTTGATTATATTTCCAGTTTGGATTGTGTATATACCCATATAAATTGATATAATGATACACATATTTCAACTAAATTTCGAGGAATTAAATAATTAAATGGATTAAAATAATACCACATTAAAATGAAATGTCCACACTATGTAAGAATTATGAAACCATGATATGACCTAAACCTAAAAATTGTAATTGGGATATGATTCATGGAATCTTATTCCTCAATTTGTGTTTTCATATCATCTATGCTTGGATCTAGGAGAAGGTTTTTGGTAATGTTGTGTTTTAGGGAGACATTGTAGATTCCCTTATTTTTCACATTCCTTATAATCTTTTCTTATCTACAGCAGGGAGGCCTAGAGGTGGTGGGACCTAATCCACCCATGTTACCTTATGTAGTGCCTCATGAGTCACCTCCTACTGATCCTATTATTGGAATTGATGCTCAATTATTTGAGAGCTTTCCTAGGTTTATGCTGTCTATTTAGGCTTCTCCATAGCATGCCTGAAATATGGAAGAGCTGACTCAAGAATTCCTTTAGTAGAATCATCAAAACATCCTTGGGGGTGGAAGATCTCATGTTACAGAATCATGGTTGGAGTCAATAGTTTATATATTTGACCATCTTGAGACTACTCCAGAATAGAGGTTCAAGCTCACTACTGACATATTGCATGACTCTACTATGCACTAGTGGGATGCATTATTTTAGTTTGAGTGTCATTGAGGTATGGTATAGGAAGTATTTCAGATGTCCTTATATAGTCACTTCATCCTAAGAATCAAAGAGTGGATCATGCCCAGGAGTTTATTCATCTTTAGTAGGGAACTATGAATGTGCTAGAGTGTTCTTCTAATTTCATTGATCATCAGTGTTTCACTCCATATCTTACCAGTGAAGAATTGAAAACAATGGGGAGATTTTTTGATAGTCTTGGGAATTCCATCCACTCATGGTGAATGTCTTTTTATATGATGGCTATAGAGATAGTAATACATGACCTTATTAAGGATCAAAATCAAACAGAAATTGGAAATGTTATCCAGGTTGGTTCAGTTCCAAGGGTGATGGTTCTTTTGGAAGTTAAAAGAGATGTTTCTATTATGCATGTGGGGGTGGGGAAATCCATGTGTCATTATCTAATTCTATAGTGTGTCACCTTTGCAATTAGAAAAACCATAATAATCTCCAGTGCACAAGGAACCCAATTGAGATTCAAGATTATAGCAGGATGTGTCATATTCAGCACTTCTGTTGTTCGTTTCCTCTTAAATATAGATATAGGGGATCCATATACATGCCTCTACTAGGTACTATATCATATAATATTCATCAGGCTGGGATTTGGTCTCTTATTGGCAGATCTGGAGGAGGAGGTAACAGTCGTGGTTGAGGCTGTCAGGGGCCAGAACTTCAGCGTCAACACAACGAATTTGCTCATTCTAATCAAGTGTCACCTTAGGGTTGTATTTTATTCCATATTTATGCAATGCATCTAGAAATAGAGTAGAAAATTTTGTGTCCATCTATGGTTATAAGTACTATCATTGTGAACTATACATTAGTTTCTTCTCTTTTCAATATAGGTAGATCACACTCTTTAATGTATCCTATGGTGGTGGAAAGTCTTAACCTTTAAATATAGTAATATTGTGGATTCTTCTATCTAGAAAAACCGTTAAGGGTCATAATAGAAGGAATATTCTAATTTTATTAGTTCTCCATGATATAGGTGGGTGATTTTTCTTCGGGAGTTTTTTCTTCCCCGAGATAATCAGCTTCAGCATCATTCTCTATACGGACTTGATTGTGCCTTATCATTCTTATATGGAATTTTATCATCACTGGGTGTCCTTCACATCACCTGACAGAAAAAAATCTATCCATATGTGTAAATTGATTATCCATGAACATCAAGATGGACCCCAGAAAACTGGGATTGTTAGAGGTACCACTCACATGGAGAATCTCATTATGAGTGATCAGGGAATGCATTTAGTAGTGTTACCTCTTGTTGTGGATCGTTTTAGTGATTTATTCACTAATTATTTCAACTTATTACCTCAGGATAGAGAATATGATTTCACCATTGGGCTTGTTCCATGTGTGGAACCAGTGTCCATTCCTATGTATAGGATGTTACCTATAGATCTCTAGGAACTCAAAAAGAAACATGGAGATATAGTGGCTAAGGCTTTCATTAAACCCTTAACATCACCTTGGGTTTCACCAATCCTTTTCTCTAAAAAAGGGGATAGAACCCTTTCATTGTTCATGGATCAAAGAAATTTTTACTAGATCACAATGAATGATCATTATCCAATACAATGTATAGATAACCTCTTTGACTAACTCCACAAAGCTACTATTTTCTCCAAGACTGATATGAGTTCGGTCTATCGTCATGTTTGTGTGAGGATATCAGATACTCCACATTCAAAATTCGAGAGTAGGTATATATTGTTCTAGTATTTTGTTATTTCATTCGGTCTATAGAACACGTGGGTAGTCTTCATGGATTTGATGAATTGGGTTTTACACACGTATCTTGATTCCTTTTTGGTAGTTTTTATATATGACATCATTGTGTACTCAAGCACCAGACATGACCCTTCCAATCATCATGAGATTATGTTGAGTACAATAAGATACTATAATCTATATGTGAAACTCAGAAAATGACTTGCTTGAATTAGTTAATATCACTTCTTGGGTAATATCATATTTGAGGAAGGTGTATCAGGAGACCCATATAAGGTGAGCGCCTTGGATTCATGGGAGTATCCCAATATTGTTCTTGATATACACAACTTCATGGGGATAATTGGAAATTATAGGTGGTTAGTCCTAGACTTCTCCTACATTGAATTTCTTCTAATGGACCTAGCTACGAATGGTGTACAGTTCATGTAGTCTTAATCTACTGAGATGATTTTCAAAGAATAAAGGGAATACTCAAATCAGTGTTAATTCTAATTTTATCTATTTTGGTAGGAATTATATAGTGTATTTTTATATTTCAAGAATGGGGATTGGTGAAGTTTTTGGGAAGGGTGATCGAGTCGTAGTGTATGGATCTCTCCAACTGAGGCCTCAATAGAAGAAAAATATTACGTATTACCTCGATCTAGAAGCCTTACTCCTGATTTTCATGGTTGTAGACACTATCAATTGGGAGAGTGATTATTTTTGTACATGGACATTCAATGTCTCAAATACATCTATACCAAGTGTGACTTGAATTTGAGGTAGATAAGGTGCGTAGAATACCTGCATTCATTCGACTTTGAGCCTTCATACACACCTTGTAAGTGAAAATGTCATGGCTTATTTCTGTTGACAAAAAACCATGAAATAGGAGTTCATAGTGGCCAAAAGTTAGTGGCCGATGATTTCTATGTTTTTTGAGATACATCTAGAGGTTCATAAATAGAATGAGAAACTGGTCCTGGATGCTCTGGTAGTGACATACTCTCTTCAAAAATAGGTTTGGATGTGTTAGTTATCAGATACTAAGGGTATTGTTTTGGGGGAGAGTTTCACAAGAGGGAACCAACTTCCTGTTTGGGTGTTTATATTGCTGAGAATCGAATCTACCATGGGAATATATGGGTGGCTTTAAAAAAATTAGAAGATCAACTAAGGGAATCAATTCCCTTTATTTGGGCAGTTCATGATGGGATTACCACAATGTACAAATATATATGTAATAAATACTAGTGTCTAGGTATGAATAGGTGCATAGAATGATTTACCACTCGGTGCTCTACCTATCAGTAGGTGAAGGCCAAGAACCATCAACCTGCTGGACATCTATAGCCCCTATCCACTCCTAAGTGTAAATGGAATGATGTCACAATTTATGTTTTCATAAGTTTTCCAATATCTCCTCGAGGTAGCGATGCAATATGGGTGATCATCGATAGGATGATCAATGTCATGCACATTATATTGATTTGGGAATCCTTCTTTGCTAATGAGTTAAGAAGGATTCACATCCATGATTTAGTTTGACATTAGAGTACGTCATGTGTTATCATCTCAGAACAATATTCCAGTTTCACATCACAGTTCTAGAATGGGTTGTAGAAGGATCATTGTTCAAAGGAACTCTTGAGTACTACATATCACAACCTGACGGACTGGTAGCCCGAGTGGACCATATACTGTTTAAGGGTATGTTATGGGCTTGTATTCTTGAATTTGGAGGTTATTAGAAAAATAATATTCCTCGGGTTGATTTTTCCTAAAACAACATATTTCTGGAAACAATTTTAAGGGATCATGATGAGACCCCCTATGGTAGACCATGTCGTTCACCTATGTGTTGTCTAGAGGTAGGTGAGATAGCACTTCTGGGTCCTCATCTTGTTTAGGAGACTTTAGATCTAGTCTATATAATTCATATGATTATGGATAAAAATTAGTTTAGGAATAAGACTTATATCAATCACCACCGTCGGCCTCTAGAGTTCGAGGTGGGACATCGTGTCTTCCTATATGTATTGCCTTGGTTGGGAGGAAAACAAATTTGAATATAGGTCATGTTATCAACACTGTATGTTAGACCTTTTGAAATAATGAAGACAGTCGGTCCAGTAGCATATTGGTTTCTATTACCTTATATGGATCGTTCCATGCATAAAGACCTCCACATATTGAAACTTCGAGAATATCAATTAGGCATGTATAATTCGTTTGATCTTGATGATATCAAGCTGGAGGCAGATGTGTCCATCTAGAAGCATCCAATTCGCATCATTGATCATAGTGCAAAGGTTCTTCATGGAAATTTAGTTCCAATGGTTTGGGTACTATGGTATAACAGTTTTGCATAGTATGAGACCTTGGAGTGGTAGACTGATGTATGTGCAAGGTGGCTGAAACTATTTTCATATGATTTCTTACCAACCATAGAAGGGTAACTCAATTATGTGTTGTCTTAAAGAGGGGAGGTTGTAATGTCATGGATTTCTCAAAAGCTAAAGACATGTAATTTTTTTATAATTCATTTAAAGGTAACTATTAATTATTCCATAATGGTGAAGAATCTTTTGTTTGTTTCTAGGACTTGTTCTTAGCACGATGCTCCAAAATGGGATGAATCGGAATAGGTCACGTAGTTAGAGAACACAATTCAGTCTAGCCCATATGATTTCCCGAAACCTTGTGGTTATTGATAGTGGGGTGTAGAGGTATGTGCAGTTTTTCAGTATCCCTGTGACTTGGGGTGCATGACCTTGAAACTGAAATTTTATTTTGGATAGTGAGGTTCCTCAAGGTTTTCACATGTTTAGGCAAATTGTCCACCTAAACATGGTGTGTTCCTCCTTGAAGAATAACTATCCTCACAACTGATGCAAGGTTTGGCTAACCATATGTCCAATCTATGTAACCCCTCATTTGTGGGTGGAATACCTATTTTACCCTTAATGAAATTTTTTAACTTACCTCTTCTTCCTCACTTTCATCTCCCATGGAATTTTCCTACTCCCCCACATGTGGAGCTCCAACTTCTCCTCCTCAATATTTTTTATTCATCTCCCTCTACTGGTATCCATTTTGATCAAAATTGGAATCATTTGATCCATCTCAGTAAACTCCTTCTTCCTTTTTAATCTTTTTTAAGGTTCCTATACTAAAAATTTCACTATTTTGGTGTGACGGATTTTACCTCATTTTTGGGGAATTTGGAAAATCCTTTGATTTTTTATAGTCTAGGTCAAATAATTACTCGATAATGGGTGAGTGCAGAGCTAATACATCGAGGATTGTGAAATAGTATCATTCTCATCATGTTTTCTCTTATAAATGGTGTTTCATCATGTCGCACAGTATACCCTACTGGTGAATCTTCGTTCTTGTTTAATAAATTAATTAAAATGATTTTATATGTCTTTATGACCCTACCACCTGGTGAAACCCATCATAGGGTTTTATACTTGTTGTTGGAAACCCCTTGGGTGTGCCACCTTAAATGGCCAATTTTTCAATTGCTTTGGTTTGGGACCACCAAGAATTTGTGAGTTTGATTTTTGTTAAATGCATTAAATTATAATTTCAATTAGGATAAATGTTTTTTGATGATATTTTCCCATGAGATTCATTCCTCACACTTTATATTTGAATGATGATTCTAGATTCTTAATTTTAAATTCCCTATACCTCAAATTTAATTACTTTTTCATGTTGTTGAATAACCTTTATTCTTTCCATATACCATTTCTTATCCGTATTCTAGGCTTGTTCATGATTTTTTTCTTATTATATTGAAATTTCATTAATTAAATGTGATTATGTATGTGTTATGCCTTGTTCTCTATGCCCAGTTTTCTATTTATTGCATGTTTCCTACTATTCATGCCTTGTGACCCTGAGCTCACATTGTGCTTAATTCCCTATACCATGCTTCATGTATTGAATTGTATTGTTTTTCTAGCTTGTTAGTGTGAGTTAATTCCATTCCCATAATGTTGACATGTGATTTTCGATTATCTTCCTTTTGATATTTGACTTTCTTCTCGTGCTCACTTGTTTTGGGTTTGGAGAGAACATGGGTCTCGATTTAAAGATACCATGAGGGAATCTCTCGGCTTGGTTGGATCTACCTATAATAATGGGAGTGATACTTTGGATTTCCAGGAATGGTCTCTCTGAGTGGCTTACTTATTCTAGTGAGTAACACCATTTTCATATGGGAAAATCGAGGATGGTCCCATTTGAATGATCATTGCGGCATGCCATGGGTGATACCTGGTCACTTATATGAGATACTTGGTATAGAATCAGAGTTCACCATGCCCTGAGTGTTACAAGTGGCACCAAAATGTTTTTCATTAGATGGAATCTGTGGTATTGGTTATATTGTGGAAACCTATAGAAACCCTTTTAATTCATTTTATATCACCTAGGGTAGGATTAGTAATCCACCAGGGATTTGAGGGATTGATTTATTTTTAAATATGTGTTGTTTCATATCTTTTATTGGAGCATGTTTGTGTAAATATGAAAATGATACCCCAACCCAATTTACATGATTGGGGTTATTCTTTCCTTTGATTCTTTATTCCCAATGGACCTTGCATACATATTATGACATACACATGTACCTTATTTCATACATCCTTCTAAAACCAATGTATGTGGAATGGGCTGGGTGAATATTTAGGATCCCAGATCGAGGTGTTTATTGTTTATTCATATTATTCCAATGTACTTATTTTATTATTGTACATTGTCATTTATTTATTGAATGAAATGGTTAGACCTAGACATTGTGGGTTATATCCTACTAATATGTTATTTCATGCCCTATTTGGGCCACCCTTCATACCCAATAATATTTTATGATCACATGTATGGACAATGGGAAGTGTGAATCTTTTGAGGTTGGTTGTTTTATAGATTTAGGATGGAGCATGGGGAAAAGGGTCGAGCCTATGCTCTATATGCTTTTAGTGTTAGTTATTACCTTTTTGTATGTTTTTCTAGAATGTATAATGTTATTGTATACTCTTCTCCATGAACCCAAATATTTTAAAGACACATGACATCAAAATGATCATTTTGTATCTATTATTTCCATTCACCTTCTTCTAGTAATCTGTTTATTCTTCTTGGATTATTTTATTACATTTATTGATTCCTGTTAATAATTTTTATTCTTATATTTATTATAAATTTTTTACATTTATTTATACTCTAATATATGAGGGAATAGTCACCACACTAATAAACCATAGGCCATTCCTTCTAGTTAGAAGCCTTTAGCAATCGGGGAGGTGCTCTTGATGTGTTATGGCCCACCTTCTTGGGGAAACGTTTAGTGGCACCCAAGGCAGGATGCTACACACATGTTATTTTATTCCTTTATAATTTATGTAATATAAGCTAACAATCTCTAGGAAATTACTCATGTTATTTTATAATGATACGTAGGGAATGGTTTTCAAATGTGAATTTCATTTTATCATAACCTTTTCACATGTTATTCTTATATGATCACTTATTTATCCATTACATACCCTTACTGGTCATCAGAGCTTACACTTGATCATGTTTCCATTCCCATGTTATGAAAATATGTTTTATATATTATAATTATAGTAAGGGTGGTAGTTATGAAAAAAATAAGTGATATGTGATGTAGAAATTTTTTGAAACAGTTGTCTATATTTCCAAATATATAAAGATACAAATAATATACCATTCGGGTATGGTGCGTTATGTTCAGTAGAGAATTTTCATATATTTAGATGTGATATCTACAAATGAAATGTATGAGTTTATATATTAAATTATTTAATACATTTCACTTATATCATGTAAGAAAATATATATGAAAACCATATCACTTCAATTAAAAAACAAATCTTCCAATATTGTTATATTTTAATCGAGGAACAACATGCATGGATAATCATGTTACCCAATTATGACCCATGTTGAACAGTTCAAGTGTCTTAATCATATATGGGTATATCAAATCCATTCCATCTAATAACATTAAGAATATATGACACCTCAGTTTCAATCATTCCATATAATTATATACAGTAATTCTGAACAATTAAGGTTAACTATTCTATATCATGGAAAATCATATCTCATCCCACTGTATATCATATAAAGGTACCATATCCATGAATTATTTCAAACAAAATATTTTTAGTGATAAATATCCTAAACATAAGTTAAATCACATTAAAAACTATAAATTTCATCCAAAATAATATTTTTTATAAATTTTATCCACATTTAAAAGTCATATGCAATAATAAGAATTCACGAGTTTATTTCTAGAAAATATGAAAAGAATTTTTAGTGATGAGAAAATCCATTAAGAATACCTATTGAGGTCGCTTCAACTCCTATTTTATCGAAGGGTTCATTAGAAAAACATTTCTTGATTAATCACTGTGTTGGATCATTAAAATACAATTTCAACATATTCATAACCCAAAAAACATATTTACAAACACACTCAATAATATGAAAAATATAAATTTAATTCCTAATGTTTCCTTGGCACATTTCCCCAATTTAAAACCTCATTTTAATAAATTAAAATTCATATTATAGAAGAAGCATCACCCTTTAATCAATCATGAATCAGTATAATAAATTATAAAAGATAAAAAAATTTCTTAACACATTCATTTATTAATAATTTTTCCCCAAATGTATCAATTATCCCTTTGCGTCATTAATTTTTCTAATGGTAAACGATTTTAAATTGATAAATTTTTATCCACCTAATTATCAAAAAAACAAAGAGGCGATTTCTCATAGTAATTAAACATTTTATACATCGATAACCTTACTTCAATACATTTTCCTCTATTTTAGAAATTAATTACCCATCATAGATTGATGGATAACTTGTTAATTAAATTTTAGACATATTTTCATGTCACGGAGCATAAAGAAGAAACTAAAAAATTATATAAATATAAATTATATTTAAAAAACATGCTAAAATGCATATGAGTGTGAAATAAGTCACCTACCTCAATAATGAAAATAAATTTCCTAAGTATATAGACTATAATCAAACCAAAAAACATAGGGATTAATGAATATGATGAAATATGGAAAAAATTTGTTTTAAAACCAATTAGTGATCAATCACAAATTATATTCTCATAAAAAGGTATGATTCAAGGAGAAAAGAACAAGAATATTCCAATACAAAAAAATCAGATCCCAAATCTATGTTCAAATGATCATTAAATTTCACCATCAATATAGGGAGGAAGATAAAAGATTAGGCAACCAAGGATCCATCCAACCCATCAAAATTAATCACGAAATATAACTATTGTCAAATTTATATACAATTACCTAAGTCATGAAAGATTAAATTCACCCATATTTTAAAAATAGATCTAGAGGACACTGGGTACCTGTCTGGAACATAGTGAACACCTGGTTTCTCACTATTTACCATGTGAAAGCCTACCATCTACTAAGTATCTAATCAAGTGGACCTATATATCATTCAATACCAATGGGTACTAGATACCCCTCCAATCAGTTTCTAGTGGAATATATTTGGCTAACAAATCATGATCCAAAGACATATCAACCCACATTCCCCTGAATAATCTCAGACACCAAAAATATAATCTAAAAATTAGTCAAAATATAATCAAGGAATTAAAATTAAATAAGATACATATCTTAATGACTGAGGTTATTAAAAAATCCCCATCATAATGAATCTCATCCCAATGTAGTGTTTCTGATTATCACTAATGAATAACTCATTCCCCTAGTTCGTATTCATGAATTCTCCTTCTTTGGTTTCCTATTGGATATACCCATGTTATAGAACATGTAAAAGAGGAGAAATATTTCCCCACCATAAGATGTAACTATGATAAATAATTCTCATAAATATTTCCTCAAAGATAAATATTGTTATTTATATACATTGGAATATTTAATGACATGATATGGATCTTGTTCATAATTCCTCATCTAAGATTCATGGATGGAATCTAAACAGATAGAAAGAATAGTGTGAGGAAAATTTTGTAGTAAATTTCACTAGACATCTCCAATATCTCAATCCAATAAATATAACACCAAGAAAACATTCATAGATTTTCAATCCTCTCATTCCCCAACAAGGTTGATACATGAAGGAAGATAAAATCCCCATAAAAAATACCAATGGTTGACACCTATGTTCGATAGGATTATGTAGTCATCTCTATGTGGTAACCCATATACTTAGTATGGTTTCATTATGATAAGAAGAAAATTTCTCCATGATAGTTTTAGTAAAGGTTACTTCACAATATTTTTTCAAATTCAAGAGGTACTAACATGTCCAAAAAACTTTCATGGTTCCATTCACCATGGTTATATATTCCTCCCACAAACCACCCAAGTCAAGGACACAAGTTGGGAGTATATCCTTGAGTTCCTGGATAGAACGATCTAAATGTCTATCTATCTATGAATGATATGTTATACTAAACCTCATCTAATCAACAAAATAATTTTTCATTTATTTCCAAAAACATATTTTTAATATTTCATTATGAAATGAAATGATAATAAAAGTTATCACATTACTCTTCTTAACATCATTGATATAATTTTTTCTAACATCATCAATCATATTAGTCCACCTTATTGTTATAAAGTGGGAAACGTCCATCAAATGATTTGAAATAACACATAAAATAACATTACCCATTCAAGACCTCATAAATAGAAAAATTCAATATATAGTGATATCATCTTACATAACATATTTAATAGAAAAAAATCCATTGTACTGTCCTTTAATATATCAATTTAACATAATATATGTATTTCAACTTGAATCAAACCTAGCCATATGTCATTTCGATTTCAGCCAAAAAATATTTTGTCAAAAAAAATGGTACATATTGTCTAAAACAATTTAAAAATCCCACTGATACATATAAAAATACCATGTTACTTCTCTTTCTAAATCTAATGAAACAAAGTGCCTCATGTAAAACGTATATAAAAATCACCTCTGATAACCCTTCTTTGCATATTCTCCTTAACATAAATATTTCTATTATAAACATGGCACTAAAAATCAAATATATACCTGACCATAAACATATAAATCAATGGAAAAGTGATAGAAAAAATTTAACATATGGAATAATCACCCTCCTTAGATGTATTTTAATATATCTCTATGGAGTGAGCCATAATATATCATTACTCTTTCTTCTATGAAATAACATTTACATGGGACTTCATACTCTAAGAATTAATGACTATATCATATTTGTATTGTGTAAATATAATCACAAATTCTAATTATTGGAGGTATTTAACCCAACTCCTCTAAAAAATATTTCAATTCATCCATGAAAATTTATACATTAGGTTATTTCAGTATGTGAACACCCAAACATTTTCTATCAGGAAATAATTCCTTCAACTCATAAGATCATGAACATTCTAAAATAACTATAGAACAAGGGTGGAATGCTTTTTCTCATGAAATATAAGAAATTGAGATCTGTATACCTCAACATGATTTTTTAAATCATCACACAACAAATCTGACACCAAATAAATCATTGTATACCTCAATTTATTTCTTCTGTTAATCATTATATTCATTATACTTTTGGATAAATGGCATGTAGATGGTTCCTCAAACTTCTATCGTTTTTCAAAACTCAAAATGGAGAGATATATTATTTATCAATAATATTCATAAGATAAAACTCATCAAGATTATTTATTATAATTATTTTTTATTCAATTATATAATTTTATTAATTCATTACAGAAGAAGCTCTACCATCATTATATATGTTAAATGTTACTATTTTAAACTCAAAATAAGAAGCAACCTTACCTTTTTCAAAAATCTATATAATTGAAAGATATTAGTTTCTAAAATTTATTTCTAATAAATTTATGAATCTTCTATATAATATCCTATCAAATGAATGATTCAAAACTAGTGATTCATAGTAAATCCAAGCTACATCGCGTCTTTAATAAACTCTTCAACCCCTCCCCCTTAATGATACACTTTATAAACCATAATATTTAATCAAAATATTCATTAATTGAGATATTAATCATCATTAAACATGTATGATCTTCCTTCCCATTATTTAATATGTTCTTCATCATCATACAAGACTCATTGATATCTTATATACTCATTAACAAAAAATAATATCATCACAATTCATTAGGATCTTTGATCTCAACTATCTAATTTATTATCAATACACTTAACTAAATCATAAAAATTACTATCAATATGTATCCAACAAGTCACTTTTTATATACCTTTTCTTAACTATAAGGCCCTAGACTTAAACAATACTTAATATTGAATTAAATGAATAATTCATGTAGAGGATCTTTTCTGCTTTAGAGTTTTAGAGAATTAGGACATAACTATTACATCTCAAAATATTAAAAAGTAAACACTTCTACTAAGTTTACATAAAATAAAAACTATTAGAAGAAAACATGTCTAGATCGATGTTTTAGATTTCATGTCTTTCCTTGATCCCATCCTGGACCCTATTCATCCTTAAGTCCTGTGGAAAACATTTCAAAAACATGGGATGAGCATAAAAAGCCTAGTAAAGGATACACAAATAAGGTAAACTGCAAGTTTTTCCAAACAAAAATTAAACCATGAATACTTTACCAAAGTGATAATTTTAAATTTATGAAGTAGTAAAAACTCTTCACTAAATAAAATATCATTACTTAGCCTTTTGTAACCATAATATTAACATAAAACCCATATAAAAAACACATAACATATAAAGGTAAATTGATACATAAACATACTTAAATAGAATAACTATACGGTTGACTTCCACACATATCACTAAATGGAATAGCCATATGGCCGACTTCCATACCCATTGCATTGGAGGTTATAACGTAACCACCTGTCTTGGTATTCACAGCACCACCCGTCATATGGTTTATCACATAACCACCCGTCAAATGTCCAAGTACCATTATAAAATCATAAGACATAAAACAAATATAATGGAAAGAAAAAATTTCCACATTTCAATCACAATATATATTGACATAACAAATAAATTATAAAAAACCATTTTCAATACCAAAATACATAAAAGAGTATATGGTATTTATATCATTTTAAAAACATTACAATTTGTTGAGGAAGCCAAAGACCAAATAATACCCATGGCGGCGGAAAAGGTCGTTGTCATCGCATACGTTAAAAGATACATTACATTTTGTCGTTTAGTAAAACGCTTCATATAAAAATATTCCTTTTGAATAAAATTAAAAGTCAAAGGGGTTTATACACCGTATAAAAGAAAGTTGTGTATAAAACAAAATATGACTCAATGAATGGAGATTGAGATGAAGTCCTATACAAATATGGTATCCTTTGATTAAGGATAAATCAATTACATAATTATGTGTGAAAAAATAATACACCAAATATAAGTGGATATTAAGTGTAAAACAATCAGAGTTTATTCACACATATTCATAGAATTACATATTCAACGAGTACAAGTTTAACCCAAAGAATCAAAATTTGGTTAAGAAGTTCCCTTGCAAAAATTCGACAGCCTAACGGCGTCACTTCAAAATTCAGAAAATGAGTTGATGAGAGATAAAAAGGGTATCTCATCACTTGAACATTAAATTTATAGCAATAATGATATATTATAACATATTCAAACAAAATAATATGTAAATTAATAGACATAATAAAAAGAAGTCTTTTTAAAGAAGAGGAGGGTGAATGGTCCCCTTACTGATTTGGGAAACATTCGAAACGTACACCCCATAGAAGAAGGGTCATACAATGAAGATATAAATACCCTTAATTGAAATTATACTACAAAAAGAGTATAATAATTTGCAGTATATACACCAATCAAAGTAAATGGTGGAAAACGTAGCATAAATGTCATAGGAATAAAAGTGAGATGAAAAATCCCTTATGAAAACTCGACAGCCTGACGGCGCCACTTAAAACATCAAAAAATGGATTTATGAGATCAAATAGGGTCTCTTATAACATGAACATAAAAATTAAAGTATGAGGAACATAAAAGAACATCCCCAATCATAATAATTATGATCTTAAAATAAATTACATAAAAGAGAGTACTTAAAAAGAAAGAGAGAGGTCAGATCCCTTACCTCAAGTCTGACTTGCCTTGTTCGTTTCTTTATATTCCTGAATAATAAACATTGGTCAATTTATAATTGCTTAAGAACCTCCATTAAATATTATTATTCAGTTAATATCAAAAATTAAAATGTTATAATAATGTTTAATAATTTGAGTTCATATCAAACGTTTTTGTCGATGTTCGGTACATAAGTCAAAATTGAGCTTGTTGGAAAAGGATTTTCCATGATGTTTTAGGTACATCATCTCCAGAATATTATCAATGATTTAAATATCATATATATCCAGTATATATTCATTTTATACTATTCCATAACATTTGGAGATAAAAAATGAAGTGCACCGTTCATGGAGATGGTTGGCCGTACGTACACATGAACGCTACTTTCATTTCATTGTCATATTAATGGAATTAAAACTAAATGAGAGATATATATTATAATTACAGAATGATATCAAACATTTAGATGTAATATATTACATATATATCCATTATATATATTTAATTATTATAGTACATAACATTTGAAGATAAGAAATGAAATGTACCGTTCATGGAGACGGTAAGATGTTCGTACGCATGAACGCTACTTTCATTTCTTTGGCACAATAATGTAATTAAAAATAGATGATATATATATATATTATAATTCTAGTATAATATATATTTTATATATATCACATAAGTTCATCAATTTCATTCTTTATACATTCCATGTATTGCATGAACGAGTCACATCACTTGAGGGGGCGGTAGTCCACACTTCCTCAAATGAAATTATCGCATTTGCACAACAGGAAAAGCATAAAGGTATGTATTAAATATAAAATACCAAAGAATAGAGAGGAAATAAATATAATATATATCATAAATAAATATATTTCCATTATAATGGCCACCATGAGAGGTGGTATGAGAAGATTGAACAAGCATCGTTTCATGAGGCAGTAATTTGCCATCCACGGAAACAATATGTTCTTTAACCATTAGATGGAGGTGTGTGTTAGTGTAGCTCGAATCCTCCTCATAACAACATCCTTGTATATTTAAGATACTGGTTTTGTTACAAAAGAAATAAATAAAAGAGTTTAGGGGGTTGGAGAAGCAAAATAAATCAAAAGAACAAAAGTGAATACATTACCTTAAAATCGGGTAACTCCTCTTGGTTTTAATCAAAAGGGTTTCTTGAAATGAATTATGCCAAAGTTGAGGCTTCAATGATGAATATAGGGATATGGAGAGATGAAATGGGCAGTCTGTGGCTGAGCCAAAGGCTTTAGTTGTGTGGGTAAGGTGGTAGAGGTGGGGGGATTTTATAAGAGGAGAGGAGGGACACTCATGGAATGTTATAAACCTTTACTTTATTATAAAATGATTTTCGGATTTTAATGGTCCCAAAATTATATATTTAGAGGATAAGGTGATAAGAGTTCAAAATACACCCATCTAATAGGTTTTTGACAAGTTTAGGGCTTAGATGTTACATTATCTTTTCATTTTATTTAAATCGTTAAATAATGAGGTAATCGTTGCATCATCATGGTGTCATAAATAATTTAATTTATTTAATGTCTAAAAATTATTAAAAAATATCATGTTGTAGGAAATATTTTTTTCTTTCGAATTAATATTTATAGTCAAAAATATGACTTGTATAACCCCATGTAAAATTTTTTGTAGTAAAACAATACATGTTTGTGACATTTTAATTTTAACTTTAAATAAAAATTTATTAATGTCATATTCATTCCAAACTGGCTCTATGGGGTCCCCAAGTAGACCCACAGATTTTATTGGTCATACATCACTCATCCAATAAGTGTAGGAAATGATTCAAGGTCATTTCATATTATTATAACATTATATTTACCTTAAATTACACTAATTACCTCTAATCTCGATTAATAAAACTTAAAAGTTACTATTCACAAAAAAATTATTTTAGTCACATTGAACAAAATTTTACATCCTAATGAAAACCATGTATGTTAGATTTTTGAAAATCAAATCATAGAAGTGGTAAAGTTTCATTTAAACGAAAAATCAGTTTCTTTAACTACCACTTAATGGTTTCACTATTCATCAAAAATTGATGTTTTTCAGAAAAATACCAAAAATTCACCCTAAGATATTTTTGATATTCCAAATTCAAAAATTATGTCCTTGAAAAAATTCAAAACATATAAGTTGAATTAATTAATTTAATATTTAATTCCCGCTGTCAAAACAAATAGCGTGTTTTTAAGAAATAATATCTATTAAGAGAATGACACTAGTTTAAGTCCAATTTCAAAGTGAAATTAATTCAAATGACCACCAATGGATTAAATGGTAAAAATATAATCTAATTTAACATTAAAAAAAATTCAAAAGATAATATAATAATATAAATAAATTAGATTAAAAGGAGGTTTTGAATTAAAATACAGTATTTTACACTATTCATTATAAAATGAACATTATCGCAAAAATACCAAAAATTTATACAAAGTAAATTTTGATGTCCCAATTCTAAAAAGAATTTTATTTTGTCAAATATAACATATAAAATTGTCAAAAAATGGATTTAAAAGGGGTTCACCACCAAAAGGCGGTTAATTGACCTTTTAAAGAATATTAGAATATTTACGCTTAAAATTGGATTCATTCACATTTTAACATTTATTTTTAAAAGTAAAAATATTTGATAAACATATATAATAATTTTTTAGTTAGTTCTGTTCATTCCCTCCATTACAAAGGCTAAGCGTTAACCACCATTTAAAATAATATTAATTTATTATTAGACTGCAACGTAAGATTTCCAAGAAACTCATTGTTGCGTATTGGGTACGCCATCAAGCATAGAGTCCCCTTTAATGTAATATAAATATTTTATTCACAAATATGGATAAATTTGAAAATGTCATATTCTTTATTTACCTGGGGTGTTACATCTTTCCCCACTTTTGGGAATTGCATCCTCGCAATTTTAAAATTGGGCTTGGAAACTTCATTGAAAATCCCACATCGGAACAAGAGTCGGTAAAACTATCACTTTAAAATAAAGAAAGAGAAGTAAAAAGGTCACCCTAGTTAACCCATACTAGGATTCCATGTAGGAAAACATGGATATGGAGTAAAAAAAGGGTCATGTTCTGAGGGATAGTGATAGAAAACAGTTTTAGGAGAAAGTTAACCACCGGAAAATAACAAACTGGTGATGGGTTAAATGGTATTTGATTCCCCAGTAGGAAAAGTTAACAGACAACATTTTTTTTAAGTTACTTTTCATTGAGGAATTTATTTATGAGTGTAACTAAAACATAATGAAACATACTTACTTGTAATGTTTACATTCAACTTTTACTAGATTTTGTACAAAAACTCGTATTTCTCCAAAAGATGACTATTTAGGATGACTTGTTCACATTAAGAATATTATAATCAACTTATAGAGAATCACGTAATCCACAAAAGAGAACTATATATTTCCCATGTCTTTAGACAAAATCCAAAACCAAAATTGTTAGTACGTGATTAGATAATCCATAAAAGGATAATCCTTTATAAAAAGAAAATCTAGTCTTAATCTCCAAAATTTGTCCAACAGAACCCAAAGTTCATCGAAGACCATTCAATAAACAATTGTCCATAAAATTCATCAAAGTAAAACAAACTAAGATTGAAACCCAAATATTTGAAGGATTTAATCACATAGTCTTCCAAGGTAAAAATTTACCTTTATCTCCGAATAACATCTGTTGCTCTTAAAGTCTCATATTGAAAAGTAATTAACTTAATCACATATCCTCCATGATAGGTTAATAATTTCCATAGATAACCCAAAATCAACTTATTCTAGATTCATAAGATCATCTAATTAAAAAAAATTATTCAAACTAACCAGGGTCTTTGCGTAGTCCAGTGGTAGGTGTTAAATACCGGTCTCACTTTGGTTGTGCGTTCGATTCTCACAGCTTTGTCCGACGCGACGGGTTATCACATGGTCTTCGTGTTGTCCTTTTTCCAAAACTATATAATTTTTAAAACATTCCACAAAACGAGATAAATCATCAAAAATAATCATAACATATTTTATCCTCAAGTTTATCTCATGCCATTCATTTTCCATCATAACATATAGTAACCCATAATTACCTCAAAAGTAAGGATCATATAAACCCTAATGGTTACCTTTATAATTATTACCTGAACTTCCACATCGATTGGTCATCTCATACATGATGAAATAAAGAACTTACCAAGGTTGAAGTGGTTGATCATGACTCCTTGATAGTTGGTTTAGAACAACCACTAGAATCCTCATTGAATCCCCCATTTCATCCATTTTCTTAATCAGAGAACAACCACAGTTTCCTTCAAACCCATTGTCACTTTGGTGCCTGCTAGATCCATCCATTTACTAAAACCAGAAATGTCAGTGTGAGTATATCAACAAAATTATCATGTACTAATGAGGAAGATAATCACTAATATATTCTTACTCATTCACATTATCTAAAAACTTTGACTATTTCTGAAATCCTAGCCATTATGGTAATGTCACTTATACTTAGAGAATACCCTAACCTCAAAAGTTATCTAAAAAGGCCTTTGATACCAACTATAAGGCCCCAGCCTTAAACATTACTTAATATTGAATTAAATGAATAATTCACATAGAGGATCTTTTCAGGTTTAGAGTTTTAGAGAATTAGGACATAACTATTACATCTCAACAGATTACAAAGTAAACACTTCTACTAAGTTTCCATAAAATATACTCTTAAAAAGAAACATGTCTAGTTCCATGTTTTAGATAGAATTTCATTCCATGATCCCATCCTTTAACCTATTCATCTTTAAGTCCTATGGAAAATATTTCAAAAACTTGGGATGTGCATAAAAAGCCTAGTAAAGGATACACAATGGAGGAAAACTGCTATTTTTTCAAAACAACAAGTAAACCATGAATACTTTACCATAGTAATACTTTTCACCTCTATGAAGTAGTAAAAACTCTTTACTAAATAAAAGATCATTACTTACCCTCTTGTAACCAAAATATTACCATAAAACCCATATAAAAAACACATAACATATAAAGGTAACTTGGGAGATAAACATACTTAAATGGAATAACCATACGGTTAACTTCCACACATATCACTAAATATAATAGCCATACAGCCGACTTCCATGCCCAATGCACTGGATGTTATAACGCGACCACCTGTCCTGGTATTCACGGAACCACCCGTCATATGGTTTATCATGTAACCACAAGTCAAATGTCCAAGTACCATTATAAAATCATAAGACATAAAACAAATATAATGTAAAGAAAACATTTAAACATTTCAATCACAATATATATTGACATAACAAATCCATTATAAAAAATCATATTCAATACCAAAATACATATAAGAGTATATGGTATTTATATCATTTTAAAAACATTACGGCTTACAGAGGAATCCAAACACCAAATAATACTCACAGTAGTAGAAAAGGTCATTGTCACCGTGTACGTTAAAAGAAACATTCCTTTTTGTCATTTAGTAAAATGGTTCGTATAAAAAAATTCCATTTGAATAAAATTAAAAGTTAAAGGGGTTTATACACCGTATAAAATAAAGTTGTATATAAAACAAAATATTCCTCAATGAAAGGAGATTGAGATGAAGTCCCATACAAAGACGGTATCCTTTGATTAAGGATAAATCAATTACATAATTATGTGTGACAAAATAATACACCAAATATAAGTGGATATTAATTGTAAAACAATCCGAGTTTATTCACACATATTCATAGAACGAAATATTCAAGGAGTACATGTTTAACCCAATGAATCAAAATTGGGTTAAGAAGTTCCCTTGCAAAAATTCGATAGCCTAACGACGTCACTTCAAAATTCAGAAAATGAGTTGATGAGAGATAAAAAGGGTATCTCATAACTTGTACATTAAATTTACAGCAATAAGGATATATGAGAAGATATCCCAACAAAATAATATGTAAATTAAAATACATAACAAAAAAAATTATTTTTAAAGAAGAAGAGGTTGAATGGTCCCCTTACCGATTTAGGTAACTTTCGTAACGTACACCCCATGGAAGAAGGGTCATAAAATGAAGATGTAAATACCCATAATTGAAATTATACTACACAAAGAGTATAATAATTTGTAGTATAGAAACCACTCAATGGAAATGGTGTCAAATGTAACATAAATGTCACGGGAATAAAAGTGAGATGAAAAATCCCTTATGAAAACTCGGTAGCCTGACGGTGCCACTTAAAACTTCTAAAAATGGATTTATGAGATAAAATAGGGTCTCTCATAATATTAGCATAAAAATTATAGTATGAGTAATATAAAAGTACATCCCCAAACATAGTAAAGATGAGCTTAATAGAAATTACATAAAACAGAGTACTTAAAAAGAAAGAGAGTGGTTGGATCCATTAATTCATGTCTGACTTGCCTTGTTCGTTTCTTTTTTATTTCTGAATAATAATCTTTGGTCAATTTATAATTTCTCAAGTAACACCATTAAAGATTATTTTTCATTTCATATCACATATTAAAATGTTATAATAATGGGTTAATAATGTGATTTCATATTAAACGTTTGTCGATGTTCGGTACATGAGTCAAAATTGAGCTTGTTGGAAAAAACATTTCCACGAAGTTATAGGTACATCATCTCAAGAATATTATCAATGATTTAAATATCATATATATCCAGTATATATTCATTTTATACTATTCCATAACATTTGTAGATAAAAATGAAATGCACCGTTCATGGAGACGGTAGGTCGTACGTATACATGAATGCTACTTTCATTTCTTTGTCATATTAATGGAATTAAAACTAAATGAGGGATATATATATTATAATTCTAGAATTATATCCATCATTTAGATGTAATATATGAAATATATATCCATTATATATATGCACTTATAATAGTACATAACATTTGGAGATAAGAAATGAAATATACCGTTCATGGAGACGGTAAGCCGTACGTACGCATGAACGCTACTTTCATTTCTTTCGCGCATTAATGGAATTCAAACTAGATGAGATATATATATATATATTATAATTCTAGTATAATAAATATGTTATATAGATCACATAAGTTCATCAATTTAGTTCTTTATACATTCAATATATTGCATGAACGAGTCACATCACTTGAGGGGGCGGTAGTCCACACTTCCTCAAATGAAATTATCGCATTTGCACAACATGTAAAGCATAAAGTTATGTATTAAATATAAAATAAAGAAGCATAGAGAGTAAATAAATATAATATATATCATAAATAAATATAGTGACATAATAATGGCCACCATGAGAGGTGGTATGAGACGATATAACAATCATCGTTTCGTGAGGCAGTAATTCGCCATCCATAGAAACAGTATGTTCATTAACCATTAGATGGAGGTGTGTGTTTGTGTAGATCAAATCATCCTAATAAAAACATCCTAGTATATTGAAGATACTGGTGTTGTTACAAAAGAAAAAAATAATTATATTTTAAGGGGTTGTAGAAACAAAATAAATCAATAGAACAGAAGTGAAGACATTACCTTAAAATCGGGCAACTCCTCCTGGTTTGAACCAATAGGGTTTCTTGAAGAGCATTATTCCAAAGGTGAGGCTTCAATGATAAAGAGAGGGATATGCAGAGATGAAATCGGCAAGGTTTGTCCGAGCCAAAGGCTTGAGAGGTGTGGTTAAGGTGGTAGAGGTGGGGGCCTTTTATAAGAGGATAGGAGGGGTACTCTTGGAAAGTTATAAACTTTTACATTATTATAAAATTCTTTTCGGATTTTAAAGTTCCAAAAATTATATATTTAGAGTATAAGGTGATAAGAGTTCAAAATACATCCATTAAATAGGTTTTTTACAAGTTTTGGTTATAGATTTTACATTATCTTTTCCTTTTATTTAAATCGTTAAATAATGAGGTAATCGCTGCATCATCATGGTGTCATAGATAATTTAATTTATTTAATGTCTAAAATTTATAAAAAAACATCATGATGTAGGAAATATTTTTAGATTTATAATGAATATTTATAGTTAAAAATATGACTTGTATAATCCCATGTAAAAAAAATTTAGTAAAACAATACATGTTTGTGAAATTTTAATTTTATCTTTAAATAAAAAAGTTATTAATGTCATTTTCATACCAAAGTGGCACCATGGGGTCCCCAAGTTGACCCAATGATTTTATTGGTCTGCCATGACTCATCCAATAAGTGTAGGACATGTGTAAGGGTCATTTCATATTATTATAACATTATATTTACCTTAAATTACCCTAATTACCTCTAATCGCGATTAATAAAACTTAAAAGTTACTATTCACCAAAAAATTATTTAAATCTCATTGAACCACATTTTACTTCCTAATGAAAACCATGTATGTTGGATTTTGGAAAATAAAATCACAGAAGTGGTAAAGTTTCATTTAAACAAAAAATCAGTTTCTTTTACTACCACTTAGTTGTTTCACTATTCATCAAAAATTGATGTTTTTCAGGAAAATACCAAAAAATCACCCTAAGATATTTTTTATATTCCAAATTCAAAAATGATGTCTATTTTACAAAATTCAAAACATATAAGTTTCATTAATTAATTTAATATTTAATTTTCGTTGTCAAAACAAATAGCGTGTTTTTAAGAAACAGTATCTATTAAAAGATTGACACTAGTTTAAGTCCAATTTCAAATTGAAATTAATTCCAATGACAACCATTGGATTAAATGGTAAAAATATAATCTAATTTCATATTAAAACAAATTCAAAATATAATAAAATAATATAAATAAAGTTGATTAAAAGGAGTTTTTGAATTAAAATACAGCATTTTACACTATTCATTACAAAATGAACATTATCAGAAAAAATACCAAAAATTTATACAAAGTAAATTTTGATGTCCCGATTCTAAAAAGAACATTATTTTTTCAAATATAACATATAAAATTGTCAAAAAATGGATTTAAAAGGGGTTCGCAATCAAAATCCAGTTAATTGACCTTTTAAAGAATATTAGAATTTTGAAGCTTAAAATTGGATTCATTCACATTTTAACATTTATTTTAAAAAGTAAAAATATTTGAAAAACATATTTAATAATTTTATAGTTAGTTCTGTTCATTCCTGCCATTACAATGGAAAGGCGTTAACTACCATTTAAAATAATATTATTTTATTATTACAGTGCAACGTAAGATTTCCAAGAAACTCATTGTTGTGTATTGGGTATGCCATTGAGCATAGAGTCCCCTTTAAAGTAATATTAATATTTTATTCAAAAATATGGATAAATGTGAAAATTTCATATTCTTTATTTACCTGGAGTGTTAGATTAATAATAAATACATTTTATTATGAGTAGGTTTTAGTCACACTTATCTCATTCTTTTTCAAATTAGAATCTTTTCTTCATTATTTTTCCCCTTATTGAATGTTATAGCCTGATTAAATTGATGGATGGGTGGAATCACATTTCACTAGGAAATTTAAGATAAATTAATAAAGTCATGTAATATGTGAACTATATGTATTTATAAATTAAGAATGATTGATATGGATAATAATTTTTTCCATAAAATTTTTCAGTATTTGTTACCATCTTAAAAATAGATTGTAGGGGTATATTAATGTAGATTATTCATGTAACTTATCATATGAACTCAAATTGAAAAATATATATTTAATTTGGTTTCACCCCCCTTAAATATAATATCATTATTAATATAATATTTCTCTTAATAATCCAATTTTATAAAATCTAACTAATTAATAGGAAATTGATTATTATACCTAAACATTGGTATTCTCCTCACACTGTATAGAATTTTAAATTTATATGAAATAATATTACCAGGAATATACTCATAATTAATATCCCCCTAAATAAATTATCACCATTTATCTATTGATATCACTTGAAATATTACTAGGAGGTATCTTTATACCAATTGAATCACCATATAATTGAAAATTTTCTATTGTGTAATATTTTCATGAAATTATAGTTATCACAATATATATTTCACATTTGATTTATTTTATGAAATAATAATAGTAAATAGTTTTCGGAATAATGGGGGACTTCTATTACTACTTTAAAATAGAAACATGGATGTGATTTTGTTCTCAAATCGGAAACTCTTCTTCTCTGAACTCTTGATTGGTGATAAACATTCATGATTTCAATTTCATTGATTTTCTGGGTTTATTCATTTATATTAATCAAGGATTCCTTGTTTTTTTAATTTTATTATCATGTGGAAGTATAATTTTCTCATCATTTACCTATAAACATTAACCATTTTGTTTAGTATCTATATTCCTTTCTAATTTTAAATTTTCTAGCTTTATGAGATGGCATTCTTATGTATGATATTTAGCTATATCCTTGTGTATACACATTTTTTTTTGAAATATTCATGAAACATTGATTCAATGGTGGTTTATCATTACATCTCGTCATATCCCTCTATATTGGTAACAAGGAAATTAATATATTAGGAGTGTGTACAATTTTTTTGAACCTAAAACCATACAATAATTTTGTAAACATTATTTGGAATCATTATAAATATTTTTTCCTAGATTTCTTCCACAAAACCAATCATATTATTATTCATTGATTGATTAATCATTCAAATCATATTGCTTCCTCATCATTTTAGTTTCAATGATTAATTTCAATTATATAAAATATTTCATTTCTACTCTAATAGAAGTATCTATTTCATGGTATATAATCCTTCTTAAAATTATTCTTAGGTTTTTCCTTCATAAAACTTTTCATTTTATAGAATCCTAAGGTTTAGTCACCTTTTCTTCTAGGAATAAAATTTACAATTGACAGGAATATTTCTCCTGTAATGGAAGATGTGGGCTTGGCATACCTATCCAATCATAAATCATCACAAATATCACTTTTGTTACAACATGGAAATAATTTTTCAAGACATTCAAATCTAAATTTAGTTAACATATTTTTATTTTTGAATTTCCTGTTATTCATCTTAATAGTATTTATCATTATTTCCCATATGTACCTCATTATTACGTCCCTTCTAATATTTTCAAAACTATCACATTATTCCAATATTCAGTGGCCTTGTTTCATAATTATTCACAATGCCAATAGTGACTAAGAAAAATCAATCGATTTCAATATAAAACATATTGACCATCTTTTTATCCTACTATTTTTGGGTAGAGATGTCATTTATTGATAATTTATTGTAGAGATTCTATGAATTAACATTATTACATACAGACATAATAGGGTGGATGGTTTTTCACAATTTTTATTCACCCATAGATCTCCAAAATTTAATTTTAACTGTGTACTAGAAAAAGAAACACAATTAGTACATAAAACAATTATGGGATAAGGGTTACCAGTTTATTTTAGCATGTGGTAGATAAATCATTATATGATATCAAGTTATTATTTAATGTTTCATGATCCTTTTAAGAGATAATAATCATTTTACAATCATTCAAGTAATTTTGAATTTTCTCTCCTTCTTTGGATGACTCAGCTTTTGTTGTTTCTAGAATTCACATTTAAATTTATATCTCTAAAAAACCTGTTGAATATATTATTTCCAACCTCAATAGATCCTAAAATTTATTCAATTTTTATTTTTATATTCCCATCATTATATCCAAGTATCTTAACAATATCTTCCAAGGAATGTTTAAGGACCTTAAATATTTTATCCTTGATTTAAAAATAAGAATTATTGGCATGAAAAGTAGTTTCTTGACTTTCGTCGAAATAATGGATATTATCCAAATAAATTTAAAAACATAAAATTTATAATCAATCTTAATTTTTAATAATTCATCACCCATGGATTATTATTCATTAAATATTATTAAGGATTATTTTATTAATTTCACTTCATTAAAGAGAGGGTTTACACTTGAAACATCTAAATAAATATTTTTTTCACATCTTCACCATAGTTTACCATATTTGATATCCCATAATGTAGCTCCATTATTATCATAAATATAGAAGTGGATACTTAAATATAATATTTCATCAATTAATCATTAACATTAGGGTATATTTCTTCTATTTATTTTTTAGAATAAAATATTGACTATCATAAAAGTACTATTTGAGATGATGAATATAAATAGATTTAATAAATAAAACACCATTATGATTACCATTAATAGTGTCTCATTTTTTCCTTTTGATATAATTCTCATCTTCTTATCCTACTTCATCTATCTATTATTCAAATTTTTGGGAGAAAAATTCTTGTCACTACTAAAAGGAAAGGTAACTACCTTCTCCATATTAGTCATCTCAAAATAATTTTCAATTATGCTAAACATATATAATAGAAATGATAAGTAATAAAGGTAGTAAATCAAAATATAGGAATACTATATTTTCATTGATATCATTTATTCTACATATTTTAATCATTTACTCACACTAAGAGGTAGTGAATCCGTGTAGATAAGCTTTAATAAAGTTTATAACTTAACCTTTACTCCATTTAGTATTTGAACCATGCCACCTATTATGATGAAAATATATCAAATGATTACAAACCCATTAATACAACATGAATGAATGAAATTAAATATTTAAATACAAATAATATTTTTCAATTATCAATACCAATATGGGTATTTACTCTTACTTGTGTTTTTGTTGATTCTAAGACAAGGATATTACCAGTAATGAATTTTAGTGACAATAAATGACTAGAATGTATCATATTTAACTCAAAACATATAATTTTTTTAAGAGAATCTTATGTATCTCTTAGGTTTGTGTCATCCATCACCTAATGGTGTCCTAAAATTGTAATTGTATGAATAAAAACATATTAGATCCTAATAGTATTCAATGACCCTAATTTTACTCTTATAAAAATATCTTTATTGGGTTCATATATTTCACCAAATCATAATGTATGATATTACTTGACAATATTAAGGAAATTGGCTTAAAAATTATGAATAGATGCACAACATTCACATTTTCTTGTTCTTTTTCTTTTATAGTGGTCAACATATGTATGATGTATTTCAAGAACTTATTGTCTTATTATTACTCTATAAAAATTGTTCAATTGAAATTAACATGAATCTAGTTACCTCAACATTAAAGGAAATCATCACTCTTAGGTTCTCATTATTCTCTCTTCTATTACTTTTTCATGACTCTCAACACACGTATTATATATATATGTATTTGAACATTCATAAATATCTTACAATCTATATTCATTAGATTCTATGATTTAATAGTATAGTAGGTAATCACTTTACTCTAACTTCCCCTTATTCATCTAAAAGTAGGATTTCTATAAGGAAAAAGAAGTACCTCAATAGTCTCATTATTCTTCTATTATTATAATTAATATTATTATTCCTTGATATATAGGATGTTGAAAATATTCAATATCTATTATCATGATATTATATCAAATCATTGACATTTTCCTTGCTATTATATTCAAATAAATATCATAAAAATTTCCTCTATATGTTATATATGAGAATTCCTTGATATCAAATGTTTTCATCATCAAATTTAATGTGGTAAAAAATATCACTTAGAAACCCACAAAATTTTTGTCATTATAAATAAGTATTAGTTTTAATATTTGAAATAATTTTATAATAAAACAAAGATTTTTTCATCACTAAAATTTAATTTCTTATCTAATCTCAACATTATTATTGATTGAATCTGTAATAACATCAGGAAATTTAATATTTTTAAATCAACAAATCATTGTCTTAATTGAATCAATGAAATTTACCTTTAATTATTAATTAAATTCATAGTATAATAGTCATAAATTTCTCTCAATGTTTTTGGTGAAGTCCAATAACATCACATCTAAACTGGAATGATTTTCATGTGGTTTTGTTACGCTTATGTATCCTTTAAATATTTCAATATAAACCATATATTTCTACTAGTAAAACATGATTACCCATACATATCATCTTTGATGATTTAATATAATCATTGAAATATTCAATTCACTCCTAAATATCTTCATTTTATCTATCCTATATGCACATAAAATTTGTATTCACTTTTACGTATCATAGTTGGTTTGTTGTATATTATCATATATCACTTCCCTCAAAGTACCCTTATATATCCATTTGAAAATTATGATAACCTTTATGTATCGATAATATTTTTTAATTATAATATTGTCGATTAGTAATCTTCTAATTTCTAGACATCAGGGTTTATGAAAACCTTATGTATTTCATTTTCCAAATATAAAATTTCATAATCTTTTATGTATTTAGATTAATTTTATATGTTTTGTTACAGAATCAGTGAAACATTAATAATAACCGTATGTATAGTGTACATTTTCAATTTCATTAGTAATCTACAACTCTAAAAATAAATAGGCTCTTCAATTTCTTTCCAAACCATAGTTAAATATTCTCCAAGATTTTCTAGACACACTGAATGATCTCAAGACAAGAAAATTGAAATCAAGAATTTAAAAAAATTCCTCACAATAAATTTCTGAAATTCATGATGTTTTTTTATCAAAATATGAAGTCTTTATTGTGTATTAAAATAATGTTACACTACCTAAATAATTACACCTTCAACCTAAGAATTAACCATACATCATTAATGGGAGTTAATCAATATTTATAAAATACTTCTTAATTGATACTAAAAATATGGTTCCAAAAATTTCAATAAATACATTCTTCTACAATTAATGGATCTATTCATTAAAAATCATGTCCAGTACCAAAAACGCTTCATATAATGTTCTTGACAGTTATCTCATTATCTAATAAGTACTTATCATTAATTCATTAAAAGCCAATATCTATAATAATAAGATATATAAAATATGTCTCCCTTGAACATCGAGCAAAAAACGTTTCAACACCTAATTATCCAATATATATAATGGCAACATCACATATTCTTACCACCATTTAAAATTTATGAATGGGTCATTTTGAATAAATCCATTGTTAGAAAGCATTAATATAAGTTATCCATAATAAGTCTAAGCTACAAATCATCTTTAGTGGGATCATTAACCCACCCCCCCCCCAATCCATTATAAATAGTATCATCTATGAGATAATTTAATCTCCTTATTCACTTGGCCCATCATTATCACCCATCACATATTTGATGAATTTTCTTAATTTTTTGAGTTCTTCATCACCACCAAACACATATTTACATCCAATATAGGAATTAAAATCATATAAAATCATCAAAATCCATTATTATCTTCAATTTTATTGGGTTTAATAAAATTTTACTCAATATTCTAAACATGACGAGGGTAGATGATCTAGTAATATGATATCATGTTTTTGTGTGTGTTGATGTTAGAAGTTGGTAAAACATAATACTAGAAGAATAAATTTTGGTTGCAATTTCCAACGATGTCTCTTCTACTATCCATTCATGCTTATTCGGTACTAAAGGCTTTATTAGGGAGGAGGTGTAATGATTCAAATAGATGGAATTTTCAGTATTACCTGAAGTGGTTTATGAGACTCTATGAATTATTTATATTAGGTAAAATGATATAAAAATTCTTTCATTCTTTTTTATGTATATGTGATAGAAGATGTAAATTTTTTTAATTTTTTAAGAATTAAGTAATTATAAATAAATTTATGAATTAATAAAAATTTTATATTTTGATTAAATTATGAAGAGAACACATTATAAATCATTAAATTTAATGCAATGCAATATATTAAACATAGATATATCTATATTAATGTTGTAAATATTTACCACATTTCTTTTATAAGATAAGAAATTTTTCATGTTAACAAAGTGTTTTTATGATAAAAAACATCATCTCCCACATGATTTATGATTCATTGGATTCTATAACATAGTTAAGAAGAAGTAGATAATTTTTTTTATCAAGGATAATGATTATCTATGATTTATTGAAAAATAAACTGTATTGATATTCTACCTACATGAATTGAAAATTTTAATGAATAATATATTTTCATGGAAATTTTACAAACCTAATTAATATAATATAAAATATGAGAAAAATATTATTATTTATAAATAATTATAAAAAAATTTAATCTCTTAAAAAAGTGTTATTGTATCCTAATATGATGTTTAGAAGAGCATATAGTGTTTTAGATGTTATTAGCATTATTTCTGGACTTTTAGAAGTAAATTCAGCAAATACTTTTTTCAATCAAATATCAATGTGAATGATTCCTTATCCTAGAAGAGTTTCTTATGTGTTAGTGAAATCATATTATAAATTTTTAAATTATATTTCATTGAAATAGTTTTATAGAATTATTTCTATGAATGATATATATGTACATAGAAAGAGTTTTATATTCAATATAGATGTTATTAAAAACATAACATAAGATGTTATAGTGGTATAGAGATTGAAATTTTTCCAGGATTTTAACATGTTTAAAATGATTAAAAAGTCAAATCATTATTCAAACTAGTTTTATTCAAATATTGTACTCACAAAATAATGTAGAGTGAGGATTTTATCATGCCAACCCATTGAGATATGGTGGGAATTACATACATATGTCATGTGTTTACAAAACATCCTAAATGTGAAAAAAATAATATTATCTATTAGTCAATCATATATGATTTATTTTCTGGGTTATTATGAATGATTTTTTAAATTTATTTATTTTCTTTAAAAATATAAAATGTATCATGGTATTCAAAAGAAAATCTAAAATTTTTCTTTTATCTCACTTTATTTTTAAATCCCTATATATATAAATAAATATCATGATGTGAAATAGAGATTGATCTTCCAAAGTATAACATTGATTTATCCCTAACATATGTTCATTATAGAGTATTATATTTTTTATGAAATATAAAGTGTACTAAGAATGATATTCCTATATTAAGATATTAAATTTACACAAAAATAATTAAATAGGATTTTCACATGATGATCCTCAAATTAAGCCATTTCTTATTCCATACACTATGTTTTTTTATAATAGGGGTTCATGGATGGTATTAAAAGTCCCCAATACATAAGGTTTGTGAGATATCTTTTAGGATTACATTCATATATTGATTCCATTCCTATGAAAGCATCTAGATTTATCTAATTAGCATTTTATTGAGTATGTTGTTGATTAAGTCATTGTTTAGAGATAAACAAAGTAGGAATTGTTCATTTTGTATAGAAATAATGAAATAAAGGACCTCCATTGATATAGACTATGGTTTTCTATGGTCATACCTAAATAGTACATATGATTTACAATTCAATTTAAAGGAAGGGAATATGTTGATAAAATCTATAAAGATGAATGAAAAGTTATGTATTCATTTTCCAATATAGTATTTACTAAGATATTTAAGAAAATATTTATAGGATATATGAAATTGAAAGCGAATGTATACTTGAATATGATTTTGTTGGTGTACAAAGTTATTGAGATAATTTATTCTGAAAGATATAAGGTGTGATCCCCTAATAAATTGAGTGGTAGTTATTCTTTTATAGAGGATAATTCTTTCTTACATTTATTAATTAGGCGATTCTTATTGTTTAACCCTATAAATCCTTGTGGGGTCACATATTTTTGATAACTGAATATAGATTGAGTTTGACTCAAAGGTCTTCTCTAAACGTGTTTTATATTTTACACATTATGTTTTTTATGGATTTCTATTCACAAAAATTTATATATGAGGTATTATAATGTGAATTTGAGGATGGATTCCCTAAAGTGTTTTGGAATAAATAAAAAACTATTTATGGATATTGATTCACAAGTTATTATATTTGAAATATAATAAAGTGAAATGAAACTATGTCTAGATGAATTAGTACCAGTAGAAGATTGTTGGAGATATTCCTTATAACCTTATATATGTGTTATATGTGGGAATTGACACAATTTTTAACATGAGCATGTCATATGGAATGACATAAATAAAAATTGAGGTCTATTTTATTTCTTTTCATGCGATATTTCTAGGACAACCACTAAACATACGTGGGTAGGGGTATTTTAAAATTTATTTTTCAAATATATTTGTTTTATATCATTTCATATATCAATTTATATGATGAATTAGTCGGATTAGGAATTCGCGAGGGTTATATTTGATGTATGTATTAATTGATAATGTAGGTGATAACAAATATTCACTCAAGGAGTGTCCTCAAGGGATTTATAAAGTATCATTAACGATGAGATACTGATGTATGCATGCTTCCTCAATCCTAAGACGATTCCTACATTATCCCATAGATCTCTCACTACATTATTCATTACAGTTTGAGATACTATAATATCATGGAGGAAGGAGAGTCATCCCTAGACCATTTGGGTTATTTAATAATTCTTGGGATACATCAGGGAGTAGTGATTCCCTTTAGCAACCCAATAAGTGACCTTTATCATGCATATGTGATGAATATGGATGATCTAGCCTTATAGTGATAGGTATACACAAGCATGTTCCTAATTTTATATTTATAAAAAAATTATTCTTTCATAGTGATATTGGTATGGATTCCTAATTTTTCTCCAAAAAATAGTTTTTCATTAAAATTCCAATATATATCCTTCAAAATTATAACAAATAATATTACATTTTAATGATGCAAAAGTGGTGGTCAATTTGATAATTGGTTTAGAAACCCATTTTGTGACTAAAATGAATATGAAAAAAATTATCCTAAAACATCAAGACAAATTTATGTTGTCATAATTTAGAGTTTTTTGTTATATTTTCTATAATATTCCATGAGGAATAATAAAACATATTCCTCAATATCATTTGAAAACATCATTTATGTTTTGATGGTATAGAGTGATCTACAGATTGAGAATGGTGTATAAGAACATTTAAATTTAAATGGGAGTTATATTTTTAAAATTTAATTCAGAATTCTAGAGAAATATTTCATATGTGTAGAAATAATTTATTGTAAAATTGATAACCTTATGATTTTAAAACTATTTACCCGAATTGAAAGCGTTTAAATTTATCAAAATTTTCATAATATTTTAATCATTTTTGGTTTTTGAAAGGAAATAGAAAGCAGTTATTTTGAAGAGGTTGTGTAACAATTCAAGGAACAACATAAATTTCACAACATAACCATTAGAAATATAGTGTGATTTGATATTGAAAATGATGAAATTATGGTCCTATAGTATCCACAATGTAATTTATCTACACACAACAATGTGCAATTATTTATGAATAACATAGAAGAGATATGGATGAGTGTCTCACAATGATGTGGATCACCATGTCATAAAGATCATGTATATGAGTATCAAAGGGTATGGGTATGATTTAATCATTAGTGAAGTTACACTAGGTGTTTCTAGCCATGTTGTAATCAATAATTCCTGAAAAAACATGTTTTAGGGGAAACAAATTTAATGTTGTATTGTTCTGAAACACATTTACTTCTAGAGAGGGATGAACACATAAATATGAATCATAAATTGATGATAATGTGAAAAATCAAATTTTTGTCATGAAGAAGCTTGTAAAATAATAGTTTGATATTTCATTACAGTATCCTACCAAGGAATGATCATGACACTGATTTTCAACATCACAGGGCCTCACGTGTGCTCCATGGTCACTATAGGATGATGGAAAGTGTCAAGGGTTTAGAAATAACTCTTAGGGAGTGATTTTTCCACATATGGACCATCAAATCATATACAAAAGAAAAAATATCCATATAAATAAATATAGTAAAATACACCGAAATCTACTCCATAAGATAGAATAAAACATATAAATATCCCCTAAATTTTCATGAAATTAAACATGACTCAAAATTATTCCTTAAAAAAATTGATCTTACATTTTAAAATGGAATAAAATTTATAGGAAAACAACGCATACCACAGAACTCCAAAAAACCAATAATCTCATATCCAAAGTGTTTCCAGACACTATCTCCCAACTATGAAGGCCCCTTCAAGTTCCCTAAACATTATGTGAGTAATTTGGTCTCACAATAGCTATATATATATCAAATGTAATTATATAATCCTTATTGTAAAAAACTTCAACAAATTACATCTTAATGTGTTAGTATGTACATATATAAAAATAGTTTAATGGATAAATAATTTAATTGATATTATTAGTAGAATGTAAAAAAATGTTGGTGTAAACCATGTCACCTATAAGGACACCTTTTATTTGACTAATGTTTACATCTACCAACCAAGGAACCACACCCACAACTCTTCATGTAACACGATCTTCACCCAAGGCTAACCATGTACATAAAATAGACCTATATGGGATTCTCAAATCCTTTACATCCCCAAAAATTTATGAAAATATAACCCCTATATGAAAATCATTCCCCAGTTAGGAATTCCATATTTCCAAACTCTGGATGTAAAATGTTTAATTTCATGGTAAATAAAATCTCATTCCACTATAGGACACATTATATTTACCATATTATTGATTTATTTATAAAAAAATTTAATGGTATAAATAATATGCATCACATCAAAACCATCAAAAAATATCAATTTTAACCTATATAAATATTTTTTTACATTTTAACCACTTTTTTATTTTCGTGTGATATTAAAATAATTCAAAATATATTTTCTATCCTCTATGGACTAAACTTTTACTGAGAAAATAGCTATAAAGAACCCATATTTCTATTTTTAACTCGCGTTTTAGACTAGGGTTCTTTAGAAATCCTTTTCCCAATTAATCATTCATTTTCCTCCTTGATATTCCATTTATATATTAGATAACCCTTTAATCAACATATCAAACACACTCATTAATAGTCTTAACCCATGGTTAATTACTAAGGAAACTAAGGAACATTTACCACATTTAATAACTCATTTTCATTCCAAAAAAATAATAATAGTTAAAAAATATCTCCCTTTCATCACACATGAAATATTATAATGAACTATAACAACATAAAAAATTAATAATGTTATATCATATATTATTAAACTATATTTATAACCGAAAAAATCAATTATATATTCCCATCATTATTATTGACCAACAATAAATGAAATTAAATAACTATATTTTTATCCTCATAATTATAACACATCAAAGTGGTAATTTTCCTTACCAATTAATCAATTAACGAAAAACCATAGGTCCAACCCTTACCCACTATTTTAATTCTCAATTACCCATCATCGATTCATAGTTGACTCATTATTTAACATTAATCATAATTTTTATGTTAATAAAAACATGGAAGAAATTAAATCCTTAGATCATGATACAAATTATTTATAAAAACATATTTAAATAAATATCATATGAATTTCTCTCCCACATCAATTAATAAAATTCAATTTCAACAGTTTTTAGTCTAGTATAAACACCAAGATAATAAATATTCAAAAATATGATCATCTATTAGTAAAATATTTTTATTAAAACCAGATAACAATAAAAAAACTAGTTAAATTCTCATAAAAATCAATGACCCACATAGAAAATACCAATAAGAATCCAACACATTAATGAAATCACAAATATAACATTAAACAAAGAAGAATTTCCACATTGATGGTAGAGGATATAGATAGGATTATAACACAAAATATTTATCTAAACCATCAAAATATCCCAAAAATATATTTATTACAAAGTTATGATCCAATTACTATGATCAGTATTTTTCATATTGACCCATATTAAATATATAAATATATATATATATATGTGAATCACATTGGGTACCAGGATAGAAAACAACATCCACCTAGTAGTTCAGAGAGAACCTAGTGTAGGCCCACTAGAAACTCTATCACTAGTCTATTAGACCTACACAACTACCACTCATAATAGGTTCCTAGTATACCACCATCAAGTATCCAGTGTAATATTTTAGGATATTCTAGAAATATCTACCTTTATATCTCACCATTCCCCCATTATTCACCTCTCACTACAAAAACAAATTCTAAAATAATCATAAAATCAAATCGAAGATATAAAATTAAATAAAGAACATAACTTAATGATTTCTTTCCCTAACCCCCTCCCCCCAATATATGGATTTTAATCCTTAATAAGCATCCTTGTATATATAAAATTAAAACCATTATCAATTAGGACTTCTTCTTGGATTTACCTTCCCATTTTCTTCTTGGTCATGCAAACTATTCCATTAAATCATTAAAAGTGGCACAAAATTTTCTAACAACTAGTTCACACAATGATAAGAAACTATCACTATATTATCCTCAAATAAATAATCCTATTTTTTCATCACATTTTCAGGTTGAATAAAAAAATATAGATCTACATCATCATTTCTGAGTTGAGATTCATGGAAGATATCATACATAAAATAATGTTTTAGATGTATCACATTCCATTAATAAACATTTATGATCCACTCAAATATTTAAAATTGTTAAACATAACAAAAATACACCTTTAAATCTTAAAAACCCTCTAATACCTTTTTCAGTCTTAAACTCAAAGGAATATACCATTCTCAGCCACAAATTCTGGAAGCTGACACATGTAGTTCAAATAATAATTTTGTATACTCTAGGAGGTTACTAATATATTATGGATTATCTGAAAATTATATGAAGTATATTGATCCATGTTCGGACAAAAAAGGTCATTTACCTATAATTCATCTATCATAAGGGGGATAACATAGATATCCATGAAAATCCAAAATGGATGACTCTAATATGGGGATGTGTTCCTCCTATGCACCACCTGAGTCAGGAACACATGCCCAGATTATATCTTTAAGATTATATATAGTGTGATTATATTTTTCATAAATCCACATATTATAGGTTTTACAAAACTTGTACTAATAACACAAATCATTGGGGATTTACTTTAAAAACTAAGATGTGAAAATTTCATTATGATTTGACATAGTGATAAAATTCATCGGATCATTCCTTGAAAACAAATTAACATACTTTTTTTCGTGATCCTCATCCATATAAGAATACATGATTGAATTTCATTAAAAAAACACCAATATATTGACATATAACAACACATAATATACATTTCTCCATTCATAAACAATGAAATCCCATCATAAAAACAAATAGTTAAATTTTTTAATTTTCATTTATGGAATAGGAAAATATTTAATAGTTTATTCCACCAAGGTAACGTGATAAATCATTCCTTTATAAACCTTTATATTTTCATCCGTGCATTTTATAAAAACCTGAATAATTACTTTATAACAATTAAACTCTTAATTAACTCTATAACTCTGCTTCAGCACCTCTATCATCAAAGGGGTGATATAAAAATTCCAATAAACAAATAATTATGATCCCCATTTAGAACTTAGAGAATCTATGAGAGGAGAGTAATATATTTTCGATTACCCTTCAATTCTCTAACAATATCAACATAATAATTTAGAATCTGACCATTGGTAATAGTATTTCCTTTCCCCCATGAAAGTATCATCTCAATGTTAAATTAAAATAAATATTTATCCCACCACCTTTAATAAATATTTAAATCACTCTAAGAAAATATATACTTTACGTACTTTTAGACTATGAACATAATAAAATTTTCTCTAAACAAATAATTCCTCAAAATTTTATGATCATGATCACTATAATCCATCTCACAATATGGGTGGGATAATTTTCCTCAAATATTATTTGTAATTAATATCTATTCACTACTAATCGACCATCTAAATTCAAAAATAACCTAATACCACCTTAAAATAATTATAATATACATAAAATCATTTTATAGGCTCTAAAAATATGATAATAGGTGTTAATGTCAACCATTTATTTAGGGTTTGAATAGAAATAATGTACCTACAACATCCCAGATGCTTAATAACATTCATGGGAGATGTTTTAATCACTATATATATGGGATAAAATTCCATAATAAAGAATATTTCATATCCCCCGAGGACCAGGAAAGTTTACATATAAAAGTAATTATTTATAATCTCCCAAAACATAACCATAGATAAATTATCAGGATCCACCGATATCACTTATTTTGAAATATCATACATAAAAAGACATAAAATATGGAATCTTGAACTATCAGATAGATATATTACTATATATGTTGTGATCTCACAATGTATCTATGGTGAGATCCAAATTCATTCCATACTCATTACAGGATCATAAAAAAAATACCGTATATAAAAATGATCAAAAAGTAAATTAGATAAGAATTAAATACATTATTCCTCACATAAAAAACATCATTTTAATTTTCTACACATAAAACAGTATCACTAGAAATTCATAATTACCACATCTTTTTAGAAGGTGTGATCTAATATCACCTTTTGAGAACCACTAAAGTCCCCTAAATTAATGAATCTGATCATCTATACAAGGTAAAATATTTCAGTTATCAATGGTTACCATGTTCTACCATTATAAATTTACAAAAAATCAAAACTCCTATCATCCTTTTTAATATACATCATTATACCTCCTCGTGTTGGCACACTCCATTGAATGAATGCATTAGTCTCAAAATCCTCCAACGTGTTCTTTTTCTATAGAATCTTAGTTAGTTACATATGATATAGATGAACATAAAAAGGATTCTTACCATCAATTATTTCAATCAGTAACTACATAAGAAACCTAAATATTTATTTTATATATATCTCTTTAATAAATTTTAAATTTTTAATATATTTCTTTACAAGTAAAATTGATTTTAAATGAATCACAATATATAATTGATTTATTATTATGTGACTGTTATTTCATAGCAATGGGATTGGTCGCTAAGAATAATAAAAGTTAAATAATGAAAATATATTTTTTATATATAAAAAGAAGGAACTCATTGGGTATCAATTGCATATAAAATTAATTAAAATCTTTTTAATGTAAAAGGAAATATTTTTTATAAAACATTTTATATTTTTACTCAATGTGTTTATTATATTAATATATCATAAAAATAATTGTTGATTGATTATGTTAATTAAATAAATAGAATATATATTCAATAAAATATTTTATCACTTATTTAATATTTTTTTACATGGTATGTAATTATGGTAAACATAGTTTTATACTTAAAAATGAATTTTTCTAAAAATGATATTTATTGCATTTTACACATTAATTTTGATTTGAACTTATACCACTTATATAAATTGAATATTTCAAAATGTATTTACAATTTTTAATCAACATAACTTATTTAAGTTAATAGGTTCAATATAATTTTATGTAATAAATTGTCTAAATAGAAAAAAAAAATTACTACAATTAATGTAAAAAATGGTTTACGGGGTTAAAACTAAGATATAATGGTGAAATTCCACTTAAAATATTCAATTTTTTATTGTTTTAGGATAATTTTACCATATATTATACTACCATTAAATTATAGACCGTTTGGATCAACTTTCATAAGAAAATAATTTTATATTATATAAATATTTTAGGTAATTCCATGTATGTCCCTACCCTCACTTATAAAAGGGTTCCCCTTCTCCTCCCTTATTCACAAACATTAAATACTATAGACAATACAAGCCCAAAAAACACCTTAAATACTTATTTCACTTTATTATTGAGCCATTTTTCTTAACCTAAGACCATCCAATTATGTTTTAAGGTTTAATCCAATGGCGGTCTCTCCGAGAAGATAATTTATGAACTTATATGAAGTAAGAAAAGACATGAGGTAAGGTTTTATGTAACTAATTTCCATTAAGGTAAATTATATTAATATTATCCTTTAAACCTAATATATTTTATTCTACTATATTCATTTCTATAATTTTCTTGTCATAGTACATTTCCCTCACACTGGTAATTAAAATAATTGATAAAACATTAAAACAAATCCAATTTTATTTCCTATCTGGTCGGAAACAATATTCATCCATGTTTATTCTATTAAAAATCTAGTTATGTATGTTCTTACATATACTTGAAATATTTAGAAAGTTCATTTTCATAACCTTTTACTTTATATTCAATTTTTCAAAAGGATAATTTTTAAATAAACGTTTTTTCAAACAAGTTATTGATGAGTTTTTAAAAATTATAAGAGTAATTTTTCTTTTAACATATATGGTATGAAAATAATTTCCTACTATCATGATTTTTATTTACACAAAAAATTACATTACATTTTTCTAGTCATATTTTCAAATAAATTAATTTTCTAAATATTTGATGAATTTTTACTGAAAATGTTATTAAAAAAGGGAAAATTTTCTCTTATTTTCAAAGAAAGGTTAAAATATTATTTTAATTATTTTTTTATCTATTTTCTCTTTCATTAATGATTTTAGCTCTCTCTAGGGAAATAATATTATCAATAAATATAATTTTTGATATAATATATGATGTTAGTGATAATAGTATGATTACATGAAACCCATTTCATTCCAATCGGATAATTAATCTATGATGAGATAATGAATTGTATTATCATAACATCTACATTATTCATTTAGATGTCTTAGAAAAATATAATGGTGGTTTTTTACGATAATTATTTATTTTCCATGTTTTATGCTATAATGATATGATGAATTTTTTGTTGTACTATCAAACATGTTTTTATTGTTTTTATTATGTGATGAGTGGGGTTGGAATTATATATGCACATAATGAATTAGTTTAAGAATTATATATCATTTTAAAATATGGAAAATAATTGTGAGTGCACCCAATTTTGTAAGAGACTATATCCATTATGATATTATTTTGAGTTAACCTTAACTATATAAATGATCAAATTGGGAGTGAACACAATCAATTATGATAGCCTTGGCATTAATCCATGACTAAGGAAATGATTTTCTATACTTATTTTTATGTAATAGATATAATCCTAATGCTTATTATATATTCCCATACCCCATGATTGATTATTTAGGATTCCAATCTCTTATGTAATATATGTTTTGAATGAAAAAACCTTATTCTTTAATTTAGGATTAATTTTCTATTACTGGTTTGGTATGAATTTATTATGTTATGATCATGTTCTCATACCATTATAATTATGCCAACTTATGTTCATTCATTTATATCTTCTACTTTTACCCTTACTGAGAATGTGATTCCACTATTTCATATGTTTCCTTCTTCTCTAGGTATTGAATAAAAAAATTAAAGTAATTAATATATTATAAGGGTTTCATTAAAGAATAACCTTCTGGGATATGTTGAAGATACTTTTTTTCATAAGTTAATTATGTATCTAGTCTCTAAATACACTAAACCATTATGGTCCATGGGAATGTATTATTGTGAAATGTAATGAATATTCCTCTAAAATGATTTAATATTTATATATGTTATCCTCTCGTAACCTCAATTAGTATCATTGTAGGGTTAGTTATTTATTTGAATATTATGATTAGAAAAAAGTTTTTAAATATTAGTGGATATGTTTATATAGTGAAATATCATGAATCTTTGAAAAAGTAGTCATTCTAAGGTTTTCTTATAAAATATATCCCTCTCTGGATAATTGAAACTAGATGTAGTAATGGTAAATATGAACTAAATGCTAACAACTCTAAAAGGGGTGGACTCGGTATTAACTCCATCATCAAAAGTTCTTAATGAGTGGGAAGAACCTTTTACACATGTCTAGACACTCCTAGGGGATATGATTAGGTTAATTCAAAATTTTATTATAACCCATTATGAATGATTTGAATAGATAGTGTCCATAAACGACCTATGTAAAACTAAAAGAGACATAGATTGAAAATAATGTTTCATGATTTAGACATCCAATGAAATTTTTTTAATCATTACAATATTAATCTCTACTATTATTATTTATCACAATATCATTTTTGGTTACAGTAATTTGATTGAACTAGAAGAAATCATGTAAACACAGAAAGTTTTTGGAAGTAAAATGATTATCATTATGGTAAAAGAAATGAAGTTGTATTTGGGTTGACAAATACTGCAAGAACCCAACTCCCTCAAGCTATGAATGGTATGAACATCCAAACATCCAAATGAAGGAACAACTCACTATTGGGTATTTTATGAGGGAAAATCCTTCTTCTTTTAGTGGTACCTCTAATCTAGTTATTATTGAGAAATGTATCAATGTTATAGAAATTATACTCTCTCTTATCCATTTCGTAAAAAATTAGATGGTTTTTTCCTTTATCATTTCATGTGATAAGCTAATTGATGGTGGAATATCGTCAAGAATATTGGGAAAGAGGAAGAAATTGAATCCATGACCACGAAATAGTTTAAGAAGGTATTTTTTTTATTTTTTATTTTACCCTAAATGATTATAAAAATATGGATAGGGAATTTCTAGAACTAAATTATTATAAAAATATATCCATTAATAAAAATGTGTATAATTTCACATGAAATTCAAAGTATGCTTCCAATTTTCTAATCAATCCTAAAAGGAAATCTAACTGAATCTTTAGTGTCTTGAGACCTAGTCTCAGAAATTCATTATCTATAAGAAAATATGATAGCTATGAATATTTTTTAGATATTCACTCATGATGGAAATGGAAATTAGTGAATCTCAATGTTCTCAAAGTTTTTAAAAAAAATACAATGATGGAGTTTCAAGAATATTATAATAACTAAACCCGTGGAGGATAGAAAATTAATCTTCTTTTATGAAAGTTTTATTGAATAAATAAGGGAGAAAATTTATTATAGGGTCTAGTAAATGTTTTAAGAAAGTATAAAATAATAACATCAGTAAAAATCTTGAATTGACATAAATAGGCTAGTCAATGAAAGGATCGAAGAAAAACATCACATGAATGTTCCACCCACACTTAATTGATATAATTTTAAGGAGTAAGAAAATTACAGTTATCATTGAATTAATTTGATATCAAAGGATGGAAACAGTGGTCATTATATTCTACATCCATGAGATAATAAGAAATATCATGTCATTGCAAATTCATAAGTGGGACATCATAATTAAGTGGTGAAACGAAACATACAATCCACTCTTGAACTAAAAAATATAATTTGATTCTAGCTATAGACACAATTTTATATCTAAAAGATTTTATAAGGGTATAATGTTATTTCCTTAATGATTATATGTTGAATTGTAAGTAGAAACCTGTAATGGTATGATTATCACATCCTTAGTCTATATCCCCCTTTGATAGAGTTTTCTTGGAATCTGATTCTGATAAATCTTGTAATTCTCCATATAGTTTAATTTAATTGGATTTTGTCCATGTATTGGCTATCCCTATATTGATCCCATATAAATTTTCGAGGAAGGGAAGTCTCATTTGATATTATGAATCAATATATGATCTTATTTTGGTGTGGGGATGATTATATACTTCCAAAGTAAGATGATTCCATTGTATGAGTATTACTAACTATTCATGGGGGATGTTTATCTCAAACGGTTAGGAAGACACTGAAAATTATTGATATTTCTATTGTCTAGAAATATATTGATGTATTTAAAATTTATATTCTTTGTCTTCTCTTTAATCATGAATTATATTTTTTAAAATAAATCTTACTTAGAACTACAACTATATTAATATCTGTTTATATAATGGCTCTGATTGAGTTCTAGGAATTAATGAATCAAATCTAATAGAATCAGGAAAAGGTATTTTTAAGCCTTAGTGAATCACCATGGGGTGATAATTTTTTTATAATAACAATGATATCTCACTATGTCATTTAATTGATTTTCTAGAACATAAATATATCACTATCAAGAACAAGTATCATCTACCACATATTGATGAATTTTTTTCAACAACATTGATTTCAATACTTTTCTAAGAATAAACTTCATTTTTTATATCATAAATTTAGGGAAAAATATAGATATATTCTAGAAATCCTATCGTATGATCTATGGTTGTTATGATTGTATAATGATTCCATTTGTATTACCAATTCCCCATCACTCATAATGTTTCTATTGGTAAAAATATTTAGATGTTACATTGATAACGTTAAGGTAGTAATTATTGTAGAAATCCATGAAATTATAAAAAAATTAATTTATTAATTATATAGTAATTAAACTTTACACTATGTTCAATAACTTGTGTCCAAAATCTAGTTTTATGGTTAAAAACATTGTTTTTCTTAAAAACACTTAAAACATCTTTTGATGGAGAACCCATATTAAATATATTTTTTTCAATTTTTAAAATTTCTATTTGAAAAAATAAATGTCTTATTTTGAATAGGGACATCAAAATTTAATTTTTTTTTATTTTTCTATTTTTCTGATAAATTTCATATTTTAATGAATAATACAAAATACTGCATTTTAGTTCTAAAATTCTTTTTCGTCTAATTTATCTGTTTTATTATAATATCATATTAGTAGGTTTTGAATTATAATTATATTATTTATTTATTAATCTAATTTATTTAATTTTAATCATTTCACATTGAAAAGGGATATACAAACTATGTGATCTTTTGAACGTTTAATATTAAAAACTCGTTTTCTTTTTCTGTCAATGAGGTTAATTTTTAAATAATATCATCTAATTATGTGTCTTAAATTTTGAAAAATGGAATACATATTTGGAATAATAACGTCAAAATTATTTAAATAGGTCCCTTTTTTGTACATTGTGAATAGTAACAATAGTAATAAATTGTTTTACCATAGTTAAGGGTAAATCAGGTAATTAAATGTAAAAACAGTATTATAAATATTATAAAACTATCATAAAATTTATCTTAATTTTACTGAATGATTTATTTTTGACCAATAAAACCCATGTTCTGAAATTATGGCATTTGTAAACTACTTAGGGTTTTTTATGACATTTATACTATTTTATGTAAAGTAAAGACAAAGATTTCATAATCATGTTTCTCATAACTATAAATTTTATTAATATGGGGTTATATAATTAATATATTCAAAAATATATAATATTTTGAAATATAAAATTATTACTGCTATCATGATATTTTATTTATAATATTTTATTAGTAAAATAGTAAATTAAATTCTGATATAATAATGATGCAGTAGTTGCTTCATTAATCAAAGAATAAAATAAATGATATTATAAATATTAAAATAAATATAATTTGACATATATTATTCTATAAACTGATTTTATGGATTAATGTTACATGTTATTGATGATTTAAAGAATTTATTTTTACTTTTATTAGAAGTTATGATCTTTTAAAAAATTCAAGAAATGAATTGTGTCAAAATTGACACTAATTGTATTTTAAAATATAAATTTTTTTATTAAATGTATTAAAATTTATAAATCCCAAGATCCATCTTATGTGTTTTAATAAGACGTAAAATTTCGTATATGTCTGTTTTATTGGTCATTTGGCATGTTATTTAATTATATTTACCCTCAAATTTTAAATTACTTAATAAAAAGGTAAGAGTTAAAAGGGATAAAACAAAAAGATAAAATTAAATCCATATTAAAATATTATAAAATTTTCAATAGATGATTATATTTAGACCCATACACATATTATTTTTTAATTAAATTAATTTGGAAACATTTTGAGTAGAAACATGACTTATATTAATATAATATTCTGAAGAATTCCAAGAGTGACCCTCCCCTCTCATATAAAATTGCACTACTTCCTGTCATTTTTTTCATAGTTTAAAACCTTTTGGTTCACCCAGGATCTACTTAAATAACATTCTAGGATCTCTCCCCACATTATAGATGTGTTATTTTATTCATAACATCCTACTTAGATGTGTTAAGATGTTAATCAAAGGTGATCATCTGAATAAGAGGTATCACTTTTATATAAGTGTTTCTATTTTATTTCTTCTTCCGCTTCCTTCATATATTATTGAACCATAATGATAAAATAAATAAAATTATCATCAGTATACTTAGATTTTATTCTATTAATATCATCACCTAAATCCATATCCACTTCTATAAAATGGTGAAATAATTAATCTTTCGGGCTTATGTGTGAACTATCACCTCTACAAACCGATATAATTTGTTTTCCATAACCATCTCTTAAGACTGGTCCTAACGATGGAATTAATGTTTATATATCATATTAATGACATATTTATCATTATAAGATAATAATATTTCATTTATGTTCTTGTTTTCCATTCACATAAAAATTATAATGTCGTTCGTGCATACGTGTGAACTATCACCTCCATGAAGCGATTTGATTCGTTTTTAATCACCAAATCACATGGATAATATATAAATTTATATATTAATGATTAAAAATTTATTAATGGTATTATTATAACTCTATAAATATAGAATAATAATTACCTTCTTTCCATAAATATTGATGAAACATGGGAATGTTACTCAAGATTACATAGGGCCTACCATATCCATGATTATAATGTTCTTCATTTTTCATAACCATACATAAATAAATCAATTTAAAATTATAAATAATGTTTAGAAGTTATTACTATTTAATGATTATTATTCTTTAAATAAAGGAATATTTAACACTTTGGTCTATAAACATAATACCAAGTCATCTCAGACTCTTGTACTGAATATCATCTAAACACCCTATGTGAACTTAAATAATTAAGTAATTGTGGTAATATAGTGATAGGTGATATAAAATTAATAATTAACTTTAAAAAGGTTCTCAATAATGTAAATAATTAACTTATTTATATTATTTATGAAGATAAAGAACATACTTGATGAATCGAACTCAAGGTAAGGGACTTCTTCTCAATCACCTTTCATTAATGCATGTTTCTTATGATATACAACACCATCCTCTATGATGTGAATAAGAAAACACATGATTTAAAATTTAATTCAAAGGGTTTTAAAATGAATCATTATGTATATAGTTTTTTACTTTGTATAAAAACAACAAATGAAATGTTTTTTAATGTATACATCAACAATGACTTCTCCGCCATAATAACCATTATTTAATATTTGGATTACTCTACAAGACTTAATGTTTTTAAAAGAAAAATGAATTTATTATTATATTTTTTGGGTATTTTGGTGTTGAAAACGTTTTTTGAAGACGTAATTATTTTTCCTATACATTTAAATGATTACATGTGATTTCAAATGAATTTTTATGAGGGAAATATTGAAAATTTGATATTTTATGTGTTATGATATTATAATGGAACTTTGACATTTAATGGGTGGTTACATGATAATATAATGATGGGTGGTTACATGATAAACCATGGATATGTCGTTACATTATAGCCTCCGATTCTTTGTGTTTGGAAATTGATTGTATGATTATTTCATATTTTTCCAGTGACATGTATGGAAGTCGACCGCAAGGTTATTCCATTTAATTATAGCTATGTACCAAGTTAACTTTATTTATTATATGTGATTGATATGGGTTTTATGGTATTATTAAAATTAAAAAATGTTAATTAATGATTAATGTATTTACTACTTTTTAACAGTGAAAAATATTACTTTATGTTAATGTATTAATGATTTACAAGTTTTCACAAGAGTAAACGTTTTATTTCTTTTTGTATCTCGTACTGAGTTTTTATGCTCATATATAGTTTTAAAAAAATTACACATTATTTATTTTTGAATATATTCAAATATTGGATCAAGTAAAAACTATGACTATTGAAAATTGGAAGATACCATATATCATTTTAAAAAAATTGTTTTATGAAAAAATGGATATTTTTGGAAGTGTTTAGTTTTTATTTATATAGTTTTGTTATGTATTTGTTATAGAATAATTCTCTAAATATAAAGACCTGAAATGAACCTCAATATGAAATATTGTAGGATTCCTAACATAACTCAAGATTATGTAATTTTTATGGTCTTGTCTTTATAGTTGGTATCAGTGGATAATTTTTTTATCTGTGGATGATATGGTAATATTAATAACTTACCTTTGATAGATTTTATATTATGTCCAAGATTAAATTATATCTATTTTTAATGTTACCTTATTTTTTCATCTAATATATTTCTATTTTTAATGGTTTTTTACAGAGGATACAATTTAGTTGTGCTAGGAACGAATCAAGGGGAAAAAACCTTCCAAATAAGTATCCCAAAATAGTATGAATTAATATCGTGTTGTTTGTTACATCAATGGATTAGTTGTCTTAGGAAATAAATGGGGTTGGTGTCCATGAAAGAGATAACCCTAACATATCATAGAGGAAAATAAAGATAGTAGATAATTTAATGATACATCATCCCCTATCATTAAGAGGATAATCTGACCATGTGATAGTTGAGAGATGGATTAAACACTTGAAAATTGATGTCATGGGTTTTTTGGAGCACCAAAAGTTAACTCTTACAATTTATTGTTTTTAAGGTGATGTCGATCAGTGGTGTTGACTGGTTAAAAATATCATAGGAAGTGAAGAGATTAATTCCATGGAATGGGATGGATTTAAGGATATCTTCCTTGAGAAATATTTTCCTAAGCCTATACAACATAGGATGGAAAATAATTTTTTGGAATTGAGACAAAAATAAGATTTAATTTCTGCATATGAAGAAAATTTAACATGTATGGAAAATTGCAAGCCATATTTTATCAGGAATCTTAATATAGAGATATATATATATTTTACTCTGAGTTGAAGCTAATATATAGAGTGGAATTAGCTTATTGTGAGTTCAAAAAATATTCAAAACATTTTTTATGTATAGAGAAGGTATAAATGAATTTTTATGATTATTTTTTGGTCCCATGGAGATGAAAAAGAAGTGATCTAGTTTTCCAGAAATGGGAAATAATTCATCTAAGTTGTTTGGTGTTAAGAAAAATAAATTTCCATCATGTGAGAAGTGTGGTAAAAAGAAACCTTGATAACATGTCTAAAAGTATGGTCATTACTTCTGATGTGGTAATACTTGTCATATTCCTCATGACAATAAGGGAGATGACAAGGAACACAAAGAAAAGTTAGTGTTAATATGTTTTAGTTGCAACAAGTTAAGGAATTATACCAATGTATGTCCAATGTTTACCCAGGGTGGAAATTTTCAATATCAAATGTATAAGGGCATGGAAAAATATTTTTCTACTACTTTTGTTCATGTGGGGCTATAAAATTAATTGGTCATAGGTATGTTATGGTTTTTTTTCAAAATGTGTCGATACTCTATTTCACTCTATATCTTCACATTCTATCATTCCTGAGATATTTTCATGTAAATTTTAAATATCACATCATGAATGTGATATAGAACTTTTGGTTAAAAATTAACATTGAAGAATTAAAGAAACAATGATTTGTAGAAAAATTCCAATTGTCATTGGTCAGATGGTATTTTCTAGAAATCTTGTGGAACATACCATAGTAGAGTTTGTTATCATTTTTTGTATGGATTAGGTTATAGTATATCATTCTAAAAGATATTTCAAATCAAAGAATTTTCTATTCAATAATTTCATACCTTTTATAACATAACATGAAGCTAAGGGATTGATTAAATATGGCCATTAATGTTATCTTGCTCATGTTATCCAAAGGGAAGGAACATGTTTTATTTGTAACATTCTAGTATTGAATGTTTTTATGGATTTTTTCAGATGAATTTCCTGGTGTTGTTCCTGATTAGGGGTTTGAATTTAATATTGATTTAGTTACAAAAGCAATACTATTTCTAAAACCCCTTATCAAATAAATACAGTAAAATTATTATAATTGAGAAAAACATTTGAATGAATTTCTTGATATAGGTTTCATCCGACCTTTCACTTCAATATGGGGTTCTCATTTTTTATTTGTGAAAAATAAGGATGGTTACATGAGACATTATATTCGTTATAGATCCTTCAATAATATCACTATTATGAAGAAATATCCTCTACCACAAATCAATTATTTGTTTGATCAGCTCCATGGGGATCAGTAATTAATGAAGTTTGATTTGAGGTTTGGGTACCACCAGCTGAAGGGGAAAGAGGATGAAATTCAAAAGATATAATTCTAAACTAGATATAGAAATTATTAGTTTATATTTATTTCCATTAGGTTATCTAATATAACTGGTGTATTTATGAATCTCATGAATAGATTCTTTCATCAGTTTTGGGATCATTTAGTGACTATGATTATAGATGATATTTTTGTATATTCTAAAAGCTATGAAGAACATTAAAGTCACATAAGGATTATTATGAAAGACATAAATGAAAATAAACGATATCGATATTATAGTAAGATTCAATTTTGGTTGAAAAAAAATTCATTCCTTAGGTATATAGTTTCTAAATATGGAATAACTATTGACCCTTCAAAAACAAATGTTATTTATGAGTTCCCAGTACTTAACAATGTCAAAAAAATTTGTAGTTTTCATAGATTAGTGGGTTACTACTGATAGATTTTTTAAAACATTACTTAGTTTTCTATCCCACTTATAATGTTAACATGCAATGGAGTTATGTTATTCTCGTCAAAAAAATTTGATAATTGTTATATTAAATTTATAGTAAGATTGGTAAATTATCCATTTTTCCCTACCTTACAGAAATAGTGAAATTTCTATTTACACAGATTCTTCATTGAAATAACATGGTTGTGTCCCAATAAAGAATGATCATGAAATTTCTTATGATTCATGTTAGTAGAATCGTCATGAGTTAAATTACTGTACACATGATTTGGAATTATTTTTTTTCTTTTTTCAATAAAAATTTGGAGGCATAATCTTTATTGTGTAAAGTGTGATATATATAATAATCATAAAAGTTTGAAGTATATATTCACCTAGAATAAATTTAATATGAGACAAAGAAGTTGGTATGAACTAATCAGTGATTATTATTTCATGATTCATTACCATCCTAGGAAAGAAAACAATGTGGATTATGAATTGTCCTAGAAAAGTAATTCTACATTAACCATGATGTGTTTGGAACGTGACCCTTTGACTAATGAATTGTTGAATTTAGGATTAGAAGTTGTTGGTGTAGAAAATTCCACAGTTTTGTTTCAGGTGTCAGTGGAATTGTCTCTTTCAAGAAGAATTAAGAATGTGAAGAAGGAAGATAATGAGTTGTAGAAAAGGGTAGAATTGAATAAAATGTTTTGTTTACTAAATTTAACATTGATAAAGATTTTTATTTTATATTTAGGAAGAGATTATGTTTTCCTTGTGATTCATAGTTATAGAACGTGTTGTTATGTGAAGCTTAACGTTTTTTGTTTTCAGTTCATACAGGAAGTACTAATATGTAAATAGACCTTTGAAAGTATTATATGTGGCATGGACTGAAAATATATATTTCTTACATTAATGTGAGATTCCTGACTTGTCAACTAGTTAAATTATAGTAGAATTTACTAAATGTGATGCTTTAGTCTTTTCCAGTGCTAGAGTGGAAATGTGAAAATATATATATATGGACTTCATAGTGGGATTAATGAAGACTTATAGAGGTAACAATGAGATCTATGTAATTATTGATCGATTCAATAAATCTACTCATTTTATTCATATTCATGACCCTTTTTATCCAGAATAACATTATTGGGTGTATATTAAAGAGATAATTAGGATAAATGGATTTATCCTCTCCATTTTATCAGATCATGATCCCAACTTCACTTCTTTCTACAGAAAATCATTGATATTTCTTTGGGTCTTGAATTAAATTTCATTTCAGATTTTCATCCTCAATCAGATGGGAAGTCACAATGAACAATTCAGACATTGGAGGATATTCTATTTTTGTGTTCAATGGATTACCAAGTATGTTGGGGTCAACAAATTTCATTGTTCAAATTTTCTTATAATGATAGTTTTCATTCCAGTATACAGAGGGAATAATTAAAGGCATTGTAATGAATGTGGTGTTGAATTGATGATTTTTTGGATGATTTTTTTAATATAAAGTTGACGGGACCACAATTGGTGGGTGAAATTATAGATATTTTTAATTTTATTCAGAGACACATGAGGACCATATAGAGTAGGTAGAAATGTTATACAGATGAATGGAGGAATGATCTAACTTTTTAGGTATGTTGTCATATCTTTCTCAAATTTTCTCCATGGAAAAGTGTGATGTATTTTTGAAAGAATGGGAAGCTGAGTCCAAGGATCATTGGACCCTATAAAATATTCTATAAGGTTAGATTAATTTCATATAGAGTGGATTTACCTCCGATTTTTTCATAGATACAAAATTGTTTCATTTTTTAATATTAAGAATGTATATACTGGATCCATCTCATGTTTTGAGTCTAGAAGTAGTTTAGTTAGAAGAGAACCTATATTATGAGGAACAAATAGTCCATATTCTTGACCATAGAGATAAATTGTTTCAGAATAAGATTATTCATCATGTTATGGTTTTTTGAAAAAAAAATTGGTCAAAGAGGAAACATGGGAATATGAATAGTCTGTGGGGAAAAATACCCCACTTTTTTTATTATTGAATAAAATTGAAAGGATGTAATTTCCAAAAGAGGGAAAGAATGTAAAAACATAGATAATGATAAAATAAGGCATATTCAATTATTAATTATATTTTAATTAAAAATTACGCTATATTCAATAACATATATTATAATAATAGTTTTAAAGATCAAAAACATATTTTTTCTAAAAAACTCTTTTACCCCCGTTTGATGGAGAACCAATTATAAACATGTTTATTGACAATTTTATAACTTATATTTTAATAAATAAACTTTTTATTTTGATTCGGGATGTAAAAATTCACTTTGGTTGAATTTTTGGTATTTTTCCAATAACTTTTTTATTTTAATGAATAGTGAAAAATTAATTATTTTAATTTAAAACTAGGGTTTCATATAATTAATTTATATTGATAGATTATCTTTTTAGTTCTTTTAAATGTATAATTAGAATAATTTTTTATCATTTAAACCTATTTATGTAATTGGAATCAACTTTACATTAAAATTTTAAATAAAAACTATGTGAACTTTTGAACGTTTTACATTAAAAAATTGTTTTATTATTCCATTAGAGGGATTAATTTTTAATTATCTTCTGTGAATTATATGTTTTTAATTTAAAAAAATTGATTCCATTCGTGTAATCATAAGCCAAAAATTATCTAAATATGTCCCTTTTAATTTTGTACATTAGGAATAGTAACTAAAGTTATAAATATTATTAGCACGGTTAAGGGTAAATCAAGTAATTAAAGGTAAAAATAATATTATAAAACTACCCTCTAATTCTTTTGAATTATTTCTTCTAATCCATGACAAAATTTTGGTAGAATTTGTGGACTCTGGAATCCACTTGTGTGTGTATGTGACATTTATGATATTTTATTTAAAGTAAAGACAAAGATATCATAATCATGTCTCTCATAACTATAAAAATTTAAATATGGGGTTATATTAATGATATATAAAACTATAAATATTATTTATAAATCTAAAATTATTACATAAATCAAGGTATTTTATTTAGAATTATTATAAAATAATTAATTAATTTACATAGTGATACAACGATGATGCAATAATTTCTTCATTAATGGAAGAATCAAATAAATAATATTATAAATATTAAAATATAAATAATTTAACATAATTCATTCCATCAATCAATTTTATGGAAAAATTTATAATTTTAGTTATATTTTCAAATATTTTTATTGGCTATATCATGAAGTTATGATTTTTTTAAAAATTCATGAAATAAATAGTGTAATGTGACATTAATGATTTTTTAAAATATAAAATATTTTATTACCTATTATAAAATTACTAAAAATACATTATTTGGAAAAACAATATTAGAATAGGTACTTAAATTTAATAATAAATTATTTTATTGGTCATTTATAAATTTATGGTCATTATAATGTCCCAAAAATTTTAAATTACTTTATAAAATTGTAAGAGTTAAAATGGATAAAACAAAAAAATAAGGATTGAAAAAATATTCAAAACTATTATATTTTTCATTAAATGATTAGATATATAACCATACTCATCCTATATTATAACTAAATAAATTTTTACCCATTAGGAATATAAAATTAATTTATGTTAAATTAATATTTTGAAGAATTCCAAGTGTGCGCCTCCCCTGTCTTATAAAAGGACACTACTTCCTATCATTTTTTCATAATAAAACACCATTTTGGTTTAGAAAATAGCTACCTAAAACCATTTCTATAATACCTAAACATATTATTGAGGCCATTTTTTTCCTAACACCCTCTATAGAGGTGTTATGGTTTTAATCAATGGTGATCATCTGAAGAAGATATATCTTTTTTATTTAGATTTTTCTATTTTATTTCTTCTCCCACATCATTCAAATATTCTTAAAAAAATGATAATATAATAACTAAAAGTATCCTAAATGATATGGTATTTTATTATGATAATGTAATCACTTTAATCCTTCTAATCTTCCATTAGATGGGGAAAAGTTAATTGTTTATGCGTACGTGTGGACTATCACGTCCACAGACCAATAAAATTTTGTTTCCATAACCATCTCTCAATATTCGTTACAATGAGAAATTAATGTTTATATGGGATATTAATAAAGTTTTTATAATTATTAAAGATTAATGTATCAATTATGTTCTTATTTTCCATGCACATAAATTTTATAATGTCGTTTATATGTACATATGATCTATCACAACTAAGAAGAAATATGATTCGATTTTAATCACCACATCACTTGGATATTATATATAATTATATTTTAATGATTAATATGATATTAATTATTTTATGATAATTTTATAAATATAAAATAATATTTACCTTATTTCCATAATTATCAATGAAAAATGGGAACGTTACTTATTCGTATGTACGACATACCATCTCCAGGATTATACCATTGTTCATTTTTCATAAACATATATAAATTGATAAATTTAAAAGTATAATTAATGTTTATAAGTTATTATTATTTAATCAATATTTTCTGGATATGATGGACTAATGAACATTTTTTTCTATAAACATCATACAAAGTCATTATGGATTCATGTATCGAATATCATCAAATCATCTGATGTGAACATAAATAATTAACTAATTCTTATAATATGTTGATATGTGATATAAAAATAATAATAAACTTCAAAAAGGTTATAAATAAATTAAATAATGAACTTATGTTTATTATTCTATAAGATAAAGAACATACTCGATGAATCATAATCGAGGTAAGGGACTTCATCTCAATGTCCTTTCATTAAGGAATATTTTTGATGTTATATACCACCTTATTTTATGAGGAGTGTAAGAAACCACTTAACTTTTAATTTCATTAAAAAGTTTCCAAATGAATCTTTATCTATGGAGTTTTTGATTTTGTATACAAATTACAAATGGAATTTTTTTAATGAATACAATAACTACGACTTCTCTACCAAAATGAAAAAAATAGATTTAGATTCATTTACAAGCCTTGATGTTTATAAAATAAAAATAAATATATTATACCATTTTGTAGTTATTTTACTGTTTAAAAATATTTTGGAAATGGATTTATTATTTCAATACCTTGAAATGATTACTTGAAATTGAAAGTAAAATTTTATGATTTCAATTTTCAAAATTATAATCTTTTATTTCTTGTGATTTTATAATAGTACTTAGACATTTTAAGGGTGGTTTCATGATAAACCAATTATGGGTTGTTCTGTGATAACCCAATAATGGGTGGTTACGTTATAACCTAAAATGCATTGGGTATAGAAGTCAACTGTATGGTTATTCCATTTTATAAGAGTGACATGTATGGAAGTCGACCACATGGTTTTTCCATTTAAGTATAGTTATATCCCAATATACCTTTATGTTTTATGTAGGATTGATATGGTTTTTACGGAAATTTTATGATTAAAAAATTATAAGCAATGAGGAATGTATTTACTACTTCTTAAATGTTAATAATATTACAATATGATCAATTATTCATGGTTTACATGTTTTCACATGACTAATAGTTTTACTTCTTTGTGTATCCCTTACTGAGATTTTTATGCTCATAACATGTTTTAAAATGTTTTACATGAGATTCAAGGGAGAGTTGATACAAGGATGGGATCATGAAAAAATGTGGGTATTGAACTTGATAAGGAACAATATTTCATTTAAAAAAAATAGTGAAAAATATGGATACTATTTTGAAGTGTCCACTATGTATTTCTATGGTTTTTTATGTGTATCTTATGACTTGATTCTCTAAATATCTAAACCTAAAAAATATCCACAATGTGGAATAATGTAAAATTTTTGACTTAACTCAAGAATATGTAATGTTTAAGGTCAGAACCTTATAGTTATAAATTGCATTCTTATATATTCCAATATAAAAGAAGATCTTAAAGGTAATTTGAAGATTGTGATGAAGACCCTATGTAAAGATATGTTTTAATCCAAATTCATCAAGTTTTAATTCTGATTACCAAATATTTCACTATTTTGTTTGATAATATCAAAAGATTGTATGTCAATTGATCCTTCAAAGGCAAAATTCTTTGAGAAATGGACCTAAACAACCACATTGACCAAGATTCATAGATTTTATAGGTTGTCTAGATACCATCAAGGATTTTTAAGGTATTAAGAATAGCTATCTACACCAATATACATGGTGACTCAAAATAGACCAAATTTCTTTTCGACAAAATAATGAGAGGAAAATTTCAATGATATGAGAGGAACATTAATTAAAAAACCTATACAAACACTACCATAAAGTGGAGAATAGTTTGTAATCTATAGTGATGGATCAAAAAATTGAACAGGATGAGTCATCTAGTATAATTATATGGTTATATATTATACCTAATACATGTTTAAAATTCATGAGAAAAACCCAACACATGACTTATAGTTGGTAGCTATATTTTTTGTATTGAAAATATTGAAAAACTATCATTATGGAGAAATATGTGATGTTAATACTGATATTAAAATATTAAATTATATATTAACATATAATAGGTCAAAAATAATCCAAATGAGATGGTTTCGGTTGATTAAATTTTATTATTACTCAATTCATTACCACCATAGGGATGCAAACATGGAAGATGATGATTTGAGTCAAAACCCCCGTGACAGTTTTTCTATGAAGATAATTGAATGAGATCTAGTACTTATGGATTTTCATAATATGGATCATGAAATCATCTTGAAATTTTATATATCATATATTTCCGAACATAAATTTGAACCATCCATGTATGTATTGATTAAATTGGTGTAGAGAGAGTATGTTGAACTATAGAAGAAGAAGATAAAGGTTCCTGAGTTAGACATTTATTGTAATGAAATGATAAGGTTTTGTAACCCAATATATGTCATATAAATAATTAACATCAGGAAGGTTCCCCTGTAAAAATATCATACCTCATCATTCTTTATTCTTCATGGATATATACAAATTTATATAGATATTAAATATTATCTCTTGAAGGATAATATGAAAAATTGACACCTGAGATTATGTATCTCGATTCTTAGTATATAAGAAAGTTAAGAATGATAAATTAAATTATAAGGGGTTATTATACCCATTACACATACTCAAACATATATGGTAAAAAATTAGCATCTATTTAATCATTGAACTTCCTGAAACATTTTAATGGAACAACACTATTTTTGTTACAGTCAATAACTATTTGATATTAGCACATTCTATTTCTTTCAAGGAATATTTCTCACTTGATAATGTTTCCATGATATATATATATTTATGTGGTAAGTTGTAATGTAATAAAAAATTCTATTATATTTGATAAGGATCTGAGGTTTACCTCAATTTTTATGAGAATTCTTTAGCACGTTTTGAAAAGAGATTCAAACATTAGGATTAAAAATCATCTAAAAAATTATGTACAGTAAGAGTGTATGATTAAAACTGTAGAATATATTCTGACAACAAGTTCAATATATTTAAAATGTAATTTGTACCAACTCCTTTAATTGTTTATGTTTTCATACAATAATATATTTTAATCAAGAATTAAGATGCATCCTTATAAATCCACTTATGAAAAAATTTACAGAACTCAAATTACAATTTATAAATTTAGTGAGAGAAATCTATTGGAATTTAGGATAGCTGAGGTAATAGTACAGAATTGTATATCCATTAATGTGAACATCAATGAAGCTTATAAATGATAAAAAAGTTATGTTTCATATCATGAGTGAAATCTAGATTTCATAGTTAGTGATAATGTCTTCTTATAAATATAAACATAGAAGAAGGTTATGATATTTGAAAATAGAGGAATCCAATGAACTATATATATCAGTCCCTTTTAAATTCATAATATTAATGGGATTGGTGATTATATTTTAGTGAATCAACCCAATCTCTCTCATGATCACATTGTTTTCCATGAATATCTCATAAGGGGTTACATACCTAATCTTTTATATATAATGAACTCTTAGGTGGTACCACTAGATCATGATATCTATTGTGTGGAAAATGATAGATATTCTGGAGAGAAAAATTGTTTTTTTTCTAAAATAATATAACTAATATTTTAATTTTTTTAATTAAACCATAAATTTAATGAAGCCCTGTGAGAACCCAAGGATAAGCTGAGGAAAATGTATCCTCAAATACTTGTATTAGTGTGATAGAATTTTGTAGGAATTTTTTTATAATTTGGGTATAATTTAACACCCTGACATTTTATGATATAATTATCATTAAAAAACTTGAATTATTTGATGGGTTTTCTTTATACACAATATAGAATTTAAACAAACCATGATATACTATTGATTTATTATTATATGAATGGTTTGAATAGTCATGAGATTTGTGGGTATGAATAAGAAAATATAAATTATGAAACATTATTTTTTACAAATGTAAAAAATTGACTCATTTATTATAAATTGGTTTGAAAAGAAAACAAAATTATTTTGAGGTTAAAGGAGTTATTATTCAAAAAAATGTTTTTTAATGCGAAATATGTATTTTCACAATAAATTAAATAAATCACCAATGTTAGATGATTTTATTTAAATGTATAAAACACATATTCAGTAAAATATTTAAACATTTATATAATTGTTTTTACATGTCACTAAATTAAGGTAAACATAGTTTTAGGCTGAAAATTAATTTATCAATAAAAGGTTTTCCTTCCATTTTGTGAACATATTTTAAAATTAATTTCTTCCACATAGTTAAACATAATTTTATTTATATGATTAAATAATTAGAATAATAATAAATAATATGATTTTATTGGTTCAACTTAATTTTAATCCATAATAAAAATAACGAAAATTAAAACTTGGTTACCATGGTCGGGATAAAAAATGGTTTTCTATGGGTTAATCATAGAGATTAGGGGAAAATCCAAAAAAACATGCCTAAATTTTATTGGTTGAAGAGTTTTCAACATTATATTATCCTTCCATGAAATAATTTTCTTTTTATAGCTTCATTTATAAGAAACTCACTTTATATTATATTAATATTTTATTTATTCCCTTACCACTTAAACTTGTCTAAATTTTATCGGTTGAAGAGTTTTAAACATTATATTATATTAACAAAAATTAATTGTTCATTTAGATCCTCATTAACATTAAAATGACTCTATATTATTTAAATATTTTATTTATTTCCATGTGTATCACTCCCCTCACTTATAAAAATAGAAACCTCCCCTCATTCATTATTTAGAAACATTGACCACTTTCCCATAGAAAATCACTATAAAAACACCTTAATATATTGAATATATTCATTATTGAGATCTTGATCATTCATTGAGACCATTATATAAAGGATTAAACTATAATACAAAAGAATCCCCAAAAATAATATGAGGTTTAAAAGTATATAAAGAAATACAATATGTGAGGTAAGGGTTTATATTACAGTCTAATATCTTTCCACGATTTTCTATAATGAATTTCTACTTGAATATATTATTAGGATATTACCTTTAAAAAACATATATTTTCATATCCTTTGGTTAATCATATAGTTTTCAAGTACTGTTACATTCTTCCTATATTTTCTAACTAAGTTGATCGAGGAAGTGTCTTTTTATGAACATTCAACCTTATTTCCTATTTTGTTATTGAAATTGTTTTTCCATGCCAACGGACTTCAAAAACAATTATAGAGGTTTTTATTATACATGGTATTTTTTCATTACCTTTTCTTTATTTAAAAAGTATTAAATGTAATATTTTTAATTATTGGTTTTCCAAACAATTCATTTGGACCTTTTCAAAATAGTGAAGAGATTTTTCTATTTTAATATATATAGTAAGAATATATTTTCCATCCCTCATTGTTGCATCTAATATCTATGGAATGTAATAATAGAGGGTATTTTAGTAGTCCTTTTAAAATTTAAAACTTAATTATAAATATATCAAATTATTGTCAAAAATAAATGAATATAATTGTGGTTTTCAAATAGTTAGGAAGTGGAATAAAAATAAAATCAAAGAACACCATGATTTCTATAGTAATCAGAAAAATTTACATCCAAATACACTCTCTAATCCCCTATAATTTAGTGAGATAGATGGTTCCCACCTAAATAGATATTAAAAAAAATTCTTTTACAGGTTCATACATCAATGAAGTCTATTATAAATAATAGACTAGACATTACCTACATTTTCTTGGAATAGTAAGAACCCAAGATTTTACAATATTTGCTCTAACCTACTAGTATATAATTGGTGTATATAAAACCTACTGAACATACCTTTGGTTTAGGTTCTCATAACTAATCACTAACTTTTTATGAAGGTATAACCATGGGTGGAACTTTTAATTTTAGACACTTCTATAAAAATAATAAAAACTAACTAATAATTATCAATACATGTCAAAGAAGAAATGATAGTTTAGAATAGTGGTCTTTTCCCCCTATAGAAATTATAAAAGATAATGTAATGTTTATAATCTTTAAATGCTTTAGGAAATCAATATAATTAAAATGGTGTGCCTCTTTGATTCAGGTATTCTATAAATCATCTTTCTTCATCATTTCTCTTGTATTGATTTCTGTAGATTTTATAGGCCTGACCATGATGAATATAATTCTTCAAAATAAAGACATCATATATTATTAAAATGGGTGTTTTCTAACTCTTTATTCTTAATTTAAAATCAATGGTTATAAATTAAATTGAAATATATTACAAGTGAAGTATCACGCTCAATGTGACAACCCCCACTCTGGTGGTCCGGAGACGGTGCCTTAATTTTTTACATTGGCATAGGTACAAAGGGTTAAATAATAAATGAATTATTATTTTAGTATTTCTTGATAACTATATAAAAATATCATACCAATTTAACATAGGTATATAAAATAAAAATCATATGATGGTAAAACTTTTGGTATCCCTGAAATATTTCAAGGAATTATTCGTTATATTATGGGAAAGGAAACAATTTAAGGCTGAGATCAAATGCTCAGTAAGGGTTATGTAAAATATAATTTTTCCTGAAAAAATTAAATTTATCAACAGGGGAAGGTGAATAAATAAACACATATGACATTTAAATAAATATATAAGTTATAACCAATGTAGTAATGTATGTAATGGAAAAAATCATTTTTATCAATAAATAAGAATGAAATTTTTCAAGAGACAATATCATAGAAAAACTCTCATGGATGATAATAATAACTAACTTCTAAAAGAAAGAAATATTTATTTATTTAACATCATGCGTCCCTAGAACATGATACATTTACCATCAGGATCAAATCTCAAGACCTTTTAAAACTATTGGGTAAAAACCCATCTAACTTGGCCAAGTAATTCATCACCTTAGACATTTGATGCATTGAGTGGATATCCATACTTATTCCCCACCCATATATTACATTTACAAAGTATTCCACATATATTAAATAGTCTAATTAATTCATAAACAACTTTATTTATCATCATGTATTAATATTGAGTATAAGATACACATTTATCAATATTTCCCCAGTCAATCAAATAACTTTCATAGAGTAAAATTGTATATGAAAAATAGAATATGGTTTACAAAATAATGAAATCAGTTAGAAAATAATATTTATATTAAATTTAAATGTAATTTAAAAATATATTTTATTACAATTATTTTTTTATTTCAAAACAATGGTAACAATCACAAAAGAATGTGAGATTGTACAATAACTTTTACCGATTGTTAATTTTCATGTCAAGTCCCCTTGGATAAAATAATTGAAATCAAAATCTAAAATACCATGAATTTAAAATTAATCAGAATATTACATGTCAAATGGTTGGTATATACACCTCATAAAAGTATATTGGCATATAATAACAAATAAGCCTCAATGGAATGTAAATTGAGATGAAATCCCTTACCTCATGTTTCTTTTTGGTTGAACACAACTTAACATCATGTATAGTGGTTTTAAACATCATATTAACTTAAACCATATCCATATTTATATTAATAATATCATTTATGATCCTTTTAAAACATTTTATCACTCGTTCATTAATAATAATTCACTATTATTATTGTTTTGTGTGTTAATTTCCTTATTTTCTCACTCATCCATTCTCATGAATGCTACGATTATTGTGAATATTATATAGTTTTATCATATAGAGAACAATACACATCAAATAATTATCATATTTATGCACCAATTACTCTTTTAATACCAATCATGAAATATTTTTAAGGAAATAAAGTATGTTACAATCATGGAGACGGATGGTCGTGCATAAGCATGGGTAATGTTTCCATTTCCCAATAATCAATGTGGAAAGAAGTTTGGTAATATAAGATCATTACATAGTGAAAATAATATCACATATAAAATATGAGTTCCTTGTATATAATTATTTATATCATTAATTTAATTTTTTGATGAAAATTGATTCACATCATTTTATGAAGGCGGTAGTCCACATTTACACAAATTAAATTATCATATTTCATTGAGTGAAAAGATGAGAAAGAAGATTATATATATAAAATAATTTAAAATTTAAAATTATTTAATTAATATAATATTTATTTCATATATATCACACATTATTTTTATCTTTATCCTTATCACCTTTCATGTAAAGTGTTAGTGAAAGATGAAGACCCTCGCTACGTGAGGTGGTAGTTCGTCATACACACGACAACTTTATCATATCTCTTACAGAATGAAATATAAAAAATGTAAATATTTTATAATTAATAATTAGTTATAATTATTTTATAAATATCACATATATATTTTATATCCATTGACATACCCAACTGTGAGAGGTGTAAATGGAAAAACGAGTGACATCAGTTTGGGAGGCATGTAGTAGTTTTCCTTACACACAAATGATGATTTCATAACCCATTTGATTGAAGTTGGTTATTTTTTGTCATGATTTGAAAATATAAATATATTAGTATATGGAATCAATTTTTTTATTATATCATCATGGTTTAAACATAATTAATGGATGTAGAGTAAGAAATAAAATAACTCTTTGAAAAAAATTACCTCTTCTTCAGGTATCTTCCATAGGTTTGCAACGAAGCCATCATAAGATGGATTTATACAAAAAATAAGGCATTGGGTAGCTATTTTAGGAACAAAATTTTTTTATAGAGTGAAGAAGAGATGAGAGTGGTGGCCTTTTATATGAGAGGTGAGTGGAACAGTTGTCATTTTTTATAAAGAATGATCATACACAAATTTTTTATGTAAAAAAGATCCAATAATGAACCATTATTTATAATATAATGGATAAGGTCTAAATATTTCCATAAAATAGATTTTATCAAAAAACATTATGTTATTTTAACTCTTATATGTTTAGTTTAACCTCTAGTAAATCAATTTTTAGTTTAACTGTGGTAATTAATTTTTAATTATTTAGATTTTTATTTAGGTAAAAAATTATGTGGAACTTATTAGATAATATAAATTATTATTATTAAAAATACGGAATGTATGTTTCTCAATTAAATTCACATAATTGGAAAATTATAATTTAAAACTATTCATGTTAACATGACAAGATAGAGGTTTTTTAAATAAAATACAATATAAAAATTATTAAAATTAACAAAATTATATTAAATGATAAAAATTGAACTAATTTTACATTAAACCGAATAAAAATATAATTTAACATTATAAATTTCTTAAATAAAAAGGTTTTTTAAATAAAATTTAGTACTGTTCACTATTAATAATAAAATGGAACGTTTAAGAAAAAATCCTAAAAATTGAGACAAATTTTATTTTGTTGTTATGAATTTAAAAAATTAGTTTATTTTTCAAATGAATTTTCTAATATTTTTATTGATTAATTTTAAATTATGTTTGTAAAACATTACAAAATCATCCTTTAGAAAAAATCCACTTTTAAGAAAACATTTCCTTCTCTTTTAAATGATTATTATCATCTTTATAATAAATAGGTAACAAAAATTATCAAAATTATTTAGAACTATTCATACCAAAAAACACAATCATTTTGTTATAATGGTCATGTTTTAATAGTATTTTTATAATTTTTTTCATTTACAACAGGTGTTGCATGCATCGCAAGCTATTAGTGAAATTAAATTCTTTATAAATGAAATATATTTTAATGTTTTGAGATATTAAATTATCATATCCTAAAAAAATTTCATCCTATAAATTTTTCTGATATTCCTTTCAAAAAAATGCAGGTTCGTTCTTCTTCATAATTTCCTTGAGTTCCTATATTGCTTCCTCAATTTTTTGATTTCTCTAATGTACATTTACCATATATATCGTCTAATTACTCAATAATATCTCTCTAGTATTGATAATATGGTATTTTTCTTCATATTATGATAGAACAAGTTCTCATTCTATTTCATCAGATTTGAGAACATGCCTTGTGTATTTATTTTACATCTTTAACAATGACATATGGAACACATTATGTACTTCTGAGAGATTTGGTAGAATTCTCATTTGATAATAAATAACACCTATTAAATAAATAATTTTAAGTGGGATGATGTACATGGGTCTCATTTTACCTTTTACCAAACCTTATCACCCCTTCCCTAGAGATACATTCAAGAAAACATGATCTCCCACTTAGAAGTCCAAATTTTTACTCCAATTATCAGCATAATTTTTTTACCACTTTATGCTTCTTTGATGTGAGCCTAAATACCATTTACCTTTGTTGTTTTCTCATCAATAAGATCTAGGCCTACAAGTTCCCTTTCACCCACTTCATCCAAACAAGTTAAAGTATGACAACATTTTTATATAATGTTTCATACGACGATATTTGAATACTTGAATTGAAATTATTGTTGTTGGAAAATTATAAAAAAAGGTAAATACTGGTCCCACATAACATGAAATTCAAGTGATCATGACCTCAACATGTCTTCCATTATGTAAAATGTCCTTTTAGACTATCCATCAATTTTGGGATAGTAGAAAGTGCTAAAACCATGCTCAGTATCAATATAATTTTGAATATTCTTCCAGAATTTTTATGAAAAACGGGGATCATAATTACACACAATTTAAAGAGGTGTTCCATAAGGTTTCATAACTTCATTAATATAAAGAATTATGAGTCTCTATAGAGGTAAATCATTTCTTATAGCTAGGAAATATGCATATTTTTTCATGTGATCAACGATAACCCATATGGAATTATTCATTTTATGATTCCTTCATGGTCCTTTGAAAAATTACATAGTAATTTCATTCCATTTCTATAATGGAATATAAAGAGGTTACAGAACTCTACTAGGATGTTTTCTCATAGAATTAACTTTTTGAAAATCCATAAATCTATATTCATATTTAACAATTTATTGTTTCATGTTATACCTGAAAAAAATTTCACTCAAATACCTATACATATTTGTGCTAATAGGGTGGATAGATAATTTTGATTTATAAATGTAATCCAAAAATTACATTTTCATATCTGGTATAGATGGAACACATAATCTCGTACCAATTTTTTAGAACACCACATTCAAAAATGAAGGTCGTAATGTCCATTTATTTAGACCATTGCTTATCTTCTTGAATTTTACATCATCATATTGAGAACATTTTACCTTTTATATTAAATATGGATTGAAAATCCTTCGAGAAATGTGTTATTTCTGCACTTAATTAATAATTCTTAGATCCATATTTACTAGATCAATAAAAATAAGATCCATCTTAATCCTCATTTGGGTTACATTTCCCTAATTTTTCCTAATCAATGAATCCACTACCATATTCTATATTTCTAGGTGGTAGTGTATTAAGAGTTCATAATCCTTGAGTTTGTTTCCATATCCATTTCCTCCTGTTAATTTAATTCTATTAAAAGATGTATTTTAGGATTTTATTATTCATGCTTATCTCAGATATTTCACCATAGAGATAATGTCTCTATATATTTATAATAATTATTAAAGCATCCAACTCAATATCATGGGTTGGACAATTTTATTCTTGATTTTTAAATTTCCTCAATTCATATAGTATAACCTTATTATTTTTCATTAGGACACAACCAATTCCCTTCTTCGATGCTTTATTATATATCACAAACCCATCATTTCAAAATGTTGGAGTATAAATCAGAACATTGGCCAATATTCACTTTAGATCATATAATGTTCTTCACATTATATTGTCCAAAACAATTTAACCCCTTTACATGAAATCGTGGTTAACGGGTCATCAAATCTTGAAGAATTATGAATTATCTACTGATAGTAGCCTACCAAACTAATGAAACTTTGTACCTAAATTATTTTCATTGGTATATTATATTCTCTGACATCCTTATTCATTTCAAGATCAATTAGGATTCCATCCTTGTAAAAATATTTTCTAGGAAAAGAAACTTCCTAAATTCATAAATCACAGTTTATAAATTTTCCATATAACCCATTCATTTTAAGAGTCTCAAGAATAATCTGCAAATGATTCTACTGGTCTTAAAAGAATTTAGAATACTCTATAATAAGATCAATTAATACAAATACCAAATCATTAAGATAATCCTTAAATACTTTTTTCATTAGATCAAAAATATAGATGTTGCATTAGTCAATCCAAATGGATATACTATAAACTTATACATTCTATACCTCATTCAAAAAGTAGTATTGATAATGTATTTCTTATTTACTTGCAATTTATGATACACAGAACAAAGGTAAATCTGTTAAAAACAATAGGATTTGTGAAGTAGATCAAATAACTAATCAATGAGAGGATGATGATACTTTTTCATTATCCTAATAGCATTTATTTCCCTATAATTGATGCAAATCCTCATGGATATATCATTCTTCTTAATGAAATGAATATGGACTTCGCATGCTGAAACACTATGGTAAATAAATCCCTTATCACCCAACTCATATAGTTTCTTCTTCAACACCAAAAATTACACAATGTTCATTATATATGTATTATTTTATATTGTTCTTGCATTAGGGATTAAATCATTGGAAAACTCAACATCATGCTCTGAGGGATGTCCCAACATATCTTTGGGAAACACATCAATGTATTCATATAAAATAGGTTTATCCTTAATTTGAATATTACCTTATCCATACCATTATTTGGTTTTCACTTGTTCCCCATGGATCTCATTTATTATAACAACTAGGGGTGGATCTAGATGTGACATAGATAGTGAAGTCTCTTATGTAAAGGTAATGAAATCTATATCATCCTCATATATCATAATTACCTTATTATTGTAATAAATTTTTGCATCATATTTCGAAATCCATGCCATATAATGAATTATAACAAATTCATCCATAGTTATGATAATAAGTGGTGCAATTAAATCATTTTTATGTATTATATTAGGGACTTCCTGACACATATTCATTGCAGGGAGAATTCCTATTGAATTTTTATCTGATAACTCCCTTATCAAATTAAAAAGTAAATTTATAATCTTCATAGGATACTGGGTGGATATAAAAGAGTGTGAGGATCCAGAATCTAATAAATCATTAGCTAAATTTTCATATTTTATTAATGTACCTTACACCATATCATTGGGTACTTCCATGTTAGATGTAGTGATTGAAAAATCATGTCCTTCACCCATTGGCCTCTTCTATGGAAGATTCTCGTAACGTTTGGGGAATTTTTTACATACTTCACCATCTCCATGTAGTTGAAACACTGAATATCGGTTTTTTCATTCTTCTATCTCCATTATTTAATCTGATTACCATTTTCTCCAAACGTATAACAAACTCCCATTCCCTTTTTTAATTTCCTAGGGGTATTCCTTCCACAGTTCTCACAAGAAGGCAATTACTCTATCTTCTTCTTATTCTTTTGTGAATTTCCATTTTCAAAGTGTTTTTATGGCCTATTCTTCTCTTGGTTTCCATTGAATATTAATCTTCTACATATTTCCACCTCTATTTTTATGGAATATTAATGTGTTTCATCATATGAATAAATATATTAAGAGAGAAGTTCCCTTTTATGACTTTGATTAAGACCTTATAAGAAATGGATAATATTTTTCTCTCTGTTGCATATGTAATCTGTCACATTCCAAGATAACCTTGTAAAGGAATATTTTTACTATGTAACTATTTCATCACCATTTTTATTGAAACCAAGGAACATTTTTTTTATCTCAAGTATAGTCTCATAAGGGATATATTTTTTCAAAAAATATCTCCCTAAAAGTTTTCCATTCCATGAGTTTTATTTATTATTCCTCTCAAGTAATCTAGATCAACTTCCACCATTGATCAATAACCATTTTTTGAAAATACACTACATGAGTAACTTTTTCCTTTTCACCACATTCCATGTACATGAATATTTTTTAATGATACTTAATCTATTTCTCAACTTTCATTGGATTAGTAGACCCACTAAATAATGGGGTTTTCTATCATGTAAAGTGATCCAGCATATGAGGATATAAATGTGGAGTAAATTCATCATCTCAAAAGGTTTTTTTCATAACAAAATTAATCTACCCTAATATAATAATAATTTTCAAAGATCTGATAATATCTATATTAGTTTTTTTAGGTGGGAAATATCTACATTGGTCGTGACTATTAATAAACTTATTCTTTCTATGTTCTATTTTGAACAACTAAATATACTAGTTTAAATATTAAAATTATGAATTTTAAATAATAATTTATAATTAAAAATATGGTTTAACACATATCATAAATGAAAATTTATGCATTATTAATCTTAGAATCATAAAATAGGTTTCTTTGGGGATTTCTGTATTTAAAAATAATTAATAATGGTTTCTAAACAAAAAGTGGAGTATCCTAATCATGACACCAAGGAGTGAAAAACTAGGTGCATAGTAAGGCCTTTTTTCATGAACCAGGTGATGATCAGTTCTTGCCAAATTTTTTGTTTTTCAGAGGTATTACCCCTAGTTACCTTTGTTTCAGAATAACACCCACTTATAATATCCATATATAGTTGTATTTATAGAAAAACCAACAAAATATATTCCTTAACAAAATATTATTATGTTATTCTATAATTAACCACAAATTTTAGTAAAGGGGTTTATTTCCATTATCCATGTTTTCATTAATATATTTTTCAAATTTTTAGATAAACATCCTCTGATACAAACTGTAATAACCTTGAAAATAGCAGATCAGAGTAAGTGCCTTACTTTATAATATTGGCATTGAGAATAGGGTAAAATCATATAGGGATGTTGAGTTTATTATTTTTAGATAAAATAATACAAACATTATACACATTTTATATAGGGATATTAAATAAAAATAAAAGGAATTGAAAACATTTGAAATCATTGAACTCATTCCAATAATTATTCTTCATATCCTGGATAAAGTAAGAAAAATATGTTTGATCTTAAATACTCAATAAGGGTTAAGAACCGCAGAATCTATCATGAATAGTTGAGAATAATCAACATGTCAGTGTAAATAACTAGTCATGCATTCAATTTAAGTAACTACATATGTCCTAATCAATATGGAAAGGTAAATAACTAAAAATGCATGACTTTTATTCAATAAATATGATTTAAATAAATCCAATGAAAATATCCTAGTGAAAATATCATGGGTAATAATAATTCTCATTAATTTAGTAATAATTATTACCCATGATATTTTCACTCGTGGAATACTTTTACCTATTCTTTGAGTATCTTCCTTAGGTCTGAACCAAAGCCTTTATAGGAGGGAATTAATCCCATAATATGGATTATTGGATGATATTATGAAATTTAAGATGTTTTTTGGGTATATATTTTCCAAACCAAATGGTTTTTATGGTGTGAATTATAGAGGATATGTGTGCCCATTTATAGATCTGATGGGTGGCACACATGTAATTTTTTTTAAAATAATGAATTATAGTTGAGATTTTTTCATGTCAAAAGGATCTAATAATGAGAAATTATATATAATATATGGTTTAAGGAAAAAATATATTCATAAAATAAATTTTATATAATGTTTTAGGTTTTTTTAACATTATTGTTTTACTCTAACCCCCTAAGTAAATCCTTTTTTACCTTAACTGCACTAATTAATTTTTACTGTTTGCATTATTCATTTTAGTAAAAAATAAATTTGACCATATTGGATAATATAAATTATTCTTATTATAAATATGGAATCCATTTTGATTAACTTAATTCACATAATAAGAAAAATATAATTTAAAATTAATCCTGCATATGTGATGAGAAAACGTGTTTTTTAGACAAAATGTACAAAAGTTTACAAAGTTTTTATACAAAAAATAAATATAAAAAGTATTCAAAAGTCATTAATTTGATTTATTGATATAAAATTAATCTAATTTTACATTAAATCCAATTAAAAATATAATATTTCTTTTTAAAATATTTAATCAAAAATAATGTTTTCAATTCAAATTCCGTATTTTTCAATATTCATCAAAAAATGAAACCTTTCAGAAAAAATACAAAAAAATCACCAAAAGATTATTTGGATATTACAATTTGAAAAAGTAATTTTATTTTTTAAAATAAATTTTCTAAAATTGTTAAACATAATTTTTAAATTATGTTTCTAAAGCGCGACTAAACTATCAATTAGAAAAATACAATTTTATAAAAAAAAACATTCATTTCTCTTTAAAATATTTCTTATTTTATTGGTTATCAATTGGTAACCAAAATTTTCACAATTATTTTTAATTATTCAAACCTATAAACATAAATTCATGGATATAATGGTATCCTTTAAATAATATTTTAAATATGATTTTTTATTACACCCATTGTTATCTGCATCGTAAGATTTTAACAAAAATAAATTTATTCTAAAGAAAATATATTTTAAATATTGGGGTGTTATAATAAATTGTGGAGAATAGGAGGGGTATAATTTGGATGAGTGTATATATAATGTAACAGACCTCTATGGTCCATTACTTTGTAAAAATTTAGTGCTTGGGGTGTTCTAGGAGGCCAAAGTGGCTCATTTCAAGGGTTCTCTAAATTTCATATTTTTTCATCAGTGGGTAATGTCGATAGCTTAGCATGAGTAGGTCGTGTAGGTATCTTAGTGTTGGTAGGTTGGCATCAGTAGCTCGACGTAAGTAACTCATATCATCGTTAGGTCAAGGCATTGGTAGGTCGAGTCGTTGTAGGATGATGCATCAGTAGGTCGAGGAGATGGTAGGTCGAGGCGTCGGTGGTTTAAGGCATCGGTAGGTCAAGGACATAGTAGGTTAATGCATTGGTTGATTAAGGCGTTGGTAGGTCAAGGCATAGGTAGGTGAGGCTTATGTAGGTTGAGGCCTCAGTCAGTCAGGTGTCGGTGAGTTTGACGTCGGTGCATCGTGTTGGGGACTGTCTGTTAGCAAGTCTCATCGGTGGATCAGCATAGATAGCTTATCCGTCAGTGAGTCAGGTGTTGGTGACTCACCCATCAGTGATTCATTTCTAGACTTTCCCACTTTTACTAGTTATTCACCTATGAAATTTCCTTTTACATTAAATGAATTAAATGTCATATTTAATGATTTTATGGGCCATTTCAAATGGTATTTATCTCATAAAAACTCTAACCTTCCTTTGACCCATAGACTTTATGTTATTGATCGTAATGTGGATTTAATGAACATTGAAGTGGTTTCCCCTATAGATTTAAGATTTTTAATTTCTAGACGATGAGATCGTATTTTCCTTTGAACCCTCTTGTTTTCTCTTAGTTCACCTATATCCTTTGTTCCCTAAGGAGTAGTGTGCCTTGGATGTATTAGCTTATTTAGTTTTCCCTGAGGGTCCTTCCTGCTACTCACGCAACCCTCAGTTTTGGAGTAAGGATGAATCATTTCTTGTTTGTTGTTCCAAGTAGTGATTCCTTCATCTCTATTTATTTTGTGCATTATGCAGGTGGTTGTACTTTTCTCCCCTTTTGAATATGGTGGAAACCAATTTAACAAAGATAATAAGTAGTTATAAATGATGAGTTGGGAGTATGATGATGATGATCTCATTGTTTTATATGTTATCCTTAATCTATCTAGTGAATTTTATGGGTTGCATTCTTCTGAAAATCATGTCCATTGGTGGTCTCTGTTTGCACACCAGTATGAATTCTGAATCACTACTATAAAATTTTGATTCTGGTTAATCAAATATATTTGATTAAATAAATGGATTCCCTATTATTGAACATGTTCTATAATAACCCCTATTTTTTAAAGTATAATTAAAGAACTGGAGAAACTAAATATTAATGAACCTTTCCTTGTTGTTGTGGATATGTGATGTGTGTCGTTCTATTCATCCATGTGTCTTTTTTGTTCGTGTGGTTTTGTAGACGGGAATGTGGTTGTGAGTATGGGGTGGTACATGTGGAGTGATGTAATATCATGTTAATAGATTGATTTATTGTATAATGTATGAAGTTGTTGCATAGTGGGACTGCATCTAGGTAGTCGTTGGGCATCAGGGTTGCAGGAAAAATTTCTGTCATGTTCATTATTATGGGTGTGGTGGGTGTGGTGTTGTTGTATAATGGAGATATGCAGTGCGGTATTAATTAGTTTTGTTGGAGGTGTTATTTGTCGAGAGGAAGGATATGGAGACATGACATTCAAGAATAATGGGGGCAGTGGTATAATGGGTGTTCAAGAGAGGGGAGTGTGGAGTGGGACTACGAGCTTAGTGAGTTTTGTTTTTCTAAATTTGATTCTTCTTGTACAGAGGGGATACAAAGAAAGGTTTATGAGGAATGAATTTGAATAAAGATGGTGTTATCTTGAGTGGTCCATTTTTTCGGGAGTTTCCATAGGGTGTTATTTTATGAATGGTTGTTAGAATGAATTCTTTTACCTCGTCCATTCATTACTTGTTTGTCTTTGGAAGTGGATGGTATGGTTGCTTCACCATATGATGTCTGAAATATTTCTCAGTTTCCCAGGAAATAATGGATTAAATAAAAGAATTGTTTCGGGGTACGTTTTGAGTTGGGGATTATAATAGTGTCATTAATTTATCAAATTGAGAAGTGACTATCATTTGTTTTGATATGTGCATTTTGAGGTGGAAATAATGGAAGTTATGTGTGGTCTGGTTGTTGTTCTGAAAGCTCATTGGTTAGGCTGAGTTTTTGGTACATATATTTATATATTTTCACTTCCTTTTTATTTCTATACACACCCAACCCTTGTTTAGCACTACATGCTAAACAAACCCATTGTTATTAGGGAGTGTGTTCTTTCCCAACTTCCCGGTGGGAGGATGGGTGGTTTGTTATTGGCTATTTTCTTCTCCCTCTTCTAGGAATTGGTATCCCTATACTATATGGGAAGGTTTTGGTGTGGTTTTGAGGAAAAATTGTTTGCGGGTGAGGTGTGATTTCAAGGATTATTCAAGATTAGTTGTGTGGTGATTCCCATGAGTATTTGGGTTGGGGTTGTGGTTTATGGCCTAGGTGTTTGTGGGTAATATGTGATGTCGTATGTGACCCAGGTGTGTGTGGGAAGGTTGTGATAGTGGGGCATGTGGAAGATCATGGTAGTGTCATCACATCCGTTGTTATGGATGAGAATTTAACCAGTGGGAAGTGGTGTGGGGTACCCAAATATTGATGTGCATAATACTTTAAATTACATGAAATGCATTTATTTGGTGAGAATTCCTTGGGGAGTTTTGGGTGGATAGTATACCTAGTCAAGTGATTTTTAGTTTTGGTTGTTTTTTTATAGGGTAATTAGTGTTCTTCTCCCACTTGTTCATGGGTGACTTTGGTTTTTCCATACTGAGTATACTTGTATTCTCACCCTACGTATATAAAACTATATTCAGGTTTCCACAGAGATTATGTGAACCATGTTGGACCATACTAGCTCTAACATTCTGTAAGGTTTCTATGTCTCTTCTCAGTTTTAAATTGGTACTTACATTGTATTTTTTTATTTCATGTAGTTTTATATTAAACATGCATGTGGGATGGATTTTGGATTATTTAAATATATGTTTCTTAGAGTTGTTTTGAGTCTGATACATATTATCTCTTGATCTTGGTTACTATAAAAAAGGTTAATGCCTCTCATATTTGTGATATTTTTATACTGTTGGTGTTGGTGGCCACCCTGGGTCCTATTAGAGGTGGTACTCGGGGGGTCATTGTCTCACCATCATCATGAGGAAGGAAGTTATTGGCATCTTGTTATCACATCCCTCATCTTGAAGAAGGTGAGTCCTGAAGGAATGATATTAGAGTTAATAGTTGAGATATATAATGGAATTTGGAGTTATGCTCATTGAGGATGGCATGTCTTGTTAATGAAATAGTGTTAGGAGATCTTTTTTCATGACATAGGAAATGGAAGACTGGCAAGGACACAAGAGATTAGGGCCCCCTATGATCCAATGCAAGGACTCTATACTTATCGAATGAGTAATTGATTCTACATCTATTGTGGGGTAAAGACTATAGTAAAGGTACATGAAATATGATGACTTCTGTACTTGTTTGTTTTGTTCATTTTTGGGTAATTAAAATAAACAATCGGTTAAAATGAATGGTAAAATAATTTCTATACTACTCAGGCTTAGGATTTCCTTGACTACCTTTCATCTATGGAACTCATAGATAACCCACGTTTGGTATGAGAAGTGGAGTCTTAGTAGGCTTACTCGGTCGACTGACAAAGTGTTGAAAAAGTGGAGGACGATGACCAATGGAATATGACCCTTAATGATTACTAGAAAAATACTTTGGGAAGTATGAGTGCACTATCTCAGATGTGGATATGGTTGGTTGTCTTGAGGAGCTTGTGATCACTTTCTATTTGATCTTGGATCCAACAGAGTATTGGGTTCCCTTGAAAGTGAGCCAAATGAGTGGAGCAGTGCATCAGTGGTGGACGCTTTACCTAGGGGAGAGGAAACAGACTGATGTTTTGTGGTCTGATGTTGGGAAGATGTTCCAGGAGGAATTCCTCTCATCAATGATTAAGGCTGGAAGTGACAAGAACTAATCACCCTCTAATAGGTTATTATGTCATTCTAGTATTTGGCGATCAATTTCAAGGATATCCTTCACATTTCTCTTCATCTATTTTTAGACGGGGAGTTTTGGGCGATATTTTTAAGAAGATGCACTCTATCCTTCCCTCTAGTATGTGGATATTCCCTTCACCCTACTAACATACATAATGTTTTAAAATAAGGATGAGGTAGTCGAAAGTATTCACTCATGAGGAGTTCTATAGTGAGAGGTGATCAAGCCAAGTTATTCAAAGGGGAAGGCCATTAGTAGTAGTTCTCTAGAATTTGGACATTCTAGGTTTTGGCTGGTGGGGAGCTGACCCCAGTAGTTTGAGTTCGTAACTTATGATCCTCCTCCTTTTCATATAGGATTTGTAGAAAGGTGTTTCTCTTTTGGAGGTCATAGGAACTTTCAAATTCAGTACCCAGTTCAAACTCAGTGTGGTCAAGGTCGGTAGGTCCAATGACTGCCTTAGTAGAAATTTCCAGCTAGTCCATTTCAGCATTAATGATAGTAGGTTTCTACTCCACAAAGGGAAGACAGAGTAGGTAGAGGCCAACCTCAGGCTATTCCATAAGGACCTCAACCTGGGAATGGTTTGGTAGGTGGCCGAGAGAAGAGGGACAGATGATCTGGGTGTTTTCAATTACACTACATAGAGGCAGCAGTCCTATCAGGGTCATAGATCATTCGACGTATGATCGACTTGTTTAGTACTCTTATTTGTTCTTTTTTTGATTTAGGATCTCCTCACACCTTGTTTGAACCTATTATATCCCATGATCTGGCATTAGAATTTGATATATTTTTCATTCCCCTGTTATAAAGTACACCATTCTAAGGTCATACCAACTTTTTTTATTTTTTATAGGGAAGTAAACTAATTTTGGGGCTGCATCATTCCATTGGGGATATGTTTCTTCTACAGACGCATTCATATAGTGTTTTCCTTTTGAATTTATTGGTTGTAAAATGTGTGTGATTTTATCGACTACTTCAAGAGAATATTATTGTATTCAAGCATTGGTTGCTAGTGTGTAACTTTGGATGGAGGGTGATGCTTTCATGTGGGTAGTTGGTGTGTGGATCATTTCCTATCCTTGTGAGATGAGCTATCAGTGGAATCATTAGATGATGGGATGGTGGAGTTTTGGGTAGCCATAAATGTGTCCTTGGATTCATTCCTAGAATAGTTTTTGAATCTACCCCCTCAATGTGATGTTGAGTTTGGGATAAACATAAAACATAGTGCAAGTCAAATTTTGATTTCTCCTTATCTGATGGAACCTTCTGAGTTGTGGAAGTTGCAAGTCCATATTGATGATCTGATGAATAATGAATTTACCCATCCTTGTGTGTCATCCATGGGGTGCTCTAGTCTTGTTTGAAAAGAAGGTAGATTGTTGAATGAGGATGTGTATAAACTACCGAAGGTTGAATCAGGTAATGGTCAAGAATAGTTACCATCTCCCAATGATAGATGATATTCTAGACCAGTTAACGGGAGAACGATGGGTTTCTAATATAAATCAGGGAATTAAGTATCTATAGGTGTTGGTGAAGAAGGGTGATATCCTGAAGACTGCTTTCAGGTGTAGTTACATGTACTTCAAGTTCATGGTTATTCCATTCAGTGTTACGAATACATTAGTCGTGTTCATGGGTATTATGAACTCTGTATTTTGTGAGTTCCTAGAACAGTTCATCATCGTATTCATTGATCACATATGGATCTACTAGATGACTAAGGATGAGCATATTGATCATCTAAGGACTATCCTAGAGGTCCTTAAACACCACCAGCTCTATAGAAAGGTGTCCAAGTAAATTTTTGGGACATGAGAGGTCCACTTCCTTGGACATGTGTTGTCTTAGTCGGGTATAAGAGTGTACCCATTGAAGGTGAAGGTTCTGGGCACAGCGGAAGCTCATGGGTGGATGTTCCCACATGGATTTTTGTCATTAACAATGATCAATTTGGGATCAATACGATTATAAACGACAGTCTCCATGGATCGAATCATAGAAATAGACAAAGGAAAGGAAAGTCCTAGAACCACAATTGTAGATCGTCACAGGTTGATTATATATAATTTAATTAATTTACAAGAAGTACATTTTGGGTGTTCTTTCTTCGTTGATATTCATGATCATGTTCTGATGTAATTCGTCATTGCGTGATAGAAGCCATGTGTAGACTTCCTCCAGTAGTGATCTACACATGCACTACGTATCTCTAGATGTCGCCAAAGGATTATCCTGGTGCTAGTGTAGAGAATCATTTGCCTGTGTTGTCCGCCTTAGATTGTATTAATCTAATGAAGAGGATCCCTCTTGGTCTTGAGAGAGTTCATGGAGAAAGGATTTCAATCGGCCTTGAAGGAATTCTCCAAATTTATTCCACACAATGATTCTCTTAGGAAAACAGTTGGGGTTGTGAGGATATTTACAATCGTGTTTGAGGTTGTTGATTTATGACAAGAAATAAACGCATTACGCGCTTTATTTATTTCATTAACTCTTTTGAAAATCCCATGTCGATTCATTAATTCCTTGACATGATCCCACACTGATTAAAATAAATATCATTTAATAAAATGATATTTACTCATAATCCTGACTGGAAAAACTACACATTTTGTAATCATAAATACATGGAGTGTACTTTTTTTCATTAAAAACTACATGGCGTTTAATCATTAATACACAGCTTGTACTTGTTTTCAATTTATTCTTCCTCCAAAATTCAAACAATTTAGGATTCCTTGAATAATTATTAAAACAAGTACGGGAATAATCTTTATTCTAATTTAGATACTTGAATACACTTAGTGTGTGACCCTCTAGGCCTCTTTCTAGTTGGCATTAGGCGGGCTTTCCAAAAGTCCCAGATTACTATGTTGCAACAGGTCAAGGCACCCAAGAGAAAAAACTTGAAGCCGCATTGACGTGTCACCTCATATGAATTATTAATGTGTAATTTAATCCCTTTGTCTTAATATCTCATCAAGTAGGTTTCATGGAAGTTTCATAAAATTATATGCTTGATCTATCGTTCTTTTAATTCTAGAAATAAACTATTTGTGTCACCATGGCCGTGGAATTTTTTCGACAGTTCTATTTCAATGAAAGGTACTGAGATATCTACTTCCATAAATATAGAAGGGAAAAATCCTTCCTCGACTTATCCATTACCAACATGTCATTAGTGACGCACCCAATGTAACCTACTTCACGCCAACTCTCTTCATGACGGTTTTTGTCAAAAAATCTAAGTGTGCGAGTCATGATATCAGTTAATGATAATCTTCCAGTCTATGGACCATTAGACACACTCGTAGATATAAATATCTGATGCCACCAAGACATGCGTAATTACTACTAGTAGGTCTGTTCTCATAATATCTCATCTCGGAGATTACCAAGTGCGAACTCCATGAGAGAGAGTCTCGTCTTCTTACGAGTACTCGCACATGACGGTCTATATACTATGTCTATCATAGTATGTCATCCAACCATAGAACATTATTTAAGAATGTTGTTTTAGCATTTCTAGGTTCTCATCATAGCAGGGATCTTCCATGACCTTATTAATGTGACAAATATTATAGGACATTATTATATTATAGTCATGCATAATAACGAACAATATATAATAAGTGTACTTTCATGTAATCAAAGTAAAAATAGTTTGTTCTCAGCACACCCAATCTAACAAAATCCCACTTGGACTAGAGCCAACTGCCTATGACTTTTAGTACTCTAGAACTCATATGATGATCATGTTTCTCCTGAGTCAATGATTTAGTCTAGGGGTCTTCCGCATTGTCTTCTGTGGAAATACTGCTCACTGTAACTTCACCTATCTGAGAAAAATACCTCAAGATATGATACTTTCAAAGTATGTGATTTATCTATTGATGTGACCTTGGCTCTTTTTCAAGTGCCATCGCTGCAGTATTATCACAATGGACTGTGATAAGATCTTGACTATTAGGTACCACATTCATCTCTTGGACGAAGCTTCGCATCAATACTGCTTCTTTTGCTGCCTCAAAAGTTGTGATATACTCAGACTCCGCTGTAGAATTTTCTACCACACTTTGCTTTGAGCACTTCCAGCTCACTGCACCTCCATTCAAACAGAAGATGTATCCAGTCTGCGACTTCATGTCATCTTGATCAGTCTGGATACTAGCATCTACATGTCCTCTGATGACTATTTCCTCATCTCCTCCATAAACCAGGAACATATACATTGTATGCCTCTAATACTTAAGGATAGTCTTGACTGCCATCCAATGACAGTCTCCTGGATCAGATTGATATCTGCCTACCGCACTTAATGCATAAGCAACATCTATCCTTGTATATAGAATAACATACAAGACAGACCCAATCGCAGATGTGTAAGGGATCCTTGCCATTTTCAATCTTTCCTCATGAGTATGAGGACAAATTTTCTTAGAAAGATGAATGTCATGTGACACTAGAAACAATCCCCTCTATGACTATTCCATACTGAATTTCATTAGAATCATGACAAAGTATGTGCTTTGACATAGGCCTAGCATTATCTTAGATCTATCACAATGGATCTTGATCCCTAGAATATATGCTACCTCGCCCAAGTATTTCATGGAGAAGCATTTCTGCAACCATGCCTTAACTGACTGTAAGATAGGTACTTTGTTTCCAATTAGTAATATGTCATCAATATATACTATTAAGAAAATGATTGCAATTCCACTAAACCTTTTGTAGACACAAGGCTCTCATTTGTTCTTAACCAAGCCAATTTCTGTTATGGCTTCATCAAAATGAATGTTCCATGACTTGATGCTTTCTTTAATCCATAAATGGATTTTTGGAACTTGTATTCATTGTTGGCATCCTTTGGAGTCACAAACCCTTCATGTTGTGTCATGTAGAAACATTCCTGGAGGTTCCCATTAAGTAATTCTATTTTGTCTTCCATTTTCTAAATTTCATAGTCATGGTAAGAAGCAATGGACAATAGGATTATGATGGATTTCTTCTTCGCAACCGGTTAAAAGGTTTCATTATAGTCAATTCATTGATGATGTCTAAAACCTTTTGCAAACAGTTATTCCATATAGGTTCTGACTTGTCCCTCCATGTCCAGTTTCTTCTTGAATTCCCATTTATTACAAATATGATTTACATCAACAAGAGGATCTACCAAAATCCAGACATGGTTTTGGTACATGGAATCCATTTTAGAATTCGTATCTTCTTTTCACTTGGAAACATATGTTCCTTCTACTTCTTCCTTGTAGGTAAGATGATCATAATTGTCAACCAATAATCATTCACCATCCTTGGTGACAAGAAAACCATATCGTTATTGTTCTATCACCCCTCTCGTGCTCCTACGCAGTTCTTGTGTCTCTTGAACAAATTTTTCGTCCACAAGGCTTTGTGAAATCTGTGCTTGTACCAACTCCTGTGTATCTTGAGCCTTGAGTTCATCAAATTCTATCTCGCTCACACTATATCTTTTGGAGATGTTCTCCCTATCAAGGAATATGGTGTGTCTTTCCACTGTAACTTTTTATTTTATGGGGTATATAGGTAATATCCACATGTTTCCTTGGGATATCCTATAAAGATACACTTTGTGCCTCAGAGTGCATGTTTGGTTCCGGAAGAGGCCTTAACAAATGCTTCGCTACCCCACACATGTTAATTTGATAACATGGATTTGTGTCCACACCATAACTCATATGGAATACCATTTATCGATTTAGTTGGTACTTGGTTTAGTATGTGTGCTACTATTTGTAATGCATATCCCTAAAAGGATAATGGAAGACTCACATGACTCATCATTGATCTCCCCATGTCCAACAGGGTGCAGTTCCGCCATTCACTTACACCATTCCACTGTGGTGTGTAAGGAAGAGTGAGTTGAGATAGAATCCCAAACTCTTGTAAGAAGTAAATGAAGTCCGGATTAAGATTTTCTCCTCCTCTATTTGAGCAGAGTATCTTAATCTTCTTACCATGCTGGTTCTCAAATTCATTATTTTATTCTTTAACCGATTAAAAGAATATGACTTATACATCATTAAGTAGATATATACATATCTACAAGAATCATTAGTACAAGTTATTAAGTACGATAACCCACCCCTTGCTTGCACTGGAAATGGTCCACACACATCTCTGTGAACTAATTCTAGAATTTCTTTAGCCCTTTCACCTTTCCCACTAACTGTGTCTTTGGTCATTTTTCATTGTAGACACGCATGACATACAACATGTGTTTTAGTTTGAAAGAATCTAAATACCAATCTTGATGTAATTTTTTCTAACATTTCACATTGACATGACCTAGCTGGTGATACCAAAGTTGGGTGTGGTATGAGTCACATAAATTAAATTTGTCATCAATTTTCATTACATGGTTTGTGTAGTCTAAAACATAAAGATTGTTATATAAATGTACCCTACCAAAACAAATGCTATCTTTATAAAAGTAGAAACATCCACTTCCAAACGTGAAGATTAATCCATCAGTACCTAATCTGGATATTGAAATAATTTTTTTGGTTACAGAGGGTACATAATAACATCCTTTCAAAACCAAGACCATCCCAGTAGGCAATGTGAGGTGGTGGTCTCTGATAGCTACAATAATAAGTCCAGCTCTGTTGGCTGCTCATAGATCTACCTCACCTCTGTCAATCTTTATTAATCTACTTGGTTCCTGTATTTGGATATAGATGTAAGAACCACAAGAAGAATCTAATACCCTATTCATAGAAAAAGATATATTGCATTCAATAACAAATGCACCTGAAGAATCCCCTTTCTTCCTTGGTTGGGATCAATTTTTCGTTCAGTGAACGTTCTTTCCACATGTGAAACAAACAGCCTCATGTTCCCTTTCCTCCCCTTTGATCTTCATTTTCATGGATGGCCTTGAATAATCTTTGAACTTAAAGCTCTTTACCTTCCCTTTCCTTTTATTAACCAGGAGGACATAAGGATTTTCACGCTTGATGTCATTGTCCACTTGGTGAATGAGGATAAAAAGATCAGAAAAATACGTCTCAATGTTGTTTAAGTTGAAGTTCACAACAACGTTAGAGAAACTCTGGGGGAGTGATGCAAGAATGAGATTGGTACCCAGTTCTTTGGGGAGTTTAAACCCTAGAACCTCCAAACACTCAGTGTAGCCAATGAGGCTGACTATATGAGTCATAACTAGGGAACCCTCTCCAAGCTTGATCTGAAATGGAGCTTTGGAGATCTCAAACCTTTCATGTCTTACTCTCTCCTCATATAGACCACAGAGGTGCTCGAGCATGCAATATGAATCCATGACTTCATGAGACTTCATAAGCTCACAAGAAATTGATGATAGTATGAAACATTGAACGTTGAGTGCATCACTCAAATATTGATCATAGACTAGGAAATCTTCATCACTCTCCCCTTGGGTAGCTGAATTCGGATGTGAGGACTCCAGCATGTAAAACTTTCATTCATGGCATAGGATAACACGAAGGTGCCTAAACCATTCTTGAAAGTTACTGTCAGTGAGGATATTGTCTTTCTCCAAAATCGATCCCAGATACAACGTGGTTGATGAGTTTCTCATTTTGATTCTACAAATTAAATGAGCAGATTAATCAGTACTTTCTTGATTAAATTTTTATGATAAATAGTAAATTTTATTAAGTCTCCCACTATTTTATCTAGTCCTAATGACCCTCACTATTGAACTCTAAACGTCTAGTTGCTTTGACATTTTAGTGGAAATGATCCATACTTCCCTTCGCATAACCCCAACAAGGGTCAATTAAGCTATTTGAAGGTATTTAGGTAGGCAGGACTTTGCCAACTTTGAGATTATTGTTCCTTGATCTGTTGAGTGGACTCCCCAATCCTGAAATTTTGACTTTGATTTTCACAAAAATTGCCTCCAATATTACACCAATTCTAGAAAGGGCTACTCTTCTTGAAATAATATGGTTATGTCAACCCGAAACCTTTCATAAGGGATTCCTTTATAAAATTAAGTGTCCCAACATGGGTTGGTTAAACACATAGTTTTATTGATTCTTTCCCTTAATCATGTAACAGAAGGCTTGGTCTGACTTAATATGGTTTTTAAGGGATTTCAATCCTTTATGTGTAGTTTCTCATTATAACATTCTTGATAATATTAAGTAATTCTTGATTAAGTGATTAACCATGTTCTGATAATGTTTATGCATAGTCTTGTTTTTATTTTATTCCATTATTGCATGTTTTCTTATTTCATTAATTATGTGATCATAACAACACATAAATAAAAAATACACCATGTAATCAGACAGAAATAAAATAAAATGGCATGATCATGAGATTCTATTGGTTAGCTTATCCAGCTTTTTTGATAAGCCAACGCTGGCCTAGGTAAAAACACCTTAAACCTGATGGTTTGTATTTTGCAGCTCCCACATGTCCACATTTGTATATTCCTATGTTGTTTTTTTCTGAGCTTTGAATTTTAAACCATCACCTATGGCTTGGGAGATCCTTCATTACATGGGTTATACATTAAAGAAACCATGGGCATTCATGCCCTACATTTTATTGGAAGAAGACTCACAGGCCAAAAAATTTAAATTTAATAAATCTAAATGAAACCATACACATACAACAGGTATTTGGTCTAGCTCATGATCATCCATAACAAGCAACAAAATTTACGTATATTTAGAATTCAAATTATTTTTATCTCTATTTTATTTAAGATAAGTCGCATTTGAATTAAATTAATTATGATCTTATAATTAATCAATTATTTATCTTAAATTCCTTTAAGAATGTCCTTGACATTATTCTCATATATAATCCTTGTATGGGTCTTTGTACTTTTGAGGAAACCCGATGAAATTCCATTTATGGAAAGTACACAGTGTGTAGGTTCTGTTTACATGGTGTGTATTTGTTTACACACTTTATCCAAAGTACACGTCGGGGGCTTTGGCGTGTCTTCGGTACTTTGGAAATTTTGGAGTAAACGTCATGTAGATTAATATAACATGGCATGTACTTCCTTATTATGCAGTTACCAGCCTGGTAATCACAAGTACGTGGTATATGGCTTCCCCTTATACACGGTTTCACCTGGGCCAGATCGGACTACACGGTGTGTCGATTCAACATACATGCTGTGTATTCCGTTTTATATGCGCCATTCAATTCTGTTCAACACGATGTAATAAATACTTAGGTATACTCAATTCACACAGCATGGTTTGGTGGACCAGTACCGGTTCATTGAACCTAAGTACACAGCATGTAGTTTTCATTACACGTTGTGTATTCCCATGTTTTACAGACTGAAAGAGCGGCTCCTCTGGATGAATTCCTTATTTTTATTTTAATCAAAATTAAATTTAAAATGTCATTTCTGTGATATGAATATATAAATGAAGGATGAAGAACAGATATCATTTATTCAGATTAAATAATGATTTATCTTAAATTGAATCAAATATAAATGAGTAAATTATCAAAGATAACTAAATAACTATAATCAATGTTGTAACCTCACTCTAATACCAATTAAAGGTTCCAAGCGGAGCAGAATATCATGGGTGGATGTTCCGACATGGAATTTTTTCATTAACAATGATCAATCTGATATCAATATGACGATAAATGCCAGTCTCCACGGATCGAATCAAAGAAATAAACAAAGAAAAGTAAAGTCTTAGAACCACAATTGTAGATCGTCACAGGTTGATTATAATTAATTTAATTACTTGACAAGAAGTAACTTTTGGGTGTTCTTTCATCATTGATATTCTTTATCACATTATGATGTGATTCTTCATTGCGTCACATAATCCATGTATATAATTTCTCTGGCAATGATCCACGCGTGCACCACGTATCTCTAGACATCGCAAAAGGATTCTCCAGGTGCTAGTGTGGAGAAACCTTTGCTTCTGTTGTCCACCTTAGATCATCTTAATCCGATGAAGAGGATCCATCTCTATCTTGAGAATCTTCTTGGAGGAAGGACTTCTTTCAAACATGAGATAATTCTCCAGAATTGTTGTACACAACCATTCTCTTAGAAAAAGAGTTGGGGTTGTGAGGATATTTATAATCGGGTTTGAGGTTGTTGAGTTATGACAATAAATAAACACGTTACGCATTTTATTTATTTCATTAACTCTTTTTGAAAACCCCATGTTGAATCATTAATACCTTGATATGCACCAACACTGATTATAATAAATATCATTTAATAAAATGATATTTCTACAAATCCGGACTGGAAAAACTACAACGCGTGTAATCATAAATGCACGGCATGTACTTGTTTTTCATTAAAAACTACATAATGTGTAATCATTAATACACGGCGTGTATTGTTTTATTTTTATTCTTCCTCCAACCTTAAAATGATTTAGGATTCCTTGAATAATTATTAAGCCACATACGAGAATAATCTTTATTCTACTTGAGATACAAGAATACACTTAGTGTGTGACCCTCTAGGCCTCTTTCTCGTTGGCATTAAGCAGTCTTGCCTAAACTACAAGATTACTGTCTAGAAATGGATCAAGGCACCCATGAAAAGAAGTTGACATTGTACAAACGTTTCACCTCAATCGAACACTTACCGTGTAATTTAATCCATTTCTCTAAATATCTCATCATGCAGGTTTCATGACAGTGTCACAAACCTATATGCTTGATCTATCATTCTTTGTCCTCCAGAAATAAACTCGTCGTGTCACAATGGCCATGGAATTTGATCAACAGTTCTATTTCAATCAATGGTCCTGAGATATCTACTTTCATACATATGGAAGGTACAAATCCTTAACCGACTTATCCATTACCAACATGTCATTCGTGATGCACCCAACATACCCTAATTCCCGCCAACTCTCTTCATTACATTTTTCGTCATCAAATCTAAGTGAACGAGTCATGACATGAGTTAATGATAATCTTCTACTCTAAGGACCATTACACACATTCAAAGATAGTAATATCCATGGTGACCAAGACATGCAGAATTACTATTGGCGGTTCTGTTCTCACAATCTCCAATCTTGGAGATTACCAAGTGTGAACTCCGAGAGAGAGAGTCTCATCTTCTTATGAGTACTCGCACATAACAGTCTGTATACTATGTTTCCTATAATAGTATGTAATCAAACCATAGAACTTTATTTAAGTATATTTTTATAGCATTTAAAGGAACTCATCATATCGGGGATCTTCCATGTTCTTTATAATGCAACAAATATTCTAGGACGTTCTTATATTATAGTCTTGCAGAACAATGAATAGTATATAATAAGTGTACATCCTTGTAATCAATGTAAAAATAGTTGGTTCTCAATTCACCAACTCTAACAGAAGTTCCAAGAAGTTTTTTATTGGGAATAACTCAAGGATGTGGTAGTGGTTTGTAGTTTTTCTAAGTCCAGAAGGCCATTAATAGATATTCATGCCTAATTTCTCTCAAAAAGTATCTTTGTTGATTCATCAAAATACAAAACTCAAATATTTTTTGTAGACAAATCAGTGCCAGGTAGTGCTTGATTATCTGAAATGGAAGTTGTTCAGTACCCTAATGTATAGGATTCCAGAGGAAGGTGTTATGTTGGAGGTGTTGTTTGATGATTCCTATATGGTATTAGGTTTTTTACTAATGGATAAATGTGGAGTGATCTCCTATGTGTCTAGATAGTTTCATACCTATGAATGTAACTATTCCACCAATGATTTGGAGATAGCAGTGGTCATGTTTGCACTAAATTTGTAGACAAATAACATCATTGGTGAGGGCTTTGTGGTCTTCATGGATCACAAGAGATTGAGGTACATCTTTTCCCAGTGAGAGATAAACATATGGTAGTGGAGGTGAATAGAGTTTTTCTAAGATTATATTTTGAGATCCCTTACACCTTATATTAGGGGAATGTTGTGGCTGAGGATTTGAGCATGAAGTCATAAAAGGAAGAGGTTTGATAATCTGTGGATGCTTGGAGAGAAATGGAGGATTTTATTGCCTTACAATTACATGTGGGAATGGATGGAAGTAGATTATGTCTGTTTTAGGTGATGGTTCAGTCATCTCTAAGGTGGAAGGTGGAGGAGTCTCAGTGGAGAGACATATAGGGAGGGGTATTGTGTGATTTCATGTAGTAGGGTGATGCTCTGGAGGGATGTTCGGAGGATAGTTAGAATTAAATGTTGTTCTATGAGAATATTTTTGTTCTAGTGGTGATCCATAAGGGATTTCTCTATGAGTTTCATAATTCAGCCTTTGTGGTATACCCAGGACTTTCCATGATGTATTCTGGCTAGAGGGAATAGTTTTGGTGGAACAAGATGAAGCAGTCAGTGGCAGAGTTTGTGGAAAAGTGCTTGCTATTTGAGCAAGTGATGATTGAGAACTGTGTTCCCAGTGGTTTATTACAGCCCATAGATATCCCCGAGTTGAAGTGATATGGCATCTCAATGTATTTTTTCACATGATTATTGAGGGATTAGGGAGGGTACGATGAAATCTGGGTAGTAGTGGATCAGTTGAGTAAATCAGCTCACTTCTTAGCGATCAAGGAGTCAAGCGTAGTGGATGCATTAACATAGAGGTATGTGGATGAGGTGGTATGACTGCATGTGATTCTGAGATCCATCGTCTCAAATCAGGACATGTGTTTTACCTCACGAGTCTAGAGGGGATTGCATCATATGTTTTTCACTTAGTTACGCCTCAGCACTGCTATCCACCCTCAGATAGATAGGCAGATTGAAAGGACCATTGAGACGTTGGAATATATATTGCGAGAATGAGTCATGGAACCTAGTGGGTTTTGGGTGAGAAATTTTCCCTTGGTAGATTTTGTTTAGAATAAAAACCATAACTCTTCCATTATCATGGATCCATTTGAAGTATTTTATGAAAGATCATGTCATTCACCACTGTGTTGGATGGAAGTTGGGGAGGTAGATATCCATGGTCTGAAGGTGGTGCAGAATACGAAGTAGAAGTTACAGCTTGTCGATGAGAGGATGATGGAAGCACATGACCGATAGAAGTCGTAAGCCAATTATAGGATAAAGCCCTTGGAGTTCAAGTTTGAGGACCACATATTCTATAATGTTTCCCCAAGAAGTGGGTAGTGGAGGTTTGAAAAAAAACTAATCCTTCTCCTAGGTTCATTGGACCCTTCGAGGTGTTTGGACTAGTTGGAGAGGTGGAATACTAGTTGGTTTTTCTATTTTAGTGGAGAAGGATCTAGCATGTCTTTCACGTCTCCTAGCTTCGTTGGTATCTTCATGATGACTCTCATGTCATTGATTGGGGAGAGTTGGATATCTAGGATGATGAAACAGTCGTGGAGCAACTAGTAGATATATGGGATCATTGGGAGAAAGTGCATTGCAGATGGACCATTCCCTTGGTCTGAGTGTTGTAGAGGTATGGTGGCCTAGAGGAGAGTACTTGGGAAATAGAGATAAATATACATGCCCAGTACAAAGAGTTTTATTGAGTTTTTCTTGTGTTTTTTGATTTTTGATGTATTTCATGATCTTTATTTTTAATAATATGGTTTTCTTCATTGTTCCGTAGTGGGTGAAGAAGTCCTAACATATGAAAGTTAGATACTAGATTCCTAATAAATATTCATTAATTAAGATTCAATTAAACATGTTTGGGATATTCAGTGTTGGCTAGATCAAATATTGTCTTGTCATGGAGAAAATAATTCCATAATTCATGTGTTCGGATAGTTGGTGCTTGTGTGGGGTATCGTGTGGATTTTTGGGTTAGTATAGTGGGATGATATGTTTTTGGATGTTGGGTTTTTTCTCTAGCTATCGAACAACACATGGTGGTTTATCCTTAATAGGTATCTTACGGGGTGGTTGTTTGGACCCCTCGTTCATCTGGGATTGGTTTTGAATTCTCTAAGGTGAGAATAGTTTGATAGGTATCTGATGCAATGGCATGGACCTCTATGTTCCACTAATTTGTCAAAATCTAGACTTTGGGGTGTTCTGGGTGGATATTTTGGATCATTTGAGTTTTCAAAAAAATTATTTTTTCCATCAGTGAGTCACAATGGTAGCTTAGCATCAGTAGGTCACAACGGTAGCTCAACATAAGCAGGTTGACATTTGTAGCTATGTGTTGGTGACTCTGGGCATCGTTAGGTTGATGTGTCGGTAGGTGGAGGAATCGGTATGTCGAGGACTCGATAGTTCAAGGCGTCAGTGGGTCGTGGCATCAGTTAGACAGGAATTAGTGAGTCACATCGGTGACTCTTCGTTGATGAGTCACATCAGTGGTTCTGTGTTTGTGGCTCATCTATTGTTGATTCGGGCATTACTGACTCACGTCAATGACTCACCCATCACTGAGTCATTTATACTTTTCTAGTTTTTCCCCTTTGATTTTCCCATTGGTGTAAAATGACATAAACTCCATATTTAATGATTTTATGGGAGGTTTCCAATGCTATTTATCTCTTAAAAACATAAATCTTCATTTGACTCCTAAATTGTGTGGTCTTTATCTTGATCTGGATTTAATTGCATTTGAAATAGTTTCCCCCATAAATTTAGGGTATGGCCTTTCTGAAACCTGATATTCGCTCTTCCTTTGAACCCTTCTATTTTCCCTTGGTGTTCCAATAGACATTCATTCCCTAATAAGTTGTGCTCTTGTGTTCTAGAATCCAATTCATTTATCCCTTGGATTCCTTCTTTCTTCTTGTTCATCCCTCTATTTTTCACCAAGGCATAATCGTTAGTCATCTATTGTTCAATGTAGGGATTTCCTCATCTCTCTTTCTTTTGTGCATAATCCATGGTGGGTGTACTTATTTACCCATGTGAATAAATTTGAAACCAATTTAACAATGATAATAATAAGTAATAAAAGAGGGGTTGGGATTATGATGATGGTGGTTGCATTGTTTTATATGTTATCCTTGATCAATGTTATGAATTGTATGGGTTGTATTATTCTTAAAATAATGGTTGTTGGTGGACTTTATTTTCACACCATTATGAATTGTGAATCACTACTATAATAATTGGAATATAAATAATCACATATATTTGGATAAATAAATGGATTCCTTGAGATCAAACTTGTTCTGTGATATACCCTGTTTTATCAAGTGGAATTAAAGAACTAGAGGTGCTTATATTAATGAACCTTGCATTGTTGGTTTTATTGTGTGTTGTGTGTGGTTTCGTTTGTCCATATTTATGTGGTGTTCATGTGGTGTTGTGTATAAAATTGTGGTTCTTAGTATGGGATGGTATGGGAGGTGTGATGGAAGATCATGTTTAGAGATTGATTGACTGTGGAATAGATGAACTTGTTATGAATTGGGACTGCATCTGGTTAGTGGTTAGGTAGTGGGGCTATAGTACAAGGTTGTGTCATGTTCATGTTTATGGGTGTGATGGGTATGGTGTTGTTATATAGTAGGTCTACTGAGTGTGGTACTGATTATGTGTTTTGGGGGTTTTACTTGTTGAGAAGATGGATATGGTGGCATGACATTAAAGGGTGATGGTGGAAATGGTTCAATGGGTGATCAAGATAGGGGAGTGTGCAGTGGTACTACGAGATGGGTGAGTATTTTTTTTGAATTTGGTTCTTCCTGTGTAGTGGGGCTATTGAGTATGGTTTAAGAGGGATGAATTTGATGAAGTATGGCATCACCTTGAGTGTACCTTTCACCCGTAGTTTTTAGAGGGTGTTATTTTATGAACGGGTGTTACAATGGATTCATTTACATTGTTCCTTATTTCCATATTTATCATTGGAATTGGATGGTATGGTTGATTTTACTTATAATGATTTCAGTGTTTGGTAGTTTCCTACGTAGATATGGAATATATAAATAAATTCATTAGAGGTATGTTTTTGACTTCTGGCTTGTAGTGGAGCGGTATTCATTTATTAAATTGGGAAGTGACCATTGTTTCTTGTTTTGATATGTACATTTAGAGGTGGTAGTAAGGGAAGTTTTGTATGGTATGGTTATTTTTTTGAATATACATAGGATGGAATTAGTTTTTGGTATCTATATATATACATATAGTTCCTTGTGATTTTAATATGCATCCCACCCTTGTAGATCACTACGTGTTAAACACCCCTATTGTTATGGAGGAGGGTTTCCTTTCCCAACATCCTAGTGGGGAATAGATGGACGGTTATTAGATCATCTCTACTCCATATTATAGGAATTGGTATCCCCAGACTCTTTTGGAAGGTTTTGGTGTGGTTATGAGGCCCAGCTGTCTTAAGATGAGGTGCTCTTCCCAGGTGTCTTTGGGATGATTTGTGTGGTGATTCCCATGTGTCTTCGGAATGGGGTTGTGGCTTGTGGCTAAAGTGTTTTCCAGAAAATTTTGATGTGTTATGTGTCCCAATTGAGGGCGGGAATGTTGTTAAAGTGGGGCTTGTGGAAGAGCGTGGTAGTGTCAGGACACTCAGCATTAGGGATGAGTAGTTAACCAGTGTGAAGTGGTGTGGGGTACCCCAATATCGATGTGATTACTACATTACATTACATGGCATGAGTTATTTGGTGATTGTGCCTTGGTGAGGTTGGGGTGGATAGTATACCTTTTTATGTTATTTTGATTTTCTCTTGTTTTCTCACATGGAGTTAGTATGTTTCTCCCACATTTCCATGGGTGACTTTGGTTTTTACCATCCGAGTATAATTTTATACTCACCCTACGTATATAAAACTATTTTCAGGTTTCTTGGGATATTATATGGATCATTTTGTACCTTACTAGCTTGAATTATGGGGATGGTTTTTGTGTCATTACTTTTTTTATTTTGGTACTTTGGTGTTTTCCTTTTATTTTTAGTACTTTAAAATTAAATATGCATTTGGGATGGATTTTGGTTTCATTATATATATGTCTCTTTTAGTTATTTTGAGGTTGATACCTCATATATCTCGATATTGGTTACTATAAAAAAGGGCAATTCATCCCATTTTATTGATATTTATATACCCTTGGTGTTGATATCCACCATAGGGCCAATTGGTGGCGGGACTGAGGGGTCATTATATCTCCTTCATCTTGAGGAAGGAAGGTTTAGGCATCTTGTTATCCCTTCCCTCATATTGATGAAGGAATATCATGACAAGATGTTAATCTAATGGAAATATCATGGTTCATAAAGAATATATATATATAAGACTACTAAAAAATAGAAATATTATATTTCACATAATGGTATCCACGTGTAAGGTTACATCATAATACGACGTAAGGGAAACATGAATTTTATATATTATAAAAAAAGGTTACTAAAAATATTTTGTAATTGTAATAAAAATTCAATGAGAATGTTTAAATGTAACTTAACAATTCTATAAGGTCAATAAACATTTTAAAAAGCATGTTTACAGATGACTGTGTAAGGGTAATACACTATTTCTAAACCCAGCATAAAGGTAAAAAACATATTTAACAGGTTTCATAAGGGTAACTAGTATGCTATATAAAGATAAACTGAACATTTGATAGTCTAAATATGGTTATATATACATGTGAAAAGGAAAATATAAGTATACACTACCTACATAAGGTAACGTAAAACTTACTTAAGGGTAATCATGTGTTTTCTAAAGGTAATGTAATTAAAGGTAAAACATAGTTTTTTTATATTGTGTAAGGAAAACATTCAACCTAGATAAAGGTAATCAGTACTATAATATTATTATTTAAGGGTAAAATATATCTATGTAAGAGTATATTGAATATTAAACTACTTGTGTAATGTTATAAAACATGTTACATAAGAGTATTAACCATTATATGTAAAGGTAACATAGAGATACTTAAGGGTGCATATTAACATATAATACTAATCTAAGGGTAATGGAATTTTTGTAATGCTTATGTAATGGTAAAGAGATCCATACATAAGTGTAAATAAAAATAATATAAATTTAGGTTTTCCAAGTATTAAATGATAAATGGTTATAAATATTAGTAAGAACTGTTAGAATAAATGGTGAACAATTGAGGAACAATTAATATCATCAAAAATAACTACTAAAATAATAATCATTTCTTAAAAATATCCAATTTATGAAAAAAAAAATCTAAATTTATATTAAATATATAATTCTTCAATTAAAGTAAGTCATTAATTCTCATTAAAAAAAATTAAACTATTTCTTTTAGAGGTTTTCAATTTTTCATGATAATACAACTCAATTTACTCAAACTCCACCATGTTATCAACACTAAAATCACCCCCTTTTTAAGATTGAAAAATTGAACATTTAATTGAAAATATCTAAAATGATCTCCCAAATATATTTTCATTGTTTTAAAAATTTATAATGTCAACCAAAAAAATAAATTAAAATTATACCACCTTTTAAAAATTACCATCATCTAAAGAAATAACCAGATATAAATATTAACACATAAAATTAACTTGTTGTCTAATCAATTATTAAAAATCCCTTAAAAATTATTCAAATAAAAATAATAAAACTGATAGTCCTAAAATAAAATTTTAACATTTGCTGAAAATATATATTTTTCAAATAATTTCAACATTTTTAAAGGTTTATAGAAAATTGAACCCTCCACAAAAATTTTAGAAATTAAAAATAAATATAAGAATAAAAAAATTTATGAATATAATAAAAATATTATTTATGAATTTATGATCCCCCTTATTTTAGTAGTCTCTTAAAAATATTTTCAAGGAGTTTGAAAGTAATTTTAAATGAAAAATAAACATTAATTAAAATGGAGTAAACCAAAAAAATAATATAATGCTCAATATCTATAGAGAAAATATATAGATTAATGTATTTAATTTCAAATCCTGTTAAATTTGTTAAATATCTAAAATGTAATTAAAGAATCTACTCTCCTTGAATTAATGAATCTACTAAAAATAACATTAAGATAATTTATATTTATTAAAAAAAATTAAATAAATTTAAATTCCATTCCTAATGACCAATAGATAAAACAATAGAAAAACAATTTTCATCCCATATTTATAAACCATTTAAAATCATGTCAACATACCATTTTATAAAACAATATAAAATATACATCATGTCAATAAGAAATAATTACATGGGCATGAAGACCATATTGGGAGCTTTTTTTATTTTAATATGATCCATTGGGTACAAATTTTTATACAATTTCTAGTCATCAAATCACTGAAAGAAGATTGTTGTTTTGGAACCCAAGATACTTTGGGCACAATTGGATAAGTATAAAAAAATTTGGTACCCATTTAGATGTAATAAATTTTTTGAAGGGTAATATTAAAGATAAATCCTTCAAAATAATAGTTTTCAAAAATACCATATATTTTGTAAATTTAAGGGAACACTCTTCTTCATAATACCATTTCATAAAACAATTATAACACGTGGTAATAGATGATTTACCATATAAAATTTTAACAAAACAATATAACATATATTTGGAATATTAATAGTATAAACAGAGCAATACCTTCCCTTATTTGGTTTATTCATAGGCATCTTTCCAAAGTTCTATTTCCCTTACACAAAATATTAATGTGATAATTCCAAATAAGATTTTTTTAATATTTTACATATGTTCTTGAGCATTTTCTAAATCTATCCAATTTTTTTCATTAGTAATGAAGTTGAATTTATTATATTATTATTTTACTCTTTTATCTTCTTTCATAATTTCTCAACATTATATATATAATAGAATACTAATTTTAATCTAATTTCTTAATCTACGTTATTCATAGAAATAAAATCATTATTTCTTTGATTCTCATTTCTTATTTTCTAATTTTTCTTATTTTATTTTTCATGTCTTTAGATCTCATTATAATTTTAAAATGTATTAAAATATTTATTATTATATTTAACTAAACTTATATTTTGATTTTTAGAATGAAGATATTTCTAATTAATTAATTTAATAAACCTTATTTCTTTCAAAGAAGCCTCTTATAATTTCTAATTATTTTTATTTAGTTCTTTATATCCAAAACTTTTAGATTTTATTTCATCACCAAAACTTGAATAATATTTTTATTCTGTTTTAAAAAAATCTCGTTAAAAAAGTTGTCATAAATAAAGGGGTAAATAAAGATTCATGTACCTCATCATGTGTATCCATAACAAAAATATTACTTATTTTCCTAATATGTTTAGATTCCTTACTTTTTGAACTTGATTACATAGTACAACTCCATCCACCTCGAAAATCATGATTCGGTCCCTTATTATATTTTTTATTTCCATAATTTTACATAATCATATTCAATATTACCCTTTAAATTACATTAAAAAAACATTCATTTAGAGTCACCTTTGTATTTACTTGACTTACTGTTGGAGTATTGTATCATAACATATTCCAAAATTTATTAACCTATTAACTATCTTAGAAGCTAGGAGTATTTTTGAAAAGCTTAGACAATGTATTTAGAAACTAATAATATCAACCTAGAAGAATTTTTAGGGAGAGAAGTTTTAAATGAAATTAAAAAATACTAATTTTAAAAATTAAATAACAAAACATAATTAACTAAAACTATCTAACTAAACTAAATTAATCTATGGATGAAATAGGATCATACGGAAGTGTTATAGTTGTGATATCTATTTTGTTCCATGAAATTAAAATTATTCAACTCTCAAATTTTAATATTCATTCATTTACTAATCACTAATTCTTATTTGTTTTTTAAAATATTATCAGGCCTCATTCTTTGATGTTAGACAATATGTCACGACCCGCCCTCGAGGTCCGTGCCGTGACTACCCCAAGCCCGCCTTCCATAGGCCAGGGGCTGGAGACTAGCACCAAGGCGTAAATCCCGGTAAAAAGGGAAGGCATTGCCTTTGTAAAGTAAACAAACACCACAGAGTAAGCAAGCGGAAAGTAAACACTAAGCAAAAGCAGAGTACAACTGAAAGTGCGGAAAAGTAAATGGGCCAGTATACAAACCCAAACTGGAAGTAAAGTACAACTCGAAAGGGAAAACAGCAACTGAAAAGTAAAAGCCGCTACACCGAGCTATCCACTGGAAATCCCACCTGAAGGGTGGGTACAGATAGCTCCACTGCTCCACGGGTCCCGCCGTCCGCTCCGAGCACGTCCCACCCAGTGGTCCACCTCCAGGTACCGTCCTTCTCTGCAAGCCTCAACTAAGATAAACGTTGTCCGTCATCTACAACCAACACAACGTAGTGCGGGCAAAGCCCGTGCAGGGGTGAGTATAAGCTACTCAGTAGGGACCCCGAGACCCCTGAAGGTCTCTCAAATCCACAAAGGATAAACCACGAAGAAAGGTACAATCACGAAATAACAACCGACACTGCTTAGGTATATGCCCATACATATACCTAAGTAATCAATTTCAAATACACTCCAACCTCCGAGCTCAAGTACAACTCAGTCCACACAGGAAAGTAAACATATTCAACACAAGAAAGTAAAACGAAATCCACACAGGATAGCACAACACAATCCACACAGGAAAACAACAGGATTCAGCTAACACAGGTATACTTCTTCGAAAGACGATAAAGATGATCTCTGATCCATCTAAGTCGTCGGACCCATGAAGGATCGATAGGTAACTAACCCCCGCAAAAGACCCACACAGGATCGGGCCCACATAGGACCTGTAGGCGCTGGTTCACACAGGACCGCTGAGCGCAAAGACCCACACAGGATCGGACCCACACAGGATCGGGCCCACACAGGACCTATAGCACTGATCCACGTAGGATCGCTGAGTGTTGTAGTCGTCGTCGTCGAATCCACACAGGATCTCTGTATTGTCGTCGTCGCAGTCACAGTAGCAGTAGTAGCAGTCACAGTCGCAGCCAGCACTAGGGTTCTCGCACACAGCAAGCTCGTACAGGAGGATCCGCTCCACGAGCCGAGAGGCTGATACATCAATTGTCACAAAGTCCAGAGTTGATGTATCCAAAAGTTCCGTATCGTCAACAGGAACTCAACGTAACAGACGGCGCGTCGATCGGACGCCCGGTCTGAGAGTTATTGGCATTTTCGTCCCCGGGGCCCGGTTGGTTTTTAAGGCAAAACCAACCCGACCATACTCCACCTGCATCCAAACCTCGGGTGGAGTATTCCAAAAGATCCGTCTCACTATGAGGAACACAACAAAGCTGACGGCACGTCAATCGGACGTCCGTAGCTCAAGATATGAGCGTTTCCGCTCCAAAGGCCCGGTTGGTTTCGTGAACGAACCAACCCGGCCAAACTCAAAGTATTCCGAAACTTTGAGTGCGATATACCAAAACGACCGTCTCGATCCAAGGATCGTGTTGCCATAGACGGTTCGTCAATCGGAGGTCCGTGGCTCACGTTATGGCCAAAAGACCGAATCCGTCTCGAAAACGGGGGGTCCGGGTCCGGGCCGACCCGGCCCGGCCGGCGGCGGACCGGCATGGCGGCGCGGACCGGCGCGGCGGCGCGGTCCGGCGCGGCGGCGCGGCCTGGCACCGCTGGGGTCACACGCGGGGGGCATGGCCCTCGCATCCTGCTGGCGGCGCGGCTTTTAGGCACGCCATTTTGTGAACCGGCCCCCCTTCGAGGGGGCCTGCTTGAGGGAAACCGGGGGGCCGCCTGCCCCCCTCAATGAAACCGCCCCCAATTAAATGGGGGGGGGCTTTTGAGCGCTGGCCGGGGGAATTAAATTCCCCTGGCCTTTGACCTTCCGTCCGGCCACCTGGCCGGCCGGTTTTTCTCCAAGGGGACCGGCAAACCGGTCCCCTTTTTTCCGGCTTCCGACGCCGGCGGCCCGACCGCCGGTCTTCTCGTCCCACCGCGGCCCGGAACTGGCCGCAGTGTTCGTCGTCCGGCGCGGTGCGACGACACCGCGCCCCTCCGCCGTGCCTTTGATTCCCTTCGACGCGGCGCGACGGCGTCGCGTTCTTGATGATCCTTCCACGGCGCGGCGCGACGGCGCCCCGCAATATAAGTGTGCGAATATCCGCGTGGTGCGACGGCACCTCGCCATCTTGTTTCATCCGCAAGATAAATCAACAAGAACAAAGGAGGGGGTTCGGCCGTGTTCATGCGGTCCAGCCCCCTCACGTTAAATGATAACACATAATTAAATATCCTCACGTTATTCATGCTAGAACCACGAACAAGAATAAATAAATAATAAATAATCAACAACAACCCCTACCTTGGGTTCAAGTTCGAAGATTGTCAACGACCCGCGGAAGACAACGCCGCGGAGGTCGGGCGTCGCGGTAATCATTTGTCAAATCCGATGACGAAGAGGTACGTCCGAAGAGGTACGTCGTTGGCGAATCTTCGTATGCCGACGAAGGAAGTCCGAGGAGGAAGCGGCGTTCCCTTTCGTTGACACGGAAGACGAAGAAGAGAGGAGCGGTGTTCTTCGTCGGAGCTTGAGCGTTCTTCGTCAAAGCTTGAGTGTTCTTCGTCAAAGTTTGAAGAAGAAGGAGAAGAACCCAAAAAGCTCTCAAGATGGCTAAACAAACCTAACCCAATAAAATAAGCTAAGAGCTTATTTTATTAACTCAACCAAACCTTTTTGAATTTCAAAGGTTTGAAAAAGTTTAAACAACTCAACCTAATTAATAAGCTAAGTTGTCAAAACATTTAAAGAGGGGTTAAATGGAGTCTGAGAGAAGATGGAAGGTTAGGTTCGTGTGGGCCCCACCACACTTAATCCTCTCAAGGGAGGTTAAGTGGGTGTGGGTCCCACCCCTAACTTCCTTTGAGAGAAGTTAACCAACAAAAGTAAAATAAAAAGTGTTCCACATTTTTATTCAACTTTTTATAATTCTCCCCAAAACTAACTTTCGTCCCGCAATAAACGCAACTTCGGAAAAGGTCTCCTTAAGTGAATATCGGCGTTGCGAGTTCATCGGTGTCCTCGGATTTCAATTCCGAGCACCGGATCAAAAGTTAGAATTTCCCGCTCGTTCGTTCACTGAACGTACCCGAGCCAAACTTCGGAATTTGATTCCGGGCACTCCGGGCCTCGGAATCAGGTGCCGTCTGAAACCGCGCTCTTGTAAAATTCCAAAGAAAATTAAGAAAAAATTTCCCTTGAATTTTACGGGTCTTTACATTACTCCCACCTCAGGGGTTTACGTCCCCGTAAAGATACATCAAAAACTAGGGAAACAAATGAAGGTACTAAGCACGCATCTGAGCCTCCCGCTCCCATGTGCTCTCCTGGAGATTCCCGTGCTGCCATCTGATGCGCACAAGAGGAATAGATTGCCCACGTAGGACCCGCTACTGTCGATCCTCTATCTCCACCGGGACCTCCGTAAAAGTCGCCCCATCGTCAACGTCAAGCTCCCCATGGTCAATGATGTGCGTCGAGTCGTGCACGTATCTCCTCAGCTGGGAAATGTGGAAGACGTCGTGCACCCGGTGCAACTGAGGTGTTAGAGCCAGGCGATAAGCCACCTCACCAATCCTGCTGAGGACCTGGAAGGGTCCGATGAAGCGCGGAGATAACTTGTCGCCTCGGCCAAATCTCTGAATACCACGTCGAGGTGAGACCCGCAAGAAGACGTGGTCGCCATCCTCGAACTCCAGTGGCCTCCGCCTCCTGTCAGCGTATGACTTCTGCCGGCTCTGAGCTGTCCTCATCCGCTCCTGGATGACCTGGACCTTCTCTGTCGTGGCCTGGACCATCTCCGGTCCCACCAGTGCTGACTCCCCAGGGTCTGTTCAGCACAAAGGAGATCTACAAGGTCGGCTGTACAATGCCTCGTACGGTGCCATCCCGATGGTGGAGTGGTAGCTGTTGTTGTACGCAAACTCTACCAAGGGTAGGTGGTCCTCCCAGCTACGACCAATGTCTAGGACACATGCGTGGAGCATGTCCTCGAGAGTCTGAATGGTCCTCTCCGTCTGACCATCCGTCAGAGGGTGAAAGGCTGTGCTTAGACGTAGTTGCGTCCCAAACGCCTCCTGTAACCCCTTCCAAAGCCGGGAAGTAAAGCGAGCATCTCGATCGGAGACGATAGATGATGGCACGCCGTGGAGCCGCACAATCTCCTGAACATAGAGACGTCCCAATCTTTCCACTGAGCCCTGCTCTCTGATGGGTAAGAAGTGTGCCGACTTGGTGAGTCGGTCAACAATCACCCAGATGGAGTCGTGACCTCTGGAAGTACGTGGATGTCCAGTCACGAAGTCCATATATATGCCATCCCACTTCCACTCCGGAACCTCCAAGGGCTGTACCAAGCCCGCTGGTACCTGATGCTCTGCCTTCACCTACTGGCAGGTGAGGCATCGAGAAACGAACTTTGCTACTGCCTTCTTCATGCCCGGCCACCAGTTCTGTCGTCTGAGGTCCTGGTACAACTTCGCCACTCCAGGATGTACCGCCAAAGGAGAAGTGTGAAACTCTCTCAGCACTTCCTCTCGCAAAGTGACTAGTACCATGGTACATCCTCTGAAAAGGATGCCGTGCTCTGCTCCAAGGGAGAAACCATCAGGTGCCTGTCCCGAGGATATCTGTGCACGCCGTGTCTCACAGTCAGCGTCCCCACGCTGTGCCTCCCTGACTCGCTGCAGTAGTGGAGGAGTGACTGTGAGAGACTGAAGGAAGGCTGCTCCATCTCTATCCACGAAGGATATCTGCAAAGAGGCTAGCTGCTCTGTCGCCTCCTCAAGTAGCTGAATGCCCGTCCTCCTGCTAAGGGAATCGGCTACTACGTTCCCCTTCCCAGGAGTATAGAATATCTCAAAGTCATAGTCCTGGAGGAACTCGAGCCATCGCCACTGTCTCAGGTTCAGGTACTTATGCGAGAAGATATACCTGAGACTCTGATGATCGGAAAAGACTGTAAAGCGCTCACCCATCAGATAGTGTCGCCATGTCTTCAGAGCGAAGACCACTGCTGCTAACTCCAGGTCATGGGTAGCGTAGTTCTGCTCATGCGGCCTCAACTGACGTGATACATAGGCGATCAATGCTCGCTCTTGCATCAGAACACATCTGAGTCCGGTCCCTGATGCATCGCAGTAGACTACATACCCTACTCCTTCCTCAGGCAACCTTAAGATAGGTGCGCTGGTCAATCTCTGTCTCAGCTCCTGGAAGCTCTGCTGACATCTGTCTGACCACATGAAGGGTTTCCCCTTCTTTTTCAAAGCTGTGAGTGGTGCCGCAACTCTAGAGAAGTCTGGCACGAATCTCCGATAGTATCCAGCTAGTCCCAAGAAACTCTGAACCTCAGTCACGCTCCTGGGTGGCTCCCATGCTAACACAGCCTCAATCTTCACGGGATCCACTCCAACTGCCGCCTCAGAGATAACGTGTCCCAAGAAGTGGACCTCACGTATCCAGAACTGTAACTTCGAGAGCTTACCATAAAGCTGGTGCTCTCGGAGTGTGTCTAGTACAACTCGCAATTGATAGGCGTGCTCCTCCTCAGTCGTAGAGTAAATCAGAATGTCGTCGATGAATACCACGACAAACTGATCGAGGTATGGCTGAAAGATCCTGTTCATGAGAGCCATGAACACTGCTGGAGCATTGGTTACACCGAAAGGCATAACCAAGAACTCGTAGTGGACATACCGACATCTGAAGGCCGTCTTCTGCACATCCTCGTCTCTGACTCTGAGTTGATGATAGCCTGACCTGAGGTCTATCTTCGAGAACCACCGTGCTCCCTTGAGCTGATCAAAGAGGTCATCAATCCTCGGTAGCGGATACTTGTTCCTCACTGTCACCTAGTTCAGGCGACGATAGTCATCACAAAGTCGCAAGCTCCCGTCCGCCTTCTTGGCGAACAATATCAGGGAAGCCCAGGGTGAAACACTGGGTCGGATGAACCCCTTACCCTGCAAGCCCTCACAACTGTACCCGTAGCTCTCGAAGCTCGGCGGGGGCCATCCGATATGCTGGAGTAGATATCGGGGCTGTCCCGGGGTACAAGTCAATATAAAATTCTACCTCTCTACGAGGAGGTAGCCCTGGTACGTCGTCAGGAAAAACGTCTGCAAACTGATCCACCACTGTAGGAAAACCAGGACTCCGCACGTCAACTGCTCCAAGGATGAGGCTAGCTAACTGATGAGTAATGGGATTTCCTCTCCTCCGCGGAAGTCCATCCTGTGCTGCTAAGGCTCCCTTCTCTCCGGTGAAGGTGAACCTGCTCCCGTCGGTGCGTACACATCGCACCTTGCGCCTAAAATAGTCAATCTGTGCATGGACCGTAGATAGTCAATCCATGCCCAAGATGACGTCGTAAGGCCTCGACGCTGCTACAAGAAGATCCCAGCCGAAGCTCTCGCCTACTAGAGTAAGCTCACACTGCCAGAACCAGTGCGTAATCGTCGAGTCTGCTCCCGTAGGAGTCTCTAGCCATAAGGATCGAGCCAACGGCTCTGTCGGAATATCCGAGCTCCGAACAAAGGCAGCGGCTATGAAAGAGTGACTCGCTCCTGTGTCTATAAGAACTGCAGCAAGGGTGGAATAGACACAGATAGTACCTAGAATCATATCGGGTGCGCCGTGGTTGTATGCCTCTACTGTCTGGAGCTGTGCCTGTCTCTGCCCGCCAGCTCCCTGTGGTCAGGGTGGACCTCCTGGTGGTGGTGGTGGCAGAGCCTCAAAGCGTCGCCCACCACCGGCTGCTCGTCCAGCTCCTCTTCCTCGTCCGCCTCCTCCCTGCGGACCGCCACAGTCGACCCTCTGCCTCTGCCTCGGTGGTCCCTCAACTGTCTGCTGCTCCTCAGCATGGCGGGTCAGGCAGTCACGAGCCATGTGGCCCTGCCCGCTGCACGAGTAGCAATGTCTGCCTCTCGAAAGACTGGCTCCTCGATGTGTGCCCCGCACTGCTGAGCTAGTGCCCTGAGGTCGTCTGCCTGAGGGTCTGGTCTGTCTGGACCCCTGAGTCATCGGTCGACTGCCTGCTGCAGATGACTCTGCCACGTGCCGCCCTGCGGTCGGTCGCTGCATTGGTGTAGACTCAGCAAGGAAGCTCTCGATCAAAAGGGCCCGCTCCAGTACTCCTGTCTGAGTCGGTATGCTGAGGAAGATCAGCGATGCCCTGATCTCGTGTCTCAAACCCTTCTCGAAGGTCCGGGCCCGGAAGAATGGGTCCCGTACCATGTCGGTCGAGTAGCGCGAGAGATCAGTAAATCTCGCCGAGTACTGAGCGACCGTCATGCTACCCTTCCGCAGCTGAAGAAGCTCCTGGATACGCACCGCACAAAGGGTGGCTGGGACGAACTCCGAGCGGAAGAGGCTCTCAAAGTCCGTCCAAAGTAGAGATGCCTCATCGTGCACCTGGAGCATCAAGCTCCACCATTGTCCTACTGCTGCATGTAGTAGGCTTGCAGCGAGGATCACCATGAGGTCTGCTGGTGTCCTCACTAGCCTAAACGCACGTACCACTGCCTCCAGCCAGTCCTCTGCTGCCTGGGGATTCGTCTCCCCGCGAAACCTGGGTGGTCGCTGGCGCTGAAACTCATGCAGTACGCTGAGGCGACGTGCATCGTCAGCGGCTGGTGCTGGAAGAATCGGTGGCTCGACGGGTAGAGCTACCGCCGGTGCCACTGCTGACAAAGGGCCCTGCACCGAGGCCTCGTCACTCAGTGGGTTGTCGTCACACTCGACTCTCGGAACCCTAGCTGGCTGCCGTCGTGGGGCCATCCTGAAAAGGAAACAGGTGCGCCACGGTCAGAAGAGTATACCTGGTGAGCTGATATAAGTAATCACAAAGAAAACATTGAAACACACACGCAATCAATGTTTTCGTGCATTAAGTCGGAAATCAGAAGTCAGGGTCCTGGTGTATGGATACGTCGGCCGCCGCACCAACACTGGACTCCCTGGACTGATAACCACACTCAATACGCTAAACATTATTGCTTCACATAGAAAAGATCAGAGTTCGCGGTAGAACTGAACTCCTCTGATACCAATTTGTCACGACCCGCCCTCGGGGTCCGTGCCGTGACTACCCCAAGCCCGCCTTCCATAGGCTAGGGGATGGCGACTAGCACCAAGGTGTAAATCCCGGTAAAAAGGGAAGGAATTGCCTTTGTAAAGTAAACAAACACCACAGAGTAAGCAAGAGGAAAGTAAACACTAAGCAAAATCAGAGTACAACTGAAAGTGCGGAAAAGTAAATGGGCAAGTATACAAACCCAAACTGAAAGTAAAGTACAACTCGAAAGGGAAAACAGCAACTGAAAAGTAAAATCCGCTACACCGAGCTATCCACTGGAAATCCCACCTGAAGGGTGGGTACAGATAGCTCCACTGCTCCATGGGTCCCGCCGTCCGCTCCGAGCACGTCCCACCCAGTGGTCCACCTCCAGGTACCGTCCTGCTCTGCAAGCCTCAGCTAAGATCAACGTTGTCCGTCATCTGTAACCAACACAATGTAGTGCGGGCAAAGCCCGTGCAGGGGTGAGTATAAGCTACTCAGTAGGGACCCCGAGACCCCTGAAGGTCTCTCAAATCCACAAAGGATAAACCACGAAGAAAGGTACAATCACGAAGTAACAACCGACACTGCTTAGGTATATGCCCATACATATACCTAAGTCATCAATTTCAAATACGCTCCAACCTCCGAGCACAAGTACAACTCAGTCCACACAGGAAAGTAAATGTATTCCACACAGGAAAGTAAAACGAAATCCACACAGGATAGCACAACACAATCCACACAGGAAAACAACAGGATTCAGCTCACACAGGTATACTTCTTCGAAAGACGATAAAGATGATCTCTGATCCATCTAAGTCGTCGGACCCATGAAGGATCGATATGTAACTAACCCCTGCAAAAGACCCACACAGGATCGGGCCCACATAGGACTTGTAGGCGCTGGTTCACACAGGACCGCTGAGCGCAAAGACCCACACAGGATCGGACCCACACAGGATCGGGCCCACACAGGACCTATTGCACTGATCCATGTAGGATCGCTGAGTGTTGTAGTCTTCGTCGTCGAATCCACACAGGATCTCTGTACTGTCATCGTCGCAGTCACAGTAGCAGTAGTAGCAGTAGTAGTAGCAGTCACATTCGCAGCCAGCACTAGGGTTCTCGCACACAGCAAGCTCGTACAGGAGGATCCGCTCCACGAGCCGAGAGGCTGATACATCAATTGTCACAAAGTCCAGAGTTGATGTATCCAAAAGTTCCGTATCGTCAACAGGAACTCAACGTAACAGACGGCGCGTCGATCGGACGCCCAGTCTGAGAGTTATTGGCATTTTCGTCCCCGGGGCCTGGTTGGTTTTTAAGGCAAAACCAACCCGACCGTACTCCACCTGCATCCAAACCTCGGGCGGAGTATGCCAAAAGATCCGTCTCACTATGAGGAACACAACAAAGCTGGCGGCACATCAATCGGACGTCCGTAGCTCAAGATATGAGCGTTTCCGCTCCGAAGGCCCGGTTGGTTTCGTGAACGAACCAACCCGGCCGAACTCAAAGTATTCGGAAACTTTGAGTGCGATATACCGAAACGACCGTCTCGATCCAAGGATCATGTTTCCGTAGACGGTTTGTCAATCAGAGGTCCGTGGCTCAATTTATGGCCAAAATACCGAATCCGTCTCGAAAACGGGGGGTCAGGGTCCGGGCTGACCCGGCCCGGCCGGCGGCAGACTGGCACGGCGGCGCGGACCGGCGCGACGACGCGGTCCGGCGCGGCCTGGCGCCGCTGGGGTCACGCGCGGGGGGCATGGCCCTCGCATCCTGCTTGCGGCGCGGCTTTTAGCCGCGCCATTTTGTGAACCGGCCCCCCTTCGAGGGGGCCTGCTTGAGGGAAACCGGGGGGCCGCCTGCCCCCCTCAATGAAACCGCCCCCAATTAAATGGGGGGGGGCTTTTGAGCGCTGGCCGGGGGAATTAAATTCCCCCGGCCTTTGACCTTCCGTCCGGCCACCTGGCCGGCCGGTTTTTCTCCAAGGGGACCGGCAAACCGGTCCCCTTTTTTCCGGCTTACGACGCCGGCGGCCCGACCGCCGGTCTTCTCGTCCCGTCGCGGCCCGGAACCGGCCGCAGTGTTCGTCGTCCGGCGCGGTGCGACGGCACCGCGCCCCTCCGCCGTGCCTTTGATTCCCTTCTACGCGGCGCGACGGCGTCGCGTTCTTGATGATCCTTCCACGGCGCGGCGCGACGGCGCCCCGCAATATAAGTGTGTGAATATCCGCGTGGTGCGACGGCACCTCGCCATCTTGTTTCATCCGCAAGATAAATCAACAAGAACAAAGGAGGGAGTTCGGCCGTGTTCATGCGGTCCAGCCCCCTCACGTTAAATGATAACACATAATTAAATATCCTCACGTTAGTCATGCTAGAACCACGAACAAGAATAAATAAATAATAAATAATCAACAACAACCCCTACCTTGGGTTCAAGTTCGAAGATTGTCAACGACCCGCGGAAGACAACGCCGCGGAGGTCGGGCGTCGCGGTAATCGTTCGTCAAATCCGATGACGAAGAGGTACGTCCGAAGAGGTACGTCGTTGGCGAATCTTCATATGCCGACGAAGGAAGTCTGAGGAGGAAGCGGCGTTCCCTTTCGTTGACACGGAAGACGAAGAAGAGAGGAGCGGCGTTCTTCGTCGGAGCTTGAGCGTTCTTCGTCAAAGCTTGAGCGTTCTTCGTCAAAGTTTGAAGAAGAAGGAGAAGAACCCAAAAAGATCTCAAGATGGCTAAACAAACCTAACCCAATAAAATAAGCTAAGAGCTTATTTTATTAACTCAACCAAACCTTTTTGAATTTCAAAGGTTTGAAAAAGTTTAAACAACTCAACCTAATTAATAAGCTAAGTTGTCAAAACATTTAAAGAGGGGTTAAAGGGAGTTTGAGAGAAGATGGAAGGTTAGGTTCATGTGGTCCCCACCACACTTAATCCTCTAAAGGGAGGTTAAGTGGGTGTGGGTCCCACCCCTAACTTCCTTTGAGAGAAGTTAACCAACAAAAGTAAAATAAAAAGTGTTCCACATTTTTATTCAACTTTTTATAATTCTCCCCAAAACTAACTTTCGTCCCGCAATAAACGCAACTTCGGAAAAGGTCTCCTTAAGCGAATATTGGCGTTGCGAGTTCATCGGTGTCCTTGGATTTCAATTCCGAGCATCGGATCAAAAGTTAGAATTTCCCGCTCATTCGTTCACTGAATGTACCCGAGCCAAACTTCGGAATTTGATTCCGGGCACTCCGGGCCTCGGAATCAAGTGCCGTCTGAAACCGGGCTCTTGTAAAATTCCAAAGAAAATTAAGAAAAAATTTCCCTTGAATTTTACGGGTCTTTACACAACATTCAAATTTTCCCAAAAAATCTTCTCTCTTTTGATTTCCAGATTCCATGAATAAATGGAACTTCGCATTATCATCGAATCATTTTGTCAAATGAAATGACCCATTTCTCAAAATTTCAAATACTCTATCATTTCTAGGTTCACCAAGATGAGATCACTGATTAGGTATCACTCTTTCATGTTTTAAGGTAAATTAACATAAAATATTAATATTTCAATTAAAAAATTTTATTTAGAATTCATTAATGTGAGATTTATGATTCTCTCATGTGTGTGATCAGATTTAGAACAAATAATTTATCTGATAATCTCCCACACATTATTACATATTAGTTATCACATGAATTGGAACTAAATCATATGTGTAGACTTCGAATGATAATTAATTTAAATATAGATATAATTAAATAAATAAATGTACAACCAAAATGAATTAAATGGTGATCAAATATGAATAAAAATAATGGAATGAAATTACCATGAAGTTTTTCACAACTTTGAAACCAAGAATATTATTCATCCATCACATAAAAACAAAATAATAAAATAATAAAAAAAAGATATCATTGTTAACATGTCTATGCGAATATCACGGCATGTTACCGCTGATGATCTCCCAATAGTAATCATCAGTCGTCGATCACCGATATGATAATTGAACCCTTTTTATATGATGAAGTATCCTCAAAATAACCACTGTAAACCAACCTGAACTAATGGGTGATTCGCTGTGGCACTATATGGGATTTTTTGATGAAATATTTCATCACCTGGTGGTGGTGTGAGGAGGGTACATAGAGGACGGTGATAGAAGTGCTGGTGATGTTGGAGGTGTGGTGGCATAGGCATCCAGTGGTGATGGTGGAGGCTAGCAGACATGTTCCATTGCTAGTGTTTCTATGGAGAGAACCAGCGGCTAGGATTTTTCCATGATGGGAGTAAACATGTATCATGGTAGCGAGGTGAGGCGATGTCGTATAATGGGACTGACATCTAGGTGGAAAGTGATTAGTGCTGAGGATGAGGGTGAGGTTGGTGGTTACATGCAGTGTGTTACACTTTCAAGAGGGAGGCGCTTTTCTTAGTACGGAGTACATAAGAGAAGGGTGGTGTATATATAGTGGTTCTTGGTGGTCCATTTAGTCGATTACAGGAAAAGTTTGTGTTTTTTTTGAAGAGGATAAGGGTGTTTAGCGTGTAATAGATAAATGATAGAGGCACGCGGTAAGGGTTTGTTTCTTGAAAAAATGTGAGTAGGAGATTAAATGGTGGCCCCCCATTTACCTGATGTTGCAACCAGAGAAAATCCACATACTAGGGTTTCCTCCCATCATAGTGAAATATGAATAGGGCCACTACCCTAGTTTTATGTGATCACCTCGAGGAAAAACAAAAAAAAATCAATTTCAAACTTCAAAAATTTAAGAAAAATCTAATTGTATAAAATAATAAATATTATAAGATAACAAAAATAATAATACAATGATAATAATAATAATCCAAATAAAAACAGATAGATAGATATAAAAATAAAAAATAGATATAATTACGTATATATGCACAGATATAATTACATATAATAATGTAAAACATGAAATATTATTATTACTTAGAAAACATTCTAATAATACTATAATTAAATGTTAATATAATTAAATACTAATAAAACTAAAATATAAATACTACTATTATTAACACTATATTGTTAAATTATACAGGTTAATACTATAATAAATTATTAAAAACTGGTAATAAATAAATTATTAAAATTAATATACAATTAAATAAAAATTAATAAAATAATAAAAACTCTATGAAACTACAGAAATAAAAGAAAATTAAAAAAATGGTTAAAATAATTAATGAAAACTAATTTATAAAACCATAAAAATGTTAGTTAAATCTATGATTATTAAATCCACCACACTTAAACATTTATATTACATGGAAAGTAATCAGAAAGATTTCACAATTAGACTTGTAAAAAAATCAGAACTAAAAAATTACAATTTCAAAAAAAAATCAATCTCTTTTACCCATAGAATATTATGCTTCATTTAAATTTTCTATTATAAAGATGGTTTCCCTCCACTCACATTATTTCTAAAACAAATAACCACACTAATGGATCAATATGCCCTACATCTACATCACTCACATCACTCAAAATAATTCATTGACAAATTTGTTCTCAATTATCATAAAAATGCATACCTACCATAGGATTTATTAGAATTTCACATCTCCCCTAATATAAATCAAAATAATACATCCATATAAATGACATATAATTTGTTTTAAATTTTCCTATGGTTGTATTATGGTGGGTCATAAAATAATTTTTTCAATTTTAGATAAATGAGGGTTAAATATTAAAAAAAATGCATGAAATGTTTCAATACAAATGTCTCCATAAAAACATCAATTACCCACACATAAAATGTTGTTTGTATCCAATAATAGGATATTATAATTCCTCTGTAATTTTTCTTGTTTTTTATCTCATTTTTCAGAGGATGCAACTCACACAACATAATGGATATTTTAACAGGTGAATAACATCTCCCAAACCCCATTATATATAAATAATAAAATTTCCCAAGAAAATTAATATAATAAGCTCATACTTAGTAGAATATTTGTGAATTTAGGATATATAGAAAACTCTCTATAACCTAGAGTAGTGAGTCATCACTTTTCTAAGTACCCTTACGGATGAGGGTTACTCCGTAATGACAAAAAATGTAATAATTGTTGGAACCAAGAAAACAACATATTCCCACACCAACATAAATATAATACATGTTACTAATATAAAATTAAACTCAAAATAATAACTAGACAATTTTGATCCTTTTCTATAAAATGTCACACTGCCAATCAAATAACCATCTCCATAAATAAATATCTCCCAAAAAAAATTGAAAATCATAATGAAAATTTAAAATAAATAGGTTAGGAAGGGTATTAGTATTGGTATCATACAGAAAAGTATTATTCATGGACTCTTTGAGAAACATGATAGAGAAAATTTTCATCGGGCATAGGGGGTCAAATGTGCTAAATAAACCAAACAAATGCCTCTGTCATTTTAGTGAAACTTATAAAATCATGATCACATTGAAATGAAAACATGTAAAGTTTTAGAAGACATTAGAATGAAGATATTCCCTCAAGAAAAAGATTAATATGAGATAATGTAAAAAATGGGTCACAATCTTCATGGGTACGTAAATAAAATATTATACATCACATAAATGAATGAATGAAAGCATGCGTCAAAAAAATATACAAGTCTCTGAAGAATTTTTTTTAAATAATGGAAGATATTACCAATAATATAGGTCATGAGATCAGCAGTAAAATCATTCCAAATAGGAAAAATATTCTCAGATACGTGAGAGAAATAACTAGTATTCCTATGATGATGTTACTATAGAAATGAAGTTTTTTTAATATGGGATTAATAATGAAAAGAGTGATAGTTTCAGTAGTTTTTTAGGTATTTTACATGGCATTTTTGAAGGAATAAAATATGAAAAAATAGTTCCCTATGTAAGTGCACATAGATATGGAATAGATATATGTGCCCAATGAAGCTCCATAAATAATTTACCTATAAAATATTTTCATTGACAGCACATACCCACATCATATCAAAGAGATAACACCAAAATCAAATTAACATGTGGATAGTAAAAATATATATGATGTACTCAACTCCACTACAGTTAAAGGAGATAAAAGATTTTTGACAATTCAAGGAATTTATTAATTAAAAACTAAATAAATTAAAACTAAATAAAGTGAATGGAAAAAAAACTACTTATTGGTTAACTCATATTGAGCACTGATTTTACTTTTTCTTCAGTCAGACATTTATGGCACTCAACTAGGATCAAACGGGAATGTAAACCATGTATTTTCATAATTATAAGTTAGAGTGTTGAATGTACCAAATGAGAAGACACTTATCTTACAAGAATCACAACACCTCAACCGAAACATTTCATAAAAATTGATAAGTAATATGAAATGAAAATAACACATAAAGGAATTAATAAACCTCGTCTGAAGAAAAACTCACTAAATAATTGATGTTTTTCAAAGTTCTTTACTATAATGATCATGAAAATAAATTTTTTTAATTTTCATTAGAGAATTAATTAATTTAACAGACTCTTTCTAGGATCATCTTATATGCATAATATACATGAAAGTAGAATTTTGGATGATGATGTATCACAATTAATTTCCACCACCAACTACTAGCATAAGTAAATAAACTAGTTTCTTAGTCAATTCAACATCTACGGTTTTATTGATTGTACTGTGTTCCAGATTATTACTAGCATCTATGGGTATTTCAAGTGAATATTTTTTAACCATGATGATTAGATCAAGTGGGGAGGGATCAATTGGAGAAGTTTAATCCATTATGTCAAAATTGAAATATATTACAAAAGTTTCTTCTATACTTCCCTCATCATATTTATTTATTGAAACATGTGTCACTGTGAACATAGGATCCTATAGGAAATCACATTCTTCCATTATTTCTAAAAACTTATGATTGTTCTTAACCACCACCACTGACGTATTGTCTAACATTGTAAATGATTCAAATGTATCCATTTAAATAAATTATACATGAAAATATTTTCAGAAAGAGGTTATTCAATGTCATTTGAATTGATTTTCTCTTACATATGGAATCCAATAGATTCTTGGTTCAATTTTGACTCAATCATAGTAAAAATTGTCCCTATTAAATTTCATATTCATCCTCAAATGGTATAATATTATATACATTGAATGAATATTTTATAACTTTTGGATGAATGGGTTGCGAACACATAGAATAATTTCAAGAAATCACATTTTATGAGGGACCACTACATTCAACATAGTGGAAGATTGATCTCTCATATTCATGAAATGGGATTATATTGGAAGAATAAAATTATGATGGACATGATTCATCAATAGTATGATATGAAGGGGGATTGATAAAATTAGTCTCATTATCAGATCCATGGAATTGATGTTTTTTATATTTAACCACCATTATAATTTCCTCAAAATAATTATTTTTAACTGGATCATTGAGTGGTAGTGAGGCGGTTAGTTAGATAAGACGAGTCCTTGTATTATATAAATTCTTCAATTCATTTCCCATATTTTTTTGAGGAATAAAAATTCATGTTTTGGTCATTATGAAGATAAAACCCCATATTTTTTCAGTGATGGAAGAAATAAACACACTCCCAATTATTAAATCATTTGTTTCACATGAATTATCAAGATATAAATTGACATGATCATTTTTAATTTGAAAATGATTAAAATATGTAAAATTACTTGTATGACAACATGGTGGGTAAATTTAATATGGATTGTGAAAAGGAATTGAGAAAAAAATCATTATAATAAATAAGATTACCTGGATATCTCATGTGCAGTGAATAATTATACATTTTTCTGTGAGATGTATGTGAGTAGGGTAAGTGTTGATTATAGATTTATAGTGTTGAACATTCCATATAGATCTTATGTTTTTCTTGAAAGTCCCTACGAAAAAACCCCAAATTAGTAAACTGATGTTTTGTGTTTTTTTATTTTGAACCTAAATAAAGCTCTTTTAGGATAACCTAATTCTATTATTCTCCCCTAAAATGGAAAAACAATATTGTATGCATGTTTCAGTTTATCCAATTTTTAAATTTGTTTACCTATTAAATACTATAAAAGCGGTGAGTAGGGTCTAACTATAGATAGAATGTGTGTATAAACTAATTATATACTCTTTGAAGAATTTTCACTATGATGATTTTAAAATTTTATTAATATATAAAAATTCTAAAAACAAAATAATGATAAAACATTAACTATAACTATCTAAGTGAACTAAATTTATTTATTGAAAAACATGTATACTTGGAAGTGTGAATGTTTTGATGATCATTCAGTTGCAAGAAATGAAAATTATTCAATTCTCACATCAGAATATTTATCTATTTAATTATCATTGATTCTATATATAATCAAAATACTATAAACTCTCATTCTATAATTTTATAGTGTTTCATATTATTCATATAAATCATAAACCATTTCAATCTTTGATTTTATGATTAATTTTTTTTGACACATTAGCATCGAATCAATTCATGAAATGTAACAACCTATTTCTCAAAAAGTCTATGTATATATTTCTGCCATGTTCACTCACATGATATCACTTATTAGGTATCACTCATGAATGTTTAAAGTGTAATGGAACTCTATATACTATTTCATCAATTAATATAAAAATTTATTTAGAATTAATTTCTATGAAATTTATCATTTTTGCACTCATATGATCGACATCCAACAAAGATATTCTTTAAGGATATCCCACCTATGATTACTTATTAAATATCACATGAATATGCACCAAATCATGTGCTTTGACTCTAAATTACAATTAATTCTATGGAATATATAATTAAATAAATAAAATTCCAATCAAAATGAATTAATTTTAAAAAAAGTATGAAAACAAATTAAAGGCATACAATTTCCATCAATTGCATCACAACTCCGACAACATGAATATAATCCTAACATCATGAAAACACGACACATAAAATAATAACCAAAAGATTTAATTGTGTTATTGTCAACATTAATATCACCAAAATCTACTATAGTAGATCTATTAATATTAATCATATATAATTGATCATCAAGAAGAACAACGAACCATATACATGTGATGATTTTTCCCCAGAACTATCATTGCACACCCACCCTAAACAAATAGATGATGCACTGATGTGACATATTGGTTGTTATGATAATGGAAGTCATTACCTGGTGGTGGTTTGTAAAGGGTGTAGAGAGGAGGGTTATGGGGGTGTTATTGAAGGGAGGATAAGGTGTAGGATGAGTCTTGTGGTGATTGTAGAGGCCGATGGCAATGTGTCTAGGATGGTGTTTCAGTAGGGATGACAGGTGGCTAGGGTTTCTTCAAACAAAGAGATTTCCAGGTTTTTTGTACGGAGGAGAGGTAACATCATATTGGGGGTAAATGGCTGGATAAAGAAATTGGATCATCGAGGATAAGGGTGATGCGGATGGTAACGTATAATGTGATATATTTCCAAGAGGGAGGTTCTCTGGTGAGTGGGGACTACAGTTGATGAGTTTGGTGTGCTACTGGAGGTTCATGGTGGTCTGATCAATTGGTTGCAGGTAGAGTTTCCAATTTCTATGAAGATGAGAGGGGAGGTTAGTGTGTTGTCAATTGATAATGGAAGTGCATGATGGGGATTTCATGTTGAGAATAAGGAGAGTTGGGGATGAAACAACAACCCCCCATGTGCTTGATGTTACTGCAAGAGACCATCCACCTAGTATGGTTTCCTCCTAATAGAGACAAAGAAGAAGAGGGCCTCAGTTCTATCCTTATTCGGTCACCTGTAAAAAATCAAATTCAAAAATAAAAAATTAAAATCAAATATAATTATCTAAAATATAAAATTTAATAAAAATAATAATATAATTAAATAATGTTATATTTAAAAATAAATAGAGAGAGAGAAAAATAATTATTATATATAATTACATATATATATATACACATATATAATTAGATATAATATGATAATAATAAAAAATATAATGGGTAGTTATAAAATATTATAACAATACAATAATTATATGTTAATCTAATTAAAAAATAACAAAACTAAATTATTAATACTATTGTAAAATCAATATTGTTAACTAATACTTGATAATAATATATATAATTATTATAAGAAAATAATATAAAATAAAATATCAACATTAATTTATAATTGACTAAAAATTGAAACAAAAATAAAAACACAATAATACTATGGAAATATACTAAAAATATTAAGAACGGTTAAAACAATTTGTGAATAACCTGACCCGGATTCCCTCTCAAACCGTTACCCAAACAAGGACACCATGTACCCAAGAGGCATTTATGATTCTCAGGGGCTTGAGTTCAGTACACGAGACTCAAAAAAACATAGGGTATGATTTCTCCCAACCTAATTCAGACCAAATGACACATATACACATGTACAGAAAGAAAAAATAGAAAAACTATGAATATATATGCCATAACAAAAAGTGAACAAAAGAGGAGATGAAAATAAAAAGGTAGAGAAGAAATCTCTTGGAGAGGAGTCCAAATGAAAAGGATGACAAATCATAAATAGATACTCTAATAGTCTTCATATGATATCACATATAAACGTGGACTATCTCACCATCCAGCTACCTAAACTCAGCAGATATAAACCCTTTCCACCTCACTATAATTCATTTCCTTTCACTATATCGAAATACATACCTAAGTCTACCCACCACCAAAGGGGTATATAGGGTTTGAGATAATATGCTCATTAGGGTCCCGCCTAGGTGCTCCATATCAAGTCTCTAAACAAAAATCCACAAATTCACAACATTAAATAAAAATGGGCATGATATGTTGTTTAATAGTTTTATATCAAATTCATGGAAAAGAAATTTAAATTCCCATTTTTTAACATTTATAAATAAAGAAGGATATCCAGTTTAAAATCATTTCATATACATATTTCAAAATAGACACATCATGTCAAACTAAATCATTCATCACATATTATATCAAATACATGGAAGTATAATCAATTTATTACAAACCAAAAGCATCCTAGATCGACCAAGAAGCATATGTAACATGACACTAAGTATCACAATATGTCAGCACCGTAGGACACTCATACCTAAACGTATAAAAGCATGAGCACATCAACCCTCTAGATATATCAATATAGTCTAAATAGTATAAGAGCACAATAGAAAGAGAACCCCCCAACATGTCTAATAAGTTTCTATAATAATAGGCCAATAAAGAAGAGAAAATCCCCAGTAGAACCCCCCCTGATAGTGGATGAGGCTAATTGTTATACCTTCAATTAAAGTAGACGATGATTCCCATGTGCTATATTTTCAAAACCATTACATCAACCCATTTAATCATATCTTTCATTGAAAACAATTTCATAAAGTCATATCAAAATGAATTGAAAACCCCTTTTATTTTATCAAAACTAGGGGAAGCCAAATTATATAAAAAACACATTTCCACACACAAAAATCAAATTATTCAATCATTATATTTAATATAATAAAACAATTTATCAAAAACTGCAGTCATTAATTTCACCAAAACTGGCAAGATATACCTACCTCAAAACATGGGGTGCACATACCCATAATAGTACCCACCAATAGGAAGAACACGACAACGACAACAGTGGTCCTATAATAAATCTACACATCTCATGATTGATTCAACTTAATAAAAGGTTTGGAAAATAGAAAAGATCACAACATACCTTAATAATTCACACCATCTAAACAACAACCAATAAGGAATTGACCCTATCAAAAAGATCGCAATATAGATCTAGAATGGAATCAAGAGAATTAACAAAAAAAATCAATGGATAGTTTGACACAGTAAAATAAAATTACTGCAATCAATGGAAAGGAGTAAAAATAAAGCATTACTCACCTATAGGGATACCATATACAACCATGTTGATAAAATGCCAAAATATTTTATCTAGAAGGGTTTGAGGTTCCCAAAATAACCGGGTAGTGCCTCTAGGTATAGATGGAAGTGGGATACAATTTAATGAAATAATATTTAGCCGATGTAGTGCTATAAAATAATTTTCTTCTACAATTTACACTAAATGTAATAACTTTACATGTTGCATCATCCACAAGACTCATATGTGAAAAAAAAACTTTTCACATTTTTATTAAAATACCATAACATAACATTACATGGTGTGTAACCCATGCATAGTGGGTAATCGTTCACTCTATGTTCTTATCTCAAGACTTGGGTCTAGGGGCATTACTAATCGTGTACTCTTTATATGCTTTGAAAATTTTCTATAGGGAGTGAAATTTCAAGAATCATAAATCAAAAACCCAACCCACCTCAGGAGCTCTCCAAATATGGGGAAAAGGTCACAAAGACATTACATGTTTATAACTAGACTCCACTAATTCAAACAAACATACATTCCCAAACATTAGGTAATTTTTATCAGAAAATGTTCTCCATTCTTGGGAGTCCATAGGCACACCCAACTAAAGAGAAAAATGGGTAAATAGAAGGGAAAATACCTAAATGAGGGTAAGAGGATGTTATAATCTCCCCACCAAAAGACTCTATAACCCTGAGAACCCATGTAGAAGAAGGAATTATGGTAAATAGGTGAGGACACTACTCCCTCATCAATAACTCATGATCCCAAGCCTCGTTATAATCTTATCCATGTTTCCACAATACCCTGACCAATGAAATAAACATCCCACACAAGACATTCAATTGAGGGCCAATGACTTCTACTGGTTTCTTCACAATAGAAACATCTGGATCTAACTCAATATCTTCCTATTTCAGAACGTGAGAGGGATAGATACGTTATTTCTTAAGAAATGATATCTGGAAAAAAACATGAATACCAATCCTCTAAACTGAAAATTCTAACTAATAAAAAACCTATCCAAGCTACTCAGTGTCCTAAAATTGTCCAACATATACCAGGACAAACATTCCATATTTTATAAGACGATGGTGACCCAATTGAGGAGAAAAAATCAAGAAATCCCAATAAACTATAGAAAACACAAAAGGAAGACATCATTGGTCCACATAAAAATTTGGTTGACTCTGTATTTTAACTATACACTCACACATATCCAGAATCGTTGTGGATCTCTCGATAACCAAACTCGGTCCCACCCAATTATCTTTTCCCACCTATCCCCAACAAAGAGGTGACCTATGTGGGACACCATATAGATCCTCAAAATCTACCATTCTGATCAATAACTAATACATTTTTTATAATAAAACTCAACAAGACCTAAATTCTTATCCCACAATCCTCTAAAATCCATGAAATGGACTTGAATAAGATCCTACACATTCTAAGTAGCATGTTCTATCTGACTGCCAATATGTGGATGATAAGTTATACTCAATCTGACCTGAATCCTTATCACCTAATGGAGACTCTTATAGAACATAAAATTAAACTAAGGATCCCTATCTGAAATAATAGTATAAGGAACCCTGTGTAATCATACAATATCATTCAAATACATCTTAAATAAATATTCAACTTTAGTAGTTTCCCTGATTGAAATGAAATGAGATTGATTTTTCGACTGATTAATTAGCACACAGATAGAATTATTCCCTTGAAGAGTCTATTGTAATATGACTACAATTTCCATGGATACCTCATCCTATTTTCAAACCGAAATATAGAGAATGAATTAAACTAGAAATATTCAGATGATTTTCCCATATCTTTTGGTAGGTGTAACAGCTTTATAAATAATAAACAATTTCACACTTCATACCCAACCACTAGAATCATCATCTTATATCATAATATATCTTCACTGTGCCTAGATGAATGACTCACAAAGAACAATGAAAATAAATAAACACAAATCTACTCATAGATTTTGTGATGAAATAATAATAACCAAAACTAAGATACTATCTAAAGAGAGAGACCAACAAAAAATTTCCTCCCCATCATATCGGGTTTCTCGAATTCCATTGAACGCATCATCCTGCTAATGAACCTATTGAATACACTCATGGAGAGATAATAATAATTTAATATTAGCCAATACCATACCTAAAACATCCTCCTGAGCATCCATATGCAATTGAGAAAAATACCAACATGGTCTCACTCCTCCTTCAATTTCTTAACAACATGAAATTTCACTTTCCTTCTAAGAGCGTATACGATAACATTCCCCTTCCCCATAGTGTAGACATTATCGAAATCAAACATCTGAATGTATTCCACCCATCCTCAATTTTTTGAAATTCAAGTATTTCTTGAAAATATATATATCTAAAACACTTATGGTTAGAAAATACTATAAACCATTCCCCAAAAAATAGTTCTTCTAACACTTAAGGGCATAAATAACTCTTGAAAGATGAAAATCATTATTGGGGTAATGCTACCCATGTGTTAAAATATAATGACTCCTAACATACGACATCATCATACTATATGAGAACACAACCCAAACTAGATGTAGAAGCATTAAAGAAAACCACATTCCCCTAATCGAGCTTAGATAAGATCTGAATAAGATTTGATGTTAGAAGTAATTTTAGATTCATAGAAGAAGACTGACATGTTTCATCCCATGTTAATTACACTACTTTATTAGAAATGGATTACAAATGTGATACTAACTTTGATAAATCCTTAATGAACCATCAATAGTATCTAGAAAGACAAAAGAATATATGAATTTCAAATACATTACATGGCTCATCCCATGAGAAGACAGCCTTTAATATCAAAATATTAGAGGATAATACTTGCTCATAAATCATGTTCTCAAATAACATAACTTCATATATCCAAAAAATCCATTTCAAAATATATCCATACAAATGGAGACTCCTCTAAATTTCTAAAACCAAAAAAAAATTCTCATGCTCATCCTCAGATCTCAAATAAACCCAAATATAATCCATGAAAACTACCAGAAAAAGTGTTGAGATGCTAAGGTAATATGAATTTCATCAAATCCATAAAAACTAGAGGATACCTAGTTAAGAAAAATGGAATCACATGATATTATAAATGACTATACCTTCCCATGAAAACCATCTTCGGTATATCTGACTCCCATACTCCAAGATGATTATAACTTCACTAACGATTAATCTTCAAAAACCACTCCCCCCACCTTTAACTAATCATGATGATCATCAAAATGATGTAAAAGATACATTTTTATAACTTTTACACAATTCAATTTTTGATTGTCCACACACAATCGAAGTGAACCATATTCCTTCATGGAAAATATCACTAGTGATGTTATTAGCCCAAAGGGCATAGTTAATTCCCTAAGGGGCAAATAACAATAAAAAATTATAAAATATCCAACAATGATATTAAATTAATTGAAATATTGTATTAGGAAATTTCATGTTCAAACTAATAAAGATGGTGAATTGGATTATTTATATTTTTTAAATATTTTTATTTTAAGTAAAATGAATAAATAATGAAGGGTCATATTGGTTAAATTAATTTTAATAAAGAATAATATAGAAAATGATGGTAAATTATTTAGTTTGAAATTAGATTTCAAATAGACACGTGGTTTTATAGTTTTAGGGTTTATGTGTAATTGTATTTTATAAAACAAATTGATTAATCCATTTTGGTGTACGTCTTGAGATGAGAATGATCTAATGGTCATGTTTTCTCCCCCTCGATGCAGAAATACCTTATTCTATTACACTAGTAATTTAGGGTCTCACTAATTCATGTTTGTCTCAATACCACTTTAAAACTTGGGTAATCAGAATGTGAAAATGGTCATTCCTTGATTCTGGGTAACCAGTTTCGTAATTTATAATGTTTCTTTAAAATTCAAATACCAATGGTCATGATAAAATATAAATAGAGGGATTATATATTAATTCAACAAATTTTGGAAATACAAAAACATGAATCAATAAAAAATAAATCCAATGGTACATTCCCCCTTTGAATACATAACTTTATAATAAGGTGGGTTTACCCCATCATCCAAGTGATGAGATAATAAGTGGGACTGAATAAAGAAAATTGATTAATAATTAAAAAATGGAAAAGGAATTGGTGAGGACCATGCACATCCCAGCTTCTCGTTCCAAGATTTGGTCTCTAGGATATCCTTAATAGCAGCATCTTGTCCCTCTATTTATAAACTTCATTTGGGATCATGCAACAATCAATGGTTTTAGGTATGGGTCAGAATGTGTTCGTAGGTGAGTCATAGGTATTAAAATTGGTCAAACCATTAAAATATTTTGAATCTTTTCATTTTTCTCCCATCCCGACCTTGACAGATCATGCAGTTATTACACAATGTGTAAATATTGCACGATATATACCAAATTCATGACATGGAGGTTTCTAGTTCATCCTCAAATTTGTCACAGAGTAACACATTTCATCTTCATTCTAGGTATATTTATTCCACTTCATGACTTGTATTACTTTCACTACTTGCACTAGTTGATGATGTGTATTTATTAGACGATGTGTAAAGTAAATTATATGCTCTAGAAGCCTTTTATAACCTTGGTTCTTCAGTTCTATTCCATGGAAGTTCTCTATGATCATCTATCCTTGTGAAAATACTTATTTAATGTTTAAATGATAATTTTTTATACTTCTTTTACTCATCCCCCATAACTTTTAGTATCATTAAAAATAAATAAATAAACATCTGAACAAGATTGAATTAACAATAAAAACTATTAGAATTAATGATTTTTATTATATAAAAAATATTAAAATTAAACGCACTTATCAGACACCCCTCACACACACTTGAATTCATACTTGTATTCAAGTATAGAATCTTAACATACTACAGTGGATGCTTAATGTACCATAATTTAAACTCAATTCCAAGAAAAACATTTTCGAATAGAAAGTTATATTTTTGAGTTTTATAAATAAACAATTTATCAATGCCTTATTTTTAAAATATTTTAAATCAAAAAAGGTTTTTAAAATTTCTTTTTTTAAATATCAAATCCATTTTCATTCATAAACATTAATTTTAAAATTCATTATTAATATTCTTACCCATTGTAATTTACTGCACATGAGTTTTTCCATTCTTAATCACGGTATGAATGAATATATCAATACACATACCTCTAGATAATTTCACTTACTATAGGCTTGTAAGGAATCTACTTTCTCCACCACCTAAAGAGAAAATTAAAAATAATCATGAGGGATTAACAATTTAGAATAAAATGACTATGACTCTTAGAGAAAGTAAGTAAATGATGTAAATCAGGTAAGGCTCAAAAAAAGGTTTTTCTTTAAAGTACATTGCATGATAATCAAAAACATATCAATGAATATCTCTTATTCCACTATTATCTTCTTATATTCTTATAATGATATGAAATGCAATAAATGAAACACCATATTTTATTATTAAATTTTTTCCTTTAATTTTTAGAATGTTGTGATTTGAAAAACTCACATCCACCACTCAACAATAAATAATATCTCCCAAGACACTATTTTTAATAGTTATAACAAGATCCCCAGTCAAATAAATTTTATTTTTTAATTTCCCTAAACACAATCCAGTTTTCTATAATTTTTTGAAGAGGACGTGCAAAAAATACAATGAATTTTTCCTCCATAAAATTCCTAAAATTCCACCCACACTTACTCATTAAAAAATGTTCATCCCATTAACTTGTATTCCTCTCCCCCACTTTTTTTTATAATCATGAAAAATATTTAGAGAATGTCATGAAAGTAAAAGATGGTCTTGTAACATGGAAATTCCCTAGAATTTTTGTTCCTTTCTTATATGATCTTTAAAATATATTAATGTAAGGTGGATATCTGGATAAGGTCTAACAAAATATTCCTCAATCATATTAAAAGTGATATTGTTCAGTCATTTCATTTATCATATGAAAAGAAAGTTATAGAATAGAAAAAACTTGAGTTTCATAAGAAAATTAATATAGAATGAATAAAAAATATTTTGTTCAAGGGATTTCTCAATAATAAAAAATGATTGGAACCAAAAATAATAGAAAATCATATATATAAATATTTCAATTAATGAAAATATCTGAAATTAAAATCATGACAAAATATCAAAAAAAACCATTTAACAAAATCAATATGATCCCCTAAATCATGATTTTACAAATCCAAATACACAATTTTATACCAATTAATTATTTTCACAATTCTTTTCATTTAAATTTATTTACAATAAAATTTCAAACTCAGGACATTATAATTATCCTTTGAACGTTGTGTCTCCTAGTTCAGTTGAGGGAAGATAGAATCAAAAATGGGGTATGAAATTGGTATTTAAAGTATTAAACATAAAAAATATGGTGAGTATAGTATAAAATTATAGAATTAAAATTTCTACCCCTGATTTGAATGTTTCTTCGATGACAGCTGCATAGGTTCCTCCTTCAAAGAATTCTCAATGTGTATAGATTTCATAATGTGTATTATCCTGCAGCTTCTTCTTGTTCTTTTTGTTACTTTTTGTCAACCTTGTTCTTGATGGTCCTATGAGAAATAAAAATACACAAGTGAAAGTATATTCCACAATCAATGAATTTTTAAATATCATGAGTGATGGAAAGAGTGTCTAAAGAAACAGAAAATAGATATAGATCATCAAAAAAACTAATGTTTCCTCGTAGAAGCTCCTCTTTTTTAACAGCCATTTAGTTCGACCATACCTAGGTGAGATTGTTAGTGTGTGGTGTAGATATAGTCATTATATATTCTCCAAATTATGTTGTTGAAATACACCCATCTTTGATTATTTTCTTCTCCTTAAAGTTGGTGTGGAACTTAGAGGCGATGACAAGAGTCTAAATAGAATGAAGACAAACAAAAATATTTCAGAATTTGTCCAAACATAGTAAAAATCATTTTGTTAACTATTGGTTGCATGTGTTGGACATATTTTATGGTTGATTTTGTTTTTCCATATTGATCCTCAAATTCTCCTATTGTTTATACTTCTTTTTTAACTCTTCTTATTCATCATAGGGTGTACCTGATTCTTCCTCCTCTTCTTATTCTTTATTTGGTTGCAACCCTGGTTTTATGAGGAAGATTTGTATAATCTTAGTAGTTGATGTCTCTTTTCCTAGATTTTTTATTCTTATTACTAATATTTCTTATGAATTATTCTTTATCCTGAAAAATATATACAGAAAGGTCACCCTCTTCATCATATTCTAAACCTAAAAATTTTAGTGAATCGTGGTTAAAGTAAATTTCATCTTTATAAGTTGTTCTAACCTATAATTTTTGGTCCATGTTTATTTTTTTATGAAATTACTCATTTAATTATGGATATATTATATATGTTATTGTTCATTCAAATATTGGTTACAATTCTGGAAACATATTGGATTGATTTGTCTTTACACTAATTTCATTTTTTAGCTACGCCATATCTTCTTGTAAGAAGAATAAAATTTCATTGGTATTCATTATAAGCAAATAACATCCATCACAACCAAAAATACCTAGTGTGGAAAAATGATGAATTGAAATATTGAAAAAAAATTAAATTTAAAATTTAAAACTTTAAAAACAAATATCCACAACAATAGTATCTGTTTTGATATAAACAAAGGGAATTTTTAATTCCCTGTGTGTATAATCAAAATAAGAAATTTTTAAAAAAACATAAACTATATTAAAATGTAGAATTAGGAATATTCATGTTTAAACTAATATGGATGGTGAATTAGGTTATTTATATTTTTAAATAATTTTATTATAATTGAAATAAGGAAAAAAGTGATGAAATAGATTGGTTTGGTTAATTTGATGAATGTATGATGTAGATAAAGCAAAATTAATTTTTGTTTCGGAATTAAGTTTTAAATCAGTCTAGGGTTTTATATTTTTTTGGTTCATGTGAAATTAAATTTAATAAAACAAATTAATTATTCCACATTTTGTGTCGACTTCGATATGATAGGGGCCCAATTATCAGGGTATCGACTCTATGACACTGAAACAACATATTTCCCTTGGTCTAAAAATTTATTTTTCCCTTAAATCAGGCTTGTATCATTATCAAATTTAAACCTAGACGCCACAAATGTGATAGTGGTCATGCCTTGATTTATGATAACCAATTTCACAATTTATAATGTTTCATTCAAATTAAAATTCCAATGGTCATGATAAAATTTAAATAATGGGATTGTAAAATGATTCAATAAATTGTGACAATCCAATAAATGAATGAAGAAAAATGAATAAATCCAATGACACCTTCCACCTTCGGTAACATAAACCAATCATAAGGTGGGTTTACCCCTATCATTGTGATGATATAATAAGAGGGGAACAGAGTTAATTAAATTAAATCATAATTAAAAATAGGATATGGAACTGGTGAGGACCCTGCACATTATAGATTCTTGCATAAAGCATTGGTCTCTAGGGTCTCCCTGAAAGAAGAAACCTATAACACTTTTTATGGACTTATGATGGCCTTTGGCAGTAATAAATGCCATTAAATATTGGTCAAAAGGTGGTCATAGATGCGTATCAGGTCTTAAAATAGATCAAAAGAAAAAAATACAATTAATCTTGTTGTTTTTTCCCATACCAAACTTTGCATATCATGTAGTGAGTAAAAGATGTTGATATGTTGCACCATGTGTAATGAATTCACTACATGCATGTTTTTGGTTTTTCTTAAATTATTTCATAGCATGAACCATCTTTGACACACGATGACACATTTTATATTCATTCTAGTATTATTTTTCCATTTCATGACTTGTATTACATTCATGACTTACATCAGTTCATGACATGTACTGAATACATGATATGTACAGCCAAATTTTTTCTCTAGAAGCCTCGTTTCACCTTGTTTATTTAATTCTTTTCCCTATAAGTGCACCATGATCATCCAAACATTTGGAAAGTATTATTTTAAGGGTAAACGATAATCGCTTAAACAAATTTTTCTCTTCTCATATAACTTATAGTGCCCCAAAAAATGAAGAAATTATCAGGTTCACATGATTAAATTAGCAATAAAAATAATTAAAATCAATGAATTTTATTATCAAAAATGTAAACATTAAATGAAATTACCATTATTCCCAACACAAAACATTGGGGACCATTTTCCATTTGATAATCCAATAGGATCTTTATCACCTTTGGATCAACCAGTTCCATGTAATAGGAAGGTATCGAAAATGGGTTATGTACCTGAAAAGAGGTCAATCATTAACTCCACCACCCTTGCCGAAATAAGCCTGAAGAAATATTCTGGGAAAACATTAAGAAAATTCAAAACAGCAGTGGGAAGATCAATAATAGGAGAAATATCATCAGGTTCAACTATAATAGCATAAAAAAATCTGAATCCCTGGGAGAGAAGATCTTGCAGAACAAGATAATGGCTCCCACTCACCCTCCCACACCTGTGAGATCCCATCAGTCCCAATAAATGAGACATGAAGATGTTAAAAATAAATAGTATCATGATGAGAAATAGTCTAATAAAACTCAATTATGTTTTCAAATAGATCCATATTAAGAAAAAGTAAATCTCAAACTAACTCTGCATTGGATATCGATAGTGCACAATAAAGACACTAAAACCCTTGCCCATTTCAATTCTGAATAGGTGTCTCAAACTACATGAAAAATGAAATTATATCTTTTAGAAGTTTAATAATATCAACAAAATGGATAGAAATAAATGATTCCCAAGTACCATAACAAAAAAAGAAATTGCTACTTAATATTAAATAAATACAATACTTATCATTTTCAATGGACTGACATCTACCTCCATAAAAAACACATCTACCACATAAAAGTAATTCACTCTTGAGGTATGTGGATGGAGACTTATAGTCGTAGAATTATATGAACACACTATAGTATCCATTGGTGCTGATGATCCCTGCCCATTTCTAGGTGTATAAATAGCCTGAAAGAAACATCATATATGACCATAACGTCTAAAATCATTTCACATATTTACATGTTAATGAAGAAAATATCATGTGTGTCAAAACATTCCACAGTGATATCATGTTAGAGGAACACCACAAACAAGAACTGAAGGTTACAAAGATTCCTACTATCAAGAACCACATCTACCACTCATGTGATGGTCCACACAATTCCACTTTTTCACTGGCACACTACTGAAGATGCTACTAGTGGGAAGAAAAGGGGTAGAATATCCAGTTTTTTCATCTGTATTAATTTATGAAATCCCAGACCATTTTACTCTCTCTATATAGGTCTTAAGATACATAATAAATAAATGCCGAATGATATCTATTTTAATACCCTATAGGTCATTATGTGTTTTTAGCAGGTCATTCATTAAAACTGATTGTGAAAAACAACCCATCTCCAAAAACCGATTAGTGTATACTAACATGGAACACTCTCCCTACTGAAAACAGTATAACTCTAGAGACTTCTCCATTATAAATGAATATAGAAAAAACTATTGTTTGTAGATAGTCTTTAAACACTTCTAGTTGAATCCCACATGCTTATACACATGTACTATATAACCTCGCTATTTCTTAGTAGGACCCTTATGTCCAAAATCTACGCACTTCACCTTAATACACTTAAGTGCATCCAATAAATTGAAAACATGATAAATATTATCAATATAGTCCCCTGCCTCTTCAAGTCCATTCATACATTTAAATGATTTTTTATTATCATGTATGACCTTTCGAGAATGATCTTTTTCTCCTACAGCTCTTGGATGTACCTCAACTATATTTTTCTGAGCTTGTAGTAAAATCTAGTCGATTGCACAAACTTCCTTGATGATAACCTTGATAATGTTATGATCCATATGATTATTTCCTTATGGTGAATCAAATACACCCTTTTGAGGAATATTTATAACACATCTTAAAAGAATACCACTACACACCAAAATAAGACAAATGATCAGACATGGAAAAATCTTTGTCCATACCAGAAAACCCGTAATCAAATATTGTAATTAACATGAATAACAAAGGGAGGATACACTCAGAACAATATTCCATTGTAACTGGAGTCTCATCATGGTAAGATATGTCATGGAACTCAGCGCAATCTATATATCAAGCTCCAAAAATCATATATCTATTCTAACAAATGTCCCAACACAAGGACTATTGAGGACAAACCACCGTCGATACCAAAATTTGACGAACCAGACTCAAATACCCTATTAAAATGGTACCTGGATTGATCCATCATTCAATTAGAGGACTTTACTGATCTCTGTGTATGGTCATCTAGCACACTGACAAGAACAAAAATCTTCAGGAACAATTTCTCCCTAACTGAGGTAAACCACATGGACTACATACGCATGTATGGAATGAAATAGTATAATAAAATTGAAGATATATATAAATATTTATATATATATATATATTAGTGTGTGTGTGTGTCTTAACAGAAAGAGTAAAATGAATGTGATAAAACTGAAAATGTATAAAAATAGTCTCCAAGAGACAAGTCCAACTACGAAGGAAAACAAATCAAAAAATAGCCACTCAAATAGTCTATATATGATAGCATGGGAAAACAAACACCATCTCTGCATCCATCTACACAAAACGGGGTGATAGAAAAACTCACTATATCATTTTGACTCCTTGGATTTCCCTCCACTGATAGAGATAATAAGGTTCATGCACCGCTGAAGGGGTACGCAGGATGTGAGCTAACAGGCTAGGTAGGGTCCCACCCATGTGTTCTATATAAATTCTCTAAATAATAATCTATGATTGGTAAACTATAAATAAAAAAAGTAATGATATATAATTTAACAATTTTATATAAAAATCAGGGAATATCATTTTAGTTTCCCCTTTTTCTACATTTCCAAATAAATATGGTAAATTAGTTTCATAAAAATTCATATACAATGATTAAAACAAACATATCATGTAAAAACAAATTATGCATCGCATAACATATTAATTCCATTGAAGTACAATCAAAGTAGGGAAATAGAAAAATCCGAAATTTTCCAAGAAGAACATGTAAAAACATGGCTAGGATCACACTAGGTTTGGATATCTAGAACACTCATAACTAAACCTAAAAAAATCATGTTCACATCAAGCCTCTATACATATTCATTGTGTCTAATTCATATAGGAACACCCTATAAATCGAAACCCTCTTCAGATCTCACTATTCCCTCAATCAAAGGCATAGGGATCAGAGGAAGGACCCATGAGAAAACCCCCTAATAGTGGATGAGACCTATTACTATGCCTTCCACCAAAGTACACAAGGCCTCCCATGTGTTATATTTTCCATACCATTTCATCATATCATACATTGAAAAAAATTTCATAAAACCTTTTCAAAATGCATTGAAACCCAATTTTCATTTACCAAAACCATAGGAAACCATATTTTATAAAAACTTAGTTCCACACAAACAAATAAAATCAGTAAATCATGACAATTCATTTAATAAAACAATTTATCTAAAATTTGAGCAATGATGTTCACCAACACAGGATAATGATGGAACCACCTACCTAAAAACATGGGTCTCACAGGCTCACAATGGGATCCACCAATAGGAAGAACAAAAAAATGAAAATGGATGCCCTAAAATCAACCTACACATCTTAGAATTGATTAAACATAACAAAAAGTTCATCGGAGAGGAAGGATCACAACATAAATCAAGAACGTAAACTCGTCGCACTGCAACCAACAAGGAATAGACCGCCATAAAAATATCACATAACAGATCTATAATGAAATAAATTGAATAAATAACATATATCAATAGATTCAGTAATTTAGTAAAATAACATTATCTTGATCAAAGTCAATGAAAAATAATAAAGGATAACTCACCTGATGAGAAACTATACACAAACCTGATGATCAATCAGCAAATGAATCTATCTGGATGGGTTGTATGATTCCAAAAACCACTAGGGAGTTCACTAGGTTGAGATGGAATTGTTATGTGGAATAATGAAATAATATTCATCCAATACAACATCCTAAAATTCATATATGTGACATTTACATAGTGTGTAATCCCTTTACACATTGTCTAATCCATGGGACTCATATATACCAAAAAAACCCATCACCTTTTTATGAAAAACATATATTTTAATATTACATGGTGTGTATACCTTACACAACTTGTAATCATTCACATTGTGTTACATCTTATGACATGAGCCTTAAAATCATTACATGTTTTGTACTCCCCACATGGTGCATAAATTTTTTGATGATGATGAAAATTATAGATTCTAACATTAAAATTCAAATATCCTTGGATGTTCAATAAACATGGGGATCACCCCAAAAGGGAAGTACACATTTATACTAGGACTAAATTAATTCAAAAAAAACATACATACTAAAACATTAGGTTATTTTTCTTAGAAAATATTCTCTATCCTGAGAAGACCAAACATACACACAATTAAAGAGGAATGAAAATATAAGGGAAAAACCTGAAAGTGGGTAACGATATGTTTCATAATTAACTAAAACTAAATTTCAAAAAACATAAAAATGTTAGTGAAATCCATGTGAATCAACATACTTGTACTTTTGAATCCCTTATTATAGTTCATTGATCTTTCTTCTTTTAAATTTGTTTCGTCTTCACAATATCTAACAAACACCTAGAAATATGATTCAAATAAATAAATTTTCACTACTTGAGGGGCCTATATATTAAATAATATATTTATAGGTGATATATTTAGAATATTTAAATCCTACACCTTTTTTTTCAAAATCATAACACTCATTACATTTCAATTCTTGATCGTATCAAAGAAGTGATATAATTTTCTCACCTATAGTATATCGAGTGAAATCCTTGCATTATTCTACTTCATCCTCATTTAACATATATTAATATAGAAATGATTGATGTATTCGATCAATTATAACATCATTCTTTATAGTCTCCCTATGAGTGACCATTTCATTCACTAACTTGGAAAATATGTTGTATATCTCAATAATGCTTTCATGATCTTTCATTCTGAATTCAAAAAAAAATTCATGATGTATTCAAAATATGATTTACTACTATATATCAATACCAAGATGAGGGAATTTTAATTTCGTCAAAATTTTATATTATGTATTCATGATGAAATATGATTATACATGTTTCTTGTTAAGGAAAAATAAGGTAAATGCAAGATTTATTAATTTAGAACATAGTTGGTAGCATTATTTATAGATATAGTATCAAAATCCACTTCATTAAATTTATAGGATTTCCTCATAATATTCTAAAATTCAATTATAATATTATTTAAATATATCTTGAAATAATCCTTCTGATGGGAATAATCACTTTCATTGAAGTGTAGAGGAAGAGGATGTATGATATTTTTTCTAACATTCCATTGTAAAAAAATATTTTACATAGACAGTAAGATCTATGATAGTGTTAGAAAAAAATTCATAGTTAAATAAAAATATTATTCACAAACTATCCTACTGAGATAGGAACTGATACATATTTTTTTTAGATTTATATGGAAAGATAGACTAGAGGGGTTGAATAATATATTTCAATTTTTGGAAAATAATTATAAATATAAAAAGTATTATAAAAATAATCATGTAATATTGGTGTCAAAATAATTATGAACTGTAATAAAAACAAAAATAAAGAGTTCTAGGATTTTAATATGGGTTTGGATCACTGAGATCATATTCCACTCTTCAATCACACCTGACTTGGTAAGAGGACTAATGCCCACAAAAACAGAGATTAAAACAACTATTTTAGGTGCAGACATCATCTCAGTCTATTACACAGGGCATAATAGACCTAACCGACCCATTTTGAGAATAGGAAGAACAAAATCTTTTATATGAGTTTCCCTTAACTTCCAATCATTTATGGGTATAAACAGAACCCAATAAACCTGTTTTTTAGAAGGTTTTCAATATTAGACACTACCTATTACTGTCTATATACCGATGAGGGGAACATTAAGTACTAAAATTTTTGTAAAAATAGTAAAAACTAACTAGACATTATCAAAATATATATAAGAAGAAAACTTGTGTAGAATAGTGGTATTCAGATCATCTAGAACTGATGTTGACTAATGGAATTTTTGCTTATCAGTAAAGCATCATCTAATTATCCCGATGAAAATGTTATGTCACATTGATTTAGTTCTTCATTATATCATAGAGCTTTATAAATTATTTCACAATGCTTGCTTATACATTTATAGTAATAGCCTAACAACTATGATTATTTAATGGAAATACCATGAATCTCCTTCACACAAGTGTTTCCCAAATATTCATCATATCATTGAATCAAATAGTTGAAAATAAAATATAAAAATATTACCATTGAAGTATCACTCTTAATCAAAGAGAAGAGGAGAATAATCATTCAAGTTATTTGATCCTTATTCCAAGGAAATATCATTCTTTGCAAAGGATATATATATAAAACAACATGAAGGTAAAGAAAAAATATTATATCTTGTGTAAGGGTATCTATATTTAAGGGTTATTCATAAGGCAATGTAAGGGTAACTTTAACTTCATGTATTCTATATAAAGGTAACTATAATTCATGTGTATGTGTAATAAAAATACAATTATAATGAATTAATATAACATGAACATTATATAAGGATAATAAAACTTTTATGGACCATGTGAATAGGTAAACAATTTTTTGAATAAGGGTATTAAACTATTTATAAAGCATGCACAAAAGTAAACTTTTCTAACTAGATATATAAGGGTAACTAGAATTTTTTTCAAGGTAATATATACATTTTAAGGCCTATTTAAGGGTATTCATGCATGTGTTAAGGTAAATATATGAATACACTACCTGTGTTAGGGTAACTACAAATTGCATAATAGTGAGATCAAGTTGTGTAAAGGTAATTAAACACTTAAATAAAGGTAAAAATAGTTTAAATATGCTACATATCGGGATGTTTCAACCTACGTAATGTTCATTAAAATATTAAACATATTACATAATGGTAATAGATAGTTAAGTCAGGGATGAAAAAACGTTGGACTACTTGTGTAGGGGTATAAAACATGTTATGTCTGGGTGAAAAATATGTAATGTAAATGTAGTATAATTGAATGTAATGTCATATGGTAACATATTATACAAATTTAAAGGTAAATGGTAAGTTAATTAAGCATAAAGGTCAGTTTTTGAAATCATTAATAAGGGTAAAGGGAGATTTATATAAGGGAAAATAAAATGAAAAAAATTTTGATTTATCATATGATTAAAAAAAATTTGTTTAACTTTATTATTCTTTTGAAGAGGTTAAACCATTACCCACGCTCCCTTAAGAACAAAATGAGTATAATATCTATAAATGGCCTATAATTTGACATAAGTGACACTAAGTGTGTTTATAATGGAAAAAGGACTGAGTATATTTATTCATGATATACTAAAAATGTTTAACCATTACCCATCCTCTTGAAGAAATATATGGAAAGATATTTCTGTGAAAACCCTAATGATATACATTATTATGAGAATCATATCACTTCATCTTCTTATAAATGCTATCTCTATCAGATCTAACTAATACATGATTCTTGTTTATAATTTATTTCTCATCCATAAGATATTCTTTCCACTATGATAATGATGGGTAAACAAATTAGGTGAACCTTAGAAAAGCTCTACAACCTCAACAAGTACATGAATGGATGACCGGTAGAAATATCATCTCCTCCAAATGTATAAGAAAACAAAATCAAACCTATTATAAGGGATGCAATATTTAGAACTGAAATAATCCATTTATTAATCCATACAAAAATCATGTACCCTTTTATATTCATAAATTCTAAGGATAAAACTCCTTGAGAATGTGAACCTAAAATGACTCCTAAAAAACAACTTGATCCTCTTTGAATGGGATAGGATATCCCACCAGTTCCTTGTTAGTCCCTCGTGCATGAAACCATACTACATCACCATCCTTCCTTTCAGGGCATCGGTCAACTCAAATTTTTTATCCATACCCTCAAAACATTCCCTAGATCATTTATGCATAGTATCTTTTATAAAACTGGGATTTTATTATTCTCAAAACTCATTAATAATATTATATACCACATCCACTATCTGGGATTGTTCTACCACTATAACATGGATCACTTTTGATAAAACCCCAGTGATCTTCTTTTCTATGGGGCTATGTTGCCCAACTTCTAGCGAAATATGTCATACATCTCCCTATATATGCCTATCAATTGAGAAATCTTTCTCAGCCTCCTTTTTAACAAGGTTCATTAACTAACCTCTAGTGACAAAATTTTACAAAAAAAAAATACACCAATTAAAAACCACAATAAAATCTCATCAATCAATGATATTTTACATTACTTCAATCATTGACATGGAATTTAGATAGTGATACAAAACTAATCACATTACATAACTCATGTGATTTCACAAACACATACTCTGAGGCACACTTATATCTTTACCATATTATCGATGTGTGATATATGAATTTTTAATTGCCCACAATCATCTGGTTCAAATTCTACCAGAAAATTATTTAGTTAACTAGGAAAATAGAATTGCATACTCTTCTACAACATAGACATTGACTATGACTATGATGGCAAGGTACCCATGCTCTATATGAAAAATTGAATTTTGAATTGATTTTTTAGTTCTGGTTTTCAAAACCACTGTTAAATTTCTTAATGAAATATGATTTAATAGTGTTTTTTAAAAAACCCCCACTAATTTTTTTTATATATTCAAATTTTATACTATTTTATAAGTGTGGTTTATGAATGCTGACACAAAATCAATTATTTTATTTTTATTTTTAAATTTTTTACTAGATGTGGTTTATTAAAATTCATCGCTTAACTAATGGAATTTTTTTAAATATTTAATAATTTGTTATTATTATTAATGAATAATTATTATTTATTCTATATAATATTTTAATATTTATTATTTAATTTTTTTTATTTTCATATGTTAATTATTAATTATTTGAATTACTAGTTAGTAATTATTTGAAACGTTAATTAGTTATTGGATAAGTTTGAAATCTGACATCATCGCCAAATGATAATAATTTTTGAACTGGGTGTCCATTTTAGCTCTAAAACCAATAAATCGAAGCTTATTAAATGATGCATAATGAAATTAGTTAAGAATTAGATAATAAATAATAGAATTAAATTAATTTCTGTTTTAGGATAAGTAATAAATAAAAATTCAACTTCAAATGACCATAAATTTTGATCCATGTTTCTGTTTGGGCCCTATGAAATGTAAAATTGAAGAATGTGAAAAAATATACACTCTAATTCATTGGTGGAGACCTAGTCACTATTTTTTCATTATCAAAAGTTCTAGAACTATTCCAAAGTAGATTGTTTTGTTCAGATATCATGATTTTTGAACATTTGATATGACTTCATCATCTTTTTTTAATAGTATCTTCATATGATTTTTGAATTATCTATGATTTAATTCTAAATAATTACATTCATATTGATTTGATAGCATTAAAAATATTGTGATTTATCCTATTTTGGCGAATTATTATCTATTTTATACATACGTACATATATATAAATGTATATATATATATAAATTTATATATGTTTAAGTATATTTATTTATTTTTTATATACATTAATTGATATTTTTTATAAATATTTATAATTTTTTCAATGAATAGATATATATATATATATTTATGGACATTTTTCAATATTTACATGAATTTAAGGATATGTATATGCTTTTATTTTTTATATTTTTATATATTTTGTGGGTATATATATGTATATTTATATTTACTAGTGTTTATATGTATATATTTACATTAATACACATTTACATTTATGGGTCTGTTTATATAAATTTATGTAATAAAGATGTGTGTCTATATATATTTGTTTAAATTTAAATATTTTTTTACATATTTATAAATATTTATCTATATTTTTGTATATTTATATATATGATGTTGGTATATATATTTATGTGCATTTTTTTGTTTCTCTCTGTGTGTGTATTTGTGCTTTTATTTATATACATTTATGTGAGTTTATTTATATTTTTATATTATTATAAGATATATATAATAGTATTTTGAATAAATTTATATGTAATTAAATATGTTTATTAACTATTTTTTATTTGTTAGTTCTAATTTTTTTCAAATATAATTTATTTATTTATTATTAATTATTAATTTATTATTTTCTCTGTATTTTTTATTAATTTATTATTTATCAATTATATATTATTTATTATTCATATACTCTTTATTTATTATTTATTTATTTATTTTTCATTATTAATTTATAATTTATTTAGTAATCATTATTTATTATTTATTATTTATTATTTATTACTTATTATTTATATAATTATTGTAATTTATTTTAAATTAATTATTATTTTATTATTAATTAATCATTTGTGTATTACTTATTCTCTATATACTACTTATTTTTTATATATTGTTAAATTGATTTTCAATCTGTATTTTCAAATTATTATTTAATTAATTATTATTTACTTTCATGAATTAATTTTTTAATAATTTTTTATTTATTATAAATTCATTATTTACTTGTTTCTTTATTAAATATTTCTTTATTATTTATTTATTATTTATTTATTGTTCAATCATTATTTATTCATTACATTATTATTATTTATTTATTGTTTATTTATTTAATAATTATTATTTATTATTTATTTATTTATTTTCTAATTTTCTATTTATTATTAATTATTATATTTATTTATTATTTAGTTGTTGTTAGTTTTTATTTATTTAATTATTATTTTTTATTTATTATTATTTTTTATTATTTTTTATTTATTAATCTTTTGATTTTTATTTATCAATAAATGCTATGGCTAATTACCCTTATCTAAAAGAAATGAAAAACAAAGTCCAATGTTATGGGCTCGAACATGATATATACTTCCCTCATCATGAAAAATGAAAAATGCACTAAATCTTTTCTTGGATTTTCATTTAAAACCCAAGTTCTCTTCTTTTTCCTTTCAATGAGGATAATGGCTCCACCTCCGTGATCTAGTTTATGTTCATGTTCATGATTTTAATTTGAAGATAAAGAAAGAGTGTCCACCAAATCTGAATGGATGTTATATGTCTATGAAAAATCTTGAATTCCCAAATCTGGGTTGGAATGAATATTAACATCAATGTTATGGGAAATGAATTTCTAGCCTCCAATATAGTCTTTATAACAAACATGATAAGGTTCCATAATTTCATAAATGAAATTAACTTGTGAGAAAAACCACTCTTCCAGAGTATCACTAAGGCCATGGGGTAGCCTTTCGCACACAACCATCTTTGGTGGATTGATTTATTTAGTATTTATTTTTTTAATTTTCATATTATTATAATTAATATTCTTTAATATTATTTTCTAACTATACATATTAATATTTATTTATGTATATATATTGTAAGAACCCGGGTTTTCACTCAGGTGTGGATACTTTATTTTTTCAGTATAAATCTATACTTTGGGCCTATTTTGGTTGTCTAATGAGTTATTAATAGTTCTAAGGGTGTTAGGGGCTAGTTCGGATCACGAAACTCGTCCTTTTTGAGAGACAGACCTTTCACACAATTTTGATTAAACCATGCAGGATTTATGTACAGTTTGTAAAACCGTGCGGATGGTGTTTTTTCAGACAGTGGCACCTTTCACGTTTAGCGCATGACTATGCAGCCTAACCTTGGAAATTCCCCTTCTTTCTAAGTAATTGTGCACTTATGGAACATGGTTTGATCAAACTTTACAGAGGAAGACTTTTCCAGTATAACCATCTCACACAGTTTGCGCACTGTTTCAAAAACTATACTGACAGACGATGTATAGGCTTAAAGCCTGTGTAAAAAGTCCAAAACCCCTTTAATGGTCTATTTAATTCAACCCCTTCCTCCCTAATCCAATTTTATTCAAGATTGACCAATTTCTCCCTCAATTGGTGTATTTTTAAGATCAAAGCTTGTAATCAAGAGATCTTCTTTTTCTAGTTTCTGATCGATCTTTTGTTCATCATGTTGGATGTGAGATCGTAGGTACTCGAGTCTTCTTTATCCCTTCCTCTTATATTTCACTCTCAACCTAGATATCAACATGTTAGAATTTTTTAGTTTTTCTTAGATCTACTCTTATCCAAGGAAAATCAAGGGCTGATACCGAAGGAAAATGATCGTACAACCCTAAGGTGTGTATACCTAAACTTCATTGTTTTTGTAATGTCCATGTGGAGCCCACCATTTTCATTGGAAACTTTTTCATAATATAACATGCCATTATTATACTTGTTAGAATCATATGGTTATGCTCCTTCCGTAAATGAGATTAGTTGTTAGTGGTTTAGTCCATGACTCGGTCTCCATCATGTGAAAGGTTATTCCATAATTGGGTTTTTAGTGTTTTAGCATGTTTGAGCCACCGTTCGGGTGTGACATTACATAACCTTTCTAAATGTGAGTCTTATTATCATAAATGGATTGTTACAAATTAGAATTTCATTATTACATGTACCATATATTCTAACCACTTGTCCCACCTAAGGTAAGTGCTTCCAAATGGCTTTTAAAAGATGAATATGAAATGTTAAATGGAAAGTATACTGAGTATATAACTTAGCCTTAACAAAAATAGAGTGAATAAATGTTACATATCTATATCACCCAATTCCATGTTGATGTAAGATAGAGGAGTGAATCACAATAGTTGAATAATCCTTAATGACTAATTAATACTTGATTAAATGGTTGAAATGCTACATGGCCAATCCACACTAACGAAATAAAAGGATTAGATAAATAAATAAATGGTTTCTACTCTACATGACCTTTCCAAACTAATGGAAGGAAGGGCTTGGACCAAATTAATTATTACATGATTACAATATCAAATAGTAATGGACTAACTCGAGCTCACCTTGGATTCTGAGAGAAGAATACCTTGGGTATAGAAAACCCCATTCGGTTTCAATGATATGGTCTTCTTAGGTTGATACCCACTTAGACTCTAGTTCTTTTTTTTCATTGTATTCCTTGTATACTAATGTTAGGTCCCTTTCATAGTTATAGGAAACCTTGAATACACTTGTTGGATCCAGCATGGACTAGAAGGTGATATGGTGAAATCCTATAGGGTCTTGTCTTTTTTAATCCCTGTTTTCCCTTGGTTGATCACATTGGAATCAGTAGGTTCTTTATCGTAGAATTTTTTGGATTACACTCTTACCCCTTTTCTAGACTTATATACTACTAAGTTAGCATTTTGTGAGATTTATGTTACCTTGGTTATTACCTTAGATCTCACTGGATATCTTTTTCGGGTTTCCTTGTTACGTCATGGGACCTTCACTACATATATTATCATGACGTGATGTCACTGTTGGATGTGCCTCACATGACCTATTAACAATAAATTGTAATTGCATAATTAATGAACTAGATACATGTTCAAACAGTAGCTGAGGGATGAAGCAGGTTCTTGGTTATTTAGTTATATTCTACTATTTTTTTACTTATATATTCATACATGGACACTATTGTATTCCATTACATGGGATAGATGTTATAGACACCATTGGTGGTGGCCCACAGAGATATATCTCACACCCTCTCTACCCTCTTTTTAGTACCCGGAGTATATTACATGGTTGCAGGTGTTGACAAAGGGAAGCATATGGCTTGCAACACTTTATTACTTTCTGATTATGATAGAGCTTGATAGAAAATGACCGAGTAGGATATAGGCATGCTTAGAGTAGCATTTTTTTCTATTACTTTGTGGAACATGTTATGTCTGATTTCTTGTATCCATGTATTCCAGTTTTCTAGTGACATGACATTACATCGTCATTATTCCAGTCGATACAACTATTATTATTCTTGTTTTTCTATTGCATCAGTTAGCTTCATCTGTCTGTTTGCAATATTTATATTTCTTTTGTTGTTCATAATTTTTTTACATTTCTTCTGTTGTGCTAAAATATTCTAATAAGGGAATATTTTTTCCATAGACACCCTAGTCCCTTTCTGGTTTTCAGTATCCTCTGGTGTTTGGGAAAATGCGCTTGAGGCCATGTGGCCCACCGTTCTTAGGGAACACTTTAAGTGAAATCTGGGGTTGGGTCATCACAATGTGGTATCAGAGGTGGTTTCTTTTCTTTATTTAATATTTCGATACAATAGATTTGAGAATAGTTACACTCGGTACTTGGTCATAATCTCTGCTTGGGCATCGTGAATCCACGTTTGGGGTAAAAGCCATGTTACCCATAAAACAACTATTGTTCTGCTTTTTCCTATTACACTTGATATTATTTTCCCATTGGATGATGCACATGTTGTGTGGTGTTATTGATTATTAATCTTTTGAGAATTTATTTCATCCTTAGAATGATGATATGAGGGAAAGGATAATTACTACATGAATCATTATGGGCACATAGATTTCACATGTCATGCATATTTCCATTCGATATAGGTGAATTTCACTACTTTTCATTTCTTGATATTCTTGTGATTGTTGAGTGATGTTGTGATAGTTTCTTGTACTTTTAATACATTAGCTTTGATTTAGTTATTGCATATCACAATTCATGAGGTTTATGTGACCTCATGGGTTGGGATGATTAATTTACCAAGTCAATCCATTAAACTATATATAAATGGTCATTATTTTTATTGATTAGTGTCTAGGAACTGATTCATCAGAAATTTCTATCCATTATAATATGAATCCTAAAATATATAATTAGTTGGATTCACATCCTTATCCCTCCTAGTCATGTTTATGAAAGGTAAAGGAGTGAAAAAAAGAATTAATTGCAAAATGAAATAAAACTTATATTTGAGCACTTACCGATACATAGTCATCTAAGCGGGTAGTTTGGGTAGTGTGCCTCGCATAGTGAGTTTACTTAATAAATGTTTCTACTAGTGATGTTATCTATTTTTCTCCTATTCTTATTATATAGCATGTACTTGTAATTTTTAGACTAATTCCACCACGATTTCCTCATGTCGTTCTCCAGGAGGGTAGTGACGACCATGCTCCAGACATGGTGGTCCTTAAGCCGCCAGTCTTACTTCCCGGAGTTCCTCTTAAGGAACCACCTGCAATACCAAATCTGGAAAATAATTCCCAATTCCGTTTTCGTTTCCTACATACAATGTAGACAATTTTTGGTTCTCCATGGGTTACCCCTGTGATGGATGATCTGACTTGCGAGTTTCAGCAGCACCATGCTCCTGCTTTTTGATGGGATGATAGTTCTCATGTTGTTGAGTCATGGCGAGATGACATGTTTTCTATCTTTGAGCATTTGGAAATGATTTGGGATTGGAGAGTCAATCTCTATAAATATATACATCAAGATTCGGCCAAGCGTTGGTGGGATGTTGTTTCCCAGGTCGTTCGTCATCTAGGCATGTTATGGGTTGATTTCAAGAATGCCTTCTATGATCAGTTCTTTACTAAGTCACTTAGAGCTAACAAACCTAGATATTTCCTTCATATTGATCAATTTTTTATGTCATTTATCAAATATTCAACATGTTTCACTTATTTACAGTGCTTTGGACCACTTCAAACTGTTGATGATCTTTCATGTTCTAGATGTTTTGGAGATGGGCTCCAGTACACCATTTGAACTCAGGTGAATCTCTTTCTCCTTCTTACCTTCTCTGCAATAGTTGATCACGACCTTATCACTGAGTGTAACCTGAGGGCTGGAGTGAGTCCTGAGTTTAAAGGATCAGTGTCGCGTCACGCCAGTAGTTCTTCTGGTGACATGAAACATTCCCTTGAGGTTTTTATTTAGGGCAGTGGCTGCCATAATATCTAGTTTTATACCTCTGTAGTATGTCATTAGTGTGGAAAAAAATTAATAAGAAGTCCCAGTGTGATAGAGACACTATGGAGTTTCGTTCTTGCATCCTTATGGGTCATCTTCAGAGCATTTGTAGGACCTTTCCACCATCTAATATTGGAAAGGGATCAGCTCCAGGTCAACCTTTAGGAGAAAGTTATTATGCAACGCATTAGGTGGGGAGTTGGAGTAGCACCGGTAGGTCTGGCTGAGAATGTGTTCGTGGTCATGGTAGTTTGACACCTGATCACCAGTAGTGAAAACATAGCATTCATTATAGTGGTAGTACATCTATTGTGCAGGGATGAAAATCAGGTAAGTTTCATGAATTAATATGATACCCAAGGATCAGTTTGTAAGACCATCTACTGTATGAGTTACTATTCTAGTAGCCTCTACTATTGTATTTTATTTTTTGATATAGGTTCTTAAAACTCTTTAATTTATGAATCTATCTGGGAAAGTCTCAGACTAGACATACAATATCACTATGTTTTAATGACTGTTGATACACCATTGGGGATATGGATGGAGGGCATACGACCGTGTAGGGACTTTCCCCTTGAGGTTGGAAGTTACCCTTTCTTGTATAATCTGCTTGTTCTCAAGAGGATAGGCTTCGATGTCATTCTCGGAATGTATTGGTTAGTTCACTATCATTCCTTTGTAGACTGAAATCGCCATAGGGTTTCTTTAACATCACTATAAGGAAGAATATTTATTTTCAAAGGTGAGCGGGATGTCCAAGTCGGGAGAGCTGGACTCAAGCATCATGGGCTAGTTGAAGTGACCGATCAGACTTCAAATCATTTCATGGAGGATTACGATTTTCTTCAAAATGATTTCCCTCCAATAGTTGATTCTTTTAGGTATGTATTTTCTGTTGACTTTTCTAACATACCTTCTATGAGAGAGGTTGAGTTTACAATTGATCTAGTTCCTAGACTAGCTCTAATATCCATTCCTCCATACAGGATGGAACCTACTGAGCTTTAGGATGTCAAGTAGTAGATAGAGGACATAGAGGTCAAAGTCTTTTTAAGGCCTAGTACATCCTCAAGGGTTTCAATAGTTCTTTTTTCTAAGAAGGAATATGGAACTCTTCATCTATACATAGATTATAGAAGGTTGAACTAGATTTCCGTTAAGAATTTGTATCCACTTCATCGAATAGCTGATCTCTTCGACCATCTGTGAGGAGCAAAGGTTTTCACTAAGATCAAACTATGATTGGATTATCATAAGGTGCGAGTCAGACCATCGGACATACCTCGTATAGTTTTTCACAGAATGTATGGTCTCTATGAGTATCTTGTTATGGTGTTCAGTATTACAAACACTCCTACCATTTTCATGTCTTTGATGAATAGGTTTTTCCATCCTTATTTGAACTATTTTTCCCTGGTCATTGTGGATGAAATCACGGTGTATTCGTGCACTCGTAACGACCATGCCAAATATCTTGATATAATTCTGAGTACACTGAGAGAGAATAATATTTATGCCAATCTTGCTAAAGGTGACTTTTAGACTAACAAGGTTCACTTATTGGGCTATATTATTTCTGAATCAGGAGTATCTGTTGACCCTAAAAAGGTTAGTGTTGTAGTTTCATGGGAGTATCCTAAAAACATGTTTGATCTCAGGAGTTTCTTTGAGCTCTCTGGATATTACAAGCATTTAATACAAGACTTTTCTCCTCTGGTTTTACCTCTTACTGGACTTACAAAGAAGGGTGTTAAGTTCTTTTGGTCAGAAGCCTGCAAGAAAGCCTTTCAAGAGCAGAAATGGAGGATTGTCTCGACACCTATTCATACTCTTCCAGAACCAGGTAAGGGTTATATCGTCTTTATCAATGCATCCAGAATTGGCCCAGGGGAAATTTTGTTGCGAGAAGACAAATTCATTTCATACGGATCTCGGTTGTTGAGGCATCATGAGAGAAATTACCCAACGCATGACCTCGCGCTAGCAGCAGTTGTCCATGCCTTACGTTGCTAGAGACCTTATCTCTTGGGTTGGAACTTTTTGGTGTATATAGATCACAAGATCCTAAAGTATATATTTTCTCAGCATGAATTGAACATCCGATATAAAATATTGGTTGAATATATTAAATCCTTTGATTTTGAGATTTCATATTTTCTTGGAAAAAGAAATGTGGTTGTAGATGCACCGAGTTGGAAAACTCAAATGTAGGTCATTCAAGAATTCAGTGATGAATAGAAGTTAATGGCCCTCTTTTCTAAACTTCATCTAGAGTTTCATGACATTCACGAGTAGTATTACCTCTCAGACTTAACATCTACCTCTTTTCTCCTTGAGATGGTAAAGAATATTCAGTTTTTATATCTGGAACTTTTGGTTCTCCGTTACAGTATATCAGGAGATAACCCATCTCCAGATTGGTCTGTGGATAGAGGCAATGTCCTTAATCTATGTGGATGTATTAGGGTTCCTGAAGATATGAGAGAGGTATTGATGAAAGATTCTCACACATCCCAGTGGGCAGTTCATCTAGGCATCTCAAAGATGTATCGAGATATGCGACACTAGTATTGGTGGCATGGGATGAAACGTTAGATTACAGGATTCATCACAATCTGTTCCACCTTTTAGTAGTGGAAGGTGGAGCACTAGAGTCCTGCAAGCTTGTTACAGTGGCTTCCTAGACCATAATGTAAATAGGAAAATGTTGTTATGGATTTCAAAGTCATATTACCTAGGTCACCGAGGGGTACAGATTCTATTTGGGTAGTCATTGGCTGACTATCGAAATAATCCCACTTCATTCATATTTGGTAGACTTTCTCAGTTGATGAATTGGGACGACTGTATGTCTGTGAGATCATATTACTACATGGGGTACCACATACTATCATTTCATAAAGGGATACTCATTTCACTTCATGGTTCTAGTTAGGTTTACAGAAATCTATGGGAACTCAGGTGCTGCTATGCACATATTTTTACACCCAGACCGATGGAAAATCAGAAAGGACAATACATGTTTTAGATGATATGCTATGAAAATTCTTCCTTGATTTTAGTGGTTCCTAAGAGAAGCATATCTTTCTCGTCGAGTTCTCATATAATAACATTTTTAGCTGAAAATTTTGATCGATCCTTTTGGGTGCTTATATGATAGTCCATTCTATTCAACCTTGTGCTAGCTACAGGCAGGAGAGGCATCCCTAATAGGTCCATGAATCATTCAAGAGACTTCAGAACTGGTCCAGCTGATCATGAAGCATATGAAAACTGCTTAGTCTAGGTAGAAATAATATGTTTGTCATAGTCAAAGGCCTCTTGAGTTTGATGTTGGGGTTTGTGTTTCCCTTTGGGTATTACCCAAGCTTGGGCGTAGATGGTTACAGAATCATGGAAAACCGTCTCACAATTACGTTGGGCCTTTTGAAATTCTAGAGAGAGTCAGTCCGGTAGCCTATCAGTTGCTACTACCTTAGAGGTACTGTGACATGCACAATGTCTTTCATGTCTCACATCTTTTCCAATATCATATCGACCCATATCATACCTTTGATACTGAGGATGTTTATTTGGATGTTGATTCTATCTTTGGGTAGTATCATGTGCACATCGTTGACTGGATTAAGAAGTCTCTCTAATGCATGTTTTTCCCTCTCGTATGAGTTTTATCACAACATGATTGAGTACAATATGATAATTGGGAGAGGGAAGCTGATATACATTCCCAATGGTGAGAGTTGTTCCCAGAAAATATTTTCTTACCCTTGGAAGGTGAACTTGGGAGGGTGAGTTCTTTTTAGGGGGAGAAGACTGTAAGAACCTAGTTTTTCACTCAGCTATGGATCCTTTTTTTCAGTATAAATCTATACATTAGACCTATTTAGGTTGGTTAATGAGTTAGTAATGGCTCTGAGGGTGTCTGGGGCTTGTTCGGATCCTGGAACCCATCATTTTTTAGAAACAGACCTTGCGCATGGTTTACAGTAAATCGTGTGGGATTTCAGCATGGTTTGTCAAACATTTAAGATTTAGTATTTTCAGACAGTGGAACCTTGCATGATTAGTTCATGGTCGTGCAGTCTACCCTTGTTAATGATCTTTTTTCCCATGTAATCACGTGTGGAAGGGGAACATTTTGATCATACCATTGGGAGTAATAATTTTCATGCAAAACCATCTCACATGGTTTGTGCACGGTTTGGCAAACCATGCAGAAAAACTGTGTGCAGGCTAAAAGCCTGTCTAAAATATCCAAAACTCCCTTAATGATTCATTAATACAACCCCTTCATTCTCTAATATGAGTTTATGCAGGATTGACCCATTTCTACCTCAATTTGGTGGTTTTTGAAAATAAAATATTGGAATCCAGATATCTTCTTTGTACGATTTCGGATCGAGCTTCTGTTTGTCATGTTGGATGTGAAACAGTAAGTACATTGAGTCTTCTTTAGACATTCTTCATCATTTTCAATCTCATCCTAGATATCACCATGTGAGATTTTTTCAACTTTTCTTAGATCTACTCTGATCCAAGGAAAATAAAGGGTTGATTCTGAATGAGATGGATCGTACAACCCTAAGTTGGTTGGTCTATAACTCATCACAAAAGTTAATTTTTTGGAATGTTCATGGGGGGCCCACCAGTTTTATTGGAAACTGTTTCTTAAAGTAACATTTCATGATTATACTTGTCATAATTTTATTGTTATGATCTTTCCAAATATGAGATTAGTTGTTAGTGGTTTCACCAACAACTCATTCCCCCTCATGTTAAAGGTTATTCCATCATTGGGTTTTTAGTATTTCCGCATGTTTGAGCCACCGTTCAGGTGTTCCTTTACTTGACCTTTATAATTTCGAGTATTCTTATCATAAATGTATTTTTATTACTAAGAATTGTATAATTTCATATATGATGTATGCTCACCACTTGACCCACCTAAGGTAAGTGCTTCTAAATGGATATTAAATGTGAAATGTGAAATGGCTAGTATACGAAGTATATAACTTAGAATTAATAAAAATGGATTGGATAAAGGTTTCATGTCTTTCGAAACCCTTTCCATGATGATGGAAGGTAGTGGTGTGAACCTCAATAATTGAATAGTCCTTAATGACTAACTAATACTTGATTGGATGGTTGCAACACTACTTGGACAATCCACACTAATGAAATACAAGGATTTGAACAGTAAATAATTGTTTTTGACTCTACGTGACCTATCCACACTAATTGAAGGAATGAAATGAACCAAATGATTTATTTCATGAATAAAATATCAAATATGAATGGATCGACTGGAGCACGCATTGGATTCGGAGAGGAGAATACCTTGGATCATGGGAATCCCATTCTAATTCAAGGATACATTTTTCTTAGGTTGATACTCACCTAGTCTCTGATTCATGTCTATTCCTTGGATTCATTGTAAAATACCATTGGGTCACTTTCATTATTGGAGGATACCTCAGATACAATCCTTGGATCAAACATTTACTAGTAGGTTCCATGGTGAAATCCCATAGGGAAATGTCTTTGCTTAGCCATGTTTTACCATGGTAAATCACCTTGGGCTCAGTAGTTTTCTTACTGTAGAATGCCTTGGATGATTCTCCTTAGATTAAACTCTTACCCTTTATTTAGACTCAAATATTACTTATTTAGAATTTCATGAGATTTATATTTCCTCGGTTATTACCCAGAAACTCCCTCATTGAATATCTTCGTCTGGTTTCCTTGTTACATATTGGGACCTTTACTACTTATACCATCACAAGGTGATGTTAGTGTAGGATATGCCTCACGTGGTCTATTAACATTAAATAGTAATTTCTTTATTAATTAACTGGTAACATGTTTATACACTAGCCGATGTTTGAAGAAGATACTTGGTTATTTAGTTATATTTTACTATTTTCTTTAATTATATATTCATTCTTTCACACTTATACATTCCATTACACGGGCCGAATGTTATAGACACCAATAGTAGTGGACCACTGAGATTTATCTCACACCATATCTTGGCATTGTTTGGTACTTTGAGTAGATTACATGGTTGCAGGTGTTGAAAATGGGAAGAATATGACTTCCAATTGTTGATTGATTACTGATTATGATGCAGGTTGATAGCAGATGACAGGTTAGGATATCGGGATTCTTAGTGTAGCAAGTTGTTTCTTTTACTTTGTGGAACATGTTATGTCTGGTGTCTTGTATCTATGTTGTCTAGTTTTCTTGTGACATGACATTACATCATCATTGTTCCAGTTGATACAGTTGTTATTATTATTCTTGTTTATCTATTTCATCAATTAGCTTCTGCTATTTCTTTAAAAAATTTAATTTCTTCATCTATTCACTATTCATTTACATTCCTTCCATTATACTACACTCTACTAATGATGGCACAGTCTTCCAATGGACACACAATAGGCCCACTCTATCCTTCCCTCTAAAATGTGGTTACTCCCTTCACCCTACTGACATACATTGAGTTTTAGATGAAGGATGATGTAGTTGAAAGGATTCACTCATGAGGAGTTCTATAGTGAGAGGTGATCAAGAAAATTTATTCAAAGGGGAAGGCCATTAGTAGTAGTTCTCTGGAATTAGGACATTCTAGGTTTTGGCTAGTGGGGATCCGACCCCAGTAGTTTGAGTTCCTACCTTATGGTCCTCTTCCTTTTCCTATAGCATTTGGAGTAAGGTGTTTCTCTTGTGGTGGTCACATGAACCTTCAATGTTAGTACCCAGTTCGATCTCAGTGTGGTCGAGGTGGGCAAGTCCAACGACTACCTTAGTATTAATTTCCAGCTATGCCATTTCAGCATTAAGGATAGTATGCTCCTACTCCACCGAGGGAAGATAGAGCAGGAAGAGGCTGACCTCAGGCTATTCCACAAGGACCTCAACCTAGGAATGGTTTGGTAGGTGGCCGACAGAAGAGGGACAGAGGATTTGGGTGTGGTTAATTACACTACATAGAGGCAGAAGTCCTATCAGAGTCATAGATCATTCGATGTATGATCAGCTTGTTCAGTACTCTTATTTGTGCCTTTTTTGATTTAGGATCTCTACACACCTTTGTTGAACCTATTCTATCCCATGATCTAGGACTATACATAGATATAATTTTCATTCCCTTGTTATAAAGTACACCATTCGAAGGTTAGGACAACTTTTTTGATTTTTTATAGGGATGTAGACTAATTTTGGGGATTCATCAGTCCATGGGGGATCTTTTTCTTTTAAAGATGCAGTCATACAGTGTTATCCTTTTGATTTTATTGGTTGTACAATGCGTGTGATGTTATCAACTACTTCAAGAGAATAGTCATGTTTTCAAGAATTGGTGGCTAGTGAGTAACTTTTGATGGAGGGTTATGTTTTCTTATGGGTAGTTGGTGTGTGGATCCTTTCCTTTCATTGTTAGCTGAGCTGTCAATGGACTTCGTGGATGATGGGATGGTGGAGGTTTGGGTAGCCATCTATGAGTTCTTGGATTCTTTCCCTGAAGAGTTTTTGAATCTACCCCCTTAACGTGATGTTGAGTTTGGTATAAACTAAAAACATAGTGCTAGTAAAATTTTGATAGCTCATTATCTGATGTAACCTTTTGAATTATGGAAGTTGCAGTTCCATATTGATGATCTGATGATTTATGGATTTATCCAGCCAAGTGTTTCATCATAGGGTGCTCTAGTATTGTTTGAAAAGAAGGTAGATGGTGTTATGATGATTTGTATAGAATACCGAAGGATGAATCAGGTAATGGTCCAGAACAGTTACCCTCTCCCAATGATAGATGATATTCTAGACCAGCTAAGGGGAGAAATATGGGTTTCTAATATTAATCGGCGGATTGGGTATCTCTAGGTGTAGGTGAAGTATGGTGACATCCTGAAGACTTCTTTCAGGTGTAGTTATGCATACTTCAAGTTTATTTTTTTTCCATTCAGTGTTACAAATACACCAGTAATGTTCATGGGGATTATGAACTCTATATTTTGTGAGTTCTTAGAATAGTTCATCATCGTATTCATTGATCACATCGGGATCTACTCGTTGTCTAAGGATGACCATATTGATCATCTAAAGACTATCCTAGAGGTCCTTCAACACCATCAGCTCTACAAAAAGGTGTCCAAGTGAATTTGTGGGACATGAGTGGTCCACTTCCTTGGACATGTGGTGTCTCAGCAGGGTGTAGGAGTGTACCCATTGAAGGTGAAGGTTCCGGGCACAGCAGAAGCTCATGGGTGGATGTTCCCACTTGGATTTTTGTCATAAAAAATGATCAATCAGAGATCAATATGATGATAAATTCTAGTCTCCACAGATCGAATCATAGAAATACATAAAGGAACAGAAAGTCCTGAAACCACAATTGTAGATCGTCACAGGTTGATTATAATTAATTTAATTAATTGACATTAAGTACCTATTTGGGTGTTCATTCTTCGTTGATATTCTTGATCACTTTATGATTTGATTCGTCGTTGCATCGCAGAATCCAAGTGTAGAATTCCTCTAGAGTTGATCCACACATGCACCACGTATCTCTAGATGTCGCCAAAGGATTTTCCGAGTGATAGCATGGAGAAACCTTTGCTTGCGATGTCTTCCTTAGATCATCTAAATCTAATGGAGAGGATCCCTCTCAGTCTTGAGAGCATTCATGGAGAAAGGAGTTCTTTCGTCCTTGATATAATTCTCTAGAATTTTTGTGCACAACGATTCTCTTAGAAAAAGGGTTGGGGTTGTGAGGATATTTATAATCAGGGTTGAGGTTGTTGAGTTATGACAATAAATAAATGTGTTACACATTTTATTAATTTCATTAACACTTTTGAAACCCCCATGTTAAATCATTAATTCCTTGACATGTGCCCACAATGATTATAATAAATATCATTTAATATAACGATATTTCCTCAAAATCCCGATTGGAAAAACTTCACCTTATGTAATCATAAATACACAGTGTGTACTTGTTTTTCATTAAAAACTACATGGCGTGTAATCATTAATACATGGTGTGTACTTGTTTTCATTTTATTCTTCCTCTAAAATTAAAATGATTTATACATCCTTGAATAATTATTAAACCACGTATAGGAATAATCATTATCTACATGAGATACTTGAATACACTTAGTGTGTGACCCTCTAGGCCTCTTTCTCATTGGCATTAGGCGTTCTTGCCTAAAGTCCAAGATTAATATCTAGCAACGGGTCAAGTCACCCCAGAGAAAGAAGTTGGCGCTGCATTGATGTGTCACCTCATACGAACACTTACTGTGTAATTTAATCCCTTTGTCTCAATATCTCATCATGTAGGTTTCATGGTAGTGTCATAAACCTATATGCTTGATCTTTCATTCTTTTACTTCCAGAAATAAACTCATTTTGTCACCATGGCCATGGAATTTGTTCGACAGTTCTATTTTTCAAGGTCTTGAGATATCTACTTCCATAAATATGGAATGGACAAATCCTTCCTCGACTTATCCATTACCAAAATGTCATCCGGACGCACCCAATGTACCCTACTCCCCGCCAACTCTCTTCTTGACGGTTTTCATCAACAAATCTAAGTGTGCGAGTCATGACATGAGTTAATGATAATCTTCCAGTCTAAGGACCATTACACACACTCATAGATAGAAATATCTGATGACACCAAGACATGAAGAATTACTACTAGATTGTCTATTCTCATAATCTCCCATCTTAGATATTACCAAGTGCGAACTCCATGAGAGAGAGTCTCACCTTCGTACGAGTACTCACACATGACGGTCTATATACTATGTGTCATATCATAGTATGTCATCCAACCATAGAACATTATTTAAGAATATTGTCTTAGCATTTCAAGGTTCTCATCATAGCAGGGATCTTCTATAACCTTATTAATGAGAAAAATATTATATCACATTATTATATTATAGTCATACATAATAATGAACAATATATAATAAGTGTACATTAATGTAATGAAAGTACAAACAGTTGGTTCTCAGGAAACCAACTAAAACAAACTCTCACTTGGACTAGAGCCAACTGCCTACGACTTTTAGTCAGCTAGACCTCACATGATGATCATGTTTCTGCTGAGTCAATGATTTAGTCATGGGGTCAACCACGTTGTCTTCTGTGGAAATACTGCTCACTGTAACTTCACCTCTCTGAGAAAAATTCCTCAATAAATGATACTTCCAAAGTATGTCCTTTGTTTGCTGATGTGACATTGGCTCCTTTACAAGTTCCACAACTGTAGTATTATCACAATAGAGTGTGATAGGATCTTTACTATTAGGTACTACATTCATCTCTTGGAAAAATCTTCGTATGCATACTGCTTCTTTAGCTTCCTCAGAAGTTGTGATATACTCGGACACCGCTATAGAATCTTCCACCACAATTTGCTTTGAGATCTTCTAGATCACTGCACCTCCATTCAAACTGAAGCATGCTCGTCCGAAGCCTGCCCGCCCTTCCAATACCAGAGCTTCGTCGGCCCATCGCAATGGGGGTCCCATGCCTGCTCTAGGGGCCTCAGATGCGGTTTCTGGTTATGAGGGTTTGGGTTCTTCCAGGTTTGAACCTGCATGCAGGAGTTTGGTTTCATCTTCTAAGAGTATTACTTCGGGGTCGGGCAAGAAGCTGGTGTTTGGTTCCTCGGGTCCCAGGGGGTGGAATGGGGAGGGCTCTGTGTATCCTTTTCTTTCTCCCCCAGAGCCCTTCAAGGACTGGATGCCTTTTTTTATGTCCGGGCTGCCGAAAAGGTTTAGGTGTGGAGCTCGGGATCTATCTCTTCTGCAGCACTTTGAGGAGGAGCGATCTGCTAAAGAGTCAACGGTGTTGCTGGTTTGTCCTTTGGGGCCACCTGTTCTCTTTCCACCGGCTCTTGGTGGTGGACCGGTTAGCAAGGAAACAAGAAGTAAGAAGAAGGCGTTTTTGTTGGAGTGTCCCTTGGGTCTGTCTGCCTCTCCTGCGGCTATCGAGGGAGGTACTCCAGTTTCTCTAGTGTCAAGCCCGGGGGTCATCACTCGGGCACAGTTGCGAAAACAGAGAGTCGATTCTTTTCCTATCAGTAAGAGGACCAAGCTGCCTGGGGCCAAAGCCGGGCCTGCTGGTTATTAATGTCTTCTATTTTTTTCTGGAATGCCCGTGGCTTGGGAGCACGGGTGAAATAAGACTTCATTGCCTCGGAAGTCAAGAAAAACAAAGTATGTTTAGTTGCGGTTCTCGAGCATAAACAAGGGATTTCTAAGATCAGTTCTTTTGAAAGGAAAATGCGCATGAGTAGGTCCATGCACCCGATCAATAAGCACATATGGATCTTCTGGAATAAGGAGTGTGTAGTGGATTTTATTGATGCAGGTGATCAATTTATCACGTCGAAAGTAACGAAAGGGGGGGACTGCTTCTTTGTCTCGTTTGTTTACGGGAGCTATAACCTCCATGAATGGAAACGCCTTTGGCAAGGACTCGTGGCCTTTAACCCAATGGACATTCCCTAGCTTGTCGCGAGGGATTTCAACGTTGTACTGGACACTGAGGATAAAAAGGGTAGAGGAGCGTTCCCCAGAAAGGCGAGCCTGGACTTTGCTCAGTTCCTGGCGGATAAGGGCCTCCTTGACCTGGGGTTTTCGGGAGATAGTTTCACCTGGTGTAATAATCAATCAGGCAGGAGAAGATGCTGGAGCAGGATTGATCGCTGCTTGACTGAAAACAACATGATGTGCAAGTTCCTGGATGCAAGGGTCAAACACTTGGTACGTGGGCTCTCTGATCATTCTCTAATTCTGGTTTCTTTGGTTCCCATGCAGGATCGTCAAGAAGTGTTCCGTTTTAATCAACGGTGGGCCCAAATGGATATCTTTCATCGTCTCGTAAAGATCTCATGGAACGAGCCTGTGCAGGGGCACTCGTGGGTTAAAATTCATAATAAACTGAGGCGTTTGAAACTCAATCTGATGTCGTGGGAAAGGGAGCTTCCTCCGTTTGATCATAATATGGAGAACCTGAAGCAGAGTATCGAAGGCCTGGAGGCTAACTTGGAGGAGGAGTGGGATGGCTTGGTTTTTGATAACCTCGTGAGTATTAAGGAGTGCTGGGCCTAGGATCTTCTTAAACATGAAAGGTTGGCTCGGGATCTCTCCCGGGTGAGATGTCTTCAAGAGGGGGACTGTAATTCGGCCTTTTTCCATGCTTGCATCAGAGAGATAAAGCACCTATCCACACCTAACCTCCTGTTAGAAGACGGCTCTTATTCGAATGATAGGGACATAGTGGGGGGTTTAGCAGTTTCCTTCTTTAAAGATCTCCTTGTTGGACCTAATACGGGGATGGCTACGGGATATCCTAGTGGTCAGAGCGAGCTGTGGGAGGCGATTCCCAAGAGGGTGACTCGGGCGGATAATGAGGTCCTTGAGGCCATTCCTAGTGAGGAGGAAATTCAAGCATCCATGCAACACCTTAATCCAGATAGTGCCCCTGGGCCTGACGGCTTCCCGGGATCATTTTACAGAGGGGTTTGGGAGAGGGTTAAGAAGGATATTATTGAGGCAGTCCAAGACTATTTCTGGGGTGGGAGAATTCCAAGGGTGGCTAGTGCAACAACTATGGTGCTCATACCAAAAATTAACAACCCTTCTTCTCTGTCTCACTATAGGCCAGTGAGCTTATGCAACTTCCCCTATAAAATCTTGGCGACAGTCATTTACCAGAGATTAACCATGTTTCTTCCGGCCTGGATTTTTTTGGAACAACATGGGTTTGTGAAAGGGTGATCCATTCAAGGTGCGATAGCGACGGCTCAGGAGATGATAAGGGATATTAATATCAAGACCCACGGCTCGAACTTGGAAATCAAAGTGGATATGAACAAGGATTTTGACAGAATTGAATGGAGCTTCATTAACAGAGTTCTCTCAAGCATTGGCCTTTCAGATAAGGTGGTGGATCTTTTATTTCGAAGTTTCAGTTCCCCATGGATGGCAGTGGCTCTTATGGGCAAGGTGCATGTCTTCTTCAAGGCTACTAGAGGCCTTAGGCAAGGATATCCCCTATCTCCCAGCATCTTCATCCTGGCTCAAGACACTCTAATTAGGCTCATTCAAAGAGGTCTAAATCAAGGGATTCTAAATCCTTTTAAGAGGAGGATGAATGTACCCTCGGTTTCTCATCTGATGTTCCCGGACGATACTATCATATTCATCAACAGTGGGAAGAAGTCGGTTCGAGGTATTATAAACATCCTTCAAACTTATTGCCACTGGAGTGGCCAGATCATCAGCTCCACCAAGAGCAGTTTCATTCTTCCAAAACAGAGAACTGCTAGCCGGGTGGCCTCATTGTGTAGACGGCTGAACATGCAGCATGGGGATCTGCCTCTGGAGTACTTGGGCACACCAATTTCCTCGGGGAGACTCCGGGTACGTGACTTTGATCCAATTGTGTGTAAGATAACTAACCGAGTGCTGAACTGGAAAAACAAATTCCTGTCGTTTGGAGGCCGTATTACTTTAGTTAATAGCGTTCTGTCTTCCATCCCCTTGCACGCGGTGGCTGCTTCAAATGTGCCTCAAGGTGTGATCAAAACGATTGACAGGATCTTATGTAACTTCGTTTGGGATGAAAAAGCCGAAGGCAATAGGCACTAGGTCTCTTGGGATAAAATGGCAAGTCCGGTGTTAGAAGGGGGAGTTGGTGTCAGGAGCCTTCGCAGCTCGATTAACTGTATGCATGCAAATCTTGCCTGGGATGTTCTGGAGGAACGAACACTTTGGGGAAGAACCATGTCACGGATTGGTGGGGTTCGGAAAGATGAAAGGCATGGATACAGATCTCCTCTGTGGGGGAAGGTTTTCCCCCTGATTCAGTTTCTGATCTCGCATTCCAGATGGATTGTTGGTTCAGGGGACCTTTCTTTTTGGCACAAGAACTGGGCTGGTAACTCTCTTGTTTTCCCGGGGTGTCCTGCTCCTTTGATTACAATAAAAGAGGCGATGTTGTTTCCCAAGTTTACAGAGGCTGTGTTGAACGCTGATCAGCAAGACCTTCTGGCGTCCATCGAGTTAAACACAAGTCCGGATATCTATGTTTTCTCTCCCTCGACTTCTGGAGTCTTTTCCAACAGAGAGTATCGAAGGCTGGTTTCCGAGCAGAACCACCAGGAAGAATGGAATGGCGTGTTATGGTGCAATCTCATCCTGACTAAATTCAACTTTCTTCTTTGGCATATCAGAAGGAAAGCAGTGGCCACAGATGATCGTGTTAAAAACTTGGGCACGAACCTAGCATCTGCATGCCACTGTTGTAGGAATAAGAAGGTGGAGAGCGTGATTCATCTGTTTTTTGAAGGGGACTGGGTAGCAGAGTTGTGTAAATGTTTCAGTGGTTTTGGTTTTTCTTACCCTCGACAATGGGATGTCTGCTCATTCCTGGAGGGATGGTTTCAAGGGTCTCTCGGGATGGAGAAGGAGCGTACGTCTCGGACGGCGATTCTGAGTGCAGGGTGCTGGTGTTTATGGCAGGCCAGAAACTAGGCCCGCTTCGAAGGTGAGGTCTCTTCGACTCGATCCATTTTAGCAAGGATGAGATTCTTTCTACTGGTCTGGTCTTCTCTTCACAAGGAGTGGCGGGATGATCCTTCGTTTGGCAGGCTGCAGATTAATATCCCCCATCCTATGACTACTTCAGAAGTGGTGCGGGGAAGGTGGGTTTCCTGGAAGCCACCTAGTTCTGGTCTCAAACTCAATACTGACGGGTCATGTGTGGCTGGTAGAATGAGTGGAGGGGGTGTGGTTAGGGACACCCAAGGTGATGTTGTTCTAGCTTTTTCCTCTTGTTTTGGCATGGGTAACCCTCTCATGGAGGAGACCAAGGCTTTGCTCACGGGCCTACTGCTCTGCTTCCATAAAGGTGTGGTGATAACTCAGGCCGAGACCGACTCTCTCATTCTTCATGATGCTCTGAGGGGAAAGGGCGGCTCCCATTGGTCCATTTCATATCAAGTTAGGAAGTGCAGATCACTGATTCGGGACTCCATTAATGTTTCCCATACAAGGCGGGAGGGCAACAAAGTAGCTGATCATCTGGCCTCCTTGGCTGAGTAGACTACCGGGCACACTTGCCTCATTCCTATTTGCAACCTGAAACCTGAGGCGGTGAACTTAATTAGATGGGATGCCCTCGGCTTACATTATTTCAGACCTCCTTAGCAAGGGGATTCCCTTGATCTGGTGTGTTCCCTTTTTTTTTGAATAAAAAATTTATCTTGGATGGATGTCCTCAAATGACTAGTTCCTCATATCCTCCATAAACTAGGAAGATATCCTTAGTACGCCTCAGATACTTAAGGATAGTCCTGACTGCCATCCAATGGAGGTCTCCTAGATCAGCTTGATATCTTCCTACCGCACTTAATGCATAAGCAACATCTAGCCTTGTACATAGCGTATCATACAAGACTGACCCAATCATGGATCCGTAATGGATCCTTGCCATTTTTGTTCTTTCATCATGTGTTTGAGGACACATTTTCTTGGAAAGATGAATGTCATGTGACACTGGAAACAATCCCCTCTGTGAATGTTCCAAACTAAATCTCTTTAGTATCTTTTCAATGTATGTACTTTGACATTGGCCCAGCATTATCTTGGATCAATCCCGATGGATTTTGATCCCTAGAATATATGTTCCCTCTCCCAATTCTTTCATGGAGACGCATTTATGCGACCATGCCTTAACTGACTGGAAGACGAGTACTTCATTTCCAATTAGTAATATGTCATTAACATACACTATTAGGAAAACGATTGCACTTCCACTAAAATTTTTGTAGACACAAGGCTCACATTCATTCTTAACAAAGCCAAATTATATTAAGGCTTCATCAAAATGAATGTTCCACGACCTGGATTCTTGATTTAATCCATAAATGGATTTTTGTAACTTGCATACCATGTTGGCATCCTTTGGAGTCACAAACCCTCCAGGTTGTGTCATGTAGACATCTTCCTGGAGGTTCCTATTAATGAATGATATTGTTACATCCATTTTCCAAATTTCATAGTCATGGTAAGAACCAATGGCTAATAGGATTCTAATGGATTTCATCATCACAACCGGTGAAAAGGTTTCATCATAGTCAGTTCCTTAACTTTGTCTAAAACCTTTTGCAACCAATCGTTCCTTATAGGTGCTGACTTGTCCCTCCATTTCTAGTTTCTTCTTGAATACTCATTTATTACCAATAGGCTTTACATCAACTGGAGGATCCACCAAAATCCAAACTTGGTTTTGGTATATGGAATCTATTTTAGAATTCATGACTTCTTGCCACTTGGAAGCGTCTATGCCTTCAACTGCTTTCTTGTAGGTAAGAGGATCATCATTGTCAACCAATAATGAGTCACCATCCTTGGTGACAAGAAAAGCATATCATTCTTGTTCTCTCTCCTTTCTCGCGCTCCTACGCAGTTCTTGTGTCTCTAGAACAGATTGTTCTTCCACAGGGCTTTGTGGAATCTGTTCTTGTACCAACTCTTGTGTTTCTTGAGCATCAAATTCATTGAATTCTATCTCTCTCCCACTATCTATTTTGGAGATGTGCTCCCTCTCAAGGAATATGGCATTTCAAGCCAATATATCCTTTTTATCTGAGGGTTTGTATAGGTAATTTCCCCTGGTTCCCTTGGGAAATCCTATAAAGATACACTTTGTGCCTCGGGGTGTATGTTTGTTACCCAAAGAGGCCATAAAAAAATCTTTGCTACCCCACACATGTAAATTTGGTAACATGGATTTGCGTCAACTCCATAATTTGTATGGAATACCATTTATCAATTTATTTAGTACATAGTTTTGTATGTCTACTGCTATTTGTAATTCATATCCTCAAAAGGATAATGGGAGACTCGCATGACTCATCATTGATCTCACCATGTCTAACATGGTGAGGTTACTCAATTCACTTACACCATTTCACTGTGTCATGTAAGGATGAGTGAGTTGAGATTGAATCCCAAACTCCCGTAAGAAATCAATAAACTCCTGATTAAGATATTCTCCTCCTCTATCTGAGCAGAGTTTCCTAATCTTCTTACCAAGAAAATTCTCAACATCATTCTTGTATTCTTTGAACTGATCAAAAGAATCTGACTTATAACTCATTAAGTAGATATATCCATATCTACTAAAATCATCAGTAAAAGTTATGAAGTATGATAACCTACCCCTTGCTTCAACTGGAAATGGTCCACACACATCTCTGTGAACTAATTCTCGAAGCTCTTTGTAACACCCGAGACTTTTATAAGAAATATTTTATTTTTATTTTATATAAATCATCAAAGGAATATTTCACTACACACAACACTAGCTTGGCTTTCTTTACATGAAATCGCGACCTTCCTCGATAGCTTGTGTCGTACGCAATACCGAGTTTCACTAAACAATGATATACTATTAAAATATTATTAAAATTAGCAGTTATGAATAATAATACCTACTTTTTGAAATTTTGTAAATTTTATTTTTCAAAATGGACTTCATTTTTGGATTCGGAATATTGAAATTATCCTAGGGTGAAATTTTGGTATTTTTCTGAAAACATTCAATTTTTTATGAATAGTTAAAACACTGGGTTACTATTTAAAAACCGACTTTTTATTTAAATAATTATTTATTTTATTTAAATTTATTTTAGATCAAAATTGAAACATAATACCTATATAATTTCAATGAAATTCATTGGAATCATTTTATAATAATTTTATATATATAAAAATTTTATTGAACTTTTCATCGCCTTTTACCCACCTCCTAGGAGAATTTACAAATTTACATAAAACATAATTTTACCATTTCTATGGGTGGAATTTCAAAAATCCGAGAGAGACGGTTGGTGTCAGTAAATAAAATGTGGTTCAATGAGATGAAAATAATTTTTGGTGAATAGTAACTTTTTACTTTTATTTACCACGGTTAAAAGTAAATAGGGTAATTAAGGGTAAAAATGATATTATTATTACCCTAAAACATGTCCTCATTCTATTGGATAAGTTTAATTTAACCAAAAACAACCTCAGGAATAAAATATGACCATTTAGGCACACTTGGATTAGATTAGGACATTTATTACTAATTTATTTAAAGAAGTGTTAAAATAGTTAAAATCAAGGTTTAATAAGTAAATAATTTTTAATATAGGGTTATAAATAAGATAAATTCCACTATAAATATTCATTAGAAATATAAAACGATTTACTACATAATTGTATTTTATTTTTAATTTTTATACAATAAATAATGTAATTTATTTATGACACAATGATGATGTAGAAATTATCTTATTAATGAAATATTGACATAATTGATGTTATAAATACCCAAATAAATGTAATTTTAGACTTTTTATGAATTTCAATAATTTTCTATGTTAATATGACATTTTAGTATTGATTTAATTAACGTTTTTAGAATTAATCATTCTGTTATGATCTTCACAAAAATCAATTACCAAATAGTGTCAAAATTTACATAAAATAGTTTTTAAAACAAATATTATATTATTAATTTTTATTTTATTCCTAAAAATATAATGTTCAGCCAAAGGACTTATATATGGTTATATATATTAATAATAAACAACTTGGGGTTCTTTTGGCTTGTTATAGTATGTTTATTGACCTTATAGTGTAAGAAAACAAGAAGATACGGTAAACGTTAAATTATCTAACTTAAAGTTAAATCTAAATGATATGGTTAAAATAGAAACATAAACTTGTCTAAATTCTATTGTATTAGAGGATTTAGACCCATACCCACCTTATCTTATAAATAAATCAATTTGGAGCTATTTACAACTGAATATGACTTTATAAAAGAATAATATTTTTAGTTTTTTCAATGGTGCCCCTCCCTTCCCTTATAAAAGCGCACCTCCTCCCTCTCTTCCTCACACCAGTTTGAGCCTTCATGCTCGGCCAAAACCCACCAATTTCTACTCTCCACTTCCCTAGAAACATCCTAGAGGTCCTGGTATTCTTTAAAGACCAATTTTAGTGCCTTAAAAGGAGGTATCAAAGAGGCGCTTCAAAGAAGAGGTAATGTCTGTTACCGATTATTTCAACTTTATTTCTTCTTCCACATCATCTTATTTACTTGTTTCATTATGAATTAATAACATCATTATCACTCATATACTGAAATGTAATTATATTTATCAACCGACCCTATTTCACCATTTATCCATCCTCTGGAAAATGAAATCACCACGCGTGCGTACGTACGGAATACCGTCTCCACGCTGTGGTGTAATCTATTTTCCACAACCACCATAATTGGATGGGTATAATGGTGTAAAGAATAAATATATACGATTATTGTAATGTTATATTTTTTCTGAAATAGTATACATACACTCCAATACAATTCCCCGATCATGGGAACGATATCATCGCTCATGCGTACATACGGAATACCGTCTCCACGATGTGATGTGACTTGTTCTACATGATCTTCATTGAATAATGATTACAAAAATGAATTTAATGAATAGATATGATATATATTACAATAATACCATTCTATAAATGAGGTATCTATAACCGAAAAAGAAGAATAAGAATTTATTCGACAAAACATGCATAAGAACAAAAAGCAATAGACACCTGAATAACAAGTAACAATGAAATATTACTAATAAGAAGCTAATAATTTGACCATATATGATATCATAAAAATAAGTATGAATCTGGAATAATTCAATAACATTATTATATCATTATATAGGAGGTTCAGACACTTACGAAGAAAATCAGACCTAAGGTAAGGGACAATCCTGTAATCTCAATTTTTATCCGAGATTATTTATACATTATAATTTACTGGGAAATATTTATCATCCACATCCATGTTTCCTCAATATGTAATATTATTTATATCCTCCTAAAATTTTTTAAATCCAATTTTACCCTTCGGTGAGTTTTTAGTAAAAGATATGAAAGGAATCTTTTGTCATTTTTCGTACGAGGTACTTTTTGACTTTTCCGACAAAAGTACAATAAGAATGTTTTTTAACTTATATGGAATGAATGGATTTTTAAAACATTATTTCCAAGAATCTTCCTTTACAAGTTTTCGAGTTTATTTTTAATCAACTTCTTTTAGTTTAAAATTGTATGACATGTTAAGAAAGGAAAATTGTTTTTGAAGTAGAAAGTATATTTTCATCAAGAATGGAGTTCAAGTGTTTTATCAAAAGTATTTTCCATCTAGAATAATATAGGGTTCTGTTTCTATCCCTATTATTACATTGATTTGATTATGTTGTGATGTACATATTTTTATGAATTCCTTTATCTTATATGAATTGTTTTATGATGTCACAATGTTTAAGAATCCCATTTTTATTACATGGGTTATGCAATGATGTATGATTTTTTATTTTGTGGCACACATAAGAATGGTATAATTATGAGATGGGTGGGACCTATATCTCCCTCAAATGCATTTGGTAAAGATTTATATCTCATGAGATAAACATGGCTGGAATGGAAGGTTAAACCGGTTCAGTGAAATAGGACTGAAACGAGGAGTGAACTCCGTTCAGAAATTGACTTTCTCCGCTAAGATAGTATTGGCTATGAGTCTTGACTACTATGAAATGATTCACTATGATTATTTGTGTATGCCACAAAGTTTAATGTTTTAAGTTATGATTATTGGGATTACATTTCACTAATATGATTTATCCCATGTTATGAAATTATGACCTCTTTTTCAGGTTAATATTTCCAAAATGGTATGTTCTTATGAATATGATGTGATTGATATTTCTTCTATTTACCCTTACTGAGCATTTGAGCTCACCCTTTTGTACGTTTTCTTTCCCCAAGTCAGAAAGAAGGTCATTAAGTAAGATATGCCAAAAGGGACTATAGATATGATGAAATAAATGGGAAATAATATAGATGCTTTATGAACCAGTTGTTTATGTTTCCCAGTTTCTAAAGACAATATATCTATACGGTCCTTTCATGGTTTTGTTATATGTTGTAATAAGTATGCATCAATTTTGAAGTATTAACCATGTATGGAAAGTATGGGTCGTTATAGTTGGTATCAGAGGAAAGGTATAGTCAACCTTTGGAAACTAGGATGTGAAAGCCTTAGTAAGAAACCTAAGTATATGTCTAAGCATAGAACACAGTCTTAGAAATGTCCATGAACAACCTATGATAAGACATTAAGTGAAAAATTTTATTCCTGATTATTTGGTTTTTCCTGTTATAATTAGTGTTTCTCACACTATTATTCTTGGTTTCAGTCAATGGCTGGAACTCGAAAGAACCGTGTTAATGCAGAATGTGACGAGAAATGCAATGATTGTCCCCCTGAGCAACCAAACGTTATGGGAGCTGGAATACAAAATCTTGTAGCCATTCTCACACAACTTTCTCAAGATATGAATCATGTAGGACTTCCAAATAAGAAAAGGAGTGAGCAACATTCTGTTTAATCTTTCATGAGGCACCGTCCACCTTCATTCAATGGGTCTTCTGATCCATTAGTTTCTAAACAATGGATTAGTTCTACTAAAAATATATTTTTAGTTCTTCAATGTTCTGACACGATAAATTCATCATACCAGTATATCATTTGAAAGGTGATGGTGATAAACGGTATAATCTTATTAAGAATACGAGGCAAAGGGATGAAATTGATTCCATGGAATGGGACGAGTTCAAGAACTTATTTTTCAATAAGTACTTCCCTCGTATTCTACGAACAAAGATGGAGAAGGAGTTTGTTGAACTAAAGCAAAAGGATGATGAATCTGTTGGTACCTACGAAGAAAATTTTACATGACTTACAAGGTACGCTTCTGGTATTATTATCTAACCTGAGAGTAAGATCGATCGATTCTTTAGTGGCTTAAAAACAAGACTTCGAAGCATGTTAGCCATAAGGGACTTCAGTAGCTATGAGGAAATCATTCGATGTTCTCTCAAAGTTGAGATAGATATTGGAGTAACCTATCAGTCATATGGGTTTGATGAGAAGGGGAAAATGGAATTCAAAGGAAAATCTAAAGAGCACATTGAAAAGAAGATGAGTTTTCCCTTATGCTCAAAGTGTGGAAAGAAACATGGATGGAGTTGTCTTAAAGGGAAAAGTAAATGTTTAAAATGTGGAAAGTAAGGTCATCGGGAATTTTAATGCCGCAATGATGGGAAGAAGATGTCTAGTGATGAAAAAAAAGAAAAGGATACACAGAGTTCACCTCCTACACTTCAATGTTACAAGTGCAAGTAAATGGGGCATTATGACAATCAATGCCCTAATCCAATGGTTGTTGATGATGATCGACGCTAACAAACTCTTAAGGCTAAAGACAAAGGAAAGTCACATGCAATTTCTATCAGTGATGTGGAGTATGATAACGAAGTGGTGAAAGGTACACTTACCATCCACTCTAAAGTAGAAAATATTTTATTTGATTCTGGATCCACCCACTCTTTTATTTCTGAATAATTTTTTAAGGGTATCACCGTATTACCTCAACAATTAGATGTTGAGTTAGCTGTGACAACCCCTAATGGCACAACAATCGCATCAAAAGTTTATAATTATTCTCCGAATAAAGTTTGTGGGAAAGTGCTTCTTGTAAATCTTGTGATCCTTCCTATAGTGGAATTTAATGTGATTCTTGGCATGTATTGGCTTTCTCTATATGGAGATCATATCAATTTCCAAAGAAGAGAAGTCACATTTCATATTCCAGATCAATCTATGATCGTCTATCGATGCAAGGATGAACATAACCTTCCAGTGGAAATTTCATCCATCTTATGGGTATTGATTCCACTAAATGAAGGTTATTTATCTCAAATGGTTGGAGAGAAACTCATGATTAAGAATATTCCCATTGTACGTGAGTTTGACGATGTATTTCCGGAGGAATTTTCAGGTCTTCCACCAAATCATGAAGTTGAGTTTTCAATAGAACTCGTACCGGGTGCTTTTCATATTTCAAAGACACCTTATATTATGGACCCAATTGAGTTTCAAGAATGGAAGAATAAACTCCAAGAGAATCTTGATAAGGGATTCATATGTCCTAGTGTGTCACCTTGGGGAGCACCTGTTCTATTTTTTAAGAAGAAAGATGGATCAATGAGACTCTGCATTGATTATTGAGAACATAACAAGATCACTATCAAGAACAAATATCATCTCCCGTGCATTGATGACATATTTGACCAACTACGCGGAGCTCAATACTTTTCCAAGATTGATCTTCATTCAGGGTATCATCAATTAAGGGTAAAAAGAGAGTATATACCAAAGACGGCTTTCTGTATAAGGTATGGACACTATGAATCTATAGTGATGCCATTTGGTCTTACTAATGCCCCTACTATCTTCATGGATCTAATGAATAGAGTCTTTAGATACAATATGATCGGTTTGTGGTAGTCTTTATAGACGATATTCTTGTCTATTAAATGGGAAAGGAAGAACATGAATATCACTTGAGAATTGTATTGAAGACCCTGAGAAAGGAGAATCTTTATGCCAAATTTACCAAGTGTGAATTTTTGATTCAAAAAGTTGCATTTTTGGGGCACATAATCTCAATATAGGGGATATTTGTGGATCCAGAATAAATAGAGGTTATCGAAAGATGGTCGACACCAACAACAGTAACTGAGATCTGAAGTTTTCTTGGTTTGGCTGGATATTATCACCGTTTTGTGAAATATTTTTCACGATTATCTAATCCACTCACCAAGTTGACTCAGAAAGGAGTTAAGTTTTTTTTTACGGAGGAATGGGAAGAGAATTTCAAGGAGTTGAAAATAAGGTTATCCAGTGCCCCTGTGCTCACACTGCCCGGTAGTGGAGAAAGGTTTGTGATATAAAGCGATGGATCCAACAAGGTATTGGGGTGTGTTCTTATGCAAAATGATATGTTGATATCTTATTCCTCACGACAGTTTAAAATCCATGAGAAAAATTACCCAACTCAAGATTTGGAGTTAGCTGCGGTAATCTTTGAATTAAAGATTTGGAGGCATTATCTTTATGGAGAAAGGTGTGATATTTATACTGATCATAAAATTTTAAAGTATATTTTCACACAAAAGGAGATGAATATGTGCCAAAGAAGATGGTGGAGATGATTAAGGATTAAAACTTCTCAATTCATTACAACCCTGGGAAAGCAAACAAGGCGGAAGATGCATTAAGTCGACAAGACCATGCTAGATTATCCATGATCAGGATCACAAAAGATCCAATATTTATGGATTTACAAAGTATGGATCTTGGAATTATAATGAAAGGGGAAAAATCATATCTTTCTCAAATGAATGTTCAACCATCTATACATGTCAAGATTAACGAGGCACAGAAAGAAGATGTAGAGTTAAAAAAGAAGGTGAGAAATGTTCCTGAATTAAATCTTGATTGTGATGGGATAATAAAGTTCAGGAATCGGGTTTGTGTTCCTCCCATCCCTAAATTAAAGAAGGAGCTGCTGGATGAGGCTCATAGTTCTTCATTCTCTATTCATCCTGGAAGCACGATGATGTATAGGGACCTGAAAGAGTACTTCTGGTGGGACGACATGAAAAGAGATGTTGCTGAATATGTCTCTCGATGCTTGGTTTGTCAGCAAGTTAAAGCTGAGAGACAAAAGTCTAAGGGGATGTTACAACCATTACCCATACCAGAATAGAAATGGGAAAACATCACTATGGACTTTGTCACTGGACTTCCTAAAACATCCAAAGGCAATAATTCTATCTGGGTCATAGTTGATCGTCTTACAAAGTCGGAACACTTCATCGCTATTAGAGTGGATTTCTCTCTAGATCATCTTGCCAGGATATATGTAAAGGAAGTGGTAAGATTGCATGGAGTACCACTTTCTATTATATCTAATCGGGATCCTAGGTTTACCTCAATGTTCTGGAGAAGACGTTAGTATACTCTGGATACAGAGTTCAGTTTCATTAATGCTTATAATCCTCAGACAGATGGTCAGTCTGAGAGAACAATTCAAACTCTAGAAGATATGTTAAGAGATTGCTCTATGGATTTCAAAGCTGGTTGGGATCAACACCTTCCTTTGGTGGAATTTTCTTATAATAATAGATTTCACTCCAGTATTCAGATGGCTCCTTATGAAGCTCTCTATGGAACGAAATGCAGGACTCCAACTTGCTGGGATGAAGTTGGGGAAAGAAAGCTATTTAGACCTGATCTTGTTGATGAGATGGAAGAAAAGGTATGATCTATTCAACAACACATAAGAGCAGCTCAGAGTCGACAAAAAAGTTATGATGTCAACAGAAGGAATGACCTAGAGTTTGAAGTGGGTGATAATGTGTTCTTAAGAATATCTCCTTGGAAGAGAGTAATAAGATTTGGAAATAAGGGAAAGTTGAGACCTAGTTATATCGGTCCTTTTAAAATACTGGATCATGTTGGGAAGGTAACTTACCGATTGGATCTTCCACCGAATCTCTCCCAAGTTCACGATGTGTTCCATGTATCTCTCTTGAGAAAAGTACATACCTGATCCTTCACATGTACTCAGCTCAGAAGTTGTACCGCTGGAGCAAGATCTTTCTTATGAAGAACAGCTGATAGAGATTCTAGATCGTAGCGAAAAAGTCCTATGGAACAAGACCACTCGCTTGGTGAAAGTTTTATGGAGGAACCACCAATTAGAAGAAGCTACATGGGAGCTTGAGGATATTATAGGGAGAGGTATCATCATCTGTTTGTTACAAAGTGATGAATTTTGAGGTCGAAATTCATTTTAAGGGGGGTAGAATGTAACACCCGATACTTTTATTAGAAATATTTTGTTTTTATTTTATATAAATCATCAAAGGAATCTGTCACTACACACAATACTAGCTTGGCTTGCTTTACACGCAATCGCGACCTTCCTAGATAGCTTGCGTCCTATGCAATACTGAGTTTCACTAAATAACGATATGCCATTAAAATATTACTAAAACTAGCCATTATGAATAGTAATACCCACTTTTTGAAATTTTATAAATTTTATTTTTCAAAATGGACTTCATTTTTGGATTCGGAATATTTAAATTATCCTAGGGTGAAATTTTGGTATTTTTCTGAAAACTTTCAATTTTTGATGAATAATTAAAACACTGGGTTACTATTTAAAACTCGACTTTTTATTTAAATAATTATTTATTTTATTTAAATTTATTTTAGGTCAAAATTGATACATAATACCTATATAAGTTCAATTCAATTAATTAGAGTCATTTTATAATAAGTTTAGATATATAAAAATTTTATTGAACTTTTCACCGTCTTTTACCCACCTCCTAGGAGAATTTTAAAATTTACATAAAACTTAATTTTACCGCTTCTGTGAGTGGAATTTCAAAAATCCTATAGACACGGTTGATGTCCTTAAGTAAAATGTGGTTCGATGAGATGAAAATAATTTTTGGTGAATAGTAACTTTTTTCTTTTATTTACCATGGTTAAAAGTGAATAGGGTAATTAAGGGTAAAAATGATATTATTATTAACCTAAAATATGTTATAATTCTATTAGATAAGTGTAATTCGACCAAAAACAACCTTTTGAGTAAAATATGACCATTTAGGCCCACTTGGATTAGATTAGGACATTTATTATTATTTTATTTAAAGAAGGGTTAAAATAGTTAAAATGAAAGTTTAATAAGTAAATAATTTTTAATATATGGTTATACATAAGATAAATTTGACTATAAATATTCATTATAAATCTAAAAATATTTCATACATAATGGTATTTTATTTTTAAATATTAGAAAATAAATAATTTAATTTAGTTATGACACAATGATGATGTAGTAATTATCTTATTAATGAAATATTGACATAATTGATGTTATAAATACCCAAATAAATTTAATATGAGACTTTTTATGAATTAAAATAATTTTCTATGTTAATATGAAATTTTATTATTTATTTAATTAACTTTTTTTGAATTAATCTCTCTATTATGATTTTCAGAAAAATCAATTACCAAATAGTGTCAAAATTGACATAAAATAGTTTTTTTTTAAAAAAATTATATTATTAATTTTTTTTATTCATAAAAAGCTAAGGATCGGCCAAATGACATAGATAAGGTTATATATATTAATAATAAAAAACTTGGGGTTCTTTTGGATTATTATAGTAAGTTTATTAACCTTATAGTGTAAGAAAAGAAGAACACATGGTAAAAGTTAAATTATCTAACTTAAAGTTAAATCTAAATGATAAGGTTAAAATAGAAACCTAAAATTGTTTAAATTATATTGGATGAGATGATTTAGACCCATACCCACCTTAGATTATAAATAAATCAATTGTGAGCTATTTAAAACCGAATATGACTTTATAATAAAATAATGTTTTTGTTTTTTCAAAGGTGCCCCTCTCCTCCCTTATAAAAGGGAACCTCCTCCCTCTCTTCCTCACACCACATTGAGCCCTCATTGTCGTCCAAACCATTCCATTTTCTCCTCTCCACTTCCCTAGAAACATCCTAGAGGTCCTGGTCTTCTTCAAAAACTAATTTTAGTGCCCTAAAAGGAGGTCTCAAAGAGGCGCTTCAAAGAAGAGGTAATGTTCTTTACCGATTCTTTCAACTTTATTTCTTCTTCCACTTCTTCTTATTTAGTTGTTTCATTATGAATTAATATCATCAGTATCACTCATATACTTATATGTTAATATAAGTATGAAACAACCCTATTTCACCATCTATCCATCCTACAGAAAACGAAATCACCGCGCGTGCGTACGTACGGAATACCGTCTCCACGCCGTGGTGTAATCTATTTTCCACCACCACCTTAATTGAATAGGTATAATGGTGTGAAGAATAAATATATGTAAATATTTTAACAGGATATTGATTCTGAAATAGTATACATACACTCCAATACAATTCCACGATCATGGGAACGATATCATCACTCGTGCATACGTACGGAATACCGTCTCCACGATGTGATGCGACTCGTTTTACATGATCTTCATTGCATAATGATTACATAAATGAATTGAGTGAATAAATATGATATATATTACACTAATACCATTCTGTAAATGAGGTATCTATAACCTAAAAAAGAAGAATAAGAATTTATTCGACAAAACACGCATAAGAACAAAAAGTAATAAACACCCGAATAACAAGTAACAATGAAATATTACTAATAAGAAGCTAGGAATATGACCTTACATGATATCATAAAAATATGTATGATTCTGTAATGAGTCAATAACATTATTAAAATCATTATAGAGGCAGTTTGGACACTTACGAAGCAAATCAGACCTAAGGTAAGGGATAATCTCGCAATCTCAATTTTTATCCGAGATTGTTTATACTTCAGAATTTACTGGGGAATAATTATCATCCACATCAATCATTACTCAATATTTAATATTATTTATATCCTTCTACAATTTTTTAAATCCAATTTTACCCTTCGTTGAGTTTTTAGTAAAAGATATGAAAGGAATATTTTGTCGTTTTTCGTACGAGGTACTTTTTGACTTTTCCGAAAAAAGTATGATAAGATTGTTTTTTTAACTTATACGGCATGAATGTATTTTTAAAACATTATTTCCAAGAATATTACTTTACAAGTTTTCAAGTTTATTTTTAATCAACTTCTTTTAGTTTAAAATTTTATGACATGTTAAGAAATGAAAAATGTTTTTGAAGTAGAAAGGATATTTTCCTCAAGAATAGAGTTCAAGAGTTTTATCAAAAGTATTTTCCATCTAAGATAATATAGGGTTATATTTCTATCCCTATTATTACATTGATTTTATTATGTTGTGATGGAATTATTTTTATATCTTATATTAATTGTTTTATGATGTCATGGTGTTTATGAATCCCATTTTTATTACATGGGTTATGCAATGATGTATGATTTATGATTTTGTGGCACACATAAGAATGGTATCATTATGAGATGGGTGGGACCTATATATCCCTCCAATGCATTGGGTAAAGATTTATATCTCATGATATAGACATGGCTGGAATGGCTGGTTAAACCGGTTCAGTGAAACAAGACAGAAACGAGGAGTGAACTCGGTTCAGAAATGGACTTTGTCTACTAAGATAGTCTTAGCTATGAGTCTTGACTAATAAGAAATGATTCTCTATGATTATGTGTGTATGCCACAAATATTAATGTTTTTATGTTATGATTATTAGGATTACATTTTACTACTATGATTTATCCAATGTTATGAAATTATGATCTCTTTTACAGGTTAAGATTTCCAAAATGATATGTTCTTATGAATATGATGTGATTGATATTTCTTTTATTTACCCTTACTAGGCATTTGAGCTCACCCTTTTTTATGTTTTCTTTCCCCAGGTCGGGAAGAAGGTTATTAAGTAAGATATGCCAAAATGGACTATAGATATGATGAAATAAATGGGAGACAGTGTAGATGCTTTATGAACCAGTTGTTTATGTTTCCCAGTTTCTAAAGACACTATACCTATACGGTCATTTCATGGTTTTTTTATATGTTTTAATAAGTATGCTTCAGTTTTGAAGTATTAACCACGAATGTAAAGTATAGGTCATTATACTCTTTATCCCTTTCACCTTTCCCACTAAATGGGTCTTTAGTCATTTTTCCTTGTAGACACGCATGACATACATCAAGTGGTTTTATTTCAAAAGAATCTAAATACCCATCTTGATGTAATTTTGTCAAATGTCTCTCATTGACATGACCTAACCGTTGTTTCCAAAGTTGGGTGTGCTATGATTCATGTGAATTATCTTTATCATCGATTTCCATTACTTGGTTTGTGTAGTCAAACACATAAATGCCATTATATAAATGTGCCCTACCAAAACAAATGCTATCTTTATAAAAGTAGAAACATAAACTTCTAAACATGAAGATGAATCCATAAGTATCTAATCTCGATACTGAAATAATGTTTTTGGTTATAGAGGGTACATAATGACATCATTTCAAAACCAAGACCATCCTAGTAGGCAATGTGAGGTGGTAGTCTTCGACAGCTACAGCAGCAAGTCCGTCTCTATTGGCTGCTCGTAGATCTACCTCACCTCGGTCAATTTTTTTTAATCTACTTGGTTCCTATATTTGGATATAGATTTGAGAACCACAAGAATTATCTAATACCCTATTTGTAGAAATAGATAGATTGCATTCATTAACAAATGCAGCTGAAGCTTCCCCTTGCTTCTTTGGCTGGGTGCAGTTTGTCATCCACTGGACCTTCTTGCCACATGCAAAACAAACAGCCTCATGTTCTCTTTCCTCCCCTTTGATCTTCCTTTTTGTGGAAGGCCTTGAATAGGCTTTGGAGTTAAATCTCTTCACCTTCCCTTTCCTTTTATTCACCATGAGAACAGAAGGCTTTTCATGCTTCATGTCATTGTCCACTTGGTGAATGAGAATAAGAAGATCAGACATATACTTTTCAATTTTGTTCATGTTGAAGTTCACAACAAAGTTAGAGAAACTCTAGGGGAGTGATGCAAGAATGAGATCGTCACCCAGTTCTTTGAGGAGTTTAAAACCTAGATCCTCCGAACGCTCTGTGTAGCCAATGATCTTGACTACATGAGGCCCAGCTGGGGAACCCTCTCTAAGCTTTCTCTGAAATAGAGCCTTGGAGATCTCAAACCATTCATGTCTTTCTATATCCTGGTATAGACCACAGAGGTGCTCAATCACGCCATAGGCATCCATGTCTTCATTAGACTACATGATCTTACTAGACATTGATGATAACATCCAACATTGAACGTCGAGTTCATCGCTCAAATGTTGATCATAGACCAGGAAATCATCATCACTCGCCCCTTGGGCAGGCGAATCAGGACGTGAGGACTCCAGCACATAAAACTTTCTTTCCTAGCATAGGATAACTCGAAAGCGCCTAAACGATTTCTGAAAGTAACTAACGGTGAGAATATTGTCTTTATCAATAATCAAACACAAAGAAAATGTGGTTGATGATTTTGTCAATTTGATTCTACAAATTAAAAGATCATATTTATCTTTACTTTCATGATTACATTTTTATGAGAAATAATAAATTTTATTAAGTCTCCCACTATTTTATCAAGTCCCAAAGGCCCTCACCATTGAACTCGAAATGTCCAGTTGCATTGAAAATCTAGTGTCAAGGATCCATATTTCCCTTCGCATAACACCAACCAGGTTTGGTTAGGCTATTTTAAGATATTTAGGTAGGTAGGTCTTTGCCAACTGTGAGATTTCGGTTCATTGACCAGTTGAGTAGACTCCACAATCCAGAAATCATGACTTGGATTTCCTCAACACTTTCCTCCAATATTACTCCAAGTCTAAAAAGGGATTCTATTCTTGATGTAATATGGATATGTCATCCTGAATCCTTTCATAAGGTCATCCTTTATAAAAGTAATTATCCCAACAAGGGTTGGCCAAACACATAGTTTTATTGAGTCTTGCCCTTAATCAAGTAACGGAAGGCTTGGTGTAGAGACCCGAAGCTTAATGTACATAGACATTACATTACTTTTGCGGAATACTTAGTACATAACAAAAACACACACACAAGGACCATAATAGTTTTGTGTCTTTGGAAACTCTGAATATAATCTTCTAATCATGGTGAAAGATCTTCAACATCTCCCATAAAGATCTTCTTTTTTTTAAACCTAAATCCTTTCTTTATGTCCTGGGGAAAAGAAAACATAAAAGGGTGAGCTTAAATGCTCAGTAAGGGTAAACAAAAGAAACATCAATCACGTCATATTCATAAGAACATATCTTTTGGAAGTCTTAACCTGCAAAAGAGATCATAATTTCATAACATGGGATAAATCATAGTAGTGAAATGTAATCCCAATAATCATAACATAAAAATGAAACTTTGTGGAATACACCCATAATCATAGAGAATCATTTCTTATTAGTCAAGACTCATTTCCAAGTCTATCTTAGTGGACAAAGTCCCTTTCTGAACCGAGTTCACTCCTCGTTTCAGTTCTGTTTCACTGAACCGGTATAACCTACCGTTCCAGCCATGTCTATATCATGAGATATAAAATCTTTACCCAATGCATTGGAGGGAGATATAGGTCTCACCCATCTCATAATGATACTATTCTTATGTGTGCCACAAAATCATAAACCATACATCATAGCATAACCCATGTAATAAAAATGGGATTCTTAAACAACATGACATCATAAAACAATTAATATAAGATAAAGGAATTCATAAAAATAATTCCATCACAACATAATAAAATCAATGTAATAATAGGGATAGAAACAGAACCCTATATTATCTTAGATGGAAAATAATTTTGATAAAACACTTGAACTCCATTCTTGAGGAAAATATCCTTTCTACTTCAAAAACACTTTTCTTTCTTAACATGTCATACAATTTTAAAAGTAGTTGATTAAAAATAAACTTGAAAACATGTAAAGGATGCTTCTTGGAAATAATGTTTTAAAAATTCATTCATTCCGTATAAGTTAAAAAAACATTCTTCATACTTTTGTTGGAAAAGTCAAAAAGTACCTCGTGCGAAAAACGACAAAAGATTCCTTTCATATCCTTTAATAAAACTCACCGAAGGGTAAAATTGGATTTAAAAAATTTTAGGTGGATGGAAATAATATTACATATTGAGGAAACATGGATGTGGATGATAAAATACACCCCAGTAAATATTAAAGTATAAACAATCTCGGATAAAAATGACATTGTGATATTTCCCTTACCTTAGGTCCGATTTGCTTAGTAAGTGTCCGAACCTCCAGTATAATGATTTATATAATGTTATTGACTTATTCCAGAATCATACTTATTTTTATGATATCATATATGGTCATATTCATTGCTTCTTAGTAGTAATATTTCATTGCTACTTGTTATTCGGGTGTTTATAACTTTTTGTTCTTATGCGTGTTTTGTAGAATAAATTCTTATTCTTCTCTTTAGGTTATAGATAACTCATTTCCAGAATGGTATTAGTTTAATATATATCATATTCATTCATTCAATTCATTTATATAATCATTATGAAATTAAGATCATGTATAACGAGTCGCATCACATCGTGGAGACGGTATTCCGTATGTACGCACGCGTTGTGATTTATTTTTCCATAGGATATATAGATGGTGAAATAGGGTTGTTTCATACTTATAATAACATATCAGTATATGATTTATACTGATGTTATTACTTCATAATGAAAAAACTAAATAAGATGAAGTGGAAGAAGAAATCAAGATGAAAGAATCGGTACCGGAAATTACCTCTTCTTTGAAGCGCCTCTTTGAGACCTCCTCTTAGGGCACTAAAATTGGTCTTTAAGGAAAACCAGAACCTCTAGGATGTTTCTAGGGAAGTGGAGAAGAGAATTTGGTAGATTTTTCCCGAGCATGAAGGCTCAAAGTGTTGTTAGGAAGAGAGGGAAGGGGTGCCCTTTTATAAGGGAGGAGAGGGGCACCTTTGGAATAACAAAAAATATTATTTTATTATAAAGCCAAATTCGGTATTAAATAGCTCCATATTGATTTATTTAGAAGCTAAGGTGGGGATGGGTCGGAATAATCTCATCCAATAGAATCTAGAAAAGTTTAGGTTCCTATTGTAACCTTATCATTTATATTTAACATTAAGTTAAATAATTTTACTTTTACCGTGTCTTCTTGTGTTCTTATACTATAAGGTTAATAAACTTACTATAAGAAGCCAAACGAACCCCAAGTTGTTTATTATTAATATATATAACCCTATCTAAGTCATTTGTCCGACCCTTAGATTATTATGAATAAAATAACAATTAATAATATAATATTTGTTTTAAAAACTATTTTATGTCAATTTTGACACTATTTAGTAATTTATTTTTGTGAAAATCATTACAGAATGATTAGTTCGAAAAAAGTTAATTAAATCAATACTAACATGTCATATTAACCTATAAAATTAGTTTAATTCATAAAAAATCTTAAATTACATTTAGTTGGGTATTTATAACATCAATTAGGTCAATATTTCATTAATAAGACAATTACTACATCATCCTTGTGTCATAATAAATGATTGTTATTTAATCCCTAAAAATTCTAAATAAATCTCTATGATATAGATAATTGTATTAGATTTATGGATACTATTCATGTTTGAAGTTTCATGAAGTTTATCACTAAATTAAAATTATTATACTTATAAGATTTAAGAAAGTGACATGTTGTCACATTCTTTGGTTTTAATAATAATTAAATTATTTTCATGGAAAAAAGTCCATTAAATGAATATAATCTGACCCTTAGGTGATATGGGTCGACTTTTAGTCATAAAATAGGATTTTTACATGTGTTAGGGTAATTTTATAATATTATATTTACCCTTAATTACCCAATTTACTATTAACTATGGTAAATAAAATTTACCGCAGTTAGTATTCATAATTCCCAAAAATAAAAAGTACCTTATTAACATAATTTTGATCCAATAATTCCGAATATGGAATCCATTTTTCCAAATTCAATACACAAAATTTGCAGAAATTAAATTAAAATTAATCCCATTGTCGAAAGAAAATGGGTTTTTTCTTTAAAACATTGCAAAAGATTGAATTGATTTATCCTACGAATTCAAGGTAGAATAAATTCTGATGACATAAATTATATTAAATGGTAAAAATATATTCTATTTATACTTTAAAACCATTCAATATTATAATTTAATTATATAAATTATTGCGATGAAAAAAGATGTTTTTAATTAAAATATAGTTTGTTTTTACTATTCATCAAAATATGAAAGTTACCAGAATGATATGAAAATTTATCCAAAAAAAAATTATTTCATGATTCCAAAGAAGAATTTTATTTTGTCAAATTGAACTAATAAAAATGTCAAAAAATGGATTTAAAGTGGGTGCGCCATCAAAAGGCGGCAAAACTGCATTTTTTTGAAAAATACTTATTTTACCTGAAATTTTTTTTTTATACCATGTTTTAGAAAAATTTCAAGACAAATAATAATGTTATAAGATTCAAAATTTAGTTAATACTATTCATAATGGCTAGTTCATAATAATATTATAATAATATATCGTTGTTTAGTAAAACCCGGTATTGCGTACAACACACGCTATCGAGGAAGGTCGTGATTGCGTGTAATGCAAGCCAAGTCAAGGTTGCGTGCTGTGCAAGAATCCTTCGTTGTTTTTATAACATAAACCAACCATCTTTCATTTATACATTGAATATATATATATATATATACTCAATGTTGCGTAGAATAACTATTATCAAAATTGTCTGTAACACGATCCAAGAATAGTGTTGCATATATTGCAAGCAAAAGGTAATCTTGGTGTAGCATACATTACAAGACATTAATGAAATTAAAAGAATATTTTTCATAAAATCTCAGGGTGTTACATTCTACCCCCCTTAAAATGAATTTCGCCCTTGAAATTCGTCGGGGTTATAAATGGTTTCTATTCGAAAGTTTCTTTAATAGAAACCCACATCGTAAAAAGGAATACCAAAACCAATCTTTAAAAACAAAAGTATGAAACGTAACGGTTACCCAAATAAACTAATCACTGGGTTTCCACATAGGTGACAATATGGATATGGAAGAGAAATATAACCATCATGTTATGATGGAGAGTGGTAGAGAACATGGCTATGGAAAAGCCAGCAATCACAAAGCCATAAATTTGTGACGATCTAAGGTACCATCTGATTCATCAGATATAAGAGCACTAGGAAAACATTTTTGGTTTTCAAGATCATTTCCCTAAAGTTGATGTAATTGGAATTAGAAGAAATACTTTCGTGATTTTGGTATAGTCTCACTATTTGTCATTATTTGGACAATTTCCACTTCATCTCTTAAAGAAATGAAGTTGAATTTTTCATTCGTGATGTGTTAGCAGATCATGTGATAGAATGATGGGTCATTCCATCTGTCTCAAACAAAAGGTTAGAAAAGTTATCAAAAAATACATAAGTACATCTATAGTGATATTAATCATATATGGTTCCTAAAATGGACTTATACTTCATATATCATACTTCTTAATATAATAAAACTAGTTTCTACTAAATAGGGACTTTCTGTAGGCCAGTGGTAGGCGATAAAGGCCAGTGGCACTTCGGTTGTGGGTTCGATTCCCATAGCCTTGTCCGACGCGATGGGCTATCGCCCGTCCTGTAGTTTTTCCTTTTTCTAAAGCTATATTACTAGAACATCCCATCAACAATATCAAAAAAGTTTTATCCTTAAACAATACTAACTTATGTCCAACATAATCCATTCCAATCTTTAGGCTTATCTAAAATACTTCGGTCCAAGCTTGCAGTATAAAGAAAATGATCACGTGAATGCATTCATTTATCCCCCATATATCATAAGATATATCTTGTTGGTAAAATTACAAACATGTGAATACCTTAATCATGTATTCTCTTGAAGAATGAATACCCATTTAACCTTAGTGAAAACATGAATGCAGTCAAAAGTTAACTCTTTCCACATACCAAAATCCAAAAATTCTATATACTCAAACCATGATATAACCTTCTCCTAATATCAGTCATGAGCTCATGAATACTATCAAACATTTAATTTTCTCCTTATCCCTTCATTATGCACATATCATCTACATTCCAAAAATATCTGAATAACCTTTCATGGATACTGGTACCATTAATCATACACTTTAGAAACATATGTAAAGACAACAGTGTAACAATCCATAGATGTCTCTTTATTCCATAGTACCATGAGATTTCTTATTAAACATTACACATGATAAACATTTAATCATTCCACAACATTCTTAAACCATTGATCGAGCTTCAACAATTCTTTCATCTCACATATCATTTGTAGTCTCTTCATCATCATCAACATAAATACTACCCATACGACCATACTAATTCTCTTCATGAGACTTTCCCTTAGGGCATTGGTTTGCATAATGCCTGTACATTCCACATTTAAAACTTTTAACCATTGTTGATGTCGTAAAAATACCATTATCCTCATCCATGGTGTTTGTTTCGGTGCGAATGTGCGTCGGGTTACGCTGTTCCGCCAGGACGCGTTCGCGCGTGCACCCGTCAACCCGAGGGGATGGGCGCGCGGCTTGTGGTCCCGCAGTCCCGCTTTCCAAAGGCGGGCGGCATCCGTCCCTTATTCAGGGGCGTCTGCTCCTTGATCGAAACCGGGATGATGGGATGTCGGCTCCTCCTTCCTTGGACGTCTCCTCGGAACTCGTCGCCTAATCCGGGTCTCCCTCATAGATTTAAGACATGCTCGTGAATCTCGTTCCCGGCGCCATATCTTCATGGACACCGGTTAATTACGCTGCTTCCGCCCGGACGCTCCAAGGAGTCTGGTCGGGGCAGCAACCTGCGGTGAGGAGGCCGGGTGGCTCTGGGTGCTGGGGGCGTGTCGTAACACTGCGGCTATGCACGTCTGTCTTCCGTCCCTAATAGGGCTTCTCGAAGGCATGATGGCCTGAGGCATCCCGCACTGGGTGCGGGGAACTGTGTCCCCTGAGGTTTTCCTCAGCTTCCCATGTTTAACATGGGGTATGCCGCGAGTTTAACGTCCAGCGGGGACGGCATCGGACTGATCAACACGAAGAGTGGATCAGATGACAGAACCCCTTGCGGGGAACCTCCGACGCTGGGGCCAGCGCATGGGCGGCTTCCCAAGTGATGTGGAGTGGAGTGAAGTGGCATGACCCCACCGGGATGTGGCGGCCCGGGTAAGGATCAGGATGGATGATGGAGTGAAGAGCTTGGACCCCATAGGGGCTTCCTACGTACCGCGCGTTAGCACAGATCAAAGTCGACGTAGTTCGGGTATACAGTTTAACGTCATGCTGGACGTCGGCAAGCCGACTCACGAAGAGGTCGAGGCCGCCGGGCGGAGGATTGAACCGAACCACCTCACACAGAGGGGGATGGAACGGCCGGGTGGATCACAGTTTCACGTCATGCTGGACGATGGAAAAAAGGGGCTGTGGGGAGGCACAGTGGAGATACACACGGGCAGTCTCCCACAGGGGCGGATTCATAGGTGAATCGACGCAAGTGTGAACCCTGGAGGGGTCCACTGATGGACGAACCGACGTGAATACGACCGGGACGACCAGGTGGCGGGCTTGAACCTCAGGGAGGTTTCCTACGTACCCTGTTTAGAAGACAGGGATCAAAGTCCACGTAGTTCATTCTGTCAGGACTTACGCACTTGAGGCATCCCGGATGCGGCAAAACTCAGTTGGAAGGGACTTGGACCGAAAGTAGGAGACACCTCGATCCCAGTCACACCCTCTACTGGCTTCGGCAGTGGGGAAGCGCAATGGAGATACACATGTGCAGCCCCCCACAAGAAACTAGGGGTTTGTAATACCCTACCCCCGTCGGGAAAAGCCGCTCCCATTAAATCGTCTCTAAAGAGGGACAATCCCGACATCCCTGCAGAGACGAGCGGGTGGGGGCCACATCCAAACCGGAGGGGGGACCCTGCGTGCGAGGCACGGGATCGGATGATGCGGACGGTTTAACGTCTTGCCGGACGAAGTACAGTTTAACGTCGTGTGTTGAGGACGAAGCGGACGGTTTAACGTCTTGCCGGACGAAGTACAGTTTAACGTCGTGTGTTGAGGACGAAGGTGCTTGGCAGTTTAACGTCTTGCAGCACGGACGATAGGGGCTAGGCAGTTTAGCGTCGTGCAGCTTGGACGTAGTACAGTTTAACGTCATGTTGGACGGATGCAGTTTAGCGTCATGCGGGACGAATGTGCAGTTTAACGTCATGCTGGACAAATGTGCAGTTTAACGTCATGCTGGACGTTAGTTGCCGCCGATGGGTCCGTGTCACTTCGCGCAAGCCTGGAGGGACGCACGGGAAGACAACGCACGGTGCGGGCACCCAGGATGAAGATCATCGGGCGCCACGCAGGCGGGTACCCTCAGGGGGTCAAGGGAGGCGACCCTGGCGGTTTGCGCGCAAAAGAGGAGCTTTGCGCGCAATACCGCGGGTCGGCGCGCAATTGTGCGGGCTTCCGCGCAATTGGGCCAGCGCTTTGCGCGCAGATGATTGAGATTGCGCGCACCGGGCTTCGGACAGCTCGCGGGGGCAACAGCTCATTCTCTAACGAACGGCCACTTTGAAGAGGGGGGTGCGCGCAATCGGGCTGGATTGCGCGCACCCGGGGGCAATTGCGCGCAAGAGGCTTCTTTTGCGTGCAAAGGCCTTCGGGTTAAGGATTATTCAAATGAAAGGAGCCAAGGGGATTGCGCGTGAAGGCGAACCCCAAGGCACTATTGCGCGAAAGAAAGGAGGTTACCTGAAGATCGGCATTGCGCGCGGAAGGGGTTGGATTGCGCGAACGAGCGACGCTTCGGATTCTGGCAACCTTCAAAACGTCGGGGGTCGCCTTATATTTATAGGCAACCCCGGGCGCGGAATCCGGTCGCGGGCGCGGAATTCCCTTCGCGGGCGCGGAATCAGGACCCGGCGCGCAAGGGAGCCGCGCAGGCCACGGGCGCGCAAAATAGCGCGCCGGCCCAGCGCATTGCGCGCATCCCGGGAGGATTGCGCGCCGCGACTCAACTTTGCGCGCGGGCCTCTGAAATTTCGCGCAAGTCCTCCGGGCCCTCCGGAACGTGCCTCTGACTCCAAATATCACTTCGCTTTCCGCATCCGGAGCTTCGTTTGGGAACAACGGACTTTTCCGGCATCTACAAAAGCCCCCCCTCGGAATCTGATCGGCGAGAGGTCGCAACGATCGGGTTCCGAGGGAGACGCCGGAATGCCGAAGTCCTGGGCTGCGCGGGACTTAGGCGCGCAAAAAGGGGCGCTGGGCGCGCAATTGGCAGCCGCGGTCGCGCAATCGAGCGTTCCGCGCGGCGCGGAATCCCGGCCTCGTCTATAAATAGGGGTCCAGGGTTCCGCGTTCCGTACACAGGCCTTCCGCGCGATAAGCTTCAACGCTCTCGTGCGCGAAATTGCCTTTTCCGGTCGCGAAATTCGCCCGATCGGCGCGCAAAACCATCCGGATTTTGCCTGACTTTGCGCGAAAACCCGGAACTTTGCGCGACATTCTTCCCAATTGCGCGCCGTCCACTTGGATTGCGCGCCAACCTTCAAACTTCTCTACCATCCTCGTCCGATCCCGCGCGCTTCATCCCTTAACCCGCACGACTCCCGAAACTTCTGAGATGGCCGCGCATCAGGGAAATGAGGGGGATGCCGCCATTCGCAGAGCAGAGATGGCGGCGAACGAGGAGGTTTACGGAGCCAAGGAGATTGTTTCCAACAATCAATCCCTGTTCGACTTGCTGACGCCGGCCCAGAAGACATATCCACTGTCGGACAACCTGCCGCTCTGGAACTTCGGCATCCTAGATGAGGTTCCGGTGCCAGGGTTCGAGGTTGATGCGCCACGGACCTGGGTGACTCGGGAGGACGAGCTTCCCCGCTATAACATCACCAACAATGGGCATCCTGCCAGGGAGACCAGGCACTTGGACGTCTATGTCCTGAACCCGAGGACGCGAACCATTGACGGGGGTGAGCCTACTGCGGAGAATTCTCCAGCCCTCTACTCGAGCACATATCGCCAGAGTGTCACTGACGACACCAAGGGCTGGCTGAAGGACTGGGACTTGCGGTCTGGGGGCAATTTCACCAGCGAGTGGGCCTAGGCGTTCTGGGTACGCCACACTTGCGATCACTTCGCAGAGGAGCTGCGGTACATCGGCCTGTTTGAGGCGGTGTGGACGTCGCAGTTCCACTTCTACCAGCAGTCCGAGCTCGGGCCGGAGCTGTTCACCCGCTGGTCCTCGGATACCAACACCTTCCATCTTCACCATGGGGAGGTCGGCATCGGTCTCTGGGACATCCACTGCATCGGAGGTATCCCGCTGGAGGGCTACCAGTATGATGAGTTCCTGCCTCCGAGGAACACCTGGGGTGACAGGTCACGGACTCCCATCCTGACGTGGAATCTGCTGGACCTGGCTACAGAGCGGCTCGGGGTCAAGGACTTCCAGAAGGACATAGCCTACAAGGAGTGGTTCGGCCAGTTCTTGGAGCATGACCCAGCGGTCAAGATGCCAGGCAGGGGGAAGCGGTGCCCGACCGCAGCTCAGAGGAGCCGGAACGGGTCGTACTGGCGGGTCCTGGAGACGGGCGACTACCGCTCATGGGGGTACCGCGTCATCGAGGCCCGGGACCCAAATGTCCGGTACGCGGCGTTCCTGGCCGCCTTTCTGAGTGGGTGGCTCCTGCCAGTGCGGGACGCGAGAATGGGCGTTCGCCCGACGACACTGGCGGTGGCGGGCGCTATGGCCGCCAACAAAAGATACAACCTCGGGGTCCCAGTGCTGGCGAGGCTGTATGCCATCCTGGGACGCATCTCACGAGGGGGGTCGCCACGAAGGATCTGTGGGCCCTTTCAGTTCTTCCACGGCTGGGTGGCTGCTCACCTCGGTGGGTACACGTTTCCGAACGCCATCATTCCTCCAGGCAACGGCCTGCGACCCTCCCTGCTGAACATCGCGGGGGTCGCTCCGATGAACCTAAGTGAGGAGGGCGTGAGGATTCGGATTGGCAATCATGCCAATTTCAACTTCAGTCCGTTCCCCACTCCCGTCGGCTAGATGATCGACAATGGGCAGGGTCCGCTGGAGCAGCATGAATACTTCCTGAACATGCGAGGCGGGGTGCTCGTGGCTCGGATCGACTGGAAGGTGATCTGCGAGCCTTACGTGCCAACCCGGTTCGCCAGGCAGTTCGGGTGCCTTCAGCGGATGCCGAAGAGGGTATTCACTACTGTCCGGGAGGAGACGAACCCTTGCGTCCTTCGCCAGATGTGGCTGATGTTTGCCGCTTTCGGCTCTGGCGACGTCATCACTCTCCCTCCTACCGGGGTTGACGCAGGCTTGGCAACCGAGTACGCCGAACACTGGGCCATCGCGTACCCCGAGGGGCTTCTACGGAAGCCAGTTCGGCGGCTCGAGGTTACCCGTGCGGAGACCGGGCGTCAAGGAAGGAGGCGAGGCGCCGCCACACGGGGGAGAACGGAGGCGCGCCAAGCAGCGGAGCCGGCGCGGGCAGGGACTTCGGCGGCGGGCACATCGCGAGCTGCCGCTACGACCTCGGCGCCCAGAGAGGGGGCACGCGCGGTGGTCGACGAGCGGCCCGGGAAGCAGGTGAGACGTCTGCTCGAACCCTCCCACGATGCAGTCTTCCCGGCGCTGTGGTCGGCCTGGATGACCCTGCGGCAGTCACTGGGGACCGACGCCATCTGGCGAAAGATTCTCAGAGAAGGAATCCATCTGCCAGAGGTCGGGCGCCTCCATATTGCCGACAGGGTGGACTTCAACCGGCAGTATGCGTATCTGACGGCCATGGACGATTACGCGCGCCAACGTGGTCAGCGTGCGGAGCCATCCCTTCTGGTGAAGGTGATGCTCGGTCTAGAGCCCGCTCCAGAACAGATGCCGCCGGAAGAAGACGACAGTAGCAACGACTCCGAGGAAGAGGAGGAGATGGGGGAGGATGAAGGCTCCGAGGGAAGATCCCATCAGGGGAGTCCGCGGGAGAGCGGCGAGGTGGCCGGCTCTGACAATGTTGATGTCACTGAGCTCCTCGAGGTCCGCTTCTATCCCTACTCAATCTGCTTCATCCATTCTCTTATGCAGCTTCTAACCCATTTCTCCATCTTTCTCAGGAGCGCACAGATGTTGGTCAGGCGTCCTCAGCGGGAGTAGGAGGGGCTCCAGCAGGACAAGGCGGGGGCCAGGCACCCATTATCGAATTGACAGGCACGGAAGGGCCCCCTGCTGCAACTGTTCCTGCTGCGGCCGGGATAGCGGAAGATGACGCTCTGACCTCCCGTAAGTCTCCTTGCATCTCCTTGCTTTACTGCTGGTGCTTACCGTTGACGATCCGTGACTAACCATGGCATGCCCCGCGCAGTGATCTCAACACTGGAGGCTCGTCGGGTTGTCGAACCCGGGCCATCTACGAGTGGACCAGTGGTGGACATGCCGCCTGCTCCAGAACAGACTTCCCACACCGAGCCGGCCCCACCAACTGCTGATCAGGGGGCTGCGGACGCCGGCGGTGCTGACATCGGAGAGAGGTCGGGGGCTGACGAGGGTGTCAGCGCCGCTGGGGAGAGAGAAGAAGGTCGCCCAGATGTTGGGGAACCCATCCCTCATGAGGACCTCCCAGGGGCGGACCCTGCAGCAGACCTGCTGGCTGCCTTCCCTGCCTACCGGCCTGCCGACCCCGAGGAGATGGACGACTCGGACGCGGAGGCGGTCGAGGAGAGCCGGATAACGCGCCGCAGGGGGTGGAAGTGCATCCAGCGCTTCCTCAAGCGAGACCCATCGGAGTGGCTGGGGCGCATGGGATCACTTCAAACCTGGCTGCGCTTCCTGTGTGCCGGGGGAGCTGATGCTCAACGCCTCCATCTGACGTTCCGTGATTTCATGGCCGAAAAGATGCGCGAGAGCTGCCGGCGTGCCGACGTCACACAAAGTCGGGACATGTCGGAGAGCACGCGGGCGCTCCTTGCGGCGGAGCAGGAAGTCCGGCGCCTCGAAGGGCAGGCGGCAGAGAAGGAGGCCTTCGTCGCAACGTGTACCGAGCTTGTGGAGCAACTAGCAGCCCAGCTGGTTGACGCCCAGGTACAGCTGACGGAGGCGGGCCAACAGATGGTCACAATTCAGGTCGAGCGGGAGCGTGCACATGCCAGAATCGACGAACTGCGTGCTGCGACCGCCGACGAAGAGAGGGCACGCAGAGAGCGAGAAGCAGCTCTGGAGGCCACCAGCCAAAGGGTAGCGGCATTAGAAAGACTCATTCAGCACGCTAATCCCTAAGGGCATTGTTTTGCCGTTCCCAAAACATTTGCTTCCGCTACTTTGATCCATTTGTATGAATCAATATATTTATCTGCATCTTTTGGCTTAACATGCTCAACCACAATTCACTGTCTTGCGGGAGCGTTAACCAAGAATCAGGCATCCATAGTTGGGCCTGGATTTCTGGAGAAAAGAGGGAGGTCATTCCTAGGAAAGGAGACCTCAGACCTAATCAATGTATCATCCCCCCAACTTGTTCCAACACACGAGCGGGACAACGCTAGGGGCGTTGAGATTTTATCCGAACATAGGGAAATGAGAAAGGGTGAATCGCGTGTCCCGAATCCAGACATCCACAACGGTCGGCCTTCCAGGAAATGGCCAAGACGGTAGGTGGACAGTGGATCGACCATAACAACTGCAATAGACGGACCGAAGGTCATCATTCATATTGCAGGAGGCGGACCACATGTCATCATGAATACCGCTTTGGGGTTCCTTCAGACACAAGGTTGGAAATCCAGATCAACAGGGCATGCGAAGCGTGGGGCGAAGTGACGATTGTTCGGACAGAATCCAACGCTCTCAGAATTGCGCCACCGTGGGGAAAGCGTATTAGGCGGATGCACTAATCTGGCCGTGAATCACCCCAATCCTCAGACAACACCTCTTTGACGAGGAAACCGTCACTTCCCATCATTGCAATGGGGCATCCCGAGCTGAATCGGGGAGAATATCACAACTGCACCACTCTACCCGAAGTCAGGCCAGACGGCCGGCGACGAGGAGGGGCGGGACTTAACGATCCCTGAGGCTGGACCCGAGTTGAGATGCCCGGGCGTTCCTACGTACTCCATCAGGCTGGAGATCAAGCCATACGTAGTTCTGAGAGTGCAGTTTAACGTCATGCAGGACGTAGAATCCCGTTTGGGGAGATCTTAGTTTAAGGTCTTAGAGCTCGAACCATAGGGGGAGATCTTAGTTTAAGGTCTTAGAGCTCGGACCATAAGGAGAGATCTTAGTTTAAGGTCTTAGAGCTCAGACCATAAGGAGAGATCTTAGTTTAAGGTCTTAGAGCTCGGACCATAAGGGGAGATCTTAGTTTAAGGTCTTAGAGCTCAGACCATAAGGAGAGATCTTAGTTTATGGTCTTAGATCTCGGACCATAAGGAGAGATCTTATTTTAAGGTCTTAGAGCTCGGACCAAAAGGAGAGATCTTAGTTTAAGGTCTTAGAGCTCAGACCATAAGGGGAGATCTTAGTTTAAGGTCATAGAGCTCGGACCATAAGGAGAGATCTTAGTTTAAGGTCTTAGAGCTCGGACCATAAGGAGAGATCTTAGTTTAAGGTCTTAGAGCTCGGACCATAAAGGGAGAGATCTTAGTTTAAGGTCTTAGAGCTCGGACCATAAGGAGAGATCTTAGTTTAAGGTCTTAGAGCTCGGACCATAAGGGGAGATCTTAGTTTAAGGTCTTAGAGCTCAGACCATAAGGAGAGATCTTAGTTTAAGGTCTTAGAGCTCGGACCATAAGGAGAGATCTTAGTTTAAGGTCTTAGAGCTCGGACCATAAAGGGAGAGATCTTAGTTTATGGTCTTAGAGCTCGGACCATATGGGGAGATCTTAGTTTAAGGTCTTAGAGCTCGGACCATAAGGAGAGATCTTAGTTTAAGGTCTTAGAGCTCGGACCATAAGGACCTCAAAGTACGCCACATCGTGGTCCTATCCCCTGGATATGCGAAGATGCACTGAGGGATAGTGTCAAGAGTGTCGAGGTTTCGCCTGGTCAGAATGGGAGGTGGAAAATGTGAATCATGCGGCCATTCACTCAAGGACTGGGGGCACCGGAGTAACGATATGGGAGTACTGCCGACCGTGGCGGAAAAGCAGCATCAATATCGCACTAACCGTTGGTGGAATGAGGCAGCAAACGAGCATTGACCGCTCAATCACAGGATTCATATCGATTTGCTGCCCGAGGCCATTGGGGGTACCGGCCCGAGTCGGTGGGAGAGCACTGAGGCATTGTGTCCGAACCGTTCACGGGGGCTCCACCCAGGGCGTAGACGATGGGTCCGAATGAAACGGAGCACGAAGCCTGAAAAGTGGAGGAAACCTGACCAAGAGGAACCTGACCCTCCTGGCAATAAACCAGAGTACTCTTGACACCGGTGGACCACTGCAAGGGGTCGGGGAACACGCCTTGAGGGTGACCTGAAGGCGGCGGATTCCCCAGAGAAGGGGGAATCTCTAAGAGGTGGGGGGCTGGACCCGAAGTTTCAAACATCCGGGCGTTCCTACGTATCCCATAAGGATGGGAATCAAGCCACACGTAGTTCTTGAAGCACGGTGCAACACAATCGGGCACCAGCGCGGGGAAGAGTGCGGGTTTGACCCTCGCACACAGAAGGAGCGGCATTTGATATTTCTTGTTTGTCCTTAAAGATGAATGGTTTTTCTTTGTGCGGCGACATGCCTGTGATTGAGAAATCTCTGGCGTCGCCACAATAATCAAGCCACGGAAGGCATTAATGAATGGCGTGGTTATTAACCAGCGCTCAACATGAGTGTCCCCTGAGGAGGACATCACGATGCAGTGCCGTTTCTCGTCGGGCGGCCAAGACGATCACAGTTTACGGTCGTGTGGTAGGACCAGACAACACAGTTTAAGGTCGTGTGGTTCGGACCATGGAGGAACCCGCTTATTGCGGTACGGCGGACACGGCGGAGGTGGGAACATACCCAGCCCTGCGGTCACGCACGATTCCAGGAGAAGAGTCTTGGGATAGGGGTCTGCGTATGTCCATCACCCGAGGGGCAGAGATGCTAGCCTCCAGATATACTGGGCCCAGAACGTGATTGTTCGGGCGACTCCTTCCTCCTTATGGGGACGAGGGTCCAGCTACGCATGGCCCTTAGGGAGGACATCCGCGTATACCCTTGGTGCTCAGATCATGGGAGCCTTGAACGACACCATTACCCTGGTTGGTCTGCCTAACGTGTAGAGGTGTACTGGAGGTCAGTATGAAGAGAGTGTCGAGATTCCACTACAACGCACAAAGGCGGAGTGTGATGAGGACTGCGCAACCAATGTTCAGAGCCTGAAAGAGCCGACATGGCGATCAAGGACGTTGCTGACCATATTCGCAACACAACATCCGATCGCGTCAGCCTAAGACGGGGCAAGCAAACGAGCATCGACCGCTCAATCGCAGGACTCATATCGATTTGCGGCCCAAGACCCGCCGGTAAATCGACCCGGAGCGGTAGGAGAGCACTGAGGCATCGTACCTAAACCGCTAACGAGGATCCCTTTGAGTGGAGGCTCGAACAAGAGGAAGCGCGAGGCCTGACAAGCAACACAGGACTTGTCGGGATTGAATCTGACACTACGAGTCATAGACCGAAGTACCCAAAACATGTTAACAGATCACCGGAAAGGGTCGGAGGACTCACCCTGAGAGCAACCAAAAGAGGGCAGATCCCCGTGATCAACCAAGAGACGGGGCTGGACCTGAAACACAAGCGTCCAGGCGGTCCTACGTATCCCATAAGGATGGGAATCAAGCCATACGTAGTTCTTGAGAGGCAGTTTAACGTCATGCAGGACGATGAGAGGTGTGAGGTGGTCCCACATACGGGGGGAGGCGTACGGCGCGGCCAGTAGACCAACGCGAATGAGGACATAATCCCCCTCTCACGCGATACGCCTCGCACAAAAAGGAGGGGAACTTGGGCCAGAGGCCCGACGCGGGATAGAGATTCCCGAGAAATGGGGCTGGGCCTGAAACATGTATGTCCAGGCGGTCCTACGTATCCCATAAGGATGGGAATCAAGCCGCACGTAGTTCTTGAAGTGCAGTTTAACGTCATGCAGGACGATACGCTGGGCAGTTTAACGTCGTGCAGCTTGGACGTGGTGCAGTTTAGCGTCATGCAGGACGATGCACTTGGCAGTTTAACGTCTTGCAGCGCGGACGAATGCTGAACAGTTTAACGTCTTGTAGCCTGGACGAATGCTGAACAGTTTAACGTCTTGTAGCTTGGACGAATGCAGTTTAACGTCGTGCAGGACGTAGCACTTGGCAGTTTAACGTCTTGCAGCGCGGACGAATGCTGAACAGTTTAACGTCTTGTAGCTTGGACGAATGATGCTTGGCAGTTTAACGTCTTGCCGCGCGGACATAGTGTACTCAGGCAAAGTACTGCTTGAGAAACCTAGCGTTGGTGGGAGGAGTGACACGCTCACCATCCATAGTCGCTAGGGAGTACGCGCCATTGGGATAAACCTTGTGGACAACAAAAGGTCCCTCCCACTTGGACTCTAATCTGCCCGTTCTTCTTCCTGACCGGCACAATGTTGGCCAGCCATTTGGGGTAGTGAACTTCCCTCACGAAGTTGGCTTTGATAAGCTTGTCAACTTCGGCCTCAACCATGGCACCGTGGGACGGGTGCATCTTCCTGGGAGGCTGCTTGAACCCGCGATGGTTCGCCGGGAGACCAAGGCGGTGGACGGCTACCTGAGGATCTAGCCCCGGCATCTCGTCATAGCCCCAAGCGAACACATCACGGTGCTGCCTGAGAAAGTCCACGTACTGCTGCCGCTCCTCAGAGGGCATGGCGGCACTGACCAATGTGGGTCTTGGATCGGCCTCGGTTCCAAGGTTCACCTGTATTAACTCATCGACCGTGGCGGGGACGCCCTCCTCAAAGGCTGGGGGTGCATCTTCCACGTCCTCTCCACTCGGGGAGGGATCGTCCATGGGAGAGACTGCGTTGGAAACTGCATTGGGGCTACCAGATCCTGCTGGGCCACTGGTGCTGGCGCGGGCGGTCGCGGTCATCTCATCAGGAGACTCGCGGGCCGTCGAGACCATGGCGACGTCCAACCGGTGAATCGGGAGGACGTAAACGTCGTCCAGACTTGCCCAGGGATCACTTGCAACAGCGACAGGCTCAACCTCACCTGCCAGGATCTGCTTATCCTTGCTCTTGTAATAGTCCGCGTCCAGATAGCGGGCTTCACATGAGGCAAAAGGAGAGGCATCTCCTTGAAGCACGCCTACTCGACCATTAAGGGAGTATTTGAGGCATTGGTGGTATGACGAGGGAACCGCAGCGTGAAGGTGGAGCCATGGCCTGCCCATCAATGCGTTATACGCAGTGTCCTGAGAGACTACCATGAATTCGGTGTTGGCAACCAAGTCACCGAACTGGGTCTTCAAACATATCTTGCCGACCGGGGTTTGCTCGGTGCGGTCGTACCCCTGGATCCTGAGGTCGGATTGAATCAAGTCATCCTCAGACAACCCCAATCTCCGGAGCGTCCGAGTTGGAATCAGGTTAATCCCGGACCCCGTGTCGACAAGACAGCGCCGGACTTCAAGGCCATTGAACTGGCCAGTGACATACAGCGGACGGATATGTCCCTGTATAGGAGGGTCTTCATCCTTACCAGAGAACGAGATAACTGCCTGACATTCGGCGTCCTCGATCGTTTCGGCGTGAAAGGCCTCTGCAGCCGCAACCTCTGTCTCAAACTGGAGGGGGCTTTTCAGGGCTTCAGCGAGTGCCTCGCGCATCTCAGATGACATGCGCAGAGCCTCAAGGATGGAGAGCCTTGCTGGGATGTCGGCCAAGTGCTTCAGGACATCATACTTTTTGGCCAAGCGCGAGCCCCTGGTTGCAGGAGGTTGCTCTGCGGTTGGCGGCATGACGGGCCTTGCCGGTTGGATCGGCGACCGACTGGTACTTGGCGCATCTCGCTGTTCACTGGTTGCAGTCCGGGAAATGGTCACCGTACTGGGGTCAGGAGGCCGGGATGGACTCGTGGCAGGGCGGAGCTGGTCGCGACGCGGCTGAGGCGGTTCTGCCTGGTCCCACACCACAAACAGCGGCGGAGGCGAATCCGTCATCCCCGAATGGGGGGGCGGCGCACGTTGTGCTCGGTTTTGAGCCTGCTGCCTAGTCTCAGTGGCGTGCACGGCCTGGCTGGAGGTACCAACGGCTGTGCCCCGGCGACTCCTGCTGCTGCGGTTCTTCCGATGGTGGCGACGACTGGGGACACTAGGGAGGTCCACCTGGTGTTCTTCAACGTCGGGAACCGAAAAGGGATTTACCAGCTCGACGGTGTTAACCGAAGCGTACCCAATACCGTCATCGGACGAATCATCCATCACCGGGCGGATCCGAGGAGGGACCCCCATCTCCGGGGGCATGAAATCGCCGAGAGTGCGGGATAGTGGCGGAACTGGCGGGGCGCGCTCTTCCTTCTTGCGCTGCCGCCGTTTGCTCCTCTTGGAAGAGGCAGGCTGGGACGACGATGCCGAAGCAGCACCCGCAGATTCTGGGGGCTCAGCCTGATTCAAGCGCGCACGGATGATTCCATGGGCGCGAATGGTCGTCTTGCGGGCCGTCCAGTTTTTATACTTCTGGGATCCGCGGTCGGAGACCAGCTGCCATTCGTCCTCGTTGCCACTATCGTCATCTGATCCCACGAACACGCCCGCCACTTGTGCTGGAGCTGGGCCCAACCTGATTACATTGTTGTTAATCTGGTCTTGGAGCCAATCCTTAAACACATAGCACCGCTGGATGGTGTGCCCCAGGGCCCGATGGTAGGGGCAGTAGCGGGGGTTATTCGTAAGATGTGCCTCCTCTGGCCTCCAACACTCAGGCACTCGCACAATCCTCTGCTCCAGGGCGCTCTGGAAATAACCAGGGACCTGATCCTCGTGGAATGAGTAAGTCAGGTGTCGCGGGCCCCTGGGAGCGTGGTCTTGACGAGGGGCTGGAGGGGCCGGCCGAGGAGGTGGACCCTGATTATCTCGCCTGGGTTGCGGCGGTACATTACGCGGAGGGGCCGGCCGGTTCTGAGGCTGCCGCTGCTGGGCCGGGAACTGAGCCCGTGGAGGCGGATTCCTGTGAGGCTGTGGAGCTGGCCTCGCCGGCAACAGCTCCAATGGCCTGGGGGCCTCTATCTGGGCAACAGCAGCGGGCTCAGCCCTGCTGACTCTCCTTGCAGGAATCATAGGAGGCAGCGGGTGTGCCTGGCTGGCCTGTTGCAGGGCTTCCTCAAGACGTTGAGCTTTGTCTGAGAAGTCCCTGAACCCTCCGGGGTAATTTTGAGTGATCAGGGAAGGGACCAGCTCGGTCTTGACGTTCCCGACGCACATTGTCAGCAACTGCTCCTGAGTCAATGGCATGTCAAGGGAATACGTGAGACCCTTCCATCGGGCGACGAAGTCCGCGACTCGCTCATCAGGCCTCTGCTTGCACTTGAAGAGGTCTGCGATACTTGTCTTCCGGGTCGTGGAACTGAACTGGTAGAGGAACTGTCTACGGAGGTCCTCCCAGCTGGTTACCGACCCGACGGGGAGCTGGCTGTACCAGACAAATGCTGGCCCTTCCAGTGTCTGAACAAAGCAGCGAAGCTTAGCGGCCTCTTGCTGCGCCGGAGTCCCCAGCATAGGCCCGCACCTCGAGTTGAAGTGGGCTAAATGCTGTGGTGGATCTCTAGTCCCGTTGAAGGGAGCGAAAGTGGGATTCCCGAATCCCGGAGGCGCCGGCATGTCATCCACCCATGCTGGGTAGGGCTTGCCGTCCTGTGGGATCGCCACCTGCCGAGTCTCCAAGGCCTCCAAGCGGGCAATGAGTGCCGCCATCGGATCGTCCGGACATGGGTTCCAGTCCTGGCGAGGATCTCTAACCACGAGCGCATTTCATGGCCCTTCAATCGGGTCGTCGACCGGGTCGTCGAACTCGGCAGCTCGTGGGATGGCGGGCGGAGCGACCCTTAGGGCAGCGGGAGGAATCCGAGCGGGGTCTCTCAGGTAGTCACGCCGCTCGGGAGGGTGTGGCGAAACATACCGCGCCCTCTTGCCGTAGGCAATGGCCTCTCTCCTGTCGGCGAACACGGCGTAATCACGGTTGCCCGGGAGAGTCTCGTCGAGGAGCGGTTGTTCCGGTCCCTGCTGTCCTGGCCTAGGATCACCGTAGTCAGGCCGTCGTTCTGCAGCGCGCTCGGCGAGGAGCTGGTCAACCAGCTTCTTCTGTTCGGTGAGCTGCTAACGTAGCGTAGCCTTCTCGGGATCCTCCTCTGCCCTCTGCATGGAGGAAGATGGGTCGGCGGGCTTTATAGCCTCGCTGTGCTCTTTTCCTTTGCTGACGTTTCGGCTCAACGTCAGTGCTTCAGTGGGTGCGGGGAGCCCCAGGAGGTTCCTCTGATGACGAGTGACTCTCACCGATGGCTCTGACGACGGATTTTCTTCGGGGGGGAAGCCCCCGTCGAGAAGTTCCAAGTCGTTCCCCTCTCCCGACAGGTCAGCCATATTGACCGTTTCTGTCCCTGGGGATATACCCTCAGGGCCACCCAGCGAATCGGGCTGTCGGCGAATCACACTGAAGCGTAGGGCAGCGTACTGCCCCCATCCACGGATATACACGTGGGGAGTGGCTTCCTCGATAACTTTGCGGAGTACTTGAAAACACTCAACGCATCGTCGTTGGAGGGCCTCGTGGTGCTCAAATGACCCGGGGTGCCGAGCCGCGGGGAGCATGGCCAGGTCAATTTGACGGCACTGCTCACCAATATCCTCCAGGTGCACTTGACTCCCAGGGTATGGAATTTGTAGGCGGTGAAGACAGGAGCGAGTCTCCCGGAGAGTTCGGCGGAAGCATTCGAACTCATCCGGGGTGAGCGATTCGGGTGCATCAAAGCCCGGTCCTGCGACTGGCCAAAACTTCTCAGGGAAGTGGCCCTCTGCAAGGACGGTCCAGAAGCTCCACGACTCAAACTCGGGACCCAGATCTCCTTGGTCCTCTTCAATGGCTGGGAACGGACGGGGAACCGGCAGTGGTGCCGAGGCGGGCCGCCGGGCTGACGGGCTGGCCGGCGGTGAATACGGCGAACAGGCCGATTGGCCTCCATATCCCGGGCCGACCTCTGAGGGTGGCGGTGCCCTGGCTACCACATCACGATAGGACGGGCCGGCGAGCGAACATCCTGCCGTAGCATCGGTGCTCGCCGAGGGTGCACCAGATCGTGGTTCGACCGTCGGTCCCCAGAAAAAGTCTCCGGCTTCTCCGATCGAGACGGAAGGCACTTCCGGAGGGGCCGGTACCAACCGCAAGCTTGATCCTTGGGGGTCTACCAGGCCCTCGTTACTCCGGATATACCTTCGGAGAGAAGCGGGGATCACATCGATCTCGCTCTCGGGGAGCACGAGGCTGACGTGCCGCATTTCTACCCCTGCCCTTGACTGGCGAGATTGGGGAAAGGGCTCTGTCGCCGAATCGTACTCCGCCTCTGAATCAGAGAAGCGAACCGGCCGGATCTCTGTCCGGAATTCCGTAACATTCTTCCCTCGGCGTCGACGCCTTGCTTTCCTACCCCTGGGTGGTTCTTCGGGGCAGGGCTGATCTCTGTCCTGGCGTCCTCCGGCCGCACTGGTGCTGGGGCCAAGAGGACTGGAAACCAAGGTGTGAGGGGCACCGGGATAGATATCAAAGGGGACGCGGGGAGAGATGATTCCGGGCAGGCCTCCGGGCCGGGATCGGAAGGTGGGATGACCCATGCCTCCTGGATCGGCCACACGGAGTAGATCCCGCTGGTGAATAACACTACCGCGAGGTGGTCCGCGGTGGCTACTGCCTGCACCAGCAACCGGGAGAGTCGACCCAACCTGCCTTTGGGGCGGTCGAGGCCTCGATCCAGGTCGGGCATAGAAGTTCCCCTGCTCAGGATGCGCAGGGGCCTGGCGACTGAAGCCAACAGTGGCTTGGGCCAATGCGGCCGCTGTTGCTAGGGCCCCAAGGTGGGCATCCTCTTCCGCTCGTGCCCGACGTTGGCGTCGGGACAGACGAGTCGGGATGAGCGGCGCGGGCAGGTGGAGAGCCCGCTCTTCGTCTTGAGAGGCCTGGCGGCGGTGTCGCCGTGGCCTGGCGGGAGTCCTTACCGTAGATCCATGGAGCGAATCCCGGATAGGGTGATCCCGGGCATCTTCCACCTCATCCGCATAGGGAAGGGAACTGTCAGAGCGCTCCAGGGATAAGCTCCCGAAGCGGTTGGACGTTGAGGTAGGCAGCGGTGCCTCCCTGCGCGACCCTCGGGGGCGGCGGTGGTGGCGAGGTGCAGCCTCCTCAAGGTCTAGGCGAGCCATGTCCCTAGTGGGGATGACTCCCTCTTCCTCATATCTCCGCACCAGGGTGTTGATCACCCTTCTCTGGATGACCTACGAGGGGGAGAGAGGGCGTGGTCGTCCCGCAATTTCGGCTGCTGGGACGGCTGTGGAACGGGCGGGACCGTGCGGAGTAGCCGCGTCGGTGTTTCCCCTACCCCTGCGCCAGTGGGCGGGTGGCGATCGGGCACTGGATCGGGCGACCTGATTTCTGAAAGCAGGGGGAAGGACCCATTAACACTGACAGGAAAAAGGAATCGACAACCAACCATTAGCGCCACGACGCCTTCCGTGGGGGGAACCCAGGCCCTCGACGTTGCGAGACGGAGTGCCCGATGTCCCTTCCCCAGCCCCTGGCGGGTAAGACTGAATGCTTGGCCGGGCAACATGCCGGTCTTCCAACACCTCTGAAAGCCATCGGTCTTCGTATCGAGGAGAAGTGATTCACGTCGGGTTCACCATTTTTCTGTTTCGGTGCGGATGTGCGTCGGGTTACGCTGTTCCGCCAGGACGCGTTCGCGCGTGCACCCGTCAACCCGAGGGGATGGGCGCTCGGCTTGTGGTCCCGCAGTCCCGCTTTCCAAAGGCGGGCGGCATCCGTCCCTTATTCAGGAGCGTCTGCTCCTTGATCGAAACCGGGATGATGGGATGTCGGCTCCTCCTTCCTTGGACGTCTCCTCGGAACTCGTCGCCTAATCCGGGTCTCCCTCATAGATTTAAGACATGCTCGTGAATCTCGTTCCCGGCGCCATATCTTCATGGACACCGGTTAATTACACTGCTTCCGCCCGGACGCTCCAAGGAGTCTGGTCGGGGCAGCAACCTGCAGTGAGGAGGCCGGGTGGCTCTGGGTGCTGGGGGCGTGTCGTAACACTGCGGCTCTGCACGTCTGTCTTCCGTCCCTAATAGGGCTTCTCGAAGGCATGATGGCCTGAGGCATCCCGCACTGGGTGCGGGGAACTGTGTCCCCTGAGGTTTTCCTCAGCTTCCCATGTTTAACACGGGGTATGCCGCGAGTTTAACGTCCAGCGGGGACGGCATCGGACTGATCAACACGAAGAATGGATCAGATGACAGAACCCCTTGCGGGGAACCTCCGACGCTGGGGCCAGCGCATGGGCGGCTTCCCAAGTGATGTGGAGTGGAGTGAAGTGGCATGACCCCACCGGGATGTGGCGGCCCGGGTAAGGATCAGGATGGATGATGGAGTGAAGAGCTTGGACCCCATAGGGGCTTCCTACGTACCGCGCGTTAGCACGGATCAAAGTCGACGTAGTTCGGGTATACAGTTTAACGTCATGCTGGACGTCGGCAAGCCGACTCACGAAGAGGTCGAGGCCGCCGGGCGGAGGATTGAACCGAACCACCTCGCACAGAGGGGGATGGAACGGCCGGGTGGATCACAGTTTCACGTCATGCTGGACGATGGAAAAAAGGGGCTGTGGGGAGGCACAATGGAGATACACACGGGAAGTCTCCCACAGGGGCGGATTCATAGGTGAATCGACGCAAGTGTGAACCCTGGAGGGGTCCACTGTAACACCCGAGACTTTTATGTTATATAAATCATCAAAGGAATCTTTTTCTACACAACACTTTCTTGGCTTGCTTTACACGCAATCGCGACCTTCCTCGATAGCTTGCGTCGTACGCAATACCGAGTTTCACTAAACAACAATATGCTATTAAAACTAGCCGTTATGAATAGTAATAACCACTTTTTGAAATTTTATAAATTTTATTTTTCAAAATGGACTTCATTTTTGGACTTAGAATATCGAAATTAGCCTAGGGTGAAATTTTGGTATTTTTCTGAAAACTTTCAATTTTTGATGAATAGTGAAACCACTAAGTGGTAGGTTAAAAACTGAATTTTGCATAAAACTTAATTTTACCGCTTCTGTGAATGGAATTTCGAAAATCCGAGAGACACGGTTAATATCAAGGACTAAAATGTGGTTCAATGAGATGAAAATATTTTTTTGGTGAATAGTAACTTTTTACTATTTTTACCGTGGTTAATAGTAAATAGGGTAACTAAGGGTAAATATGATATTAATATTACCCTAACACATGTCCTAATTCTATTGGACAAGTGTAATTCGACCTAAAACAAACATAGGAATAAAATATGACCATTTAGGCCCACTTGGATTAGATTAGGACATTTATTATTAATTTATTTAAAGAAGGGTTAAAATAGTTAAAATCAAAGTTTAATAAGTAAATCATTTTTAATATGGGGTTATAAATAAGATAAATTCGATTGTAAATATTAATTAGAAAGCTAAGAAGATTTCCTACATGATGGTATTTTATTTGTAATTTTTAGACATCAAATAATTTAATTTATTTATGACACAAAGATGATGCAGTAATTATCTTATTAATAAAATATTGACAAAATTGATAATATAAATACCAAAATAAATGTAATTTAAGACTTTTTATGAATTACACTAATTTTCTAGGTTACTATGATATATTAGTATTTATTTAATCAACTTGGTTCGAACATATAATTCTGTTATGACTTTGACAAAAATCATATATCAAATAGTGTCAAAATTGACACAAAATAGTTTTTAAATCAAATATTATATTATTAATTGTTATTTTATTCCTAAAAATCTAAGGTTCGGCCAAATGACTTAGATAAGGATATATATATATTAATAATAAACAATTTGGGGTTCGTTTGGCATGTTATAGTAAGTGTATTAACCATATAGTGAAAGAAAACAAAAAGACATGGTAAAAGTTAAATTATTTAACTTAGAGTTAAATTTAATTGATAAGGTTAAAATAATATCCTAAACTTGTCTAAATTCTATTGGTTGATAGGATTTCGACCCATCCCCACTTTAGCTTCGAAATAAGACCCTTTGGAACCATTATAAACCGATTTTGACTTTAATATAAAATAATATTTTGAGATATTCCTAAGGTGCCCCTCTCCTCCCTTATAAAAGGGCACCTCCTCCCCCTCCTCCTCACACCAAATTGAGCACTCAAGCTCGGCCAACCCCTGCCATTTTCCTTTCTCCACTTCCCTAGAATAATCCTAGAGGTCCTGGTCTTCTCCAAAGACCAATCTTAGTTCCTTAAGTGGAGGATTCAAAAAGGCGTTCCAAAGAAGAGGTAATATCCATTACCGATCTTTTCAATTTCTTTCTTCTTCAACTTCTTCTTCTTTAGTTGTTTCATGATAAAGTAATAACATCAGTATTACTTACATACTGATATGTTATTATAAATATGAAACAACCCTAATTCACCTTCTATCCATCCTACGGAAAAATGAAATCACCGCGCGTGCGTACGTACGGAATACCATCTCCACGCCGTGGTGTAATCTATTTTCCACCATCACCTTACAAGGATGGGTATAATGGTGTAATCAGTAACTATATATGATTATTATTAAGTAATATTGATACTGAAATAATATATATATATACTCCAATACAATTCCACGATCATAGGAACGATATCATCACTCGTGCGTACGTACGGAATACCGTCTCCACGATGTGATGCGACTCGTTCTACATGATCTTCATTTCATAATGATTATATAAATGAATTGAATGAATGAATATGGTATATACTACACTAATACCATTCTGGAAATGAATTATCTATAACCTAAAGATAAGAATAAGAATTTATTCGACAAAACACGCATAAGAACAAAAAGTTATAAAGACCCGAGTAACAAGTAACAATGAAATATTACTAACAAGAAGCTAATAATATGACCATATATGATCTCATATCAATATGTATGATTCTGGAATAAGTCAATAACATTATTTAAACCATTATACAGGAGCTTCGGACACGAACAAAGCAAATCGGACCTAAGGTAAGGGAAATATCACAATCTCATTTTTATCCGAGATTGTTTATTCGTAAGTATTTACTGGGGTGTATTTTATCATCCACATCCATGTTCCCTCAATATGTAATATTGTTTCCATCCACTTGAAATAGTTTAAATCCAATTTTACCCTTAGATGAGTTTTTAGTAAAGAATATGAAAGGAATCTTTTGTCGTTTTTCCGTACGAGGTACTTTTTGACTTTTCCGACAAAAGTACGAAGAATGTTTTTTTTAACTTATACGGCATGAATGGATTTTTAAAACATTATTTCCAAGAAGCTTCCTTTACAAGTTTTCAAGTTTATTTTTATTCAACTTCTTTTATTTTAATGTTGTATGACATGTTATGAAAGGAAAAATGTTTTTGAAGAAGAAAGGATATTTTCCTCAAGAATTCAATTCAAGTGTTTTATCAAAATTATTTTCCATCTAAGATAATAAAGGGTTCTGTTTCTATCCATATTTTTACATTGGTTTGACTATGTTGTGATGGAATTATGTTTATGAATTCCTTTATCATATATGAATTGATTTATGATGTCATGATGTTTCAAGAATCCCATTTTTGTTACATATGTTATGCGATGATGCATGTTTTATGATTATGTGGCACACATAAGAAAGGATTAATTATAAGATGGGTGGGACCTATATCTCCCTCCAATGCATTGGGTAATGATTTTATATCTCATGAGATAGACATGGCTGGAACGGAAGGTTATTTCGGTTCAGTGATACAGGACTGAAACGAGGAGTGAACTCGGTTCAGAAAGGGACTTTGTCCACTAAGATAGTCTTGGCAATGAGTCATGACTAACAAGAAATGATTTTCCATGATTATGTGTGCATGCCACAAAGTTTCAAGTTTTATGTTATGGGGATCTCATTTTCACTTCTATGATTTATTCCATGTTAAGATATTATGATCTCTTTTGCAGGTTTTGATTTTCAAAAAGATATGATATGATTTTTATTTCCTTTATTTGCCCTTGCTGAGCATTTGAGCTCACCCTTTTATGTTTTCTTTTCCCCAGGTCAGGAAGATGGATATTAAGTAGAATATGCTAAAAGGGACCCTAGATATGATGAAATAAATGGGAGACACTGTAGAAGATTTATGAACCAGTTATTTATGTTTCCCAGTTTCTAAAGACACTATACCTATACGGTCCTTTGTGGTTTTGTCATATGATGTAATAAGTGTGCTTCAATTTTGAAGTATTAACAATGTATGTAAAGTATGGGTCGTTATAGTTGGTATCAGAGGAAAGGTATAGTCAACCTTTGGAAACTAGGATGTGAAAGCCTTAGTAAGAACCCTAAGGATAAGTCTAAGCATAGAACACAATCTTAGTGTTTTAGAAATGGCCTTGAATAACCTAGGATAAGACCTTAAGCATGAAAATTTTATTCTTGAATTATGTGGTTTCCTATTATAATTAGTGTTGCTCACACTATTCTTCTTGGTTTTAGTCAATGGCTGGAACCCGAAGGAACCGTGTTAATGCGGAATGCGATGGGCAATGCAATGATTGTCCCCCTGAGCAACCAAACGATATGGGAGCTGGAATGCAAAATCTTGTAGCCATGCTCACACAACTTTCTCAAGCTATGAATCATGCAGGATTTCCAAACGAACAAATAAGGGAGCAACATTCTGTTGAATCCTTCATGAGGCAGCGTCCACCATCTTTCAGCGGGTCTACTGATCCATTAGTTGCTGAACAATGGATTAGTACTACTGAAAAGATATTTTCAGTTCTTCAATGTTCTGAGCATGATAAAGTCATCCTAGCAGTGTATCGTTTGGAAGGAGATGCGGATCAATGGTGGAATCTTGTTAAGAATACGAGGCAAAGGGATGAAATCGAGTCTATGGAATGGGACGAGTTCAAGAACTTATTTTTCAATAAGTACTTCCCTCGTATTCTCCGAACAAAGATGGAGAAAGAGTTCCTTGAACTGAAGCAAAGGGATGATGAATCTGTTAGTACCTATGAAGCAAATTTTACAAGACTTGCAAGGTACGCTTCTGTTATTATTATCCAACCTGAGAGTAAGATCGATTGATTCTTTAGTGGCTTAAAACCAAGTCTTCGAAGGGCGTTAGCCATAAGGGACTTCAATAGCTACGAGGAAATCGTTCGATGTGCTCTCAAAGTCGAGATGGAGATTGGAGTAACCCATCAGTCACATGGGTTTGATAAGAAGAGGAAGATGGAATTCAAAGAAAAATCTAAAGAGCACACGGAAAAGAAGATGAACTTTCCCTTATGCTCAAAGTGTGGAAAGAAACATGGAGGGAGTTGTCTTAAAGGGACAAGTAAATGTTTTAAATGTGGAAAGGAAGGTCATCAGGCATTTGAATGCCGTGATAATGGGAAGAAGATGTCTAATGATGCAAACAAAGGAAGGGATACACAGAATGATCCTACTACACTTCAATGTTTCAAGTGCAAGGAGATGGGGCATTATGCCAATCAATGCCCAAATCCAAGGGTTGATGATGATGGTCGACGTCAACAAACTCTTAAGGCTAAAGACAAAGGAAAGTCACATGCAATTTCTATCAGTGATGTGGAGTACGATAACAATGTGGTGAAAGGTACACTTACCATCCACTCTAAAGTAGCAAATGTTTTATTTGATTCTGGATCCACCCACTCTTTTATTTCTGAAAAATTTTCTAAGGGTATCACCGTATTACCTCAACAATTAGATGTTGAGTTAGCTGTGACAACACCTAATGGCACATCAATCGCATCAGAAGTTTATAATTCTTCTCCGATCGAAGTTTGTGGGAAAGTGCTTCCTGCAAATCTTGTGATCCTTCCTTTAGTGGAATTTGATGTGATTCTTGGCATGGATTGGCTTTCTCTACATGGAGCTCATATCAATTGCCAAAGAAGGGAAGTCACATTTCATATTCCAGATCAACCTACGATCGTCTATCAATGCAAGGATAAACATAAACTTCCAGTGGAAATTTCTTCCATCTTATGGGTATTGATTCCACTAAATGAAGGTTATTTATCTCAAATGGTTGGTGAGAAACTCACGATTAATAATATGCCCATTGTACGGGAGTTTGATGATGTCTTTCCGGAGGAATTGCCGGGTCTTCCACCAAATCGTGAAGTTGAGTTTTCAATAGAACTCGTACCGGGTGCTTTGCCTATTTCAAAGACACCTTATAGAATGGCCCCAATTGAGTTGCAGGAATTGAAGAAGCAACTCCAAGAGAATATTGATAAGGGATTCATACGCCCTAGTGCGTCACCTTGGGGAGCACCTGTTCTATTTGTTAAGAAGAAAGATGGATCAATGAGACTCTGCATTGATTATCGAGAACTTAACAAGATCACTATCAAGAACAAATATCCTCTCCCACGCATTGATGACTTATTTGACCAACTACGCGGAGCTCAATACTTTTCCAAGATTGATCTTCGTTCAGGGTATCATCAATTAAGGGTCAAAAGGGAGGATATACCAAAGACGGCTTTCCGTACAAGGTATGGACACTATGAATTTATAGTGATGCCATTTGGTCTTACTAATGCCCCTGCTATCTTCATGGATCTAATGAATAGAGTCTTTAGAGACTATCTTGATCAATTTGTGGTAGTCTTTATAGACGATATTCTTGTCTATTCAAAGAGCAAGGAAGAGCATGAAGATCACTTGAGAATTATATTGAAGACCCTGAGAAAAGAGAAGCTTTATGCCAAATTTACCAAGTGTGAATTTTGGCTTCAAAAAGTTGCATTTTTGGGTCATATAATCTCAAAAGAGGGGATATCTGTGGATCCAGCAAAAACAGAGGTTATCGAAAGATGGTCAAGACCAACAACAGTAACTGAGATCCGAAGTTTTCTTGGTTTGGATGGATATTATCGACGTTTTGTAAAAGATTTTTCACGGTTATCTAATCCAATCACCAAGTTGACTCGGAAAGGAGTTAAGTTTGTCTGGACAGAGGAATGTGAAAAGAATTTCAAGGAGTTGAAAAGAAGGTTATCCAGTGCACCTGTGCTCACACTGCCTTGTAGTGGAGAAAGGTTTGTGATCTACAGTGATGCATCCAAGAAGGGATTGGGGTGTGTTCTTATGCAAAATGATATGGTGATAGCTTATGCCTCACGACAGTTGAAAATCCATGAGCAAAATTACCCAACACATGATTTGGAGTTGGCTGCGGTAATCTTTGCATTAAAGATTTGGAGGCATTACCTTTATGGTGAAAGGTGTGATATTTATACTGATCATAAAAGTTTAAAGTATATTTTCACACAAAAGGAGTTGAATATGCGCCAAAGAAGATGGTTGGAGCTGATTAAGGATTATGACTGCTCAATCCATTACCACCCTGGGAAAGCAAACAAGGTGGCAAATGCATTAAGTCGACAAGACCATGCTAGTTTATCCATGATGAGGATCACAAAAGATCCAATATTTATGGATTTACAAAGGATGGATCTTGGAATTATAATGGAAGGGGAAAAATCTTATCTTTCTCAAATGAATGTTCAACCATCTATACATGTGAAGATTAAAGAGGCACAGAAAGAAGATGTCGAGTTACAAAAGAAGGTGAGAAATGTTCCTGAATTCAACCTTGATTGTGATGGGATAATAAAGTTCAGGAATCGGGTTTGTGTTCCTCCCATCCCCGAATTAAAGAAAGAGCTGCTGGATGAGGCTCATAGTTCTTCATTCTCTATTCATCCTGGAAGCACGAAGATGTATAGGGACCTGAAAGAGTACTTCTAGTGGGATGGCATGAAAAGAGATGTTGCTGAATATGTCTCTCGATGCTTGGTTTGTCAACAAGTTAAAGCTGAGAGACAGAAGTCTAAGGGGATGTTACAACCATTACCCATACCCGAATGGAAATGGGAAAACATCACTATGGACTTTGTCACAGGACTTCCTAAAACATCCAAAGGCAATAATGCTATCTGGGTCATAGTTGATCGTCTTACAAAGTCTGCACACTTCATTGCTATTAGAGAGGATTTCTCTCTAGATCAGCTTGCCAGGATATATGTAAAGGAAGTGGTAAGATTGCATGGAGTACCACTTTCTATTATATCTGATCGGGATCCGAGATTTACCTCGAAGTTCTGGCGAAGTCTTCAGCATACTCTGGATACAGAGTTGAGTTTCAGCACTGCTTATCATCCCCAGACAGACGGTCAGTCTGAGAGAACAATTCAAACCCTAGAAGATATGTTGAGATCTTGCTCTATGGATTTCAAAGGAGGTTGGGATCAACACCTACCTTTGGTGGAATTTTCTTATAATAATAGCTTTCACTCCAGTATTCAGATGGCTCCTTATGAAGCTCTCTATGGAAAGAAATGCAGGACTCCAACTTGCTGGGATGAAGTTGGGGAAAGAAAGCTATTAGGACCTGATCTCGTTGATGAAATGGCAGAAAAGGTCAGATCTATTCAACAACACATAAGAGCAGCTTAGAGTCGACAGAAAAGTTATGCCGACAACCGAAGAAAAGACCTAGAGTTTGAAATGGGTGATAAAGTGTTCTTACGAATATCTCCCTGGAAGAGGGTTATGAGATTTGGAAAGAAGGGGAAGTTGAGCCCTAGATATATCGGTCCTTTTGAAATACTGGATCGTGTTGGGAAGGTAGCTTACCGATTGGCGCTTCCACCGAATCTCTCTCAAGTTCACGATGTGTTCCATGTATCTCTCCTGAAAAAGTACATACCAGATCCTTCACATGTACTCAGCTCAGAAGTTGTACCGCTGGAGCAAGATCTTTCTTATGAAGAACAGCCGATAGAGATTCTGGATCGTAGTGAAAAAGTCCTACGAAACAAGACCACTCGCTTGGTGAAAGTTTTATGGAGAAACCACCAACTTGAAGAAGCTACATGGGAGCTTGAGGATATGATGAGGGAGAAGTATCCTCATTTGTTTGTTGCAAAGTGACGAATTTCGAGGGCGAAATTCTTTTTAAGGGGGGTAGAATGTAACACCCGAGACTTTTATGTTATATAAATCATCAAAGGAATCTTTTTCTACACAACACTTTCTTGGCTTGCTTTACACGCAATCGCGACCTTCCTCGATAGCTTGCGTCGTACGCAATACCGAGTTTCACTAAACAACAATATGCTATTAAAACTAGCCGTTATGAATAGTAATAACCACTTTTTGAAATTTTATAAATTTTATTTTTCAAAATGGACTTCATTTTTGGACTTAGAATATCGAAATTAGCCTAGGGTGAAATTTTGGTATTTTTCTGAAAACTTTCAATTTTTGATGAATAGTGAAACCACTAAGTGGTAGGTTAAAAACTGAATTTTGCATAAAACTTAATTTTACCGCTTCTGTGAATGGAATTTCGAAAATCCGAGAGACACGGTTAATATCAAGGACTAAAATGTGGTTCAATGAGATGAAAATATTTTTTTGGTGAATAGTAACTTTTTACTATTTTTACCGCGGTTAATAGTAAATAGGGTAACTAAGGGTAAATATGATATTAATATTACCCTAACACATGTCCTAATTCTATTGGACAAGTGTAATTCGACCAAAAACAAACATAGGAATAAAATATGACCATTTAGGCCCACTTGGATTAGATTAGGACATTTATTATTAATTTATTTAAAGAAGGGTTAAAATAGTTAAAATCAATGTTTAATAAGTAAATAATTTTTAATATGGGGTTATAAATAAGATAAATTCGATTGTAAATATTCATTAGAAAGCTAAAAAGATTTCCTACATGATGGTATTTTATTTGTAATTTTTAGACATCAAATAATTTAATTTATTTATGACACAAAGATGATGCAGTAATTATCTTATTAATGAAATATTGACAAAATTGATAATATAAATACCAAAATAAATGTAATTTAAGACTTTTTATGAATTCCACTAATTTTCTAGGTTACTATGATATATTAGTATTGATTTAATCAACTTGGTTCGAACATATAATTCTGTTATGACTTTGACAAAAATCATATATCAAATAGTGTCAAAATTGACACAAAATAGTTTTTAAATAAAATAAAATATTATTAATTGTTATTTTATTCCTAAAAATCTAAGGTTCGGCAAAATGACTTAGATAAGGATATATATATTAATAATAAACAATTTGGGGTTAGTTTGGCATGTTATAGTAAGTGTATTAACCATATAGTGAAAGAAAACAAAAAGACATGGTAAAAGTTAAATTATTTAACTTAGAGTTAAATTTAATTGATAAGGTTAAAATAATATCCTAAACTTGTCTAAATTCTATTGGTTGATAGGATTTCGACCCATCCCCACTTTAGCTTCGAAATAAGACCCTTTGGAACCATTATAAACCGATTTTGACTTTAATATAAAATAATATTTTGAGATATTCCTAAGGTGCCCCTCTCCTCCCTTATAAAAGGGCACCTCCTCCCCCTCCTCCTCACACCAAATTGAGCACTCAAGCTCGGCCAACCCCTGCCATTTTCCCTTCTCCACTTCCCTAGAATAATCCTAGAGGTCCTGGTCTTCTCTAAAGACCAATCTTAGTTCCTTAAGTGGAGGATTCAAAAAGGCGTTCCAAAGAAGAGGTAATATCCATTACCGATCTTTTCAATTTCTTTCTTCTTAAACTTCTTCTTCTTTAGTTGTTTCATGATAAAGTAATAACATAAGTATTACTTACATACTGATATGTTATTATAAATATGAAACAACCCTAATTCACCTTCTATCCATCCTACGGAAAAATGAAATCACCGCGCGTGCGTACGTACGGAATACCGTCTCCACGCCGTGGTGTAATCTATTTTCCACCATCACCTTACAAGGATGGGTATAATGGTGTAATCAGTAACTATATATGATTATTATTAAGTAATATTGATACTGAAATAATATATATATATACTCCAATACAATTCCACGATCATAGGAACGATATCATCACTCGTGCGTACGTACGGAATACCGTCTCCACGATGTGATGCGACTCGTTCTACATGATCTTCATTTCATAATGATTATATAAATGAATTGAATGAATGAATATGGTATATACTACACTAATACCATTCTGGAAATGAATTATCTATAACCTAAAGATAAGAATAAGAATTTATTCGACAAAACACGCATAAGAACAAAAAGTTATAAAGACCCGAGTAACAAGTAACAATGAAATATTACTAACAAGAAGCTAATAATATGACCATATATGATCTCATATCAATATGTATGATTCTGGAATAAGTCAATAACATTATTTAAACCATTATACAGGAGCTTCGGACACGAACAAAGCAAATCGGACCTAAGGTAAGGGAAATATCACAATCTCATTTTTATCCGAGATTGTTTATTCGTAAGTATTTACTGGGGTGTATTTTATCATCCACATCCATGTTCCCTCAATATGTAATATTGTTTACATCCACTTGAAATAGTTTAAATCCAATTTTACCCTTAGGTGAGTTTTTAGTAAAGAATATGAAAGGAATCTTTTGTCGTTTTTCCGTACGAGGTACTTTTTGACTTTTCCGACAAAAGTACGAAGAATGTTTTTTTTTAACTTATACGGAATGAATGGATTTTTAAAACATTATTTCCAAGAAGCTTCCTTTACAAGTTTTCAAGTTTATTTTTATTCAACTTCTTTTATTTTAAAGTTGTATGACATGTTATGAAAGGAAAAATGTTTTTGAAGAAGAAAGGATATTTTCCTCAAGAATTCAATTCAAGTGTTTTATCAAAATTATTTTCCATCTAAGATAATAAAGGGTTCTGTTTCTATCCATATTTTTACATTGGTTTGACTATGTTGTGATGGAATTATGTTTATGAATTTCTTTATCATATATGAATTGATTTATGATGTCATGATGTTTCAAGAATCCCATTTTTGTTACATATGTTATGCGATGATGCATGTTTTATGATTATGTGGCACACATAAGAAAGGATTCATTATAAGATGGGTGGGACCTATATCTCCCTCCAATGTATTGGGTAATGATTTTATATCTCATGAGATAGACATGGCTGGAACGGAAGGTTATTTCGGATCAGTGATACAGGACTGAAACGAGGAGTGAACTCGGTTCAGAAAGGGACTTTGTCCACTAAGATAGTCTTGGCAATGAGTCATGACTAACAAGAAATGATTTTCCATGATTATGTGTGCATGCCACAAAGTTTCAAGTTTTATGTTATGGGGATCTCATTTTCACTTCTATGATTTATTCCATGTTAAGATATTATGATCTCTTTTGCAGCTTTTGATTTTCAAAAAGATATGATATGATTTTTATTTCCTTTATTTGCCCTTGCTGAGCATTTGAGCTCACCCTTTTATGTTTTCTTTTCCCCAGGTCAGGAAGATGGATATTAAGTAGAATATGCTAAAAGGGACCCTAGATATGATGAAATAAATGGGAGACACTGTAGAAGATTTATGAACCAGTTGTTTATGTTTCCCAGTTTCTAAAGACACTATACCTATACGGTCCTTTGTGGTTTTGTCATATGATGTAATAAGTGTGCTTCAATTTTGAAGTATTAACAATGTATGTAAAGTATGGGTCGTTATATCCACTGATGGACAAACCGACGTGAATACGACCGGGACGACCAGGTGGCGGGCTTGAACCTCAGGGAGGTTTCCTACGTACCCTGTTTAGAAGACATGGATCAAAGTCCACGTAGTTCATTCTGTCAGGACTTACGCACTTGAGGCAGCCCGGATGCGGCAAAACTCAGTTGGAAGGGACTTGGACCGAAAGTAGGAGACACCTCGATCCCAGTCACACCCTCTACTGGCTTCGGTAGTGGGGAAGCGCAATGGAGATACACATGTGCATCCCCCCACAAGAAACTAGGGGTTTGTAATACCCTGCCCCCGTCGGGAAAAGCCGCTCCCATTAAATCGTCCCTAAAGAGGGACAATCCCGACATCCCTGCAGAGACGAGCGGGTGGGGGCCACATCCAAACCGGAGGGGGGACCCTGCGTGCGAGGCACGGGATCGGGTGATGCGGACGGTTTAACGTCTTGCCGGACGAAGTACAGTTTAACGTCGTGTGTTGAGGACGAAGCGGACGGTTTAACGTCTTGCCGGACGAAGTACAGTTTAACGTCGTGTGTTGAGGACGAAGGTGCTTGGCAGTTTAACGTCTTGCAGCACGGACGATAGGGGCTAGGCAGTTTAGCGTCGTGCAGCTTGGACGTAGTACAGTTTAACGTCATGTTGGACGGATGCAGTTTAGCGTCATGCGGGACGAATGTGCAGTTTAACGTCATGCTGGACAAATGTGCAGTTTAACGTCATGCTGGACGTTGGTTGCCGCCGATGGGTCCGTGTCACTTCGCGCAAGCCTGGAGGGCCGCACGGGAAGAAAACGCACGGTGTGGGCACCCAGGATGAAGATCATCGGGCGCCACGCAGGCGGGTACCCTCAGGGGGTCAAGGGAGGCGACCCTGGCGGTTTGCGCGCAAAAGAGGAGCTTTGCGCGCAATACCACGGGTCGGCGCGCAATTGTGCGGGCTGCCGCGCAATTGGGCCAGCGCTTTGCGCTCAGATGATTGAGATTGCGCGCACCGGGCTTCGGACAGCTCGCGGGGGCAACGGCTCATTCTCTAACGAACAGCCACTTTGAAGAGGGGGGTGCGCGCAATCGGGCTGGATTGCGCGCACCCGGGGGCAATTGCGCGCAAGAGGCTTCTTTTGCGCGCAAAGGCCTTCGGGTTAAGGATTATTCAAATGAAAGGAGCCAAGGGGATTGCACGCGAAGGCGAACCCCAAGGCTCTATTGCGCGAAAGAAAGGAGGTTACCTGAAGATCGGCATTGCGCGCGGAAGGGGTTGGATTGCGCGAACGAGCGACGCTTCAGATTCTGGCAACCTTCAAAACGTCGGGGGTCGCCTTATATTTATAGGCAACCCCGGGCGCGGAATCCGGTCACGGGCGTGGAATTCCCTTCGCGGGCACGGAATCAGGACCCGGCGCGCAAGGGAGCCGCGCAGGCCACGGGCGCGCAAAATAGCGCGCCGGCCCAGCGCATTGCGCGCATCCCGGGAGGATTGCGCGCCGCGACTCAACTTTGCGCGCGGGCCTCTGAAATTTCGCGCAAGTCCTCCGGGCCCTCCGGAACGTGCCTCTGACTCCAAATATCACTTTGCTTTCCGCATCCGGAGCTTCGTTTGGGAACAACGGACTTTTCCGGCGTCTACAGTGTTAACTGAACCTTTTCTTTTACACTTACTGGATTTGTGTCATTCTTTTCCACACCCAAAGAATCTTCCAGTTCCTTTGAAACATTCTCCTTGATGCCTCATCCCACATGATTTACATAAGGGAAATTGAACTTTCTTTCCCCTATGATCATCATGAAACTCCATCTTTCTCTTATTAGCCAAGTCAGGAAACTTACCAAATTTTTCTTTATTGATCATATTATGAGATTGCTGATTCGGCATAATAATGATGTTTCGACTTCCAAATCCCATTTAATTTGGTTTCTCATGAAGAATATCATTCCATTGTCCATCATATCCTCCATTATAGTGAATCATCTTATTTCCAGCCATTTTCTAAAACCCAAAAAGAATAGCATGAGAGGAAAAAATCATGCTAGGGAAAACAACATAATAAATGGGGAGTATCCTCAATATCTAACATCTTAGGTTAAATTCTATGATCGTTACCGTAGTTCTAGGATAGTATCCTAAACATATACTTATCCTTAGGGACATCCCTAGACATACCATAGAAATATCTCTAGGGATCTCACTAACGTTTTCACATCCTAGTTTCCAAAGGTTTACTAAACCTTTACTCTGATACCAACTGTAGAGACCTGAAGCTTAATGTACATAGACATTACATTAATTTTGTGGAATACTTAGTACATAACAAAAACACACACACAAGGACTGTAATAGTTTAATGTCTTTGGAAACTTGGAATATAATCTTCTAATCGTGGTGAAATATCTTCAACATATCCCATAAAGATATTCTTTTTTTTAAACCTAAATCCTTTCTTTATGTCTTGGGGAAAAGAAAACACAAAAGGGTGAGCTCAAATTCTCATTAAGGGTAAACAAAAGAAATATCAATCACGTCATATTCATAAGAACATATCTTTTGAAATCTTAACCTGCAAAAGAGATCATAATTTCATAATATGGGATAAATCATAGTAGTGAAATATAATCCCAATAATCATAACATAAAACATGAAACTTTGTGGCATACACAAATAATCATAGAGAATCATTTCTTATTAGTCAAGACTCATTGCCAAGACTATCTTAGTGGACAAAGTCCCTTTCTGAACCAAGTTCACTCCTCGTTTCAGTTCTATTTCACTGAACCGGTATAACCTACCGTTCCAGCCATGTCTATCTCATGAGATATAAAATCTTTACCCAATTCATTGGAGAGAGATATAGGTCCCACCAATCTCATAATGATACTATTATTATGTGGTCCACAAAATCATAAACCATACATCATAGCATAACCCATGTAATAAAAATGGGATTCTTAAACAACATGACATCATAAAACAATTCATATAAGATAAAGGAATTCATAAAAATAATTCCATCACAACATAATCAAATCAATGTAATAATAGGGATAGAAACATAACCCTATATTATCTTAGATGGAAAATAATTTTGATAAAACACTTGAACTCCATTCTTGAGGAAAATATCCTTTCAACTTCAAAAAAACTTTTACTTTCATAACATGTCATACAATTTTAAAAGAAGTTGATTAAACATAAACTTGAAAACTTGTAAAGGAAGCTTCTTGGAAATAATGTTTTAAAAATCCATTCATGCCGTGTAAGTTAAAAAAACATTCTTCGTACTTTTGTCGGAAAAGTCAAAAAGCACCTCGTACGAAAAATGACAAAAGATTACTTTCATATGATTTACTAAAAACTCACCGAAGGGTAAAATTGGATTTAAAAAATTGTAGGTGGATGGAAATAATATTACATATTGAGGAAACATGGATGTGGAGGATAAAATACACCCCAGTAAATACTAAAGTATAAATAATCTCGGATAAAAATGAGATTGTGATATTTCCCTTACCTTAGGTCCGATTTGCTTCGTAAGTGTCTGAACCTCTTGTATAACGATTTAAATTATTTTATTGACTTATTCCAGAATCATACTTATTTTTATGATATCATATATGGTCATATTCTTAGCTTCTTAGTAGTAATATTTCATTGCTACTGGTTATTCGGGTGTTTATAACTTTTTGTTCTTATGCGTGTTTTGTCGAATAAATTCTTATTCTTCCCTTTGGGTTATATATAACTCATTTCCATAATTGTATTAGTGTAATATATATCATATTAATTCATTAAATTCATTTATATAATCATTATGAAATGAATATCATGTAGAACGAGTCGCATCACATCTTGGAGACGATATTTCGTACGTACGCACGCGCGGTGATTTCTTTTTCCATAGGATGGATAGATAGTGAAATAGGGTTGTTTCATACTTATAATAACATATCTGTATATGATTGATACTGATGTTATTACTTCATAATGAAACAACTAAAGAAGAAGAAGTGGAAGAAGAAATAAAGATGAAAGAATTGGTAACAGAAATTACCTCTTCTTTTAAGCGCCTCTTTGAGACCTCCTCTTAGGGCACTAAAATTGGTCTTTGAGGAAAACCAAAACCTCTAGGATGTTTCTAGGGAAGTGGAGAAGAGAATTTGGCAGAGTTTGGCCGAGCTTGAAGGCCCAAAGTGTTTGATGAAGAGAGGTAGGGGTGCCCTTTTATAAGGGAGGAGAGGGGCACCTTTGGAATAACTAAAAATATTATTTTATTATAAATCCAAATTCGGTTTTAAATAGCTAAAAATTGATTTATTTCGAATATAAGGTGGTTATGGGTCTAAATCCTCTCATCCAATAGAATATAGACAGGTTTAGGTTTCTATTGTAACCTTATCATTTAGATTTAACATTAAGTTAAATAATTTTACTTTTACCATGTCTTCTTGTGTTCTTATACTATAAGGTTAATAAACATAATATTAGAAGCCAAACGAACACCAAGTTGTTTATTATTAATATATATAACCTTATATAAGTCATTTGGCCTAACCTTAGCTTTTTTGGAATAAAATAACAATTAATAATATAATATTTGTTTTAAAAACTATTTTTATGTCAATTTTGTCACTATTTAGTAATTGATTTTTATGAAAATCATAACAGAATGAATAGTTTGACAAAAGTTAATAAAATAAATACTAACATGTCATATTAAACAATAAGACTATTTTAATTCATAAAAAATCTTAAATCATATTTATTTTGGTATTTATAACATCAATTATGTCAATATTTCATTAATAAGACAATTACTGCATCATCTTTGTGTCATAATAAATGATAATTATTTAATCCCTAAAAATTATAAATAAATTCCTATTATGTAGATAATTGTATTATATTTCTGGAGACTATTCATGTTTGATTTTTCATTAAGTGTATCACTAATGTAAAATTATTATACTTATAAGATTTAAAAATGTGACATGTTGTCACATTCTTTGGTTTTAATAATAATTAAATTATTTTCATGGACAAAAGTCCATTAAATGAATATAATCCGACCCTTAGGTGATATGTGTCTACTTTTAGTCATACAATAGGATTTTGACATGTGTTAGGGTAATTTATAATATTATATTTACCCTTAATTACCCGATTTACCTTTAACTATGGTAAATAAAATTTGCCGTAGTTACTATTCATAATTCCCAAAAATAAAAAGTATCTTATTAACATAATTTGGATCCACTGATTCCAAATATGGAATCCATTTTTCCAAATTCAATACACAAAAGTTGCAAAAATTAAATTAAAACTAATCCCGTTGTCCAAAGAAAATGGGTTTTTCTTTAAAACATTGCAAAAGATTGAATTGATTTATCCTACGAATTCAAGGTAGAATCAATGAAAATTACATAAATTATATTAAATGGTAAAAATATATTATATTTAAACATTAAAAATATTAAATATTATAATTTAACCATATAAATTATTGGGATGAAAAAAGTTGTTTTTAATTAAAATATAGCGTGTTTTTACTATTCATCAAAATATGAAAGTTACCAGAATGATATGAAAATTTATCCAAAAAAAATTATTTCATGATTCCAAATAAGAATTTTATTTTGTCAAATTGAACTTATAAACATGTCAAAAACTTGATTTAAATTGGGTGCGCCATCAAAAGTCGGCAAAACTGCATTTTTTTAAAAATACTTATTTTACCCGAAACATTTATTTTGTTCTTATACCATGTTTTAGATAATGTGAAAGATGAATAATAATGTTATAAGATTCAAAATTTAGATAATACTATTCATAATGGCTAGTTCATAATAATATTACAATAATATATCATTGTTTAGTTAAACCCGGTATTGCGTACAACACACGCTATCGAGGAAGGTCGTGATTGCGTGTAACGCAAGCCAAGCCAGGGTTACGTGCTGTGCAAGAATCCTTCGTTGTTTCATATAACATAAACCAACCATATTTCATTTATACATTGAATATATAAATATATATACTCAATGTTGCGTAGAATAACAATTATCAAAATTGTGTGTAACACGATCTAAGAATAGTGTTGCGTATACTACAAGTGAAAGGTAATCTTGGTGTAGCATACAACACAAGACATTAATGAAATTAAAAGAATATTTTTCATAAAATCATGGGGTGTTACACTTGTTCTGACTTAATATGGATTTTGAGGGATTTTAATCCTTTATGCATAGTTTCTCATTATCACATTCTTGTTAATATTATGTGATACTTGCTTAAGTGATTAACCTTGTTCTGAAAATGTTTACGCATAGTCCAGTTTTTCTTTTATTCCATCTTTTCATGATTTCTTATTTCATTAATTATGTGATTTTGACAACACATACATAACAAATAAACCATGAAATAAGACATAAATAAAATAAGATGGCATGATCATGAGCATCTGTTGGTTAGCTAATCCATCAATTTTGAAAAGCCAACCCAGACCTAGGTAAAAACACCTTAAACCGGATCATTTGTGTTTTGAAACTCCCACCTATCCACCTTCATATCTTCTTGTGTTGGTTTCGCCTTAGCTTCGGATTTTTAAACGTCTCCTCTAGCTTGGGAGATCCTATATTACATTGGGTATACATTAAAGAAACCATGGGTACGCAGGCCCTACATTTTATTGGAAGAAGGCTCGCAAGACAACGAATTAAAATTAACTAAATTTAAATGAAACCATACTCATACAAAGGGTATTTTTCTAGATCATGATCATCCATAACATGCAATGACATTTACGCATATTTAGAATACAAATTATTCTAATCTTTCATTTATTTAAGATAAGTCGTGCTTGAATTAAATTAATTATAATCTTATAATTAATCAATTATTTTTCTTAAATTCCTTTCTAAATGTCCTTTAGATTCTTCTCATCCCTATTCCTTGTATGGGTCTTTTTACTTTTGAGGAAACCCGGTGAAATTCCATTTTTGGAAAGTACATGGCGTGTAGGTTATGTTTACATGACGTGTATTTGTTTTCACCCTTTATCCAAAGTACACGCCGGGGCATTTGGTGTGTCTTATGTACTTTGGAAAATTTGGAGTACACAGCATGTAGATTAATCTAACATGGCATGTAATTCTTTTTTATGTGGTTACCGGCCTAGTAATCCCATGTATGCAATACATGGATTCCCCTTGTACACGGTTTCACCTGGGCTCGATCAGACTACACGGCGTGGAGATTCAACGTACACGCCGTGTATTCCGGTTTACATGCATCATTAAATTATGGTCAACATGGTGTAATAAATACTTAGGTATACTCAATTCACAAGGTGTGGTTTGGTGGACCAGTACCAGTTTGATGAACCTAAGTACATGGCGTGTAGTTTTCATTACACACCGTGTATTCCTATGTTGTACAGACAGAAATAGTGGCTCCTCCGGATGAGTTCCTCATTTTTATTTTAATAAAAATTAAAATTAAAAGTTCGTTTCTATGATATTAATCGTTAAATGAAGGATGAAAAATAGATCTCATTTATTCATATTAAAGAACTATTTATCTTGAATTGAATCAAATATAAATGCGTAAATTATCAACAAAAATTAAATAACTATAATCAACATTGTAACCTCGCTCTGAAACCAATTAAAGTTTCCAGGTACAGAGGAAGCTCATGGGTGGATGTGCCCACATGGAATTTTGTCATTAACAATGATCAATCCGGGATCAATATGACAATAAATTCCAGTCTCCATGGATTGAATCACAAAAATAGACTAAGAAAATGAAAGCCCTGGAACCACAATTGTAGATCGTAATAGGTTGATTATAATTAATTTAATTAATTGACAAGAAGTACATTTTGGGTGTTTTTTCATTGATATTCCGGATCACGTTCCTATGTGATTGGTCGTTGCATCGTAGAATCCAAGTGTATACTTCCTCTAGCGGTGATCCACACATGCACCACATATCTCTGGACATCGCCAAAGGATTCACCGAGTGCTAGCGTGGAGAAACCTTTTAATGAATTGTCCTCCTTATATCGTCTTAATCCGATGAAGTGGATCCCTCTCAGTCTTGAGAGCGTTCTTGGATGAAGGAGTTCTTTCAGTCTAGATATAATTCTCCAGAATTTTTGTGCACAACTATTCTCTTAGGAAAAGAGTTGGGGTAGTTAGAATGTTTATAATCATGTTTGAGGTTGTTGAGTTATGATAAAAAATAAATGCATTGTGCATTTTATTTATTTCATTAACTATTTTGAAAACCCCATGTCTGATCACTACTCCCTTGACATGCACCCACACTGATTATAATAAATATCATTTAATAAAATGATATTTTCTCAAAATCCCAATTGCAAAAACTACAGTACGTGTAATCATAAATACAAGGTGGGTACTTTTTTTCATTAAAAACTACACGGTGTGTAATCATTAATACACGTTGTGTATTGTTTTCATTTTATTCTTCCTATAACATTTAAGTGATTTAGGTTTCCTTGAATAATTATTAAACCATGTATGAGAATAATTTTTCTTCTTCTTGAGATACTTGAATAAACTTAGTGTGTGAACCTCTAGGCCTCTTTCTCGTTGGCATTAGGTGGGCTTGCCTAAAGTCCAAGATTACTGTTTAGAAATAGGTCAATGCACCCAAGAGGCAGAAGTTGACACTGCATTGACGTGTCACCTCATACGAACACTTACTGTGAAATTTAATCTCTTTGTCTTTATATCTCATCAAGCAGGTTTCATGGCAGTGTCATAAACCAATATTCTTGATCTTTCATTCTTTGACATCAAGAAATAAAATCGTCTTGTCCCCATGGTTGTGGAATTTGTTCGACAGTTCTATTTCAATCAAAGGACTTGAGATATCTACTTTTATAAATATAGAAGGGACAAATCCTTCCTCGAATTATCCATTACCAACATGTCATTCGTAACACACCCAACAAACTCTACCTCCCTCCAACTCTCTACGTGATGGTTTTCGTCAGTGAATCTAAGTACGCGAGTCATTACATGAGTTAATGATAATATTATAGTCTAAGGACCATTACACACGATCCCGGATTCCCATATTCGATGAGACCAATAAATGAGGAATTACTACAAGCAGGTTTGTTCTCATAATGTCCCATCTTGGAGATTACCAAGTGTGAACTCCATGAGAGATTGTCTCATCTTATTATGAGTACTCGCACATGACGGTATGTATACTATGTGTCCTATAATAGTATGTCATCCAACCGTAGAACTTTATATAAGTATATTGTTATTTTATTTCAAGGTTCTCATCATAGAGGGGATCTGCGATGACCTTATTAATGCAATAAATAATCTAGGACATTCTTATATTATAGTCATGCAGAACAATGAACAATATATAATAAGTGTACTTTCATGTAATCAAAGTACAAACAGTTAGTTCTCAGGACACCAACTCTAACATAAGGTCCAAGTAGTTGTTTATTGGGAAAAGCTCAAGAATGTGGAAGTGGTTTTCATTTTTCTGAGTCTAGAAGGCCATTAATTAAGATTTAATTAAACCTGGGTGGGAGATTCAGTGCTGTCCAGATCAGATACTATCCTGTCATGGAGAAAAGAATTCCATAATTTATGTGTTCGGATAGTTGGTGCTTTTATGGGGTATCTTGTGGATTTTTGTGTTAGTATAGTGGGGTGATGTGTTCTGGGATGTTGGGCTTTTTCTCTATCTATCAAACAACACATGGTTTTTTATCCTTAATAGGTATCTTACGGGGTGTTTTTTTGGACCCCTCTTTCATCTGGGATTGGTTTTTAATTCTCTAGGGTGAGAATAGTTTGATAGGTATCTGATGCAGTGGCATGGACCTCTATGTTATTTTAATTTGTTAAAATCTAGTCTTTGGGTTTTTTTGTGTGGAAATGGTGGGTCATTTCAAGAGTTTTCAAAAAAAATAGTTTTTCCATCAGTGAGTCACCTCGGTAGCTTAGCGTCGGTATGCCACATCGGTAACTCAGCATCAACAGTTTGACATTGGTAGCTCTGTGTTGGTGACTCTGGGCATTGGTAGGTTGATGTGTCGGTAGGTGGAGGCATCGGTAGGTTGAGGACTCGGTATTTCAAGGCGTTAGTAGGTCGAGGCATCAGTGAGATAGGCATCCGTGATTCTTGTCAGTGACTCTTCGTCAACGAGTCAAGTCAGTGCTTCTGTGTTGGTGGCTCATCTATTGTTGATTATGGCATTAGTGACTCATGTCGATGACTCACCCATCACTGAGTCATTTCCAGTTTCCTAGTTTTTCCCCTTTTATGTTTCCTTTGATGTAAAATGACATAAACACCATATTTAATGAGTTTTTGGGTGGTTTCCAATGCTATTTATCTCTTATATACATTAATATTCATTTGATTCCTAAATTGTGTGGTCTTTATCATGATCTGGCTTTAATTTCCTTTGATACAATTTCCCCCAAAAATTTAGGTTCTGGCCTTTTTGAAACCTGATATTATCTCTTCCTCTGAGACCTTCTATTTTCTATGGGTGTTCCTACAAACATTCTTCCCCCAAGAAGTTGTGTGCCTGTATTGTAGAATCCAATTCATTTCTCCCTTGGATTAATTTCTGCTTCTTGTGCATCCCTAAATTTTTCCCCAAGGCATAATCATTGGTCATCAATTGTTCCAAGTAGGTATTTCCTCGTCTCTCTTTCTTTTGTGCATAATCCCTAGAGGGTGTACTAATTTACCCATGTCAATAAATTTGAAACTAATTTAACAATGATAATAAGAAATAATAAATGAGGGTTTGGGATTATAATTGTGGTGGTCTCATTGTTTTATATGTTACCCTTGATCCATCTTATTAATTGTATGGATAGTATTACTCTTAAAATAATGGTTGTTGGTGGTATTTGTTTTTACACCTTTATGAATTGTAAATCACAACTATAATAATTGGAATATGGATAATCACATATATTTGGTTAAATAAATGGATTCCTTGAGATCAAAAAAGTTCTGTGATATACCATGTTTTATCAAGTGGAATTAAAGAATTGGAGGTTCTTATAAAAATGAACCTTGCCTTGTTGGTGTGGTTGTGTGTTTTGTGTGGTTCTGTTTGGAAATGTGTATGTGGTGTTCATGTGGTGTTGTGGACAAAAGTGTGGTTGTTAGTATGGGATGGAACATGTGGTGTGATGGAATATCATGTTTAGAGATTGATTGACTGTGGAATAGATGAACTTGTTATGAATTGGGACTTCATATGGGTAGTGGTTAGGCAGGGCTCTATAGGATAGGGTTGTGTCATGTTCATGTTTAGGGGTGTGATGGGTATGGTGTTGTTATATAGTGGGTCTAACGAGTGTGGAATTGATTAGGTATGTTGGGGGTTTTACTTGTTGAGCAGAAGGATATGGTGGAATGACATTAAATAATGATGGTGGAAATGTTTGAATGGGTGTTACAGATAGGGGAGTGTGCAATATGACTACGATTTGGGTGAGTTTTTTTGTAGAATGTGGTTCTTCCCATGTAGTGGGGCTATTGAGGATGGTTTAAGAGGGATGAATTCAATGAAGAATGGTGTCACCTTGAGTTTACCTTTCACCCGTAGTTTGTAGAGGGAATTATTTTATGAATGGGTGTTAGAATGGATTCATTTACATTGTTCCTTATTTCCATATTAATCATTGGAAGTGGTTGGTGTGGATTATTTTCCTTGTAACGATCTCATTTTTTGGTAGTTTCCTAGGTAGGGATGGAATATAGAAATAAATTGGCTGGATTTATGTTTTGGATTTGTGGCTTGTAGTGTAGCGGTGTTCATTTATCAAATTTGGAAGTGACCATTGTTTTTATTTTTGATATGTGCATTTAGAGGTGGTAGTAAGGGTAGTTTTGTATGGGATGGTTATTGTTCTAAAAATCCACAGTTTGTAAGGTTTTTTTGGTACATATATGTGTGTGTGTGTAGTTTCTTGTGATTTTAATATATATCCCATCCTTGTAGAGCACTACGTGTTGAACACCCCCATTGTTATGAAGGAGTATGTCCTTTCCCAGAATCCTAGTGGGTGTATGAATAGATGGTTATTAGATCTTATCTACTCTATCTTCTAGGAATTGGTAGGCCCAGACTCTTTGTGACGGTTTTGGTGTGTTTGTGAGGCCCTGGTGTCTACAAATGAGGTGTGCTTCCCATGTGTCATTGGGATGATTTGTGTGGTGATTCCCAGATTTCTTCGGAATGGGGTTATGGTTTGTGGCTCAGGTGATTTCTAGAAATATGTAATGTGGTATGTGGCCCATGTGTGTGCAGGACGGTTGTGAAAGTGGGGCTTGTGGAAGAGCGTGGTAGTGTCAGGACAATCAGCATTAGAGATGAGCAGTTAAACAGTGGGAAGTGGTGCGGGGTACCCAAATATCAATGTGATTACTACATTACATTACATGAAATGAGTTATTTAGTGAGTGTGCCTTAGTGAGGTTGGGGTGGATCATATACCTTTTTATGTTCTTTTTATTTTCACCTGTTTTCTCACATGGCGTTAGTATTTTTCACCCACATTTGCATGGGTGACTTTAGTTTTTCCCATCTGAGTATAATTTTATGATCACCCTACGTATATAAAACTATTTTCAGGTTTCTAGGGATATTACATAGATCGTGTTGTACCTTACTAGCTTGAATTATGGGGATGGTTTTTGTTTCTCTACTTTGTTTTATTTTTGTAATTTGGTGTTTTTCTTGTATTTCTAACAGTTTAAAATTAAACATGCATGTGGGATGGATTTTGTTTTCTTTATATATATGTGTCTTGGAGTTATATTTAGGTTTATACATCTTATCTCTCAATATTTGTTACTATAAAAAGTTTAATTCCTCTAATTTTTTTGATATTTCTATACCCTTGGTGTTGATAGTCACCATGGGGCCAATTGGTGGCGGGACTCGGGGGGGAATTATATCTCCTTCATCTTGAGGAAGGAAGGTCTTGACATCTTTTTATCCCTTCCCTTATATTGATGAAGGCATATCATGGAAAGATGTTATTTTCAAGGAAATATCATGGTTCATAAAGCATATATATATAAGACAACAAAAAATATAAATATTATAGCTCACATAAGGGTATCCACATGTAAGGTTACATCGTAATACCACATAAGGGAAACATGAATTTAATATATTCTAAAAAAAGGGTACTAAAATTCATGTGTAAGTGTAATAAAAATTCAATGATAATGTTTAAATTTAACTTAACAATTATTTAAGGTCAATAAAAATTTTAAAAATCATGTGTACAGATGATTGTGTAAGGGTAATACACTATTTCTAAAGCCTGCATAAAGGTAAAAATACATATTTAACAATTTTCATAAGGGTAACTAGTATGCTATATAAAGATAAACTAAACATTTGATAGTCTAAATATGGTTATATATAAATTTGAAAAGGTAAATATAAGTCTAGACTACCTACATAAGGTAAACTAAAACTTACTTAAGGGTAAGAATGTGTTTTCTAAAGGTAATAAAAGTAAAGGTAAAAAAATAGTTTTTGTATATTTTGTAAGGAAAACATTTAACCTAGATAAAGGTAATCAGAACTATAAACTTATTATTTAAGGGTAAAATGTATATATACAAGAGTATATATAATATTAAACTAATTGTGTAATGTTAAAAAAAAACATGTTACATAAGATTATTAACCATTATATGTAATGGTATCATAGAAATACTTAAGGGTGTATATTAACTTATAATATTAATCTAAGGGTAATGTAATTTTTGTAAATCTTAGGTAATGGTAAAGATATCCATACAGAAGTGTAAATAAAAATACAATAATTTTATGTTTTCCAAATATTAAAAGAGAAATGACTATAAAGATTAGTAATAACTGTTATAATAAATGGTGAACACTTGAAGAACAATTAATATCAACAAAAATAACTAGTAAAATTATAATCCATGCTTAAAAATATCCAATTTATGACAAAAAATATCTAAATTTATATTTAATTTATAATTCCTCAATTAAAGTAAGTCATTAATTCTCATAAAAAAATTAAACTATTTCTTTTAGGGGTTTTCAATTTATCAAGATAATACAACTCAATTTACTCAAACTCAACCATGTTATCAGCACAAAAAATATCCCCCTTTTTAAGATTGAAAAACTGAACAATTAATTGAAAATATCTAAAATGATCTCTCGAATATATTTTCATTGTTTTTAAAATTTATAATGTAGACCAAAAAAATACATTAAAATTATACCACCTACTAAAAATTATCATCCTCTAGAGAAATTACCAGATATAAATATTATTACATAAAATAAACTTCTTTTCTAATCAATTATTAAATATCCCTTAACAAAAAATGAATCCAATAGAAATAATAAAACTCATAATCTTAAAATAAAATTTTCACATGTCCTGTAAATATATATTTTTTAACTAATTTCAAAATTTTATTAATCTTTATTCTAAATTGTAACCTCCACATAAATTTTTGAAATTAAAAATCTAGATAAGAATAAAAACATTTTATAAATATAATTAAAATATTATTTATGAATTTATGATCCCCCTTATTTGATTAGTCTCTTAAAAATATTTTCAAGGAGTTTGAAACTAATTTGAAATGAAAAATAAACATTAATGAACATGGGGTAAACCAAAAATAATAATATAATGCTCAATATCCATAGAGAAAATATATATATTAACGTATTTAATTAAAAATCATGTTAAATTTGTTAAATATCTACAATTTAATTAAAGAATCTACTCTCCCTGAATTAATGAATCTACTAAAAATGATATTAAAATAATTTATATTTATTTAAAAATAATTAAATAAATTTATATTCCATTACTAATGACAAATAGATAAAACTTTAGAAAAACAATTTTCATCCCATATTAATAAAAAATTTAAAATCATGTCAATATACCATTTTATAAAACAATATAAAATATACATCATGTCAATAAGAAATTATTACATGGGAATGAAGACCATATTGGGACCTATTTTATCTGAATATGATCCATTGGGTATACATGTTATACAATTTCTAGTCATCAAATCATTTAAAAAAGATAGTTTTTTTGGAACCCAAGATACCTTGGTCTTAATTGGATTAATATAAAAAAATTTGGTAAACATTTAGATTTAAGAAATTTTTTGAAGGGTAATCTTGAAGATAAATCCTTCAAAATAACAGTTTTCAAAAATACCAAAAATTGTGTAAATTGAAGGGAACACTCTTCTTCATAATACCATTTTATAAAACAATTAAAACATGTGGTAATAGATGATTTTCCATTTTAAATTTTAACAAAAAAATATTACATATATTTGGAATATTATTATAATAAAAAAGCTAGATCTTACCTTATTTGGTTTACTCATAGGAATCATGCCAAAATTCTATTTCCCTTACACAAAATTTTAATGTGATAATTCCAAATAAGAAATTTTTTTAATATTTTCATTATCTTCTTGAGAATTTTCTAAATCTGTCAAAAAAAATTCATTAGGAATGAATATGAATTTATTATTTTATTATTTTCTTATTTTATCTTCTTTCAAAATTTCTCAACATTATATATATCATATAATACTCATTTTAATCTCATTTCTTAATCTTCTTTATTCTTAGAAATAAAATCATTATTTCATTGATTCTGATTTCTTATTTTATTATTTTTGAAGTCTTTAGATCTCATTATAATTTTAAAGTGTATTAAATTATCTATTATTATATTTAACTAATCATTTATTTTTATTTTTAGAATGAAGATATTTCTCATTAATTAATTTAATAAACCTTATATCTTTCATAGAAGCCTCTTATAATTTTTAATTATTTTCATTTAGTTCTTTATAACCAATACTATTAGATTTTCTTTCATCACCAAAACATGAATCATATTTTTATTTTGTGTTAAAAAAATTTCATTAAAAATTTTGGCCTAAATAAAGGTGGAAATAAAGATTCAAGTACCTCATAATGTGTATCCATAACAAAAATATTACTTGTTTTCCTGATATGTTTAGGTTCCTCACTTTTTGAACATGATTAAATAGTACAACTCCATCCACCTCAAAAATCAAGATTCAATCCCTTATTATATTTTTTATTTCTTTAATTTTACATAATCATATTCAATATTACCTTTTAAATTACATTAAAAAAATGTTCAATTTGTGTCACCTTTCTATTTACTTGACATACTATAGGAGTATTGTATCATAACCAATTCCAGAATTTATTAACCTATTAACTATTGTAGAAGCGAGGAGTATTATTGAAAAGCTTAGATAATGAATTTTGAAACTAAGAATATCATCTTAGAAGAATTTTTAGAGAGAGAAGTTTAAAATGAAATTAAAAACTACAAATTTGAAAAATTAAATAAGAAAACATAATGAACTAAAACTTTCTAAATAAACTAAATTAATCTATGGAAGAAATAGTCTCATATGGAAGTGTTAGATTTGTGATATTTATTTAGTTCCATGAAATTACAATTATTAAATTCTCACATTTGATTATTTATTGATTTACTAATCACTTATTCCAGATTTTTTTGAAAAATATTATGAGGTCTCATTCTTTGATGTTAGACAATATACAAATTTTCCCAAAAATTCTTCTCTCATTGGATTTCCTAATTTGACAAATAATTTGAACATCGCATTATCATCTAATAATTTTGTCAAATGAAATGACCCATTTCTCACAATGTCAAATACTATATTATTTCTAGGTTCACTGACATGAGATCACTTATTAGTTATCACTATTACATGTTTGAAGGTAAATGAACATAAAATATTAATATTTAAATTAAAAAAATTATTTAGAATTCATTAATGTGAGATTTACAATTCTCTCATGTGTGTGATCGGCTTTAGAACAAATAATTTCTCTGATAATCTCCCACCCATTATTACTTATTAGGTATCACATGAATTGGGACTAAAGCATGTGTGTAGACTTTGAATGATAATTAATTTAAATTTAGATATAACTAAATAAATAAATGTACAACCAAAATTAATTAACTGGTGATCAAATATGAAAAAAAATAATGAAATGAAATTACCACTAAGTTTTTCATCACTTTGAACCAAGAATATTATTCATCCATCACATAAAAACAGCAAATAAAATAATAAACGAAAGATATCATTATTCTCATGTTCATGCGAATATCACTGCATGTTACCGCAGATGATCTCCCAATAGTAATCATCAGTCATCAATCACCAATATGATAACTGAACCCTTTTCATTTGATGAAGTATCCTCTGAACAACCACTGTAAACCCACCTGAACTAATGGGTGATTCAGTGTGGCACTATATGGGTTTTTTTGATGAAATAGGTCATCACTAGGTGGTGGTGTTAAGAGGGTACATAGAGTATAGTGAAAGAAGTGCTGGTGATGGTGGAGGTGTGGTGGCATAGGCATCCAGTGGTGAAGGGGGAGGCTAGCAGAAATGTGTCACTGCTGGTGTTCTTGTGGAGAGAACCGGTGGGTATGATTTTTCCATGATGGTAGTAAACATGTTTCATGTTAGAGACGAGAGGTGATGTCATATAATGGGACTGACATCTAGGTGGAAAGAGATTGGTGCTGAGAATGAGGGTGAGGTCGGTGGTCACATGTAGTGTGCTACACTTTTAAGAGGGAGGTGTTTTTCTTAGTATTGAGTAAATAAGAGAAGGGTGGTGTACTTATAGTGGTTCTCAGTGGTCTATTTAGTCGGTTACAAGAAAATTTGGTGTTGTTGTTGAAGAGGATAAGGGTGTTCAGCATGTAATGGATAAATGATGGAGGCACACAGTAAGGGTTTGTTTCTTGAAAAATTGTGCATAGGAGATTAAATGGCTCCCCCCATGTACATGATGTTGCAACTAGAGAAAATCCACTTATTAGGGTTTCCTCCCATCATAGTGAAATATGAGGAGGGCCTCATCCATAGTTTTATGTGATCACCTCAGGGAAAAACAAAAAAAAATCAATTTCAAATATCAAAATTTAAAAAAAAATCTAATTATCTAAAATAATAAATATTATTAGATAATAAAAATAATAATAGAATGATAATAATAATAATCAAAATAAAAATAGATATATAGATATAAAAAAGAAAATTATATATAATTACGTATATATAAACATATAATTAAATATAATAATGTAAAACATGATATTTTATTTTTACTTATAACATATTATAATAATACTATAATTAAATGTTAATATAATTAAATAATAATAAAACTAAAATATTAATAATACTATAGTTAACACTATATTGTTAAATTATACATGTTAATAATATAATAAATTAATAAAAACTGATAATAAAAAAATTTCTAAAATTAATATATAATTAAATAAAAAATAATAAAATAATAAAAACACTATGAAACTACAGGAATAAAAGAAAATTTAAAAAAATAATTAAACTAATTAATGAAAACTGATTTAGAAAACCATAAAAATGTTAGTTAAATCTATGAATATTAAATCCCTCAAACTTAAACATTTATATTAAATGGAAAACAATCAGAAAGATTACACAATTGGACCTATAAAAAATTAGATCCTAAAAAATAACAATTTCAAAATAAATCAATCTCTTTTAACCATAAATTATAATTCTTTATTCAAATTTTCATTTTTAAAAATAGTTTCACTCCATTCAAATTATTTCTAAAAAAATAACCACACTCATGGATCAATATGACCTACATCTCCATCACTCTCATCACTCAAAATAATTCACTGACAAATTTGTTCTCAGTTATCATAAAAATTCATTCTTACCATAGGATATCCATGAATTTCACACCTCCACTAATAGAAATCAAAATAATACATCCATATCAAGGATATTTGAATTATTTTAAATTTTCCTAAGGTTTTATGATGGTGGTTCCACTACAGGAAAAATGGGCTTTTGAGCCCCTTAACCTATAGCGACCGCCAATGGAGGTCGCTACCATTCCCTAAAAAAAGGGGGCTTTAGCGCCCCCTCCCCCCTCCCTCCTCACGAAGCGCCCCCCCCCCCCCCCCTCCCCCCTCCCCGTCGTCGTGCCCTCCCCGTCGCCGCACCCTCCCTGTAGTCACTCCCTCCCCGTCGCCCCCATCGCCCCCACCCTCCCCGTCGCCCCCGCCCTCCCCGTAGTCGCGCCCTCCCCATCGTCGCGCCCTCCCTGTCACCGCGCCATCCTCGTCACCCCCGCCATCCCCGTCGCCCCGCCCGCCGGCCGGCCACCCTCCGTTGGCCCCGCCCTCTGCCGGCCCCGCCCTCCACTAGCCCCGCCCTCTGCCGGCCGCCCTCTGGCTGCCCTCCGGTTGCCCTCTTCCGGCCGCCCTCTGGCTGCCCTCCGGTTGCCCTCTGTCGGCCCCGCCCTCCTCTGGCCGCCCTCCGCCCTCCAGCTCCAGCCTCCCTCTGCCTTGTGGCCACCCTGCGGCCTCTCTCTGCCCTCGTGCCTCCCACCACCCGCCTCTGGCAGCCCTCCGACCACCTCGGCCGCCCACCGGCTGCCCTCCGGCCACACTCCGCCCTCCGCCGGCCCCACCCTCCTCCGGCCGCCCTCCGGCTCCAGCCGCCCTCCACCTTGCGGTCGTCCTGTGGCCTCCCTCTACCCTCGGGCCTCTCGCCACCCACCTCTGGCAGCCCGACAACCCTTGGGCATCCCTCCGGCCACCCTCTGGCCTTCGGCCCCCAGCCCCTCCGGCCTCTGACCTCCTCCCTCGGCCCTTCGCCCCCTCGTCCCTCCCCCTAGCAACCCAAACACCCCCCCCCCCCCCGCACCCCGCTAACCCTGTCCCCTTCGTCTTCGTCCCCTCCCTCGCCGCACTACCACCACCCATCCCCTCCTTCACCGTCCGCTCCCTCGCCGCACCAGCTCCGGCTCTGGCTCCCCACCGCTGCCTCTCCTCTCCCTCGCAGCACCGCCTTCGGCTCCCCTCCCTTATAGGTTTGTAGCGCAATCAGTTATGACATGGGCTTTCACATACATTATTATTTTATAAATGGTTCACAAACAATTAATTAGTATTTATTTTAAATATATTTGATATGAAAAATGAAAATGTAATATGTTTTGTGTAAATGTTTGTTATAGGGATATTATTATGGATAAGAGTTGGATTGATCTTCTAAATCGAACGTCTAGGGAGTATTTTAATGGAATTATGCAGTTTATTGACTTTACTAGAGGATTTTAAAGTGACTATATTAGTTGTCCATGTAGAAAATGTGATAACAGATATCAATTCAAACGAGATACTGTGAGGGAGCACCTATTCTTTAATGGATTTATGAGAAATTATAAGAGTTGGACTCGTCATGGAGAAGAATATGTTCGTTGTGAAAATACGGATAAAGTTCAGATGGATGTTGATGCAAGGATGAATAATCCAATGCATGAAATGCTTACTAAAATGGTACGTGGGTTGGATCCTGAAAGCATTGACATCCAGAATCTTGAGACCGGTGAGATAAATCTTCACTCTTGTGCAGATCGTGATTCGAGGAGTTTTTATGAAGCAATTGATGATGCAAAAATAGAATTATATCCTGGATGTACTTCTTTCAATAAATTGTCGTTTATCGTGGAGTTGTTGCATTTGAAGTCTTTGAATCATTGGTCAGACACATCATTCGACATGTTGTTGGTATTATTGAAAAAGGTTATTCCTGTCGATGCTAAGATTCCCGAGTCGTATTACCATGCTTTTAAGCTGACAGAGAACTTAGGTTTTACATGTGAGACAATAGATTCATGTGCAAACAATTGTATATTGTTTAGAAAGGAAACTTTCCATTTGGATATTTGTACGGTTTGCGGTGCTTCTAGGTGGAAAGAGAATAGGGGAAATCAGAGTCATCAAAGTTACATTGTGATACAGGGGAAACCTATTGTCATAAAGAAAATGTGTTACTTTCCCCTTAAACCAAGGTTGAAAAGATTTTTTAGGTCATCTAAAGTTTATAATTTAATTAGTTGGCATTCAGAAAGAGTTCATGAAAGTGATATGTTAACCCACCCAGCAGACTCTCATGCATGGAAAAATTTTGATAAGAGATATCTCGACTTTTCCAATGATGTTCGTAATGTCCGATTGGTATTGGAAGCAGATGGTTTCAATCCATTCAAGACTGTGGTTGGTGCAACTCATAGCACAAGGCCCGTGGTGTTGGTTTCGTATAATCTTCCTCTATGGATTTTTATGAAGCAACAATTTATATTACTTTCCACTCTTATTGATGGGCCTAAAAGTCTGGGGGATAAGATTGATGTTTACCTTCAGCCATTGATTGATGAGTTGAATGAATTTTGGGGCGATGGTGTGATGACTTATGACTGTGAAATGAATGAAATGTTCAAACTGTGGGCTGCTTTATTGTGGACAATCAATGACTTCCCAGCTTATGCAAATTTATCAGGCTGGAGTATGAAAGGGGAATTTTCATTCCCTTTTTTCAACATAAGTAAAAAATCTGTATGGCTTAAGCATTCCAAAAAATGGGCATACATGGGTCACAGACGTTTTCTCCCCCCTCAACACATGTTCAGAAAGGACAGAGTGGCATTTGATGGTTCTAGAGAGTTTAGCCCAGCACCAAAGATCATGACAGGAGTCGAAATGTTATCGCAGATTGAGGAAGAAAACATCCGCATGGTATATGAAATTCAGGATTTGGTGGCTCCTCCGGTACGTAATATTCGAGCTGCGGGTAGGCAGTGTAGTCACAATTGGAAAAAGAAAAGTATTTTTTACAGTCTTCTGTATTGGAAAACTGACATGCTGAGGAATAATTTGGATGTCATGCACATTGAAAAAAATGTTTGTGATAAAATATTGTGGACCATTTTAGGTGTCAGTGGGAAATCAAAGGACCATGTTAATGCACTCCGTGATTTGGAAGAAATGGGTTTAAGGAAACAGTTGCATTTACAGTTAGCTGAGGGAAACAAGGAATATATGCCTGCTGCACAGTATACGATGACTACAAAGGAGAAAGAGACATTTCTTTCCATTTTAATGATGCTCAAGGTGCCTGATGGTTACTCTTCTAATATTTCAAAGTGTGTGAATCTGACGAGCAAGACATTTCAAGGGTTAAAAAGTCATGACAATCACATACTACTTCAGTAGTTGATTCCAATATCCATTTGTGATTGTTTATCCCCTAATGTTGTTTAGCCCTTTATTGAGATGAGTAATTTTTTTAGACAGATCTATTTAAGAAATCAACGAATGAGTGATTTAAAAAGTTTACAGGACCGAATTGTGATTACGCTTGGTCACTTTGAGAAACTATTTCCCCCCTCATTTTTCGATTTTATGGTCCACTTGACAGGGCACCTAACTGAAGATGTAATGGCTACTGGTCCAGTGCAATTCAGGTGGATGTATCCTATTGAGCGGTATTTGTGTACATTGAAACGATTTGTAGGCAACAGAGCTCGTCCGGAGGCATCAATAGCCAATGGTTATTTGATGGATGAGTGTACTAATTTTTGTGCAGAATATCTTACAGATGTTGCAACAAAATTAGATAAGCCATATCGGATTCAGGATGGTCCAGTTGGAGAAGGAACAACATATGATATGGACAACATCGAGTGGATACAAGCGCATCAATATATCTTGTTCAATACTCCATCAGTTGCACCATTAATGTAGTTAGTATCTTATCACTTTTATTGTTTAACTTTTACATGTTTTTTTGCATAAGTTGATCATTTAAGTATTGCGTTATCATTTGCAGAAAACAGATTAATGAGATAAAAGAAGAGCTGTATCGTGCGACTGAGTTGCAAATTCAACAGTCTCATTATGTGTCATTTCATGATTGGTTCAAGGATTATGTACGTATAAATTGATTTTCATTATAATTGAAGTATTATACTAATTTCTTTCTTCATATATCATTATTGAATTTTATGAATTATGTAGGTTCATAAGATGAGGGAGTTAGGGGACCCCATGCTAACTGAAGAATTTATCCAACTGGCTGAGGGTCCATCTATAACGGCTCGTCGTTATTAATCTATAGATGCTAATGGTTTTCGATTTCTCATTAAAGATGTTGATGACAAACGAGCAACAAAAAACAGTGGCATCGGTTGTCCATTTGTTGATTCTGGTTATTACTATGGTCAATTGATAGACATCATTGAAGTTGTATACACACACGGGTTGAAGTACATATTGTTAAAGTGTAATTGGGTTGATCCAGTGCGTGGATGTAAAGTCGATCAATATCAGTTCTCATTGGTGAATTTCAACTATATGTTATACCGAAATGAACGATTTGATAATGAACCTTTCATCTTGACATCATAAGTGGAACAAGGATTCTTCGTTACTTTGCCTTTGAATCCAAGTTGGCAAGTTGTTGTCAAAATGTCTCGGCGAGGAGTGTTTGTATTTGAACAAGATGAACCCGAGACTGTTCCTTTTGTTTCCCAACAACTTGATCAACATACCGTAGTTCAACATGAAGAAGATATTTATTTGGTCAGAGCGGCTGTTGAAGGAGAAATGGTCGATTTTCATGCTTAATGAAAGGTATAATTGTTTTCCCACTTTTCAGCCTAAGATATCATAAATTATGTAAACATTTTATAAATCCTTGTAATTTTAATCCACACTTTTTGAAGTTTATTCAGTTATAAATATTTATGGTGATTTAACTCATGTTATATTGATGTTATTATTGGTGTATATTTCCATTGAGTTATTCTTCATTTGGTTCATGTGCTTCTTGAATTTTTATTAATTCAATTAGAAATTTGGCTATGCATTGATTGGTTTTGTACATAATTTTTATATCTGTTTTGTGAATTTTCTAATTTTTTAAAATTCATTCCCAACTAATTATTCAATCCCTTTTTGTTTGATTAACAACTGTACAAGTTTGATTTTTTATAAAAACAGTCCAATTTATCATTTGGACACTTTTGATAGTCCCCTTACTAATGTTTTCCCTGACCGCAGGCATGTCAGGGGAAGAGGTAGAAGATCCACATCATCCATCTTAGGCATCTACATATCAGGGTCGAGGTATGTTGGAATGTCATTGTCTCTATTTTTTATGTAATTAATAAACAGATATATATATATATATTTATAACATTTGTCAATTTTTATATAAAATTATTTTCAACAGGATCAGACCCGACTGCTTCTTCCTCTCACATGAGAGGCCCTGGTTGAGGCATATTAGCATGGAATTCCAACACGACTTTTGATGTTTCATTTTATGAGGTATTTCATCCTGTGGGATGGAATGCCCTTGCATTTATTTGTCAATTGGTTCATATCATACGTGATCCACATCGATTTCCATTGACCACGCTTGACTGGGTTTCTATCCCTCAGGACACATTAGATCATCTTTGGAGGGAGTTTCAGGTAAGAAGACCATTTTAATTTATTCCTTATGTATAATCAGCAATAACATATGTGATTTTTTTCTTTAATAGAAAAATTTTAAAGTATGTCCCGATGAGTTTCGACCAGTGTGTATGAGAAAATACAGTAAGATGTGGAAAGACTATAAAGGCAAAGTCAAGAGGGACCACTGGGTACCAAATGTGGGTGCCCCAGACAGTCCAGAAAAAGTCCCGAGAGGTGTCCTCTCTGCTCAGTGGCCTGATTTAGTTGCATATTGTTCTACTGAGGGTGTTGCGGTTTGTATATTTATTTTGGTATATATATTTTCAAGAATGTCTGATTTGTTTGATATTTGAATGAATTGAATGTAGGAGGTGTCTACACGCCATTCTAAGAATCGAGCGTTGCAGGGACCACCTCACAGGCTCGGGACTCGTCACATGTCTCAGATCCGACATGAGGTATTTATTATTGATTTTTAATTTTTTTAATTAATTTGGTTTTGTTTTTATATTCTATTCATATATAGTTGTGGGAGCAAGGTGCACCAACTGATAAAATGTCGGTGTGGATGAGGACTCGTGATCACAATGATCCAGAGGCTGCAGCATTGATAGTAAGTTCTTCTACTCATTACCAATACCTACATAAAATCTTTATATTAATATGTGTATATATATTTAAATATTTCGCAGGATCAATTTGATGTTGAATTAGAACATCTTCCAGAGGACCAGTGACAGCTTCCCATGCGAAGGGATGAGATCTTTCATTGCATCATTGGTCGGGACGGACATGGATATATTTTGACCTATGGAATTGGGATTCCTCGTTCTATAGTGTCACGCGCTGCGGTTTTCGGTCCTGCTGTTGCTTAGATGACACAACAGCTGTCAGATTTCGAGGAACGGCTGCGGGCTTGTGAGGAGGCAAATGCGCAATTGGCTACTGAGGTTAGAGAACTATGGGAATATGTACGTTCAGGTGATGGTGTAGGGGATCACACGATGCAGGTTTATACTGTATTTATTTATTTAATTTAAATTATTTTTGCTATAAAAATATTCATAATATTTATTTGTTGTAGGCCCCTAGCCCACCGGATGGAGGTCTGTGATGAATACGCATGACGCATCATATTCACGAGGTGTGTTTCTGCTTTTAATGGTAGGGTTGTTATTGATATTTATGTTGGGTTTGAGCTATATCATAAATCTATCTAGTATTCCAAAAACGTTGACCTGGAGTTAGGGAAAATGGAAAAAATGAATCCAGAGATGATAAAGTTCTATAAACTAGGACCAAAACCCAATAAGAAACCCAACAATGTAAGGAGAATGCTAACTCTATCCATAATAGACTGAAATAGGAGGGATAAATTCAAGTAGGAGACAAAGTGTTGTTTAATTCTTCAATATGGAAGCTAATGTCTAGTAAGAATAAGTCCAGGTTTACTAGACCATTTATATTGACTGAAATTTTTTTATCTAGTAAGTTGAAATCAAGGGAGAATATTGACAGGCCCCCTGCACTCCATACAGTCCTTCCCGAACCCCGGAAAGCCCCCCCCCCCCCCCCCCCCCGCACCCCGGACAGCCCTCCCGCACTCCGGACAGCCCTCCCGCACCCCGGACTGCCCTCCCGCACCCCGGACTGCCTTCCCCGCACCCCGGACAGCCCTCCCTACACCCCGGACAGCCCTCTCGCACCCCGGACAGCCCTCTCGCACTCCGTACAGCCCTCCCGCACTCCGTACAGCCCTCCCCGCACCCCGGACAGCCCTCCCCGCACACCGGACAGCCCTCCCGCACCCCCGACAGCCTTCCCCGCACTCCGGGCAGCCCTCCCCGCACACCGGACATCCCTCCCGCACCCCAGACAGCCTTCCCCGCACTCCAGACAGCCCTCCCCGCAATTCAGGGCGTGTAGGAGGAGACAACGTGCCCATCGGACGTGCGGTGCGTGCGGTACGGCTGAGTGCGTCATTTTCAGCAGCTCCGCGCGCGCTAAAACGACGCGTGGGGGGGTCAAAACCACCCGAACGACCTCAGAATGCCATTAAACCGTACAACAACAGCCTTTTGTGATTTTTGAAATGGTTGGGCAGACATCATGTCAATCGGAGGTGTTGTTTGACCGCGGTGACTGGAAACACGTTTTCGGTGTCATAAAACACCAAAAACAGCGTGAGACGGTTGAATTCGGAGAAAACGTGCTCCGAATGACCTAAAACCACTCAAAAACATTATTAATATTATTCGTGATGTGTAGGAGGAGACGGCGTGCCCATCGGACATGCGGTGCACGCGGTACGGCCGAGTGCATCGTTTTCAGCAGCTCCGCGCGCGCTCAAACGGTGCATGGGGGGGTCAAAACCACCCGAACGACCTCGGAATGCCATGAAACCGTACGACAACATCCGTTGTGTGATTTTTGAAATGGTAGAGCAGACGGCATGTCAATCGGAGGTGTCGTTTGACCGCGGTGACCGGAAATGCATTTCTGATGTCATAAAACACCAAAAACGGTGTGAGACGGTCGAATTCGGAGCAAACGTGCTCCGAATGACCTAAAAACACATGAAAACATTAGGAATATTATTCATGACATGTAGGAGGAGATGGAGCGCCCATCGGACGTGTGTTGCATGCGGTACGGCTGACTGTGTCGTTTTCAGCAGCTCCGCGCGCGCTAAAACGGTGTGTGGGGGGGTTAAAACCACACTAACGACCTCAGAATGCCATGAAACCGTACGACAACAGCCGTTGTGTGATTTTTGAAATGGTCAGCCAGACAGAACGTCAATCGGAGGTGTCATTTGACCGCGGTGACCGGAAACGCATTTTCGGTGTCATAAAACACCAAAAACGGCGTGAGACGGTCGAATTCAGAGAAAACGTGCTCCAAATTACCTGAAACCACACAAAAATATTAGTAATATTATTAGTGACATGTAGGAGGAGACAGTGCGCCCATCGGACGTGCGGTGCGCGCGGTACGGCCGAGTGCGTCGTTTTCATCAGCTCCGCGCGTGCTAAAACGGCGCGTGGGGGGGTCAAAACCACCTGAACGACTTCAGAATGCCATGAAACCGTACGAAAACAGCCGTTTTGTGATTTTTGAAATGTTTGGGTAGACGGCACATCAATCGGAGGTGTCATTTGACCGCGGTGACCGGAAACACCTTTCTGGTGTCACAAAACACCAAAAACGGCGTGAGACGGTCAAATTCAGAGCAAACGTACTCCGAATGACCTAAAACCACACGAAAACATTAGGAATATTATTTTTGACGTGTAGGAGGAGACGGCGCACCCATCGGACGTGCGGTGCGTGCGGTACGGCTGAGTGCGTCGTTTTCAGCAGCTCCGTGCGTGCTAAAACGTTGCGTGAGGGGGTCAAAACCACCCGAACGACCTCGGAATGCCATGAAACCGTACGAAAACACCCGTTGTGGGATTTTTGAAATGGTCGGGTAGACAGCACATCAATTGGAGGTGTCGTTTGACCGCGGTGACCGGAAACGCGTTTACGGTGTCATAAAACACCAAAAACGGCGTGAGAGGGTCGAATTTGGAGCAAACGTGCTCCGAATGACCTGAAACCACACGAAAACATTAGGAATATTATTCGTGATGTGTAGGAGGAGACGGCGCGCCCATCGGACATGCGGTGCGTGCAGTACGGCCGAGTACGTCGTTTTCAGCAGCTCCGTACGCGCTATAACGGCGCGTGGGGGGGGTCAAAACCACACGAACGACCTCGGAATTCCATGAAACCGTACGAAAACACCAATTGTGTGATTTGTAAAATGGTCGGGCAGACAGAAAGTCAATCGGAGGTGTCGTTTGACCGTGGTGACTGGAAACACGTTTCTGGTGTCATAAAACACCAAAAACGGAGTGAGACGGTCGAATTCGGAGAAAACGTGCTCCGAATGACCTAAAACCAGATGAAAACATTAGGAATATTATTCATGATGTGTATAAGGAGACGGATCACCCATAGGACGTGCGGTGCGTGTGGTACGGCCGAGTACGTCGTTTTCAGCAGCTCCGCGCGCGCTAAAACGGCCCGTGGGGGGGTCAAAACCACCAGAACGACCTCGGAATGCCATGAAACCATACGACAATAGTCGTTGTGTGATTTGTGAAATGGTCGGGCAGACAGCACGTCAATCGGAGGTGTTGTTTGACCGCGGTGACCGGAAACATGTTTCTGGTGCCATAAAACATCAAAAACGGCGTGAGACGGTCGAATTCGGAGCAAACGTGCTCCGAATGACCTGAAACCACACGCAAACATTATGAATATTATTCTCGACATGTAGGAGGAGACGGCGCGCCCATCAGAAGTGCGGTGTGCGTGATACGGCCGAGTGCGTCGTTTTCAGCAGCTCCGCGTGCGGTAAAACGGTGTGTGGGGGGTCAGAACCACCTGAACGACCTTAGAATTCCATGAAACCGTACGACAACTGCCGTTGTGTGGTTTTTGAAATGGTCGGGTAGACGGAACATGAATCGGAGGTGTCATTTGACCGCGGTGACCGGAAACGTGTTTCCGTTGTCATAAAACACAAAAAACGGCGTGAGACGGTCGAATTCAGAGAAAACGTGCTCCGAATGACCTGAAACCACACTAAAACATTATGAATATTATTCGTGACGTGTAGAAGGAGACAGAATGCCCATCGGACGTGCGGTGCGCGTGGTACGGCTGAGTGCGTCGTTTACAGCAGCTCCGCGCACGCTAAAACGGTGCGTGGGGGGGGGGCAAAACAACCCGAACGACCTCGGAATTCCATGAAACCGTACGACAACAGCCGTTGTCGGATTTTTGAAATGGTCGGGCAGACGGCACGTCAATCGGAGGTGTTGTTTGACCGTGGTGACCGGAAACGCGTTTCCAGTGTCATAAAACACCAAAAACGGCGTGAGACGGTTGAATTCAGAGAAAACATGCTCCAAATGACCTGAAACCACACAAAAAAATTATGAATATTATTCGTGACGTGTAAGAGGAGACGGCGCGCCCATCGGGTGTGCGGTGCGCGTGGTACGGCCGAGTGTGTCGTTTTCAGCAGCTCCGCGCACGCTGAAACGGCACGTGGGGGGGTCAAAACCACCCGAAAGACCTCAGAATGCCATGAAACCGTACGACAACACCTGTTGTGTGATTTTTGAAATGTTCGAGCAGACGGCACGTCAATCAGAGTTGTCGTTTGGCCGCAGTGATCAGAAACACATTTCCGGTGTCACAAAACACCAAAAACGGCATGAGACTGTCGAATTCAGAGAAAACGTGCTCCGAATGACCTGAAACCACACAAAATTATTAGGAATATTATTCTTGACGTGTAGGAGGAGACAACGCACCCATCGGACGTGCGGTGCATGTGGTACAGCCGAGTGCGTCGTTTTTAGCAGCTTCGCGCGCGCTAAAACGACGCGTGCGGGGGGGGGGTCAAAACCACCCGAACGAACTCGGGATGCCATGAAACCGTACGACAACACCCGTTGTGTGATTTTTGAAATGGTCGGGCATACGGCACGTCAATCGGAGGTGTCGTTTGACTGCGGTGACCGGAAACGTGTTTCCTGTGTCATAAAGCACCAAAAATGACGTGAGACGGTCGAATTCGGAGCAAACGTGCTCCGAATGACCTAAAATGATAGCATTTCTTAAATTGGGGGTTTTAAATTATTATAGAACCATGATTTGATGTCAGATTTAATTCTGTTATATGTATATAATAACTGAATAATTATGTTCAATTTACGTTTGTTTTGTTTTTTTGTCTTATTGTAGGTTTTGAAGCAGAAGATTGAAATAGATGGACCTGCTCGGATCGTTGAAGCACATTTATCGTTTATGATGATTTTTATGTTTATGCTGTTGGAAATTGTTTTCCATGTTTTATAACTGTTACCTTGTTATATCTCTGATTTTGCACCGTGAAGAAAAAAAACACAATTCGTCCATTTCATTAAAAAAATGAAAAATATTTTATTTAATATTATATATATAAATATTTTCATTAATATAAATATATATATTTTTTATTTAATAAATAAATATATATATTTTTTTCGGTATGAATTTTTTTTTTTAAAAAAAATTTCCCCAGTTTAGCGACCGCCAAAGGCAGTCGCTATAGACTGGCTGTCGGGCAGCGTTAGCGACCGCCAGGGGCGGTCACTATAGGCTTCTGTCCGGGCAGTAGTAGTGACCGCTAAAAGCGGTTGCTAATGGTCCCCGCCTGGCAGCCTATAGCGACCGCCAAGCGGTCGCTTATGGCCGACATTTTGGCCACCTATAGTGACCGCCAATGGCGGTCGCTAATGCCCTTTTTTTAGTAGTGGTCATAAAATAATTTTTTCAATTTTAAATAAATAAGGGTTGAATATTGAAAAAAATGTATGAAATGTTTCAATACAAATGTCTCACTAAAAATATCCCATCCCCTCACTTAAAATGTTGTTTGTGCCCAATAATAGAATAACATAATTCCTCTTTAAATTTTTTTATTTTTTATCTCATTTTTTTTTAGGATTCAACTCACACAACATAATGGATATTTTGATAGGTGAAAACCAGATCCCAAAACCCATGAAATACAAATAATAAAATATCCCAATAAAATTAATATAATAATATCATACTTAATAGAATATTTTTTAATTTAGGATATATAGAAAACTCTTTATATCCAAGAGTAGTGAGTCATCACTTTTATAAGTATCCTTACAGATGAGGGTTACTGCCTAATGACCAAAAATGTAATAATTGTTGGAACCAAGAAAAGTACAAATTTCCACATCAAAATAAATATAATACATGTGAATAATATGAAATAAAACACAAAATAATTACTAGATACTTTTGATACTTTTTTATAAAATGTCTCACTACCAATCAAATAACCCTCTCTATAAATAAATATCTCCACGAAACAAAAATTGAAAATCATAATGAAAATATAAAATAAATAGGTTAGGAAGGGTATTGGTAGTGTTATCATCTAGAAAAGGATTATTCATGGACTCTATGAGAAACATGATAGAGAAAATTTACAACGGGCTCAGGGGGTCAAATGTGCAAAATAAACCAAACAAATGCCTCTGTCATTTTAGTGAAACTTATAAAATCATGATCACTTGAACATGAAAACATGTAATGTTTTAGAAGAAATTAAAATGAAGATATTCCCTAAAGAAAAAGATTAATTTGAGATAATGTAAAAATGGGTCAGAATCCTCATGGGAATGGAAATAAAATATTAGACAGCACATATATGAATGAGTTAAAACACGCGTCATAAAAATATACAAGTTTTTGAAGAATTTTTTCTAAATAATAGAAGATATTACCAGTAATATAAGTCATGATATTAGTGGTAAAATCATTCCAAATAGGATTCATATTCTTAGATAGGCTACAGAAATAACTAGTATTCCTATGATGATGTTACTATAAAAATGATGTTGTTTTCATATGGGATCAATAACGAAAAGAGTGTTAGTTTCTGTAGTTTTTTTAGTTATTTTACATGGCATATTTGAAGGAATAAAATATGAAAAAAATAGTTACCTATGTAAGTGTACATAGACATTGAATGGTTATATGTGCCCAATGAATCTCTATAAATGATGTAGCTATAAAATATTTTCATTGACAGCACATACCCACATCATATCAAATATATAACACCAAAATCAAATTAACATGTGGATAGTAAAAACATATATGATGTACTCAACTCCACTACAGTTAAACAAGATAAAATATTTTTGAAAATTCAGGGAATTTATTAATTAAAAACTAAATAAATTAAAACTAAATAATGTGAAAGGAAAACAAACTACTTATTGGTTAACACACATTGAGCACCAATTTTAATTTTTCTTTAGTCAGACATTTATGGCACTCAACTAGGATCAAACAAGAACATAAACCATGTATTTTCAACATTATCAGTTGGAGTGTTGAATATACCAATTGAGAAAACACTTATCTTCCAAGAATCACAACACATCAACCGAAACATATCATAAAAAATCATAATTATGATGAAAAGTAAATAACACATAAGGGAATAAATAAACCTCATCTGAAGAAACCCTCACTAAATAATTGATGTTTTTTCAAAGTTCCTTACTATAAAAATCATGAAAATTAAATTTTTGAATTTTCATTGGAGAATAAATGAATTTAACAAACTCTTTCTATGGTCATCTTATATGCATAATAGACTTGAAAGTAGAATTTTGGATGATGATATATCACAATTAATTTTCATCACAAACTACTAGAACAAGGAAATCCAATAGTTTCATAATCAATTCAACATATATTATTTTATTGATTGTACCATGTTGCAGATTATTAATAGAATCTATAGGTATTATAAGTGAATATTTTTTTAACCTTGATGATTAGAGAAAGTGGGGAGGGATCAATTGGAGAAGTATAATCCATTATATCAAAATTGAAATATATTCCAATAGTTTCTTCTATACATCCCTCATCATATTTATTTATTGAAACATGTGTCACTGTGTGCTTAGGATCCTCCAAGAAATCACATTCTTCCATTATTTCTAAAAGCTTGTGATTGTTCTTAACCACCACAACCGACTGATTGTCTGACTTTGTAAATGATTCAAATGTATCCATTTAAATAAATTATACATGCAAATATTTTCAGAAAGAGGTGATATAATGTATTTTGAATTTATTTTCTCTTACATGGGGTAGCCAATGGATTCTTAGTTCAATTTTGACTCAATATTAGTAATAATTTGTCCCAATTAAATTTCATATTCATCCTCAAAAGTTATAATATCTTATACATTGAATAAATCTTTTATAAATTTGGGATGAATGGGTTGCGAACACATATAATTATTTCAAGAAATCACATTTTATGAGGGACCACTGCATTCAACATAGTGTAAGATTGATCTCTCATATTCTTGAAATGTGATTATATTGGATGAATAAAATTGTGATGGACATGAGTCATCAATGATATTATATGAAGGAGGATCGATAAAATTAATCTCATTATCAGATCTATGGAGTTGATATTCTTAAAATTTAACCACCATTATACTTTCTTAAAAATAATTATTTTTAATTGGATCATTGAGTGGTAGTGAGGTGGTGAGGTGGTTAGATATACATGATGATTCCCTGTATTTTATAAATTCTTCAATTCATTATCTATATTTTTTTAAGGAATACAAATTCTTGTTTTGTTCATTATAAAGATCAAACCCCATATTTTTTCAGTGATGGAAGAAATAAACATACTCCCAATTATTAAATAATTTGTTTCACATGAATTATCAAGATATAAATTTACAGGAACATTTTTAATTTGAAAAGGATTAAAATACATAAAATTACATGTATGACAACATGGTGGGTCAATCTAAAATGGATTATGAAAAGGAATTGAGAAGAAATCATTATAATAAATAAGATTACCTAGATATCTCATGTGAAGTGAATAATTATTCATTTTTCTATGAGATTTTTGTGAGTAGGGTAAGTGTTGATAATATCTTTATAGTGTTGAACATTCCATATAGATCTTATGGTTTTCGTTAATGTCCCTACAAAAAATACCAAATTAGTAAACTGATGTTTTGTGTTTTTTTATTTTGAAATTAAATCAAGCTCTATGAGGATAACCTAATTCTATTATTCTCACCTGAAATGGCACAAATAATATTGTATGAATGTTTTAGTTTATCCAATTTTAAATTTTATTAACCTATTAACTACTATAAAAGCGGTGAGTAGGGTCTAAACATAGAGAGAATGTGTGTATAAAGTAATCATATCCTCTTTGTAGAATGTTTAGTATGATTATTTTAAAATCTTATTAATATTTAAAAATTATAAAAACAAAATAATGATTAAAAAATTAACTCAAACTATCTAAGTGAACTAAATTTATTTATTGAAAAACATGTAGACATGGAAGTGTGAGAGTTTTGTTGATCATTCAGTTGCATGAAATGAAAATTATTCAATTATCACATCAGAATATTTATTCATTAAATTATCATCGATTATATATATAATCAAAATACTATAAACTCTCATTCTTTGATTTTATATAGTGTCTTATTATTCATATAAATCATCAACCATTTCGTTCTTTGATTTTATGATTAATTTTTTTTCACATTAGCATCGAATCAATTCGTGAAATGCAACAACCTATTTCCCACAATGTCTATGTATATATTTGTGCTGGGTTCACTCACATGATATCAATTATTAGGTATCACTCATGAATGTTTTAAGGGTAATGGAACTCAATATATTATTTTTTTCAATTAATATAAAATTTTATATTGAATTAATTTCTGTGAAATTTATCATTTTTTCACGCATATGATCGACATCCAACAAAAATATTCTTTGAAGATATCCCACCCATGATTACTTATTAGATATCACATGAATAGGCACCAAATCATGTGTTTTGACTCTAAATTACAATTAATTATAATAAATATATAATTAAATAAATAAAATTCCAATAAAAATGAATTAATTTTAAATAAAATATGAAAACAAATTAAAGGCATAAAATTTCCATCAATTGTATCACAATGCCGACAGCAAGAATATTATCCTAACATCATGAAAATACGACACATAAAATAATAAACAAACAATTTCATTGTGTTATTGTCAAAAATAATATCACTGCAAGCTACCATACTAGATCTACTAATATTAATCATGTATCATTGATCGTCAAGATTCACAAAGAACCATCTACATGTGATGATTTCTCCCAAGAACCATCATTACACACCCACCCTAAACAAATGGATGATACATTGATGTGACATATTAGTTGTTATGATGATGGAAGTCATCACCAAGTTGTGGTTTGTAAAGGGTGTAGAGAGGAGGGTTATGGGGGTGTTGGTGATTAGAGGATAAGGTGTAGGATGAGTCTTGTGGTGAGGGTAGAGGCCGATGGCAATGTGGCTAGTCTAGTGTTTCAGTAGAGAGGACCGGTGGCTAGGGTTTCATCCTACAAAGAGCCTTCCGGGGTTTTTGTACGGAGGAGAGGAACCATCATATTGCGGGTAAATGTCCTGATAGAGAAAGTGGATTGTCGAAGATGAGGGTGAGACTGATGGATACGTATAATGTGATATATTTCCAAGTGGGAGGTTCTCTGGTGAGTGGGGTCTGCTGTGGATGAGTTTGGTGTGCTACTGGAGGTGCCTGGTGGTCTGCTCAATTGGTTGCAGGTAGAGTTTACAATGAGGATGAAGAGGAGAGGGGAGGTTAGTGTTTTGTGGATTGATGATGGAATTTCATGGTGGGGATTGCATGTTGAGAATATGGAGAGTTTGGGATGCAGCAACTACCCCCATGTGCCAGATGTTGCTGCAAGAGACCATCCCCCTGGTAGGGTTTCCTCCCAATAGAGACAAAGAATAAGAGGGCCTCAGTTCTATCCTTATGCGTTCACCTATGGAAAAACAAAAAAACAAATAAAATTTAATATTTAAAATTTAAAAACAAATATATTTATCTAAAATATAAATTTTCATAAAAATAATAACAAAAATTAAATAATGTTATTGATATTAACAGATAGAGAGATAGAAAAATAATTATTATATAATTACATATATATATATATATAAACATATTTAACTAGATATAATATGATAATAAAAAAAATAAAATGGGTAGTTATAAAATATTATAACAATATAATAATTAAATGTTAATCTAATTAAAAATTAAGAAAACTAAAATATTAATACTATTGTAAATTCAATATTGTTAACTAATACATGTAAATAAAATTTACAATTTTTATAAGAAAATAATATTAAATAAAATATCAACATTAATTAATAATTGACTAAAAATTTAGAAAATAATAAAAATACTATAATACTATGGAAATATCCTAATAATATTAAGAATGGTTAAAATATTTTGTGAATAACCTGACCCGGATTCCAACTTAAATCAGTACCCAAACCGAGCCACCATTTACCGAAAAGGTATTCATGATTCTCATGGGATAGTGTCTAGTACCCAAGACTCAAAAAACATAGGGTATGATTTCTCCCATCCTAATTTAGACCAAATGACATATTTACACATGTAAGGAATGAAACAATAGAAAAAATATGAATATATATGCCATAACAAAAAGAGAACAACAGAAGAGATGAAACTAAAAAGGTTGAAAAGCAATCTCCAAGAGACTAGTCCAAATGAAATGGATGACAAAGCTTAAATAGATACTAAAATAGTTTACATATGATATCATGTATAAATGTGGACTATCTCACCATCCAGCTACACAAACACAGTAGATATAAACCCTTTCCACCTCACTAAGATGCATTCCCTTTCCATACATCAAAATACATACCTTGGTCTAACCACCACCCAAGGGGTACAGAGGGTTTGAGATAATATGCTTAGTAGGATCCCACCCAGGTGTTGCATATCAATTCTATAAAAAAATATCAAAAAATTCACAACATTAAATAAAATATCGCATGATATATTGTTTAATAGTTTTATATCAAATGCATGGAAATGAAATTTAACTTCTCCCATTTTTTTAACATTTATAATTAAAGAAGGAAATCCAGTTTAAAATCATTTCTTATGCATATATCAAAATAGACACATCATGTCAAACTAAATCATTCATCACTTATTATATCAAATACATGGATGAATAATCAATTTATTACAAACCAAAAGCATCCCAGATCAACCATGAAGCACATGTAACAGCACGCTCAGGATCACACTATGTCAGGACAGTAGGACACTCATACCTAAACTTATAAAAGCATGTTCACATCATCCCTCTAGATATATAAAAAGAGACTGAATAGTAAAGTAGTACAATAGAAATAGAACACCCCCAACATGTCTAATAAGTTCCTAGAACAATAGGCCTATAAAGTAGAGAAAATCCCCATTAGAACCCCCCCCCCTGATAGTGGATGAGACTAATTACTATACCTTCAATTAAAGTACACATGGCTTCCCATGTGCTCTATTTTCCAAACCATTACATCAACCCATTTAATCATATTTTTCATTGGAAAAAATTTCATAATACCATTTCAAAATTAATTGAAACCCCTTTAATTTATCAAAACTAGGGAAAAGAAAAATTATATAAAAAACCCATTTCCAAACACACAAATAAAATTAGTCAATAATTATATTTAATTTAATAAAACAATTTATCAAAAACTGAAATCATTAATTTCACCAACACTACCCAGATATCGGACCACCTACCTTAAAACATGGGGTGTGCATGCCCATAATAGTACTCACCAATAAGAAGAACAAAAAAATGACAACAGAGGAACTATAATAAATCTACAAATCTTATGATTGATTCAGCTTAATAAAAGATTTGTAAAATAGAAAAGATCACAACATACTTCAATAATTCCCACCCTCTAAAAATAACCAATAAGGAATTGACCCTATGAATAGGATCGTACTATAGATATAGAATGGAATCAAGAGAATTAAAAACAAAAATCAATGGATAGTTTGACACAGTAAAATAACATTACCGAAATCAAAGGAAGGGAGTAAAAATAAAGCATTACTCACCTATTGGGATACCATATACAACCATATTGATAAAATTCCAAAATATTTGATCTATAAGGGTTGGAGGTTCCAAAAATAACTGTAGAGTTCCTCTAGGTAAAGATGGAAGAGGGATACAAATTAATGAAATAAGATTTAGCCGATGTAGTGCTATAAAATCCTTGTCTTCTACATTTACACAAAATGTAATCACTTTACATGTTGCATAATCCACAGGAATCATATTTGCAAAAAATAAATTCATTTTTCTATTAAAATCCCATCATTTAAAATTACATGGTGTGTAACCTGTGCATAGTGGTTAATCGTTCACTCTATGTTCTTATCTCACGACTTGGATCTAGGGGGAATTACAAACCATGTACTCTTTATATTCTTTGTAAATTTCCTATAGGGATTGAAATTTCAAGAATCATAAATGAAAACCCAACCCACCTCGGGAGTTCTCCAAATTTGGGAAAAACATCACCAAGACATTACTTGTTTATAACTAGACTCCATTAATTCAAACAAACATACATCCCCAAACATTAGGTAATTTTTATTAGAAAATGTTCTCCATTCTTGGGAGTCCATGTCACACCCAACTAAAGAGACAAATGGGTAAATAGAAGGGGAAATACCTAAATGAGGGTAACAAGATGTTATAAACTCCCAACCATAAGACTTTATATCTTTCAGAACCTATGTAGAAGATGTAATTATGGTAAATAGGTGAGGCTACTACTCCCTCATCAATAACTCATTATCCCAAGCCTCATTATAATCTTATCCATGTGTCCACAATACCCTGACCAAAAAAATAAACATCCCGCACAAGACATTCAATTGAGGGCCAATGACTTCTACTGGTTTCTTCACAACAGAAACATCTTGATCTAACTCAATATCTTCCTATTTCATAACATTTGAGGGATCGATATGTTATTTCCTAAGTAATGATATATGGAAAAAATCATGAATACCTATCAACTAAACAAGAAATGCTAACTAATATGAAACCTAGACATGCTACTCTCTGTCCTAAAATATTCCAACATATACAAAAACCAACATTCTATATTTTCTAAGACGATGGTGACCCAATTGAGGAGAAAACATCAAGGAATCCCAATAAACTATATAAAACTCAAAAGGAAGACATCATTGGTCCACATAAAAATTTGGTTGACTCTATATTTTAACCATACACTCACACATATCAAGAATATTTGTGGATCTCTCTATAACCAAACTCGGTCCCACCAAATAATCTTTTCCCACATCTTCCCAACAAAGAGGTGACCTATGAGGCAGGCCATATAGATCCTCAAAATCTACCATTCTGATCAATAACTGATACCTTTTTTATAATAAAACTCAATAAGACCTATATTCCAATCCCATGATCCTCCAAAATCCATGAAATGGACATGAAGAATATCCTCCATGTTATATGTAGCATGTTATGTCTGACTGCCAATATATGGATGATAAGTTATACTCAATCTGCCCTGAGTCCTTATCACCTAATGGATACTCTTATAGAACCTAAATTTAAACTATGGATCCCTGTCTAAAATAACGGTTAAAGGAACCCTTTGTAATCATACAATATCATTCACATACATCTTAGATAAATATTCAACTTTAGTGGTTTCCCTGATTGAAAAGAAATGAGATGAAGTTTTCAACTGATTACTTAGCACATTGTTAGAATTATTCCCTTGGATAGTCTATTGTAATCTGACTACAATTACCATGGATACCTCATTCTATTTCCTAACCAAAATAGGAAGAGGCTAAAGTAAACTAGAAATCTTCAGAGGCTTTTCCCATATCTGTTGGTATGTGTAACAAATTTATATATAATAAGCAATATCATGCTTCATACCCAACCACCATAATCATCATCTTATATCATAATATATCTTCAATATTCCTAGATGAATGACCCAAAAAGAACAATAAAAATATAGAAATACAAATCTACTCACATATGTTGGGATAAAATAATATTACCCAAAACTACGAATACTATCTAAAGAGAGAGACCAACAAAAAATAGCATCCCCATCATATAGGGTATCTCAAATTCTTCTAAACTCATCATCCTTCTACTGACCTATAGAATACACTATAGTTGAGATAATTATAATTTAATATTAGCGAATACGATACCTAAAACATCCTCCTAAGCATCCACATGCAATTGAGAAAAATATCAATAAGGTTTCACTCTTCATTCAATTTTTGAATAACATGCGATTTCACTTTTCTTCTAAGAGTGTATACGAGAACATTCCCATTCCCCATGGTGTAGATATTATCGAAATCAAACATCTTAATGTATTCCACCGATCCTCATTTTTTTGAAATTCAAGTCTTCTTAATAAAATATATATCTAAAACAATTATGCTTAGAAAATACAATAAACCATTCCCCAAAAAATAGTTCTTCCAACACTTTAGTACATAAATAACTCTTGAAAGATGAAAATCATGATTGGGGTAATTCTTTCCATGAGTAAAAATATAATTATTTCTAATATACCATATCAACATACTGTATAATAACACAACCCAAACTCGTTGTAGAAGCATCAATGAAAACCACATTCCCCTAATCGAGCTCAAATAAGATCAGAATAAGAGATTATGTAAGAATTAATTTTAGATTCACGGAAGAAGACTGACTTGTTTCATCCCATGTTAATTAAACCACTTTATTAGAAAGGGATGTATGTGGTAAAACAAACTTTGATAAATCCTTAATGAACCATCAGTAGTATCTAGAAAGAAAAAGGAATATCTGAATTTCAAATACATTACATAGCTCTTCCCATGAGAAGACAATCGTTCACATCTCAATATTAGAGGATAATCCATGCTCATAAATCATGTTCTCTAATAACATAACTTCATATATCCAAAAAATCCATTTCAAAATATTTCCATACAAATTGTGACTCCTTGAAATTTCTAAAACCAAAAAAAAAAAGCTTCTCATGCTCATCCTCAGATATCAAATAAACCAAAATGTAATCCATGAAAACTACCAAAAAAATTTTGAGATGCTAAGGTAATATCCATTTCATCAAATCCATAAAAGCAATAGGATACCTAGTTAAGAAAAATGGAAGCACAAGATATTATAAATGGCTATACCTTCCCATGAAAGCCGTCTTCGATATATGAGACTCCCATACTCCAAGATGATGATAACCTGACTAACAATTAATCTTCAAAAACCACTTCCCCCTCCCCTTTAACTAATCAATATGATCATCCACATGAGGTAAAGGATATATTTTTATAACTATTACATGATTCATTTTTTTATTGTCTACACACAATCTAAGTGAACCATATTCCATCTTGGAAAATATCACTAGTGATGTGATTGGACCCAAGTGGATAGTTAATTCCCAATGGGACAAATAACAATAACAAAAATTATAAAATGTCAAACTATGATACTCAATTAATTGAAATTTAGTGTTACAAAATTTCAAGTTCAAACTGATAAAGATGGGGATTTTGATTATTTAGATTTTTATACTATTTTATTTTAAATAAAAAGAATAAATAATGAAAGATAATATTGATTACATTAATTTCAATAAAGAATAATATAGAAAATGATGGTTAATTATTATTTTTTTAATTAAATTTCAAATCATGCCATGGTTTTATAGTTTTAGGGTTTATATGTAATTGTATTTTATAAAACAAATTGATTAATCCATTTTGGTGTCCGTGTTGAGATGTGGAAGATCTAGTGGTCATGGTTTCTCCCCCTCGATGAAGAAATCCCTTATTCTCTTACTCTAGTAATTCAGGGTCTCACTAAATCATGTTTGTCTCAAAACCAATTTTAAACCTGGGTAATCAGATTGTGAAAATGGGCATCCCTTGATTCTGGGTAACAAGTTGTGCAATTTATAATGTTTCTTTTAGATTAAAATACCAATGGTCTTGAAAAAAGATAAATAAAGGGATTATAAATTAATTCAATAAACTGTGGAAAAACAAATACATGAATTAATAAAAAAGAATAAATGCAATGGTACATTCCCCCTTCGGCTATATAACTCTAGAATAAGGTGGGATTACCCCCTCATCCTAGTGATGCGACAATAAGTGGGAATGATTAATGAAAAGTGATTAATAATGAAAAACCGGAAAAGGAATTGGTGAGGACCATGAACAGCCCAGCTTCTCATTCCAAGATTTGGTCTCTATGATATCCCTAATAGTAGAATCTTGTCCATCTATTTATAAACTTTATTTGGGATCATGCTATAATAAATGGTGTTATGTATGGGTCATAATGTGTTCATAGGTGGGTCCTAGGAATTAAAATTTGTCAAAACACTAAAATAAGTCGAATCTTATCATTTTTCTCCCATCTTGACCTTGACAGATCATGCAATGATTACACAATGTGTAAATATTGCATGACATATACCAAATTGATGACATGAAAGAATCTAGTTCGTCCTCAAATTTTTCATAGAGTAACACATGTCATCTTCATTATAGGTATATTTATTCCACTTCAGGAATTGTATTACTTTCACTACTTTCACTAGTTGATGATTTGTATTTATTATATGATGTGTAAAGTAAATTATATTCTCTATAATCCATTTATAACCTTGGTTCTTCAGTTCTATTCCATGGAAGTTCTCTATGATCATATCTCCTTGTTAAAATCATTATTTTGAGTTTAAATGACGATTTTTTCTACTTCTTTTATTCATCCCCCATAAATTATAGTATCATAAAAATGAATAAAATAGCATGTGAACAAGCTATAATGAACAATAAAAACTATTAGAATAGATGAATTTTATTATTAAAAAATATAAAAATTTAATGCACTTATCAGCCACACCCCACACAAACACTTGAATTCATACTTATATTAAAGGATAAAATCATAACATACTACAATGGATGCTTAATGTACCATGATTTAGACTCAATTGCAAGAAAACAATTATCAAAAAGAAAGTTAAATTTTTGAGTATTATACCTAGAAAATTTATCAATGCCTTATTTTTAAAATAATTTTAATCAAAAAATGTTTTTTAAATTTCTTTTTTGAAATATCAAAGCCATTTTCATTCATACAGATTGATTTTTAAATTCATTATTAATATTCTTACCCATTGTAATTTACCACACATGAATTTTTTCATTATTAATCACGGTATGAATGAATATATCAATACACATACCTCAAGATAATTTCACTTACTATTGGATTGCAAGGAATCTACTTTCTCCAGCAAATAATGAGAAAATTAAAAATAATCATGCGGGCTTAACAATTTAGAATAAAATGACTATGAGGCTTCGGGAAAGTAAGTAAATGATGTAAATCTGGTAAGTCTCAAAACAAAAGATTTTCTCTAAAGTACATTGCATGATAATCAAAAACATATCAATGAATATCACTTCTTCCCCCAGTATCTCTTAATATGATATAATGATATAAAATGAAATAAATGAAACACCATATTTTATTATTAAATTTTTTCCATTTATTTGTTGAATGTTGTGGTGTGAAAAACTCACATCCACCACTCAACAAAAAATAATCTCCCCCAAGAAACTATTTTTAATAGTAATAACAAGATCACCAGTCAAATAAATTTTATTTTTTAATTTCTCTAGACACAATCCATTTTTTAATTTTTTTATATTTTTTTGAAGAGGATGTGCAAAAAATAAAATGCATTTTTCCTCCCTAAAATTTCTGAAATTTACCCCACAGATATTCATTTCAAAATGTGTGTTCTATTAATTAGTATTCCTATTCCCCACTCTTATTTTTTATAATCATGCAAAATATTTAGAGAAGGTCATGAAAGGAAAAGATGGTCTTGTAACATGGATATTCCCTAGAATGTTTTTTCCTTTCTTATAAGATCTTTAAAATATATTATTCTAAGGTGGATCTCAGGATAAGGGCTACAACAATATTCCTCAATCATATTAAAAGTGATATTGTTTAGTCATGTTATTGATCAGATGAAAAGAAAGTTATAGAAGAGAACCCGCTTCAGTTTCATAAGAAAATTACTATTGAATTAATAGGAAATATTTGGTTCATGGGATTTCTCAAGAATAAAAAAATGTGTTGAACGAAAACTAATGTAAATCATATAAATAAATATATAAATCCATGAAAATGTCCGAAATTCAAATCATGACCAAATATCAAAAAAAAATTAACAAAATCAATATGATCCCATAAATTAGTATTTTACAAATTCCAATTTACAATCTTATACCTAATAATTATTTTCCCCATTATTTTCATTCAAATTTTTTAACAATAAAATTTCAAAATCATGGCATACTAATTATCCTAGGAATGTTGTGTCTCCTATTTCAGTTGAGGGTAGAAAGAATCAAGTATGGGGTATGCAATTGGTAGTTAAAGTATTAAACATAATAAATATGGTGAGTATAGTAGAAAATTATAGAACTCATATTCTTACCCCTGATGTGAATTTTTTTTCAAAGTCAACTGTATAGGTTCCTCCTTCAATGAATTATAAATATTTATAGATTTCATGATGTGTAATTATCCTGCATCTTCTTCCTGTACTTTTTATTACTTTTTGTCAGCCTTGTTCTTGATCGTCCAATGAGAAATAAAAATACACAAGTGAAAGTACATTCCATAATAAATGAATTTTTAAATATCTTGTGTGATGGAAATAATGGTTAAAGAAATAGAAAATAAATAGAGATCATCAAAAAAACTAATGTTTCCTCCTAAAATATCCCCTTTTTTAACATCCATTTAGTTCGACCATACCTGGGCTAGATTATTAGAGTGTGGTGTAGATATAATCATTATATGTTCTCCAAATTATGTGGTTAAAATACACACATCTTGGATTTTTTTATTCTCCTTGAATTTGATGGGAACTTAGAGGTGATGAGAAGAGTCTAAATAGAATGATGACAAAAAAAAGATATCAGAATTTGCCCAAACATAATAAAAATAATTTTGTTAAATACTGGTTGCATGTGTTGGACTTCTTTTATGGTTGACTTTTTTCCTCTTGATCCTAAAATTTAACTATTGTTTCTACTTCCTTTTTCCCTCTACTTATTCATCATTGGTTGTACCTGATTCTTCCTCTTCTTATTCTTTCATTGTTTGAGACCCTAATTTTGTGAGGAAGATTTCCAGAATCTCAGTAGTTGATGTCTCTTTTCCTTGATTTTTTTCTTCTTATTATTAATATTTTTTTATGAATTATTCTTAATCCTAATAAATATATACAGAAATTTCACCCTCTTTATCATCTTCTAAACCTAAAAATTTCATGGAATCGTGGTTAATGTAAATTTCATCTTTACAGGTTGTTCAAACCTATACTCTTTGGTCCAGGATTTTTTTTGAAATTCCTCATTGAATTAACGATCAATGATATATGTTATTGTTCATTCAAATCTTGGTTACAGTTGTGGAAACTTATTGGATTGATTTTTCTTCACTCTAATTTCTTTTATTAGCTATTCCTTATCTTCTAGTAAGAAGAATAAAATATCATTGGTATTCATTATAACCAAAGAAATTCCATTACAACCAAAAATACCTAGTGTGGAAAAAATATGAATTTAAATATTGAAAAAAATTAAATTAAAAATTAAAAACATAAAAAATATATCCCCAACAATAGTTTTCATTTTGATATTAACAAAGGGAATTGTTAATTCCTTGTGGGTCTAATCAAAATAAGAAATTTATAAAAAACAAAAACTATAATAAAATTCAGTATTAAGAATGTTCATGTTTAAACCAATATAGATGGTGAATTAGGTTATTTAGTTTTTCAAATGATTTTATTATAATTGAAACAAGGAAAAATTGAATAATTAGATTGCTTTGGTTAATTTGATGAATGTGTAATGAAGATAAAGTAGAATGAATGATTGGTTTGAAATTAGATTTTAAATCACTCTAGGGTTTTATATTTTTTGGGTTTATGTGAAATTAAATTTAATAAAACAAATTGATTATTCCATGTTTGGTGTTGAATTCGATATGTTAGAGGCCCAATTGTCATGGTATCGACTCTATGACATAGAAATCCCATATTTCCCTTGGTCTAAAAATTTATTTTTTTCTTGAATCGAGTTTGTATCATTATCATATTTAAACCTAGATGCTATGAATGTGATAGTGGTTGTAACACCCCAGGTAAATAAAGAATATGACATTTTCATATTTATCCATATTTGTGAATAAAATATTGATATGACTTTAAAGGGGACTCTATGCTCGATGGCGTACCCAACACGCAACAACGAGTTTCTTGGGAATCTTACGTTGCACTCTAATGATAAAATAATATTATTTTAAATGGTAGTTAACATGTAGTCGTTGTAATGGCAGGAATGGATAGAAATAACTAAAATATGATTATATATGTTTTTAAATGTTTTTACATTTATACAATAAAAGATAAAGGCTTAAAATACGGAATGAATTCAATTTTAGGCATATATGCCCTAGTTTTCCCTAAAGGTTCATTTGTCGCCTTTTGATGACGAACCATCATTAAATATAGTTTTCATCACTCTTATACATTATTTTGGACCAAATAAAACTCTTATTAAGAATCGGGACATCAAATTTTACTTTCTGTAAATTTTTGGTATTTTTCCGATAAAGATCATTTTTTAATGAATAGTGTAAAATGTTGTGTTTTAATTCAAAACCTCTTTTTAATATAATTTATTTATATGATTAGATTATATTTTGAATGGGTTTTAAAGTGAAATTAGAAAATATTTTTACCATTAAATCCAATAGTGGTCGTTGGAATCAATTTCACTTTGAAATCAGACTTAAACTAGTGTCAATCTTTTGATACTTATTGTTTCATAAAACACGCTATTTGTCATGACAGCGGGAATTAATTATTAAATTAATTAATGTGACTTATATGTTTTGAATTTTGTAAAACGGACTTCATTTTTGAATTCAGAATATCAAATATAGCTTAGGGTGAATTTTTGGGATTTTTCTGAAAAACTTCAATTTTTGATGAATAGTGAAACCACTAAGTGGTACTTATAAAAACTGATTTTCCGTTTAAATGAAATTTTGCCATCATTGTGTTTTGATTTTCAAAAATCCGACATACATGGTTGTCATTAAGAAGTAAAATGTGGTTCAATGAGATTAAAATAATTTTTTGGTGAATAGTAACTTATTAAGTTTTTAATCGCGATTAGTGGTAATTAGTGTAGTTTAAGGTAAAAATAATGCTTTAATGGAATAAGATGAGCTTGACACATGTCCTAACCTAATTGGTTTTGTCATTGACGACCAAGACAAGCCATGGGTCAACTTGGGGACCCCATGGATCCACTTTGGTTGGGAAATGACATAAATAACATTTTATTTAATGTAAAAGTAAAATTGACACAAACATGATATGTTTTACTAAAACAATTTTTAAGTGGGGTTATACAAGTCATCTTTTTTATGATAAATATTAATTGGAAAGCTAAAAATCTTTCCTACATCATAGTATTTTTTTTATAATTTTTAGACATTAGATAAATTAAATTATTTATGACATAATAATGATACAGCGATGACATCATTATTTGACGATTTAAATAAAATGGAAAGATAATGTAAACTCTATGAACTACACATGTCCAAAACTTATTGGATGAGTGTATTTAGAAGCCTTATCACCTTATCCACGAATTATATCAATGTGGGACCTTTTCAAACCGAAACACATTTTCAAATAAAGTAATATTTCTTTACTTTCCAAAAGTGCCCCTCCCCTCCTCTTATAAAAGGCCCCCACCTCTACCTCATTTCACACACTCCTCAAGCCTTTGGCTCAGCCAACCCCTGACCATTTACTCTCTCCACATCCCTCTACTCATCCTAGAGGATTCCCTTTGGGCAGAATCCTTTCAAAGAAAGCCTTTAGGCTCAAATCAAAAGGAGTTACACTTTTAAAGGTAATTCATTCTCTCATGTTCATTTGTTTTATTTTGCTTCTCCAACCCCCTAAACTATTTTTATTTATTTATTTTGTAACAACACCAGTATCTTCAATATACTAGGATGTTGTTATAATATTTATTCGAGCTACACTCTCACACAACTACATCAAATGGTTAAAGAACATACGGTTTCCGTGGATGGCGAAATTATGCCTCCCGAAACGATGATTGTTCAATACTCATCTAACACCTTAAAAGGTGGCCATTATGATGTCACTATTTTTATATATGATATATAATATGTTTATGTTTTCCTTAAGCTTCTGTTTTTTTCATTTTGGGCATACCTTTATGGTTTCCATTATGGGTAAACGCGATATCTTCATTTAAGGAAGTGCGGACTACCGCTCCCTCAAAGTGATTTGATTCGTTAAATACCATATGTGGGACGTATAAAGGATGGAACTATGATATTATATATGATATTATACTGGAATTATAATATACCTTTATATCATTATTATTCCATTCTATAAAATACGAAATAGAAATGAAAGTAGCGTTCATGCGTATGTACGACTTACCGTCTCCATGAACGGTGCATTTCATTTCTTACCTCTAAATGATTATGTAATGTTATAAATGCATGCATGTACTGTATATATATGACATATATTATATCTAAATCATGAATACAATACTGGATATAATAAACATTTGGCCACACGAACAACATGTAATTGTAAGAAGTCCACTTTCGACTTAAGAACCAAATATCGACAAAACAATCATTATTAACTTAAAGATTACATAGTGTTTATAACATGTTAATAAGTGATATAAAAGGAATAATGAACTTGAAAAAGGTTCTTAAGGAAGTAGAAATTAACTCAAGTTTATTATTCAGGACGTTAAAGAACGATCGAGTCAAGTCGGACCCGAGGTAAGGGATCCTACTCCTCTCTTTCTTTTTAAGTACACACTTTTATGTCATTCCTTTTAAAGCTCATCTTTATTGTTATTGGGATGATATTTTATATTAAACTTACTGTAATTTTTGTGTTCATGTGATGAGAGACCCTATTCTCTCTCATCAATCCATTTTGGAAGTTTTGAGTGGCGCTGTTAGGCTGCCGAACTTTCATAAGAGATCTAACCTCTCTCTTTCTTTTTAAGTACTCTCCTTTATGTCACTTCTTTTAAGCTCCTCTTTGTAATGTTGGGGGATGTACTTTTATATTCCTCTTGCTTTACATTTTATTGTAATGTGATGAGATACCCTATTTGATCTCATCAATCCAAATTCAGAAGTTTTATGTGGCGCCGTTAGGCTGCCGAGTTTTCGTAAGGGATTTTTCATCTCACTTTTATTCTCATGAGATTTATGCTACATTTGCCACAAATTCCATTGAGTGGTGTATGTACTGCCCATTATTCTACTCTTTGTGTAATATACTTTCTTTTATGAGTATTTACATCAATTATCTATTGTCCTTCTTTCATGGGGTGTATGTTTTGAAAGATACCCAAGTCGGTAAGGGAACCTTTCACCCTCCTCTTTTTTAAAAGACTTCTTTTGTTGGGTCTTTTAATTTACATATTGTTATGTTGGGATATGTTCTAATATATCCTTATTGATGTAAATTTTATGTCCAAGTGATGAGATACACTTTTTATCTCTCATCAACTCATTTTTATGTGATGTCGTTTGGCTGTTAAGGGAACTTTTTAACCCAATTTCAATTTCATTGGGTTCAACATGTAGTCATTGACTATGTCATCCATTGAATATGTGTGAATGACCTTTTATTGTTTTACACATAATATCCACTTATATTGGGTGTATTTATGTTTCTCACACATATTTTTGTGATTTATTTGTCCTTAATTTAAGGATACCTTCTTTATAAGGGATTTCACCACATTTGACATTTCTATTGAGGGTTCATTGTTGTTATGAACCAATTCACTCTTATATGGTGTATATACTGTCCTTTGGAATATTATATCATGAATCCATTTATTCTCATGATATTATAAATTTCTGACTAAATGTTATTCCTCAATTATTGTATTCAAGTGTCTTTAATTTTGGTAAAACCCCTTTAACCAAAATATCTTTTTAAATGTTTTAATTATTTTTTCTTATTAATATCCATGTTTTAAAAATGGTTTTAAGGATTTATTTATATGGATATTAATGGTTTAAAATTTTAAGCTTCAAGGTGGTATGGGACAGTTTGATTCAAAAATCTCTTTATTAAATGTTTTAAATGGTTTTGAAATGGTTTTTTAATGGATTCATTATTGGAAAATCCTAAAATGTTATATTGTGATTGAAATGTGGAAATGTTATGTTTCCTTTATTCATGTTTTATGTGATACGATTATGTTATGGTTCTTGGGCATTGTTATGAAGAACGGGTGGTTCCGTGATAAACTAAGGGCGGGTGAGCCCGATATAGCTCTCCAATGCATTGGGTAACGCGAAGGAGTGAAAAGTTAAGGTTTCTCCGAAGAGATTTAGGGAATATACTGTGATGGGTATTCCAAACGTAACCAATAGGGTTACTCCCTACGTAATAATGTTATGAATTCCTCAAGTTACCTTTATGTCTTATGTTTTCGATGATTTATTCATGGGTTGATGAGGTATGTTAAAGTGCCTATGTTTTATGGGTAAATTATGATTTCATTCTTATGTATATATGAACTCATGTTTCCTTTCCATATTTTTATAACCCTTACTGAGCTTTTTATGCTCATCCCAAGTTTTTGAAATGTTTTTCACAGGTCAAGGGAAAGGTACATGATGTGATGATAGTGTCAAGGATGTGTCAAGAAAGAATCCGTGTTATATTTTAAATATGTTTCCGTTGATGGGAAGAATGAATACTGTTTTTTATGTAACCACTTTGTTTAAATGTGGAATGTAATGCAAGTTTCATGATATAATTATTTAAAACTCTAAACCTGAAAAGATCCTCAATGTGTAATCTTGTAATAACTCAAGATTAAGTAAGGTTTAAGGCTGGGGCCTTATAGTTGGTATCAAAGGTCGGTTTAGATAACTTTAGAGGTTAGGGTATTCTTTAAGCATAAGTGACAATTACCATAATGGTTAGGATTCCAGAAAGAGTCTTAGTTTTAGATAAAGTGAATGATTTAGTATATCTTATTGTCTATCTTACTCATTAGTACATGATGGTTTTGTTGATATACTCACACTGACCTTTTTTGGTCTTAGTAAATGGCAGGATCTAGCAGGCACCAAAGTAACAGTGGATGTGAAGGAAACTGTGACAGTTTTTTGAGAAAGCAACTGAATGATATGGGAGCTTCAACGAGAACTCTTTTGATTATCCTCAACCAACTATCTGGAGTCATGATTGGCCACCTAAACCTTGGGGATTTCTCTAAGGCATCATATATGCAAGAAACAAATCCCTACGGAAGTACAGGTAATAATCATAAAGGTAAGTGTGTTCAAAAACCTATGTGTCAAAGATGTGGAAAGAAACACCTAGGAAAATGTTTCAAAGGGACATAAATATGCTATAGATGTGGAAATGAAGGTCATAAAGCAAGAACCTGCCATGGAAAAAGGAAGCATCCAGTTGACTCGAGGAAAGGGAAAGAAGTTCTTTCTGAGGGATCAATTGAATGTTTTAAATGTGGTGTGCATGGTCATTATGCAAACACATGTCCTATGAAGAAGTTTCGTGAATGGGGTCACCAAGAGCGTACCAATATTCGTTTACCAATACCTAATGCCATTCCTATTGAGGATGAAGAAACTGACAATGACCAATCAAAGGTATGTACTATTTCTGACTATTGTTTTCTTATTTTGGAATCTTAGGATATGATTCATGATTTTGTTTGTAGGAAAGAGGTATTTCGGAATAAGTTGGAAAGGAATGGATAATGGATCATGAAGAATGTGGAATGAGTAAGATGTCAACATATAAGGGCTTCAAGAGTTAGAGTGAAATTCTTAAGAGTATTAAGTCTCTTTTGATGATGGGGTTACATTAGAAGACTTTTAATATTATGTGTAACCCTGATGTTAAATATAGGCAAATTTTATTCAAGTAATAGTTATCTTTTCTTTTGTGGACATAGTTATAAAGAACCATTTGGGTTTCTATGATCCTTACTTTTGAGGTAATTATGGGTTACCATATGTTATGATTGAAGTGAAAGGCATGAGATAAAATTGAGGTTAAATTATTTTATGGTTATTTTTGATGATTTTATCTCTTTTGGGGAATGTTTTAAGAATTATTTAGTTTTGGAAAAAGGACAACACGCAGACCGTGTGACAACCCGTCGCGTCGGACAAAGCTGCGGGAATCAAACCCACAACCGAAGTGCGACTAGTATTTATCGCCTACCACTGGACTACGTGAAGTCCCTGGTTAGTTTGACTGATTCTTTTTAGTTATATGATTTTATAAATTAAGAGTAAGTTGATTTTGGTTTATTTATGAAAATGATTAACCTATCATAGAGGATATGTGATTAGGTTAATTACTTTCCAATACGAGACTTTAGGAGAAACTGGTGTTGTTTGGAGATAAATGTTACGATTTAACTTGGAAGACTATGTGACTAAATTCTTCAAATATTTGGGTTTCAATATTATTTTGGTTTACTTTGAATAATTTTATGGACAAATTTATTATAGAATGGTCCTCGTTGAACTTTGGGTTTTTTTGGACAAATTTTGGAGATTAAGAATAGATTTTCTTTTTATAAGGGGTTATCCTTTTCTAGATTATCTGATCTTGTACTAACCTTTTTGGTTTTGGTTTTGGTTAAAGCCTAAATACATGGGATTTATATAGTTCTCTTTTTGGGATTAGGTGATTCTCTAGAAGTTGATTATAGTACTCTTAATGCGAACAAGTCCCCCTAAATACTCGTCTTTTGGAAAAAATATGAGTTTGATTAAGGAATCTAGTAAAAGTTGAAAGTCAACATGATAAGTGATTATGTTTCCTTATGAATAAATTCCTCAATAAAAAAGTAACTTAAAACAAAAATGTTGTCTATTAACTTTTCCTACTGGGGAACCCAACACCGTTTAACCCATCACAAGTTTGTGATTTTCTCATTGTTAACTTTCTCCTAAACATGTTTTCTATCACTCTCCATCAGAACATGACCCTATGTTTTCTCCTCCATGTCCATGTTTTCCTACATGGAGTCCTAGTATGGGTTAACTCGGGTGACCTTTTTACTTATCTTCCTTTATTTTAAAGTGGTTGTTTTACCGACTCTTGTTCCGATGTGGGACTTTCAAGGATGTTTCCAAGTGCAATTTTAAAATTGCGAGGACGAAATTCCCAAAATGGGGGAAGGATATAACACCCCAGGTAAATAAAGAATATGACATTTTCATATTTATCTATATTTGTGAATAAAATATTGATATGACTTTAAAGGGGACTCTATACTCGATGGCGTACCCAACACGCAACAACGAGTTTCTTGGGAATCTTACGTTGCACTCTAATGATAAAATAATATTATTTTAAATGGTAGTTAACATGTAGCCGTTGTAATGGCGGTAATGGATATAAATAACTAAAATATGATTATATATGTTTTTAAATGTTTTTACATTTATACAATAAAAGATAAAGGCTTAAAATACGGAAAAATTCAATTTTAGGCGTATATGCCCTAGTTTTCCCTAAAGGTTCACTTGTCGCCTTTTGATGACGAACCGTCATTAAATATAGTTTTCATCACTCTTATACATTATTTTGGACCAAATAAAACTCTTATTAAGAATCGGGACATCAAATTTTACTTTGTGTAATTTTTTGGTATTTTTCCGATAAAGATCATTTTTTAATGAATAGTGTAAAATGTTGTGTTTTAATTCAAAACCTCTTTTTAATATAATTTATTTATATGATTAGATTATATTTTTAATGGGTTTTAAAGTGAAATTAGAAAATATTTTTACCATTAAATCCAATAGTGGTCGTTGGAATCAATTTCACTTTGAAATCAGACTTAAACTAGTGTCAATCTTTTGATACTTATTGTTTCATAAAACACGCTATTTGTCATGACATCGGGAATTAATTATTAAATTAATTAATGTGACTTATATGTTTTGAATTTTGTAAAACGGACTTCATTTTTGAATTCAGAATATCAAATATAGCTTAGGGTGAATTTTTGGGATTTTTCTGAAAAACATCAATTTTTGATGAATAGTGAAACCACTAAGTGGTACTTATAAAAACTGATTTTCCGTTTAAATGAAATTTTTCCATCATTTTGTTTTGATTTTCAAAAATCCGACATACATGGTTGTCATTAAGAAGTAAAATGTGGTTCAATGAGATTAAAATAATTTTTTGGTGAATAGTAACTTATTAAGTTTTTAATCGCGATTAGTGGTAATTAGTGTAGTTTAAGGTAAAAATAATACTTTATTGGAATAAGATGAGCTTGAAACATGTCCTAACCTAATTGGTTGTGTCATGGCCGACCAAGACAATACATGGATCAACTTGGGGACCCCATGGATCCACTTTGGTTGGGAAATGACATAAATAACATTTTATTTAATGTAAAAGTAAAATTGACACAAACATGATATGTTTTACTAAAACAATTTTTAAGTGGGGTTATACAAGTCATATTTTTTATTATAAATATTCATTGGAAAGCTAAACATTTTTCCTACATCATAGTATTTTTTTATAATTTTTAGACATTAAATAAATTAAATTATTTATGACATAATAATGATGCAGCGATGACATCATTATTTGACGATTTAAATAAAATGGAAAGATAATGTAAACTCTATGAACTACACATGTCCAAAACTTATTGGATGAGTGGATTTAGAAGACTTATCACCTTATCCACGAATTATATCAATGTGGTACCTTTTGAAACCGAAAAACATTTTCAAATAAAGTAATATTTCTTTACTTTCCAAAAGTGCCCCTCCCCTCCTCTTATAAAAGGCCCCCACCTCTACCTCATTTCACACACTCCTCAATCCTTTGGATCGGCCAAACCCTGACCATTTACTCTCTCCACATCCCTCTACTCATCCTAGAGGATTCCCTTTGGGCAGAATCCTTTCAAAGAAAGCCTTTAGGCTCAAATAAAAAGGAGTTACACTTTTAAAGGTAATTCATTCTCTCATGTTCATTTGTTTTATTTTGCTTCTCCAACCCCCTAAACTCTTTTTATTTATTTCTTTTGTAACAACACAAGTATCTTAAATATACTAGGATGTTTTTATAATATTTATTCGAGCTACACTCTCACACAACTACATCAAATGGTTAAAGAACATACGGTTTCCGTGGATGGCGAAATTCTGCCTCCCGAAACGATGATTGTTCAATACTCATCTAACACCTTCAAAGGTGGCCATTATGATGTCACTGTTTTTTTATATGATATATAATATGTTTATGTTTTGCTTAAGCTTCTGTTTTTTTCATTTTGGGAATACCTTTATGGTTTCCATTATGGGTAAACGCGATATCTTCATTTAAGGAAGTGCGGACTACCGCTCCCTCAAAGTGATTTGATTTGTTAAATACCATATATGGGACGTATAAAGGATGGAACTATGATATTATATATGATATTATACTGGAATTATAATATACCTTTATATCATTATTATTCCATTCTATAAAATACGAAATAGAAATGAAAGTAGCGTTCATGCGTACGTGCGGCTTACCGTCTCCATGAACGGTGCATTTCATTTCTTACCTCTAAATGATTATGTAATGTTATAAATGCATGCATGTACTGGATATATATGACATATATTATATCTAAATCATGAATACAATACTTGATATAATAAACATTTGGCCACACGAACAACATGTAATTGTAAGAAGTCCACTTTCGACTTAAGAACCAAATATCGACAAAACAATCATTATTAACTTAATGATTACATAGTGTTTATAACATGGTAATAAGTGATATAAAAGGAATAATGAACTTGAAAAAGGTTCTTAAGGAATTAGAAATTAACTCAAGTTTATTATTCAGGACGTTAATGAACGATCGAGTCAAGTCGAACCCGAGGTAAGGGATCCTACTCCTCTCTTTCTTTTTAAGTACACACTTTTATGTCATTCCTTTTAAAGCTCATCTTTATTGTTATTGGGATGATATTTTATATTAAACTTACTGTAATTTTTGTGTTCATGTGATGAGAGACCCTATTCTATCTCATCAATCCATTTTGGAAGTTTTGAGTGGCGCTGTTAGGCTGCCGAACTTTCATAAGAGATCTAACCTCTCTCTTTCTTTTTAAGTACTCTCCTTTATGTCACTTCTTTTAAGCTCCTCTTTGTAATGTTGGGGGATGTACTTTTATATTCCTCTTTCTGTACATTTTATTTTAATGTGATGAGATACCCTATTTAATCTCATCAATCCATATTCAGAAGTTTTATGTGGCGCCGTTAGGCTGCCGAGTTTTCGTAAGGGATTTTTCATCTCACTTTTATTCCTGTGAGATTTATGCTACATTTGCCACAAATTCCATTGAGTGGTGTATGTACTTCCCATTATTCTACTCTTTGTGTAATATACTTTCTTTTATGAGTATTTACATCAATTATCTATTGTCCTTCTTTCATGGGGTGTATGTTTTGAAAGATACCCAAGTCGGTAAGGGAACCTTTCACCCTCCTCTTTTTTAAAAGACTTCTTTTGTTGGGTCTTTTAATTTACATATTGTTATGTTGGGATATGTTCTAATATATCCTTATTGATGTAAATTTTATGTCCAAGTGATGAGATACACTTTTTATCTCTCATCAACTCATTTTGATGTGATGTCGTTAGGCTGTCAAGGGAACTTTTTAACCCAATTTCGATTTCATTGGGTTCAACATGTTGTCATTGAATATGTCATCCATTGAATATGTGTGAATGACATTTTATTGTTTTACACTTAATATACACTTATATTGGGTGTATTTATGTTTGTCACACATATTTTTGTGATTGATTTGTCATTAATTTAAGGATACCTTCTTTATAAGGGATTTCACCACATTTGACATTTCCATTGAGGGTTCATTGTTGTTATGCACCAATTCACTCTTATATGGTGTATATACTGTCCTTTGGAGTATTATATCATGAATCCATTCATTATCATGATATAATAAAGTTATGACTAAATGTTATTCCTCAATTATTGTATTCAAGTGTCTTTAATTTTGGTAAAACCCCTTTAACCAAAATATCTTTTTAAATGTTTTAATTATTTTTTCTTATTAATATCCATGTTTTAAAAATGGTTTTAAGGATTTATTTATATGGATATTAATGGTTTAAAATTTTAAGCTTCAAGGTGGTATGGGACACTTTGATTCAAAAATCTCTTTATTAAATGTTTTAAATGGCTTTGAAATGGTTTTTTAATGGATTCATTATTTGAATATCCTAAAATGTTATATTGTGATTGAAATGTGGAAATGTTATGTTTCCTTTATTCATGTTTTATGTGATACGATTATGTTATGGTTCTTGGGCATTGTTATGAAGAATGGGTGGTTCCGTGATAAACTAAGGGCGAGTGAGCCCGATATAGCTCTCCAATGCATTGGGTAATGCGAAGGAGTGAAACGTTAAGGTTTCTCCGAAGAGATTTAGGGAATATACTGTGATGGGTATTCGAAACGTAACCAAGAGGGTTACTCCCTACGTAAGAATGTTATGAATGCCTCAAGGTACCTTTATGTCTTATGTTTTCGATGATTTATTCATGGTTTGATGAGGTATGATAAAGTGCCTATGTTTTATGGGTAAATTATGATTTCATTCTTATGTATATATGAACTCATGTTTCCTTTCCATATTTTTATAACCCTTGCTGAGCTTTTTATGCTCATCCCAAGTTTTTGAAATGTTTTTCAGCGGTCAAGGGAAAGGTACATGATGTGATGATAGTGTCAAGAATGTGTCATGAAATAATCAGTGTTATATTTTAAATATGTTTCCGTTGATGGGAAGAATGAATACTGTCTTTTATGTAACCACTTTGTTTAAATGTGGAATGTAATGAAAGTTTCATGATCTAATTCTCTAAAACTCTAAACCTGAAATGATCCTCAATGTGTAATCTTGTAATAACTCAAGATTAATTAAGGTTTAAGGCTGGGGCCTTATAGTGGTTGTTCTTTGATTTATGCTAACTAATTTAACAATTTATAATGATTCATTTGAATTCAAATTCCAATTGGCATGATAAAATTTAAATAATGGGATGGTAAAATGATTCAATAAATTGTGACAATCTAATAAATGAATGATGAAAAATGAAAAAATCCAACGACACATTCCCCCTTCGGTTACATAAACCTATCATAAGGAGGGTTTATCCCTATCATTGTGATGATATAACAAGAGGGGAAGGAGTAAATTAAATTAAACCATAATTAAAATTAGGATATGGAACTGGTGAGGACCCTATACAATATATCTTCTCGCATCAAGCTTTGGTCTCTAGGGTCTCCCTAAAAGAATAAACCTATAGTACTACTTATAGACTTATGATGGCCTTTGGCAGAAATATATAGCATTAAATATCGATCAAAAGGTGGTCATAGATGGGTATTAGGTCTTAAAATAGATAAAAAGACAAAAATACAATGAATCTGGTTGTTGTTTCCCATCCTAAACTTTACACATCATTTAGTGAGTACAAGATGTTTATATGTTGCACCAACTGTACAGAATTCACTACATGCTGGTTTTTAGTTTTTCTTCAAGTTTTTCACAGCATAAAACATATTTGAAACACCATGACACATTTTATATTCATTATAGTTTTATTTTTCCACTTCATGACTTGTTTTACATTCGTGACTTACATCATTTGATGACATGTACTGAATACATGATAAGTAATGCCAAATTTTTTCTCTAGAAGCCTCGTTTCACCTTTGTTATTTAGTTATATTCCCTGTAAGTGCACCATGATCAACCAAACATGTGGAAACTATTATTTTAAGGATAAATGATAACCTCTTACAAAAATTTTTCTCATCTCATATAACTTATAGTATCCTAAAAAAATGAAGAAATTATCAGGTTCACATAAATGAATTAGCAATAAAAATCATTAAAATCAATGAATTTTATTATCAAAAATTTAAATAGTAAATGAACTTATCATTCATCCCAACACAAAACATTGGGGACCATTTTCCATTAGATCATCCAATAAGATCTTTATCACCTTTTTCTCAACCAGTTCCATATAATAGGAATGTATCGAAATGGGTTATGTACCTAAAAATACATAAATCCTAAACTCCACCTCCCTCTCCAAAATAATCCTGAAGAAATATTCTGGGAAAAAATTAAGAAAATACCATACAATAATAGGAAGATAAATAATAAGAGAAATATAATCATGTTTAACTATAATAGCATAAAAAATCTTGAGCTCTGGGAGAGAAGACCTTGCACAACAAGACAATGGATCTCACTCTCCCTCCAACACCTGTGAGATCCCATCAGTCACAATAAATGAGACACAACGATGATAAAAATAAATAGTATCATGATGAGAAATAATCCAATCTAACCCAATTATGTTTTCAAATAGATCCATATTGAGTTCAAGTAAATCTCAAACTAACTCTGCATTGGCTATCTATAGCACATAGTACAAACACTGAAACCCATGCTCTTTTCTATTATGAATAGGTGTCTCTAACTCTATGAAAAATGAAATGATATCTTTTAGAAGTTTAATAATATCAAAAAAATGGATAAAAATAAATTATTCCAAAGTACCATTGTCAAATAATGAAATCGTTACTTAATATGCAATAAATACAATACTTATCATTTTTACTGGACCGACATCTACCTCCTTTATTAACACATCTTCCACATAAAAGTGATTCACTCCTGAGGAATGTGGCTGGAGACCTATAGTCATAGAAGTATATGAGAAAACTATAGTATCCATTGGTTCTGAAGATCCATTCCCATTTCTAGGTGTATACATAGCTTGAAAAAAAACCTTATATATGACCATAATGTCTAAAATCATTTCACATATTTATAGGTTAAGGAAGAAAATATCATGTGCATCAAAAAATTCCACAGTGATATCATGTTCAAGGCACACCACGATAAAAAACGAAAGGTTACAACGATTCTTACTATTGAGAACCACATCCACCACTCATGTGTAGGTCCTCACACTTCCTCTTTTTCACTAGCACACTACTGAAGCAACTACTAGTTGGAAGAAAAGGGGTAGAATATCCAGTTTTTTCATCCGTATTAATTTATGAAATCCTAGACCTTTTTACTCTCTCTATATAGGTCCTAAGAAACATCATAAATACCTACGAAATCATATCTATTTTAAACCCCTATAGGCCTTTATGTGTTTTTATTTGGTCATTCATAAAATCCAATTGTGACAAATAAACCATCTCCAAAAACCAATTGGTGTATACTGGCATGGAACAATCTCCCTACTGAAAATAGTAGAACTCCAAAGTCTTCTCCATCATAAATGAATCTAGAAAAAACTATTGTTTGAAGATAGTATTTAAACCCTTCTAGTTGAATCCCACATGCTTATACCCATACACCATATAATACTACTATTTCATATTAGGACACTTATGTCCAAAATCTACGCACTTCACCTTAATACTCTTGAGTGCATCCAATAAATTAAAAACATGATAATTCTTATCAATATGTTCCTCTATCTCTTGAGGTCCATTCATTCCTTTAAAGGATGTTTTATTATCTTGTATAAACTTTCGAGAATGATCTTTTTCTCCTACAGCTCTTGGATGTACCTCAACTACATTATTTTGAGATTGTAGTACATTCTAGTTGATAGCTCAAACTTCCTTGATGATAACCTTGATAATGTTATGATCCATATGATTATTTCCTTGAGGTGAATCAACTACACCCTTTTTAATAATATTCATAACACATCATAAAGAAATACCACTGCACATTCAAACAATAGAAATGATCAGACATGGAATAATCATAGTCTATACCAGAAAACCCATAATCAAACATTGTAATTAACATAAATAAAAATGGAGGATACACTTAGCCTAGTATCCCACTATCACTAGAGTCTCATCATGGTAATAGTTGTCATATAACTCAGTGTAATCTACATATCAAGCTCCAAAAATCATATCTCTATTCTAACAAATGTCCCAACACAATGACTATTAAGGGCAGACCACCTTCGATACCAAAATTTGACGAGCCAGACTCAAATACCCTATCAAAATGGTACCTATATTGATCCATCATGTACATAGAGGACTTTATTGTTCTCTGTGTATGTTCATATATCACTCTGACATAAACAAAAATCTTCGGGAACAATTTCTCCCTAACTGATGTAAACCACATGGAATATATATGCATGTATGGATTGAAATAGTATAATAAAAAATGAATATATGTGTGTGTGTGTGTGTGTTTGTTTGTGTCTTAACAGAAAGAGTAAAATGAATGTGATACAACTAAAAATGTTTAAAAATAGTCTCCAAGATACAAGTCCAACTATGAAGGATAACAAATCAAAAACTTCCACTCATGTAGTCTATATATGATAGCATGGGAAAACACACACCATCTCTGCATCCATCTACCCAAAACTGGGTGATAGAAAAACACACTATCTCATTATAACTCCTTGCCTTTCCCTCCACTAATAGATATAATAAGGCCCATGCACCGCTGAAGGGGTACGCATGATGTGAGCTAACAGGATTTGTAGGGTCCCACCCATATGTTCTATATAAATTATCTGAATAATAATCAATTATTGGTAAACTATAAATAAAACAAGTCATGATATATAATTTAACAATTTTATATCAAAATCAAGGAAAAAACATTTTAGTTTCCCCTTTTTCTACATTTCCCAATAAATATGGTAAATTAGTTTCAAAAAAAATTCATATACAATCATTAAACCAAACATATCATGTAAAAAAAATCATGAATCGCATAACATATGAATTCCATTGAAGTACAATGAAAGTAGTGAAATAAAAAAATCCCAAATTTTCCAAGAACAATGGGTAAAAACATGGCCAGGATCACACTTGGTTAGGATATCAAGAACACTCATAACTAAACCTCATGTGTACATCAAGCCTCTAGACATATTCACTAAGTCTATTTCATATAGGAACACCCTATAAATTGAATCCCTCATTAGATCTAACTATTCCCTAAATCAAAGTCATAGGGGTCAGAGGAAAGACCCATGAGAAAATCCCTTGATAATGGATGAGACCTATTACTATGCCTTTCACCAAAGTACACAGGGCCTCCCACATGTTTTATTTTCCATACCATTTCATCATATCATACATTAAAGAAAATTTCATAAAACATTTTCAAAATGAATTGAAACCCAATTTTCTTTTACCAAAACCATAGGCAACCATATATTATAAAATCCTAGTTCCACACACACAAATCAAATCAGTAAATCATGGAAATACATTTAATAAAAAAAATTATCTAAAACTGGAGCAATACAGTTCACCAACACATGCTAAGGATGGAACAACCTACCTAAAAACATGGGTCTCACATGCCCCCAATGGGATCCACCAATAAGAAGAACATAAAAATGAAAATGGATTCCCTATAACCAACCTACACATCTTAGAATTGATTCAACTTAACAAAATGTTCATCGGAGAGGAAGGATCACAATATAACTCAAGAATATAAACTCATCGCACCGCAACCAACAAGGAAAAGACCACCATAAAAATATCACATAATGGATCTACAATGAAATCCATTGAATAAATAACACAGATCAATGTATTAAGTACTTTATTACAATAACATTACAATGATCAAAGTTAATTAAAAATAATAATGGATAACTCACCTGACGAGAAACCATGCCCAAAATTGATGATCAATCACGATATGAATCTATCTGGATGGGTGGTATGATTACAAAAATCACTAGGGAGTTCCCTAGGTTGAGAGGGAATTTTTATGTTGAATAATGAAATAATATTCATCCAATACAACATCCTAAAATTCATATCTGTGAAATTTACAGGGTGTGTAATCCCTTTACGCATTGTCTAATCCATAAGACTCGTATATACCAAAAAATCCCATCACATTTTTATTAAAAACATATCTTTTAACATTAAATGTCTTTTAACCCTTACACAACATGTAATCATCCAAACTATTTACTCATCTCATGAAATGATCCTTAATAGCATTACAAGTTTTGTACTCCTTACACGGTGCATAAATTTCTTGATGATGGTGAAAATTATAGATTCTAACATTAAAACCCAAACCACCTTGGATGTTCACTAAACATGGGGATAACCCCACAAAGGAATTACACATTTATACTAGGACTAAATTAATTCAAAAAAAAAACACATCCAAAAACATTAGGTTAATATTCTTACCAAATATTCTCTATCCTGTGAATACCAAATATACGCACATTTAAAGAGGAATGAAAATAGAAGGGAAAAACCTGAAAGTGGGTAACGATGTGTTTCATAATTAACTAAAACTAAATTTAAAAAAACATAAAAATTTTAGTTAAATTCATGTGAATCATCATACTTTTAGTTTTGAATCCCTTCTTATAGTTCATTGATCTTTCTTCTTTTAACATTTTTTCTAATTCACAATATCTACCAAACACCTATAAATATGATTCAAATCATTATATTTTCACTATTTGAGAAGCCTATATATTAAATAATATATTTATAAGAGATATATTTTTAATATTTAAATACTACACCCTTTTTTCAAAATTATAACACTTATTACATTTCAATTATAGATCGTATCGATGAAGTGTTATAATTTTCTCACCTATAGTATATCGAGTGAAATATTTTCATTATTCTACTGCATCCTTATTTGACATATATTTATTTAGAAATGATTACAGTATTCAGTCAATTAGAACTTCATTCTACATAGTCTCCCTTAGAGTGACAATTTCATTCACTATAATGGAAAATATGTTGTACATATCAATAATGCTTTCATGATATTTCATTTTGAATTCTAAAAAAATTTCATGATGTATTCTGAATATAATTTACTACTACATATCAATACCGATATGAGTGACTTTTAATGTCCTCCAAATGTTATAATAAGTCTTCATGATGAAATGTGATTATACATGTTCCTTGTTAAGAAAAAATAAGGTAAATTCATGATATCATAATTTAGAACATTGTTGGTAGCATTATTTATAGATATAGTATCAAAATCCACTTCAGTAAATTTATATGATTTCTTCATAATATTCCGAAATTCATTTATAATATTATTTAAACATACCTTGAAATAATCCTTCCAATGGGAATAATCACTTTTATTGAAGTGTGGAGGAAGAGGATTTATGATATTTATTTCTAACTTTACATTGTAAAAAATTATTTTACATAGACAGTAAGATCTATGATAGTGTTAGAAAAAAATTCATAGTTAAATAAAAATATTTTTCACAAACTATCCTACTGAGCTTGTATCAGATACATATTTTTTCTTAAATATATATGGAAAGATAGACTAGAGGGGTTGAATAGTATATTTAAATTTATTGATCATAATTATAAATATATAAAATTATTATAAAAATAATAATGTAATTGTGGTGTCAAAATAGTTACGAACTGTAATAAAAACAAAAATAAAGAGCGCTAGGATTTTAATACGGGTTTGGATCACTGATATCATATTCAACTCTTCAATCAAACCTGACTCGGTAAGAGGACTAATTCCCACAAAAACAAAGACTAGAACATGTATTTTAGGTGCATACTTCATCTTAGTCTATTACACATGACATAACAGACCTAACTAACCCATTTTGAGAATAGGAAGAAAAAAATCTTTTATAGGAGTTTACCTTAACTTCCAATCATTTATGGGTATAGACAAAACCCAATGAACCTATTTTTTGGGTAGTTTTTCATAATTAGACACTACCTCTTACTGGATGTATACACATGATGGGAACATTATGTTACTAAATTTTTTGTAAAAATAGTAATAACAAACTAGACATTGTCAGAAGATATGGAAGAAGAAAACTTGTGTAGAATAGTGGTATTCAGAACATCTAGAACTGATGTTGACTAGTGGAATTTTTGGCTACCAGTAAAGCATCACCAAATAATCCTGATGAAAATGTTATGTCACATTGATTTATTTCTTCTTTAAATCATATATCTTCATAAATTATTTCACAATTATTTCCTCTAAATTTATAGTAATAACCTAAAAACTATGATTATTTAATGGAAATACCATGAATCTTCTTCACACAGGTATTTCCCATATATTCATCATATCATTGAATGAAATAGTTGAAAATAAAATATTAATATATTACCATTGAAGTATCAATCTCAATCAAAGAAATGAGTAGAAACATCATTCAAGTGATTTGATCCTTCATCCAAGGAAATCCCATTCTTTGCAAAGGATATATATATATAACAACATGAATGTAAAGCAGAAATATTATAGCTTGTGTAAGGGTATCTATATGTAAGGGTTATTAATAAGGAAATTTAAGGGTAACTTTAACTTCATGTATTCTATATAAAGGTAACTATAATTCATGTAGTGTAATAAAAATACAATTATAATGAATTAATATAACATGAAAATTATATAAGGGTAATAAAACTTTTATGGACCATGTGAATAAGTAAAAAAAATTTGTATAAGGGTAATACACTATTTATAAAACATGTACAAAAGTAAACTTTTCTAACTAGATATATAAGGATAACTAGAATTTTTCTTTCAAGGTAATATAAACATTTTAAGGCCTATTTAAGTGTAGTCATGCATGTGTTAAGGTAAATAGATGAATACACTACTTATGTTAGGGTAACTACAAATTGCATAATAGTGAGAACAAGATGTGTAAAGGTAATTAAACACTTACATAAAGGTAAAAAATAGTTTACATATGGTATATATGGGGATGCTTCAACCTACATAGTGTTAATTAAAATAATAAACATATTACATAATGGTAATAGATAGTTATGTCAGGGTTCACAAAACTTTGGACTACTTGTGTAGGAGTATAAAACATGTTATCTCTGGGTGAAAACTATGTAATGTAAATGAAATATAATTGAATGTAAGGTTATATGGTAACATATTATACTAATTTGAAGGTAAATGGTATGTTAATTAAGAATAATGGTCAGTTTTTGAAATCATTAATAAGGGTAAAGGGAGAATTATATAAGGGAAACAATTGACTAAAAATTCGAGTTTTCATAAGATTAAAACAACATTTTTTAACATTATTATTCTTGTTAAGAGGATAAACCATTACCCCCACTACCTTAAGAACAAAATGAGTATAATATCTATAAATGGCCTATCATTGGACCTAAGTGACACTAAGTGTGTTTATAATGGAAAAAGGACTGAGTATATTTATTCAAGATATACTAAAAATGACTAACCATTACCCATCCTCTTGAAGAAATATATGGGATGATCTTTCTGTGAAAACCCTAATGATCTACATTTTTATGAGAATCATATCAGTTAATTTTCTTATGAATGGTAGCAATATCATATCCAACTAATACATGATTCTTGTCTATAATTTATTTCCCATGCATAATATATCATCTTCTACTTCGATAAATATGGGTAAACAAATTAGATGAACCTTTGAAAAGCTCTACAACATCAACAGGTACATGAATGGATGACCAATAGAAATATAATCTCCACCCAATGTATGAGAAAACCAAATCAACCCAATTAGAATGGATGAAATATTTAGAACTGAAATAATATATTTATTAATCTACACAAAAATCATGTACCATTGTATATTCATAAATTCTAAGGATAAAACATCTTGATAATTTGAATCTAAAATGACTCCTAAAAAATAAATTGATCCTCTTTGAATGGAATAGGACATCCCACCAGTGCCTAGCTAGTCCCTCGAGCATGAAACCATACTGCTTCACTTTCCTTCCTTTCAGGGCATCAGTCAACTCAAATTTTTTATCCATACCCTCAGGACATTCCCTAGATCATTTATGTTTAGTATATCTTATAGAACATGGATGGTATTGTTCTCAAAACTCGTTAATAAGATCATAGACCACATTCACTATCTGGGATGGTTCTACCACTATAACATGGATAACTTTTGATAAAACCCCAGTGATCTTCTTTTTCTATGGGGCTCTATTGTCCAAATTCCAATGAAATATGCCATACATCACCCCTTATATTCCTCTCAATAGAGTAATCCATCTCAGCCTCCTTTTTTTCAAGGTTATTTAACTAGCCTCTAGTGACGCAATTCTACAAAAAAACAATACACCAATTAACAACAACAATAAAATCTCATTAATCTATGATTTTATACATTACATAAATCATAGACATGGAATTTAGATAGTGATACCAAACTAATCACATTACATCACTCATGTGATTTAAAAAACACATACTCTAAGGCACGCATATATCATGCTCATATTATTCGTGGTTGATATATGAATCTTTCATTACCCATCATTATCTTGTTGAAATTCTACCACAAAATCATTTAGTAAACTAGGAAAATAGAATTACACACTCTTGTGCAACATAGACTTTGACTATGACTATGATGTCAAGGTACCCATGCACTATATGAAAAATTGATTTTTGAATTGATTTTTTAGTCCTGGTTTTCAAAACCACTATTAAATTTCTTAATGAAATATGATTTAATAGTGTTTTTTAAAAACCCCCAATAATTTTTTTATATATTAAATTTTTAAACAATTTTATAAGTGTGGTTTTTGAATGCTGACACAAAATCAATTATTTTATTTTTATTTTTAAATTTGTTTCTAGATGTGGTTTATTAAAAATCATCTCTTAATTAATGGAATTTTTTAAAATATTTAAAAATTTGTTATTTTAATTAATTAATATTTATTATTTATTCTATATAATATTTTATTATTTATTATTTAATTTTTTTTAATTTTCATATGTTAATTATTAATTATTTCAATTATTAATAAGTAATTATTTGAAACATAAATTAATTATTAGATAATTTTGAAATCTGACATCATCATTAAATGATAATAATTTTTGAGTTGGGTGTCCATTTTAGCTCCAAAACCAATAAAATCGAATCTTATTAAATGAGGTATAATGAAATTAGTTAAAAAATAGATAATAATTAATAGAATTAAATTCATTTCTATTTTAAGATAATATAGAAATAAAAACTCAACTTCAAATGACCATAAATTTTGATCTATGTTTCTGTTTGGGCCCTACGAAATGTAAAATTGAAGCATGTGAAAAAATATACACTCTAATTCATAGGTGGAGACCTAGTCACTATATTTTCATTATTAAAAGTCCTAGAACTCTTCCAAAGCAAATTTTTTTTGTTTAGATATCATGATTTTTGAACATTTGATATGACTTCATCATCTTTTTTGAAGATTATCTTCATATGATTTTTGGATTATCTATGATTTAATTCTAAACAATTACCTTCATATTGATTTGATAGCATTGAAAATATTGTGATTTATCTTTTTTTGGTGAATTATTATATATTTTATACATACATACATATGTGTATATACATATATATATATATATATATTTAAATTTATTTATTTATTTTTTATATACATTTATCGATATTTTTTATAAATATATATAATTTTTTCAATGAATAGATATTTATATTTATTTATGCACATTTTTCAATATTTATCAAAATTTAATAAAATGTATATGATTTTATGTTTTTATATTTTTATATATTATGTGGGTATATATATGGATAATTATATTTACTTGTGTTTATATGTAAATATTTACATTAATACACATTTATATTTTTGTGTCTGTTTATATATATTTATGTAATAAAGATGCGTGTCTATATATATTTATTTAAATTTCAATATATGATTATATATTTAAAAATACTTATATACTTTTCTCTATATGTATATATATGATGTTGGTATATATATTTATGTTTATTTTTTTTGTTTCTATGTGTGTTTATTTGTGATTTTATTTATATACATTTATGTGAGGTTAATTATATTTTTATATTATTATAAGATATATATAATAGTATTTAAATAAATATATATGTAATTATATATAATTATTAACTATTTATTATTTCTTATTTCTTATTTTTTCATATATAATTTACTTATTTATTATTAATTCTTAATTTAATATTTTTTATATATTTTTTATTAATTTATTATTTATCAATTATATATTTTTATTATTTAAATACTATTTATTTATTATTTATTGATTTATTTTCCATTATTAATTTATAATTTACTTATTATTCAATATTTATTATTTACTATTTAATATTTATTATATATATAATTTTTGTAATTTATTTTAAATATATTTTTATTTTATTATTAATTTATCATTTACATATTATTTATTATCTATATACTACTTATTTATTATATATTGATAAATTGATTTTCATTTTTTATTTTCTAATTATTATTTAATTATTTATTATTTATTTTCATGAATTAATTTTTTAAAAATTGTTTATTTATTATAAATTCATTATTTACTTGTTTTTTTATAATATATTTCTTTATTATTTATTTATTATTTATTTATTATTTATTTATTATTTAATTATTTTTTATTCATTACATTATTATTATTTATTTATTCATTACTTATTATTTATTTATTATATATTTATTTACTATTTTTCTATTTCTTAATAGTTATTATATTTATTTATTATTTAGTAGTTATTAGTTTTAATTTATTTAATTATTATTATTTATTTTTAATTATTTATTTTATTTTTTATTTTTTAGTCATTTGTTTTTTATTTATCAAGAAATACTAATGCTCATTACCCGTATATAAAAGAAATGAAAAAAAAAGTCAAAGGTTATGGGCTCGAACATAATATATACTTCCCTCATCAAGAAAAATGAAAAATGCACTAAATCTTTTGTTGGATTTTCATTTAAAACCTAGGTTCTCTTTTTTCCCTTTTAATGAGGATAATGGCTCCACCTCCATGATCTAGTTTATGTTTATGTTCATTATTTTCATTTGAAGATGAAGTAGAAATGTCCACCAAATCTGAATTGGTGTTATATATCCTTGATAAATCTTAAATGCCAAAATCTATGTTGGAATGAATATTAACTTCAATGTTATGGGAACTGAATTTCTAGCCTCCAATGTAGTCTTTATAACAAACATGATAAGGATCCATAATTTGATAAATGAAATTAACTTGTGAGATAAACCACTCTTCCATAGTATCACTAAGGTCATGGGGTATCCTTTCGTACACAACTATCTTTGGTGGATTGATTTATTTAGTATTTAATTTTTAATTTTTTTTATTATTATATTTAATATTCTTTAATATTATTTTCTAACTATACATATTAATATGTATTTATATGTATATATTGTATGTACTCGGGTTTTCACTCTGGTGTGGATCCTTTTTTTCAGTCTAAATCTATACTTGGGGCCTATTTTGGTTGTCTAATGGGTTATTAATTGTTCTGAGGGTGTCAGGGGCTAGTTAGAATCCTGAAACCCATCCTTTTTGAGAAATAGACCTTGCGCACAATTTAGAGTAAACCATGTAGGAATTCTATACGGTATGGAAAACCGTGCGGATGGTGTTTTTTTAAACAGTGTCACCTCGCACAGTTAGCGTGCGGCTGTGAAGCCTAACCATGAAAATGCCCCTTCCTTCTAGGTAATTGTTCACTAATTGTGCATGGTTTGATCAAACTGTGCGGAGTAGGACTTTTCCTGTAGAACCATCTCGCACGGTTTGGAAAACCATGCGGACAAACCTTGTATAGGCTAAAAGCCTCTGTAAAAGTCCAAAAAACTATTTAATGATCTGTTAATCCAACCTCTTCCTCCCTAATACAATTTTATGCAAGATTGGCCTATTTCTCTCTCAATTTGGGGTTTTTTGAAGATCAAAGCTTGGAATCAAGAGATCTTCTTTTTCTTGTTTCTGATTGATCTTTTGTTCATCACGTTGCATGTGTGACGGTAGGTACTCGAGTCTTCTTTATCCCATCTTATTATCTTTCACTCTCGACCTAGATATCAACATGTGAGATTTTTTAAATTTTTCATAGATCTACTCTGATTCGAGAAAAATCAAGGGTTGATGCCGAAGGAGAAGGATCGTACAACCCTAAGGAGTGTGGTCTGTACTCATCCCTAAATTTCGTTGTTTTTTGAATGTTCTTGTGGAGCCCACCTGTTTCATTGGAAACATTCTCTTAATATAACATGCCATTATTATACTTGTTATAATCATGTGGTTATGCTCTTTCCGAATATGAGATTAGTTTTTAGTGGTTTAATCCATGACTCACTCTTTCACATGTCAAAGGTTATTCCATAATTGGGTTATTAGTGTTTCACATGTTTGAGCCACCATTCGGGTGTGACATTACAAAACCTTTCTAAATGTGAGTCTTATTATCATAAATGTTTTTTAATAACTTATAATTTCATTATTACATGTACCATATATTCTGACCACTTGAGCCACCTAAGGTAATAGCTTCAAAATGGTTTTTAAAAGATAAATATGAAATGTGAAATGGAAAGTATACTGAGAATATAACTTGGCCTTAATAAAAAAGAGTAAATAAATGTTACATATCTTAGCACCCCATTCCATGTCGATGTAATGTAGAGGAGTGAACCACAATAATTGAATAATCCTTAATGACTAATTAAGACTTGATTAAATGGTTGAAATTCTACATGTCCAATCCACACTAACGAAAGAAAAGTATTAGATAAATAAATAAATGGTTTCTACTCTACATGACCTATACAAACTAATGGAATTAAAGACTTGTACCAAATGAATTGTTACATGATTACCATATCAAATAGTAATGGACTGACTTGAGCTCTCCTTAGATTCTGAGAGTAGAATACCTTGGGTATAGAAAACCCCATTCTGATTCAATGATATGGTCTGCTTAGGTTGATACCTATCTAGACTCCATTTCTTTTTTATTCATTTTATTCCTTGTGTACTAACGTTGGTTCCCTTTCATTATTACAGGAACCCTTGAATACACTCATTGGATCCAGCATTGACTAGTAGGTGATATGGTGAAATCCTATAGGATCATGTCTTTTTTATCCCTGTTTTCCTTGGTTGATCACATTGGAATCATTTGGTTCTTTGTTGTAGAATTCCTTGGATTATACTCCTTGGATTAAACTCTTACCCCTTTTCTAGACTGAGATACTTCTGAGTTAGCATTAATTGAGATTTATGTTACCTTGGTTATTACCCTGGAGCTCACTGGATATCATTGTCTGGTTTCCTTGTTACGTCATGGGACCTTAACTACTTATACTATCACGAGGTGATGTCAGTGTTGGATGTGCCTCATGTGACCTATTAACATTAAATTGTAATTTCATAATTAATGAACTAATTAAATGTTCAAACAATAGATAAGGGATGAAGCAGGTTCTTTGTTTTTTAGTTATATTCCAATTTTTCATTACTTATATATTCATACATGGACACTGTTATATTCCATTACACGGGTCAGATGATATAGACACCATTGGTGGTGGCCAACAGAGATTTATCTCACACCCTCGCTGGCCTCCATTTAGTACCCAGATTAGATTACATGGTTCCAGGTGTTGACAAAGGGAAGCATACGGCTTGCAACACTTTATTACTTGCTTATTAGGATGGAGATTGATAGAAGATGACCGAGTAGGATCTCGACATGCTTGGAGTAGCATTTGTTTTCTATTACATTGTGGAACATGATATTCCTGATGTCTTGTATCCATATTTTCTAGTTTTCTAGTGACATGAAATTACATCGTCATTATTCTAGTAGATACAGCTATTATTATTCTTGTTTATCTATTGCATCAGTAAGTTTTAGTTGTCTGTTAACAATATATATATATATATATATTTTTGTTCATAATTTATTTACATTTCTTTCGTTATGCTACAATGTTCTAATAAGGGAATATTTTTTCCACAAATACACCATTTTCCCTATCTATTTGTCAGTATCCTCTGGTGTTCGGGAAGATTTTCTTGAGGCCATGTGGCCCACCATTCTTAGGGCATACGTTAAGTGGCATCCGGGTCCGGGTCGTCACAAAGTGGTATCAGAGGTCATTTCTTTTCGTTCATTAATATTTGGAGACAATATTTTAGAGAATAGTTACACTTGGGATTTGGTCATAATCTATTCTTGGACGTCGTAAACCCATGATTGGGGTAAAATCCATGTTACCCAGAAAACAACTGTTGTTTTTCTTGTTCCAATTACAGTTGATATTATTTCACCATTGGGTGATGCACATGTTGTGTGGTGTTATTGATTATTACACTTTTGAGAATTTATTTCATCCTAATAATGATGATATGAGATCAAGGAGAATTGCTACATGAATCGTTATAGGCACCTAGAGTTCACATGTCATGCATACTTCCATTTGATATAGGTGGATTTCACTACTTTTCATTGCTTGATATGAACGTGAATTTTGAGTGATGTTGTGATAGTTTCCTATACTTTTATTACATTGGATTTGATTTATTGATTGCATATCTCAATTCATGAGGTGTATGGGACCTCATGGGTTGGGATGCTTAATTTACCAATTCGATCTATTGCACTATAAATAAATGGGCGTCATTTCTAGTGATAGGTGTCTGGGAACTGATTCATCGGAAATTTATATCCATTATAATATGAATCCTAAAATCTAAAATGAGTTGGATTCACATCCTTATCCCACATTGTCTTGTTTATGAAAGGTAAATGATTGAACATAAGAATTAACTGCAAAATAAATAAAACTTATATTTGAGCACTTACTGATACTTGGTTGTCTAAGCGGGTAGTTTGAGTAGTATGCCTCGTGTAGTGAGTTTACTTAAGATCTTTTTCTACTAGTGATGCTATCTATTTTTCTCATATTCTTCTTATAAGACGTGTACTTGGAATTTGTAAACCAATTCCACCACTATTTCCTCATGTCGTTCACCAGGAGGGTAGTGACGACCATGCTCCAGACATGGTGGGCCTTGAGCCGCCAGTCTTACTTCCAGGAGTGCCACTTAAGGGACTAATTGAAATACCAAATCCAGGAACTAATTCCCAATTCCATAATAGTTTCTTACGTACAATGCAGTCCATTTTTTGTGCTCCATGGGTTACACGTACGATGGACGATCTGACTGGCGAGTTTTAGCAGCACCAACCTCCTACTTTTTGAGGGGATGACAGTTCTCAAGCTATTGAGTCTTATATAGAGGCCATGTTTTCTATCATTGAGCATTTCAAAATGATTCCAGAGTGGAGATTCAAGATCTCTACATATATTCTTCATGATTCGGACAAGTGTTGGTGGGATGTCTTTCCCAGGTTGGTCGTCATATGGGCATGTTATGAGTTTATTTCAAGAATTCCTTCATTGATCAGTTCTTTTTTAAGTCACCTAAAGATGACAAACCTAGAAAGTTCTTGCATATCAAGCAAGTTTTTATGTTAGTTATGGAATATTTAACATGTCTCACTTATTTACATTGATTTTCAACACTTCTAGCCGGTGATGATGTTTCATGTTCTAGACGTTTTGAGGATGGGCTCCAGTACACCATTTGAACTCAAGTGAATGTCTTTCTCCTTCCTACCTTCTCTGAAATAGTTGTTCATGACCTTATCATAGAGTGTAACCTAAGGGTTAGAGTGAGTCCCGAGTTTAAAGGATCAGTGTCTCATCGGGCCTGTAATTCTTCTGGTGACAGGAAACTTTCCCTTGATTTTTTTCTTCAGGGAAGTGGCTGCCATAATATCTAGTTTTATACCTCTGTAGTATTTCATTAGTGTAGAAAAAATTCATAATATGTCCTGGTGTGATAGAGACCTTATGGAGTGTCGTGCTTGCAGCCTTATGGGTAATCTTTAGTGCTTTTGTAGGACCTTTTCACCATCTAAGATTTGAAAGGGGTCAGCTTAATATCAACCATTAGGATAAAGTTCTTTTGCACTATATTAGGTGGGGAGTTGGAGTATCACCAGTAGGTATGGCTGAGAAAGTGGTCGTGGTCATGGTAGTCTGACACCTGATGACCGGTAGTGAAAACATAGCATTCATGACTGTGGTAGTACATCTATAGTGTATGGATGAGGATTATGTAAGTTACATGAATTACATTTGATTCCCAAGGATCAGGTTGCAGGACCATCTACTATACAAGTTACTATTCTAGTAGCCTCTACTATTGTATTTGATGTTTTGATATAGGTTCTTAAAACTCTTTCATTTATGTATCTATTGAGGAAAGTCTCAGACAAGAGATACAATATCTCTATGTTTTAATGATCGTTCATACACCATTGGGAATATGGTCTGAGGGAATATGCCAGTGCAGGGACATTCCCCTTGAGGTGGGAAGTTACCCTTTCTTACAGAATCTACTTGTTCTCAAGAGTATGGGCTTCGATGTCATTCTTGGAATGGACTGGTTAGTTCATTATCATTCCTTTTTGGACTGAAATCGTTGTTGGGTTTCTTGAACATCACCATAAGGAAGAAAGTTTATTTTCAAAGGTGAGTGGGATGTCCAGGCTGGGAGAGCATGACCAAAGCATCATGGGCTAGGTGATGTGTCGGATCAGATTTCAAATCCTTTCATATAGGATTAGGGTTTGTTTCAAAATGATTTCCCACCCGTAGTTGATTGTTTTCTGTAAGTATTTCTTGTTGACTTTATTGACTTACCTTTTATGGGAGAGGTAGATTTTACAATTGAGGTGGTCCGTAGAGTAGCCCCAGTATCCATTCCTCCATACAGGATGGAACCTACTGAGCTTCAGGATGTCATGTGGTATATATAGGACTTAGAGGACAAAGGCTTTATACGGCCTAGTACATCCTCAAGGGGTTCAACAGTTTTTTTTCTAAGAAGGAATAAGGAAATCTTCATCTATACGTGGATTATAGAAGGTTGAACCAGCTTACGGTTTAGAATCTGTACCCACTTCCTCAAATAGCTAATCTCTTCAACCATCACTGAGGATAAAAATTTTTCACGAAGATCGAACTAGGATTGGGATATCATTAGGTGTGAGTCTGAACATCAGACATACCTCGTATAGATTTTTGTAGAAGGTATGGTCTCTATGACTATCTTGTTATGGCATTCAGTCTTACAAACACACCTACCATTTTCATGTCTTTGATGAACAGGTTTTTTCATCCATATTTGGACGATTTCTTCCTGGTCTTTGTGGATGAAATCAAGGTGTATTTGAACACTCGTAACGACCATTACAAACATCATGTGAACATTTTGAGTACACTGAGAGACAATAATATTAATGCCATGATTTCTAAATGTGGCTTTTATATTGACAAGGTTCACTTATTGGGCCATATTATTTCAGAATCCGGAGTATCTGTTGACCCTAAAAAGGTTAGTGTTGTAGTTTCATGGGAGTATCCTAAAAAAATGTTTGATATCGGGAGTTTCTTTGAGCATTCAAGATATTAAAATCATTTCATAAAAAACATTTAAAATGATTTTTTACCTCTTACTGGACTAACAACGAAGGGTGTAAAGTTCTTTTGGTCAGAAGCATGCGAGAAAGCCTTTCAGGAGCTAAAATGGAGGCTTGTCTCTACACCAATTTAGTCTCTTCCAGAACCATGTAAGGGTTATATCATCTTTTGCGATGCCTCAGGCAGTGGCCTAGGGGAATTGTTGATGCAGGAAGACAAATTCATTACATACGGATCTCGGTAGTTGAGGCATCATGAGAGAAATTACACAACGCATGACCTCGAGCATCCTGCAGTTGTCCATGCCTTACATTTCTAGTGACATTATCTCTTGGGTTAGCACTTTTTGGTGTATACAGATCACAAGATCCTAAATAATATATTTTCTCAACATGAATTGAACCTCCAACAGAAAATATTGGGTTAATATATTAAATCTTTTTATATTGAGATTTTCTATATGCTTGGAAAAAGAAATGTGGTTGTAGATGCACTAAGTTGGAAAATTCAAACATAGGTCATACAAGAATCCAGTGATGAATAGAAGTTAATGGACCTCTTTTCTAAACATCATCTAGAGTTTCACGACATTCACGAGTAGTATTATTTCTTAGACATAACATCTTCCTCTTTTCTCCTTGAGAAGGTGAACAGTAGGAATTTTTTATATCTGGAACTTTTGGTTCTCCGTGATAGTATATCAAGAGATAACCCACCTCCAGATTGGCATGTGGACAGAGACAACGTCCTGAATCTATGTGGATGTATCGAGGTTCCTAAAGATATGAGAGAGGGATTGATGAAAGATTCTCATGCATCCCAGTGGGCAGTACATCCAGCATCTCGATGATGTATCGAGATATGTGGCACAAGTATTGGTGGCATGGGATGAAACATTAGATTACAGGATTCATCACTAGGTGTTCCACCTATTAGCAGGAGAAGGTGGAGAACTAGAGACCTGCAGGCTTGTTACAGCCGCTTCCTAGACCGGAATGGAAATATTAAATTGTTGTTATCGATTTCAAAGTCAGACTACCTAGGTTGCCGAGGGGTAGCGATTCTATCTGGGTATTAATTGACTGACTTATAAAATAATCCCACTTTGTTCCATTTTAGTATAATTTCTTAGTTGATGAATTGGAAAACATGTATTTCTGTGAGATCATACAACTACATGGGGTTTCACATAATATTATTTCAAAAAGGGATACATATTTCACTTCATGGTTCTGGTAGGGTTTACAGAAATCTATGGGAACTCAGGTGCTGCTAAGCACAGATTTTCACCCCAAGACTGATGAAAATTCTGAATGGACAATACATGTTTTAGACGATATGCTCTGAGAATTTGTCCTTGATTTCATCTGTTCATGGGAGAAGCATATCTCTCTCATCGAGTTCTTACATAATAACAGTATTTAGGTGACAATTAAGATGGATCCTTTTGGGTCCTTATATGATAGGCCATTCTATTCAACCTTATGTTGGCTACATGCAGGTTAGGCACCCCTAATAGGTCCTTGAATCATTCAAGAGACTTCAAAACTGGTCCAGCTGATCAGGAAGCATATGAAAAATGCTTAGTCTAGGCATAAATAATATTTTGGTCACTATTTAAGGCCTCTTGAGTTTAATGTTGGGGGTTGTTTTTTTCTTTTGGGTATCACCCAGGCATGGGCATAGATGGTTACAGAATCTTGGAAAACTGTCTCACAATTACGTTGGGCCTTTTGAACTTTCAGAGAGAGTCAGGCCGGTAGCCTATCAGTTGTTACTACCTCAGAGGTACATATGCCATGCACAATGTCTTTAATGTCTCACATATTTTCCAATATCATATATACTCATCTCATACCTTTGATACTGAGTAATTCGAGTTGGATTTTTATTCTAACTTTGAGAAGTATCATGTTCTCATCGTTGACCAGAGTACGAAGTCTCTCCGAGGAATGTTTGTCCCTCTCGTACAAGTGTTATTGCAACATGATCAAGTACAAGATGAGAATTGGGAGAGGGAAGAAGATGTACACGACCAGTGGCCAATGTTATTTCCAGACAATTTTCTCTTACCCTTGGAAGGTGAACATGGAAGGGTGAGTTCTTTTAAGGGGGGAAGACTATAAGAACCCAGTTTTTCACTCAGCTGGGGATCCTTTATTTTTTAAGAATAAATCTATTGTTTTTTTCTATTTCAGTTGGATAATGAGTTATTAATAGATCTGAGGGTGTCTGGGGCTTGTTCGGATCCCAGAACCCATCATTTTTTAGAATAAGACCTTGCGCACAGTTTAAAGTAAACCTTATGGGATTTCAGCATAGTTTTTCAAAGATTGAAGATGTTGTTTTTTTGGACAGTGGAAGCTTGCATGGTTGGTTCATGGTCGTGCATTCTAACCTTGTGAATGATCTTTTTTCCCAGGTAATTGTGCATGGAAGGGGCATGGTTTTATCAATCCCATGGGAGGATGAATTTTCGTGTAAAACCATCTCGCATGGTTTTCGCACGGTTTGGAAAACCATGCAGACAAACTATGCATAGGTTTAAAGAATGTGTAAAAATCCAAAACGCCCTTAATGATCCATTAATCCATCCCCTTCATTATCTAATCTGAGTTTATGTGGGATTGACCAATTTGTCCCTCAATTTGGGGTTTTTTAAAACAAAAGATTGGAATAAGAGATTTTATTTGTACGATTTCTGGTCAAGCTTCCATTTGTCATGTTGGATGTGAAACTGTAAGTACATGAGTCTTCAATAGTTGTTCTTCATCATTCTCAATCTCGACCTAGAGATAAGCATATGAGCATTTCTCACCTTTTCTTAGATCTAATCTGATCTAAGGTAAATAAAGGGCTGATACTGGATGAGATGGATCACACAACCCTAAGTTGGGAGATCTATAACTCATCCCAAAAGTTCATTATTTTTGGAATGTTCATGGGGGGGGCCAATGGTTTTATTGGAAAACATTTCTTAAAGTAAAATTTCTTGATTATACTTGTTAGAATCATATTTTTATGTGCTTTCCAAATATGAGATTAGTTGTTAGTGGTTTCTCCCACAACTCATTCCCCCTCATGTTAAAGGTTATGCCATTATTGGGTTTTTAGTATTTCGGCATGTTTGAGACAACTTTTGGGTGTGCCTTTACTTGACCTTTATAATGTTGAGTATTTTTATAATAAATGGATTTTTATTACTGATAATTACATAATGGCATGTATGATGTAGGCTCACCACTTGACCCACCTGAGGTAAGTGCTTCTAAATTGTTATTAAAAGTGAAAAGTGAAATGTGAAATGGCAAGTATACTGAGTATATAACTTAGCCTCAATAAAAATTGATTGAATAAAAGTTTCATTTCTATAGAACCCCTTTCCATGATGATAGAATGTAGTGGTGTGAACCTCAGTAATTGAATAGTCCTTAATGACTAACTAATAGTTGATTTAATGGTTGCAACACTACTTGGCCAATCCGCACTAATGAAAGACAAGGCTTTGACCAATAAATAATTGGTTTCAACTCTACTTGACCTATCCACAGTAATGGAAGGAATGAATTGAACCAAACTGATTATTTCATGATTACAATATCAAATATGAATTGACTAACTTGAGTTCACTTTGGATTCTTAGAGGAGAATACCTTGGATCTTGGGAACACCATTCTAATTCAAGGATACAGTTTTCTTAGGTTGAATCTCAGCTTGTCAATTCCTTGGATTCCTAGTACACTACCATTGGGTCCCTGTCATTATGACAGGATACCTCAGATACACTCCTTGGATCCAACATTGACTAGTAGGTGCCATGGTGAAATCCCATAGGGAAATGTCTTTTTTAGTCGTGTTTTACAATGGCAAATCACCTTGGACTCGATAGTTTCCTTATTGTAGGATGTCTTGGATTACGCTCTTTAGATTATACTCTTACCCCTTATCTAGACTCATATATTACTGAGTTAGCATTCTGTGAGATTTATATTTCCTTGGTTATTACCCAGGAACTCCCTCACTGAATATCTTTCTCTGGTTTCCTTGTTACATCTTGGGACCTTCACTACTTATACTATCACAAGGTGATGTTGGTGTTGGCTATGCCTCATATGGCCTATTAACATTAAAAAATAATTGCTTTATTATGGAACTGATAACAAGTTCATACACTAGCCTATGGTTGAAGAAGGAACTTGTTTATTTAGTTATATTTTATTATTTTCTTTACTTATATATTTATTCTTGCACACTTATACATTCCATTACATGGGACTAATGTTATATACACCATTGGTGGTGGACCACTGAGATTTATCTCACACCATATCTAGGAATCGTTTGGTACCCTGACTAGATTAAATTGTTCCAGGTGTCAAAAAAGGGAAGAATACGACTTCCAACACTTGATTGCTTACTGATTTGGATGCAGCTTGATAGCAGATGACCGGGTTGGATCTCAGGATGCTTAGAGTAGCAATTTTTTCTTTTACTTTGTGGAACGTGTTATGTTTGGTGTCTTGTATCTATGTTGTCTAGTTTTCTAGTGATATGACATTACATTATCATTTTTCTAGTTGATACAGTTGTTATTATTATTCTTTTTTATCTATTGCATCAGTTAGCTTCTGCTATTTGTTTGCAATATTTAATTTCTTCAGTTATTCACTATTCATTTACATTACTTCCATTATACTAAACTCTACTAATGATGGCATAGTCTTCTCGCAGACACACCTTAGGCTCTCTCTACTAGTTGGCATCCTCCGACATTCAGAAAAATCTGTTTTAGTCATTGTGGTCCATTAGGCTCGGGGCACCCGTTAAGTGGAATCCAGGTCTGGGTCATCACATATATATATATAAATATTTTAAATTATGTTTACTCACCGTATAAAGAGCTTTTTAATGTGGTAAATTCATTACAGAAGAACCTATAGGTATGATGTTTCAGTCTCACCCAATATATATATATATATATATATATATATATATTCTTTTAGGTATGCATGGAAAATTAATGCATGAAAGGATAAAAAATATATATTAACTATAAAATATTAAATATGTGTATATATATATATAATTAATTAATAATTAATTAACAAAATATAAAATAATAAAATTTGATAATTATGAAATGAAAAAAATTAAAAAAAATCATTGTTAAAAGATCTGTAGTGTCTTTAAAACCCACTGTGAAATGTTTTTCAGAATTACAGAATGTGTCGGTTTTGAGAAAATGCCATAAAATTATTTAGAAGTGGTTTAGACTTGAGATAAATGAAAAAAAACTTCTACTAAATGGTCTTTTGGTGTTGTTACAAATAAATTCTATACCAATTCTGAACTATTACTATACAATATACTTTTAACAACACCAACCCCAATATCCCAAAGATGGTGTTTTCATTATTACATTTTCATAAATACTAGGATTCGCATCCTCATGAAATGAATTGTATTGTAGTCTTGGTAATCTAGATTCATACTTGAAATTCACATTAAATTTTAAAATAAAAAATAAAAAAATAATTTTATTTGAGAATTCTATAATCCCTTTTAGAGTATCCTTTAATATAAATCAAGAAATCACTTCCTAATATCCTAGGGAAAATAAAACATAATGAAGGGGTGAGCTCAGATTCTTATTAAGGTTAAGCATACCGTGTAATTTATGAAAAAATATGTCATAATCAATATGGATAGGTAAAACACTAAAATAAATACATTTAATTAATAACATGAGTGTAATATGGTTGTAATAAATGATAATCAAATAAGGTAATTTAAGTAATCAAAATAACATGAATTCTTCCATGGATTCTATAACTAATCAAATAATAACATGGATTATCAATGACTGAATCCATAATGATGGAATTCATATTTCTAGACATCTGAAAAATATTGTTTATGCCTTGTTCTGAGACATATAATACCATTAAGGCTATGTTCTAAGACATCTATATAAATGTGTAATGCCTTTGCCAAAACTCAATCTACTTCATCTCATGAGACCTACCGATGCATTGAGGGGATATAGAAGGCCTCAACCATCACTTACAAATACCAATGAAGTCCTCATATGAATTGGGTAAAACATATTCAACATTAACATTCATTTTGTTGAACTAACATTTGAAATATTAATACTTACCCTAATCAATAAGCATAATCATTAACCATCCAGAGTAAAATAGGGAATGGTAATAAAATTTTTAATCACTAGTCAAACAGATAATAAAACATACAAAAAAGTAATAATTATGGTATTAATATAACATATCATCATTTTATCATAAGTAAAATAGAGTTTTTTTGTCATTGATCAATGGGAATATGATCAAAAGACTCTTAAAATCATTAGGGAAATGAGCCTTGCATTTTGAAAATCACCTTTTAAAATGAAAAGTTAAAAACACATTTTGAATATAAATTTCATTGAAAATAACATTTTATAACATTTAAAATAATTATTAAAAAATTTATTGGTCATTAATGTTAAGAATTATGTTTATTCCATGTATATTAAAAGAAAGCTTCTATTCACATTCTTAAGAAAATCCAATCAGCCATTGTGTTAAAAATATTAGGAATATTCCTTTCAAAAAATTCTAAAACTAAAAATTCCTAAAATATTCATTAATAGATAATTTTTAATATGTTAAAAACATTTTTTAAAACATTGTTATAATTCATGGGTTTTAGTGAAAGAGGATATCCCATCGAAGAGATAAATAATGTATGATATTATTAAAAACAAGTTCTCAGTCATTTTAAGTATTTGAGAGTGTAAAAATGGATTTATTACTTTAAAGAGTTCATAAATTACCAATGTTGAAAAAAATATATTTATTTTCTGATATAAATATATAAAAAAATCCCCCAAGTGAGACATAAATATAAAAAATCATAAATAATGATGATATTGTTAAACAAACACTTACCACTTTAGTAACTTCTGAATCATATAAATAAAAAAAATTATATAAAATTAAACATTAAATAAAATGAATATAAATTAATACACAATATAATATAAAAAATGGAAGTATATAATCAAAAAAAATTAAATAAGTTTGGAAAATGGTGTATGTCTCATGAAAGTAAAAGTGAGATGAGAAACCATTTCCTCATGTCTGATTTTCATTATAGGTGTATGTACCTCCTATATAAAGGTTTTAAGCAATTCATTAATTTATTATAGAACCATACTCATATTTATAGTATCATATATAATCTATAGCATCCCACATTTTTATAACATAAACTTTCATTACATTACACAAAACTGAGGATCTTTAAGGTTTAGTGTCTTGGAAACCAGGACCATAATACATGAAAACAACATAAAACATTCATCTTAAACACTTGAAAGGCTTCTCCTTAAGTTCATCCTAGGTTAATTACTGCATCTCATAACCTGGGGACATACATCAAAATAAAGGGTGAGAAAAAGGCCCAGTAAGGGAAACAAGATGAACATTTTACATGTGAACTTGAGATACTTCAATAAGGACATGAAAAGAACTTTAAGGAATGAGAAAGAAATAATGAGGCATTTCATAATAAAAATAAAATTTTTCATAACTTAGAGATGTGGATACATCATTTAACATATAAAATCATGAACATATCACCAAGGTCCATCCCGAAGGTGTCATTTTAAAATTACCAAGGTTATTCACCAAGGTATCGTGAAAATTGTAATCTCTAGTGGTTACATCATTACCCAATGCATTGGAGCGCTATCAGGGCGCACCCTTAATTTGTCTTTATTATCATGTGATACACATATATCATCATCAAACATTTCATAAATAACCCATATAGCATAAAATAAATGGGTTTCATTTCATAATCACAACGTTTTAAAAACTTCTTTAAAGACATGATCTTTACGTCACTTTAAACCCACAGAAGGGGAGAGCGGGTCTAATGTATGTAAATCCCAGAATTTAAAATGGAACATTTTGATATATATGTGAATACACCTTTAGAAATAAGAGCTTTGATTATTCACTTTATAACATAAAATATTTTTGAGAAAAGAGAGATACATTTTGAGACGAAAATTCTGCAGCATAACGGCTATGTTTCGGGGTTTTAGAAAACATTGAAAAGAGAGGGGACATGGGTCCAACATTCATAAATGACCCAAAAAATAGTATAGGGACAGAATATAAGGTATTTAAGAATATGGTAATGATATTTGAAAATATACCATATGAAATGAAGAACATGAAAGGAAGACAAAAAAATAAGATTTCTCTTATGAAAATTCGGCAGCCTAACGACGTCACATAAACTTCAACCAAAAATGAATTGATGAGATCAAATAGGGTATCTCATAATATGAAAATAAAAGATCAGTATGATAGATATAGATATCATACCCCAACATAATAAAAAGGAACTTTAAAGACTTGACATGAAAATAGATCTTGAAAACGAGAAGGGTGAAAGAATCCCTTAAAAATTCGGCAGCCTAACGGCGCCACTTAAAACTTCAAAGTACAGAATTAAAGAGATCAAATGGGGTCTCTCATCATATTGTCATAAAATATCAGTATGATAGATATATAGATCATACCCCAACATAACAAAAAGGAACTTGAAAGAATTGACATGAAAGTAGAACTTCAAAACGAGAAGGGTGAAGAACCACTTAAAAATTCGGCAGCCTAACGACGCCACTTAAAACTTCAAAATACTGAATTGAAGAGATCAAATGGGGTCTCTCATCATATGATCATAAAATATCAGTCTGATAAATTTAGATATCATACCCCAACATAATAAAAAGGAACTTGAAATACTTTACATGAAAATAGATCTTGAAAAATGAGAAGGGAGAAAGAATCTGTTACAAAAATTTCGGCAGCCTAACAGCGCCACTTAAAACTTCATAAAACGAAACAATGAGAGTAAGAGGGGATATCTCATTATGTGAAAATGAAAAGGTCAGTAAGATTAGTATAAAATAACACCCTTTAACATAAGAACATGGAGCATAAAAGAAATTACATAAAAGATATTTCTTGAAAAGAAAGAGAGAGATCAGATCCCTTACCTTAAAACGTAACTCTTAAAACTCAAAGGATGGGACCTTGAGGGCATGGGGGAACCTTGGGAGGACTCCTTGGGAGGTATGGAGACCATAACTTCGTTGAGTATGGTTTTGGAGTCGAAAATATGAGAGTAGGGCTTGGTATTTATAGGGAAAGTGAGGGGACAAGGCATTAATGGCCAAGGGAGTCCTCAAAAGTGGTTTTCTCAGAAGCATGGGCCCTCCCATGGTACTTCCCATAGAGTTAGGCCACATGGGGACCTCCTCACAATAATTCATCCTCTTTAGTCGACCATCCCTTAAAATATCTCATGACATCATCATGACACAGTTATGATGTCATTAAACATACCGAAACCCTAAAACTGTATTTTTACTATTCACTGAAAATTCAACTTTCTCAGAAAAATCCCAAAATTTCACATTAACCAAATATCAATGCTCTGATTTCAAAAATGAACTCTATTTTATAAAAATAATTTTCTAAATATTTTTAATTCATTTTTTTAAATAAACAAACTATTCACTGAAAATTCATTTTTTTCAGAAAAATCCCCAAAAATTACCTTAACATAATATCGATTCTTTGAGTTCAAAAATGTAATCCATTTTATAAAAATAATTTTCTAAATATTTTTAATTTAATTTTTAATTAAAAACACTATTCACCCGAAAAAACTAATACTTGAATAACAATTGATGAAACTGTTATTTACCCATTTTATTGAATCTCATTACTTAATCTAGGTGTCTGAATTATATTAAAACTTTCTTTGAGTGAAATTACTAATCCATTTGGTCACATTACTAATCCTAAGCGTAAAATCACTATTCATAATTTACTATTCATCAAAAATCATGTTGATCTTATTAGACTCGAAATTTCGTAGTGAACATAATTGTAGAAGACCATTTTTTGAAAATCATTACACATTTTTATTTATTTAAGGTTTACATAAATATTTATAAAATATCTTTTCTCTAAAATTCATCAAAAATATGCAAACTATATTTATCCGGACATTTGAAAATTCATAAACTTCATCATAAGAAGAAATCCCAATTTTTATTTAAAACAAAGGATTACACAAGGCAATTACGGTCTCCTTACATAGCCCCTTATCACACCAGCATTGGACCTAAGTGTAAGGTGTGCTAAGGTGAGAGAATCCGAGGGAGGCTCGGCCAACATCGCACGAGTAGTAATTTCTATCAGTTTGAACTTCTCGCGAAGGCGATCCTGTTCTAGCTTCACACGATGAAGTTCAGCATGGGTTTGGTCCAGAGCAAAGCCCAGTGGTGCTACCTCCTTCCCAAGTTCTGTTAGATGGGCTTCGATCGGTCCAAGACTACTGGGTGAGGCCATCTAATCTTATTTCTATATTAATTAACCAAGATTTCTTGTATTTAGAGACAGTAATAAAAACATTTAGTTTCCAGCGGTCATATTGACCAATGGTCAAATAATAGTCAAAACCCAACAGTCTCATTTTAATTATACTCATATTATCAAATGAAACATTTTTTTTGAGTATAAAAACAAAATAAAATAACACATAAAATTAGGAAATAAGATTTATTCAAAATTTCGGGTTGTTACAATCTTCTCCCCTTAAGAAATTGCGTCCTCTCAATTTTTAAAATTGGGTTTTGAAATTTCATTGAAAGTCCCACATCGGAAAAGGAGTCAGTAAAACTATTACTTTAAAAGAAAGAAAGGGAAGAAAAAAGGTCACCCGAGTTAACCCACACTAGGATTCCATGTAGGAAAACATGGACATGGAGGAGAAAACAAAGGTTCAAGTTCTGAGGGAGAGTGACTAAGAACATGATTAGGATAAAGTTAACCATAAGAAAATCCCAAACTTATGATGTGTGTAAACAGTCTTTGATTACCTAGTAGGAAACGTAAACCAACAACATTTTTGTTTTATGTTTCTTTTCATAATTTTGAGGAATTCATTTACTACATAGAACAATAACATAAGAAAATATACCTACCTTCATGTAGAGTTTCATCCTTTAATAAGTTTCTACCCAAAAATAATCTTTTCTCCAAACGATGAGCATTCAAAAACACTTGATCTCATCAAAACACAAGAATCATCTTCTATAGAATCACATAATCCACAAAAGATTAACCATCTATTTCATCTACCTTTAAACATTATCCCAAAAACAGAAAGGGTAAGGTAAAACAACTTTTCAAAAAGAAATAATCCCATAGGAATGGAAACTACTTTTAAATCTTCAAAGTTCCATGGTACTACCCAGAGTTCATCATAGACCATTCCATAAATAATTGTCCTTAAAAATCCTCAAAATAAACCAAACTAAGATTGAATCCCAAATACAAGAAGGATTTGATAACATAGTCTTCCAAGGTAAACTTTATCATTCATCTCCAAACAACATCAACCACTCCTAACATCTTATAAAAAAAGTAACTAACCTAAACATATTTACCCCAAGATAAGTTAATAATTTCCATAAGTAACCTAAATTACTATAATTATTCCTTAAATTCAACCATTCTTCAAAATATAAGTCAACCATACTCCTCAATAAAAATACCGTATTAATCTATTTACCTCGATCATATAGGGTCCCCAAAATAGTGAACGTCCTCCAAAATAATAATCATCTTTGAATCCCCTAATCATCTCTGTCATATTAATATAGAAATCATCGCATTACCTATCACATTGGTTGTTGGGACATGTTCTTCCATTTCCCACCATTAACTAAGAAGATAAAGTATAATTAGGGGCTTAAATACTTTGCCAATAATCATGAAACGGAAACTTTAAGCATAAAAGGATAAACTTGTAGAATAGAAGTATATCCTAACTTGTGATCCCCTAGGTTCCAATCTAGGTTATCCATGATCATATATTCTTATGTGAATCTTTATTTTATTTTATCTTTGTTCCTTTAATAATGGTTCATACTAAGCTTATGAATTTACCAAAGCATATCCCCCACGAGTGTCGTAACCAAGAGTGCAGCAAGGCCCGTTGTCGTGTACCAGTTCCCGTTAGAGTCTAGCTCAAAGTGGTGTTTTCGGGTTTTACCCCTATGTACATCTATTCAAGAGCCACCTCTACCTGCTCGTATCTAGACAGGGATGTATTTTCTTGGCAACCCCTTACTCAATACTCACCAAATATCTCGAATATTTCCTATATTTAAACTTTTATATAGGGTTATTCCTAAAGTTTTCATATCCTAATTTCCACAAATAACTAAACCATCCTTTTATACCAACTATATCATCCCTCCTTTTTATAACATAAACTTTCATTACATTACACAAAACTGAGGATTTTTAAGGTTTAGTGTCTTGGAAACCAGGAACATAATACATGAAAAAAACATAAGAAATTCTTATTAAACACTTGAAAGGATTATCCTTAAGTTCATCCTAGGTTCATTACTGCATCTCATAACCTGGGGACATACATCAAAAGAAAGGGTGAGCAAAAGGCCCAGTAAGGGAAACAAGATGAACATTTTACATGTGAACTTGAGATACTTCAATAAGGACATGAAAAGAACTTTAAGGCATGAGAAAGAAATCATGAGGCATTTCATAATAAAAATAACATTTTTCATAACTTAGAGATGTGGCTACATCATTTAACAAAGAAAATCATGAAAATATCACCAAGGTCCATCCCCAAAGTGTCATTTGAAAATTACCAAGGTTATTCACCAAGGTATCGTGAAAATTGTAATCTCTAGTGGTTACATCATTACCCAATGCATTGGAGCACTATCAGGGAGCACCCTTAATTTTTCTTTATTATCATGTGATCCACATATATCATCATCAAACATTCCATAAATAACCCATATAGAATAAAATAAATGGGTTTCATTTCATAATCACAACGTTTTAAAAACTTCTTTAAAGACATGATCTTTACGTCACTTTAAACCCACGGAAGGGGAGAGCGGGTCTCATGTATGTAAATCCCAGAATTTAAAATGGAAAATTTTGATATATATGTGAATACCTCTTTAGAAATAAGAGCTTTGATTATTTACTTTATAACATAAAATATTTTTGAGAAAAGAGAGAGACATTTTGACACGAAAATTCTGCAGCATAACGGCTATGTTTTGGGGTTTTAGAAAACATTGAAAAGAGAGGGGACATGGGTCCAACATTCATAAATGACCCAAAAAACAGTATAGGGACAGAATATAATGGATTTAATAATATGGTAATGATATTTGAAAATATACCATATGAAATGAATAACATGAAAGGAAGACAAAAAAATAAGATTTCTCTTATGAAAATTCGGCAGCCTAACAACGTCACATAAACTTCAACCAAAAAAGAATTGATGAGATCAAATAGGGTCTCTCATCATATGAACATAAAAGATCAGTATGATAGATATAGAGATCATACCCCAACATAATTAAAAGGAACTTGAAAGACTTGACATGAAAATAGATCTTGAAAACGAGAAGGGTGAAAGAATCCCTTAAAAATTCGGCAGCCTAACGGCGCCACTTAAAACTTCAAAGTACTGAATTGAAGAGATCAAATGGGGTCTCTCATCATATTGTCATAAAATATCAGTATGATAGATATAGAGATCATACCCCAACATAACAAAAAGGAACTTGAAAGAATTGACATGAATGTAGAACTTCAAAACGAGAAGGGTGAAGAACCACTTAAAAATTCGGCAGCCTAACGACGCCACTTAAAACTTCAAAATACTGAATTGAAGAGCTCAATTGGGGTCTCTCATAATATGATCATAAAAGATCAGTCGGATAAATTTAGATATCATACCCCAACATAATAAAAAGGAACTTGAAATACTTTACATGAAAATAGATCTTGAAAAATGAGAAGGAAGAAATAATCTGTTACAAAAATTTCGGCAGCCTAACGACGCCACTTAAAACTTCATAAAACGAAATAATGAGAGTAAGAGGGGATCTCTCATTATGTGAAAATGAAAAGTTCAGTAAGAGGAGTATAAAATAACACCCTTTAACATAAGAACATGGATCATAAAAGAAATTACATAAAAGAGATTTCTTGAAAAGAAAGAGAGAGATCGGATCCCTTAGCTTAAAACGTAACTCTTAAAACTCAATGGTTGGGACCTTGAGGGCTTGGGGGCACCTTGGGTGGACTCCTTGGGAGGTAAGGAGACCAGAACTTCGTTTAGGATGGTTTTGGAGTCGAAATTATGAGAGTAGGGCTTGGTATTTATAGGGAAAGTGAGGGGACAAGGCATTAATGGCCAAGGGACACCTCAAAAGTGGTTTTCTCAAAAGCATGGGCCCTCCCATGGTACTTCCCATAGAGTTAGACCACATGGGGACCCCCACACAATAATTCATCCTCTTTAGTCGACCATACCTTAAAATATCTCATGACATCATCATGACACAGTTATGATGTCATTAAACATACAGAAACCCTAAAACTGTATTTTTACTATTCACTGAAAATTCAACTTTCTCAGAAAAATCCCAAAATTTCACATTAACTAAATAACAATGCTCTGATTTCAAAAATGAACTCTATTTTATAAAAATAATTTTCTAAATATTTTTAATTCATTTTTTTAAATAAACACACTATTCACTAAAAATTCATTTTTTTCAGAAAAATCTCCAAAAATTACCTTAACATAATATCGATGCTCTGAGTTCAAAAATGTAATCCATTTTATAAAAATAATTTTCTAAATATTTTTTATTTAATTTTTAATTAAAAAACACTATTCACCCGAAAAAACTAATACTTGAATAACAATTGATGAAACTGTTATTTACCCATTTTATTTAATCTCATTACTTAATCTAGGTGTCTAAATTATATTAAAACTTTCTTTGAGTGAAATTACTAATCCATTTGGTCACATTACTAATCCTAAGCGTAAAATCACTATTCATAATTTACTATTCAACAAAAATCAAGTTGATCTTATTAGACTCGAAATTTCGTAGTGAACATAATTGTAGAAGACCATTTTTTGAAAATCATTACACATTTTTATTTATTTAAGGTTTACATAAACATTTTTAAAATATATTTTCTCTAAAATTAATCAAAAATATGCATACTATATTTATCCGGACATTTGAAAATTCATAAACTTCATCATAAAAAGAAATCCCAATTTTTATTTAAAACAAAGGATTACACAACGCAATTACAGTCTCCTTACATAGCCCCTTATCACACCAGCATAGGACCTAAGTGTAAGGTGTGCTAAGGTGAGAGAATCTGAGGGAGGCTCGGCCAACATCGCACGTGTAGTAATTTCTATCAGTTTGTACTTCTCGCGAAGGCGATCCCGTTCTAGCTTCACACGATGAAGTTCAGCTTGGGTTTCGTCCAGAGAAAATCCCAGTGGTGCTACCTCCTTCCCAAGTTCTGTTAGATGGGCTTCGATCGGTCCAAGACTACTGGGTGAGGCCATCAAATCTTCTTTCTATATTAATTAACCAAGATTGCTTGTATTTAGAGACAGTAATCAAAACATTTAGTTTCCAGCGGTCATATTGACCAATGGTCAAATAATAGTCAAAACCCAACAGTCTCATTTTAATTATACTTGTGTAATCAAATGAAACATTTTTGTTGAGTATAAAAATAAAATAAAATAACACATAAAATTAGGAAATAAGATTTATTCAAAATTTCGGGTTGTTACATAATCCTTTTATAACATTTTACTAAAAAAAATTAATAATATTTCATTATTTTCATTGTTTCAATTGTTAATTTCCTTGTTTTCTCATGCGCCCTTCATCATGAATGTTTCATTTCATGTGCATCGAATATATATATATATAGATAATGACAATAAAGTTGTAAATATAATTTTTAATAAATATATACAATATTAGAATCATTGCTCTATTTTGTACATAGAAAAACGAATTGCATTATTCCATTGAGATGGTAGGTTATATATACGCATAAGATAGGATATCATTCCATTAATGAGTAAAATGTTAAGGAAGTAGGTGATATTTTAGTTTTAAATAATCAATATCATCTCATATATATCACCTATATTCGTTAATTTTTTCCTTATTACATTCTATGTAATGTGTTATTGAAAAAATAATCACAACACTTTGTGAGGTGGTAGTCCACCATGAAAATGATGGACATTATCATATTTAAAATGAAATTGAACATAAAAATTTATATGTGATATTAAAAATAAATAATTACAATAATATTATAAATATTATATAAATTTTTTAAAACATCATTATATATATTCTTTAATGGTGGTGATGGAAAATGACATATATCGGTTTGCGAGGTGGTAGTCCACACTTCATGCAATTACTGATTTCATTTCCCATTTTATGGAAGTAGAGATGGATAAGTATTATCTCACAAACATAATAAAATATCAGTGTACCATATACAGTTTTTAAATAATATTTTAAGTTTTAATATATAATTTAAAGTGTAAAAATAATAAATAAATTGAAAGATCTTTGTTAAGATAATTACCTTCTCTAAGAGAAAACTTCTTTGGATATCCTCTTAAGGATATTAGGGGTTGTATTTTGGGTAGAACATCTTCTCAAAAATATTTATAATGATGTTGGGGATATATTTTTTAGTTTTTTTCTATCCAAATGGGTTATGTTTCTTAAATAAGTGAGGGGATGGAGTTCGCTTTTATATGATGGGAAAGGTAACCCTCTTGGAAATTACTTAGAAATTCCCTAAAAGAAACCACAATTATAAATAAATTCACAAAAAAAAGAATCCAAATTAACCTATATTCTGAATTTGTAAGTATATTGTGAAAATATTCTAATAAAATAATATTTGGACCAGTTTTTACATCTTTTTTACCCATTTCATCTTAGTTTAACCCAATAGTAAACCATTATATACCTTAATCGTTTTAATTAATTTTTTCTATTTTCACTATTGATTTTTTTAAAAAATTTTATTACCGTATTATATAATATAAATTATTATTAATAATAATATTTAATCCATTTTAAAAAATTAAATTCACATAATCGGAATAATTTAATTTAAAATTAATCCCAAAGATGTTAAAAAAAGTAGTTTTTCAAAGAAAAATTCTTCGATAGATTAAATTATTTTTATATCCAAATTCAATAAGAAAATTATTACAATGAGTTAAATAGAATTTATATATATATATATAATATAACTATTTATACTTTAAAACCAATTTAAAAGTTAATTTATATTTATAAATAATTTAAACACAAAGGTAGTCTTCAATTAAAATTCATTATTTTCTACTAATCTTTGAAAAAATGAATCTTTTTATAAAAAATACCAAAAATTCACCCTAAGATAATTTTTTTATGGTGATTTAAAAAAATATTTTATTTTTTCAAATAAATTTTCTAAATGTTGTCAAAATTTTTTATAAATTATATTCGAAAATAATGACTAAACTGTCTTTTAGAAAAAGATAGTTTTTTAGAAAACATTTCTTATTTCTTTCAAATAGAAATAATTTTATATCTAATCAATATATATAAATTTTATTTATTTTATAAATGATTAAACCATATAGTTTTATGATTTATTTATTACTTTTCATACCCACCAATTTAATATCTAGGTTATGATGGTAATTTTTAAATAAAAATATTTTAATATAGCATCGTATTTTATTCAAACAAGATGTATCATACATTGAATGAAATTGAAGTGATTTAATTTTTTAAAAATTTAAAATAACATAAATTATCGGCATGTTATATTGCCTTATAATCTTAGTGTTTTATTTTTCACACATTATCTAATATGATGTCCATATTTTAGAATCCTAGGGTGTTATATTCTCCCCCTATAAATAAATTGTGTCCTCATAATTTAATCATGATTTTCATAATAAAGGGTTTTAAATTTGAAAATTCCTTTTTTGGAAAGACACATCATAAAAAGGTTAAATAAAAAATTCTCTTGATAATAGAGAAAGGGATATATGAAGATTATCTAGAGTAACACATACTATATTTCCAAATATGAGAATATAGGTGGGATGTAAATATTTTTTCATTAAAGAAAAGTGTAATGTCCAAATAATGATGGAAAGTAAAAGAGATCATTTATCTTAATAAAGTTAATGATCTTGTGAAAATCAAAAACCATGATACCATAATACAACTAGGTGTGAAAACGTTTAGTTATATCATTATAAATAATGGTGATAGGATAAAATTTTATTTCATGTTCCTTTTCCTAATGTTGAATAAAATTAATGAGAATATATACTTACAAGGTTTTATTGAATTTCATAGGCACAATATCATCCTTTGGTTATTCCTTGATCAATTTCCTCATCATATCTTACTTTAATAAATGAAGAAGAGTTTTTATTCCAAAAATACCAATAGATCACATAAATGATACGTCATCAATTTGATATCTGGTTATCATTATAAATAAATGGTTATCACGGGTTTTCCAATATGTATAAATCATTATATTGTGATGTAATACATTAATCTCTAAAACCTTGACCAAATTTCATCTTAAACCACATCATTAATGGTTAACCTTGTTACCCTTACAAAATATTAAAATCCAAAACTTTATAAATAATTTTACTATATTACCAAAATTAACTTATCATTAATCTTTCAAACTACTTGACTTTTCACTTAATCATCACATACCAAACATGTGAATAACTTCATTATTTTTTCTATAGAAACATGGTACTGACCTAAATAACAATAAAACCTTACTATAAACATTTATTATTCCTTATTAATTAAATTAAATATTGATTATTTTATATATTCTATAAATCTATAAATGTTTTTAACTCCATAAATGAGATAATAAACCAGTATTTTTAAAAAAACATTTATCTGTTCCAAGGTAGCTAGTACTGTCAAATTTACATTATCAATATCAATCATCTTTTTCCCCTAACATCTTCATCTAAAAATCAAGAAAATATTATGGGTTATAATTCCATCAATCATTTTTTTTCCTTGAATATAAAATTTACTCTAAATCTCTTTTATTGTTCATCAGTACCATACAACATATTTTCTTAAATCCTTTAATATATATTACTGGTGTAAAACCCATATAAATTTCATGGTTTTTATAACCAGAATAACATTTATAAAATAATCCTATAAGATAATACCTTAATTTAAATACAATAAAAATAATTATTCAACATTTTTTATAGTAATATCAAAATCTTCACCTTGATCCATTGGATTATTTTGAGGTAAATTCCCTCTAATCTCATGGAATTTACTTTCATAATGCCACATCTCCTTATATTTGAATCATTTAACATCGATAACTTCTTTCTTCCATTTCTAAAAAAAATCATGGAAGCATTTTTCTCTACACTTTAAACAACCTTTTTTTCCTTTTATGCATGAACCGAGTTGTTTCCTTCCCAATATATCACATGTTAGAAAATACATCTTTCCCTTGTTCCTTTTGTCCATCTATTTCAATTTCATCATCTTTGTCCCTTTTTATTTTTGAATCTATAAGACATGGATAATTATTTCTCTTTTTTTTATAATAGATGAAACTAAGTTCTCATATGATAAGAATGTTTAGAATAATAGTTCCCTTAAAAATATTATCTTAAACCCATAAAAATTTACCATTTATTCTCTTTTTATTATGTACATTGATAAAATTTCTATTCCTTCCATTATATTCCATTTATAATAAAATTCATAAATTATATTAGATCATAACATTCTGCATCATAATTTATAATACCAAAATGAGTGAAACACATAATATAACTTGAAAAATTTATACATATCCAATCTCATAATCATAAACCTGGTTTCTTTGGGGATCTCTTTATTTTCAAAAACTACTTAATGGTTTGTAAATAATGTTTGAATTTGGTTAAGGAAATTCCCCAAGAGTATCAAACTAGGGGTACAGTAAGGCTCGTTATCATGCACCAAGTGACAATCGGCTCATTCTCAATACACTCTTTTTAGAGTTATTACCCCTAGATACCTATGTTCCCAAACCACATCCACTTATAGTATCCAAATAGGGATTTAATTTCTTGGATTAACCACAAAATCTCTTACTAAATCTTTAGGTTGTTCTTCTTTACATAGACTCAAATTCTATCATAGGGTTATATTCTCTAATCTAATTTTTCCTAAATCTAGTTCCCAAGGTTTCTACTATGATTCCTCTGATACCAACTGTAATAAACCTGACCCCAATATCCTGGATTTGGTTTCAACTTTATTACATTTGAACATGATACAAGGAATGACATCCTAATGGAGAGATTATTTTATAGTATTTGTGAAACTAGATACATACTTTAGATAAACATTATAAGATAAAAACAAAAATAAACAAAGTATTTTATTTTAGAATTACTTAATTCCTCAAAGCATGTATCTAAATATAAATCACAAAACACTTTATCATATTCTAGGGAAAATAGAACATAATAAATGGGTCATCTCAGATTCTTAGTAAGTATAATAATATAGCACAATCTATGAATAAATAAGTAATAATCAATATGGAAATGTAAATGGATAAAAAATTCTATTTAAACAATAACTTGAGTATGCAAGGAATATAGAATCATCAAATAACATCATATAAATAGACATATGAACATGAAACATTAACTTGTATTTTCTATCTAATGAAATAATGACATTGAATATTAATAACTGGCTTGATAAGGATGGAATGTATATTTATATAAATATAAAACATTACATTAATTCCTTATTCCAACACATCTAATACCATAGAGGCCTTTTTCAAAGACATATATATAATTGAGTAAACACTCATGTAAAACTTAATCTAGTTTATCTCATGAAACCTATCGATGCATCGAGGGCATATAGTGGGCCCCACTCATCCCATACTAATTCAAATTCATTACTCATATGAATGTGTTTAAAGATAATTAGAATAAACATTTATATTGACAAACCATCATTAAAAATGTTAATACATACCATAATCAGTAAACATTATCCTAAACCATCTATAGTAAAATGGTGAATGGTAAGGAATTTATACATCCACAATAACATTGATTATAAACCATCTAGATAAATAATAAATATGTATCAATACAACATATCCTTAGTGATTCAGAATTTAAATTGTGTTTTTATGTCATTTATTAATTGGAATACCATGAAAATATCCTTAAAACATTCATGAAAAAAAATAGCCTTTTCATTTTGAATATCACCATATAAAAGGAAATGTTCTCCAAAAATTTTGAAAATACTTTTATTTTAAATTAACAATTGAGAACATGTAAAATAATTATTCAAATATTGAGTGTTCATGATGGTGTAAAATTCCCTTCAATCCATATATGTAAAAACAAATATTCATTTAACATTTCTTGTAAAAGAAAACTGGGCATTATTTTGAAAAATACATGATGATTACATTAATTTTTTTTTAAAAAGTATAAATTGTTAAAATTTTATTTAATAAATAATTTTTAATAGGATAAAAACATTTTTAGAAAACATTGGTGTTAAAAAAAATAGATTTCGGACCGAAGAGAGAAATATTGTTTGATTTTCTTAACAAAATTTTATCAATCGTTATAAGTACCAAAGAGTAGAAACAATGGTATTAATACATGAAAAAATTCATGATTAACATGTGGTGAAAATATGTATTTATTTTAGGATATAAATATTAAATAATTCCCACAACGGATATGTAAACATAAATAATACCTAATAATGATGAGATTATGAAATAAACTTTTACCACTTTTTTAACTTTGGAATCATAATACCCATAAAAAAAATTAAATAAAATTAAACATTAAATACCATTAATATAAAAAAATTAATGATATAACCTAGAAATTGGGCATTATATACATCACAAATAATAAATACGTTATGAATATGGTATATTTCTCGCAAAAGTAAAATTGAAACATAAACCCTTACCTCATGTATGATTTCCTTTGTATGTGTATATAATTAATGTAAAATGTTTTTATGCGTGTCATTATTTTAAACAAGAACCAATAAAATATTTATAATTTCTTATAGTGTCATCTTATAACATATTTCAACATGTTTATTACTAATGTTTCATTTTTTTCACTATTTCGGGTGTTAATTTCCTTATTTTATCATGCGCATTCTCCCATTAAAGTTATAGTTATTGTGCATATGATATATATATATAATATACATAATAATAATGAGGTTATAAATATCATATTTACTCAGTATATACATTATTATAATCATTAATTAATGTTGGACATAGAAAATGAGCCGCATCACTTCATGGTGACGACAGGTCATACGTACGCATGAGCGATGATATAATTCCATTAATGAGTTAAAGGGTCAAGTAGTGGATGCCATTTTAATATTAAATAATCAATATAATAACATATATATCAAATATATTCATTAATATTATCCTTATGACATCGGATTTTAGGTGTATGTAAAAAATGAATTACATCGCTTCATGAAGCAGTAATCTTCCGTACACATGAGTGACATTATCATATTAGAAATGGAATGGAGCAAAAAAAGTTATATATGATATTGAAATTTAAAAATTATAATAATATCATCAATATAATATACATGTGTTATATCAATCATTATAACTATCCTTGAAATGTGGTTATGGATAACGAAATACATTGGTACTTGAAGCGGTAGTCCATTGTACACACAATTGATGATTTTGTTTCCTATTTTATGGAAGTGAAGATGGATAAATATTAAATAATAAACATAATAACATCTAAATATATATTAGATTATTTTTTTAATATATTTTATGTTTTAAAATATAATTTAAAATGGAAAAATAAGAAAGAACATGAAAGTGATTTATTAAGATAATTACCTTCTCTAAGAGAAACCTCATTTGGATCTCATTTTAAGGACACTAGGGATAGAATTATGGGAGGAAAAGAAGATATAGAATTTGTAAAATGATTTTTGGTAGATACTTATTTATATATTTATCATGAAAATGGTCTTTAGGGGTGTGAATAAGTGTGGGTATGGGGTTCCCTTTTATAAGTGGGGAAATGAAACCCTCTTGTAAATTACATGTAAATTGTAACGCCCCAACACCAATTACCCAGATTCGGTGCATTATTACATAACATATGCATGATATAAGGAATCATGTTAGGAAAGAATGATTAGTTTAGTAGCCTTGGAATTACAAGATACATACATATGTTTTAAATTACATCATGAAATAAAAAAAAGACAACATTTTGTCCCCTTTGAACACACTTATATCCCTTAGCCTATCCCTACAGGAAAAACATAATATACTTTTTTGCATACTGGGAAAGATAAAACATAAGAAAGGGTTGTGATCATATTCTAATTAAGGATAAAAATATAGCGAAAACTTTTATAAATAAGAAAAATAATTTTAAGGAAATGTATAAGACTAAAACATAATCCTTTAAAACATATTCTTCATAATAATATGGAAAATATAAATCCAATAATGCCATTAACTTACCCATATGGATATTCTAATAGTTGAATAATCACATGCTATATCAATATCCAATTTAATAATGATGGAATGCATAATATTAAATATCATAACCACTTAGTCAAGGCCTCGTGCCAAGAATACAAATAAAATTTTGTCAAGCCCTTATTCCAGGAAAATAGTTTGTCCCATGAGACCTACCTATGAATCTAGGAGCTATATCGGACTCCACCCGTCACTTACTAAGTCCAATGGATTCCTCATAAGAAAAGGTCATAACATATCATAAACATTCCTTTTAAAACTAGCATATGAAATATTAATACTTTAACCATAAAACAAGAATGGTATAAAAATAACACATCCACAGTCAAACATATCACGAAACACTCAATACAATATAGAAGATTTGGGTCATAATAAATCAACTTCAAACAAGTATAAAATCCATTAAAGGATTTGGCATAGATGAAATCAATACTATTTGAAAGAAATATATCTTTGTGTTATAAAATAATTTTAAAGTCAAATATTTATAAAAGAAAACATTTATTATGAAAATATTATTATAATCTTGTGAGGGAAGCTTTGAAGATTTTATAATGTCAGAAAATATCTTCCCCCGCCAGATAAGTAAAATAAATATTCTTACCTTAATTTTTCAAAAAGGTCATAAAGTACCTTGTTTTGAAAATGACAAAAAGATTTCATTCAAAACATTTTATATATGGTCAAAAAATGGTATAAATGAATTTAAACCATATTATAGGAAATAATAAATTTGCTTTAAAATACATAATTAAGAAACACGGATGTGGATGATAAATAAGTATGAGTAGATACTTTCGTATAAAGAAACTCAGAAAAATAAAGAGAATATAAAACTAACCCTTACCTTGTACATTTCCTTAGTAGAGGGTAGACTAACCTCCTGTATAATTTTGAAATAATTTTTCTTAAATTATAAAATAACAAAATACATAAATATGATATCATATATGATCTTCTAATATTGCATTGTTAATGATATTTCAGTAGTGTCATCATTTTGGGTGTTAACTAATTCATTTTCCATTATATGTTTTGTTATGTAAGTCATGTATTTTATGGATATGATGTATATTATTCATATCCAGAATGCTATTAAGATCTTAAATGCTATTTTTAACTATCAAATTAAAATTAGTCTTGAATGGCTATGATGGGGAATGACATCTCATTGAGTCGTGGAGACGGTAAGTCGTACGTACACATGAGGGATAATATCATTCTTTTGATGGTAAAATAATATATATTTGGATTTCATATCACATATAAAGAATTATTAACATTTTATATTTATTATTTACATCAATTATACTCATTATTATACCCATACAAATATTAAAGTGTTGAGTAACAAACTACACCACGATGTGGAGACTCTAAGCCATACGTGCGCACATATGGTGACTTTGTCATTCATCGGATGGATAGAATAATGAATATGGTTATACCATACTGATAATAATATCACAGTACATAGAAGTTTCTGGATTTATTATTTTGGTATGGAAACAATAATGAAAGAAGAAGTGGAATAAGAAAAGAACATTGAAAGAGGTAATGAAATTATTACCTCTTCTTCGAGTGCTTCCTTTTGATTTGACCAATATGACTCCTTACGAAGTCTTTCTTATCAATTAAGGCCTCTAGGTTTATGTGATGGAAGTTGGGAGGTTATTTGAGCAGTAGTTGGCTGAGACAAATATATTTGGAGGTGTGAATTTAAGAGATGGTGAATCACCCTTTTATAAGAGAGGTGTGGGTCACTTTAGGAAAAGGTTGAAATATTATTTTATAATAAAATCATTTTCGGTTTCTAATGCCTCAAAGAACATTTATTTAGAGGATAAGGAAGTTATGGGTCTAAAAAATCTCAACCAATAGGTTTTATAGAGTTTTAGGTCACTATATTGTCCTTATATTTTACTTTTAACTCTTAGTTTAATTCTTTAACTTGTACCATGTCTTCTTGTATTATTATAATAAATGGTTAATAATCTAACTATAAAATGAGAAAAGAACCTAAAATGGTTAATTAATGATATATATCATTATATATGTCCTTTTTCTGAACTATATATTTTTAGGAATCTTATATTATTTAATAATATTATAGTTGTTTTAAAAAATCATTTTTTTCAATTTTGACGTTATTTAGAATTTGGTTTTTGTGAAAGTCATAACAACATGATTACTTAAAAAATTCATTTAATCAACCCTAAAATTTCATATTAATCTCTAAAATTCATGGAATTCATCAGAAGTATAAATTTACTTTTAGTTTGGTATTTATAATATCAATTATTTTAATCTTTCATTAATAAGGTATTTACTGCATCATTGTTGTGTCATATATAATTTTAATTATTTAATTTCTAAAAATTATAAATAAAATAATATTATGTAGGAAATATTTTTATCTTTCTAATGAATATTTATAGTCGAATTTATATTATGTAAAACCCTATATTAAAAATGTATTAGTTAATACAATTTTAATTTAACACTTTTAACTCTCCTTTAAATAATAATAAATTTTCTAATCTAATCCATGTGGGTAAAAAAAAGTTCATATTTTATTCCTAATTTTTTTTTTCTAAATACACATATCCAATAGAGTTAGGACATGTGTTAGGTTAATTATAATATCATTTTGACCATTAATTGCCCTATTTGCTTTTAATCGAGGTAAATAAGAGTCAAAAGTTACTATTCACCCAAAATTATTTCCATCTTGTTGAACCACATTTTACTTACTGATGTCAACCATGTCTCTCAAATGTTTGAAATTAAATTCATAGAAGTGGTAAAATTATGTTTTATGCAAATTTACTAATGTGCCTAAAAGGTGGGTAAAAGACGGTAAAAAGTTCAATAAAATTTTATACATCTAATTTTATTATTAAACAACTCCAATTAATTACATTGAACTAATATAGGTATTATGTATCTATTTTGAAATAAAATAAATTTAAGTAAAATAAAATATTATTTAAATAAAATTTTAGTTTTAAACAATAACGTAGTGTTTTTCACTATTAATCAAAAATTGAATGTTTTCCGAAAAATACCAAAAAATCATCCAAAGATAATTTTGATATTTAGAATCAAAAAATGAAGTCCATTTTGAAAAATAGAATTTATAAAATTTTAAAAAGTGTGTATTACTATTCATAACTACTTTTAAAATTTCTCGTTTGATTTGGCTTGGTGGGATAGAACTCGAAGTTGCATACAACGCAAGCTATTGTATAATTAAAAGGGAAACATACTGTGGAAGCATGGGGTGTGACATTCTCCCCTCCTTCAAAAAATTTTTGTCCTCAAGATTTCTTGAATACTACAGCACATTAAGATTTAGTTGGTTGTTCATCATAAGTTTCTTAGGTTCCCACGTTTCCTCTTCCATCTTGTGGTGTCTCCATAGAACTTTTACTAGAAATGATGTCTGGTTTCTCAGCACTTGTTCTATCATATCAATAATCATGATAGGATCTTCACAATAAGTCATATCAGGTTCCAGTTCTATTTATTCATAGTTGAGTACATGTGTTGGGTCAGGCATGTATTTTCTTAATAGTGATACGTGGAACACATCATGAACTTTGGAGAGATTTAGTGTCATTGGCAAACAGTAATCTATAACTCCAATTTGTTCTACAATTTTGAAAGGTCCATTTTACCTAGGACATAATTTACCCTTCTTTCTGAATCTTATAACACCCTTCCAGGGATATACCTTCATGAAAACATGAACTCCTAATTGAAATTCCAAATAATTATTTCAGTTATCATCATAGCTCTTTTTCCTACTTTGATCTACTTTGATGTGGGTTTGGATAATCTTCACCTTTTCAATTATTTCCTCAACAAGTTATGGGCCAACGATTTTTCTTTCACCAACATCATCCCAACAAGTTCGTGTGCGACATCTCTTTCCATATAAGGCTTTATATGGTGCCATCTGAAAACATGAATGGAAGCTATTGTTATAGTAAAATTATACCAAAGGTAAATTGTGATCCCACATACCTTGAAAGTCAAGTTATCAAGATCACAACATGTCTTCCAAGGTTTGAATAGTCCGTTATAATTGTTCATCAGTTTGAGGGTGGTAGGCAGTGCTCAAACTAAGATCAGTATCCATGGATTTCTGAATACTTTTATAGAATATTGATGTAAAATGGGGATCACGATCAGAAATAATCGATAGGGGTACACCATGACGTCTTATAACTTCATTAATATATAGTCTTGATAAAAATTTAAGTGGTAAAAATTTTCTTAAATCAAGAAAATGTGTTGACATGGTACGATGATCAACAATGACCCATATTTAATCATTCCTTCTAAGAGTATTTGGTTGCCCCATGAAAAATTCTATCATAATATTATCCCATTTCCACTCAAGTATGGGAAGAGGTTTCATGAATCCTCTAGGATGTTGCCTTCCATATTTCACTTGTTGACAAACCATACATCTTGACACATAATAAGAAACTCCTTCTACCCGTTGTCCCACCAAAAATGTTCCTTCAAATCTCTATAAAAATTTGTCATCCTAATTTGTATAGAGAAATTGGAGCTATGAGAATCATCCAAAAATTCCATTTTTAGATCTGGTATATTTGGAACACAAAGTCTCTTCCCAAATTTCAAAATTCTATCTTCATATATGATTTTGGTCAATCTCACATCATTCAAAGCATTAATTTTCTTTTGAAACACCACATCAATAGTTTGAGAACCTATTATCCTTTCTAGTAAAGATGATTTGGCAACCATTTGAAAAATTATAGATTTTTCACCTTCAATGATTATTCCAATATCAATTTTTACTAGATCTGTGAACATATAATCCCTTTCAACTCTCATTTTTTTCAAAACCCCATAATCCATTTTTATCAAAGCATCTTCCAACTTATTTTCCTTCCCTAGGTGGTAGTGTATATTGCAATCATAATCCTTGAGTAGTTCAAGACATCTCCTTTTCCACATGTTGAGTTCTTTTTATGATAAAATATACTTCAAACTCTTGTGATCTATATAAATATCACATTTTTCATCATATAGATAGTTTCTCTATATCATCAAAGTAAATATTACAAATGATACCTCAAAATCATGGGTGGGATAGTTTTTTTCATGAATTTTTTGCTGTTGTGATGCATATTCAATAACTCTATCATTCTATATAAGGACACAACCAATTCATTTCTTTGAAGCATCACTATAAATAAAAAACTCATCATTCCCTGATGGTAGTGTCAATATAATAGAATTGACTGATCTTATCTTCAGTTCTTCAAAAAATTCTTCACACTCTTGTGTACAAACAAATTTAACCCCTTTAGGTGTGAGACTGGTTAATGGGTTAGCCAATCGGGAAAAATTCTGGACGAAGTTCCAAAAATAACCTACTAAACCAATAAAACTGTGTACCATAGTTATACTCATCTATGCTGTACATTATTGGATTGCCTTGGACATTGAAGGATCAATAGAGATTACATATTTACAGATAATATGACCAAGAAAATAAATTTTTTGAATCCAAAATTCACACTTGCTAAACATCCCATATAATTCATTTCTTCTGAGGCTTTTCAGAATAGTCCTCAAGTGATTTTCATGATCTTTTTAGATTTTTGAGTATACCCAGATATCATTAATAAATACCACTACAAAGTAATCAAGATATTTCTTGAAAACATGATTCATTAGATCCATGAAGACATAGGGTGCATTAGTCAGACCAAAAGGAATTACTGTAAACTCATAATGCCCGTACCTAGTTTGAAATACTATGTTTGGAATGTCTACCTTCTCCACATACAACGGTTGATATCCAGATCGAAGGTCAATCTTTGTAAAATATTAATCTCAATGAAGTTGATCAAATAAATCATCAATGAGGGGTAGGGGATACTTATTCTTTATTGTTATAGCATTGATCTCCCTGTAGTCAATGCACAACCTCATAGATCCATCTTTCTTCTAAACAAAAAGAACAGGGGATCTCTAAGGAAAAAAACTATGGAAAATAAATACTTTATCACTCAATTCCTCTAGTTTGTTCTTTAGTTACACTAATTCCAAAATGGCCATTCTATAACAGTTTCTTGATATGGGCCATAAACTAGGAATTAAATCAATGGAAAACTCATTTTCTCGTTCTGGTGGATGTCCAGGTAAATCCTCTGGAAACAAATCAACATATTCTTGCACAATAGGTACGTCCTCTATTTAAAAATTCTATTCCTCACCAAAAATTATTTCATTCTCTTTCTCCCCAATAATTGAATTTAGTAGAGCTACTGGGGGTAGATCTATATAAGAATCATATGGTGATGTTTCTTCACTAAAGATAAGGTACTCCTTATCATCATCAAAAATTGTAACCTCCTTTAGTAAAATAAATTTTTTTCCTCATGGTCTAAAATATAATCCATACCGAGGATTATATCAAATTAAATCATAGGAATTATGATTAGACTAGAAGATAAAGAACATTTACATGCCCTAATGGTAACTAATTCACAAAACATTATTGCAATGATACTTCCCTTAGGAGTTTTGACAAAAAAACTCCTCTGTTAAATAAAATTGGAAATATCTAATTTTCTTAGAAAATAGTGAAGATATGAAACAATGCGATGATCTAGAATCAAATAAATATTTGGCTTAATTTGAGGAAACCATTATATTACCTTCCACCACGACAATCAGAGCTTCAACCGCAACATTAATGATCTCATAATTTTGGCCTTACTCTCTCAGCCTTTTCTGAGATAATTTTCCTTACCACTTAAGAAATTCATTTTCATAAAGCCCATTTCTCTATAATTGTATCATTCAACATTGTTCGGATATTTCTTCCCATTAAAATCACGATCATGGTGGCCATTATCAACAAACTTGTAACAGACTCTCATTCCCTTTAGGCATGTACTGGGGTGTTTTATTCCACATTTACTGCAGGATATAAATTCAACTTTTCCCTTCTTCCCCTTATTTCCATTTTCATAGTGTCAATCAGATCTAGTATTCTCTTCATTTTCTTTAAAGTCGTAGAACTTAGAGAATTCCTTTTCTATCTTGATAGCACATGAGACAATATCACCATACGATGAGAAGGATTGTGAGACTAATGCTCGATAGAGAAATGGTTTTCACCCATCAAAGAATCGACCAGTCTTAATCCATGGGTTATGTATGTAATCTGTAGTATTCCATGCTAACCTTGTAAAGTTTGCCTCATATGTAGCGACATTCTCATCCTACTTTTTTCCTCAGACTCAGAAATTTTGTTTTCATATCCGCTCGATTGTCATGAGGAAAGTATTTTTCTAAGAAAAATATTTAAAATCCCTCCATTCTATATTTTATACTTATTCATCCACCTTTTTTTGAATTATTGACTACTATTGATCTGCATCTCATGTGAGGCGATGAACTACCACGACAACTTTTTCCCTTTCGGTAGTCTCCATAGAATGAATTATTTTCTCTAAGGAACATATCAATTTCTCAGCTAAAAATGGATTTGTAGTCCCATTAAATGTTGGTGGTAGTTTCCTAATAAATCATTATAACATTGATCCTCCACATATTGGATCTGGGTGCTCTATATGGGTTAGGTTATTATTCATAACAAGAGTGAGTTATCCCAGTATGGTGATAAGATGATCAGAACTAGTTGAATCACTAGCTCTGCTATAATTATTTTGAGTAGGAGGGAAATACATACATAGATTACATGCATTTATACAGTTTACATTCCTTACAATATGATTCATTTCTAAAAAATGGCATACACTATCTTTGTTTATGAATCACAATACATAATGCCAAAATTGTAAAACACCTCACATAAATTGATCAGTTTGTGTATATAATCCATGATTATAAAAATGTTTTTCTTTGAGTAATCATTTAATCATAAATACTTTATAATGGTTTGTTAGGAAAATGTGAATTATCCTAAGCATATCCCTTAGGAGTGTCGTAACCAAGAGTGCGGCAAGGCCTGTTGTCAGGTACCAGGATACCCCGAGTCAAGCCCGAAACTCCTTATTAGAGTTTTCACTCCTAGGTACATATGTGATAGGGCCGACTCTACCTGATCGTATCCACACATGGATGTATTTCATGAAAAGTATACAAAATTAGTACATTACCAAAATTCTTGGATGTTCTTCAATACTAGTCCTCAAAGATTATCTTATAGTATTGTTCTCTAATCATTGTTTTTCTAAATCTAGTTTCCAAGGTTTGTACTATACTTCCTATGATACCAATTGTAATGCCCTGACCCCAGTTACCCAGAGTTGGTTCATTATTACATAACATAGGAATGATATAAGAATCATGTCCTAAAAGACTGATTATTTTAGTGGCCTTGGAAGTACTAGATATAGATATAAGTTTTACATTACATCATGAAATAAAAACAACAAAAACATTTTTCCCCTTTGAACAGACTTATATCTCTTGGCCTATCCTTGCAGGTCAACCATAAAATACTTTTCCGCATCCTGGAAAAAATAAAACATAAGAAAGGGGTGATCATAGATTCTCAGTAAGGATAACAATATAGCAGAAACATTCTTAAATATACATAAACATTTTAAAGAAATGTATAATATTAAAACATAAGCCTTTTAAAATTAATCTTCATCATAATATGGAAAATATAAATCAAATAATTTCATTTACCTGTTCACATTGATACTCTACTAGTAGAATAATAACATGAAATATCAATAGCTCATTTCATAATGATGTAATTCATAATGTCAGACATCATAATCACATAGTCAAGTCCTCGTTCCAAGAAAAAAAATACAATTTTTTCAAGGTCTTATGCCAAGAAACTTGTTTTTCTTGTAAGACCTACCGATGCATCGAGGAGATATAGCGGGCTCCACCTATCACATACTAATTCCATTTCATTCCTCATATTAAAAGGTTAAAACATAACATAAACATTCATATTAAAAAAAGTATAGAAAATGTAAATACATTAACCATAATCCATGAATGGTATAAAAATAACACATCCAATTTCAAACATATCACAAGAAATTAAATATAATATTGAAGATATGTATCATAATAAATCAACTTCAAACAAGTGTTAAATCCATCAAAGGATATTTACATAGATGAAATCAAAACTATTCGAGAGAAATATCTCTTTCAATTTTTAAATCATTTAAAAGTAACATAATTATAAAAGAAAACATTTATTTTGAAAATATTCTTATAAGATTTTAATGGAATTTTTGACTATGTTATAATGGCAGAAAATAGCCGCACCCACTGTAGAAGTTAAAAACATTCTTAATTTAATTTATCGAAAAGGTCATAAAGTATCTTATTTGGAAAATGACGGAAATATTCCTTTCAAAAAAATTATAAAAGTTTAAAAAAGGGTATAAATTACTTTAATAAATATTATATAAAATAGTAAATATGTTTTGAAATTAATTTTTAAGAAACACCTATGTGGATGATAAATAAATCCCAATAGACACTTATGTATAAATAATCTCAGATAAATAAAGAGATCGTAAAATTAACACATACCTTGTAATTTTACCTAATTAAGGGTAGGTTGACCTTAGGTATAATAGTTAAATCAATGTTATTAAATTATACTAGATCCACATACATAAATATGATATCATATATGATATTCTAATTTTGTATTGTTAATGATATTTTAGTAGTGTCTTCGTTTCGGGTGTTAACTGATTCATTTTCCTTTATATGTTTTATTTTGTAAGTCATGTTTTTTTATGGATATGATGTATCTTATTAATATCGACTATGATATTAAGTTCTTAAATGTTATTTTTAATCATCAAAATAAAATTATTCTTGAATGGTTATGATGGGGAATGACATATCATTGTGTTGTGGAGACGGTAAGTCGTACGTACGTACGAGGGACAATATCATTCTATTGATGGTGAAATAGTATATAATTGGAGGGTATATCATATATAGATAATAATTAACATGTTATATTTTTTATTTACATCAATTATACTCATTATTATACCCATCCAAATATTAAAGTGTTGAGTAACAAACTACGCCATGATGTGGAGATGGTAATCCATACATATGCACGTGTGATGAATTTTTCATTCATATGATGCATATAATAATAAATATAGTTATAAAATATTTATAAAATCATTATAGTATGAAGAAGGTACTTGATTTATTATTTTATTATGGAAACAATAATGAAAGAGGAAGTGGAAGAAGAAAAGAACTTTGAAAGAGGTTATGAAATTATTACCTCTTCTTCGGGTGCATCCTTTTGATTTGGTCAAAAGGGTTTCTTAGGAAAGATATGTTATCAAATAATGCCTCTAGGATTAAGTTTCGGATGTTGGGAAGATATTTGAGTAGGGGTTGGCCGAGACAAATGGCTTTGGAGGTGTGAATTTATGAGAAGGGGAAGTACTGTTTTATAAGAGAAGTGAGGGTCATTAAGAAAAGCTTGAAATATTATTTTATAATAAAATAAATTTAGGTTTATAATGGATCAAAAGGATTTATTTCGATGATAAGGTGGGTTTGGGTTGAAAACCTCTCAACCAGTAGGTTTTACATATTTTTAGGTCACCATATTAACCCTATCTTTTAGTTTTAACTCTTAGTTAAATAGTTTAACTTTTACCATATCTTCTTGTATTATTATAATAAATGGTTAGTAAATATATAATAAAATTACAAGAGAACCTAAAGTGGTTCATTAATGATATATATATCATTATATTTCCATTGGGTGAACCTTATATTTTTAGGAATATTATATCATTTAATAATATAATATCTATTTTAAAAATAGAATTATCTCAATTTTGACACTATTTATCATTTTCTTTTTGTGAAAATCATAACAGCATGATTACTTTGAAAAAAATTAATTGAACTGACCCTGAAATGTCACATTAAACTAGAAAACTCATGTAATTCATAAAAAGTATCAATTTACATTTGTTTTTATATTTATGATATCAATTATTTTAATATTTCATTAATAAGGTAATTACTGCATCTTTATTCTATCATAAATTATTTTTTTTATTTAACTTCTAAATATTATAAATAAAATACCATTTTGTAGGAAATATTTTTAGATTTATAATGAATATTTATAGTCGAATTTATCATATGTATGGACCTCTATTAAAAAAAATTAAGGTATCAAAATTTGAATTTACCACTTTTAACTCTTCTTTGACTAATAATAAATAACCTACTCTAATCCAAGTGGGTCAAATAAGATTATATTTTATTTATATGGTTTATTTTGTTCTAAATAATCATATCCAATAGAATGAAAACCTGAGTTAGGGTAATTATAATATCATTTTTACCTTAAATTACCCTATTTACTTTTAAGTGTGCTAAATAAAAGTCAAAAGTTACTGTTCAGAAAAAAAATCATCCTATTGAACCACATTTTACTTATTGATGTCAACTGTGACTCTCATATTTTTGAAATTCAATTCACAGATCCAATAAAATTATATTTTTTTCAATGTTCTTAACAATCCTAGAATGTGGGTAGAAGATGGTAAAAAGTTCAATAAAATTTTATACATATAATTTTATTATAAAATTTCTTGAATTAATTACATTAAACTAATATAGGTATTATGAATATATTTTAAATTATAATAAATAATTATTTAAATCAAAATTCGGTTTTAAACAATAACGCTATGTTTTTTACTATTCATCAAAAAATGAATGTTTTCAGAAAAATACCAAAAATTCACCTGAAGCTAATTTTGATATTATAAATCTGAAAATTAAGTCTATTGGGATAAATAAAATTTATATAATTTAGAAAAGTGGGTATTAATATTCATAACTACTTTTAAAATGGCTAGTTTAATTTTCCAGGGTGTGCTAGAACTCGATGTTGCATACAGCGCATGCTATTGTATTATTTAATGGGAATCATACTGTAAAATCGTGGGGTGTTACATAAATTTTCCAAAAAAATGATAGTCATTCCAATAGAAAAATATTCCAAATTACCATATATTTTAAATAGGGAAGGAAAATGTGTAAATTATCCCAGAAAATAATATTTTCACAATTTTTGGGTCATTCTAACACTTCCTAGTTTAACCCCATGGTAATCCAATTTTTACTTTTACAGCGATAACTAATTTTAAATTTTTTCACTATTAATTTTTGTAAAAATTTAAGTTGAACATATAACATAATATAAATTATGATTATTAAAAATATGGTATCCATTTTACCTAATTAAATTCATAAATGTGGAAAAAAAATATTTTAATATTAATCATGCATATGGGATGAGATAAATTATTTTCAAAGTGAAAATGTTAAAAACATTACAATGTTTTTATATCAAAATTATATATGTAAATTATTTTAAGGAATTTAATTTGATTAATAGATATATAATTTAATATATGTTACTTTAACATCAATTTATAATATAATTCAACTTTAGAAATAATTTTAATTGAAAGGTATTTTTCAACTAATATTGGGTAATTTCAACTATTAATAAAAATTAAACATTTTATAAAAAAATACAAAAACTTCACCTTAACATGATTATGATATGATTATTTTGAAAATTAAATTTATTTTATAAAATAAATTTTTTAAAAATGGTAAAAATTAATTATAAATTTTTTCCACAAATTAGGACTAAACCGCATTTTGTAAAATATAGTTTTTTAAGAAAACATTTAATTTTATTTCAAATTGTATTATTTTTATCAATAGATCAGTGTTTTAATTATTTAATACATTTTAAAAAGTATAATTTCCATAAATTAGTTATTATTATATATACCCTCAAATTTATTGGTGATATTATAATGGTAATTTTTAAATAATGATATTTTAATAGAGTATTGTGTTTATTTCAAACTTGGTGTTGTATTTATTTCAATGATATCAAAGAGATTGAATTTATTTAAAAATATATGTATCAAAAAGATTCAGGATGTTATATTCCCTTTTACGCATGGTGTTTCATTTCATACACACTGTCAAATTTTATGTTCATATTTTAAAATATCATGGTGTTATACTACTATATCCTTAAATATCAATAATATATAAAATAATATCTATGATATCATTTTCTAAGAACCCAATAATGCAAAAACATTCCACAAAAGTGATTTTTCACTTGGAAAGAAGTGATCTCCATTATGAATAGAGGTTTTTTACTAGTAGTAAGGGTCTAAGAACACCACTTTATTATAAATTTAATATATAATAGACCATTTTATCAAATAAAAGGGAAAATTCATCCATATTGCCAGAAATAACAGATGAAATCAACATAAAATTAATAATCTCAAATAAAATATCCTTATACTTATAAAATAATAATAATATAACTAAATATTAATGAATGGTATGCCTCACAATCCAATATGAGAATTGTACAACTAAAATGAACTAATAAATGATAGTCAAATTGGCCTCACTAAATGCCTCCATGAACTTGCAATATTAACTCCAATGTGTCTCCAAACACTAACTCCCATCTTTAGAGGCCTCTTTCTTTTCCCAAAAATTTCATTTTGGTAAATTGTATATGCATGATATATATACATATAGTAATTGAAAATATAATCCTCAGTAGTAACCACTGCACCTCCTCCCAATCCAAGGTTCCAATATGTTCATACATACCAATAATGTAAATATTAAATGATTTAACGTATATAATTTATAATATATAATAAAAATATTGTTTAATCTATGTTAAAATAATGAAATAATCATGATTCTTCCATTAAGAAATTATGTGGATCAATGAAATAAACTCATTGGTAATCATATAACCCTGAACTGTCCCAAGGCAAACCGTGCACCTGGAAAAAATATATCCATACTTCTCATGTCCTTTTCATCTCATAAAATCGACTATATTGGACCTGTTAGAACCAACCATTCCATATGATGGAATAATTCTTTTCTATCCTCTCAAGTCTCATTATGAGATACCATGTAAAAAAATATCTTATCTCACCATGTAATTCTTATAAGTGATTTCATTCATGTCTCATTCACAACACAAATTGATTAGTGATAAAATTATCTTACAAATCAAAATAACAATTTTATCCCTTTACATTATTATTTATCATCTAAAACATATTTAAAATGTTTGTGAAATAATAATAATTCCCAAATTCATTTAAAGCTTCTAATAATAGAAATTTCATTTGGAAGTTACTTATCAATAACCCATATTTAAGTCTCTTTAAATCCTGTTTGAGCCTAGGGTTCAGTGGATATAATTTCCAAATTAATGAAACCTTTTTCTTGTTTAAATTTCATTTATATCCTTGCATATTCCTTTAATTTTATTACCAAACATAGACATTGACCTTTCAATCATAATGTTAATTACCAAGGAATATTAGGCATGTTTACCCTAGTTAATGCCTTATTTTAACTACTAAAACTAGATAAAACGTCTACATCACCTTTTAATGACATATGAAAAAATCTAAGACACCATATAAACATTGAAATTTTATTAATAATAACTCGTAAATTTATTAATCTGTATTCAGATACCAACACATCAATTATTTAATTTTTCAGTATTTTCTATCCCAATATAAAACAATTTCAATAACCATATTGTTATGCACTTAAATTACAAACATCAAATAATTCATTTCCCTTACCAATTGATCATTTTAAGAATTAATAACCATAATTATAGACCTTAGCAATAGTTTTAGGTCACAATTTCCAATTGTTGACTCATGGGCACTAACCGTTTAACATTTAAACCACTTTATAGTTCAAGAATCACAAATAGTCAACTAAACCATTATATCATATAGAACATAATATTAAACACATCATAATTTATATGAGAGATTAAGAGGTCACATATCTTAATGAATAAATGTGAATAACCTAAGGGTCAAGTCCTTCGAGACTCTAAGAAAACAAGGATTCTCAAATCCAATAATCTTGAAGAAATATAACAGGGACCATATCAATATAGTGTTTAATATATCAATTCTTTAACGTAAAAATTTAATATTCAATTAGAAAATTCCAAGGGAATGTTGAAGAACTAATTAGATCATAAATAAATGATCAAATGATGATGAAATCACACAATAAAGCATAAGGATGAAGATACAGGATTATGGGTATAAATATAAAAAAAATAATCTAAAACAAACTAAAATAAAAGGATTCAAAAATTCAGATCTCATTATTATAACCAAAAATTGAAAATTGATCCCTATTTAAAAAAATATCCTGAGCACACTTTGTTCTAGACAAGAACACAATATCATCTCAGTCTAACCAAACTAGCCACCGGGTAGCTGATCCAATGTATATATAACACTGATTCTACTAATGGGTACCTGATACCTTATCACCAAGTACTCGATGGACTCAGCTGGGATAATCATATAATATCGACCTACACCTCATTCCATCATCCCTCATTCACCTCTAACTCAAAAAAAGATTATAAAATATATTCAAAATAATAAGAGATGTAAAATTAAAATAATGAAATACTATAATGGATAGGGTCATTATAGGAAATATATGAGCACAAATGAAGGAATTTAATTAGTTTTAACACCAGTGGAATCAATAAGAAACACAACACAACAACTCTGTAGGAAATTCATCACAATATGGTCTATAAATACCTCAACTACACTGCATCATGTTTTATGTTGGAAAGTGATTTATTTTAATTGAGAATAGATTTCACAATGGCATGATTAATATGTCATAATAAAAAATTGAAATGGTGTGGTTGGATAATTTGGTCGAATTAGTTGTTATATTTCAATGATGAATCAACATTAAAACTAGTTTAATTTAAGAAAAATGGAATTCAACCCATTTTAAGAAACATATGATGAAATTTAATGATATTTGAGATATTCAATGATTATCTATAAATATATTATATTTTCATGATGTGACCTTATTCTCATGTCATGATGGACACTATAAGAGAAGAGATGTTTAAAGTTAATTTAATGCATTATTGCCTTAGTTAAATCAAAAAATTCATTATCTTTTGGAATATTTTGTTAATATTATCCATTTTATAAATATTTTGTCTATTTTAAAGAGATCAATAATGATGATATTTATATTTTGGATATTGGTATTAAATCTATGAATATTAGTGGTTTTTCACCTCTATTATTTTAATTTTTTGATTCATTAATTCATGTGTTTGTTTCATTCATATATTATAAATAATTATGTAATCATGATGGATTCATATTCTGTAATGATTGAGTATTTTCTAAGTAGATGGTGGATAATGAGTAAAATCTTATTGGGGATTTGTGAATGATTGATTTTTCATAGGGTTTTCATGACCTATATTATAACACATTGATCTCAACTTGTATCACATTCCTTAGTTTTTCATTAAGAGAATTGAATATTATGTAGGGATATCCAATGTCATACTAAATGATGGGTTTAACATCCTATAATTTAAAGACCTTGTGTTTTTAGCTATAATAAAATATTTTCTAAGAAAATAATATTTTTTGTAGGATCCAATAGGTTTGTAGTCTTGGAATACTAAATACATACATACATAAAATTTGAAAATGTAATCCACAACATCAGAGCATTGTGTGATCTTGAATTTTCCTTCCATTATATCCCTAAAAATTACACATATTTCTCTTCTAGGTTTCTTATTGAATAGAAAAAAAATATGGTGAACATAGATGTTCAGTATGTAGTAGTATTGATCAGAATATTTCATAACATAAAAATGGCTAAAGTGATAGGACATGAATAAATTAACAACATGATTCCATAATCAACTTATAATAAGGGAATACAATATCCATTAAAATATGTGAAAAAATGGATTATAATAATCATTAATCACATATTGATGGAATTCATATTTAAATACCTTATAAAATATTGTCAAGGACATGTTCTAAGACTCTGTCTTAATTTGAAAATATGTATAAAAAATCACAACCTTTTTTTCGCATGAGATGTATTGATGAATCGATGTTATATATAATTTTTGGCCTCACCCATCACCTAATAAAGACTAATTAATTTACCTAAAGAGTCGATAAGAATTTTAAAATTACTCTCTATGTAATATCTTATTAAATAAAAAATTTCTATCTGTATAATGAGAATAATGGAAATAAACTACCTCCCCATTCAATAGATTAATTTATATGTCTGTGATAACATCCCTTAATCAAATTAAAAGTCATGGGGTATACTCAAATTAACATAGTGTACCCATATCAGATAAATATTACGTTGATGATACTTTTGATGTGTTGGTTTATCCATAGATGATAGAAATTTCATTATATAGTATTTACTAGAAGGATACCAAGGTAATGAAATGAAATATACTTCATAATTGTTTATAAATTGTTAGAGTATTGCAAATTATATACCCTTATAGTGTATTATTAGGAGTGCAGTCTTAGGCACACTCATCATTCATTAGGGTAATGATTGAGTCAATGGAAAACATACCCTTTTTCATTTATTACCCCTAGTTGAATCTATTACACAACCACATACACTTACCAATCTGTATACAAGGATTTATTTTTTTGGAAACTATACAAACTTTTACATTACCAAAACATATGATAGTTTTTACATTATATAAATGACCATGTAAAACAATTGTTTTGGTAACTCTTGAATCAAAAGAATATGAGAGAGTTATACCAATATAGACATGTAAATACCATAAATTACATAGGTAATATGGTTAAAAAACTTCCATTGTAATGTATGCACTATATAAAAATAAATATCTAGTGAATATTAATGAATCCCAAATAATGAAAATTACAATGAAAATACCCACTTATGGATTGGGTAAAAATTAAATCAGATTATATTTAAAGTGAGGGATTAAAATAATCTTAAAATACCATGAATAATTTTATTTAATGATATAAAATCTCAAATATGAAATATATACACCTAAAAATGGAAATTATTTTCATAATAAAAAATATGATGCAAAGAGAGGAATTTGAGATGAAAACCTAATAGATCTTGTCCTGAATTCAATGAAAATACATTAACCTAATATGTCATAATCATAAATATATTAATAAATTAATTATTAGCCTTAATTATATACATTTACATTTATACTCATCATAAATAGTTATTCTTAATATTAATTATAATTATTTTCCACATCAGGTGTTTATAGTTTTGATCATTTGTATAAGTTTCATATTATATATGTCAATATTAAATATTATTTTAATTTTAAATATTAAAATTTTATTAAATTTTCTTTAAATTATGAATTATAATTATTTACGATTTTTTTAAATTCTTTTCACGAGTGTTTTAGTCATTTTCCTTGAAGACGGAATTGATAACAAACATGTTTCGATGATTCTTGACGATCAAAAGGTACATTCTAAATTAAAGAATTAAATATTGATATAATATCTCATAATTTAAAAAATAATTATAATTATTATATATATATATATAATATTATACTATTTATTATGATCCCGTAGTCATTCATGTCACAAATGCATATTATTTTTCTAGTATGTGGAAAAACTAGACAAAACATTAACATTCCCTAATTTAATAAATTAATTTGATGTGGTTTATTGTAATATCATAATAAAATAATGAAAATTATATTATTTATAATTTTATAATTTATATTTCTTAATTTTAAGTAATTATATGAATAATTAATGGATATTAAAATATTACATAATTTGAATAAATATTATCCTCTTTGTATGTATGTTTTAAACGATTGAATTGACAACAATCATTTTTGGATCATATAATTAGTAGGTTTTTCAAGTTTTTATAATAAAACAATCATGATATCAAAAAAAATTATCATTAAATATCATCATTATATCTATCCTAATAAATTTGTGAAGGAAAATGAAAGATGTTGCATCATGTAGGTGATCGTCTGCACATTGCACGAATTGAAGATTTCATTTTTCTAAAGGTAAAGATGAAAGGTTGTTATTTATTATTACCAAAATATAAAAATAATAAAGTATACAATAAATAATTAATTATTAATATAATATTGTCAAAAATAAATTTAATATGGAATGATAGAAGAAAAATATGTTAGAGAAAAAATCTAACTTATGTTGCGATCTCTAGTTTTATATTGGACGATTCCATGGAATAGAACGGAATAAGAATATCTCTTGTGTCTATAAGATTATGAGAGTAAAATAATATTATAGGGGAAGGAATAAGTGTTGTTTATAGGAGGAAACCATATTTTTTATGTTCCTTGAAGGGGTGGTGGGAGGCCCCTTTCACAAGTCGTGAGAATAGAATTTTTTTAAATATTTCAACATAATATAGTCATAGAATATGTTAAACATTTTAAGTGTATCCAAAATTGATAAATAATTTAGTGTCACAGATAAGGTTGATACACACCACATACAATAAATTATAGACTTATTTTTATCATGTTTCATTCCCTTTTCCCTTTGATTTATTACATTTACCATTTTATCTTTAACTATGGGAGCCAGTTTTTACCTAATGTAACTTAATATGTATGCCTATAAATAATGTGATCCCTATTATATAATTTTGATATACTAATTATAAATTTGAAATCCTTTCTTTTTTATTCATTTTTTTCAATTGTTAAAATTTAATTTTAATATGATAAATGTGTATTATAAAAAATTAATTTTGAAGAATAATATTACTTATGTTCCAAAATATGAATAAATGGGTTATAAATTAAAATAAATTTTATAAAATAAATTTTTTGAATTATAAAATAAATATTTTTTCGATAATATAGTTTCATAAACCTCTATTTTATACATATATTCTATTAATGGAATTAAATTTATAGTATTAGTAAAACTAATAGATTTCACTATTCACCTAGAAAACAAAATTTTAAAAAATATCATAATAATTCATTTAAAGATAATATATTTATGATGTTTTAAAAAATTAATTTTATTTTGTTAAAATAAAACTACAAGATTCAGAAATTAAACTTTTAAATATACTCATGATTAATGGCTCTTTAGAGTGCGCAATGCATGGAATTTCGGGTTATAGTGTTTACCTACTTATGTAGGGTGTAATGTTTTACATTATCCCTCCATTAAAAAATTTTATACATGATTTTCGGTTATATATTATGTATTTAAAAATTGTGGATATTTTTTCCTCATAGCTTCTTCAAGATCCTAGGTTACCTCTTCTAGTTTTTCATTACTCCAAATGACATTCACCAATCAAGTTGTTAAATTTTGTAATACCTGCTCTCTAGTGTAATGAATAATGAAACCCGTCTCATTATAATAAAAATCATGTTATACCTATATTCCATCCTATGTGAGAAAAATCATTTTATCTATCAGGCATTTCCTTAGTAATGATACTTTGAATTTGTTGTATGCTTTAGTAAGGTTAGAGGCATAGCCAATTGATAAGTTACAACTCTATTTTTTTCACGTATATAAAAGTCCCAATGTAACTAGGAATAAAAATTCCCTTTTTTACCAAATCTTACAACTCTATTCCATAGATAAATATTAATGAATACATGATCCCCAACATGAAATTATTAGTATTTCCAATGATTATCCACATAACTATTTTATCCAATCTTGGATACTATAATTTGATCCATAATGGTCTTTACATTAGTTTTCGTCACATCCAAAAGATCTAGATCGTCTAAATTTATTTCTCTAAAATCTTCCCAACATGTTAGAGTATTAAAAAAATTCCCATAAAATTCTTTATATACTTTCATCTAGATTCGGTAATGAAATCTATTATTGTATTAAAATTCCATGAACGATAGATACTAATCCCACATAACATGGAAGTCAAGAGAACATGATCTCAGTAAGTCTTTAAAAGTCCGTATAGCCCATTAAAACTTCCCATCAGTCTGGGATGATAGGAAGTACTTAACTATATCTCAGTGTTAATATCTCTTTGAAGACTCTTCCAAAATATTGATGTGAACTGAGGGTTATGATCATGTTCAATTTATAGTGCATACCCATAAATCCTTAAAATATTTGTGATATTGAGTTGTGATAGGCACTCAAGGGGTAAATTTTTTTTATCGTAATGAAATGGGAATACATAGTATGATGATTAATGATAACCCATATAGAATTATTCTTCGCTAGAGTCATTGGGATCCTAGTAACAAGATACATTTTAACATTGTCACACTTCCAATTCGGTGTATATAGTGGTTTCATGACTACCTTAATATTTTTCTTTTAGTCACTAGCTACTGGCATACTAAAAATTTTGACACATTGAAACTAATTTCTCTATTTATTCCATTTTATAAAAAATTCTCTCTTAAATCCCTATATATATATTTACTCCACTTGGGTGTATAGAAAAATTTCAGGTATGTGCTTCAACTAGAAGATCCAACTTTAACTCTAGTATGAATGGACCACATAAGATCTTTTTAAGATTCAAAAATTCATCTATATAAATTAATTATATCAATTTATCATCATTTATTACTTTAATATTCTTTGGAAGTTATCATCCCCCTATAGAGAAATTTCCCTTTTTTTATAAATATGGTTTATCAATTTCATAAAAAATGAATAACATATACCCTTCACTAAAAGCAATCATATCTATCATTAATAGATCTATTTTTATAGGATCATTATTAAAAATTATCATGGTCATAACTCATTGGTACCTCAAACTCAATGCATCATTCTTTTTTTTTTACTTCCCTATGTTGTAGTGTATCGATAATTCATAAACCATGAGTACGATCTTCTTTGGATCTTTTTTATCTCCTTATATGATAAGATATACTTCAAACTCTTGTGGTCATATATATAGAGCATAATTCTCTATATTGGCAGGGTCTTCATATTTTAAAATTAAATATTACTGTATCCATCTCAAGTTCATACATCATAGAATTATGGTCATGGATTTTACACTATATTTATGCTTATGAAATCACCTTATCATTCCAAATAAGGTCTCAACCAGTTTCTTTCTTTGATGAATCACTATATATTAAAAATAATTAATTACATGTTGGTATTGTTAAAACATGTTCGTTAATAAATCTCATATTCGTTTCTTCAAAACAATTCTCACATTCCCTTAACCATTTGAAATTAACCCCTTTACATGTTAACTTGGTTAACATTTTGACCAATTGGGAAAAAACATGAACAAACCACTTATAGTAACCTTCTAAACCCTAAAATCTTCAAATATCAATTATGATAGTTAGTGTAGTCTATTATTTAACTAACTATATCTTTGAAGGGTCAACAGAGATTCCATCCTTAAAGATAATATGTCCATTAAAATAGACTTCATTGACCCAAAATTCACACTTACAATATTTCACAAATAATTCATTTCTCCCCAGGGTCTCCAGAATAATTTTCAGATGACCCTCAAGTTCTTTATATCTCATATATTATATCAATATACGATCAATGAATACCACCAAAATGTTATCAATATGAACATTTAAAACTTATTTCATCATATCCAAAAAATAAAAAGTTCATTAGTCAATCCGGAAGGCATTACCCAAAAATAATAATTTTCATACCTTGTTTGAAATGTAATATTTGAAATATCATCCTTATTTACACTTAGTTAGTGACAACTCTATTGAAGATTAAAATTTTAAATATATTATGATCCTTGTATTTGAACAAATAATCAATCAATTCATGGTAAAAGATACTTATTGTTTTTAGAAAAATAATTTAGTTATATATAATGGATGTACAATCTCATAAACTCAACCTTATTTTTCCTGAATAAAATAAGGGATCCTCATAGTGAAGCACTATGGTATATTAATATCATATCGAAAAACTCATTATATTATTTCCTGAACTCCATGAACTCCACTAGTTATATTTTATGTGTAGTTTTATAGATAATCCTTTCATTAAGAAAGGGTTCACTGGAGAACTCAAATTTATTCCCCAATGGATGACCATGTAATTATTATGGAAAAAATAATGAATTTTTATACCATATACAGATCCTAGATTTTTATGATATCTTCCTTATCTATAAATCATGTAATGTCATCCTCTAGTCCAATAATTTAATTAAGTTAAGAAATTAGGTGAGGATCTAAACAAGATTTAGATGATGAATGTTCCCCTCTAAAGATAATAGATTCTACTTCACCTTCACAAATCATAATATCTTTCTCTTGTAAATATGTTTTTTCATTATAATTTAAAATAAAATCCATAGTAGTGATCATAAAAAAGTCAACCACATTTATAATAAAAAAATTGAAAATTGGGTATGATCATGCATCATAATTGGAACGTCCTAACAAAACACTATTTCAATGACATCCCCACATAGTGTGTTAATTAATAATTCACTTAATAGGGTAATAAGGAAATATATAATGTTTTTTGAAATCATGTAAGACATAAATTAGTGTGAATATCTAAAATAAAATAAAATGTTATCTAACTTTGAGGCATTTATTAAAGTACATATCACCACCTCATTATAAACATAGACTTCAGTTATCATAATCTCATAATTTTTTCATTTCTCTCATGGATATTTCAATATTAAATTCCTTGGGCATTAGGGGTGTTGTTTTGAAAAACTTCCTTTCTTTGTGTAATTAAAAAATTGAAAATCAATAGTTTCATCCATTCTGTGGAATTCGTAATTTTTATGTCCTTTTCCTCCACACTTGTAACAAACTAATGTTACTTTATTGAAATCCCTAGGGTGTTTATTCCCATATTTATCACATTTAAAAAAAATCATAATTATTTTCTTCCCCTTTACCTCATTATCAATCCAATGATGGCCCGTCACCCTTTTCTTCTCCCAATTTTAATTGAATAAATATATCATGTAGAAATAATTTTTTATATTAATGTTACTTAAGACTATATCCTAATATTAAGAAATGTTATAAGATACCAATGACCTTAGAATACTAGGATTTAACCCATCAATAAAATTATCAATATTTATTTTCCATATATGTACATATTCTGCAACATGTCGAGATAACATTGTAAAGTTATCCGCACACTCCATAAAATTTTCCTCCTCCATTTTTCTAATATTTACGAATGAACTTTCAATTTATACTATTTTTTCATGAATTAAAATTTTTTCAAAGGATTACTCCTTGAATGTTCATTATCCTATGCACTTTAATTCATTTACTACTTTATAGAATTGGATTACCGATTATCATTGGCCTGTCTCTCCATTCAAATGATGTACTATCATAGTGTCTTTTTTCCTTTTAACTACCTCCCAATGTGAGATAGACCATTTCTAGGGACTTTATAAATTTTTTAATTACCAATTCATTAGTAGTTCCACTAAATGTTACAGGTTTTTTGTAACATGAAATGAACCAACGTAGTCACCCAATGTTGTGAATCAGAATGTTTCTCTTTGTTGGTGAAATTATTTTTCATAACCTGTTTCATCTTCCCTAATGTAGTTATGATCTTATTATCCTCATCCACAACATCATTTACTAGTTTTAGTGGAACATATTTATATTTACTATAGGTGTTGATACAATTCCAGTTCCTACCATTAATATCTATCTGTTTACAATTACATACGTGTAATTAGATCTTGATATTGAATTCTAAAATATTTTTATTATTTTTTTCTAGATTGTTTCCTTGAAATCATAAGGTTTTTACATAGTACATGTGATTTATCACTTGGTTTCTCTAAATATTGTCCCTATGGTTCCTACATAAATTTCTCTGATACCAACTATAATATCCTAGACTCTAGAAACCTAGAGTAGATAGTTATATTACATTGATGGAAAAGAAAACAAGAGTTTAGAGAGGATTGAATACATTAATAGTAATAGATGTGTAAATTTATATATACATAACATTTGAAAATATAATATATAATATGATAAAATTATGATAACATGATCATCCCATCCAATATATCAATTAAAATTACACATAATTATCCTCTATGTTACCTATGTAATGGAAAATACTAGTGTGAGCTCATCTACTTAGTAAGAAGTAGTATATAATAGAATATATCATAACATAAAAATGGAATTTGTGATATGTAGGAATAAATTAACCATGTAAAGTAAAAATAAACTGATTCCAAGGGGATCCTATATCCATGACAATAAATTAAAAAATTATAATAATAATCAATGATCTCATACTGATGGAATGAAAATGTTTCACATAAAAACATGATTTTAGGGGATTGTACCAAGACACTATCTTTTTATGGGAAGTGGTATACACCAAATCCAAAAATTTGTTATCTCATGAGACCTATTGATTCATCAAGAGGATATATATAATATCAGGCCCCACCTGCCACCTTATTATGTCCAATTCCATCACCATAAGGGTCCGCAATTCTTTTCATACCATTCCATAAGGAACATACTATTTAATAAAACATGGTTATCTTTATAATGGGAAAGATTCAAATCAAATTATTCTCCTTTAAATAGAATAATTTTTATGTATAGAATAACATCCCTTAATCATTTTTTTAGTACCATCAAAGTAACATAATGTACTCATATCAATGAAATATATTTGTGGGTGTACATTCAATGTGTTTTGATATCCATCAATGATTGTAATTGGGTTCAATAGTATGCATTTCGATGGGACCAAAGAAATCGTAGGAATAATCATTCATCGTAGTTCATAATGATTATTTTAATATTCCAAATAATATTATCTAGGAATTCCTATCTTGGTGTGTTGTCTTAGGCCCACTCATCATGCAATAGGTGGTGGTTGAGCCAATTATCAGCCAACCCTATTAAGAGTTATTACCCCTATGTGCTTTTACACCACTTCTGTATCCACTTTCTAGTATCCAAAGAGGGATGTGTATTATAGGAAACTATGAACAATTTTTCATAACCAAAACTTATAAGGATTTTTCCTCCATTGAAAATATTAATTTTTATAATGGTTTTGGTAATTATTGAATTAAAATAATATGATAGATGGATAAATATATAGAAATCAGAATCCCTTAAATTACATGAGTAATATGGTAAAAGTAGTCCATGTCAATTTATTCACCATGTAAGATTAAATAGGTTCTGAATATAACATGAGTCCCAGTGAAAGAAAATTCAGACAGAAAACCCCACTGATGGCATGGGTAAAAATTAAATTAATTTAAATTAAAGAGTAGGATTTTAACTAATATTAAAATATCATGTATAAAGTAATTTCATTATATTCTCTATCAAATATTCATTATATACAGTACATAATTGAATTTAGGGGCATAATATAAAACATGTCCCAAAGAGAGGAATTTGAGATGAAAACCCACTACCTCTTGTGAGGGATTACACAAACATACAATAACCTCCTATATCATAGTCATAACTTTGTTAATAAATTAATTAGTAATTTCAATCATATAAATTATCACTTATAAAATTATAAATAGTAATTCCCTATAAAAAGTTTATTTATTTTTCATATTGGGATTTATAGTTTTGATCGTTTGTATGGGTTTCATAATAGAAGTTTTCATTTTCATTATTATTAAAAATGTTCATTATAAAATGGATATTAAAGATAATTTTAGGGAATATATTTATTTATTTTTGGTTTTTAAATTCACTTCATGATTTTTTATTCCTTACCCTTGAATATCAAATTGATAACAAGCACGTTACAGTGATTATTGATGATCAAAGGGTGTTTATCAATTAATTAATTCAATATTTATATAATTACTCTATAATTAAAAGAAAAAAATTATATTAAAAATTATATTATATTATAGCATAAATTTTTTTCCCATGTTCATTCATGAAACAATTTCATAGTATTCTTTAATTTGGTGGTTAAACAGGCCCAAATAAGAATATACCTGAATTTAATGAATGATTATGATGTGGTGTTGTTATAATAAAATTAAACCAAAATAAAATTGATCATATTTAGTGTTAATTAATATGATATATTATAATTTTAATGAATTGTGATAATTATTAATGTATATAAATGTATTACATAATTTGAATATTGATTATCTTCATAGTAAACATGTTTTAGATGATTAAATTAACTACAATCATTTATTGATCAAATCATTAGTAGTTTCTCAAATTTTTCAGGACATATAACTATATATATCATTAAAAAAATATATTTCATTAATTGTAATCCCTTTCTCTATCTTTGTATGGAGTTATAGGAAAAAAAAATTCCTTCGTAGAGGTAGTAGTTCGCACAACATGATATCATTTTTCATAATGTAAAGGGGAATGGTGGTAAGTGTTAATTTCCAAAATATATAAAATTAATTATACAATTAAAAATTAAATAAGAATATAATATTTGGAAACATAAATATGAAATAGAAGGAAAAAAATAAAAGTTTATATTGAAAAGATTGAAATTACATTAAAATTGTTTTGATTCACTTGGGAGATTATTTATAAAGGAACAACACATGATAATATCTTATGACCATAAGATCATGAGAGTGAAATAGTATTATAGGGTAAAGAATAAAGGTAAGATTTCATGAGAAAAAATAATTTTTAGGAGTTCCTGAAAGGGGTGGTGAGTGTCCCCTTTTATAAGTTGTGTGTATGACATTTTTGTAAACATCTCAAATTATAATAAATGGAGAATATATTAAACACGTGTTTTTGCTCCAAAATTGAGAAATTATATAGTGGGGAAGAGATTAGGTTGATTTAAACCTAAAACAATCAATTATATACATATTTTTATCAATTTGTGATCCCTTTACCCCATGAATTATTAATTTTATCATTATAGATTTTAACATGATATCTAATTTTTATTTAAAGTAAAATAATATATATTACTAACAATAAAGTGGTCTTTATTAGATAATCTAGACCTAATAAATATAAATTTGAAATCATATTTTTCTAATTCAGTTTCTTTACTTTTTGAAAATTAATTTTAATATGATAAATGCATAATATATTAAAAAATTTAAAAAAGATAATACTTGTGTTCTAAAATATCAATCATAGGTTTTCAAACTACAATGAAAATTTAAAATTGTATATTATAAATTTATATTTATATTTTCTTTCAAGAATATATTTTCATAAAACCCAATAATACAATTATATATTAATAATGTAATAAAAGTTACAGTATTAGTATAAATAGTACATTTTACTATTAAAATAAAAAATAGTTTTTAGAGAAATTATTCCTTGTATAATATTTCTAAAAATCATTAAAATATTAATTTTATTTTGTTAATATAAATTTCTAACGTTCATAAATCAAAATTTCTAATATACATATGAATAAAGAATCATTAGAGTTTTAAATCATGGTAGTTTAGGACATAGAGTTTTCCAACTATACTAGGGTCTCATGTATAAAAATGGAACATTGTGAGTGGTATTTTCTCTTTTTGATTTTGGTTATTAAGACACTTTAGTTTTATAATGTTATTTTTACCAAAAATAACATAATGAATTAGTTTTTTCTTAATGAACATTGATCAAATAAGAATTGATTTCTATTTTAGAATATCACAATTAATTAATTCATGCCATTCACTAATGTAATTAAATAATAATGTTCATAAAATGAATCAAATGAAATTATTTTACCATCTAGATTTTGAAAATTTAAATGTTACATTATAAAAAAATTTCCTATAATTTTCTTTATATTTTTATTTTTCATTCACTCAAAAACATCTAAACCAAAAATTTAGAAAAAAATTATTCTTGGAATCATACACTCTCATTAATGGTTTGAAAATGATATTATCAATCTATTAACTATATTCTATGAGATTAATAAATAATGGAACATTAAAATAAAATAAAAAAATTGACACAATAACCTATAGATATGAAAAACTATTGATGGTGAATCATGTTCTTTTCACAATTTCAATGTATGATATCAATTAAACAATAGGAATCTTTTTCTATTAATTTCATAATTTAATTATTTTCTTCACTCTTTCTGTTTTTCTATTTTTATTTTTTTTATATGTATTTCTATTTTCTTACATTTTATCTTCTTAGTACAATACTCACACCCAAATTATTCTATCAAAAAATATTGATAGTATTAAACCCCTTAAATTAAAAAATAAAGATCTACTACTTAATTCTTTGTCATTGTACTATTGAGATGGAAGGACTGGTACCCTATATGGTGAGTAAATATCTATAAAATCTCATTAATGGGGCACAAAGAGCACTAAGAGAGATGAAATTGGTGGATTATAGACTATTATCCATCAATGTATCAGCATTGAGCATAGTGACTCCACTAATTCAAAGTAATATCATTAAACTAAATCATAGTTTCTAATATTTGGTTCAAACAATGTCCAATTTGAAGGATAATAATGTGAAGACCCCCCCCCCCATACACCACTTAATGATTTTATAGATATGTAACACCATTAATAAAAATAGGGTTTATAATGATGCAACTACGCTAGGAGCCTTTCCCTTATCATTAATTTATAGAGATAAAGAATGTTCAAAAACATAACCACTATATTGCATCACCACATGGTAATATTTTACATAACTATATATTATCATAAACATTAAACTAGTGAATTAGGTGAAGTAAATAAGCAACATTATGAATTATTCATATCAATATTTTAAAACATTTTATAAGGATTATGAGTTCATTAATGTGTTAGTGAGGAAATTCCAACATCATAAAGATTATCTTTAGCTAAATCTACCAACCTTATAGTTTTTTTGTAGCCTAAATCATGAACTATCCTTAATTTTATAACTAGAGGAAGTTTCATGAGGAATTATCCATATAAAGAACAAAATTTAAATGATTATATAGATAAAAACTTTACATAATGGAAAAGAGATATAATCCCACCAAAAAGAGGAATTTATCAAGTTGAGGAATCCATGAGGTTAGAATCTCATATAGATACCATGTCAATATAATTAGAGGTAAAAGTATTTATTCACAATCATGGATTACCAATTGAGTTTTAGTGTGTTGTAACATTTGAGATGGGTAGATATCTACTTATCTATAAGGATTTACAAGATATACTGTAAGAGAATATGATTATTAAACTCAATTTTAGGGGATTCAACCCTCAATAAATGGATTTTCAAAATCAATTTGGTCAAAAAATGAGCCATTATCCCATAATCTGGGATGAGTGAAAGTAAGAATGAAAAATGAATTCAATAAAAATATCATCTTGGTTTTCCCCAAGGTAAATAACATCAAATCTCATCAAGAAACATATTTTTTCCCTAAGTTAATAAATAATGAAAAATTAAAACAATTTCAGATGCATGTTTCATAAGTAGATCTCCCTTTTAGGAATCCGGGAGAAATTATATCAAAAAAAATTATTATTGTATCTCTCAAGAGGAAACCAAAAATTAAAACAATGAAATTTAATTGGACATCCACCAATCCTCACATTTTAACATTGAGAACAAATCAGTGTAGCTCTCCTTAGGAAAACTCTAAGAGAAAAATTGAAACATTAAAAGGTAAAATGAGATATCCAATAAGGGATACCATGTTTGTGACATTATGAAGTGGAAGAGAGAGGAAAAGGAATGACTCAAATAAGGTAGAGAGGGTGAAAATTAAAAGAAATTGAAAACTGGGATGAATATAGAGAATTAAAAGGAATCAAAAAATATGAAATACATGAAGAAGTATGTGGATGAGATATTGACTTTCAAGGACAGACAAAAATGACACATGATGCACCCTACCAATCATCACTTTATTTTCAAGAGAGGATACACAAAAGAGAGGTTGGGGAATTTTATAATATATTCAAGGAGATTTTAATGTATTTTCATATCAAAATCCTATTAGTTTAATTAGTTTTTTTAATTTTAGTATATTCCATTTTTTATAATATTTTCTTTTGAAATATGAATAAATTTATATACATGGGTGTGATTTATCTAATTAAAAATCAATCAAATTTGGTTCAAAAAAATTTCAATCCCAAAAAAATTAATCTAGGTAGTTTCTAAATTCAATATATTATTAGTTTATAAACTTTTGGGAAACCCCTTTGAGATATAAGGGATATTTTCAACTTAGTAACACTGAATATATTTGTCAATGATGGGCAGACTAATCAAAATTCTAAAAGATTTTTTCTTCAAATAGTGGAATGATCAATCAATTACATGATCACTATTCTATAATATTTCATGGTGATGGTTTGTATTTTTATCACTCCCATTGATTTTCTCATTTTGGATATGGAAAATTAAGGATAGGTACCAATTATTATTTTTTGACCTTTTTATCAATGGGAAAATAATTGATCAACATAAATAAATGGTGGTTAATCATAAAATATTGAGAGGAGAATGTTAAATAAAATATTTTAAATGTTGTGAGGAACAATAATGATCCTAAGGATTTCCATTCTATTACCACACATGAATAATGTTATAACATATTGGAGATGAAAGATATAGAAAAATATACAATAAATAAGATAATCATTGATGATGTGAAATGATGAAAAGAGGAAATCTATGAGATTATAGCAGTATAGGAAGAATACATGGTATTAGAATATCATTTAAGGAATGATTTATATACTAGTCGGAAATATTGTTAATATTTTTATTTTAGAGATGAAAAAACTGTTCAGTAACCTAAGGAAGTCTTTTTTGGGAAAATAATAAGACTTGTTGGTGATCATGAGTGTGAAAAATTAAAATAAATAATAGAACATGTTTATTGAGGTGCTTAGAAAATTGAGGAATTCTACTACTAAGAGTAACATTGATTTCAATAGAATATGTTATTAACTATTCACACACATGCTGAGTCTTGAATATAATAAGATTCTAATGAGGAAGATCCAAACGAAGATGAATCCTATGATAAATGATATTTCAAAGTAGAAGGTTAAAATGATCTTGGATACTAGTATTAACACTTTTTTTGATATTTAATAGGTTACCCACTCCTTTCCATGACCACAAAAAGAGGTATGGAGATTATGAAGAAGGATGACCATATTATATCCACCTAAATAGTGACAGGGTATAGAGTTTGTGTTTAATACCAAAAAATCAATGACTCTACCTAAAAATAGCATGTTACCTTCACATTCATCGATCAAATTTGGGAAATAAAATTTTGGTAGGATTACTAATAGTTTTAGACAAATAATCTAATGATAGTCAAATACCAATGGCACTTCAGAATTTAACTGAGATAAAATTAATATGAACCAATAGAACCATATCATTATGAAACATGAAATATAGTTTTTTAATATACTCGTAATTTCTTAGTGGTGAAAGAAACACATTTTAATGGGATGTTGGAGAAGAATCTTCTAGTCTTGATGGATAAAATTTCCATATAATGGAAATGATTTGAGGAATGTTTCAAAATCATGTCTTATTTTTAGAGAAATGTGAATAAATATGTCTAGTAATAAATTGGTATATTTTTCAATTTCATAGTAAAAGATGGAATTATCGATAGCCATGTAATTTAAAGCGATTGGAATGATGTAAATCCCATGAATATTAATGTGGTCAAGTTATTTTCATAACCAATTACAGTGAAGACAATTTGAATCATCTTAGTATATATTTGTTTTTTATCATAAGTATGTAAAAAAAATTCCCAGATTTCCTAATCCCCCATCCATATTTTTTTAATGAAATTCAGTTTTAACTGAAGATATAAGAAATAATTCCCCCTATAATGTTACACCTAGATTGGTTATAGATACTTGAAATGATATATGATGTATGTGACTATGTTATAAGAGAATATCTCTAACAGATAGATAACATGATATTCAAAACCATCAATTATGCTAGTAATGTCTTATGTAGGAACAATTTAAATTCACCATGATATAGAATGAGATAGTTGTAGGAGCAATAAAATTCAAAAAAATTTAAACCATTATGCTTTTCAAAGTGTTTATTTACACCAATCCTCAAATATTTTATTGTTTTCATACCAAAATGATTATAATCCCAACATGATGTAGTGAACCCTCTAACTATATGAGTTCTACATTGGAATCAAAACAATAAAGACGGATAAGAATGTTATTGTTTATCAAATTTAAATGATATATTTTCTATATTTTATTAGATACTTGGAGTTTTAAATATGAGATAAATTTTTGGATGAACACTTATTTATTAGAGGGAACACCACAAGACCAAGATTCTCCCAAATAAAAATGTATTTTTATATTAGCATAATCATAATTAAGTTAACCTATCAAAAATAGAATATATTCTTGTTATAGTTTAATAATCCTTCTAGTTTAATTCACCAATTTTCAAGATGTTATGTGATGACTTTATTCACTAAGGTGTTATTGAAAATAAAGTGGAATGTGTTTGAGAGTATTTTCAATCCTCAATCAAGGGGGAAACAATATTCCATAGGGAAAAGTGTAATAGATAATTTATTTAATATTTGAATAGAAACAATTTTCTATGTATGAAAAGATTATTCTAGTTGCATGTGATTATTTCCAATATTCTAGAAACGTTAGGAAGAGAGATGAATTACTATAGTGGACTATCATGATGGTCGATGATTTAAATGAGTGGGGAATATAAATCATTTTCCTTTTTTTAATTAATTTGGTTACACGTCATTATTTTCATATGTTTATTAGGTTTAAAAATGGGATGATGATAAATCCATAATATCCAACACAATAAAGTTCGACATAATCATTTTTAAGAATAAAATATTTTTAATGATTAGATTTCCAAAGTTCTTGATCAATGATAAAGGATAACATTAAAAAACACAAATTGAGAGTATTATCATATAATTACATAGTACATTACAATAAATGTACTCAATATCAACCTCAAAAAATGATAAGTGGAGCTATCGGTTAGGGTGTCAACAAAATTTTGGAGATGAACATCAATACAAGTTAGAACTAATGATTGAGAAAATTAAATGATGAATTGTTGGATTATAAAATTCTCTATCAGGAACCATTTGGAATTTTTTATTCCATGTTTTTTATTTGAAGCAATGCCACCATCTTGAGGAGATCATCCATTAGTATTATTTCATTTTAAAATATATGAATTGGTAGGAATATAGAGAATGAAAGTAGATATTATTAGATCATGGTGACCATGAATAGATCAAGAGGGTTAGAAATGATAATTTCACCATCTATAAAAAAAAGTCTATGAAGTGTAATGAAGGAAAATATTAATGAGAGGGACAACAAATAAGGGATAACAAACTATTTTTCAATGCACGTTTTAATTTTTCTTAGGTAAAAAAAATCAAGATGTTTTCATTCTGTAATGGATACATAAATATTTAAAGATAGAGTAATGGAGATCTAGTGAAATAAAAACCACAATTCAATGTGAATAGAAAACATTTGAACCAAAAAATTGGGCATTCTCAAATTTGGTGTGTAATCAAATTATTCTTCGAATAACAAGGATCATTTAACACAAAATTTTTATTCTAAAAAATTACCTTTTTGAGATAAAACCATGGTATGTTTTCTTTTATTGAATATTTTTTCTTCATCATAGTAATTCGGCCCAAAAAATTATTAAATCTCACTTTATATAATCTATTATTATATCCTATAAATCAATAATTCACCCCATAAACCCAAACCTGAATATGACTTGAAATTATTAGAAAAAATTCACATTGGATTAATTGAGTTGGAGAAGGAATAAAATAAAAATTTACATTGGGAACTATGATCACAACATAAAAAATTTGGTCTTGAAAAAATGGTCTTAAAGGTGAATCATGACATTATTCCATTTTTATAAATATTTATGCAACCATGGATAAGAGATAACACCACATTGTAATGATCAGTGACCATAAATTTGATAATAAGAGTCACACCACAAGATCTACAGTGGAAATAAATGGATTCTATAAACCAGGTTGAAAACATTTTGGGGCTTTAGAAAAATTTTCCTCATCACATATTTAGGGAATTTCTTTACATAATAATCATGATGTAATGAAATAGGGAAATAAAAAAATTCATGAGGATAAAATCATTTTGAAGAAATTTCCATTCAAAATATTATTATGGTTCATCCCTATGAAATTATAGAACACACCCCAAAACCATACAACAATGATTCTATAATGAAAATTATTAATACTTTACTTATTTGAAGCAAAGAAACCCTATATGAAATAGTGTGACACAAACACTGAAATACATCAAGAAAAGAAATTTTTAAAAAAATATAGTAATATATGTTTTCCATTAATGTATAACCTATAATGAAATAATTATATGCATATTATAATATTTCTATTTTTAGGATTATACACAAATTAATGACCCATCATTTTTTATCCAAGGGATATTATTAGGTGTAGTTTATCTAGTTAGATGGAAATATTTTTCATTCCTTACACAGCATAAGGAATATTAATATAGAGTGGAAATATGAATAGTATTTTTAGGGTAAAAACAATAAGGCCATGAGAATTATTATGAGTAGAAACAATATTACATTTTTTAAAAATCACTTGGGATTTTATAATTCATCACTATTATGTTCCTCCTTGTGAATTATTTGATTTATTGACCTTGTACTTTTATAGATGGTAGGAAAATTTTGGAAATAAATGAAGGTGTATATTTTGTGCATGGAATACATGATTAATATACAGGAAGATGATGCCACCAATGATCATTAATAGGCTACCAACCATTCTATACTGGCTCTTACTACTAGAGGGTAATCCATATTTTCACTTATATAGATTGTACCACCCTTTATTCTTTATGATAATTAGAACATGTTTTTTAAGGATGGATTTTATTTTGAAATTGACATTTGAGACTATATTTATTAAAACATGGTGTTAACATATCTTACATAACTTATTCCACCACATACCCCAAACCTCGTCATCCCCTACACAACAGCCACCCTCGAGAACACATAATAGGTTCATAACCACAAGTAGATTCAATCCCACACATACATCAGTATCCACTACTTATATTTTACCCTCTCATGTACCATGTGATAATATATATTAGTGTCACCGAATAGCTAGTAATTCTACACTACATGAGATGTTTGAAATTTCATAATAGGTTTCTTACAACTAATAGTTAGACTTAGATTCCAAAAAAAGGCTTAATGAATGTTATTTGTGATGATTATTGAATAAAAAATTATGGATGAATATGATTCTTGTCGAGGATTCCCATGATATATCCCCCCCCCCATTTTTTTCATTACACTTTTCTATACTCTTTTTACATATTTTTTTCTATCCATGTCTATTTTAACTATTTTATCATCATTAATATGTTTATATTCTCACCTACCAAATATACATGTATGTTAATTTTGAGAAGAACTTCATTCTTGAGAATTATTATTTAATGTTTTTTGAATAAAATTATAGGCAATTTAGAATTCATTTTTAAATTAATTTCACATGAAAAAATCCCTAAACAATATAAGGATTTAACATCAATAAATTCGTTAAAGGATCATGGAAATAATGAAAAATAAACTATGTAAGAATTTTGTTCCTCTAGCCTGGGCCCCCTTACCCCTAGGCATGTGGAAATGGTTATGTTTAATTTCCTATGTTTTCATAATTTTCATCCTCCCTAATTATGTTTGGACTATTTTTTGAAAAGTTAATAAAAAATATTACATTAATAGTAAAATATAATTCATTGAAATTAAATTTTTTTGGGATAATAATGTTTTTCCTATCAATGAGTTGATTAAATAATATTTTTAATTTAAATTATTGATATATAATATAATCCATATTGTTATATTATTTCTCCAAAACTATTTATTGAGATATTTTTTCGATGTAAATCACTACTAGAACATTCTTTTTAATCTTCTCAAAACATGAATATTTTGGATGATAAAAAAATGATTATGAAAATAAATTGAGTAACTTTAAACCCATTTAATATAGAGACTAACTTTATAGTGTTTCATTTAATAAGACTGTATAGACAATGTATTTATTTATAGGAAGCCTCATTGTTATTTCAATCATCCATCATTCTATATTTATTTTGTATAATTTTTTTTATTAATTAGTATTTAGGAATGATTTTAGTATTTTTATATTACTCGTGCATTTATTTATAAATTAATGATTTTGGGCGGTTATATCTTGAAAATTGGTATAACGTATTATAAATTTTATTTACTTATACTCAAATTAATTTATTTAAAATTTTGAAAAAAATAGAACTAAAATGGTTGATGTTATTCCTTATATTAATTTTTGATTAAAAATGTATACCTCGTTGTCTTAACTGTTACACATAGTGTGGGGAGGATGTTGATTCTATAGATTAGGATACAAGTTTGGTTTTATGACACATGATTTTCTACTTGCTCTTACACAACATCCTTTAAAATTTTAAAATTTTCAAAAATATAGGAAAAAATATTTCTATAGTGAAAGTTAAAATTTTGATACAATGAGTTAGACTTTGATGATAATTATTGATTAAATATCATTTGAAGAAGAGGAGTCAAATTTATTATTTATTAAACTAAAATAAAATTAATGCATTATACCATCAGTATTAAAATTATTTTTTTTCCTATGATTTTTAATTTTCAAATAATAAATCACAAACCATCACCCTAAGAAATATTATAACCATTTAATTAATATCATATTGATTTATGTGGTTTTACTTGAATGTGGATATTTCTCTTAATTATTAGAAAATGGATATAGTTTGTGTACTTGAAATAGTATATGACTCCAATCAAATATTCTTGGGTTTTGTGGGAATAATTTTTCTATAAGGTAGGTCATATGTGACATCGATATGTATAGATGGTTGAACAATGTGAATGAAATGTTAGATGAGTTTCAAATTTGGAGAAATAAATGTGGCATGATCCAAATAATTTTAATTGGGTGAGTTATATTCATTTTAGAATTTTCAATTATGAACCTATGTTTATGATTATACTTGATTGAATATATTCCTTTTTTGAAAATTGGATTATCTTTAGATATATGTATTGTTTTTTATTAGGCAGAAGCAAAGTTTCAAGTGTGGAGGAATTTTAAAACCCAAAATATTTCATACCATATTGACTAATTTTTAGTGATTATATTGATAATAATATTGCAATTATTTTTTTAATTTTTTTAGAAGGAAAATGGTTGATACAGTCATAGGTTGTGAGAAAAATTAAGGAATTATAAACATTTCACATATAAAATATTAATATAATTTTGTTCTTAAATCTAGAAAATGATGAAAAGTAGAGACCAAAATTAACCATAGTGTAATTAATCTATCAATTCTACAATTCACATATATATGAATAATGTGGATGATTTGAAGAGTGTGGTTGCACCAGGATATGTATATTGATTCTTTGAGTCTATTATGTTTGAGTAACAAAGTATATATGTGTGAGTATCACCTTCTTGAAAATTTCACTTATTTTTGAGTGCCAAATTACAATCTATCAGTCATGTCACAACATTTTTCATCAGGGAGAAAATTAGGGTCTAGGTACATTTTAGCTAAATATATTACATGATGCATATTAGAATCCAAATATGTAACATAGATTGCTTTTTATGAGATAATTCATAATTAATCCATTGTGGTTTTCAAAGAATCATAGCATTTATTTGTGCTTTTGGACCACACAGAAGTGTGTAATATGTTATATTGATCTAAAGGAAAAAACAACACAAATATCAAAAAACATCCAGAAAAAATTTCACACATTATAGATTATAATATGAACCACCTACCGATCAAATTTTTCATGTGATATGATAGAGTATATCTACTGAGTATAGATTTCAATGTATCCTATTTTACATGATTAAATTATCTAAGAATGGTCGATGTAATATAATTTGATTTATGTGATTCTAATTCCACAAAACAAATTCTGCATCACATCCTTTCTAGCTAATGATAATAGAAATTCCCACCATAAATCGAAATAATTAACCCTTCATCATGATATTTAGTATATTCATATATATTTTTATTGAGATAATTTTTTATCACACCAAAACCTTATACTTAAACTATGATATAAGTACACTACAGATATTTTAAAAAAAAATTAATACATCTTATTGAATCATTTTCTATTAAATCAAGACATAGTTCATGACTATAAATACTCTATGTTTACAAATTTTTTGTAGAGACTAGACATTTTTTATAATTTTAACTCTATATATATAATTTATGAGGATATATTATTATGTTCTCATCAAATTGATGCTTAATATTCAAATTATAAATTATAATATCTCTTTTATTCTCTTATTAACACTACCTTTCATGTGAACATTTCATTCATCTCTTAGTATTACTTCTTCACTCATGATGGATGTATATTCAATCATGAGTGACTATATTCTAAAAATATAGTGAATCTAGTGTAAACATATGGTGATTTCATGTGAATGGATTATTTTTGTATTATGTGATTCATTTTATGTATTGGTGTTGTACTAATCTTAACTTCAATCATATTGTATAGTTGTTTTTTGATTGAATTGATGATTAAGAAAGGATTCCCAATGTGGTAGTTGATGATGGGAATTTCATAGTAGATTTTATTTATTTTTTTCTCATTATATTGGTTAGTTTTTTAATTTAATAAAATTATGATTAACTAATAATAAGGAACATCGAAATTTATATTTTACTATTTGAAATTGAATAAATAAAAATTAATTACCTTTATGGAATCTCATAATTAAATAATTGATTTTATTCTATAAGCTAATGAAATATTTTTTTTTAGAAAATTTAACTTTTAAAATTGGTTCTCTGTCTCTATTTTGAAAGATAACATTTTCATTTTTAGAATTTTTTATCCTTGATTTTTAACCGAATTTTATTTTCAATTAAATTTCACTAAAAAACAAACAAACAAATAATTGAGAAAAACTAACTAGGATATGATTCATACTCTATTCTACATGGTTAAAACTTAGAAATCCCCATTGACCTAATATATTCTAGAAGTTATAGTAATATATGGTTATGTATATCAATTCAAAAAGATAGTTCAATGCTCATGGGAGGGAACAATGCTCGGGGGCACATTAGGTATAATTTTTTAAGAGAAAGAATAGTATTTCTGATAATATAATAAGGTGAATACACTTGTAGAAGTAATGATTAAATATTTATCTTCCTAAAAAAAATTCATAATGTATAAATCTTTATAAAATAGTTATGACACACTTAATTGAAGGATATATGTGAAGATTTGGTTATGTGGGTTGATACCAAGTTTTTTAGTTCCCTTTTTATGATTAAATACTCATCTATATATCATGATATATTTATAATGGAATAATTATTCTATTGGGAAATATATAATAAGTGTTTTTTAATGTTAATTTTCAATTATTAAATAGAAATGGAATACCGGATACCTTACAAAAATAATTTTATATTTTCTAATAAGAGTTTAAAGACTCTAATTTTATGTAAATATATAAAATTTATATATTTATTGTTACATTATCCTTTTGGGAGAAATATTTATTCACATAAATTCAAGGACAAACCATTTTGTAACAATTGGATTATATCGGTGGATCATACCAAAATAGATGATATCCATTCTATATATAGTTATATGAATTCATTTTTAACAGTGAAACATTTAAATATTTTGTTATAGTTTTATAGTATATATGAACCAGTGAAATAAAAATATTAAATAGATTAACTTTATAAATATTAGTTACAAAGAATAATGGTTGTAAAATAACTCATTTTTCATCTTAATCAATGAAGGTTGTTGGTAATAGGACTATCATAAAATATATATTTTTATTGATTCACCCCAATCCTTAAATAAATATTATAAGACCATTTTAGTATTGTTTCTATAATTATTAGTAGAAAAAGTTATAGATTATGGTGAGAATATAATAAATTATTTTAATCTTAATTGGGTTATTTTCCCACTATTTTGGAGCTGAATTAATCGTATTAATTTTTGTTTCCATTATCTACCAAATTAACAAAATGTATAGAAATGTTTTTATATCATTTTTAGAAACAATTATATTGTTTATAATAAAATAATTACAACATACTTTCAATCATTGTGTGTCGATGTTATTAACATTAAAACTAATGGTTTTACTTTAGGTAGAAATAGTGTAGTGATGACTCTAGTTGATATATAAAATAGATTAATTTATGGAAATAAAAGGAATAATATCATAACCCCACTTTTATATATTTAATTTATAATGGTTTTGGGTGTTGATAAAAAGAATGAATTTTAGAATGATTATAAATAGTCATGATGGTAAAATAAATGTGGAGATAATAGAAATTTCAATATTGCATTCCCTTGTTAAAGATATCCATAATATTTATTATGAAAAAATATATTATTTCATCTCATGTAATAATGTAGTTTTTTCTCCATAATTATTTTAGAGAAACTCCATAAGATACAGTGAATATCAAAGAGTTATATCATATCTTAGCTAATAGGTTAGATGAAAAAATTACATAGTGATAATGATTTGAATTGATTTTTTATATGACTTTCACAATTTACATTTTACATATTATATGAGTAAAGGATATTATTTCAAGAAGTGAATGAAGGGTGATTAGTAAATCAATTTCAAATTCATAAAGAATGAGAATAATTATACAAAAGTTCAAAATGATGATGAAACGTCATATGGATATATAAATATTTATTTAATTATTAGAAACATCATGTCAATCATATCAATAAGTTTTAAATAATTAAAAATTGTATGTCATAGTAATGTCCATTTCATGTGTTTTAGATATGGAGGTATTTTATATTACTCTTCATATATTATAAAGTCGATAGAAGGGGATAATGAAAGAAAGGATGGGTCATTAAATATGTTATTCACATATATGTATTCAAAATTCATAAATAATAAGTCTCTATAAAAGGAAAAATATAATAAATTTCATAATTATAATGAAAATTTACTTTATGAGTATATAATAAAAATATTATGATGAAAGTGAATGTAAAAAATATTTATCATTGTCTTACCAATGTGGGAAATTAATGATTTTTATGTTGAATGAAGAGGAATTCAATAGTGAATTAGATAATGAATAAGTAGACATGATATTAATTATTATGTGATAATGAAAAAAATAAGAATATATATAAATTAGAGAAGGGGAATATTATTTATTGAAATATATATCAGGTATCAATTCTGGTTGGGAAAAACCAAGGAGAAAAAAAATTGTTTGGTAATGAAATTTATAGCTTAAATTTTTCACATATTTAGGAAAATTATATGAGTGGTTAATTAAAGGAATATATCAATGAAAAAAATTAAGTTTGTATTTTTAGAAGGTTTTAAATAATTATGATCAGATGAAGATGGAAAATTTTTATTTTAATGATTCAATGCAAGAAGTTGCGGTTAACATAAGATACAATGAGATAAATTATAAATCATCCTAGAATGTTAGTGATGATTATAATAAAAATATTATTATTTCATAGAAAAAAATAACAACTCTATGGATAATAAGGTTGAGATAAAATTATTATAATTTAAAATAAAAAAAAATCCTTAAAATAATATTTTAAAAATTACAGAAAATAAGAAAATTGAAAAATGAAGAACAAATATTATACAAATATAAATGTGTAAAATATAATAAAAATATTAAAAAATAATGGAACAGGTAATAATCACCACATATTTATTTCCATAAAAAAATCAAAATCAATTGAATAAATAGTAAATAAAGAACAGGTTTCATAGTATATACAGTAATTAGTCCATTGTTAGATATTTTCATTTCCTATATACTACTGGAGTTGTGATTGTTATCATCAAGAGGAGTATAATTTTTTACTACCAGGTATTTCAAAAATAATTGATGATTTGTAATGTTAAGTATGAGGGGTATATAACCCTCTAAAAGAAGAAATGTTCTATAAGTGACTAAAAATGTAGGTTTTAAAGAAAAAGTTGTTTTAAAATCAAAATGAAGTGTGTGGAAGATAATATTATCTGGGTAACTGGGATATGGAGTTATTATCTCCTTTTATAATAAAATTTAATTAAAAATAATTCTCAAATATTTCAAATAAAAAGGAAATCTAAAAGGATAAATTATTTTTTAATTGAAATTACATTTAGGTAATGTCAATGAAACCATCCATGGATACATGATAGTGAATGTTCAATGTATATAATGAAATATATCACGTTTATATAAGGATTTATGAATTATAGAAAATTATTAGTAACATTTTAAAATTATGAATAACTCAAATTCAAAGGAATGGTATTAGTTGAGATTGAACATAAGATGATGAAGATGATTATTACTATCATTGTTGATGGCATGAAACATAAGATTATTAATGTTTCAAATATATTTGATAATGTAAATTATGTGATATTCTCCAAGGTGGGGTATTTTGTGAAGTCGTTTAAATATTTATGTTTTATGAAATATGGAATGTCAATTTCAGGATAACTATTCCATTTTATATAAACATTAATATTCCTCTAGTTGTGAAAGATAGAGGATATTATGTTTTATCTTTGTAGACATTTCCACATTGACCAATAGTGAATAAACAAACTGAATCTTGGATACATTTTTAATGATGTGTCATTTCACAAAGAATAAATAAACTTGGAGGGTTTTACATGTCAAAATAGAATTAAAATGAATAATTTAAATAAAATGGTGATGATTTAAATAGTTCATCTATTAGAACATGAAAATTATGATACTTGGGGGATAATAAAGAAGAAATAAATTGATAGTGGTGAATAATATGTCCCATTCATTAGTGAAGTTAATAAAATTGCATGTATCATGTTTCTTAAAAATCAATTCAAATCATTCATGTGGTTTAATATATTCAAGGGATATGTAGAAAAGGAATTTAAATATTCTGTAAAATAGTTTTCTGGGATATTAAAGAATAATATATAACTTAATAGTGTTAATCATTATTAGAGAATCATGGAATTTTTTATGAATATAGTGCCCCAAATACCATAACATAAAACAATCTTTCTAAGAGAAGTTATATTGTTAATGGTCACACCATGTTTGAAAAATTTATAACGTAAATATTAATTTGTGAAAAATTTATTAATACAATCGATCACAATCATAATAATTATATATATAAGAAAAACCCCAATATATATCTAGAAAATATTTATTATAACAAACCCCAATATATGATGTATATGGATGGTGTTTTTTATCCATTGTATAATAAAAATGAGGGGAATTAATATGAGAATTATTCAAAATAAGGTTAATACTAATAGGGGTAACTAGTTAATGCCAATGCTTAAATTCTCTCATACCAACAATCATTTTCTACATCTAGTAGGGACTCTACTCCCAATATAAGATATAAATTAATTAATGATTTAAAGATAGGTAGTATAGATTTTACTTGTTTCACCAAATGTCTTTATCTAAGGAACATGTATAGATATGTTATTATGCACCTAAATCATTAAGCTCGCTACTTTGGTTATAAATTTTGTGGTATTTTCACTATCCCTCCTTGTTTAAATCACCCTTAAAATAATTATCATTGATTTTATACACATAGGGAATGAATTGTCCCACCAAGTTATGTTAACTTCAACCTCCATGAATAGAGAAATATGTTACACTAAGGGAGGCATATCAATGTGTTAAAAAATTATTCTACTCGATTGAATCCACACACAAAAATATCCAATAAGAAAACTCCTAGAACACCTTCATATTAAATTAAACCCTTCAATTCCATGTTTGTAAATCTATTCATCTTTTAGTTATGTTTTATAACTCCTTCATTTATTTTAAATATAAAATAATTTATTATACTTCTCTAAGAATCACAATATTCTCTCTCTATATCCATTATATTTTTATTATTAATATGTTTTCTTGAAACATTAACATGAAATATTATTCCATATTTTGAATATGGAGACCACCTTTTATTTATGTCATGTGATTTTTTTCATTCAATCTGCCATGATTTTCATTATCCAGTTCACCAAAAAAATTGAAAATTTCTTATTCAAAATTGAACAAGTTATTAATAATAATACAAAATTAATAATTTACCCATTAATAATGATATTTATATAAATAATCCCTCACATTATTAATTATTTTAGTTTTATAAAATCAATAGAGAATACCAATTTAAATATCTCATAATCTCTTTCCATAATATCCTTTAAATATCAACTTTGTTTTCTCAATGATCAAATGACCAAGATATTATTCATATTTTATGCTTAATAAAATGATTTTGAAATTCACTTTCTATTTTTCTACTAAAAGATACTTACAAAATGAATCTTATTAATTTTTCACACATTCCCTCCAGACTGATGATTTTAGATTTGTATATAACCATATTTTTTCCACATATTAACCTTATAAAACTCATATGTGAATATTACATGTTCTATTAAATAATAAAACGAACCTTATAATACTATATACTAAATATTAAGATGTTTAAATATCAATAACTTATGAACCTTATTATGTTTGATGGAAACATATGGTGAACCATACAATTTTCCATTAACCTAATGAAGAATCATGATCAACCTTAGGAATATGGATTGAACCATACAATTAAAATTATTATATTCCATTAACCTTATGAAGATTATTGATCAACCATACGATGATAGAGTTAAAATTATGATGAACCTTATAAAGTTCCATCAATTATTGTAGAATATTTAACAAACATATAAATATTTTGTTGATCCTAACAAATTAAATATTTTAAAAAGTATTGAAACTTATTGATTTCATCAACCGTAAAATTTCTTCCATAAACATTATGCATATCCAAAAACAATAAAATGTTTAAAGAAAATAACCATAAGTAGATTTCCCTAACAAAAATACAATCCTTGTGATATGGACTCAAAAAATAATGAAAAATATTTAAAATGGTATTCAATTACAAATCACTAAGATTCCTAAAAAATATATCTACACATTAATGTATAATTTCCATGTTGATTTTTAAGCTATTTTTTAAATAAAAACACTAGAATTTTCAAAATACACAAATTTAAAAAAAATTTAAGGTGGTTTTTTTGCACAATTATCCCAATTTGTGTTTTCTTAAAACTCCAAAATAGAATACCCACTACATTATCAAAAAAACATCCAAAATAAATAGATTTAATAAAATACTCCATCTAATTCCATTTCATTCAAATATTTTATCATAGATTTTATTTTGAAAACTGTAAACCCACCAATGTAATCTCAAAGTGATAACAAAGAGTTAAATTAAAATATCATCATGAAAATACATATTTTATCTCTATTCTCAACAACCAATCCACAAAGAGGCTCTCCTTTATTAAATATGTAAATACACACCCCAAAATCAAAACACTATCATGGAATTTCACACAATTTATCAACAGGAATAACACTCCAAACACAAAACAACATATCAAAACATTAATGGATTCTACCAAGTAGTTAAATGATAATAGTTATCCCTGTTTTTTAATAAACCCAATGAAAAATTATTTAAATAAATGGAAAATAGAATTTTAAATCCAAAAAAAATAATCCAAGTGGAGACCAAGCCTTGAAATAAGTAGTAATATCCCATGGAAGAATTTGTATCCCATGTAAACCTCATCTAGATATAGGGATTTAGTTGGAACCCATGATCTAAATGATTACTTATAAAATTTTACATAGGTAGTACCATTATCATGACATCAAAAATCAAATTCTCTGTGGGAACATACTCAAATTTCACTATATATTGACCAGGATTTCTCCAGGTTGGGACATAAAATTGTTTTGGGTGTCGAAGTCCTATGATCCCTCTAAGGATAAAATTGAAAGTTAAACCATGAATATTAACTGAGAAGAATAAAATTATTTTTACATTGATTTCATGAGAGGTATTTACTCTCAAGATAAGCTGGCATAGATTTTTGATTTAGGTGGGAGACTAATAAAAATATTAACTATAAAATTAAATTTTTGACTAAGTGTACAAGATTTTGTAATTAAATGATAATATCCCCTATGTAAAAAATTGGATGGAAAATATGACATTTTTTTAATTAAAAATAGTATTTTTCACCTTGAAGTATGATATTTGGTATTCAAATAATGTCCTTGGGGTTGAGCCATCATGGGTGGGAAATTTGAAAAATATTTTAATATTCAATATGTTATTTTTTAGAGAAACCCTATAACTACTATAATTATACCCATATCATATAATTCTTCTAATTTTTTACCATTCATCATCGGAATACTCCCTATAGAGATGGATTTGTTGAGAGACCAGATTCTAGGTGGAAATAATTTCAAATCAAAGGAGAGGGACAAACCCACATTGATAAAAATTATAAAATTTCATAACTATGATGAAAGGATCTAGGGATATAATAATGGATCAAAGACGTGAAAATTATCCATAACTTTATGAAATGTTATTTGACTCATTTACCCCCTCCTAATGAATCCAATAATGGACTAGTGGATAAGAATAATGTTCTTTTTGGATAACTTAAATATGATGATATTTTATTTTTTCCATCAATTTATCTAAAATTGGTGATTTTTGGAAATAAAGTGACGGGGGTTTGATGATTATTCTTTTTTTATTATCATTATATTTTATTTAACCATGTTTAGTTTTTTGTGATGGGTTTTGTGAATTTATATAGAGAATGAAGTTACAAATTATACTTTTATCTCATTATATTATTCTATATTCTATCTTTCCCTCTATACTATTTCTCACCCATATCTCCCACATCACTCTCCTAAATTGAAAAGGCATCATCAACCCTAGTGATGTTCCATGGTAAAAATGGTAATTATGGTGGTCATTTTATGTGAGGGGGGTTCTTGCATCAAGGATGGTAGCTCAGTAGTGGTGGTTTATCATGAAGAAGGTTTTCATTTGATAGAGGTTCCATAACTAGTCATATATGACTGGATAGAAGGAAACTAAATAGTGATCAGGGTGGAGGTAATCTGGTTGGATTCATGTATGTTACTGGTCGATGGATGTGGCCGATAAAGGACACAAGGAGTGAACTTACACATCCTTCCATAGAACGCAGGGTACCAACCTTTATATGTGAGAAGGGAGAGGGTTCCAAATATATTCCTATATAGTATGAGTTAATTTTAAAAAATATGGTCATAATATTATTATTAAAAATATTGTTATGGTTATTGTTATTATTATTTCCTTTCAACTATAACTTTTTATTAAGTTATCTATTTAATGATCCATTTGTAGCATCTTGACCTAGAAAATGTGACAAATGAACCAAGATAAATATTTATCACCTTAATATTAGTTATGGTATGAGACTCAAGTACCATAATGTCATAACTCAATTTTTTGATATGATTAAATGATTATTTTTCATATATTGTGTTTTTTTATAAATTTATTTCTTTTCCTAAGTACATTTACACATATATCACGTTTTGATAGTATGTTTGATCATCTGAGGAAATTTTCAACATAATATTCATTAAAATCATATTTTGTTTTGTAGGATCATTTATAGGATTTAGGAATATTATTTAGATCAATTTTAGAATTAGTTGTTTTCCCCTTGTCTATTATGTGTTCTAAAATGAGGCATATATCCCTTATAACACAAATAGAGTTATATTATATCCCTTTTATCTATTATATTCTACCCCATGTACTATTTATGATTTGGGGAGAAGGGATTCTTCTAGGGTTGGTAATTCTCCTTGACTAATACTTTTCCCTTAGTGTGGTGTGAGTTTTCTTATAAAATCCCTTGGTGACATATCAGTGGTTCTTTAATAAACAAGGTGGTCATAGAAGTATGAGTTAACAATCAGCAAACTAATAACTCTCCTTGTATATATATATGTTATCATATGGGTTTATAGACTGATAGGTGGGAATTTCAAAATTAGTATTGTATTTCTATTTGACTCATTGTAGGGACTATGTGGATGGATTTTTTAGTAGAAAATATACATAAAGTCTTTTGATATCTCAATTACCCATTGGTTTCTATTAATAGATGATGAAATTAATGTTTATCAACTTTATACTATGTGAGTTCATGTTAATACTTTTAGAATTTCTAGTTCACATGATAATTAGACCTCTATGGTTTTTTTATAAGATGATTGAAAAAACCATCATCGATTAGAATAAATTTTATTGGGTATAATCTATCTCTATTTTACTTGACGTCTTAGAGAATACCTATTTTATTATTGAATTACTCTAGTTACTCTCCCATAATAAAGTTCAAGCTATATGTTCATTATCTTCCTTCCAGTTTCTCTTTAGTTTCAGAAGCATCTAGAATGACATGATGTTTCTGTATTTCCCCCTTGTTCTTTCAATAAATATTCTCACATATCTAAGGATTGTGTTTACTTTTTCTATATTTTTCTTTTATGTTTTATAAAGAATCTTGTAAAGTATTTTAATACTCACCCCTACATGGGATCTTTGTTTACACATGTTGTGTTGGGTCAATTAGTGAACCAGTCAGGGATGGTCCTGGTAGATATGGAAATAATATGGCTTCTTCAAAGCTAATGCCTAGTGGTGAAAAGGTGGATAAATCATTGGTGGTGTTCACATATATTTTTGGATTGAGTGTGGAAATGGTGGGTCAGTTCATGTCAAAGTGGTATAAAAGTGGGTTTATACTAGTTATATAGTTTTTACTTTTGTTTCAATTGATAATGTATAAGATATTTTGGAAATGGTGTTAAGTAATCTTGAGTTTTTATTTTAGGCTAGGGAAAACAGTGATGGTGCAGTTATTGACATATCAATTTATGAGGACTTTGAAAAGGTTGAATTCATCATATAAGAATAGGTAATTGATTTCCATGTATTCATTCAATCATAACCCCATATATTCTTTGTTTATTATGGTTCACATTGTTAATTACATAAATATACCATGTTAAAATCCATTTAGGATTCGAAAGCAGGACCCTAGTGTAATTGTTCCTATAATTAATCATCTAATTATTAACCAACTGGGGGTTTCATCTTTCAGTATAGGGATGTGTAACTCTTTCTTCCATCTATTTAGTTTTATTTTTCTATTGTGAACTACCCTCTTTTGATTTGTGAAATTTTATGAGGAGTAGGTTCTTCATTACAAATCCAACTGTTGTTTTCTACCCTAATCTTTTATGTTTACATTAAAGATGAGTGGGATATTTATAATTAACCTAATTTCTAGAATATATCCCTGTATACAATGTGATATATAATGAGGCATAGATTATTATTTATATATAGGATTATTATGTTCCACCATCATTTTTTGTGTGTGATCTAATAAGACACGTTTTCCATTTTACAATTTTAGATGGGTGGTGAGGCATTAATTTTTAGATTCGACTGGGAGTTATCATTTCATTTGGATCTGGGATAACTTCCCTTCCCTTAATGTTTGGTGAATGAATCATTGTATAGTAGATTGTAGTTTCTTCTAGGTACGATAAAAATAATAGTCCTATGATTTTTTGGGTATATTTTCATGATCATGTTGAGCATGGTCTCTAGTAATAAAGGATTACTTTGAGTTCGAAACTCACATTCCCATCTAGAATATTCTTTCCCTAAGAAGATGATGATTACTAAATCAATATCTATGTATAACATAGTGATATGGTTATTGATGGATTTCCCAAAACTCATTATGGAATATACAACCATGGTTATAGTTTTAGATCATGTCTGATATGGAGACATATATGAAGATCTTTTACCATATTCAGGGAAGGTTGACCATGTTCAAGTGCACTTTCAAGCCTATATACCTTGTTAGCTGGTCCCTATACAATCATCTTGGTTGTATTTTTCAGCTAAATGGTTTAATAGATGACTTTGTGGGATATTTTTTAAGTTTTAGTTGTCTTTTAATATAATAACCCCAATTCTATTTTCCCTTGAGGGATAATTTATAAAATAAGGGTTCTTGGTCAAAGGAACCCTATCATTGATGGCATCATAGTTTTTGTCAAAAAAATATCTAGATTTGTGTTATGGATGGAACTCAACATTTGAGTTAATGATGCGACCAAAAAAATCATGTTATAAGCCTAGTTACATTCTACAAAAATATTTTTTGGATGAGCCAGCGATGAGGGGATAGTTTGATATAAATGATATTTTTATCCACTCTCATAAACAATACCTTTGGCTAGTCCCTATCAGAAAAAAATTACTAATAGTTAGAGTTATAGGAAGATGTGCATCACATATGGTTATGATTTGGAACCAGTGGGTATTGTTTGGGGTATGATTTAAGTCTTTAATTCATGAACCATCATACAGGATGGCACAAACATTAGATTGAAATTCCACCTCAATTTTTTTGGAGTCTATGACTCTAATGGGACACATATCCAGACCCTTTTTTGATAAAGAATATCCACTAATGGAGAATCTATTTTGATCAATTCTTCTAAAAACATGATATTATCAATAATAGATAAAGGTGTATTTTATCAAGTTCTTCCATCATATAGAATTTATTCAATGGTATTTATATTAGTATGAATTGGGTACCAGTTATAGTACTACACAACAATGTTTGAATGATTTAACAAAGAGAGGTTCCACCCTCATAGTGATTTGCATCCCCTCAACTACGGTGACATATCCCACCCTTTGGATGATTTGGTATGATACATATTATATGGTAGGAATGACCTTTATACATTAAGTTAACTATGGATAAGTTCACTTCATCATAATTTTGATCAATGTAAAAACTATATTAAACTGTGACTTATTGTTAACCTTTTTCGAGGATCTAAGTTTTGAATCATCTTTCATTCCAATATCAATAATAATTTATTTATAATTATAATGATGAACACCCTTGTGTAGTTTTTCAACATGTGTAAAAAAACCATTTCCTTATATATTTTCTTAGAGGAACCTATTGGGATGTTGAAGAAGTTTCCTTTGTCTAACCACGAGATTAATAGCTATATAACAACCTCTCATATTGTGTGATTTATCTTAATGTAGTTGAATTTTTCTTTTTGAAATTCTAGTCATTGTGAATTGTGAGATCGTAGTGTCCCAATAGTGGTGTAAGAGTTAATGCTTATAGTATAGTATATTGTGTCTAGAAATTACTAAATGGGAATGAGCTGCTAACTTCAGGGTGGTGACTCTCACATTAATATAAAGATTTATCTAACATATGAGTGATGATATTTCCCACACACTATTCCCTTGTGTGTGATTATCTCTAGGTGCTGAATTCATATTAGTGGTTTTTTTGGACATTCTCTGTTGATGAGTCTGTGGGTTTTTTCCAAATGAAGGGGGCATATCAACTTCATTATTATGTGTTAAGGGGTTTCACATTAGTGTTCATAGTATATATTGATATCGTTGAGTGAATCCTAGTCACATTAAAACTCTTTATATTAATTATAGGAAGAATATTGTTTTAGGAAGTCATTGAATTTAGCTTCTCATGTTAGAGTTTATCACAGATTTTGGAATCGATAGAACATGATTATTTGATTAATCAATGACATCCACTTTTAATTTGATGGAATGGGAAACTAGATGTCTAATATTTCATGTCGGGTAGATTGATGTGTCTTTTAATAATACTAATGTTCCCAATATAGTCTTTTCTAAAAGGGTAGTGGAAACACAATCATGATTACATATTAAGTGGATATACACCTATAAAATACCTTTACCTTCCTTTAGGTACTTCATGTCTCATATTTGTTTCCCTTTTTTGTTTTGGGGAATTTTGGTCCTTTCAAGGATGAAGATCTCTTATTGGGGGAAAGGGCCTAAATTTCATTGATTTATGTTTATTTTATTAATAGAGCCTAGGTATGAATGTGTCAAATGTTTTGAAGGGTCTGTTCATGGTTCTTTTTATGTTTTCAAAAGGGTTACTAGTTTTCATTAGGTTGTTACACTGTGGTGTAGAGACTACAGCGTAGAGTGCCATAGATGAACTATGAACCATCAGGCTAGAGTGTATGGGAGCTTGAAATTATAAATGGTTGTAGCATAGTTTTTTGGTTTTTCCATGGATCCTTGGAGGCTATTTTTCACATGCTACGGCCAATTTCATTATAGGTGCGCCATAGAGGGCCATTTTCACTATAGATCTAGGGTTGGTTCTTTTTCATGCTTCTACATAATTAACTAATTCTATGACATGGTTATAAGTCTCCATTGTAGCATTTACCAAGGTAATTAGGATTTGGGTGAGGGTTGTGACATCTTTTTAGGAGTTTTTATGATCAGTGGTGGTTGCGGCATGGTCTGAGGAGATTACACCATATTCTGGCTATTTTAATCCTTTTTTCACTGTGGCCATAGGGGTGACAGTGTGCTCTATATTTTTTACTGACATAAATTCCCCATTCAACAATTTATATTCCTTTTACCCACTTGACTCCCATTCTAAATGTTGGCTCTTAAAGGATCCAAATATGTGTTCCCAGACCCTCCAACCTCTTCTCCTTATGAATCAAAGTGACGTTGATCGCGTTGGATATAATTATACTGATTAAATATACTATTGTGTGTTATATTATGATGTTAACTTATATAATACTTAGATAGTTATATATATTTTATTTATTTATCTATATAATCTCTATTTTTACAGATCTTGACACTATGTTAGTTTCCTTAATTTCTTATGACTTCGTTCTTTGTTGGAAGATCATGTTGGGGGTATTGTATTATTTTGATCATGTCGTTAAAGGTTGGTGGTTCCATATTATTTTACCCATTAATTAAAACCTTCAATTTATTAACTAGTTTTAAATTAGTTTTCAAATTATTTAAAAACATGGATATGATATGATTGACTATTGATTTTGAAAATGGAATTGAATTTTTAAAAATAAACCTTTTAAATGGAATTTCAATTATTTGTTGGATGTGTTAAAAATAGATGGATTAATTGGGAAATTTATTCGACGAAATGATTTTATGTTGAAACTTATGACTATTGGATTAGATTGAAAATATTTGAAAATCCATGATATGATAAGATCTTGTGATTTAGTTTTGAAATTAGAAAGGCTTGTTTTAAATATTAAATTATGAAATTATATTATTAATTGATTTGTAATTATTTATTTACATAAGATTGATTGATTGATTTATTAAAGAGAATATTATCCTAGTTAGTTAGTGGGTAATTAGGACAAGCATGCTAGGATATGAACCTTTAGTAATGGATTGATATTAAAAGAATTGATATACACTTATAGTGGATTGATTTTTCTCAATGGGGAATTGATAGCTAAAGGCCCTAGCTGAGTTATGTGTTCACACATTGAGTTCATATCATTGATTTTTAGTGTGAGGATATTATTTCCAGTAACTAACATATCACAAATCTTATTACATGGTTCTATAGTATTTTTTATTTGATGATTTCATGCAATTTATTATTTAACTCTTTTATTCATTCCGACTAAATTATATAAATATTTTATATATAATATTAATTTAAACATATTTTGATATATATTTTGTCTTTTGATTATAAAATAATGTTTTGTTGAAAATATGAAAATTCCATGCCCTGCCCTATTTTATTTAAATTATAATCATTAGTGGTTAAATTGTTTTGGAATTGACTGTGGAACACATATAAAATCCTAATTTCCATTAATCTCACAAAATACCTATGTATTTTGGAGTTTTTATGTTATCTTATCCTAGGTCCAAATAAAGGGAAAGAAGCACTTAGAGGTGGTGGATGTTCTTAATCCTTGGGACTCAGAGTGGTAGAGGTGAACAATGGAAAAGTGATCCACCTGTAACATGGGATATGTATAATATTTTTCCATGGAAGATATTATGTATTTTGATGACAAATATTTAGGTTCCATTTTACCTATTTGATTCTAGTAATTTCTCCCTTTGGGGTATTGAGAAAACCAACTTGTATTGTTTATCTTCTGTTGCTTTTTGAAAAAAAAAATTCCAAATTAATTCATGTATGATTCCAGGTTTCAATCACTAACCTGTGGGGATCATTATTTACCCTTTGGTCCATTCTAGAGTCATATCGTTTATCAAGATACCAGATAATATGGGCCAATTTGTGAAATGTTTTATCAAAGGTGTAGTTTTTGTATCTTTCCTTCATGTGAGTACACATTTTAGTTTGTTCTGGTAGAATTGATGTAGAATCGATTGGACATAGAAGGTAGTTGCGACTGATTTCATGGCAAACTCTAATAAAAACAAGCCTTAAGTAACAATTGGTATTTTTGAAAAGAGTTATGAGTATTGTTGTATTCTTATTTCTAGAATTTACCCTACTTTAAATCTGGGTATGTTGAAATCCCAATAAATAATTCTACTATATTAAATTTATAGTTATATGACTCTTTTTTGTGTTGTTGATCTATGGGTCCTAGATGATAAATTTAGTGTTGTATGTTGATGTTGCATAGAATCATTCCTCTAAGAAGTCATTTGAATAGGTTGCATGAGGATGTTTATGGTGAACCATAGTAAAAGAATCCCCCTATAGACTGGAATCTTTTTTAGAGAGTGTTTTGTGTTGTACAAGCTTTGGGAAAGGAACATTCACCCATTCCCATTCAGTCTTTGGTAGTGGAACCTCAAAGGGGTGAATATATAGATTTTTATTGAGTGTTTCTTCATCAAAACCCTTCATCGAACCAATTCTCTAATGATCCTCAAGTGGATAAGGATTGGTTAAAAAAATTATTGAGCTACTTTTTTACTTATTGTAAATTCTTGATTCTATTAAAGTGAAATGTGTTATCATCAAGATTGAGGGATCTAGCAGGAGATGATATGATTTAATAGTTGTGGTGAAGAAGTATAAGGGCTTAGAGTGTAAAGGATTTAGATTTATTCTCACTGATTAACTCTATTTATAATCGAGGGTTTTGAAAAAGTTAATGTAGTTTCTTAACCTCTAGTAGGGTGATAGGACTGTGATATTTTAAGTGAACCATTTTGATGATTTTGTTCAGTTTTCACCAAAGGTTGTATAAAATTAGAAGATGATTTATCAATGGTTTGAGATGAGTCTCTGACCTAATAACTGATCATAGATTTTCTTCCTAAATCTCACTTTTTATGCTGATGTGTTTTATTGATCATTTATGGTTGATCTTATCAGGATAACATTTTGGGGTTGACGAGAGTTTCTTTCTTGCAATGGATGTTCTGTAAGTTTTATTAAGGGAAATAGAAAGAGTGAAAAGCCTCTTGGTGGTTCTAGATAGTAAGTGTCATCCCAAACTCTTATAGTAGTGAGCAGAGGACCTTTAATAAACTTCTATTGTAGAAATTATAGGAATTTGCAGAGAGTTTTCACTGAGGTACTATGTATTTTTAAATTTTATTCTCATTCAAGAAAACTATTAAAATTATTCCATATATTTTATTCTTCATGAAATTTCATAGTCTCATTAGCACTGAAAATTAATGTGATTTAATTAGATGCATTATAAACTATGGGGTTCTAGCAATATGCATTCAGAATAAAGATTCTTAATGTAATTGAAGAGTCTTCATTAGAATTTGATGCAATTCCAATGAATAAAAGAGGTACCACCATTAAAGATTCATTTTTTATTGAATAGATAATTTGAAACTGGTACATCATACTAATTTATATTAACTTGTGTTGTAAATTTTTTAAATCCTCAAATGGAGCTTATATTTCTATTCCCCTTGGAATAGGAAGAGAGTAGGGTCTTCAGTGTCATACTTATTTTCTATTAATTTGATATTTATCATTCTAATAATTTTATAGTTCTCAAAAGAAACCTCTTGAAATTTTTTTTGGGATTTTTTGGATAATTTATCATAGGCCTAGATTCATTTTTACCTTCAGTGGGTGTCCTTTACCACACCCAATGGGGTGTGTCATCTATTTCAGATATAATTGGGACGGTGGTCGAGTAGTGTCAAACATTCTTTTCCAAATTTTTTTAGGGAAATATCCATGTTTTATTTCAACTTTAATATATATTTATTATTTATGATCTCCTTATATTTTTCATTGTGTTTCCCTGCATTTTTCTTCTACTATATATTTTTTCGACTAGTAAGAGCGGTGGATTTTTTAATTGATTTAGTATCTGGTACTCAAGTAGTGTATATTACTTCTTACCATATAAGACCATCAAGAGGTAATCAGTTTATGATTCAGTTGGATGATTTTTTTGGAAAAGTTTTCATACCTCCGAGTGTGTCATCGTGGTTAGTTTGTATTCTCTTTACGAAGAAATATGGTGGGAAACTTTATAATTGTGTTGATTACTAGATACTCAATTGATTTAAAATAAAAGAAAAGTATTTGTTTCCAAGGATTGATGCTTTGTTTTACTATTTTAAAGGGGTGAATTGGTTCTTTAAGATTGACCATTTATCTTGTTATCATAGTTGAGAATTAAAGAATATTACATTTAGAAAACATCTTTTAGGAGAAGTTATGGACATTTTTAGTATCTTTCATTTCCATTTTGTCTAAAAACTGATCCATCAATTATTATGGATTTGATGAATAAGATATTTCATGATTACCTTGATTAATTCATGGTGGTATTGGTGGTTGATATTGTGGTTTACTCTATGTCTAAAGAGAACTAAGTCAGTTATCTAATATCAGTTCTCGAGTTGTTGAAAAGTTATCAACTCTATGCCAGGTTATTAAAAAGTAATTCTTGGATTAGAGAAGTGATGTTCTTAAGAAAAATTGTCGCAAAACATGTTCTTTCTATTAATACTGAGAAGGTTAAATCAATTATGACATGCAGGTAACCCCAAAATGATTTTAATATTCATGGATTGTTTGGTTTGGTGGGATATTAACCTAGATTCATCATAGATTTCTAAAAAAATAGTTTCTAAATACACTGATCACACTGGTAAAGGAGTGAATTTCATTTGTGATGTAAAATGTTTGGGTTCTATTGTTGAGATAAAAAAAATTTACATTTTTTCTAGTGTTATCTCTTCCAAAGGATGGGTAGGGAAATGTGTTCTTTTGTGATCCCCCAGGTTTCGGTTTGGGATCCATCTTTATACAAGGTGGACACATGGTAGACTATGGTTCCAAATAGCATAGGCCACCCAAGAAGTATCATCTAACCCATGATCTTGATATCACAGATGTAATTCATTCTCTTAAGATTTTTCATAATTACCTTTTAAGTGAAAGTTTTACTATTTATTATAACCACAAAATCATTATTTATATCTTCTCTCAAAAATATTTGAACCATCAATAGAGGCATCGAGTAGACTACCTACTATCTTTTGAATTTATAATTTCTTACACCCTATGAAAGGTAAATGTTGTTTATTATGATTCTAGTAATAAACATTGAATGCATGACATTAAAGAATCATTAGAATAGTATAATCTAGTGGATCAATTTTCTCATTTTAATTTTGGAGTCCGGTGGAATTATTCTAAGGTTATTTAGAGAGTGTAAAGTTGACCTCCTATCTTCATGAGATGATTTTTTAGGAGCAGTAGTTGGATGATGAATTTCAATGAATTAAGGAATCTTTTTTGTAGTGGGGATACCACTAGTGAGTAGAAAATATCTCCAAGGGTTTTCATATGTTTTCAGAACCAGTTCATTGTACCCTTTCCTTTGAGAATGTTCGTGATGGGGGATTTTTATATTTAATTGTGGGTACTACACCCTAGATCCATGATGATTTTTTATGATATGTGGTGGTGATTCTAGTATTTGGGTATGAGATGAGGCGTCACTTACATTTTATCTATTTTTTATACTTACCAACAGGTTGAAGTTGATCACTAGAGACCTTTGTGTTTTCATTAGCTTCTTCCAATACATACATTGATCTGGGATGGAATCTCTATGGATTTTTTGGTTTGGTTATCTTGTACCCATCAAAGAAGGAATTTGATATGGGTTGTGATTGATAAGCTGAACAAATCAGGTCTCTTTAAACCCATTTCAGATGCAACTAAAATTGAGGAATTAATAAATCCCTACATGTAAGATATTATCATATTTCAATGAGTTTCATATTTTATATTCTATTATATGGATCCATGTTTCACTTCTCACTTTTGTAGAAGCCACTAGGAGGCAATGCGGTCTTGGGATAGTTTTAACATTTCATATCATCCGCATACAGGTGACTATATATAACAAGCTATATGGATTCTTTGGTACATGCTACATGTTTACATCCTTGATTTTGGTGGAGAATTGGATGACATCTATGGACTAGCTGAGTTTTCCTACAATAACAATTATCAATTTTCTATTAGAATGGTTACTTCTGAGGTTTTTTATGGTAGGCATTATTTATCTCTATTCTTTTGGTCAGATATTTTAGAAATTTCCTTGGTTGTACTGAGTTTAGTCCAAAAGATATGATGAGTATTCAGTTTATTCATCAAAAAATGTTGGGGACATAGAGCCAGTATAAATCTTATATAGATCATCATCGATGACTATTGGAATTTTTAGTTGTGAACTAGTGTTCTTATGAGGTTCACCTCTGTTGGGTCATTGACATCTTGAGAAATAGTGAATGATTTCACTGATGTTTGTGGTTCCTTTTGATAATGTTGAGTGAGTGGGTAAAGTGGCCAACAACTTGAAACTTCTACCATAGTTAATGTCAATCCACAATGTTTTCCATGTACCATAGCTTCAAAAATTCCTTTTTTACCCTTATATTATTATAACTTAGAAATATATTGATGTTGAGCCTGATCTATCCATGATGGACACCCAATCAGAATTAATGATTCTTAGAAAAAGGTTCTTTAGGTAAGACGATGACTTTTGTTTATGTTCTATAGTAGTGTATTTTTGATTCACTTATGACATGGGAGAGTGAGAAACTAATGAGAGGATAGTGAACTCATTTATTTAATATGTAATCATCTTTATAGGAATTTTAGGGATACAAAGTGTTTATGGTGGGGATTTTATAACATCTCATGACCTCCTTTCAGGTACTTCTTGACTATTGTTTCATTTACTTCATTGTTTGAGTGTGATTCGGGCATTTCAAGGTTAGAGATATATTATTGTATGGAAATGACATAATAATTAGGGACTTATTATTGTTTGAATTAATGGAGCCATATTATAAACGTTTCAAGGTTTTTAATTGTTCTTCTCTTTGATTATTTTGTAGGTTTTGTAAATGATATTGGTTTTCATTGGGTATTTACATCATTGTGTAGATGATGCATTATAGAGAATCCCAACTATTCCATGGAACATCATGATATGTTGTAGGGATATTAATGTTATTCATGGATATATATTAGACATTTGGTTGTGCCATAGATCCTTAGAAGCTGGTTTTCACCATCTATTTCCAATTTTGGCATAGTTTCACCATGGAGGGTCGACTGCACCATGGATCCCTATTTAGTGATTTTTAGTGATTAATATGAACTAGGAACCAAAGTGGAATGGTAATAAGGTTTTTTCATAGACTTAAAATGAGTAGAGGATATGGATGAGGGTTATGTAGTTTTTCATGATTTTAGTTGACTAGGGGAGGTTGTAGTGTGGTCGTAGGAGGTTGTGTCAGGGTCTGATTATTTCCAACCTTTCTGTATCATGGATGTAGAAGTTTTAGTATGGTATATATTTTTTATAGACTAATATTCACCAATCCCCATTTTATATTCCATTAATCCTCTCGACTCTCATTATAACTTTTGTCTCTTAGAGGCCCATGAGGGGAATTTGGGTACCCTCTGACCACTTATCCTTATGAATCAAAGCAATGGTTATCGTGTTTGTTCTCCTTTCAATGAGTAAATATCCTCTCATTTTGTTTCTTTTGATATCCCCTTATATCCTCCTTAGATATGGATGGATCATCATGTTATTGATGGATATAATCTCTATTTTAATGTATCTTAATTCTAAACTAGATTACTTGATATTGTATTCCCTCTCTCTTTATTGGTAGATCTTTTCAAGGGTGTTTTATTATTTCGATCATATGATTAAAGGTCATTGGTTTGTATGATTTTACCTAAAATAGAAACCTTAAAGTACATGATTAATTTGAAATGACATTTTAAATGATTTAAAAACAAAATATTATATGATTGGTTATTGATTTGGAAAAGGGAATGTAATTTGTGAAATACCACCAATTTTGATGGAATTTAAATTTTTTGGTGGATTTTAGAAATAATTCATCGCTTGATTTGGAAATTGATTTGATGAAAATATTTGATGTTGAAATTTCAGGGAAATAGATAAAATAGAAATGAATTGAAAAGGATTGAATTGATAAAATACAATGATTTGGGTTTGAAATGGGAAAGTCATGTTGAAAACTATGAATTGGGAAATTTTATCTTAAACTGTATTGAAATGATTTATTTTTCGATTATTTAATGATTGACTAACTGAGGAACATGTGATACTAGGTCATTTTTGGGTAATTATAACAAGAACAATAGGACCTGACTCCCTATAAATATATTGATGATGAAGAAATTGATATAAACTTACTATGGTATGATTTTCTCTAATAGGAATTTGAGTCTTGGTGGCCTAAGCTAAGAGATGTGTTCACACATTGAGCTGAGATCAACGATTGTGTATTGTGGGGATCCTATTTCGAAGAAAATAATATACCATTGGGAAAATTATATTGTTCTATGATATGTTTTATTTGATGATTACATGACATTAATTATTGAACTATTTTATCCATGCCTACTTCTTTATATCAATGTTTTATATAAAATGATCATTTAATCCTATTCTGATATATCATCCATCTTTTGATTATGAAATAATGTTTTTTGAAAAATTTAAATGGCATTCCATGCCTTTATTTATTAAAAATTAATATTATCAATGGTTTAATTTTTATTGAATCAATTATTAAACACTAGGAGAGACCCTACTGGTCTTTTTAGCTACACCCTACCTTTTCCTTTGGGTATTTGTAGATTATCAAATTTCAAGTCAAAGAAATGGGAAGGAACCACTTGGAGGTGGTGGATGTTCTTGATCCATGAGACCTATAGTGATGTAGGTGACCAGTAGAGATGTGATCCACCTATTATATGGGATATGTCTGGGATTTTATTGTGGAAGAAGTTGTGTTTTTTCATGATCTATTATTTCTCTATTGTTTGACTTATTTGATTTTGGTACTTTCTCCCTTTAGAGTATTGACAATTCTAACTCATATTTTTTATCTTTTATTGATTCTTTTAGGATGTGAGGTGATATTCACCAAACTATGGGGATCGGGAATTCCATTCAGTCCATATCAGAGTTAAATCATGTATCATGGTACCAAGGTATCCCTACTAGTTTTCGACAAGACCTATCGGAGGTTGGGATGAAAAATATGGATTTTCATGTATGTTCAAGATTGTGAAATAAATCTTATGACACCTTTATGGGTATGTAGTAATTAAAAAATTAATCAGAGATCGTAGGGGGAATATTTATTTACAAAACTTCTAGTATTAGTGTGGAATTTTGAAAATCACTTAGTGTTGGGTGAGATGTGGTTGAGATTCTACCACACTATATCCATCTGTACTGATCTTTAAAAGTGGGTATTATAGAACTCCCCCTATTAATAACAATATTGATGGATCATTTTGAGATGGGTGTAGAAAATTTGTCATTTCTCTACATCCTATGTGGTTGAAATACTATAATATGAGGAAACTTTTTTTGGGAATTAATTTTTTAAAATAATTTTATAGAGAAAATAAATTTTCCTATAAACATTATTTTTTCAATAAATGAAGCAAATAGAATTTGTGTGGAAAGTGTATGTTTTCCACTCTACTAAGGGTGGTTGTTGGATGAGTCCCCCAAGATTTGGGACTTCGATATATTATGAAGGTGTATTTGGTGGTTGTATATTCTCACATTATGTTATTTTATATGATTCATTATTTAGGAGATCCAATTGTTTATTTTATGGGGAGGAAAAGGGTTTAATATTATGAAGGATATAGTGAACAAGATTTTTCCTATATGTGACAGAACATAGTTTTTAGTTTTTGAGTATTACAACTCTACATGATTAAAATGCTAATTTTGCCATCGTATATGTCTTCAATAAAACTATATAATAGTTCCATTGATTCTATCTTATGTTTTTTATGTATGGGCTAAGACGAAATGTATTTTCAAGAAGAGTCGGATCGAATAAAAATATATTAATTAAAAATATTAAATTTTAATCCTAGGCACACATATTTGTGATTAAATTCTTATATCACCTAAATAGATCATTTTATTGGAAAATAAACACTATGGATTAATCTAAAATGATATTTTTTCATTAAGAGTGCTATATTTTTTTGTATCTAGTTTCTGGGGTCAATCCATCACCAGTGATTGATTATATAAATAAGTTAAGATTTAATTAATTAAATTTCTATTTATTAAACCCTAGTAATTACCCTATTTTTGTTTAATTTCTATAAGGTTATTTTTTCATCATATCCATGAAAACTAGAGAGAAGGTGGGTGGATAGACATTATTTTGGGTGGTGATGACATCAAATAGATGGAGAAGCATCTAACCCGTGGTGAAAATGATGATAAAATTTTATAAAGGTGGTGAATAGATTTGTGGCTATGATGATGAATTGAATGATGACTATTCACCATCAAAGTACGTCATGTTATTTTATTCCTTTACCCATTAATCAATAATAATATGCCCTATTAGTGTATATAAATTACATTATTCATGGATGAATTCATTTTGGTGTTTTATTTTTTTCCTTCCCTTAATTAACACTATCCTTAGTGATTTTCTCCAATTTATTGATTGTGACACAATGTTTATTTATCATATATTATCCTTAAATTTTCATTAACCTTATTGATTTTTGGAAATGGTATGGGTGAGTTTGAGGGAGAAAATGTCCAATATTACCTTATATTTCATTATATAACTCATAATTCTCTTCCTACCTATATCTTAACTCTCTTCCCATAACAAAAATACCTCTCACCCACATATTTAAATGTTTCACTAGCCCTAGTTATGGATAGAGGCATAAAAGGGTTGTGTGATGATGAGTGAGTACGTGGGGTGGCACCGCGCATTGTGGAAGGTAGCTACGTAGTGGAGATATGAAATTGAGGAGGTCATTCATCAAAGGATTTTAAAGTGATAAACATTGATTAATCGTGTAATGGAAACTAGATAGTGATCCCAAAATGGGTCGACAGGGAAGTGGCTCAAAGATATGGATAGTGATTCTCTCACATAGAAAGCCTATACCTCCCAATGCGATCGGTGGGACTATAACATTACGTGGAGAGAGGGGATGTGGTGTTTCACATATTCCCCCTAATTTTTTGTTTAATTTTATAATAATAATAGAATTATTATTATTATTATCACTACTTTTATTGAAATTTGTCTCAATTATAACATTTTATCTCGATGTCAGTTTGACAATTTTTTGTGTCATCCTCATCTACAAAGTGAGGAAAAAATTCAGGATAATATTTGTTACATAAATATAATTCATATCATGAGTCCAGCATGCCATTTTTATTTATATCACTTGTTTGATATTATTAAATTCACATTTTTCATCTGCTTCAAATTTTCATAAATTTTTACATTTTCTAGTTTATTTTATCTAAGAAATCACAATTGTGTTGTCCATTAATATTTTATGATTTTTTCATTGAGTTTTTGGACCCCTATAAAACTTATTAAGTTATATTATCCCCATTATATCTATTATGTTACCCCTATCTGTTATGTATTTCTTTGGGGACTAAGACTTCTTTTTAGGTGGTTTATCGCATTCGACTGATGTAACATCCCAACCCAAATCAGTAGGACTGATGTAGAATACCACATCACTTCATGTAGACCTCCCTATATTAAAGTGGCTTTAAAAAAGTAGTGAGGGTATAAGTATGATTGTGGGGAGATTATACCCTCATTATTAAGTCATAAAAGAATAATAAGTTAAGAATAATATCACTAGATTATCATAGTAATCATGCATAATAATAAAGATGGCATACATGTAATACAAATAAAAGTATCTCCCAATGTGGAAATCATATCCAGTGTAATAAGAATCAGATAAATAAATAAATATAAATGGGACTCATCCTTTATCTTTCCCTATATTACACCCTCTCAATGCTCCTCAAATCATCTTTCCAACATATGGCCATTTACCTTCACTAGATCCCTCATGAAATCTATAAGCATACCAAAATTACCAAGTGGGTTCTGAGTACAATACTCAATAGAAAACCAACAATGTGTCCTTACCTATTGTTCTTATGTATACCATGTGTATTCCATTATAATAGTAAAATGTGTAACTTCATAAGCATACAATCCAAAACTGAGTTTTCAGGCACAAACTTAGTTACCCCAATCCTCCAGTTATACTTGGTTCAACTCCTTCCTGGAAAAAATCAAAATCTTCATTGATAAATCATAAATTTGGATTCAACCATAATATAATCAAGTTACTTACTTTCCATAGGATTCCGGTTCATTTTAAAAAAATCCATTATGTCATGTCTCTATCTCTCATGTCGGGTCACATAGACTATCAGTCCCCACTGTCATCTCATGGGACTGATCACTCATGAATTTCATGACCTAATTTTAAAGCACAGTAGTCCATCATTCCCCACATTTTCTACACAGTTATGATCACATCTGATCATCATTCCCCAAGGTCATCCCACACTAGGCCCTCATGCCTTATCGTTTATCTATGTCTTGTCATTAACTCACATGTAACATCTAAACATTATCCCCAACTAAAGATACCAAGACATGATTCTTCCATTTATTACATTGGTACCATGCATAGAAAAACAACATAGCATATACTAATGAAAAATATCACAAGGAAATAGTGGTATCATATCAAGGAATAACAAGGCTACAGTGGTATCATATCATCATACGGAATAAGCAGAAATACATAAAGGCATAGGATCATAATCCAACACGTTATCAATCTACCCTACTACCACTCATGGAACAACATATAATATAAGGCCTAATGTTATAATAAAACTCACATGAAAACACATTCATGGATTTCCATCAGTTATTCCAACACACAATTATATCATTGGAACATTCGTAAACAATATCCCAAGAAGGTATAAAACATCTTACCTCAAGGTCGTCGACATAAAAGGAAAAAATAAACCAATCTAGGTGGTTCCAATGTTGGAGTGTAAACCTCACTAGTCAAGAAAACCTCCTCCAGGACGATATTATCATTTTTGTTGGCACGTCAACAAATGAGGTTTTCTAAGTATTTCTAGATCCAAATCCAACTATTTTATTTCAAAAAGTAATAAAAAATCACATATGATGATACTTTATCCCTCTTGTGTAATTTTAAAATTATCATTTAGGTAAAATCATATGCTCAAAATATTATCCTCAGTAATAATAATAAATATAAATTCAATAATTTATATCTCTAAATTAAATTTAGAATAGGTGTAGTATTAGATATAATTATTATTTAATAGACTATTATTTACCCTTAATAATTTCATAATAATCCTCTAATAATTTGATATCCTTTTCACTCTAATAATTTTCATTACAAATAATCCATCATATTTCAATAATTTTTTTTATGTTTTTTCAAAAATTATGCTTTATAATTCAATAATTATCTTTTGATAATTTTTCATAAATTATGCTTTGATAATTTCTCATAATTTATCCTTTGATAATAAATTAACCACTCATATTTTTATTATAATAATTTATTCATAAATTATCCTTTGATAATTCAATATAATTTTAATTTGATAATCTTTATAATTATCCTTTGATAATACTTCACTATCATCTATAGATAATTCATTTAAAAATTATCGTTTGATAATCCAAAATTATTATTGTTTTATAATATTGAATAATTATCACTTGAACATTCGATGTGATTATCATTTTATAATTATCATATGATAATTATTTGAAATTATTTTTCTATGATTATAATAAATATTTTTTTATAATTTCATATAACATAACTTTTGATAATTTTTTTATACATTTTCCGTTCATAATCCTGTCTAATTATCTTTCAATGACCGATTATTTTTATCTTTCCAAAAATCCATTTCATTTATCCTTTGATAATTTCATAATTTAAATTGATAACAATGTTTTTATCATTTATTTTAGTTCTATTTTTTCATAATTATGAAGAGTAATAAATATAAGTAAATAAATTATATTAAAATTAAAGTAACCCACCTTCATCCTTTCGAGTGTCACACTAGAGAAGTAACAACAATGCAATGCCTAGATTGGGATGAATGTAAAATGAGAGAGACTTCTCTAGACTCACGTAGTGGACTCTTGGGGTTACTCAAGACCAACTACATCAACCAAAAACCACAACCAAATGGTATGGATATTTAGAATCATGAAGTCAATATTTAGCAACCCAAATCAAAAACATATTTTAATACAAGATTTATATGAAAGTATATTTTAGGGAGTTTAATTTGTCTCTATGTTTAGATAATTAAATAGCCAAAACCCAATGAATTATAGGTTCTAGGGTAGAGGGGTTGTGAGAAATAGTGGTTTTGTGTATTGAAGAAGAAGGCAGAATATAAAATAAAATTTAATATTTTAAATAATAATAGTAATATGATATGAATATTAAATAACTTAACCTTATTTACAATCTAACCAAATTCCTAACACTCATAATGGTTATGATGTGCCTAAGGTAAACCTGCATTACAGACCTAACAGTGGTCTCTAATTTCTACTAATATACACCGTTTAAGATATATATCAATTTTTTGTGAAAAAATTATAGTAAAAATATTAAATAAATTTCACTCATGTGTGATGTTTACAAACACCCAATGTATATAAATTTTATGATGTTCCAAGGGTAAAACCCACAAACTAGACATAATTGTGGTATTAGATTTTTCTTATGATACACCATTCTAGAAATTTTCCGTTATTTTGGAAAAATAGTGTTCCCGTGATATAATATAATTAATATTTTGTTCTATTATCTTTGAGGCTCTATAAGGAATAGAATCTCATTCTAACTCATTGAATCACTCCAAAAATATTCCATATAATATTAAAAAGTTTTAACAAAGATTTTACCCTTATTTAAGACTTTAAATCATTTATTATGTGATTTTTATTGAAAACTTGCATTTTCACATAAAATTACTCATAAATTATTATCATAGTGGTTTTTTATTTTAATTAAAAATTGAGCATATTACAAATATTCCCCTCTCTCAACTTATCATACCTAAGAATTATCACTAGTGGTATTTCTTGAACAACTCAATACACCATGATCGATCATCAGACTTGTGATCCCACATATTCTCTTCGAGCCTTCAAAGCTACCACCAAATATGGACAAGTGGTATTATCTTATCCTATATAACATTCTGACTCTCATCTGATATCTATATCGAAAACTCCCCATAAAAAGAATTTATTCCCAACACAACATCCCCATAGTCTAAAACATACGCAAGATCAAGCATATACCTTGAAAGTTGAGAATCATGGAACACATCATGTATGCCTCAATAATGTTGAGGGAGGTTCACCTATTCTGTAATCTCAAAGGGTCCCAAAAAACATGGTTTTAAATTTCCCTGCTTCCTCATACTTTTGATCCCCAAGCAAGGAGTGAGAGGACTAGTTTTCGATATACCTAACACTAAGTGGGGGGATAATCAGTGTTAGGGACTTCTGAAACCAATTAAAACTTTTTATCCTTGTACCTCTTGACTTGTTAGGGTCTTGATTCTATTATTCTATTTTACATATCTCATGTAATAATAGAAAGAAGTAAAATTATGCATATGATATTTTTACAAGGTTCACTACTCAATAAGAGTAGCTACGTCCTTTCCATGCATTTTTATGACCATTGCGTGGATTCTCCACTATGATGTGATATGATATTACAGTGAAGTGTCTAGGAAAATAATCATCTAGCCAGTGTGAGTCCCTACACTTTAAAGGGGTTGGGAATCAATACTCTTCCCTATAATCCTGATAGCCTAGTCCAACATGCAACCTCTAGCTGGTTATTTATACTACCTATGGAGATAGTCTTCTTCCTTCTTCAAAAGGTAGGTTCTTATCTTGTTATTTTTTAGTTCTCTTCGCTTAATTACTTGCAAAGCAGCAGGAATTTAATTATCCCTTCTTTCTTTCTCTTCTTTTCTATAGCAACACCAATTGCACTAGACTTATTATTTCATCTTCTTAGTGAAATAACCAACTGAACTATTCTCCTTCTCTATTATTGGATACAATCACATATACCAATGTGATTATTCAGGTACTGAATATCTGTTCAGTTGGCATCAGTTGAATCAATTCTTCTCTCTTCTTCATGAATTCATATGAACATGAATATGGAATTTAGGTTGAACCTTTTCTTCTCTTTCTTTCTTATTATTCCTTAACACATACACAGACTTTTTTTATTTCACTTCATTTGTGCATGTTCATGCATTCATTAATGAATTAACTTATTCCTATTCTTGTGTGAGAACCCAAATGGGTGTTGTTCTTTTAAGCACACACACACTCTACCTCTTCACCCTCTTCCATTTCTTTCCTCTCCTTATTCCTCTTGCACTATGTTAGGGAATTTTTTGGGTTTATATGTGTGTGTTTCTTCAAATATGAATGGGTATAACCCTTCCTTTGTAAAAATCCATTCTTCAAGGCCTTAGGCTTCCTCAAAAAATACACATGATGCATGCATTTGTGTTGGCCTTCTCTCCATCTCCAAAAAAGTACAAACTGCTAAAAACAGAAGAGTGTAAAAAGGTGTACCTAAAAGAGTTCTTCTTCACCTTATGAAACCGACATGGCCTTGGGTTGTATTCTTCATGCAAGGACACACAGTTTTTCTTTGTGCATGTAGTTCATAATTTGTCCTCTTCTCCAAGAACAGTGAAAGAATATCTCAAGAACTGGCTCATGATGGAATGGCTTTCGTGAAGCACGGTGAGGGTTTTTACAAAACCTATCATGTGTTCGGGTGCTGGTTCATTATGAAGAAAATCGAGTGTGCATAACACCTTTCGAAGGCTTGTGGAAACTCTTCTTCATATAGAAGATAGCTCACAGGACTCCTTGTTTCTCTTCACAGAATGATGGATAGGGAGATGCTTTGTTTTTGAAATATGAGCTTTCGGGTATGTGGGAGCAGTGTCTCTTTTCTTCATAGGATCTTCCTTTTATAGGCAAAGAAATCACCTCTTCCATGTTCACATCTGTGTATCTCCCATTAAGATCAGGTCTTCGAGTGCCCGAGATCTTCGGGTTGAAGCTTCTGAAATCACGGGTCAAAGATAAACCGTAAGTATCGAGTGTTTCCTTTTTCCAAATGTGGGATCCTATCTTCATACATAGAGTTATGATCACATGCACAAGTCTCGTACATGAATCCCACACACATCCTCCATGTATCTTAGATGAGAATTAAGGCCTCAAAACTCGGTTTTCTTCGACCTCATTCGAGATATCAAGTATGCAAGACGTAGATTGCATGCATGGTCTCGGTTTAATCCAACAGCCTTCATGGTGCCAAAATGATCCTTCTCTGATAAATAGACATCTTCCATGGTGAATTAACTTCTTCTTTAGTGAGATACAACTATGATCTAAAGTGATGGAGGTTGAAGATGATAGGCCAGCTAGTTCAAATCCACAGTAGGATCGGACGGCTCATATTCAAATGCACAGGGTGCCAGATTAGATGAGAAGGGGAGATTAGATGATCAGATGACGCGGCTAATTAGATGGTCAACCAAGATGCGGGATTATATGAGAGACTGATATTACAACCGTGTTAATAAAATGTTGTCCCACATCAAAATGTACATGTGGGTTTCCTATGGTTTATCAAACAAATCATCTCTAACACTGCTAAGAATTATCCTCTCCCCCCTCTGGTGCCTCCCCGCACCAGTTCTCTATGGGTGTGGTTCTGCACCCACCCATACCTCCTCTGGGAGTGCTCCTAGCACCCACTATGCATCCATGTGCATGGGTTGATCACCGTACACACTCTTATGCGGGCTTATACACCCCACAGATGCCTCTTGTGAGCTGGCTTGGCCTAGGCCTCCCCATGGGCGCGGTCAACCCCATGGGGTCCCTCATGTGCCTCGGGTTGAGCCAGGGGTAGCTAGCTCGTGGTTTGGCCCCATTTATTTAAAATGTACTTATATAAATACTTGCTAGAATGTACAAAAATTCATGGCAATCATTAAACTCAAACCAACTTCATGCATGGCCACCTTAAAGGCAAAACTGCTTCTTCTTCAAATTCCAATCCCATGAATCCCCTTCTTCACCATTTCTTTTTGAAACATGAATTCCAAAGAACACGTCAAACATACTTAAGAGGATGTTACTTCAATGTTGTAAGCATTGTATCTCACATGATAGAAGTTATTTGATTTTTTCAAGATCATTGCTTCAATTGTCTGAATTCCATTCTCTATTTCACTTAGGAAAGTGTCTTTAACCATCATTGAAATTCATGGAACTCATTGAAAACATATACAACTCAATTAATAAAGTGGTCCCAACAATCTCCCCCTTTGTATTTGTTGACAATACCCAATGTTTTTATACTAAATGAATGTGTCAATGAGATTCTTCAATTCTTTCTCTCTCATTCTCCAATTTCACTTATCTCCCCTTTATTGACAAGAAATACAAATTTTAGGGTAGAGAGGGTATCATTTCATACTTAAGTTGTGTGTCTTAAATCATTTCACACTAAATCTACTTGAGCAATGCTCATTGTAGAAAACAATGGGATTTTATTTTCACAAAAAAGTTGTCCATTCTGCACTGATCATGACAACTCGTGAGATAAGAACTCATGCAACTTGTCTTCAATAGATTTTCACTTTCATTTCAGGATTAGGATAATAATTTTGTATGTAATAATCAATATGAAACTCCTGCACTCACATTAACAAATGGATCAAAAACATTAAGGTGTAATAGGCAGGATAACTAACCTTGGAACACTTTCATTCTTCTTATGTCACTTTGAGAAAAAATATTTACATTGAGTAACCAATGTTGAGAGATTTAGAAATGACATACCTTTTCCAATGACATGATCTTCAAACAATATTAAGAGTAATTGAATTTTGATATCAACTGAAGTTGACACCAATTGAGATAATGACTATGGAAGCTTCTTTATGTGTCTCCCCCTTAAGGGAACACATCCCACCATTGATTCTCATGATATCCCCCTGAGATCTTGATTTACCTTCAATTCCCTATAAGATAAGAATAAATACAATACTTAATAATTTAAGGGAATAAGGTGGATCATTCTTGTTCCATCAATGTGAACAACAAGGTTGAGATGATCTTGTCATCCCAGATGCTCCATCTTTCACACTTTCACAGTTGATCTTCAACACTGACTGTGATTGTGTGGACCTCATTATTTATTCCATCTCTTTGTGTGTGGATCTTCTTTATTCAATGGATTTCAAAGCACTAGATTCTCATGGTTCAACAAACATCTTTTTGAGGAATTCTTGTTAGGATGGAGTAAATTAAATTCATCTTTTAACAGTATGAATTTCCTTACTGGCCCTCACACACAACACTTCTTTGTCTTCATGTAGAATCCTATTTGTTTCATTAAGCACAATTCTTAGCTTGTGCATCTTCTATCTTTCTCATTCATTCCAAATCTTCTATACAAACCACCAAAATATCATTCGAGACTGAGGCATCAATATTGGGTCTTCTACATGGCTTCATATAAGTGTCTTCATTCTTGGTAGTTCTTTTGGATGCACCACCCTTCACCTTTAGGGATTTATAATCCAAGGACTTCTCATCTTTCCTTCTTGAAATCTTCTTGGGTGAATTTTTTCCACATTATTCATCTGATTTCTTCCTAAGGATGCTTCTTCATTGTTACCCAACATCTATGGTCTTCTTTTCTTAACATTTTTGGGTACCGATTGAAATGAACATACACCATTCATATGACCACTTCTTTTGAATACATCACAATTATTATCTAACATTCCAAATCTGTTTGTGGTATACATATGATTTTGGATCTGTGGATGTTGCTTCTTCTTTAATGGATTTATCCCCTTTGAGATGGGTTATCTCTGTGCTTTTACATTTAAGGGGTTATACCAACAATCTAGTGTACAATGCCTAAATCTATTATATAACTAGAATTGACCAACAAACCTTGACTTCTCTCATCTTCTTTATAAGGTTTCTGAATCATCTTATTGAATTGTTGTGCTTTCTATGGGGAGTTATCTTCCACACTCTTTCCCCAATCCACCATAGCCATGGTGGTAGGTTTATTCTCACTTATCTTCATCCATACTTGTTTATAATTTTTCATCAAACCTACACTTTTTGTAGAAATAATTTTAGAAACATTAGTACAAGTTGGTATGGATGGTATCTTTACATTCTCAACTTCTTTTGATAGATCAATGAGTGAAAACATCACCTTCTTATAACATGTTGAAGGTCTTTTGAAAGTATAATCCTCTGGTGATCATTGAGTACTGGTAGCAACGGTTTTCTTCTTTTGTGGAGACTCAATATGTGTCTTCTCAAGATTGGTAAAATCAACTTACAATTCTAGACATCTAATATTGAAGATGACTTTCTGGTCTTCAATCATAGTTATCTTATCTTCACAATCCTTCTTTAATCATTCTACTTCATGTTCATGCATCTTTACTTTTTTTAACAAAGAGTCAAGTTATTTGATCTTCTTAGAGTCATCTTCCAAATATAACTCCTTGATATCATTGCGCTTTTTCAGATCATCTTCATGTGCATGGATTATCTCTTCTGTAGTCTTATTGACTCCCTCTTTCTCTTCAGAATATTTGATCCACTTTGAAGAACATACTTCAAATTCCCTCTTTGTTTCTTCAATGGACCCAACCAATCTGGAGAGCTTCAAACATTCAACAATTTTTTCTTATAATACTTTCTCCAAAACATTAGTTTCTTATTCTAGAGGAGTGATATTTTCCTCCATGAATTGAAATACTACACAAACTAGGGATGTACTCTCTTCAGAAATACTATGAAGAATCATTCTTAATATATCAACTGATCTTTCTTGATATATTATAGATTGATCATCACCACTTATGCCGGAATTTTCTTCATGATAATAATTTCTAAATGTAATAACATATATCTCTTTATCATTTGAGGTGGGAAGGTTATCCATCTTCTTCGTGGAAACTTGAGCCACCTTCTCATAACATTACATGTTTGTAGTGTTATAAATATCAGCTAGATATGGAGAACCAAATGATTCATCTTCATTAGATAAGAGGGTGTTTTTCTTTATCTTTATATCCTCCATCTTTTTCTTGTTCATCATGCTCTTGGTAGATATAGTCTTTGTAGAGAATCCAAAAGAGGTGAACCTACCTCTGATATCAATTGAGAGGACCAGTTTGGGATATACTTAACACTGAGAGGGGGGTGAATCAGTGTTGGGGACTTTTGAAACCAATTAAAACCTTTTATCCCTATACCTATTGACCTTTTAGTGTCTTGATTCTCTTATTCTCTTTTCCAGATGGCATGAAATAATATAAAGCAGTAAAAATATGAACATGATATTTTTACAAGGTTCAATACTCAATAAGAGTAGCTATGTAATTTCCATGCATGGATATGACCATTTAATGGATTCTCAACTATTATGTGATTTATATTATAGTGGAGGGGCAAGGAAAACAATCCTCTAGACAGTGTTAGTCCCTACACTTTAGAAGGGGGTGGGAAACCATCCTCTTCCCTGGACTGGTGATAGCCTAGACCAAATTGCATCCTCTAGCTGGTTATTTATACTTCCCATAGAGATAGTATTCTTCCTTATTCAAAAGGTAGGTTCTCCTCTTGGTCTTCTTTAGTTCTCTTCACTTGATTACTGGAAAAGTAGTAGGCAAGAAATTCTCCCTTCTTTTTTACTATTCTTTTCCAGTGCAAAACCAACTACACTAGACTTCATATTTCTTCTTCATATTGCAATAATCAACTGCACTATTCTCCTTATCTCTTATTGGTTAGAATCAAATATACCACTGTGATTATTCAGGTAGTAAAGATCGGTTCACTTGGCATTAGCTGAATCAATTCTTCACTCTTGTTCATGAATGCATGTGAACATGCATATAGCATTTTGGTTGAACCTTTTCTTCCCTTTCATTCTTCTTATTCTTTACACACGTGCACACACTTGTTTTTAGTTCACTTCATATGTGCATGTGCATGCATGAAATCATGCATTCACTTATTCCTCCTCTTGTGTGAGAACCCAAATAGGTGTAGTTATTTTAAGGACACACACACTCGGCCTCTTCCACCTCTTTATCTTATTTAATCTCTTTCTTCCTTTTTCACTAGTTTAGGGAATTTTTTAGGTCTATATGTGCATGTTTCTTCAAACCCGAATGGTTATAACCCTTCCTTGGTGAACAATCCTTCTTCAAGGCCTTGGGCTTCTTCAAACAATTCCGATGAGTGCATGAAAGTGTGTTGGCCTTCTCTCCTTCTCCAAAAAGTAAAAAACCCTACAAACAGTAGAGTGTAAAAAGGCATACCTCAAAGAGTTCTTCTATACCTTATGAAACCGAGGTGACCTTGGGTTGTATTCTTTATGCAAGGATACACATTTCTTTTTTTTGCATATAGTACACAATTTTTCCTCTTTTCAAAGCACAGTGATAGAATATCTCAATTAGTGGCTCACAGTGGAACATCTTTCATGAAGCACAATGAGGGTTTTTACAAAACCAATCTTGTTCTCAGGTGTCGGTTCTTCGTGAAGCTATTTGACGGTGTGTTACACCTGTCGAAGGCTTGTGGAAACTCTTCTTCACAGAGCAGAGAGCTCGTGGGACTCCTTTTTTCTCATCACAGAATGACAGATAGAGAGATTCTTTTTTTTTTGAAATAGGAGCTCTCAGGTATATGGGAGTAGTGGATCTTTTCTTCTCTGGATCCTCCTTTTATAGGTTAGGGAAGCACCTATTCTGTGGTAAAATGTGTGCATCACACATTATGATCAGGTCTTTAAATTCCCAAGATCTTTGGCTTCATTGTTTTGAAACTGTGGTTCAAAGATAAACCGCAAGTCTTGGGTGTTTCCTTTTTCCAAACAGGGGATCCTATCTTGGTGCATAGAGTTAATATCACATGCTCAAGTCTCGTGAATTAATCTCACATAGATGATTGATTTATCTGGGATGATAATTAAGGCCTCGTAACTCCATTATCTTTGGCCTCATTTGAGATATCATGCATGAAAGACGTAGATTGAATGCATGGTCTCGGTTCAATCTAGTTTCCTTCATGGTGCCAAAATGGTCCTTCTTTGATAATCAGAGGTCATCCATGGTGATCGGTCTTCTTCTTCAGTGAGATACAGTGGTGGTGGCAAGTGCTTGAGGTTGAAGACAATGGCACGGCTAGTTCAAATCCACAGGAGGATCGGACGACTCAGATTCAAACGTGCAAGGTTCCAGATCAGATGAGCGGTGGAGATTAGATGATCAGATGTCACGGCTGATAAGATGGTCGACTGAGATTTGGGATGAGATGAGCGGCTGAGATTACATCCTCATTAATAAAATGTTGTCCCACATCAAAATGGACACACGTGTTTTTGGTGGTTTATCAATCAACTCCACCCAAACACTACTCACAATTCACCTCTCCCCCCTCCGGTGTCACCCCACACCAGTTATCTGTGGGCGTGCTTTTGTGCCCACCCATTCCTCCTGCGAGTGTACTTCTAGAACCCACTATGCATCCATGTTCATAGATTGATCACCTTGCACGCACTCCTACGGGCTTATACACGGCCCGCACATGCCTCTTGTGATCTGACTCTACCTAGGCCTCCCCATGGGCGTGGTCGACCCCCTGTGGTCCCGCATGTGCCACGGGTTGAAGCTGGGGTAGCTAGCTCATGGTAAGGACCCATTTTTTTAAGTAAGGCCTTATATAAATACTTGAGAGAATGCAAAAAAATGCAATGCAGTCTTTAAGCTCAAACCAACTTCATGCATGGCCACCTTAAAGGCCAAACCTCTTCTTCTTCCAATGCCAATCCCATGCATCCCCTTCTTCACCATTTATTTTTGGAACTTGAATTCTAAAGATCACATCAATCATCCTTAAGAGGATGTCACTTCAATATTGTAAACATTGTATCACACATGAAACAAGTTCTTTGAATTTTTCAAGATCATTGCTTCAATCGTCTGACTTCCATTCTCCATTTCACTTAGGAGAGTTTCTTTAACCATTATTGACATTCATTTACCTCATTAACAACAAATACAACTCAATTACTAAATTGGTCCCAATAAGGAGTCACTCATAAGAAAAACATGATCACCCATAGTGAACTCTAAGGGTATATTTATATAGTAAACATATGATTATTTTATTCTTTGAAAAATTATTTACATTCTCTATATCGACTTTACTTGATCAAAGGTCTATTAAACCATATGGGTCCCCATAACTACTACATCATCCACCTCATTCCATCGGAGTGGTGAATGAAATGGACTCTCATAAATATCCTCTTATTTATCTAAGTCTAGGTGATCATTCCACCCTACACTAAAGTCTAGGAAATTAGAACGATTAATGTCCTCTAGTATGTGTATAGTATATTCAGACTAACCATGTATTAGAGGATGGTATAATGTGCTCCATCTCAAATGAGTCTCTATGGTATTCTTCAAGACTTACAAAAACTACAAATTAAAACCTATTTTCCTATCTAAAAATTTCTTCAAGGGTACTCCATGTGATCATACTATCTAACATATGTAAAGATTACAGTTTGACTATTGGGTAAGTCTCTCTAATTGGTAATAAGTGGGAAAAATTTTGATCAACAATCACCCAAACTATGTCAGAAACCATTAGGAACTTGGTAACCCCATCTATGAATCCATCGTGACATCCTCCAACCTAGTGATATGGAATTCCATCATCATTCTCCCAATAATAAAATCACTAACTACCACTCTCACATGAACTATGGTTTCATGTAATCTTTCGATGATGTATTAGAGAGATTTGGGTTTTGGAAACATAAATCTAACATTATGTAAAGTCTAAACATAGATCATAGATTTAAATAAATTGATGTAACCCAATTCCTATTGGATGTCTCAAAGCTATGAAAATTAAAACATTGGGTATGGATTCATATTAAAAACACTGAATCCAAAAAAAACCCTTTCCTTTATTTCTTTATGGATCCCTTGTAATTCAATTTAATCACAAAAATTAAAATAAAATAAAATCTTAAGTTGTTCCTAATTCTTATGAAGTCACTAGTTTAATTCACTCAGCATCGATGTGTCATGGATCAAAGACACTAACCTATACATATTCTATAATTCCTAAATTTCATCCAAAATTATATTATCATCGATCTGTGTTTTCGGGTTTCTACCATGGAAAATCTAAGAACATTATGATGTCCCTTTAATATCATGAAGAAAATAGACTTGAATGAGAAAGTAGGATCGATCTGTCCTTTTTCATCCTTTGAAATAACATTATAATAACATGAGAGGATATGAGAGGATATATTATCTCTCCAAAATGATGAAAATAGTGTATCTATCTATTCAAGAGACTAAAATTTGCTTTTATACTTAGGTTATACTTTCTAAAATTTCACTTTGGTACTGGTAAAGTAATAATCTTCATTGTAAAACTTTTCACACACATACGACTTAATAAACATTTCATAAATGTCACAAATATATCACCACTTACTTGTGACACTATAAAATTTTACATGATAAAATAAAATCCATTAAATAATCCCTTAAACACCCCAATTAATTTAATGAACCTTGACCATCCAATGTTCGTTTGAAAAATTATATTTTCTTATATTCACATTTTTTTTCAAACAACTAGTGAATACAATGAGAAATAAGTTTAATCCTCATTATTCTAATCTTGAGTAATATAATTGAATTATTTTTACTTGTGATCGATCATACTCGGACATTCACTAGCTCTTGCATGTGGGTTCCACTTCGCCCTAAAATCATATTCATTATAATTGGTTGAAATTGTGGATACACTTAGTGTGTGACCATATAGATCATAATATCAATAGAAATGAGAAAAACACATATACCAATATAAGATTCTAGAAAACCATCATGTTCCCAAAGGAGATAAGGAATGTTAATTTCATAGATATGACTTCCTCCTATGAACACTTTTTGTGTAATATAATATCTTGGTGTCATGATATCTCATAAAGAAGAATGAAAACTTTTTTCATCATCATTTTATTTATTTATATATTTTCTGACCTCACTATAAAGACTTACCTTATGGTACCATGGTCATGGAATTATGAAGGTACTACTATCCAGTCAACTAGGGCCCACGAGATATCTAATCCTTAACTTAGAAGTGAAAAATTCTATCTTGATCATTCATCCAATGTTATACCACTAATTAAACACCCAACACAATATACCTTTCCCTCATTTCATTATAATTTTTTTCCTAGAATAAACGTATGTGATCAAATGGAACACATTGATAATGATCTCATGTCCGGAGACCAATACACATGTCTGTATATAGAAATATCCAATGACACCCAAAACATGTGGTGTTCCTATTGAAACGTTTGTCCTCATGACATCATCTAATTGAGATCACCAAGTATGGACTTCATGAGAATAATTCACAATTCATATGATCCCACAACACATTATAGTCAGACATCATATGTGTCCTATCATTATGATGTATCTAGTCCATATGACATATATAGTTATTTTAGCTGTCATAATATTTCGAGGTTATCATTATAGATGGAAACTAATATAACATATTGGTATGACATGTAATCTAAGTAAATTACCATGTAAAATGTTGATGCAGAAGTAGAAACACTATTATAGTATGAATAAACAAATGTATATTTTAAATTGTACACATGTAATGGTAACCGAAGTACATAAATGAATTGGGTTATGGGAAACTACTCACAACACCCCACATTCACTAGAGCCAACTCCTAACAATTCTCAACCCATTAGATATCACATGAGTATCATGCCTCTGTTGAGATATGGGATTATTCTTGGGGTATTCTATGCTATCTTTTGTGGCTACTCTTCTAACTACAAATTCACCTCTTTGAGTAAAATCCCTCAATAAATGAAACTTTTGAAGTATATAAAGTGTCCTCTAGTGTTACCTGGGCTCCTTTCAAAGCACGAATTCCATTGTATTATCAAAGTATAATGTAATAGTATCCACACTACTATGTACAACACCAAGCTCAAAAACAATTAGGCTTATCTAAACATCCTCCTAAGATGCATCGAAAGACATTATATACTCAAATTATTCTATAGAATTAGAAACCATGGAGTTCTTTGATATCATTGGCTTACTACACATCCATCCATGAAAAATACATAGCCTGAATATGATTTTAAATCATCGTGATATGTTTGGAAACTAGAATCAATGTGTCCCCTCACATCTTTCTCCTCATATCCTCCATACAGCAAGAACATAACCTTTGTACATTTTTTGGAAACAGAAAATGAGTTTCATGTACTTTACCAAAAAATTCCTGATGTGATACACACTTAGCTATCAAATTTTGAGTTTCGGTAGAATTTTTATCCATGTCAAAAGAATATGTGGGATATATTTCCATTTTCAAAAAGGCTACTCCACAATGAGGGATAATAGGATTGAACCCCCTCCCAGAGTTTCCCATGGATTTCCATGATCGATGATAAAAAGATGTTGATGCATTAAAATGAAATCTATTAATTTTTCTCTAGAATAATTTGTTCACCCTCTATGATTTTTTTAGTTTTAATTATCAAAAATAATGTCAATATACAGATTTTTATTCCTTCATTCCATTTTAATATCTCTTAGTATATCAATAATGTCATACAGAAAAATATACTCAAATAAGACAATAACAGATATTCAATAATAAATATGATTATATAATCAAATAAGTCAATAACTTATATTCATAAATAAATATGTTTGCAAGTGTGTTTATACAAGTACTTTTGGATAACACATAGTCTTGTAATGATATGTGTAAGATAGACACTTTATATCCTTTTTCAGATTCCTTGACACATACGGTATTTTTGACACATCGATGTTGGACACACCAATGTTCGACACACCGATGTTCAACACACCGATGTTCGACACAATGATGTTCAACACACTGATGTTTGACCCACCAATGTTCGACACAGTGATGTTCGACACACCGATGTTCGACACACTGATTTTCGACACACTGATGGTCGATACACCGACGTTCGACACCCTGAAGCTGACACACCGAAGTCGACACACCGAATTCGAAACACTGAAGATAACACACCGAAGTCGACACACCGAAGATGAAACACCGAAGATGACACACCAATTTCAACACACCGAATATGACACACTGAAGATGACTGACTGATGTTATCAAACTGAAGATAGTAGACCAAAGATGACTCACTTATTGTCAAAAATTATTGTTTTGAGTTTATTAATTCAAATTTATTTCTAGCAGTCATATTTAGACAAATTAATGTTTCTAACATTATTTAATGTTTTCTGTAAGACTATCCGTAGACATTACGAGGTACATACACATACATAGATCTTCATGCCCAGTGGACCCTGATGTATAAAAGGGCTTCAACCTCAACCTAAAATAATGATCACTTTTTGGATCTCTCAAGCACAAAGAACACGCTGAAAAATATACTGAGTGAATGTGAAACTCTATAAATAGAGGAACTCAAAGGTATATCTTATAAGAAGTTTCGTTCAAGCAACAACCAACTAAAGCTTATTTAACATCCTTACAAAGAAGAGCAGAACTATTTCTCACCTGGAAGCTGGATTACAAAATCTGCGACACTATGTTCTAAAGCCAAATTTCAGAAGAGGATTCGGATTTCATTTTCTCTACATCCTTTGAGTCCATAGATTTACCACAGAACACACAAGGATATCTAAACCATATTCTTCTTAATAACTCTGTTGTGTTCTTGTAGTTAACTTTTGAGAAGTGTGTATAATTTTGTATATCACACACACTGTCTCCTGAGAATAACTGGAGGATATCAAAATATCCTCACTCTCAATCTCCATTTACTATTTTATCCCACGTAGAACTTTGGAAGAGATCATGTGTGATATGATTATTGGTTTCTCCCACGAATAACTATGGTAGATGTTGAGTGTGACCTGGACAGCATTCTGAGATGTTGTGAACCCTGATCCAGGGTGTGGATCAAATGTTTATTAATATAAATTGCTTGGTGGAAGGTGATCACCATGTGGAGAAGACTATGTATCTACTAAATAATGAACCTCTTTTTTTATCCGTTGTGTTGTTTATCTTATATTTTTTATCTATTATATATATTATCGGAATTAAGATAAACTAATCTTTGATAGTTAGTTTAAAAAGTTTTTACATCTGCTTTTTAATCAGTAGGTTTTTTTCGAAGGTTTTTCTGATCTTTATATTGGTAAATCTGATAACCAATCAATCTTATGAGAACCAAATTAAACCTTTAAGACTTTTATAAATTCACTACAAAGTGACTTTGTGTTTATTTTAATAGGGGGATATAATTTTTTAAATAACCATTTTAAACAGAATTTTTTATAGATACTCAATTCATCCACCCCCCCTCTTGAGTCATCTACTTCGACCAACATTTTCTATCTGAGGCCTTTGAAAGTTATTGGTAGTTTTTTCAAATCGTGTCAACTGTGATTATAGTTGGTTTTCAAATATCTCAAAATTTCTGTTATTTCTAAGTTTGTATCTCTTTGAAATTATTGTACAATCTTTATCATGGAAACTATACTAGAAGGGGATGCTACTAATAGACCACCATTCTTTAATGGAACTAACTATGCTCCATGGAAGCTTAATGTTAAAATACTTCTAGAATGTATGTGAATTGAAATTTGGGTCACTATTGAGAGTAAATATGTTATTCGTGAAACTTCTAGAAATGCATGGGTTGAACCTACCATGACTACCTATAACAATAATTGTAAATCAATGAATTATCTGTACTGTTCATTAGGAGATAAAGAATTTAACTGTATCTCTTCTTGTAAAACTATACATGAAATTTAGTATACTTTATCTGTTCTCATGAAAGAACATCTAATGTTAATGAAATATGATTGAATACCTACCCAATAAAATATTATAACTTTATAATGAAGCTTGATGATTAAATTTCTGATATGTATCTTTGATTCAATGAAATTTTAAATACCATGATATCTTTAGGAAGACAAGTAACAACCAAAAAAGATTCTATAGATTCTGTGATGCTTAACCTAAAGTTGGTGTGGAATTTATGTGTCTATTTGAGAAGCATGTGATATTGATAAAATTACAGTGAAGGAATCAATTGGAAAATTAATGATGTATGAAGAAGAATTGCAGGTAAATCAAGAGGAGGATGAATCAAAACAAGTGTCCGTACCTTTTAAGACAACTGCTTCTAAAAGTAAAGACAAGGAGAAAGTTCAAGCTACAATTGAAAGCTCAAGAAGTGATGAATTAGCATCATAAAGTTTTGAAGAAATGGCCTAGTTGGCTAGACGAGTAAATAAATTTTATAGGAAAAAAGAAGTTTTTTCAAACAGCCCAATCGCAAAGGAAAGTATGATAACAAGTGAAATTGGAAAAAGGATTGGAAGAAAAATGCGTAGTCAGAATGGAAAATTTCTTATCAACGTAAAAGGAAAGGACATGTCTAGGAAGACTACCCAAAGCAAAAATACGAGAAAAAGTATGAAAACAAGGATAAAAGGTATAAGAAAGCAATAACGGCCACCTGAAGTGCCTCAGAGGACAACTCAAGTGAGTTTGGCTCTTCTCAAAATGAGAAATATTATATGGCTAATATTTGTTTCATGAAAAACACAACTGAGGTAACCTTAGACTCTTCTGTACATAACTCTTATTATTCTGAAAGTGAGTCTGTGAATATGAAAAATGATGAATTGTTTGAATATTGCAACATTCTTGAGGAAACATGTAATGGGTTGAAGGATAAGTACAAATCATTGAAGAAACAACATGCTCTTAATGTGACTTCTAAATTTGGGCTTACAAGTAAAAAAGAGAAAAATGCTCAACAACTCAAAGAGAACATTGAGTTAAAAATGTCCAATGAACAATTGAAGAAAGAACTAGAAAAGTTTACTAATGGAAATAATACTCTTACTCAAATTCTTGGTAAAAAATAGCTCATATGTATACTTCTTAGATAGTATATCAACCCGGTCAAAGAAATTTATCCAAATCACATTTTGTATCCAAATCTGGAAAATTTGTTACCTTTTCTAAAAACATGAATTGTACTTCATGTTCCAATTCTACAAATTATTTTACTGTATTCAACTCCACTAAACCAAACAGATTTTATTATTCAAATACTCTTTATTCTACATATAAGTAACCCATAAGATAGTTGTAGGTTCCTTAAGCTTATATTACTAATGTATGTGGACCAAGATAAATATGGGTACCAAAGTCATTTCTTGGTTAAACTATTTTGTAGGTAAACTGCCTAAATAGCTCCTGTAAAAAGTTATAGTACTTGGATAGTGGGTGTTCAAGACATATGACATGGTATTTTTTATGCTTAAAAATTCTTATCATGATTGATTGAGGACATGTCACTTTTGGTGACAATGGTAAAGGAAAAATCATCATCCTAGGCCAGATTGGTGATCCTAACACTATTTCAATTTCTAAAGTATTGTATGTTGATGTATTAAAGTTTAACCTTCTCATCATATCTCAATTGTGTGGAGATGGATTTAATGTAAAATTAAAAAATGATTTATGCCATGTTTTTTATGCCAAAAATGATTTAGTATGTACTGCTTTTAGAAATGATAATGTATATGTTATACGTTTGGACACAGTAGCCTCCCAGAATGACTCTTGTAAAAATTATTCTTACAAAGAGTATTGGCTCTAGTATAGGAGAATAGGACATTATAATATACACTCTCTTAGCAAGTTAACTAAAAAAGGCATAGTTTGAGAGTTACCCAGATTATAGTTTCCAGAGAATAAAGTATGCAATCCTTGTTAAAAAGGAAGGCAACATAAAATCTATTTGAAACCAAAGAAAGAAGTAACTACTTATCAACCTATAGAGTTGGTTCACATGGACATTTTTGGACTATCTAGAGTTTCAAGTCTCAATGGGAAGCACTATGTTTATGTTCTTATAGATGATTTCTCTAGGTATACCTAGACCTTTTTCCTGGCTCATAAAAGTGAAGCATGTTCACACTTTACCAAGTATTCTAGGACTGTAGAAAATATTAGTGGACTAAAGATTAAATCCTTAAGAATTGATCATGGTCATGAGTTTGAGAATCAATATTTTGAAGCTCTTTTCTCAAAAAATGGATATAATCATAAATTATCTGCACCTATAACACCTCAATAGAATGGTGTGGGGGAAAAAGAAATAGAAACTTATAGGAAATTTCTCTGACAATTCTCAATGAATATGATATACCAATTTATTTCTAGGTTGAAGCTATTAATAAATCTTTCTAAATAAAAAACAAAGTACTAATTACACCCATTCTTAAGAAAACTTCTTACTAGTTGTGGAATAATAGGAAAACCAATGTAGGTTGTTTTAAAGTGTTTGGATGTAAAGATTATATTCTAAACACTAAATATATTTTAGATAAATTTTCCTCTAAAAGTGATGAAGGAATATTTAGTGGATATTCTACATCATGAAAAGTCTATAGAGTCTTTAATATGAAAAAAAGATGTTTGGAGGAATCTGTACACATCAAGATTGATGAAGAAGAACCACATGAGATCAATAACTCACTAAAAAGAGTTTAATAGGATATGTTAAATCGGAAATTAATGATAAAAACCCAGATTATCATGTGATAGAATCTGTGAAAAATTTCAGTTCTAGAAATTCTCCAGATCCTAGAAAAACAAACCGACCTTATCAACTTAAAAAATCAGGTCCTAACTTCTCTAGACTAACTAGGACCCATAAGAATCATCCCCTAGATGCTATTGTTGTAGATTTAGATAGAGGAACACAAATGAGAGCTTCCTTGAGAAACCAGGTTGAACATCAAGATTTCTTTTCACAGCTTGATCCAAAAAATATTAATGATGTGATCAATGATTAATTTTGTGTAATGTCCATACAAGAAGAACTAAATCAGTTTGAAAGAAATAATGTTTGTAAACTAGTGGATAGACTGAAGGATACTTTGACCATAGGATCCAAATGGGTGTTTAGAAACAAAGTAGATGAGGTGAGAAATATAGTTAGAAATAAAGAAATACTAATTGCACAAGGATATAATCAAGAAGAGGGAATTGATTATGAAGAGACCTTTGCACCAGTAGCTAGACTTGAGGGAATTAGGATCTTACTTGCTTATGCAGCACACTTGGATTTTAAAAATTATCAAATGGATGTCAAAAGTGCATTCTTAAATGGTTATATAATTGAGGATGTTTTTCTTAACAACCCCCAGTTTTTATAAATCCACATATTCTAAATTATGTGTTCAAATTATCAATAGAATTATATGGTTTGAAACAAACTCCAAGATCTTGGTATGAAAGGTTAAGTATTTTTATTATTTCTAAAATTTTTACTAAAGTACTCACTGATCATAAATTATTTATAAAAATAATTTCAAAAGAAGTTTTAATTTCCAAATATATGTAGATGATATTATTTTTTGATCTTCTAAAAATTCTTTATGTGATGATTTTTCAAACATAATGAAAAGTGAGTTTGAAATCAGTTTAATGGGTGAACTTAAATATTTTCTTAGATTTCAATTATTTCAAAATAAATAAGGTATTCTTATAAATAAAAGTAAGTATACAATAGATCTTTTGAAAAGATATCACTTTGATAGCTTTAAGAGTAGTGAAACACCTATGATTTCTACAAGTAAGTTAGATCTTGATTAAAGTAGAAAATCAATTGATCATACTACTTACAGAGGAATTATTGGAAGTTCGCTATACTTAACAGCTAGTAGGCCATATGTTATGTACAGTGTGTGTATGTGTGCGATATTTCATGAAAAACCAAAAGAGTCACATTTAAATATTGTTAAAATAATTTTGAAATACCTCAAATATATAACTAATTTAGGATTGTTTTATCCTGATGGAAAACCTTTTGATTTAGTTAGCTATTCAGATGCTGATTTTGGTGGATGTTTGTTAAAAAGAAAGAGTATCTCTACAACATATCACTTTTTTGAAAAATCACTAATATAATGATGTAGTAAAAAGAAAAATTATGTTGTATTATCAACTGCTGAAGTAGAATACATTGCTACTAGTAGTTATTGTGCACAAATTTTGTGGATGAAACACACTTTATCATACTACGGATTTTAATTCAGACATATCCCTAAAAATTGTGACCACACAAGTGCTGTTAACATTTCTAAGAATAAAATTTCTCATTCTAGAACAATGAATGTTGTTGTAAGACATCACTTTTTTGAGAGATCATTATCAAAAAGGTGATATAACTATTGAATTTATTGGGACTGAACATAATATATCTGATATATTCACTAAACCCTTAAATTCTGAGAGAATTAATAACATTAGACATGAAATAGGAATTTTAAATTAGTAGGAATCCTTGAAACCTATCTCATTAAACTGATCTCATTAAACTGATCTTCTTGAAACCTGTCTTCATGAAACTGGTCTTCTTGAAACCGATCTTCATGAAACCGATCTCATTAAACCGATCTTCTTGAAACTGATCTTCATGTATCTGATCTCATGAAATGGATCTTCTTGAAAAAAATCTTCTTGATACCTATCTCATGAAACTGGTCTTCTTGAAACAGATCTTCTTGAAATCTATCACATGAAACATGTATTCTTGAAACTGATCTTCTTGAAATTGATCTCATGAGACTGATCCCTGAAATTGATTCATTAACACCGATGAATTTATGGTTTCTTGTGTAATTCTTCTAGTTTTAAAATGAAATAAAACTGTTTTCTCTCATTTAATTTGCAGTGTTTAATTTTTATGTTTTATGATTTACAATCCCTAAATGATATATTTAGTTCAATACATCCCAACCTTTCACCTTCCTCTCTACCGTAAATCCTTCTAACTTTTTTCACACTCCTTCCCAACTCTCAACCTCTCAACATTGTTGGAATATGAAGCCTTATCTTGGAAAGTACCATGAACACAATAGAAGAACCTAGAAAATCTATTTTTGCTCAGCGTCAGAAAGGTGAGTCATGTGGAACTATGAAACCAAGCTTGGAAAGCTAAGTGGTTACTGCTGAAAAATAAGTATCTACAAAGTGGATTCAGTCGAGGAAATCATTTTTATTGAAAGTACTGGAATCTCAAGGGTGGCTCTGTTGGCTCACCAACAATGAATGAACCTATTATCCCAAGCTAGTGCATGAGTTCTATGAACATTTGAATATTTCTATAGATGAAGCTGAGGCACCAAAGATGAAGTCTATAGAAAAGTGAAATGAGATAGATTTCTCATCTAAGTCTTGGGATGAATGATTTTAAATACCTCATTAAGGTGTCTATTCTAACTATACTGGTAATATTCCACCTTCTTCTAATTTGTTCTCTTATGAATATGCTCTGAAGGAGCTGACTGGAAATGGAGAATCTAGGTGGACTATTGCAAATGAATTTGAAGGAGAAGTGAGACTTATTTTTAGGTTCATACAACATCAAATCTACCCATGGATGGGATATTTCTTTTCTGTGAAATATCAGTATGTTTTCTTTATCATTTTTTTTTTGAAAAATGTTATAAAAGTGGACCGGTATAGGTATTTAATGGTGCATATCCCTAATTTGATTAAGCCATCCAAGAAGGTGACCTGGTTATACTATCTAAGGATTATTTCTACCTTGTTAAAAAGGCTAGGTTGTGTGGAAGATGGAGATAATTTAATAAGTTCTTGTTGTGGTTTTTTTCTTCAGAAAGACATTTGTAAAAGAATGAAAATCTTATAGAACCCATGGAAGACATGTTGGGTAAGAGATGATGTAAGGATTTCTGAGAATATCAATCCAGTTGATCACTCTACTAGACCAAAGGATCGAGCAAATATAGGCCTCAAACTAGGAGAGGATCTAGTTTATTCTGATGAGGATGTTGAACCTGAAGTTTCAAGGGTATAAGGATCTCCTTATGATGACAGGAGTGATTCATACATTTCTAAAAGTCCCAATGTCATGTCCTATGGACCTACTAGTCCACCTCTAGACTTTCCTTCAAGAGTACCTATTCTAGGTGTTGTAGATGAGGAAGAAACTGAGGTTACTAGAGCTGAAGGTTGTGTGAGTAAATCAAATGAGGATTCTGATGATGATGATGATGATGATGATTAAGGAAATGATGAGCATGTAAGTGATTCATTAATAGTGTGACAACAAGTGGTGGGTGGATCCAGTGAGGAATATGTTCATAGAGCTGGTGATGGTATTGAGCTATTTGAGCAACAAGTTGTTGACCATGAAGATGTTGATGATAGGGACAGATCACCCCCATCATAATGCAAAAAATCAAGACATCATTTTTTAATTGAATGAACTTATGGATGGTGACCCTGAGGAAGAGGATGAGGATATAGTGCCTCAAATTGTGGAAGTGTCTGGAGAAGTTGAAGTGGATGGAGGTCATGAAGAACCTGATGATTTGTTGGTTCATGTTCTCAGACAAGTTATTATGGCTAGAAACTAGGATAAAGAAGTTGAAGAAGAGGATGTTGTTCCTTATCTAGAGGGAAGAAGAAGAAATAATTGATATTCGTGAGCCAAGAGATTGGACTTGTACTAGAGAATGGAATAATGATCCAGGTTACATTCTTTTCAGTTTAGAATATAACTCAGATGAGGAGAGGGTTCCTCCTTCTCCTGCTCCACAAGTCCAAGTTGTACCTGAACCTACTGCACCTCCATCAGTAGAACATATATCTCAATCAATGCCCAGTGATTATGTTACTAAAAATTATTTGGAGAAATTTAAAAATTATATATGTGAGTCTGTGATAGCTTCATTGGGATCTAGAAATTAAGCCTATACCTCCACAAGTATCTCATATGTTGATGCAGTAAAGATTGCAAGAATAGATATCTGGGATATTCAACTGAATCTCATTACAACAGCAGGAACCATTACTAGAAACAATTTTTTCCTCAAAGAAGAAGTTAGAATGATGAGAAATGAGTTAAATTATTTAACCTCTAACTTCAATACATATTTTAGTAGTGTTCTGGAAGATCTTAGGAACTTGGTGACTCAACTCCTTAGTGTTGATTTGAAAAGGTTGAAATAGGAGCTTAGTAAAATATTGATTGGGCCATCCAGTTCTAGGGGGAGGAAAGTGTTTTTGGTGATTTAGACTCTATCAGGGTTCTGATGAGAGATGAACTTCAAAAACTTGAGACTGATTTAGATAGAGAAACTCTTGAAAAGTTTCATCCAAATACAGATCTTGTATACAATATGGTCAGGAAGTGCACAAATGAAGCCTCTGCTGCTCAGAAGGAAATTCTAGAAAATGTGGATAAGTACTTATACCAAACCTGATCTAATCAATATCTTTAATATTCTAGATGAGAATCTCAAAATACCTCCTACCAAAGAGGTGTTCAAGAAGAAATATGCTCAATTGAAGGATTTTACACCTCTTCTGAGTAAATTTATGGAAAATAAGGATTACTTCGAGAAGGCTATGCAATTTGGTGGTGAAATCATTACTGATTTAATCAATCTCCTTTAGACTTATCTGCATGTTCAGGCTGAAGCCATTGTAGTTCCTCCTGCTGCTTTTATTTGTAGTCTCTCTTGGCATCCTGCTCCAGTGTCTGTCTCTCAGGCCCTGTCTCAGATTCATCTGATCAATACAGAGCAGTATCCAAGTAGTGTGTTGTCTGAGAGAAGGCCCAGCCTTGCAGCTACTGTCCCTACTATTGATGACCTGCATGGTGTTATCCTCAGACAACCTCTACCCTCTGCCTCTCCCAAACTTCTCCTTCTTCATTGGATCCTTCAGAAAAAGGTAAAGCTCCTCAATAACCACCTCCTTAGTGATGGATTGTTTCTTTTTTATAGGGATTTGGACATTTTGTTTGTCTTTTACTTTTATTCCTATTCGTTGAAATCTTTATGGTGTCTTTATTTTATGGTATTTCTCCTCTCTTCTTTTCTTTTTTCTAATCCCAAAAGGGGGAGAAAATATGGAATACATTATCTATATAAGGGGGAGACTTTCTGATATAACACACATTCTGATATACCACACATGGCATGTACTCACCTTAATCCAATTGTTGAGGGGGAGCTTTGTTTTAAACATTCAGTACAACATGCTATGTCAAGCTATCTTTCTTTAATTTATTTGTATGTATTTTATCATTTGTGATTATAAAAAACGGGATATTTTTTGACACTCTATTATTGTTTAGTTTTCATAATCACAAATAATGTCAATATAGAGATTCTACTCCTTTATTCCATTTTAATATCTCTCAGTAAATCAATTATATCACACAGAAAAATATACTCAAATAAGTCAATAACTTATATTCATGAATAAATATTATTATATACTCAAATAATTCCACAACTTATATTCATAAAGAAATATGTTTACAATTGTATTTATACATGTACTTTTAGATAACACTTAGTCTCGTAATGATATGTGTAAGATAGATACATCATATCCTTTTTTATATTCCTTGAAAAAGATGGTATGTTTGACACACAGATGTTTGAAAAACCGATGTTCAACACATTGATGTTCGACACACTAATGTTTGACACACTGATGTTCAACACACCGATGTTCGACACACTAATGTTAGACACACCGAAGTCGGAACACCAAAGTCAACACACCGATGTCAACACACTGAAGTCGACACACCGAAGATGACACACTGAAGATGACACACCGAATTCAACACACCAAAGATGTCACACCGATGTTCGAAACACCGAATTAGACACACCAAAGTAGACACACCGAATTTGACACACCGAAGATGACACACCGAAGTCAACACATCGAAGATGACACACTAAAGATGACACACCAAATTCGACACATCGAAGATGACACACCAAAGATGGAAGACTGATGTTATCAAACCGAATAAAACATAATGAAGATGACTCACCAATTGTCACAAATAAGTGTTTTTTAGTTTATTAATTCAAATTTATTAATAGTGGTCATATTTAGACAAATTAATGTTTCTGACATTATTTAATGTTATCTGTAGGACTATCCGTAGACTGTACGAGGTACATACACGTGTGTAGATCTTCATGCCTATTGGACTATGAAGTATAAAAGGGTTTCAACCTCAACCTAAAAGAAGAATCACTTTTTGTATCTCTCAAGCTCAAAGAACATACTAAAATATAGACTGAGAGAATGTGTTACTCTATAAACAGAGGAACTCGAATCCAGAGCTGATAAGAAGTTGTTTTTAAGCAACAACCTACTAAATCTTGTTGAACATCCTTAAAAATAAGAGCTGAATGATTTCTCACCAAGAAGCTGGATTAATGAATCTGCGACACTCTGTTCTGAAGCCAAATTTCAAAAGAGGACTCATATTTCATTTTCTCTACATCCTTTGATTCCAGAGCTTTACCGCAGAACCCATAGAGATTTATAAACCTTATTCTCCTTAATAATTTTGTTGTGTTCTTGTAGTTATCTTTTGAGAAGTGTGTATAATTGTGTGTATCACACACACTGTCTCCTAAACATAATTGGAGGATATCAAAATATCATCACTGTCAATCTCCTTTTACTATTGTATCCCACATAGAACTATGGAAGAGATCAAGTGTGATCTCTTTATTGGTTTCTCTCACAAATAATTGTGGTAGAGGTCAAGTGTGACCTGGACAGTCTTATGAGCTGTTGTGAACCCCTATCCAGGGTGTGGATCAAAAAAAATTATTATAAACTACTTGGTGGCAGGTGATTACCAAGTTTAGAGGACTAAGTATATTCTTGAGAATTAACCTCTTGTTTTATCTGCTGTGTTGTTTATATTATATTTTTTATCTGTTATATATATTACTGACATTAAAATAAACTGATCTTTGATAGTTAGTTTAGTAGGTGTTTACATCTATTTTGAATCAGTAGGTTTGTTTCGAAAGCATTACTAATCCTCAGATTGGTAAAGATGAGAACTAATCAATCATGTGAGAACCAAATTGGACCTTCAAAACATTTATAAATTCACTACAAACTGAATTTTTGTTTATTTTCATAGGGGGATATTATTTTTTAAATAACCTTTTTAAACAAAAATTGTTATAGATACTCAATTCACCCCCCCCCCTCTTGATTTATCTACTCTGACCAAAAAAATTTGTGTATTAAACATATGAAGAAGAATATATATCGTCAAAATCTTAGATTTGAATGGTCACGAAGCCCAAATGGACTTTCAGATCAAAATTTATGGAACTAAAAATATAGAGAAATTTTATAAAGGATTGTGTGTCATCACGCAAGCTATCCACGCAGGCCATCTGCATAGGCCCATACACACAGTCTCGTCCACACATTCCATATACATAGGCCATTCATGAAGGACCACCAGTAGGTCTATAAATAGAACCCTCCACCTAAAATTTTTAGAGGATGGCCGATCTCCCAGATGGTGAATGCTCGAGAGGGCTCTGGCCACGCAGGTCCTTCGCCCAAGTAGTCCATCAATACTTGGGAAACATATCATGCCCTGCTCACACTATGTTGATCCCCCCAACCGAACACCTAATCGTACCATAGTTGGGCGACCCATACATAGAAGACCCTAACCTGTGAAACCCACCTAGGTGACCCACACCTATGTGACCCGCACCTGGGTGGCCGACACCAGGGGGAGACCCACTTTAGTAAACCCACTAGTCCATACTATAGGGTTTGTTCCCCCACACCTCTTCTCAGTATCAGCATCAATCTGTCCCCTTCACTACCATCACTAACCCCCATAAAAATTAGAGACTCACACTATGAATTTTTCTATCCGAGTTGAGGAAATTTTGGGTTGCACTACATACAACCTTAACACCCACCGTTGAAATACCATGATTTGAGAAACTCATCCACAATCCCAGAAAATTCCTTTAGTTGAAATACTTCTCTCATTTCACTTCTCATGTTATGAGTTGAGATTATCCTCTTGGATTCCTCGAGTACCTTAGGTTGATACACTCCTCAAGAAACTCCTAAAACCTCATCCCCTAACTCTTATTCTAGGATACTCTGGTACATGGGAATCCTTATTAGGAGTAAGACCCAACCAAACCTCAAATGGGAATCCTCTATTGGAATATTCCTTAAATGATACATGGACATCCTCCTTAGGATTAATCCCTAACCAAACCTCATTTGGGAATCCTCCATAGAATTAAAACCCAAACAAACCTCCAATGGAAATCCTTTTAGAATTAAGATCCAACCAAACCCTAAATGGTAATACTCATTAGGAATAATCTCCAACTTGTACATGGACATCCTCCTTGGTAGTAATTCCCAATAAAACCTCAAATGGGAATCCTATTTAAGATTAAGACCAAAACAAAACTTAAATGGACATCTTTATAAGGAGTAATCACCATCCAAAAACCAAATGGGAATATTATTTTGGAGTAATCCCACACCAAAAATCAAATAGAAATACTCCTCAAGAATAATCCCCAACTACTGTAGGGGAATCCTCTTTAAAATTAATTGCCTATCTTTTCTGGAACTCACCCATCAGGAAAAGGTAGATCATGTAGTTTACAGGATGATCCAATTCCTTTTTTTTCTCACACTGATCATGAATCACACGGGTTTAGAGGTTAATGGTGATCATGGAATCCACACAATCCACCATATATTAAACTACAAGATATATGATTCCTACCATAACCAAGATACATAGGATTCCTACCTATGTCTCTAGCTCAATGGGAACCCTTATTTGGAGTAATGCCCAATCAAATATACCAATTTATTAGGGAATACTTCTAATGAGTAAGCCCCAAAATTCATCCTTTTGGCCTCCTCCATAGGTTTAAGCCCCAAAAAATCCCCCAAATCACCATGAGTTAAAACATCCCTCATGGTCTATTTGAATGGTGTCCTCTTCAGGAAAAATAACCAACATAATACTTTCAAAGTTCCATAATACCCTATGAGACTAATGAAAATAAAGGGTATTTGACTCCAATCCAAATGGGATATGTAGAAATCCTCTATGAGGTTCAAACCCAACTCCTCAAATCAACCTTGTTTCTTCTTGGGAAACATTCCTTGAATGGACTAATTCAACTTTAAAATACATATCTCTTAGCTTCCCTGTGTTTCTCCAGCATAATCCCCACACCAAACTATGAATAGGAACCTTCCACCTAGACATCATTTCCACGTGATGTGAAAATCTATGGTTTAATCCTTATCACAAGGCCTTAAATGGTATGATGTTCTGTCACATACATAACTTATTTTAAATGTATTTTTATTTTAATTTCCATTAATTCTTTGTTTTGGGGGGTTTCCAAAGTTTTTATGGAGTATAGGTGAGTTTTCATGAATTGGGCCAAACCGTGAGCCCAATTCCAGATTTAAAAATAAATTTTGTTTCTTTTATAACTTATTCATTTTTTAATATTTTTCACTCATTCCAACTCCTAAATGTCCTCCCCTAATATATTAACACCACAATTAAAATTTGGAGCCTTTGGAAATCCATAACCAAGGTGTATATGGGTTTTTATTTAAGGGATTGGGCCTGCCCGAAAGCCCAATTCCAGTTTTAAAAATAAAATTTAATTAGTTAATAACTTATTCATTTTTAAGGGGTTTTCGGTGATTCCAAGCCCCAAACACGCCCCTGGAACCCAGCCGCGCGTCGAATATCCTCCCACACTCGTTTAAGCTCCTTTGCATCGCGGTTTAGGTCGAAAGTTCTTAAGAACTCAAATTTCGGGCATATTTATAAAGGTAATTTGTTTCCTTCATAACTCCTTTGATTCTTACTCTTTTTCCCCCATTCAAATTCCTAAATGATCTACCTATTCTTGTTCGAACCGACCTTGAAGGTTTGAGTATTTTTTAAATCATATACTGGTATTTTGGGGGGTGATTTCTACAAGATATTTTAAGTAAGTTGTTCTCCTCCTTTCTTCTTTCAATTTGTTTAGGGTTACATCCAATTTAGTTAGGGTTTCTTCCATTATAATTGTGGTTCCTAATGTCCAGGAAGTAGGGTTTAAAATTTAAGGTTTTATATTGTGTTTTATGGTCTGAAATTCTGGTTTTAGTTCTGGTTTAGCTTTCTTGAGGTGCGGCGGTGGTGCGTTTGAGTTTTCGCACAAAGGATTCAAGGGTTTCCTTGGTTTCGGTAGGTGATTCCATTGTGTATGAAATATTTGTGAATTGGATACTGTTTTTATGGTATTTTCATGCTTATTAAATTTTATTATTTCTGAAAAATATAGTTTTAGTGGTGTTTGTATTTAAAATGAATCCTAAAGGCCAATTTCATGTGAAATTGGGGGTTTTTCATAGAATTGTATTATTAGTTTAATTGGGGCTACCCTATAAGTAACTAGTTGATTTTATTGAAGTATAATAGGGATATAAATACTGTTTTTAATGATTGTCCCTTGTGTTTGTTGCTGAAAAATCTGGTTTTAATGGTGTTTGTGAACCACATGAAATTCTAAGAGTTGTGTTGTGTAATAATGGAGACTTTGCAATGATGTCGTTTCTTGAACTATATAGGGTTGCCCTAAAAATGATTTTGTGATTTAACTGAAATGTAGTGGGATCTCCTTTATGTTTTGGAAACTTAAATATGTGCACATAGTATTCAAGTGAGGTTTATAAGGTGTTTTGTGTCCGAAACACTACGGGATTTTTGAGGAATTGTTTTGTGAAAAATCTAAGTGTTTTGTTGCGTGTTTTAAGTGGTATAAAATGTGATAGCTACTGTATTGGTTATGATTTACCAGTAATGGTGTTTTATATGAAAATTTATTTATGTTGCATGCTGAAATTTATTGAGCACAAAAGGGGAAGCCCGGGTACCTAGGTGGGGCGGATTTGTACTAGTACGGCTAGTGGACCGGATGGATTTTGTCTCTGTTTCACTTAGCATTTGGATAACGACAACTCTAACTAAACTATGTGGATGATTATTGGGGACCACTAGGTTATGGGTGTGTTCCCTACTAGTGGCTCGTGCATGAGAAAGGATTTTGCTATGATTACTTTACACCGAGGTACGAGGTACATAGGGCCCAAGACAACCTAGTGCCTAGGGGTGTTCCCAATGTTGTTGCTCATTGGATTTGTAGTATCTACCCATGTATTAGGGTGTGTTTGGAAGTAAATTACAGTATCTAACATTTCTATTTTAATTTGTTAGTATTCTAAAAATTTTGGATTGAAAACTATTTTCAATTAGAGGTTTCATTTCTTGAAATTTGAACACTACTTTTCCTTGCGTTTGAAAACTGCTTGCTTTTTCACATTGTATTTCTTACTCTTTGGAATCATTGGGTGGTATCCTACTGGGCTTAGGCTCACACCCTACTTACACCCCTTGGGTGTAAGTAGACTTGGTTATGTTTGATTCAGGTAAAGGAAAGGCTATGGGTGATGGCGGTTCATGGTGTTAGTTCCCATTCTTGGTGCGGAGTTGTGGAGATAGCTTGGGGGCGATGACCCCTAGTCGTGTGGAGTCCTTGGGGATGTCTTAATGCTATAATTATTTTTATTTGGACCACTTTTATAATCTTTAAACCAATGTACTCAGTTTTGGTTTTCACTTAAGTCTTGTTTAGCTCAAAAATTTCAGATTTATATTATGGATTTTTTTTAATGTTTTATGCTTTCATACTCGGGTAAATCGTTCCCAAACCTATATTAATGATACCCGGGAACTTGTGCCAGCCCGTGGGGATAGGGAACGCCCTTCGGGTCATGTCACAGGCTGGGTTTGGTGCCGGTTTTGGCGGTGACCAGATTCGGTTCGTGACAAAATGGTATCAGAGGAGGTTCGCTCCATTGGAGTCATGTTATTTGGGAAATAGTCGGGATAGTCTAGAGTTATGATTGTTGGGACATGGAATTCTGGTTATGGGTAGTGTGCTTGATCACCACACCTCATTTCAGGATTCAAGTCACCAGGGGAAGTTGGGATTTGTCTAGGTCTTTTGGTTTTCTTGGTTTGATGATGATTAGGGGAAATGAAAAGAGAGTTGGGTTAATGGTCTCAATGAGCTCGCAGGGTCTGGCAAGCCATGTAGAGCCGTGGATATTCCCTAGAACACTCTCTGTGACAGTGAAGTGATTGGAATATGGCCGCCAACCATATGTCCAAGTCACCCACTGAAACTAGTTTCCTCTCGCATTATCTGGTGTTCTTTAGTTTTGAAATCTTGGAACTTTGGTTTTAAAGTTACTTGGTTTTAGGAAGTGTAATGTTTTTGTGAAATTATTTTCAAATAAATATGGAATTGTTTGATTTATGAAATGGCAGAACTGAATATTCAGAATTATTTTGAAATGGAAAATTGTGTTCTTACACCTCTTTTGAAAGCAGAAACTATATTGAAGTTGGTTTTGAAAAAGTGTTCCCATTAGAGTTTTCTAAACTATTAAAAGTTTTTTTTAATGGGATGACATGTTTTGAAATTGATGTAAATAAATTGAATGTGAGTTTTCATAGGAGCGATTGTGCCTTTCTGAAAAGTTTTTTTTTTGATGCGGTAATTTGGGTTCGACCTCCTGGTTAGCGGTTTTGATAAGAATGATGTGTTGGTTGACCGTTTTGGTTTTGAAAAGTGGAAAGAATCAGTGCATTGACCTTTGGTATTTCCATGAGTGGCCACATGCATGGGGTTATATAGGATGATATATGGTTGTTGGCATGACTGGATGAGTGACAGGACGGATATGAGGAGGGTGCCTGGTGTGGCACAGAAACATGCATGTGTGAGGCCCATGGGGTACCATTGGTGGATACGCTCACCGCTGAACCGTTTTTTTTTTCAGAAATGGTTTTAAAGAAAAACATGTTTTCTTGATGAATAGTTTGGTATGGTTTTTATTATGGGTTTTTGAAAATGTTGATGTTGTGGGATGTTTTGAGTTCAAGAACCCCTTCTGTTTGAACTGTGTTTTGGGTTTGTGTTTGGTCGGTAAGCTGTGTTGTAGGGACGATTAGTGGTCTCTTTTGAAAAAAAAATTGGGATGCTGTTACGGTGGTTCCCTCAATGTGTTTGGATCTGGTTTGTGGCATGTTTTGACCAATGGACCAGCTTGGTTGGGTCCTTGGGTTCTCACATTGGATAAGGTACGCCCCCATTAAGGGTTAATGCACAACTGAAGTGCAACCCGTTTTGTTTCGCCATTGGAAAATCCTCCAGTTGATCAATATAAATAATATTTTACCGAACATTTCTTTTATTGAGTCTACACCCATTCATTTCGCTGATTTGTGGATCCTCTTGTAGTGGGATAGTGCTTGGGGAAGGTTGAAAGAGACCTTAGTTTCTTATGTTTCCTGATTCACCAAAGGTGGGAGTGTTCTTTCGTTGTTAGTACAGATGAGTGTCTTGATGGTGTCTAAGAGGGCCTCTGGGTTCTTTATAGTTTCTTTGAAGAAAGAGTTATTAATAAACAACCAATTTTGAGATTTAGGTCATGATATGATATTGTGTCCACTTTTTGGACTTATCTGTTGTTTAGGGACTTTGAATATGGTCCCGTTCCATGTATTGTTTCTATCAATCGTCAGGGTCATGTTTGGTGACGCATTGTGATGTTGTGTGCTCTTTTGACCATAAAGGTGAAGGTCACACAATCCTTTAAGGTTCTATGTTATGTTTGGATTGTGTCTCCCTTGGGAAAAACATCAAATCCTCTATCTTAGAGGAAGGTGTTTATACGTGTCTTTCCCTTCTATTGTTTCTCACCCAAAGAAACAAGGTGCGATGTGTGTGCATCTTCTGATCCCTTGTTTCAATGAAATGTTTGGTTTTGGTAAAGTGGGTTATAGAGTGTGTTATGTCTTGATAAAACCATCAGGGTATGCAGTGTAGTTGTTTGTGGCACCGAAAGAAGAAGTTCCACATAGGGGTTTAAATAGCCTAACTACGTGGCCGAAGATGCTTCAATATTTTGAGCTCCAGCCATAGGTCCCGGAGAGAAGCTGGCGCGTAGTCATGGGAAACAACAGTGTCGTTTAAACACTTGTACAAAGTCCTATCCTCAGTATGAAAGATAGGAACAGTTTAAACCTATGGTTTCATCATCTTCCTTCTGTTGCTCTCGTTCGGTGGAAATAGGTAGAGGGCCTTGTACCCATGTCATCGCCTAATGTTTTTCCCTCCCACGTTGGTTTCCATTGAGTCATTGGAGAATGGTTGGAAATTTTGCTAGAAAGTTTGAGCACACATTTTGTGCATGATTAGTAGTGTCAGTGTGCTAGGAAGCCACTTTCAAATAATGATCAGCATAGTTAGTGCAGGGTTTCCCAAACCGTGCGGACTGACCCTGCACCCTTTCCAAATCTTAAAAAAAAATTGGGTCTTTTTGTGTCGGCCCATGATGGTCAGTTAAGATGGTTGGTTCTTGTGGTGGGAAGACCCACTGTGTGTATCATGTATATTATTTTGTTAATTTCTAATTTATGTATACCCCTTGTACTAGGGAGTCTGTTTGGGCCTCCCCCTATTAGTGTCTTGATTCTGTCTCGGAAAAAAAAATTTAAGTTGTCACTTATGGTGGGGAGCCCATTTGTGTCTCTTCATACGAGTAACTCATATTTTTCCTTGGTTTTGTATGGGAAGTAGGTATTATCATTTGGATATATCTAACTACCTACATCTTTCTTTGGTAAAAATTGATATTGGAGAGTGACCAATGGTTTAGTTATAGTCGGGAAAGTGTAACCATGTTCGATGTTGTCGTTTATTTGGGTGAATTGATTGAGTGTTGTTCAGATTGTGTTAGAGGAGTTTTCATTTGGGATAAAGCTTGAATGTGCTTTATTCGTTCAGGAAAGTGGTGTATGTCAGGTTTGTGAGAGTATTCCTTCCTTCATTGATCACTGGAGGTTTTATGGCCTTTGGGGGTGAAACCTGGCAAGAGAGTACCACTTGGTTTTTCAGTTGGGTTTAGTTGTTGCTTTGGCCTTACTGTGACTTTCCAGGGCGGAAAGTTTTTATGGTGGGAAGAATTGTCACATACATAACTTATTTTAAATGTATTTTTATTTTAATTTCCATTAATTCTTTGTTTTGGGGGGTTTCAAAAGTTTTTATGGAGAATAGGTGAGTTTTCATGAATTGGGCCAAACCGTGAGCCCAATTCCAGATTTAAAAATAAATTTTGTTTCTTTTATAACTTATTCATTTTTTAATATTTTTCACTCATTCTAACACCTAAATGTTCTCCTCTAATATATTAACACCACAATTAAAATTTGGAGCCTTTGGAAATCCATAACCAAGGTGTATATGGGTTTTTATTTACGGAATTGGGCCTACCCGAAAGCCCAATTCCAGTTTTAAAAATAAAATTTGATTAGTTAATAACTTATTCATTTTTAAGGGGTTTTCGGTGATTCCAAGCCCCAAACACGCCCCTTGAACCCAGCCGCGCGTCCAATATCCTCCCACACTCGTTTCAGCTCCTTTGCATCGTGGTTTAGGTCGAAAGTTCTTAAGAACTCAAATTTAGGGCAGATTTATAAAGGTAATTTGTTTCCTTCATAACTCCTTCGATTCTTACTCTTTTTCCCCCATTAAAATTCCTAAATGATCTAACTATTCTTGTTCGAACCGACCTTTAAGGTTTGAGTATTTGTGAAATCAGATACTGGTATTTTGGGGGGTGATTTCTACAAGATATTTTAAGTAAGTTGTTCTCCTCCTTTCTTCATTCAATTTGTTTAGGGTTACATCCAATTTAGTTAGGGTTTCTTCCGTTATAATTGTGGTTCCTAATGTCCAGGAAGTAGGGTTTAAAATTTATGGTTTTATATTGTGTTTTATGGTCTGAAATTCTGGTTTTAGGTCTGGTTTAGCTTTCTTGAGGTGCAGCGGTGGTGCGTTTGAGTTTTCGCACAAAGGATTCAAGGGTTTCCTTGGTTTTGGTAGGTGATTCCATTGTGTATGAAATCTTTGTGAATTGGCTAATGTTTTTATGGTATTTTAATGCTTATTAAATTTTATTATTTCTGAAAAATATAGTTTTAGTGGTGTTTTTATTTAAAATGAATCCTAAAGGCCAATTTCATGTGAAATTGGGGGTTTTTCATAGAATTGTATTATTAGTTTAATTGGGGCTACCCTATAAGTAACTAGTTGATTTTATTGAAGTATAATAGGGATAGAAATACTGTTTTTAATGATTGTCCCTTGTGTTTGTTGCTGAAAAATCTGGTTTTAATGGTGTTTGTGAACCACATGAAATTCTAAGAGTTGTGTTGTGTAATAATGGAGACTTTGCAATGATGTCGTTTCTTGAACTATATAGGGTTGCCCTAAAAATGATTTTGTGATTTAACTGAAATGTAGTGGGATCTCCTTTATGTTTTGGAAACTTAAATATGTGCAAATAGTATTCAAGTGAGGTTTATAAGGTGTTTTGTGTCTGAAACACTACGAGATTTTTGAGGAATTGTTTTATGAAAAATCTAAGTGTTTTGTTGCGTGTTTTAAGTGGTATAAAATGTGATAGCTACTGTATTGGTTACGATTGACCAGTAATGGTGTTTTATATGAAAATTTATTTATGTTGCATGCTGAAATTGATTGAGCACAAAAGGGGAAGCCCGGGTACCTAGGTGGGGCGGATTTGTACTAGTACGGCTAGTGGACCGGATGGGTTTTGTCCCTGTTTCACTTAGCATTTGGATAATGACAACTCTAACTAAACTATGTGGATGATTATTGGGGACCACTAGGTTATGGGTGTGTTCCCTACTAGTGGCTCGTGCACGAGAAAGGATTTTGCTATGGTTACTTTACACTGAGGTACGAGGTACATAGGGCCCAAGACAACCTAGTGCCTAGGGGTGTTCCCAATGTTGTTGCTCATTGGATTTGTAGTATCTACCCATGTATTAGGGTGTGTTTGGAAGTAAATTACAGTATCTAACATTTCTATTTTAATGTGTTAGTATTCTAAAAAATTTGGATTGAAAACTATTTTCAATTAGAGGTTTCATTTCTTGAAATTTGAACACTACTTTTCCTTGCGTTTGAAAACTGCTTTCTTTTTCACATTGTATTTCTTACTCTTTGGAATCATTGGGTGGTATCCTACTGGGCTTAGGCTCACACCCTACTTACACCCCTTGGGTGTAAGTAGACTTGGTTATGTTTGATTCAGGTAAAGGAAAGGCTATGGGTGATGGCGGTTTATGGTGTTAGTTCCCATTCTTGGTGCGGAGTTGTGGAGATAGCTTGGGGGCGATGACCCCTAGTCGTGTAGAGTCCTTGGGGATATCTTAATGCTATAATTATTTTTATTTGGACCACTTGTATAATCTTTAAACCAATGTACTCAGTTTTGGTTTTCACTTAAGTCTTGTTTGGCTCAAAAATTTCAGATTTATATTATGGATTGTTTTTAATGTTTTATGCTTTCATACTCGGGTAAATCGTTCCCAAACCTATATTAATGATACCCGGGCACTTGTGCCAGCCCGTGGGGATAGGGAACGCCCTTCGGGTCATGTCACAGGCTGGGTTTGGTGCCGGTTTTGGCGGTGACCAGATTCGGTTCGTGACATGTTCCCACTTAAGTGGAATCAAACTTTGTAGTTTCTGATTGCTTTCACAAGGATACATAGGAAATCAATTCCTTGGTTCGATCCCGATAACAAAACAACTCATATCTCCCTGAATGATGATATAATCTATAGTTCCACCACAGAGTGGAAAAGAACCATCATTTTTGTAATAACGAGAAAAGAATATCTAAGTAGTACAAAAGAGGATACCATTAATGGGGATCCCCGAATACACATAGATATCACCATTGATGAAGAACCTCTGATATATACTGATGATTATAAGATTGATACATCCTAATAATTGATTTTCAAATCTAGGGGACCCACTTTATACTTGGTAATTAATGAAGGATTTATGAGAATGTATTAAATCTATAAGAAAGTCCTGGAGTAGGTAATAATTCCCCTAAAAAGGTTGTGATGAGCCTGCCTTCCATTCTCTTGATCAATGTGATTTATCAAGCATCATCATACAAATCTCTTGATGAGTTCCTACCTTGGGAAAGTAGGAACCCTTTGATACAGAACTATTGGTTGTTTCTAGTTCCATGAAAAAACCCTTTGAAAACTTTTCGAAGATAGTTATTCCAAACCAAAACACAAATTATAAGGTGGAACAATATCATAATTTCTTTTGGATAGTCTTTAGAATTTCCCAATATATCTATATTATATTTTTTTGATATCTTCTCTATATTATTAAAGAAAAGGTAACATCAATCCAAGTATATATCATGTCATACATGATAGATCCCATTGTTAAAGAATAAGGGATTCTACCCATTCTTTCAATCTATTTCTATGTTTTTGGACACATCATCTAGGAGATCATAATTCCATGTGACACTATAAATATTCCTCTCTTGGATTGTTCCATATTGTACCGTTTAAGTACCTTTTTCAATGTATGTACATTGATATATCTCAAGAAGACTATGAGACCTGTATTGATATATCTGTATCCTTGGAATTTATTATGATTCACCTATGTCTTTTAATGAGAAGAATTCATTCAACAAAGTCTTAACTCACTGTAAGACTTGAACTACATTTCCGACAATTAATATGCTAGAAACATATAATTCTAGGAAAATGATAGCATTCTCATTAACATTCTTACAGAATCATGGTTCACTTTGGTTGATGAAACCAAATTCTCTTATGGCCTCATCAAAACAAATAATCCATGATTTTGATTCTTACATCAACCCATAAATGGATCATTACAACTTACACACTTTATTGGAATTATTTTACTTAAAAAAAATTCATGTTTATTAAAATAGATATCTTCAACCATATTCCTATTTAGAAAATTAGTTTTCACATCCACTTTCAAAATCACATAATCGTGGAAGGATTATGTTGTAATAAATATTCTGATAGATTTCAACAACTATATTGGTGAGAAGTTTTTGTTGTTTTAAATTTCTTGATGTTGTCTGAAACCCTTCACTACCATTCTTCACCTATAGTTATTGAACTTAACTTCCATGTCCATATTTTTCTTGAATACCCATTTTCACCTCATGGGTTTTACAAAAATTGGAGGAATTACAAATATCCAAATATGATTTTGATACATATACCCTATCTTAAAATTCATTGCTTCATTCCATTTAGTAGAATCCTCAACGTCTACTACTTCCTTATAGGTCATATGATCTTCTTTCTCTATGAGTAATGTGTCACCTGACTCAGTTATAGAAAAACCATATCCCTCTAGTTCTCTAAACTCTCTAGTTAACCTATGCAGTACTTGTGTCTTGGGAACATCTTTATCTCCCACTTTCTCTTGTATAGACTGTTCACATACCAACTCTTCTGCATCGGGATCATTAACATTGTAACTCCCCGAACCCAGTTACCTAGATTCGGTGAATTATTACGTATAATTGGCATTATCACAAGGGATCAAATCCTGAAAGAATGATCATTTTAGTAGCCTTGTAAGCACTAGATATATTCATATGTCTTACATTACATCATAAATTGAAAAACTACAACAACATATTTTCTTCATATCCCCTCATAATATCCCTACAGGTCATTCATAAAATACTTCTTCACATCCATGGAAAAATAAAACATTGAAAGGGGTGAGCTCAGATGCTCAGTAAGGATAACAATATTGCAGAAACTTTCATAAATAAACATAAACATTTAAGGCAATGTATAAGAAAAACAAAAGCCTTTTAAACTTTAACTTCAACATAATATGGAAAAGATAAAATGAAATAATGTCATTTACTTATTCACATGGATATTCTACTAATAGAATAATCACATGAAATATAAATAACCACTTTCATAATAATGGAATGCGTAATGCCAAACTTTAATTTATGTGTCAAGGCCTCGTACCAAGACCTAGGGACTAACTATAACTGAACTCCAACCCGGAGAGCCTCTGTAACCGGAATCCAACTCGGAGAGCCTCTGTAACTGGACTCCAACCTAGAGATCCTCTATAACTGGACTCCAACCCAGAGGGTCTTCTATAAACAGACCCGAACCCAGAGGGCTTACTTTTACCGATCCCCAACCTGGAACATACTAGTCCAACACATTCATCTTAAGAAGAGGTTAAAATATAAAATGAACATTCATATTAAAACTAGCATATGAAATGTCAAAAATTTATCCATAAACCATGAATGGTATAAAAATAACACATCCATAGTCAAACATACCACAAAACCATTAATACAATATGGAAGTTTTGTATCATATTAAATCAACTTCAAATAAGCTTAAAAACCATAAAAGGATGTTGACATGGTTGAAATCAAAACTATTTGGGAGAAATATCTCCTTTTGAAATCATTTAAAAGTCACATAATTTTAAAATAAAACCTTTATTTTGAAAATACTCTTATAATCTTATAAGGGAATCTTCGATGATTTTATAACGGTGGAAAATAGCCACACCCGCTGTATAAGTTAAAAAATAAATTCTTACCTTAATTTTGTCGAAAAGGTTAAAAAGTACCTTATTTGGAAAATGACTGAAAGATTCCTTTTAAAAATGTATAAGGTATAATAAGGGTATAAATTACTTTAGCCCACTGTTTATTAAATAGTAAAAATGGTTTGAATGTCATTTTTAAGAAACATGGTTGTGGATGATAAAGGGGTCCCAGTAGATAATTGTGTATAAACAACCTCGGATAATGAAGTGATTGTGAAATAAACCCTTAACTTTTACTTTTCCTTGGTCAAGGGTAGGTTAACCTCTTATATAATGGTGAGATAATTGTTATTAAATTATACAAGAATCATATACATTAATATGATGTAATATATTATATTTTAACACTTCTTTGTTAATAATATCTTAGTATTATTGTTGTTTCGGGTGTTAACTGATTCGTTTTCTTTTATATTCTTTGTTATGTAAACCATTTTTGTTTTGGATAGGTTTTATATTATTCATATAAAGAATTATATCATGTACTTAAACCTTATTTTTAATCATAAAATGAAAATTATTCTTGAATGGATACGATGGGGAATGAATCTCATCGTGTTCGTCGAGATGGTATTCCCTACGTACGCACGAGGGACAATATCATTATTTTGATATTAAAATAATATATAATTAGATGTTATATCCTATATACAGAATAACTATAATTTTATATTTATTATTTACATAAGTTATACTCATTATTATACCCAACCAAATAATAATGTATTAAATAACAATTACACCACAACGTGGATAAGGTAAGTCGTATGTACGTACGTATGGTGACATGTCATTAAAATGATGGATAGAATACTGAATATGGTTGTACCATATTTATAATAATATCCCAGTATATAAAATATACTTGAGTAATTATTTTATAATGGAAATAACAAAGAAATAAGAAGTGGAAGAAGAAAGGAACTTGAAAGATGGTGTCAAAAACATTACCTCTTCTTCGGGTTCTTCCATTTGATTTGATTAAAAGGCCTCCTTAGGTTGGATTTCTGATCAAAATAAGACCTATAGGTTGAAGGTAGGATAATTGATAGATTATTTGGGAAGTTTTTGGCTGATACAAATGGCTTTTAAGGTGTGAATTAAAGAGAAGGGGGAGAGCCCTTTTATAAGAGGGGTGAGGGGAACCTTAGTAAAAGCTAGAAATCATAATTTTTAATAGACTAATTTTCGGTTTATAATGGATAAAAAGTGAATTATTTAGAGTATAAGGTGGGTTTGGGTAGGAATCTACTCATCCAATAGGTTTTAGATAGGTTTGAGTCATTATAATAACCTTATCTCTTAGATAAAACTCTTAGTTAATTAGTTTGACATTTATTATGTCTCTTGGTATTTTTATATTATATGGTTAATAAACTTACTATAAACATCCAATAGAACCCCAAGTGGTTCATTAATTATACACTTATAATTATATAAGTCTCTTGGCTGAACCGTAGATTTTTAGGAATAGAATATCAATTAATAATATGATATTTTTTTTGAAAACCCTTTTATTTCAATTTTGACATTATTTGGTATTTTGTTTTTGTTAAAGTCATAAAAGCATTATTACTTTGAAAAAAATTCATTTAATCAATTATAACATGTCATATTAACCTATAAAATTCTTTTATGGCATCAAAACTTTCAAATTATATTTATTTTAACATTTATAATACCATTTATTTGATTCTTTTATTAATAAGAAAAATATCGCATCATCATTGTGTCATAAATAAATTTAATTATTAAATGTGTAAAAATTATAAATAAAATACCATTATGTAGGAAATATTTTTATATTTATAATTAATATTTATAGTCGAAAATATAACTTATATAACACAATGTAAAATTTTTTTACTAAAAGATATATGTTTATGTCATTTTTGCCTTTACTTTAAATTAATTAATATAAACTGTCATCATCACTCTCAAGTGGAACCATGTGGTCCCAAAATCAACCCAAAGATTCCCATGGTCAGACATGTATCATAAAATAGGGTTAGGACATGTGTTATGTTAATTTTATATTATTTTAATTTTATTTTGTTACCCTTTTTTACCTGATTTACCCTTTAACTACAGTAAATAAAATATTTACCGAAGTAATTATTCATAACATCTAAAAATAAAAGTTACCTATTTACACAATTTTTACATCCTGATTACAAATATGGAATCCATGTTTCTTAATTAAAAACACATAATTGGCAGAAATTAATTAAAAATTAATTCCCACTTTCAAAATAAAAAGTGTGTTTTTATGAAATAATAACTATCAAAAGATTGACACTTGTTTATATCTATTTTAAATGTGAAATTATGTCCAATGACCAAAATTATATTAAATGGTAAAATATATTCAAATTATACTTTAAAACCACTCCATAGTATAATTTATCATTATAAATTATTTTGAGAAAAAAAAGTTTTTTTAATTAATGCTTAGTATTATTCACAATTCATCAAAAATTGGAAGATCTCTGAAAAAAACAAAAAATTCAACCTAGTTTAATTTTGATATTCAGAATCCAAAAAATGGAGTCCATTCAGAATGATAAAATTTATATAATTTAAAAATTGGGTATTACTGTTCATAACATCCACATTGATTGGTCTCGGTTGTTAGAATCTCAAAATTGAATACAATGCAATCTATTTAATTATTCAAATGGAAACATACCGTGGAAGCTAGGGGTGTTACAAAATTCATCAAATTAATTATTTCTCCCAATATTTTCATTGGAAATTTGTACCTTTATTGTAATTTTAGATTCTATTACAATAATATATTTTCTATAAAAAGGGTAATATGAGTAATATCATTTTGTCTTTTTAGGATAACCTATAAAGATTCACTTAGTGCTTCAGGATTCCAATTTTTCATAAGGTATAGTCTTGAAAAAATCCCAGAATCCCCATATATTTATGTGTGATAGACTGAGTTTCTTTCAACACCACAACTCATATGGAAACCATATGTATCTTTATTTAGTACTCGGTTACCAGTATATGTCATTGTCTCTAAGGTGTATGCCAAAAGGATAATGGAAGAGTTTCCTGAATCATCAAGGATCTGACCATGTCTCTCAGGGTCTGATTCTTACTTCCGCTCACACCATTCCACTATGGTGTATAAGGAGGAGTGAGTTTTATACTACCCCACACACCTTAAAGTGATCAATGAAACCTTGGTTATGATTCTCTCCACCTTGTTCTAAGCAGAATTCCATAATCTTCTTACCAAGATAGTCTTATACTTTATGTTGGTATTCCATAAACATCTGAAAGGAACCTGGATTATACAACATTAATTAGATACATCCATACCTACTAAATTTATCTGTAAAAGTAATGATGTATGAAAAGCCACCCCTTACCTCTGCTATAAATGGACCTCATATGTTAGTATAAATTAATTCAAATAATTTAGTGGCTCTTTCTCCCTTCTTAGAGAATGGTCATTTGGTCATTTTCCATTGTAAACAAGTATGACATACATCCATGTGTTATAACTCAATTGAGTATAAATACCCAACTTGATGTAATTTATGTAATTTCTTCTCATTTACATGACCAAGCCTAAATTTCCATAAGTGGGTGTTATATTAGTCTTGCTCGCTAGTTTTTTCACTGATTTCTGTTATTAGGTTTTCAAGTTATAGTATATACAACTCATTGTTAGGATGTTCTAAACAATAACACATGTTATCCTTATAAAATAGACAAAATTTATTTCCTAACATGAAATAAAATCCCATTATGTCCATAAATGACTCTGAGATTATGTTTTTGGTAACTAAATGTATGTAATAACAATTATTCAACAAAATAACCAAACCACTAATCAAATTTAGGTGATAATCTCCCACTTCCATGGATGTCAGACATGCACCATTTTCATTTCCATGATCTATTGTGCCTTTTTCAATATTATTAAATCTACTTGGTTCTTATATATAAATCATAAAATTTAACCACATACTGTATCCAATACCCAACTAATAGATAATGAAATATTTATTTCAATGAAAAATATACATGAAGCTAACACATCTCATAGGTTATTCTTCCTAGTCATAAATGTTTTCATCTAGTTGACTTTTGTACCACATGAAAAAAGATATATTCCTTCCCTTTTACCCAAATACATATCCCTAGATTTTTAGAAGGATGATGCATTGGTGTCTTCATCTTGGACGTAGACTTAGACAACCTTATCCATTCCCATCCTTTACTTATTCACAATAAGGACTGAAGAGTTGGAATTATTTATATCATTATCTTCTAGTAAAACAAATCCAATAATTCTATGAGTGACTTATCCATATTATTCACATTATAATTAACAATTATAGTCAATTATCTTTTGAGTAAAGTAGCCCAAATGAAATTTTTTGTTAGATCATGGTTCTTTTTGAACCCAAGGGAATCAAGTATCTCAATTTTCTAGATCATATTCAGTAAATGAGTTCCAACATGATTGCTTTCAGTTCATTGTACCTATACAGGGTACTATAAATATCATACATTTCTTATTGAGCTCTATCCAGGTATAACCCTTAGTTATAATATTGAATGTGGAAATAAACTTTTTCCTCCGTCATTTTTTGCAACTCACATGACGGTGATGATAACATGAAACAATGAACATTTAATAAATCATTCATATTCTTCTGGTATTTATCGTTATATACCTTTCTTCCCCCTAAGGGGGATTATAATGTAGTGGAGATTCCTGCACACACAAAAAACTTCATCTATTGGTGCGGTATTATGTGCAGGCACATATACCACTCATATAAGTTATTTTCAGTCAAGATATTCTCTTTATACAATGTTTATCGCAATAAAATTGAATTGGTGGTGGTTTCCACTTGATCTACAACAAACAAACTGATAATATTAAAACATTATCTTGATTACTATTGGATATTTTCAAATTAATAGATTTAAACCTCTCTTTCTATTTTATTGAAATCTATGAACCCTTTATACAATATTCAAAATACACAATCACTTGTGTATTCTAGTAGAAAGGATCCTTGAAACCTCTCCTCATAGTCTACAAAATTTTTCTACAGCACTACTCAGAGATTGAAAGGTAGGAACTAATCTATCCCACCGTATTAACTCACAAATCCTTCATCTATTGTGTGGTGTCCCATCCTATGAAAAGAATTACATTTCATTTCTCAAATATTTTCATATAAATTTTTAATAATCTAGATTTTTTTATAACTTTGATTCCAATTTTAGTTAATTCAACCAATAACTCTCTTAATAACTCCCATGTAGTAGAAATTTCCCTAAACTTTGACTGAACAAGAACCTCATACACCCATTTTTTCAAATTTAAAAGTTTTAAGGTTCTTGTGACTTCAAATTTTTATTGAGTGATTTAGTATGGAAATCTTGGAAAATTAAATCATTTTTTATTTAACATTCTTTTTCAATGTGATCACTCTCAAAACATGACCAACCATTTAAATAGAAAACATTCACCACGTATGTTTATTTTATCTTTTCATACTTTTCTATTTTTATACTAGGCGTTCGCATGTAATAAATACACACTCAAAAAAATAATAAACCTCGAACATGAAAAAATAAATATATAATGATGTGATTGTGATTTTTTTACTATTGTTTAGTCCATCGATTGAAGAAGGTAATAATTGGTATCCTAGGGGAATTATATAAGTCTATACATGACATGAATTGCAGCTCCCTAAACTCTGGTTCATGCCACTTATTTGGTCTATGATAGCTATCAATTTTAACCACATCACCACAAACTCCTATGATCATTAAATTTTATAGACACACATAGGTGAGGGGAACCCATGATGAGAAATTAAATGCTTTAGAAAATAAATGTGGACAATCCAACCCTTATACAAAACAAAGATATAGGGACATTACGCAGATCGTCTAAATACACTAATTATTACATTTAATAAAACATAAATGCAATAATTTAATTTAATAAATAAAAAACCTAACACGCACGGGTCGTTCTCGGCTCATGGGTAGTCAACATGAAATAATACTGCATAAGAAAAATTAAATTTGCTAAAATTCAACTTGAGGGTATTTTTATTGTGTTAACTTACATTTAAACAATTTTAATAAATTCTTAATATGTCCCAGAGAATACAAAATAATTTTATTAAATACAAAAAAATAATAATTTAATTTCGGATTTTTTTTAATATTTTTGTCTATTTTGGACCTAAAGTAGATCCTTGAAAATTAATATTGGACTAGTGATGGGTTAAATGGGTTAGGTCAGTCAGACCCGGACCAATTTGGTCCAACCCAAGATGGGGTACCCATTAAAATGATATATATATATATATATATATATATATCAAAATATAAAATGATAACAAGATTCCAATTAACGTTTTTCCCTTTTTATATATATTTTAGACAATATTGCTTTGGATTCATTTAATAATATTGCAAGATAAGATTTATCCTTTTAATTGAAAAATATTACAAGGAAATATTGGAACTAGATTTGATTATAAGCTTTGTCCTTTTAGTTTAATAAGCTTCTATGAGAATATTTAAACTAGCTTCTCTGGGAGGATTTATCCTTTTAATTAAAGAAGCTTCCTTTATAATCTTTAAATTATCTTTTATTGAAATCCTTATCCTTTTAATTAAACAATCTTCTGTTAGAAGCTTTAAACTAGATTCCATGAAATCTTGATGATTTTAATTAAAGCTACCATGAGAATCTTTAAACTAGTATTCATGGAATGATTTATCCTTTTAATTAAATAATCTTCCATGAGAATATATAAACTGGATTCCATAGGAATATTTTTCTTTTTAATTAAAAAATATTCTATGAGAATCTTCAAACTCTATTCCAAGGGAAGATTTATCCATTTAATTAAACTAGATTCTAAGGAAAGATTGTATTACCAATAGACTATCCAAATAGGATTCGGGTATATCTGAATAACACACAACATTATTAAAATTTTCTCTGCCTAAAATCTACCACATCGATAGCCATTAAAATAAGAAAAAATAAAAACATTAATTTTTGTGGACATATTTTTCACAGAACTCTTCGATCTTCGATCATCCATATATTGGATATACAAACTCAAATCTATGTGATATTTGTTACATTGGGACCACATCAATACAATATTTTTGAATAATATATAATTTCATTAAATATTAAATAATTTTAACTTAAATAACTACACATTCTATCTGATACCAATTGGAAAAACCTAGGGCATAACAGAAGCGTGAAAGAGGCACAATTTAAAATTCTAGGAGTGGATTTTTTTTTAAAATGATGATTCAAATAAAAACATTCCCATATTTCATTATGTAACACATTTAATTCAATTTAATCATGAAAAATAAAATGAAATTAAATCTTAAAGGTTACCTCATTCGTTTGATGTTTCTGGTTTGATTCATTCACCATTGATGTGTCGATGCTCAAAGACACCAACCTAGATGCCTTATAGATCATACACACACGATCCACAATTCCTGAGACATCGATCAATGTTTCCATGGTGATATCTCAGGAAATATAATACCTTTACGATGTCCCTTTGATCACCTAATGAATGTGGACTCGATCGAGAAATCGGGATTGACATGACCATATTCATTCTTTAGAATCTCCATATAATAATGTGAGAGAAGTGGAGAGGATAACTTCTGTCAATAAATTTGTGAAAAGGGAGTATCTTTCTTTTCAAGAGGCTAAAATGATCTTATATATATAGGTAATACATTCCAAAATTACACTTTTATCCCAGGAAAGTAATAACTTTCATATTAGATATTTTCACACACGTATGACATAATAAAATTTTCATAAATTTCAAAAATATTTTATCACTTTATTTTAATACTATAAAATTTTATTTTATAAAATAATTACCATTAACTCGTCATGAAATATTCCCAAATAATTTAATGAACCTTGAACATCTAATGTTAGTTCATAAAATTATATTTTCCAGTATTCACATTTCTAATCAAACAACTTGTGGATACCTTGAAAAATAAATTCAATCCCCATTATTATAAACATTAATAATATAATTTAATTTGTTTTACATTTGATCGATCATACTCGGATGTTCACCGGCCCCCACACGTGGGGCCCATTTTTTCCTAAACACTTATTCATTAGAATATGTGGAACTAATGGATACACTTAGTGTGTTACCCTCTAGGTACTTATATCAATAGCGGTGAGTCTATACCATAGACCAAGAGTAGAGTCTAACAACCCATCATAGACCCTAATGTGATAAAGAAGTTGATAGCAATTATTTACACCTACAAACTCTTTCTTTGTAACGTAATCTAATTTTTTGATATCTCATAAATAAGTATACAAACTTATGTTTTCATCATTTTGATTCATTATATATTTTGTGACCTTACTGGACAGAAATTCCTACTTGTACCATGGGCATGTATTGATGAAGGTACTACCATCCTAGTCATCCGGGGCCCATGAGATATCTCTTCCTTAACGCAGAAGTGAAAAATTTTATCTTGATCATTCAACCAATGTCATACCACAGATGACACACCCAACACAGGCTACCTTTTCAGGATTTCATTATGATGTTTTTTTTCTTGCATAAAATTATGTGATCAAATGGTACACTTTAATAATGATCTCAAGTCATGTAACTAATACACATGTCTATTTACAGGAACATACAAAGACACTAAAAACATGTGTTGTACCTATATATGGTTCTTTCCTCATAATCTCATCTACTCAATATCACTATGTGCGAACTTCATGAGAATAAGTATCAATGCAGATGATACCCCAACAGCTGATAGTCATACATAATATGTTTCCTATCAGTATTATTTATCAAGACCATATGACATGTATATTTAAGATTTCTTCCATAATATATTTAGGTTCTCATTATATCCAGTAACTACTATAACCTTTTGATATGACGTGTACTCTAAGGAAATTTCCATATAAATAGTGGATGTGTAAGTATCAACATTATTATGGTAATATTAAACACATATATATATGTTAAATTGTATACATCTAATGGTAATCAAAGTACACAAATGATTTTGTTCCATGTAACCCACTCACATTGAAAATCTCCAGTATTAAACAGGGAACTAGATCAAAAATACATGTTCTAGAATTTATCTCATACTATATCAAGTTCTTAATCAGCATCTACTAGAGTTTTATCCACTACAGAGACATGTCTTGCATCATCTCTATGACCATATCCACAACTTTCCTAAGTCCTCTTCTTATGGGCATGTTATTGTTGTCTCAGGTTAGATCCCTAGTCCCATGACCATGTCTTCCTTGATCCACCATAGAATCATTTCATCATTAAACAGGATAAAAACTAATGATGATGTTCTTCCTCTTAAAATTATTGTCACTAGCTCTTAGTTTATGGGAAAAACATAGGATAATTCCCAACATCCTCATAGTTGAAGAATTGTGGACTTATTTATTTTATAATATGTATAGATGAGATGTTTCTTGTCCCTAGATATCTACCACCAATCCAGTGTGAATCCTTATCTTTTCTCTTCAATCTTCCAGAAGTATCACATGAAAGTTCAAGGAAAACTATGAGAAGTCTTGAAACTATATCCCCTTCTAATAAGTTCTTGTTTATCAAGGCTTTTTTAAGTAGCTCTATGGATTTTTTTGCATAGGTAATCACTATAGTTGAGATCTGCTGAATTTTTTTCAGATCATGGGAATAGTATGGAATCATTGTTCCCTAAATGATCTCTTCAAAAGAAAGTTCTTTTAAATTTTTCTAAATCAGACCTTCATATATTCTTGATTGTTTCACCAAACCCCACCACCTCTTGGAGGGTCCTTTTATCATGAACACCCCCAATTCCACCATTCAAACCATGAGTATCTGAATGATATCAAAAGAATACTCAATGATGAATATACATTCCTTCACATTCCATGGTCAAACAGCACCACGAAAGGCCAGATGATGAAAAAGTAGGAAGTTTCTAATGTAATCTACCCTGAAACTTATCATATGGGATCCCATTTGTAGTGGGCATACTTCTTGTAGAACTAGTTTAGGTGTTGGAATATACTATATAGAATTCTGGTCAACTAGTATTCCCACTAAACATCTGTAAGGAAGCATATTCTATAATAGAAGAAACATTAGGGGAAAAATAATTCCTAAACAATCTATGAGAACACACAATGTCCTCCCTTAGAGTCCACTCTCAACCCATGTTATAACCCTCCCAGCAATAACCCTTCTCTCTGACCCTGCATGTTAGTCATTTTCTTCATATATATACTAACACAAAAACATGTTCAGTTCAACTAATTATTCACAATACAGATATATTAGAATAGCATGTCAACGTAGATATATCACACAAAGGGAAATTAATCCGAATAGAGAGAATAAATCAAGATATTTAATTAAATAACTACTATGTAGGACAAAAAAAGGTATATATATTTCATGTGAACCTATTTTTATCTCCGTGATGCATGAACGCACTAAAAATCTCATAAATCACATATCAACATCATGTGCCTCACCCAAGGTTAATTTAATAAAATGTAATGGAAATGCATTATTTACCCCACTGTATTGTCATTTAAAGGTCTGATATACAATATTGGTTGAACACTATTATAGTTCCCCTCCTTGAGCCTCAAATATCCTATTTCCTATCTACCCTATATCAAATCAAAGTAAATAAAAGAAAGAGTTAGTGGATCCTAGTCCCCTAACGCTACTGACTAGTAGTGATGGTTTAAGTCTGACAGTGGGGAGATTAAACCCAATGTATTGAGTTATACCAAAAGAATAAATAAATGATAACAATAAAAATTAATTATATTAATCATTCATAATAATATATATAGAAATTATTTTATAAAAATAACAGTGTCTCTAATGTGAAAAGCCTACCTAGTGTAATATGAAGTAGGTAAATAAATGAACGTTAAGAAGACTCCTCATTTTTCATTCCCTATCCACCCCCTACTTCATACTCCACTACTCATCCATCCACTATGGAGAACTTTTTAACATTTTTTCCGGAATAAATATATAACTAGTGGCCAGACATGTCCTCTAGATGACCTAAGGCTCCCCTCCCTATACATCAAAATCTACCGACTAGTAGCAAGGGTGTAAGGTTGTAATACCCCCAATATCAGAGTGTAGAATACAAAGAAATAAACAAATACCATCCACAATAGAAAACAATTAGAGTACAGTAAAAAAAGAATAAATATTTGAAAATGATAAATATAATTCAACAATGAACCAAATAGATATTATATACATAAAAGACCTCCTACCAGGGTGGTTATAGATTTATACAAGGGTAAAAGACAATAAAAAAGGGCTATGTTGCATCATAAATCCTGAACTCGTCCTATATTTTGATACCAACTCACCTATCCTACGCGATCACACTATCCCAGTTCTTGGACAAACCGATGCATGAAACCAAGAAAATGTCTCCTCATGTACCCAAGTGTGGTGGAGGATTTAGTAGAGTGTGATTACATAACAATGTTGTGAAAAAATAATATGGTCCCTTGCTAACCATCATATGAAGTGATATGTGAAAGTGGAATTCTCAACTAAACTAAATAGAATCTCCAAATAAATAAAATATTGTCGATCTTAAGGCCCATGACCTCAATTGACCATACCTGCTTTGGTACCCTACTTGATATCTCTATCAAAGGATTGATCCTCTTACATCAGGATGAATCACTTGGTCAGTGGAAGATTCTCTTACTGGGAATGAATCGTAAAAAACATATTACAAACAAACATCCTTACCATCATGACAACATTAATCATTCCCTCATGCATCCAGCATCCCACACCTAGTAATACAATAACCTATCTATTGAGAATCTAGTGACTAGGCATCTTTTCCTAAGGAACCCATTATGATCATATACTACTCCCTCTAGAATGAAGTACTGATATACATATCCCTTGGGCATTCTGAAATCGATTACCATTTCTTCAAGCATCAACTACTCTTAGTTCTATCCCTCAAGAATTTTTTTACCGATCCTCAATCCCTCAGGTGGTTTGTATCATGCATCTTTCCTTTAGGTTGTATATATAGTACATTTCCACAACAAATGCAAGCACAAGTCCTGAAAAAATAAGAACACGAAGGCTAATTAGAATCCAGTCATTGTACCCAAACCTGATCACATCATCCCTAAGATATCATCCAAAAAAGGAAACACAAAAACGTGTTGGACATAAACTCACATTATCTCTATCCACATTCCCTTGGCTCCTAGATGTGTTGAGGAATCTGCAATTAAACCCATTACTATATCACATCACCCACTTAGGTTCAGTCTAACCAAGGGTTTCCCCTTAGTTCCCCTATGTCTCAACACTATTGAGGAACTCTCATCTAGTCCTCAATGTTATCCATGGTCTCAGGTGAACACCCAACACACAAGGACAAAAAATCCAAAGTAATTATCAATAGGTTATCATAGACTTTCCAACTACACAGAGTCCTATTTCATCAAATTAATTCAAGATATGGAACATAGAATATCTAAATCCTTAGGATAACTCTAGGTTGGTCCACTAAATCAAACCCATTTTCTGTCAGCCTGTGGTTTTTTCACCTTGACATGGTCAAATTAGATAAGATAGGGTTACTCAACTTGTCCCCACCTTGATGAGCCCGAATGGAATGTAGTCCAGTAGGGAGTCTTCTAATGTCTCAATCCTCAATTCATATGTTATGAATCTCGTAGTCTTTCCAAACTTCACTATAGGTCTTGCAGTCTATTGGAATCTTAGAAACATATATTTTTTCATCAGTGGATGCAGTTCTATGTTAGTGAACAAGGATCATTCATGATAGTTGGACCTCATTTATTTTAAAATGAAGTTTTATTTAACATAAACACACCATTTAAATTAAATTACCAATTTGAAAAAATGGTTCTCAAATGTTCCAACCTCACCTCCCAAGAGTTTTGGATTCCAATCATTATCTTAAGCTCTCAACATCATCCATCGATGTCTTATGTGTCAAAAAAGTGCTCAAGGGTTATTCATGGCCATAGTACTTACCGCTTCGATCTTGTATTTTGAATTAAATAAAAAAAAATTAATTAAGATAACAATGGTGGAACATTCAATTGTGTTCCTGAAAATTCATGTGCACCATAAAAAAAGTGAATTCTATAGAGAAAGTTCATAGAAACACCCTCCTAAAAATAAGTTTTTCTAATTTGATACTAAGGTCTAGAAACATTTATTGAGGCCCTCCAAACCTCACCTTTGATCATCCAGACTCTTCTTGATGCTCTGAGTCCCTAACTAATTACAATGAACCATATTTTATGTAATTATAGTAGATATAATTACTTAATTAATTAAATCCAATCTTGGTATAAATCTAGTTAACTATAGGGTAAATATTCATACCGGAAACCATCGGCAATAGGGAGATTTCTATTCTAGATGCAGTGTTAGTTTTAGGCTTCTCAAAATACCTAATTATAAATCCCCTTCAATAAGAATATAAAACAAATTTAGGGATAAACCCATTTGTTATATTTTGAACAATTTCATTCTTCAATGGATCGATGTTCGAATAAAAGATGAAATCCTCTTAGGATCCCTTATTTCTAGGATATAAGTAATATCTAACCAAAACTGGTGATTTCACAATCCTTTGGTGAAAAAATATTTTTGACCTAAAATGGGAAATTTTAAAAATTAGAATGATTGGGGAAGAATTGTGTGGATGGATGGAAGTGGGGGAACATAATTTTCAACTCCATCAAATCACAACCAATATCACATTGATCAGTGATTAATGTAGGGATAGGGGTTTCGGTCGGGATCCTTTGGGAACCATACTATTTTCCTGAAGAAAAAATGGGGAAAATCCAATGTTTAATAGTTTAAAATGATAGCCTCACATGATGCATTACATCAACCATATTTAGGACATTAATTCCTTGGAGTATTCATCTCTCTCTTTATGTCATAAATTTCCCCCGATTTCACCCCCCATGATACCATTCATTTCATGAATTGTATTCATGGAATGAATGGTTTGTTACCATTATTTTCAAAATCATGGAATTCTTGTTCTTCCAATGTTGTTCACCTAAACCTTTGATACCTCCATAGTAACATAATACACAACTAAAAACAACACATTTTGACATTATATCACTCTAAACCATGTTCTAATTCCATGTCTTCAAAACAACCAATCCAACAATGGAGAAAATTCAAATCCCTTTAAAACTTCAGTCTATCCAGACATGGGTTCTTACAATCTACCCACCATAAAAATTATTAACCATGATAATCCTTTCTGATAATTTACCAGACAACCCCAACCTACATGATCTCTTAACCACAATCAATTCATCGCATTCTACCCTAGAATGTCGAAGGATATTTAACTTCATAACTCAAAACCTGAAGTTCATTATTCCCCAAAAATCAATCCATTTCTTGTAACCAACACTGACCCCCAACACAACATTTCCTGATTCCCATCTATTTCAAAACACCATTGATTCATTATCCATGTAATCAATAGGTGCATGGTCCTCCACACTATAAAAATCATCCTTCCATGATCACTTCCAACCAATGTCATTCCCTTCCCTCATGATCATCTATCAGATGAAATTTTTATCTATCCCACTACCCACATGACATGATTTCTATATCAACATTCCAAAACATGAAAATAACACCTTCCAAAAATTGTTCCACCACTTTTACTTAATCATAGATTAAAATGAATGATTATTCACTACCAACGAATAGGGTCAAAATATAACGACCTCTCATTAAGGGGTTCCTAGAAAAACCTTTTAATACTCCTTTCATAGATGAATTGATTCTCCCAAAATACAGTACCTTCTTCCCAATATTTTCTAGCCATTTCATCCAAAACAACACCTTCGATGTGTTTCATCACATGGTTCACTACCTGAAACATGTCACAAAAAATTTCATAAAATTTTCCACCCCCTAAAACATTTCATGAAACATGGATTCACCCCTTGAAGTAAGAAATGAAATTGTTTCGCCCCTAAATAAATCCAAGAATCATGGAACACCCCATGAAATTTCTACCAACCACAATAGAACATTCTATGATTGATACCAATACACTAACTCCATCTAGTGTCTTATCCGCATTCCAAATCTACTATTTCTATAGAACTAGACTTATCAAACCTAAAGTCCACTAGCATTCACACACCACATCAATCATCCAATGGTCAATTCAAAAAAACCAATGACCCTTATCATATAAAGAACATCTTCCAATAGCCTATGGTGATCTCCCTACTATAAGGCCTTCCGAATAATTCTCCACATGCATAACCATGAGGATTCCATTTATCCAACCATCATATATTTATGTAGCTAGGAGTATATCAAAATCCCTCATAGTGTGATTATGAAATTTTTTAGTATATTGAGTATGATCATCTCTATAATGGGATTACACTATGATTTCATATTCATTTACTACCTTAAACCCATTCAAGTGACCCGGGACTCCGAACCTGCAAAAATTTTATAAAAAACCGGACCCCTTTCACATGACACAAATAGAATTGTTCATTTCCAATATGTTCATACCATCATAACCTTTCGTCTTGATTCAATCCCGACCACATGACCACCTTCCACATCTGGTGTCATCCTTGGGTCATAAGCTTCCACCCATGCTCTATTCTCCCATGACACCCCCTTCCAAACGTCATCATCAATTCCTTCCAAAAAATACCTCAAAACCATATGGCCAAGGATATATAAGATATTGACCCATGAAAATATCCTCAAATATATACACAAGCACTCATGGTTATTATCTAAGAACGAAACCAAGTAACATCCATGCCTTTTTCTGAAACTCAATGGAAACTATTGTTTATTAGGTTTGAAAGCCAAAACATATGCAATATTAGGGTAATATCCTCTAATAGGTCACCATCAGATAATAAAAACATCAATCCTATATAGTCCACGTCAAAACATATGGCATATAGATCTCTTACAAATCCCTACAAGTCAATTCTTGGAATAGCCACTTCGTCCAACCATGTAGTCCATAGGTCAACCTCATAGAAGGTCACAACTCATAGGGCATCAAGAATGTAATTGTCCCAACATCACATGACATAAACATGTCAAGAGGTCTATATCTAGGTCTCATAAACAAAAGGCATAAAAATAAAAAACCCATGTTCACTACTAGAGAACCTATACTCTCTAATAACCTACACAACAAACTACTACCTAGAGGACTAGGTTGTGATACCGAAAGGAATAGAGACCATTCTAAAGGGGGTCTAATGGTTTTTCACAACATACAAACTATCCCATAAAGGTTACTACACCTGATATGAATCTATACTACATCACTATCATCCTAATAAAGGAACCTTTCACCATATATTTACCAGACCTACCATCTAAGAAGTGTCTATATACAATATGACCCTTTTAATAAGAATGAAACCAAGTACTTTTATTTGTAATCATCCTATGAGAATTTGTTTAAACATTAATAAATTTTGACACTTTTAATAGTGAAATCACACTATAGTATGCCTATATTTAATGTGATTCCAATGTTCTTAATATGATGTATGAAACACCTCTTTCCTTTATGGGATAAGAATAAAAAAAAATGAACTCTTAGAAATGGGTCAAGAGGTAGGAATCTATCCTAAACCAAAAAATACAAACCATGTGTGTGTTTCCCAAGGAAAAAATACAATAAATATATAACAACAAAAATTAGAATAGTATCCCTATGCCCTCATAACCTGTATTTCCCACCAGAAAAGGTTTTCATGACAGACCAGACTAGTAGCTTTCAATGGCTCTGACACATTCTGAAATCTCCAGTTTACCAAATACCAAAATCATATGAAACAATATAATAATCCTTTAATTACACTTCATAATGTCTCTCCCCAGATAATTATATAACTAGTGGAAGTACCAATCTACCACATGACCTCAGGCGTGCCTCCCTGTATGCTAGATGTTTCTAGATAGTAGCGAGGGTGAAAGTTGTACAATGAGGAGAATAAACCCACTATATCAGAGTGTGTAATAAAATATAAATATATAAATACAATCCAAAATATAAAATCATAGAATTATGGATAAAATAAGAAAAATATGAAAACGATAAATGAAATGTAGTAAATTCCCAAATATCAATGTTGTATATATAAGACCTCCTGCTGGGATGGTTAAATATACATACTAGAGTAAAATAAAATGAAAAGGGATATATTGTATATATAATCCTAAACTCATCCAGTATTATAATACCAACCAAGATATCCTTGTTGACAACACTATCCTAGGTATCTACCCAACCTATTCCCACAACCATGTCAACATCTTCTCAGTTACCCAAGTGAAATGGAATCGCAAGAATGGTGTGAGTACATAACTCAGTAGGGAACCACCAATGCAATATATTAATAACCAATATATGTAGTGATATGTGCAAGTGTCATGCTCAACTAAAATAAAGTTAATCTCTAAATAAATAAAATGTTTTCAATCCATGAGTTTTCATCCTGGATCTACAATACCTACTTTTATTCCATTCTAGATATCTCTGTTAAAGTATGGATCCTCCTAAATCAAGATGAATCAATCATTTAGTGTCAAATTATCCTATTGAATATGAATCACACATAAAATATTATGAAAAAACATCCTTTCCCTCATTCCATCATGAATCCCACCCTCAAAAAATCCAGAATCTCGCCGCCATGAAAACAATCACATCACCCTTAGTTATCTAGTTACTATTCATCTGGCCCATTTGAACACATTATGATCATAAAATCCACCCCTAGGAACCATCTACATGTGTACCTATCCCTCAAGTGGTAAAAAATCATATACCTTTCCCTTGGGTTTCATGTATTCATGCATCTACCTCTTAGGATGTTTTTACCATTCCTCAATCCCTCTGATAGTCCATATCATGTATCCTGAAATTATGTGGTACATATAGTGCCTTCCTTCCCATTCTCATCATCTTTGTCCACGTCCCCCTAACTCCCAAGTTTGGTATGAGGTCACAATTACACTCATAATTATATCACATCAACTTATAATTGTCAGTATGAACATGGGGTACCCACTAGTTCCCCACAGTCTCAACACTATTGATGAACTCTTTTCCTGTCCCTGGTCTCATCCACGATCTCGAGTCAACACATGATGCACTGGGAAAACATGTCTCATGACTTTTTCAATCGGGTAGAATAACCTTTATTACTACACAGTTTCTAGCCACATGGACATTAGTCTAGAGATGTTCCATAGCCCAACTCAATCATCAATGTCACTCTGGGTCAGTCTACTCACTCAGAAACTATTTTAGTCCAATTATGGTCTATCCACCCAGGACTAGTGAAATCTGAAAGGAGGGGGTCTCTAATCATGTCATAACCTTTATGAGTATGAATGGACCATAGTACAGTAAGGATTCTTTAAATATATCATTCCTTAATTCTTTGGATTAAGATCTCATATTCTTGCCTCAACTCACTAATGCTCTAGAGTCCTGTCAGTACCTCACAGTCCCAGTATTTTCCATCAGTGGTTGTGGCAACAAGTCAGTGTGCAAGGGTTGTTCATGATAATTGGTTCCCATTTATTTTAAAAAAATATTTAATTTAATTTAAAAAATCAATTCAAATTAAATAACCCATTTCATAAAAATGGGTCTCAAAATTCCAAGCCTAACCTCACAATAGGTTTAGAGCCAATCCATAATCTGAAGGTCTCGTCATCGTCCATCGATGGCTGATGTGTCAAGAAATATCTCAGGGGTTTTTCATGACCCTGGTCAAATAATGATTCGATCAATCATTTTGAAATAAATAAAAACATTTATTTAATTAAGAAAACATGGGTGACATCTTCAATGGCATTCTATAGAATTCACGTTCATCATAGAACAAAAGTAAATTCCATAGTTCGGGTATGTGAAACCACCTACCTCAAACATAGCTCTTTTAATTTAATGATAAGTTATGGAAGTGTCCACCAAGGCCCACAAAACCACACCTTTGATCATCCAGACTCTTATTATTTCTCTAAGTCCCTAACTAATGCGAAGAAACCATAATTAATTAATTATAGCATAAATAATTAATTAATAAATTAAATTCGATCTTGGCATAAAGATGACTAAAACACAAAGTCAATCTACCACATCAAAACCACAAGAAATATAATGTTTTAAACTCTAGATGAACCACTGAATTTAGGATACAGAAAATCAATAATTATAAAGTTTATTCCACAGGCATAGAAAATTAGTTTAGGAAAAACCCCCTTTAGAAAAATGAAATGAAGTATTACCTTAATATATCAATGTGAGAATGTAGGTGTTCATCATCTTGGGATCAATTCATTATAGGATTCAAAAAATATCAAACAACAACCAGTGATTTCACCATCCTCAGGTGTAATTGGCCTTTGGACATAAAACAGAATCTTCCAAAAATAGGAATGATGGGGGAAGAACAACACTAACGGAGGGAATATGGAGACCTTACCCACGGACACCATAAATTGACACCCAAGATTTCCATGATCATACAAATGATGGATAGAAAGAGGTTTTGATTGAGATTCCTTACACACCCACTTATTTCACTAAGGAAAAAATAGGGAGAATCACTTGATTAGCATTTTTAAAAGATATATTGGCATAATGAAAGGTGTGAATGAGGTTCACATTTTCAATTCATTAGGATATTCGTCTCACCTTTCACACCCTAAATTTCACCAAGCTACATCCCATGAAACCAATTTAGGTCACAAATGGGGTTCACAGTAGGAATGGCTTGCTACCATCATTTTTAGTATCCCAACACTCCAGTTCTTCCTTTGGTGTTCACCCGAGCCCGCATGATCTCCATAAAAAATTAAAACACATTAAAAAAAATCATGTTTGTATTTCTAAACACTCAAAACATCATTCTAATTCCCTTATTTAAAAAAAACATCCACCAATGTAGAAAATTTACATTCCAACTAAAACATAAATCAGATTGAACATGGGTTCTTACCCCATTACCCTTTACTGGAGCCCTAATGAAATTTACATGGGAACTGAAATTCCAATATAGGTTGTGAGTAATAGACTCATTTGGACACTAACCATGATTCAAATCTATTGTGTTGAATTATAACAATTAAATACAATTATAATAGTAAAATTTATAACTACATAAAAATGTAATCCAAAATAGAGGGATAATGCGCTAACCAAGCTTAAACAGACCCCCACTTGTACCTACTTCGACCCCTTGCTGAAAAATATCTAAAAGGTCATGGATATGTAAAAAAATTAAGAATCATTCACAATATATTCAATATCTATATAGTCCCTAGGCCTCTAGGTCATACAACATTTGGCCATTATACCCTGTCGCTATCCATCATTCCAGGTTTCATAGATCATCATTCCCCACTATCATCTCATGGGTATGATCACTCATGACAATCCTGAACCCTAGTCAGTCCACAAAATGCCATTATTCCCCATATTCACCACATGGGTATAATCGCATCTGATCCTCATTCTCCCAGGTCATCACACACTAGGCCATCACGCCTGATCGTCTATCTTGGTCTCATCGTCAAATCACAAGCATCATCTGAACACACTCCCCCAATAATGCTACGAGGCCACGATGGGTCCACATGTTACATTGGTAGAATGAATATAATACATAAAACCATATACCAACAAACAATATCATAAGGAAATATTGATAACATATCAAGGAATCAAAATTCTATTGTGGAATTGTATCAACGTGAAGAATAAGAAGTAATACATAAAGGCATGTGATAAAAATCTAACATTGTAACAAGATACTCTAGTACCACTCCTGGAATCAAATATCATAGTAGGTCTCATAGACTACAAACACACCCTCATGTAAACACAATACATCATATTTATCATTTATTTCAACAGAACAATTATATCATGGAAGTAAGTGTATATAATATACCAAAAGGGTAAGGAAAATTATACCCCTAAGTTTTCTATGTTAAATACATGAATAAACCACTATTTATGGTTCAAAATATGGATTGGAAACCTCAACATTCATGAACACCTCCTCATGAGCCTTATTATCATAGTTTCTGACATGTCAACAGTCAAGGTTCACCGAGGGTTTGTAGAACCAAAACAAGCTATTTTATTTTAAAAAAATTATCGCATAATATGATACTTTCTCTCCCATGGATCATTAAAAAAATTATAGAATAGGTTGATAAAATTTAATAGAAATATTATCCTCAAGAATAATTATAAAACTACATTAGATACTTTGTAACTATGAATTAACTTGAGAAAACATGTGGTATTGCTTAAATTTTTCTTTAATAAAACTATAACATTATTATTGACAATTGAATAATTATCCTCTGATAATTTGATATCTTTTATACTCTATTAAATTTACATACAAATTATCCATCATAATTCAATACTTATATTTTCATATTTTTTCATAAAATTTCCTTCATAATTGAATAATTATCATTTGAAATTTTTTCATAAATTATCCTTTGATAATTTCTGATAAATTATCCGTTGATAATAAATTTTCCATTCATAATTATCTTACGTTGAATTTTTCAAAAATTAACCTTTAATGATTCAATATAATTATCTTTTGGTAATCCATATAATTATCATCTATAATTGTGCACAGTCTTCTTTTGGTACTTTTTTAATAATTATCTTCTCGTAATCAAAAATAATTATTGTATGATAATTTTAAATAATTATACCTTAAACATTATATTTGATTATCATTTTATAATTATCCATAGATAATTCTCATAAATTATTGTTCTATAATTCTTTTAATTTTTTATTGATAATTTAAAAAATTATTATGGGATAATTTTTTATAGATTATCCTTTGATAATCTGGTCTAATTATCTTATGATGACCCATTATTTTTATCTTGTGAAAATTTTGGTATGATATGTACTTTGATAAATTTTAAATTATCATTGAAAAAAGGTTTTATCATATATTTGATTTTTATATTTTCAATAATTCTAATGAGTAAAAAATGGTATTAAATAAATAATTATGAAATAAAAATAATAATATTAATCCTTACAAGTTGTGCACAAGGGAACGAATAAGAACATGTTGCATGGATTGTGATAAAGGTAAAACTATAGAGCCTTCAGCAAATATTTTAAGAGAACTTTCATGGTTGCTCAAGCTCAATCATATAATCATAAAACCACAATCAAATGCTTCAGATATTTAGAACCCCAAATCCTGAATTCAAAAACCTAAATCAAAAAACTATTTTAATCCATGAATTACCTTCAAAATTTTTGGTGGAGTATTTAATTTACCCCCATTAAGACATTCATGAAATTCAATCGTCAAACCCAACTAATGTTAAGGTTTTGGGATGGATGTGCATGAGAAATATTTGTTTTGTCTGTTAAATAATAAGTTAAAATTAAAAATAAAATTTCATATTAAAATTAATAATAATATAATTATAAAAATAATAAAAAACTTAACCTTATGTTTGATCTAGCTAGACTTATTACGTGTGCAAGGTATATGACATGCCCAAGGTAAAATTCGTAGTCCATACCTAAATGGGGTCTAAGATTTTTCATACAATTCCCTTTTAGGTATTATACATCAATTTTTTGTAAAAAAATATAATAAAAATATTAAGTAAGTTACCCTTATGTGTGATGTTACCAAACACCTAACACCCACAAATGTTTTGTCATTACTAGGGTAAACCCAATATCCTAAACCTAATGGATCTCTCGGATTTATCATATAATACACCATTTGGTAGATATTTGGTAATTTTTGAGAAATGGAATCCACGTGATATAATATATTTAATATTTTTATTCTATCAAATTCATGACTCTATGGGCCCCATAATCTCATTCTAACTTGGTGCCTAATTTATAAATATTCTATAGAATATTCCAATATTTTAATAAGTATTTTACTCTTACATAAACCCTATAAAATATTCATTAAATTATTTTTATTAAGAAATTAAATTTTCACATAAAAATACTCATAAATTATTCTCAAAGATGTTTTTTATTATCCTTAAAAATTGAGGATATTAAAATTATCCCCTATTTATAATTTTAGTCATGAATAAGTATTTCTAGTTGTCTTGATCAAACAACTCAGGCCACTGACCTTGAATATCAAACTTCTACTACCCCATCTTCTACTAGAGTTTCCCATGCTACAACCAAATCTAAAAAAGTGGAACTGTATTCAAACATATAAATTTATTAATCTAGTATATTATGTGTATTGTAATCCCTCCAATTTATTAATTTAGTCTCAACTCATTGTACTCATTGTCAATAACTTTTGCAGAACCAGGCATGTACCCCCGAAACGGAGAAACATAGAACAAATAATGCATGCATTGATAATGAAGAGGGAGTTCCATATGGTATGATAAATTCCCCACACAGTTTATAATCTCAAAGGTTCCCATAAAAAATAGTGTTATCTTTCACTTCATGCATAAATGATAGTTCCCAAACTGATGATTCACTCATAAAAAAATAGTATTTCCTATAATAGACTCCAAGGGTCTCCTCCTACAATAATCATATGATCTTATTTTACTTTTAATGGAGATAAATAACTTTTTTATTAACTACACACTCTCATAGGTATATTGAACAAAAATGGACCTCACAACCACTACCTCACCCACCTCATTCCATTAAGATAGTGAACAAAATGACCTCCCATAAATAGTCTTTTAAGGTGTAAAGGATGGGTGATCATCCCATGCTCTATTAAATTCTCTGATTAAATCTCTATTAATATTATCTATTTTTTATACAGTTCACTTATATTATCCATATTTCAATATATGGTATGTTGTGCTCTATCTCAACTAAGTCCATGTGGTCTTTTACACACATTACAAAAACATCCGTTTAAAATGTGTGTATTTATCCAAAAACAATCATCATGGGTACTCCTTATTACCATAATATCTCACAAACATAAATATTTTTAGTTTATATTACTGTGAAAGTCTCTCTAATTGGTAAAAAGTGGGAAAATGTATCATCAAATCAACAGTCACCTAGAATACATCGCATCTCCTCAATTCCTGGGGTAACCCCATCATAAAGTCCACCATAACATCCTACAACATATAGATATGGATGTCCCTCATAAATCTATCATTAATGGAAGCACTAACTACCAATATCTTGTATACTAGGATTTCATGTCACCATTCAATGACATATCATAGAAAATTATATTATGGAAACATAACTGTACCAGTGTGTCAAATCTAGACACAACTAATAGATATAATGAAATTTCTATAATTAAATGAAGAAAGAGATATAAAAGACATTTTCAATATAATACCTTTTATATTAACTATTTCCTCATCACCATATATTGGATCTTGATTGAATATTTAGACATTTCTTGAATTCTCTCCATGAACATATCTGTGACTCCCATGAGTACCCAAAATATGGGCCTTTTGCTGTAGATCCCAACCAAATCCCTTCTCTCCTGACCGTGTATTCCTCAATCCTCTTTGAAATCATATGCTCATAGATCTGGAGAAAAACATTTGATGACACATATATATACTTATTTTCTTTACTAGATTTTATCTGATTGGATGAACTTCTAATAATTCCCAACCTCCTCATAGTTAAAGCACTACAAATTTCTTTCTTTCACAAGAGGTTTTGATGAGCCCTTTTTCTTCCCAAGCGTTCCACCACCACCACAGCATGAATCCTTGCCCTTTCTCTTCATTATTCTATATTTATCACATTAAATTACATTATAATATGGGAGAAGTCCCACAAATCAATAACATTCCAATCTATTTATGTCTATCAGGGCCATTCTATGTACCTTCACGAGTCATGTCGCATAGGTAATCACTACTATTAAGATCTACTAATGTTTTATGAGTTAGTGAGAACAGTATAGATTCAATTTAAAATATAGTAACTAATTTGGGAAATTATATTTAAATTTTTTCAATTTCATTCCTTTATATCTTCTAATAATTTTCACCACACCACCCAACCATTTAGTGGGTCCTTGTAGAATAAATAATAGCAGTTCCAATTTCCAAACCATAGGTGTCTCAATGAGTTGAAAACATCCTTTATGGATCATATCCATCCCTTGAAATCACATTTTCCACTAGTTCCTAGAAAGGATAGAGGATTCATAAGGTTGAAATCTCTAGTGCAGTCGATCATTAACCTTAGTAGATGAACCCCTAGATAGAGTGGCCAAACATCCTATAACAAGGGAGTGTATGGGATCATACTCAGAAGTAGTCAGATTAGCTAGTGGTCCCTCCAAACATCTATAAGGTGAAATATTCTATAATAGATGGTACATCAGGAATATAACAAGTCCTAACTAGTCTATGGGATCACACAAAGGCTTCCCTAGAAGTCTACCCTCAATCCAAGTTATAACCCTCCTAGAGTTGGCCCTTATCTACCTCTCTACATGTTATTCATAATCATAATATATATATTTATTTATTTATTTATTTATTTAATAACATAAAAACATGATCAATTAAACTAATTAATTTCAATAAAGATACATCACAATATCATGTCAACATAGTTTTATTTTTTAGAGTTGGTTCCCTGGAACCAAATTCTGGGTACATTATGAAAACATATATTCATTGTTTTTAATATTATCAAACTCTTTATCACGTCATTATTGTTATTTTTCATGAAATGGCATGTGATAATTCCCTAAGAGTAGTTATAGAAGTAAAAGGTTATAGTAGTTCCCCACTATGATGATAAGTCAAACATTCCATGATTGTGTTCATATATATATGTGTGTGTTTTATATTTGAATGAAACCATTTTATAGAAAAAAATAATATAGTCTATAAATGGTGGAGACTCCTAGGACTTTTAGTCTCCATATCATGTTGTAATACCTTGGTAATATCTAGTGTAGGATATTATGTAAACGAGCCTGACTATTAAGAAATCCACATTTATATTTTTCATTGGATATTCATACCTACAGATGTGTGTATTTATCCTTAGGCATTAATATTATTATTAATCAGTATTATAAGTAGCATAATTTTATGTATTGGTGAAAATACTAACAACATATGTTTATGGTAAGGTAGGATATGTTGGGTACTTCATGAATAATATTTCATTAGGGAATAATGCAAAAAATGATGTCCCTTTTGTTATTTAATATAAGTTGATATCTCTATCCCTTTAATGGAAATGATATAGAATAAATAAATCCATGTCCATAGTAATCTATAGGTAAGTTTTATTTTTGTAAATTCAAATAAAGATACATCAATCATATAGGTTGATGGCACCATCATGCAACCATCTTGATTAGAGATACTGTGATAAAGGGTTTATCTTATAAAGTAAGCATCTGTATGTGGTATTATGTCACTATGACATTAACATATTTAACTATGGGTAACTTTGAGTAAAGATATATGGTAAACATTTAATTTAGGAAGTTTCTCCTAATACCATTGAGAAATAATCTTAGAAGGTTGCACACTAAGTTTATACAATTTCTCAGTTAAATAATATATAATTTTTTTTATTATTTAAAAAATTAAATAAATATTTTTCTTCCATGTGGTTTAATAATTATTCATGTTTATTTGATAGTAAATATTCCATCACCATTGATTCGAGAGAATGTAATATGAGTAGAATATTATAGAAATATTAATTTATAATTTAGTGGATATAATATTTATTTATTTACTAGTGAATAATATAGTGATATTTATTTATTAAAAAAATATTCATTATTAAATCCTTGATAAATATTTTGGAGGAATGGCGGTCCAAGTTTAATGGTCTGGTGATAAATAAAATATATTTAATAATATTTGAATAAATAAAATATTATTTTAATTTGTGAGATTTGAACATGTCGAGAAATATTATTATTATTATTATTATTATAAACATGGGGTTCCGTGTAGATTAAATAAATAGTAAAGGGAACTTGTGAAATTGTTTATTTTTATCCCTAGTGGTATATAAACCCAGTTATATTATTTTTCAAAATATCTAAATCATTTATTTGGTTGTTCATAATAAAATAATAGAATCCTCTTGAGTCCCTGTAGATCTCCCTTATCCAATAATTCTCCCAAGAATGGAGATAGATCTCCCTCCACTGATCGCATCGTGATTCAATGTTTCATTATCCCCCTTACACCACTATTCTATACTAGTTATATACTTTAATTTTGAAATATAATATCAAATTTTACTTCATTTTTTTTATATTATTTAATTTTTATCACTCTTAAAATGAGATATTATACATGTTTTGATATTTTCATTGTAGGAGGAGGTGATTTGGAGGCCTCAGAGATCATCTAGAAAGAAAAGGGCCAAACTTCATGGAAGCCCAAGGACACTTGTCCAAATTTGTTCACATTTAGTTAAAATATTTAATTAAAATGTTCTAAACTTTTTTGTACCTATCCAAAACTTCTGAGTCTACAATTAATCTAATGAAATTGAATCCCAAATTCTCCATCTGTTAGCCCATCAGAATCATTATTTTGGGGGATAAAATCTGCCTGAATTCAAAAAAATGGTTTGGTATGATGGATATCTCTCCAATTATAGATGTTCAAGGGATTAAAAAATTAATATAGAGATATTCAAGATTCCTTTAATAAACTCTTACCTTTTTTCTAAGTCAATATAATTCCAACTACCAACCCAAAATTGATACACAAGTGTTATCTTGAAAATAGGATTCCCAAAACCACTTCCCATTTTAGCTAAAAAAGGGACCCATGGGTAACTCATTAGAAAGATTGAACCAGGAGCCAATATCTACAAATTTGTAGTTCAATATGAGTCACCTCTTCATCTAGTAAGTTTTTGAGGCCCTTATATGCATATGGGGATCAAGGATGAAGAAGGAGTTCCACTTGACTTCCCTCCTCTCGAAGTTCGGCTAAATGGTGGACATTCATTATGAGGGAGCCACATATCTTGTAATGGGAGTTCCAAAAAAAGTACTACTACTACTGGTTTGATTTATTTTGGTTCTGAAAACATTTAACTTAGATTTATGTTACTTTCATTCATTTTTGAATGCTTTATTTCAATGAATTAAGTGGAATTCTATTTACTTTTAATCGATCAGTGTGAAGTCTGAAGATCATGACTTGTGTTATTCTGATTGGACAACACGAGAATAATTTACTTCCTAAATTATTTGAGATTAAAATTTTCTTTGAAAGTTATTATATCATGCATCAAATTTGGACTTTTTCTATACGATTTTTATGTCAAGGTTTGTCTCAAAGTGCATTGATAAAAAATCGTGAAAAGTAATCAGGATTCTAATTAATTTCAACAAAAGACTTACATCAAACCCTAATTAATCTCAAATAATGATGAAATTGAAATTTTTGTAGTGAAATCACAAAAAAACCTTTGCCTCATATTTTTAAAAATATATTTGGTAATTCAACTATTAAACTCTTTAAATTAAGTTATTGTCTTTAAACCTTTTTCCAAACAACCCCATATTTTAATAATTATTTTATAGAATAAACACTCTAAATCTATCAACACTCCTTGAGAGATGACCTAGGGTATTACATAGACTATAGAATCATCTATAATAATAATAAATTTGACGTTTCATGACAATGCAGTCAACTTTTGGCATCGTTGTCGGGGATAACTTATTTTCATGTGTTCTTTTTATAAAAGTATTATGTATTTTGAAAGTATTTTTTATTTTATTTTTGTTGTTAATTTTTTTAAATTTGAGTTCTATAATCATATTTTTGTAGCCCTTGTGCATGAAGTGATCTCCATCAGTTGAACTATGTCCATTTGAATACAAAATGGAGAAGATCATACTTAATCGATGCCAAGATGCTCCAAAAATATATTGAAGGTGGAGAAACAAAACATCGACGCACTTCTTGATCCTTCTTATTCTTATTCTAGATCCAACATCAAAATTGAAATAATCATTCATAAAATGGAATAAAAGAATTGGACATTAAAATAACTAGCCTCACTTGATATTCATATCCAACCCACTTATATTCAATTACAAGGTGGGTCAGCCAATTGTGGACTTAAATCTGGTTTAATTCATTTATAACCAAGATTCCATGGACATGTGGGAGAAGATACACATAATAACCTAAAAAAATTTCATTTTGTGTATTCTACATTAAAACCTTCTAATGTGGATGGACAACAAGTAAACAACTTTTTCTTGAAAAATATTTCCCAGTATCTCATACTATAACAATAAGAAAAGAAATATGTGGTATAAGACAATCTCAAGGTGGAACGCTTCATGAATATTACGAATGATTTAAAAGGATTTTTTAAACTTTCCCACAACACCAAATAAGTGGTAATATTTTAATACAATATTTTATGAAGTTTTAATTTCTATTGATCAAAATATGATAGATGTTGCTACAGGTGGTGTTCTAGTTGATAAGACCCAAATTACTGAAAGAACCCTAAGTGGGAGCATGGTTCAAAATTCACAAAAAGTTGGTTCAAGGTCCAGTGTACCCATTAGAGGTATCCATGAAGTTCAGAGTACCGAATTTTAGAAGAAGGTGGACACGAGGTTTGAAGAGGTAAGTACCCTTCTTTGACATCTTTCTCTTTCCTAAGGGAAATCCCAATCTCCTCCTCCCATCCATTTTAGTATATGTTATTCTGACACCCACTATTCTGACCAATGTTCCTAACTAAGAGAAATTTTTGAGAGTTGTGAGGTGATATTTCCAGGCTTCCCATATAACCAACCCTTTCTGTGAGAACCTTACTATCCATCCAACCCTTGGTGTAATGACAACCAATCCTATAATAAAGGGGTATTAAAACCAACCTCAACAACAATGGAACCAACAGGGGCAGAGTAGTCACCCACCACCACTATGAAATCCTCAACCACCCCAAAGGATATTCAAACAACCCCCTCCAAAATCTGATCCTAGCCTTGATTACATGATAAAACAAATGGCTGCCAATAATCTTTAGTTTCTAAAGACCACAAAATTGGCCATTCAGGACCTAAGAACTCAAGTTGTACAATTGGAAGATACCATCGGTGATATTAATATGAATGGTTCTAGAAAACAACTATCCCAGCTTTTTTATAATCCAAAATACAAAGGTAATTTATATTCAATCACACTTCGTATTCGTAAAAAATATTCTTCATCCAATTATTCTAATAAAAAAATATGTTCCCCTCTTGAAAACTCTCTTTCCCAACCCTAAAATTCTTCAATTAAATAAAAAAAGATAGAAAGTTTAATCAAATTATCATTGAGGATTCCCATGAACAATTAATTCATCTTATTTTCCCTCAAAGACTCCCTAAATCTAATAAAAATGTTGATAATGAGATTGATAATGATATGAAGTATATATTTAAAAAGGATCAAGGTAAAATTATGTTATTGGATGTAGTTAAATATATTCCTCATTATTCCAAATTTCATAAAGAACATTGAACCCATAAGAGAAGAATAAATGGGAATAAGGGAGTAAAACTAGGAAGGAATGTCTTGGACTTGATTTAACCAACAATTCCAACCAAATTCAATGATTTGGGAACCTTCAGGATACCTAGCACCATTGGGGAGACATACTTTTATGATGCTATGCAAGAATTAGGTACATCAATTAATGTAACGCCTTACTCTATGTACACTTGTCTATATGTTGGAGAGCTTCAACCAATAGGAATTATAGTGAAACTTTCCAACTAAAGCACAACACACCCATCAGAAGTGGTCGAGGACATCCTCGTAAAAGTGAAGAATTTCATCTTCCCCACAGACTTCTACATTCTTGATATGGAAGATACCGGAACCCCAGGGCATTCCCCTCTCATACTTGGGAGGTCATTCCTCAAGACAACAAACAGAATCATAAATGTCATAATAGTATGATATCCATGGAGTTCTTGAAGAAAATGGGGGTTTTAACATCCATGGTGCTATGAAACAACCAGTTGAAGAGAACTCAACTCTTCTTGTATATTCGATTGAAGTTCTCTCTAATGACACAAACACATCAAATTCTCTCTTTAACCCAAGATCAAATCCATTTTCCTCTTATTCACTATTGGATGATTTGAGTTTTGATTAATGGTTTGAGTGTTGTTTGGGTTCAAAAATGTGTACATATTGTGATTTAATTGATGAGTGTGTTCATTCTGAGGTACTCATGACCGTCAATGATTCTGAAAATATCATTTCCATAGATTCACTTTTCTTAGAGAATAAACATGAGAAGATAGATAGTTTCATTAACCTCACTCCCCCTAAAACCCCTCTGTTAATCCAAAAACCATTGGTGTTTGAACTAAATACACAAACATATAATTTGAAATATTCCTATCTTAAGGTAATTGACCAATTACCCATAATTACTTCCAATAACCTCCATCTATATCAGGAATGAAAGATCATAGACCTTTTTAAAGAGTGAAAAAAGTTGATGAGATGGACATTATATAATATTTATTAGATTATCCCATCTATTTGTATACACCGTATAGTTGTAGATGATGAGGCTAATCCTATAATGAAATCTCAACGTCGGTTAAATCCTACTCTCCTTGAAGTGGTAAAATTGGAAGTTAGAAAATTACATTATGATACGATCATTTATCCTATATCTGATAGTAAATAGGTTATCCCAGGGAAAATTTTTCCTCAAAAACTAGAATAATGTGTATGTCAAATGAAAGGAAATAATTGGTTCCAATACAAGTGAAAAATAGTTGGTCATTCTGTATTGACTATCATCAAATAAATCAATCCACACGAAATGACCACATTATAATACCTTTAATTGACCAAATGTTGGAAGGATTGGATGCTAAGTCCCATTATTGTTTCCTTGATGGCTATTCATGTTATTTCTAACTCCATATAGCCCCTACGGATCATGAAAAAGAAAACATTTACATGTCCATTCGGCAAATTTTCATATAGAATGATTCCTTTTGTTCTATGTAATTCTCCGAGTAATTTTCATCGATGTATGTTGAGAATTTTTTCTGATTACCTTGAGAATTTTATGAAAGTTGTTAAGAATGATTTCAAAACTTATGGAACTTCCTTTGATGACTTTTTGGCACACCTAGGTTCTTTCATCCATCATTATATTGAAAAATATCTCATATAAAATTACAAGAAATGCTATTTAATGGTTGATTGGGGGATATCTCATGGGAATTTTATTTAAAAAGAAGTCATTAAAATGAATAAATCAAAAATATAATTAATTGCAACTCATCCATATCCAAAATACGTTTGTGAGGATCACTAGTTCTTGGATCATACTTACTTTTACTACCAATTCATTAAATACTTTAATTAGATCACACATCCCATATCTCGATTGTTGTAAAAATATTATTAGATTTTTCTAATTAAAATTGTTTTGATGACTTCAATTCACTAAAAATGAGTCTCACATCACTACCCATCATCCAACCACCAAGGTGGGATCTCCTCTTCACACATATGTGTAATTCATCTAACTTTTCATTGGGGATGTTTTATCACAAAGGGTTTAGAAATCTTATCATGTCATTATGTATTCCTTAAGAACCCTTGACCTTGCCTAGAAAAACTACACCAACATTGAAAAATAGCTCCTTTCTATTGTGTTTTCCTTATATAAATTACATTCATATCTTATTGATCCAAAAACAGTTTTGTTTTCTGATCAGGTTTCCCTTTTTTTCTCTTAACAAACATGAATCTAAACTTCACCTCATTTGGTCGATTATCCTCCTCCATGAGTTTGACATTGAGATTCATGATAAGAGAGTAGTGGAAAATGTTGTTTCTGACCACATTAGTAGGATTACCCCCCCCCCCCCCTTTGGGACACCATGTTGACTCATCCCTCTCCATTGAAGAATTATTTCCTCATGAGATCCTTTGTGATGTTGTCAAACATACCCCTTCGTATGCAGACATTATGAACTTTTTGGCATCATATAGGTTCCCCATAGATTTTAGCACTTCACAATCCCAAATAATTAAGAATGAGTTACAATGTTACATTTGGGATATTCCATACATGTGGAGAATTTGTAGTGATCAGGTTGTTCAAAGGTGTGTCCCTAACCATGAGTTTCATTATATCCTTAGATTCGTCCACACTTTGGACTATGGGGGACACTTTGGATCTCAACGTGCAGTTACCAAGGTTCTTGAATATGGAATTTATTGTAAATTTTATTTAGGGATTCTCTTCAATTGTGTACATCATTCAAATGATGTCAACTCACAGTGAATATCTCAAAGATGAATGAAATGCCCCAACAACCCATGTTATTTCTTGAGATCTTTGATGCATGGGGAATTGACTTCATGGGAACTTTTCTAACTAAATTTTTTAATTATATATTATTTTTTATTGACTATGTATCAAAATGTGTGGAAGAAAAAGACACATGGACTAATGACTCTTGAGTGGTTGTTGATTTTGTGAGGTCCAAAATTTTTAGAATGTTTGGCTTTCCTACATTCATCATTAGTCATCAGGGTTCACATTTTTGCAATCGTGACATGAAAAACATTCTCTATAAGTATGGTTCTTTTCATAAATTATCCATTGCAGATCACCGCCAAACTAACTAACAAGAAGAAATCTCAAAACGGTAAGTTAAGTGAATCTTGGAAAAATGGTACAATCCAATAGGAAATCTTGTAGATTACACATGGATGATATGATTTGGGCATACTGTACTGATTTTAAAACACCGATCAGAATTTCAACATAAGGGATTGTGTTTGCGAAGGCATGTCACCTCCCAGTGAAGGTTGAACACTATGTATATTAGACTGTTGAAAAATGTAATATGAATCTCTCAGATGACAGTGAGCAAAGAAGGTTTCAAATTTAGGAGTGGGAGGAAATGCGTAGAGATTCATATGAGAACTCTATGATTTATAAGGAGTGAATGATGGCTGACCACGACCGTCTCATCCTTCATCGTTTCTTCCACATTGGGAAGAAGGTCATAATATACCATGCAAGGCTAAAGTTGCATCCATGTAAGCTTTGTTCCGATTGGTTGGGACCATACACTACTAATAATGTCTTTAAATTGGTGTTGTTAGGTTCCAAGTTAAGAAACCAAGAAAAGCTTCACTTTCAATGGGTAGTGGATAAAGAACTTCCATGATGACATTCTGAAGTTATTTATAGAGGAACTCCATGTTCAATAAGTATTCTATGAATGACATCGACTAGGTTTTATCCCTCCTTATGAAATTATATTTTATTATAGTGAGCACACTATACTCTTTAGGTGTGGGGGATGGGTATATTCCTGGGTTAGTTAGGAATTTTCATTGCCATTCTTTTTTTCACTTTTTCACTTAATGAATAGTATTTTCACTCCCTCCCCCAATTTCCCCTAACTTTTGTGCCAAAAATATTAATATTTTATGCCCACATTAACATGGAAAATAATTCCCTATTAATCATTGAAGTTATATAAAATTAATGAGGAATTTCTGTATTTCATATTGTTTAAAAATTAAAAAAAATAATGAAATGTGAATTTCATCAAGAATTCAATATTGTGGTGTGACATTCTTTTGAAATTTAGTTCTTTTTCAATGATATAAATGGTTATATAATTTTTATATCTTTGAGAAGAATGGTACCCTTGGTGTGAGTAGTTTAAGGTAAAATCATATCACCTAATGTTTCTACACACATTTTCACCTAACCATGAAGCTTGAAAAAATCTTACTTAATATAAAGTAAATATATGTTAGGTTAATTTTTCTCTAATTTACAAAATGATTTTTTCATACGATCATTCATTATATGGTCTATTTCATTTTTATACCAAATTGACCTGTGTGTGTGTACCCGTTATCCAACTGTTGAATGCCCTAAAAAAATAAAAAATAAATAAAGGTTGTATATATGGAAGGTCAGAAACCAGACTTAACTTTTGATCATGTCATAACTATTACAATTAGTGTCATCATGAGATCAAACATGAGTTGAGAGAAGAGTGTAAAAATTTTTACTAGTGCTACTTTTGATAAAAAAAATAATAATCAATGAGGGGAGTGATGAAATGTACAACCTATGGGGATATATAGGTCGGGAGTTTATGGTTCGACTTCTAGGAATGATTATGTAAGTGGGTCTTGATATTTGAAAGCAAAGGATGTAGTGAAAATTTGGTGGAAAGGATCTTATAAGTAGATAATTTTTAAAATAACTTATATTTACTCAATAGAAAGTGGAAAGAATAGCATGAAATGTTTTTCACAGACACTAGGGTAGAATTAGTGACATGATTAAATTTTGAATTGTTTTCTTTTATTAGTATCATGCACATTTTGGAATCTCATTCTCATATAATTTTTTAAGCTTATTTTACCATGATCCCTAAAAATAACTCATCGGTGTGATTTTCACATTAATCACATTTCTATCAAGAATTTAATTTACATTGAAAGTTAAATCTTAATGATGTTTGAAATATCTACAAGTATTTTTTTTTTTGAAATATTAATTTTTCTAGGAGTACAAATTTTTAGGTGTGGGGTTGTGATCACACTAAAATTCACTGTTACATTTTAACCCTTACACCATAGTGCTAAATAAGTTTTTTATTGTAATTTTAAAATATAATGTAACATCCCAAGCTTCCACGGTATGTTTCTCTTTGAATAATGATATAGCTTGCATTGTATGAAACTTTGAGTTCTAGCACACCATGACCAATCAAACATGCCATTAAAAATATTAATATCCACTTTTTAAATTTTATAAATTTTATTTTTAAAAATGGACTTAATTTCTGGATTTGGAATATCAAAATTAGCTTAGGGTGAATTTTTAGTATTTTTCTGAAAACATTAAATTTTTTATTAATATTGAAAAACACGGAATCATTGTTTAAAACTAACATTCTATTTAAATAATTATTTATTTTATTTAAATTTTTTTATGTCAAAATAGATACATAATACCTATATTAGTTCAATTTAATTCTTTGGAGTTTTTTTATAATAAAATTAGATGTATAAAATTTTATTGAATTTTTTTATAGTCTTTTACCCTCCTTCTAGGAAGATTAACAAATTTTCATAAAATGTAATTTCACAGCTTCTTTGAATTGAATTTTCAAAATCAGAGAGACATGGTTGATATCAGTAAGTAAAATTTCTTTCAATAAGTTGAAATATTTTTTGGTGAATAGTAACTTTTGAATTTTATTTACCACAGTTAAAAATAATAGGGTAATTAAAGGTAAAAATGATATTTTAATTACCCCAACACATTTCCTAATTATATTGGATAAGTGTTTTTCAAATAAAATCAACCTTAGGAAGAAAATATGATCTTCTATGATCCAAGTGTATTATTTTTGGACATTTATTATTATTTTTTTTAAAGAAGATTTGAAAGTGTTAAATTCAAATTTTAATAACTAAAACATTTTTAATATAGGGTTATACATAAGATAAATTAGACTCTAAATATTCATTATAAAACTAAAAATATTTTCTACATAATCGTATTTTATTAATAATTTTTATACATTAAATAATTAAATTTATTTATGGCACAATGATGATGTCGTAATTACCTTATTAATAAAAAATTAAAATATTTGATATTATAAATAAATTAATAAATGTAGATAGAGACTTCTGATACATTCCACTAATTTTATATGTTAATATGACATGTTAGTATTTATTTAATGTATTTTTTTTTGAATTAATCATGTTTTTTGACTTTCACAAAAACCAAATACAAAATAGTGTCAAAATTGACATAAAAGGTTTATCAAGACAAATACTATATTATTAAATGATATAATATTCCTGAAAAAATAAGTTTCGGCCCAAGGACATGAATAATAATATATGTGTCATTAATTAACCAATTGGGGTTCTTTATGAATTTTATGGTAAGTTTATTAACCATGTAATAGAAAAATACAAGAAGACATTGTAAAAGATAAACTATTAAACTAAGAGTTATGTCTAAAAGATAAAGTTGAAATGGTAAACTAAACTTGTATAAACCCTATTTCATGAGGTCATTTAGACCCATACCCACCATATTCTTGAAATAAATCCATTTTTTAGACATTATAAACCTAAATTTATTTTATAATAAAATAATACTTCAGGCTTCTCCTAAAGTGACCCCCACCTCTCTTATAAAATGGTACTTCTCCTTCTCTCAAAATCACACCTCATAATACATTTGTCTTGGACAATCCCTAATAAATTATCCTCTAAACTACGCTCAATTTTTCCTAGATGACTTACATTGATCATAAAGGCAACCTAAGGATCCCTTTTGATCAAATCAATAGGAAGCACCCGAAGAAAAGGTAATAATTTCATCACCTCTTTCAAAGTTCATTTCTTCTTCCACTTCCTATTTCATTGTTGTTTCCATAAAAAAATTATAACTCTAGTGACTTCTATAAATAGTGATGTTATTTTAAATATGGTACAACCATATTCATTATTATATGCATCCAATGAATGAAAAAGTCACCGTACGTGCGTACGTAAGGATTTCCGTCTCCATGTCGTCGTGTAGTTTTCTATTCAACACTTAATTATTTGGATAGGTATAATAATGAGTATAATTGAATTAAATAATTAATATAACATGTTAATGATTTTTTATATATTTTGTACCATCCAATTACTTACAAATTCACTATCAGTAGAATGATATTTTCTCTCGTGCGTATGTATGGATTACCGTCTCTATGAACGTGATGAGATTAATTCCCCATTATAACCATTTAATGATAATTTTAATTTTATGACTCAAACTAATGTTTGAGAACATAATATCATTATAGATATGAATCAAATACATCATATCCATAACAAACATTACTTACATAACAAAACATATAAAATAAAATGAATCAGTTAACACCTGAAACAAGGATACTACTGAAATATTATTAACAATGCAATATTAGAAGATCATATATGAAATCATATTTATGTATGTGGTTCTTTTATAATTTATGAAAAATTATTTAACTATTATACAGTAGGTTAACGTATAATAGACCAAGTAAATGTACAATTTAAGGGTCAATTTTACAATCTATTTATTATATGATGTTGTTTATACGTAAGTATCTACGAGGACCTATTTATCATCCACATTTGTGTTTCTTAAAATTTATTTCAAAACATTTTTACTATGTACTAGACTATGGGTTAAAGTAATTTATACCCTCGTTTTAATTTTTATGAAATGTTTTGAAAGGAATCTTTCCATTTCTTTCCAAACAAGGTACTTTATGACCTTTTTGACAAATTAAGGTAAGAATGTTTTTTAACATATATTGAGGGTCCAGTTATTTTCGACCATTGTAACACCTTTGAAGCTTCCCTTACAAGATTATAATAAAATTTTAAAAATAAACTTTTTCTTTTATAATTACGTGTCTTTTAAATTATTTCAAAATATAATGACTTATTTGTCTGAAATAGTTTTCATTTCATCTATGTCAACATCTTTTAATGGATTTTACACTTGTTTAAAGTTGATTTATTATGATACAATTTTACATATTGTATTGATGGTTTTGTGAAATGTTTGACTGTGGATGTGTTATTTTTATACCATTCATGGTGTATTGTTAAAGTATTAATATTTCTTATTCAAATTTTGATACAAAGTTTTATGTTATTATTCAACCTTTTCATATGAGGAATGCATTGGACATAGTATGTGATGGGTGGAGCCTGCTATAGCTCCTCAATTCATCGATTTGTCTCATGAGACAAAATAGTGTCTTGGCACAAGGCCTTGATAAAATCTTATTTGTAGTCTGGGAAAGAGGCCATGACTATGTGGTTATGATGTCCGTCATTATGTATTTCATCATTATGAAATTAGATATTAATATTACATGTGATTATTTTACTATTAGAATATCCATGTGAATAAGTAAAACAGAATTATTTGATTTATCATTTCCATATTATGCTGAAGTTTACGTTTAAAAGGATTTTTTTTAGTCTTATACATTTTCATAAATTATTGTGCTTATTTATTATAGTCTCCACTATATTGTTATCCTTTCATTGCATCTAAGATCACCCCTTTCTTATGTATTCTTTTTCAAATGATGTGAAGAACTATATTATGATTATCCTATAGGGATAGACCAAGGATATGAGTGTGTTCAAAGGGGAAAAATGTTTTTTTATTTAATGATGTAATGTAAAACTTATGTATGTATCTAGTACTTCCAAGGATACTAAACAAATCTGTATTTAGAGACATGATGTCTTATGATCCTCATAATTTTATGTAATAATGCACCAACTTTGGGTAACTAGGGTCAAGGACTTATAATTATTATCATAGGAAGTCTAATACAAAACTTTGAAACTAAATTTAGAAAAACTATGATTAGAGAACATTACCATAAGATAGACTTTCATGATTAGTATATAATAACTTCTTAGAATTTTGGTAATTTATAGATTTTTTGTGTTTTATGAGTAATAAATCCTTGTCTGGATACGAGCAGGTATAGGCGTCTCTGGAACAGATGTACCTAGGAGTGAAAACTCCGACAAGGAGTTTTGGGCTTAACCTAGGGTATCATGGTACATGACAATGAGTCATGCTTCACTCTTGGTTATGACACTCCCAGGGGATATGCTTAAGATAATTCATATTTTTTTTATAAGATATTATGAAGGATTTAGGAGTAAATACTTCCTCAAAGAAAAACTTTTTTTATTATTATGGATTATATGCATAAACTGTTCAATTTATGTTAGGTATTTTACTAGTATGGATTTATCTATTGTGATTCATAAACTAATCTAGTGAATGAAATTGTTTTGAAATAGTGCCTAGTGGAAGGAATAGAAATCATATCAATGTACGTAATCCATGTAGGTATTTCCCTCACACTCAAGATAATTATAGTGGAGCTAGTGGTGCCACCAGTGTTGAACAAATTATAACCATAATAGGACAACTCACTTAGGTTATGAATAATAAACTTACCTAAATGGAGAAACCTGATCCATAATGCGAAGGATAAATTTTAGACTGCTTCATGATGAAACAACCACCAACATTCAGTGGGACTAAAAATCCATTTGTATCTGAGAAATGGATAAGTTCCTTAGAGAAAATATTTCATGTTTTAGGGAGTAGCGAAAGGGAAAAAGTCATCATGGTAATTTATCACCTCACATAAGATGCAGATCAGTGGTGGTCATTAATTCAAAACACAAAGGTGGATAAAGAAGTATCAAATATGGAATTTGGGGAGTCTAATGATATTCTCTTAGAAAAATTATTTCCTCATGACTATCAAGTAGATATGGAAAGACAATTTCTGAGTCTGAGGAAAAAGTAAAGTGAGAATGTCGCAAAGTATGAGGCTAACATTATAAGGTTGTCAAGGCATGCAACATATTATATACGTAATCCAAGGAGTAATATTGATTGATTCTTTGATGGGTTAAAACCATTTCTTGTCTCGTGTGCTATCAAGATATAAAAGTAATTATCTAAGTCTTATGACGTTAATGTAAAGAAAGAGAAGAAGAGATCTATTTAACACTCTGAAAATTGAAATAAGGGGAATAATGGAAAAGTTGAATTTCCATACTACAGTAAATATGGGAAGAAACACCCTCGTACATACCTGAAGGGAATTGGATTCTATTAAAAGTATGGTGAAAAAGGCCCTCATGCTTGTAATTGAAAGGGAAAGAAAGAGGTTTCCAATGTTGAATGATACAATTGTAGAGGAATGGGGCATCATGAAAATGAATGTTCTAAGAACCAAGGAAACATACCTAAAAATCCAAGGGAGCAATGCCAATCCTAAGTGATCACTACTACTAAGGTTGAAGCTCTGAATGATGTGGTGGTAGGTAATTTAATGGTTTCCTCAAATTTAGTCAATGATTTATTTGATTCTGGATCATCACATTATTTCATATCTTCCCAGTTTTTTATGAAAATTAGATTTTTCCAATTTCATTTAACAAGGTAGTTTTCATTCAAAACTTCTAAGGGAAGTATCATTGAAACAAATATTTGTGAATTATCTCCCATTTGGTCACATAAACATGCTTCATCTTCTGATCTCATCATCAGAATGATGATTGAATTTTATATAATCCTCAGTATGGATTGGATTTTGGACCATGATGTGAAATATTATTGTAAGAAGAAGGAGGTAACAATTTTTTATTATGATAAAGAGTACCTTATCATTAGAGCAGAAATGTAACCATATTATTCTTATCAAGATCCACCCCTAGTAGCTCTACTAAATTAAATTATTGGAGAGGAAGATTGTGAAATAACTAGGGGTGAGGAAAGGAATGTTCAAATATAGTACGTACTGATTGTTCAAGAATATGTTGATGTGTTTCCATATTATTTAACTAGACATCCTCTAGAACAATAGATTATGTTTTCCATTGATTTAATTCCTGGTTCAAGGCTCATATCGAAGACCCATTGTAGAAGAGGAACTATCGAGTTTGTGTAACTAAATAAACAACTTGAGAAATTGAGTAATAGATGGTGTATTCACCTTAGTGTTTCTCCATGGATATCCCTATTCTTTTTGTTAAGAAGAAATATGGATCTATGTGGTTGTGCATTGACTACAGGGAGATCTATGCTATAACAATAAAGAACAAGTATCCCTTACCTCGCATTGATGGTTTATTCGATCAACTTCATAGAGATCAATATTTTTAAAATATTTACCTTTGATCTTGATATCATCAGTTGTGTGTGAATAAGGAATAAATGTTGAAGATATCATTTCCAACTAGGTATGGGTATTACGAGTATATATTAATTCCTTTTGTACTGACTAATGCACCATCTATTTTCATGGATAAAATGAATAGAGTTTTCAATGAATATCTTGATGACTTTGTAGTGGTATTTATTGATTATATATTGATATATTCAAAAATCTATGAAGATCAGGAAAATAAATTTCTCAATATTTTAAAGACTCTTAGAAGAAATAAATTATATGGGAAGTTTAGCAACTGTGAATTCTAGCTTCAGGATATTTATTTTCTTGGAAATATTGTCTCTAAGGATGGAATCTCTTTTGATCCTTCTAAGACAAGAGAAATAAATGAATTGTAACATACCAAGTAAGTAATGAATAATATATACTTTTATCTATGTGTATTAATGAATTAGATAGTGTTTTAGAGGCTTAAAATGAAAATAAATCCAATCTTAAGCATGGAATACACTATTATTTTTTAAAAGATTGTTTTACTGCCTTTTAATGGCAAACCATTTTTGAATATATCTTTTGACAATTTTATAAAATATTTTTGTCAAAATAAACTTATTCTTTATGATTGGGACATCAAAATTTACTTTGTGTGAATTTTTGGTATTTTCCTGACAATGTTCATTTTTTTAATGAATAGTGAAAAATACTGCATTTTACATCAAAACTTCTTTTTAATCTAATTTATTTATATTATTATATTATATTTTGAATTGGTTTTAAAGTTAAATTAGAATATATTTTTACCATTTAATACAATAGTGGTCATTGGAATCAATTTCACTTTGAAATTGGACTTAAACTGGTGTCAATCTTTTGATACTTATTGTTTCATAAAAACACGTTATTTGTCATGACAGCGGGAATTAATCATTAAATTAATTAATGAAACTTATATACTTTGAATTTTTGTAAAATAGACATCATTTTTGAATTCAGAATATCAAATATAGCTTAGGGTGAAGTTTTGGTATCTTCTTGAAAAACTTCATTTTTTGATGAATAGTGAAACCACTAAGTGGTAGTTAAAGAAACTGATTTTTCGTTTATATGAAATTTTACAACCTCTGTGATTTGATTTTCAAAAATCTGACATAAATGGTTGTCATTAAGAAGTAAAATGTGGTTCAATGAGATTAAAATAATTTTTTGGTGAATAGTAACTTTTATGTTTTTAATCGCGATTAGTGGTAATTAGTTTAGTTTAAGGTAAAAATAATGTTTTAATAGTATGAGATGAGCTTGAAACATTTCCTTCCCTCATTGGATGTGTCATGGCCGACCAAGAAAATCCATGGGTCAACTTGGGGACCCCATGGAGCCACTTCGGTTGGGAAATGACATAAATAACTTTTTATTTAATGAAAAAGTAAAAATGACACAAACATGAGTTATTTTACTAAAACAATTTTTACATAGGGTTATACAAGTCATATTTTTTATTATAAATATTCATTAGAAAGATAAAACGATTTCCTACATTATAGTATTTTTTTTATAATTTTTTAGACTTTAAATAAATTAAATTATTTATGACATCATGATGATGTAGCGATTACCTCATTAATAAAGGATTTAAATAAAATGAAGTGATAATGTAAAATATATGACCTACACATGTCCAAAACCTATTGTATGTGTGGATTTAGAACCCTTATCACCTTATCCACGAATTATATCAATGTGGGACCTTTTAAATCCTAAACTCATTTTAAAATAAAGTAATATTTCTTTACTTTCCAAGAGTGCCCCTCCTCTCCTCTTATAAAAGGCCCCCACCTCTACCTCCTTACCCACACTTCCAAAGCCTTTGGCTCGGCCAACCCCTGCCCATTTTGTCTCTCCACTTCCCTCTCTTACTCCTTGAAGCCTCACTTTGGGAATAAGTCTTCCCAAGGAAGCCTTTGAGCTCAAACCAAAGGGAGTTACCCGATTTTAAGGTAATGTCTTCACTTGAGTCCTTTTGTTTTATTTTGCTTCTCCAACCACCTAAACTCTTTTTATTTATTTCTTTTGTAAAAACTCCAGTATCTTAAATATACTAGGATTTTTTTATAAGAATGATTCAAGCTACACTTACACACACCTACATCTAATGGTTAAATAACATACTATTTCCGTGGATGGTGAATTTATGCCTCCCGAAACGATGATTGTTCAACATTCCTTTAACACCTTCAAAGGTGGAAATTAAGATGTCACTATATTTATATATGATATATAATATGTTTATGTTTTCCTTAATCTTCTATATTTTTTATTTTGGGAATACCTTTATGGTTTCCATTATGGGTAAACGCGATATCTTCATTTAAGGAAGTGCGGACTACCACCCCCTCAAAGTGATTTGATTTCGTTAATGCCATATGTGGGACGTATAAAGGATTTAATTAATGGTATTATATATTATATTATACTGGAATTATAATATATATTTATATAATTATGATTCCATTCCATAAAAAATACGAAATAGAAATGAAAGTAGCGTTCATGCGTGCGTACGGCTTACCGTCTCCATGAACGGTGCATTTCATTTCTTACCTCTAAATGATTATGTAATATTATAAATGCACGTATATACTGGATATATATGATATATATGATATATACATCATGATTATAATTCTGGATATAATGGATACATGAACAACTTGTAATTATAAAGGGTTTATTTTGACTCAAGTACCAATGATCGTTAAAACGACTGTTATTAACTTAAATAATTACATAGTGTTCATGACATGGAAATAAGTGATATAAAAGGAATAATGAACTTGAAAAAAGGTTATTAAGATATTATAAATTAACTCAAGTTTATTATTCAGGACATTAAAGAACGATCGAGTCATGTCGAACCCAAGGTATGGGACTTCGTCTCAATCTCCTTTCATTGAGGCATATTTTATTTTATACACAACTTTCTTTTATACGGTGTATAAACCCCTTTGACTTTTATGTTTATACAAAAGGAATATTTTTTATACGAAGCGTTTTAAAAAATGACAAAAGACAATGTTTTTGTCATACGTATGGGGCGACAACGACTTCTCCGTCGTCGTGACCATTATTTGAGTTTCGGCTTCCTCTACAAGCCATACCTTCTTTTTAAAAGAAAAATAAATACCATGTTTTACTTTTCTTTTATTTTGGTATTGAAAATGGTTTTCATAATGTTTTTAAATCAATGTGTTGTATTGATATCTTGTGATTGAAAGGTGGAAATGTTATGTTTCCTTTATGCATGTTTTATGTGATACAATTATGTTGAGGTTCTTGGGAATTATTATGAATATGGGTGGTTCCGTGATAAACTAAGGGCAGGTGAGCCCGATATAGCTCTCCAATGTATTGGGTAACGCGAAGGAGTGAAACGTTAAGGTTTCTCCGAAGATATTTAGGGAATAAACTGTGATGGGTATTCCAAAAGTAACCAAGAGGGTTACCCCCTATGTAATAATGTTATGAATGCATCAAGTTACCTTTATGTCTTATGATTTCTATGATTTATTCATGATTTGATAAGGTATGTTAAAGTACTTATGTTTTATGGGTAAAGTATGATTTAATTCTTATGTATATATGAACTTATGTTTCCTTTCCATATTTTTATAACCCATACTGAGCTTTTTATACTCATCCCAAGTTTTTTGAAATGTTTTTCACAGGTCAAGGGAAAGGTACAAGATATGTTGATAGTGTCAAGGAAGTGTCAAGAAAGAATACATGTTTTATTTTAAATATGTTTCCATTGAAGGGAATGAAGAATACTATCTTTATGTAACCACTTTGTTTATATGTGGAATGTAATGCAAGTTTTATGATCTAATACTCTAAAACTCTAAACCTGAAAATATTTTCAATGTGTAATCTTGTAATAACTCAAGATTAAGTAAGGTTTAAGGCTAGGGCCTTATAGTTGGTATCAAAGGTATTTTTAGATAACTTTAGGAGTTATAATTCTATTAAATGATTATCCAAAAATATTTTTTTTATGGTCAAATTGAAGTGATATAGCATTTGAAGATTACCATATTACTTCATCTAAGACATGTTTGTTCAGAATGGTTTTCCGCAGAGGAAACAGGGAAGTAGTGCTAGGAAGGCATGCAGAAGGAAATAACCTTCTGAATCAGCATCCTGAGATGGTCGGAATTGGCACTGAACAGTTTGTTGTAGTAATGGTGCAGTTGACTCAAGCGATAAATGGTGGTGGTATCCATGCACGAGATTATCCAGATCAACCTCAGAGGAACATGTCAGTGGTTGAACATTTCATGAGGCAACATCCTCCATCATACAGAGGATCATCTGACCCTGTGCCAGCTGAAGGGTGGATTAAAGAACTGGAGAAGATTTTCAATGTCATGGGGTGTTCAGACAATCAAAAGGTTAGTCTTGCTATTTACCATTTGGAGGGTGAAGCATATCAGTGGTGGTCGATGGTTAAAAATATCAGGGACGCTGATGAGATTGATGCTCTCGACTGGAATGAATTCAAAGGTATGTTTCTTGAGATGTATTTTCCTAAGGCTGTTCGACTTAGTATGGAAAAACAATTCTTGAAATTGAGGCAAGAGGAAGACTCAGTGGCTGCCTATGAAGAAAGGTTCACTCGATTGGCAGGGTATGCTCCAAATTTTATCCGAGACCTTGATAGTAAAATCAATCATTTTTACTCAGGATTAAAGCCAAAATATCGAAGGGCATTAGCTTCTCGTGAGTTTAAAAATTATGAAAATCTTGTTCGATGTGCTGAGAAGGTGGAAATGGAGTTTTCCGATTATCAAGTGTTCTATAACAACCAACAGAAGAAGAGACCGAGGTGTCAGGAGAAAGGTAAGAATTCATCAAAAAAGTATGATGGTAAGAAAACTAAGTTTCCATTTTGTGATAAATGTGGAAAAAGGCATGCTGGGAAATGTCTTATGAATTCTAGAAAGTGCTACCGATGTGGTAAGATGGTATATAAGGCTCGTGATTGCACTGAAAAAGATCAAGGTGATGATAAGACCAAATTTGATTTACAGTTAGTGAAATGTTACAAGTGCAATGAGATGGGTCACTATGCAAACGAGTGTCCGACAAAGACCTTGAGTGATGGGAAGCAGTTAGACTACAAGCAGAAAGGGGTGGTGAAATCCTTTGAAACTACTTTAGCAGATGTCGAGCCATCAAATGAAGTTATATCAGGTACTTTGTTTGTTTTTTCATATTATGCCAGTGTGTTGTTTGATTCGGGGTCTACACATTCTTTGATCTTGGAAAAATTTTCTAGTAAAGTGGGAATACCATCTCAAGAAATGACTCCTGAACTTGTGGTAAAAACACCTTGGGGGAATTTTGAGGAAAAAAGAATTTATAAGAATCTTCCTATCCTTATCTGTGGAAAGAACCTACATGAAAACCTTATTGTTTTACCTCAAGTAGAGTTTGATGTTATCTTGGGTATGGATTGGCTCTCTATTTACCATTCTAAGATTGACTGTAGAGCTAAAGAAGTTTCTATTCAAAAAGACTTTCAGTTTGTGTACAATAATGAACCCTTACTGTTGATAACTTATCAAGAGGCCGAGAAACTTTTAAAAGATGGAAATGAATGTTACCTTGAACACATCATTTAAAATAAAGGAACTTTTCAAATTAATGATGTGCCAGTGGTAAATGAGTATCCTGATGTTTTTCCTGATGAGTTTCCTGGAATAATACCAGATCGGGAAGTTAAGTTTACTATTGACTTAGTTCCTGATGCTAAGCCAATTTCAAAACCCCCTTATCGAATGGATCAAGTTGAACTTTGAGAGTTAAAGAAACAATTGCAGGAGTTATTAGTTAAAGGTTTCATTCGACCTAGCACATCACCATGGGGTGCTCCTGTTTTATTTGTTAAAAAGAAAGATGGTTCAATGAGACTTTGCATTGATTATAGAGCCTTGAATAACATCACTGTTAAGAACAAATATTCTTTGCCTCATATCGATGATTTGTTTGATCAGCTCCAAGGAGCTCAGTATTTTTCAAAGATTGACTTGAGATCGGGGTACCATCAGCTGAAGGTAAAGGAATCAGATGTTCCGAAGACCACATTCCGTACAAGATATGGCCATTATGAATTTGTAGTAATGCCTTTTGGTCTAACCAATGCACCTGATGTATTCATGGACTTAATGAATAGAATTTTCCATGAGTTCTTGGATAAGTTTGTGGTGGTTTTCATTGATGATATTTTGGTGTTTTCTAAAAGTAAAGAGGAGCATGAAAGACATTTAAGGGTTATCTTGCAAACCTTAAAAGAAAATAAACTATATGGAAAATTCAGCAAGTGTGAGTTTTGGTTGCAAAAAATTTCTTTCCTTGGTCACATTGTTTCTAAAGATGGGATAACTATTGATCCAGCAAAAACAAAAGTTGTGGAAGACTGGCCAAGACCCACAAATGAAACTAAGATTCGTAGCTTCTTTGGTTTGGCAGGCTATTACCGAAGGTTTGTTAGAAATTTTTCACGGTAATCTATTCCAATGACTAAGCTAACTCGGAAGGGTGTTAAGTTTATCTGGATAAAAGAATGTGATGATTGTTTTCAGGAATTGAAAATAAGATTGGTGAATGCTCCAGTTTTGGCACTACCTTCCAGGAATGGTGAGTTTGTTATATACAGTGATGATTCATTGAAAAGAATTGGTTGCGTCCTAATGCAGAATGATCAGGTAATTGCTTATGCTTCACGACAGTTGAAAACTCATGAGGTAAATTACCCTACACATGATTTGGAATTAGCTGCTGTTGTTTTCGCTCTAAAAATTGGGAGGAATCATTTGTATGGAGTAAAGTGTGAAATATATACCAATCACAAAAGTTTAAAGTATATATTCACTCATAAAGAATTGAACATGATACAGAGGAGATGAATAGAATTAATCAAGGATTATGATTGTACAATTCATTACCATCTGGGAAAAGAAAATAAAGTGGCTGATGCTTTGAGTCGAAAAAGTAATGATTCATTAACAATGTTGTGTTTGGAACGTGATCCTTTGGTTAAGGATTTGATGAAATTTGGCATAGAAGTTATTGGTGCAGGAAGTTCTTCTGTTTTGTTTCAGGTATCAGTGAGATCATCTCTATCAGATAGAATCAATCAAGCACAGAAGAAAGACAGTGAGTTGTAAAAAAAGGTAGAGCTGGTTCAGAAAGGTAAGTTGCCTGAATTCAACATTGATAATGATTTTGTTTTGAGATTTTGAAAGAGATTGTGTGTGCCTTGTGATTCATAGTTGAAGAGAGAGTTGTTATGTGAAGATCATAGTTCTCCGTTTTCAGTTCATCCAGGATGAACTAATATGTATAGAGATCTTCGGGAGTATTACTGGTGGGATGGAATAAAAAGAGATATTGCTGATTTTACTGTGAAGTGTTTGACATGTCAACAGGTTAAAGCAGAGCGGCAGTTACCGAAAGGGATGCTTCAGCCTTTACCAGTTCCAGAGTGGAAATGGGAGAATATATCCATGGACTTTGTTGTGGGATTATCGAGGACAACTCGAGGTAATAATGCAATCTGGGTTATTGTTGATCGCTTGACCAAATCTGCTCATTTCCTTGCTATACGAGATACTTTTTCCCTAGATCAACTTTCCCATTTGTATCTTAAAGAGATAGTCAGGTTACATGGAGTTCCTCTCTCCATTGTATTTGTCCGTGATCCCATGTTCACTTCTAACTTTTGGAAAGGCCTTCAGACGTCGTTGGGTACAGAATTAAATTTTAGTACAGCTTTTCATCCTAAATCAGATGGGCAGTCAGAACGAACAATTCAGACATTGGAGGATATGCTATGAGCTTGTTCGATGGATTATCAGGGAAGTTGGGACCAACATCTTTCTTTGGTTGAATTTTCATATAATAACAGTTTTCATTCCAATATATAGATGGCACCATTTGAGGCATTATATGTGAAGTAGTGTTGTACTCCAGCTTTCTGGGATGAAGTGGGTGAAAGGAAGTTGATGGGACTAGAATTGGTAGAAGAGATGGCAGAAAAAGTTCAGCTGATTCAGAAACACATGAGAACAGATCAGAGAAGGCAGAAGAGTTACGCAGATAACCGGAGGAAGGATCTATCTTTCGAGATAGGTGATCATGTTTTTCTCAAGGTTTCTCCTTGGAAAAGTGTGATGAGATTTGGTAAGAAAGGAAAGCTGAGTCCAAGGTTTATTAGACCATATGAAATTCTGAAGAGAGTTGGATCAGTTTCACACCGGGTGGCTTTACCTCCGATTTTATCTCTGGTACACAATGTTTTTCATGTTTCAGTGTTGAGAAAGTATATTCCAGATCCATCTAATGTTTTGAGTCCAGAGGTAGTTCAGCTGGAAGAGAACCTATCTTATGAGGAACAACCGGTCCAGATTCTTGACCACAGGGATCAAGTGTTACAGAATAAGGTGATTAATCAGGTAAAGGTTTTGTGGAAAAACCACATGATGGAAGAGGCAACATGGGAATCTAAAAATGCAATGAGGGATAAGTACCCCCATTTATTCGATAAGTAAATAAATTACGGGGATGCAATTTTCTAAAGGGGGGAAGGATGTAACATCCCAAGTAAGTAATGAATAATATATACTTTTATCTATGTCTATTAATGAATTAGATTGTGTTTTAGAGGCTTAAAATGAAAATAAATCCAATCTTAAGCATGGAATACACTAATATTTTTTAAAAGATTGGTTTACTGCCTTTTGATGGAAAACCATTTTTGAATCTATCTTTTGACAATTTTATAAACTATGTTTGTCAAAACAAACTTATTCTTTATGATTGGGACATCAAAATTTACTTTGTGTGAATTTTTGGTATTTTTCTAACAATGTCCATTTTTTAATGAATAGTGAAAAATACTGCATTTTACATCAAAACTGATTTTTAATCTAATTTATTTATATGATTATATTATCTTTTGAATTTGTTTTAAATTGAAATTAGAATATATTTTTACCATTTAATCCAATAGTGGTCATTGGAATCAATTTCACTTTGAAATTGGACTTAAACTGGTGTCAATCTTTTGATACTTATTGTTTCATAAAAACACGCTATTTGTCATGACAGCGGGAATTAATCATTAAATTAATAAATGAAACTTATATGATTTGAATTTTTTAAAATAGAAATAATTTTTTAATTCAGAATATCAAATATAGCATAGGGTAAAGTTTTGGTATCTTTTTGAAAAACTTCAATTTTTTGATGAATAGTGAAACCACTAAGTGGTAGTTAAAGAAACTGATTTTTCGTTTAAATGAAATTTTACCACCTCTGTGATTTGATTTTCAAAAATACGACATACATGGTTTTAATTAAGAAGTAAAATGTGGTTCAATGAGATTAAAATAATTTTTTGGTGAATAGTAACTTTTATGTTTTTAATCGCGATTAGTGGTAATTAGTTTAGTTTAAGGTAAAAATAATGTTTTAATAGTATGATATGAGCTTGAAACATGTCCTACCCTCATTGGATGTGTCATGGCCGACCAACACAATACATGGGTCAACTTGGGGACCCCATGGAGCCACTTTGGTTGGGAGATGACATAAATAACGTTTTTTTAATGAAAAAGTAAAAACGACACAAACATGAGTTATTTTACTAAAACAATTTTTACATGTGGTTATACAAGTCAGATTTTTTATTATAAATATTCATTAGAAATATAGAAAGAGTTCCTACATTATAGTATTTTTTATAATTTTTTAGACTTTAAATAAATTAAATTATTTATGACATAATGATGATGCAGCGATTACCTCATTAATAAAGGATTTAAATAAAATGAAGTGATAATGTAAAATCTATGACCTACACATGTCCAAAACCTATTGTATGGTTGGATTTAAAACCCTTATCACCTTATCCTCGAATTATATCAATTTGGGACCTTTTAAATCCGAAACGCATTTTCAAATAAAGTAATATTTCTTTACTTTCCAAGAGTGCCCCTCCTCTCCTCTTATAAAAGGCCCCCACCTCTACCTCCTTACCCACACTTCCAAAGCCTTTGGATCGGACAACCCCTGCCCATTTTGTCTCTCCACTTCCCTCTCTTACTCCTTGAAGCCTCACTTTGGGCATAAGTCTTCCCAAGGAAGCCTTTGAGCTCAAACCAAAGGGAGTTACCCGATTTTAAGGTAATGTCTTCACTTAAGTCCTTTAGTTTTATTTTGATTCTCCAACCCCTTAAAATCTTTTTATTTATTTCTTTTATAACTACTATAGTATCTTCAATATACTAGGATGTTTTTATAAGAAGTATTCAAGCTACACTTACACATAGCTACATCTAATGGTTAAAGAACATACTGTTTCCGTGGATGGTGAATTTATGCCTCCCAAAACGATGATTGTTCAACATTCCTTTAACACCTTCAAAGGTGGCCATTAAGATGTCACTATATTTATATATGATATATAATATGTATATTTTTTCCTTAAGCTTATGTATTTTTTATTTTGGGTATACCTTTATGGTTTCTATTATAGGTAAACACGATATCTTCATTTAAGGAAGTGCGGACTACCGCCCCCTCAAAGTGATTTGATTTCATTAATGCCATATGTGGGACATATAAAGGATTTAATTAATGGTATTATATATGATATTATACTGGAATTATATTATATCTTTATATAATTATGATTCCATTCCATAAAAAATACGAAATAGAAATGAAAGTAGCGTTCATGCGTACGTACGGCTTACCGTATCCATGAACGGTGCATTTCATTTCTTACCACTAAATAATTATGTAATATTATAAATGCACATATATACTGGATATATATGATATATATGATATATAAATTATTATTATAATTCTGGATATAATGGATACATGAACAACTGGTAATTATAAAGGGTTTATTTTGACTCAAGTAACAATGATCGTTAAAACGACCGTTATTAACTTAAATAATTACATAGTGTTCATGACATGGCAATAAGTGATATAAAAGGAATAATGAACTTTAAAAAAGGTTCTTAAGAAAGTATAAATTAACTCAAGTTTATTATTCAGGACATTAAAGAACGATCGAGTCAAGTCGGACCCAAGGTATGGGACTTCGTCTCAATCTCCTTTCATTGAGGCATATTTTATTTTATACAAAACTTTCTTTTATACGGTGTATAAACCCCTTTGACTTTTACATTTATCCAAAAGGAATATTTTTTATACGAAGCATTTTACATAATGACAAAAGATAATGTTTTTGTCGTATGTATGCGGCGACAACGACTTCTCCGCCGCCATGACCATTATTTGAGTTTAGGCTTCCTCTACAAGCCATAGCTTCTTTTTAAAAGAAAAATAAATACCATGTTTTAATTTTCTTTTATTTTGGTATTGAAAATGGTTTTCATAATGTTTTTATATCAATGTGTTTTATTGATATCTTGTGATTGAAAGGTAGAAATGTTATGTTTCCTTTATGCATGTTTTATGTGATACGATTATGTTGAGGTTCTTGGTCATTATTATGAAGACGGGTGGTTCCATGATAAACTAAGGGAGGGTGAGCCCAATATAGCACTCCAATGCATTGGGTAACATGATGGAGTGAAACTTTAAGGTTTCTCCGAAGAGATTTAGAGAATATACTGTGATGGGTATTCCAAACATAACCAAGAGGGTTACCCCCTACGTAAGAATGTTATGAATGCCTCAAGTTACCTTTATGTCTTATGATTTCTATGCTTTATTCATGATTTGATGAGGTATGTTAAAGTACTTATGTTTTATGGGTAAAGTATGATTCCATTCTTATGTATATATGAACATATGTTTCCTTTCCATATTTTTATAACCCATACTAAGTTTTTATGCTCATCCCAAGTTTTTTGAAATGTTTTTCACAGGTCAAGGGAAAGGTACATGATATGATGATAGTGTCAAGGAAGTGTCAAGAAAGAATCCATGTTTTATTTTAAATATGTTTCCATTTAAGGGAATGAAGAATACTATATTTATGTAACCACTTTTTTTATATGTGGAATGTAATGCAAGTTTTATGATCTAATTCTCTAAAACTCTAAACCTGAAAAGATCCTCAATGTGTAATCTTGTAATAACTCAAGATTAAGTAAGGTTTAAGGCTGGGGCCATATAGTTGGTATCAAAGGTCAGTTTAGATAACTTTACGAGTTAGAATTCTATTAAATGATTATCCAAAAAAAATTTATAGTCAATTTGAAGTGATATAGCATTTGAATATTACCATGTTGCTTCATCTAAGACATGTTTTTTCAGAATGGTTTTCCGTAGAGGAAACAGGGAAGCAGTGCTAGGAAGGCATGCAGAAGGAAATAACCTTCTGATTCAACATCCTGAGATGGTCGGAATTGTAACTGAACAGTTTGTTGCAGTAATGGAGCAGTTGACTCAAGCGATAAATGGCGGTGGTATCCATGCACGAGATCAGCCAGATCAACCTCAGAGGAACATGTCAGTGGTTTAACATTTCATGAGGAAACATCCTCCATCATTCAGAGGATCATATGACCCTGTGCTAGCTGAAGGGTGGATTAAAGAACTGGAGAAGATTTTCGATGTCATGGGGTGTTCAGACAATCAAAAGGTTAGTCTTGCTATTTACCGTTTGGAGGGTGAAGCAGATCAGTGGTGGTTGATGGTTAAAAATATTAGGGATGCTGATGAGATTGATGCTCTCGACTGGGATGAATTCAAAGGTATGTTTCTTGAGAAGTATTTTCCTAAGGTTTTTCAACTTAGGATGGAAAAACAATTCTTGGAATTGAGGCAAGAGGAAGACTCAGTGGCTGCCTATGAAGAAAGGTTCACTCGATTGGCAAGGTATGCTCCAAATTTTATCCGAGACCTTGATAGTAAAATCAATCATTTTTACTCAGGATTAAAGCCAAAATATCGAAGGGCATTAGCTTCTGGTGAGTTTAAAAGTTATGAAAAGCTTGTTCGAAGTGCTGAGAAGGTGGAAATGGAGTTTGTTGATTATCAAGTGTTCTATAACAACCAACAGAAGAAGACACCGAGGTGGCAGGAGAAAGGTAAGAATTCTTCAAAAAAGTATGATGGTAAGAAAACTAAGTTTCCAGTTTGTGATAAATGTGGCAAAAGGCATGCTGGGGAATGTCTTCTAAATTCTGGAAAGTGATACCGATGTGGTAAGATGGGATATAAGGCTCTTGATTGCACTGAAAAATATCAGGGTGATGGTAAGACCAAATTTTATTTACAGTTAGTGAAATGTTATAAGTGCAATGAGATGGGTCACTATGCAAACGAGTGTCCGAAAAAGACCTTGAGTGATGGGAAGCAGTTAGAATACAAGCAGAAAGGGGTGGTGAAATACTTTGCAACTACTTCAGCAGATGTCGGGCCATCAAATGAAGTTGTATCAGGTACTTTGTTTTATCATATTATGCCAGTGTGTTGTTTGATTCGGGGTCTACACATTCTTTCATCTCGGAAAACTTTTCTAGTAAAATGGGAATACCATCTCAAGAAATGACTCCTGAACTTGTGGTAAAAACACCTGGGGGAAATGTTGAGGCAAAAAGAATTTATAATAATCTTCATATCCTTATCTGTGGAAGGAACCTACTTGCAAACCTTATTGTTCTACCTCTAGTAGAGTTTGATGTTATCTTGGGTATGGATTGGCTCTCTATTTACCATGCTAAGATTGACTGTAGAGCTAAAGAAGTTTATTTTCAGAAAGACTTTTAGTTTGTGTACAAGAATGAACCCTTACTATTGATAACTTATCAAGAGGCCGAGAAACTTGTAAAATATGGAAATGAAGGTTACCTTGCACACATCGTTGAAAATAAAGGAACTATTCAGATTAATGATGTGCCAGTGGTAGATGAGTATCCTGATGTTTTCCTGATGAGTTGCCTGGAATAATACCAGATCGGGAAGTTGAGTTTACTGTTTACTTAGTTCCTGATGCTAAGCCAATTTCAAAACCCCCTTATCGAATGGCTCAAGTTGAACTTTTAGAGTTAAATAAACAATTGCAGGAGTTATTAGATAAAGGTTTCATTCGACCTAGCACATCACCATGGGGTGCTCCTGTTTTATTTGTTAAAAAGAAAGATGGTTCAATGAGACTTTTCATTGATTATAGAGCCTTTAATAACATCACTGTTAAGAACAAATATCATTTTCCTCATATTGATGAATTGTTTGATCAGCTCCAGGGAGCTCAGTATTTTTCAAAGATTGACTTAAGATCGGGGTACCATCAGCTAAAGGTATAGGAAGCAAATGTTCCGAAGACCGCGTTCCATACAAGATATGGCCATTATGAATTTGTATTAATGTCTTTTGGGCTAACCAATGAACCTGCTGTATTCATGGACTTAATGAATATAATTTTCCATGAGTTCTTGGATAAGTTTGTGGTGGTTTTCATTGATGATATTTTGGTGTTTTCTAAAAGTAAAGAGGAGCATGAAAGACATTTAAGGGTTATCTTGCAAACCTTAAAAGAAAAGAAATTGTATGTAAAATTCAGCAAGTGTGAGTTTTGGTTGCAACAAATGACTTTCCTTGGTCACATTGTTTCTAAAGATGGGATAACTGTTGATCCTACAAAAACAAAAGTTGTGGAAGACTAGCCAAGACCCACAAATGTAACTGAGATTCATAGCTTCCTTGGTTTGGTAGGATATTACCGAAGGTTTGTTAGAAATTTTTCACGGTTATCTAGTCTAATGACTAAGCTAACTCCGAAGGGTGTTAAGTTTATCTGGACAAAAGAATGTGATGATTGTTTTCAGGAATTGAAAAGAAGATTGGTGAATGCTCCAGTTTTGGCACTACCTTCCAAGAATGGTGAGTTTGTTATATACAGTGATGCTTCATTGAAAGGACTTGGTTGTGTCCTAATGCAGAATGATCAGGTAATTTCTTATGCTTCATGATTGTTGAAAACTCATGAGGTAAATTACCCTACACATGATTTGGAATTAGCTGCTGTTGTTTTCGCTTTAAAAATATGGAGGCATCATTTGTATGGAGTAACGTGTGAAATTTATACCAATCACAAAAGTTTAAAGTATATATTCACTCAGAAAGAATTGAACATGAGACAGAGGAGATGGCTAGAATTAATCAAGGATTATGATTGTACAATTCATTACCATCCGGGAAAAGAAAATAAAGTGGCTGATACTTTGAGTCGAAAAATTAATGTTTCATTAACAATGTTTCGTTTGGAATGTGATCCTTTGGATAAGGATTTGATGAACTTTGGCAAAGAATTTGTTGGTGAAGGAAGTTCTTCTGTTTTGTTTCAGGTATCAGTGAGATCATCTCTATCCGATAGAATCAAGCAAGCACAGAAGCAAGACAGTGAGTTGTTGAAAAAGGTATAGCTAGTTCAGAAAGTTAAGTTTCCTGAATTCAACATTGATAATGATTTTGTTTTGAGATTTGGAAAAAGATTGTGTGTGCCTTGTGATTCACAGTTGAAGAGAGAGTTGTTATGTGAAGCTGATAGTTCTCTGTTTTCAGTTCATCCAGGAAGTACTAAGATTTATAGAGATCTTCGGGAGTATTACTGGTGGGATGGAATGAAAAGAGATATTGCTTATTTTACTATGAAGTGTTTGACATGTCAACAGGTTAAAGCAGAGCGGCAGTTACCGAAAGGGATGCTTCAGCCTTTACCAGTTCCAGAGTGGAAATGGGAGAATATATCCATGGAATTTTTTGTGGGATTACCGAAGACATCTCGAGGTAATAATGCAATCTGGGTTATTGTTGATCGCTTGACCAAATCTGCTAATTTTCTTGCTATACGAGATACTTTTTCCCTGGATCAACTTTCCCATTTGTATCTTAAAGAGATAGTCAGGTTACATGGAGTTCCTCTCTCCATTGTATCTGACCGTGATCCCAGGTTCACTTCTAACTTTTGGAAAGGCCTTCAGAAGTCGTTGGGTACTGAATTAAATTTTAGTACATCTTTTCATCCTCAATCAGATGGGCAGTCAGAACGAAAAATTTAGACATCGGAAGATATGCTACGAGCTTGTTCGATGGATTATCAGGGAAGTTGGGACCAACATCTTTCTTTGCTTGGATTTTCATATAATAACAGTTTTCATTCCAGTATATAGATGGCACCATTTGAGGTGTTATATGGGAATCAGTGTCGAACTCCAGCTTTCAGGGATGAAGTGGGTGAAAGGAAGTTGATGGGACCAGAATTGGTAGAAGAGATGGCAGAAAAAGTTCAGCTGATTCAGAAACACATGAGAACAGCTCAGAGCAGGCAGAAGAGTTATGCGGATAACCGGAGGAAGGATCTATCTTTCGAGGTAGGTGATCATGTTTTTCTCAAGGTTTATCCTTGGAAAAGTGTGATGAGAATTGGTAAGAAATGAAAGTTGAGTCCAAGGCTTATTGGACCATATGAAATTCTGAAGAGAGTTGGATCAGTTGCATACCGGGTGGCTTTACCTCCGAGTTTATCTCAGGTACACAATGTTTTTCATGTTTCGGTTTTGAGAAAGTATATGCCAGATCCATCTCATGTTTTGAGTCCAGAGGTAGTTCAGCTGGAAGAGAACCTATCTTATGAGGAACAACCGGTCCAGATTCTTGACCACAGGGAGCAAGTGTTACGGAATAAGGTGATTAATCAGGTAATGGTTTTGTGGAAAAACCACATGATGGAAGAGGCAACATGGGAATCTGAAAATGCAATGAGGGATAAGTACCCCCATTTATTCGATAAATAAATAAATTATGGGGACGCAATTTTCTAAAGGGGGGAAGGATGTAACATCCCAAGTAAGTAATTAATAATAGATACTTTTATCTATGTCTATTAATGAATTAGATAGTGTTTTAGAGGCTTAAAATGAAAATAAATCCAATCTTAAGCATGGAATGCACTAATATTTTTTAAAAGATTGTTTTACTGCCTTTTGATGGCAAACCATTTTTGAATCTATCTTTTGACAATTTTATAAACTATGTTTGTCAAAATAAACTTATTCTTTATGATTGGGACATCAAAATTTACTTTGTGTGAATTTTTGGTATTTTTCTGACAATGTTCATTTTTTAATGAATAGTGAAAAATACTGCATTTTACATCAAAACTGTTTGTTAATCTAATTTATTTATATGATTAGATTATCTTTTAAATTGGTTTTAAAGTGAAATTAGAATATATTTTTACCGTTTAATCCAATAGTGGTCATTGGAATCAATTTCACTTTGAAATTGGACATAAACTGGTGTCAATCTTTTGATACTTATTGTTTCATAAAAACACGCTATTTGTCATGACAGCGGGAATTAATCATTAAATTAATAAATGAAACTTATATGCTTTGAATTTTGTAAAATATAAATCATTTTTGAATTCAAAATATCAAATATATCTTATGGTGATTTTTGGTATCTTTCTGAAAAACTTCAATTTTTGATGAATAGTGAAACCACTAAGTGGTAGTTAAAGAAACTGATTTTTCTTTTAAATGAAATTTTACCACCTCTGTGGTTTGATTTTCAAAAATCAGACATACATGGTTGTAATTAATAAGTAAAATTTGGTTCAATGAGATTAAAATAATTTTTTGGTGAATAGTAACTTTTATGTTTTTAATCGCGATTAGTGGTAATTAGTTTAGTTTAAGGTAAAAATAATGTTTTAATAGTATGAGATGAGCTTGACACATTTCCTACCCTCATTGGATGTGTCATGGCTGACCAAGAAAATCCATGGGTCAACTTGGGGACCCCATGGATCTACTTTGGTTGAGAAATGACATAAATAACTTTTTATTTAATGAAAAAGTAAAAATGACACAAACATGAGTTATTTTACTAAAACAATTTTTACATGGGGTTATACGAGTCAGATTTTTGATTATAAATATTCATTGTAAATATAAAAATATTTCCTACATTATAGTATTTTTTATAATTTTTTAGACTTTAAATAAATTAAATTATTTATGACATCATGATGATGCAGCGATTACCTCATTAATAAAGGATTTAAATAAAATGAAGTGATAATGTAAAATCTATGACCTAAACATGTCCAAAACCTATTGGATGGGTGGATTTAGAACCCTTATCACCTTAGCCTCTAATTATATCAATGTGGGACCTTTTAACTCCGAAACTCATTTTCAAATAAAGTAATATTCCTTTACTTTCCAAGAGTGCCCCTCCTCTCCTCTTATAAAAGGCCCCCACCTCTACCTCCTTAACCACACTTCCAAAGCCTTTGTCTCAGCCAAACCCTACAAATTTTGTCTCTCCACTTCCCTCTATTACTCCTTGAAGCCTCACTTTGGGAATAAGTCTTTCCAAGGAAGCCTTTGAGCTCAAACCAAAGGGAGTTACCCGATTTTAAGGTAATGTCTTCACTTGAGTCCTTTTGTTTTATTTTGCTTCTCCAACCCCCTAAACTATTTTTATTTATTTCTTTTGTAACAACTACAGTATCTTAAATATACTAGGATATTGTTATAATAAGTATTCAAGCTACACTTACACACACCTACATCTAATGGTTAAAGAACATACTGTTTCCGTGGATGGTGAATTTATGCCTCCCGAAACGATGATTGTTCAACATTCCTTTAACACCTTCAAAGGTGGCCATTAATATGTCACTATATTTATATATGATATATAATATGTTTATGTTTTCCTTAAGCTTCTGTATTTTTCATTTTGGGAATACCTTTATGGTTTCCATTATGGGTAAATGTGATATCTTCATTTAAGGAAGTGCGGACTACCGCCCCCACAAAGTGATTTGATTTCGTTAATGTCATATGTGGGACGTATAAAGGATTTAATTAATGGTATTATATATTATATTATACTGGAATTATAATATATCTATATATAATTATGATTCCATTCCATAAAAAATACGAAATAGAAATGAAAGTAGCGTTCATGCGTACATACGGCCTACCGTCTCCATGAACGGTGCATTTCATTTCTTACCTCTAAATGATTATGTAATATTATAAATGCACATATATACTAGATATATATGATATATATGATATATACATCATTATTATAATTCTGTATATAATGGATACATGCACAACTTGTAATTATAAAGGGTTTATTTTGACTCATGTACCAATGATCGTTAAAATGACCGTTATTAACTTAAATAATTACATAGTGTTCATGTCATTGAAATAAGTGATATAAAAGGAATAATGAAATTGAAAAATGGTTCTTAAGAAAGTATAAATTAACTCAAGTTCATTATTCAGGATATTAAAGAACGATCCAGTCATGTCGGATCCAAGGTATGGGACTTCGTCTCAATCTCCTTTCATTGAGGCATATTTAATTTTATACACAAATTTCTTTTATACGATGTATAAACCCCTTTGACTTTTACATTTATCCAAACGGAATCTTTTTTATATGAAGCGTTTTAAAAAACGACAAAAGGGAATGTTTTTGTCGTACGTATGCGGCGACAACGACTTCTCTGCCGCCATGACCATTATTTGAGTTTCGGCTTCCTCTACAAGCCATACCTTCTTTTTAAAAGAAAAATAAATATCATGTTTTACTTTTCTTTTATTTTGGTATTGAAAATGTTTTTCATAATTTTTTTATATCAATGTGTTATTATTGATATCTTATGATTGAAAGGTGGAAATGTTATGTTTTCTTTATGCATGTTTTATGTGATACGATCATGTTGAGGTTCTTGGGAATTATTATAAAGATGGGTGGTTCCATGATAAACTAAGGGCAGGTGAGCCCAATATATCTCTCCAATGCATTGGGTAACGTGAAGGAGTGAAACGTTAATGTTTCTCCGAAGAGATTTAGGGAATATATTGTGATGGGTATTCCAAACATAACTAAGAGGGGTACCCCCTACGTAAGAATGTTATGAATTCCTCAAGTTACCTTTATGTCTTATGATTTCTATGATTTATTCATGATTTGATGAGGTATGTTAAAGTTCTTATGTTTTATAGGTAAATTATGATTTCATTCTTATTTATATATGAACTTATGTTTCCTTTCCATTTTTTTATAACCCATACTGAGCTTTTTATGCTCATCCCATGTTTTTTGAAATGTTTTTCACAGGTCAAGGGAAAGGTACATGATATGATGATAGTGTCAAGGAAGTGTCCAGAAAGAATCCATGATTTATTTTATATATGTTTCCATTGAAGGGAATGAAGAATACTATCTTTATGTAACCACTTTGTTTATATGTGGAATGTAATGCAAATTTTATGATCTAATTCTCTAAAACTCTAAACCTGAAAAGATCCTCAATGTGTAATCTTATAATAACTCAAGATTAAGTAAGCTTTAAGGCTGGGGCCTTATATGAATAGATAGCACCGAAGATTATGAGTGAAGTGTGCAATGTTATTGGTTTAGAAGGTTATTATTGGTGTTTTATCTAGAATTTTTCCCAATTGGCTAACCCATTAACCAAGATCATGCATAAATGGGTTCAATTTTCTTAGAAATAATAGTGTGAAGAATGTTTTAAAGAAATGAAGAGAATATTATTCAATTATCTTATCTTGACTCTACTATTGGGGAATTATGGGTTTTTTATTTATAGTGATGCTTCGAAGAAAGGAATTAGTTGTGTCCATTTGCATAATGATTGAGTTATTGCCTATGCATCATGACAGCTAAAAAATTATGAAAAAACTATCCCACTCATGATCTTGAGTTAGTAGAAGTAATCTTTTCTTTGAAGATATGGAGACACTATCTATATAGTGAAAATGTGGGATATATACCGATCAAAAGAGTTAATGTATATTTTTTCAAATAAATAACTCAACATGAGGAAAATACAATGGCTTGAACTACTCATAGAATATGATTGCACTACACACTACCACCCGGGGAAGGAAAATAAGGTGGAAGATAATTTGAGTAAAAAGGATCATTGTAGAGACCCGAAGCTTGACGTACATGGAAATTACATTACTTAAGCAGAATACTTAATACATAACAAAAACAGACACACAAGGCCCGTAATAGTTTAGTGTCTTTGCAAACTTGGAACGTAATCTTCTAATCGTGGTGAAATATCTTCAGCATCTCCCATAAAGATCTTCCTTTTTTGTATACCTAAAACATTTCTTTATATCCTGGGGAAAAGAAAACATAAAAGGGTGAGTTCAAATTCTCAGTAAGGGTAAACAAAAGAAATATCAATCACATCATATTCATAAGAACATAACATTTTGGAAATATTAACCTGCAAAAGAGATCATAATATCATAACATGGGATAAATCATAGTAGTGAAATGTAATCCCAATAATCATAACTTAAAACATGAAACTTTGTGGAATACACACATAATCATAGAGAATAATTTCTTGTTAGTCAAGACTCATTGCCAAGACTATCTTAGTGGACAAAGTCCATTTCTGAACTGAGTTCACTCCTCGTTTCAGTCCTGTTTCACTGAACCAGTATAACCTACCATTCCAGCCATGTCTATCTCATGAGATATAAAATCTTTACCCAATGCATTGGAGGGAGATATAGGTCCCACCCATCTCATAATGATACCATTCTTATGTGTGCCACAAAATCATAAACCATACATCATAGCATAACCTATGTAATAAAAATGGGATTCTTAAACATCGTTACATCATAAAACAATTCATATAAGATAAAGGAATTAATAAAAATAATTCCATCACAACATAATCAAATCAATGTAATAATAGGGATAAAAACAGAACACTTTATTATCTTAGATGGAAAATAATTTTGATAAAACACTTGAACTCCATTCTTGAGGAAAATATCCTTTCTACTTCAAAAACACTTTTCCTTTCTTAACATGTCATACAGTTCGAAACTAAAAGAAGTTGACTAAAAATAAACTTGAAAACTTGTAAAGTAAGCTTCTTGTAAATAATGTTTTAAAAATACATTCATCTCATATAAGTTAAAAAAAACATTCTTCTCATACTTTTGTCGAAAAAGTCAAAAAGTACCTCGTAACGTAAACAAAAGAAAGATTCCTTACATACCATGTAGTAAAAGTCAAGAATGGGTAAAAAGGACTTTAAACATTCATGAAAATACTTTTATAAAACATGGAAATGGATGATAGAAATAACCCCAGTAAATACTTACGAATAAGCAATCTCGGATAATATTGAGATTTGCAAAATTATCCCTTACCTTAGGTCTGATTTGCTTCGTAAGTGTCCGAACCTCCTCTTCTTTGAAGCGCCTCTTTGAGATCTCCTTTTAGGGAACTAAAATTGGTCTTTGATGAAGACCAGAACCTCTAGGATGTTTCTAGGGAAGTGGATAAGGTAATTTGGAAGGGGTTGGCTGAGCTTGAAGGCTCAAAGTATTGTGAGGAAGAGATGGAGGAGGATCCCTTTTATAAGGGAGGAGAGGGGCACCTTTGGAATAACAAAAAATATTATTTTATTATAAAGCCAAATTCGGTTTCAAATAGCTCCAAATTTATTTATTTTGAAGCTAAGGTGGGGATGGGTCGAAATCCTCTCATCTAATAGAATTAAGACAAGTTTAGGTTCCAATTTTAACCTTATCATTTATATTTAACATTAAGATAAATAATTTTACTTTTACCGTGTCTTCTTTTGTTCTTATACTATAAGGTTAATAAACTTACTATAAGAAGCCAAACGAACCCAAAGTTGTTTATTATTAATATATATAACCTTATATAAGTCATTTGGCCAAACCCTAGATTTTTAGGAAAAAAATAACAATTAATAATATAATATTTGTTTTAAAAACTATTTTATGTAAATTTTGACACTATTTAGTAATTTATTTTTGTGAAAATCATAACAGAATGATTAGTTTGAAAAAGTTAATTAAATCAATACTAAAATTTCATATTAACCTATAAAATTATTTTAATTCATAAAAAGTCTTAAATTACATTTAATTGGGTATTTATAACATCAATTATATCAATATTTCATTAATAAGACAATTACTACATCATCTTTGTGTCATAATAAATGATAATTATTTAATCCCTAAAAATTATAAATAAATTCCTATGATGTAGATAATTGTATTGGATTTCTGGATACTATTCATGTTTGAAGTTTCATGAAGTGTATCACTAAATTAAAATTATTATACATATAAGATTTAAGAAAGTGACATGTTGTCATATTCTTTTGTTTTAATAGTAATTAAATTATTTTCAGGGAAAAAAAGTCCATTAAATTAATCTAATCCGACCCTTAGGTGACATGGGTCGACTTTTAGTCATCCAATAAGATTTTGACATGTGTTAGGGTAATTTTATAATATTATATTTACCCTTAATTACCCGATTTACCATTAACTATGGTAAATAAAATTTACCGTAGTTACTATTCATAATTCCCCAAAAAAAAGTAGCTTATTAACATAATTTGGATCCACTGATTTCAAATATGGAATCCATTTTTCCAAATTCAATACACAAAAGTTGCAGAATGTAAATTAAAATTAATCACGTTGTCGAAAGAAAACGGGTTTTTATTTAAAATATTGCAAAAGATTGAATTGATTTATCCTATGAATTCAAGGTAGAATCAATGATAATGACATAAATTATATTAAATGGTAAAAATATATTCTATTTATACTTTAAACCCATTCAATATTATAATTTAACCATATAAAATATTGCGATGAAAAAAGTTGTTTTTAATTAAAATATAGCGTGTTTTTACTATTCATCAAAATATGAAAGTTACCAGAATGATATGAAAATTTATCCAAAGTAAATTTTTATTTCATGATTAAACATGTCATAAACTAGATTTAAAGTGGGTGCGCCATCAAAAGGCGGAAAAACTGCATTTTTTGAAAAATACTTATTTTACCCAAAAAAATTATTTTGTTCTTATACCATGTTTTCGAAAATGTGCAAGACGAATAATAATGTTATAAGATTCAAAATTTAGATAATACTATTCATAATGGCTAGTTCATAATAATATTATAATAATATATCGTTGTTTAGTAAAACCTGGTATTGCGTACAACACACGCTATCAAGGAAGGTCGCGATTGCATGTAATGCAAGCCAAGTCAGGGTTGTGTGTTGTGCAAGAATCCTTCGTTGTTTCGTATAACATAATCCAACCATATTTCATTTATACATAGAATATATATATATATACTCAATGTTTCTTAGAATAACTATTATCAAAATTGTGTGTAACACGATCCAAGAATAGTGTTGCGTATACTGCAAGCTAATACGGTGTTGCGTATAGCGCAAGGTAATCTTGGTGTAGCATACAACACAAGATATTAATGAAATTAAAAGAATATTTTTCATAAAATCTCAGGGTGGTACATTCTACCCCCCTTAAAATGAATTTCTCCCTCGAAATTCGTCGGGGTTATAAATGGTTTACTATTCGAAAGTTTCTTTAATAGAAACCCACATCGTAAAAAGGAATACCAAAACCAATCTTTAAAAACAAAAGTATGAAATGTAACGGTTACCCAAATAAACTAATCACTGGGTTTCCACATAGGTGAAAATATGGATATGGAAGAGAAATCTAACCATCATGTTCTAATAGAGAGTGGTAGAGAACATGGCTATGGAAAAGCTAGCAATCACAAAGCCATAAATGTTTTACAATCTAAGGTACCATCTGATTCATCAGATATAAGAGCACTAGGACAAAATTTTTGGTTTTCAAGATCATTTCCCTAAAGTTGATGAAATTGGAATTAGAAGAAATACTTTCGTGATTTTTTTATAGTCTCACCGTTTTTCGTTCTTTGTAAAATTTCCACTTCATCTATTAAAGAAATGAAGTTGAATTTTTCATTCATGATGTGTTAGCAGATCATGTGATAGAATGATGGGCCATTCCATCTGTCTCAAAAAAAAGGTTAGAAAAGTTATCAAAAAATACATAAGTCCATCTATAGTGAGATTAATCATATATGGTTCCTAAAATGGACTTATAATTCATATATCATACTGATTAATATAATAAAACTAGTTTCTACTAAACAGATACTTCCTGTAGGCCAGTGGTAGGCGATAAAGGCCAGTCGCACTTCAGTTGTGGGTTCGATTCCCACAGCCTTGTTCGACATGATGGGTTGTCGCCCGTCCTGCAGGTTGTCCTTTTTCTAAAGCTTTATTACTATAACATCCCATCAATAATATCAAAAATGTTTTATCCTTAAACAATACTAACTTATGTCCAACATAATCCATTCTAATCTTTAGGGTTATCTAAAATACTTCGGTCCAAGCTCATAGTATAAAGAAAATGATCACGTGAATGCCATCATTTATCCCCCATATATCATAAGATATATCTTGTTGGTCAAATTAAAAACATGTGAATACCTTAATCAAGTATTCTCTTGAAGAATGAATATCCATTGAACCTTAGTGAAAACATGAATGCAGTTAAAAGTTAACACTTTCCACATACCAAAATCCTCAAAATTCTATATCCTCAAACAATGATATCACTTAGTCCTTATATCAATCATGAGCTCATGAATACTATCAAACATTTAATTTTATCCTTATCCCTTAATTATGCACATATCATCTACATTCCAAAAATATCTGAATAACCTTTCATGGATACTGGTACCATTAATCATACACTTTCAAAAATCAAGGAAAGACAATAGTGTAACAATCCTTAGATTTCTCTTTATTCCATAGTACCATGAGATTACTTATACAACATTACACATGATAAACATGTAATCATTCCACTACATTCTTAAACCATTGACCGAGCATCAAAAATTCTTTCATCTCACATATCATTTGTAGTCTCTTCATCATCATCAACATAAATACTACCCATACGACCATACTAATTCTCTTCATGAGACTTTCCCTTAGGGCATTGGTTTGCATAATGCCCGTACATTCCACATTTAAAGAATTTAACCATTGTTGATGTCGTAGCAATACCATTATCCTCATACCTAGTGTTAACTGAACCTTTTCCTTTGCACTTACTGGATTTGTGTCCTTATTTTCCACACCCAAAGCATCTTCCAGTTCCTTTGAAACATTCTCCTTGATGCCTCTTCCCACATGATTTACATAGGGGAAATTGAACTTTCTTTCCTCTATGATCATCATGAAACTCCATCTTTCTCTTATTAGCTGAGTCATGAAACTTACCAAATTTTACTTTATTGATCATATTATGAGATTGCTGATTCGGCATAATAATGATGTTTGGACCTCCAAATCCCATTTCATTTGGTTTCTCATGAAAAATATCATTCCATTGTCCATCATATCCTCCATTATTGTGAATCATCTTGTTTCCAGCCATTTTCTAAAACCCAAAAAGAATAGTGTGAGAGGAAAAAATCATAATAAAGGGGGAGTAACTTCAATATCTAACATATTTGGTTTAATCTAATATCGTTACCATAGTTTTATGACTATATACTATACATATACTTATCCTTAGGGACATCCCTAAACATACCTTAGAAATATCTCTAGGAATCTCACTAACGTTTTCGCATCCTATTTTCCAAAGGTTGACTAAACTTTTCCTCTGATACCAACTGTAGAGACCTGAAGCTTGACGTACATGGACATTACATTACTTTAGCGGAATACTTAATACATAACAAAAACAGACACACAAGGACTGTAATAGTTTAGTGTCTTTGGAAACTTGGAACGTAATCTTCTAATCATAGTGAAAGATCTTCAACATCTCCCATAAAGATCTTCCTTTTTTTATACCTAAAACCTTTCTTTATATCTTGGAGAAAAGAAAACATAAAAGGGTGAGCTCAAATTCTCAATAAGGGTAAACAAAAGAAATATCAATCACATCATATTCATAAGAACATAACATTTTGGAAATATTAACCTGCAAAAGAGATCTTAATATCATAACATGGGATAAATTATAGTAGTGAAATGTAATCCCAATTATCATAACTTAAAACATGAAACTTTTTGGAATACACATATAATCATAGATAATCATTTCTTGTTAGTCAAGACTCATTTCCAAGACTATCTTAGTGGACAAAGTCCATTTCTGAACCGATTTCACTCCTCATTTCAGTTCTGTTTCACTGAACCGGTATAACCTACAGTTCTAGCCATGTCTATCTCATGAGATATAAAATCTTTACCCAATTCATTAGAGGGAGATATAGGTCCCACCCATCTCATAATGATACCATTCTTATGTGTGCCACAAAATCATAAACCATACATCATAGCATAACCCATGTAATAAAAATCGGATTCTTAAACATCGTGACATCATAAAACAATTCATATAAGATAAAGGAATTCATAAAAATAATTCCATCACAACATAATCAAATCAATGTAATAATAGGGATAAAAACAGAACCCTTTATTATCTTAGATGGAAAATAATTTTGATAAAACACTTGAACTCCATTCTTGAGGAAAATATCCTTTCTACTTCAAAAACACTTTTCCTTTCTTAACATGTCATACAATTCTAAACTAAAAGAAGTTGATTAAAAATAAACTTGAAAACTTGTAAAGTAAGCTTCTTGTAAATAATTTTTTAAAAATCCATTCATGTCGTATAAGTTAAAAAAAACATTCTTCTCGTACTTTTGCCGGAAAAGTCAAAAATTAACTCGTAATGTAAACAAAAGAAATATTCCTTACAAACCATGTAGTAAAAGTCAAGAATGGGTAAAAAGGACTTTAAACATTCATGAAAATACTTTTATAAAACATGGAAATGGATGATAGAAATAACCCCAGTAAATAATTACGAATAAGCAATCTCGGATAATATTGAGATTTGCAAAATTATCCCTTACCTTAGGTCTGATTTGCTTCGTAAGTGTCCGAACCTCCTCTTCTTTGAAGCGCCTCTTTGAGATCTTATTTTTGGGAATTAAATTGGTCTTTGAGGAAGACCAGAACCTCTAGGATGTTTCTAGGGAAGTGGAGAAGAGAATTTGGAAGGGTTTGGCCGAGCTTGAAGGCTCAAAGTGGTGTGAGGAAGAGAGGGAGGAGGAGCCCTTTTATAAGGGAGGAGAGGGGCACCTTTGGAATAACAAAAAATATTATTTTATTATAAAGACAAATTCGGTTTTAAATAGATCCAAATTGATTTATTTTGAAGCTAAGGTGGGGATGGGTCGAAATCCTCTCATAAAATAGGATTTATACAAGTTTATGATCCAATTTTAACCTTATCATTTAGATTTAACATTAAGATAAATAATTTTACTTTTACCGTGTCTTCTTTTGTTCTTATACTATAAGGTTAATAAACTTACTATAAGAAGCCAAATGAACCCCAAGTTGTTTATTATTAATATATATAACCTTATCTAAGTCATTTGGCTGAACCTTAGACTTTTAGTAATTAAATAAGAATTAATAATATAATATTTGTTTTAAAAATTATTTTATGTCAATTTTGACACTATTTAGTAATTGATTTTTGTGAAAATCATAATAGAATTATTAGTTCGAAAAAGTTAATTAAATAAATACTAACATGTCATATTAACCTATAAAATTAGTTTAATTCATAAAAAGTCTTAAATTACATTTATTTGGGTATTTATAACATCAATTATGTCAATATTTCATTAATAAGACAATTACTGCATCATCTTTGTGTCATAATAAATGATAATTATTTAATCCCTAAAAATTATAAATAAAGTCCTATGATGTAGATAATTGTATTAGCTTTCTTTATAATATTCATGATCTAAGTTTCATGAAGTGTATCACAAAATTAAAATTATTATACTTATAAGATTTAGGAAAAAGTGACATGTTGTCATATTCTTTGGTTTTAATAATAATTAAATTATTTTCATGTAAAAAAGTCCATTAAATGAATCTAATCTGACCCATAGGTGATATGGGTCGACTTTTAGTCATCAAATAGGATTTTTACATGTGTTAGGGTAATTTTATAATATTATATTTACCCTTAATTACCTGATTTACCTTTAACTATGGTAAATAAAATTTACCGTAGTTAATATTCATAATTCCCAAAAATAAAAAGTAGATTATTAACATAATTTGGATCCAATGATTCCAAATATGGAATCCATTTTTCCAAATTAAATACACAAAAGTTTCAGAAATTAAATTAAAATTAATCCCGTTGTCGAAAGAAAACGGGTTTTTCTTTAAAACATTGCAAAAGATTGAATTGATTTATCCTACGAATTCAAGGTAGAATCAACGATAATGACATAAATTATATTAAATGGTAATAATATAATATATTTATACTTTAAAGCCATTAAATATTATAATTTAACCAAATAAATTATTGCGATGAAAAAGTTGTTTTTAATTAAAATATAGCATGTTTTTACTATTCATCAAAATATGAAAGTTACCAGAATGATATGAAAATTTATCCAAAGTAAATTTTTATTTCATGATTCCAAAGAAGAATTTTATTTTTTCAAATTGAACATATAAAAATTTCAAAAACTAGATTTAAAGTGGGTGCGCCATCAAAAGGTGGCAAAACTGCATTTTTTGAAAAATTCTTATTTTACCCGAAAAAATTATTTTGTTCTTATACCATGTTTTAGAAAATTTGCAAGACGAATAATAATGTTATAAGATTCAAAATTTAGTTAATATTATTCATAAAATCTAGTTCATAATAATATTATAATAATATATCGTTGTTTAGTAAAACCCGGTATTGCATACAACACACGCTATCGAGGATGGTCGCGATTGCGTGTAATGCAAGCCAAGTCAAGGTTACATGTTGTGCAAGAATTTTTCATTGTTTCATATAACATAATCAAACCATATTTCATTTATACATTGAATATATATATATATATACTCAATGTTGCGTAGAATAACTATTATCAAAATTGTGTGTAACACGATCCAAGAATAGTGTTGCGTATACTGCAAGCTAATACGGTGTTGCGTATACAACAAGGTAATCTTGGTGTAGCATAAAAAACAATACATTAATGAAATTAAAAGAATATTTTTCATAAAATCTCGGGGTTTTACAATAATGGAGTTTTGAACAAGATGAAAGTTGAAATGGATCCTATGTTCATGGATATAGTAAAGTTAGATATGGGAATAATTATGGAAGGTAAAACATTAATAATTTTTTAAATAGTTTCCAAAATATCTTTACTGAAAAGCATAAAAAGTTCTTAGACTGATGATTAGGAGTTTCAAAATAAAATTAAATCTGTGAATGATGTGAGATTGATTGACTTAGTATATGAAGATGGAATTTTGAAAGTTGGGAAGAGACTTTTTGTTCTCGAAATACCTGATCTAAAAAAAGAATTATTGGGTGATGTTAATCACACCAATTTATTTATACACCCCTGTAGCACTGATATGTATAGATATTTAAAGAAACATTTTTGGTGGGACAACATGAAGAAAGATATTGATGATTTTGTGTCAAGATGTATGGTTTTCAACAGGTTAAGGTTGGATAAAAACATCTTATAGGAGTCATGAAACTTATTCCCATACTTGACTAGAAATGGGATGATATTATGAGGGACTTTGTCATGGGGATACCAAAGACTCCTAGAAGGAATGATGCAATATGGGTCATTGTTGATCATCTTTCTAAGTCAGTACATTTTCTTGCTATAAGATAAGATTTACCACTTGGACGTTTAGAAATAGTGTATATTAATGAAGTTGTAAGACATCATGGAGTACCCCTATCGATTGTTTCTGATTGTGATCCCCATTTTACATCAAGGATCTGGATAAGTCTTTAAAAATCCCTGAGTATTATACTTTGTTTGAGCAGTACCTACCACCCTCAAACTGATGAACAATCACAACGGACTATTCAAACCATAGAAGACATGTTGAGATCTTTGTCACATGATTATCAAGGTATGTGGGATCAATATTTACCTCTGGTAGAATTTTCCTATAACAATAGCTTCCATTCATGTATTCAGATGGCACCATATGAAGCATTATATAAAAAGAAATATCGCACACTAACTTGTTGGGATGATGTTGATGAAAGAAAACTCGTAGGCCAAAAACTTGTTGAGTAAATAATAGAAAAGGTGAATATTATCCAAACCAACATCAAAGCATCTCAATGTAGGAAAAATATCTTTACCGATAACCGAATTATTGATTAGGAATTTCAAGAAAAAGATCATGTTTTCTTGAAGGTATCTCCATGGAAGGGTGTTATACGTTTCGGTAAGAAGGGTAAATTAAGTCCCAGTTACATCAGACCTTTAGAAATTCTAGAACCAATTGGAGTTGTAGCTTACCATTTGGAAATGCCTCCAAGTATCTCCAAAGTTTATGATGTGTTCCAGATTTCATTGTTGAGAAGATACATGCCTGACCCAACGCATGTACTCATCTACGAAGAAATAGAACTAGAACCTGATTTGCCTTATTGTGAATAGTATTTCAAGATTCTTGATACTAAAGAAAAAGTGCTGAGAAACTAGATGACTCGTCAGGTAACAATTCTATGGAGAAAATATAATATAGAAGAGGCTATATAGGAACCCAAGGAACTTATGATGAAGAACCACACAAATCTTTTTATGTAGTAGTATTCTAGAAATTTGGAGGAAGAAATTATTTGAAGGAGGGAATAATCTAACACACCAATATTCCATGGTACATTTCTCTTTGAATAATGAAATAGCTTTCGTTGTACACAAATTCGAGTTCAATCACACCACAACCAATCGAAATAGTTATTTTGAATAGTAATACCCACTTTTGGAAATTTAAAAAACTTTATTTTTCAAAATGGACTTCATTTTTTGATTTCGGAATATCAAAATGAGATTAGGGTGAAATTTTTGTATTTTTCTGAGAACTTTAAATTTTTGATGAATAGTGAAAAACAATACGTTATCGTTTAAAACCAACTTTTTATTTAAATAATTATTTATTTTATTTAAATTTATTTTAATTCAAAATAGATACATAATAACTATATTAGTTCAATGTAATTCATTGGAGTCATTTTATAATATTATTAGATTTATAAAATATTATTGAAATTTGTTTAAATTCTTTTACCCACCTTTTAGGAACGTTAGAAAATTTTCATAAAACCTAATTTTACCGATTATGTGAATAGAATTTAAAAAAATATGAGATACATGGTGGACATCAGTAAGTAAAACGTGGTTTAATAAGTTGAAAATATTTTTTTTGTGAAAAGTAACTTCGGAATTTTATTTACCACAGTTAAAAGTAAATAGGGTAATTAAAGGTGAAAAATGATATTATAATTACCCTAACACATGTCATTATTCTATTTCATAAGTTTATTTCGACCAAAATCAACCTTAGGAAGAAAATATGATCCACTATGATTCACTTGGATTGGATTAGGACATTTAATATTATTTTTTTTAAGAAGAGTTAAAAGTGTAAAATTTAAATTTTAATAATTAAAACATTTTTAATATAGGGTTATACATAAGATAAATTCCTATATAAATATTAATTAGAAAACTAAAAATATTTCCTACATAATGGTATATTATTTATAATTTTTATACATTAAATATTTAAATTTATTTATGACACAATGATGATGTAATAATTACATTATTAATGAATGATTAAAAAAATTGATATTATTAATATAACAATAAATATAAATTTAGACTTCTGATGAATTCCAAGAATTTTATAGGTTAATATGACATTTTAGGATTTATTTAATGTATTTTTTTATGTAATCATGTTTCTTTCACTTTCACAAAAACCAAATACTAAATAATTTCAGAATTGACATAAATGTGTTTTTAAAACAAATAAAATATTTATAAATGATATAATATTTATAAAAATATAATGCTCATCCAGAGTAATGAAATAAAGATATATATTTCATTAATTAACCACTTGGGCTTAAATTTTCATTTTATTGTAATTTTATTAACTATGTAATTTAAAAATAAAAGAAGACATTGTATAAGTTAAACTATTTAACTAAGAGTTAAATCTAAAAGATAAGGTTAAAATGGTGACCTAAACTTATGTAAAACCTATTGGTTGAGAAGATATTGACCCATACCCACCTTATCCTCGAGATAAATCCATTTTTATCCATTATAAATCGTAAATTATTTTATAATAAAATAATATATCAAGATTTTCCTAAAGTGACCCTCGCCTCTCTTATAAAAGGCTACTTTTCCTTCTATCAAAATCACGCCTCAAAATCTTTTTGTATAATCTAACCCCTACTCACATATCCTCCCAAATACTCTAAATTCAACATAGAGGCCTTACTTTGATCAGAAAGACAACCTAAGGAGACCTTTTTCTCAAATCAAAAGGAACAACTCGAAGAATAGATAATAATTTCATCACCTCTTTTAAAGTTCTTCTCTTCGTCCACTTCCTATTTCTTCATTTTTTCCATAAAAAATAATAAATCCAGTACCTTCTACATATTTTCATGTTATTATAATTATGGTACAACCATATTCATTATTCTATCCATCGAATGAATGACAAAGTCACCATACGTGCATACGTACGACTTACTGTCTCCATGTCGTGGCGTAGTTTGTTATTCAACACTTAATTATTTGGATAGGTATAATAATGAGTATAATTGATGTAAATAATAAATATAACATAATAATGATTCCTTATATATTATGTATCATCCAATTACATATTATTTCACCATCAATAGAATGATATTGTCACTTGTGTGTATGTACAGATTACCGTCTCCACGAACGTAATGTGATTCATTCCCCATCATAACCATTCAAGAATAATTTTCATTTGATGATTAAAAATAATGTTTAAGAACTTAATATCATTATGTATATGAATCAAATACATTCTATCCATAACAAACATGACTTACGTAGTAAAATATATAAATGGAAATGAATCAATTAACACCGGAAACAATGATACTACTGAAATATTATTAACAAAGCAATATAAGAAGATCATATATGATATCATATTTATGTATGTGGTTCTTTTATAATTCTATAACATTTATTTAACTATTAAATAAGATTTTAATGTACCCTCAACCAAAGAAAAGTACAAGGTAAGGGTTAATTTTCCAATCTCTTTATTATCTGATATTGTTTCTACATAAGTATCTATTGGGACCTCTTTATTATCCACATCCATGTTTCATAAAATGTATTTCAATACAATTTTACTATTTACTAAACTATGAATTAAAGTCATTTATACCGTCATTTTACCTTTTATAAACTGGTTTGAAATGAATCTTCCCATCACTTTCCAAACAAGGTAATTTATGAACTTTTCAAAAAATTAATGTAAGAATGTTTTTTAACTTATACGGTGGGTGAAACTATTTTCTGTCGTTATAACACCTTCGAATATTACCTTACAAGATTATAAGAATATTTTCAAAATAAATATTTTATTTTATAATTTTTTGACTTTTAAATGATTTCAAAATAGAAAGAGATATTTCCCTCAAATTGTTTTGATTTTATCTATGTCAACATCTTTGAATGGATTATACACATGATTCAAGTTGATTTATTATGATAAAATCATCCATATTGCATTGAAGTTTTTGTGATATCATTGACTTTGGATGTGTTATTTTTATATCATTCATGGTTTATATTTAAAGTATTAACATTTATTTTTCTAGTTTTAATACGAATGTTTATGTTATGTTTCAACATTTTCATATGAGGAATGAATTGGACTTAGTATGTGATGGTTGGAGCCCGCTATATCTCCTCAATGAATCGGTAGGTCTCCTGAGACAAACTAGTGTCTTGGAACAAGGCCTTGAAAAAATCTTATTTGTAGACTTAGTATGAGGCCTTGACTATGTGGTTATGATGTCCGGCATTATTCATTCCATCATTATGAAATTAGTTATTGGTATTACATCTGATTATTTGGAAAGTAAAATATCGATGTGAATAAATAAATAGAATTATTTGATTTATAATTTCCATATTATGATAAGGTTTACGTTTAAAAGGCTTTTGTTTTAGTCTTATACATTTCATTAAATGTTTATGCTTATTTATGATAGTTACCACTATATTGTTTTCCTTACTAAGCATCTGATCTTACCCTTTTCTTATGTTCTCTTTTTTCTAGGATTTGAAGAAGTGTATTATGATTAATCTGTAGGAATATTCCAAGGATATGAGTGTGTTCAAAGGGGAAAGAATGTTTTTGTTTTTTTCATGATGTAATGTAAAACGTATGTATGTATCAAGTACTTTCAAGGCTACTAAACAAATAATTCCTTCAAGACTTGACCTCTTGTGGTCATGCCAATGTTATGTAATAATGCACCGACTCTAGGTAACTAGGGTTGGAGCGTTATATATTATATAAATTTTTAAATCATGTTTTAATTATATTATTTTATATTTATCACTGTTAAAAGGGTAAATTATAGGTGTTTAAATATTTTCATTGTATGAGGTGGTGATTTTGAGGCCCGAAGATGATCCAGAGAAAAATGGGTCAAACTGCATCCAAGGCCAAGGAAACCTATCCACTTTTTTGCACATTTTGCGAACTATATGCATTAAAATGGGAATAAATTTTGTGGTCAGAACCAAAAAATAATTGGATGAAATTCATCACAAGAAACTGAATCCCAATTTGTCAATCTGGTGGCCCATCTGAAACATTCTATCCAGGGGTCTAAATCTACCTGAATTCCAAGGGTTGGTTTGGTATTCGGGCTATATATCCAATTATAGTTGTTAAATGGCAACCAAATTTTACATGGTGATATTAAAGAGTTTTTTAAACAACTATTATCTTTTTTCCAAGTCTATAAAATACCATTTACCAACCAAAAACTGAGAAAGAATTAGTATCTTGAAAACTAGGTTCCCAAAACCACATTCTATTTTTGGCCATAAAAGGAAACCATGGGTACATCATTTGAATGTTCAAAACATGAGCTATAATCGTCTATCTTGGAGTTCCAACAGAGTCCCCTACTCATACTAGAAGTTCTAGAGGCCCCTATCCTCATAGGTCGGTCAAGGATGAAGAAGGAGTTCCACCGGACTTTCCCCCTCCTCTCGATATTGGGATAAATGGTTGGTGTTTGTTGTGAGGTAGAAATGCATACTATAAAGAGAATTACAACACTTTTACTACTACTAGTTTTATGTCTTTTGGGTTTTAAAACATTTCACTTAGAGTTTTCATACTTTTATTCATGTTTGAATTCTTTGTTTGATTGAATCAAATGGAATTTTCTTTACCTTTAACTAGTAAGTGTGAAGTCTCGAGTGCATGACTTGTTTTTTTCTGATTGGACAGCACAAGAATCATTTTATTCCCCACTTAGTTGATATTTAAAATTAATTGGGAACTTATTATTCCATTAATGGGGTCTAAACCTTGGCTATACGATTGTTATGTTATGTTTTTTCTCAACATGCATTGATATAAAATCATGGAAGGTAATCAGGATTCTGATTAATTTCAACCAAAGACTTACATCAAATCCTAATTAGTATCCAAGAACAATGAACATGAAATTTGTGTACTGAACTCAGAAAGAACCCTTTGTCTCATATTTTTCAAAATATAGTCTTTTATTCAACTATTAAACTCTTTAAATTAAGTTATTTTCTTTAAACTTTCATCAAAACAACCCCCTCTTTTAGTAATTTTCATTAAGAATATACAATCTAAACGTATCAAAAATCCTTGAGAGATGACCTAGGGTATTACCAAGAATATAGAATCATCTTTAAATCATAATCAATGTGATTTGTTATGTCAATGAGGTCATCCACCTTACACTATTAAGTTAAAATAGATCAAATAGAATCCTTTGGAAGTGATTTTTGGGGAAATTAAAGGTGAACGATGCAAGTGACAAGATCTGTTGTGCTAGCACCTAGAGTTTCCTATAGTTACGTTCAAATATTTGTGGAACACATTTGGATCACTGATATAGGTAATATATTCTTTATTCATACATTTTAATGATGGTACGATTATGATCCAATTTTATATCCATCAATGAAGAAATAATTTCTGATAAGGCAATTCTTTAATTTCTTAAATTAATTATAAATAATGTCACGAATCGAATTTGTTCACTGAAAAAATAGGAACCAAACCCAGCCCGCGACATGGTACGAAGGGAATTCTGGATCCCCATGGGTTGGCACAAGTGCCCGAGTATTATAAACTTAAAATTGGGAACAATTTAACCTAGTTTATAAACTTAAAACAACAAATGAATCCAATAAAACAAATCTGGAATTTTCAAACCAAACAATCTTTAAAAAAACAGAACTGAATTACATTGTTTAAAACAACTGACAAAGACTATAACAAAGGTATAAAACCAAAAATAAATAGCCCATGAACCCTCATGGAAAGAGTCACTTCCCTCAAACCTTCTCCATAAGACATCACCACCAAGAACATGCTAGAAACTCGAACTACTGGCACTATAAACTTTACCCAACCTGCGGCATCAAAAGGGAACCAAGTCTACTTATAACCAAAGGTCTAATTAGGGTGTGATCCAAATACCAATAGGATACCACCACTAAGGTATTCTTTTTTATAAACATTGAATGACGAAAATCATGCAAGTTTACAAAAACGTGCAATTCCTAGTCACAATTTCTAAAAGATGCAACATTAAAAAAATCATTTTTCAAGTGGGATAATTTAAAGAATCAACACATTTAAAATAAATTACAAAAATACTGATTTTTTCAGAAAAATATACCATATTCCAACAGTAAGTATAATGGATCTAGTGAGCACAAGCAGTAGGAAATAACCCCAAGGCACTAGCTAGTTGTGGGTCACTGGTACCTCATATCTAGGTGAGAGTAACCATCACAAATATCAGTTCTAATGCATGAGCCACTAGTATGGAACATACCCATAACCTATTGGTCCCCAAAAATAATCATCATAGTTTAGTTAGAGTTGTAAGTGTCAATATTTCTATGTGAAACTGAGGCCAAACCCCACAGATTCACTAGCATACTAGTACACGTCCACCCACCTAGATACCTGGGTTTTCCCCTTGTCCTCAAACAAGATCAACAAGTCAATAAATATAATTTGAACATGAAAATATAATTTACACATCAAAAATTCACCAAAAATCCCACATGTATACCACACAAATTACAAAATTCATCATTTCATTGAAATTTATTTTGAAATCAGATTCACACCAAAATAGCTGACAACACTTTTCATATTTCTTTAACACTTCCAAAAAACCATTAAAAAAATTTATAAAACCATTACAAGATATTCCAACTCACATAACATCCCACTCACTTGTTACATAATACCATTTTCATTACCAAAATCAATTTTTCACATCACACTCACACAAAACACCCCATATCACTTTCACATCTCTTACACACTTTAGTAAATCCTTCAAAAAAAATTAGAAACAATTTCCAAGATGTCACACGTAACAAAATATCCCCATTAAAATTTAAAATGTAACAATTCAAAATACACACACTCCAAAACATATATCCAACATGGTTTCACCTCTTACATAAATCATTAAATCATTTAAATCTTTTATAAAACAATTATAAAGAGAATACCGAAACATTTCTCAAAAAACCCATTTCAAAACCATATTTCAAAGATAACCCCACATCAAAACACTACCAAAGTATAATTTTAAGCCATAGAGACATTTATAATACAACTTTGAAGTATTATAAAATCATCTTTAATAATACCACAAAACATACAATTGAAAACGCCGATTTTTATAAAATGATCTCAAGAAGTATAAAACAATTTTACACACCAAAACTATTCCAAAACCCCCCTTCCAAGTCCCACATGACACGAAGGAATTAAAAAACATAATTTTCATCCCATTTCAACAACTAATGGATAAATTTCATATTTCATAAAGCTACCACAAAAGATACCACATGTGTTACATTCGAAATTTCACAACATCAATAAAAATGAAATTGTAAAATTAAATACTTAACCAAATCCCTCAAAAACGGTTTTATCACCACACACAGAATATGAGGAACATGAAAAAAAAGTAAAATAAGAAAACTAACTCATCAAGGAATGGTTAACCTTGGAATCACCTTCCTTTTGAGTCGAAACCCTCAAATATTGGTGTGAAATATCAAGCGCCCCACCTCCACATCAAAAGGAAGATAAAACCAACCTAAATCCACAATATTTCACCATAAACAAACGAACTGAAAACCTAGGTTTGAACCCTAACTTCTAGACATAAGGGAACTTCATGAAAGTTGGATGATACCCTAATTAAAGGGAAGAAATCAAATAGAGAAACACTTACTTGAAGAGAAGTTGAAGAAATAATACCAAATCAACAAAATGTTGAATCTCCGAGTGAAAAAACATGATATTGAGGCTCTACTATGGCTGAGGAGGTCAATTTGGGACTAAAATGTGGGAAAAGGAGAGAAAAATGAATCATTTATGAAGGAATAAAGTTACCCACTCAAATCTGGATGGTTTGAGAAACCCTAAAAAGATTCCCCATAACTCTTGGTTCCAATGAGCTTTAAAACTGTGAAACTGATAATGGGGGTGATTATATGGATATTGGTTTTGATAGGGAGATAGAATCATCGAAAAACAATAAAAAATGAAGGAGATATTGTTGAATTAAAAAACATTTAAAGTAGAAAATGGGATTACTGGCAGGCCCAATACCTTAAATAAAAACCAAAATACACCATGATTATGGATTTCTAAAGGCTCCAAATTGACGTGGTGGTGTTAATAGGTCAGGGGAGGCCATGTAAGAATTAAAATGAATGAAATTTTTAAAAAGATAAAGTATTTATAAATGAAACAAAATTTGTTTTTAAATCGAGAAATGGGCTCATGGTTTGGCCCAAATTTGGAAAACCCACAATTTCCACCAAAATGCTTGAGAAATCCCCAAAACAATGAAAGAATAGAAATTAAATTAAAAATGCCTTTAAAAAAGTCAGTTATTTTACAATTCTCTCCACTATAAATCTTTTTGCGCATGGAAAGTCAAATCAAGGTGAAAAGTAAAAAACCAAACCCAATTGAAAGGCCGAAATGGACTCATTTACCAAGTTTCACCCCCAATGGCCAAAACACCTCCAGTGATCAGTTATGGAAAGAATATTTCATAATAAATACATAAACCACTTTACTGAAATGATCAAGAACATTTAGGATTTATCCTAAAATAAAACTCTTCAAACACTATCTGAACAAGGCTCAAGAAATTTACCCAAACAAACAGCAACCTCAAACAAGGTTACACTTACCTTGATATAACTAACCCATTGGGCACTCTCCAATCCCAAAATTTACAGAAGGAAGATTTAGGTAGTTAGATAATATCGAAAGAGACTACCCACTTACAATCCAATACCAAGGAAAAAACCGAGTTACTGGTATAAGGAGACATAAATAGGCTCTCCATCATAAGAGAAAACTCAATTTTTTCCCGAGATAGATTCAGGGCACTAACAGGGGGAGGCCCGAACGGACTCCCTGGTATAAGGGGTAGACTTCCATTAGACATTTCCAAAAAAACATACATGAGACCCATGGTGGGTCTCCCCACTATAAGAACCAACCATATTAACCCACCAGCATGGGATGGCATAAAAAGACCCAAAAACTCAAAGAGTTGGGATGGATTCACGGTTAGTTCGCACAATTTGAGAAATCGTTCGCTAACCGTGTGGATCCGTATATTTTCATGGTTTCCTAGGGAATGGTTAAAACTCACAATGTGAAAACCATGCGCTCAACCTTTCTAGAAAAAATTTAAAACTTCCTCCAAAAACTCAACATGAACCAAACGGGGAAGGAAGGACATTAGGCAAAAAACTTGGGCATGAGGCCCTCCATCTCCTTCCATCAAATGGGAATAACAGAATAAAGATGATGACACTAGAGGTTTACACTCTTCCTATAATTCATACTGATGGTAGGAATTGTAAAAGGGTTTAAAGGACCATGGGATTTCCTCGGACTATGCTCCTGCTTCTCTTTGGGACTTATCGTTGGATCTCAAAAGATTGAAGTATCTTCGGTGTCGCAGTTAGTCTTTGGAATCCCAATGTATAGAACTTCATCATTCGGTGAAACAAACAACTACACCACATACCCCGATGGGTTCACCAAGGCATATAACTCTCCAGAACTCACTTTACCGAAACCTTACATTTCACTAATACAAGGTATCAGAAGATGCACACACATCACACCTTGTTTCTTAGGGTGATAAACAACAGAAGGGTAGGACACATATAAACACCTTCCTCATAGATAGATGATTTGATGTTTTTTCCAAGGGAGACATACTCCCAACATAACAGTGACTCTTAAAGGATATCACGACCTTCACCTTTACAGTCAAATGAGAACTTGACATCACAAGGCATCAACAAACATGACCATTGCGATTGATAGAAACAATATATGGAATGGGACCTTATGCCAAGTCCCCAAAAACACACAATATCATAAGGTGGCCATAATGGCCTCTCATGACCAGATTTCCCACACTAGTGGTTTAACATGAACTCCTACTTCAAAGAGACTATAAAGGTCCCAAAGTCCCTCTTGGACACCATCCAGACACTCATCCACACTAACAACCCCATACCACTTCCACCTTCAACGAATTAGAAAACTTAAGAAAATATGGTTTCTTTCAACCTTCCATGAGCACTCTCCCACTACAAGAGTATCCTCAATCCCAAAAATGAATGGGTGTAGACTCGTTTTACCATGCTTGAGAAAATATTCCATACATTGATCAACATGAGGAATTTCCAATGGCAAAATAATCTAGGCTGCAATTCAGTTGTGCACTAACCCTTGATGGGGGCGTACCTTATCCAATAAGAGAACTCAAGGACCCAACCAACATGGTCCATTGGATAAGAAATACTACAACCAGATCTAAACAGATGAGGGGAACCACTATAAAGGCTACCCAAACTTTTCTCATAAGAGACCATTAACCAGCCCTTCAACCCAGCTTAGTGACCAAACACAAACCCAAAACACCATTCAAACAAGATGGGCTCTTAGACTCAAAACATTCCACAACATCAACATTTACAAAAACACATAATACACAACATCCCAATATATTTATCAAAACATCATTTTTCCTTTAAAAAACATTTCTTGGAAAATAAAATTGTTCAATGGATAGCGTATCCACCTATGGTACCCTATGGGCCTCATACATGCATGTTTCTGTGAAACAATTAGAACCCTCCTCATATCCATCCTGACATCCACCCATCAATTACATAAACCATCCATCATGCTGTATAACCCCATTCATGTGTTCTCTCATGGAAATACCAAAGCATAAAGCAAAAATTATTTCCACTTTTCAAAACAAAAACTGTCAACCAATACCTATTATTCTCAAAACCGCTAACCACAAAAACAAACAAAAATTACATCTTACCAAAAAAAATTAGAAAGGAACAATTATTAAAAAGAAAATTCACTTTCAATCCATTCACATAAATTTAAAAACATTTCATCCCATTAAAACACCTTTCAATAGTTTATAAATCTCTATTAGAAACACTTTTTCAAAACCAATTGTGACATAGTTCTTGCTTTCAATAGAGGAGAAATCACACCATTTTCCATTCCAATACAATTCTGAAAATTAAGTTCTTAAATTTTAAAAATCTAACCATTCTCTCCTAATTATAAAATCATTTCACAAAAACTTTATGCTTCTTTAAACCATGTTAATTTCTCTTTAAAACTTAACTTACAAGATTTCAAAACTATATGACCCAAGACAATGCAGGAGAAAACTAGTTCTGGTGGGTCACATGGACATATGGTTGGCAGCCATACACCAATAAATTCACCATCACATAAAGTGTTCTAGAGATATATCCCCGGACCCACATTTCTTTCTAGGAATTGTGAGCTCACTAAGACCATTAACCCAACTCTCTTTTCATTTCCCTTAGTCGTCATCAAACCAAGAAAATCAATGGACTCAGATAAATCCCAACTTCCCCTGGTGACTCAAATCCCTTCATGAGGTGTGGTGATCAGGAACACTACCCATTACTAGAATACCATATCCCGAAAATCCAAACTCCATACTATCCTGATTGTTCCCCAAATAATGTGACTCAAAGAGTTAACCATAACCTCCTCTGATACAATTTTGTCACGAATCGAATCTGGTCAATGCCAAAACCGACACCAAAATCATCCCACGACATGGCCTGAAGGGATTTCCCAATCCTCATGTGATGGTAGATGTTCTCAGGTATCATAAACTAAAAATTGGGAACAATTTACCCAATTTTATATACTTAAAACATCAAATGAATCCAATAAAAAGAATCTGGATTTTTCAAACAAAAAAATCTTTTAAAAAAAATTAATAACTGAATTACATAGTTTAAAATAACTCACAAAGACTATAAAAATGTACAAAACCAAAAATAAACATCCGATGAACCCTCATGTAAAGAGGCACCACCCTCAAGCCATCTCCACAAGACATCACCAAAAATAACATGCTATAATATCAAACCACTAGCACTATAAACTATACCCAACCTATGACATCAAAAGAAAACAAAGTCTACTTACACCCAAAGGTGTAATTAGGGTATTATCCAAATCCCATTAGGATACCACCACTAAGAGATACCATGTGATAAACATTCAAAGACGAAAAGCATGGAAGTTTTCAAAAACATGTAATTTCTACTTACAATTTATAAAAGATAAAACAATAAAAAAAATAGTTTTCAAGTGGGATAAATTAAAGAATCCACACTTTTAATATAGATTCCAAAGATAATGAATTTTACATCCAAATATACCATATTCTGATGGTATGTATGTAGATATAATGAGCACAAGCAATAGGAAGTAACCCCTAGGCACTAGCTAGTTGTGGGTCCCTGGTACCTCATATCTTGGTGCGAGTAACCATCACAAATATCCATTCTCATGCACGATCCACTAGTAGGGAATATACCTATAACCTATTGGTTACCAATCATCATCATCGTAGTTTATTTAGAGTTTTGAGTGTCAATATTGCTAATTGAAACTGAGGCCAAACCCAACAGATTCACTAGCATACTAGTACACGTCCACCCACCTAGATACCCGGTTTTTCCCTTCTCCTCAAACAAGTTCAACAAGTCAATAAATATAAATTTCACATGAAAATATTATGTCCACATCACAAATTCACCAAACATCCCACATGTATACCATAAAAGTCACAAAATCCCACTTTTCATTGAAATTGATTTTGAAATCTGACTCACACCAAAATAGCCAAAAACATTTTTCATATTTCTTTAATACCTCCAAAAAACCATTAAATTTTTTTATAAAACCATTAAAAGATATTCCAACTCACATAACATCCCACTCACATGTTACAGAATACCCTTTTCATAACCAAAATCCATTATTCACATCACACTCACATAAAACATCCCACATCACTTTCACATCTCTTACACACTTTAGTAAATCCTTAAAACTTTTTTATAAAAAAATTCTAAGATGTAACACATAAAAAACTTCCCCTTACACATTTAAAATGTACCATTTAAAAATATACACACTCTAAAACTGATTTCCAATATGGTTTTACCTCTTACATAAATCATTAAATCATTTAAATCTTTCAAAAAAAATTATAAAGAGTATACCTAAACTTTTCTTCTAAACCCCATTTAAAAACCATATTTCAAAGACAAAACCACATAAAAATACTACCAATATTGAATTTTCCGCCCTATATGAATTTATAAAACAACTTTAAAGTGTTATAAAATCACCTTGAATAATGCCACAGAATAAACAAATGAAAACACATATTTTTATAAAATGCTCTCACGAAGTATAACACAGTTTTACACAACAAACCTATTCAAAAAACCCCTTACAAGGCCAACAAGACACAAAGGAATTAACAAAACATAATTTTCATCCCCTTTCAACAACTAATAAATAAATTTCATATTTTATAAAACTGACACAAAAGATACCACATGTGTTACATTTGAAAAGCTCACAACTTCAAAAAAATGCATTTCTAAAATTAAATGCTTAACCAAATCACTCAAAACTAGTTTTCTCACCACACATAGCATATGGGGAACATTAATAACTATTAAAAAAAGTAAAATAACTCATCAAGGAATGGTTATCCATGGAATCACCTACCGTTTGAGTCGAAACCCTCAAATCTTGGTGTGAAACATCATGCACACCACCTCTGCACCACAAGGAAGATAAAACCAACATAAATCCACAATATTTTACCAAAAACTCAAAAACAAAAAACCTATGTTCGAAACCTTACTTCTATACATAAGGGAACTTCATCAAAGGTAGAAGAAACCCAAATAGAAGGGAAGAAATCAAATAGAGAAACACTTACTTGAAGAGAAGTTGAAGAAATCACCCCAAATCTACCAAATATTGAATATCCAAGAAATAAAACCTTATATTGAGGCTATAATGAGGCTGAGAAAAACATTTGGGGACTGAAATGTGGGAATAAGAGAGAAAAATTAATCATTTATGAAGGAAGCAAGTTACCCTCTCAAATCCGGACGGTTTGAGAAACCTTGAAAAGATTCGCCCTAATTCATGGTTTAAATGAGCCCCAAAAATGAAAAACTGATAATGGGGGTGATCCTAGGGATGTTGGATTTGATAGGGAGATAGAATCACCAAAAAAAATTAAAAAATGAAGGATATATTAAAAAATTAAAAAAATTAAAGCAGAAAAAGAGCTTATTGGCAGGCCTAATACCTAAAATAAACACCCAAATACACCATGATTATGGATTTCTAAAGGTTCCAAATTAACATGGTCATGTTAATAGGTCTGGGGAGTCCATGTAGGAATTAAAATTCATGAAAATTGTTTAAAAATAAATGATTTACAAAAGAAACAAAATTGGTTTTTAAATATGGAAATGCGCTCACGGTTTGGCCCAAATTTTGAAAACGCACAATTTCCACCAAAATGCATAAGAAACCCCCAAAACAAAGAATGAATGGAAATTAAATTAAAAATACCTTAAAAATAATTTATGTGCCAATTACCCCCACAACAAAACATTACTCTAATGGAAAGTCAAATCAAGGAGAAAAGCAATAAACCAAACCCAATCGAAAGGCCGAAATGGACCCATTTTCCAAGTTTCACCTCCAAAGGCCAAAACACCTCCATTGATCAGTTAAGGAATGAATATTTACCAAAAAATACATAAAACAATTTACTGAAATGATCAAGAAAATTTAGGATTTATTCTAAAATAAAACTCCTCAAACAATATCTGAACAAGGCGCAGGCAATTTACTCAAATAAAGAACAACATCGAATGAGGTTACACTTACCTTGATATAACTACACCATTGGGAACTCTCCAATCCCAAAATTTACCCAAGGAATATTTAGTAAGTTAGATAGTACTGAATGATACTACCTACTTCCAATCCAAGACCAAGGACAAAACCGAGTTACTGGTACAAGGAGACACAAATAGGCTCCCCTCCACAAGAGAAAACTCAAATTTTTCCTAAGATAGAATCGGGGCACTAACAGGGGTAAGCCCGAATGGAATCCATAGTAAATGGGGTATAATTCCATTATAAATTTTATAAAAAACTTACATGAGACCCATGGTGGGTCTCCCCACCATAAGAACCAACCATATTATCCCACCAGCATGGGCTGGCACAGAAAGACACCAAAACTCAAAGAGTTGGGACGACTGCATTATTAGTCCACAAAGTTTAGGAAACTGTGCTCTAACTGTGTGGATCCTTATATTTTCATGGTTTTCTAGGGCATGGTTAAAAATCACCATGTGAAAACCATGCGCTCATCCTTTCTAGAAAAATTTTAACCCTTCCTCCAAAGACTCAATGGAAACCAAAGGGGGAAGGAAAGACATTAGGTGACAAACATGGGCATGAGGCCCTCCACCTCTTTCCATAAAACTGAAATAATAGAATAACGATGACAACACTATAGGTTTAAACTCTTCCTATCATTCATAATGAGGGTTGGACTTGTACAAGGGTTTAAAGGGCGTTGGGATTTCCCCTGACTACGCGCCAGCTTCTCTCCAGGACTTATGGTTGGAGCTCAAAAGATTGAAGAATATTCGTTGTCGCAATTAGTCTTTGGAAACCCCTGTATGGAACTTCTTCTTTCGGTTCCACAAACAACTACACCACATGACCCTATGGATTAAACAAGACATAACACACTCCAGAACTCACTTTACCGAAACCTTACATTTCACTGATACAAGGTATCAGAATATGGACACACATCGCACCTTGTTTCTTCTGGTGAGAAACAACAGAAGAGGAGGACAAATATAAACACCTTCCTCAAAGATAGAGTATTTTATGTTTTTTCCAAGGGATACATACTCACAACATAACAGTTACCCTCAAATTATTTCATGACCTTCACCTTTACATTAAAATGAGCACACGACATCACAAGGAATCATCAAACATGACCATTGTGATTGATATAAACAATACATGGAAAGGGACCTTATGCCAATTCCCCAAAAAAAACACAATTCCAGAAGGTGTCCATAATGGCCTCTCATTACCAGATTTCCTACACTAGTGGTTTAACATGAACTCCAACTTCAATGAGACTATAAAGGACCCAGAGGACCTCTCAGACACCATCAGGACACTCACCCTCACTAACAACCCATGACCACTTCCACCTTTGACGAATTAGGAAACTTAAGAAACTATGGTCTCTTTCAACCTTCCTTGGGCACTCTCCCTCTACAAGAGTATCCTCAAACCCCAAAATGATTCATTGTAGAATAATTCTACAAATATTGATAAATGATTCCATACATTTATCAATGGGAGGATTTTCCAACGGTGAAACAATCTGGGTTGCACTTATGTTGTGCACTAACCCTTGATGGGGGCGTACCTTATCCAACAAGAGAACTCAAGGACCCAACCAACCTGGTCCATTGGTTAAGAATTACTACAACCAGATCCAAACAGATAAGGGGAACAACCATAAAGTCTTCCCAAACATTTCTCATAATAGACCACTATCCAGCCCTTCAACCCAGCTTAACAACCAAACACAAACCCAAAACACTGTTCAAACAAGAGGGGTTCTTGAACTCAAAACATTCCACAACATCAACATTTACAAAAATAAATAATACACACCATCCCAAAATAGTTATAAAAACATCATTTTTTCATTTAAAAACATTTTTTGGAAAAGAAAACTATTCAGCGGTTTGCGTATCCACCTATGGTACCCTATGGGCCTCAAACATGCATATTTCTATGAAACAACTGGAACCCTCCTCATATCCATCCTGGAATCCATCCATCAATTCCATAAACCATACATCATCCTATATAACCCCATTTGTGTCGTATCTCATGGAAATACCAATGGTTAAAACAAAAAATCTTTCCACTTTTCAAAACCAAAACTGTCGACCAATACCAATTTTTCTCGAAACCGCTAACCACGAAATCAAACACAAATTACATATTACCAAAAAAATTCAGGAAGGAACAATCATTCAAATGAAAACTCTCTTTAAATCCATTCACATAAATTTAAAAACATCACATCCCATTAAAAAAATTCAATAGATTAAAAAACTCTATTGGAAACACTTTTTCAAAACCAACCTTGACATAGTTCATACTTTCAAAATATGTTCAATCAAACAATTTTCCATTCAAATAAAATATTGAAAATTCCATTCTTACATTTCAAAAATCTAAAAAATCTCTTTATTATAAAATCATTTCACAAAAACATTATTCTTCTTAAAACCATGTCATTTTTTCTTTAAAACTTAACTTAGAAGATTTCAAAACTATAGGACAGAAGACAATTCAAGAGAAAACTAGTTCTGGTGGGTGACATTGACATATGGTTGGCGGCCATACGCCAATCACTTCACCATCACAAATAGTGTTCTAGGGAAATATCCTCGGCCCTACATGGCTTGTCAGGCACTGTGAGCTCACTAAGACCATTAACTTAACTCTCTTTTCATTTCCCTTAGTCATCATCAAACCATGAAAATCAAAGGACTCAGATAAATCCCAACTTCTAATGGTTACTCGAATCCCATCATGAGGTGTGGTGATCAGGCACACTACCCATAACCATAATACCAAGTCTTGAAAATCCTAACTCCATACTATCCCAAATATTCCACAAATAACACTACCAAAGGGTTAACCAGACCCTCCTCTAATACCATTTTGTCACAAACCGAATTCGGTCGCTGCCAAAACCCACACCAAACCCAGCCTTCTACATGGCCTGAAGGTTTTTCCCAATCCCCATGGGATGGTATATGTTCTAGGCTATCATAAACTAAAAATTTCGAACAATTTACCCATGTTTATAAACTTAAACAACAAATGAATCCAATAAAATGAATCTAGATATTTCAAACCAAAAAATCATTTAAAAAAATTTAGAACTAAATTACATAGTTTAAAACAACTCAAAACAACCATAAAAAAGGAACAAAACCAAAAATAAATAGCCCATGAACCCTCATGGGAAGAGGCACCACCCTCATGCCATCTCCACAAGACATCACAAAAAAAGAACCTGCTAGAATATTGAACCACTAGATCTATAAATTGTACCCAACCTATGAAATCAAAAGAAAATCATGTCTACTTACACCCAAAGGTGTAATTAGGTTATGATCCAAAGACCAGTAGGATACTACCACTATGAGATTCTAAGTGATAAACATTCAAAGGATAAAATCAATAAGGTTTTCAAAAACATGTAATTTCTAGTTACAATTTCTAAATGATGCAACATTAAAAAAATCTATTTTCAAGTGGGATAATTTAATGAATCCACCCTTTTGAAATAAATTCCAAAGATACATAATTTTACAACCAAATATACAATATTTGGATGGTATGTATAAAGGATATAATGAGTACAAGAAATATGAGATAACCCCTAGGCACTATCTTGTTGTGGTTCCCCGGTACATCATATCTTGGTGAGTGTAACCATAAAAAATATATGTTCTCGTGCATGAGACACTATTAGGGAACATATGCATAACCAATTGGTCGCCAATAATCATCATCGTAGTTTAGTTAGAGATGTAAGCATTAATCTTTCTATGTGAAACTAAGGCCAAACCCCACGGATTCATTAGCATACTAGTACACGTCCACCCACCTAGATACCCGGGTTTTCCCCTTGTCCTAAAACAAGTTCAAAAAGTCAAGAAATATAATTTTCACATGAAAATATCATTTATACATCACAAATTCACCAAAAATCCCACATGAATGCCACACAAGTAACAAAAGACCACTTTTCATTCAAATTGATTTTGAAATCCGACTCACACAAAAATAGCCCACAGGAATTTTCACATTTCATTAACACTTCCACAAATCCATTAGAATATTTTATAAAACCATTCCAAGATATTACAACTCACATAATAGCCCCCTCACATGTTACATAATACCATTTTCATAACCAAAATTAATTTCTCACATCACATCCACACAAAACATCCCACATCACTTTCACATCGCTTACACACTTTAGTAAATCCTTCTAACATTTTTATAAAACATTTCCAAGATTGAACACATCACAAAAGATCCCCTTTCAAATTTAAAATGTACCATTTCAAAATATACACACTCCAAAACAGTTTTCCAATGTGGTTTCACCTCTTACATAAATCATTAAATCATTCAAATCTTTCCTAAAACAATTCTAAAGAGTATACCAAACCTTGTCCCATAAAACCCATTTCAAAATCATATTTTAAGGAAAAAACCACATCAAAAGACAACCAAAGTAGAATTTTTTCCCTAGAAACATTTATAAAACCACTTTCAATTGTTATAAAATCACCTTGAATAATACCGTGAAAGATACAAATGAAAAGACCCATTTTCATAAAATGCGCTCAAGAAGTATAACAAAGTTTTACACAACAAAACATTTCAAAAAAACCCCTTCCAAGGCACACATGACACTAAGGAATGAAAAAAACAAATGTTTCATCCCCTTTTAACAACTAATAAATCCATTTCATATTTTATAAAACTACCAAAAAAGATACCACATGTATTACATTCAAAAATTTCACAACTTCAACAAAAATGCAATTATAAAATTAAATGCATAACCAAATCCCTCAAAACGGTTTTCAAACCACATAAAGAATATGGGGAACATTAAAAACTAGTAAAAAATAAAAATAACTCAGAAAATAATGGTTAACCAATTAATCACTTACCTTTTGAGTCGAAACCCTCAAATCGTGGTGCGAAACATCAAGCACAGCACCACTACACCACAAGGAAGATAAAACCAACCTAAATCCACAATATTTCACCCAAAACACCCAAAATAAAAACTTAGGATAGAACCCTAACTTCTGGACATAATATAACTTCATGAAAGGTAGAAAAAACCCAAGTCAAAGGGAAGAAATCAAATTTAGAAACACTTACTTGAAAAGAAGTTGAAGAAATCACACCAAATAAACCAAATGTAGAATCTCCAAGCAACAAAACCTGATATTAAGGCTCTAATGCGGATGAGGTCATTTGGGTACTAAAATGGGGGAGAAACAGTGAAAAATGGATGATTTATATAGTAATAAAGTTAACCTCTCAAATCTAGACGGTTTGAGAAACCCTGAAATCATTCGCCCTAATACACGGTTCAAATGAGCACCAAAAATGTGAAACCAAAATGGGGTGTTATCCTAGGGATATTGGATTCGAGAGGGATATGTAATCACTATAAAACAATAAAAATTTATTGAGATGTTATGTAATTAAAAAAACATTTAAAGTAGAAAATGGGCTTACGGTCATGCACAATACCTTAAATAAAAACCCAAATACACCATGTTTGTGGATTTATAAAGGAACCAATTTGACATGGTGGTGTTAATAGGTCAAGGGATTCCAAGTAGGAATTAAAATGGATGAAAAATAATTAAAACAAAAGGAGTTATAAATAAAGAAAATAGTTTTTAAATATGGAAATGGGCTCTCGTTTCGGCCCAAATTTTGAAAACCAACCATTTCAACAAAAATGCATGAGAAACCCCCAAAACAAAAAAAATAGTGGAAATTAAATTAAAAATACCTTTAAAATAAGTCATCTATGTGATAAATAATATGTTATGATCTTGTGATTTGGTATCAAAATTTATCCATTATCTATATTCTTTTAGTTAGTTACATTTATCACAGTGTTCATCATCATATAACTCTTAGATTTTTCATCGATCATGTAAAAAATAAAAGTTGGACACAACCCATCACATGCTTCCACTATGCCAAAAACCTTCAACTGATATCAGAGTAGGTCACATAATTATTTATTTCTATTTATACATCATTGATGTATTATTGTATTTTTAATTCAGTTCTCAATTCCTGTTTAATTGTTCTTAAATAAAAACTTTCATATCTACTTCATCATCATCATTTCATGTAAATATAATCAAATAGATTAATTTTAAGAATGAAATAAAATAGGAGATCTCTTTTGGAAGTTCTGATAAATTTGTTCGGATAACACAACTGTACACGTCGTGTAACCCAAAGGTACACACCTTGTACTAGTATTTAAGGAACCAATAATTAATTCAGAATTAATCTTATGCTTGTGAATTTTTTACATGTGGGGAATTTATTTTTACACCACGTTTTGACCGGGTTAGCCTATAGCACATTTAGTTGGTGTACATTTCGTGTAACTTCAGTACACGATATGTTGTCCCGTATTCATAGATGGGTAATGCATCATCTTACATGGCCTAGAAAACCGGTGATTGTGTAACTCAGAGACCACATGTTGTGTAACCCAAGTACACACCGCGTACTCAAATATTTTCCAAGGAATGGTTACAAACCGAGTCTCTAGGAACATGCCTCATATAGATAATGAAAAAATTAAACTTTATATTGATGGATTTTACACTCCATGTACTTATAACAAATTATGTATAATTAAAAAATTAATTTATTATACTATGTAAACCTTATGAACATCTGATTTCATGTGGTAATTATGTTTATAGGGCATTCCATGTGATGGTTTTATATATATATAAATGCCTAATTAATTTTGGAATAATTTTCAGATCTACATATGATGTATAACTATTATTAAAGTTACTACTCTACACATTGAACCATTACACATTTTGTTAAAAAATGAATCATGTAAACTGTGTGATAATTCAATTTATAGTATATATCATGATATTTCATGATAGTTCATGTATTCCATATTTCGTAAGAGTAAATAGTATATGAGTATAATAAAAGTTGGGTAGTTCGTACAGATACTCACCAGGTTTCTTCCATGGTACATTTTTGTTGTACATAGTTAATTTTAAATAAATTTATTTAATTTGTTTAAAATTATAATGGATGAGAATATCAATGAAATTAAGATGGTAATTAAGATAAACTAATTGATTAACTGAATAATATGATTAATTGATTTGGACATGATTTACCTTAAATAATAACGGTTTAGAATTGAATGATAGTTTTATTAAATGTGTGGTTTTTTTCATGAATATGAATGATTATGAGCCTAGAAAAAACTTTTTTATGTGATTAGTTTATTTTAGTTTATTATTATATTAAATTTTTGGTCTATGTTGCATCACTCCTCTTATTATATAATGGCCTTTATTCCCATGTTTCTTTCATGTAAACCCCTTCCCCTCAACTGTGTGTGAGTAAAATCATTTTTAATGGATGAAGATCACATTCTAGTGGAGGTGGTTTGATTTTGAAGAATTTGAGAAACCAATCAAAGAGAGATATCTATGTGGATAGGTGAAAAGGTACAAAATGAACTAAAAATGGTTCAAGGTTATTCCTCCTAGGTTAGTAGTTAGTTTATCATTTTCTAGATAAACTAACCATTAATGAAATATCATGATCATACAACATTGTTATTTTATTTATATAAATTTTCTTATTTATTTCATTATGTATGTTCTTTCATGATCACATTAATTAATGAATTAACAAGCATGCAAGAGACAATTAAAATAAATTGTCTTATGAGTAAATATTATCTAATACATGGTTAATCACTTAAGTAAATCAACATAAAATTAAAAATATTGTAATATAGATAATAATTGGATATTTACACATAAATATAAAATTCCCTAATTGAATATATTAAGACAGTATAACCTTCAACTAATTTAGTTAAAATCAAACCATAGTTCAATGTGATTGACTAGCCAAAGTTAGGTTGCTTTAAATAATCCAATTTAAGTATTACGGGATAGAGGATTTCACTCAACAAACAAATGAACTATAAGTATATACATTTGGAATTATAAATTACTACCAACAACCATTTAAATTGCTTGACCAACCAATTTTGGGGTAATTAAAAGGGTAATATGGATCTATTCCATTGGGTATTCTAAATAAAATGGTGAGGGATATTGTGTTTTGATAAAATAGTGGGAGGTTAATAAATATAATATTTATTTATTTATCTAAATTTTATCAAATAAATTACTATAACTCTGCTCATATTATTTATTTAAATAATAATAAAATGAAATCAAATAAATCATTCTGATCCCTAATTGAGAATGGTAACCATCTCACTAGAAAAAATTTCTAATAATGGAAAAGGAACTTTCATGTTATCCTAATCGAGGAAATAAAATTGTATGTGTTGGAATAACCTATTCTTAATGCACTCGGTGATGAGGCTACAGAAGAAGAGTTTTATCTCTACGATAAAAATTTGAATGATGCTACAGATGTTCAATGTTTCATGGTATCATCCATGAACAATGAGACTTTTAGAAAATCTGATGACATGGATGTGTATAGAATAACATATCACCTTCAAGATCTCTATCAAGAGAAGGTGAGACAAGAGAGATATGATATCTATATTTCTATTTTACAACTAAGCATGGTGAGTCAGCACCATATGGGCCTCATGTAGTCATGCATATTAGCTACACATAATTCTTAGACATATTAGGGATTACGTTCCCAAATTATTTCTGAATAGATGTCTTACGTTCTTCACTACCCAAGACCTTCTCTATTTTTATTTTTAATTACAAAATGATAAATAATTATAATAATCTTTAGGAGTATCTTACTCTGATTATCCAAGTGGATAAGGACATCGGGCGTGACAAACCCATATTCCTTGTGGTGAATAATAAAAGGTGGAACAATATTAATGGACCCAAGACTCATCACAAGTCTAAAGCTCACGAGCACTATGATACCAAGAAAAGGAATATCTATAGGGGACGCATAGAAAAGGAGGTAGTATGTTTCTCATGTGGATAGAAATGAAACTACAAGAATAACTACACTGAAAAGAAAGGGGAACATAAAATTTTTCTGGTTATAAAGTGTAATCACTTAATATCTACACATTGGGTATTAGATATAACTTATGGGGCTGAAATATGTATCCAAATGTAGGAACCAAGTATATTATTATATAATTCTAGAGGCCATATGGATTTATGAGCTACCAATGGTGTAAGGCTAGATTACCTATCCATTGGAGACTACCCCTATTGTTTCCAAAAAGAATGGTATCAGTTTTAAGGTATATTTATTATATGCCAACTCTTACCAAAAACATGATTTTTGTATCATTCATATATACAGATGGTTATATTTTCATGTTTTGAAATAAAAGTTGTTTCTTTTATAAATAAAACATTTTTTATGGTATAGAACATTTAAATAATGGTATTTATGAATTAAATTACAAAAAAGTATTGGGTATGGATGAAGAATCATATTCACATGACTCATATAACACCCAACTTTGGTATCACCGTCTTGGTAATATAAATGAGCATAATTTGAAAAATATTTGTCAAGATGGTTATTTAGATTATTCTGAGATAAACCCACTTGAAAAATTCAATGGTTTTTTATAAGTAAATATAACCAAGCCAATATTTAGTGGAAATGGTGAAAGGGCCACATAGATTTTAGTATTGGTATACACTGATGTGTGTACAACATTTCTAATAGAATATAGATGTGGATATTCTTACTTCGTAACTTCAAATAATAACCTGAGTATATATGGCTATGTCTTATTAAAAATGTATAAGTCTGAGTCCTTCGGTAAATTCAAAGAATTCAATAATTAAGTAGAGAATAATATTATCAAAAAAATATAAAGAAGCTTCAATCATATTGAGGTGGTTAATATCATAACCAAGTGGTTATTGACTTTCTATGGGAGTTTGGGATTCTATATCAACTCACTCCACCTTACACAACATAGTGGAATGGTTTTAATGAAAGGAGGAACCATTATATGTTAGACATGGTAAGGTTGATATTTAGATCTTCCATTATACTTTTGGGTATATAAATTACAAATTTTGGCATATAAATTAAATTGACTACCAACTAAAGTGGAAATTGGAATTAATTTTGATTTATATGGTAAAAAGAATCCTATTTTTTCATGTACACATGTATGTGGTTTTGAATAATTTCTTAAGGCCATATCTGGTAACAAAATATCACCCAAAGGCACAGATTTTATCCTTATAGTGTAACCTATGGAACCAAATAAATACTATATATTCAACCTCTCAGAGAGGAAAGTGATTGTCACCAAACAAAGTATATTTTTTGAGAGGTAGAACATCCTCAAAAAAGGATAGTGGGAGAAATATTGAATTTTATGAATTTGATTCTTAATATACACAAGATTTTTTAGAGGAACAGATTCCATGGGACCCCATGGAATAACTAGTTCTTGAAACACATGTACTGTGTAGGATCACTAGATAGGTGAAAGAATAAGAAAGATATAGTTTTCTAGGATCAAAGTATTGTGACTAATTATTGGTTTAAAAGGATGAAACACTCCCCAAATAGGATTTAGAGAGCTTATAATATTCAATATAGAAAGAATCCATGAATTCTAAAATTTGTTCCAAGTATCAAAACCATGTTTGGTTTCTATTTGATGCACTAGTTGATGTAAATCCATTAGAGTGAAAATGGGTATTCGGGAGAAAAATGGAAATGGAAGGTAAATTAAATACCTTTAAATAAAGGATAGTTGATAAAAGGTTTAAATAGTGTCAAGGAATTTATTGTGATGAAACGTTTTCACCTGTTTAAATTTTTAAGTCCATCAGATTTCTATTTTTTATTGCATCTTTCCCTGACTATAAAATTTGGTAAATGGATGTCAAAACAAAATTCTATATTGATAACCATCAAGATGATGTATATATGATGAAACTGTATGGTTTTGTGACTCTAGGTTATTTCAAAAAGTATTTAAAAGTTTCATTGATCCATTTATGGGTTAGAAAAGAATCTGGGACATGGAACATTCAATTCAATGAATCTATAAAAGAATTTGGTTTCATTAAGAATGAATGTGAGCCATGTATTTACAATAGGTTTAGTGGGAATGTGTTCATTATCCTATTGCTATATTTTGAAGAAATTTTAATTATGGGAAATTACACATCAGTCTTACAGTATATTATGGGTAAGTTAAATGAGTGGTTCTCCATGAAGTATGTAGGTAAAGCAGAATATATTCTTGGGATCATGATAATTCATTATAGATCCAGGAGGCTACTAGGACTAAGTAAAATGTCATAAATTGACTTAATACTAAAGATATTTAGTATGTAAAAATACAAGATGGGATTTGATCTAGGGTTACATGGTATACATCATTCTATGAAAATGTGTCCTCGATAACAACATGAGAAAGAGATAATGAGTAAGATCACATAATATTTAGTTATAGGATCAATCTTATATAAAATTTTATGTATGATAATTTATGTTTCATATCCATTTATCTTGTTAGGTTGATATTAATAAGATCTATGAGAAAATTATTAGTCTATAATTAAGGTTACCCTCAAGTATCTGAGAATATCTAAGGATATCTTCCTATTGTATGGAAAAGATAGGGAGCTAGTCATTAGGGGTTATACTAATTCTTGTTTTCAAATCGATTAGAATAATTTTAATTCACATTTAATATATTTCTTCTATCTCAATGGTGGATTTGTGAGCTGGAAGAGTTTAAAGTAGCCAGTTTTCAATGACTATACAGTGGACTCAGAGTATATAGAGTCTTATGATGCATCCAAGTAAGTAATTTGGACCTTTATCATTTTCCAGGATCTTTATTTGGTTCTTATAAGTAAATACCCAATAACAATGTATTGTGGTAGTACTATAGTGGTGGCTCTTGAAAAAGAGGCACGCTCACTCCTGTACAAAAAGAACATACTCCATAAGTATCACCGCTTGAAGAATTTTTTTCAAAAGGGTGAAGTTGATGTAAATAGAGTTCCCATAGAATAAAATTCATTAGAAGCATTGAATAAATTCCTATCTTAGTATAATCATGAGTATCATGTGAGTTCTAGTGGACGGAAGGTTATTAGTAGTTGGATCTAGCGAAAGTGGGAGTCTGTTGGAGTTGGTTCCCTAGAACCAAATTTTGTGTACTTTATGATAACATGTATTAATTATTTTTATTACTAATATTCTATTTATCCTATCATGATTGTTCTTCTACATAAAATATTATTTCATAATGTCTTAATGGTAGTTTTCAGACTAAAAGCTTATAAAATATCCCCACTATGATGAGAACCCAGAAGTACCATGAAAAAATTCTTAAATATATGTTCTATAGACGAAGGAAATCATTTGAGAGACACAAATGACACAGGATACCATGATCCAAAACTCATAATAATTTTAGTTACAGAGGAAAAAAATATTTTAAAATTTTATGTACTGAAAAAAACTGTGATGACATATGCTCACGGTAAGGTAGGATAAGTTGTGTGTGTCATGGGTAATCATTCAGTAATTAATCATGAGAGAAAAGATTTATCCCATCTGTTATTTAATGTATGTTGATATATTAGACCCTTTTATATAAATGATATAACCTAAATAAATCCATGGATGGTGTTCTATAGGGATGTTCAATTTCTAGAAATTCAAAGAAAGAGATGTCGAGCACATAGGATGATGGAACAAGTATGCACCCTACTTGATTAGAGATATCACTATAAAGGGAATATATTACATAGTAAGTGTGTGTATGAGGTGTTATGTTATTTTGGAATAAGATTATTTATCTATGGGTTCCTTATCATGTTTATTGATGCTAACCTTGGACATTAGTCTACTTCACCTAATGCCACTGAGAAAGAAACATTGAGTCTAACACACTAAGGGTATCCAAAATCGCAATTACAAATATATTATTTATGTATTATTTAAAATTTTTAATAAATACTATTCCCACTCATGGTTTAATAATTATTCATGTTTTCTATATCACATATATTATTTCACCATTTATTCGAGAAAATATTATGCTAGTAGAATATTTATTAAAAGTTTATTTATTATTTATTGAATTTAACATTTGTTCCCATGTTGGATTTTGATCACATGCCTTCATGTATTTATTCTTATTAATAAATTTGATATGATACCACTATAGCCTTGTGATGACTTGATATGTTATCATTCCCCCATCATCTATCCTTGCCTTTTTATTTTTTCACAAGGAGTTTCTGAACATTATCCCCATCTAGGGATACTAGGCCATGATGGGTCCACCTCTTTCTTTGGATTCATGTATCGAAAACCAACATTTCATATACCCACAAAAAATAACATAGAGAAGTATTGGTAAAATATTAAGACTTCACAAGGATATAGTGGTATCATATCAAATCGAGTAATAAAAATAAATACATGAAGTCTTGTGATCACAATCCAATATGGAAACAGTCTACTCTATTATAAGTAAGGGAATTAGATATCATAGCAGCTTTCATAGACTACATAGACACCCACATGAAAACTATATCAATCATGGTCATAAATTATGTCAAAAAACAATTATTTCATGTATACATTTGTAAACAAGAGCCCAATAAGGTAAGTAACTTCTTTCTAAAATGTCATCGATATTAATGACAAGACCAAAACACTTTGTTTGGTTCAAAAGATAGAGTGTAGACCTAAATAGTCAAGAACACCCATTCTTGGGACTTATTATCATTTTAATTTAAACATAAAAACTCAAGGTTATACAAGGGTTTATATAACCAAAACGAACTATTTCAATTTAAAAGGAAATAAAATATCACCCATGATGATACTTTCTCTCTGGTGGATAATTTACAAATTATCATTTAGGTCAACACATGCACTAGAAATATTATCCTCAAGAATAATTATAATACAACATTTGATAATTTATATCTCAAAATTATGTTAAATACACATGTGGTGTTCATTATAATTATTTTTTAATAAACTCATATTATCATCCTCGAAAATTTCATAATTATCCTATGATAATTTCAAAAATTTTCACTCTAATATTATTCATTAGAAATTATCCTTCAAAATTCAGTAATTTTCTTTTGATACTTTTTCAAAAATTATCCTTTGATAAAATATTATCTATTCATAAATATATTATGATACTTTATTTATAAATTAGCCTTTGATAATTCAATTTAATAATATTGTGTTAATACTTATATTTATCCTTCGATAATCTTACACAATCAAAATTTGATTATTTATTTAATAATAATTTTTTGATAATCCAAAATAATTATCGTTTGATATATTTAATTAGTTATCCCTTGAACATTCAATTTTATTATCATTTTATAATTTTTTTTGGAAAGTTCTATGAAATTATCATTCTATAATTATTATAATTATTTTTTTGGGAAAATTTCTCAAAATTTATCTTTTGATAATTTTTTATAGATTATACCTTGACAATCCGGCCAAATTAACTTTCAATAACCCATTATTTTAATCTTATGAATAATTTTGTCTAATTTATCATTTGATAATTTCAGAATTATCATTAAAAAAGGTTTTTCCATTTATTTGAGTTCTAGTTTTTCAAAATTGTTAATATTAAAAAATAAAATTAAATAAATCATTTAAAAATAAAAATAACCCACCTTGAACCTTACAAGTGGTGCACAAGGGAAAGAATAGTCATGGGATACCTCGATCCAGATGAAGGTAAAATGATGGAGGCCTTACTAGACATGTGTAGAGGACTCCTACAGGCCTTGTAAGGGTTCCACCTCACCCCGTGAAAGGTGGATTATCAAAAAACAATAAAAAATGAATGCCTTTAGGCCATTGGAGGATCAACTGAGAACTATAATAGAATGGTTTTTCTATTTTCAACCCCCAATCCAATATTTGAAAACCTATTTCAAAAACCCATTTTAAACTGTGATTTAACTAAAAAATTATGGTGGAGTATTTCATAAATACTCATTAAGAAATTCATGAAATTAAATGGTCAAAACCCACTAATTTTTAGGTTTTAAGATGGAGGAGTAGTGATAAATGGTGTTTTTACATTAATGAAGAAGGTAGAATAAAAAATAAATTTAATATTAAAAATATTAAATAAATTGAACATACATGTGATCTAACTAGGAATCTAATAAACACAAAGTTTATGTCTCACCTAGGGTAAAACCCAAATTCTAGTCCTAATGGTGGGCTTGGATTTCTTATATGATGCAAAATTTAAGAGTTATTTCAATTTTTTTATGCAATTTTAATAATAATATTAAATAAATTATCCTTATGGGCGATTTCACAAGAAATATGATGCGCAAAATTGTTATGTCATTCATAGGGTAAAACATGCATCTCAAACAAAACTGTGGTATTCATTTTCACATATTATACACCATTTAAGATATATACCATTATTTTTAAAAAAATATTGCTCATGCTATAATATATTTAATTTGTTATATCAGTGTGGAGGCTCTGCGGGCCCCAGATATCATGCTATCTCATCACCTAACTCAATAAATATTCCATAGAATATTTAAAAGTATTAAAATGTCTTTTACCCTTAAATAAAGCCTATAAATCATTCATCAAGTTATTTTTATTTGAAAAGATTCATTTTCACATAAAAATACTCACAATTTATTATAAAAGAGGTTTTATATTATTATTTAAAAATTGAAGATATTACAACAGATACCATTCCCTCAGTGTTCAGTTTGTTCTCCCAATATGAATCATTGTCACATGTTGTTCATTTAGAAATAGCGCTCATGGTTATTTTGGTAAGATTCAACACTCAGTAGACTAAAAACTATCATTGGGCAGTTGTGGTATCCATTTTTTATAGATTGACTGAAGTTTGTCTTACAATTAGGAAATAATTTCCCATCACTCATTCCATTAATTACAAGGTTGAAAGGATGGTAAGATCATATAATTTAGGAACATTGATACCTGAAGAACTCATTAGTTTCCTTTAATACATGATTCAAAACTATGCTATTAGCTTCAGAACATGTTAGTCAGTTTCAGTTTTCTTAGTGTCTATTTTTTCATTATATTGAAATATTCATGTGTTAGTTCTTAGATGATTGAGACAAACAATTGTGGATTGGAACAATATTGACAGAGTATTCTATGTGTCCATGTAGCTTGGGATTTTGAAGTATATCTAGTTTATTATTTACTTCCTCAGGTTACTCTCTCACTCTTGAGTCCAATATGTATGTTCCTTTTCATATTTCAAGATTCCCTGTAGTACTATACTTTTCTAAATGAGTTGATGTTTTTGGATTTACCCATTGGTCTTTATATGGGTCACCTATCATACATAGAGTTTGAGATGAATTGTTGCTGCATTTTTTCTTTTTTGTTTCTGGGGAATACTATGAATTATTTTTATACTCACCACTATATGAGAAATATGCACACACATGTAATGGATGCATAGTGTGAACCCATGTTAGGGATGGTCCTAGTAGATGTGGAGATGATTTGGCTTGTTTAAAGCTAAATCTTAGTGGATCCCAATATTTTTGTAACATTGGAAGTTCTCGGTTGTACCATGTGGTGGTGGTTGTGGGTAAATCCCATGTATGGAGATAGATTGATTCAAGGACCTCCTCATTTGCACTATTTATATCAGTTTCTTATTTTGAATGGGTGTGTATTTTGAATCATATTCATTTTCGATTATGTGCTATCTTATATTTTTGGATTCTAAAAGTTTTCATATGAATTATTTATGTTAAAATTATTTTTATTTATCCTTCCTACATTATTATATCCTATGGGAAGATGTGTATTATATGTAGCTTCATTAAACTATGGCTTCCCATCATGTATGATATTCCTACAAGATGCTAGTATCAAAAATCTATAGAATATATAAAAAAGAAATAAGGATAAATAAATTTAACTATAATATCAATAAGCCATGAAACAAATTCCTGGATTCAAAAAGGTAAGACAAGTAATATTCCAAAAAATGAAGGGGAGTAATAAATTCCCTAAATTAAAAAAATTAAAATGGATATAAATATATAAAATGAGTAGGTTATCATTAAATGATAGATATAAACAAGCACATAACCCATTAACACCTCCTCTTAGTACCCTTGATCTCTGTCACTTCTGCATCCATCAAGGTATCCATTGGGTGTTAGCTCCATAAAAGACACACCATCACTACATCCACTAAGACCATCTTAGATTTGAGTTCCAACTATATAGACATAAAACATATGGTAACAGATCCCATGCATGGGTGAGTACAAAAAAACCCAATATAAAACCATGGAAATCCTAAAGGAAATAAGTAGTAATTAGTCATATCAAAATGCTTGTATAAGAAGTGAACCTGATGAAGAAAATGGGGGAATCTAGAAATAATAAGTCATCTAGAAGCTTACAGTATTATAAAGAAACAAGAAGGAAGAAAAGGAACATCCATCTCAAACTCCATTGTTGGAGGGTAACTAGAAGATACCAGTAATAAACTATATTTAATCTAAAACCTATAGTCATATAGAGATAGAGGATAAATGTTAATATTATTGAAATCTACAAATTTTTGTCTAAACAATATCAAAAATCACTTTTGTAGGTATGAACCTCATGAGAAACTCAAGACACTTGAATTAATGAAATGAACTCAAATAGTACGAGGTTGATAAACAAGTTGTGCATTGAGTCTCAAAGGAAATTAAGGGGTACCTATAGTATCACATGTGATAATGTATCATATCTTTCCAACCCTTTTTTCCACACAACCTATACAGGGATTTAAGGGTAAATACAGTCATCATTGAAAATCCTGAGTTGTTTGATCCAAAAAACCCCATAGGGATGCCATACATTATCAAGGAATGTTTTAAAACTAGGGTGTGTTAACACCTACTACTATAACCGCATTGGATATAAAAAAACTCCATATATTTCATATAGATTTATACTCAGAAAACCCAATGCATGCCAATAGAAAAGTATCGGTATAAGAAAATAACTAACCATAGAATAATTCCCTCTCCCTAAGTCTCATTTAGTATATGGGAGTATCACACTATTGATGGAAGGAAATAAAATATAACTCCATTATTATAAAAAGAAACCCATGAATTGTTATACAACACATAGAAAAAAATGTAAACACATGGTATTAAAATTGATCTAATCATCAAATTTGAACCTCGTCAATGGTTCTAGTTGTCACAACCTATCCTAGTGGGGCATGTGTCACGACTCCCTAATCCCTCCTCTAATAGGCTAGGGGCTGGTGACTAGCACCAAGTAGGCATATCACTAATATATGAGGCATTTCTAATGTATTAGTTTGCATGCACACATATCAAAGCCCAAAAAATTATAAAATGTAAATACCACAAAGTAACCAATGCATGCATACAAATATATCCCCCAACCATAGTATAATAGAAAATAATGTATTATAAACATGGCCAAATAAAACCTCACCACAAGAAGTCTGTAACATGAGACCAAACAATAACTTCGACTACTATCTGAAATCCAGAGAAACACACCTCAGTCTGTCCAGTCCCACTAAGCACCGTATGGTCCGAGTCCACCTAGGACTCTGTCAAAAGTTCGATCATCTGCACCAGAGAAGATATGTGCAGTAAAATCCCATGTAGGGGTGAGTATAATAATTCCCAGTAGGACACCCTGAAACCAAAAAGAAATACGACAAAGGAAATTATAGTCATCTCTATATAGGTATATGTCTACGGCACATAAAACAAGAATATCTAGATATACTCAAACTAATACACATAGTCTAGAGGTAATTGACAACCACTATATACAAATCCTAGGAATCTAGTTTAAAGACATCCATGAAGCACTATTCCAAGATAACAAACTCTTATGTTCGATATCACTGATGAGATCTATCTGAGAGGTAATGTTCATCAGGTACTATCATGAGAATGATACGTTGATAGATCTAAAGTGAATATGATACAAAAGATGAGGATCACAGGCAGGGCCATGGGGTGATACCAAAAACTCAATCTAGATTAACTGGATTATTAGGTTATTAACATATTCAGAGTGTTGGTCACGTCAATACCAAGAAATCCATCTAGTGTATGAATAATAAATAGAGGATTATACTCTATGCCTCATGGGGGATTTCAACAACTCTATCCAGGAAGTCCTTCTAAAGGGATCATAGTTCTAGGTGTAGGAAATGATTCATACCAACATTAAGGGAAATAATAACAGGAAAAATCCCTAATTAAACTTTTCCAAGATACAGAGGATAAGAAAGTAAATCCATGTAGGAAGGGGAACATGGTGTGTAGTAGGGCCACACGATGTCTTCCTTGACCTCAAATATTTTCCATGTACAACATCCCATTTAATTTAAACCATGTCATATAAAAGAGGGGTACCCAGCATCTACAAAAGGTCACATGTCGTGTCCTTTCATCTAGGGTCTATCCATGTACTCTAGTTGTGTGATAATACACGGTGTAAACTTGTGTATGCCTACCCATGTACCAGTACATGGGCTAGCATGTTTACTTGGTCAAGGCCATGTCGTGCCAGGGAGTATACACTATACAAGAAACCTATGTACTAAACCCCATGTCTTTATACTTACCATGTACACACTGAGTTATTCAACTAGGTGCTACACCCCGTGTAGTCAGAGACTACATGCTGTGTGTACCAGGTTTTCAATAAACCCATCTTCTTCCTCATGCTTGCACCGTAGATCACCCAAATTCTAGTCTAGTGAATAGTTCTCCTCAAAACTCCAGATAAAGATCATCTAGTCACCCTAACACTGAATTGATGGAATTCAGGACTTAAATCGGCTCCAAAAATGTAATCATAGCTATTCTTTATTTCCTCTAAAGAAAGAAGATTCGGTACTCACCATCATTCAATCCACTATTACACCCACCATTACACCTCCATCGAGTTGTCTAGATTCCAGATTTTTTGTTTTGGATCGTTATTCCATGAATAAAATATGAAAATATTGATTGTTAACATGGGCTTCAAATATGGGGAAGAATGAAGAACGTGTAACGATGAAGACCAAAATTCATTGTCAAAAGCCCAATCAAATTTGGAGGGAAGAAGTTCAATCGATGTTTATGTCGATATTGGTTATTCACCATTATAATGGTAAATGAATCAATCAATAGTTCTAATCACAAAGATCTAAAAATCTTGATAAAGCAACAAAATAATCTCATCTTGTAAATACGATCGAACCACAGGATAATCAATTCGTGGATTAGTATGAATTCATCATAGGAATTAGGAACAGTAATGAAAATAGAAATAACACACCCTAACTCGATTCAGATCATTTTTGGACAAAGAAATTTCAATGTTTCATTATTGTTGTCAAGATCTTATAATATTGGTGTGTGCCTATCTTTGATCTGAGATCTCATCGTTCATTTGTTGGAAGGATTTTCCATAGTTTCTCTATCCAACGTCTCAAGATAATTAAATGGTTTTGAGGATAACCCCATAATTCCAAAAAATGTATCATTTAAGGATAAACCACTTAGTTGTGTCAAAAACTAAAATAAAATAAATTTTTCTTAATTTATTTTATTCATTTAAACTTCCATGATGAATTTTCTGCAACTCACCTGCACCGACCAATATTAATTCACACCTAGGGTAAAACTAACCTTTTGAACTCAATGGTAACCTTAGATTTTTTATCTCAGTATCCTTTTATAAGATACTTAACTTTTTCAGGAAAAATGGGTGTGTGTGCTACTTAATATTTTAATATATTTCAAACATTTATTCCAAAAAACATCGGGTCTCAGAATCACATTTTGTCTTATTTCTTGGTCTCAAATTAAATACATATAATATTTAATAATAAAAAATGGAAAAATAGTGGACATTAAATTCTCCCCACCTTTGGTCATTACATCATCAAAAGAACAAAATAAAGTTTTCTCAATAGATGTCGGTACTAAACAAGAATCTGGGACTCCCACTACTATGTGCTCTCGTGCAGATTCTCTTGCTACCACTGGACATGCACTAATGGAATTTACCATACAAAAAGGATATTCTCATTATAATAATAAATCTCTAATAGGTACTTATCCCAAATTTCTCCATCCTTGATATCCATCTCACCCCAGTCGATCACATACGAGGGATCATGTATGTACCTCCTCCGCTACAACACGTGGAAGATGTCGTGTACTCAATATTACTATTGGGTAGGGATATGTAGTAAACTCCTCGTGAACTCTAAAAAGTATCTAAAATTTTCCTATAAACCTAAAATATAGCTTATCCCCCCATCAAAATCACTATAGTCCATATCAATGTGAAACCCATAAGAACACATGGTCTCCTTCCTCAATCTCTGAAGGACTCGATCCCCTATCATCATAAGACTTTTGATAGCTCTTTGTAGTCTTCATTTTCTCCTGGATGATTCGCACCTTTTTTGTAGTAGGTCATACATATTATGGTCCCATGAGTTCCAACTTTCCCGGTTCATTCCATCAAAGTGGTGGCCTACAATATCACCCATAGAAAGACTTAAATGGTGCCATACCAATGGCAGAATGGTATTTTTTTGGATATGAAAACTCCACAAGTGGTAGGTGATCCTCCCAACTACAGCTGAAGTCTAATAAGAAATCTCACAACATGTCCTCTAGAACTTGAATGATACACTCTATTTTTCCATTCTTTTGTGGGTGAAATAATTTTCTCAAGTGCAGTTGGGTCTCAAACACATCATGTAATCCCTTCAACAACCAGGATGTAAAGTTAGCATCATGATCAAAAAAAATTTCCGATGTAACTTCATGTAGTCGAACTATTTCTTTCACGTAGAGGATTCCCAAGCTCTCTATTGAACTCTCATATTGGATAGCTAGGAAGTGGGCCGACGTGGTGAGTCATCCAATGATCTCCCAGATATAATTGTGTCCCCAAAACATATGTTTTAATCCTATCATGAATTCCATAGATATCACATCCCATATCAATCCTTTAACCTTAAGGGTTTGCGCTAAAACCACTGGAACGTGGTGCTCAACCTTCACTTGCTGACAAGTAAGTCATTAAGAGATAAACTCTAAAACTCCTTTCTTCATCCCAAGCCACAAAAACTAATGTCAAAGGTCATAGTATATATTTTCCATGCTCAAATGTACTACTAAAGGGGTTTTATGAAACTCCCTCAGAACATCCTCCTGCAGCATCACTGGTACCATTGTGCATCCTCTGAAAATAACAATGAGCTTCCTACCTTTTGAACATCTATCAAGAGCATGACTGGTAGAAATCTAAGAATGTATGGCCTCGTAGTCAGAATCACCAAGTCATGCCTCCCTAACTCACTATAAAAATAGAGGGGTGATAACCATCAACTAGAGGTAAGTTCCTCCATCTCTATCCAAAAAGGATAACTACAATGAGGAAAACTACTCTGATTCCTCATTCAGCAACTACAAACTAGATATACTATTGAGAAAATCTAGTGCCATATTCTCTTTCCTAAGAGTATTGATAATTTTGAGGTCATAGTCTTAGAGAAACATTATCCATCACTTATACCTAAAGTTGAGATCCATCTAAGAGAATATATCCATGAGACTCTTATGGTAATAGTAGGTGAGAAACTACTCAGCCATCAGGTAGTTTCCTCACATCTTCAATGTGAAGACTACAGATTCTAACTCAATGTCATGGGACATATAGTTTTTCACAAGTGGTCTCGACTAGAGTGAACCATATGAAATCATCTATTTCCTCTACATCAAGACACAACTGTGTTCGGTTATAGATGAATCACATAATACCATATACTCGACACCCACCTCTAATGATCCCAATAGAGGAGCACTCGTTAAACTCTACCAAAATTGTTTAAAATCTTTTTGGGACTTTTTTTTCATGCAGAATGATTCCCATTTCGATCCAATGATGTCATGGCTAATGATATCATAGATAAATCAGGTATGAATATTTGATAATATCCTAAAAACCTAAGGAATCTTTTCACCATTATCATGCTCTTAGGTGGGTCTAATTCTAACATTACATCAACCTTTGTTGTGTCTACTACCACTCCATCTTCTGAGATAACGTGTCATATAAAGTGTACTGATTTAACCTAGAACTATAACATTGAGATATTTTCCTAAATACAGTGCTCTCGTAGTACGTCCATAACTATACTTAACTATCACACATTATCCTCCTTGGATGTTGAGTACATAGGGATATCATCAATTAATACTACCATGAACTATTATAAATATAAATGATTTGGTTCATGAGTCTCAAGAACACTCTTGGGGCATTTATCATGACAAAGATCATCACCAAGTACTCCTAGTGATTGTAACAACATCTAAAAATTTTCTTTGGAATATCATCATGTTGTACTCATATCTGTTGATATCTTGATCTAAGGTCAAACTTCAAGAACCATTATTCCCCTCTCAACTGATCAAAGTGGTCATCAATCATCAGTAGTGGGTAAATTTTCTTCATGGTCACTTGATTCAAGAATCGGTAGTTCACACACAACTGAAAGCTCATATATGTCATTTTGGAAAACAAAACTAGCGATACCTTGGGTGAAACATTGGGTCTCCAGAATCCCTTATTCTATAATTCCTCTAATTGTACCCTTAGCTCAGAAAGATCTCTGAGAGCCATCCAATATGATGGTCAGATATCGATGTCATCCTGAGGTGTAAATCAAGGAAATTGTCTATATCTTAGTACGGAGGTAGTATGGTAACATATTCATGAAATATGTCTTTGTACACCGCCACCACTAGAAGAAGCTGGAAAGTCATAACATCCACTACACCAAGGGTCAGTCTAGCCAACTGATGACTAATCAGCTACACCATCCTATGCATGAGTTTATCCTGTTCTGCCTGGGTTTCCTTCTCAAAGAAAAAGTAAAAAATTGTTTTATCACTACGGACACATTGCACCCTTCGCTTAAAATAGTAAATTTGTGAATGGACTGTAGATAACCAATTCATACCAGTAATGATGTTGTAAGGCCTCGACTCTACAACCAAGTGGTTCCAATCTAAACTCTCACCTCCATGGGTCAGGTAACAATGTCTTCGTAAGTGTGTCATCATTGAGTCTCCTTATGTAGGTGTATCCAAGCATAATGGTCAAGTCAATAGTTCAACCAGAATCTCTAAGTATTGTATAGGATATGTGTTGTAAAGGGAATGAATAGAACTTGTGCCTATTAGTTCAACATATGAAGTAGAAAATAAACAGATCATAACTCAAATCATTTCTGGTGCCCCTAGGTCATAATCCTGAACCACCTACACATGTTCCCACCACTAGCATCCAGTTCCCTAACCCTGGTGCATACCACCAAGGGGTGGTGGTGGTAATAAGTAGAAACGTAGACCACCACTTTCTACTCTTGTAACTCCCCTACCATGTATACTTCCATATAGATATTTCTTCTACTATCATTGTCTCTACCTCAGGGGGTCAATCCACAGTCTCTCTATCAGTAATTCAGAAGGACAGACAATCTCAAGCAAGATGTCCCCTACCATCACATCTATGAGCCCTAAAATATAGATTCTCTATCATGGGACCTTCTCTAAAAACGTATCCCACATCCAGGTCTCTCAGACTAATGTCAAATTTTTGTTGCTGAGGTCTATTCTCCTTCTTTCCATTATTGAATATCACTAAATTTATATTCTCATCTAACAATATTTCAACCACCAAGTCCTTATCATGAAACCAAGAATAAGTAGGAATTTATTTGGGGATAAAACCGATTTGGATGTCTCTACACTGACCTCACTCGAAGGTCCAAGACCTGAAGTACTTATCATGAACCATATCTATTGAGTACATGTAATTATTGGAAAACCTCGATGAATAATCATCTACTATCTTGAGACCTTGTCGGATCTAAAGATGTTTTTGAATATGCATGGTCCTCAGCATAACTTGTGAGAACTCCTCTTTGAAGAGACTCTCAAACTCTGTCGACGAAGATGTATCCTCATCGTAAGTATGGATAACCAAACTATTCCATCATCATGTTGAGCCCTATAGAAGACTCACCTCCATGACCACCATCTAATCTACTGGTGTCCTAAATAGACTAAAAACGTGGGTCACTGACTCAAGATAGTCATCAGCCACCTATGGTTTAGGATCACATTGGAATCAGAGGGGTCTCTATCACTGAAACTTGTGAGGAGCGCTCAACCTATTCTCTTTATATCCTAGAACTGAGGGTACCACGTGCTTCTCTATAGGTGGCGATATGGTCGGTTCACCACCTAGAGGTAACATCTGGGGAACTGTTCCCTGTATTAATTCCTCATTATGAAGGGGTTCATCCTCATGATCAAGCTACTAAATTCTAGCTTCTATTCGTCATGGAGGCATCATGTAAATAAGAAATATGTACCAAGGTAAATTAGTATATCTGGGGAACACGCATTTGTCTTTCTAGTCTCACTGAGCACTGTATGGTCCTGGTTTACCTAGAACACTGTCAAAAGGTAAATCTTCTATAGAAAACATGACACATGCTGGAAAAACCCATGTAGTGGCGAGTATGACAATACCCATTAGGACACCTTGAAACCACAAAGAAATACAACAAAGGAAAGTATTGTCATATCTACATAGGTATATGTCTACAACACATATAACAATAATATCCATATATAATAAAACAAAGAAAAATAGTCTAGATTAAAGACACAAGCACTATATACCAACCCTAGTAATCCATCTCGATGATTTCCATGAAGCAGTCATCCTGGAGAACACATTCCTAGGTTCGATAAAATTGATGAAGTCTGTTTAGGAGGAACTTCTCATCAGGTACATTCATGAGAAATATACAATTATAGATATGAATTTAATAAGACACAACAGATGAGGATCACATTTAGATCCATGGGGGATACAAAAAACTCAATTTGGATTAAACTTCTATGTAGATGATCAGTGCTTGTGTTGTGTTGGTCACATCAATACCAAGAACTCCACCTAGGGCATGAAAAATGAATAGAGGATCCTACTCGAGGACTCTTGGGGTATTTAAATAACTCTATCCATGAAGTCTTACTAATGGTATCATAGACCTAGGAGTAGTAATGATTCATACAAACCTATATGGAAACAATAAAGGGAATGAACCCTAATGAAACTTGTCCATGATATGGAGGAAAAGAGAATAAATCCTTGTAGAAATGGGAACATGGAATGTAGTAGGGTCACACATTGTGTCCCTTGACCTCGGGTACTACCCATGTATAATAGACCATGAAATTTAAACCATGCCAAATAGAAGAGTAGTACACAGCTTGTAGAAAAGTTCACACAATCGGTCCATCCATCTGGGGTCTTCTAGTGTACTCCGACCATGTGCTAGTACACAATGTCCACCCATGTATCCCTGCTTGTGTACCAGTACATGGGAAAAACCATGTATATGGTCCAGGTCATGTTGTGTAGTGGAGTACATGTCGTTAAGGCAACCCCTGTACTCCACCTCTTGTTTATGTACTTCCTATGTGCACACTGATTCATTTAATTGGGCAATACAATCCGTGTAGTCAGATACTACACGACGTGTGTATCATGTTTTCTAGAAACCTGTCTTATTCCTCCTACTCGCATCATCGATCACCCAGTTTCCATTCGGGTGATCCATTATCCTTGAAACTCCAGATCCAAGATCATTCAATCACCCTAACACAAAATCGATGAGATTCAGGCCTCTAATCTTCTCAGAGAATGTGATTATATTCATTCTTCATTTCTGCCAAAGAATCTAGATTTAGAACCCAACGTCAATTGATACAGAGCTAATCCCACCATCAAACCTCTGTAATTTTTTTCTTGATTTTGGATCTAATGTTTCATATCATTACACCATGAATCAAAGGCGTAATGATCAATTGTTCACAATGGTTTCTAATACGGGGAAGAACAAAGAACGCGTAATGAAGATCGTCGGAATTGGGGGACAAAAACGAAATCAAATTGAGAGTGACGAATCTAAATCTATGTTCATTTTGATCATGGTTCTTCACTATTAGAATAGTAAATTAATAATTCAATATCTCTAATCAAAAATATTTAACCAACCCAATAAACCCTTAGAATAATCTCATCCTATAAATAAAATCGATCCATGGACTAATCTTTTCATGGATTAATTTGTGATCTTCATAGGAATCAAGAACATGAATGAAAATAAGAAAAAAAAAATTACCTTAATTTGGATCATTCATTGATGAATAACGGTCATCACATCGTTTTCATTGACAAGATATGCCAAGATTGGTTTGTGTTGATCTTTGATATGAGATCTTGTTTTTCGTTCATCAGAAGGATCCTCCAGATGTTCTCTATCTAACATCTCCTAGAATTCTAGGGTTATGAGGCTAACCCTAGATTTATGATAAAAAGACTTATTTTAGGATAAAATGCCTCATAGCATTAACAAAAAAAATAAAATAAATTTTTCATAATTTATTTTATTCATTTAAACATCTGTGATGGATTTTCCATGACCACCCTGTGATGACCAATTTTTGGTCGCACCTAGGGTAAAATTACCTTTTTGAACTCAACAGTGCCATAATATTTTTGATCTGGGAACCCATTTATAAGTTACTCCACTTTTTCTAGGAAACCATACATGTGTTCTATTTAATATTTTGCTATATTTCAAACTTTTAATCTGGAAACACTCGGTCTTATAATCACACATTGTCTTATCGCCTTATCTCGAAATCAATTAATATAATATTTAAGAATAATACATAGAATAATGAAATAAATTACACTACTAAGTAAAATAATAGTTCTTCAAATCCCACCTCACAAACATCTTTTGATGGACAAAAAAATTGTGACACTATGATTAATGTGTAATAGTACTCAATGTTAGATATAAATTTATCAAAAACATTCCAAATATGAAAAATGTGCATTACTTCATATCAACCGCATGATACATAACATGATTGATTCTAAGTCCCATGCCACGAGTTGGAATTATATACAAAACAATGTTCATGAATCGTTCATCACACTATCAAGACTAGGATGCCTTAGATAGATAATCAAAAAAACATCCTAATTAAAATATATAAAAATAAATATTATAAAAATAAATACCATACTAATAATAATAATATTATTATTATTATTAATTGAAATTTATTATTAGAGGAATATGTGTGAAACCTATGCTCCTCTTTCCTAGAAAATCAGAACATGCATCGTTGATGGTGGGACGGGTAGGTGTGCCATGTTTGATGGTCATCATCCATCTAGGTTGGCAACCACTTAGTTAGAATCTATCCAGATAGCCTCCTCTCATCTTTCCATCCATCTAAAATGTCACCATCCACCACTAATCTGATCTTCCACCTCCCTTGATTAGCATTTTCCTAAATTTCAAACCTCTACTACTATGCCTTTATCCTCGACGTTCATCACCTCCCCTCACAAAAATTCATATCTATGCCACCCCTTGATGTCACCATCCATTTTTCTTTCCAATGAACCTTAATCAATATGAGATATTGAGACATGATAGAGGTTTAATGAAATAGTATAGAAGATATTATAGAATATAGAATAATATAGAGAGATTGAGGATAAATTTTTTTCATCCTTCTCCATAAAACATCACTAAATCCATCAACATAAATTAATATGTTTATAGAAAATAATAAGATAATATTATAAAAATCATCATCATTCCCTATTAAGTAGTTTTATCAAAAAAAATAAGGTTAGATATAATCAAGATAAAAAAAACAAAAGATCATCACAATGTGTTCATCCATGAAGAATGTAATTAAATTTAAAAAATAAAACATAAGATGCTTAAAGAAAAGGGAATTGGATTAAATATAATACCATACCTTGATGAAGAATCACCATCACATTGATCTCTCATCACAACCATTGATCATTTTATCAATTTCATGAAATGATTACATTGCTTTCAATGCATGTTTACTATTTCTCCTTTGATTTAATTTCATCACAACACAAATTCTAGTCTTTCCAACCCCACCCCTATCTTAGCATAATTCTTATAATGAAACACTATCCTTAAATAAATTCTATGAATGGGGTACAAAAATGGGAACATATAGGGTTTTTGAAACACAAATAATTAAATAAATATTAATTTACTTTTTTAATCACTTGCCTACAAGGATTCAAACCTAGAGACTTTATGAAAATACCCAATAAATAAATAATAGTGTAAAAGACTAATTTTATATCCAACCATGAAATTATTTTTCCAATTTGATGCTCCTTTTAAGAGATATAAGAACTTAATCACAAATGTGTGTGTATGAGACAAAAGTCAGATTTTTTATGAATAAAATTTATTCTTGAGCCAGCGTTGAGGTCAAAATTATATGTTAGATTAGCCTGAAGGTAAAAACCCCACCTCAGAATCAATGTAACCATGAGATAATTTTATCAAAGTCATAAGATAGGGTAAATTTATCATTTTACACTTAGAGGCATCCCAATACATGAAAACTCAAAACTAATCTATGTCACATATCAAAAAATTATAGGTCTCTACACACCAATACATGTTCATATTTCTAAATCATAAAATACTATTTAATCTTGAAATTCTTTGTTATAGTGAGTCTACCCGATATTCAATATGAACCGACACTTTAAATGGCCTTCCACTTACACAAGGGGGGTTCCAGATCACCATAGGTTGGACAAATGTTCTAGTGAATCATATATATGTATATATATATATATAATGTAATGATTCCACCTTTACATTAGAGTTGTGATATAGTATAATTTTACCAAAAATATAACATGCCCCATCCATAGTTCAGGGATCCATGGAAGAAATAAATATAATTCATAAAAAACATAATTAAGGAACAAATATAAAGAGATATAAACTAATCCCTTGCCTCACCTTACAACCTATTTTACCTAGACATCATACCTATACTCACCCCCACCCCCCAAGATCCCTCAACTATGTGAAGCTCTATAATCAATCAATTACCAAATAAATAATAATATCTACCAGTAACCATTATCGGAAGCAATAAATAAATCATTTAAAGGGCCATACGATAGAAATTATAAGAAATTAATGGAAAGTCCTACAAATTCCAGTAATATGTACACTAGATCAGATGTGATAAAATAAATCTAACCTTAAATCTTAAATAAATCAATGCTCCATGATCATTGAAGAGTTGATGTTGAACCTACAACCCAGATATAATATAGGAGTAAGCATATAGCAACTAATTGGTCACCTCCAGCCATGAAATGTGACTAACCATCAAATTATGATCCATTTAAAGATAAATTGAAAAAATTAAATAATACATTTTTAAAATTTGATTTTCCAAAGCCTCTTTCCTTTAAATAAAATGATAAACATCTAATATCAAGTTTAATTAATATTTATTTATTTTTGTCTAATAAAAATTATCATTTTAAAAACCCTTTTATGAAATCCTTTTTCCTTTATTTTTAAAATAAAAACCATTTTATTTTTCAAATATATAATTATATAATCTATTTATAATGTAATATTAATTTCAAATCATTTGAAAATGATTGAATAAAATGAGGATTTATATGCAAGGTAGGGGAGACAATCAAGCATGGAACCATAATATAATTAAAGTAAAAGAGTATAAACAATAACAATATATTTGTTTATATATATCTAATATAATTTGGGAAACCAAATAAAATACCCCATCTAGTATCATAAATGTCAAGGTATAAACATCCTAGGACCTAATGGAGACCAACCTACAGTTTCCAAAACCTGGAATAACCTTTCAGCCTATCTAGCCTCCTACCACAATCCACTTGAATCCCCATCAGATAGACTCTTCACTAAGAAATACCTCCTGAATATTGGGGGATATTAGGGGTGAGAATAAGTATGTCATATTGGTGAGGACATTTGGAAATGTGAGATAATGGATTAGTTTTTATCATTAAATATTTTTTTGATTGATGATATTTTATTTTTATCAGATTTTTTATTTCCTCCATTGACACATAACCTAATAATGGGTCATGATGTATTTATAGAAGAATTAAATTGTTTATTAACTATAATTTTAGGGTATAATAACACCATTGTTTATAAATTTGATACCCTAGAACTAGTATCTATCCCTTGGGGATTGGGAATTCTCCCCCGGGTTAGTGGCAGGCTGGTTCAGGCACACATTCATATAGAAGCATGGGACGTTTCATTACAAATGGTATCTGAGCATTTTGTTATTTGGTAAAAAAATATATTATGGGGATATGATTATTACAATTCAAATGGTATGTTATGAAGAAATGTATATCTATATATTTTTTAAGTCTAAAACTTCAGTCACCTGGGGAAATAGGGTTTTGGATTTTGTTTTGGTTGTTTTTATTATTGAGATTTTATATCTAGTGAGGTTCATCGATCCTTATTATCATACAGGGTTAGATTGATGATTTTTATTAGTTTTGGGATTGAAATAAAGATGAATTAAATTATTTTAGGTTATCTACCATGGGATGATAAACTATAAAAAAAATTGGTTTTGGATCTATGTTAGGAATTGATGCATGATTGGTGTATAACCTATCACCATATAACTAAGAATGAAATAATTATATATCCTATTACATTTTGATATTTAGGCACTTTGGTTCTTGGATTCACTGGGGTGGAAATGGAAACAGAAATAGAACCATGGGAGGTATTGTGATATACTGATGAAATCAATTTGTAGTTTAATAATGCCTTATTGGGATCAATTATATATTAAAGTAACTAATAATATAAATGGTGTTTTATTAAATGTTTTATATGGTGGGATTAGAATAACTGTATAATTTTGGTACATGTTATTTTACAAAATGATTGATTACTTTCTTGTCATGCATTTCTTTGCCGATGTAGGGAAAATATTTTTAATATGGTTCGTTTATGTGAAAACTATTTTTTGGAAAAAAACATATATTCTAGAATAAAAAACATTTAATAATTTTTAAAGAGTGGTTTTAATTGATATGTTACATGTAGAAAATTATTTTGAAAAAAAATTGGAATTTGGAAATAAATTTTCAAATTCGTCTAGAAAATAAAATTATATTTTCATACGAGTTATGAGGATGAGGTTAGTTTTAATAAAGTGACCATAAAAGTCCTGGATTTTAATTATTTGGGATTTTAATGAAAAACCTTGGATTCAAAGTGGTTTTTTTTAAATAGATACTCAAAATAGGATTCATATAGGTAAGATGTCTTAAATTGATGGTTTTAGACATGTAATGAGGCTCATTGGGTGTTGGGGATTCTTAGATGAGCATTGGATAAGGGTTAGGGTGGATGGGATGAAAAAATTCATTACCCAATCACCTCTAACTAAATGATGGTAGGCCACTGGCATCCTAGTTAGCTGGAATTTTTATAGGTTTTCACCAGAGTCCATTGGTTAGTCAGTGTACCTATATTAGCTAGTTAGTAAGGGTCCGTTGGTGTTTTTTAGTAAAATAAAATATTAAATAGGAAAATAAATGAGATAATATTCCTTAATATTATTTGAATTTTTCTTCATCTAGTCATTTTATGTTTGTGTTCCATTATTTTTTTATTTTCTTGCATGTTGCATTACCTTCAAAATATCACTATAAGGCTGGGATAGTTTTTCATTGTCCAAATAGTCATCATGGACCATATAGATTTTTAAACGGTTCGATGGTTGTACCCAAGTCAAATGAGTGATGGTTTCCCTCCTTATGGTGTTCTTGTTGGAGTGATTTTATTCTAAAAAAATGAAGTGCTTCAATTTTTTGATATAATTTAAAATAAATTTTTCCTAAATAATCAATAAATTTAAATGGAATGTTCTAAATGAAAATATATTATCTAATAAGGATTTTTGGATTTTGGTCAAGGCCATAACATGAGAAAAGTGGCATGTGATTACTTTTTAAAATGTTTCATAAATTTTATTTTTAATAGATTTGGAACATTCAAAAAAATCTTGATGGATATTCTTTGTTTTCATTTATTTAGATGTTATTTATCATGGGAATACATGATTTTATATGATGAATAGATACTTTTCAAATTAATTTATGAATGCATATTGAAATGTTAAATGATTATATGAAATTTGGATTAATAATAAAACTATGTAAAATGACCTTGGGGTGGTGATTATTTTACCTAGAAATAAAAAAAATTATAGGTATTTTCATGTTACATTAATAGAAAACAATAGTATGTGTGGTTTGTATTACCTAAGGACTTATGTCAAGGATGATAAAATTCATATAGGTGAGGTTTGTGTTAGTTAAAGTCTTATTCATTGGAAAACAAAAATATCATAGGGGAGGTATAAGTTACTTGTGGGATTAAGCCATGCATGAGAAAAAATCTAATAGAGAAGGTCTATGTTAATTAAATGATTACAACCTATCTGAAAAAATTCATGTAGGGGGTGTCTATTTTACATGGGGGAATATTCCCCAGTTGAGAAAACTATCATAGGGTAGTCCAGTGTTACTTTAGGGATTATCACCATGATGTGAAAACTCTTATAAGGGAGGTATGTGATACTATTCTATTATCAACGATACCTAGGTCTGTAATATTTACTGTCATATTCATTACAATATTTATATAGACACCCTGATACTAGCTAAATAATTTTTGGTCAATTGAGGTCATGGACATGAGGATCAATGATGTTTATTAGGATTTTTATAGGTTATATTCATACACCCGTCAGAAGATTGTTGTGTGTGGGTTGTAATAGTCCATGAGATGTTCTCAAAGGCATTATGGAATAGGTTATAGTAGTAATGGTTAGGGTTCATGGTGGTCCATATGAAAAATAATAACCTGATGCGTATGATTTATATGCCTTCTATGATTCTTTGACATTGGCTATATCTAGTTGGAAGTGTTCGATTGAATCATGCTATTGTTGTTTTATATAGTTGTTATCTTTTGTTGAATGTGACCAGTTCATTATATATGATCACTCTCAAGGTTTTTTATTTCATGTCTCTCCATTTATAAGATTTCTAAATTGTGGGGAGAGTTGGTATTGTATTTTTTACTTTTTCTCTTAGAGGAGAAATGACCGCCTTTATTTTTTCTTTCTATTTTTACCAAATGATTTTTAGGGAATATCTATTTATTATGGTAATTTTTAATTCTCTGTTTTTTGGGTATTTAGTTATTTAAAATTATTATAAAGTAATTTAAAAACTTTGGAGGATCTCATGAAAATATTTTTAAAATTATGAAATAATTAATAAAAAATTTGGGTGTTAATTATAATGAAAAAATATCATAATAAATTTTAAAAATTTTAAGAAAAAACACAGAAACCCTCCTCCCAAACCCTGAATGGTGTGACCTCACATCCTCGAGCTGAGGTCCATCGTATGACCCCCCCCCCCACCCCTTTAACTCCTCTCCTTTGGAGATTTCATCTTGGTTTCTAGGATAATCATGGTTGAGCCTATATAGTAAGGTCTCATCTTTCCTCAACCCTATGTTTTCTTTCATTTTCTTCTTCTTCATCTCTACATCTCTTTCAGCCAAACCCTATGTAGGTTTTTTTTCTAAAATTTTTTATTTTTCATGTTCATATCTAATTTGATGTATTCCCCATACTCTACCCATTTTTTATTTGATATTTGGCTTGATTTCCAAATATTCCATGTAATTTTTTAGATTCCATAACCATTATTTTTAATATTATTGTTTACTTTATGTTTACTTTATTTATTAAGTTTTCAATTGATTATGTTTGTTATATTTATGAAACTTTTATGGGTAAAATTTGGATTAAATGTGTTTTCCTATTTTTGAAATAGATCTTATTATATTAAGTAATGGTATCAAATTTTGTTTTCATTATTGCACACAATAAATTGTTATTAAGATGCCCAACTGGATCTTTATGGACGTTTTAATGAAGTTATTTGAGGAAATTTTGTTTTTTAATGTAAATTTATAGAGTTTTTTACCTATAATTTGAAGGGGTACTTGAAATACCAAATATTTTAAAAAATATAATTGTATTTCTTAAAATAAAGTGTGTTGTTTAAAATGGTTTGACCTTGGTTGGGTCATGAGTTTAATTAAAGGAATTTATAAAAGTTTAATTATTATCCCTAATTTTTTTCATGGGTGACCTAAAATTTCATGTATGATAATTATTTTATAAATATACTTGTAATTTTTTTGAAGCTATGTGGCATCATAGGTTGTTCTTTTTATAGGCATGTTTTTCACTTTTATGTTATTTTTAAATAGAATGTGTGTGTGAAACCCCATTGATACTTTTTTTGATTTTTATTGAAAAGTATTGTGTCTTGAGAGAATGATTTATATTATAGTTTGTAATAGTATGACCCCAAGTGGGGACTTATTTTAACAATTTAAATTCTATGTTATGGTTTGGGAAATTTACTTGATTTTGATGGATGCATGTACTTGAAACTTGTTTTTTTACTTCCATCAATTATCTGCTCTAATGTGTATACTAAGGTTGGGTTTTTGGTCTATATTTATGCCTCTTTAGGTATTCATACATTCCAATTGTTCCTTATGGTTGTGTCGTAGGCCTGTGTCTACTTGGGAGTGTCTCCTTGATGACTCTAGGTGATGGTTATTCAATGTCTTGTGATAAGATTCCATCTCGGCCGATAGAATAGTTTTATTTTGGTAAATTCTAGGTTGGTATCCCTTAGAACCTAGAGTATTTTTCCCTTGATATTAGTGATACTATATAGGGTATGTTTCTAGTGTAACATGATTAAATTGCCTTAACATAACCATGGATCATTATAGTGTTTAATTTTTTTACATTATTCATGGCATGGTTTCTTAATTTATTGTCTCCCCAACCATTCATCGAAGGTATTATATTATTAAAGTTTTTTGAAATAGTTTCAAAATTTGTTTCCTTTATAAATTGATTACACACATATATCTTTGAAAAATAAATATATTTTTTATTTTTAAAATAAAGGAAAAATGTGTTCACAAAAAGTTTTTCAAAGTGATTTTTTTCATTTAAAAAAATTAAAGATGGAAGGCTTAAATCTGTTTTTGGTTGATTATCATTTTCTTTAAAAATAATGGGTTTTCAAAAAAAATTATTAATGTATTTTAAAATACTTTCAATCTATATTGAGATATATTTATAATTAAATATTGTTCATGAGGCATGTTGGGTGGTGGATTACTTAGTTCTTATATGCTCACACAAATATTATATCTTGGTTGAACATTTAGTTTCAACATCTAATCCCACTTAGAGTGTTTATTGATATGGGATTTGAGGTTATTTTTATTTTATCACATTCAACAATGTGTGAAAAATAAATGATTTTTAGTTCCTACCTTTACTTTCATATAATTTTCCTAATGTGGACCTTTATATGATTTATTTAATACTTTTAGCTAATATTATTGGTGGATTGAAAAATATATGTAGAGACTGGGTGATTCTAGAGAAATGGTATGTTGAGGGAGATTTAAGGTGATCAGATTCATGTTGGATAGGTGAGGATGTTTTGAGGGTGAGATAAGGTATTAGTTTATATCTATTTATATCTTCCACTTAATTATATATTTTTTATAGTAGTTGTTTTTTCTGTCATGGATTCCTTACTTAATGATGAGTATTTCTTAACTATTAGTAGAATTCCATTGTATATTATGTATTATTTAAGGTTGAAATAATTCCTATTTTATATATATATATATATATATATATATATATATATTTGATTCCAAGGTGCTTCTCACCCTCCTGTGGGGATCAAGAATTCCCTTCGGGTTAGTGGTGGTCTGGTTTGGATGATAGCCCTGGTTGGGTTGTTACATTTGTCCCTAAATGATCAATGAAATTTTCTCTAGGATTAATAACACTCATGTTACCACACATGAGAATAATTTGTGGTCTCACATCGAATCTAATATATTAAAGCTATTATTTCATCCATAGAATTTGATTACATTCTTGAGTAGCCTAAATCTATTTAGTCCCTAAATTACATAAATAAAGGTAGTATTTATTCTTCCTTATCCACGAAATGATGGAGCTTACAAGATAAAAAAGAACCACATGATATTGACTTCTTGACATCAATTGAACTCAACCATTCTTCTTCTATAAATTATAATATTTTTTATTATAGTAATCTATGATAGAATAGGTCAAAATCCACTATATTGTTGATGTATCAAACTTTCCACATCATCACTATAATACCACATACTTTTGTACATATTTGGGAATATGTATCTTGGAATAAAAAAAATTATATATCATGTCTTGAGGTTATAAGATATAGTACACTCCCAATTATTTTTCTATGCCCAATGATATTGATCTCATTTCCAACATTATCTTTTGAAAATGTAATCTTTGTAATGGTCAAAATCTTCATAGGCATAGATTCTTCCAATCCAAACCTCTTTAAAAACTCTAAGGAAAAAAATTGAGGTATAAATTTCCATTCATACCTTGATTCTCCTATATTCTAAGGAAAAAGTTTAGTACTAAAATCATAGGCATTTCAAATTTTCACTTCATATAATATGAAGACAGACTGAATTTTGTAATATATCAGTCTCTAAATTTTTTTTCAACCACATAAATTACCATCGACATCCATTGAACATTTTTATTATTGATGGGAATTTTTTTATCAAGTCCCACCCTTCTGAACCCAAGCATCTTCAAATATTTTTCAAGCTAAGAGTACAATCACCTTGGTACTTGATTTGGTCCAACCAATTACTTCATCAACTAAAACACATTATTCTCATCTTCATCAATTAGGAATACTTCTAACTTATCAATGTAATATTCTTATTCAAGAACATTATTCATAAATACTGATTTAAAATCAATTTGATACACCTTCAAGACACATTTTACAACCCTGGAAAAAAATGCATTAGGGGTTTTTTCTACCCACCATAAGCATATCCTCCTTGAATAAAAGGATCTATAATCCTAATGACTCACTCACAACACCATGGAAAAATCAACACCCCTATAGTGTTTTGGGTAATCCTTGGAATGTCTTTCCCATATTATATATTCACCAATCACGTCTTGGAAGCAAGAATTTAAACTATATAGTATTTAATTTCCTAACTGAAAGACTGTAAACTGAACAGAATATATGTCATTACTACATGACATTAAAATGCATGGAAAATTTACTTGTCTCATGAAATTAAAATACATAGAGAATTATAATTTACAATTGTTATATTATCAGTGATAGATGGTCCGAGCTAAATGACCATTAACTATAGTCATATAAGGTCTGATCTAAAAGAACCTAAACTATAGAGATAGAAGGTCTATGATAAAAGACCCCAAACTACAACAACATAAGGTCAAATCTAAAATAACCTAAACTAAAACAATAGAAGGTCTATGCTAGAAGACCCTAAACTAAATCATAGTAACTATTTATTTTGAAATAAGGGACAAGGAACAAAACCTATCAATACAAAAACTCATAAGAAGATCGCCTCAAAAGAATATGATCCCAAACCTACTAAACCCTCCCCTATATAAAGTGTAAGAAACATTTAGAGAAATATAAACAAAATATATATAAATATTGTGGGTACCTCTATATGGGCTCAGTAAAAATCAATATATTCTTTACTAAGTCTACTAGATTTGCAAAAAGAGAGTGCAATATCCCTACAGGACATATATTTTACCCAAATTATCCTTTTATGAATATGGTAATCTCAAGATAACTAGAATAGATACATCAATTAAGATCTCATGTTGGTGTAAATTCATGAAAATTTTCTAAGATTAATCTATTTTTATTTAAATGTTCAAATAAATACATTCAAGTTTACTTAATATGATACAAATGATGTTCATTGTTGATGATTCAAAAAACATAATATCAATAAAATTTCATGCACATCGTGAATAAAAAATAGGCAACAGTAAAAAAAGATAATAATATATGTTAATTTATAGAATATATAACTAGGGATCTCTACATTTTGAAGCCTCTCTAAAGATTCAATAAAAAACAAATACACCTCAAAAATAATTCAACAATAATATTTTATAGGTTGAGATGACCAAGCCAGCAAAAGTATATGAGAATCATTGATTGAGCACTGAAGTGTTACCTACACACATCATCCATTGTTTCCTAGGGGATAAGAGTCTAAAAAAAGTAGAATGCTCCTAAAATATTTTATGAGTGGTTTAAAATGAGGATGATGAATTTAATATGTCATACATTGAGTGGGATATGAACTCCTTATATCTCGTTATCTGTATATTCAAGACCTCCATTTGGGTTTGCAGCTCAGATATGAACTAACGGCTCTATTCCAATGACTCCAAAGCTTCCTTAATTAGTTCAGCCAAAGGAGTCTCATCATCAAGGTTGTGAAATCCCCTCTCACCGGTATCCAATTATTTCCATGTTAGGATGATTTGTCGCATGATTTCATATAACGGTTGGTGGGAAAAGTTTCCCACCTCCAAATCATGAAAGATTTGGTGAATTCATTCTTCTTGATCGTGAAATTATCCAAGAGGAGTCTCAGAAATCAGGGTTTGAGTCTACCATAAACCTAGAATATGTGGTTCCTGGTTCTTTATAGCTCATAGAATGGGTACATCAGAAGGGGGAATAATTGGCTGAGATGATTAAGAAGAAAGAGTAGAAGTTTTGTGTGTTCTTCCCTCAAAGGATGCATCATTGTTTTCTCATATAGAAGGTTCATATTCCACAATAAAACCTTCCCTACTAATGAGATGGTCATCTATATGATGATAATTCTTCCTAAAATACTCACTTGAGTCTTGAATCAACTCCATCATTACTACAGATAGGGGGTTGGTGAGGCAATTGGTTTTTCTACATGACAGACCAGTCTATTCATCACACCACCTGAGTAGGCTTTCACCCAAGCCTGGGAATAATAACAATCTAGGAAGATAGTGCTTCCAATATAGAGAAGTAAAATCTCATCATTAGTGTCCTCATGCACCAATGTCAGCCAAAACCAGTGGATAATCATGGGATGTCTCTCTCTATGCATGACATCTAAGAGGAGATATGTAATCCTTTGGATATATTTGATCTGGTGAGAGAATAAGTAAGGGTTATAAGGCTCTCAAATGATCACCTCATCCATCCTAGCCATAATAACCCCATATCTAAGGTAAATCTTGTATGACCTTTCACTAATAGATTCACCACTATTACCAATAATTATCCTAATCGGTGTAGAATAAGTCATTAAATCGAAGTGATCAGATTAGCTAAAAATATCAGAAACCTCATCAGGGCATAACGACATGGCCTCAACCCTGGAGATGTCAGAAAACCTAAAATAAGGCACCAAGGATCCCAAAAGTGTTGTGGTTTTCTAAGAAATAGAAATGATACCATGTACAATCTAATAAAAACTGGAATGAGATACCAATATTATAAGGGATTTTACATTATTGAATATGTCCTATAAGTTGTTAAATTCATGAAAGAGTTGGTATAGCTATATTAATAGGTCTTTCCTCTAATAGACATCGTACCATAAATAGCATACTAACATGGATTCATGATCGCATGTCCCCAACTGGGAAAAGCCACCCATTCAAGAACATGGAAAAAAACCCACAAGCCTAAGGCTCATGGATTTCTTCATCCTCACCATGTATCCCTATTTATTATGTTCTCTAGCTTCTAATATTTAACAATATGAAAAAAATTCTATCGTATACCTATTGGTAAGGGAATCGATGAGGGTGTATAGCAGTTTTCCGAGATCTGTTCCGATAGAGGAAAATATTGATCCAATATTTATAAGTGATGAGTGACTGCATATTCATGTCCTTCATTAAATATCCTTTCACAATGGTGTGCATATCTCTGTCCAATACTGTAGTTTTTTCGGGGTCATCCCAAGCATCCTCATTAGGAAGGAATTCATCACAAATTTTCCCAATGGGGGATATCCCACCCATCGACTGATATCACCAAGGATGATTTCTAATTTGTCGTGGGAGAGATGGAATGAATTGGTACCATGGCATGAATGACTACTCAATTCCCTGAGAAGATATAATTTATAGTAGATAATGAACTCAAAAACCCATATGGCCTCATAAAGGAATCCTTCATGTAGTTGGATAGAAAATTTGAAACAAATCTATCTAACCCAAAATGGCCATGCCCATTCATTAAAGAAATTTACACCTAGGTGAATATCCCATTTTTATCTACATGCACTCCTCATATTTTTTATATAAGATAAAAATATTCTCAAATAACATTTATGAATAGGATTATGGATGAAATATATTTTTTTGGGACCATAGGGGAGTTCTCCAACAAATAGGACAAGCCCTAGCACCATGATATAATCAGTTGTCCATACTAATAAAAATTCATTATAATTCAATCAATTGAAGTTGATACATAGAAAGGTAGAATATTTATGTCAAGAGAAGGAATAATAGTGTCATCTAGTAGGCCAAATACATACAGGGGAATGTGGTGTGATAAAGGATACCCCTAGAGTTTGGATGAAAGAATCCTTTTTCAAACCTCTTTTTCATTGCACACAAGATTCAAAGGGACTAATTTATTATTAATAGCAATCATAGACCTCTGGTTATCCAAGGAGGATTAACTATAACAAGAGATTGATGTCATCTTCATAAAATCTGGAATATTATGTTAGACAAGTGAAAACCCAATCAAAATAAATGCATAACTTTAGCAGCATCATACAAATCGGATGACCCGTCAGGGATTTTTTAATCTCATGAACAAATAATGGTCTCGCAAACCACCCTATGAAAATCATGCGGACCACAAAACCCAAAATTAAATCTCTCTACTTCACGACCCTTTTTAAGACTCGTTATCATGCGACCCTTGTTGGATCGAAAAGTAGATATAAAAGTCTATTAGATGGAACAATACAAGAGGGGGGGTGAATTGTAGGTTTAAAAACTTTGAGTTTTAGTAACAAAGAGATTAGTTTAAATGAACTTAAACTAATACAAATACAAACACCCACAATTGTATTGAAAGTAAAAGGTAAGATATATTGTAATACTATTGTAAAGTAAAACAATTGTATTCAAGATGAACACAATAATCAGAGTAATACAAATATGATTGATTCTACCTTAAAGCGTATAGAACCAATTGATACAATATGTAATAGAACAATTGTAATTGAAACAATTACAATTGAATATGTAAAAGAAGAAAGGAAACAATACAATCCCTTTCTAAAACAAACAGCGGAAATGTAAAAGTAATACAATTCTTTTAACCCAAAGAGAAGGGTTATCCTTTCACCTAGGATAAAAGGTCTGTCTCACCAACACCTTGGTGAGCCCTCGATACGATTATCGGCACGTCTGTCTGCCTATCCCTGGCAGCCCTCGATACGATGATCGGCTCGTCTGTCTGCCTATCCCCGGCAGCCCTCGATTTTGTAGGTAATCGGCACCTCTGTCTTTCAATCACTTGAAAGCCCTCGATACGATGATCGGACGCACAAAGCTTGATGAGAGAAGTCAGAGTCTCTCTCTCTAGAATCTTCGTAGTTCACAATCTCTTTATTCAATCTCTTTGCTCATCGTTGTCTTCTCAGCTTCAAATGACCTCCTATTTATAGGCCTCGGGTTCCAACGGTCATATTGCCTCCAACGGTCATCTTGAAACAGAAAGCACGACATCGTTTTGATTAGTATATAACTAACTCAACGACATCGTTTTGTTAGGACAAGAGATATATAGAAAAGTAAAACATGAGTATGATTCATATGCAGAGAGAGTATTTTTGACAAAGTACCAAAACAAATAATGATTATCTGAATAGTAGTTAGTACAATACGATCGACAGAGTCAGTACGATACGTTTGACAGAGTCAGTACGATACGTTTGACAGAGTCAGTACGATACGTTTTGGTCGATACGATCAACATCGTACGATACGATAAACATAATAAAAGACAATTTGTTATTTTACAAACATATGATATAATACATTCGAGATTTCCAAAACAAGACAGAATATATTTGTGATTTCCAAAACACGATGTAAAAGCCAAAAGGGGACTTTTGACTTAAATAATCAGAGTAATACAAATATGATTGATTCTACCTTAAAGCGTATAGAACCAATTGATACAATATGTAATAGAACAATTGTAATTGAAACAATTACAATTGAATATGTAAAAGAAGAAAGGAAACAATACAATCCCTTTCTAAAACAAACAGCGGAAATGTAAAAGTAATACAATTCTTTTAACCCAAAGAGAAGGGTTATCCTTTCACCTAGGATAAAAGGTCTGTCTCACCAACACCTTGGTGAGCCCTCGATACGATTATCGGCACGTCTGTCTGCCTATCCCTGGCAGCCCTCGAAACTTTTTGTCAGAGATGTAGAAGCTGAAGTACCTGAAAATCAATCGGCACCGATGCCAGCCAAGGATAATCAATCGGCCGGTGTTACTCGAAAGTCTGATCCACAGACTAGTTCAAAGCCGAAGAAGAAGCCGAAGTATAGTAAAGAAGTTGTGGCAAAGTGGAGAAAGGACAAGGAACAGAGAAAAGAGGGTGATCCAAAGTTTGGACTTGACCCTGCTGAAGCCTTTGCAGAAAGGATAAGGGTAGAAGAAACCCTTCAAGCTGAAAAGAAAAAGAAGACTCTGTTGAAAAGAAAGGCTCAGGACTTTGATATTTCTAAAGTCTTGAAAGCTGTTGAAGATGCAAGTGCTCAATTAACAATGGAAGTACATCAAGAGCCCATCGTACAAAGTCAGTCTGAGAAAGAGAAAGGGAAACAAGTGATGGAAGAAGTGGAAGAAGAAGAAGGAGATTTTCTTTTAGAATTTCTTCAAAGCTCTAAGAAAGGTAGAGAGGAATCGGTTCAAAAGCTGAGCGAAGGTGTTCAACAAACTTCTCATGCCGATCAGGAAAGATCACCGGACAGGATGTCATCGAAAGAAAAGAATGATGCTCAATCTTCTCATTCTGACAAAGTTGTTGTCATCAGTGATAAAGTGGATGATGGAAAACAGAAAGAAAAGGCGAAAGGCAAACAGCTAGTTGTTGAATCAAGCAAATCACATGAACTAGAATCGTACGATGATGATACTGATTCAGAGCACACAATCTCTCTCAAAAAGAGTGATTACATTGTTCATGTTTTGAGGAGAATGGAGAAAACTATTCCTTATTTTCCAAGGCTGGAAGGAAAGATTGACTTTATTACTGAAAATCAGAGAAAGAAGTTTGGATCCGTGAAAGAGTTAAGGAAGAAAGTCTTGTCTGTAGAAGCCGATTTGAAAGTTCTTTCTGAAAGCTCAGTTGTTCACAGGAAGGCATGTAATAAGATGACTAAGTGGTCGTACAAAACAGAGAGCTCAATCAATGACCATGAAGTTGCTATTGAAGATATAAGGAGACTTTCAAATGATCTTGCAATTGCTTTCAATAAGCTTGATAAAGAAACGGTTGAAAGGCTGAATCTTTTATCTTCTCAAAGAACCGATGTTCCTTCAGTAAAAGACTTGCAAGAAAGGATGAATGTTTTCCAATCAGAAGTTTCGAAGGTTTCATCTTTCAAAGATGAAATGGTGTTTCTGAAGAAACAAAATTCTGAATTGTCTAAGGACAACAAAACTTTGCAAAGCAGAATTGATACCCTTGAAGAGGTAATCAGAGTTCAGGAGGAAACCATCAAAAATCAAGATCAGATTTTTGCGGATCAACAGGAGCTTCTCAAAACTCAGGGTGAATCAATTTCTGAAGACAAGAAGGAGATCAAGAAGATGAAAGCCGTGCTTCATGAGCTGATAAAGAAGGAGAAGGAAAGAGAGAAATGATTGTTGTATTTGTTTCTTTTGAAACTTTGTGTTGTAATAACTCTTATAATTCTCTCTTTTATCCAATTGTCTTGTTTTACTTTACTAATCCTTTCAGACAATTCGAGAATACTCCTTTCTTTTTGTAAATCACAAAGGGGGAGAATATTTACAAAGTTTGTTTTTACAAAGGGGGAGAATGCAATACAATGCTCTTAAGGAAAATCTATGAATACAATCCTTAGGAAAGTCAATACCTAAGGGGGAGTTAGTTGTATTCAAATTCTTATTCAGAAGAGTTTTCAATAACTCAGGGGGAGATAAGTATTTCTTGTTTCATTTACTTTGTGTGTTTGTGCTTTCCAAAAAGGGGGAGATTGTTAAGTCAAAAGTCCCCTTTTGGCTTTTACATCGTGTTTTGGAAATCACAAATATATTCTGTCTTGTTTTGGAAATCTCGAATGTATTATATCATATGTTTGTAAAATAACAAATTGTCTTTTATTATGTTTATCGTATCGTACGATGTTGATCGTATCGACCAAAACGTATCGTACTGACTCTGTCAAACGTATCGTACTGACTCTGTCAAACGTATCGTACTGACTCTGTCGATCGTATTGTACTAACTACTATTCAGATAATCATTATTTGTTTTGGTACTTTGTCAAAAATACTCTCTCTGCATATGAATCATACTCATGTTTTACTTTTCTATATATCTCTTGTCCTAACAAAACGATGTCGTTGAGTTAGTTATATACTAATCAAAACGATGTCGTGCTTTCTGTTTCAAGATGACCGTTGGAGGCAATATGACCGTTGGAACCCGAGGCCTATAAATAGGAGGTCATTTGAAGCTGAGAAGACAACGATGAGCAAAGAGATTGAATAAAGAGATTGTGAACTACGAAGATTCTAGAGAGAGAGACTCTGACTTCTCTCATCAAGCTTTGTGCGTCCGATCATCGTATCGAGGGCTTTCAAGTGATTGAAAGACAGAGGTGCCGATTACCTACAAAATCGAGGGCTGCCGGGGATAGGCAGACAGACGAGCCGATCATCGTATCGAGGGCTGCCAGGGATAGGCAGACAGACGTGCCGATAATCGTATCGAGGGCTCACCAAGGTGTTGGTGAGACAGACCTTTTATCCTAGGTGAAAGGATAACCCTTCTCTTTGGGTTAAAAGAATTGTATTACTTTTACATTTCCGCTGTTTGTTTTAGAAAGGGATTGTATTGTTTCCTTTCTTCTTTTACATATTCAATTGTAATTGTTTCAATTACAATTGTTCTATTACATATTGTATCAATTGGTTCTATACGCTTTAAGGTAGAATCAATCATATTTGTATTACTCTGATTATTGTGTTCATCTTGAATACAATTGTTTTACTTTACAATAGTATTACAATATATCTTACCTTTTACTTTCAATACAATTGTGGGTGTTTGTATTTGTATTAGTTTAAGTTCATTTAAACTAATCTCTTTGTTACTAAAACTCAAAGTTTTTAAACCTACAATTCACCCCCCCTCTTGTATTGTTCCATCTAATAGACTTTTATATCTACTTTTCGATCCAACAACCCTGACATAGTTGCATGATCCACATGATGGTAGAGTGATCATTCAAATGAACTATTAAATCCTGCAAAACTTAATAGACAGCAACATTTCCACAGTTCTAGAAATTGCCAAATATAGATTTGTGGTTGATTTGACCAATGTATAAGGGAAATCAGGTCATGTGGGAAGGTCTCAAAAAATATCCCTCACAAATAAATCTTGTAGATAAGTCTCATGATCAGTTCTCACAGAAGGCCTTGCAACATGGTCACGCGATTGGATCAGATTGCAATATCTACGTAGAGTTGGAGTATCCAATAAATGATCCACCATTCATTCCCACAATTAAAAGGGAACTCTGTGAATAAATAAGGCCTCCTAAAAGACCAAATTCCACCCAAGACACTGATTGGTGGTAGCCCAAAAGGCTTAGGTAGGAATTTAATTCCCTCATATCTGATCCATTTTCCCTACAGACAGTGCTCCTGAGGGTGGGAATTTGTGGATTCCCACCAAAATGTGTATCAAAAAATATATAAGGGAATAAATACCCAAAGTATTGGTATTATTTCCTCCATAAATAAATATAAGATAAGGTGGCCAATATCACACGGATCACATGTTATCCAAAAGTACATGCGCTCATAAGACCGTTATAGGGTCATGTGAATAGGTCATGTAGTGTGCATGACCTATTAGAGATCCTGAAAATCCCATTTGTCAGCCCCCATGTTCATATTAATGGATAAAAAAACACTCGACGGTCTTGAAGAGGTTACCAAAATAAGTTCTTCTAAGTCACGTGAATTGTTATCTGGTGGATTCCATACAGTCATCTAAAACCCTCATTAAATAAATGTGAAAATATATAGAATAGGGATGCCTTATGAAGATGTTTATATTCATTTGACATGGATACCTGGTTTGTAAGACACCAAAAAATCCCTTGATACATTTCCACATTATCATGAAAGATCCCTATGTCATGTCACATTCATCGTACAGAGGGTCTCAGGTATGTCCATTTAACTTTGTGTTTCTACAACTGACTCTAATGAAAAATAGAAGGGTTGTCCAGGAGAATTCTTATGTATCACTAAAAGACCCTTTATTGGTCACATGATGCATTACATATGAGGATAGTGATTGTTTTTTAAAACACTGACACAACTTCATGAAATAAACATCACTTGTAAAATAAAGAAGGAAATAAAAGGAGAAATAATGGAAGCTTCATGTAGAATTAGATATGATAACCTTCATGTGAAAGAGGTCATATTCCCTTAGATATCACCATTTATAATGTGAGGCCCTCTCAACAATCCAATATGATCTCGCAAAGGACCTTGGACATTGCGGCCTTATCTCATGAAGGCTCTCATGGCAAGACAACACAATCTGGTGAAACCCTTCAATATGTCATCATGATCCCACATAATCCCCCGTGATAAGATAACTTGGTCTCATTAATGACCCTAGAAATGTTTCATTTGTCTCATAGAGAATCCATACGAGCCTTCTTCAATCACACTTGATCCTTCACATGGGAATCCAGATCTCACGGAGACTCTTAGACATGTCAGCATGGCCTTTTAAAAAATTATTAACATGTCAACATGGTTATGGAAAAATCCCTTATATTGGATAAGGACCAATAAAAGAGGTGTTGAAGACACATTCTAAAGGTTTCTAAAAATCATGCGACATCCCCCTAGATGGCCTGCGACCAGATCTTCCAAAGTGCATGATACCAAATCACTCCACCAACTCTAGCATGAGTCTATGAGATACATGCCATGCAAGGCATCATATGACCAGGGTTCCAAGTCCCATAAATCCCCCCTCCCCTCACCATAAAAAAATATACCATATCCATGCATCCACAGTCAATCACACATGGAATCACAAGATCAGACTTCTTAGAGCGTCCACTCAAGCGATCACAAATGTTTTATACAATATAAAATCTAGGTTACAAACTAAGGGATCATTAGGCATGCATAGGAACTTGTCATTATCGCCCTATAATCACGTGAAGAACCTCTATTGTGTCATTCTAATTATGTGAAAGAGATCCCACATATAGGTTGGGTTAGGAAAAACCTAAAATAAGTTGACACTGGACAATCTTGAGGAACATATATAGTAGGTTCATGAAAAACAGACTATAAAAATGAGAGACTTGTATGAATAAAGATTCATTGATCCTAGTTCTCTTCACATAAAAAACATGAATCATGCGACATCACTAGGAAATGTCTCCCAAATCGAGATACACTCACTTAACATGATACATAGATCATACAATGTCCCTTGGTCATGTCCATCAAGTCACATGATTCCTTCCCAGCATGCCACCTGAGTCTCATGAAGTCTTCTGATCTTGCCAACAAAACCTTATGACACCCCCAGACATGTCTCACTAAATCATGTGGTGATATCAGGACATGTTGGCTAGGTCTCATGATGGCACCAGGATATGTCAACTATCTCTCACGATGACACTAGGAAAAGTCTTCCTTGATCATGTAGATCTATCTAAATATATCACCCTTGATCTCGTGATGTCATTTGGACATGTCATATAGATCATGTGTAAGATCCAGATTTTTAGGCGGATTAAAAAATTACAAGGGAATTTAAATTTTTTTCAATTTCTGGATGGGCCATTATTTAAAATGAGTTTCGAAACACATTTTTGAGAATTAGAACACTACAATGTGTTTTTTTAAGAAACTATTTTAATTTAATTTAATGTAAAATTAATAATAAATTAAATGAAAATTAAGTGGGAGAGAATAATAATAAATAATGGTTTTAATAATAATAATAATATAATTATTATTTTGATGATGATGATGATGATTATTATTATTATTATTTTTTTTTTTTTATTTTTTTTAGTTAGGTTTAGAGAGACCCCAAGGGGGTATCCCCACATCCTTCAGACAAACCTCTAGCATGTGACCCCCTTGGCCAGACCACCCTCTCGTGCAACCTCCCTTATCACAACCTCCCTCCTCACAGTTTCCTTTGGTGCAGCAATCACCATCTTTCCATGTGACTCATTTAGGCAGGCCTTATCCTCAATTATCTTTCTTTTTTGTTTGGTCTAATTGGTGGTCTCTCGATCACCGTGCATGGATCAGTTGAACTCTAGGGTTTTGGTTTGGACGATTTTTTATGTGTCTTTTTTTTCTATGGAATGTACCAAATATCTTGGGTCATGTTCGAGCTTATTTTTGTCATACGCCTCTAAAGGCGAAGTAGATTGATTCTAATTCTATTTTTCACTACCATCTAAGGTGATTTTACTTCTGATGTTTCATATTGGCAATTTTTTTAGGGTTCTTTAAGTTCTCTTGTTGTTCAAGTAATTTATTTATAGTGTGTTGGGACTTTATCATGCCAATTTGGGTAGTTTTTCTTTTATTCTTAATTTTTGGTCAATTTATATTTGGGAATTTCATAGTTTTTATCATATGATATTTTTATTTAATTGTGTTGAACCTTGTCGCAGTTATTTTGAGACCCTAGTGTTGTTTTTAGTGTGTTGGGTTGTCCTTGAGGTGGTTCTGAGTCACCGAGACTGAGGTGACTTGCATATGTATTCCTAGGTAAGTATGTATATATATATATATATATATATTGGTTCCCTCATTATGTGTCTATTCACCCATGGTAGTGAATATATATGTATGGGGCTCGGTGTTCCTATGTATATATATTCAAAATTCATACATAGGTAAGTAGAGACAGGTATGTTTATATAAGCATATATGTAAGGATCCCCTTGCACATATTCATGGTCCATGAAAATATTTTCATAGGGGCTAGTTTTCCTTATATGTAAGTGAAGGTGCATATGCTTGGTGGTGGTAGTAGTATCTTCTAGTCAAAAATCGACAAGAGTCTATGTGTTTGGTTGGATTCCTCTTTGTGGTTGGGTCTGTTTCCATTCCCCATTAATTTTAGTAATGCATTAATTAATTACTTAATGCACCATTCTTAGTTTTTAATTAATGTAGTTTAGTTTTGAATTTAAAAGCTTCCATCATAAAGTTAGTAAAATTCATAAAACTGATATATGTTTTGTTTCATAAAAAAGTTACGTTTTTTAAATAAAACCCCACCAATATAGGTGTGTTTTCTCCAAGATAAAAATGTAGAGATAAAATTTTATATTTCCCGCTTTATTGCTTTTTTTTCTTTATTCTTGAGTTATAATTGATAAATTACATGTTTATGTGCATGATCCCATCTAATGTGGTTTCTAAGTCTGAATGAGTTAAATGGAATGGTTGAGGTGAATGTAATGGTTAGAATGAATTACGCAAGGTGGTATCATCCCTTAAGGGTAGAAAACATGAACCCTTTAGAACTTATACCTTAAAAATCACTTTTCCATGTTAAGGAAAATTTAGTGAGAGTGAAAATTAGTGGTATGGCTTGTACCAAATAGAATTCATTGAATAAACAGTTTATCCTTAATTATTTGTTTGACTTGTATTAAATTTTCTAGTTTGTTTTTTCATGTCAATTGTGATCTTCTCTTAGGGAGAAACCCATTCGGGTTCTTTTCTTTGTCTCTTGGACACCCCTTTAGGTCTTCCCAGCTTAAATGGACTAGTTTTCCATTATAAAAATTTTGGAAGATTTCCATGGGTTGTTTGTGGCACCTTAGTAATGCCTTTAATTGATTAATTAGAAATTAATTCTGAATTGGGTCCCTCTTGATAATGCCTAAGTTTGAACATATTGTTTTATCCCATGTGTGTTTCCTCCCACCTATGAAATACATGGGGATTATTTGAATGAAATATTCCTTACATTCTTTTAGGTCACATGAGTACCTTGCCTATTAATGAACTCCTTATTCCTTTGGTGATCCTTGCTTGATCTATTTAAATGGTTTGGATGGATTGCGACCCATGGTCCAGATTAATAGCATTAGATGATAAAATCTCATTGATGACATAATGGAAATAGGAATATTGATGCCACATTCCTAATTTATAATTCCTTAATTATAAAAGTTTCTTTATTAACTATTCCCTTGTTAGTTTTTTGAACCATATAAAATTCCTTGTTAACATTTCTATCTTGTGAAATTGAGTTTCATGTGTTGACATGAAATTTTTTAATGCTTATTCCATGTATCATAAGCCTAATACCTTTTCTGGTCTATGATATATTCCTCTCTTATTAATTTAAATGAAATCAGGTTGGGGATAGAATGTGGATCCCATATTAACAACCCAGAATTGGACTCTCTATAGTCAATATGTTACAACATGGCGTGCTATGGAATCAATGTTTTAGACTCACCAAGAAAGGACTTCCCTATGAGTTTTATTATACTACTAGGTGATACCAGTTCCCCTATGGTGTAAATGAGGATGGATCCATTGGAAAGATGGTTATTACAAGCCTCGGTTGATAGTCGGTCCCTTACATGTGACACATAAGATGGACTCATAGTTACCATGCTATGATTGATACTTGGACATTCAAAAGGATCTACTTGGACGGGCATACTGGTATTGGATATTTTGAATGGATGTACCATAGTGATACCTTAGGTATGGGATCAAACTCCACCTCTGTAATTAATGGTTTTTAGTGTAATTTCTTGATATTCATCCTTCTTTATTATTATGTATGATGATTACACTTGAGGTGTTTCCCTTAATTTACAATATTAATTATGTGATGACAAGATATTTATTCCCAATGTTGAGGAACAATCTTGGGGATATTCCTTCCTTGGTTTTCTATATTACTATTTTCCCTTAATTATATATTCATCCTTGATCAACTATAATTTTCATATATCTGTCTTAAGACAAAGAAGGTGGTATGGGATGGTTGTCCATTTAAGAACCCAGACCAAGTTTCTATTATTTAATTTATCATCTTTCTATATTTCATATATATAGTGTGGTTCTAAATTTATAACGCATTTTCTAAACTGTGAAAGAAATTAGTGGTTCTAGCCTACTAAGTTTTTCATATCACACCCTACTCAGTCCACCATTACACTAGGGTGCCTGAGTAGACCTTTCTTGTTCACAGGATTGTGAACCCTGATTTATTGCTTATGTTGTGATTTTTTTTACTTCAAGGTTAGGAGAAAATGGCTGAGAAGGAGTTCAGGATGCTCATGGAGATCACCCTTGTGGATTTGGTGCCTTTTATTTATTATGGTAATATATTGTAAAGCATGTTGTATTGTTTAATTCTTTTAGTTATGTATTATCACCCTGATATGCATTCATCTATTGTATAATCAGGAATTGGACACTTTTATTAAACTGTTTCTATTATTCTTTTTCTCTATAGTTATCTATTTATATACTACTTTAGTTGTTTTTTGTTGTTTATTATCTGGTAATATTATTGTGCATCTCTAGTAATAGGATATAGTCTCCCCACTATCACCTATTGAGACCCTCACTACTAGTTGAGAGCCTCTAGAATATAGGCAGATTCACTTGAGGTCATGTAACCCACCAGTCCGGCTATAGATTTAGTGGTTATCTGGGTTGGGATGTTACAATGTGGTATCAAAGGTAGGTTATTTTTTTATTTGTCTTACTATTTTGGTCTAGTAGACATGAGACATGGAATATGTCAACACTTTTTTGATAGACATGATTGGGACTGATCACCCTATGTATGGGAAATGATCAAGTGTCTAGGGTAAGTATTTTTGTTCATGCTGTTTTTGTTACTGTTGATATGATTTCACCTATAGTGATTGATTTATTTTTATGCTTTTTATTGATATATGATATTTATGATATTAAAACCTTGTTCTGGTATGATAAGGATAAACATTACATGCATCATAAAAGGCACATAGGGATTCTTATGTCATGCATATTCTATGCCATGTAGCTGCATTCATTGGTTATCTTCTGATATGATTTAGTTCATTGAATTCCATGCCATGTAGTTATGTTTATTAGCATACTTGTTTGTATAACCTACTTAGGTGTTAATATTCCATGATTTTGTGTCTATAACATGTCTTCCCTGTGTTAGCGTCTTGTGATGACATGCTACTTTTTTATGTAATTGATTTCATGGGCTAAATGGATAGGTTGAAATTAAATAGGATCCAAATGCCACCAATAAAGTGTATGGGAACATTATGGATTGGTATATGGCCACCTATATGAATGGACTATAGAATATGTTCAGGTTGTATTATGAAATTATTTTATCTATTAAGGGCTTTTATATGGAACCTATAGTGGTATTCTCTATTTAAGACCCTTGTGTATGGGTAGATAAAGCTTCTTTGAGTTGACTTTTAACAGAAGTATGAGTGTTTTCCGTAGGCACTCTTTCATTCAGAAATGGATTTAATAATTGGATTTTTGATCCTAGTGACTTATTTTATCATGACATGGGGTTATTTTTGACACTTGTTCTTCATAATGGTCTAGCCTATGGTAGGTAACACCATTAGAACACAGAATCCTTGTTAATGTCATGAGTTTTCAGCCTTTTAGTGTCGTTCACATGTCGTCATGCCTAGTCAGACCCTCTTGAAAAAAAATGAAACCCTTGTTCGAATAGGTGTTCATGTTTTTCTTCGCCTTTGATATGGGAGTGATCACTAAGTGATGATTGGTTTCAGCTAGTTATACATGCCTCAAACATGGTCAGCTTCTTTATATTTCATTCAACCCTCTTTTCTTCCATAGTGATTGACAACTTAGTTTTGTTGAGTGCATTCTTAGGTCGTCTCTAGATTATAGTGACATGAGTGTTAAACAATCAAGTTCATCCCAATTCTCAGGAGGACTCTCTTGATACTTGAGTGTTTTAACATACTGATTGATTCGATTATGTTTTCCTTTTATAATGTATTGATGCTTGTGAGTGTGACTCGGGTAAATGTTACACCTACGTTTAATGTGGTTTTGATATGGTGTTCTTTTGAGTGGCTATTTTATCTTCTCTATCATCGATTGGGACACACCTAAGGTAGGAATTTTCATGTTGGTTCTATTAAATATGTGTTTTTCCGATTATTGGGGAACACAACCAAATAGAACCCATGGAGGATGCTTAGTCTTACATAAATAAACTTGAGTCTTGTGAAAAATAAATCATGTCAATGCTTACTCAGCAACACGACGTCAATGATTTTGGATGTGTACAGAACCCTTGAGAAATTTTTTTGTCTAGGGAGGACATTGGTGGCTAATCTTGAACAATCACCAGATACCTCAAGTGGTAAAGTCTCTATGATCGGTTAATGATGGTGTATTGGAAGGTGAAGTCGAGTTTCCTTTATGTTATTGAACGATAGAGTTTCATCCTATTTATTTCTAGTAATATTTAAAATCTTATTATTGTACTATTACTTGAGTGATGATCATGTCCCAAATCTTATATTCATCCTAGATTCACTATGAGAGCATTAGTCTTATTCATGTTGAAAGCTTTAAATGTTGTTGAGCATTTTAGGTGGTTCTCTCTCGGTGTTGCATACCAGATGCATGATTTTCTTCTTGTTTTGATCAGAAAACATCACCGGAGGTCAAGGATGAACATCCTTGGATGTGTTTATTTTGAATTTGAGATACCTTAGGAGGAGGAATCACAGTTCTACTTCTAAAACGTCAGCCCTATAAACCGAGTGTGGCTGAAGATGAGTGTGGGTTGTATCAGATTGCGCCTTTCAAGAAAATCCAGCTTCACCGGTATAACTATAGTCGATGGGAGACTGGCCATTTTACCATTTCAAAATCATGTCAGGAGAATCATTAAAATGATTATAGGTGTTTTTGTAAGACAATTCTGACTGGGGTTGAACTGTGGTTTTTAATTGGCCACTGAATGTTAAATCATGATGTGGGAAGTACCTTTGGCCAGTTTCTCAATAAGAAATTGATGTAATCATGCCTCTAGATAAACTGGATTGTGTAAGATCTATCTTGGTGTTTCCATTATAGAATGAGAGATGGATCATGTTTTGAAGACATAGGTTTCTATGTGTTTCAAGGGATACTTGAAGGTGTGTTCCGCATTTGGAAATGCAACACGACTATTTGAATGAAGCTTCATGACCCTTATAGGTCGAGTGATGTATATGTTGTTCTCGAAGGCTTCTCGGAGATGATAATTTCTATGGTCGGAAGGTTTTAACATCTACATTTTTAAGTGGATGAAAAAACACTAGGGGAATGTTTTTTCTTCTATTTACTGGAGGGGGCCATTTTTGAAACTAAGTTTGGAAACGCTTTTTCAAGACTTGGAACATTGCAATGTGTTTTTTTAAATAAATTAATTAAATTAAATAAAATTTAAAATTTAAATTAAATTAAAGGAAAATTAAATGGGAAATAATAATAATAATGAAATTTTTTAATAATAATAATGATTATTATTATTATTATTTATTATTATTATTATTATTACTTATTATTTTATTATTATTTGTTATTATTGTTTAAAATTTTGTTTAAAAAGACCCCAAGGGGATCTCCCCTCATCCCTCATGTGACCCTCTAGTGCAAGACCCCCTTGGAAGAACCCCCCTCTCATGCGACCTCCCTCCTCACAACCTGTATCCTCATAGCATCCTCTGGTGCGGCGATCACCAGATTTTCATGAGGCTCATTTAGTTAGGTCTTATCCTCCCTCCTATTTTTCTTTTTTGTTCGATTGTGTTTCTCTTTATAACACTAAATGGATCGACCTAACCCTAGAGTATATGTTTGTACAATTTTTTATGTTTTTTTTGTTTCTATGGCTTGCAGCGAGTCTCTGGGGTCATGTACGTGATTATTCTGACATCTTCTGCCAAAGGTGAAGCAGATTGGTTCAGATTCAGTTTTTCTCCACCATCCAGGGTTATTTTCCTTCCAATTCATCCTCTTGCCTATTTTATTTAGGGTTTTATAAGTGCTATTAATGTTCTAGTCATTTAATTATAGTATGTTGGGCCTTTATTATTCTGTTTCGGGTTGTATTTCTTTCGTTATTAATTATTTATCAATTTATATCCAGGATTTTTTTTGTTTTTAAACTTTTGATATTTTTCATTACGTGGGTTGAACCTTGTTGTTGTGATTTTGAGACCCTTGTGTTGTTTGTAGTGTGTTGTATTATCCTTGAGGTGGTTTTGAGTCATCATGACTATGGAAACTTGTCTATGTATACATAGGTAAATTTGTATATATATATATATATATATATAAGTTCCCCCATTATGGGTATATTCACCAATGGAGGTGAATATATATGTATGGGGCTAGGCATGCTTATGTATATATATTCAAAATGAATACATAGGTAAGTAGAGAAAAGTATATGCATATAATAATATATGTAAGGATCCCCTTGAACATATTCATGGGCCATGAAAATATGTGCATAGGTTATATGTGTCGTAATATGTATGTGAAGGTTGATCTTCTCATCAGGGGTGGCAGTAACATCTAGTTAGAAAGCAATAAGTTGTGAATTATTTGGATGGATTATTCTTTGAGGTAGGGTCCCATTCCTTTCCCATTTAATTTTAGTAATTCATTAATTAATTACTTAACCCCCCATTCTTATTTTTTAATTAATGTATTTTTGTTTTCAGTTTAAAATATTCTTTGATAAAGTTAGTGAAATTCCTGAAAGGGATATATCTTTTGTTTGATAACAAAGTCACATTTTTTGTAATAAAATTTCTCCAATGGATGTGTGATGCCTTCAAGCTAAAAATGTAGAGATATTTTTTTATTTTTCCTTTTTTATTGCCTTTTTTTTTCTTTATTATTGAGTTATAATTGATAAATGAAATGTTTAGGTGCTTGAGAACTTCTATAGTAGTTTTTATGTCTCAATAAGTTAAATGAAGTGGTTGAGGTGAACAGAATGTTTATAATGAATTGAAAAAGTTGGTAGCATCCCTTAAGGGTGATGAACATGAACCCTTTAGAACTTGTACCTTAAAAATAAATTTCCATGTTCAAGAAAATTGAGTGAGAATAACCTTTAGTAGGATGGATCATACCAAATAGAATTCCTTGAATAAAAGGTTTATCCATAATGAATTGTTTAACTTGTATTAAATTGTTTGGTTTTGTATATCATGTCTCTTGTGGCCTGCGCTTATGGAGAAACTAGTTCGAGGTGTTCACCTTGAATCTTCGCCACCCCTTTAGGTTTTCCAATCCTAAATTCCCTACATTTTATTTAGATAAAATGTAAAAAATTTCCATGGGTTGTACGTGGAACCTTATTAATGCCTTAAATTTATTAATGAGAAACGAATTATTAATGGGGTCCCTCTTGATAATTCCTAAGATTGAACAAAATCTTTTATACCGTGTGTGGTGCCTCCCACCAATGGAATACTTGAGGTTTATTTGAATGAAATATTCCTTACATACAATGTTACTCATTTCAAGTTACATAACTACCTTGCCTTTTAATTAACTCCTTATTCCTTGTTTGTGCTTCTTGATTGAGCCATTTAAATGGTTTGGATGGATTGGGACACTTGTTCAATCTTGATATCTTCAGATGATAAAATTTCATTGATGACATATTGGTAATAGGAAAATTTATGCCACATTCCTTGTTTATAATTCCTTGATTATAAAAGTTTCTTTATTTCTTATTCCCTTGTTAATGTATTGAACCATTTGAAATTCCTTGTTAACCTTTCCAGCTTGTGAAATTGAGTTTCATGTGTTGACATGAAATTTCATAAGGCTTATTCCATGTAACTTAAGACTCATACCTTTCTTCCTCTGTGATATATGCTTCACTTGTCTTTGAAATGAAATCGATCAGGGGACAGAATGTGGGTCTCACATTAAGAACCCACATTGGGACTCTTTGAACTCAATATGTTAAAACAAAATGCACTGGGGAAGATATGTTTTAGGATCTCTTGGTAAGGGATCCCATATTATTTCTATTATTCTATTGGGTGATACTGGTTCTCTATGGGGTAACTGAGGATAGATCCATTGGCAAGATGGCTACACCAAAACTTAGTTGATACTTGATCCCTTACGTTTGATACCCATGATGGATTTATAGTTACCATGACACGATTGATACTTGGACTTTCTAAAGGAATTCCTTTGACGTGATAGGTGGAATTAGATATTTTAAATAGATGTACCATACGAATACCTCATGGACGGGCTCATAATCCATCACTTTAATTGATGATTTTATTGTAATTGAATGAGATATATCCTTCTTTATTATTATGTATTGTGATTACACTTGAGATATTTCCCTTAATTTACTAGAATACTTATTTAATGAAATTATATTTAGACCCCAATATAAGGAACAATATTGTGGATATTCCTTCCTTGGTTTTCCATGTTACTATAAGCCCTTGTTTTTATATTCTTCCTTTCTAAACTATACTTTTCAGACATTACTCTTAGGCTGATGTAGGTGGTATTGGACGAATATCTGTTTAGGAACTCGTACCACCTTGATATTATTGAATTTATAATCTTTATGCATTTAATATATATGGAACACTTCTAAATTTTTTATGAATTGTCTAGACTGGGCTAGACACTAGTGGTGTCGTCCTGCTGAGATTGATATCTCACACCCTACATGAGACACCATTGCACTGGGGTACCTGAGTAGACCTTTCTTTTTCATAGGATGATGAAAGATTATTGATTTATTATGATGTGTTGTTTGTACATGGAAGTTTGGAGCAAGGTACTGAGCATGAACTTAGGATGCTCCTGGATATTTCCCTTGGTGTTTTGGTTTCTTTTCATTATTATGGTACTGTGTTGTAAAGAATGATGTATTTTTTACTAATTTTAGTTATGTATTATCACCATGAAATTAATTTATATATTGTATAATCTAACATTGACCACTTTTATTAAACTATTACTTTTTTTCTTCTGATGCACAATTATCCTTTTATATACTACTTTTTTTGTTTTCTATTGTTTATTTTCTGATATTACTGATGTGTATCTTTAATAAGAGGGTGTAGTCTCTTTACTATAACCTCATGACACCCTCGCTCCTAGACATCATCCTTTGGCGTATGGAGAGACACACTTGAGGTCATGTGACCCATAGGATTAGCTATCAGTTTAGTGGTTAGCTGGGTCAGGATGTTACATTATGTGACACCCTTTATAAGTGTCAGCCATCTCATGTGATGGCCTTTAGAAAAATACAGTCCAGTCTTTTGATATCCTTTGGACAAGTCAGTATGGTCTTTCCATGTCAACTAGGTGTCTTGGGACACGATAACCTTTTCTAGTGGATATATTAGGGAATCCTCAATGTGTAAGACCAAATAAAATTTAACTACGATGACTCCCATTCCTTTCATAACCCGGATATGTAATATTTCTTTTCATGGCCCATGATCGAATGTGAATCCACCTTATTGTGAGTGTTACCATGTCTCTGACATTCCAATTATTGTGACCTAGTAACTCCCATGGGATGATCATTATGCCTCATCCACCAATGGATCAAGAAGGAAACTAAACTATGAGAACTTTGATTCCTTCCACAATCAGGATATATATGAAACATTCTTAACACTCGAGCTCCATATTAAACACCCAAAGAAATATCCCAAAACATAATTTATTCATCCATATTCTTTGAGAATAATTTCTTCATATACCTTATTTCTCACACCAACCATGGATCACGTGGTATTAGGGATTTTCAATGATCATATCCATTTCATTATAAATCCCAACCATCCAGGGAAACCAAAGTGTGTAAGCTCTATTCTATGGAATGATATAATTAGCTCCCATAAAAGGGAATCTACATTGGGGCATGTCCCAAGGGAATAATTGAACTATGGTAACTCTAATTCCAACCATAGCTAGGATATTTGGGACACCGACCCTGGTCTTGAGATCAATACCATGTTCTTAAGTTCCCCCATATATATCATTTTCACATAAACATAAACTACAAGGGTTTAATAAACTATGTTGGTTTGGATTCATGTTATAAACAGGATATGTAGGACACCCATAATGGCTTAATCCCATATTCAAAATATTTATCACCTCCCTTGATGAAAAAAAACTCTAGAGTGCTTGATTATATGGAATCAATATATAAAAAGATACCCACTAAGGGAAAATGGATGAATAACCTAGGATACATATAGATGGATTGATTAATAGACCTCCATTTTCACATATATAGATTCAAAAACATGATCATTTTTTAGGGTTACTTATTACATATCAAGATTAGGTAGAGATTCACAAACATATCTTAAATCTATATGAGAGTACGAGGGTAGAAAAAAATCCCTTCAAAAGGGGGTTGATGAGCCTGGCCTCCCATCCACTTGACCAATGTGAGTCCCTAAGCATTGTTGGGTTTTAAACCCAATTGGTCACCCTCCTTTGGAAATAAATTCATTACTCAGTTATGGATAGGGAACCCATTGGTAGTTTCTATGAAATACAAACATGGTGAACCCGACATGATGAATTTTGGAACACATTTACCCCCCCCCCCCCCCCCTCACAATCAATCATTATGAATTTACATGCACAAACTTTTGGACGAAACAATGACACAAAAACACAACATCTTTATTTTTTTCTCCATAACGATATCCTAAATCTTAATAGGATAATCCTAGAAATAAATAAAAAAAATTGGTGAGCTAAAAAACATGGAAAGGGAATAAAATTTATAAATAACTGTAACATATGAATCAAATGAAATATCATGATATCATAAGTGTCAATGTGAATGAATGATCACATAGAGGCATGACATATGTTCATAGTAAAAGTAATATCAGGGCATCATATGAATGTACTAGTAATATTGAACATGATATAATCATAATTCAAGGCTAACTTCCAAGACAACATCACATGGTGAAAAAATTTTAATCATTGATTAGGTATTATACCTAATACCATACACATCATCTCATCAGATATAAACATTACCTAAATCATTAGAGTGCTATCTGGGTACACCCATCATAACAAGTTCATGTAAATGTGTACCAAGTAATTAAAACATACATAAGTAATAAGAATTATAAGAACCCATGGGGTGGAAATTGGTTACATAATCATGTTTTATTACATAGACAAATGAAATATAATAATAAATTCCATAAAAGAAGGTATTAAATCATAATTGGACGTTCATAGATACTTAAATAAGAATATGAAATCAAATTGATGTCTAAGTGACATGACAACATAAAAAATATGGGAGAAATAATTTTGGAAATATTCCTTCAAGTGGGGTTTTAGGAAAAAATGATAATGAATCATTAAGTAAGGTAAGGGAAAAATAATTTACATTAAAAACGAAATAAAAAACCATAATAAAATTTAAATTTTTTATAAAAAGTGGGATATTAAAATAATTTCATTGAGTGGTACTTGAAATAAGGTAAGAAAATAAGGAATCTTTTTATTCAACTCAACTAAATGAATTAAATTGATAAGAAAACCTTTAAAAGATATAAAACTCAATCAAGGAAAGGTTAATTAAACTAACTATATAAATATGTGACATATATACCAAATATATAGAATGTAAATAACAATATTAGATATGTAAAGTTTAGTAATGAGAGAGAAGTCATAACCAAAAAAATAGGGGTTTTGGAGAGATCCCTTTCGTCTAGTTTGGAATCATTTTTCACTTGGACATAACATCCTAAATATCCATATTATATTAATTAATTAATTAATTAATTAATTAAGAAACTTTTCATATATGTTTTATTTACTATTATTATATTATTTCATTTACAATCATCTTAATGAGACATCATGTTTAATTTTTTTGTTTTGAGGGTGTTCTCTTCATGGTTCAAAGATCAGATCACTTATGGGTAATTTATGAAGTTCATATGGAATGGTTCCATAACTCTATAATTTTCATTTAATGAATTTAATATTTTTATGGATTTTCAAAAAAATCTTAATATAAAAAGGTGTTCATAAATAATTACGATATGGAGAGAAAAAGTTGTATAGCTATACAGTTAGTTCATTTAGCTAGGATTTTCATCCATGATGGTCTTATTTAGTTTCCTTTGATATGATGGATATATATCCATTTAGATATGTGGAATAAATTCTAACATGTTTCAATTGTTTTAAACCAAATTATGTGAATTTAAACCTTCTATAAAGTCATTAATTTAAAGAAACTCATCGTCCACAGAGGCGGTGAACCAACTATAATATTGATGTCATTTTCATTTTTAGAATCAACAGAGGGGAGGGTAAAAAATTGATAATGAAAAATAATAATAACATATCCTTATATTTATTATAGTGACTTTATTATGTCTAGGTGGATGGAAAACATCTGGGGGTTGTAGAAAAATAAAAGAATTGAAATAGTTTTGGTCCATAATTTACCTCTACCTTTAGTTGTCTCCTCTTAAGATACCCCTTAAGGCTCCTTGGAATGGTCTTTGTGGATACCATAAGCACTAGGACATGGGGGAGAGTATGTGGAAGATAATTGGGTTTAAAGTTTTAAAACTCAAACTATTATAATATGTAATAATAATGGGTGGTGAGGGGGTGTATTTAAAAGGGGGGATGAGTTTTATGAATATTTTATTCACTATTTTATTATGTGTCTCCAATTCTATAAATAGGGTGTATTATTGTGAATAGATATATTAATTAGAGAATATAATATTGAATAAATGGTTTTTTACATCATCCTTGACTCTTAAATTCTTGCATTTATCTTATAATGTTAAATATTATATTTTATTATTTCACTATTCAACAAGAAATAAACTATTTTAAGAAAAATATCAAAAATTTAACCTAACCTTTTATAAAAATATAGATTAAAAAATTAAATCCATTTATTGAACATAATTTTCTATATACGAGAAATTTAAATTTTAAATAAAATCATTATTTATTTGAAAAATATCAATTTTAAAATTATGATTATTTTTCTGACCCTTTGAAAACATGATTATGGTCTCATGAAATTACATTATTATTATAATTAAACATAATATTTTTTTTATAAACACATTTTCTGTAAATAAATTTTATTTCAAATTTTATATTTGTTTTAAAAATGAAAATAAAACATATTTTTTTACAAAAAATAAAAACACTTATTTTATTATTTTTAAAACATTTATTTACATGTATATTTATATAAATATGTCATTTTTTTCATTTTATAATATACCTAAGTATTATTATAAAATTAAATAGGTTAGGTATCTATTCTAATGGATGTGTTACTATTCCTAATGATTGGATTACTATTCTATCAGTCAAACTACTATTCCACTGGTATTATTTATAATTATCATATGGTTTTCATACTTTCTATAAATTCCTTATACTTCATTAATTATTCATTCTCTTATATATTATCTTAATGATATATATGTATCTATGTATGTATGTATATATATATATATATTCATTTTAAAGGTGAATATTTCATTACAAATATTATGTTTCATTTCCATAGTGTTTTCCATGAGTGTGATTATTATAGGAAAATGACCATATCCAAATTTTTATATTATATTGGTCTTATATTCTTTTTTATCTCATTGCAAAATTTTCAATTATTATGTTAATATTTATTCTCTAAATTTAATGTTCAGGTTAATATAATAAAATTTTATTGGTTCTATCATATTGTGTATGTGATTAATATAATACTACATTACTAAATATGATGCATTTATAGAATATAAATTCCATTGATGGAATTATGGGTTGTTATATTCTTCCCCCCTTAATAAATTATTTCCCTGAAATTTTTATTTACATACTAATGTGAAAATTGGTGAGGGTATTATTGTAATTGTCAGTTCCCTAGACCCAAATTTATCAGTACTTTTGAATACCTTACCATGTGTACAGTGAGTTATGCATGATTTACACTTACCATTATAGTGTATACATTTCTGTGTCCACTATTTAAATTGTAATTTCAATAGATTATTTATCGTATCAAAAGGTTATAGAAATTTCCAAGTAATAATGAGAACCTCAATATACTATGAAATTAATCTTAAAACATATTTCATATTATAGAGATATATCATACTGACTAGATAAAGTTGAAATATGACTATCAGGTGGAGGGTGATCATAAGCATTGAGACTTCTTCTCATGAAGTTCTCACGTTGTGATCTCTAGTAAGTGAGATCATGAGGACATACCCACCAATAGGAAGACCACATGTTTCATGTTTCATTGGTTGTTCCTATATATGGACATGTTTATCGGTATCCAAACTTATGATCATTATCAATGTGTTAAATTTGGTCATGTACTTTTATTCAAGGAAAAAACCCTGATAATGAAGTCTGAGTGAGGTATCTTATGTTTATTGCATCATTGGTTGTATGAAATTTGTTTAATGGTCTAGTTAGGGTATCCACTTTTGAGTTTAAGAAGTACTATCCCGATCCTAGTCGATTAGGATGGTAGTAACATTAATATTATGTGGTCATGGTATTCGTAGTTAAATTTATCTAATTAAACAACAAATAATAAAGTAATAAAGGACGATGACACAAGTGTGTATCCTGCTTTATGAGATATCTAAAGACCTTCATATTAAATTACACGACATGTGTTTGTAGGATGGTTTTCATTTTTATGACTATTATTTATATCTTTAGGGGCCTTGATGGGTTTCTAGACTCTACTCTTGGTCTTTGAATAAAATTCACTACATTTGAGATAAGGGCCTAGAATTTAACAAACAATAGAGTATTCAAGATTCATCCCTATTCTAGTGAATAGCTATATATGAAATGGTGGGCCCCACCTAATTTTCTTAGAGTTTTTAATGTTTTATGTATCACCAATAAATAAATAAATTCACTATTTTTCAAGTATATAATAGTTGGGTTGAATTTATTTATTAACTGTAGTTACAAGTATTAAAGTAAATACATGGAAAATATTATATGAATAAATTATTTAATATTTAAGGTTTATTTAATATTTCTATAATTACGAGTCGAGTAAATGAATCACTTTTATCATGTAGTATGATTATTATATTACAATTAAGTGATAAATATATAAATGGTATTTGTGACTGAGTCAGTAAGTCATAATATATTGTTTAAAGTTAATATATATTGAGTAATAAATATTCGAGGTTTGTGGATCCTTTTCTGAGTAATTTTATAACACACTATATATAGGAGGATAGAGTCTCTCACATGATGAATATTTTCTATGATTTCTTTAAATCATCTCTCTATTATCCCTATTTCTAGAGTGAGAATCTCCCGATCCAAGTGATCGTATCGATCTCATCTCCTTGCATCTAAGAAAAATCAATGCAGTGATCATCGGGACATCATAGGTATCTTCAGATCACTGTGATAGCACCTGGAAATGGAAAATTTATGCTCCTATGTATTTTTGAAAAATGTTTGTATGATCTTGAGGGATTTATACTTGGATCCATCAAGTAGAAGTCCCCAGTGATAAGAATCTTACTAGCGCAGATTCAGATCAAAAGAGGTGTTTTTTGTTTATATTTTTGTACTTTGAATAATCCATGCTTGATATTTGGACTATACTAGGGCTTGGATCATTAGATATGACATGTCTCTTCAATCTAGTGATTAAAATTTTAAATATCTTGCCCATTGAATTCAAATGTGCAGGCCTATTACCAAAAATTGGTATCAAAGTGATCATGTGAATTTGTTGAACCAAATAAAAATTAATTTTCATTACATTTAAGTAGAGGGTTTTAAATCATCCCCAACAAAAAACCATCCATCTATTTGATATCTTATGGTCAAGATACTTATATCCAAATTTTTATATATATATCATAAATGTTTTTTTGGATATTAAAATTTAGAATAATATATATGTTTATTTCATCCAAATTCGTGAAAGGTACCAATTTTCGACTATTCCAAGCAAGATTCAATCGACATATGGTCACCAAAGATCCATCAGATGGTGACCTATTTTTCTACTTGAAAATAAAATAAAATTATAATTTTTTTATAATTTTATAATAAACCTAAGTCATAGTCTTGGGAAATATATTGGCTGGCAAAGAGGTGTAGATTTATCCATACTAGAAAACCAAAAAAATCTTGGAAATTTCCAATGATATTTATTTAATAAAAAATCTTTTTTTAAAGAATAGAAAAAGATTTAGTAAATAAAATGGAAATATGTCCACCTATCAGTGTATTTTTGAAAATAAAAAAACAAGCTTTTCTTGGAAGCTTCTGGTCACTGCTCTTCCTCATACCCTATTTCTCCAGAACCACCTGTCAACCTCACTGACCACCGCTGGCCTAGCCACTACCCCCTTAGGTTGTCTTCCATCTCATGTTTCAAACCAATTACCCTCATCATTATATATGTGAATCCATTTGAAATCCTTACCCCACTAATGATTTGACCACCACCACCTTGGCGTCCCATCGTGCCACCATGCTTAGCAGTTTCCATCATCACAGGATTCTGCCCTTGTCTCACCCACCCTTGACTATCATTGCCACTGCTGACTCCCCTAAACTATGTAACATCCTTATCATGGTCGAGTTCTACCGTAGTCTATCTCAGAGGCCCGATCATCGGATCACCGATAATCCATATCCATCGTCACCCCACACCATGCCCTAGTGTCACCACCGTTGTTCATGGTCGAGCCAATTATCATTATGGCTGCCTAGATTCAGGTCGAGTGAAGCCAGCTACCTCCACCACATAGATGAGTCTTCATTATCCCATCGTCGTCTCACGTCCACCCCCCTCCAACTCCATGCTCCAATTATTCTTTTTCATGTCTGGCAGAGGTCACAAACACTATCACCTCCAATCTGGACACCAGCGGCTATCGTGCAAACAAGGTACTCCCTATATTCTAAGTAGTAAGGTTTTGTAGGTCCAGTTTGACCTAACCCACCCCACAATAGGACTAGGAAGGTCTTCATAACTCGGTATGAGTCAGGTTAGGTATTCCTGACCCCTAACACCCTTACATAGGGTTTGTCTGTCCTATAAAGAGCCTGAACCGGTTTTCCATGACCCACAATAGGTTTGGGCGGAGATTCGGGGCCCGATAAAATTTCTATAATCAAATATTAATTAAAATATTTTATATATTTTGACTATTATATTAAATTAATTAAATATTAATTTTTTTTAAATGAATATTTCAATACTCTAAGGAAACTAATTTAATTTAAAAATTAAATTTAATTAATTAATTATTTAGATTTTTGTAATTAAAATTAAATTAATATATAGACCAAATAACTTATTTGAAAAAATTATTTCAATACAAATAATTCATATGTCTTATCTAAAATCCATCATACCTTAAATTTACTACAATTTAATTTTATCGCACATATTGGTCTTGATCAATTGACCGAACATGTGTTTGTCTAGTTTATTTTATTCAATCATTTATTAACTGTGTTTGATGTTTGTAATAATTAGTTAATTTATGATGGAATATATATCATCATGTTTTTATTTTTTTATATTTATAAGGGTCTAAATGCCTAGATAAAAGTGATTTATCTGTATTTTTAACTATTGACACCCCCTCACCTGTATGTGAGTATTTTATACTGTGATGAGGATGGTGTAAGTTGTAGATAATTACATGTTGATTCAAAATCCAAACTATAAGTAGACACTCTAGATAGGGATGAGTTTCTTTATGAGTCAATACATGACTCAAGTATGATTAACCTAGGTCTTGGTTGATCTATTAAGTTTAAATGAATTAAACAATATTAGATTCTCACATCTCGTCGAGTATTTCTATTTCCTTTATAAATTTTTTATTATTTTATGCACTTGAATGACTACAGGACACACATAGAATAATAAACAATAAAATGCATAAAGACACAATGTATTTTTTTATACTAATTTTTAGTTATGATCATAACAACATAGAATGAAATGAATAATAGAAATGGATTACATTTTCTAATAATTTAAAACAGCCCTCATGGAAATATTTTTTCAAAAATTCCCTCCATCATTTGAATTTTAAAAAAACCAGGTGTTTGGGGTGATCATCAGCCATAGATGAGGGTGCCTCCAACTACTAGGGAGTTATTATGAAAGTGTCAGGTTGACTTAACTGATGTTGTAAGTAAATAAGTAGTTAAATCTATCTTATTTAAAATTTAGAGGCAATCATTTAGTAAAACAAGTTTATGATTTTAGAAGCTAGAAATTCACACAGTAGATCACGGAACCGCAAGTTAATGTAGTTTTCTAGTCAAACACCTACTTGGGAACTCTATAATTATAGGAATTTACAAATCGTATAGACTATGAGGAGAGGTTTCAAGGATCATTGCAACTAGAATACTCAAGATCTAGTGTATTCTGATTCTAGTACGTAGGGTTTCTAGGGGGCAACAAAATAGTGGGAGGCATTTAATGATTTAATTAATTAATCAATAATTTCTAAATTAGTAATTACAATTAATTTACACATCAAATAGATTTCAATTTTGTAGAAAATTTAGAGTAATACCACAAAAAAAGATATTTATTTGAGAAAGTTGATGTCTTGTCCAGCTCAAGATTCCAAAGAGTAGTACAGGAACTTGCGTACAATACTACAATGTAGGACAATCATTGTGCTAGTATCCCAAGTACATGTTGAGACACATTATGAAGTTAGGGTGAGAAAAATGATTACAGGAGACTCATTTATGACACATATGATGGTTAAATCATATTTTCATCATCAAATGTTCAATGTGAGTTGTCAATACTTCATGAGGACATAGAAGATATTACATGTAGTATCATCTCATAGAATCTTGAGAGGAGAAAGTTAAGCATAGATATAAATAGGTGATGATTAAAATAGATATGTGTAACTAGAAATATAGATCACGATCTTTCAGTAGTTCACTTTCTCATATAATTTTCATATATTTACTCCATTTTCGTTTAGGATTACAAAATAAACATTATATATTAAATGTTTCATTAACTTTTGGGTTAGGTTCTATAGAAAATAAGAACAATAATGAAAGATTAATCTTTAGTTCTTATTGAGAAAAAGTAATAAAGAAATGGTGACAATGCCGAATGGAAAGTATAACTTCAAAAGAATATTTGAAAAATCCTTAAAATAAAATAGGTATGAAACAATAAGGTATTCTCTTCACATATCATGTAATAAAATCTATAGATGTTTAAATTATATAAAGTTAATTAAAGAAGAAATTAATCACTTTATCTTTAGCTATATTCATTAATAATAAATATTGTTTTTTTCATAATTATTCGGTATTAAATAAAATAATCTTATCATATAAGTGTATCAAAATACCATAACAAAGTAAGTATAGAAACATTACAAGAAGTAAGGTATTTTCTCTAAATGGTTGGTAAATGGTGGTTCCTAATTCAGTAGTGAGAAGCACACAACTTCTAATTTACAAGTGAATGATTTTAGTGCAAATTTTATTAAGTATTAAAAAACATTTGTCTCATGTGTCCTTTGGAAATAGTGATACACTATTCTATTTTTGGAATTAATATTTTTGGTCATGTTTAATACGGAACCAATAGTTTAGTAATGCTTGAATAATTGGAAATAACTAACGAATATAACTATAACACTTTTATACCTAGTTTTGGAAAGACAATAATTTTTCAAGAAAAATTATGTAGTTTTCTAGGATATACTAGGTATGGTTTTATACTATTTGTATTTAAATACCTTGGTTATTATTGAAACACTAATGTACTTATTTTTAGGACAAGAAACTATTAGAAATAAAGGTATTCCATAAAGTTTTCGGAATTAGATTAGCTAGAGAGCATGAATTATTCCATGGATATGCTTGTGTTAAATACACTTCATTATATTCCTTTAATTTTTTATTAAGGAATTTTAAATTGAATTATATTATATGCTTGGTCATAAGATATGAGTTTCATTGGGGTGTCTTTCTGAAGAATATATTGACCAACTATTCATCGATCAAAATAATGTAGTATGCAGTAATTCCTAAACACAGATTAACTTATCCACATCAAAGAAATTTTAATAAATAATAATATTGATGATGAGACTTACATACAAAAATTGGTCAAAAAAATTATATCATGGAGTAATTATTAAATGAAAATATCCTCAGACACCTCAAAGACATGATGTAATTAAATTAGCATCAATGTTGTGACATATATCCATTTTAGATGCTTACATTATTTTTAAATACGTGTATTTAAAATAATATAATTATCCCACAAAAATATTGAAACTATCCTGAAAAAATGTATATCATATGAGTTATAGTATGATGAAAATCCATTATTTCATATGAACATGTGTTTTCTATGAAAAGTGTTTGTTATGGATATAAAAAAATACATTGATCAAAATACAATGTGAATCTAAAGTAATTATCTTAAATGACTCTTAGAATATTATTGAAATCCCTATGATATAAAAGTTATATTCAAGTGATAGACTATATTTCTATAAAATGGGGCACATATATTTTTGATATTGTGGGAGAAATATTGGCTAGGTTTTAGTTGATTCCATAGATGCACATGTATTTTTCATGGGAACAGGTTCCACAAGAAATGTGTAAAATGAATTTTCTAGAGACAAATACTACATAGTAAGGTTAAAACTACAGTGGTGGTTTTACAATCACTATTGTAGGTGATACATTAAAGAATGATAATAATAATCCCTTCAAGTAGGTATTATATAAAAAATAGATAAAATTGACAAGGTAAATTAAAATTCAGTAATAGATTCCATGTATCAAAGTATAAGGAAGTTATTAATTTGAATATTATGGTGGGTATTCAATAGAAACAATACATCGATGGTACAAGTTTGGTACCAATAGGGCTTGGTTGGTAATACCAATTTTTTGTGCCTAAATCCATTATAATATTAATTTTCATAGATACTACCTATGATCATTAAATTGATCATTAGAAATAAATACCACTAATCATAGAAAATATTTATATGATGTATCTAGAAAGGGATGGTGAAATCATAGAGTTCCAGTAAGGGTGTAAGTTACTGAAATCCAATTCAGTATTGAAGTAAGAAAAAAGATCATAGAACATTAATTTGTAATTAATCTTGTCCATGTGTTTATCAGAGGTTAGTGGGGGATCTATTGTCTTCCAAATAAAATATGTTTCGTAACATATGGAAAACTAATATTGGTCTTACAGTTAATTAAGACCAGAATGAATTTAATTCTCCAAATATTGACTTAATGTGTCAACCAATGTTTTAAGTAATAAGGTCTATTGTGGTAGATCTATTGATTATTTAGACCTATTCAATGATAAATATACTGAAAAGGTATTGAAAAAAAATATAATTAGGAACAATTTGGGAGGAAATTTCTAACATATTAGCATGGCATAAATCACACAAGGAATACATTCATGGGAATAGGAGGAGATTAATGTGGTGAGTTAAATTATATATGCTTTTGTGATGGATAAATAATGAATTCCATGATATGTAGGATATATTATATTGCTAACATATTCTTTTTAATAGGAAAATATCAGTTATATCTAGGATAGATTCAAGGAAATCATTCAGCACTATCCAATTATACATGAGGGAATGTACAGTGGATATATACTTGGTATGTGGAGAGGAAAGGAAACTAGTTACAAGGGGACACAAACTAGTCTTCCTTTAGATCAATATTATCTTATATCATAGTTAGTCTAAGTTAATGAGTGATACAAGCTTGTAAAAGATAGTTGTTTTCATACCTACAAATGTAGAGTTCATTGTGTCTTACGTAGAAGCCAAATAAGTAGTGTAAAATAAGAAAAAAATATAGTTATTGGAATAGTGGGTTCCCTAGACACAACTTTATTATTGCTTTTAAATATTATACCGTGTGTATAATGAGTTATGAATGATGAAAACTTACCATTATAGTGTATACATTTCTACAAACACTATTTTAATGGTAATTTTCATAGATTATTTATCATATTAAAATTTTATATCAATTTACAAGATATAATGAGAAGATCAAGATAATATGCTTTTAATCATAAACATGTATCTTATCATCTAGATACATCATACTGATTGGACACAGTTGATGTCTTCCTATCAGGTTATGGGGGATCATAAGCATTGATACTTCTTCTCATGAAGATCACACTTGGTGATATCTTGTAAGTGAGATCATGAGTATAGACCATCCAATAAGAACACTACATGTTTGGGGGTCATCGGTAGTACCTATCTATGGATATGTGTATTTGTATCTTGACTTGAGATCACTATCAATTTGTTCCATTTGATCTCTTAATTTGATCTAGAAAAAACTATGACATTGAATTCATAAACAGTTAGATTTTTTGGGTACATCATTGGTGGTATGATATTTGTTGAATGATCAAGATTTGATTTTTCATTTTTGAGTTGGGGAAGTAATATCTCAGGCATGGTTGATCGGGAGAGTAATAAATTTATAAACCCATGTCCATGGTAGTAAAAGGTAAATTTATCCATTTAGATCAATAATTAATTAAGAGAGAAAGAATGATGACATAATTTTTCACCCTGCTTTATGAGATGTCTAAATATAAAGAGATTTTATTACACAGTGTGTGTTTGTAGGATGGTTATTGTTGTTATGAATCTTCCTTATCTCTTTAAGGGTCATTATGTGTTGCTATACTATGCTCTTGTTCTATAAAAACTATTCACTACTATTGAGATAAGGTCCTAAAGTGTCACACACAACAGAGTATTCAAGAATATTCTCTATTCTAGTTAATTGGTATATAGCACATGGTTGGCCCCACCATAGGTTCTGAGATTTTTCTAAGTTTTATCAATCACTAATAAATAAATAAATTTATTATTATTTGAGTATTGAATAACTGGGATAAATTTATTTATTAAATTTATTTACAAGTATTAAAGTAAATACATGGAAAATATTATATGAATGGGTATTATTTTAATAATCAAGGATCATTTAATATTTGCGGGAACAACGAGTAGAGTTAATAGATCACTTTTATCATGTAATATATTTTTTATATTACAAGTAATTGATAAATATATATAAATGGTATTTATAACTCAGTTAGTAAGTTTTAATATAAGGTTTATAGTTTATATATAGTGAGTACTAATTATTTAGGGGTTGGGGATCCTTTTTCCGGTAGTTTCATAACACACTATATATAGGAGGAGATAGTATCTCTCATTATGACTATTAAGTATGATTTATTTATAACCTCCCTCTCCTCTCCCATATCTATTTAGAGGCTATCGATCAAAGTGATCATATTGATCTCATATCCTTGCATCAAAGAAATATCAATACGGTGATCATTGAGACATCAAAGGCATCATAAGATCATCACACTAGCACCCAGAATTCAATGATAAATTATCCTACATATTTTTGAAGTGTGTGTAGAATATCTAAAGGGATTGATATTTGGATCCTTTGAGTAGTGACTATTGATGAAAAGTATATTTCAAGTGCAACTTCAGATAAAAATAGTTGTTTTTAATTTATGAATTTTTATTTGAATAATCCATGTGATATCTTTAAATTGTAATGGGGCTCAAATCTCTAGAGATAATAAGTTTTATTTATCTGGTCATTAAAATTATAATTCCCCATCCCATCATCTTCCACTACACATATGTGGTACCAACATGTATTTTTCCTTCTTTTATTCCTTCAGTTCCCAGGTCACATCTTCATACTTATGGTTCTGCAATATTTTTTTCTAGCTAATTCATCTTGTTATGTATAACTTTATATATATGGTCCAATATTTTCAATAAATACTCTTCATAATTGAGATCATTCTTTAACTACACCACCTTTATATTGAGTACATGTGAGGTATTTTGAATGTACATTCTTAATAGGGATATATGGTTCATGTCATATACATGAGACAGGGTTGATGGGAGTGCTAGTCAATAGTCCATGGCTATGATATGACCAAGAATATTAAAGGGAATAATGTATTTGGGACATCGATTTCCCTCTTCCAAAAACATCATGACTTTTTTCCATGGAGATATATATAGGATTAGTATATCTCATCCTTAAACTGTAGTTCTATCTGATATTGATCAATATATCCCTTTTTCAACTGTGATATGTCCTGAGGTGTTACTAAATGGTCTTGACCTTTTCTACTATTTCTTAAAACATTTAGCTCCCAGCATATTATGTTCACCAACTTCATCCCAACAAAAAGGTGGTCTACATATCATCCCATAATGGGATTCATATATATCCATTCAGGTGCTTGGGTAAATGTTATTATTATACAAGAACTTAACTAGAGTTAGATGATGATATCATTTTCCTTTCAAGTCCATCAAGTATGGTATTAATATTCCTTCAAGTGTCTATATTTTAGGTTTATATTGGACATTAGTTTGGGGGTGATAAGTAATATTATACTTTAACTCATTGTTCAGTGAATATAGGATACTTTTCCAGAACTTGGAGGTATACATTAGATCTCTATCAAATACAATAAATAGTAGTGTCCCATATAGCCTAACCACTTCTCTAATATATATCCTTTCAGGTTGATTGACTGATAATTATTCTAGAATAACAATGAAATAATGTGTATTTGTTAGCTGTTCCACCACAACCCATATAGAATTATTCACTATAGATGTCTTTATAATACCTATGAAAAAATTCATAGTGTTGTTATCCTATTTTCATCTGGGTATTTTTAATGGTTGCATTATCCCCCTATGATTTTTCTTTTTTGTCTCCACTTTCTGGCATTCCAGGAAAATTAATGTACATTCAGTGATCTTTTTCATCATATTTTCCCAAAAATAATGTTATTGATGATTGTGATACATATTTTCACTCCTTAGGTGGATAAAAAAATTTGATCAATGATTATCATTTAACAACTCCCTTTTTATATCAGGATTTTATAGTACACAAAGTCTTCACCCAAATATTAAAAATCATTCTTCCTCAATTTTGAACTCCAACTAATTATATTTTCTTATATCTTACACCATATTCAATTTTCTATATCATCCCTTTGATTATCCTTTATTTTATCCAAAATAGATGGTTGAGAAATCATTTGATCTATGCTAGATGTTATTTCTTCATTTATTAATTCCTTATACATCTTTTTCAAGTCTAATAATATTTAATCCTTCTCAATTCACATCATTGATAAGGTTTTAGGATCATTTCTATATAGATAATCTACCACTTTATGTTCCATACAAAAATGGTAATGGATTGAGCCCCCATACTTTATTATCATATCAATCCATTTTCATTGGTATATATTATAATCCATCTGTGTGAATATATATTTGAGTATCTTATGATTTATATATATTTTTCACTTCTCCCCATATAGATATTGTCACAAAATATTCAATGTGACGATCACTACAGCACACTTCATATCATTTTTTGGGTAGTTCTACTCAAGACCATTCAACTTCCTAGAGGCGTAGCTATCTCTTTATCAGTTTTCATACATACACAACCCATTCACTTTTTTTAATCATCATTGTATTCCAGGAAAAGGTCAATAGTTTAGGGTAGTGTATATACTAGTGCAATGATAAGCCTATTTTTCAATTCCATGAATCTCACTTTGAATTAATTGGTTCATACAAACTTTACTCCCCTTAGATTTATCTTGGGTAGTGGGTTTGATAATCATAAGAATTTTCTCATATATCATTGATTGTACCCAAATTATCAAAGGAAACTATGGATCACCAATATATATATTGATCTAGTACATTCCTAAATCACCTCTATCATAGAATGGTCTATATATATATCCCTTTATTATGGATAACATTCCCCAAAAATGACACTTAATACATCAAAAACTCACATTTATTATACTTTGAATATAGCTTCTCATTTCAAAAAATTCTTTAAGACTATGTTAAAACTTTCTTTTAGATTATATCATAATATAATCTATAAATACTACCACAAATTTTTTATGCTAATATATAAAGACTCTATTAATTAATTCCACAATGGTTGTTGTATTATTATTGAGTCTGAAGGGCATCATTATGAACTCATAGTAACCATAACTTATTAAAAATTCATTCATGGGAATATTTTCCTTCTTTACCTATAATTGGTGATTTCCCAACTAAATTCCAAACTGATATAATTATTGGGGACCATGTAGTTTATTGAACAAATCATAAATCATATAAGGGTATACTTTTTATTTATTTTTATTTTATTGAGTTTGTGATAATCAATGTAGTGCATTATCCTATCCATCTTCTTAACAAAGAGGATTTACATACCCCATGTTGTATCACAAAATCATATTAAACAATTATCTATATCCCCTTATAGATTCTTTTATAGTTCATAAAATTCAATGTTTTATATTTTGTAAGGAGTCTTGGATGTGTGAATAAATCCATGTATAAGTTCAATTGATAATCCTGCCTCTCTGTCAAGAGGAAGATCAGAAAACTATTTAAGGAATACATCATTATAGTCCCTTATAATGGGTATCTCTTCAAGCATGGACCTCTCCTTTATCTAAATAATTTGAGCTATATATTCTTGCTCAAAAGTAAATAGTATCCACACTTGAGAATATCATTCCCAAGAAGATTCATCATCCTCTTTACACTTGTACATAATTTGAGGATGAAATGGGTTATAGAGAGTGATATACCTATCATGGTAGTTTATATTGGATATATATAAGGATCATCAATCCATACCCAATATAGCATAAAGTTCCACTACTCTAAGAATCATATGATTTTTTGGGGGTTTAGTCTGTAAAAATTGAATGGGGAAGATTTATATACTTAGGTTACAATAGTTTTCATGTTTGTTATTCTCATAGATAACCTAACCGATATATTTTGTGGTGGTATTTTAATAGTTCCACTAAACTTTTATGATATTAAATAACGTGTAAAACCATGATCAAGTATTATTTTTACTCTTCTGTAATAAATTACCAGTGTAACTATCACCAAACCATTTTTAGGATCCACATTATCAGTAAGGATAGCATAAGAACTTCCATTCCTACTTATCCTTTGGGTTTGTTTTCATTGGATATATTTGAAAACCCTTGTCTTAGGTTAGTGGTTTCCACAATATCTATGTCTCTTATTGTTGAAACAATGTACATTAAGCTAATCATTGACTAGAACAATCATTTCTTCTATCACATTAGTGTACTTCTTCAACTCCCTTCAAAATTTATTATATTGATTCCCATTTTTCCATAGTTGACAGATTTACTAACTTCCTTGATATAGTTTTTAGGTTTATTATTCCCATTATTTTTACACATGGTAAGTTTGTATTTCTTTCCTCTATGTGATGTATCCATTGGTCCTCCTGAATGAAACCCCATCTTCTTCTTCTTTATCTCAATTCCCTCAAATTCGTTATGAGTCAGCAATATCCATATTGTCATTAAGGTAAAAACTAAAAATATCTTCATTTCTATCAATGTCTCGAATAGCTAGGTATTTTTAGTGAATCATATTTATTTTACTAAAGAATAAATCTAAATTGATTTTAGGATCGAGGGTAAATCCATAGGTATTCCATGAAATCCTTGTGAAGTTTGCCTCGTATTCCCTGATAAAATAATATTCCTTTTGAAACAGTCTAAGAAAATACCTCTCCATTTTAAGATAGGTATTTTAGGAAAAAAAATATTGGAAAAAAATATCATGAATCCTTGTAATTCCATAGAATCAATTTTCTCCTTGGGTTCATTTTTTTATTAGTTTCTACCACTAATCATCTTCTCCCTCAATATGATAGATATCCAATATGAATTTATATTTCTCAAAGAAGTGGGGGATATATAATAATTTTTCAATAGTATTAATCCATTTGTCAACAAAAATATGTTTATGAGATGTACTAAATATAAGAGGCATTGGTCTTATTATGTATAAGACAATGACATGCTCTACCTTTAGAGAAAGAGGGTGTTTCACATGATTCATGTTATTATTCATATATATAGTTAGTTAAGCCAGTACATCCATGAAATATTTATCTCTCTATTCTATTAGGATATGCATCTATTTAGGGAAACCATCACATTTATTATGACATTATTTTTTATCACAGTTCCACTTATTTCCCTCCATTAACTAAAATAATGAAAAAAATGATGAGAATTCTCAAACTAAAAACCATATAAAATTGAAACTATAACAGAGATGTAATAAATTAAATATGACATGTATATCCTATATTATGATTCTTTAGGTTTCAATGTAGGTTATCAATGGTAATTCTAATTTTAGGTTTTCTAACCTAACAATCTATTAAGACATTCATAATGGTTCATAAAGAGTCTAAAATTTTCCAAATCATGTCCCCTAGGAGTGTCAAAATGAGTAAAAATCAAGGCCTCATTGTATTACACCAAGTATAGATTGATCTAATACAAAAAACTACTTCTGGGGTTATTACCCCAAGGTGCGTCAATGAGAGATCCACATCTACTTTTAGTATCAATATAGGGAGTTTATTTCTTGTAACCCACTCACTCCATACTTAACCAAAATTTCTAGATTTTTTCCTATACATAGACTTATCCCTTTGGTTTATACTAAATTATTCTAGTACTAATGCACAAAAATAATAATATCTTGCTTTAATTCCAGCTATAGAGACTCAAGTCTCTTACACATATATTTATATGATTTTTAAGAAAAATATATAATAAACACAGCCAAAGGATTGAGTGGTCAGGTGTAGTTGGGAGACGAGGCACATAACATACTATTGAAAAAAAATATATCTTGAATTGATTCCACTTATAGAGACTCAAGTCTCTTACACATATATTTATATGATTTTTAACATAAATATCTAATAAACACAACCAAAGGATTGAGTGGTCAGGTGTAGTCGGGAGACAAGGTACATAACACATTAAAATGATGCTAAAACATATCACCTTTATTTTAACCTCAATAATGATCCTATAAATCCCTTTCATCTCCTAAAACTATAGAGGATGACCTAGGTAATACTTAAAAATGGGTGATCTAAAAAACTCATTAAGGAATAAATATAGTAAAGAAGTTTAACATATCGATCAAAAAATATATTATGATCTCATAAGTGAAAAGAAACATGAATTATAACATTTATTGATGAAAAATATTATGTAGAAAACATAATATTAAGAAATTATAGGAATGTAAAATCAACATATAACATGATGTAAGAACATGTAAAGGCCAACTTCGAAGACAAACTCACATGGTAGATAGAGTTCCACCATGTATTAGGTTTACTCCATAATTGTAATGACCAGCTAATTCCTATTGGATTGAGAGTACAACAAGTCATTACTGGGCCTTAAGCGACATCCCCAAATGAAAAGGCCTAGAAATAAATGTCTAAGGGAATCAAAGAAAGTGGTGAATGATTTACCCTTTAATGTATAAAAAACAAAAACCTGAAAAACATCCACAAATAATTAATTATATGATTCATGAAATAAACTAATACATTTCAAATCATTCTCTTTAAAACAACCAACCAATGTATGCTACAGCAGAAGACAAAGCGATATCAATGTAAAAAGAAGAAATACAAGGAATAAACTCTGTGATGACAATAAGACTCTATACATCACAAGATCTACAATCCAATATCACCAAGTAGACCAAAGTTTCATGACATGGTGGTAAAGTAGTGTGATACTTTAAAATTTCCTAAGTCCTAGAAGGTAGCATCTTTAAAATCACAAATGTGACAAAGTAGGGGTGAGTATATAACTAACTAGGTTTTCCTAATGACTTCCCTACTCATGCCACTATGACAGAAAGTTTAACATAATATATAAAATAGTTTACACAAAACAATTTAACAAAACATTTTATAACCAAATATAAAAAATTTTGAAAACCAATCATAGCCAAGTGTAATAAAAAGTAAATGAAACCAATTTTCAACAAGTTATTTTCTAGAAAATTAATAATAAATTATTATAAACAATTTCTGACAATTATTTTGGCATACCCATTCCATAATCCATAAAATACCTATACATTCTTGCTTCGTTCGATACTTCCATACTCATGATCAGTCTCTTATCAAATTACATTATGTCCCAATGACAAATGCCCCCAATCTAGGGTCACGCACCTTGTAACCCAATGGTACACATCCCTTATTCAAGGGAACCTCAAACATGCACTCACACAACCCCATGAATTTCAAAACAATTCCAATCATGAAAAAAAATTGTTTCAATAAAAACAGAATTTATATTGAAAACCAAATATGAAACCAATTTCCAAAACTTTTCTACTCTGAACTATTTCCAATCACGAAAAAAAATGTTTCAATAAAACGGCATTTTTATTAAAAACCAAAGAACACACAAATTTCAAATCCACCATTTCGCTTCAATAAAAAATTCCCATTAATTGAAAACATCTAATACAAAAAATGTGTGACAATTATAGAAATACCTATTTTAAAATCTATATATTAAATTTAAGAACACAATCACTTTAGTCAAAATACCCAATTTTATGAATTTCCCCAATTTGTCAAACCATCACAAAGAAGGGTTTCAAATGATTTTTAAAAATCCAAATAAAAACCAATTCAACAAAATATGTCCAATTTTAAATCATGTCCATTTATTATACTAAGTGTATTCAAAAGAGAAGTCACCTACCTCAAAGGTTTTGACGAAACTTAACAACGGACGAAAAACGCTTAAGAAAACCGAGTTGATTCTTTACAAAACCTATTTAGATCTATTATTATAGAATGATCATATAAAAATCTCATCTTATTTGGAATCCATGCTCATAGATCTACCCATAAAGGGTGTATATCTAAGAAACCAATAATAGAGAAGAAGTAAATCTAAGTAGATCTAAGAAACGGATCAAGAAGGATGAATAATGATCACATACCTCAAGAATTTGGGATCGAAATGAAAAGGTTATCCTTAGTATTGACTCCAAATCACTCGGGAGTGGTTCCTATACCTTCAAGGAATATATATCTTGAGTTATGGTAGCTTAGGAGGAAAAGAAAGCATCTTAGAGGCAAAGAACATGTGAGATCCACTTTTTTAGGATCTCATTTAAACCATGTGCATGGTTAGTTTGTAAGGTTTGACAAATTTGGTTCTTAGTGTGTGTAGGATACTACCTTGGAAGACCCTCGCATGAATTCATTGCACGCTCTCCCTAACTATGTGAACACTTTGCCGAAGCTCTCTACCTCAAATATGCTCTTGCGTATGGTTTCTATTAGGATTTCTGCACGATTTGGATGAATCGTGTGCAACCTGTGCACATCTCCTTTTTTCCTCAAAACATAGTGAATGATTAAAAAACTCTACCAACTTTTCAACTTATTATTTATAATATTAAAAAAATAAAAGGTTATGTACCAGAAACTATGCATACTACAATCTCCCCACCATCTGTCTTTTCATCATCAGAAAGTAGAAAACCTTTGCTGCTCTGAAAGAGTATTGGCCATTTCTCTTTAATGACCTTCTCATGTTCCCAAGTATCTTCCTAAATATGACCATGCTTCCATAAAACCCACACCAGAACAAGTATTTTTTCACACAAGACTTTCTCTTTAGTATCCACAATCTGTACCGGGATATGTTTCAACGAAGCATCTGGATCTAGGTCAATGTGATCCTATCTAATTACATGGTTAGGATCAAGATGATACTTTTTCAAATAATATATATAGAACACATTATGCACCGGAATGAATTGTGGTGGTAATTCCAACTAATATTCTACCTCTTCAACCTGTCCCAATATCTCAAAAGGACCAATGTATATAAGAGATAACTTTTCATGCTTACCAAAATGACAATGTCCAAGTATCGGAGAGATCTTAAAGAAAACATGATCACTAACGTAAAATAACAATGGCCTTATACGATGATCCTCATAATATTTCTGACAACTCTACGCCATATCCATCCTCTTTCTGATTAACTGAATCTTCTCAGTTGTTTCCTAGTCAAGGCTCGGCCCAACTAGTGAAGTTTCACAAGTTTCAACCCATCATAGTGGAGAGAAACAAGGATGCCCATAAAATTATTCAAAAGGATCCATATGTCTCGAGGCCTGATAGATGTTATTATATGATAACTCTAATAAGGGTAAGAGCTCCTCCCATGAGCCACCAAAATCCATTACACTTGCCCACATCATGTCTTTCAATTTCTCTATCATCCATTCAGATTTCCCAACTGTCTGAGGATGATATGTCGTGCTCATATTCAATTGAGTGTCAAGGGTTTTCTGTAAGGATTTCCAAAAACAAGACATAAACCTCGGATCTTTATTTGAGACAATTGAAATGGGTACACCTTGTCTCTTTAACAATTCTTGGATATAGATTTTGGATAAAATTTTCATCATATGAGTTTCAAGAATAGGAATTAAATGGGACAACTTGGTAAGATGATCCACTATCTCCCATACTTAATAGTGTTTATGGACTATTCTTGGAAGACCCGTAACAAAATACTTCTCTATCTACAGCCATTTCTACACTGGGATAGGTAAATACTGCAATATACCTTCTAGTCTCTAATGTTCTCCTCTAACCTCTTGACAAGTTAAGCACTACAAGATAAACTCATCCACCTTCCATTTCATTCCACTCCACCAAAACTAAACCTTCAATTCATTATAAATATTCTTTTTTCCTGGATGTAGATCAAATCCCGAATGGTTGTAATCATGAAGGAGTTGTTCCTGATAATCCATAGCTACAACCATATGATCTCTAAAAGACAAAATTGAACTCCTATCAAGTTTCCATCCCTCAATGGTCTCCCCAACATTGAGTTTTGAACTCATAACTAGACATTATGCATCATATGCATGTGCCTATTTGACCATACTTACCATATCAGGAACAAGAATTGCTGAAAAAAATGCAACATCACCTCAGTCATCAGATTCCACATACATGTCAGCTAGGACCGACATCAACTGTGATTTATCTGAAGAATCTTTCTCCAACTGAGAATATGAATTTATACTCAATTCATCCACCACTGAATTCACTTTTCCTAGTGTATACGTCATTTTAAAGTCAAACATCTGGAGATACTCCATCCATCTCCTTTTCATCAGATTCAAAACTCGTTGTGAGAAAATTTGTTTCAAGATTTTTTGGTCTGAGAACACAGTAAATTTCTCATCAATGAGGTAATGATGACATGTCTTCAAGGCATGGATGACTATAGCTAACTCGAAATCATGTTTTGGGTAATTCTTCTCATGCACCCTCAACTTCCTGGAACCATAATCCACAACATGATCTCTTTGCATGAGAAAATATCCCAATCCTGATCTCAAAGCATCATAGTACACCACATACCCCTGTTCTAATTATAGAAAAATCAATATAGGTGCTGATGTGAGACTAAATTTTAGTTCCTAGAAATACTTCGAGCATTCCTCTATCCATTAGAATGTGGAGTTCTTCTTTTTCAAAGCTGTCATTAGAGAAGATATTAAAGATAAATCATGAACAATGTGTCGGTAGTAGTTATCTAGACCAAGAAAATATCATATCTCGATGTCATTCTTCAGTGATTTCCATGAGAGAATATCTTCTATCTCTTTCGGATCAATAAAAACTCCTTTCTCATAAATTAAATGGCCACGAAAACGTACTGACAATATACAAAAATTACACTTTGATAATTAGGCATACAAACAGTGATATCCCAATATTTGTAACATTGTTTTTAGGTGTTCCTCATTGTCATCCCTTGTCTTTGAATATACCAATATGTTTTCCACAAACACCACAATAAAAGAGTCCAGATATCACTCAAATATACAATTCATCAAATCCATGAAGACCTCTAGTGGATTCTTTAGACCAAAAGTAATAAATACATATTCATAGTGGCAATATCTACTTCTGAAAGCTATCTTTGGAATATCTTCCTTCTAAACTTGCAATTGGAGATGTCCTGATCAGAAATCAATTTTAGTGAACCATTGATCTCCCCTTAATTGATTGAACATATCATCAATGCGTGGAAGTTGGTATTTTTTCTTTAACATAACGTGGTTCATCTTATGATAATTAATGCACAACCGAAGAGTTCCATACGATTTCTTCACGAATAAGACCGGTGCTACCCACGGAGACGTAATTGTCCAAATGAAACCCTTGATTTCCAAATCCTCCAATTAAACTTTCAATTCCCGTAACTCTTTTGGTGCCATCCTATAATAAAGAAGGGAAATATGACTGGTCCATAGAAGGAGATCAATCATACACTCCACTTCCCTTATAGGTGGTAACCCTGAGAAGTTCTCAAGAAATACATCTGTAAATTGAACCAGAATGCTGGAAAACTATTTTCCTCAATCTCTTCCATTGATTCCAAAGACAATGCTACCAACTGATAAGAGACCATTACCACCATCAGTTCCAACAAGCTCTTTTCACCTTTCTTTACCATCATCTCTCCTCTGAAGAGATGCTCGATGTCATCCTCATTCATGAAACTAACTTTTCTCCTATAACAGTTGATGTGAGCGTTAAATGTTGTCAACCAATCCATACCCAAAATTACTTCATAGACATCCATGTCCAATACCAGGAAGTCCCATTTCATCTCCCCTCCATATACAGTTATATCACATGTTATACATACAAAGGCTTAACATTCTCTCTCCCCGATATGAGTTTTCATCTTTAAAAGAGAAGGCATCATTTAAAACATTAAAAATAGAAAATCAACAGCATGAGAAGGAATCAAAGAATGTGATTCACCACTATCGAAAAGCAATTTCACATGGGTATAATTCAAAAGAATCTTACCTCTCCCCATAGATGGTACATCCACCTCATTGACAATCATTTTCTCAGCTCCATACAATTGCTTTGTCGCTACGCTATTCTCTTTATTGCCTTGCTGAGATTTCCAGGGATGAGGAGTCGTGGAATTTCTAGAATCACCATGGCTAGCTCTACTCTAATGATGAGACTGATTCTATTGTCCTCTCCCTATTGAAGCATACGATTTTTATGATGCCTGAGAAGTATCTCAAGCACCTGACCTTGGATAACTATGACAATAGTGATAAAGATGCCCCATATGCTTGTAGTTATGGAATGATCTAGGTTGTGTCGTACACACTCTACTTATGTGTCCAAATTGACCACATTGAAAACAATCTTCTTTTCTCTTAGGTTGCGGAGGAAGGTTTATTGATCGATCCATCTGATTCTAATTTCCACTTCCAACTTGTAAATTGGTGTCCCTTTTTCACTTGCTCCTAGAGAGTTCCCACCATTACCTATAGGTATCATCATACCTCCTCCCATAGATCCGGAGATATCACATTCTTCCACAGTATCTCTATTCACCATCTCTGTATAATCAGTAATACAAATCACTGCAATCTTCGATCGAATTTCCTACCATATCCCTGACTTGAAGATGAGTTCCAATAAAGATTTTATTTTCATACCTTTTAGTGAAAAATGAACTAAATTCATGAATTTAGCTACATATACTATGATCAAGATATTATCCTACTTAAGGCTAAAGAAGCCCATCATTTTTGGGATTTTGAATGTAAGATGATAAATTTTTTATATTAAACAATTCCTTAAAATCCCCCCATGTATGGCCTTCATCCCCTTTAGCATGCATTACTACTCCCCACCACTGACATGCATGATCCTAGAGAATGTATGTGGATATCTTGACATTAAGTTATATTTGTGTGTTGATGAATTAGAAAATGTGATTCATCCTTCTTAGCCACACCTCTACCTTTTCATGTTCAGAATCACCCTGTAAGATGGGTGGATTATACTTTTTGAACTGGATGGAGTGATCTATATGCCTTGGCTCATACCGCCGGTTCCCAGTGTCCATATCTTTGAATTCTTGGATGATTCTTTGGACCATATCTTGGTTCACCTGTGTCTTAGAGGCAACCACATTCTCTGCAGCTTCCCCGAGTTGGTTCCTAGGATGCCTATCGGGTGCCTTTTTCTAAACAAAAGACAAACTTTGTGAGTCTCACTCTTTGAGTCTCACTCTCTAGAAACTAATGGATTAGCATTCCAAATTCTATCACATAAACTATCACAACATTGTTTTTCAAAAAAAAACCATTTCCATGTTCAACCATTTTTGAAAACTATCAACTTGTTTTTTGAAAATTAAACTATTTTCAAAATACCATAAGAATTTCCTTTTTCAAAGTATTTCATTTGAAAAACAATTTCATGCTTTTTCAGAAATCAATATTTTTTCACAGCATTAATCATTTCCCAAAATAATGTATTCACTTCTAGTGGGAAGTCATTCCAATAAGATGCATGTCATTCTGGTCTCATTGGATAAACCCATGAAAATGATGTTAAAAAATCCTTGATGTGTCTCCAAACACTTATATAACCAACTTCCTGGTCACTTGATGTTTAGCATAAAAGGCTTAGCTACATCCTTTTAGCCTATACATTTCATGTTCCAAAAATCCTACTCCTTTCTAAGATTATAACCCAAGTAATAGACAAGATAGTATTATAAATCTAAGACCAAAAACATTGATGACTACTTGTTAGGAAAGGACCAAACAAGGATATACCATTTGTAATGACTCGCTAATTCTCATTGGATTTAGAGTACAATGATTCATCACTGGGCCTTAAGAGATATCACCAAGATTCCAAAGGCTGGCAATAAATGCTAAAGGGATTCAAAGGAATTGGGGTAATATTTAACATTTAATGTCTAAAAAACAAACCGACAATCCATCCAAAATCAACTCATTATATGATATATGAAATAAACTAAGACATTTCTAATCATTCTCTTTAAAATAACCAACTGGGGAATGCTACAGTGGAAGACAAATCAACATCAAAGTAAAAAAGAAGAAACAAATCAAAAAACTCCAATACAACAACTAGATTCCATGCTCCACAAGATCCATTCTCCAACATCACCAAGTAGTACAAAGTATCATGACATGGTGCTCAAGAAGTGTGATACTTTACATATTTCTAATTCCTAGAAGGTATCATCTGCAAAAGAACCAAAGTGCGAAAGCAGGGGTGAGTATATAACTTAGTAGGTTTTCCCAATGACTTCCCTACTCATGCCACTATGATAGAATGTTTAACACAATATATAAAACATTTTATATAAAACAATTTACTATAACTATTTATAAATAAATATAAACAAGTTTGAAAACCCATCATAATCAAGTGTAAACAAAAGAAAATGAAACAAATTTTCAGAATGTTATTTTCCAAAAAATAACTAATAAAGTATTATAAACAAATGACTATTATTTTGGCATACCCATTCCATAGTTCACAACACACCTACACATTCATGCTTCATTCAATAGTTCTATACTCATGAGCAGTCTCTTATCCAGTTACATTGTGTCCCAATGAAACACTCCCCCAATCTAGAGTCACACACCTTATACCCCAATGGTACACATCCATTATTCAGGGGCACATCGAACATGTACTCACAAAACCCCATTTATGGAAAACCATTTCCAATCACGAAAACAAATTATTTCAATAAAATGGTATTTTTATTGAAAACCAAAGATCAAAAAAATTTCAAATCCACCATTTAATTTCAATCAAAAAATTTCTTTTATTCAAAAAATATAATCCAAACCATGTTCCACAATTCCATGAAATACCCATTTTAAAATATCTATTTTAAAATTAAGAACACAAACACTTTATTCAAAAACCCAATTTTCCTGATTTCCCCAATTTTCCAAACCATCAAAAAGAAGGGTTTCCAACGATCTCTAAACAGCCAAATAAAAACCAATTAAAATAGGATATTCAATATAAAATCATTACCATTAGTTATACTAAGTGTGTTCTAGAGAGAAGACACATACCTCAATGGTTTTTATTAAAATTGACAATGTATGAAGAATTGTTAAGAAAACCCGGTCGATTCTTCATAGAACCCCCTTAGATCTCCTCTCCTAGAAAGATCAAGACCAAATCTCAACTTATTTGGAATCAAAAATCATATATCTACCCCTAACGGGTGTAAATCTAAGAAACCAAGAACAGAGGAGAAGTATATCTAAGTAGATTTAAGAAACCAATTAAGAATGATGTAGAATGGTCACATACCTCAAGAATCTAGGTTTGATATGCCAAGGGAAGCCTTCAGATTGACTCCAAATCACATGGGAGAGGTTATTCTACCTTCAAGGAAGAGAAATCCCATGTTATGGACACTTATGAAAAAAATGAGAAATGTAGAGGTAAAAACATGTGAGATCAACTTTTTTATAATCACATTTAAACCACATGTATGGTTAGTTCGCACAGTTAGACAAACTGTGAACAAACTGTGAATTAGCTACTGCCTAGGAAGACCCCTGAACAGTCTCCCTAACTGTGTGCACATCGTGCAGAATCTTTCTATCTATAATATTCTCTTTCACATGGTTTATATTAGGATTTCCGCACGATTTGGATGAACCGTGCGCAACCCATGCACAGCTCGTGTGCCTCTCCTTTTGTCCACAAAACATATTTAAAGATTACCAAACTCTCTCAACTTTACCCATTATAAATTATAAAATTAAAAAAAAAAAGGGTTACGTACCAGAAATAAGGGGTACTCCAATAATCTCATGCATATCATCTCGTGCGAAAAAAAAATACCCAATTCATACATATTGAATAATCATTAGAGAAACCCATGGATTTTAAATATGTAACATCCCATTACCTTGATCGGGTATATTTTTCACTTTTTCTAAGTTCTCTTTCGGTTAAAAATCATTTTATGTTATTTTTAATGGTTTACTGCAAACTATAGAACATGTACACATCTTGTACCTAAAGTACACATCGTGTACTTGCTGTGAGTTTCATGTCAAGGACTGGGAGATCAAGTCATGAATGGATAGATAATGTTGTGAGGTGTCACAAATCGTGTACCTAAGGTAAACATTGTATAGGTGTAAAATAATAGGTTTTCATCCTGAGGTGATGGGTTTTTCAGCGTACTTATCCAAAGTGACATACATGTCGTGACCCCTGGGTGCATGTCATGACTCGGCTTGCACCCAGCCTAAAGTAATTCTTTTTGAAGTAACAATCTATCTATTATTCCCAAACCTCTTGGATCTTAACCCTAGACTCTTCATAAGTTATTTTTAGAGGTTTCCCACCATCTGGTTCGATCCAATAGGATTCATATCTTCATTGTATCTATGATGTGATTCCCAAGTAAGTTCTCTCCCTTTCTCTTTGAGTTTCTCTCCTACTCTCCTATTGGTTTTTTAATGGATCATCTAGGTATTTATTTATATATTCTATTTAGTGTAGTATATTTCTTCTAGTTTGAGTTTCAAGGATTCCTTCATGTTCATTCTCATTTAGGGTGCCATTATGAGTGTCATTCTTCAGGAAAGAGGTAGGTGGTTCAGTCTCGATTTTCCAAATTGATTACCATCGTATTCCTTCATTTATTTAAATTTTAAATTTAAATTAAAATGTTAAATTTTTCTTTAAATTTATTTGATGAAACCCAATTCTAGTGAATTGGGATATTTAAAATGGTTTGGGCACATAAATTTAGAAAACCCCTAAATTCCATTGAATTGGGGTGGGTTTATTGTAATTTTCTAATTTAAAATGTTTAATTTAAATTGTGGATTTGATGGAAATATTTTTAATTAAATTGTTGAATTTAATTATGAAATGTAATTTTTTAAAGGATGGAATTTCATTGAAATTAATTTCAAATTATAAAATGGATTAAATTTATTTTAGAGAAACTTAGTGGTTTATCTTGTGAAAAAAGAATGTTTTTAAATAAAACATATTTCGGTTTTAAATATAAATAAATGGTAATTTTTTAAATGGATGAATTGGATTGATCATATATTATGATGTCTTAAAATAGTCTTCCATAATGTAAACGTTTGTGCAAGCATTAGGTAGTTAGTGAGTTATTTGGATACACTCTATACTCTTACAACATTATAAAACATACATGCAGCAGGTCACATCCCTGATGGGTTGGTGATGAGTCACCTTTGGCCAGTTTCATAGGGACGTGTTTATACACATTTTTATGATTTCACTTAGAGAGTGTGATGTCCTATAGCTGGTTAATATTATCATACCTTTTGGAAGATGACCAAGTTTCTCGCTTGTTTATTTAATTTTCTTGATATAAATGTGTGCCAATGTTGTTTGAACTGCTTTAAATTCCTGCTGAATTTATATAAACAATTTTATATAAATTATTTTCTTAATCCATTTTTTTATAAATGTTCCATCTCTTGTAAGGTAATTCCTACGCTTTAAAAGTGTTTTCCATCATTTTGAAAATGTATAGCATGTTTTGTTTAAATATGATTTTGAATTGACAAAACTATTTATTTTGAAAGTTGAAGGATTTTATTTGGATAATCTATATTTAGAATCTTTTATGGAATATTTGGTGCTATCCTAATGGGATTAGGCTCACACCCTAGTTTTTCCTTTGGGTGTTTGTAGACTTTCTACTTATAGGCTCAAGAAAAGGGAAGAGTTCTCTTATATATTGATCCAGCTACTAAGATTTGGACTAGGTGAGTTGTGTCTTTAGGTACATTGGGGGTATTTTCTTATTTTAGTACTTGGGTTTCATTAGTTTGGATTTATGTCATTTTTCATTCTGGTACCTTACTCCCAATGGAGTTTCTTTTGTTATGCATAATATCTTGTTTCTTTTATTCCACATTGTTGGTGTAAAAATTGGTTACACGTGCATGTTGTGTGATTCCAGGTGCTATTAACCAACTCATGGGGATTAGGAATTCCCTTCAGGCTATGTTAGGGTAGGATCGGTTATCAGGTTACCATGGTACCTGGGCTGGTTCATGAAAAAATGGGTTACATGATCATAACTTATAACACAGTCAAATTTAATATCATAATGAATTCCATAAAAGTGGGGGGAACATTATTATTAGATGTTTGTAGAGAAATAAATAATAATATGACATGAAAATTAAGTCTAAGTGAAATGAGTAGACAAAAATTAGTGGAGAAATAATTTTTTAAATATTCCTTTTAAGTGGGGTTTTATGATAAAGGGTAAAGAATTATTAAAGAGTGTAGGGGACTAATAATTTTTGTAAAACTATAAATAAACAAAACATATTTTCTTTGAAAAGTGGTGTTTTTAGAAACAATGTATGGTTAAAAATATTTCATTGATTGGTACTTTAAATGAGGAATGAAAACATGGAATTTCCATTTAACTAGCTCTACATGATGAAAGGAATTAAGAATGGATCCTTTTAAATATTCATATCCTCATCAGAGAAAGGTGAATTAAACTAAGTTTATATGTGGGGGAAATATACACATAATATAGATGAAGTAAATAAGAGTAATATATAATGAAATTTAGGTAATTATGGAGAAATATTAACCCAATGAAAATATGGTGGTTCAAAGAGATACCTTACTTTTGGTCTAGAATCGTTATACTAATTCAATTAACATAATGAATAATCAATCAAGATTAATTAATTAATTAATTAATAGATTATTATTTAGTTATTTTATATACTATAATTAAATTAGATTCATTTTCTACCATTCAAATTATACATCAAATTTAATTTTTATGTTCCATTGGTGTTCATTTAATGGTTCCAATACAGAATCACTTTTGGATAATAATGGATGATCTTATGGAATGGTTCCATAAATCTATAAGTGTGATGTAAATGACATGATATGGTTCTATATGTCAAAATAATCTTAATTCAAAATGATATTAAAAATTAATCATAATTTAGAGAGCCAATATTTAATATTTATATGGTGTGTTCATTTAGACAGAGTTTTTAGAAATGATGACATTATTATGTTTCCAATTATATAATTATTATATATCCATTCCAAATTGTGAAAGAAAGTATAATAAACATATTTATATCATTTTAAGTGAAATTAAGTGAATTTAAACCTATCATGAGGGCATTAATGGGACAAAATGCATCATTCATAGAGGTCGTGAACCGACCATTATATAGATTTCTTTTTAAAATTTAGAATCAATTGAGGGGATGGTATATAATGTGTATTAAAACATAATAAAAATATATTATTATATTTAGAATAATTATTTTGTTATGTCTATGAAGATGGAAATCATATAGGGGTGGTAGAATAAGAATAGAATTTAAAGAGGTTCAGTTGAGAATTTACCTCTTCCTTTGGTTATCTCCTCTTAGGCTACCCCTTATGGATCCTTGGAATGGTATTTGGTGAGATAAGTCGACTGAGGACATGGAATATTGGATTAAGAAGATAATTGGGTAGAAATTTATAAATATCCAAGGCTTTGAATGTGTGAGGAGAAAGAGTGGTGAGGGGAGGAGAGCGGTGTTTTTTATTATTATATTCCTTAGTCTATTATTTTGGCTCAATAATAACAATAATGTTGATTCTTATGACTATATGTAGTTAATAGAGAATTTTAGATTGAACCATTTGTTTCATAGATCATCTATAACCCATAAATTCATTTATTTAGCTTATAATGTTAAATTTCATATTTTTTCTATTTCTCTATTCACAAGAAAAATCTCTTTTAGAAAATAACAAAACATCACCGAAATAATTTTTTGATGTGAATATTCTAAAAAATAAATTCATTTTATGAAAATTATTTTCTAAATATGAAAAAAAATTATAAAAAATCCTTATTTATTGGAAAAATACCAATTTTAATATTATGATCATTTTTATCACCCTTAAAAAAATAATTTATTATCCCATAAAATTAAAATATTATTATAATTCAACATAAAATTATTTTATAAACAAATTTTATGAAAATAAATTTTACATTAAAAAATTATATTTGTTATAAAAATAAAGATTAAATATTTTTTTAAAATAAATACAAACCTTAATTTTAACATTTTTCAAAAAATTATTCACTGAAATCATGATATAAAGTCATATTTTCATTTTATAAGATACCTAAATACTATTTTAAAATTACATTAGTAAGGTTACAATTTTAACAGTCATGTTACTGTTCCTAACTATTAGATTACTATTCCAATGGTAAAATTTTTAATGGTCAATTGGGTTCCATACATTCTCTAAATATCTTATATTTCATTAATTATTTATTAAATCCTATTTTATCTCATGGTTATTTATATTTTAATTCTAAAAATGATTATTAAATTAATAATACTTTGGTTAATTTCACAATTTTTTCCATGAGTGTGATTATTCTGGGTGATCAAGTAGATCAAAATTTTTATATTAAAGTTACCTAATATTCTAATTTTTAACCCATTTTAATACTTTTAATTTTAGGGGTATATTTATTGTCTATATGTAATTTTCACTTTAGTATAATAAATTTTTTTGGTCCTATAATGTGTTTTATGTTATTTATATATTACCACATTACTAAATATGATGCTTTTATAGAAGGTATATTCCCTTTATATAATTTTGGGTCATTGTAGGAAGTATCTATCTTCTTCATAAATGAGGAAAATATATTCTTTGGCACATTCCCTGCAAAAAACTTTAGCCATATTTTGTTTTAATAGTACATTTCTTCTTATTTAACTTCACCACATGTCCAGAGTAATATAATTGAGTCACAATAAGTATATTATGACTTAGTCCTTCAACCAAAATGAAATTTATACACCTCGGGTCTCTTACACCTTTATTGTACTTCCATGGGCTGATAAACATGATCCCATCATCATTGATAAACTAAATGACTCAATATTGTCATATTTTATCAGTATGATAATATTGTTTTTCTATCATATGGGTACTAAAACCATTGTCCATGATCCATAATCTAACTATATCTGTTTTTTGAAAATATATTTAATCAATGCTAGCTTTCTCATATTTTACATTCTTGATCCACATATCCTCCACTAGTGCAGAAAACGTTTTTTACGTCACCATTTTTTACGTCGGTTATATAAAACCGACGTCATAATATGTAAAACGAGGTTTTTTACGTCGGTTATTAAATAACCGACGTAAAAACCTGTGTTTAGTACACCTTTAACGTCGGTTATTTTTATAACCGACGTTATTAATCGCGCGGCTTCGTTTTTTACGTCAGTTATACATTAATCGCCGTAAAAAATAGAAGTGGGGGGCATTTGTTACGTCGGTTATTCAATAACCGATGTAAAAAACGCGGTTTTTGAAGGCCTTTTTACATCGGTTATAAAATAACCGACGTAAAAAAAGAATTCGCAGATGTTTTTGACGTCGGTTATGGAATAACCGACGTAATACAACGCGGATTTTGAGCCCTTTATAACGTCGGTTATAAAATAACCGACGTAACAAAAGAATCGGAGGAAGTTTTTTACGTCGGTTATTGAATAACCGATGTTATAAATGTTTTTAAAAAAATTATAACGTCGGTTATTGAATAACCGACGTGATAACTCATTTAAAAATTTACCCAGACCCGTGGATTGTCATTCGCGAGTTTACCTTCGACGGTCGCGACTCGTCTCTCTCGCGCGTAAAACCGAATCGGATCATCCATTTCGTGGGTTTAGATTCGTTTTGCGATCATCGTTTCTCATATTTAATCTCCTCGGATCAATCATCTAAACTCGCAGCACTCAGGTAATCCTCCCACTCGTTCGTTTTTTTTTTCGCGGATAGTATATATATATGTGTTGTGATTTTCTTGTTGAAACTAGATAAGATTCTTCGATTGCGAACCCTTTTAACTCGTTTTGGCACCATAATCTTATTTATCATCCCTAGATCTATTAGTTCGACTTGCAATATTGACTAATTTTATGATTTCACTAATTTTTCATCGTTTTCTATAAATCCTCGAGAGGGTTGGGGCGTGTCCAGGGGGGTTTACAAGGGGGTGGGTGGGTGTGGGGGGCTGTCCAAGGGTGTGGGTGGGTGTTGGGGGGTGTCCAAGGGGGGTAGGGGGTGGGGGTGGTGTTTAGGAGGGGTGGGGGGGCTGTCCAGAGGGTTGGGGGTGTCCAGGGGGGTGTCCAAGCAGGTCGGGGGTGGGGGGTTGTGTCCAGGAGGGGTGGGGGTGCTTTCTAGAGGGGTCGGGGGCTGTCCAGAGGGGTCGGGGGGTGTTCAGGATGGTGTCCAAGGGGATGGGTGGGTGTGGGGGGCTGTCCAAGGGGGTGGCAGCCTGTCCAGAGGGGTCGGTGGGGTGTCCAGGGGGGTGTCCAAGGGGTTGGATGGGTGTGGGGGGCTGTCCAAGTGGGTGGCAGCCTCTCTAGAGGTTATTTGGGGTTGTCCGGGTGGGTGGGGGGGTTGTCCAGAGGGTTGGGGGATGTCCAGGGGGGTGTCCAAGGGGGTAGGGGGTGGGGGTGGTGTCCAGGAGGGGCGGGGGGCTGTCCAGAGGGGTCGGGGGGTGTCCAGGGGGGTTTACAAGGGGGTGGGTGGGTGTGGGGGGCTGTCCAAGGGTGTGGGTGGGTGTTGGGGGGTGTCCAGGGGGGTGTCCAAGGGGGGTAGGGGGTGGGGGGTGGTGTTTAGGAGGGGTGGGGGGCTGTCCAGAGGGTTGGGGGTGTCCAGGGGGGTGTCCAAGCAGGTCGGGGGTGGGGGGTTGTGTCCAGGAGGGGTGGGGGTGCTTTCTAGAGGGGTCGGGGGGTGTCAAGGGTGGTGTCCAAGGGGATGGGTGGGTGTGGGGGGCTGTCCAAGGGGGTGGCGGCCTGTCCAGGGGGGGTCGGTGGGGTGTCCAGGGGGGTGTCCAAGGGGTTGGATGGGTGTGGGGGGTTGTCCAAGTGTGTGGCGGCCTCTCCAGAGGGTATTTGGGGTTGTCCGGGTGGGTGGGGGGCTGTCCAGAGGGTTGGGGGATGTCCAGGGGGTGTCCAAGGGGGTAGGGGGGTGGGGGGTGGTGTCCAGGAGGGGCGGGGGGCTGTCCAGAGGGGTCAGGGGGTGTCCAGGGGGGTTTACAAGGGGGTGGGTGGGTGTGGGGGGCTGTCCAAGGGTGTGGGTGGGTGTGGGGGGTTGTCCAAGGGTGTGGGTGGGTGTTGGGGGGTGTCCAGGGGGGTGTCCAAGCAGGTCGGGGGTGGGGGGTTGTGTCCAGGAGGGGTGGGGGTGCTTTCTAGAGGGGTCGGGGGCTGTCCAGAGGGGTCGGGGGGTGTCCAGGGTGGTGTCCAAGGGGATGGGTGGGTGTGGGGGCTGTCCAAGGGGGTGGCGGCCTGTCCAGAGGGGTCGGTGGGGTGTCCAGGGGGGGTGTCCAAGGGGTTGGATGGGTGTGGGGGGCTTTCCAAGTGGGTGGTGGCCTCTCCAGAGGGTATTTGGGGTTGTCCGGGTGGGTGGGGGGCTGTCCAGAGGGTTGGGGGATGTCCAGGGGGGTGTCCAAGGGGGTAGGGGTGGGGGTGGTGTCCAGGAGGGGCGGGGGGCTGTCCAGAGGGGTCGGGGGGTGTCCAGGGGGGTTTACAAGGGGGTGGGTGGGTGTGGGGGGCTGTCCAAGGGTGTGGGTGGGTGTTGGGGGTGTCCAGGGGGGTTTCCAAGGGGGTAGGGGGTGGGGGTGGTGTCCAGGGGGGGTGTTATATCTTACTATATTTTGTTTAAAAAATAATATTCAAGCATATTTTTTTAAATACACATCGATTTGTTTTATATTTCAAAATTGTTTACATTCAAATTATGATTTTTTTCATATAAACATATATTTGTCTTATCTAAAAAATATATATATTTTTGCTATTTGTTATAGGTAATAATGAGTCGAAGTTAGATTACGGCACATCGAATGAGCAATGAATATGAGGAAGGTGTTGATGCCTTTTTGGAATTTTCTAAACGAAATGTTCCAAGTAGTGACATTTTTTTCTGTCCATGCCTGAAATGTCTGAATATGAAGAAGTTGATAAGTAAAGAGATAAAAGATCATCTGATTTGTCATGGTTTCAATCCGAGTTACAACCCTTGGATTTGGCATGGCGAAACTGGACAGAATGTCACTGATGATAATGAATCGCAAGATGGTAACTCCAATGGAATTGAAGAAATGATTCGCGATATTGTAGCAGAACAAATTGAGATAGAACCGACAGTTGCACGTCTATATGGTGATGCCGAAAAACCATTATATCCTGGTTGTACAGATTTTACGGTTTTGTCGGCGGTGTTAAGATTGATTAACCTGAAGGCGAAACATGGATGGAGTGACAGAAGTTTTACAGAGCTGCTACAATTTATGAAAGACATTCTTCCAAAAGATAACAATCTTCCAGATTCACATTATAAGGCCAAAAAAATATTATGCCCGATGGGATTGGGATACAGGAAAATACATGCCTGTCCGAATGACTGCATTATATATAGGAAGGAATATGAATTTCTGAAAGAGTGTCCTAAATGTGGGACATCACAGTATAAGGTGAAAGAAAAATCACAAGCTTATGTAGAGATTACAAAGCTCCCTTCAAAGGTATTTTGGTATCTTTCTATAATTCCTCATTTCAAACGTTTATTTGCTAATTCACATGATGCAAAAAGGTTAAGATGGCATGCTGATGAGCGGGTATGTGATGGAAAAATACGTCATCCAGCTGATTGTCCACAATGGAATAAAATTGATGGCCAGTACCCTACATTTGGAAATGAAATTAGAAATCTGAGACTAGGCTTGTGCACAGATGGAATGAATCCATACCGAACCCTCAGTAGCACACATAGTTCATGGCCTATTTTATTGGTAATTTACAACCTCTCTCCTGAAGTTTGTATGAAGCACAAATATGTCATGTTGAGTATCATGATCTCTGGTCCAAAGCAACCCGGCAATGATATTGATGTATACTTGTCACCGCTGATTGATGATTTGAAACTGTTATGGGCTGATGGTATTAGGGTGTATGATTCTTATAAAATGGAATATTTTCAACTACATGCAGTGCTTCTATTCACTATAAATGACTTCCCAGCATATGGAAATTTGTCTGGATACAGTGTTAAAGGGCATAAAGCATGTCCAATTTGCGAACAACAGACGTCATATTGTCAATTGCATCATGGGAGGAAAACAGTGTACATGGGTCATCGAAAGTTTTTGCCTATGGATCACCCTTATAGAAGACTAAAAAAGGCATTAAATGTCTCACAAGAATTTGATCACCCTTATAGGTTATATGTTTTTAGGTTTGTGTTATTTTTTCAATTCAATTTGTAACAAGGCGATTGATGTGAATGCTTTGAACATTTTGGAAAAGGATGCAATTTTTATACTTTGTCATTTGGAAATGTATTTTCCTCCAACTTTTTTTGATATGATGGTGCATTTAATGATTCATCTGGTTCGACAAATAAAGCTTTGTGGACCTGTATATCTTCGTTGGATGTATCCTTTTGAAAGGTATATGAAAATATTAAAGGGATATGTTAAAAATCCATATCGACCTGAAGCCTCCATTATTGAAAAGTATATTTCTGAGGAGGTAGCAGAGTTTTTTACGAGCTACTTGGCTACGGCGCAACACATAGGTTTGCCTCCATCTCGCCATGAACGGGTTAATAATGAGGGAAAGGGGATTCGTGGCTTGAAAGTCAAATCACTGTCAGCTGAACATATGAAGAAGTTAGAATCATACATCTTGAATGACATAGCTGATGTTCAACCGTATATCACATTGCATATTAATGAGTTGAAACAATGTCATCCAAAGAAGAAAGAAATGTGGATTTTGAATGAGCACAACAAAACTTTTTTGCCATGGTTTAAAAAGACCTTGCTTGGTAGATCAGATGTATCAGAGACATTAAAATGGATAGTGGGTGGTCCATCTTTAAATGTGATAACATGGTCCTCTTATGACATTAATGGCTATACATTTCATACGAAAGCTCAGGACAACAGAAGTGCAGTTCAGAATAGTGGTGTATTGGTGTTTGCAGAAGCAATGCATTTTTCGAGTGCTAAGGACAGAAACCCAATTTTGGCATCAAGTGCATATTATGGAGTGATTGAAGACATATGGGAGGCTGATTACTTTAAAATTAAAGTTCCTGTTTTTAACTGTAAATGGTTTATCGGTAACAACAGTGTCAGACACGATGAATTTGGAATGACACTTGTTAATCTGAATAGATTAGAATACACAGCTGATTCTTTTATAATGGCAACACATGCCAAACAAATTTTCTATGTAGTAGATCAATCAGATATGCAGTGGGCTGTTGTTTTACAAGGGAAAAAACAATATGTTGGTGAGGATTAATTTGATGAAGATGCTGATTTATGTGAGATCCCTACTTCCATGTAAAGATTAACATAACATAATGATGAGTATGTTGAAGACATGGTTTGTGCAATAAGGAACGATCACGAAGAAGGAATTTGGGAAAACAATCCAACTTTACATTCCTAAAATTACAGGTAACACATGTTTATTTCTTGTTTACATTTAGTTTTTTCATATAATGTTAGATATTGTAAATTTTTTACTTATTAAAACATGTATCAAACCAAAACGATAAAACAATAAAAACCGTAAAGAGGAGAAGTCCTGGGCGCACCGGCTGGCCCGTGGTGGATCACCGGTTGGCCGGTGGTCCAGAGCAAAGCTCTGTCTGGTCCACCGGTCGGCCGGTGATGAGCCAGCGGCCGGCCGGTGGTCCAGACAGAGAGGAAGGCTCTCTGTCTGGTCCACCGGCCGGCCGGTGATGAGCCAGCGGCCGGCCGGTGGTCCAGACAGAGAGGAAGGCTCTCTGTCTGGTCCACCGGCCGGCCGGTGGTGATCCAGCGGCCGGCCGGTCGTACAGACAGAGAGGAAGGCTCTCTGTCTGGTCCACCGGCCGGCTGGTGGTGATCCAGCGGCCGGCCGGTGGTCCAGACAGAGCAAGGCTGTCTGGTCCACCGGTCGGCCGGTGGTGATCCAGCGGCCGGCCGGTGGTCCAGACAGGAAGGCTCTGTCTGGTCCACCGGCCGGCCGGTGGTGAGCCAGCGGCCGGCCGGTGGCACCAGGCAGTGGGAAAGTCTACTGCCTGGGTCCTCCGGCTGGCCGGTGAGCTCACACCGGCTGACCGGTGGACTCAGTGAGTCCACTTTTCAGCTTTCTTGGTCCAACTCCTTGGCAACCTTTTGCCTGTGTTTACCATGTTTATCATTGTTTAACATGCTTACCATATTACCAATGTTTACTATTATGTAATTTATTACACTTTTCTATTTTCTGATTAAGTAGTATTACAATATTTGAATTTGTATATTTGTGAACTAATGTTTGTTTTTTTTGATTTGAAGGAAAATGACAGATCAATCAGTTTATCAGCCACATGATTCTGGAGATGAGCATATTGGTCATACATCTGGGGAGGAACATTCACATGCTCCTATTACGAAAAAGAGTTCAAAGGTTGGTAAGTGTGGGTGCACACGTTTACCAAAATTATCACTTGACCGTACGAAGGAGGAGAGGATAGTCGTGGAGTTTGATGATGATGATCTTCCTAGAGGTCCAAATGCTAAAGATTTTAAGGGTTTTGTAGCAACTCAGGCTAAGAGCAAAGTAAGCATTCTCTATGATGATTGGAGAAGTGTGGATAAGGCGATAATTTCTCAGCTGTGGGAGACCATTTTGGTAAGATCTTTTGCTATTGTTTGACTGTTCTTTAAATGTTTCTAGTATATATAATATTTTTAACCTCTTTTTTATCAGATGACATTTGATATTCCTGACACTGGAGGAGTCAGGAAGAAATTCTTATCGTTGGCTTCTAGGAGATGGAGGGATTTCAAATCAACCCTCTCATCTGATTTCATTTATGGTCATAGGAGTCGTGAGAATCCATGTCGTATATATCCTTTTATAGATGAAGACACATGGAGACAATTTTTTGAAAGTAGAAGAAAAGAATCATTTTTGGTAAGGGCAATGTAAACTTTTATAAGCTTTCTTATATAAATGATCTTATTATTGTTTTGTTAATGATTACTTATTCTTAATTTACAGAAAACAAGGAAAGCTCATCAAGAGATACAATCTAAAAATGTATACCCTCATAGTTTATCTCGGGGAGGGTATGCATTATTGGAAGAACAAATGATGGCAGAAAAATTTCAACAACTAAGAGCTGAGTCTTCAAGTTCTGGAGAGGTGGCCCCTCCATCCCCTCCATCTAGACATGAGAAATGGAAAAGATCTCGGAAGGGAAAAAAAGGACAATATCTTTCGGAAGAATCGAGACTCGTAGTTGAGAGGATTATAAGATATCTATTTTATTTATTTAAGTTTACTATTTTCGTCATATATTTCCAATCATTATAGAAATGTTCAATTAATTATTACAGGACTCTCTTGAGGAGCAGAGTTCACAGGGGACATTTACACCATCTGGGAGGGAAGATATTTTATCTGTGGCATTGGGAAAACCCGAACATCCTGGCCGTGTAAGGGGGTATCCGGTAGGTGTATCGGTTAGAAAAGTGTTGCCACGTTCCTCAAATTCTAACGTTGAGGGAGTTTATAAAAAAAATAGAATCCTTGGAGGCTGAAGTCCATAATATTAATGCGACAATGGAGGACAAGATTAGAGCATCGGTGCAGTTTATGTTTGCAGACTTGCAAAGACAATTTCAGGGTGCAGCTCCCACTCCACCTCTCCCAGTAGCTCCCACTCCCCCACCTCAGCCTGCGGACCCCATTTTTGATCCTCCTCCTCCGCCGCAGCTACCTACTTATTGTGAGTTGTATGTTGATGATCCTCAACATCATATATTTGCATATGGGATGGTATATTGTATAGGAGATACATTTCATCATCAACAGTTAGAGGTAGAGAATCAGAGGGTCACTGTACATGATATTATAGATAGATCAGCTCGGATACCATTACCTACAGATGAGGTGACGACAGTTGGACATAGTATCGGCCATTTTTTACTTTGGTCATCCAGACTTCTTCGACTCATTACCATAGAGGTATGGATGTTATATCTTTTATTTTATATTTTTATTAATTTTTTATCATTTGAAAACTAATATATTTTTCAATTTATTTTTACAGGAATACTTCAAAGGTAAAGAAATACTATATAGACAACAACAAAGACAGATAGCTATGACATCAGATGCAGATACTAGCAGTCTTGACAAATTGTCAAGATATTCAAATTTTTTGGCGGATCATTATGACTTTACAATGGAAGCTCATGTCTGTGGACGTGAACTAAGTGTGGGGATTATGAAAACTGATATCATGGAGTTTGTCACTGGAGATAAGTTGGGCATCAACGTGGTGAAAATTTTTATCATGTAAGTCTTAACACATTTTCCTTGCGTTATATTTATTAAAAATGTATACTTATGTCTTCTTTGTATTAGGTATCTGTATAAAATTTGTGAGAGGAATGAGCTGACAGATGTATATGGATTCGTGGACCCACAATTGATTTCCCCTGAAGCATGTGCATTGGATGAGGAACAAAGAATGCTTTATATTGCTGATAGATTTGAAAAGAATGTAATCACACAGTGTTGGATGATGCCTTTTTGTGAGAGGTATGAAACACATCCCTCTCAAAGAGTTAATTATCTTTTAACATAAAAAACCACTAACGTTAAATTTCCTTTTATCAGGGATCATTGGATGTTAGGGATTTTTTTCCCTAGGGAGAAAACACTTTATTGGATATGCTCTCTCCATGATGATGTGCGAGAAAGTTTTAAGAATATATTGGAAACGTAAGTTTCAATTTCACAATAGTTTTATATATTATAATGAATTTTAAATTTACCTCATTCGTATTATTTTCTAACAGGGCATGGGTCCACTTTCGAAAAAGCGCAAAGAAAAGGAATTTCAAGATCAAATATGTACATGCGAAGGTAAATATCCATTTATAATTTGTACATTTTGATTTATTACATAAAAATAATATATTTAATTTACACTCATTCAAACAGAAATGTCATGAGCAACAAGGCATCATCGAATGCGGATATTACATGTTAAGATTTATGTATAAAATAATAACAACCGGGACAGTTCTGAGTTTTGACCTGGTAAGATTTCCTCTTTCTCATAATATTTCAATTTGATTTATTCATTATACACGTTGACTACTATCCTTTTCCTTTGTAGCTTTTTGATGACCCTCAACCCTTTACTGCTGAAGATATCAAACACTTACAAGTGGAGTGGTCAAATTATTTTACAGGTTTGATTGACTTTTAGTTGTTTGTAATGTAAAATGTAATTTTGAATATTTTCAATGTAATTGTGTATTTCGTAGTCATTTAGGTTGGATTTAGTTTTTTTTGAAGTTGACAGTGTAAGTTTTGAATGTTATAGAAGTGAATGTTTAAATTTTCTCTACTTCTTGTTTTGGTCTACTGTTGATGGTTTTTCTGGTCTGGATTTTGGTATGGGGGGAGAGGTTCCAAGGGGGTGGGTGGGTGTTTGGGGGGTGTCCAAGGGATATGGGAGGGGTGTCCAAGGTGTGTTTGGGGCTGTCCAAGGAGTCGGTTGGGTGTAAATGAGGGTGGGGGGGTGTCCAAGTGGTGGGGGTGTCCAAGGGATATAGGAGGAGTGTCCAAGGGGTGTTTGGGGCTGTCCAAGGGGATGGGGGGGGTTTCCAAGGGGTAGGGGGGTTTCCAAGGGGTCGGGGGGTGTCCAGGGGGTGGGGGGGCTGTCCAAGGGGTGGGGGTGTCCAAGGGGTGGGGGGGTGTCCAAGGGATATGGGAGGGGTGTCCAAGGGGTGTTTGGGGCTGTCCTAGTGTTCGGGGGGTGTAAATGAGGGTGGGGGGCTGTCGAAGGGGTGGGGGTGTCCAAGGGGTGGGGGTGTCCAAGGGATATGGGAGTGGTGTCCAAGGTGTCTGGGAGTTCTGTCCAAGGGGCCGGTTGGGTGTAAATGAGGGTGGGGGGGCTGTCCAAGGGGTGGGGGGTGTCCAAGGGGTGGGGGGTGTCCAAGGGATATGGGAGGGGTGTCTAAGGGGTGTTTGGGGTTGTCCAAGGGCTCGGGGGGGTGTCCAGGGGTCGGTGGGGTGTCCAAGGGGTCTGGGAGGGCTGTCAAGGTGTGGGGGGTGTCCAATGGGTGTTTGAGGCTGTACTAGGGGTCTTGGGGGTGTAAATGAGGGTGGGGGGGCTGTCCAAGGGGTGGGGGTGTCCAAGGGATATGGGAGGGGTGTCCAATGGGTGTTTGAGGCTGTACTAGGGGTCGTGGGGGTGTAAATGAGGGTGGGGGGCTGTCCAAGGGGTGGGGGTGTCCAAGGGTTGTGGTGGGGCTCCAATGTGGTGGGGGAGGGCTGGCCAGGTTGTTAGGTGGGTATAGATGAGGTGGGGTTCAGTTGGGGCTTGGGGGAGGGCTGGCATGGTTATTTTTGTTTGGTTTCTGGTTGCTTTTTGGTGAGAGCAGTGCAATTATTTAAAAAAAATATCGCTTTCACGTCGGTTATTTTATAACCGATGTGGTAAATAAATCGGTAGGGGTTTATCACGTCGGTTCTTAATATAACCGACGTGCTAAAAGGCCTGGGAATAGATTTACCACGTCGGTTATTGGATAACCGACGTGCTAAAACGTTTCCCAGGCCTTTTTATCACGTCGGTTATTTAAGAAACCGACGTGATAATAGGCCCTGGGAAGGGTTAATCACGTCAGTTATGTCATAACCAACGTGATAAACGATATCCCAGGCGTTTTATCACGTCGGTTTAGAAAATAACCGACGTGATAAACCCCCCCCCCCCCCCCCCCCCCGCGCATATTTATCACGTCGGTTATTGATGAACCGACGTGATAAACACCGTGATGTTAGGGATGTTACGTCGGGTTTTAAATAACTGACGTAAAAAAAGTTATTTATAACGTCGTCCGTATTAACGTCGCCTAAAAACCGATGTAAATAATGAAAAATAACCGACGTAAAAAATGTTTTCTGCACTAGTGCTCCTTCACTTATATTGGTGGTAAATTAGATTATTCAACCTCCAAATCTATAGATTATTCCACATCATCCAATGATATGTGTCTATTTTATATTTTCATCTTACTTAATGATGCTTTCAACTATGCTGATGTCTTCCTCTTAGTCCCCTTTAGAACACCTCTTCAAACACTTGATGAAGAGTCCGCATATTTTTGTCTATGAAACTTAAAAAAAATATCCATTAAGAACATATTGTGTTTTATAAATTTTACTCATCTATTTTTTTTATCTCTAAAATGAACTTATCTATTGAACACACATAATTTACATGTACTATCATTTCATAATATTAACATTGGATATGTGGTTCGTTTTCTGATGTCTTTTCTACTCCCACTCCGATCTTTTGTGTACTTCGTGCCTCTCCTAAATAAATATTTTTTCTAGGGAGTGGGAGCCTTGAACCATCTACCACTGATTATTTATTATGGTCATACCTTACATAAAAATACTATTATATTTGAAATGATTAACCATGATACATGGGACTAATTATTCAATTGACCCTCCATGTACCTACATAGCTTATTTAGTGGTTAGTGCACTTGAACTCTCTCTCCACTTCCATGGAAGAGATCAGGAGTCATTATTTAACATTAAGAATAATTTCATGGATTCAAATTCATATTCCTTAATTCCTTTAAATCGATTATTTACTAAGTTTTATGATCCATCAATAATATGAGGATGTTCTTCAATTTCATTCTTAAGCTCTACATATATTCTAGAACATCCATAATTTCCCTATTTGATCCATTTAACTTCATTTTTCATCTTATACATTTCATATTCCTGATACATCATGTATATATTAGAATAATTGACTAATACATTAGATTTCTCTATTTTAGGCTCTCTAAATATTAATTTCACCAATAGTAGCTTCTAATTCTTCTTTGAGTTCAACTCTTTATTCAATTCTAATAGCTTTATCATCACTACCCTCTATTTTATTACTTTATATAACCACCATCATCATGTATTCACCTTGTTCCCAATATCCCTTGACCTCCTCCTCTTATTTCACCTTCGAGATATCATCATATTGAGATAATGTGGCATTCTTATTGAATTATTTATAATACCATTTCTTTTTACCCTTCTCAGAATTAAAATATTTCTTCATAAGTAATTATTTCTCATTATCATCCAAAAATTTATTTGTAAATCATTCTATGTGATTTATAAATTTTCCAAAATGAAAACATTTAATTGGAAGCTTTCCCTTAAATTTATCATTTCCTAATTTTTAATATTTGAGGAGACAAAATACATTACATCATCAACTTCTTCAACCAAAGGATCATCTATAAATGTTAGTTTCATTATATCCTTGAACTATAACTCATGAGAATTTTATTTTGGAACAAACTCATTATCATTGTTTTTCATTTTAAATGCCATGAGAATACTCTAGAGGTTGTGAAATGTCATCTCCTTCAATTATTTATCTTTAAGCACTAAGACCATTGGATTAAACCATAGTTGTAATCTTCTTATAATTATTTTCATAATTATTATACCATCATTGTTCTCTCTATGTATATACATATCTTCCACAAGAATGTTCACTTGAACGAAGAAGTCCTTAACTATCTCATTTGGTCTTATTCTCAAATCATCATTCTCATTCCAAAATACATGTAACTTGTCTTTTCTAACATCTGAATTTCATTCATAATTATTATGAAACCTCTCCAACATGTATTGAGAAGTTTTTTATGACATAGTCTTTGTATATATGTGGTTTTCAAATCTCCCCCTAGTGAATTAATTTACATATATTCTACATAAAAATACATGTTATCCTTGTCTGAAGGGTCTCTATAATCAATTTTGGCCAAGATCTTTTTCATGGATACTATATACCAAACTATTTATAATGACCCAAATTAATTTTTTTATTATGTTAATCCAAAACTAAAAACAAATACCTTCAAAAATATGAATTCCTTTATGTTTGAAAACTTCTTTCATAACATCAGGGGAGAATAACTTCATCTTGAACATTTTATCTGATAGAACTAGTTGGTCCAAAAATGGTCAATACACTGAGGGGGGAAGGTGGTTAATTTTGTTATGATAATTTTTAAATTCTATATGGCTAGTGACCTTATCCTACTTCTTGTATAGATGCTTATCTATCACATAGGATATGAAATAATGAGTGTATCAAAGAGAAAAATATAATATTTTACAAGGTTTTCTTAAAAAAGGGAAATCAAATCAACATACATGTTGATGTACCAATAAACAAAAATAAATAAGTTGTTTTCCTTGGTTAAAAAAATTGAGTGGCTTTACTAACCCTCTTAGTTTACCAACATGACAAAATAAATCCCATTACTTTTATAACATCAGAGAATTACCTTCTCCTCAAATATTTTTTTCCTTAAACCTCCATGAGTAGTGAAATATTTTACACCAATGGTGGTGAATCAATTTATTCCACCTTCTTCTTATCAATGAACTCCATGCAATGTTTCTAGTAATAAGCCGCCTGAAAAACCTTTCTCTTCACATTAACCCATACAATCGAGGTCTATATATTTTCATCTTTTTGGTTCAGGTCTATAACTCCTTTGGATCTTCTAAATAGAAAATAATGTATTACTTATCTCATATTAACACAATGAATACCCTCTCATTCAATTATTGTTTTTTGTTATCATATTTTCATTAAATATTATAAAGAAATATTATTTCATATTTCAAATAACAAAACCTCCATTAATTCTGTTCAATATTTTTTTATTCAAGATGGCATTATTTTTTATCTTTCATTTACTATAAACTATGATGCTCTCTTTTTTAATCATAATTGAGTAATTTATTTTAATACATGATTAATATTTTTTCAACAAATTCTAATATTTACAACATGATCTTCTCACATGGATCAAGATTTTAGGTCAATAAAATATATAGAGATTTTATATTTAATTTTTTTTAATCTCATAGTATAATATTCCTTCAATATAGACTTGATTTTATCCAAGATCAATTACTCATGATATCAATCATATTTTATGATTAACAAAGACTTTATGATCTAGACTATCTACCTCTCTATTAAAACCCTCTAAAGTAATGAATTATATGAATTTTTCTTTCACTACTTCCTGAATACTATTTTTTTAAGTACTAAACCTTTAAAATTCTAAATATGGACTATAAAAATTCTACATGTGAAGAATGTAAAGTATGTTAAACCGTAAGATGAATGATACAAATCTGGTTGATAAACTTTATGAGGGATAAATTTCACTATCCAATAACCCATATAGAGATTGATTAAACCTTTTGATGAATTGTATGAAGTTACATCAACCATATGAATAATCTATATAAATATTATAAAGATGGATTAAAAATTATGATGAAACATAATATATTCCCTGAACCACAAAAAGAATCATGGTCTACCATATGATGATGAATTTTACTTTATCATGAATATTATAATGTTCCATAAACCCTAAAAAGAATCCCAATTAGTCTTATGAATATTATTTTGAAACATAAGAAGTCTATTTTTCACAATTAATTGAACCTTATAAAGTTATTTATCCTTATATCGATTTCCATAAACCTTATCAAAATACACTATCCATATAATGTTGGGGGAATCAACATTATCAGGATTTCCTTGACCTAAATTGGAACCGTATGATCTAGACACACAAAATTTAGAAATTTTGGGTACAATTAAATTCAACTATTATAGTCTGTGATTCATCAAAATTTATTCCAACCTTCACGATATAATAATCACATCCCCTTTTAAGATATTTTGGAAATTTATTCTCTATTATTTCAAAAAAAACATAAAATTACACATCAATGGATTTTTTTCAACAGTAATTATGGTTGATTAGAGCTGATTCAATGGAATATTCCTTGGATGTATTCTAAAAAAAATAATATAAGTTCTACTTTAAGAAGTAAATAAATATTATTAATAGATATGATATAAAGGTGTTAAAATTGTAACATCCCAGGTAAATAAAGAATAATACATTTTCATATTTATTAATATTTGTGAATTAAATATTAATTTTACTTTAAAGGGGATTCTATGTTTGACGGAGTACCTGATACGTGACAATGGGTTTCATTGAAATCTTACGTTTCACACAACGTCGAGTTATACCAAAAAATAATATATTTTTATTATTATTTTATATGGTAGTTAACGCATAGTCGTTTTATTGGAAGGAATGAACAGAACTAACTAAAATATGATTTTACTAGTTTTTTAAATGTTTTTAAATTTATCCAGTAAAATTTAGAGGCTTAAAATGTGAATGAATCCAATTTTAAGCATAAATACTATAATATTCTTTAAAAGGTCGATTTACCGCCTTTTGATGGAGAACCCTTTTTAAATCTAGTTTTTTTTTCACTTTTATATGTTCTATTTGAAAAAATAATATTATTATTTATAATTGGTACATCAATATTTAATTTGGATAAATTTTTCTATTTTTCTGATAATGTTCATTTTTTAATGAATAGTGGAAATATTGTATTTTAATTTAAAACTGCCTTTTAATCTAATTTATTTATATGGTTAGATTATCTTATTATATTATTTCAGAAGTGTAATTAGATTATATTTCTACCATTTATTCCAATTTTTATCATTGGATGTAATTTCACTATGAAATTGGACATAAACAAGTGGCAATCTTTTGATAGTTATTATTTCTTAAAAACATGCTTTTTATTTTGACAGCGGGAATTAATTTTAAATTAATTTTTGAAAATTTTGTGTTTTGAATTTGGAAATATGGATTCAATATTTGGAATCAGTAGTTACAATTTTTATAAATAGGTTACTTTTATTTTTAGACATTATGAATACTTATATCATTAAAAATTTCATTTATCATGGTTAAAAGGTAAATATGGTAAATAAGGGTAAAAAAATAATATTATAGTAATATTAAATTACCATAACATGTCTCCTAATCCTATTGTTTGATATAATTCCGACCATGGGAATCCTTGGGACTATTTTGGGACCCCATGGAGACATTTAATAGTGATAGTGATGCTTTATATTAGTTGATTTAAAGTAAAGACAAAAATGACTTAAACATATATCTTTTAGTTAAAAAACTTTACATGAGGTTATATAAGTTATCTAGTCGATTGTGTATTAATTTTAAAGATAAAAAATATTTCTTACATGATGGTATTTTTTTTATAATTTTTATACATCAAATAAATAAAATTATTTATGACACAATAGTGATGCAGTGTTTACCTCATTAAGGAATGATTTAAATAAATAAGATTATAAAAATTAAAACAATATTAAAACCCTATACAATGATTATTTTATGATTTTATTTCTAAAATTAGTCATCTTATATTTGACTTTAATGAGTTTTGGACCTTTATAAATCGAAAATAATTATATAATAAAATAATATTTTCAAACATTCCTAAAGAGACCCTCCTCCCCCTTATAAAAAGTCATCACCTCTAACCCATTACTCACACCTATAAAGCCCATTGTCTCATTAAAAACTTTACCTAATTAATCTCTCTACATCTCTATCTTTATCATATAATCCTTCCCCTAGGTAGAAGGCAATTCATGTAAACCTTGTGGCTCAAACCAAAGGGAGTTACCCCATTTAAAGGTAACATCTTCTCTTAAGTTATTTTGTTTAATTTTACTTCTCCAACCCCATAAAATATTTTAATTCATTTATTTTACAAAAACACAATTATTATAAATATACTTGGTTTTTGTTATGATAATTATTTGAACTAAACTTCCACACACCTCCATTTAATGGATACAAACATATTGTTTTTGTGGATGACGAACTATTGGCTCACAAAATGATGATTGTTCAAATATCTCCAAACACCTCTCATGGTGGCCATTATTATGGAACTATATTTATATATGATATATATTATGTTTATGTTTTCTTTATAATTATGTATTCTTCATTTTTATCATACCTTTATGGTTTCCATAATGGGTAAATACGATAATTTCATTTGAGGAAATGTGGATTGCCGCCCCCTCAAAGTGATATGACTCGTTCATTCTATACGTTGGACTTATAAAGGATGTAGTTAATGAAATTATATATTATATTATACTGTAATTATAATATACATATTTATAATTATGTTTTCATTCCATTAAAATACAAAATATAAATGAAAGTAGTGTTCATGCGTAGGTACGACTTACCATCTCCATGAACAGTGCATTTTATTTCTTTTCTCCAAATGTTATTTAATATTATAAATACATATATATACTGGATATATATGATATATATGATATATAAATCATTAATATTATTCTGGAGATAATTTAATTTTGACCACATGGATAATTTATAATTATAATAAGTTAATTTTATACACAAGTTCAGAACATCGAAAAAATGTCCGATATAAACTCAAATAATTAACTAATTGTTATAGAAAGGTAATAAGTGATATAAAAAAATAATATACATTAAAAGGGTTCTTAAACAACTAACTTATGTTTATTATTCAAGAAATTAATGAACTAACAGGTCAAGTAAGACACGAGGTAAGGGACTTCGTCTCAATCTCCTTTCATTAAGGAATGTTTTGATAATATACACCTCTTTCTTTTATATGGTGTATAATAAAAACCTTTGACTTTTAATTCACTCAAAGTAAATATTTTTTTATGAATCATTTTATTAAACGATAAAAAAGAATGTTTTTAATGTTTTCGGTGAAAATGACCTCTCCCCCACCGTAATCGTTATTTGTCTTCCTCTATAATCCTTAATGTTTTTTAAAATGAAAAAGGGAAACACTTATTCTGTTTTTGGGTGTTTTGGTATTGAAAATGATTTTTTTGAAATGGATTGATTATTTCAATATCTTGAAATGATTTCTTTTGATTGAAAATGAAATGTTATTTGTGAAATGTTTATATTTTCAATATTTTATATGTTATGATTTTATAATGGTACTTGGACATTTGACGGGTGGTTACGTGATAAACCAAATGACGGATGGTGCCATTATAAATTAGTATGGGTGGTTACATTATAACCTCCAATTCATTGGGTATTGAATTAGGTCGTGTAGATATTCCATTTAGTGATATGTGTGGAAGTTGACTGTATGGTTATTCCATCTAAGTATTTTTATATCCCAAGTTACCTTTATATGTTATGTGTTCTTTATATTAGTTTTATGGTAATATTTTGGTTACAAAAGAGTATGAAATGATCTTTTATTCAATGAAGTGTATTTACTACTTCATAAAGCAGAAATGTATTACATACGATAAAGTATTCATGGTTTACAAGTTGTTTTGAAAAATAAATAGTTTTCCTTTTTTGTGTATCCCTTACTAAGATTTTTATGCCCATCCCCTGATTTTTTGAAATGTCTTTCACTGGATACAATGATGAATAGATTAAAGGATGGGATCAAGAAAAATTCATGCCATTTAAAATTTGGAACTAGACATGACTCTTTTTTTCAAGGGTTTTTATTTTATAAAAAAATGGATACTGAGTAGAGGTGTCTACATTGTAATATTCGAGATGTAATGTAATAATTTATGGCCAAATTCTTTAAAACTCTAAACCTAAAAAAATCCTCAATGTGAATTATTAACTTAATTCAATATTATGTAATGTTTATGGTCGGTTCCTTATAAAAACATTCACATTATGTGAGTGAAAATCAAATATTACTATTTGATGTTGATGAGGAAAATAAAGAAACATGTTGGGAGGAATCATATTATCATAATGAAAAAATATAATGATTAAACATTATTTAGTGGTAATTAATTGTCTATTTACATTCATTAAAAGATGAAAAATTGTGTTGGGATCTATAACATTGTCATTGATCATTGAAAATATATTTAAATAAGGGGGTCATTGAGAAGATTCTCACATAAATCATTCATCTATCAAGTTAATCCTAGAAGTTATAATGAATTATTAAAGAATATAAGTGGATTATATCCATCAAATAATAACCAATTATTATTATAAAGGAATTAAATTTCATATTTGTTTCTAAAATTGATAAAAAAAATCAAGTTAATGGAAAAAATTTGGTGTACCAAGACATGTTAAATGAGAAGGGATAAGTGATGAATAAGAAATCAAGCATTTCATTTTATGGGTATTATTAGGTTTAATTAATCAAAACTTATGAGACATTTATATCAGGTTCTTGGCTCAAAAAAATAATAATATTTCATGATATCTCTTCCTAAATATTATACAATATTTTTTGAATAGATGACAAGTCATCATTCTTAAATGGTGAACTTTAAGAGCAAGTGTATGTTGAAAACCCAAATTTTTTTTTAAAAAAAAATGAAATATGTGTTTTCTAGTTAAAGAAAGTGTATTATGGGTTCAAAATAACTTTTATAGATTGTTATTTTAATCCTCGATCATGTTTTATTTTATTGAAATTTAAAAAATGGAGGGTGATATAGACCTATACATTAGGGAAATTATAGACGTGTCTCACATTATTATTGTGCATATTAAAATATTATCTATTATATTAATGTGGAAATTTATTACATTGAATTTCCCTCTCAAATTAATATTTTTTTTAAGATATAAATTTTTTATTGTAATAATTACTTATTTGGACTAGAAATTTCTAAAGAGAGAGATCAAATTTTTATTTCTTAAAAGAAATATGCATCATAATTTTTCAAGATATTTAGAATAAAGTATTTAAATCATGTTTCTACATTAATTTATTGCGGGAACTCCAATAATATGAATATGGAATGGAATTTATTTTAAATAAGTTTAGAATAATGGTCAGGAGTTTTATCTATTTGATGGTTTCATGAATAAATGTTTTATATGTTGTTATATTACGTTATATATATCAAAGTACACCTATGGAATCTCATTTCATGGAATAAAATAAAATACTAATGTGTATTAAAGAAACTAAAGTATATATATATATATATTCAAAAAATGAAGATAAATTTTCATGATATACTAATTATGATTAGGATACAAATAATTTTGATTGGAAGTTCATTCCCAGAGAAGTTTCCTTAGGAGAAATGGGTGTAACATAGAATATAATGAATCATAAATTATTTAAAATGAGTATTATAGTGGTATAATATATTTTTCTAAACCAAGAGGGGAAAATTAATGTTGATTAATAAAAAACTTGAATTTATCAAGGTGGATATTTAGTTACCCATGTTAGTGGTTTGTGATAATCAAATTTCTATCTATATTTTGATAAATTCAGTTAAATATTCATTATTGAACCAAATTGCAATCTTGAACCATTTTATTAGGTATCTGGGAGAATAATTATTTTTGATGATGGTGTATATTTCTATAAAATATATAATGGTTTATGTGTTTTTGAAATTCTTACCTAAAGAAGTGTTTCAAAATTTGTGGCTAGTAATGTGAGTTTAACCTTTCCTATTTCCCCTTACTCTCACTTGGTCATTGGATTTTTGTTATCAATAATGGTGAAATATAGAAAGATAAATAAACATATATGAATTTTTCTTATATAAGAGAAAATTATTATTTAGGTAGAATATAAATTAAACGAGTACTTTTAAAAATGGAAAAGATATAATTTTTTTACCCGAAGATTAATAAATATCTTATCAGATGATGAATGGTCATCTCCATGACATTAATGTTATAATTTCATAAGAGTATACATTTTTTTGTGAGGTAATAGTAGTTTCCCAATATAATTAGAACATTGAAATACAATGAAAATATTATTAAAAATATTTACTATCCTCAAGATAACATCTTTATAACATGACATATAATATTTTCAACTATTAGGTGTAGGGGGATCATAAGAAACTAAAACTAGTTCTCATGAAGTTAACACTTGGTACTCTCCCTGACGGGAGGTTATAAGGATATACATACAATAGGAATTTAACGTGTTAAATGTATCATTGAATATTAATATGTGTAGACATGTGTATTGGTCTTTATAGTTTAGATTATAAAAAATATATATCATAAATTATGTACTTTGATGTGTGGATAAAGACTACAGATACATATACTCATGGTGGGATGGTAAATGTTGGATGCATCATAAGTGATATAAAAATAATTGAAAATTAAAATAAATGATTTTTACCTCCCATGTTAATGTAAGATAATATCTTCAAACCTTGGAATTGAATGTAACTATCTTATAAAATCCACGGCCACATTAGTTCATTAAAGAGTTCATTTTAGAGAATCAATGAAATAAAAATCAAAAATATTGATTAATGTCCAAAGTAGGTATCTTGTATGATGATTTATCAAGTCAAAGTGATTAAATTACATTGAAATAATTCATATGGAGTTATTGTAAAGGGTAAATTAATTTCTTTCACTATGGGTTCCTTAACATGTTGGTAGACACTAATCAATGATTTGATAAAATATCACCTAATTTTACTAGAAAATAGTCCTATGGGGGCGCACACTATGTGTATCTAGAATTTCAATGAAATTATATTTGAATTTTCTATTAATAATAAATATTATTCTTGACTTTTGGACTAATAATTACTCATGTTAAATTAATCTCTTCAATTCAATTACTAGTTATTCAACTTTAAAATATATTATAGTTTAAAATTAAATAAATAAATATTTATTTTACAATTTTATAAAATATAATACTAATTAATCTACTATTTATTATTTACAAGTTAATATAAAAAAATTACTTATTAACCATTTTTGTGAATATATTACTATATGTTTTTATTTTATTTTTTGAATATTAAAAAAATTGGTTATTCTCGAATTTAATTACTATAATACTGATTTATTTATTTAATCTATAATATAACGATATTTATTTAATTATATAAATAAATATTTATTACTCAAGTTTCAATAAATACTGAGGAGGATTGATGATCTGAGTTAAAGTGTCTGGTGAAGGTTATATATTAATATATGATTTTAGTTATTTTCATAAGAATGTAATAATAATGATCTAATTATTATTTGGCATGGGGCTTACTTAAAATAAATAATTAGATAAAGGTCCTTAGTATAATTGAAAATTTTTTAACCCTAATAATATAATATGATTTATATTATTTTATAGAACATAGTGATTGTGTACAATCAATTATCACCATATAATTCTGTTAGGCCCAACAGAAACCCCACATCCTCCCCCAAAAAAACAAGAGAGAATAAGAGAGAATTATCTCAAGATTAATATATTTCTTATTTTGATCAATAGTGAATTATGAAATGCACTTTGTTCCTCCATTATAGCATCCAAAATACCAAAATTGATGTTTCAAAATTCATGGAGAACTTATTAATACATGTTAAGTGATAATAGATTGGATTCTCCACTATAATAATGAGACTATGATAGTGGGTACCAAACTAATCAATAATATGAATAATTATCAAGATGAGGTAAATATTTTCTTAAATTAAATATAATTTAAATTTGAAAATATCCTCTCTATGAATATTTTCAGGTTGATTTTATAATTTCATCATATTTTATCTACTGATACCAATGAAAAACATTATTGTGCATTACCCCATCCACCTCATTTATTCATTAAAACATTCAAGTGGTTTTATTGTGGTCAGAGAATAATTTATTATTATTTATTATTTGGTTCACAATTTTTACTTTTTTTATAAAGGTTACATTTATATTTCATTAATATTTAATCCAAAATTTTAGATAATTAATTTGATTGAAATTATATAACTAAGGAAATTCCATGAATATATGAAGAATTATTGAAGATCGCATTTGATGATGATAATTATAGTGACTCGGGTTTCTCATACATGGATATTGTAACACCCAGAGATTTTATGAAAAATATTTTTTTTTGTGTATTATGTTATACACAACATCAAAGGAATATTTCACTACACACAACATTGGCTTGGCTTGCGTTATACGCAAGAGCAACCTTCCTCAATAGCTTCTGTTGTATGCAGTACCGAGTTTCACTAAACAATGATATATTATTATAATATTAAGAACTAGCCTTTATGAATAATATTAACTGGATTTTGAATTTAATAACATTATAATTCATCTTACACATTTTCGAGAATGAGTTATGAAAACAAAATCAATTTTTCAGGTAAAAGATGTATTTTTTAAAAAAATGCAGTTTTAACGCCTTTTGATGGAGAACCCATTTTAAATACAATTTTTACAGGTTTATAAGTTCAATTTTAAAAAATAATATTCATTTATTGAATTAGGATATAAAATTTTAAATTGGATAAATTTTTTATACTTTTCTGATAACATTCATATTTTGATGAATAGTAAAAATATGCTATATTTTTCACAAAAACAACTTTTTTAATCAAGATACTTTATATGGATAAATGATAAAATTTAATGGTTTTAAAAGTATTAATAGAATATATTTTAACCATTTAATATAATTTATGTCATAACCATTAATTTTAAATTTAATTCATAGGTAAAAACCTTTCAATCTTGACAATGTTTTAACTTTTAAAACCCATTTTCTGAACAATGGGATTAATTTTAAATTAATTAATGAAACTTATGTGTATTTAATTTCTAAAAATTAATTCCATATTTTTATTAAGTGAGTCTAAATTATTTTAATATGTTACTTTAATTTTTTTGATATTATGAATAGTAACTATGGTAATTTTTTATTTACTATAGTTAAAGCTAAATCGGGTAATTAAGGGTAAAAATGAGATTATAAAATTACCCTAACACCTGAAAAAATTCTATTGGATGAATAAAAGTCTACCCATATCACCTAAGGGTCTAAATATATTCGTTTCATGGACTTTGGACAATGAAAATGATATAATTATTATTAAAACCAAAGAAAGTGACAACATGTCACTCTCTTATATCTTATAAGTGTAATAATTTTAATTTAGTGATAACCTTCATAAAACTTATAATATAAATAGTATCCAGAAATATAATAAATTTATCTAAATTAAGAGAATTTATTTAAAATTTTTAGGGATTAAATAATTATCATTAATAATGACACAATAGTGATGTAGAAATTATTTTATTCATTGAAATATCAAAGAAATGGTTTTAAATGTATTAAAATAAATATTATATGAACTAATTAATGTTCTCCACAAATTTTATAGATAAATATTACATATTAGAAATATACTAAATAATTTGGTTTGATTATATTCTCTATTTGTATTTTATTTAAATGCAAATAAATGAATAGTGTCAAAATTGACACTATTGTTATTTTATAAAAAAACATATTATAAAATTGTTTAAAAATCACAAAAATATTTAAAAATTATAAATTGAAATTTATATGGTCTAAAATGTCATTAATTATCCAATTATGGATAATTCACAACACATAAGTAATTATTTATAACAATTAAAAATTTAGAATATTATTAACACTAATAAAATTAAATATATTAAATAAGGATAAATCAAGTTGGTAAGGTTTAAAATAAATTTCTAACATATCTAAATTTTATTGGTTGATGAGATTACAACCCTATATCATCTAATATTCTAATTTCAATAATTTTGGAAGTATTTAAGTGGGGTTTGAGTTTATTAATAATTAATATTTTTTAGGTTTCCAAAGGTGCATGTCTCCTCTCTTATAAAAGGGAAGCTCCTCTCTCTCCTCTTTACACAATTTTGATCCATCAAGCTCAGACAACCCCTACATATTACTATTCTCAACATCTCTAGTTATATTATAGAGGTTCTTTTCTTCTCAAAATACCAACTCTATTGCCCTAAGAGGAATTTTAAAAGATGCACGTCGAGGAAGAGGTAATATCTTCTACCGATTCTTTCAAGACTATTTCTTCTTCTACTTCCATTTATTTAGTTGTTTCATTATAAAGTAATAACATAAGTATCACTAATATACTGATACATTATTATAAATATGAAACAACCCTATTTCACCTTCTATCCATCATACAGAAAATGAAATCACCTCGCGTGCATAGGTACAGAATACCGTCTCCACGCCGTGGTGTAATCTATTTTCCACCAACACTTTAATTGTATGGGTATAATGGTGTAAAGAATAACTATATATGATTATTATAACATGATACTAATTCTTAGGTATTCTATCATCCACTCCAATACCATTCAGAAATTATGGGTACAATATCGTCGCTCGTGCATACGTACGGCTTACCGTCTCCACTGTGCGATGTGATTCGTTCTACATGATCTTCATTAAACCATGATTATATAAACGAATTGAATGAATAAATCTTATATATATTATACTAACACCATTATGTAAATAATGTATTTATAACCTAAAAAGATTAATGAGAATTTGTTTTACAAAACACGCATAAGAACATAAAGCAATGAACACCCGAATAACAATTAGCAATGAAATATTACTAATAAGAAGATAAGAATATGACCATATATGATATCATAACAATGAATATTATTTTGTAATAAATCAATAACATTATTTAAATCATTATACAGGAGGTTAGGATATGTACAAATCATATCATACCTAAGGTAAGCGATAATTATTCCAATCTCATTCTTATCCGATATTGTTTATTAGTAAGTATTTACTGCGGTTATAATTATCATCCATGTCTATGTTTTTTTAAAATGTTTTTATAAATTTTTTTACTATTCTTACATTTATGTTTAAATTCATTTATACCCTTTTTTGACCTTTACCACATGGTATTAAAGGAATATTCCTTTTTTACCATATGAGGTACTTTTTGACTTTTTCGACAAAAGTATGAGAATAATGTTTTTTTAACTTATACGGCATGAATGGATTTTTATAATTTCATAGAACATTTTTTTTCATGAATCTCCCTTTAAAATTTTTCACGTTTCTTTTCAATTAACTTCTTTTAGTTTAAAATTATATAAAATTTTGAGAAAGGAGAAATCTTTTGGAAGAAGAAAGGTTATTTTCCTTAGGAATGGAGTTCAAGTGTTTTATCAAAATTATTTTCCATCTAAGATAATATAAATTTCTATTTATATACCTATTATTACATTTATGGAATTATTTTTATGAATTCCTTTTATCTTCTATGGATTATGTTATGATGGAATGATGTTTAAGAATCCCATTTTTATTACATGGGTTGTGTTATGATGTATGATTTATGATTTTGTGGCACACATTAGATTGGTTTCATTATGAGATGGATGGGACCTATATCACCCTCCAATGCATTGGGTAAAGATTTATATCTCATGATATAGAAATGGCTGGAATGACAAGTTAATATTGTTCAGTGATACAGGACTAGAACTGTAACACCCCAAGATTTTATAGTACATTATCTCTTTAAAGTAATTCAATAGCTTGTGTTATACGCAACACCGAGATCGAGCGCACCATGACTTACCAAACTAATCATTCAAAAAGCATTTATGAATATTATTAACCGAATTTTTAATTTTATATATATCCTATATAATATTAACATTCATCTTTTGTTTTTCTTAGACATAATATAAGAAAAATTAAAAGTTTAAGATAAAAGAGGTATTTTTCAAAAAATGATGTTTTTTCGCCACTTAATGGAGAACCATTTTCAAATCCAATATTTGACTCTTTTATATACTAAATTTAGTAAAATTAAATTATTATTTATAATAAAGACATAAAAAATTAGTTTGGATAACTTTTTGATACTTTTCTAATAACTTTCATACTTTAATAATAGTGAAAAATACTAAATTTTAAATGAAAAAAACTTTTTTAATAAAAATAATGTATATGTTAAATTATAAATTTTTAAGGTTTGGAAGTATAATTAGATTATATTTTTACCATTTAATCCAATTTTGGTCATTGTAAGTAATTTCACTTTAAAATTATACATAAACAAGTGTCAATCTTTGGATAGTTATTATTTCTTAAAAACACGCTTTTTTGTTTTGACAATGAGAATTAATTTATGCAACTTCTGTGTTTTGAATTTAAAAAATGGATTACATATTTAGAATCAGGAGGTCCAAATTGTGTAAATAAGTAACTTTTATTTTTAGAAATTTTAAATAATTACTTCGGTAAGTATTTTATTTACAATGGTAAAAGGGTAAATCTGGTAAATAAGGGTAAAAAATAATATTATAATAATATTAAATTACCCTAACACATGTTCTAACCCTATTTTCTAATACATTTCCAACCATGGGCATCCTTTTGTCGATTTTGGGACCCCATGGATCCACGTTTAAGTGATAATAACACTTTATATTAATTAAGTTAAAGTAAATACAAAAATGACAAAAGCATGTATATTTTAGAAAAACATTGTTATCTGGGGTTAACTAATTTATTTATTAGACTATAAATATTCATTAGAAATCTAAAAATATTTCCTACATAATGTTAGTTTATTTATAATTTTTATACATTTAATAATTGAATTTATTTATGACACAAGAATCAAATAAATGGTATTATAAATGTTAAAGTAAATATAATTTGAAATTTTTGATTCCATAAATTAATTTTATAGGTTATTATGACATTTTAGTATTTATTAAATGAATTTAGTTCAAAGTAATCATTTTATTATTACTATAACAGAAAAAAATACCAAATAGTGTCAAAATTGACATAAAAGAGTTTTAAAAACAAATATTATATTATTAATTGATATAATATTTCTAAAAATCTAAGGTTCGGAAAAAAGACTTATATAATTATGGGTTTATTATTAATGAACCAATTGGGGTTATATTTGAAGTTTAGAGTAAGTTTATTAATCATATAGTTTAAGAATACAAGAAGACACGATAAAAGTTAAACTATTTAACTAAGACTTAAATCTAAAAGATAAGGTTTAAATGGTATCCAAATATTTTCCAAAACCTATTGGTTGAAATTATTTAGACCCATAACAACCTAAGGATTCAAATAAATTCAATTGGACCCACTATAAACTGAATATGATTGTATAATAAAATAATACTTTATTCTTTTCCTAAAGTGACCCTCACCCCTCTTATAAAAGGGCACTTCCCCTTCTCTCAAAATCATACCTCCAAAGCCATTTGGCTTAGCCAAACCATGCGAAAATACTCTCTTAACTTCCCTCCCTTAATCCTAAAAGTCTTACTTTTGTCATAAAGCCAACCTAAGGATCCCTTTTGATCAAATTAAAAGGAAGAACCCAAAGAAGAGGTAATGATTTCACCACCCTCTTTCAAGTTCCTTTCTTCTTCCACTTCCTCTTTATTTGTTATTTCCATTATAAAATAATAACTATAATATATACAATAAACATTGATGTTATTATAAATATGGTACAACCATATTCATTATTCTATCCATCCTTTGAATAACATGTCACTGTATGGGCGTACGTACGGTTTACCGTCTCCGCGTCGTGGTGTAATTGTTATTCAATACATTATTATTTGGATGAGTATAATAATGAGTATAAATTATTTAAATATTAAATATAACATCATAATTATTCTGTATATATGATATATTATCCAATAATGTATTATTTTAATATCAAAATAATGATATTGTCGCTCGTGCGTATGTACGGATTACCGTCTCCACGATGTGACGAGATTCGTTTCCACGTTCACCATTCAACGATGATTATAAAAATATATATTATTAATAAGTATATAATATATGACCAAATAATGCTAATGGATATATATATATACGTATGTACTTACATATATCTTATTCACTTCCATTCAATATGATATGAAAACAGAAACAACGTTTATGCGTACGTACAGCCTACCATCTCCATAAACGGTGTTTTCCATTTCATAAATATATCTATTATAAATATTTATATTCTAAATATATATGATATATAAATCAAGGTTTGTATTCTAGAATTATTTAAATCATGATCTAAATGATATTATCAAGAATAACAAGTTAAAACACGTATGATAAAGAAAGCGATTATTACCTGAAATATTAAATTAACATGAAAATCATTATTAAATGGGTATTATAAAGTCATAAATGAATCATGTATGATATAATAAATATGAATATGGTTCTGGTATAATTTAATAACATAAAATGATCATTATACAGGAGGTTAAATGTACCCTCTACCAAAGGAAAGAGCAAGGTAAGGGGTTTCTTATCTCACTTTTAATTTCGTGAGAGTTATATTGTTCACCACTTATTTTATTGAATGTGGGGTATTGTGTACTTCCATTTGATATGTATTATCATTATTATCTTTATATTCATGATATTCAATGATTCATTTGGTGGTTATTTACTATTGTTCTTATGACTCGATTGATTACAACGAGGTAACGGTTAATTCCTCAATCTCATTATTATCTGAGATTGTTTATGTGTAAGTATTTAATAGGACATTTTTATCATCCGTGTCCATTTTTCATAAAAATGTTTTCAAAATGAATATTTTAAGGATTTTTTAAAGGTACTATTTATCAATATCAGAATTTTAAATGTTTTAAATATTTATCTTTCTAAATCATTTTTAATGTCCATGTTTTCAAAATGGTTTAAAGTATTTATTTATATGAACATGAATGTTTTTAAATAATAATTATTTTCAAAATTTTCAAAGTAGTATGGGAAACTTTGATTCAAAAATCTCTTTTAAATGACTTCATTTATAAATTCCAAGACATTTAAATGATTTGATGAAAAATGTATATTTCTCTCAAATATTTTTACAAATCATTTTCATGTATGGGAAAATCCTTTAATTGATTTTAAACTTGTTTGAAGTTGATTTATTATGATACAAATATTCCATATTGTATTGAAAATTTTGTGATGTGTTTGACTGTGGATGTGTTATTTTTATTCCATTCATGGTTTATGGGTTAAGTATTGAAATTTTGTATGCCAGTTTTAATACGAATGTTTATGTTATGTTTAGTCCTTTTCATATAAGGAATGCATTGGACATAGTAAGTGACGGGTGGATCCCACTACAGATCATCTATGCATCGGTAGGTCTCATGAGACAAACTAGTGTCTTGGCACAAGGCCTTGACAAAATCTTATTTGTAGTCTTGGCACAAGGCCTTGACTATGTGGTTATGAAAGTTTGTCATTATGTATTTCATTATTAGGAAAGTTATTATTGATATTGCATGTGATTATTAGACTAGTATAATATCCATGTGAATAATTAAATGGCATTATTTCATTTTATTTTCCATATTATGTTGAAGTTAAAATTTTAAAGTCTTTTGTTTTAGTTATACATTTCATTAAATGTTTATACTTATTTATGAAAGTATCGTCTATATTGTTATCCTTAATGAGCATCTGAGCTCACCCCTTTCTATATTTTAATTTTCTCAGGATTCCAAGAACTGCATTATGATTGATAAGTAGGGTTAATCTATGGGGTTAATGGCATTTTAAAAGCATCATTTATGTTTTTTTTATGTTCTAATGTGTAATTTAATGTTCATGTATGTAATCTATTTTCTATGACAGCTAAACTGATCAGTCTTTCGTAACTTGATTCCTTGTAATCATGACAATGTACTAAAATAATGCACCGACTCTGGGTAACTGGGGTCATGGAATTACAGTTGGTATCAGAGGAAGTTTAGCAATAACCTTGGAAACTAGATTTAGATAAACTCTTATTAGAGCACTATACCCTAAGATAGGCTTTGAGGATTAGTATAGAAGAAATTCCTAGAATTTTGGTAATATAGAGATTTTGTGAGTTTTCCAAGAAATACATCCCTTTCTGGATACAAGCTGGTAGAGGTGGCTCTGGCAGAGATGTACCTAGAGGTAAAACCAGAAAACACCGCTTTGAGCTAGACTCGAACAGGAACTAGTGCATGACAATGGGACTTGCTTCACTCTTGGTTACGACACTCCTGGGGGATATACTTCGAATAATTCACATTTTCATTACAATCCATTATAAAGTATTTAGGAGTAAATAATTCCTCAAAGAAAATATTTGTATGACTATGGATTATATCCATAAACTGTTCAATTTATGTTAAGTGTTTTACAAGTTTAGAATTGTGAATTGTGATTCATAAACTGACCTAATGTATGCCATTGTTCAGAAATGGCGCCTAGAAGAAGGAATGATAACTCCATAAATACACATGATCCAAAGAGTAATAAGTATCGTATCATTCATAGTATTAAGCCATCATTTAGAAGAGAAATAGTCTCCCATGTATTCTCATCATATGAAGAAATGGTATTATTTGTTAATAAGATAAGTAAATAATTCTCTGAGTCATATGGCTTTGAAGGGAAGCAAGAGAATCTAAGGATGGAATAGATAAAGATAGACAAATAGAATATGGAAAAGAAAAACTTTCCCATATGTGATAACTGTGGGAAGAAACACCCTGGAACTTTCCTAAAGGGAATGGGAGTTTTTTATAAGTGTGGAAAAAAGGACACCAAGTACGTGACAGCAAGGTTAAGAAAAAAAATTTAAATGTACAATGCTTCATCTGCAAGGAGTTGGGACACTACGTGAACAAATGTACAAATCATCAGAGTATACTGTAAATGATTCTATTGGATAATAATCATTTTATGATACTACCATAGTTGAAGAGGAATGACTAGTATTCTTATGTTGTTATTTAAGAATTATTTCATTTAAGTGTTGTATCAATGATGTACTGGAAATAAATAAGGATTGTATTGCAGTACTATTTCATTAAGGATTTGAGATTCTATGGTACTATGAAAAGTGACTCTATAGTGAGTTAAAAAAATTTGGAAATTACATGGTTGAAGAAAAGATAAACCTTAATATGGTCCTAATATTGAGCTACTTATTTTGGAATAAGAGATGGTTGATTTGGATAAAATATATTGGATATTCTTTACTACCTTGAAACTGATTAATTATTTTTATATTCCATCATTTTTGGAGTTTACAAAATTTTTGGATGGAAGAATTATATCCAGTATTCTATATGGAATAATGAGGCATTAATGTAATCAATAAGGTTTTATGGTAATTCAGGATGTTTCAGTGTTTTAAAAGAATACATGATGAAGGTGTTCACATGTTTTTACGTGGAAAAAAAGGATCTTCATTGTGTTTAACTTCTTTATAAATTTTGGACTGTGAGTTTGGAAAAAAGTATTTTGGATAAGTCTAAAGGTTGGAATTGATAAAGTTTGACATTTGATACTATTTTCAAGGTTAAATAATTTCTAGAGACTATTTTTTTATTGTTATAAAAAGGACAACCCGGAGGTCGGGTGACAATCTATCACGTCCGACAAGACCGCGAGGCTTGAACCCACAACCGAAGGGTGACAATGGTTCATCACATACCACTGGCATACATGATGTCCTATTTTTTATATCGTAGTTTTATTTTAAATTTTCTGATAGATTAATTACAACTATTATTTTTTTGGAACCCTATACGGTTAGGATAAATAGAATATTTTTGAGTTCTATTACCTTTTAGAGTGAAAGATGAGTTTGTGGTAAAAATTTAGTAAAGAATGAAAGTATACATGACAAGTAAGTATATTTCCATAAGTTCATAGTAAATCTCATAAATAAATTCCACAACTCAATGAAAACGTTGTTGGTTAACTTTTCCTACTGGGGAATCAAAGACCGTTTAACCAATCACAAGTTTATGATTTTCTGGTAGTTAACTTTCTTCTAATCCTGTTTTCTACAACTCTCCATCAGACCTTGATGGTTTTTTTCTCCTCCATATCCATGTTTTCATATAATCCTAGTATGGGTTATCTCGGGCGACCATTGTACTTCTCTTTCTTTCTTTTAAAGTTATATTTTTATTAACCCTATTTGGGATGTGGGTTTTTCAAAAAGGTATTTTCTAATTTCAACCTTTTATTTTCAAAGAAAAATTACAAATTGCGATGTCACAATTTATTGAAGTAGGAGAGAATGTAACACCCCAAGAGTTCATAGTACGTTATCTCTTTAAAGTAATTCAATAGCTTGTGATATACGCAACATCGAGATCGAGCGCACCATGACTTACCAAACTAATTATTCAAAAAGAAGTTATGAATAGTATTAACCACATTTTAAATTTTATATATATTCTATATAATATTAACATTCATCTTTTGTGTTTCTTATAAATAATATAAGAAAAATTAAAAGTTTAAGATAAAAGAGGTATTTTTCAAAAAATGTTGTTTTTTCGCCTTTTAATGGAGAACCCTTTTTAAATCCAATATTTGAATCTTTTATATACTAAATTTAGTGAAATTAAATTATTATTTAGTATAATTACATAAAAATTTAGTTTGTATAATGTTTTGATACTTTTCTGATAACAGTCATATTTTGATGAATAGTGAAAATACTAAATTTTAACTGAAAAACATTTTTTAATCAAAATAATTTATAGTGTTAAATAATAAATTTGAATGGTTTGGATTTATAATTAGATTATATTTTTACCATTTAATTCAATTTTGTTCATTTTAAGTAATTTCACTTTTAAATTAGACATAAACAAGTGTCAATATTTTGATAGTTATTATTTCTTAAAAACACGCTTTTTGTCTTAACAACGGGAATTATTTTTAAATTAATTTCTGCCACTTATGTGTTTAGAATTTAGAAAAATGGATTCCATATTTATAATCAGGAGGTCCAAATTGTATAAATAAGTAAATTTTATTTTTAGACATTTTGAATAATTACTTCGGTAAATATTTTATTTACCATGGTTAAAGGGTAAATCCGGTAAATAAGGGTAAAAATAATATTATAATAATATTAAATTACCCTAACACATGTCCTAACCCTATTGGATAACACATTTCCGACCATGGGAATACTTGGGTAGATTTTTGGACCTCATGGATCCACTTGTAAGTGATAATGACACTTTATATAAATTAAGTTAAAGTAAATACAAAAATTACAAAAGCATGTATCTTTTAGTAAAACATTTTTATATAGGGTTATATAATCGATATCTTAGACTATAAATATTAATTAGAAATATAAATATATTTCCTACATAATTTTATTTTATTTATAATTTTTAGACATTTAATAATGAAATTTATTTATGACACAATGACGATGTAGTATTTTCCTTATTAATGAAAGAATCAAATAAATGGTATTATAAATGTTAAAATAAATATAATTTGAAAGTTTTGATTACATAAACTAATTTTATAGGTTAATATGACATTTTATTATTTATTAAATGAATTTATTTCAAAGTAATCATGATTTTATGACTATAAAAAAACAAAATATCAAATAGTTTCTAAATTAACGTAAAAGAGTTTTAAAAAAAATTATATTATTAATTGATATAATATTCTTAAAAATCTAATGTTCTACCAAAATACTTATATAATGATATTTGTATCATTAATTAACCACTTGGGGTTCTATTGGAATTTTATAGTAATTTTATTAACCATATAGTGTAAGAATACAAGAAGACATGGTAAAAGTTAAACTATTTAACTAAGAGTTAAATCTAAAATATAAGGTTTAACTGGTATCCTAACCTTTTCCAAAACCTATTGGATGAAATTATTTCGACCCATAACCACCTAAGTCTCTAAATAAATTCATTTAGATCCATTATAAACCGAATATGATTGTATAATAAAATAATACTTTAATCTTTTCCTAAAGTGACCCTCACCCCTCTTATAAAAGGGTGCTTCCCCTTCTCTAAAAATAAGACCTCAAAATCCATTTGGATCAGAAAACCCCTTCCCAAATACCCTCTCAACTTCCCTATATTAATCCTATAATGCTTTCTTTAGTCATAAATCCAACCTAAGGAGCCCTTTTGATCAAATCAAAATGAAGAACAAGAAGAAGAGGTAATGATTTCACCACCCTCTTTCAAATTCCTTTCTTCTTCCACTTCCTCTTTCATTGTTATTTCCATTATAAAATAATAACTACACTATATTCTATATACTATGATGTTATTATAAATATGGTACAACCATATTAATTATTATATCCATACTTTGAATAATATGTCACCATACGTGCGTATGTACGGCTTACCGTCTCCACATCGTGGTGTAATTGTTATTCAATACATTATTATTTGGATGAGTATAATAATGAGTTTAAATGATTTAAATATTAAATATAACATTATAATTATTCTATATATATAATATATGATCCAATTATATATGATTTTAATATCAAAAATAATGATATTGTTGCTCGTGCGTACGTACGGATCACCGTCTCCACGACGTTATGAGGTTCATTTCCACATTCACCATTCAATGATGATTATAAAAATATATATTATTAATAAGTATGTAATATATGACATAATAATTCTAATGTATATATATATATATATGTGTGTGTGTGTGTATGTATGTATGTATGTACTTACATATATATTATTCACTTCCGTTCAATACTATATGAAAACAGAAACAACGTTTATGCATACGTATGACCTACCGTCTCCATAAACAGTGTTTTCCATTTCATATATCTATCTATTATAAATATTTATATTCTAAATATATATGATATATAAATCAAGTATTATATTCTGTAATTATTTAAATCTTGATTTAAATGATATGATCAAGAATAACAGGTTGAAACATGTATGATAAAGAAAGCGATTATTACTTGAAACATTAATTTAACATGGAAATAATTATTAAATGGGTAGTATAAAGTCATAAATGAATCATGTATGATATAATAAATATGAATATGGTTCTAGTACAATTTAATAACATAAAATTTTCATTATACAGGAGGCTAAACGTACCCTCTACAAAAGGAAAGTGCAAGGTAAGGGGTTTCTTATCTCACTTTTAATTTCGTGAGATTTCTATTGTTCACCACTTATTTATTGAATTTTGTGTATTGTTTACTAAAATTTGATATGTATTATCATGATTATCTTTATATTCATGATATTATATGATTCATTTGGTGGTTATTGACTATTTTTCATACGACTCGATTGATTACAAGGAGGTAAGGATTAATTCCACAATCTCATTATTAACCGTGATTGTTTATGTGTAAGTATTTACTGGGACATTTTTATCATCCATGTCCATTTTTCATAAAAATGATTTCAAAATGAATATTTTAAGGATTTTTGAAAGGTACTCTTTATCAAGAACATAATTTTAAATTTTTTATAGATTTATCTTTCTAAATATTTTTTAATGTCCATGTTTTCAAAATGGTTTTAAGTATTTATTTATATGGACATGAATGTTTTGAGATAATAATTATTTTCAAAAGTTTCAAAGTGGTATGGGACACTTTTATTCAAAAATATATTTTAAATGACTTCCTTTATAAATTGTGAGACTTTTATACAATTTCATGAAAAACATATATTTCTCTCAAAGAGTTTTACTAATCATTTTCATCTATGTAAAAATACTTTAATTGATATTAAACTTTTTTGAAGTTGATTTATTATGATAAAAATCATCCATATTGTATTTAAGGTTTTGTGATATGTTTGACTGTTGATGTGTTATTTTTATACCATTCATGGTTTATGGGTAAAGTATTGACATTTCGTATGCTAGTTTTAATACAAATGTTTATGTTATGTCTAAACCTTTTCATATAAGGAATTCATTGGACTTAGTAAGTGACAGGTGGAGCCTACTATATCTCCTCGATGCATCGGTAGGTCTCATGAGACAAACTAGTGTCTTGGCACAAGGCCTTGAAAAAATATTATTTGTAGTCTTGGCACAAGGCCTTCACTATGTGGTTATGAAAGTCGTGCATTATGCATTACATTATTATGAAAGTTGTTATTGATATTGCATGTGATTATTCGACTAGTAGAATATCCATGTGAATAAGTAAATGGCATTATTTCATTTTATTTTCCCTATTATGTTGAAGTTCATGTTTAAAAGGCTTTTGTTTTAGTTATATGTTCCCTTAAATTTTTATGCTTATTTATGAAATTTTCTGCTATATTGTTATCCCTACTGAGCATCTGAGCTCACACCTTTCTATGTTTTAATTTTCTCAGGATTCCAAGAATTTTATTATGATTGATAAGTAGGGTTAATCTATGGGGTTAATGGCATTCTCAAAGGATTATTTATGTTGTGTTTTATTTTCTAATGTGTAATGTAACATTCATGTATGTAATCTATTTACCAAGACTGCTAAACTGATCGGTCTTTCATTACTTGATTCCTTGTAATCATGCCAATGTATTTGAATAATGCACTAACTCTGGGTAACTGGGGTCGGGGCATTACAGGAACGAGGAATGAACTTGGTTCAGTAATGGACTTTGTCCGCTATGATGGTCTTGGAAATAAGTATTGACTAATATGAAATTATTTTCTATGATTATGTGTCTATGCCAAAAAGTTTCATTATTTAAGTTATAATTATTTGGATTACATTTCACTACTATAATTTATCCCATGTCATGATATTATGATCTCTTTTAAAGGTTAATATTTTCAAAATGTTATTTCCTTATGAATATGATATGATTGATATTTCCTTTGTTTACCCATAATGATAATTTTAGATCAACCTTTTGTATGTTTTCTTTTCCCAGGTCAGGAAGAAGGGTATTAAGTAGAATATTCCAAAAGGGACTCAAGATATGATGAAATAAATGGGAGACAATGTAGATGACTTATGAACTAGTTGTTTATGTTTCCTAGTTTCTAAAGACACTATAACTATACGGTCCCATCATGGTTTTGTTATATTTTGTAATAAGTATGCTTCAATTCTGAAGTAATAACCATGTTTGTAAAGTATGGGTCGTTATATTTGGTATCAAAGGAAAGGTATAGTCAACCTTTAGAAACTAGGATGTGAAATCCATAGTAAAAACCCTAAGGATATGTCTAAGAATAGAACATAATCTTAGTGATTTACAAATGGCCATGAATAACCTATGATAAGACTTAATATGTGAAATTTTATTACTGATTATGTGGTTTTTATGTTTTAATTAGTGTTTCTCACACTATGTTTCTTGGTTTTAGTCAATGGATGGAACCCGAAGGAACCGTGTTAATGCTGAATGTGACAGGAAATACAATGATTGTCACCCTGATCAACTAAAAATTATGAAAGTTGGAATAAAAAATCTTGTAGCCATGCTCACACAACTTTCTCAAGCCATGAATCATGCAGGCCTTCCAAACAAGCAAAGTAAGGAGCAAAATTCTATTGAATCCTTCATGAGGCAGCATCCACATTCATTCAGCAGGTCCCATGATCCATTAGTGTATGAACAATGGATCAGTGCCACTAAAAAGATATTTTCAGTTCTACAATGTTCTGAACATGATAAAGTCATCTTAGCAGTTTATCATTTGGAAGGTGAAGCTGATCAATGGTGGAATCTTGTTAAGAATACAAGGAAAAGGGATGAAATTGAGTCCATGGAATGGGACAAGTTCAAGAAAATATTTTTCAATAAGTAATTCCCTTGTATTCTTTGAACAAAGATGGAGAAGGAGTTTCTTGAACTAAAGAAAAAGGATGATGAATCGGTTGGTACCTACCAAGCAAATTTTACAAGACTTGCAAGGTACGATTCTGAAATTATTATCCTACCTGAGAGTAAAATCGATCGATTCTTTAGTGGCTTAAAACCAAGTGTTCAAAGGGCTTTATCCATAAGGGACTTCAATAGATATAAGGAAATTGTTCGATGTGCTCTCAAGGTTGATATGGATATTGGAGTAACCCATCAGTCATATGGGTTTAATAAGAAGAGGAAAATGGAATTCAAAGGAAAATCTAATGACCACAATGAAAAGAAGATGAGTTTTCCCTTATGCTCAAAGTGTGGAAAGAAACATGGAGGTAATTGTCTTAAAGGGACAAGTAAACACTTTAAGTGTGGAAATGAAGGTCATTGGGAAATTGAATATTGAAATAATGGGAAGAAGATGTCTAATGAAGAGAAAAAAAAGGGATACACAGAATGAACCTCCTACACTTCAATGTTTCATGTGTAAGGATATTTTCCATTATACCAATAAATTCCCTAATCTAAGGGTTGTTGATGATGATTGACGTCAAAAAACTCTTAAGGACAAAGAAAAATGAAAGTCACATGCAATTACTATCAACGATGTGGAGTACGATAATGAAGTGGTGGAAGGTACACTTACCATACACTCTAAACTAAAAAATGTTTTATTTTATTCTAGATCCACCCACTCTTTTATTTCTGAATAATTTTCTAATGGTATCGCCATATTACCTCAGCAATTAGATATTGAGTTAGTTGTGACAACCCCTAATGGCATAACAGTAGCATCAAAAGTTTGCAATTCTTCCCCGATTGAAGTTTGTGGGAAAGTGCTTCCTGTAAATCTTGTAATCTTTCCTATAGTGGAATTTGATGTGATTCTTCACATGTATTGGATTTATTTATATAGATCTCATATCAATTTCCAAATAAGGGAAGTCACATTTCATATTCCAGATCAATATACGATCATTTATCGATGCAAAGATGAATATAACCTTCCAGTGGAAATTTCTTCCATCTTATGGGTCTTGATTCCAATAAATGAAGGTTATTTATTTCAAATGGTTGGATATAATCTCACAATTAAGAATATTCCCATTGTATGGGAGTTTGATTATGTCTTTCCAGAATAATTTCTAGGTCTTCCACCAAATTGTGAAGTTGAGTATTCAAAATAACTCATACTGGGTGTTATGCCTATTTCAAAGACACCATATATAATGGACCCAATTGATTTACAGTATTTGAAGAAGAAAATCCAAGATAATCTTGATAAATGATTTATACGCCTTAGTGTTCGCCTTAGGGAGAATCTGTTCTCTTTGTTAAGAAGAAATATGGATCAATGAGGCTTTGCATTGATTATCATGAACTTAACAAGATCACTATCAAGAACAAATATCCTATCTATGCATCGATGACTTATTTGACCAACTATGTGGAGCTCAATACTTTTCCAATATTGATCTATGTTCAGGGTATCATCAATTAAGGGTAAAAAAGGAGGATATATCAAATATGACTTTCCGTACAAGGTATGGAAACTATGAATTTATAGTGATTCCATTTGGTCTTAATAATGCCCCTATTATCTTCATGGATCTAATGAATAGTTTCTTTAGAGACTATCTTGATCAGTTTGTGGTCATCTTTATAGATGATATTATTTTCTATTCAGATAGAAAGGAAGAACATGGAGATCACTTAATAATTGTATTGAATACCCTGAGAAAGGAGAAGCTTTATGACAAATTTACCAAGTGTGAATTCTGGCTTTAAAAAGTTTCATTTTTGGGTCACATAATCTCAAGAGAGGGGATATCTATGAATCCAGCAAAAAATAAGGTTATCAAAAGATGGTTGAGACCAACAATTGTAACTGAGATCTGAATTTTTCTTGGTTTGGATGGATATTATCGACTTTTTTTGAATGATTTTTCATGATTATCTAATTTACTCACCAGGTTGACATGAAAAGGAGTTAAGTTCATTTGGATGGAGGAGTGTGAAGAGAATTTCAAGGAGTTAAAAAAGAGGTTATTCAGTGCACCTATGCTCACATTGCCTTATAGTGGAGAAATGTTTGTGATCTACAGTGATGTATCCAAGAAGGTATTGAGGTGTGTTCTCATGAAAAATGATGTGGTGATAGCTTATTCCTCATGAAAGTTAAAAATCCATGAGAAAAATTACCCAACTCATGATTTGGAGTTAGCTGTAGTAATCTTTGAATTAAATATTTGGAGGCATTATCTTTATAGTGAAAGGAGTGATATTTATACTGATCATAAAATTTTAAAGTATATTTTCACACAAAAGGAGCTGAATATGCACCAAATAAGATGGTTGGAGCTGATTAAGGATTACAACTGCTCAATTCATTACCACCCTGGCAAAGAAAAAAAGGTGGCAGACGCATTAAGTCGACAAGACCTTGCTAGCTTATCCATGATGAGGATCACCAAAGATTCAATATTTTTGGATGTACAAAGCATAGATCTTGGAATTATAATAGATGGTGAAAAATCTTATATTTCTCAAATGAATGGTCAACCATCTATACATGTGAAGATTAAAGAAGCACAAAAATAAGATGTAGAGTTAAAAAAGAAGGAGATAAATGTTCTTGAATTCCACATTGATTGTGATGAAATAATAAGGTTTAGGAATCAGGTTTTTATTCCTCCCATCCCAGAATTAAAGAAGGAAATATTGGATGATTCTCATAGTTCATCATTCTCTATTTACCCTGGAAGCACAATGATGTATACGGACCTGAAACAGTACTTCTGGTGGGATGGCATGAAAAGAGATGTTTCTGAATATGTCTCTTGATGCTTAGTTTTTTAGAAAGTTAAAGATGAGAGACAGAAGTCTTAGGGGATGTTACAACCATTACCCATACCAGAATAGAAATGGGAGAACATCACTATGGACTTTGTCAATGGACTTCTCAAAACATCCAAAGGAAATAATGATATCTGGGTTATAATTGATCATCTTACGAAGTCGACACACTTCATTTATATTTGAGAAGATTTCTCCCTTGATCAGCTTGCCCGGATATATGTAAAGGAAGTTTTAAGATTGCATGGAGTACCACATTCCATTATATCTAATCGGCATATGAGGTTTACCTCGAAGTTTTGCTGAAATATTCAGCATACTCTAGATACAGAGTTGATTTTCAGCACGGCTTATCATCCTCATACAGACGGTCAGTCTGAATGGAAAATTCAAATGCTAGAAGACATGTTGAGATCTTTCTCTATGGATTTCTAAGGTGGTTGGGATAAACACCAACTGTTGGTGGAATTTTCTTATAATAATAGCTTTCACTACAGTATTCAGGTGGCTCCTTATGAACTTCTCTATAGAAAGAAATGAAAAAATTCAACTTGCTGGGATGAAGTTGGGGAAAGAAAGCTATTGGGACCTGATCATGTTGATGGGATGGCAGAAAAGGTTAGATCTATTCAGAAACAAATAAGAGCATCTCAGAGTCGACAAAAAAGTTATGCCGACAGCTGAAGAAAAGGCCTAGAGTTTGAAGTGGGTGATAAAGTGTTCTTATGAATATCTCCTTGGAAGAGAGTAATGAGATTTGGAAAGAAGGGAAAGATAAGTCCTAGTTATATCAGTCCTTTTGAAATACTGGATCATGTTGGGAAGGTAACTTACTGATTGGTGCATCCACTGAATCTCTGTCAAGTTCATGATGTGTTCCATGTATCTCTCCTGAGCAAGTACATACCTGATCCTTCACATATAATAAGCTTAGATGTTGTACCGCTGGAGAAATATCTTTATTATAAAGAACAACCGATAGAGATTCTAGATCATAGAAAAAAATTTCTACAAAACAAGACCACCCACTTGGTTAAAGTTTTATGGAGGAACCACCAATTAGGAGAATCTACATGGGAACTTGAGGATATGATGAGGGAGAGGTATCCTCATCTGTTTGTTACGAAGTGACGAATTTCAAGGGAGAAATTCATTTTAATGGGGGTAGAATGTTACACCCTAAGATTTTATGAGAAATATATTTTTTTGTGCCTTATTTTATACGCAAAATCAAAGGAATCTTTCACTACACACAATACTGGCTTGGCTAGTGTTACACGAAAGAGAAACCTTCCTCGATAGCTTGTGTTGTACGCAATATCGAGTTTCACTAAATAGTGATATATAATTATAATATTATGAACTAGACATTATGAATAGTATTAATTAAATTTTAAATTTAATAACATTATAATTTATCTTACACATTTTCTAGAATGAGGTATGAAAACAAAATCAATTTTTCAGATAAAAGAACTATTTTTCAAAAAAATGCAGTTTTACCGCCTTTTGATGGCGCACCCACTTTAAATCTAATTTTTGACAGGTTTATAAGTTCAATTTTAAAAAATAAACTTCTTCCTTTGAATCAGGATATAAAATTTTACATTGGATAAATTTTTTATACTTTTCTGAAAACTTTCATCTTTTGATGAATAGTAAAAATACGCTAAATTTTTCATAAAAAACTTTTTTAATCAAGATAATTTATATGGATAAATGATAAAATTTAATGGTTTTTAAAGAATAAATAGAATATATTTTTACCATTTAATATAATTTATGTCATCACCATTAATTTTACATTTAATTTATAAGTAAAAACATTTCAATCTTTGACAATGTTTTAACTTTTAAAACTCATTTTCTTAACAACGGGATTAATTTTAAATTAATTACTACCACTTCTGTGTTTTGAATTTTGAAAAATGGATTCCATATTTGGATTAAGTGGGTCAAAATTATGTTAATATGTTACTTTTATTTTTTTGATATTATGAATAGTAACTACGGTGATTTTTTATTTACTACAGTTAAAGGTAAATCAGGTAATTAAGTGTAAAAATGAGATTATAAAATTACCCTAACACCAGAAAAAAATTTATTGGATGATTAAAAGTAGACTCATATAACCTAAGGGTCAGAATAGATTCGTTTCATGGACTTTGGACCATGGAAATTATATAATTATTATTAAAACCAAAGAAAGTGACAACATGTCACTCTCTTATATCTTATAAGTGTAATAATTTTAATTTAGTGATAAAATTAATAAAAATTAGAATATAAATAGTCTACAGAAATTTAATAAAATTATATACATCATGAGAATTTATTTTGAATTTTTAGGGATTAAATAATTATCATTAATGATGACATAATAGTGATGTAGAAATTATTTTATTGATTAAAATATCAAAGAAATGGTTTTAAAAATATTAAAATAAATATTATATGAACTAATTAATCATTTCCACAAATTTTATAGATTAATATGACATGTTAAGAATCTATTAAATATTTTTATTAGATCAAATTCCCTATGTGGATTTTATTTAAATGCAAATAAATGAATAGTGTCAAAATTGACACTACTGTTATTTTATAAAAATAAAATATTTTAAAATTGTTTAAAAATAAAAAAAATATTTAAAAATTATAAATTGAAATTTATATGGTAGAAAATGTCATAAAGTATCCAATTATGGATAATTCACAACACATAAGTAATTATTTATAACAATTAAAAATTTAGAATATTATTACCAAAATTAAAATTAAATCGATCAAATAAGGATAAATTAAGTTGATAAGGTTTAAAATAAATTTCCAACATGTCTAAGTTTTATTTTTTGGTGATATTAAAACCCTATATCATCTAATATTTGAATTTGAGTTATTTTTTTAGTATTTATGTGGGGTTTGGGTTTATTATAAATTAATATGTTTTAGGTTTCCAAAGTCTCCCCTCTCCTCTCTTATAAAAGGGCACCTCCTCCCTCTCCTCTTTACTCAATTTTGAGTCTTCAAGCTCGGTCAACCCATAAAAATTACTCTTCTCAACCTCTCTTTTTATATTATAGAGGTTCTGGTCTTCTCAAAAGACCAACTCTATTTCCCTAAGAGAAAATTTAAAAGAGGCACGTCGAGGAAGAGGCAATCTCTTCTACCGATTCTTTCAAGTTTCTTTCTTCTTCTACTTCCTTTTATTTAGATGTTTAATTATAAAGTAATAAAATAAGTATCACTCATATACTGGTATTTTATTATAAATATGAAACAACCATATTTCACTTTTTATCCACCCTACAGAAAACGAAATCATCGCGCGTGCATATGTACAGAATACCGTCTCCACGCTGTGATGTAATATGTTTTCCACCACCACCTTACATGGATGGGTATAATTGTGTAAAGAATAAATATATATGATTATTATAACATGATACTAATTTTGAGATATTCTATCATCTACTCCAATACCATTCAACAATTATGGAACAATATCATCACTCGTGCGTACATACGGCCTACCGTCTCCACGATGCGATGTGATTCATTCTACATTATTTTCATTAAACCATGATTAAATAAATGAATTGAATGAATAAATCTGATATATATTATACTAATATCATTCAGTAAATGATGTCTCTATAACCTAAATAGAGGAATAAGAATTTATTCGACAAAAGACGCATAAGAACATAAAGCAATGGACAGTCGAATTACTAGTAGCAATGAAATATTACTAATAAGAAGATAAGAACATGACCATATATGATATCATAATAGTGAATATGATTCTGGAATAAATCAATGACATTATTTAAATCATTATACAGGATGTTCGGATATATACAAATCATATTGGACCTAAGGTAAGGGATAATTATTCCAATCTCGTTCTTATCCGAGATTGTTTATTAGTAAGTATTTACCGGGGTTATAGTTATCATCAATGTCCATGTTTTATAAAAAAAATTCATAAAATGTTTATTAGTCTTACATATATGTTTAAATTCATTCATACCCTTTTTTGACCTTTACCACATGGTATGAAAGGAATATTCCTTTTGTTTATCATACGTGGTACTTTTTGACTTTTCCGAAAAAAGTACGAGAAGAATGTTTTTTTAACTTATACAACATGAATGGATTTTTATAATTTCAAAGAACATTTTTTACATTAATCTTCCTTTACAAGTTTTCAAGTTTATTTTCAATTAACTTCTTTTAGTTTAAAATTATATGACATGTTGAGAAAGGAAAAATGTTTTTGAAGAAGAAAGGATATTTTCCTCAAGAATGGAGTTCAAGTGTTTTATCAAAATTATTTTACATATAAGATAATATAGGGTTCTGTTTCTATCCCTATTATTACATTTATTGAATTATTTTTATGAAGTCCTTTTATCTTATATGGATTATGTTATGATGGAATGATGTTTAAGAATCCCATTTTTATTATATGGGTTATGTTATGATGTATGATTTATGATTTTGTAGAACACATAAGAATGGTTTAATTATGAGATTGGTGGGACCTATATATCCCTCCAATGCATTGGGTAAAGATTTATATCTTATGAGATAGACATGGCTGTAATAGAAAGTTAATCTGGTTCAGTGATACAGGATTGGAACGAGGAATGAACTCGGTTCAGTAATGGACTTTGTCCACTATGATGGTCTTAGCAATGAGTCTTGACTAATATGAAATGATTTTCTATGATTATTTGTGTATTCCACAAATTTTCATATTTTAAGTTATGATTATTGGGATTACATTTCACTACTATGATTTATCCCATGTCATGATATTATGATCACTTTTACACTTTAAGATTTTCAAAATGGTATGTCCTTATGAATATGATATGATTGATATTTCCTTTGTTTACCCTTATTGAGCATTTGAGCTCACCCTTTTTCATGTTTTCTTTTCCCAGGTCGGGAAGAAGGGTATTAAGTGGGATATGACAAAATGGACTCTAGATGTGATGAAATAAATGGGAGACAATATAGATGACTTATAAACAAGTTGTTTTTGCTTCCCATTTTCTAAAGACATTATACAAATACAGTTCTATCATGGTTGTGTTATATGTTGTAATAAGTATTATTCAATTCTGAAGTAATAACCATATATGTAAAGTATGGGTAGTTATAGATATAACATATTTTTAAATGAGTATTCATTAAATTAAACAAACACACTCCTGAGGGCCTTAATAGATTAGTGATTTTTGAAACATGGACTATAAAATTCTTAATTCAAGAAATATCTTTAATATCTCCCATAAATATCTTCCCCTTTAGTAATACTACGTAAAAAATTTCTTCATAACCTGGGGAAAGTAAAAATAAGAATGGTAGAGCTCATATGCTCAGTAACTGGAAACAAGGGAGATATATTATCAAAACATGAGAATAATTGTATGAGAACATGAACATAATATTTGAAAACTATAACCTACATATCAAGGTTCAAAATCATGAGTCATGGAATAATGAATGAAAATACATAAAACATAAATCATAATTGAATCAATTAACATGATCCATTTCAACATAAAATTGGTGTTAATATATAGACCTTTGTAATATACATTTTCAAAGAAAATCTTATGTCAAGGCTACCCACCAAGACATCCATAACTTGTTAGGATTGGGATAACCACCCATGTAATTACTGTAGGATTCATATGACCTCCCATGTAACCTCTTTAAAGATTGGTATAACCTTCTATGTAACCACTTTAAGGCTTTGGATAACCTCTTATGAACCCTTTAATCTCTTATAACATTAATCATTGCCCAATGCATTAGATGGAGGTATAGGTCCAACCCATCAAAAAATGAAAATCATTCATATATGTGTTAAAATTTTGTAAAAAATTAATAATATAAAAAATAATAAAGGAAATGTGTCTCACAAAAATTTCATCATATCATAACACTTGGAAAATATACAGGTTTTATAATCATTTAATCATTTCATCATATCATAACCCATGGAAAAAGAAGTAGGTCTCATTATAATTTTATCATGGTATAACCCGTAGAATAGAAATGGGTTTCCAAAACATATATTCATTATAAAACATTAATATAAAGAATAAAAATGGTATCCTTGATTCATATCCCTAGGAAATAATAACTTACATTAAAGGATGGTGACTTAGATGGAGAATGGTTTTGAAAGATAACTTATAACATTTCTTGAAAAAAATAACTTTCTGTTGAAAATATACTTTTTAAAATTAAAACATTATAGAAACCCTTTACTTTGAAAATAACCATGAAACTTTTTAAGTTAATATTTAAATATTTTTGCGGTCATGACAGTGATAAATAATTTTCATGTCATGCATGTTAAAAACAATGATTCTTTTCACATTTTCAGGAAAATAAAAAAGGGAATTGTTTGGGAAATGAAATGAATATTTCATTCAAAATATTTAAGAAAATTTAAAAAATGGGTCATAATATCTTTAATAAACCATTTTAATATTGTTTAAAAAATTGAAAACATTTTTTAGAACACATGGTTTTGGAAGAAAAATGTTTTTCGGCCAAAATAATGATTTTTTATAACATTATTTTGCACTCTTGATTACATAAAGAGGGAAAAATAAATGGAAAACATGTATTCTCATGAAATAAACATATGAGAATAAATTCATGGTATTACATTTAAAAGGTTTTTTATATACACATCACAAAAAATGATACGTTCATAACATAGCATATGTCTCAAAGAAGGCAATTTGAGACAAAAATCCTTTACCACTTTGGATTTTTTTTATCGTAAAAGCCATGACATAGATATAATATAATTGATATGTAAATAATAATAAAAATTAACTAAAATTATCATAAAATAAATTCATTGGAATTATATATACCACCTAAAAGAAACATGTGGTGAATATGGATTGTGTATCACAAAAAATAAAAGTGAGAGAGAAATCCCTTACCACTCTTGCAATATTTTGAATCGTAAACCCCAAAAAATAATAAAATTTAATTTAATTTTAAAATTAATTAAAATAAGTATATTAATGATATAAATTTTAAAAGGGTTAGTATATACACCACACAAAAGAAATGAGTTGTGAGTTAACAAATGTCTACCAGAAATAAAATAGACTAGAAATCTCTTACCATAAGTCTTGAGTTCCTTCATATACATTAAAAACTCCTATATATTAAATATAATTTTATTATAAGTATATTATATAACAATAATTATATAAAAATAAAATATAATTTACTTAGGACTATTTATTACCAGTTTATTAACTATTCTATAATAAAATTACATTTTTTGTAATAACTGCTTTTTTTGTATATGTTTTGATTTGTCATTTTTGGTCCTATTTCATTAATCATGGTTTAATAATAAATTGAATAATAATAATTACATAATTATCATATTAATACATAAATTATACTTTTAATACCAATTATGAAATATGGTTTTAAAAAGTGAAGTGTGTTACAGTCATAGAGATAGTAGGTCCTACATACACTTGAGAAATGTTTCAATTTTTCAATGATCATTATGAAAAAAGGTAAGTAATATTTAATCTTTATATAATGATGATAATATAAAATTATTTCTCTAAATATACTTATACTTATCATACATGTTTTTTGGTGATGAAAATAGAGAATCATGTCGCTTCGTGAATGTCGTAGTCCACACGTACACAACGACGTTATCATATTTCAATGAGGGAAAAGTTAAAAAATAAAATGATAAATTATATTTTAATAATTATAAATATTCCATTAATATCATAATTTTGTCATTAATATCACATATATTTGTCCTTACTATCATCCATTTATATCTTTAGTGAAACATGAATCACATCGCTTCATGAGGCGGTAGTCCTCCATACACAGGGGGAACGTTATTGTATCTCATAAGGAATCAAAAGTTAAAAAAATTATATGTGATATAAAGACTATAGAGGTATAATTATGTTATAAATATCATATATATAATTTATATACATCATCATACACAAGCATGATAGGTGGTAATGGAAAAACGAATGACATCGGTTCGTGAGGCAGTAGTTCGTCGTATACATGAACGATGCTTTTAAAACCCATTTGATATAAATGTAGATGGTTGTAGGTCATGAACCTCACATAAAGAAACTAATTATATGGAATAAAATAATTTTATTATTTAATTATGGTTTAATAATAATTTAAGGATATGGAAGAAGAAATGAAATAAAACCGCTTATTGAAGAATGGTACCTCTTCTTCGAGTAACCTCCATATGTTTACGCACAAAGCCATCCTAGGTTGGATTTCTACCCAAAATAACGATTATAAGATGAAATGATAAAATTTGGTAAGTTAATATGGTAGATAATTACTGAATAAAAAGGTATTCAAGGTGTGAGTAAGGGGGATAGGGTGTGGCCTTTTATAAGTGAGCCGAGTGGCACACTGGTAATTTTTGAAAAGAAAAAGGTGGACCAAGGTTTTTTACATGAAAAAAGGGTCATTAATGGATTATTCTATAGAATTATACATTATAGTGTCGAAATATGGCCATATTTTAGATTTTATAAAAGTATTTAGTTTATTTTAACCCTTATCTTTTTAGTTTAACCCCATGGTAAACTCATTTTACCTTAACTGCGGTAATTAATTTCTCATGTTTTCACGATTCATTTTGGTCAAAATAGAGTTTCCATTATTATATAATATAAATTTTTAAGATTAAAAATATGGAATATATTTTTTCAAATAAAATTCACATAATGGGAAAATATTGATTTAAAATTAAACCTGCGGACGCGACGACAAAGTGGGTTTTCAAAGAGAATATGTTCAAAAGTTTTCCTATATTTTAAATCCAATTTCAAAATAGAATTGATTCCATTAAACTAAATTAGAGATATATATATATATATATATATATGTAATTTAGAAAATTTTAATTTAATTTCAATTTAAAATATGATTTCACTTTATAAATAATTTAAATGAAAAGGCAGTTTTCAATTAAAATTCAATATTTTTCACTATTCGTCAGAAAATTAATCGTTTTAGAAATTTATCAAAAATTCACCCTATGTTAATTTGTAAATACTAATTTTAAAAATAAATTTTATTTTAGTGAATTAAGTTTCTTAATTTATCAAGATTATAATTTATTATTGTTCATAAAAATAAAAAAAAATCATATTTTGTATTTTTGAAACATATAAAGACTTTATCAAAAAATTATATACTTTTTTATTAATAAGATTTCATTATTTAAAACCATTATACTTAATAATTAAAATTTATTTATTACTATTCATATCTCTATGTTTAAAATCTATGATATATTACTCATGTTGGAATAATATTAATAGTATTGAGTGGTATTATTAAAAATCAATGTCATGGGTAATGTATGAAAACCTAGTATTGAATGTAATACATGATTAAAGTGGTGTTTCGTGTAATGGAAGATTAATTTGGTGTTATGTGTAATGAAATATATCCAAAAAATATAATTTATTTTAAACAAATTAATACATAAAAACTCAAAATGTTACATTCTAAACCCCTTAAAAAATTCACTCTAATACAAAAAAAATGAAGATAATTATACCTCGTAATTTCCAAAGGTCCTCTTTTAGCATCCTCAAACTAATGGTTTCATGAAAAATCATTGAATCGGTGAGTGGTTTTGTTTCATAGAGCTTTCTCTTTATGATCCAAAATCTTTACTGGTTTTTTCTCATAAGAATGATCTTTCTCCATAGGTATGACCTCTGAGTTTAACACATGTTAATGGTTGAGTATTTACTTCCTGAAGAGAGATATTTGGAACACATCTGGAAACTTACATATTTTTTTATAGAAGTACTAAAAAATTATCTATTATCTATATATAATCACATATTTCAAAGGGGCTGATATACTTAGGGATTAGCTTTCCCTTATTTCCTCCATGAAGAAATTAATATAAAGGCCTTCTCACAAACATAAAATTATAGATCACATCAACAATTATCTTCATAAAATTTCTATCAAATTTTTTTCCCATACGTGTTGCTAAATAGTTATAAAATTTTCTTTCATATCATCATCTTTCCCAAGACCTAATAGATTTCTTTCTATAACTTCATTCTAATTCGTGGGAGTTCTACACTTCTTTCTATAAATATTTTCCTATATTTCCAACAGAATACTTTAGTAAAATATTATCTATAACACTCAGATCCTAAGTTACTGGACTTAGCACATTATAAATGGTGTGTATTTATATTTAATAAAAAAGATATTGAAATAATACATAGTATTTATTACATACCAAGAACTTTTGTTGTTCTAGGTTCTGGAAAATAAGATACATGAATTAAAACTATAAAAAATAAAATAATATAAATGAATTTGTGCACTAACTCCTTGATCGAAGTAGAATCTGCCAGAAAATCTACTAAACATGTATAAAATAAATTAAAACAAGGGGTGAGCATTAACTATGCCCCGAAAGTGGTTTTAAAACCTTAGATAAATCCTTTTTGAAATATTTTTTTGATAATAATTTTTGAAATACATTTAGAAATTTCCTTTTTAAAATATCATTTGAAATTACATACAGCTTAAAAATATTAGATCATTTTATAAAATACTTACATTTGAAAATTTCATAGACATAATCCAGTATTTTTCTAAAAACAATATGAAATCTACTGACAAAAACACTATTTTGAGCCCACTTGAAATGTTTAATTATGAATTAGGCCTACCAACTTAGTGGAGGATGGGTTCACACCCAAATGACCATTCATATTTACAATGATCAATCGCTTTGTTTTCTGAAAAAAATTTATGCTTTCTTTAATTAAATATACTTTCACTGGATTTTTTGATTTTGAAAACATTTTACTATATTAAAATACACTTTCACACTTATTTTTATTTATAAGTATGTATATATATAAATGCATGAACATTCATTACATTTCACTTGTGAGTTTGGTTACAATCCTAAATCATACAGTAATCCTTTTCATAAACTATCCATGTATTCAATATTTCTATCATGGAAAACAATTTCTATTCATATAAATAATTCAAATTTGAAAAATAATCATAATAATTAATTATTTTCAACACATAAAATTATAGAAGAAATAATTAAAATAATACACTTTCAATGAAATCCATGTGCTTATTAATTTTGGGATTAAACCTTATAATTTATATTGAATCCATTATTTTTTATAAATGAAACATATGTCAATGTTCTTCATAATGAATGGAAATATCTATATATAGATATGGATTCCCTGATTTTAATATAACATGATTACATGTTACATTCATTTGTTTAGAATCCTAGAGATAATATTATAGACAAAAACAATAACCGTTATATCCACATATGTGTGTGTGTGTGTGTATTTGTATATATAATTGACCTTGAATTTACAACACTCATCATCACAAAATAAATACATGTTTGAGAATAACATTGATAAATGAGAATATTCATTGTTATAATTAATATAATATTAAATTTAAGACAAAAAATTTGATAATATTATATGTTGCAGAAAATTTATTTAAAAATATTTTTTATAAAAATAATATATTCATTTAATATGGAATATCAAGTCATTAGGAGATTATTAAACTCACTACACCAGTATGAATTAAAACATGAACAAGTAATTAAAAAGTGTTATTTACAATTATATTCTGGATACTGAAAATAAATAATCTCCCTTTCAATATAAATTCTGAAAATAATTATACATAGCTAGATAGATATACCTATATATGTGTATATACATATATATATATGTATATGTATTAAAAATAAACATAGTTTTATAAAACTAAAACCAACCCTTAAAAACTATAATGAAATAATAAAACACATACTAAGGGTTCTCTTAGAATAGAATAGCTGAATAAATTTAAAAAATGAGAAAATCAAATAAATTCTCTTATTAATTTGTTTATATAGGTTTTGAACACCAATTAAACACAATATCTTCCTTACTAAATAATTTTGAAAATAAAATCATAATTTTGAAAGTATTTAAGTAAAGAAAACACTTACTCGTGACCATATTATCTATGAATGTTAGCAACACCCAAAAACACACATAAGCACCTACACGCACTTAAATTTGAAAATATATTATATATACGCAATGACGATAAATAAATAGAAGTACTCGTACTTAAATTATAGTAGAAAATAGGATAAACAATTGATTAAAAAATTTAAAAAATTAATAATTTCCCTTACTTGGTGAGCATTCCACAAGATGGACTTCTACTGCCATAAAATGAAATTGGGTTCGCCTCCATTTAAATTTCACATAAATACAATTCTTTTATAGCCAAAAAATGGGCTTTGGGCCAAAAAATTGGTCTTATGGGTCATGTAATGGGGTAAATACCCATCGGGCCTTCGAGCTATGTAATGGGTCTCCCTCTACCCAATTAAAGAGGTCATTTATTTTCTTTAATAATAAATGATTCTTCGACCCCAACCTTTAAAAAATGTATATAGTGACGCATATAGACTCATATTGTAGGTAAATATAGGATTTGAGATGAAGACAACAAATATAAAATAGTTTTAGACAATTGTAGACATTGTCTGATATAATAGTAAAAAGTGGCTAACCAGGACAATTCAAAATAAAATAACCATGAATGGGCATTTACAGTCCACCAAAATTATAAAAGACTAAGTGGAATAGTAATTCAATTGACAAAGAATATTTTATTCATGAAGTATTCACATCATGACAATCGAAACAGGATTGAACATAGAAGGCAGCGGACAGCTAAATCAAAAAAGAACTAAAAACAAACTACCAGACTCGGACAAGGATACCTAGATTAAAAAACATCCAACCTTACAAGGATAAAATATTTGGAACACCTAACCATGCATGTATTCCTAAGATATAGATTTCTAGGTTTGATTCGGAATACCTAACCTGTGGACGAATTCCAACGGGGTTGCTCGGACCACCCTCATTGACGGCCATCCTTCTTCCCCGCACAAATTCAGCTCAGTTTGGCGATGATGACGACCCACGGCTTCGACCTCGCGGCTCACAGCTTGGCTTCGAAGCCCTTGGTCGAACATCATCCCAATTACTCTGACTCTAGAATGTGCAGCCTCACTGTACATCCCTCACATACCCATTGTGGTCTCCCAAACAACACCACTCCTCTCCCCCCTTAACCCTAGTCTGTGAATTCCTTTCCCAAAAATGCATTATTCAGTTTTTTTTCTTATTTCCCAATATTATTATTAGTATTTTATAATTTCTATTAATTATTTAAATTTCATTAATATACTTTATTTATATAAATAATATAATTTTATCTTTAACATTAACAAAATATTTTTATAAAATAAACATATTTTATTTAAAAATATTGTTCATATTATTAATAAATTTATTAAAAACATCATAGTTTTATAGTAAACCATTTTACTATGAATATTTAATAAATTATACAACTTAAAAAATGTAAATACTAATAGTGAATTTTTTTACAAAATAATGTTACTTAAAATATTTGACATTTTTAATATTACAGCATATAAAACTTTAAAATAATAATTTTAAATGACATGTATAATTTTAATTTTTAGTTAAAATATTTATAATATGAAATTATAATTTTTTTAAACAAATTTTATAATAGTAATATTACCTTTAATTATTTTTATTTATTAAAACAATATTTTAGTAAATATCATTTATGGATACTAAATTTCATAAAATTATAATTAATATTTCCTCATATAAAAATGTTATTTTAAATAAAAGTAATAAAATTCATTCTGATTAAATGAAATCACATGGTTTTATTAAAATATTTCATAATATTATTTATTTAAACTATAATCCATTTATTAATTAAAATAATTATTTTATTGAAAATTGAGGTGTTATATTATTCCCCCTCAAAATAATTCCATCCTCACAATTTGTTTAGTCAGAGTAAAAAAGAATTCTAAATTTATATCTTCAGAACTATAAAAAAACACTAGAAATATTAAACTTCTAGAGTTGACAATATCTAGCTCCAAATTTGTCTATACCATTGCTCTGATATAAACAGTAACTCCTTGAGTCCGAGATACCGGACTCAACACATTATAAATATTATGTGTTTATATTTTATAAAAAAAATATTGAAATAATACACAATACTTATTAACTACTATGAACTTTTACCGGTCTAGGTTTGGGAGAATTAGATATATGACTTAATATTGTACAAAAAATAAATTAAATTAAAAGACTTTGTGTTCAAACTCATTAATCGAATCAGACAACACCAAAAAATCTACTAAACCTATAGAAAATAAATTTAAACAAGGGGTGAGCATTGAATATTCCCACCAAGGGGTCTTAAACCATTTGATAAATCCATTTTAAAATATTATTTTGATGATGGTTTTTAAAATAAATACTGAAATTTTATTTTTAAAATATCATTTGAAATTACTTATGGCTTAAAAATACTAGATCATTTTTTAAAATTCTTATATTTCAAAATTGCTTAAACATAATCCTGTGTTTTTCTGAAAACAATATGAATGCTCTTAAAAACACTATTATATGGCCACTTGAAATGTTGAAGGATGTCTTGGTCCTACCCACTTAGCAAAGGATAGGTTTACTCCCCAATTACGTTCTATATTTACAATGATCAAGAATTGGGTTTTTTGAAAACATTTCAAGCATTCTTTAGTTACATATAATTTAATGGAGTTTTTAATTTTATAAACATGTTACTGTATTAAAATAAAAATTCAAACTTATTTTTATTAATAAGTATATACATATATAAATTCTTAAACATTCATTACATTTCAATTGTGAGTTCGGTTACAACCAAAACTCATACCATAAGCCTTTGAAAAAATTTTCCATGTATTTAAATTTCTGTTCATGGAATACATTTACTATTCATATAAATAATTGAACTTCTAAAAATATTCATAATAATTAATTATGTTTCACACATAAAATTATAGAAGAGACATTTAAAATAAAACACTTTCAATGAAATCCATGTGCTTATTAATTTTGGGAATAAACCGTTAAATTTATATTAAAACCATGAATTTATTATAAATGTAATGGATGTCGATGTTATAAATAACACATGTCCATGTTAATATACAGAAACGACATCCTAATTTTAATATAACACGATGACATGTTATGCGCATTTTTTTAGAATCATGGAGATAAAATTATATACATAATAATAACCATTTCATCTATATGTATATATATATATATAATTGAAATTTACTTTACAACACTCATTATATCGGAATAAATACATGTTTGAGAAGAACATCGATAAATGAAAATATTCTTTGGCAGAATTAATATGATATTAAATTTAAGACACAAAATTTGATAATAATATCTGTTTTGGAAGATTTGTTTAAACATAATTTTTATAAACATAATATAATCATTTAATACAGAATATAAAATCATTAGGAGATAATTAAACTCACTAAACCGCCATGAATGAAAACATGAACTAATAATTAAAAGGAGTTCTTTTCAATTATAATATGGATACAAAAAATATATAATCCCCCTTTCAATATAAATACTGAAAATAATATTCATAGTTTGATAGATATACATATATGTGTGTATATACATATATATGTGTATTTATATATATGTATATGTCATAAAAATAAACATAGTTTGGGAAAATTAAAACCTACCCTTATAAAACAATAATAACAAAATAAAACCCATACTAAGGGTTCTATTAAAATAGAATAGCATAATAAATTCAAAAAATGAGAAAATAAGAATAAATTATCATATTAATTTTTAAATCCAGGTTTGAACACAATTAAACAAAATAAATTCCTTAAAAAATAAGATTCAAAATAAAATCATAATTTTAAAAGGTTTAAAATATAGAAAACCCTTACTCATGACCAGATTATCTATAAATGTTAGTAACCCTGAAAAACACACCTTAGCACCTACTTGTACCAAAATTTTAAAATAATTTATACGTACACAATGATAATAAATAAACAAAAGTAACCTTTCTTGAATTTCTGTATAAAAGAAGAGAAAAAATTGATTAAATGTTTTTAAAAAGTTAATAATTTCGCTTACTTGGTGAGAAGACCACTAGATGGGCATCCGCTACCATGAAATGAAATTGGGTTCTACCCCCTTTCAATTGCACACCAAAACAATGCTTTTATATATACAAAACTATTTTGTATATAGCGATGCTCATAGACTCAACTTACAGGGGAAGCTAGGATTTGAGATGATGGTAATGAATATAAAACAGTTTCAGACAATTAGAAACATAGTGTGATTAAATAATAAAAAAGAGGATAATAAGGATAGTTCAATATAAAATAACCATGAAGGGACATTTTTTGCCTAAAAAAATCACGTAAGACTATATGGAATAGTGATACATTTGAAAAAGTTGATTTAATTCATGAAGTATTCACATAATGACAATGAAAACAAGATTGACCACAATAGGAAGCCAACAATGAAATTAGAAAAGATCTAAAAACAGAATACCATATTTGGACAAGGATACCTATATTGAAAACCATACTACCTTACAATGATTGAAGATGATGAGCACCTAACCACACACGAAATCCTTGGATATGGATTTATTAGTTTGATTCAGAAACCATAACCTGTAGAAGAATTCCAACAATGTTTCTCGGACCACCCTCGCCGCCTACCATCCTCCTTCCTTAAGAAAACTTCAGCTCAGTGGGACTACAACGGTGACCCTTGGCTTCAACCTCACGGTTCATGGCTCATCTTCAAAGCCCTTGGTCGAACACAAACTCGATGCCTCTAACTCCGGAAAGTGCGGCCTCGCTACAAGACCCTCACGTACCCCTCGTGGTCTCCCAAACGGCGCCTCCTCTCTCTCCCTTTGTCCTTCATCGATGAATTCCTTTCCCAAAAAATCTTTATTATATTTTGTTGTTATTTCACATTAATATTATTATTTTATTGTTACTATTAATTAATTAAATTTCATTAATATACTTTATTGATATAAATATTATAAGTTTATATTCAACATTAACAAAATATTTTTATAATCTAAAAGGATTTTATATAAAAATAATATTCATTTTATTAATAAATTTATTAACAACATCAAATTTTTATAATAAAAAATTTTACTATGAATATTAAAGAAATTATACAACTTAAAAAATATAAATATTAATAATGAATTTTTAAAAAATTAATGTTACTTAAAATATTTGATATTTTTAATATTACAACATATAATACTTTAAAATAATAAATTTAAATGATATTTATAGTTTTAATATTTAATTTAAATATTTATAATATAAAATTATAATTTTATTAAAAAAGATTTATAATAATAATATTACCATTAATTATTTTTATTTATTCAAATGATATATTAGAAAATATCATTTCATGATACTACATTTCATAAAATTAAAATTAATATGTTCTCATGTAAAAAATTCATTTTAAATCAAAGTAGAAAATGTTCATTTGAGTTAAATGAAATCACATGCTTTTGTTAAAATATTTCATATTATTATTTATTTAAATTATAATTCATTTATTAATTAAAATAATTATTTTTTTGAATCTCAATGTGTTACATTATGTCATATGAAAGTTCCACTAAATGATGGTGTTGATACCAACTACCTTTGAAATCCAAAAAACAAATCTCATCATATCCACTATGGTTTGAATTGTTTACTCATAATTTCTATATATATGAGGATGATATGTGCTGTTGAAACTTAAATCGGTATCAAGAGCTTTTTTATGAATTTACCAAAACATTGAGGAAAACTCCATATCCTGATCACAAATAATTGAATATGGTACTCCATGCAACCTTTCCACTTTCTTAATGTATATTTTGGAAAACATATCCAAAGAGAAATCTTCTTTGGTAGAAATAAAGTGTGTTGACTTCATGAGGTGATCGATTATAACCCATAATTATCTCAACATCAAATATAATAAAAACTATAAATTTTACCAGTACCTTTAATCATATTTCCACAAAGTGTAAAGGTATTTATCCTCAAAAAAATTTGTCTCTATATACAAAACTAAAGGGATGCATTTCCATAAATGTTTCTCAAAATATACTTAATCTTGATAAACTTCTATCACATAAAACCTGAAAAGGGTTGTCAATGATGTTAAAATTTATGATCAAATATAAACTCATAAACTCGTAATGGTATCCATAAATATTATGTTAATCTTTTGTGGACACATATACACTTATAAGAATTAATTTTCACTTTATTCCTTATTTAAGCTCTTATCTTATACAAAAACAGTTTCATTAGAATCTTGGGTTCATCCTTATACCAATAGTGTAACATTCGGGATCTATGATGTATTTTGTTTTTTTAATAAGTGATTTCAATACATAAGAATAAAAAATTTATGAACGAAACAAGGAATATTTTATTAATAAAGCACTGACTTCATTACATCATTACAAAACTAGAAAACATGGCTAATTCAGTAAGATCACAATAAGTTCTAGCAGTACAAATGGAGTGCCTCCTATTAACCCAATAATTCCAAATATCTTACCCACTTATCTTGATTCTTCCATAATTATAAATGTGATATAAAGAATAATATAAAATATATTAAGAATAAGAGTGATTTAGAGTACAATTTTTGGAAGTTAGAAATTAACTTTGAGGAATTTTGATGTTTTTTGAATTCCTTTAGACACAGGTATTTATAATACTTGTTATTTTTTTACCATTATAAATATAGTCTTTGGGGTATTATTTTTCTTTAGGTGATATAAAAATAAATTTAAAATGAATTTATGGTGATAATTGCAAATCAGAATAATATTATAATATTTAAAATGATGAAAATGTTTAAAAGTAATAATAATTATTAGTATTTTATATTATTATACCTTTGACAGTTTTAAAATGTAATATTTATTAATAAATTTAAAATATAGTTTCAAATAAAAATCATAATAATAGTAATAAAAATTCATGTTTAAAATGGTATAAGTACCCTAATGAGAATTTTTATAAACAAATGTTACTTTGATAATTATTTACATTGAATTTTTATAGAAAATTTTACGTTACAAAAAATTATGTTCCCACACACCACCAAAGGTATCATATTGTAACCAATGATTAGGTGGAAAATGTCCAAACCTTCAGTGATAGTGGGATCATGTGCAGCAATCCATATAAGGAAGCAGGTATGGGCGTAGTGCCCAACAATTTCTTCTGCGGACCCATGTTTAGGGCCCTGTGTACTTCACAGATAGGTTAGGTAAAATACATCAAGGCCCATATATAAGTCCATTTATGTATGTACTTGTGATTTTTGGATTAATAAGAATTGGTTTTTAATATGAGGTTTTACCCAAAATCCCCTTGTTTTGATGTGGGATGAGGTTTACAAATGCGAGATTCAATCTTAATCATCCGTTTGAGTTCAAGTAGATCGGAATCGTTCACTTGTATTTTATAATCTCCTTCCATGTTCTTATTCCCCACATCTATAAACCATTATACCACATCACTATTGAAATTTTCTTCATCTCCACCATTATATTCTTCTTCAACCTGTGGCCCATCTTGACTTCGATTCTCCTAAAAAAGGTATAAACAATATATAAAGTATAAACCAAAATCTTGACCAAAATAACAGATTTCGATTTTTTATCCTATCTCAAAATCCAAATAAAGATGATTATATAATATATATTACACTATCACACCTATTTCATTATAATTAATACAAACCAACACCCTTTTCCATTCTATGTTTGAAAAATTTTGAAATCTCTTGGATAACCAAACTTACAGAAATAATAGAAAAAACAATATATATATATATATATATATATTATTTATCCTCAAATATGGGTAAACATAGAACTTTTCAAAATCCTCAAATTTTTTTTTATAAAAAAGGAAACCACATTGAAAATTATTCACATTAAAAATTTAATGTGAATAAAATATATAGAATGAAATTTCTATATAATCCCTAATTTTTTCTCAACCAGAAAACCCAAATCACCCTCCCCAAACTCATATTATTTCTTTTTCTCGGTGTCCAGAATCTAACAACCTTATATTAATCCATTAAATGAAATTGATAATGTTTTTAAAAAAAATTATATATATGAATATATAATTATACTATGATTTTTCTTATACCCTTGTAAGGGAATTAGTTTTATAAAATTAATTCTATAATATTATATTAATAATTATATTTTAAATTTTTTTTTTATCTAAAATGTATAATGATAAAAAAAACCTTTTTTATATTTTAACTTCTAAAATTAAAAGGGTTTTTATTTTAAAAATATTTCAATATTATAGATATTATTTTAGGTAAATATAAGTTATCATTTTCTATGTGGTTTCTATTTATAATAGTTTTAAATAATAGTTATCATTTTTATGTGATAAATTTCCTTGAACATTAATCAATGTCATTCACAATTTAGATATGGTCCTAAAATATAGATATTTTTGACATTTCACATATTTAGCATAAGAATTTGTTTTAAATTTATATGCAATTATGTTAATGTATTTTAAAATTAATGGAATACTATGAAGGTATGGAGATCTCCTAAATCATTTAGAACTTCATAAAAATTAGATTATTCTATTTAAAGTAATGTTATGATTATTTTCTTATATAAAAATAATTTAAGTATAATTTTGAATGTTTTTTCATTTTAAGAGGGAGATAGGAAGGATTATTATAACTTTTTTCTTAAATTATGGAACTAGAGTATCGAATGACATGATATAATATAGGGAGTAAATCCATGACCTCAAGGGGATGGTTTCCTACATGTGATATGGCTAAGTGACCACATGGATTTATTATGGCCTTATAAGTATCATAAATAATCTATAAAATTTATTATTTTCAAGATGGACGAATCTAAATAATTATTTCAAAGAATTATTATTTTATAAAGTAAATGCTTTTCAAAATAATTTTTACTTATTAACGATGTTTTAGAAAATGTTTCAATGTTTTTGAGAAACCATTATTTAATTTATCAATTGTTTTATTCTATAAAATTTTTCCAATTGAGATATATAGTTTTCAAAGGAATGTATTTTTAAATGGTTTTAAATCACCTTACTGGGAAATTTAATTCCCACCCTATATTTAAAATTATATATCATAGGTTTTCTATAATTTCAACTAGTGTTTATTTAAATTTGTTTAGTATGTTTTTTTCAAAAATTGATTAATGTGATTTAATTGTATAATTCTTAAAAACCTAGACTAGAAAAGTCCCAATAATGTAAAATTATATTTGTATTGTTCAGTTGTTTTTTTTAACAAATACACAATGTTTTTAGCACAGAATACAGAAACACTGGCTTAGGGATTTAGAGTTGATATCAAAGAAATAGTCTAGATAATGTTGGAAAATTAAGAAAAAATCATAATTTAAGTATACCTCCTTAATAAAATTATATCTCCTTAACATTTTGATATAGAAAAAAGAATAACATGAACAACTATTTTGACCCTTCCAAATGAATTACGCAAAAGTATAATTCTAAAATCATGATCAAATGAAAAAAAACCTTTGAAAACATTTGAATATATTGTAAAATACATTACAAGTTATATAATACACCTAATATACTCTAATTCTTATAAGGATTGGTTTTTTATATTATTTCATTGGGCATACACAACTTCCATATTTTTCACAGCAAGGAAAATATTATGAGGTGTTTTCAAATTTCATACCTTATCCAATTATAGTGAGTCTTTAGTGTACTTTATAAAAGCTATAGAAGAGGGATACCTCCATAAATCCTTTATGTGTCAAGATTTGTGTTTTAGATTATATGGAAGACACAAAGACTCTAAAATATTAGATGACAAGTCAGTTCGATTTTTCTATAGTAATCAAGTCCACTCAAATGTCTCTAAACTTTATACCCCTAACACATATGTCTCAACATCTTATTGATTTTCACCTGAGATTGATCCAAAATTATCAAGTTGTATATGGGAAAAATAATTCGAAGAACTTGAAACTGCTCTAACGATCAGTTTAATTATAAGAAAACTACCATTTCATGAGAATCTCCATCATTGGAGATTTTTGTAAAGGTATGAAATAATTATTTAAAAGAAAATTTAATAATTACTAATAATAATAAAGTTATTTTTTTAGGAACACCAAGGTTGATGTTCAAAAGAAGAAGAAGTGGGGTGTGTGTCTACGAACAAATTGTGAGTGAACAATTCACTTAAGGGGGGAATAATGTAACATATCAAATCTATGATATATTTTTTATTTTTATTAAATAATATAAATATAAAAGAATAAAAAATTTAAGAACAAGACAAATAATATTTTATTACAAAATCACTAAATTAATTAAATATTTAAAAATCTAAAAACCATTTATAATTTAGTTAGTACATAGTAAGCACTATCAACATAATTAGAGAACATCATATTGACACAAAAATTCCAAATGTGTATCCCACTTACCTTTAATCTTCCATAATTATAAATGTTAAAGCAAGAAGAATAGAAAAAATATTAAGAATTGGAAGGAAGTAGAGCACCAGTTTTTTATGTAAGAAATGAACTCTGATGAATTTTGATGTTTTTTGAACTTTAGACCTAGGTATTTATAATACCATTTATTTTTTAACCATTGGAAATATAGTTTTTGGGGTCTTAGTAGCTCTTGGGTGACTTAAAATAAAATTTAAAATTAATTTAAGATGATAATTATAAATCTGAATAATAATATAATATGAAAAATGATAAAAATGTTTAAAATTAATAATAATAAGTAATGATTTAAATTATTATAATTTTGAGAGTTAAAAAATTGAATATTTAGTAATAAATTAAAAATAAATTTTCAAATATAAACCATAATTATAGTAATATAAATTAAAATTTAAAATGGTATAAGTAACCTAATGAAAATGTTGAAAAATAAATGTTACTTTGATAATTATTTATGTTGAATTTGTATAGAAAATTTTACGTTAACAAAAAAATGATGCACCCACCCACCACCAAAGATAGCATAGTGTAACCAATTCTTATGTGGGAACTATCCAAGCCTTCAGTAAGAGTGGGATTGGGTGTAACAAGTCGTATAAGCCAACAGGCATGAACATAGTTCCATCAAGTTCCTGGAGTGGACCCGTGTTTAGGGCCCCATGTAGTTCACGGAGAGGTTAGGACAAAGCCCTCACAGCACATGTGTAAGTACATTTGTGTGTGTGCTTGGGATTTTAGTATGGATCATCCATCATTTTTAATATAAGGAGTCACCCAAAATCTCCTTGTTTTGATGTGGGGTCAGTTTTAAAACTATCGGATTTAATCTCGACCATCAGTTTGAGTTTGATTTGATCTGATTTGTTTGCTCATTTTTGCATCATTTTATTCCATGTTCTTCTTCCCTACATCTACGAACTAGTAGAACTCACCATTCCCAACTTTTTCTTCATCTCCACCAACACATTCTTCTATAACTATTGTCCCATCTCATCTTCGAGTCTCCTAAAAATGAAATTAAAAATTTAAAAAGTATAAACTAAAATCTTGTCCAAGAGAACTGATATCAATTTTTTAATCCTCTCTCGGATTCTACAGCAAGCTAAGTATAATATATATTTATAAAATGATATCATACCTATTTCTTTATAATTTAAACTAAAAAACCCTTTTCAATGCTATGTTTGTCAAGATTTTGAAATCCCTCAGATAAACAAACTTACAGGAACGATAGAAACAAATATGTATATATATATATTATTTATCATCAAATGAGGGTAAACTGAACACTTTTAGAAACCATAAAATGATTTTATTTTCAAAAACTAAATCATACGGAGAATTATTCATCCAAAACAATTAATGTGAATAAAATATATGCAATGAAATTTCTATATTAAACCATCATTTTTTCTCACCCAAAAGACCCAACTCACCCTCCCCAAGCTCATTTTATTTATTTTTCTTTTTTTACAGAATCCAAAAGCCTTGGATTCAACGATTTAAGGTAATGGATGATGTTTTTTAAAAAATTTATATATATGTATATATAATTATACTATATTTTTTCATATACCCTTGTAAGGTAATTAGTTTTATAAAACCATTATATGGTTTTATATTAGTAATTATATTGTTAAATTTTACTTTTATCTATAATGTAAAACAATAAGAAAACCTATTTTTGATATTTGTTAACTTAAAATGTTAAAAGGGTTTTGATTTTACTAAAATTTCATTGTTATAGTTATTATTTTATGTAAATAGAAGTTTTCATTTTTTGTGTAGTTTACATTTGTAATATTTTCAAATAATTGTTATAATTTTATGTGAAAAATGTCCTCTCACATACACTAAATCCATTCATAACTTAGATATTTCCATCATCTATATGTATATTATTTACATTTCATGTATTTTTCATAACTATTTGTTTTAAATTTCTATGCAATTATTTTTATGTATTTTTAAATTAAGAAAACATTGTGAAGGCATGGATTTATCCTAAATCTATTAGAATTTATTAAAAATAATGTTATTCTATTTAATGAAATGGTATCATTATTTTATTCAATAAAAATAAATTAAGTATGATTTTGAATGGTTTTTTAGACTAATAGTGAGAAAGGTAGAACTATTAAAAATATTTTTTAAAATTATGGAACTAGAGTATCAAATGATATGATATGGTATGGGGAGTAAACACATGACCTCAAGGGGAAGTTGTCCTACATGTGATATGGATAAGTGGAAACATAGTTTTCTTATGACCTGATAAGTATTATAAATTATCCATAAAACTTGTTATTTTAAAGATGGATAAATCCAAATAATTATTTCAAAGGATTGTTATATTGGAAAGTAAATGGTTTTCAAAATAATAAGAACATATTAAGGATATTTTAAAAAATGTTTCAATTATTTTAAAAATCTAGTATTTATTTTATCAAATTTTTTAATTGATAAAATATTTCTAACTGAGATATGTTGTTTTTTAAATGAAAATATTTTATAATTATTTTTAAACACATTACTATGAAATGTAATGTTCACCCTTTGTTTTAAATTATTTTTCATAGGATTATTATAATTTCAATTGAAGTTTGTTTCACATAAGGAGGTGGTGCATGTGAATAAAATTGTATAAATTTGTGTATATATTTGATAAATGAAATGTAATAGTCTAATTCTCTAAAACCTATAAAATAAAAGGTCCAAGAATGAAATTTATTTATATATTTCTCAGTTTTTTTTAAATACATAGTGTTTTCCATATTTAATCCAAAAGCATGGGTTTAGGGTTTACAGATAGAATATAAAATGTAATTTCATTATTTTTGAAGTCATGAAGGGAGATTTAATCACATGATATTTTTATAAAGAATGAAATATAATATATTTATTGGGCTCATTCATAAAAAATCATACATGAAATTTCTAAATATGGATGGGAGAATAAGTGTTTTCTAATCATCATGATTCTCATCATCCATTGTGATTTCATAAGCTTTCCCTTTTTTCCTTTCCATTTAGATTTTTTTGTGGATTACCATCCATATTAGGTCATGGATTACGGAATTTATTCAAATAATTCCCAAACTCCTTGTACTTGAAAAACTAGATTATGGGTGGAACATTATGTAGAGATATATCTCTATTTTCATTGTAACTAACTTCTTCCTATCACTTCATCATTTTATTTCCTAATGAACTTCCCTTCCACAAATAAAATATTTACTAGTTCACTTAAGAAAATTTCATCTATGTATAACCCCATGCTTTGAGCATAAAGGAAAGCTAATTTTATTCTCTCCTTGGTTTTTAGGTTTTCCTTTGAATTCCATTTCACTCTTATTATCAAAACCAAGAGATTGATACGTAAATCTGGCATCCATTTCTTAATTTATAGTTCAAAAAGAAATATCTTCATAACTACTAATGTATCTTATGGATAACACCCTTTGTAGACTTGGTTTTAAGCCACTGAAGAATCATCCAACCTTGCTTTTAGGTTAGATGATAATACTAGAAGTGTACGTCAGAAGTATTTTAAAATTTTCCTTAATGTTACAAACAGATTCATCATTCCTTTTCTTTATCTCAAGTATCTCCTTCCCCATATTAGTATAAATAAGATGTGGAATGTACTTATTGAAAAATAAGTTCTTGAACTCATCCCAATCAATGGATTTAATTTCATATTATTGCCTAGTATTCTTTATAAGAGTCCACCATTGATCTATTTTACCTTCCAAATAGTATATAGATAAAATGTCTTTCTCATGCTCTGAACATTAGAGGATGGAAATTATCTTTTCATTGATTTTGATCCATTACTTAGAAACTATGGGATCATAAGGTCTACTAGAATAAGGTGGATGTTGTCTCATAAAGGACTCAAAAGAATGTTTTTTCATAAAGGACTTAAAAAAATGTTGTTCCATCCTTTTCCTATTTGGAAATCTAGCTTGATTCATATCTTGAGAGAGTCGAGTGAGAATATTAATGAGATTTCTCATTCCATCTCATATATCATTCAGTTTCTCAGGTGGAAAATCATTTCAATATCAATTCCATTCAACATGAACATGATTTATTTGAGTTCCATCCACCGACTAAAACCAAAATCATGGTGTGAGAAAAACTAATCATATTGGGGAACCAAATAATCATGAAAAATCACTTATAGGATGTCTAAATCATGACTCCCACTTCTAACCTATGACACCTTGGTTTTATCATATTCCACTCATAGTTATCATATATTTAAATCCTTCATCATAGAATATAAAGAGTTTTTGAATTTCCAAATCATATCATCCAGAAGTGTCAAATTAGGTATGTAAAAAGTCCCATTTTCATGAACCATGTACCGATTGAGTCCATCTAAATGTGCTATTTTTGGAGTTATTACCCCTAGGTACCTATATTCTAGATCTACAACCACTTATATTATCCAAATATGAATGTAATTTCTTGGAAATCATTTTCTCTATGTTTTAATAAAATTCTAGTACATTTGCCTACACATTGGCTCATACTTAGACTTATCCTTAGAGGCATACCTAGACATCTCCTTAGAAATATCTCCAGGATATCACAAACTTTTTCTCATCCACATTTCCAATGGTTGACTAAACCATTCCTCTGATACCAACTAGAATGATCCATGCTTATCATAAATGGATATTACATCTTTTTACATGAATTTTTATTATATTACACAAACACACGCCTAAAGAATGTAATATTTTATTTCCTTTGTAAACTTGGAACACAACCTTCATAATTCATTAAAGATCTTAAATGTATCCCATAAATATCTACCCCTTTATTACTCCTACTTAAAAACTTTCTTTATTTTCTAGGGAAAGGAAACATAAGAAAGGGTGATCTTGATTCTCATTAAGGGTAAACAATAGAGATACATAACAATAAATTGAGCATAAGGGTATGAGGATAAGATCATAACATTTGAAAACCATACCCAACATATCAAAGATCATAATATTGGGTCATGGAATAAATATTGGTAGTTCATAATACATGAATCATAAGTAAATAAATAAACATGATCTATGATACCATAACATTTTCCTAATACATAGACTTTTTTCATACACATAATCATATAAAATCTTATGTCAAGGATACCCACCAAGGCATCCATAACATGTTAGGCTTGGGATAACCACCCATTTACCTTCTTTGGGCTTGGGATGACCTATCATGTACCCTCTTTCATGCTTTTAATAACATCTTATGAACCCTATCTTAGGCTTGGGATAACCTCTCATGTAGCCTTTGAGATCATATATCCTTAATCATTACCCAATGCATTGGAGGGAGATATAGGTCCCCCATCTCATAATTAAAATCATACATATGTGTATGACAATATCATAAAACAATATTCATATCATAACCCATTAAATGAAATTTGTTTTATAAATATTTCACCATATTTTAACATTATGAAAATATATGGGTTTCATAATCATTTCATCATTTCATCATAGCATAACCCATGAAAACAGAAGTGGGTTGCATAAGAATTTTATCATGTTATAAACTATAGAAGAGAAATAAGTTTCATAAACATCTTGTCATCATGAACCATTAATAGAAATAATAATAATGGTATCCTTGTTTCATATCCATAGTAAATTATATGTTATATCAAAGGATCTCATTATAGATGGAGAATTATTTTTAAATAGAACATTGATTATTTGTTTAGGAAAATAAATTTTCTTCGAAAATCAATTTTTTTACAACTCAAAAAATTTTAAAAATTATTTCCATTTAAAATAACCTTGAAAAATTGTAAGGGGATCTTGAATTCTTTGAGGGTTCATGAAATTGATAAATACTATTCATTTCATTCATGTTAAAAAGAAATATTCTTTTCACATTTTCAGTAAAATACAAGTGGAAATTGTTTAGAAAACAACATGAACACTCATTTAAAAACATCTTGTGAAAAGTAAAACATGGTTGAAAAATATTTAATAAACCATTTCAATAATTTTAAAAACATTTTTGAAAACATTTTTTAGAACACATGGTTTTGGAATAAAAAGGGTTTTTGACCGAAAAGAAGATTTTACATAAAAAAATTATATTGGAATCTTAGGTACCTAAAGAGATTAAAATGAATGGAAAACATTTATTATCATGAAATAACCATAGGATAATATAAATCCTTAGTTTCGTGAGATATTGATCACAATACTTCGTCAAATAAAGAATAAACATAAAAAATCTTGATAAATGATGATATTGTACCATAAAACCATTACCACTTTGGTAACATTGAATCATAATCCCCATGAAATAATAACATAAAATGAAACTTAAATAAAATTAAAGTATCTAAATTCTGGATATTACATGTCAAATGGTCTGTATATACACCTCACAAAATAATATAGGTTCATAATATATCATATGTCTCAAAGAATGCAATTTGAGAAAAAAATATCTTACCACTTTGGTATGTTTTGGATTGTAAAACACATGAAAGAGATATCCTAAATTGGATATTTAAATTCCTATAATTTTAAGTATAATAATCATAGGATAAATTCAATGTAATTTTATAAACCACATAAAAGAAACACACAGTGAGTATGGCTTGTTCCATGCAAAAAATTAAAGTGAGATAGAAATCACTTACTGCTTTAGCAATCTTTTAAATCATAATCCCCCAAAAATAAGAACATCAAATGAAACGTTAAATGCAATAAAAAGGGATATTAATGATATAACATATAATAGTAGTAGTATATACACCACACAAATGACATGAGTGGTTAATTTGCATATGCCTCCCAGAAAAAAAAAGAGATAGAAATCTCTTACCTTAAATCTCGACTCTATTTGTACATGTTCGAACCTATTATAAAATAAATATAATTTTATTATAAATATGTTATATATAAATACTTATATAAACCATATATTATTTATTTATGACCATTTATTTCCTTTCAATTTACAATTCCTTGTTAAAATATTGTTTCACGTAAAAACCGCTTTTTCATATATGTTTTTATTATTTATTTCTGGTCCTCTTACTTTGATCATGGTTCCAACATATCAAGAATAATAATCATTAAATAATTATAATATTTATACATAAATCATTATTTTAGGAACAATTATAAAATATGGTTTTGAGAAATTAAGTATGTTACGATCATGAAGATGGTAGGTCGTACGTATGTCTGAGTAACATTTTTATTTTTCAGTGATCATTATGAAAATGAAGTAAGTTGTATTTTATCTTTAAAAAATGATAATAATATCGTATAATATATATATATATATCATTATTTTAGTTTTTAGATGAAAATAGAGATTCATATCACGTCGTGAAGGCGGTAGTGAACACTTACACAAATGACATTATCATCTTTCAGTGAGTGAAAAGGTAAGAAATAAGATGATATATTATATTTTTAGAATGATAAATATATCTCTAATGTCACATATATGTATCCTTATTATCTTACATGTATATATTTATTGAAAAATGAATCACATCGCTTCGTGAGGTGGTAGTCCGCCATATACACGAGTGACATTATCATATCCCCTATGGAATGGAATAAAAAAATGTATATATGATATAATGACTCTAGATGTATAATTATTTTATAAATATCATATATATACTTTATATCCATCATCATACCCAGCTGTGAGAGGTGGTAATAGAAAAAAATGACATTGGTTCCCGATGTGGTAGTCTGTCATACACAAAAATGATGATTTTATAAACCATTTGATGGAAGTGGACATTATTGTAGTTTTTTCCTTTAAAATAGAAAAATATAACAATATTTAATATAATTAGGAAATAATATCATCATTTTTTAATAATAATTTAATTATGTGGAGGTATAAAAAAAATAAAAATGGTTGTTGAAGAATGTTACCTCTTCTTTAGGTAAACTACTTAGGTTTACAACAAAAGCATTCCTAAGTTGGATTTAAACCCAAACTAAGGATTTTATGTTGATAGAATTGAATTTTTGAAGTTATTTGGATATTAATTTTACAAAAAAATGGATTTAAGGTCTTCCAAATTGGGGATAAGGGGTTTCCTTTTATGAGTGACGTGAGTGGCACACTTGTAATTTTTTAAATGGATAAGGTGTAGCCACATTTGTTTATATTCCAAAATGGACCAAAAAGAGGTATTCTACATACGTATACAATATACGGTCTAAATATCGCCTCAAAATATATCTTATACAAGTTTTTAGGTCATTTTAACCCTTATCTTATTAGTTTAACCCCCACTCCCCCTTCATTGGGTAAACCTAATTTTACATTTATTGTGGTAGTTAATTTTTATTATTTTCAAAATTCATTTTGGAAAAAAATTAAGATAAACTTATTATATAATAAAAATTATTATGATTAAAAATATTTTATCCATTTTTCCTAATTCAATTTAACGAATTGGAAAATTTAAAATTAAAATTAATTCCACAGATGTTACGAGAAAGCGGGTTTTCAAAGAGAAAATGTTCAACAGTTTACAAAGTTTTTATATCAAATTTCAATATGTAATTGATTATAATTAAATAAATTGGATTAATATATATATATAATCTAACTAATTTTATTTTAAAATATTTTTAAAAAATAATTTAACTTTATAAATAATTTTAACGAAACAATATTTCCAATTAAAATTCTGTATTTTTCATTATTCATCGGAAAATTATTCTTTTCAAAAAATTATCAAAAATAATCCATAAGATAATTTTCAAGTGATTATTACAAAAAATAATATTTTTCATCAATTTATTTATATAAATGTTTCAAAAATTAATTTTCTTAGTTTTCACAAAAATAAAATAAAAAACAATTTATTGAGAAAATAATATTTTCGAAACATATAAAGACTATCGAAAAATAAGTACTTTATTATAAATTTTTTTTCTTTATATAAGACCATTATAATTATATAAAAATTATTTATTACTATTCATATCTTTATAGGTTATAATGTTCATGTTGGAATAATATAAATAGTATATCACAGTTTTGTTAAAACTCAGTTTCGTGTGTAACACATGCTAACCCATTGTTGTGTGTAACATATGATTAAATTGGTGTTGAATGTAACAAAAGATCAAATTGGTATTTTATTTAACACAAGCTATCTAAGAAATTTAATTTATTCAAAATAAAGTACATAAAAACATGGGGTGTTGCCCTAAGGATGTTGGCTATATGAGATAGATTCAGAAAAGATTAATGGAAAATTTCACATCATGTACCCTTGGTCAACCACTAAAGGAAAGGATTTGAAAATCATGGAATTACATGTGGGGGTTATTAGATAGTTTCATTATACACAACATATTAATCGGATATTGGCACAAGGCTGGGTAGGGAGTACATGATATATAGCTACTGTACACACTGTGTAACCCCACACAATTTGACCCCTACAAAATCATGGAATATGTGTGGTCAAAGTATGTGGTATCCTTACAGGTCATGCATTGACTTCCAACCTAGTGACATAGTGTGTTATAAAGTAAACAACATATAGTTTATGGTAAATTTCAAGTAACATGAAATAACCCAATTGATATACATTCTAATTATCCATGCATATTTTTAGATTGGCTAGTTTTTTATTACATAGTGTGTATATTTCTATACACTCCATGTAACTTGAGATAACTCGTGTAAGGTACACAGTGAGCCAGATGTGTTGTGTGATTCAATACACAAATAATTAAAGTTTGACCAAACTAAATAGTGTGTATCTAGTGTACAAGCTATGTAATAGTTTTTTCTATACCAAGTACATATCGAATGACTTTTGTGGTTTGTGTGGAATTAAATAATTTTAATTATTATTTTACTAATAATTTTTCAAATAGATAACATGTATGGTAATCATATATATTGTGTACATCCAAATAATCACTAGTGGTATAGGCCAATTTTATTCATGTCATGTCTTGTAGTCATACTTATTGTGAAAACTATATGACTTGACCCATACAACAACATGAAATGTGTATCATGGCATGAAGTGTATGAATATGTGTAGTACACAGTACACTATAAGGACTACACATAGTATAATTCAATGTTCATGGTGAGTGATAGTATACAATGTATAAGTAAAGTCATTAAATGGGTATAAATAGGCAGAAAATGTACATGTCGTGTTGCCTCAAATACATGTTGTATGAGTTTATTAAATTATAAAATGGAAATTAATATAACTATGAGTGTACACAATATGTTCCCAGTCAATAAAAGCCTTATAATTAGATATTTTTTATTAAAAATAATTTGATTTTATTTATTTGAAATTTTATAGGATTGTAATATGAAGGAATATTTTGATTTTTAATGAATATATGGAAATATTTTATTAATATGTTAATTAATTCATTCATTCATATAAATTTTCTTCAAAAAGAATGAATTTAAATGAATTATATGAATTTTTTATTTCTATTTTTTCAAGTTTTTTATAAACATGAGATTTATCGAATAGTGTATGGGTTGAGTTTCTATTTAATTTTATTATTTATATGTTATTCTATAGTAAATGGAAATATCCCCATTTCTTAAAAATTTAATTCACACTCTTATAGTTTTTTTTGAATTATATGGTCCCAAATAGACTCCATAGATCCTCTTGATCAACATCTGTGATGGATTCTTCTTCTCTCAAGAAGGATATTCTAGTGGTACTGATGGTTTTGGCATAGCCCCCCTCAGCCATGTCTAATGGTACAACTTCCAATACCCCATCAATCAAGGAAGTCCTAGTAACCACTGATCTTTTAGTGGATCTATTATTTCTATCTTGGATCCTTGAGATTCACATAGATCTGGAGGATCCATAACTAGTTTATGGAAACCATGTTTTGTCCCTTTCAATGGAGGAGTTTTATTTTGAAGCATCATATTACTGATGGACATTGATTGTGAAGTCTGACAGTAAACAATCTTCTATTAGGGTCTTTCAACATTTCCTTAGATCATGAAACCTCTCAAGAATAGAGGTTATCACTATAATTAATCAATATTCTTATAGAATCTACTTTTTCTTTGAAGAAAATATTTATAAATCCTAGAATTATGAATAATGTGTATGAGAAATTCAAAGGTTCTTTATGTTAGTTTGGTTCATAGGACTACATAATGGTTTTGGCCCCTCAATGGTGTATCTTTAGGTGTAACTACCTATCTTGTATCTCCCCTTCCACAACCCCTTGATTATCAATGGTATTGGAAACTATTTTGGGAATTTCATGTGTCCTGGGGATGTGACCTTAATGATGATATACACAATGGCTATAATTATTTACATAGAAATAGACCACTTTATCCCATTTCCTAAATGAATTCTCCTACATGAATGTCCTTAAATTTATTTCTATATAAATATCACCTTATTAATAATATTAGTATGAACACATTTTTCAGTCTCTATGTCCTTGGGACCCATGTTTCATGAAACAACTCCTAAACCCTTGTGTTTCTCAGCCCTCATCTCCAAATCCTCCAAGTACCCAACTGAAGTCCTTTAGGCATTTTCCTTTAGGTAATCATCTTGATGTTAATTATATGATCTATGGTGAATCTGTTTAATCTAATGTATTTCTAGTGTTTCCCCTTTTATGGCCACTGGAAATGATAAATGGTATCTTTCATGTTATCTTACTACTTCACCTCATTCTTTGGGGTCTTTAAGGATGATTTATTTATCATGGTTACCAAACACCATTCAGTTATGAGTTATTGTTTTATCCCATTTATATCCCCTTCCTTACTATTGGGCCTTCCTCTTTTAATTTTAGTTTTTCTCTCCATTTATTTTCCTCTAGGTATTCTGACGCCCCCTAAGAGGCCCCTATTTGGGTGAGTTTTTATGTTTCTTATCCTTTGTATCCTATTGATCTCCTTTTAGAACCTTTGTCTCCTTTATCGAATGACACTTTATTGAATCCTTTTGAGGGTAAATAGGACCCTACCCCTTTCTCTATCACATCAATAGGGAAGTTATTTAATTCTTTACTCCTATTAGAGGATGAAAACCTTATTATCACCCCCTTGATAGGTAATGGAAAAAGAGAATTAATTTTCCTACTATGAGAAGTAGTGGGGAAGTCACCAGATATAGTAATAATAAAACATCATAAGGAGATGTGGAATCTCCTCAAGGGCTAGTTATGGAATCCATCAAGACAATCTCTCTCCCTTTAGCATTAAATCATTTTTTATTTAGAATGTTAGGGGTTTCATTTACACAACTAATTTAAAAATTCATTCCTCTAAAATTATTCTTAGAAATTTTCATTATTAGTAGTATTGAAACTAAACACATGGTGTAGATTATCACTAATTTTTCTTTGATGCTCTACTTTAATAATTTCAGGCATGTTTTCCCATGCATTGATTATATTTATATATTTTAGAATTATTATATTCAAGTGTTCCCAATAAATTCCTCTACTCATTATATCATTGTTGAGGTGTATTGGAAAGATTAAACATTATTATTTATCATTTTTTATGAAAACATAAATTTGGTTAAAAGAGAAAACATATGGTGAGATAAGAGAACTATCAACTCAGGATCTGTTCAATGATATTTTAGAGGAAATTTTAGATCCATACTAGACTATGTTATGAATAATGAAATATATACCTTCTCTAGTAAGGTAATTCTAGATATTAATCAGTTTTTTATATCAATCCAACAATTGGATCTTGGATATTCACTTTTTCGTCATACTAGATGTAACAAAAAACAATGTTTTTAGTGAACCTTGAGCTTCCTATAAATATGTAACATCATGGTTCTAAGTTCCACCCAAAGGTGCCCCGAACCCGGTTGGTCACATGGACTCAAACGCATTTCCCCGAATGCCAAAGGTTGTCGACTATACGCAAGGGAATTCGGTGTGATAGTGGGGAAACTATACCCTCATTGGCAGAGTATGCACAATAGAATAACAATAATTAATAGTATCAGAAGTGATAAAACATTACAATAAGTAAGTAGAAGAAGACTGAAAGTAAATCAACAACTAGAGCACATATATAAATGATGCATGTCACATATGTCTAGAAAAATAGCCAAACAAGTCATAATGCTCGAGTACATTACAAAAAAATGTAAAAAAGAAATCAAATAAACTCCAACAGCATCAAAAGACTCATATTGGTCACATGCTCTCCAGCTCCACAAAAATCATGTACCTGATGATGAAGAGAGCTTTCCCTTATCTAATTCTGCAACCATATAATTTGTATGGGTCCAAAATCATGACCCATATTGGGTGTGAGACGAATTCGAATAGTCAAATAGCATAATATATTTTCCTAACTATCAATGAGAATATATAATAGGTAATAATGTAAAATCATCAATGAAACTAGTAGTGCACAAAAGTAATCAATCATAAAGTTTTTATTTACATTCATTAGCATTTAATGTTCAACATTTTGTCATTTAATTATCACAAACAGGTATCATAGAAGACTAACTAACATGACTGAATCCAATAATGTGGTTTGGCTTGGCAGAAACATCACAAACATTCAACATTTATGTTAACCCTATGCGTATCTCACACTATCTAACCCCTCTGGGAAAGTAATGCAATAAAAAGGAAAAGACACTCTGAGGAATCACTCATCATAAATTCCTCCTATGGTCTTTCCTGAATAACTATAGACTATCTAGGGAAGCACTCAACGTCAATTCCCCATGTGGTCTCATAACATAAACTATAGACACTCTAAGGCATCACACACCATTCATCCCTCTTGTGGTCTCTTAGCATGGAATATAATAGACACTCTGAGGAAACAATCACTGTCAATTCCCCATATAGTCTAACTACACCAGATTCTCATAGCCCTGTGTAATTTAATCATGCATAAATGATATCGATCGTCCCAATGTAATCTCAACTACTCCATGGATAAATAATTCCAATGCATATCTGAAGCATTTAACAAGCATAAAAATTCAAAAAGTCCCATACTATCAAGAAATTCAAGGAAACAAGGTCTCCCTCATAGGAAACTTGGACCAAATGGCCATAAACATACAAACAAGGAAATGAACCCATATGGTGTTCCTTAAACAATAAAATTAACATAATATCACATCAATATACCCTTATTTCAGCAATCATCTAAGGTAGATGAAATTGGGTTCAGTTTCCCGAATGTGAAATACGCAAAACATGGGTAATCAGCACTTTGGCATATAAAACTAAATGAAAATAATCTAAAGGAAATAGACCACCTAACTCGGTGTTTTACGATGATATAGTTGAACCTCATCCTTTGAATCAACCAATAATGTTGTAGATCTACAAAGACATCAAAAACGTTCAACCGTGAATAACTCGAGAAAGAAAATAAATCATTAGAAGAAGTTCAAGAAAAATGAAGATCTCACTAAGGAGATTCCAATGCACCTGGGGGTGTTCGATTAGGAGAAAGGATGAAAGATCAGTGGCTTGGAGACGAATGGTTACACTCAGTCACTCCTGGATGAAATGAGATTAGATAAAGATATTTATTGGGATTAGATGTGACCTCGGTCCAATTTATCAATTAAAAAAATACAAGGTGTGTTCTTTAAAGATACACAACGTGTATAAGTATTTACTGAGTCCCACCATAATCGGCCCTTCCATGTCATCACACATCCGTTTATGTGGTCGTAACATAGTCTAATCATGGTCTGGATGTGGTGCCTGAGTATACTGTGTATACAAGAATGTACACAGTGTGTCCTCCAAAAATTTTCCTTCATCCCATTTTCTCTCAAAAACAACTCCAAAAGGATCCATACCTGAAAATAAGATCCAAGTTCATACAATCATCCTCCCTTAAAGAAATTTGTCCCCGAATTTCCCTAACAAGGTGGAAAATAAGAATCCTTGAATAGCTCTTTCCACTACGATTGCACATCATCCTCCCTTTCCCAAGTCTCATCGTGTACTTGCCCGTGTTACCATAGCACCCATACCAGAGGAACATATCATCCACAGAGAACCTTCATTCTTCAATAAATAATATGAATAGGATTCTCCTCAAACGATGTGTCTACCTCTAACTCAACCTCCTTGGGTTGAAAAACATGATACAAGTCTGAGAATAAACGTTGTAGCTAAGAAATGTGGAACACTTCATGCATATCCAAGTTCCTCTGAGTTAACTACAGATAGGAAACCATCACAACTCTCTCCATTACCTCAAATGGCCCAATGTATCTTGGTGAAAGCTTCCCATATCTCCTAATCCTCTTGTTTCCCAACCTTGGTGTGACATGTACAAAAACCTGATCTCCAACCTCGAGCTCTAGAGGTCATCTCTGTCGATCAGCATAAGACCTCTACTGAGACTGTTTAGTATCCATCATCTTCTGAATCATCTCAACTATCTCTATGGTCTCCTAGAAAAGACAAGCTCCCAGCATAGCCATATTTTCTTCCTCCATCCAATATAGGGGTGATCGGCATGGCCTACCATATAGAGCCTCATAAGGTGCCATCTGAATTGTTGCCTAAAAATAGTTATTGTAGGAAAATTCCACCATAGGTATGTGATTCTACCAAGAACCTCCAAAATCTAGGATGTGTTCTCAAAGCATGTCCTCAAGCACCTGAATCGTGCACTTTGACCGGTCATCTTTCTAGAGATGGTATGTTGTACTCAGATTTGCCTATATACCCAAATCCCTATGACATCTCTTCTATACATGAGAACTAAAGAGGGTGTCCCTGTCTGAAATGATAGAGCATGGAACCCCATGAAACCGTAGAATCTATCGGATGTACAACCTTCCAATATCATCAATGTTTAAGGTATCCTTGATTATTAAGAAGTGTTCCACCTTTGTGAGACTGTCAACAATAACCCAAACTTCATCATTCCCTTGAGGAGATCTTGGTAGCTCGGTCAAAAAATACATCATGATGTCATTCCACTTCTACTCAGGAATGGGTAACTACTATATAAGCTTTGTTAGTCACTGATGCTCCGCCTTCACCTGATCATAGGTGGAATATCTAATAAAAAACCATAAACATACCTCTTCATACCTGGCCACCAATACTGACGTTGTAGATCTCAATACATCTTGGTGACACCAAGATGAACTGCCCAAGATGAATAATAAATATCCTTCATCAGTTCCTCACATATGTCTGCTGACACTCATGTGCTTCCATGAAAATGTAAGACCTCATCCTCTCCTATAGTCCACCTAGGAGTAGAGTCCTCCCCTGAATCACTCTCTCTTGTAGGACTAGGCCTTTAAAATTTGATAGCCGCTACATTCATACTCGATCCAGTAGAGTAGAGGTAACAGTTATAGAATAAAGGAATGCATGTCCCTGTCTGTCATTCACCTCTAAATGAATCTTAGATAACAGAGCCATAAGATATCACTCACTGTTAGCCTTCTAAACTTCTTGTATCTGAGTCATTCTACTCAATGAATCAGCCACTGCATTACCTTTCCCAGACGTATATGAAATATCAAAGTCAAAGGATTGAAGGTACTCAATCCACCTTCAATGTCTCAAATTCAAATCATGCTGATTAAAGATATACTTGAGAATTTTTTGGTCAATGTACACCATAAACTTCTATCCATTAAGGTAATGTCTCCAACAGTGCAAATCATGAACAAATGAAACCAACATAAGATCATGTGTCAGGTAATTTATCTCATGTGGTCTCAACTGCTGAGACCTTTACAAAATGACTCCTTCCCCCTGCATAAGTATTGCTCCCAGCCTGATACCTAATGCATTGTAGTAAACATTATAACACTTTCCTTGATCTAGCAGGACTAGTATCAGTGCTGATGTTAGCCTCCCTTTCATCTCCTGAAATGTTGACTCACAAGAATATGTCTATGAGTACTTATCACCCTTTTTAGTCAAGCTCATTAGTGGAACTGCTAAGTGTGAAAATTCATGTATAAATCACATGTAGTAACCATAAAGCTTTAGAAATATACATACCTCAAAGACGTTCTTTGACTTATCCTAGGAAACTACCGCTCTCACTTTTTCTAGGTCTACTAAAACTTCTACCTCTGAGATGACTTGACCCAAGAAGTGAATCTAGTCCATCCTAAAGTGGCATTTTTAGAGCTTATCATATAACTAATTCTCTCTCAGTGTACTCAAAATGATCTCAATATGGGTAGCATGGTCGTGTTGAGTGTGAGAGTACACCAAGATATCATCTATGAAAACCACCACAAAGGAATCCATGTAAGGATAGAACAGTCGGTTCATCGGTTCTATGAAAACTACAGGCATGTTTGTGAGACCAAACGGCATAACCACATACCCGTATAGACCATACTTACTCGGAAAGACTATAAGAGGTATATCTGATGGTATAACATGAAACTAAGGATAACAGTATCTCAATTAAATCTTTGAGAACACTCTTTCTCCTCGAAGCTGATAAAAGAGATCATTAATCCTCTATAAGGGATATCAATTCATAACCATCAACCTGTTCAACTTCTGATAATCCACACAATGTCTTAGGGTATCGCCTGCCTTCTTGGAAAGCAGGATAAGAAAACCCCATGGAGAACTACGGGGTCGGATGAAACTCTTTACTTGAAACTCCTCCAATTGTTTCTTGAACTCCTACAACTCTGGTGTATCCATCCTATAAGGAGGGATAGACACCGGTGCCACCCCGGGTACAAGCTCAATAGAAAATTTTACCTCTCGCTCTATAAGAGAACCTCAAAAGTCATCTGGAAAAACATCCCTAAAATAATCAACCATTAGAGGAAAGTCTATCTGTGAAGTCCTCTAGTCAACCAGATAAAAACTAACAATTAGGGATATAACACCTCTAAACCTATGATGCTCAGGTCCAGCTCTTCTAGCTTGGAAATTCCATTTATCCTTATGTAGAAACAATCCACCTTCTAATGATATAAAATTCACCCTATAGCGATAGTAATTGATAAATTCCTGGAAGGGAACTAACCAGTCCATCTTGAGAGTGAAGTTATAGACCGTCATCTATAAGACATAAATTCTCCATAAGAAGTGACACCTACCAACCCCAAGAGGGCACTCCTTACACTGACGTACACTATCCCTTCTAAACCCCAACGGAGTTTCCAGCTTCCTGATATCAGTAGAATTAAAGATATAGAGCCCAAGGCTCTCCACAATAGGCATAGATATAAATCTATGGGAAGACCATGTATTGAAAATAGAAGAAGCTAAAACTGAGGCAACAAAAATCGTACCTATAACCATAAGGGGTCTGGGATACTGCTCCTACTAGATCTGACCCAGCACAAAAACCTGACATGTGTTGTGGTCCTGTGAAGCTATCTGAGATCCCTAAGTTAATCCACCCTATGACTATAGAAAACCCAGTGTCTGACCTCTGTGTCCAGGACCACTACCTCAGGCTGAACGGCCTAAAGAACTTCGGGCCCCATTCTAGTGTCGGACTGGTGGTCCTGCTCTAGTATGAGGAGTCGAAACAGATCCTCCATCACAAGCTTCTGGAAGGACGGCATTGCAGAAATGTTGAAGATGTAGCATATTGTCACAAGATCGGCACTCAACTGGGTCTCTTGGGAATTGAGGTTTCTTATGTCCTCCCTTATCACACTGGTAGAACACCACCTGGATACCTGAAGGAAAATCCCACCTACTCGGATCTCTATGTGTAGAATCCATGCGGTGCTTCCTATTATTAGTCATAAGGGTACCAAATCTTGATGTTGAACCACCCTAGCCCAAAAATTCAGAATCTATTAGGTTGCGATCAGTGATCATCGCTTGGTTTACTATAAAAGATATAAACTTCAAACTAAATATGTTCACCTGATATCAGATGTCATACCTGAGACCATCCTCAAACTTCCTCTCCAAAAATAACTCATCACCCCCCAGAATGGGTGTGAATCATTGTAGCTATATGAAGTGAGAATAATACACCATGACTATGAAATTACCCAGTAAAAATCATGATCTCTTGGGCTCAGTCGTCCCTCAAGGTCTCTAGGTAGAAGTAGTCATAGATAGAATGCTGGAACTCATCCCAAGCCATAACTCACTAGCATCCCACCTGTGATATCACATCCCACCATCTCTTGGAAGAATCATGTAGCATGTACGTAGTGAGCTTCAACCTTCTCTCTGTATGAGTCTCGATATTCTCTAAGATTGAAAACATTTCTTCTAACCATGAATCCTAAACCTGAGGTCCTCCATCCCCTAAGAAAGTGGGAGGATTTTACTTCTAAAAACCCTCATCAACTATGCCATAGACGGGGCAGGATGAGGTGCTCCCTGGAAATTTTGTATCATCCTCATGAAGTCTTATAGGAACTTGGAATTGGCACCTATATCCAAAATGACTTCTGGTGCCAAGACATGCATGACAAGAGGGTCTCCTGGTAGTCTTTGATCTACTATTTCTAGTGTCTAATCATTGCCCTATATCTGACATACAACTGGAGGATGTCTTGGTGGCATCACTATGCAAGGTCAAGCGCACACCTTAGTTCATGATTATCAAGTACTAATTCATATTAGTTCAAGAATGGTTCATGAAAAGATAACAATAAAAATTTTCAAAACAAGGTTGCACGGCGTGTATATCCTCCACACAGTGTGTTCCTTTAGGTCCCAACATGGTCGTGTACCTCTACCAAACCTAGTTGTGTGACACCCCTACACACGACATGTTATCCATGATACACGACATATACTTGAATCATTTCCCCCATACCTGAGTTTCTCTACACAGCTAAATACACGGTTTCTTCTTGGGTAACATTACACGATGTGTGCACCCTAGACACGGTGTGTACTCCTTATATTATAACCATCTATGACGTTAGTCCCACAATCGGTGGCACAGTCAACTCTACACAGCGTGTAAGAATAGAAAATGGTGTGTACAATCTATGTTTCATCCACCCATGTCATTGGTCACATGGCTAGATACACGGCTCTTATAACACGACATGTACTCCAAGTACATGGCATGTGTCGCCAAACATTTTCCAACCTCGTTTCTATGCTCACACAATCAGTCACATGGATAAGGACTACATGACTTGTACATACAATACACGGTGTTAGATAAACATTTCCTTCCTGAAAATAATGATACATGGCATGTATTCATCATCACACACCGTGTATTCTAGGTTTTTCCCAATAGTAAGCCTCGGAAACAACTCCAGAACCCCATAAAAAACTAAAACAAGCATTAAAGTTCCAAATTCTGATTCGTGGGATCCCATACTCCTCATGAATAAAATCTTGTAATCTTAATCATGTCTATCACAATGTATAATAGTGAAATCAATCACATGATCCACCAAATTTTGATCCATGATTTCCCATAAAACCTCAGTGACCAAAGTTTGGTGCCCATTCAAATGAAAATTTAAATTTTCTAATACCCTGTCAAAATAGTAGGTATTCAATCATGACATCTATCACAACAACATTCATATATACCATAACATCTATCACAACATCCTCCAATCAGTAATGCATCCTCAATGGAATGAAAAAATGCATGACATATGATCTCTAGCAAGTGCTTATATGATGCATTAGATGGAATACCCACATCTAATCGGGTTTTAACCAAAATAAAACCTCAATGATATAAATCATAACAAAAAAATCATGTAAATCACCCAATGGTGAAATCAAATCAACTGTAACAATTGAAAAACCCAAAAAATTTCAATAATCGAGGTCAATTGGCTTTTCCCTATACACAGGTTAGCTACTCCTGGGTAGAGCTTATTACCAACTACCCATTCCTTCCTGTCCCTATATATAGGCTCCAACTAGTAAGAAAACGAAGAAAAGAAACTATTTTGATACAACATTATAACGTCCTGGTTCTGGGTTCCACCCAAAGGTGCCCCGTACCCGATTGGTCTCATGGCCTCAAGGGCATTTACCCAAACGCCAGAGGCTGCTGACTAACTGTGAGGGACTTTGGTGTGATAGTAGGGAATATATTCCCTCATTAGTAGAGTATGAAAAGAATAATAATAATAATAAACAATAGTGGAAGCGATTAAACCATACAAAAAGTAAGTAGTGGAAGAATAAAAGTAAATCAAAAATTGAAGCACATATATAAATGATGCATGTCACGTATGTCTAGGAAAACAGTCAAACAAGTCACAATATTGTAGTACCATACTAAAACAATGTACCTTAGAAAAATATAAACACCAACAACATCACAAGCCCCATATTGGTCCCATTCCATCCAGTTTTACAGTAATCAAGTACCTGATGACAAATGGTGATTTTCCATATCTACACCTATAACCATATAATTTGTTTGGGTCCAAAAGAATAACCCAAACAGGGTGTGATTTGAATCCCAATAGGCAACCACCACAATATATGTGACTAACTATCAGTGAGTATATATAGTATGTAATAATGAAAAAGCATCAATGAAACTAGGAGTACAAAAAATTAATGAATCCTACAGTTTCCATTTACCTTCATTATCATTTAATGTTTAAAATTTAATCAAGTAAGTATCACAAATCGGAATCTCAAAAGACTACCTAATAGGACTAAATCCAAGATTGTGCTTTGTCTTGGTAGATGCACCCCAAACTTTCAATATTTAAGTTAACCCTCTGGGTAGCTCACACAGTCTAACCCCTCTAAACAAGTAAGGCAATAAAAAGGTAGAGACACTCTGAGGAAACACTCACTGTAAATTCCCCTTTGTGGCCTTTTCTGAATAACTATACACTCTATGGGGAACCACTCAACATCAATTCCTCTTGTTGTATTATAACGTAAACAATAGAAACTCTGAGGTAGAACTCACCATCAATCCCCCATGTGGTCTTATATTGTGAAATACAACAGATACTCTGAGAAAGCACTCACTGTCAATTCCCCATGTGGTCTAACTAAACCAGGTTCTATCAACCTAATGAAATTCAAACGTGCATAAACAATATCAATAAGCCCAAAGTAATATCAAACACTACATGGATAAACAATTCCAATGCATATCCCAAGCATTCAACAAGCAGAAAAAGTCAAACAGTTCCATCCTATCAAGAAAGCCAAGGAAATAAGGTCTACCTCATAGGAGACTTGGACCAAATGGCCCTAAACATACAAACAGGGGAACGTACACATGGTGTGTTCCATAAAAAATAACATTCACAAAATATCACAAAAATAAACCCTTAGTTAAACAATCAATCTATGGTAGATAAAATAGGGTTCAATTTCTCTAACCCGAAATACCTGAAACATGGATAATCAGCACTTTGGAATATAAAACTCAAATTCAATCAACTAAAGGAAAAAATCCACCTACCTTGACGTTGTATGATCAATATCATTGAACCTCAACCTATGAATCAACCTAGAATGTTGTAGATCTTCAAAAAATCCAAAAACTCTCAACATTTAATAACTCGAGAAAGAGGAGAAATCGGGAGGAGTGGTTCAAGAAGAAGGAAGAACTAACTAAGGTGATTCCAATACACTCGACGGTGTTCTATTTAGAGAACGGATGATAGATTGGTGGAATGGAGAAGAATCGTATCTCTCGATCTCTCCTAGATGAAATGAAGTTAGAAGAAGTTGTTTCTAGGGATTATACACAACCATGGTCTAATTTATCAATTAAAAAAATACACAGCATGTTCTTTAAATATACATAGTTTGTATTGGCCATTATCGGGTCATACCATAAGTGTCTCTACCACGTCATCACACGGCCGTGTACGTGGACATAACACGGTATAAGAACTATCTGAATGTGGTGCCCGAGTATATGAAATGTGCAAGAAAGTACACGGAATATACTCCAAAAAAATTTCCTTCTTCACTTTTTTCCATTAAAAACAACTTGAAAAGGATCCATACTTAATAGAAGATCCAGGTTCTTAAAACATATGTTTCTTAAACTTATAAGGTATATCTAAATTTTCCAACACTAATTTCACCCATAATTCTCATTCCCTCTATGATCACTCTACTAAACTGATCAGTCTTATGGGAAATTAAACTACTAATAAACCACTTCTACTTATTTAAAGGGTGGACTTGGGAAAAATGACTTCGAATGTATCATCCAAGAATCATGGAAGTCTCTTATATAAGGGAGGACTTGGAAGATTCTCCATAATAAACATAGATGACTAAAAGTTGTTCTCCTTGAATATTTCAATGGAAAACAAAAGTCGCATGTGAATCTTATGATTCTACTTCATGATATCCAATAGATCAGTTTTATGTTTATTAGGAAAAAGATATTTTTATTTTAATGGTAGCCCAAAAAAATAGGTTTCTTGTTTACTATTGGAAGATAAGAGTGTGGTTAAAAACAATTGAGTTCACTAAATCATGGAGGAATATTAAACATTTATAATTTTCATTTCCATATTAAGGAACATAAATATGTGTGTATCCTTGACCTATTGTAACAACCCAATATTTTACAATATAATTTTTTCCATTTAAATAAAAAATGTGTTGATAGATTTTTCCACACATAGACCCAAACTAAATTAATTCAAGACATATTAGATAAGGAAATTATGATAATAATTAAACAAATAAAAGGTAAAAAATATCAATCAAATATAAATTCATAAAAAAATTATTAAGAATTATCACTATTTTAAAAGTGTGTTTTAAAAAAAAGGTTTTTATATATTTAAATTTTATTTAAAATAGAAATTTTAAAATTTAAGAATTTTAATTTCTTTAAATTAAATTAATTTTATATTCATCGTTTCAATATTATCTTAAGATATGTTTTTTTTATATTTCTAACAAAGTAAATTTTTAGGTGAATAGTGAAAAATACAATTTTTACTAAAACTGTAACTTTTATGACATTATCATTATGTAAGATATACCTAGATGTTTATAAAAAAAAATTAATTGATCAATATGTATTTATTCATTAAAATTAAATATTTTTAAATAACATTTTGAATTTATAAAACCCATTTTTTCATTTTATGAACTTAAGTAATGTTTTTCAATAAAGTAATTATTTATAGAATGTTTTTATACTTATTTTTTATTTTTGTAAAATTAATATTTTTCTTTATATGAAAGCCACATGAATTTTATTTTTTTAATGAACTAATTTTTATCATGAAAACTACGGACATTTAAAAATTTTCTTACACATAAATTTTATTTTTCAAAATACACTTTTTCTAAAAACAGGTCTTTACACATTAGATGCGCTAATGTTAAAATTGATTTTCCCAACACATAGAAATTATATAAATTAAAATATACTTAATATTTAGAATAATTAGGTTTAAATTATTTAGTAAGGTCTATTTTATTTGTTGACAGTAAAAGTAAACTACTTAGGCAAAAACTAGTTACCATATTAAAAATTGGTAAATATGAAAATTCTAAGAGTTAATGGAATTAAAAAATATTTAAAACAAGTGTGAAAAATATTAAGTTGAAGTATTTACCAAAATACCATGCTTGTAATATATAAATGGGGCCGCTCACCTCCCATTCAAGACCACTCAATACTTTATATTTCAACCTAAATATCATCACATTTTATATAAATCATAATCATATTCCATTTCATGGAGACTATTTTTATAATTTATTGGCATAATTCCTCCATTTTTTTAGAAATCCTTCATAGAAAATATAATGATTTCAATGTGAGAACACATTTTTTTAACTTATTTTCCTTTATATACTATTTTTTTAATTAATATTTTATAATTACTATATAATTTAATAATTATTTCTTCTATAATTAAATTTATTAAGATAATTTAATAACTATTAATAGCCTTTTCCATTTTACATTAAGAAAAATGAAACTTTTGTTTGTGTATTGTGCAAACTACTGCCTCCATGAAGCGTCGACATCTATTTTTTCACCGTCGCCTCTCATAACTTATTATAAAAGATAAATTGAGGTATAAATATGAAATATATGATATAATTATTATTATTAAGTGTAAAATTAAAATCCACCACCTTTCCTACTCATTCTTTGAGAAATTAAAATGTTAATCATGTGTTGAGTGGACTACCACCTCCGTGAAGTAATGTATCACATTCTTCATATAGTTACATTATTATTTATTAAAATCTATTAAAATATGATTCAACACATTAAAATTATATTAATAATAACATTATTCTTATATAATAATGATATTATTCCAAATTAAACAACTTTCATAATCATAATGATCCCCTATTTATTATATGTTCATTTTCAGGTCAATTTAACTGCCTATTTAAAAAATGATATAAAATAATATCTTAAATGATTATGAAAACTCATTTACCAATTATTTATGATATAAATAATTGAATAATTATTTTATATTGGATATGAAATTTTAATATTAATATTAAATCCATTAATAAAAATAACATCATCCTTCTGTTAAAAGTCACTTAAATATGCTCTCCACCAAGTTTGTCATTAAGGATCATAAAAAACTCACTTAGAATTAAATTATATAATTACAAATAATTCTAGATAATAAATTCCAGTACCTTGAATGATCTCATAATTATGAATTTTGGGAGAAGAACGAATAATGGTAATGTTATCATGAAACTACTTCAAAATGATCAAGATTACCCATGGCCAATATTGAAAACGGATAATAACTTATTAATATAAATATAAATAATAATTATAAATGATATGTATTAATGGTAATAGTTACTAATAAGGTAATAATAACTGTTATTAATATATTTATTTTTTTACAATGAATGTTCATTCACTTTAGTGGAAGTCTATAATTAAGGTATGGGTTTCTTTTCTAAAATTTTAACCCCTTGAGACATATTCTTATTATAGACCATGTTTTATTAATAATTGTGTTTCTAATATCAATTTAATATATTTTTATCATAATACTATCATTATTCGTTGTATTTAATTTTTTATTTTAAATCATATCCTCTAAGGGGTATTGACTCATATGTTTCTAGGGTTGTAAGGGGTTCTTTGTCTCAAATTTAATTTCATGAGACATGTTGGATATTGAACACCATTATTTGTTTTATATGATTTATTAACTAACATATTTATTTAAAGTATGAATTATATTCCATTTCATGAAATTTTAATGTCTATATTATGATATTCCTCTTAAGATCCTTAGATTCTTTCATTACCCAACCGTGAGTTTTCATCACTAATTTCATTTTAAAATATTTATTTATTTTTAAAGATAAACCATATGAGGATTTTTTATAATTTTATCTCTAAAATAACTTTTATTTTATTATAATCTCTATGTTATTTGGTTTTTACTTGTCTTTTAGATATTTAATTTCACCCATTTGATGATTATTATCCCATTGTAATGAAACTGACCTTGCAACATATTTTTAGTTGGAAACCTCAATTTTTACTTTTACATGTTCATTAGATGATTTTTTAAATGCCCTTAAATATTCCTAAATATTGAATAAGGAAATTTTATACTACATTATCTTATTTCAAAGTGTTGAATAAATTGGTAAAAATTTTTATGACAATCATTTTGATCAAACTATAAAAAGAAATCATTTTTAATGTTTTCTATGTAAACACATCTTTCTATGGTATTTATCATTTTATATAAAACTTTATCTCTATGATTTAATAGTTTTTAAAATAAATTACTTTTATACATGTTTTATAAAAAAGATATTTTAAAATTAATTCAATAGATTAAGTATATTTCTTATTTCCATAGTGATTTTTCTAAAACTACAAAAAAAAAGTGGTTTGTATCTATGTCGTTGTCTTTTTGACATATCTAATGATTGATTGAGAATATTCATCAAATTTTACCATATTCCTTCTTCTCACGATGGATTATGTAGTGTTTTTTATACTAAATATATGATCCATCACTTCCTTTTTATTTCTCAACCTTCCATAGTGAATGTGGAAAAAAAATTCTTTCTATTTCTTTCCTTTGTTAATACCTTATTTTCTATTTTTTGATTTTATGTATTTCACCTAGATTTCAAAATTTGATTGATTGGGGAAAATTTTTGACTATTTGTATACATTATATATATATATATGGTGTAGATACCTTATACCTTATCATATTAATTAATGTTTATTTACTTAAAATGTTAATAAATGTCTTCAGATACCCATTTATCTTCCATGGGTTTATCATATTATTGATGGGATGGTGAATTTTTTTAAAAAATTTATAAAACCCATTTTATTTTAATGGGTTCTTTATAATGTGTTGAATGAAACCCATTTTTCAAAAAATTTTCTTTATGATATTTTGAATGGTTGAATTATTATGGAACATGTAAGTATATATGAATGATTAGTGGGGTCCTATATCACCCACAAATGCATTGGTAAAAATACTATATATCATGGGAGGAGTATTTTAAGTACGTTCTAGTTTACCCTATACATGGGCACTAATGGGGTGGATCATGAATGTAATTTTTCTTATACTAATGTATGTACCCTATTTTAAATATGTTCTTCATTATTATCTTATGCTCTTATTTATGGCTTATGAAAGTAATTTTCCTTATACCAGTGGTTGAGCCACATTGATAAGGTTTACTGATGTTATGATCACATAGATCATATTTATTGACTAATGTTTCCACACTCTTTTGATTCATGCTTTTTTCATTATTTCAAGAATATTTATATATAATTTATTGGATATAGTTTTCTTATATATTATGATTATACCCATATGTTAATCCTATTATAAATTTGGATATTTGATTGCTATTACATATTTTTATACTTATTGAGAATTTGAGGTCTCCCATTTCTTATGCTTTCTATCCCTAGGTTTTGAAGATGAGTGTAACCAATTATAAGGGAGTCTACTATGGTATGCCAATGGAGAAATGTTTGAAATTTTTTTAAAAAAATTTGTCTATGTAACTAGTCTTCAAAGACACTAAACTAAATAGTTCTACAAGTTGTGTCTGATTATTATGAGATGTAACAATAATGTTAAATTTATGAAAGTTTATCTCTGAAAATATCACTTTTTTGAAGTTAATTTTTAGAAATATGTTTTTTAGCACCAGGATCAGGAGTGTGGGTCCAGGGTACCTCAGTTGGTATCAAAGGTGTTTTTATTTATTTATTAGGTTTAGTTTAATTATTTTTGGAGAGTATGAGAGAAAAATTTAGTGAAATCCAGAGGGAAAAGTATAAGGGATGATTCTATGTATAAGATAACATCCTAAAATTTTAGTAAATTAGAGGAATTTTTTTCTAGGAAATGACACCCCAGTATAGATTCTACAAGTGGATTCATTATCTAGAACAGATGTACCTAGGGGTAGTAACCTGGATAGGGCAGTATTGGGTATTGACTCAATCGTCACCTGATGCATGACAATTTGGACTAATTGTGAACATGTTTCATTAATCCCAGTAGATATACTGTGTTTAATTGAAATTATTTCTAATGAACCATTATAATGGATTTTCATATGATGTTAAATAATTAGGTTACAGAACGTAATATGAAAATGACCATGGATAACCAAGGACTTGAAAAAGAGAGTCGTAGGTTGAGTCAAAGGTATCATATATTATAAATGAAGGTTTTATATGGGAAATTATATTTAGATCAATATTTTCATTTTCATATTATGGATATTATCATAACCATTTTTGATTTAGTATTTGGTTGAAATAGGACCATGAAAATGGATTTGAGAAATTTATGTATCTTGAAATATCTATTTCTTAAAACCAAATAAGGGAGAATAAATAAATAGTATTTTCCTATTATGATAGAAAAGGTAAGTTTATAAGTCATACCTAAGATAAAAATTTTGATAACTTAATAGAAATTAAATCTTGAAAATCTTGGTTATTTCATTTGTGAGTGATATTTTTCAAAGATATTCCAGTATATTCCAAAAGTTATGAGGATTGTGTGAAACATAGAAGGATTAATCTTTGGTAATTTTTCATTAAAATTTTGGAAAAATATATTAAATGGTATCAATAATATAGAAATGAAATTTTATTTCAAGGTTATATTTTTAGGGATAGCTATTTAAGAATTCAAGATTAAGGTATGGACAACTCTTAAGTTTAATATATACTTGATGTTGAAATAATAATGGGTTTATTTTTTTGTAAAAGTGAGTTAGATAGTATTAATAGACTGGGAATTGATTACTGATTTTATAAAAATGTGATCCATGGCATTTTTTCTGAATTTTCTCAACTTTTATGATTTTGATATATATCGACTAGCATGTGACTTTATGAACTAGTGATTAATATATTTGGGGTTAAATATAGGGTTAATTTTTTTACGAAATATATTATTTTGATAGGGTTTAATGTCTAAGATATTAAAATGGTTTTGTGAAAGGTGTATTTTTTCACAATGTGTTATTAGGGTATATACATATTTGGGTATATGATTGTATGGAAAATTAATATTGTAAGAAAATTTTTATATTTTAAATTATATGTTTAATGAAAAATATGTTAATAATTTTTTCAACTGCATTAATAAATGAGTAATAATTAAAATTTTGAAGACACGTTTTATTTGTGGGGGTTGAACTTAATGACCCGAGATTTTACTGTATTGTTTTCTTCATTAAATAAACACTTTGTTTAAAGATTGTTCCACATAAAACACTAAACTAAATCAACGCAATACATATTATATAATAAAATAAAAACAAGAATAAAATATAATTTAGTTAATAATATTGAAACTAACAATATATTCATACAAAACAGGATTCAGAATACTCAATTTTTAAAATGTTATTTTTCAATAAAAACTATTTTTGAATAAATAGTATTTCCTTTTAAAAGTTAAATTCTTAGATTTTTAGATTTTTTTTAAATGAAAATAACTTTTTGGTTCATATTTTGAATATTATATTAATATAAATTTTTTAGATTTTTTTTATATACTTTATTTTTAGGTGAATAGTGAGAAATACAGTTTGTACCAAAACTATAGATATTATGGCATTGTGATTATATAATCAATACATATAAGTTTATAAAAACTTAAATTTAATCAAATGTTTATTTAAGGAGTAATCACACACATTTTTAAATGTCATTCTGAATTTAATGAACCTATGTTTAACATTTTAAAAACTTAGGTAATATAATCCAATAAAAAAACTTTTTTTGTTTTTTATTTTTCTTTAAATATTATTTTTGTAAAATTAGGTTTTATCTTACTATAAATATACTTAAAATTTATTTTTATTACCAATCAAAATTGTTTCATGAAATCTAAATAAGTTGATTATTTTTCCTACACCTAAATTTAAAGCTTAAATTGCACTTTTTCCTAAAAATAGGTCTTTTCACATTACATAAAACAATGTTAAAATTGATTTTTCTTAAAAATAGAAATTTTATATAATAAAATGGATTTCAATTTTAGAATTATTATTTCAATATAATTTAATAAGTTCCATTTTTGAGGTGTTAATATTATTTTACCTAGGTAAAAACTAGTAATCATGGTAAAAAAAAATATGTTATAAGTAAATATTCTTAGAGCATATGATTAAAAAAAATAATTAATACATTTTTTAAAATGTATTATTGATGTATTATCAACCTTATCACATCAAAAAAATCCATTTTTTCCATTTTTTAGTATTCTAGACATGTGAAATGTGTTCTCGCTTTATATTTAGTTGGAATATTTACAAAAATACCATTCTCACCTATTATAACATGGGCCTCTAACAAACCCATTAAATAAAACTCAATGAATTAGGATTCCAAATAACTATGCAAAATTCTATTACTTTTACATGATCCTCTAGTCATGTTGAATGTCTTTAATACCTCTATTTATGTTGAATCCTCTAAGGAAAATGTGATTATTTCAATCTAAGTACACTATTTTCTTATTTTCTTTTCCATGATATCTTATATATTAAATTTTATTTTTATAATTCCTATATAATGAATTAATTAATGTTCTTAAAATAAATTTTATTATTATATGTAAATAACTACTAACCACATTTTACCTTTTTCATTTAGAAAAATAAAACATTCATTTTGTGTTGTACGGACTATCACCTTTTGAGAATGTTCCCTACACCTAAAGGTTACCGATTTGTTCAAGGGAATCTCTAATCTACCATTTTCACTCATGGAATTCTAAGAAGCTTCATCGTTACTCAACTGATCTCTGATTGCTCATTTTTCATGGAGAAGGCCATCGGTGGATTCATTCGACAGATGCGTCTTCAGTTCGTGGGGTCTTCATGAAAGGGATATTGTTGGTTTACTAGACAATAGGAACATAATGGTGTGCTTTTCGTCAGAGGAATACTTGATCAAGGCCTGGTTGGCATTGCCTCACAGCTGCAATAGGGATAGATTCTACCTTCACAAATGGACTTATGACTATCATATGAAATGGGACTCCCCTTCAGTAGCGATTTGGGTGAGTTTTCCTAATCATCCTTTACCTTTCCAGAATCTATCAATTATCAGGATGGTGGGAAATCTCATTAGAAGGTTTCTATGTACTGATAGTCGTACCAAGGATTCATGTCACCCAGTTAACCTGAGGGTGTTTGTTGAGGTTGATGTATCTCGATAGCCTCCAAACGTTTTTTTTGGATAACCATTGGAGAGGAGTATCTCTATAAGAAACAGGTTGTGTATGAGTCCTGGGTGGACTTATATTCTACTTTCAAGTGGTTACGCCACTTGGAGTAGGATTACAGATGTGGGTGGAGGAAATATGGGGTTGGGGATAGTGATGTGGATGAGTCTTTGAGCCAGGGGAAAAGGTGAGTGCAGTTTGATGAGGCAGCCCATGGTGGCCCTCAAGCTGGGTGGATCCCATTTCAGAAGATGGATGCAACTTTTGTTGGCAAGGGTGAGGGTCTTGAAATAGTATCCACGCCCGGTCTGGGAGTGCAGCAGAAGGAACCTGAAAAGGTAGTTAATACCTACAGTCATGGAAAGCAGTTGGGGGCCTCTTCATTGGGTCTGCAGGAGGGTTGGGGGATGGTAGGCACTCGGATGACCACTAATGTAGGGGTGGGTCTGCCTTCTTCTACATTTGTTGTCCCAGGAAATGGATCAAAAGCACAGTTTAAGGTTGCAGAGGTAATGGCCAATACAGTAGGAGACGGGGAGTACCACCAGGATGCAGAGGCCCAAAACACAAATAAAGATACAAATGGTGATGGCAGTCTGGGCTGGGAGAAGGCATCAGGAGGAGTGTGATGGGAAATTCCCATTACTAATGTCCAGGTTTGCAATAGTTTTCAGTGTTGTAAATTTGATGACATGGGAATGGATGTGGAGGGGGGAAGGTCTCAGGAGTGTGCTGATAAGAAGATCTCGGGATTTCATTTTCAGGGTGTGGCTTTTAAGGAGGTTCATGAGGGGAATATCAGTGGTGAGGCCATTCACTCTGGATCTTAGGATGATGTCTCCAATGTGGATGTTCAACCTTTTAATGAGTTTAAAGAGACTAGTGATGCAGTTCAAGATCTTGAAGTCATTTCTATCAGGCCCTCCTTGGATGGGTGGAAGGGCATTCATAAGGATAGGAAGGATTACTCTTACATACCCCTTCATTTGGAGACAAGGTCGGTGAAGAAATTTAAAGGAAAATAGTTGTACAATCATGAAAAGGCAAGTTTTGTGGCTGAACAACCCTTGGTTCTAATCATGATCTCGGAAGAAGAAACGGTGGAACAAGTTTTTTATCGCAATGAAACTGAAGAAGAAGCCTCTAAAATGATGGGGAGACCACTAATATTGACTCTTAATGAAGAACAGTATGATTGGATAGAATGGAAAGACTTGATATTAGTAGAAGTTTTCAACAACGTGGGGATGAATCTTGAGAAGTATATTCAGACATGGGACAAGCTGACCATCCGTTAAGAGGATATTCGTACAGATGCACCTACCAATCAGATCACCTCTTTTTCTTGGAAAATTTTTAGGGAAACAGACTTGGGTAATATCAAGTTAATATTTAATTAATTCGGTTAAGTTAGTAGTGTTGGTTGGTTCTGCTGAGATGAATTCATTTTCTTTTGGTTTTCCTTTTTGTTCGGTGTTGCAGTGTGTGATATTTGTTTCCAGCAAACAACTTTGGTTTTCTTCAAAAGAGGATCAGAGCATGAATTCTTCACCAATGATGGCCTTTTGTACTTGGATTCTTGAGAGGGTATGGCTTTTCCATCGGTTCTGTGCCCGTGTAATGATGAACGGGACTGCTTGCTGAAGGGTCCTACTTGGTGAAGTCTTTTTCATGGAGCATCATCTTGGAGAGTGAGATCCTATTGTTTTTTCTACATGGTTTGTTTGTTTTCATGATTTCGGGACTTCATGGTTTCTTACTTTTCCTTAAAAGTTTTTTCATAACAAAAAAGTAATTTTTAGTAAATTATAATCCACCTTTTTCCCACTTATTCTTCAGAAAATGAAAATGTTAACAATGTGTTGTGCAGACTACCAAATCATGAAGTAACACATCACATTTTTCATATAGTTTCATTATTATTTCTTTGAATATCTTAAAATATGATTCAACACATTAAAATTATATAAATTATATCATTATTCTTCAATAATAAATTAAATATTCTAAAATAGATCATTTTATAATCATAATCACCCATTAATTATGGTATATTCATGTTTGGGTCGTTCTAACCACCAACTTCAATAATAATATAAAATAATATCATTAATTACTATGAGAACATATTTACTAATGATATATTATATAAATAATTAAATAATGATTTTAATTTTTTCTATAATGGTAACATAAATATTAAACTCATTAATTAAGAAAACATCATTTGTTTATTAAAAATCAGTGAAACATTCTCATCATTGGGTTAAAATTCAAATATCATAACCCAAAATCTCATATAATAAAATTATATCATTATAAATAATTGTAAATAATAAAATCATTTACCTTGAATTTTCTCATAATGATGAACTTTGGAATAAAATGACTACTGACAATGCTATCGTGAAACTAGTTCAAAATGATCAAGATTACACACACCTGATATTGAGAATGGATAATAACTAATTGGTATACATATAAATTATGATTAATAGTTATGATTATAAATGTTAATAGTTATGAAAATGGTTATTATATAGGTTATTAATATAGTTATTTTTGTTATATAGGAGTTTACGTGCTTTAATGGAAGTCATGAATTAAGGTAAGGGTTACTTATCTCAAATTTTCACCAATTGATACATATTTATTATTATATAACATGTTTTCATTAGATTGGTGTATCTACTAACCCTTTAATATTTTAAATAATTATTATATCATTATTCATGGTATTTAATTTCTAATTTGAAATTATATCCTTTAATTGTATTTAAATTGAATCTTTCTAAGGGTTTAAGGGGTTTATTGTCTCAAATTTATTTTCATGTGACATGTTTGATATTTTACACCATTATTCCTTTTGTATAGGGTATTAAATACCCTATTTATTACAAGAATGAAATATGAACAATTTTCTTACATTTTAATTTCTATTTTATGATCTTCCTCTCAAGATCCATTTATTCTAATATGGCCCATACCTTGACGGTTTTGTTAATAATCTCATTTCAAAAAATAGATTTCTTTTGAACGTTAATTTGAATAGTAAATTTTTAAACTTTTATATAAAAAAACCCTATAATTTTATTCTATTCTAGTCATTATTAGTTTTTTACTATTCTTACCCATATTTAATTTCCCCCTTGGATCAGTATTTATCTTTTTCAAGAAAATGGGACCTACCTTTTCTTTTTAGTCAGGAACCTCCCTTTTTACATGAACATATTCATTAGATTATTTTTTGAATTTCATCATATATTCATTAATAATTTATTAAGTCCCTTTTATATTATTTGACCATATTTTAAATATTTAATGATTTTTAAAAAAATATGTATGGTTTGTTTTAATCAATGTGCAAAAAGAATCTCTTTTTAATTTTTTCTTTGTAAACACATATTTTTTTACCTTTTTCATTTGATATGAAAATTTATCTCTACATTTTTTATGGTTTCAAAAAAGAAATTATTTTTCTCCTACTGTTATAAAATATATCTTCTAAATTTTTTTCAAAAGATCAAGGAATTTCTTATTTAAAAATTTATTTTTATAGAACTCTATAAAAATTTGTTTTCATCAATGTTATTATATTTTGAAAAATATTATACGTGATCAAGGACATTACTCATATTTTAAAGTAAAAATTCTTTATCTAGATAGACTATTTAATTTTTTTCAATCAAATACATGAGTAACCACTACCTCTTTCTTCCCTAACCATCTACCATGTATATGAATAATTTTTATTCTAATGGCCTTTCATTTTGAATACCATGTTTTCTATTTCTTTGATTGAAATGTTTTCAACTTGATTCAATATATCAATTGATTTTGGAAAATTATTAATTAAATTGTATGCCATTTATCTATACGGTGTATATAACCTATACCTTTTCATAATAATTGAAGGGTATTTACCTAGAATGATACTAAATATCAGTGGATAGTCATTTCATTTCCATGTTTTTACCATGTTATTGATGAGATTGTGAATATTTTTTAAATGGTTAGGAAATCCATTTTTCATTCAGTGGGATCTTTGTGATGTGTTGAATGAAACTCATTTTGTTTCTATGGGTTATTTGTGATATGTGGAATAATTAATTTTTTATGGCATGTGTATGTATAATGTAATAAAGTTTGGGTTCCCATGTCACCCTCTAATGCATTGGTTAAAAGTTTATATCTCATGAGAAAAGTATTTTCAAGTATGCTTCACTTGCTCATAAGCATTGGATATGATGGTGTGGAAAATGAAAGTAATGTTCCATGTATTAATGTGTGTGCCATATTTGAAAGTTTTTTTTCATTCTTGTCTTATGATATCATGGTGTGGCTCATAAATATAATGTTAATTATACTAGTGTTTGTACCACACTTATATGGTATACTAATGTTATACTCTCATGGATGATGTTTATTGACTAATTATTTCACTCTGTTGATTTGTTATTTTGTCTATATTCCATGAATTTTGATCTATGATTTATTGGTTATAACTTCCTTATGTATCTTTCTTTTTCCAATATTTTTATCTTTTTCTCACTTATGATATTTTATTGCTATAACCAATTTTTATCTACACTGAGCATATGATCTCACCCTTTTCTTATATTTTCTTTTCCCATTTTATATATATGAGTGAAACCAATGATAAATCTATATAAAATTCTATTATGGTTTTATTGTGGATAAATTTTCATAGACTTTATAAAATAAGTTTCTTAAGAAACTAGTCCTCAATGAAACTAAAAAAAGGTTCTCCAATTTGTATGAGATTATTATGAGATCTAATACTAATGTAAAATTTGTGAAATTATATCTTGGAAAATCACACTTGGTGTCAATGTTAATAGGTCAAAGTATATTTTTTAGCACCAGGACCAGTTGGGTGGGTATGGGGTTCCTCACCTATAACTTAACAATATATCCTTCACTAATGAAATTCCCATAATTTTTATTTTGGTGGTGAATAATTTCATGGGGTTTATTACCAAAAATCAGACAATATTATATTTTGGATTACCCTGATTATATTCCTAATAACTCATTTTATAGATCACTTCCTCAAGTTGTTAATGAATGGTTGAATGGTATGATCTCTATAAAACATAAGGAGGATGCAATTATAGTAGCAATCAAGATCCTTTATTTATTTAGTACTCTTGTTCCATATGGTATTCCATTATCATTTTACTTGGCTTCTTGGGATTTCATAAAACTATAGTTAATGTTGGATATTATGGAGTTCTTCAAAGGGGGTTCTCTAGAAAGGTTAGCTTGTGGAAACGTTCTTATCCTCTCACCTATGGTTTAAAACAACACTGTATCTGAAAATTTTGACCTATTATTTTTTTAATTTCTCCAATAATAAACTAGAAAGAATATTAAATGATGTGTTTACTAGTTTGATTCCCATATTGATATCAGAAGATAAACATGGATTTTTTTCAATGGATGAAATATTCAATGGTTTTTGTCACTATCTAATGAGATAATGACTAATTTAGAAATTTGGGTTAATGTATCCAACATCATGATGAAGGTGAGAATAGAAAAGGATTATGAAAAAAAATAGAATGAATATTAATTTAAGAATCATGAAGAAAATAGGCATATTAGAGATGTGTTGTGATTGATTTTTTAACTGTTATTCTCGGTACTTGTATTTAGTCATATACATGGTTAAAATATTATATTTCATAATATCTACTTATGGTATAAGGTTTGAATACCACCTTTCTCATAGTCTCTTGATTTTTATTTAAGATTCTCTCAATATGAATTTTAACTATGATATTTGGGTTGGAGTGATGTGTCCTTTCAAAGGTGGGTCTAGTATTCTAAGAATAAATCACCTATTATTTCTAGATGAAAATATGTATTTAATTAATGGAATATATATTTTTAACATTTAATTAAAGTATATCATAGATAATTTGGAGATTTTGAGGGGGAGAGTTAATTAACTAGAGGGATATATATATCTCTATAAGGTGTGTGGCTAGAAGGGTGTATCAAATTTATAATTGGATCATTATCTATAATAGATATCATCATTTGGAGTAATTTGGAACTCTAATTTCATATGGGGGATAATAATTTCTGTCTTCAATGGGACTATAAACATTATCCCTAGTTGAGTCCATAATTGGAAAATTAGGTTCCTCTCATTTGGTGGTAGAATTATTCTAATAAATAATATTATTTATTTGGTTACAATGCACATTATATTAGTTATCAATGTCCCAAAAGTAGTATACATGATCATATAGAATATTTATTCCAACTTCATTTAGTTTTCTATTGGAGGTGTTTATTTCCAATGGGTGAGTTTAAAGAAAATTTCCAAACTTGTAAATGAAGGTGTCATAAACATGAGTTTTTTTGAACCCATGGTGAAGGAATTCAATCCAAAATATCTTAGTGGGATCTTGAAAATAATCATGAATGAATCATTTTACTTAGAGAAGATATGACTCAATCCCAAATTCTTTTTCTAATTAGACCCCTTCAGTGTCCCCATCTGGTATAACATATAGAAACCTCTTAGAATAATAATTAAGAATTCATTGGGAATAATTAATTGATTAATTATTTAATTCTAAAAAGATAACTACATGGTTTTCTCTCTTTTTCCCCAGCTTCCCTACTCCTTAATTTAACTTCATAACTACCAAAATATTCCTAGAATTTACTGATTTTATGTTGGATTACCATCTAAATAATATCCTTCATAGCATAAATTTTTCGATGAAGTTGATCATTATTTTTTTACTCCTTCAAAATATTATAACATTAATTCTATTTATTTTTTCAACTTATCAAATTTTCACTATGGATTTGATAGATACAAAAAACTATTTTGGAATGATCTGTTTCCCCTTAAGATGATGTTCCATTATTAGTGTATTTTCTTTAGAGATATTTTATTTGATAATTTCATATAATAAGTAGGTATATTTATTACCACCAAATTAATCTACTACATATATTCAAATAGGGACAAATAGAATTATATATAATTAGATATCCACTTGGAATACATCATATAAAACCTTCTTCATAATTCCATAAGAATCTCCCTTAACTATGGGTATTTTCAACCTATTTTTAAGTTAATTATTTCATAGGTTAGATATCAATTCCTTAGGAGGTTGTATTTATAGTGTGCTTCATGTTATTGGATTTTTGGTAATGTGGAATGCATATAATATTATCAAAAATCAGTCTACACTCTTTTCCCATGACTAATTGTGATAGAGGACCTTGATTTTGATGTTAGAATATTCTATAAAAATCCAAATATTTCATACCAAACATCAAATACTAGACCCATAGGGTTAAATCCAATCACTCTCACTAGCTTCAATTAACAATATATAGTGTCACTAGATCCATTGGATGGGTCTCTCCATCATCCTTAAGTATAAAAATGTTAGATCCTACTCTGAGGGTATCATGGATGGCGAGGGTATAATTTGGTACTACTAGGGATCGATGTTACTCTCTATCAGTGCTTACTATGGAAATAGTAATTCTATCATTAAATAAGCTCATGATCTATTGAAAGGAATATCTAATATCATGTATTATAATATCCCCCATTCCATAGTTGAAATTGACTTGGGAATGATAGTTAAAATTTGGGTCAATTCCATCAACACCCAATGGTAATATTTATCAACTATAAAAATATTCATGAACCTATTATGTCTAGATTCTACTATTCAATACATTTGTCGAGAAGGTGAAATGGTAACAGAACTGTTGGATTCAAAAATATGTGTAACTACTTTTCTCCAAAAAAAATCTATCTTTTTTCTCTTCCTCAAGATTGTAAAACTATGGTTTTTAAGGATTATATTGGATTTCACTAATTTAAGTCCTCCTGATGTTACTCACTTCGTATTTGGTTGCTGGTGGTTTGTAGTTTTCTATCTCCTCTGTAATAAAAAAGTATTATTTATGAACTATATATTATAACTATTTTAGTGATAAATTATTTAATAGATTTAATATGGTGATCTATGAATCATCCCTTACTCCCTTATTATGTGATGAACTATAGGTGCCAATAAGCATGTACCCGAGTGGTAGAGGCTCTGGCTTCGCATCCAAGAGACCCAGAATCAAATTCAGGTGGGGTGTATTTTCAAGATACTGTAGTAGTACTATAGCAGGTATTGTACAGTATTGTAGCATCTAGTACTATTCACCAGATTGGGGCCTTCGGGTCACTGGTTTAGGCCTACGTGTCTTAGGGACTTCGATCCACGAAAGGCCTTTAGGCCAAAGGGCCTTCGTGTTGTAGGTACTTTAGGCCACAAATTCCCTTCAGACAAAAAGGCTTTTGGGCCACAGAAAAGACCAAGAAGAACGGGAAGAACACACAAGAGTAGCCCAGAAAAGGATTTAGAGAAATATAGCATCCACCAGAGTAGAGCTAACCAAATTGGAAGAATGAAAGGCTATAGAAACTTCAATTTGGACTAGGAACTGTGTAGCTCTACATGAGGCAATTCTAGTCAATTAGCCATTAAAATTGGGGAGCTAGGCTCCACCAAGATACAGATATTGAGGAGGGGATGTTTCAAGTGTTTCAGGTCTTGGTTATTTAAGGTCATATGTTAGGTTGTGAATGGGCCTTGTGCCTTGTGTAAACGATTCATGTATAGGTTCTCCTTTAACCCTTAAAATGGAGATTATCAAAAAAATAAAATAAAATAAGGCCTTCAATCCATTTGAATAAAGACCTACAAGTCCAAGGATTATTTTATGTAACCCTAAAATCATTGTTCCCTACACCTATAAGTGAGGAATAATATGGAAAGTAAGGATATCCCAGTGATATGAGATGGTTCAGGACATGTGCTAAGTAGAAATTAACCTAGTGTTTGGGTTTTTTTGAGATAATTAATTTATAGTCAAGTGTTTGAAGATATAGATGTTTAGTCTATATAATTTATTCATGGTTGTGTTAGATAGATTCAATGAGCCATCTCTATTGGGTATCTCAATTTAGGAGAGAAGATATCTTCACCATACATAGTTGAGATAACAATGTTCAATGAACATAGTGAGGTATGTTTAATAGAATGTATTTAATGGATGAAACACAGTGGATGATATATTAGTGATAGTAGAAACATAGAGGATTACATGGTTATGAACCAAATAGTGAATCAATTAGACTCATGTACTCAGTGGTCAGTATTGTTCGTAGGAATGTGTGAATCTAGTGAAAGGGGGAGATTCTTAGTGTAGTATAGAGTTCTAGAGGCACTGATGGAATGTGAAGAAGTCTTGGTGGAGTGAGATGAACTTTTCATTGGGTATTTAAATTCATGGAACTAGATTATATAAGGAAATAAAGTTTTAAATCATCAATGAAGAGACTACTGTGAAAATTATAAAATGGTGGAATCTAGTGACTGACTGGTCCCCTTAATACAAGTAGGGGTTGGAACATGTGAAAAGTATGAACAATACACATCAAAGTAAATTATCAGATGGTGTAAATAGTCAGTACATCATTGTAATAGAGGCCATTGAGCCAATGTCCAATGGATACTATTTATACATTAGATTTCTTATACCAAATAAAGATATAGAAGAAGATGGATCAGTTGGAGGGATCACATATCCTCATCTATGGATATTCAAAATCATAGATATAGTGTAAATAACCTAACCCTAATATCCTATATCTAATGGTTCCATTGTTACATTGTTACTATAAATAAGGATTTTAATCCTTAAAAACCAAATTTTTTAGTAGTCTTAGAAAACTAGATATATACATGAATTTCAAATTAAATTTAAAAACATGAAATACAATATAGTATTTTTTTTTTGAGAACACAATTATTTAATTTAGTATATCCCTATATATCAATCATAATAAACTTCCTAGAATCCTAGGGAAGGAAATAAAATACATGGTTGAGCTTATATTCTCAGTAATGGTATGCATACTACAAAATCTAAAAAGGCATGAATAATATCAAAATAATAAATGATGATCAAATAATTCCATGTAAATCATCACATGAGTTAGAAACCTATACATGGATAACATAAAAAATAAAATAATCACATGGACAACAATAACTAATATTATATTTATGAAATACATAATGATGGAAAATGAAAAATTATTTTTCAATCCTCATGACAAGATATATTACATAATTGGATAAAGCCTTAACCAAATAACCAATCTAGTCTGTCTCATGAGACCTACTGATGCATCCAGGGGATATATAATTGTGGTCCCCACCCATCTCTTAATATTTCTAATGGATTTGACATATTAATAATAAATAAAAATTAATTATCAGGCCTTAAAATCAATTACTACCCATATTTTAAGAACTATAATAGGGAATATCAATACTTTCCCTAGTTAAACTAATCATAAACCATCCAGAGACATAAGGTGGATGGTTTCATTAGAGAATAATATCAAAAAAATATTCAAAAAAATATGTTTACATAGATGAAAATACGTTAAAAAATCATTGGAAAATTTCTGGAGGAAAATACCCATTTTACATTGAAATCATTTATTTAATGTCAAAAATACCTCCAAAATACTAAAAAAACTTTTTCTTTTAAAATAATCATGAAAATTTTTAAATTATTCTTCAATAAAATGAGTGGTCATGATAGTAGGTAATTTAATACATTTATTATAAGTTAAAAACCATTCTTTTCACATTATTGTAAAAATGTAAACAAGTACCTTATTAAAAAAATGATTTGAAGATTAATTTTAATACATTTTTTGAAAAAGTTAAAAATTTTAAAAATTTATTCAAAAAATCATGTTATAATGTTAAAAACATAATATTATACATTTTAATGTTAATATGTACATGGAAGTGAAATATTCATGATCGAGTAAAAAAACAAGTTCAGATTTTCTTAAAAGAATTATTTTGTTATCTTGAGTACTTAGAGGGAGGAAATTAAAAAGAAAAAATGTAATTTATAAATATATATATATTAGAATAAAATATATATTTTTTAATAAATAAAGATAAAAAATTTCCCTAGTCATGACATAAACATAAAAAATCATGAATTTGACACTAAATCTGTAGGTTTTGGGGTGTGTTTTATGATGGGATGTAATGAATAATCATGTAAAATTAGGTAATATGTAAGTTTGTTATGATCAGGTCACCTCAGTTGGTATCGGAGTAAGATTTTGGTATTTTTGTGTATTATGATATAAATAATAATATGATAGAACATAAAACAACTTATAATGAAATAAAATTGAAATATGATATATCTAAAATGGCATAGGTGGAAATGAAGGGGTTATAATTTAAAACATATTAGGATTTATTTTATATATAATATGATTGATTAATATGACTGTTATAGATTTATTATCATTTTAACTTTATAATAATTATTCAATGGATGGAACTAAGAGTAATAAAGTTAACAATGAGTGTGACAGATAGTGTAATGACTATACTAATGAGTAAGAAACCAGAATGCGAGAAGGACTAAAAAATATCATAAAAATTTTCAACCAACTCTATATAGCTATGAATAACAACATTCATCATATTCAACTCCATAATTATCCAAGGATTTAACAAATTTACATTAATCAATTCATTTGATAACATCCACCCTCTTTTAGTGAGTATTATGATCTAATATGATCCAACAAAGAGATCATAATAATGGAGAATATATTTTACATTCTCTAGTTCATGGATCATGAAAAGGTTTTATTAGTTATTTATCATTTATAAGGTGAATTTAATCAATTTTGTAACCTCATTAAGAATAATTGGAAAGAGTAATAAATTTACTCCATGGAATAGGAGGAGTTTAAGAAGATATTTTTTATGTATTTTCTAAGATCACTTCACACTAAAATAGAGAGATAATTCCTATAGTTGAAGAAAAAAGTGAATGAATCCATTGGTAACAGTGAATAAAAATTCACAAGACTTATATGGTATTCTTATAGTTTTATAATTGATCATGAAGGAAAAAATTTATCATTTAGTTAGTGGATTATAACCATATTATTGAAAATAAATAGTTATAATGGAAATTTTAACCTATGTAGAGATTGTTAAATATTCATTAAAGGTTGAAATGGAGATTAGAGACACCAATTATTTTCCTGTTTTTTGTTATAATAATAGAAAAATGTATTTTTAATTAAACTTAAATGATAAGACCCATATATGAATGAAAATTAATATTTATACATGGTAAAATTTTAGAAATATTCATGGATGAAATTTCCATAAAGAGACAACTAAATTCTTCAAGTGTGGAAGATAATTCCATCAAGTATGTGAATGTAGAAAATAAGTGTACAGGCCAAACAATGAAATGGATGAAAAAATGTCAGCCTGATGTACTTTCCACACTCTACTACTTCAACTGTAAGATACATAGGAATTACAAAAACACATGAAAAAATCAAGGGTTAATGATGAAAATTAATTTCAACAACCTTATAATCCAATAGAGAAATCGAATGCTGAAAAAATCATAACTACTAAAATGGTCATGAAAACGAAGTGGTGAAAGTTACACTCATCATCCACTTAATAAATAAAAATATATTATTTGATTCTAATTATTCACATACATCATATTATGTAAGGTTTATATGAATTTTGATTCACCTCTCATGGAATCACACATATATATTTCAAGTGTTCTATGAGTGGCTTTACTAACTGGAAAATCAGTCCCAAGGAAACCAAGGACTTACTTGAAAACAAGGAAAATAAGATGAAGTTATAATAAGGCTCATATAAAAGTTGTTATAAGACTTTGTTTATTTTATATGAAGTCAGGGAATTAGATACATTTTATAGTTAGGTAAGGCTATGGTTCCAAAAACACTAGATATCAAATTATTAGTGAAAACCCATGGTGGTGCGATGATTGAAACCAAGGTATATAAGTATTTTCCAATCACGGTTTATGGGAAGATACTTTCTATAAATCTATTTTTTCTTCCTTTCATTGAATTATATATCCTACTAAGAATATATTGGTTCTACCTATATAAATGCCATATAAATTATAGGGATGGGCAACTCTCATTAATATCTTGAATCACCCCATGATCAAATATTAATGCAATTATAATGACGAACTCCATTTTGAAAAAAAAATCATCAATATGGATCTTGATACCCAATAGTGAGGGATTATAGGTTCAATTTAATAGGGTGTAACTCAATGATAAAAATGTACCTATATTGAATTAATATGTGGATATAGATCCTAATTAATTACCCAGTTTTCCCCTAGAATGTGAGATTTATTCTATAATTAAACTCATAACAAGTTCAATGCTCATATCCTATATTCCATATAAAATGGAACCCATTAAATTATAATGATTGAATAAGAAACATCAATAGAATCTAGAAAATGGTTTATATTCTTAATTGCTTCAACATGGGGTGAACCAATTCTATTTGTTAACAGTGAGGATGGATCAATGCACTTTTTTGTTGGTTATCATAAACTTAAAAAAATAAGGATTAAGAAATAGTAATATCTACTATGCATTTATGTTTTGTTTGGTCAATTTATAATACCTCAATACACCTCAAATATTGACCTTTGATTTGATATTATCAATTAATGGTAAAAAGGAAGGATATACCCAATATAGCCTTTCATACAAGATTTGGACAATAATAATTCAGTGATTCTACTCAGACATATAAATTCCCTTTTTATATTAATGTATATAATAAACAATGTCTTTATATAATACCTTAACCAACTTTTAGTAGTCTTTATAGATGATATTCTCCTATATTCTAAGAGAAATTAAGATCATGGTGATAATTTGAGGATTTTTCTAAAGACCTTGAGAAGTGATAAACTATATGATAAATTTATAAAAGTGTAATTATGGATACAAAAATTATAATTCTTATGTCATTTGATTAAAATTAAGGGTATATATTTAGATCCTTCAAATATATAAGTAATTAAACAATGGTCAATACGAATCACTATAACATAGATCTATAATTTTCTAAGATCAACTCGATATTATTGAATCTTTGTGATAAATTTATCATTACAATGAAATATACTAACCAAGTTAACTTATATGGGAGTTAAGTTCCTTTTAATAAAGTAATGTGAAGTAAAATTCAATTATCTTAAGAGAAATTTGGTCACATCACCATTATTCACATTACCTTATTGTGGAGAAGGATCTAACACATCCTCCCAATACCACTCACTAGTTTATAGACTGGAGGTGTTACATAACCTCAGGTATGCCTTCTCTTAATCCAAAGTCCATATATCACATATGGTTCTAAAAATGGTGAGTTTTCTAGGGTGGGGTTGGTACCAAGTGGTATTAGATGGTCATTTTATCTATCTTACTATTTGGGTATATGGTAGATAGGGAATAGGGATGTGTTGAATCTTGTGATAGAACTCTGACTAGTGTGTTGTAAACACCTTTTCAGATGGTACTTCTCAAATACCAAGGATATAGGATTATTTTTCCGGGTTCTCAATTTTATTATTGAGATATTTATTCAAATATGATGTCCATATTATAGATTTATATTTGTTGTATTTTGATCTTATACTATTTTCAAGAATCATATATACAAGATTCATTTTTAGTGTATAGGATTCACATGATATTCATGGGATTTTATAGGATTGATATCAATAAGTATAGAGGGTTTAGTTTTTGAAAGTTTGAATAAAAAATTATATAGGGTTTTCTTATATAACATATTGAATAAATTCAACTCATATGTACTATAGTGTTATATCTAACGATAGGCCATGTGGATTTTATATAGGGATCATTCCTTGATGATGAATTATTTATAATTCCTCTATGTAAGGGATGTATAGTGACCCATAGTATGTCAGTATATGAATTTTATTCTTCCATGATGATCAAGACGTTATGGGTAATTATGATTCTGGTTTTGAAAATAAAATGGGGTTAGGTTACCTAAAGTGTCAACAATAACCTATATGGTGTTTCCCTGTATAGCTTATAGGTGGAATTGTAATTATCAAAACTATATGACTATATTATAATCAAGATAAATATCCATATGTAGATGTCATTCTATGTTTAGAGATGTAATAAAGATCCTCATGGGGGTAATAATGTATGTTGTTTCCCAATAAAGATTAGTTTCCTAGAGGGGTCTAAGGACTTGGAATGTGATTCCTGATATTTATAAGTATGTGATAACCCTAGAGTATGTGTATTTTCAGGTTGTTTTTCATGTGATATCAGGTGTGGAAGAATCGATATTACTCTCTATGTTGTGACATATATGAGATATGTTTATAGGCTAAGTGTGAATGATTATTGACCCTGATATCTAGAATAGGATATTAGTGAGCCGAGTTATAAGACCTCATCCTTTATCAAGGTAATTCCCTATTGATTTAAAATTGATATATTCTATTTTCTATATTAAATATATGAGACTATTTAAAAATTGTTTCATAGATGCTTCGGGGGTTAGATAAGTTTAAATAGAAAAATAAAGTAATTTAATACCTCATAGGAATGATTATAGTGTTGTCGACTGGCCTGTGGATGGGGTGGTAACCTAATTATGTAACAAGAAGACCACCAGCCAACTAATGGGACCCTCCATCCATCCAATGGAATTTTGGAAGAATGGTATTTCTATAAGAATCCAATTGTGGCATAGACCCACCAGCCCATTGGTTTAGTTCCTAGTGGTGTTGGTGTTCTGTCTGGCACTAGCAGGGGACCAGTAGTAGCCAGAAACTAGCCAATGGCTCTGGTCTATGTCATGTATGTTAGGGGAAGAATCATATTTTTACCCCCCCCCAAAGATCCCTATTTATATTTTCTAATATTCCATTTCAATACTAACTCAGTATTAATGATCTTGAAGGTTTCATTTGGGCTTCCTCAATTTCTCTATTGCTGATTTTTTTCCCTTAATCTGTTCTTTGAAATGGATATCAATATTTATTAGGTTTTTACAGAATATATGATTTCCTCTCATTTTATTCCTCTTTTTTCTTCTTTTAGAATTAATTTGGTGGATCTATCACAGTCTTTTTGGATTAATAGTGTTTTTTATTGATCCAGATGCTTAGTTCATGGGATTATTCTTCTCCTATCTTGAGGACAGCGGTGTAAAGTTTCTCCCAATGGTCTTATTTTGGATTATAGTGTATGTAACATTTACGATAGTTCCAGCACATCATGTGGACAGCCTCTTCAAGTAATCATCCCCTATAATATTCCGAATCCTCTTACTGAGACCACCCTTGGATCCCATCAGGTCCCATGTAAATTGAGGTGAAGGAATTTTGGTCACATAAGAGGTTTTCCTATCTTTGACCCAAGATTAGAACCTAGAATATATGAACCTAGAGCTATATAATGGAATTGGGAATTTAGTTTTGGAGGATGTATCAAGTTGTAAATTTTAAGGCAACATGGATATCTTGGCTTGTAATTGAATAATTACAATGTGTTGGATAATAGGCATGTTAATTTTTAATTATTATATTTTCATGTTGGAAAGTAAATTTGGAATTGAAATATTTTAGAATATTATCATAGTACTATAAGTGGAATGATAATTGGTAATTGGTATAAATTAACTATAATATCTTATAACTGACATTTTTGTCATGTTTTAGAATATCGATATACATTATCTCTTTGTTTGATCTTGAATTTTTGGAATTTGGATTTCGACCTTAGGTATAAAAGATATTAATTGAACATGTAATTGTTCATGTCATGGAAATTCGCTTTGGTCGATGGTGAACTAAAAATATAAGTAACCCTAGAATATGAATTCACACTGGGTTTGATTAAAATTGAATATTTAATTTACCCCTGGCATGATAATTCACCTTGGGTCTATTGTGTATTATTCTATGGTATATGGGTATTATGGATATTGATATTGGACCCATTTGTGGGTATGGACTGAGAAATCTTGCATCGTACCATAGCAAGTATGGATGACCTTGAGTGTCAACCTGGAGATCGAGGGTCAGCGGTTTTATTTAGATGATGTAAATTTTATTTGTAATTTATTCCATTTTTTATCATACTATGAACTTTGATATTACTTAAACTATATTTTTTTATGCACCGTCAATGGTGGCCTAGTTATTTTTACACACACCTTGTCCATGTCACCATTTAGTACCTAAGAAGACTTCACAAATGCAGGTATGAACAATGGAAATGGTATCTATGATTGATTGGTATAATTGTTAAATGGGACTGGTTCTTAGAGATAGGGATGATCATGGGGTTTATGGATGGTTTTGGGAAATTTTATTTTGATTGATTATTTCAGTTGGTTTCTTGTATAACGTTTAGTATTAAATTTAGTGTGCAATTTCATTATTTTAATATATTGGATTTTTTTGGGTTGTTTTTATTTATCTACTGGATTTAGTTTATATTGATTTTTTTATTATGTTCCCATTATGTTTTTCATTTTATATCATAGGGTATAGTCCCCCATCTATACTTATTAAAACCTCACCTCTAGTTAACAGCCTCTTGTGTATGGGGAGAAATGTCTAAGGTCTCATAGTGACCCATCACAATCGCATGAGAGATAACTGGGTTGGGGACATCACAAACTAGTATCAAATGAGCTAATTTATTTAGATTTATTATTCGGTAATGGTGGATAAGAGAATAGGATTTTTTAGGGCTTGGTAATGAGCTCATTCAAGGGATTATCTAACCCATGTGTGGGGGTGAACACAAGTTTCCATGGATGGGACTGTTGTTCCTAAGTATCACTTATTATAGTATCAATATTATTTCACCTATGTTGATATACTTGTCATGTGATGTTAATAATTTATGATTTTTTACTCATGGGTCGGTATGGGATGAATTGTGTATGCATGAATCATAGTAGGAATATCTAAAACAATGTTATTTTTTATTGTGTGTGCTAGGGATTCATTTGTTGTATATAAATCTACCTGTTTAATTTGTTATTGAATTTCATGACATGTATGATAAATGGAATAAATATATATAGTTATAACATGTTAATTCACTTGTTAAAATATGATTTTTAGTGACATTGTGTCTATAGTTATCAGTTTTCTCTTTTTCCTTCTGAGTTTAATCATGTTATGGACCCACTGATCTAAGGAGTGTGTTGGCCCTTGTTGATAGAAATAAATAGAAACATAACAATATTTTTCCCTGATTTTACAATAAAATTCTAAATAGAAATATCAAGTTATCCATGTTAAAATGAAAACATCACAAGAATACCACTCTTAAATCTAATTTAATTAAATATAAATGGTCAATAGAAAGTGTTTTAGTGAAAATATCAATTAGTTGGTATTATATTACAACAAATTCCAATAAGATATCAAACTTTTGAAAGTGATCTCATAAGACATGATGAAAAGGTTCAATATGTTTAATGTGAGATTATTGGATATTATTATTATAAATAGCAATGGAACTTCTGTTATCCTAATTAATAGGGATACATTCATATGTATTCCTAAAGTCTAAGTGGGTGTGTTTCTCCCATAATATTTAGTCACATAAAATATCAATGGCTATCTATTCTTCATTGGTAATAGAAAATAAAATAGGGGTTTTCTTCTTATAACTCCATGCAATGAGGGATTTTCCAAGTAGGTGGAAAGTTACTGTTGTACTTTTCCTATCTATTTGGCATCCTCCAAAATCAACATCAAAAAAACAAGTTAACTCAAAATGAGTCCCTTTTGGATCTAAGAAGCCAATTTTTTTATTTCCTTTTAAATAATTAAAAATATTTTTAATTGATTCAAGATTATACCCCTTTATATTTGACTGAAAACAAGAATAATGAAAATCCCGGAACTAATTTTCATACTGGGTTGGGGTATGATAAAGTTGAATACCATTCATACTTCTATAAATCTTTTTATTAACTAGAATAATGGCTTTATCCAATTTTATTTTGAAAGTTTTACTCATTGGTGTCTCAATTTCCTAATCATGATATATGTAAAATCATATTATTATTTCACTAGTTTATTTAACTATAGGTTTTGTGGAGTGTTTTATGATGGGATATAAGAAATAATCAGGTAAATTTATGTAATATGTATGTTATTTATTCTCGGGTAAATTTGGTCGGTATCTAATGAGGGTTTAGTTATTTTGGAGGATTAATATATGAAGAATAATATGATAGAATGCAAAATAACCTATGATGAAACAAAAGTGAAATAGGATGAAACTAAAATGTCATAGGTTGAAATGATGATTTCATAATTTATGACATCTTAGGATTGATTATCTATATCATATTATTGATTAATCTGAATATTATGGAATTAATATAATAGTAACCTTTTTGGTTTTATTAAATTTATAGAACCAATAGGAATTAGGTAAAAAATGAGTGTGATAGATAGTTAAATGACTATCCCAATGAGAAAGATAATGTAATGGGAGTTATACTATAAAATCTCATGAAAATGCTCACCCCTCACTTTATAGCTATGAATAATGACATGAATCATATTGAACTCCCTAATGATAAAATAAGGGAACTAATCGCCATTAATCAAATAATTTAGTAACATATAACCTCGTTTAATGATTTTTATAATCCATGATGTACATATATTTCTCTTGTAATTTTATAATTGTTTAACATAGTTTTAATTAAATATTTTACTAATTTTTAGTGTTTTTAGTTTATTATTGTAGTTTGGTAGCATTTTTATTTTATTTTTAATTTTTAGTTAGTTATATATTAGTATTGGTTATTTATTTTAATTTTTAGTTTTTATTAATTTTACTTTATTAAAAAATAAAACTTCTATTTTATTCATAGTTTGATTTATTTTTATTTTTTTAGTTTATTAATAATATTATAATAATATTTAACTATAGTAATACTATTGTAAAATTTATTATTTAATTACATGTGAATAAACATTTATATAATTTCAAATATATAACTTTTTCTAAATTATATTTTTTATATTTAATTAGTTTAATATTTCTTATTCTAATTCTATTATTATTATTATTTAATTTATCTGTATAATTATTTTTATTAAAATTTTGAATTTGTTTTTTTTTGTTTCCCCCTATATACACGCCACCCCAACCTTATCCCCCCTGCCCTTTGACCCCTTCCCCTCTCCCACGTCATCTATCCCCCTCCCTTTCTCTCTCCCAACCCATACCCCATTCCCCCCATTTTTTCCATGTGCCTCCCCTCACCCCCCGCCCCATCCCCACGTCCCTCCAACCCGCCCCACTCCCCACTATCATATCTCCTCCCTCCACTAACCCTCCCCCCTCGCATCCCACTCACCTTCTCACCCTCCCCCCTATCTAGCTCACATGCCTCCCCCCCCCCCACACCCCCTTATACTTACTACCCCCACAACACTCTCATTCTCTCCTCGTCCCACCCCTTCTTACCCACAACCACCCCTCCCCACCTCCCCTTCCCCTACTACCCCATACCCCTACTAACCCCACTCACCATCCCATACCCATCCCCTCCCACCTTCTCCTTCTACCATCAAACCTATATCCATGTACCACTCCATTACTTAGAAACCAGGAAGACCTCTCCTCAGTCCGAACTAGCAGAAAACTATCCTCAACTTCAACATACGGTTTAACCGACCACTTCTACTAATGAACACAATAGACAATGACCAAGACCCTACCATTCCGGGAGTATATAAGTAGTTCATGCACTTCATCAACATTCTCTTCACTTACAAAGATCATCGGCGCATTCCAAGATGGAATACATATCCAATCATTTTTGTGGCAGTATGTGATGGTGTGGTTCGACGTTGCGGCGATCAGTGGAGTGGTGATGTTTATTTTTCAATTGTCGACAGAATCTTGTGGTGAAAACTTCAATGACATGATCACAGTGATATCTATTTATTATTTTATGTGATGTTTTGTCGTCGTGATGGCCGACTAATTTCATTTGTGTTGGAGTTGGGATTAAAGTGATGGTAATTGCATGTCATTATTTTTTACCCATGTTTGATTGACTTTTTGATTTAATTTTAAATAGATATTTAATTAATTAATTATACCTGTGTTTAAATTAATTATCATTTGGTTCTACACGCATGCTTTGGTGGTCGTTCGTGTGATACCTAATAAGTAATCACAGGCTGGATTTCATCAATGAATTTATTTATTCGGAATTCAATCAAGTGGGTGATCAAATTCTGAATTAATAAATATATTAATAGAAAAAAAATATTTTTTGTGTGATATCCTTTAAACATTCATGAGTGAAACATAATTAATAATCTCATGTGAGTGAACCCGATGCAGGTAGATACTTTCTCTTTGTGAGAAACGGGTCGTTGTATTTCACTAAGTGATTCAGTGCTATAATGATGCACAAATTATTCGCCAGGGAAGAGAATGAAATGACGGATAATTTGTGTGAAAATTATAATATTATATAACATCATAGAATGATACCAGATAGTATTTTGATTAAATTTAGAATCTATGATAATTGTATAAATAAATATTCAGATGTGGGAATTAAGTAATTGGAATGACATGCACCTGAACGAAATTCATGACTCCAACACTTCCATCTCCTCTAGTTTATTTCATAGTTTAATTCACTTAGATAGTTTTAGTTAATTTAAATAGTCATGTTTTAAATATTCATTTAGTTTTAGAACCTTTTAGTTGTTAATCACATTAAGAACTCATCTGCCTGAACATTCTTCCAAGAGGACATTCTTAGGGTCTACTCACATTCTCTGTGTGGTTCAACCCTGCTCCCCACTTCTACAGTAGTTGGTAGGTAAATAAATATTGTAAATTTTCACTTGTTGTGATGCGTGTTCCAATACACTTATTCCCAAGAAATATATCTACATAATAGAGAATATATTTTCCAATCTCCAGTTCATAGATCAATAAAAGGTTTCTTTATCTATTTATCATTTAGAAGGTAAATTTGATAAATAGTGTACCCTCATTAAGAATATTGGGCAAGAGGAAGAAACTGACTCCATGTAATAGGAGTAGTTTGTGCATATATTTTTTAGTAAGTATTTTCTAGGAAAACTTTACACTAAAATAGAGATACAAATCCTTTATCATGCTCATGTTCTAAAATTAATTTTCCACACACGTAGGTTTTTTATTTGATAAATTTTATTAAAAATTTAGAATATTTGGGTCCAAATTAATCCCCATGGGGTGTAGTTCAGTGGTTATTCCCCTTCTATACTTATGGCGGTGAGATTTGGATGTCCTAGTTTAAAACCTTTGTATCCACAGGATTATTTCATTTGTACCACCACCCTCGGACCTAGCATGAAATAATTGGGACCAAATTGTCTAAGAAGTTCCATTTAATTTTTATGATTGAAGGACAAATTGCCTAGGTAAAAAAAACTATTCATTATTGTAAAGACTAAAATGGTAAAAGTGAGTAACCATATAGGTAAAGAGAATAACATATTTAAAACAGGTTTATTTTTTATTTTTCTAGGTGAGGGTAGACCTTATCTTCCCTCTACACAATTATTTATCAATTTTGTAGGAACTTTGTTTGATGGTGACATCCCATTATTAAATATTATTGGGTATTTACAAAAATTACACTCCTTAATTTTAAAGGGGAACCACCTCTTTTCTTTTTTAGACATCAAAAACCATTTAGTTCATCCAATCCATCCCTATATCCATTATTTACTTCCTTTACCATGGTCTAGAGTACCTGGATTTATTAGATAACCCTTCTAAGAAGGATTTGGATACAATCCAAAATAAATTTTCTGAAAAATATTTATTATTATTAATGAAGCATTATCATTTTATTTTGTATTTTACCTCCTTCAAATATTTTTGAACTGTGCTGAAATAATAACACCATTATATTCCATATACTGATGTGTTATTATTTTAATGGAATAGCTTATATCTATCTCCTCTTATATAAAATAGTAAATGAAACTATAATTTTTTATGCGATGTTGACACAATATTTATTCAACCTTAGACTTATCAACCCATGACATATTAGGTTTATCTCATGTCACTATGGAATATCATAGGTTTCTTAGGCGATGTCCTCTCATTCATCGTAATGGTTAAAAAATAAAATTTGAATTAACCCAAGCATATCATTTGGGAGTATCTATCATGGTGTGCAGTCTTAGGCCCACTCATTGGACACCGATGACAATTCAGTTTATACCCAATTTTCCTCTTTTAGAGTTTTCACCATTTGGTGAATCTATGAAACAACATCATCCATTTTCCAAAATCTATATAGGGATGTGTTTTCTAATAAAACAATATACTATTTACTATATAAAATACTCATGATATTACCATATACTTAAACATATCCCAATACTCATGATATTACCATATACTTAAACATATCCCAATAAATTTATTATTTATTCTTGTATATCCCTAAAATAATCCATATATACCTTATTAGTATCCTAGGGAAAGATAAACATAAAAAAGGGCGAGATCAGAAGCTCAGTAATGGAAGGCGTAAAACATAAACTATTATAAAATAAACAAATCATAAATAATATGGAAAATATAAACAATAGTCTAATATACCATCTAATTAATACTATAAAAGTGGAATATATCTAAAGATAACATAACATCATAAATAATCACATGGATAAAAATAATTAGTTTCATAATAATATAATTTGTAATTACAGACATCATAATCTTTCTATCATGGCCTTGTCCCAAGACATAATATTTAAATTGGTAAGGCAAACACCAAAAACCCAAACTAGTTTGTCTTATGAAACCTATTGATGAATCAAGGGGATATAAAGGTCTCCACCCATCACTTACTAAGGCAAATTCATTCATAATATGAAATAAATTAATATAATTTCAATATATAATAAATATATAAATTATTATTAAAAAACCAATAAGCGAAATGTTAATATTTTCCCCAGTCAATAAATAAAACATCATGATCATAAGACATCCAAATAAATAAGGTGGATGATATCATTATATTATATCCCTATAATAGTATAATATTTATAAAAGTATGTTGACATAGATAAAAATACCTTTAATAGATCACTAGAACATTTCTTGAGGAAAATACCCCTTTCATTTTGAAATCACTTATTTAAAATCTAGAAATTTATCGAATATTAGAAAAAAAACATTTTCTTTGAAAAGAACCATGAAAATATTATGAAAAATCATTATATCATAGAATATTCATGGTAGTGTGAAAACCCATTCCTATGGTAAATGTTAAAACAAATATTCCATTCATACCTTTGGTAAAAAGTACCTCATTAGGAAACTAAAAAGAAGATTCCTTTTAAGAATTTTTATAGAAATTCCAACATGGAAAAAATGAATTTAGTAAATAATTTTATATTAGAAAAAGAATTATTGAAAACTTTTTAAATGAAATATATACATATAAGAAAATTGTTTTTGGATAAATAGAAAAACAAATTTAGTTATCCTTAAAAACAATATTTCATAGTTTTGAGTAAATACAGAGAGGAAAATGAATGGAAAAGTTTTAATATATAGAAATAACTTGAGGATAAAAAAATATATTATTTTTTATAAATATATTTTATAATTTCATTATAAAAAATTTAATCATAAACAAAATCTATAAAAAGTTATATTGTAACATAAAACTCTTACTGCTTTGGTGAATTTTGAATCATAACCCCCATGAAATGAATAAATTAAAATTAATCATTAAATATCATGAATATAAATATATTCATGATATAAATTATCAAAGGGGAATTATATATACCACATTAAAGAAAAAATTGTTGAATATGGCATAAATCTTATGGAAATAAAAATGAGAGAAGAAATAACTTACCTCAAGCCCCAATTAACTCATTAGTGATTTTAACCTCCAATATAATAAATTTAAATTAATTATAATTATATTAAAAAAATTAATATTTATAATTTCGTATATAATCCACTTATAAAATATTATACCATGTTTATTAATAATTCATTATTTAAATAATTATTGCATTTTATAATTGTTTTTTTTTCATGCATGTGTTGGTTCAACAATTCCGGTCCTTGCACTTTGATCACGGTTCCATAATATATAGAGTTGTAATCATGTAATTTTAATATTTTTATTACATAAAATCACCAATATTGAACATTTATTTATCACTCACATCATAAAAATTACAAAATCACTTATATAGGTGGTAAAAGCATCCTAAACAAGAGTGTGTTATAATGACCAAATGAGTAAGAACGTGTTAAGATATAATCTTAATATAAAATATTAATTATATTATTTGTGTAATAAGTTTTATATATATTAATTATATATAATTTTATAATCATATTTAAATGTAAGATATTGAAAATGAAATATATCACTCATGGATATGATAGTTCATACATACACAAGAACAATACTTCTATTTATAATGAGAAAAGTAAAAAGAAATTATATTTTATTTTATCATTATATAATAATTATTAAATTATAAATATCATATATCTTTATTAAATTCATAATTATAACCATCCAAGGGATTTTTTGATATAAAATTAATCACATAGCTACATTGAGGTGGTAGTCCACCCGTATAAATAAATGATACTTTCAATTCACATTTGATGGAAAGGGGGTGGAAAAACATTTTCTCATAATAATAATAAAATATTTTCATATTTATCAGACTGTATATATTATTTTATTATTTATACAATATATTTTAATTAATTATATTAAGAAATATACATTGAAAGATTTGGGTAAGAATATTGCCTCTTCTTGAGAGACCACCTTTGGCTTACACCTTAATCCTTCTTAAGATGGTCTTAGGGTAAGACCGGAAGATCAAGAATGATGGTAATGAATATGGGAAGGTATTAGGGTAGGTATTTTATAATCTAAAATTATGAAACTTTAGGAATAATGGAGGGTATGAGGTTCTATTTAATAAGTGAGGAGAGGACACACTTAGAGTTACTTATAATATTTAAATATAATTGATGTATTTCTCAATTAAAATAATTAGAAATGGGAATGGATTATAATAATAGTATAAGTTATAAATATAATCATAAAATAAAATATATAAATGTTTTGGGGTCATTTTAAATATTATCTTTTGGTTTAACCCATTCGTTAGGCCTTTTTACCATAACTATGCTAAAAAAAATTATCCTTCTTGGGTCATAAATTTACATCAAAGATGAGAAGTGGATAAAATTGTCAAAAAATGGAGTTTTTTAGAATTTCTCATTCCAAATTTTCTCTTTCAATATTTTTATGGTTTTTAAATAATTTAATAAAATATTATTTAACATAAATATCATTAAATTCATTTTTCGGACTATTGATTTAATTTTACTTTAAAGTCATCAAGATAAAAATGGATTTATAATATAAACTCTTTCACTATAAATTATACATTATTATTAACCATAAAATTATTGTAACACCATAATTCATCATAAAAATATTTCTTTAAAGATTTTTAAAATCATTTACTAGATTGTTTCTTACTATTTGAACAAACATTGAGTCATTGTTTCATAATCATTTAAGTTAATTATACAATCACAAAAAATTAAAAATAAATTAATATTATAAAAATAGTTATTTTATATTGAAAATAACTTTTTTTCATACATACATTATTTTTATTCCTATGAAAACATATGATAGAATTTAAAATCAAGAGAGTTACATCTTATATTTTTTCATTTCTCAAAATAATATAAATGTATTAATCAAAGTAAACTCGAAAGAAATATCCATATTCTCATATATAGGATGTAAATGTTCAAAAAAAAGTTATCCAATATGATAAATAAAATATTTATTTATATTTATATACTTTCTCCATAGTTTTATCCTTGTTTTACCGGTTTTACCTTTAATGTGGTGACAAATCTTTACCATGGTTACTATTTATAATGAACAAAAATAAAGAGGAAAAATTTACCAAATTTGAACCTCTTAATTCCGAATATGGAAACCATTTTCCAATATTAAATTTATATATGTGTAATAAAACAATTTTAATATAAATTCATAAAATGTGTTGAATAATAGTTTTTAAGAAAATTCATTTTTAGGCCCAAAATGAATATATAGAAAAATAAAGTATAATACTAATTCCTATGTCATTAATTAGACTAATTATAATTAATTGTTACATATTTTATATTAATATAAAATAAGTAACATAATGGTACTTTGAAATTACTCTATTTAATGAAAATAAATGACATTTTTATAGAAATCTGTATTATTTTCTATTCACTTTAAAATAGATCTTTTCAGAAAAATCCCAAAATTCAACCAAAGTTGATATTGAAATATTTAATTAATGAATGGTATTCATTTCATAAAATAAAATTTCAAAAAAATAATAGTTTAATTATAATTTATTCACATATAAAGTAACAAATATCATTTTGAACAAAAAATATTTTTGAAGCATAAAATGAATTTTCAGAAAATTGAGTACTTTACTATTATAAATTAAAAAATGCATTTTATTTATATAAAATATTTATAAATACTTTTCATAATGTTATTATTCGTTTTCATACCACTAAATTAACATCTATTTTATAATGGAAATATGTTAATAATAATAATTTTATAGTATATCGCTATTTTCTTAAATATGGGTGTTGCGTGTTAAGAAAGCTATCGAGCTTATTATTCTTTAAAACAATATTTTCAAGGTGTTATATTATTCCCCCTTAAATAAATTGTGTCCTTGTGATTTTTTTATCTTGGTAACAAAGGGTTTAATATTTGAAAATACTTTTATTAAAAACTCATATCGTATAAAGGAATAGTAAAACATCCTTTGAAAAAGGGAAGTGGGAAACATAAAGGATACTTGAAATAACACATAATTGGGTTCCTAGATATGGATAAAATTATAAGGATGTAAAAATATGGACATGGAGGATAAAAATAACATTCTAAGAATAATATAGATTGATAGAGAACATAATCATGAGAAATTTAATGACCAAAAAACCATAAATCATTAAGGGATAAATAAGATGATAAATTCATTATAAATGAATATAAAATTATAAAAAACAATTCAATAATCCTTTTCTAGAGTTTTGGGATTCTTTTACTACCTAGATAGACAAAAATAGAAAATATACTTACTTGAATTATTTCTATTTCATAAGCACAATTTCATCATTTGGTTATTCTTCGATCAATTTACACTTCTATATCATCTCTTACTCTAAGAAATGAATATTCAAAATGAATTTTTAATTCCTAAATCGCTAAAATTAAATTTCACTGAGTTATAATATCCATTAAAATATAACACGTTATTCATCCAATCTCTATACAAAACAAAAATGGTTAGAAGAAGTTTTTATAATATCCAATTTGAAAAATTATTCATCTGAATAAATACTAAATTAATCTCAAAATCCCCAAAAATAACACCCAAAGTTCAACTTCAATCATTCCTTAAATAACTAAACTTGAAAATCTTCAAAATATTCTAACCAAAAATAAAAATCAATTATTAGAATCATTTGACAACATATTCATAAAAGATCAACTTAAAATTAATCTCGAAATAAAGTTAATTACACATATATACCAAATATATATATTACCTAATCATATAATCTCTAAAACATGCTAATTATTTCCATAAATATCCCATATCTTCATAAATATATAATAAAATCATACCTTCTTATGAAAGATAACTCACCCTTTATTCATCAAATAAAATCACATAATAAAAAAAATGTATCCATTATACTTAATCATATAATTTTCCAAATATAGTTAACTTCTTTAAAAATAACATTAATAACCTTATCACCAAATAAATTTTCAATCCCATGGTTATATATATGATAAAACACATGTATCAAAAATTTAATAACCCTTTCATCCTAATTGACCATATTAATATCCAAGATCATATTAAACCTAAAGGTTATAAATATTGTTCAACTTATTCCCACAAAACATAAAAAAAATATTTTGTAAATATCATTTTCACTAAAACATATACTAAACTAAAGGTTTTTATTCAAATAATTTTCTCCCAAAATATCCTTAATCATCTTAAACTCCTATCACCTAAAAATTAAAAAAAGGGGTATATATGCCTTTAAACTTATGATAAACCTTAAAATTATTAACTCATGACACTTTATGTTTATCCCATATCACTATTTCATATCATAGTATTACTTATGTTTTATCCTATCATTCATCAAGTTAATATAGAAAATTTTAATTGACCCATGTATATTTGATGGGAGTTTCTATCTAGGTGCTCATTTTTATACCCACTCATCATGCACATTTGATGATCAAGTTAATACCTAATCCACCCCTTTCAGAGTTGTTACATCTAGGTTCATTTGTTAGATATCCACATACACTTTCTAGTATCTAGAAAAGGATTTAGTTTCTAGGAAAACCTCATAATCTCTATTTCACCAAAGATTAATGATATTACCATATACTATAACTTATCCCTAGAATCTATCATTGGGTTATGTTCTCTAATATATTCTTTCCTAAATATAGTTCTGAATGGTACTATGATACCAACTATCACTTCATGACTCTAGAAACTAGGAGTTAATGGTAATCTTACTACATTTCTACAAGATACAATAGTTTACACCCTTAAAGATTTAATTTTTTAGAAATCTTTAGATACTCGACACATACATGACTCTCGCATAGAATTTAAAAAATGAAATAAAACATAACAATTTTAGTTATAAATTTTTTATTTCATTTAATATATCCATAAAATCATTAATATATCCCTTTTGGTATCTAGGTAAAAGAAAAACCTAATAAAGGGTGATCTCAAATACTCAATAAGAGAATGTGTATAAGAGAATTTGTTTTAAAATAAATAAATAATAAATGGAATATAAGTTATAAAAAATAATTAAATATTTCATGTAACTAGTATCATAAAATGGGAATATATCCAAGGATTACATAAAAACATAAATAATCACATATATAACAATAAATAGTTTCATAATGATATAATTCATAATTCCAGACATCATAATCTTTCTATAACATAATTGTTCCAAGACATAATATGTAAATAGGTAAGGTGTATACCAAATACCAAAACTAATTTTTCTTATGAGACCTACCGATGCATATAGGGTCTATAACAAACATTTTATGTCATTTACTAAGTTCAATGCATTGATCATATGAAATATATGAATAACAATTCAATACATAATCAATATAACCATTTATATTAAAAACTATAATATTAATCATTAATATTTTCCCTAGAAAATAAATAGATTAGTGTGATCATAATCTTTTTAGATAAATAAGGTGTATGGTAAAATTAGTTTATATCCTTAGTAAAGCATGTGATTTATCAAATTATGTTGAAATAGATGAAAATGTATTTTAAAATATCACTGGAACATTTAATGAGGAAAATACCCTTTTCATTTTGAAATCACTTATATAAAATATAAAAAAATCCGAATTTTAAGAGGAAAATCATTGAAAATAACCATGTAAAATGGTAGGGAAATATTGATGGAAAATAATATTCTGAGATCACGAAAATTATTTCATATGGTAAGTGTTAAATCAAATATTATGTTCACACCTTTAGTAAATAGTACCTCATTCAGAAAAAATACTCATTTTAAATTTTATTTATAAAATGTCCAACATGGGTAAAAATTAATTTAATAAATAAATTGATAATATTAGAAAAAAATTGAAACATTTTAAAGAAAATATAGACATGTGGTAAAAATGTTTCTAGCTAAATAGAAAAACAAAGTCTATTTTCCATAAAACAATTTTCCATAATTTTGAGTACTTAAAGAGAGGAAATTGAAAGGAAAAAAATTTTAATTTATATAAACAACCATAGGTGAATGAAATTTAAAAAATTTGGTATATATGTATTATATAATTTCAGCATCATAAATTTAATTATAAACAATCTTGGTAAAAATTGGGACTCCAACATAAAACCCTTGTTGCTTTGGTAACATTTGAATCATAACCCCCATTAAATAAATAACTTCAAATGAAACATTAAATTTCGTTGATCTATATATATATAAATATATATATTCAGTATATAACATATAAAATTGGAATTATATACACAATATTAAAAAAATAAGTGGTGAATATGGCATATGTCTCACAGAAATAAAAGTGCGATGAGAAATCCCAACCTCAAGTCCAACTTGCCTCATAAGTAATTTTAACCTCCTATATAAGACATTTAAATCTATTATAATTATATTAAATTACCATATTAATAATTATAATATCATATATTATCAACTTATAACATCTTATCAACTTTTTATCATTAATTCTTTATTTAAATCAGTGTTCCAAGTGATAATTGTATCATTTTTCATGCATGTTTTGGTCTAGTGGTTTCAGTCCTTGCACATTGATCATGGTTAAATCATATAAAAAACATTAATCATGTAATTTATATCTTATTATTACATAATATAACCAGTATTCAATATTCTTCAATCATTCATGTCATAAACATTATAACATTACTCATGTCGGTTGTAAAACCGACCTAAGTAAGAGCGTGTTTTAAACACCGAGTGAGTAATAACATGCTAAGGTATAGTCTTAATATAAATTTTAAAAAAGAATATTAATGTCATAATTATTATATATATTCATTATATAAAATTTTATAACTATATATAAAAGGTAAAAATTAAAAATGAAATATATCGCTCCTGGAGATGGGGGTCCATACATACACATGAACAATACTTCTATTTTCTAATGATAAAAAGGAAAGGAAAGTATATAATATTTATTATTATAGAATTATTATTACATAATAAAAATATTATATATTTATTAAACTTTTCATTATAACTATCCATGATAATAGTGATGGAAATTGAATCACATCATTGTGTGGAGTTGGTGGTCCACACATACGCAAGAGCATAACTTTCATTTCTCCTTTGATGGAAAGAAGGTGGAAAATGATTTTACTATAATAATAATAAAATATAAGTATATTTATTATACTATAGTCATTGTGTTAGGATGTATAAAATTTATTTATAATAATTACAAGAAGAAATAAACTTTGAAAGAGTTGGGTAAGATGATTACCTATTCTTTGACAAACCTCCTTTGGCTTACACCTTAATCCCTCTTAGGACAATCTTAAGGTAATACTATGAGGTAAATAAAAAAATTAGGAATATAAACATGTATTTGGTAGGGATTAAATGATCTATAAGGATCAAAATTTGTGAATAATGGAGGATAAGAGGTTCTTTTTTATAAGTGTGGATATGACACATTTGGAATTACTTAGAGGATATAAATATAATTAATGTATTTATCAAGTAAAATTATTTAAAATAGTCATTTATTTGAATAAAAAGAGTCTAATTTTGATATATAATTATATATTAAACTTTTATAGGTTTTCTTGTTATTTTAAACCTTATCATTTTGTTTAAAACCTTTGTTAACCATTTTTAACCTTAATCGTGGTAACAAATTTTTTAGTCCTCAAAGGTCATAAATTTACATCAAATATGATAAAATGCTCCCAAATGGTCCATATATGACATTTTTAAACGTTTACCATTTCACCTTCACATTTTCAATATTTTTTATTTAATTTTTAAATAATTTAATAAAATATTATGTAATATAAAAGGCCATTAAAGTTGTTTTTGGGGTAATTCATTTAATTTGAATTTAAAGTCTTCAAGACAATAATGGATTTAGAATATAAAATTTTTTACCATAGATTTTACATTATTATTCACCATAAAATTATTATAAAATCATAATTAATCCAAAACATATTTATTTAAATGTTTTGAAAATCATTTACTATATTTTTTTACTGTTTGCACAAGAACTAACTCAACAATATTTAATCATTTCAGGTAATTATATCATAACCAAAAATTAAAAAAACAAAATCATAAAAATAATTTTTTTATGATATAAATAAACTTTTATATTCATTAATAACTTCTTATAATCCCTTTGACAACATATAAGATAAGTTAAAATCAAGAGGGGGTAATTTTGTATTTATCCTTTTCTTAAAATAATATAAATGTTATAATCAATGAAAAGTGGTAATAAATTGAAATATTTTATATATAGTTTGAATTTTGTCAAAAAAATCATAAATAATGATAAATTAAAGTGATGGAAATATTTTAAATCATCACCCCATAGTTTTAAATTTTTTTTATCTGGTTTACCCTTAGCGAGGTGACAAATCATTACCAAGGTTCGTATTCATAATAAAAAAAGATACATATTTAAAAAATTTGAACCTCTTAATTAAAAATATGTAATCTATTTTTCAAGTTTAAATTTTTATAATTTGAATAAATCAATTTTAAAATAAATGCAAAAACTCAATGAAAAATAGTTTTTAAAAATTGCATTTTTAAACCTAAAAATTAACTTATGACAGAATAATTTTTTTTATTAATTTGTAATTAATCAGATTATTATTATTAAAAATAGACTAATGTAACATTTATATCAAATTAAAAACATAATGGGACTTTTAAATTACTTTATTTAATGAAAATAAATGATAGTTTTATAAAAATTGATATTTTTTACTATTCATATAAAAATAAATCTTCTCAAAAAAATAAAAAAAAAGTCACCCTAATCCAATATTGATAGGTTGATTTCAAAAATTATATTAATTTCCTAAAAAATAATTTCTAAAAAAATTTCTATGTTACTTATAATATTTGTTCATAAAAGTCAATAAACAACTTTTTGAAGAAAACATATTTTAAAAGCATAAAATGAGTTCATAAACAATTGAGTACTTATTATTTATGTATTAATCATTATATTGGATTATATAAAACCTTTATAAATATTTTACATAATGTGGTTATTCCTTCCCATACTACCAATTTAATGGATGGGTTATAATGGTTAAATTTAAAATAATATTATTTTTATAGAACATCGTAGTTCACTTAAAGATCATTATTATGTGTTAAGAAAGCTATTGAACTTATTATTATTTTAATATAATTTTTTTGTGTATTATATGAGGTACCTTAAAGACATGGGGTAGTTAAATAAGAGATTTGGGTGAGTTTTCATCCCCCTCTAGTATGGGGGTACCCACGTATGTGTGCCCTAGGTGGGACTATTAATAGGTTGGGTGTGTAAGGACCAACCTAGGATGGCTTAGACCTGAGATAGGCTTAATACCATCTCTCACAAATGACACCAATATAGAATTTTCTATGATTCCATTATGTGATCATAGTGATATTGAGCGATCTTATTCCCTGTGAGTGATGGACATGGTCACTAGAGTTAACGAGTGTGATAACAGAACCCAAGCATGGTGTGAAGATAGTGAAGTAGCCTAGGATACCTCACTAGGATTCATGGACATATGAAGTCCCCAAGGAGGATTAATGTTGAGAGGCTATAATAATAATAACCTCTTATATATATGATGATAAATTTAGGTTTTTCATTTTAGGGGCTAACCTAGTAGATATTTGATGAGTTTCAAGTACATGGTTGATGCCTATGTGAGGAAAATGTTTATATGTGTCCTCACCCGCCTTCACCAAGATGAGAGAAGGGGCAGAAAACTTCTAGACCCTTCCTTCTTCAATTTTAAGGAGAGATAATGACCCCCGAGTCCCACCTTCAATAGTCCCTAGAGTGGCGACTAGCACCAAGGGTATAGAATCACATGTAATATGGAAGACATTACCATTTTTATATATTTTAATCATGAGATAAGATGGTAAGAATCCATAAAAATCCAAAAATGAAGGTAAAAGTAAAGCCAAAACCCATTCCCATATGAATTTTTAAAGGTAAACCCATAAAAAGTGAAAGAAACTCCAAAGGGAAAGTGCTAAAATAAAAGAAAACATTAACATCAGTTGTCCCAATGTCTGAGATAGAATGGCCCTGCATAGTCCCTAAAGTCCTCCTGGAAACCTAAAAGAAGTTTTATATACGTAGGGTGAATATACAGGTATACTTTTGCAGGAAAACCAAAATCTTCTGTGCCCAAGTGGAGAGGCATTCTAATTCCTCTTGATAAAGTAGAGGTAACAAAAAAAACCTAGAAAGGAAACTAAACCACCCAGCCTCACCAAGGCACACTTCCCAAATAATGCAAGTCAGGTAAAATAATATTAATAGCACATTAATGTTTGGGTACCCTGCACCACATTCCCACTAGTTATTGAAGACATCCTACACATCAAACTTCCCCCACCATTTTCATTGCAGTCCCACTACCGCCCCAACAACAAAATTTTGGGCCACCACAACCACAACTACTCCCACAAACACCTGGGCCACCACAACCACACGTACCCACACCCACAGACATCTCGGACAAAACAACTACTGCCACGCTCGAAGACACCTGGGCCTCATCCTGAAGACACTTGGGAAACAAACCCACTCGCACACACCTGGTCCAACCACTACAACCACCCTGGATAAATAATATTGGGATATAATCGACCTCAGGACATCACAGCCTGCCCAAAGAGTCTTGGTCTACTTGGGAGGGGGAGAAGAAAAGGAGCTAATAACCAACCACTCATAGGAGGATTGGGAAAAAACTATCCCCCATGAAATGGGGGTGTTCGGCATGAAGTTCTCAACTTGGGTGGGGTGAGAATAAGAAACAAAATAACTAAATTATACATATAGGTAAAAAAGCACTCATACCAACCTAGGGGTTCCAAAACCATCCCATACACAAACACCCTTGTTACTATTCATTCATACAAAAGCACAGGAGCCACAACCAGAGAAAAACTCATTCCTGGAAAAAAATTCCACATTGAAACCATTCTTGTTTTCATATTCAAGTGAATCTATTTAAAAAAATCTCCACTATCAGGTAAATAATACGCATATCCACAAGATAAGGAAGTGAAAATATTCAAGAAGAAGTTTCATTATTCACACCCAGTTCTCTTGTAAAGTCACAACAACAAAAGGGATCTGTGAGATCCCTCTAAGTACTGGAACGAAACCAATCCCCGACATATGGCCCCACATGGCCCCAAATCCACAACCCAATAACTACACAATGGGGGATCCCATCCCTATCCACCTCACCTCACATGCATCATGAAGAACGACCATACCCATCACCAGAACAAAGCAAGTGAGTTTTCATATTTAAACATACCATTCATTTAATTTCGTCTTTCCATTTGGTTTACTGGGGTGATCACACATGGATTCTTATTCATTGGGCATCCATTTAATCAACTAATTTTACATGAGTAACTAGTTTTCATTTTACAACCATTCAATTGTCACAGAAGACATGGGTTCATTAGTGCGTAATAAACGACCACCAGTGGCCACAATTTTCTACAGACATAAGCCCATACAATTCACAATATATAAAGGAAGATAAAAGAGTATATAATCATTATCAAACACACCCCTTCATTCTTTAAAATCAATTTATTATATTTGTTAAGGTTTGGTTTATTCCATGCCCTGAGGAAACATTATTATACCCACATCTTATGATACACAGTAAAGAGAGATGAAGGAAAACCATACTTGTATGATCAAAGATCGAAGATTTCTCCTCGTTACAAGAACTGGGGATGTACAACTTGCAAGGTAAGAACTCAAAGGACTCCAAGAGTGAGTAGTAAAGGCATCATCAGGGGTTCACAACTATCCTCGGGATGAGAGACCCCAAAATCACCAAGGAAAGGAAAAGAGACCAGCCATGAAGAAGAAAAAAACTATGTACGAAAAAAGGTGAGATCCTAGAGTTACGGGGTATGAAATATGGAACCTCTTTAAAGGAGGTTATTGATTTATAGAGGTTTTTGGAAGGTTAAACATGATGGAATTAATTGTTATTTAAAAATTATCCTTGAAGATGTGGTTATAAAAACTGCTAGTTAAAGGGTTTCCTTTAAACAAAGGAAAACGCATAACTGGGAGAAAAACTGGAAACATGGAAAAGGGTGTGACACCAAGGAAAAAGCCAAATGTTCTAATAACCTAAGGGTTTCCAAATTAATGGGGGTTTAAAAAATCTTTTACTGTCTTTTAAAAGTCTTTTAAAAGGGTATTAAAACACTTTTATTTCAAAAGATATGTTATGGGGGCGGAACTTGAAAAAGTTAGAAATTGGAAGAAAAAAAGTGCGGGACACTATTTGGTGAGACACTATAACAGTAACACCAGTTCTGTGGAACATCGTAAGTAGTGAAGCTGTTTCAATGTGTGACCATTACGGTGCAACCACTACGGTGCCACCATCACGGTGCCACCATTTTGGTGTGCAACCGTGACGGTGAGACTGCTATAGTGCCATTGGTTTGGTGGAACACAATAATTAGTGACACTGTTTTGGTGTGCGACCATGGTGGTGAGACCGCTATGGTGCCACCATCATGGTGTCGTAGTGACCGATGCCACCATGTTGGTGGAACAATTTGGTGGAACCGAGTTTTTTGTAGACTCTTTAATGAGCCACTAATGGTCCCCAGGATACCCCAAACACCATAAATTTGGAAAAGTAATGGACCTGGAGGGTCCTTCCATTACATCAGATACCTCTCAAACTATTATTGTCCTCGAGAATCGAAACTAGACCTAAAGAAAAGAGAGGGTTCCGAAAAACCACCTCGAAAGATACCTCTCAGGAGTAAACCTCCTTGACATCTATGAACACCTCTCGCTCAAGTTACCACACAAACATAAAAATATCACATCATAAGGATGTATGGATTAAGGATTCCCTTCCTCCATGTCAAAATACTATCCTCTTTGGGTATCACTGACTCTCCCTCATGGGTTTAATCACATCCACCTTAATACATCTCAATTAGGGATCAGGTGCTCCCCTCCCTACAGTAAGGACACTTCACACACATTCAGAGAAAAAGGGAAACAATACATTTCATAGTTAACAAGGTTAAGCACTACATCAAAATCAAGAACCAAAAAACAAAGAACAAAACTCAAAATAGCTCTGGGTACAAGGCGCCCATCTATACCTCTTATTCCCAGGTACTCTCTTCAAGGTTTCCATGCCTCCATAACACACGAACTAAGGGAACGGTTTGTCCACGAAGCACCTTACCCTCTTGATCCTCAATCCTCACTGGTTTCTCTACGAATGTCACATTGTCCTTGATATCCTACATTCCCCAGTCGAGGATATTTGAATCATCCTATAGATATCGATGGAGCTGAGACACATGGAAGACATCGTGAAACCTCTGTAGCGGCGGTGGTAGCGCTAGCTGATAAGACACTTCGCCGACCCACCAAAACACCTATAAGGGTCTAACAAACCTGGGAGAAATCTTAATTCACCTATTGAACCTAGGTTGCGTACGTTGAGGGGAGACCTTCAAGAACATGTGGTCCCCGACCCCGAACTCCAAGGGTCTCCTCCTATGGTCGGTATTTGACTTATGCCGGTCTTGAGTTGACTTTATCCTCTCTCATACAATATATACCTCTCTATCATGCTCTAAACTACCTCTGATCCAAGAACACATGCTCCCCAACCTTTGTCCATCACAAGGGTGAATGAAACGGTCTCTTGTACAAGGCTTCGAAAGGAGCCATTCCAATGGTAGAGTGATAGATATTGTTGTAGGAAAACTCTACCAGAGGCAAGTGTCACACCCATGATCCTCTATTGTCCAAAACACATGCCCGTAGCATATCCTCCAACGTCTAGATGGTCTACTCTGTCTGCCCATCTATCTATCTGGGGGTGGAAAGGACTGATGTGGCATAGCTGGGTGTTATAATAATGTTTCATTCCCTTCCATATTTTTTAGGTAAAGTAGGTATCCTGATCCGAGACTATAGACCTTGGAACCCCATTAAACTACACCACCTCATCCACATACCTCGTTGCTAAGGCATCCACCATGCTTAACTCCTTAATTTCCAGGAAGTGAGCTGATTTCTCCAGTAGATCCACCACTACCCAGATAGCATCTCAACCTCCTTGAACACTGGGTAGTTTCGTGACGAAATCCATAGAGATGTCTTCCCACTTCCATTTTGGGATGTCTAAAGCCTACAAAAGACCACCCAAAACATGTTACCCGGCCTTCACCTACTGACACATGAGGCACTTTTCCATGAACTCTTCCACTGCCCGCTTCACCCCGGGCCACCAAAACTAACTCCTAAAGCCTCAGTACATCTTTGAAACTCCTTGTTGTACCACAAGGGGTGAGTTTTAGAACTCACCAAGAACTCTCTCACACATTTCCACCAGGACGAACAACTTTCTATGAAATAGAATCTCATTTTGATCATCTTCCAACCATCCTTCTAGAGCATTGCCCTTGAAAACATGATCGCAAGTCACTTCAGCCTCTAAGCCCCCCACTGAGACTCCTCCATCTGCTGCAACAGAGAGGACTGCACTATCATCTGGAACATACATCCTCTACCATCCTCCACTCTTTCATCCAGGTGTAAGGAAGATAACTCTTCTATTTCCTTCTAAGCATCTACCAATTCTCAAACCACATCCTTATGCGACTTCCTGCTCAAGGAATTTGCCACCACATTCCCCTTTCATGAGGTGTAGGAATTCTCGATGTCATAGTCCTGAAGAAACTCCATCAACCTACTCTGCTGCAAGTTCAGGTCCTGCTGGGAGAAGATATACCTCAAACTCTTGTGATCCCTAAAGACCATGAAGCATTCACCGATGAGGTAATGCCTCCACAACTTCAGTGAGAACACAACCTCTACAAGATCCAGGTCATGGGTGGCATGGTTACATTCATGGGTTCGTAACTACCTAGACCCATAAAAGATCACTCCCTGATGTTGTATTAGTACACACCCCAATCCTTAGCCTGAAGCATCACAGAACACCTCAAAAGTTACCTATTCTTCTAGAAACATCATCATTGGGGAACTAATCAACATCCCCTTTAGATAACTAATGGATTCCCAGCACTACACACTCCATTTAAAATCCTGGTCTTTCTGGGTCAAGGATGTCAAAGGTGCTGCATCTTGGGATAAGTTGGGCATGAATATCTGGCAGTAACTTGCTAGACCTAGGAAACTACAAGCCTCTGTCATGTTCTTGGGTGCTACCCAATAAAAAACTTCTTCGACTTTGGCAGGTCCACTGTTATTCCCTGCTTATACACCACGTTTCCAAGTATGTGCACCTCGCGTGTCCAGAACTTTCACTTGGACAACTTCCCATAGAGCTGGTGCTGTAGGAGGACCTCTAAAACCATTCTAATATGCTTGGTGTGATCCTCCTATGATCTTAAGTAGATCAGGATGTCTTCAATAAAAACGACTATGAACCGGTCTAGATATTCCTGGAATACGGAGTTCATGAGCCCCATGAACACGTCTGGTGTGTTTGTAATGCCGAACGGCATGACCACGAACTCAAAGTGCCTACATCTGCACCTGAAGGTAGTCTTTGAGATGTCACCCTCCTTCACCCCAATTGATGATATCCTGACCTTAGGTCAATCCTTGAGAACCATCCTGCCCCCTTCAACTGATCAAAAAGGTCTTTAGTCCTCAAGAGGGGGTAACGGTTCATTATCGTCACCTAGTTCAGCCTCCAGTAGTATATACACTACCTGAGACCACCATATGCCTTATTTGAGAACAAGACTGGAGAACCCCATGGTGATTCACTCAGTCATACAAAACCCTTCTCCATCATATTTTCAATCTTAATCCATAACTCCCGGAACTCAGAAGGTGACATCTGATAGGGAGCAATTGAAATCAGACGGGCACCGGGTTGCAAGTCTATCCCAAGATCAACAGCACATCGAGGGGGTAGATTCACCACCTCTGCGAGGAATATTTCAATGAACTAATTTACGATCCCTGGGACTTCACCATATCCATATCTGACAACTCCACTGACAACTCAGCTAACAAGGAAAGAAGGGTCTCCACTCGCTGGATGCCCTCCTCGAAACTCTGTATGGTGATGAAAGTCACACATTTTCCATCCATATCCGAAAACAATACCCTTATTCGGAAGCAGTCGATAATGACACACACATAGAATATAAATTTTATGCCTAAATGACATCATATGGATGCATCTATAGAAAAAAGAAGGTCCACACTTGACTGATGTGGCCCCAACATCATTCTGCATCCCTAAAAAACATAAGAAAAGCTGGTCTTAACTCTGACTAGAATATTCAAAACCAGAGAATGGGAAGTCTCTCGACATCTTGACCCAGATCATGGGTTGTAATGGGTGCAACAAAGGAGTGTGAATCTCCTGAATCAAAAAAGGCACATGCAAGAGTACTAAACAAGATGATCGTACCTAGAATGACTTCTGGCCCTGCTAGAACTGTTTTCTTTGCAGCTTGAAACTACCCACGCCCAGCTCCCCTGACCTAGGCTATTGGTCTCCTTCCCCACAATGCCCTGGTCAAGGTCCCAGAAGAGCTCCCTAAGGTCGTCCTCCTCTTACAATGTCTTCTCTCAGAGGAGTAGGAGATCGCTGCCCCTGATGCTGCTGCTGAAAGGGCCTAGCTGAAAACTGTTATTATTGAGGTGGGCACTGAACCTACCCAGCCCCATTGTACTTCACTCAGGCTGGGTACTAATTATAAATGTTCCCATGGATTCCACAGATGAATAATCTTGGTCTTGGTCCTACAAATAAATGGTAAGGACTGAGATATCGAAACTAGAACTGCAAGGGTCTTCTCCCCGCTGATCGAAACCTGGAAGGCCCTGATGCTGGAGGCCTGATGCTGACATTCTTCCCCTTTGACGAGCCCAATTGGATCCCCTCTCGTGGTACACCCCCCCCCCCCCCCCAGTGTTTTCTTCATCTCCACCACTTCAACATTCTTATAGACCTCTAAGTACATCGGTAGAGTGAAGGGAGTAACAGCATACTGAAGAGAAGTCAGAGTGCCTCCTCTAAATGTCTCACTCAAGACTCCTCATCTAGAAATAGGTCCAGATCAAAACAAAGGGGATCCTTAAACATGATCCCCAGATCCCTCACTAACATACTCCCCTACTAAAGGGATAGTAGCACTTTCATCTTCTCATCCTTCATTGTAGAAGAAAGAAATTCCACCCAGAACTCCTTCTCGAAGTCATCCCACAAAACCTCAGCCTCCCTCTTCTCCCTGAGATAGAGTGTCCACCACTGACACACTGATCCCTTCATCTGATTGACTTCCAAAGGAACCCAGTACTCTTTCGTAGCCCATATCAAGATGAAAGATATCACCATATCCTTGTGCTAGATCTCTGTCTCCATGTCTGAGATGCTCCCCTCATACTACCTATGGGTCTTCCTCTAAAAGGAACGAAGCATCCTCTTCCACTGGACGTCCTCCTCCTCTTGATCAGTCCTCTTATGATCAGCCAAATCATCATCTTGGGCCTCTATCACTTTCACTACCCATGGTCGTCGTTCGGGTGCCATAGCTGCAAGGTAAAAAGGGAATTACTATGTCCGAGTAGTGTATAAGATTCTTATTTTAATTTTTTCTTAAACTATTTATTTATTTTAAATTCCCAAAACACCAAAGGAACACAATAAAAAAAGTCATTATGATTCATGTACCTTTCATAAGGTATCTACCCTACAATCAATGTAGCCTCACTTAGTCATTCAATAGGTCTAGATTCCTCTCATCAGATCACGGGGGGCCCTAAAATCTCATGTCCTAGTTGGTCTTCCCTAGCCTATTTCATGCACCAAGATTGCCTAACATTATTGACCTACCATCCCATGAAATCATAACTGTTCCTAACCCTGAACTCCATCCTATCTATCAACCATCAAAACTTTGATACAATTCTATCATGACCTACCTTTACTAAGATTAGAGAAGGGACAGAAAACTTCCAGACCCTTCCTTCTTCAAGTTGAAGTAGAGAAAATGACCTCTGAGTCCCTCCTTCAATAATCCCCGGAGTGGTGAATATTACCAACGGTATAGAATCATGCGTATTATGGAATTAATTACCCTTTTTATTTATTTTATCAGGAGATAAGATGGTAAGAATCCAAAAAACTCCAAAATTGAAAGGTAAAAGTAAATCCAAAACCAATTCCCGCATGCATGTTCAAAGTTAAACCCATACAAATTATAAGAAACTCCAAAGGTAAAGTTCCAAAAGAAAAGAAATCATCAACAGAAACTATCCCAACGTCTGAGCTAGTATGGCCCTACACGGTCCCTGAAGTCCTCCCAGAAACCTGAAAGTAGTTTTATATACGTAGGGTGAGTATACAGGTATACTCAGTAGGGAAAACCAAAATCTCTTGTGCACAAGTGGGGAGGCACACTAATGCCTCATGATAAAGTAGAGGTAACCAAAACACCTAGCAAGGAAACTAACCACCTAGCTTCACCAAGGAACACTCCCCAAATAAAACAAGTTAGGTAGAATAATAGTAATAGCACATCGATTTTTGGGTACTCTTCGCCACTTTTCCACTTGTTATTGAAGACATACTATGCATCAGACCTCCCCCTCCATTTTCACTGCAGTCCCACTACCTCCCCAACAACAACCTTTTGGGCCACCACAATGACAGCTATGGCCAAAAACATCTGGACCACCACAAACACACGTAACCATGCCCGCAAACACCTGGGCCAGAACAAATACTACCACACCCGAAGACACTTGGGCCAGAACAACTACTGTCATGCCTGAAGACACCTGGGCCTCATCCTGAAGACACTTCAGAAACAAACCCGCTCACACACTCCTAGGAAAACCCCCACAACCACCCTTACAAAATAATATTGGGATATAATGGACCTCAGGCCATCGTATCCTGCCTAAAGAGTCTTGGGCTACTTAGGAGAGGGAGAAAAAAAGGATCTAATAACCAACCACTCATAGGAGCGTTGGGAAAAACACCCTCTCCCATAAAATTGGGGTGTTAGGAATGAAGTGATCATCTTAGGTGGGGTGTGAATAAGAAACATAAGAAATAAATTATACATATAGGTAAATAAGAACTCATCCCAACCTAGGGGTTCCTAAACCATCCCATACACAAACACCCTTGTTACTATTCATTCATACAAAAGCACAACAGCCACAACCAGAGCACAACTCATTCTTGGAAAACAATTCCCCATCGAACCCATTCTTATTATCATATTCAAGTGATTCCATTTAAAATAATAATAATAATCCACTACCAGGAACCTAATCGGCATAGCCACAATCTAAGGAAGGAAAAACAGCCAAGCATCAATTTAAGCATTCACACCTTATTCTCTTGTAAATTCTAAAAAACAAAAGGGATCTATGAGATCCATCAATGTAATGAAACCAAACCATTCCCCAACATAAATCCACACATGACCCCAAATCCACAAAACAACAACTGAAAAATGGGAGATCACATCCCCATCCACATCACCTCACAAGCATCAAGTAGAATGACCATGCCCATCACCAGAACAGAGAAAGGGAGTTCTCATTTTTAAACTGTCAAGACCCGTCCCCTGGGGCCCATTCTGTGACTACCCCAAACCTTCCTTCCATAGGCCAGGGGTTGGTGACTAGCACCGGAAAGGTGTATCCCTAAAACAGGAAGGCATTGCCTTTAAACCTGTACAATCACACATTCCAAGAACACAACAAGATGAAACCATGAAGTAAAACTATAGTAGTAAAAGTTTCTATTTAAAGTAAAGGGGATGGAATACAACCCCATTAGTAAAGATAAAACTACAATAGAAAAAACTCTTATGATCAACTGCCAAGTATCTTACCTGAAGAGTATGTACAGATCATCTCCACAGATCTCTACATCAACCGTCACCGATGTCCACCGTCGGGTCCTAGATCCCTGAGTCTCAGTCAAGGTTTCACATCATCTACATAATACACAACAAGTTGCGGGTGAAGCTCATCCAGGGGTGAGTATAACAATACCCAATTGGGACCCTGAGACCCTCGAAGGTCTCTCAAAATTCCACAAAGGAAAACCACAAAGCATGATCTCAATCACCATGAAAAAATAAAAAGTCTCAACTCAAAAAATGTATAACTTAAGTACATAAGTACAGATGACTATTCATAAAGCTAGATCATATTTTTCTGTCAAGTGGCAGTTCAACTAACCCACACTGGATCAATAGGTACTAACCCTCGCTGACCCACACAGGATCTGACCCACCTAGGATCGACAGGTACTAACCCTCGCTGACACACATATGATCCAACACCCCCACCTAGGATCGATAGGTACTAACCCTCGCTGACCCACAAAGGATATGACCCATATGAGATCGGTATGTGCTGACACATAAAGGATCGTTGAGTGCTAACCCACATAGGATCTGACCCACACAGGATCAGTGCTGATCCACACAGGATCGCTAAGTGATGATCCACATAGGATCACTAGGTGATGATCCACACAGGATCTCTAGGTGTTGATCCACACAGGATCTCTACTTGTTGATCCAAAAAAGATTGCTAGGTGCTGATCCACATAGGATTTTTATTCAAATGACAGTCATCCATAGTATTCTCTGCACCCGGTGCGCTTGAGTTCATATTATCTGATCCCCATGATATCGGTCATGCCTAATCTACCACTAAGTCCTATGAAGAATTAACCCAGTGATCTTTCATGACATAAGGTTTCCAACGTAATAGATGGTGCGTTAATCTGATGCCCGACTTGTGAGTTATAGGAATTTTAGTGTCAGGGGACCAGTTAGATTCAGGTTCGATCCAACCTCATCATACTCCAACTTTTTGTAAAACTCATATGGAGTATCCCAAACATATCATCCCACTATAAGGATCCCATCACCATAGACGGTCCGCTAAACGAACGTCTGGTTCACAAGATACGTCTCCTTAAGGGAAACCAGGCCCAAAAGAGGTCCTGGTTCAGTCTGACCGACCCAGCCCAACCCAGCCTAGGATAGCCCAGTTGGGCTAGGCCACGGACCGACCTGGCCTACTAGTGGGGCACTGCCCACCAGGCGATGTGGCCTTGTGCAATGGCGCAGCTCGCTAGTCGGGTGGCCGCCCAGCTCCCTGAACGGTTCAAAGAGCTGTTTGAATCTTCAATTAGCAGCTCCACGTGGCACTGTCCCATGCTCTATGGGACCCGTGGACATGGGTCCCCCAACGTCGCGGCTTCGATGTCGTGGCCCCTTCACTACAGCATGTGATGGTGCACTTCCTCGCCAAATCGTTCGGCCGATTGTCGGCCGCCCCTTTGGGTCCCCCGCAGCACCAAGCGGCGCCTCTCTCTTCCGCGGTCGGTGTGTGCTAGTTGATGCCTTAGCCACCACCATTGGTCACAGGTGGCGGCACATTTTTGAATCTTCCACGGGCCACCAGGTGAGCTCTGGTGGTTTTTTTTCCTCCCTCTCACGCCTATGGGCCTCCCAAGATGCCTCTGTCATTACACGGCTCTCAGATTCAAGGTTATATCGAGTTGTAAATTCATCCCCCAAAGAATGTGACAAGAAAGAAGTGGTGGAGGGTCCAAGACTTGTTCGTTTGGACTATACCCTCTGTGTTACCATTGTAACAATTCGGTGTAAATTTATTCATCTTCAACTCAAATAATTAAACCATGACAAGTTCCCCTACCTCGAGATTTGTTGGAAATGTCACAGTCATGGAAGAAGATTATGCACTTGATAAATCCATCAGCATTCGTCGATCCCGTTTTTTTGCCATACAAGCTTCCATCCTCCTTCAGTAAAAGGTTTCGTGGTACTTCACAAGAGGCTCCTCACAGAAGTACCAAAATCCCAAGCTCGATCTTCAATTAAATAGATGGAAGAATCAATCGAGTTTCACCACATTAATGTGGTTCATTTATGAACCGCATTTAATGTTTCAATGTCATGGTTACAAAAAGAAAGAGTCGTGACATTAAATGTATTGATAACTCAGTGGTCCTGCCACTGCTGCTCAACCATTAGAGAGAAATAAAATAACATTTTCATGTTATTTTATTATTCTTTTAAAAGTTTGAAAAAACTATCTTTTTCTCCTAACCTTATGTGGTCAACGTTAATCCTCCCTTAAGTGAATCCTAGCACTATGAATTCAACGGTGTCCTTAGATTTCATTTCTGAGCACTTGTTCAAAAGTTAGAAAATGTCACCTTTATGTTTACTGAAATTACTTAAAAAAAAGTTCAGAATTCTATTCCGGGCACACTGGGCCTCAGAATCAAGTGCCATCAATTTTCCCAGACTCATAATAATTCCAAATAATTTAAAAAAAATTTACACAGAATTTTCTGGTATTTACATTCTAACCACCTTAGGGAGTTTCATACCTGAATTTTACAACAAAAATAGGGGGGAAATGGGGGTACTGAGCACATATTTGAGCATACTGCTTCTATGTTCTCTCCTAGATATTCCCATGCTGCCAACAAACTCGCACCAAAGGAATCGACCACCCACGAAGGACCCACTCATTTCAATCCTCTTTCTCCACTGGGAACACCCTGATGTCGCCTCATCATCAATGTTCAGTTCACCCCAGTCGATAACATGTGATGGTTCATGCACGTATATCCTTAGCTATGACACATGGAATACATTATGAACTTGGTGAATCTGTGGGGGAAGATATAGACTCTACGCCACCTCGCCTACTCTGCTGAGGATCTGGAAGGCTCCGATGAACCTTGGAGAAATTTTTTCACCCCTACCAAACCTCTGTAATCCTTGATGAGGTGAGACCGATATGACGACATTGTCTCCCCCCCCCCTCAAAATCCAAGAGTCTCTGCCTATTGGTGGCATTGGACTTATGTCGGCTCAGTGTAGTCTTAATTCAATCCTGAATGATATGAACCTTCTCTTTAGTAGCCTATACCATCTTTGGAACCATAAGTGCTGACTTCCCTAGGTCTTTCCAGAAAAGAGGTGATATTCATGGTTTTCCATACAGGGCCTCAAATATATCCATTATGATAGTGGAGTGATATCTATTGTTGTATGCAAACTCCACTAGGGGCAGGTGGTACTCCCAACTGTAGCCAAAATTGAGGACACAAGCACGAAACATTTTCTTGAGTTTTTATACGGTCCTCTCTATCTGACCATATTTCTGAGGGTGAAAGTTGGTGCTCAAGTGTAGCATAGTCCCAAACGCCTCCTGCAATCTCTTCCAAAAATGGGATGTAAAACTTTTGTCATGATCTAAGATGATCATCAATGGAACCCCATGAAGTCGAACAATCTCCTGCACGTAGAGGCGTCCCAAGCCCTCTACTGATCCCTGCTCTCGGATGGAAAGGAAGTGGGATGACTTGGTGAGTCTGTCAATGATCACCCAGATGGATTCATGGCCCCTGGACATACGTGGTATCCCTTTCATGATTTCTATGGAGATACTATCCCACTTACACCTTGGTAACTCAAGTGGTTGAGCTAAGCCTACTAGAACCTGATGCTCAGCCTTCACTTGCTGACAATTGAGGCATCTCAATATGAGCTACGCCACCGCATTCTTTATCCCTGGCCACAAGTATTGAAGTTAGAGGTCCCTTTACATCATCGCCACTCTAGGATGTACCGCCAAAGGGTATGTGTGGAACTCCCTCAACACCTCCTCTCGTAGCATCACTAGTACCATAGTGCATCCTATGAAGAGAACAATGTGCTCCCCACCTTCGGAAAATCCATCAGGAGCTTGTCCTGAGGATATCTGAGTACATCGGGCCTCGCAGTCCCCATCACAATGATGTGTCTCCCAAACTCACTAAAGAAGTGGGGGAGTGACATTCATAGACTAGAGGTAAGCTGCTCCATCTATATCCACAAAGGATATCTACAACATGGCTAGCTTCTTTAAAGCCTCGCTCAACAACTGTAGACCAGACGTCCTACTGAGGTCATCTACTTCTATGTTCCCTTTCCCAGGAGTGTACACTATCTCGAAGTCATAGTTCTAGAGGAACTCCATCCATCGCCACTTTCTTAGGTTCAGTTCCTTCTATGAGAAGATATACCTGAGACTCTTGTGATCAGAGTAAATAGTAAATTGTTCACCCATCAAGTAGTACCACAACATCTTTAGTGCCAAGACCACTGCTGCAAACTCCGGCTCATGGGTAGTGTAGTTCTGCACATGTTGTCTCAACTGTTTTGAGCCATAGGTGATCACTACTTGCTCCTACATAAAGACACAACCTAGTTCGGTCCCTGATTCATTGTAGTAGACTACATACCCAACACCCTCTTCTGGTAGCCTCAAGATGGGGGCACTCGCCAGCCTCTGCCTCAAATCCTAAAAACTCTACTGGAATCTCTCCTTCCACAAAAAGGGATGTCCCTTATTTGTTAAAGATTAAAAGGGTGTCACAACTCTGGAAAATTCGGGTACAAATCTTCTGTAGTACTCAGCCCATCCCAAGAAACTTCGCACCTCGGTCACACTCCTAGGTGGATCCCAAGCAAGAAATGCCTCTATCTTCATGGGATACACTACAACCCCATCCTTCAAGATAACGTTCCCTAGTAAGTGAAATTCTCATATCCAGAACTAGCACTTAGAGAGATTACCATAAAGTTGGTGCTCTCAGATTGTATCCAAAACTATCTGTATGTACGTGGTGTGCTCCTCCTATGATGCTGAGTATATCAAGATGTCATCAATGAAGACTACCACGAAGTGATCAAGGTAAGGCTAGAAGATCATGTTCATGAGTCCCATGAATACCTCCTAAGAATTGGTCACTCCGAATGGAATTACCATGAACTCTTAATGGACATACCGACATCTGAAGGTTGTCTTCGGTACATCCTCATCTCGTACCCTGAGATGATGATAGCATGATCGGAGGTCTATCTTTGAAAACCATCAATCTCCCTTAATCTGTTTGAAGAGATCATAAATCCTAGAAAGAGGATACATGTTCTTCACGATCACCTAATCCAGGTGCCAATAGTCCACACAAAGCCTCAAGATCCCATCTGACTTCTTGGAAAAAAAATCAGGGATGCCCATGGAGAAACACTAGGCCTTATGAACCTCATCCCCTACAAGTCCCCCAATTGTACATGCAACTCATGAAGCTCCACAAGAGCCATACGATATGCTGGTATAGATATCTGTGTCTTCCTAGGGTACAGGTCGATATGTAATTCTTCTTATCTATGAGGAGGTAGTCCCATAACATCATCAGGAAAGGCATCAGCATACTAGTCCACCAATACAGAATAACTCAAACTCTTCACATCAACTGGTCTGAGGGTAAGGCTAGCCAACTGATAAGTGATCAGTTTCACCCTCCTCCGAGTAAGTTGATCATGTTCTGCGAAGGTTCCCTTCTTGTTGATGAAGGAAAATCGGGTCCCATCCTCACGAACACACCGCACTTTTCACCTAAAACAATCGATCTAAGCATGGACTATGGATAGATAGTCCATACCCAAGATGATGTTGTAAGGCCTTGATGCTACTACTAGGAGATCACATCCAAAGCTCTCACCTCCTATAGTGATCTCACACTATCTGCACCAGTGAATAATTGTCGAATCTTTTCCAGTAGGAGTCTCTAATCATATTGATCAAGCCAACGACTCCATCGGAATCTCCGAGCTCTGAAAAAGTTCCCTAGAAATAAAAGTGTGATTGGAACCTATGTCTATAAGAACTGTAGATAGGGTGGAATAGAAATAGATCGTACCCATAATCATCTCTGGAGCACCATGGTCATAGGCCTCAACCACCTGATGCTGAGATTTCCCCTGTCCACCTACTCCCTGTGGTCGGTGTGGACCACCTGGTGGTGGTGGTGGTAGAACCTCAAACCGGCATCCACCACCTTAAGCATGGCTTTCTCCCCTACCATGTCTGCAGCCATACGGACATCATTACATGAACCTTGACCACTGCCTCGGCAGTCCCTCGACCGTCTGTGGATCATCGGTATGGCGGGTCGGTCAGTCGCGAGCCATGTGTCCCTGCCCGCTACACATGAAGCACAGTCTGCCCCTCTACTGGACTGCTCCTCCTCGTGAGCCCCTCACCTCCAACCCTACATCCTGGGGTCATCCCCCGGAAGGTATGGCCTTATTGGACCTATGCGTCATCTGCCTACTGCCTGCTACAGATGACTCGGCTAAATGTTGTCCGGTGGTGACTCTCACAGTCGGTGCCTTCTCAGCTAAGAAGCTCTCCACAAATAATTCTTGCTCGAGAACCCAAGCCTGCTTCAGAATATTGATTGATATCATCGATTCTCTAATCTCCCGCCGGATACCGTAATCAAAGTTCTGGGCCCTAAAGAAAGGGTCTCATACCTTGTCGGTGGAGTTTCATGAGAGGTCAATGAATCTCTCTGAGTACTGGGCCACTGATAGTCTTCCCATACCGTAAGTGTAGCAGCTCCTAAATATGCACTGAGCGTAAAGTCACTGGTATGAACTCTTCCCTAAAGAGGGTCTCAAAGTACAAATAGGAGAGTGTCACCTCCTTGTGCATCTAGTGCGTCAGACTCCACCATCTCTCAACTATGCCCTGAAAGAGGCTAGTAACTAGGATCACCATATGATCTGATGGTGTCACAACTAGGAGGAAAACCCATTCCATAGCATCGAGCCAGTCCTTAGCTGTCTGGGGATCTGTCTCACCTAAAAACCTCGGAGTCCTCTGTCTCTAGAACTCATGCAACATGCTCAGTCAGCATGCACTGTCTTCTAATGGGTCTGGTGGAAACTACTACCCTCTGAGTGGTGGGGCTGTTGGTACACCACCTGATGGTGCCAACACAGTCAGAGGGCCCTATATCGAATCCTCGTTGCTCAGTGGGCTATCATCATATAGTCTCTCTGGAATCCTGGCTGGCTATCTACGTGGTGGAATATTGAAAAAAAAAGGTGTGCCACAGTCAATAAGTTATACCTGGTGAGATTACTTAAAATAGATCAAAATTATAACATTTCCAAAACACACACAATCATTGTTTTCGTGAACCGAGTAAGAAATAAAAATTCAGGGTCCTGGTGTATGGATACGTCTGTCATCGCACCAACACTTGACTCCCCGAACTGAAAACCACACTCAAAAACACTTAACACTATTTCTCCATTAAAAAGATCAGAGTCCTAGTTCTTCAGTAGAAGCTACTCTTATGATACCACTTTGTCACAACCTGTCCCCTGGGGCCCGTACAGTGACTACCCCAAGGACGTTTTCCATAGGCCAGGGGTTGGTGACTAGCACCGGAAAGGTTTATTCCTAAAATGGGAAGGCATTTTCTTTAAACATGTAAAACCACACATTCCAAGAACACACCAAGAGGAAACCATGAGGTAAAACTGAAGAAGTAAAAGTTTGTACTATAAGTAATGGGGCCGGAATACAATCCCAAATGTAAAGATACAAATACAACAGAAAACATAAAACAGCTCTTATGATTGTCCACTAAGGATCCTGCCTGAAGGGTAGGTATATATCATCTTCGTAGCTCTCCACGTCAACCATCTCCACCGTCCACCATCAGGTCCTAGCTCCCTGAGCCTCGGTCAAGGTTGTCTGTCATCTAAAAAAGACACAACAAGGTACGGGTGATGCCCGTGTTGGGGTGAGTATAACAATACCCAGTAAGGACCCTAAGTCCCCCGAAGGTCTCTCAAAATTTCACAAAGGAAAACCAAAAAGCATGATCTCAATCACAAATCACAATGAAAAAGGCTCATCTCCAACTAGGTATAACTTATGTACAGAAGTACAGATGATTAGTCATAAAGATAGATCATCTTATTCTGTAAAGAGGCACTGTTGCTGACCCATACAGGATCGATAGGTTCTAACCCCTGCTGACCCACACAGGATTTGACCCACCCAGGATTGATAGGTACTGACCCCCACTAACCCACATAGGATCCAACCCGCCTAGGATCGATAGGTACTAACCCCCGCTGACCCACACCGGATCTGACCCCCAAAGGATCAGTATGCACTGACCCACACAGGATCGTTGAACGCTAAACCACACCAGATCTGACCCACACAAGATCGACACAGGATCGCTAAGTGATGATCCACACAAGATCTCTAGGTGATGATCCAAATTGGATCTCTAGGTTCTGATCCACATAGGATCACTAGGTGTTGATCGATGCAAGATCATTATTCTATTGACACCCAGCCACAAGATTCTCTGCACCCAGTGCACTTGAGTTCCGTAGTATCTTCTCTTCATGACATCGGTCATGTCTCAAATTCTAAGAAGTTATATGAAGATGTAAACCAAAGATCTACCCTGACAAAAGGGTTCCAACTAAATAGACGGCGTGTCAATCAGACGCCTTGTCTATGAGTTATAGGCATTTTAGCACAGGGGACCCGGTTGGATTCAGGTTCGATCCAACCCGATCATACTCCAACATTATCTAAAACTTAGGTGGATTATCACAAAAGGACCATCTCTCTTCAATGATTTCATCGACATTAACGGTTTGTCAAACATACATATGGTTCACAAGATATGGCTCTTTAAGCGAAATTGGGCCTGAAAGTGGTCTGGCTCCGGTCCAACCCGATCGGACTGACCTCACCCAACCCGATCTGGCCTAGGCCGACCCGAACCATTTCGAATCGACCCAACCTGCTAGGCCTGGGTCGTGGCCTCGTTCACTAGCAGGGTTTTCCAGCCGGGTGGCCGACCATCTCCCTGAATGGCTAAAAGAGTCGTTCGACTTTTCAATCAGCGCCATCACCACATGGTCTGCAGGACCCGCGGACGAGGGTTCCCCTCCGCCACAGCTTCGACGTCATAGCACAGGATGACATGCCGCCTCACCAATGAGGTCAAATGAGTGTCAGCCTCCCCTTCAGGTATGCCACGACACCAAGCGGTGTTTCCCTCTTATGCGGCCAGCAAGCACTGGTCGCTAGTGGCACCACGCCGACGGATCTTCAGTGGTCCATGGTGTGAGCATCGGTGGTCCTTTTTTCCTCCTGCTTGAACCTATGGGACTCCCAGGATGTCTTCATCACTGCACGTCTCCCGGATTCAAGTTTCTGCTGAGTTAGAAATTTTTCCCCTGAAGAACGCAACAAGAATGATGTGGTGGAGGGTCCGGGCCTTGTTCGTTTGGACCGCGCCCTATGTGTTAGCATCATAACAAGTGAGTATCAATTTATTCATCTTCAACTCAAATAATTAAACCATGAAAAATACCCCTACCTCGAGATTCGTTGGATACATCGTGGCGGTGGAAGAAGATTCCATGCATGATGAATCCATCGGCGTTCTTCAAGCCTGGATCATTGCCGCCCAAGCTTCCATTCCTTTGTCAGTGGAAGGTGTCACAGTACTTCACCAGAGGTTCCTCACAGTCATACCAAAAGCCCATACCCGAGCTTCAATTAAATAGATAGAAGAATCAAATGAGTTTCACAATATTAATGCGATTAATTTATGAACCACATTTAATTTTTCAACATCATGGTTACAAAAACCAAGAGTCAAGCCATTAAATGGCTTGAAAACTCAGTGGTCCCACCACCACCACTCAATCTATAGAGATAAATAAAATAAAATTTTCATGTTATTTGATAATTCTTTTAAAAGTTTGAAAAAATATCTTTTTCTCCCAACTTACTTTGGTTAAAGTGAAGCCTCTATTAAGATAATCCAAATGATAAAGATTCAACGGTGTCCTGGGATTTCATTTCCGAGCACCGATTCAAAAGTTAGAAAATGTCACTCGCATGTTTACTAAACGTACTTAAAAAAAGTTCAAAATTCCATTCTGGACACACTGGGCCTTGGAATAAATCGTCTTCAATTTTAGCAGACTCATAATAATAGAAAATAATTTTTAAAAAAATACATTGAATTTTAGGTTCTTTACATAAACACACCAATCATTTAGTTTTTTATTTTTTTCTTGGTTAATCTGGGTGACCATACAAGAATTCATATTCACTGGGCATCCATTTAATCATCTGAGTTTATGTGATTAACCAGTTTTCATGTTACATCCATTCAATCATCATAGAAGATAGGGGTTCATTAGTGCGTAAGAAATAACCACCAACGACCATGATTTTCAATAGACATAATCCCACACAATTTACAACATATAAAGGAAGATAAAAGAGTACATCATCATCATCAAACATGCCCCTTCATTACTTAAAATCCATTTATTATCTTCTTAATGGTTTGGTTTCATCCATGCCCCGAGGAAACATTACCATACCCACCAAGCATAACACACAGTAAGGATTGATGAAGGAAAACCCTACTTGGATGTTCAACGATCAATGTTTTCTCCTCAATCCAAGAATTGGGGATGCACGACTGGTAGGGGAAGAACTCCAAGGACTCCAAGAGTGAGTAGAAAAGGCTCCAGCATGGGCGCAAAACTATCCTCGAGAATAGGGACTCCAAAATCACCAAGGAAAGTAAAAGATACTATCCAAGAAGAAGAAAGAAACTATGTGTGATAAAAGGCGAGATCCTGGAGTTATGGGATATGAAATCATGAACTGCTTTAATGGAGGATCGTGGTTTTTCTATGCGGTTGGGCAGTTACACATGATGGTATTAAATTATTTTTTATAATTCTCCTCAGAGATGTGGAAATAACAGCTACGAGTTAAAGGGTTTCCTTTAAACAAAGGAAAAGGCGTAACAGGGAGAAAAACTGGAAACACGGGATAGCATGTGACACCGAGGAAAAAAGCCACACGTTTTGAAAACCCATGGTTCACCCAATTGATGGGGGTTTAAAACATCTCTTACCTACTTTAAAAAGGGTTTTAATGGGGTATTAAAATACGTTTATGTCAAAAGATACCTTACGGGGAATAACTGGAAAAATTCAGAAACAGGAAAAAAAACAAAGGGTGGGACACCATTTGGTGAGACACAGTAATGGTTCCACCATAACGGTGCAACAATTTTAGTTTGAGACCATGAAAGTGTGACCACTACGGTGCCACCATCATGGTTCCACTGTCATGGTGCCACCGGTTCAGTGGAACACTGTAAGCAGTGCCACTTTTTCAGTGTGCGATCGGGATGGTGCAACTGGTACAGTGCCACCGGTTCGATGGAACACCATAAGTGGTTCCACTATTTCGGTGTAAGACCGTGAAGGTGCGACTTCTATGATGCCACCAATATGGTTTTGCTGTGACCGGGCCCACCATCATGGTATCTCCATGACCGGTGCCACCGTTTCGGTGGATCTGTTTGGTGGAACCAAGTTTTTGGAAAACTTTTTAATGAGCCACTAATGGTCCCAAGATACCCCAAACACCATAAAATTGGCAAAGTAATAGACCTGGAGGGTCTGGTCCATTAAAATATGTTATATTTTTGGGTGAGAAGCTTCTCCCCTAGACATTATATGAGATTTTAGTTGGGGTCACTTTTCCCCCAACTATATATATGATATTCTTAGATGGGTAATATTCCCCTATATTACATGATATCTAAGATCAGCATGTTCAATTCCCCTTCCCAATTCATTTTTTCATATCTAAGATCACTTAATGTGTCACCCTTCACCAATGCATGTGTTATATATTTGAGATCATCAAGTGGGGTGTTATTCCTTTATGCATGTGTTTATATCAATGGTAACTTGGTGGGATGCTCTTCCCCCATGCATGTGTTATATATCTGAGGTCATTGGGTGGTCCACTCTTCCCTTGTGCACATTTTATTTAATATATCAGGGGGCCACTCTTACCCTATATACATTCTATCGAATATTTAAGTGGGGATGCCCCCCCCCCCGACTATTTTCATGAGTTTTATATATGATATGATTCAGGTAGGTTGCTTCCTACCCCCCCCCAGGAGTGAATGTATATACTCATGTGATATTATAGGGTAGTACATATAACATTTGATGTTATTTAATTTGTTTTGAGAAACTCTGACATTGGATGAAGCAGTTATGGTCGATCTTGGGTGTCACCTTAGAACCCAAGGATCGACATTGATTATTTTATTTCACATTATCATTCATTTATTTATTCTAAGCATATCACATAATCATACACCACATTACTAGTTATGTTAGTAATTCCATTGGTGGATACATACTGAGTTTACTCACAAACTACTCATGTGGGCATAAAACATTAAAACCTAAGTATACCTCATTATTCATAGGTTCAGGTAAGGAAGAGGCCCATTGTTTCATGATCGGGCTAGAGCATCTCAATGGGGATTTGAGGCTTGGATGTGTTAAGCCTTAGGGGTGGAAGGATTGACTCCTTGTATTTATTTATTTTTATTATTTTATATATGATTAATTTAGTGGGTAATCATTTAGGGTGTATGACTGTATACTTCTATATTTCAGTTTGATATAACAATATTCTTGTTTATTATATTTTTTCAACTCTGATCAATTTTTATGGAAGTTTGTCAGTTATTTCTCTACTAATATTTACTCTGATGTGAGGGTATAGACTCTCCATAGTTACATAATAGACCCTCATTACTATTCGGTAGTATTGGGTATATTGGGAGGCATGCCTGGGGTCACAGGACACCCTTTTCCTGGACACTGGAGAGTGGTCCAGGTCCATTGAGATGTTTTGAAATGGTATTATAACATCTTCTTTTATCATACTATTTAGGGTATAGTAGGTAAGGAATATGTATGTGTTAGATATTATGATTTAACTTAGATCTGTACATCACAAACACATATTTGGTGGGAAGTACAAGTTACCAGGGATAATGTATTTCTATTCATGGGTTTTTTTATTATAATTGAGATATTTATTTGAGTATGATATGTGTATCTGAGATTTTTATTTATGGTTTTTGGGTCTTATCCTGTTGGTATGAGCCCCTATACATGCATCATTCTATTCACATATAATTCATATAACATTACTTTTCATTCATGTGATTTATATCAATGACATTGAGGGTGAATTTTTTTAAAAGATTCAAAAAATAATTATATATATATATATTCCAATATAACTTATTGGTAGAATTTTAATAATTTGGACCATGGTATTTATTCTGATAAAATTCATGTGGATCTTATGGATAGATGTTCATCAATGATAACTATATAGTCCCTCCGTTCAAGGGATGTATAGTTACCCCTATTGGGTTGGTACGTACATTATATGACTTCATGATAAACCATTGTGGGTGATTGAATGTGAGTTTAGTTACTTAAAGTGTAAAAATAAACTGATATGGTGTGTTCCCATATAGATTATTAATGGTATTATACTTAATTAAACCATATGACAATGGTTTTATTCAACATGGGTCATCTTAGGGTGACTTTGTTATATATGTGTGTATAATATCATGATCCTCAGGGGTAGTCCAGTATATAGATGCCTGATGAGGATTAGTTCCCTAGAGTGGGATGATGACATGGAATGTAATTCCAGATTGGTATATATATATATATAACCCTAGAGTGGGTGTTTTTGCATGTTAATTTCTTTGTGATATTTGGGGTGGGAATAGATATGTTTCCACATGAGTTGTGACATGTACAAGTCATCGTTTATAGTCCATGTGGGAGATCTTATTTCCTTTGATATGTAGATCAAGATATTGGTGAGATGGGTACTATGGTTGAGATACTTGTGATGTATCAGGGTAACCTGTGTGAAGGTTTAGCTCAGAATTCTAAGTTTTCTTCAAGGTGTGGATTCCAAACCCTGATATTGTAGGTTGTGTTTCATTTTTAAGTACATGATTAGTTATATTCATAACACTATTAATTTCAAGTGTGATTCATAATGATTTTTTGGATTAAGATCCTATATGGGAAGCTCTAGGATAGATATAGTAAACATAGATGCTTCTTGTGTCTGAAACCATTCTCATGTGGTGGGTAACCATGTGGTAGGCCTTGTCATGGGTGAGATGTGAGGCTTGTTGGAAAGTAAGCACTGAGGTTATTCCTTCTAGATAGTATTGAGATGTAGTGGGTCATGTTTAGTTTTTAGAAACATGATCCTATATTTTATTTTGTATGAATCGTGGTAGAATGAGTTGGATTGTGTGATTGGGAAGTGTTGGAGATTACACCCATTGGGTTTATAGATTGGTGAATATCCATGTGTGGGAAAATAACTGATAGGTCTGATAAATGCTTTCGATCATGTTTTCCTAAGGTATTTGGATGAGAATGATAGGTTTCACATCTACATTGTATAGTGATATCTTGGATTGATTGTGTTAGGGGTTAATATGATGGATGAGAGTGGTCTGGGAGGAGTGAAATATGAGTAATATTGGGACTTGTTGAGGTTGTGATCAAGGAGCGGTATAAGGAAAACCCATATGGTTTGGAACTCATCATTATCCATTAGAGGGTGTTACCCATGTTATGGATATAAATTCAATGGAAATCAAGGATGTCATTTTATTTTATCTAGGAGTGGGTATTGATTGATGTTTCAGGTTGGTTCTTGGATATGAGTGGGATGACCATGTCTAGTCATTATGTGAAATAATGGAAAAACATGGGTTCTGGTGGTTATGTTTTTGGTTCAATGGAGAAAAAATGTTGATACATATAAGGTGGGGAGCATCATATCAGTCATACATACAAGACATACATGTGGATTGGGTCATGGATTTGCTGAGAGTGGTTGTTGGATGGATGAGATGGCACTAGGATGTCAGTCAGAAGATAGATATAGTTTATCTAGTTCCTCAGTGAATAAAATATTTGACATTCATATGTACTGTCAGATGGATTTGGTTCATTGGAATTGGGCTCGAGATGGATTTTATATGATTTCAAAGTGATTTGGATCAGATATGTATTGTTTCTCACTAGTATAGTACAGTAAAAGATTCTGTTAGTAAAGTAACCAACAATTGAATTACACCAAGTGATGGGTTCATACTTTGATGTGGGTATGTGGACAATATTAGGATTCCTCTAAGTAATTATTCATCAAGATCGAGTGATGTGATAGTGTATTAGTTGTTGTAGACAGTATCTTTTAGTAGAGGTTATCCTGAGGAGGACCTATAAATGTTTTTATATGGAATTGGGTTTAGTGAGATAGAAATCACACCGATTGGGCCGATAGACCACTGGAAGTATGATTTTGTATTAGATCCCTATAGTGAGGAGCACTCTAATATATAATTCTCATTATTGAATAATTCTTTATGGTAGGAAGCACCATAGACCTAAGTATGAATCGATCGATGAAACATGGGTGTCTTCAGATAGACAAGTGTGGGAAATAATAATCTCGATATTGGTGATAGTGAGGAGTGAGTATCTTATTTTTTTATTTATAATACACCTAGTGGTTGAGGTTGCATGGAGGAATCTTTTTCTACATTTTGGGATAGGACATAACGATTTAGTAATGAATTTATAACTAATGTAGGCTGAGATTGATGGATAAGGACCCTCAAAACTTCTTGGGAAGGAGAAATTTTATAGTGGACAGTTTTTAATGACTCACATCATTATGGATTATTAAATTCACAAGTAATTTAAATTTTTAGTCCTAAATAAGAGGATTTTTTTTAGAATTCGGATTCAGATCAAAATTCTAAGAGTTAGAGTGTCTCAAAAAAAATTACATATGGATCGAGTCCTGAGAGGTGTTTTCAGTGGTAGAGTAAATTTTATATGGTTTGAGTTAAATCTTGAATTTTTGGTGACGGTTTTACTTTGTTGCATGGTTACCTCATGGTTATGACAAACCATGTGGAATTTTGGGGGAAACTATGTTAGTGACTTTGGGTGATGGGTGTTGGTGCATGACTTGTGCATGATTATAGAAAACCATTTGAGGAGAACCAGGAACAATGTTAAAGTTTTTTAGAGTGTGGTTGATTTTTAGTGAATGTTTTGGTAAATCATTTATCCAAATCTTGTGAACAAGTTCTTATTGAGGTATTTTGTGACACATAGTTAGTACATGGTTTGGAAAACCATATCACTAACCTGAATTTCTTAAAAATGGTACATTTACCTTTTTTAACCATTGACCTTTTAATCCCACCTCTATTATTATCTCTCTCTTGGACAAAAAAATGATTCACCCTCTCCCTTATTCCATTTTAGTACCCCTTGATAAGGGTGATTTCATTGAAAATTATATGGTTATTTGAAGGCATGTATTCCTCCTCTTACTCAGTTATTCCTTTCCTTTATAGCCACTAATTTTTATGTGATTTAAATTTTGGATTTGATAATTATTTCTATAATATCATGGTGGAAATCATCCAATACAATGTGGATTATACTCATTGGGGAAAGAGGATGTCCTGTAAGGATGATTTCATATTGTTTCTTGTTTTTTTAATCTAGGTAGGCCACTGCCCTAGTTTATTTATATTTTCTACCTAAATTGAATGATATTGGATATTAAATTGGTTTCAACTGATAGATATTTTTCTTATAATGATTTTTTGAATATTCCATGGAGTATCAAGGTGTGGATGGTTTCAATTTCAGTATGATGGGATGCCTCAATGAGGTTTTAAGAAATTATGCCGATTTTGAATTAATATTATAATTAATTTCAAATTTTTTGTGATTAATTATTTTGATGTTATTTCTTTAAAAAGGTTCTCATGTTGATGGTAAATGTCTTTTTATCTTTGAATTGTTTGGGAGAGAGTGGTTGGGATTTTCATTAATGGTATAAATCAATGAACGAGGAAGGTGATCCCTAAACATCTCACTAAAAGTGTATGTGTTTTGTCTCTGAGCATGTGATATACGGTATCACTATGCATGTGTAATCAAACATAAGTTTAATTTGAATTTTTTGTTAATACCTATAGATAAAATGAAAGCTTCATGGTCCATGATGGACCCTTGAGCATGAAATCGATACCTCAATCGTTAATGGTTGAGGTATTTATTATAAATAAGTGATATGAGATCCATATACCCTAAAGGAGTATGGATTAAAAGAAATGAATGAACATAGTGTACATTGAGAGAAATTTCCTTAGCTTCATTGAGTTGGGATCAGTGATGTACTAGGAATGGTCAGCCATAGGTATCACCTTAGAAACTAAGGTTGGGCCATGTGGGAATTAAGAAGTCTTTAAGGCGTAGGTTAGTTGACTAAGAGAGTGGTGTGAGTGTTCATCACTGCTTGATGGATACTTGGGTAGGTGGTCCATGGGTGCGACTATTTGATAAGTTGGGTGTGTAAGGATCAACATAGGGTGAATTGAAGGTGTGATGGGCTCTATGCCGTCTCTAAAGAGTAATTCTGGTATGACTGTTTCATCAAGATTTAGGACATGGAATGGTTTTTGCACGACAGTTTGATTATGGTGGAGTTTTAAGGCCTAGTTTTCTCGCTCGCATCGGGTTTTCCATTTGTTTCATATTTCCTAGAAACTCCCAATAGTTCCTCCATCCATAGTTGGGTATAGACCTACTTTACAAAGTTCGGTGTGTATCTGGGTTTCTTGGCCAAATGGATCTTAGGGCTCTCTTGGTAGATAGGATTGGAGTTCGGACTCATCACACCCTTTGTGGGGGTTATTGGATACTATGAGACTCTCTTATAGATTTAAGATATGTTTCTAAAATCCTTCTCAAACCCTGATACAGGACTGGTTACCCCCATGTCAATGACTTGATTATGAACATGTATCAATAGGAACAATTTCATGTCTATCACGTGTTCTATATCACTCTCTTATTTATTTATGATGCTTTGGTTTATGGTCATGTTCGAGCACTATAGAGTTTATTGTCACATAGGGAGATGGTTGGTGTCTTGGCGATGGTATTGAACATCTATGTTTCATTCTACATATCCTATGAACATAGGAATCAAAACCCATGTAGTTCGCTTGGCACAGTTTAAGTTCATGTGACTGGACCCATCCATGTCGTTTAACGTCATGCGGTAAGGACATGAATATTGGGCTCAAACCTCAATGAGGTGTCCTACGTATCCTATTTGAAATAGGAATCATAGTCTATGTATTTCATTTAATGGGATTCTATGTTGTGAGAGATATGGAAAAAGGGTCCCTAGGTGGTACATATGAATATGATAATGCCCTAGATTGATTCTTTGAGAATATAGCCATTTGAGAAGAGGTGAGATGTAATCAGACTTAGATATTTATGGTGGGTCCTCATTAGTGGAATCCTAAAAATTCTTTTGATACAATCATTACCCGTCTCTAAGCTCATGTGATCCATGCTCGGTGTGAGAAACAAGAGATAGTAGTAGATTGGACACATTTTATGAGAGTGTATCCATAAAGAGCTTAAACATTAAAGTTTCCATTTGAGGATTATGATTACCCATCTTATGGAGGACATGGTATGGTGCTCGATACTTAGGAAGGAATCCTATGTATTCCTATGACAATGAGAATCAGACTTCTTGTAGTTCAGTGCGTCCCAAACCTACTGATAGGTTTGAGGCACTTGAGGGCATGATCAGGGCTTATACTTAATTTGATGTATGTGTGTGAGTCTTCTTATCATCCACTGATAGATGAGGAAAGATGGCAGACCTATGGGAGAATTTAATCCTATAATATAAGAATATATGGGACATGAAGGGACTTACACCAAAGTGGATTCCTGTTGGATCTCAGGCCTTAGGAAGGCATCCTATGTATCTCATTTATGGTGGGAATCGGAGTTCTCATAGTTCACTTATACCTTATCCCACTGATTAGGCTTAGGTGGATGATCGTGGTGAGAGTCATTATGGATATCCCTGAGATTTTAGGAATGATAGGGGATTATAGTAAGATGGATTGCCTATTGATCGGGGACATAATGTATTATGTTGCAATGCATTAAGGCTTACCAATTATTCAGAGCTTATAATTTGAGGCTGCCTAATTGGAATATTCATATCATGCCACGGGTCGGGGCTTACACTCTATGGCCTCCCTTTGACACCCTCATTCTTTATCTTACGATGGATTAAAGAGAGGTGCTAATCAGAAAATGTTTATCCGAGAGCTTGACATCATTAAGATCACATGAGTTCATAAACCTATCTCATCAAAGAAACATTCCATATAAAAGGGGGATGTGCTCGAATGTTATTGGCTGGGGTCTACATGGAATGAGTCCATATAGGTCTAGTGGACAAGGTTGACATGTCCTAGGAGATCTATCTGACATGTCACGACTGTTTATTGGACATATCTTGATTTTCTGTTTGACATGTTGGGGTACCAATCTGACATGGAAGACACATCCAAGGGTGTCTTTCTGATTAAATATCCTGCCTTGGATGTCATCACATGGTAAAAGCAGACTTGTCCAAGATGTCTCACATAACCAAAGAAAATGTGACAGGGGTCATACGCAAGATCAACTGACTTGTATCAGATTTCTATTCCTGAGTGAAGCGGACATGTCAAAGGGATGAAACCTAGTCAATTGACTTGTCTGGGGTCTTTTATGTGATTGAAGGGGACAGGAAAATGCCCTATCACATGATCATCCTAACATGCCTTCGGACTATCGCATGTCAATGCTGACATGTCAATGGAAAATCTTGTGATCATGCAGACATGTTTATAAGTTGTCTCCAAATCATCTTGACTTGTCCAGATCTTGTCTTGTGAAAATATGTATATCTTAAAGAGATGGCATATGGTCAACTTGATTTTCCCCATGACAATGGTGGCATGTCAAGGGGCCACAGTGAGGGAATATTTCACAATCAAAGTGACATGTCCAAAGACACCTAATGACATCACGAGCCCCATGAGGACTCTTGTAATCATGTGTCCTTAAGACATTCATGTGAAAGGTTCTCGTGGATATGTTCAGGATCTTATTCTCATTAAAATGCCGCAAATTTTCATCCAAAGGGATCGTACCTTAAGTCTATATAGATAATTATTTTCTTAGGCAGAGGGGTGCATGACCATGGAATGGTTTTCCCATAATTTCTTCACTGAGTCAAGGCTATATATAGGTCGGGGTATGTCCACTTGACGGATAATATGAAGTTACATTCTTTATGTGATTCGCATGACACTAATGGATCTTGCGAGGGGTTTTGTGAATACCTCTCATGAACCAGGTGATGCATGGTGCTCAATTCGTCATGCGATCACCTGCTCTTCAATAGGGAATGATATGGGTTCTAGTGATCACCTGAGGGGTTCTCCGGTGATGACCATTGGAGCGCTTTACTCCTCTTCCTTGCTTCTTTTCCAAATCCCTTGTTTCTCCCTTGACTTGCATGCTTTTTCCTTGATAGGAGTAGGGTTTATATAGGCAATGTCAGCTCTATTTTGATGCCACTCTCCACAGGAATAGAGATGGTGGTGATGATGAGTGGGTGTCTTTCCATGTCAAACCTACATCACCGGGGGGCAACAGACGAGCAGGAGTTTGAAGATGGTGGTCTTGCGGCGTGCATGTTTGATTTGAATTTGTGCAGCACCGGAGCGAATTAGTTTGAACTCGTGATCGGCGGGGTTGAGACGGACGACTGAGATCAGCGGAGGGCGTTATAGGACGGCATGGATCATTGAGGGGCCATGATCGGATGGTCAAGATTTGATTTCCATGGGGAAATTTCATCCCACAGAGAATTCTCGCTGCTCCTACCCTCCGTTATACAATCCACTTTGTTACTTAAGATCAATCAAGCGAGCAATGGGGTCGGCACCCATACCACACGCATCTCCACCCCGGGCTTCGCCCCACTGAGCTTTTGGCTCAATCTATGCACGCTTGCGGGCTCGCGCACCACATTCCCTACACACAAGCCTTTTTTATTTTCATAGGAGTTATGATCCCTTAGCCATCTGCTAGTTAGCAGAGGCTAATTCCCATTGCGCATGGTTGACCCATTGTCCAACATGAGCGTGTGGTTGAGTTGGCCTAGTTGGTTAGTGGATGGCCTTAATTTTTTGGCAAAGGGGACTACAAAAACACTTAACTACTAGAAATAAAATTCTTATTAGAATATAAGGGTCCAAAAGTGTATCTCCTCTATATCCAAGTCCACTCTTTAAAATCTCATGAAATCCATATTCTATTGACATATAATCTTCAAACTTCTGAAATCTTCAACAACAACATGAAAAATGAACAATTGTGGGTGCCAACAAAATTCCCCCCATTAGAATGAGATTCATCAGAATGAAAAAGAATCTAATTCTAAAGTGAACATAGATCACTTTGTTGTATGTATGAATATTTGACGATCAATGATATTGAACTTTTTGAGAGGATCTTCGCTAAGTAGGATTTTTTTTTAAATAATTTTTTTTTTAAATATTTTTTAAAAACAGGTTAGGTTAAAAAAAATCGAAAATACGCCACAAAGGCAGCATCCTTGATGCCGCCTTTGGGATCGGGTGAAAGGCGGCATCCTAGATGCCGCCTTTCCCCTAAAACAGAAAAAAAAAATCTTGAATTTATTTTTATTTTTTTTGTTTTGTTTTGTTTTGTTTATATATATATAAACAAAACAAAACAAAAAAACACAAAAATAAAATTTTCAGCAGAATTTATCCGCTCTTTAAAATCCAGCAGTACTGCCATTACAGCAATCTGGATTCTGACAGAAGCTCTCACCCAGGGCTCCTTTTTATAAGAGAGCTTACCCTGAAAATCATTCTGCATTTCCGATGTGGGATTCTGGTTCTCCATTTCCTGCACAAAACATTCTGCATTTCCGATGTGGGATTCTGTTTCAAGTACGTGACTTTGAAAGACTATAAAATATAAACTATAAGGACAATATAAATGAAACTTAAAACATGGATTAAACATATAAAAAATAGTTGAAAACAAAAAAAATCATAAAAAATGGTGATAAAAAATAATTTATAAGCTTTCAAAACCACTTACTTTAAACATAAGAAGTTTCAAATACGTGATTTTGAAATCTTATAAAATATAAAGTATATGACCAATATAAATGAAACTTAATACACGAATTAAACATAAAAAAAATATTTGAAAATAAAAATAATTTCGTAAAAAATATTGATGAAATATAATTTATAAGCTTTCAAAACAACCAACATGAAACTTAAAAATGTTTCAAGCATGTGACTTTTAAAGCCTATAAAATATAAACTATAAGACCGATATAAATGAAACATAAAACATGGATTAAACATATAACAAATAGTCGAAAATAAAAAGAATTTTGTAAAAAATGTTCATGAAAAATAATTTATAAGCTTTCAAAACCACCTACTTGAAACTTAAAATGATTAAAGTATGCGGTTTTGAAAGACTAAAATATAAACTATAAGACCGATATAATTTAAAGTTAAAACATGGATTAAACATATAATAATTTATTTAACTATTAAATTAATATTATTAATAATTAATTATATAATAGTTAATTAGTAATATAATTATTCATTATAATTATTCATTAGTAATTATTAAAAATTATTATATAATAATTAAGTAGTTAATTAGTAATATATTTATTCATTATAATTATTCATTATAACTATTAATTATTATTTATTATTTATATAATACTTAATTAGTAATATAATGATTAGTTATATAATTATTAACTATATAATAAATAATTATTTAATTAGTAATATCATTATTAATTATATAATAATTAATTAGTTAATTATAAATAAGATAATTAATTATAATAAGTAATTATAATTATTAATTAGTAATTATTAATAGATAATTATGTAAAAATTAATTAGTTAATTAATAATATTATTATTAATTATATAATAATTAATTAGTAAATTTTTAATATGATTTTTAATTATAATTATTCATTATAATAATTAATTAGTAAATTTGTAATATGATTTTTAATTATAATTATTCATTATAATTATTAATTAGTAATTAATAATAATTAATTATATAAAAATTAGTTAGTTAATTTGTAATATTATTATTAATTATATAATAATAAATTACTAAAATAGTAATATAATTTTTAATTACATTTATTCATTATAATTATTAATTGTTAATTAGTAATTAGTAATTATTAATTATTAATTATTAATTAGTTAATTAGTAATATAAATATTAATTATAATTAGTCATTATAATTATTAATTATTAATTATTAATAATTAATTATATAATAGTTAGTTAGTTCATTAGTTATATAATTATTAATTATATAATAATTAATTAGTAAATTAGTAATATAATTTTTAATTACATTTATTCATTATAATTTTTAATTATTAATTAGTAATTATTAATAATTAAATATGTCATAATTAATTAGTTAATTAGTAATATTATCATTAATTATATAATAATTAATTAGTAATATAATTATTATATATATAATAAATATTTAGTTAATTAGAAATACAATTAATAATTATAACTAATTAATTAGTAATTAGTAATTATTAATTATTAATTAGTTAATTAGTAATATAAATATTTATTAAAATTATTCATTATAATTAGTAATTAGTAATTAATAATTATTAATAAGTAATTATTAATTATTAATTAGTTAATTAGTAATATAAATATTAATTATAACTATTCATTAAATTATTAATTATTAATTATTACTCATTAATTATTACTTATATAATAATTAATTAGTTAATTATTAATATAACTATTAATTATATAATAATTAATTAGTTAATTAGTAATATAATTATAATCTTTCAAAGTCACGTACTTGAAACATTTTTAAGTTTCAAGTAGGCAGTTTTGGAAGCTTATAAATTATTTTTCATTAACATTTTTTTGGAAATTTCTTTTGTTTTCAACTATTTCTTATATGTTTAATCAATGTTTAATGTTTCATTTATATTGGTCTTCTATTTTATGTTTTATGGTCTTTCCAATTCACACACTTGAAAAATTTTAAGTTTCAAGTATACGGTTTTGAAAGATTATAAATTACTTTTCATCAACATTTTTTTGGAAATTTCTTTTGTTTTCAACTATTTATTATATGTTTAATCAATTTTTAAAGTTTCAATTATATTCGGTGTATAGTTTACATTTTACAGTCTTTCAAATTCATGTATTTGAAACATTTTTAGGTTTCAAGTAGGCGGTTTTGAAAGGTTATAGATTATTTTTCATCAACATTTTTGAGGAAATTCTTTTTGTTTTCAACTATTTATTATATGTTTAATCAATATTTAAAATTTCATTTATATTGGCCTTATAGTTTATATTTTATTGTATTTCAAAGTCACGTACTTGAAACAGAATCCCACATCAGAAATGCAGAATATACTGCACAGTAAAGGTAGAACCTGAATCCCACATCGAAAATGCAGAATGATTTTCAGGGAAAATCCTCTTATAAAAGGGAGGCCTGGGTAAAAGTTTCTGTCAGAATCTAGACTGTTGTAATGGCTGTAGCGCTGGATTTTTAATAGCAGAGTAATTCTGCTGAATTTTTTTGTTTTGTTTATATATATATATATATATATATATATATAAACAAAACAAAAAAATAAAAATAAAAATAAAAATTTTCAAAAAAAATATTTTTTTAGAAGAAAGGCGGCATCCAGGATGCCGCCTTTGAGGTGCATTTTTAAAAAAAATTTTGTCGGAACCGTTTTCTGCAAAATATTTTTTTTAAAAAACGTAAAAAAAAAATCCTCGCTAAGTATGTTTGAGGAACTCTCAAGTGTTATGAAGATGATACATCTGGCCACAAATACTCAGCTGAATCAAATATAGGAAGTATCTTTGGCCGGGGGAATGGATACCTTGAAATTGGTGTTGGGAAAGATGGCAAGCGATGAACGCGCAAACAACAAAAACATGAACGTGCGGCGGAGAAATCTTTCCCTCAAACAGAAGATGTGTAGCGACAAAAACAGGTGCAGAAAAATAAAATTGACACCAGAATTTTTACGTGGAAAACCCAAAAAGGGAAAAACCACGGGACCTAGTCCAGAAAGAGGGATCCACTAAAAAATATAAGTACACGGTAGAGACTCCCCAAAAAATGATAGGGATCTCAAAAGTAATACTTAGAAAAATAGTGGATCAAAGTCGGAGAATAGATGCAGTCTTGATGAAGCCTAAAATGAAGAAAACAGTCTGCTAAAGAAACCCAAATAGATCTGACCGTGAAAGAAAAAGGTTGATGTCCGAACAAAAGTGCAGATGAAAAACACCGGGATCGGATCAAAAACCACCGCAGATGAAATCCGATCAAATCAGAGTAGTTCCACCGGTTGCAGATCTGAAAATCGCTCCTTGAAAAACACAACTGCACTGCCTCAAACCACTACTGAGAGAGGAGCCGCACACCTCATATAAATAGAAGATGAAATCTCATGTATCTCCTAAAATATATCTCATATCTGATTAAAGATATTAAATATATCTCATCAAAGATAAAAAATATATCTTCTCAAAGATATCATATATATCTTGTCAAAGATATCAGATATATCTTGTCAAAGATATCTAAATATCTTTTTTAAAGATATCAGATAAAAAAAATATTTATCAGGGCCAGATGAGGAGGCGCCCCAACAAACTCCCCCTCCGACTCAACTGGGGAACATCGCCAACCCTGCAATCAGCCGGCAAGTCTCAAATTTTCCTATGGGTAAACTCTTGGTCAACATGTCTGACCCATTATCATCAGTGTGGATCTTCTCAAGCTCTAACTGTCTCAAATCAAGGACATTGCGGATCCAATGATACCGAACATCGATATGTTTCGACCTGCCATGAAAAGTAGTATTATTTCCCAAACAAATAGCACTCTGACTATCACAAAATAAAACATATCTGTCTTGATTAAAATTGAGCTCTTGAATAAAAGTTTTCATCCACAACAATTCTTTGCACGCCTCTATAGTTGCAATAAACTCTGACTCTGTGGTAGATAAAGCAACACATCTCTGCAACCTAGACTGCCAAGATACAGCTCCCCCTGCAAAAGTAATCAAATAGCCTGAAGTAGACTTCCTCGAATCGATATCTCCTACTATATCTGAATATGTAAAGCCACAAATCATAGGTTCCCCTTTTCCAAAACACAATCTCAGATCAGAATTACCACAAAGATAACGAAAAATGTACTTCACTACCCTCCAATGCTCTCTGCCTGGATTCGATAGAAAACGACTAACCACACCAACTACATGAGCTATATCAGGTCTAGTACATACCATGGAATACATCAAACAGCCAACAGCAGATGAATAAGGTATGTTTTGCATCTCCTCTCTCTCCTCATCAGTAGAAGGTGACTGACTGGTGTTAAGCTTAAAATGTAAAGTAAGAGGAGTACTAACCACTTTAGCTTTATCCATAGAAAATCTCTGAAGAACCTTCTCAATGTATCTCTCTTGAGATAACCACAATTTCTTGGACTTCCTGTCACGGGTGATCGTCATGCCAAGAATCTGTCGTGCTGGCCCCAAGTCTTTCATCGTAAAAGATTGGAAAAAATCATTCTTCAATCTATCAATTCTAGAAGCATCATGGCCAACAATGAGCATATCATCAACATAAAGCAACAGTATAATAAAATCATCATCAGTAAATCTCTGAACAAACACACAATGATCATAAAATGTCTTCCTGAAACCCTGATGAGAAATGACATATTCAAACTTTTTATACCACTGTTTCGGAACTTTCTTCAAACCATACAAACTCGTCTTCAATCTGCAGACATGATTCTCTTTACCTATTTCAACAAACCCTCCGGTTGCTCCATATAAATCTCCTCCTCTAAATCTCCATGGAGGAAAGCTGTCTTCACATCCATCTGCTCAATTTGCAGATCCAAACTAGTAGCCAAACCAAGAACAACCCGAATAGAAGACATTTTGACAACAGGTGAGAAAATCTCATCAAAATAAATACCTTTCTTCTAACAGAAGTCTTTAACAACTAACCTTGCCTTGTATCAGGGAACAGAACTGGATTCTTCATTCTTAATCCAATAAATCCACCGATTTTGCAAAGCTCTCTTACCTGTCGGTAACTTCACCAGCTCAAAAGTGTGGTTGTCATGAAATGATGTCATCTCATCATCCATTGATGCAACCCATTTTTACTTCTGTTCACTTTCCATCGCCTCATTAAAAGATTTTGGTTCTCCCCCTTCAGCGAGGAGCACATACTCATCAGGTGAATACCGAGTAGAAATGGTACGATGCCGAGATGACCTCCGGAGTGGAACTGCGGGTTCATTGATAACCCCAAGAACCAGATCATCAGAAACAAAAGGTGCATCGGGAATATCAACTCCAACCTGTTCACCCTGAGCATCATTCTTCACATCAATGTGATCATCAAAATCAACAATATGAGGTAAATGTGAATCAGAACCTGGCTCAAGACTAACAAAACCATCAGAAGTTGGAGAAGTGGACTTTTCTCCCTTATCAATATCTGCAATAGTCTGGTCCTCTTTAAACACTGCATCTCGGCTTCTGACAAGTTTCTTCAAAGTAGGATCATAAAACCTGTACCCAAACTCATCGTGTCCATACCCAATAAAAATACACTGTCGTGACTTATAATCCAATTTGGATCTCTCATCTCTAGGCACATGAACAAAAGCCTTGCAACCAAAAACTTTCAAGTGATCGTACATGATCCTTTTTCCATACCAAAACTTATCGGGAGTGTCTGTCTACAAAGCAACTGAAGGTGATAAATTGATAATATAAGCAGCAGTAAGTAAAGCCTCACCCCAAAAGTGTCCAGGCAACTTTGCTTCCGAAAGAAAACAATGAACTCTTTCCAATAAAGTCTTGTTCATCCGATCAGCTACACCATTTAGCTGAGGTGTCTTGGGAGGTGTCTTCTGATGTCGAATACCTTCCTGCCTGCAATACTGATCAAATGGACCACAATACTCTCCCCCATTGTCAGTGCGAATACATTTCAATTTCTTTCCTGATTCCCTATCAACAGAAACATGAAATTGCTTAAAAACACTGAGCACCTGACTTTTGGTATTAAAAACATAAACCCAAAGCTTCCGTGAGTAGTCATCAATAAATGTCACAAAATAAAGACCGCCACTAAAGGTCTTAGATTTCAAAGGACCACAAACATCTGAATGTACTAATTCAAGTACCTGTGACTTCCTGTGTGGAGGATGACTGCTGAAACTCACTTTTATCTGTTTCCCAGCCATGCAATGATCACATGTGTCCAATTTGACACTCTTAAAATCTAGAAGAAGATTTTTCTTGGCCAAACAACGAAGCCCTTTCTCGCTGATGTGACTGAGCCTCTTATTCCACAACTTGGATGAAATACTACACTCAACAACACAAGCAGTATCACATGAAATAGATGCTCTAGTCCAGTACAAACCTGATTTCTTATTCCCTCAAGACACAATCAAAGAGCCCTTGGAAAGATTCCATTGGAAATCACCAAATGTGTTGATAAACCCTTCATCATCAAGAACGCTGGTAGAAATAAGATTCAAGCGAACCTCTGGTGCATGTCGAACATTCTTCAAAATCAGCTTACTTCCAGTACTGGTCTCTAAACAAACAGTCCTGATACTTACGACATCAACATGACCATTATTACCCATATTCAAAATCCCAAAATTAACTGGGTTGTAAGATGTAAAGAACTCCTTCTTTGATGTCACGTGAAAACAGGCACCACTGTCAACAACCCAGCAAGAATGATCAGAAGTAATATTAATGGAGTCATAAACAATAACAAGATCACCCCCTGTAGCGGCAGTGACATGATCATCTCCATCGATATTCTTCTTTGGCTGGTTTTACTTCATTTTGTTTTCTCTTTTTAGCTGATAAAAAAACTTCTTAACATCCCCCTTCTTACCACAATGATGACATTCAAAATCTCTCTGCTTTGATCTAGATTTGCTTCTTCTTTTACTCTTTCCTTGACTGCTCTGTCCCTGATTCTTTTCCTGGCTTCTCCCCCTGCTCTCTGTGAATAAAAGCTCTGAATATTTCTCTTGAGTACGTCTCCTGACTTCTTCATTCAAAATAGCATACTTAACAAAATTTAATTTCACAGCACCATTAGGAGCAGAACCGGTTAGAGTAACATGTAAATTCTCCCAAGAATCGGGTAACGTGTTAAGCAATAAAAGTTCCAAAACCTCATCTTAAAAATTAATACCCATGCCAGAAAACTGATCAAAACATCCCTGATATTCACTTAAATAATCAAAAATAGACGTAGCTTCTTTATACCTAAAATTCATCATTTGTTTGAGAAGAAATAATTTATTGTTTCCAGTCTTAGAATCATAGGTAGTCTCAAGCTTCTCCCACAATGTTCTGGCGTGAGAGATGTTGACAATGTGATTCATCACGTTGTCTTCGACCCATTGGTGAATGAAGCCACAAACTATCTCATGCTCGAATGGCCATTCTTCATCTGAAATCCTTTCTGGCTTCTGGGTACTAAACACTGGAATATGCATTCGCTTGACAAAAAGCAGATCCTTCATTTTAAGTCGCCACATATGATAATTGGCACCATTAAATAAAATCATCCTGCTGTAATTATCTTACATAATGAATATTAAATAAAAACCTCCCTCTAATACCAAATGTTGGGAAAGATGGAAAGCGATGAATGTGCAAACAACAAAAACACGAATGCGCAGCGGAGAAATATTTCCCTCAAACAGCGGATGCATAGCGACAAAAACAAGTGTAGAAAAATAAAATTGACACCAGAATTTTTACGTGGAAAACCCAAAAAGGGAAAAACCACAGGACCTATTCCAGAAAGATGGATCCACTAAAAAAGATAAGTACACGGTAGAGACTCCCCAAAAATGACAGGGATCTCAAAAGTAATACTTAGAAAAATAGTGGATCAAAGTCAGAGAATAGATGCAGTCTTGATGAAGCCTGAAATGAAGAAAACAGCCTACTAAAGAAACCCACATAGATATGACCGTGAAAGCAGAAGGTTGATGTCTGAACAAAATTGCAGATGAAAAACGTCGGGATCGGATCAAAAACCACCGCAGATGAAAGCCGATCAAATCAAAGTAGTTCCACCGGTTGCAGATCTGAAAATCGCTCCTTGAAAAACACAACTGCACTGCCTCCAACCACTACTGAGAGAGGAGCCTCACACCTCATATAAATAGAAGATGAAATCTCATGTATCTCCTAAAAGATATCTCATATCTGATTAAAGATATTAAATATATCTCATCAAAGATAAAAAAATATATCTTCTCAAAGATATCATATATATCTTGTCAAAGATATCAAATATATCTTGTCAAAGATATCAAAATATATTTTTTAAAGATATCAGATAAAAAAAATATTTATCAGGGCCAGATGAGGAGGCGCCCCAACAATTGGAATGTATACAAATTCCAAAATGGAATAGGGATTGGATGAAATGGAACTTGTGGCTAGATCCAAAGTAAAGAACATGGATGTCTCTAGATATCCCATGAGAATGGTAATTAAGCCACACATAGTTCTGAAATATACCATTGTGCGGATGAAAATAATGTATAGAATACATAAGTTCATGGATTAATAACTTTATAATGGATGTCCTTACGTAGATCTACCTCATACATTGGAGGGGGATGTCACTATTTTGTGATTAAAATACTGAGTATAGAGCCATGTTTTTGTGGAGATGTTGATCAAATCATTCATGATTCCTATCCTTTACGAGTAATAAGAAATAGATCCAATCACCTGGATTTCTGTTCTTAACTTCCAATCGGTTACTCTTTGATAATTTTCATGAATTCCCACCTAAATGAAATTATTCATCAATTCACTTGCTCCAGTTGTCTTGAGATCGTCTGATTTATGAGGATAATTTGGGTATGGTATCCATCTTGAAGGTAGAACACTCTAACTTCTATCTAATTCAAGAGAATTAGCAGGCATATCTTGGTTTTTTCGAAGGCCATGTGATGGTCCCCAAAAGATTTATATCTTTTTATTTGTTTTCCCCTAAATTTTTTCTAATCTTACTATGGGAAAAAGACTTAGTGGGCATAGACTATGCTTTTTCTCAAGTGACCTTTTTACAGGTTTTTGACCAAACAAGTTTTTTTGCCTCTTTAATTTTATAAACACTCAATATTCACTACTAAAAACACGGGCAAGGGAAGCATCACCTTTTATCAACGCTAATCAAAAAACACTGATAAAGGATAATCTTTATTAGCGCTAATTAAAAGCGCTGATAAAGATTTTCCTTTATCAGCGCTAGAAAGGCACTGATAATGGGATCCTTTATCAGTGCTAAAATTTTAGCACTGATAAAGGGTGGCTTTATCAGCGCCTTTTTAGCACTGATAAAGGACACCATTATCAGCGCTTTTTTAGCGTTGATAAAACTTGTCTCCGATTTTATTAAAAGCAGGCACATAGTCTCCTCTTTTTTATCGGGCCCTAAGCTCTCGTGGTACTGTACCCCTGCAACAGCTTCCCTCCCACCAATCTTCCCTTTGCCGGACCACCGCCATACTCTTTCTCCTTCCCCTCGAACCTCTTTCGCATATCTTCCTCCCTCAGAACCCTACTCCTCCTCTTCCCCTCTGGACCGTACTCCGCGTGAACCCTACTCCGGCGGATCTTCCATGGATCTTCCTCCCTCCGTACCCTACTCCTCCTCTTCCCCTCTGGACCATACTCCGCGTGAACCCTACTCTGGCGGATCTTCCATGGATCTTCCTCCCTCCGAACCCTACTCCTCCTCTTCCCCTCTGGACCATACTCAACAGTTGGCGGCTCCTCCCGTGCACCCCCCACTCCGGCAGACGCGTCTTCCCCTCCCGAGGTAGCGCAGAAGGCTCCCTCACCCATTGGATTTTTCCTTGGACTTCATTGATTTCTTCACCCAAGGTCAGTGGATGACCTAAAATATCTATATGTTTTTAGTATGAGTTTTTGTGCATTTATTTTTGTTCTATAAATTAATTTTGTGATGCGAATTGTGTTTTCGAATCATTTTTTATGCCTATGTGTTTGGAATTTGATTATATTGTTTATGGTAAATGTCTAGATTACATTTTATAGAGTGCATCTTTTAAATATCGTTTTTCCCTCTTGATTTACCCCTTGAACAATACACACCAACCCTACTGCCATCCTTGGGCCATAGTGAAATCCCAATCACTCGATTCCATTCAATATGCTTCAGATTGATCTCATGTAAAACCTATGCTCAAACATATAAAATAGATATATGGTCTGAACATGATCCAAAGTGCTTATTCAAGGTGTGATAAATACATCTCAATAGGGTAACACCATGTTACCCTAGTATATATCATCATATCCATGTATGGATGAGGAAAATAAAAACATCACCTAAGAATGTTGGATGTCATGTGCTAACTAGGGCACCCTGACTCAGTGAATGTTAGGTCTTTATGTGCTAACTATGACACCATAACACATGATCATTCTATATTTGGTACCATAAAAAAATTCCATCATCTCCACATGCCATCATATTGGTACCCATGTTCCAACCCATACCCAAAGGCTCGGGGAAAGCATCATCCAAGAACTCAACCCACTATTAAAAGGTACAAGGTAATGTCCTAGGTTCAAATCCTAGCCCACTGCCTCATCACTCAGGATAGGGTCCATCATCCACATGTCCCATCTCATTAAAACCCAACATTGTCACTCAAGGCATTCCACCATCATGACCCAAGCCTTTCCACTGAAGGAAAGTTCCCTCATCCACATGTCCCATCTCATTTATTTCATTAATTATTCCTTTTTGTGTATTTAGGAAACATTGTCTACTAATTGTGGTGAATTTGGATACTCCCAATATTTATTTTCTGGATTTGAAGCACGGATATCCAATAAACCGACCGCATGTGATGCAGTTTGTCAATCTGTAAGACACTATATCCTATGTTTTAGGTCTAAACATCAAGTTATATATTATATATTATCTTTTACTGAGGATTTTTTATGATAGGGCGGTGTACCAATATCGTCTAAATCATGGTATGAGGACAGGGGCTAAGCATAAGGAGTCGAACAAGTACTACGTCTGGACAAGTATCAGGGTATATATAATAAAATTGCACTATCCAAACATATATCAAAACAAGTTACTTAATCGCCTCATGATCAATGTTTCTTCAGTGTCCAAAACAAACAAACGACAAAGATTTCAGTTATTATGTTTGTAGATTCATGAGAGAGATCATTGTCAATAGACAAACTAGCATCCCTAAAGAGGTATTTTCGAAAACAATTACTATTTAATTTAAATTATTTATTTATTCATTATTTATATATTTTTCAGTACTATTATGAATGCCGAAAAGCATCATATTCAAAAGACGATGTAGATATGTTCAGAAATGAGTGGGCCGCATACCTGATGCAAGATTGTCCAGAAATAGCATGAAGATCTGACTTTTATTGCAAGAGTTGCGGATGTGTATAATTGGAGGACATTTTTTAGAGGGGTTCATGGAGATAAAAAGATGAAACATTCTTGTATGTAAATTTTTGTAGAAAAATAGTAATTATTATTAAATAAAACATTCTTTCTCCAATGGGTCATTTGTCCATTTTAACAGATAAAATGCACCAGCAACATGCAAGAATGATGAACCACATTTCATTGGGATTTGGACAAAAAAACCAGTAAAATCTCCAAAATACCTTCATATCACGCATGAACCATTAAAATATAAAATTTTTAGTTGCATGTATGTGGCATATTCCATGATAGATTGGAAGTTCACCAATCCATTTGATGAACAAGATAGGATGCTAAATCTGTCATTTAGAACATCCAATGCAGGAAATTGTTCCAATGATTTGGAAATTGACACTACATTTAAAGATCTTTCCTCTGTTTCATCAAGAGAGCTAGTGCCTAGTTCCAAAAATCATTCAAAAACATGACTATCTAATTATTCATTATGAAAAACATAAAGGTACCATTAAATACTTACATTGGTCAACTTGTTTTGGAAATTTTTTATCTTCATCCGTGCCTTGTACTTGCAACCATGAATTTGAAGGTGAGTATGTGTACATGATAGTTTACATTCTAAGATAAGAGTTTCTGGAATAGTATAAGAGACATGAAGCAATGAAGATCATTAGAGTGTTGGAGAAAATGTGGTTTCTACAAACAATGTGGCAATCAGCTTGTGCAACACGACCTAAGTTACAACTTGCTGGTATTGTACTTTATTTTTTTCTGGAGGGTTTCATTGTAAATTCATTTTGGAATGATAATTTCCATTCATTTTCTTTTAGGTTTTTTTGAAAACCGAGGGGAAAGGATGAGGTCTGCAGACATTGGAGGATATGTCGAAGGGTGATTTTGTGTGTGAATATGTTGGAGAAATGTTAACACACACAGAACTACGAGAGAGAAAGCTAACTAAGAGTAGTGAAAAGCATTAGAGGAATATAAACAGCTTCCATGGATGTCAAAAAATATTGGTTATAAGTGAAGGGTAAAAGGATGAAGTATCTTGATAATTCTTCACTACTCTTAGTTAGCTTTCTCTCTCACAGTTCTCCATGAGTTAACATTTATCCAACATATTCACACACAAAACCACCCTTCGACATATCCTCCAATGTCTACAGACCCCACCCTTTCCCCTCAACTGTCAAAAAAACCTAAAAGACAATGAATAGAAATGATCATTCCAAAATGAATTTACACTGAAACCCTTCAGAAAAAATAAAGTACAATACCTGCAAGTTGTAACTTAGGCCGTGTTGCACAAGTCGATTGCCACATTGTTTGTAGCAACCACATTTTCTCCAACACTCTAATGATCTTCATTTCTTCATGTCTCTTATACTCTTCCAGAAACTCTTCTCTAAGAAGTTCAACTATCATGTACGCATACTCACCTTAAAATTCATGGGTGCAAGTACAAGGTACGGATGAAGATAAACAACTTCCAAAACAAGTTGACCAACATGCATCATCCTCGATGGAAGTATGATAGAAATTCACATGGACGTTCTTAAAGATATGATTTTGATGTATATAGTGAAAGGGTGGTCGATGTTCATTATTGATGTTGTTCGTCTACGGGACTTTCACCTTCTCTTCTCCTCTCGCTATGTCTTGGACATCATGCAATAGCCTTATATCATGTGGGGTAAATTGAGGTTGCTAAGAAACTATAGAACCGCATGATCTTTCATGTCTAGTGCCCTCAAGATTTCTTTTCTAATCAAGCTTCCTCTGATCATTAGTTATATGTAAAGGTGGTGTGGAAGCCTCCATGATAGATTGGAAGTTGACCAATCCATTTGATGAACAAGATGGGATGCTAAATATGACATTAAGAGCATCCAATATAGGAAATTGTTCCAATGATTCGGCAAGTGAGGCTACATTTAAAGATATTTCATGTGTTTCATCAAGCGAGTCAGTTCCTAGTTCCAAAAAGCATTCGCAAACATCACTCATCAGTTTCCTCAAGGATAAACTTGGGTTCATGGCTTTGTATGATCAAACAGATCTATCCTCTACTGCTTTTACAACATATGTTGTGCATGTTTCAAATTCCTCCAGGAAAAAGGAACAAATGTGGTGAGTTGTAAGCCACATCTATTTGATGTTTTGAAATGTTAATTATGTTTTGAAAATGGGTTCAATCTTTGAGGAAAAGTTGAATTGTCCTTGATTCATGTATGGATGATGGATTCACATCCATTCCAAGTGGTTTTGATGGAAATGATGGATGATAACATTGGTTGGTGTTCTCATGGATGTCTAAGCACGGCACGTTAGAAAACATGTTGGGTATGTTGTGGAGTTTTAGTTGGGGTTCTAGTGGTTCTTTCCCGATGATGGAGGTGTTAAACATCAGATGGTGGTGTTTGTGAGCTAAAGCATATAGTGGGGAGCACCATATAAATTAAGTGGTCGGTTGATGACATGATCAACGTTTTCAATTAGATAGTCTTGGGTAAAATCCATCTTGGTGTTTAGATCGGTTGAGTACATTGAGTTGAAGGTTGTGGTTGGGTTGTGTTATGGGTGTTTGGGGAAATGTAAGTATTTAATGGTACCTTTATTTTTTTCATAATGAATAATTAGTAGATTACATTTTCTTGTTTGATATACTGGTTTTTCTGCAGGTCTTGTTCGGCTGGCGGTACTGATGCAGATATTCTATTTTCAGTAGGCCGGTATTTAATACCGTTTTTTAGCACTGTTAAAGGTGACCTTTAACAGCGCTAAAAAGCGCTGATAAAAGCGACCATTAACAGCACTAAAAAAACACTATTAAAGGGGCCCACCCCTTTATCAGCGCTGATCTTAGAGAACTTTTTTAGCGCTGTTAAAGCCCGATTTGAGCGCTGATAATGCCCGTTTTTGTAGTAGTGATTTTCTGGGTCACATAATATGCATGCCCAGTGAGCAGATACTCTACTTTTTTTCAAGATTCCATTATCAAGTTTTCATCTTGGAGAATATTGTGTCTTTCATTATTGTAATGTCTTTCAAGCTAGACTACCATTGTGATGTAGTTTAGAGTATTTTAGCTCAGACCATTTTTTTACTCTAGTTTAGGGTTTTCTAGATCATACCTTTGATGTATTGTAGTTTAAGGTATTCTATATCTGACCTTTAATGTGTTGTAGTTTATGGTCTTCTAGATCAGACCTTTGATGTGTTGTGTAATATGGGATAGGTAGACTAGGGATGAATCAAAAAATTCTACGGTGATGAGTTCCATCGTGGTGTTTCCAGGGCTCATGAGGATTTCAGTTCATTTCTTGCAAGGAGGAGATTCCTTTAGTCAACATGGTAAATCCCTTATGCACCGATAACATGGACAAAAAAATGGTTCTCCACTCTTCTCTAAGGGTCATGGAAGATTTATGTAGGTAAAATGGGTTGAGGGATAAATACTAGGGATTCTAGTTCTTCTTGTATAGTTTGAATATGGATGAAGTAAGTCATAACCCACAATCTTGAGTCATTGAATAAGGGATTGGGCGGACATGTCGGGTATGTCCCATAGCACTCTAAGATGTTAGGTTTCACCATGGTGTCTCTAAAGTTCCCAAGGATTTGAAATCCCTATATACTAATCCAATATGTCTCTAGTTGGTGGTTTGATCCCTTCTTCATCAATAGCATGATTGAACCTAGAGATCTCTTTTTCTTTTCCAGGGGATATTAAGGATTCGTGAACACTCAAGTGTCTGAACAATGAAGTTGGGTATGAAATAAAGGTTATCCAGTAAGGACTCTGGCACCCTAGGGAAACATAGATCCCAATTATGAAACATGAGCCCTATGCCTTGTGGTTTCAAATCATGAGGTTCGGACCATCAAAGGTTTGGTAATGGAGTGTTGCACTCCTTTTTGAGAAAGGTTGCAAAGCATGGTGATATAATGTCTAGGGTATCAAATCCACTTGAATAGTCTAGTACAGAAATTGTAAATCACAATCTAAAGTACTTAGGTTCGGAGTAATGATACGAGATAGTCATACTGGTAGATATTCATATCACACTGATGTGTTGAGTTCTTCTACGGTGACTTCAGGCTCACAAGGATTATAAATCCCTTTATACGGGGCTAAGATGTCCCTAGTTGGTGGGTCTAAGCCCTTCTTTGTCAATGACATGGCCATGTAGAGATATCTCTTTTCCTTTTCCAAGGGATATGAAAGGTTTTTGATGACCCTAGGAACTTCAAATCATGACATGTGATTTATGGAAATGTAAGATTCAAGAAGGGTTCAATCACCCTATAAGTTGCACCATCGCCTAATGAACACATTCTCAATGCAAGGATATGCAAAAAACCATTACACTATCTTTTTCTTGGACCAGGGGTCTAGTGAGAATAGCTTGTATTTTAATAGGGCTATAAAGTAGTCTCTATGGTCATTATTACTTTTCATTTATTCCCTAATTTTTTTCTAAACTCTTGAGAAGAAGAGTTTAGCGATAAAAGACTTGACTTTTTCTCTGGACATCGTTTTCTATTTTTCAACCTAACATGTTTTGTGTCTATTTCAGTAGCACTTTATGGCCTTGTGATTTGGATCCTCATAATCTAGAGTTAAAGGTTGAAAACTTTGACCAATGTGTATGCAGTTTAAGGTCATGACACACATGGACCTAATATGGGGATGATACATAATAGACTGATTAGGATTCCCAAGGTCAAGATTACCCCAACATCCATCTGAGAAGGAGATAAAGATGTTGTAAATCACATCTTGAGTTTCTCAGGTCATGAGTAATGGAATGTAACAGTCATACTAGGGATGACCCAAAATAAAATGAGGTGTTGGGTTCCACCATGGTGGCGTCAAGCTCATAAGGATTAGAAATCCCTTTATACTGGGCCAAGATGTCTCAAGTTAGTGGATTTAATCCCATCTGCATTAGTAGCATGGATGAACTAAGAGATCTCTTTTCACTACCACAAAACTGGGCAAGGCCAGTGCCACCCATTTATTAGCACTAATGAAAAAGCGCTGATAGGGGGATTTATCAGTGCTAAAAAGCACTGATAAAAGTACCCCTTTATCAGTGCTTTTTTAGCGCTGATAAAGGCCCCCCCTTTATCAATGCTTTTTTTAGTAGCGCTGATAAAGAGTTAGAATTCAAAAATTATTAATTAAAAATAATATATTAATATATAATTATATCAATATTGTTATATTGATGTAAATATAATATATAATTATTAAATATATTTTAGATAAGTATAAATATACATTTACACTTATTATACTTAATATATAAGATATTTAGTGAAAATGGCTTATAGAAAAATTAAAAAAATATTTTTAATTAATAATTTGATAATTATTATGGAGTAATAGTCATTTAATAACAATTTTAAGACTAAAAAAAGATCCAAAATATGTTGAAAACGCAACTCAAACTTCAAACGGCCATAACTTTTGATCCGGGTGTCCGTTTGAGCTCTACCACATATCAAATCGAAGCCTGCGATGAGATCTACGTCACTATGACTAGGGAGGACCCCGTTCAAGGATTTTTCGAGGCCAAGAGAGGCCTAGAAGGCATACAAAACTGAGTTTTTAGTCAGGGTACCTCGATTTTTTAACATTTTGTAGATTTTCAGCCTCGTTTAAGGGGGTATTATTGGCTTTTTTTGGTGGGGACTGAATTTATTCCAAGGTATTACATTCATATTGATATTATGTATTTGAAATTTTATCGTTTTTTATAATGCACTGCTATTTATAATCAAATATATAACTATATGTACATATTTTTTATATATTCACAACTAAATATTAAATTTTTTAAATAAATAATTAAACATATTTACATATAAAATATATTAGCTTTATCTAAATAAAAACTAATATCCATTTTAATTAAAATACCAATATATGAATATTTATATAACTATTATATATTAATATAACTATTATATATTAATATAACTATATATATATATTAATATAACTATATATATATATATATTAATATAACTATATATATATATATTAATATAAATATAAATATATATATTAATATAACTATATATATATTAATATAAATACATGTATTAATATAAATATATATTTCTATATGAATAAATATAACTAAATATATATATATAAATAAATAGATATATCATGAATAAGAGAACAAATCAATATAGGGGAGTGGAAAAGGATTTAGGTGCACAGGGGGGAGGTCTTGAGATCAAATCCGGGTGGAGGCAGGGGCGCACGCGCAAGTGTGATTTAGAGGGCTAGCACTGATAAAGGGTCTAGGAAGTGCGGGCGGGCACTAGAGGTGCGTGAAAGCGCTGATAAAGTGGGGCTCAAGTGCTGTAAAAAGACCCCCCCCCCCCCCCCGAGATTGGCAGTGTTTTTTTTGTTTTTTTTATTTTAATTTTTAATTTTTATCAGCGCTAAAAAAATGCTGATAAAAGGGGTCTTTTATCAGCGCTAAAAATAAAGCACTGATAAAAGTCCCTTTTATCAGCGCTTCATTTTAGCACTGATAAAAGGGGTCTTTATCAGCACTTTTTAGAGAACTGGTAAAGGGGACCCCCCCCCCCCCCTTATCTTCACCGACATTAAGAGCTCTTTTTCTAGCGCTGTTAATGGCCATTTTTAGCCCTGATAAATTCCATATTTGTAGTAGTGTTTCCTTTCCAAGGGATATGAATGGTTGATAAAGACCTAAGGTACTCGAGACATGAAGTTTGTTATATGGATTGAAGTGATTCAAAATATGTCAGAAGCACCTCGTACTCTTGTTGACCAGGGTAAGGATCTTGTAGTCCATTAATAATAAATGATAATGGGTGATGGACTACCTAGTTTAACATCATGTAGTGGGGATATAATTTCCTCAATGTAGTTTAACTCCATGTGGTAAGAATGTACTTCAATATAGTTTAATGTCATGCCGTAATGACATGTGAACTGATGTGAAAAGTGGAATGGTGAATGGAACAAGGATGGAAACCTAAGATTCTCTATGTATCACGTTTCAATGTTAATCAAGACATACATAGTTCTTGGAATCTCATGCTGTTTAGTATTATGTAGTAAGTACATAGATGAACCGGTGTGAAAGTGTGGAAATGTTGCGGTTTGGACAAAGGGTAGAAGCCTAGGAATCACTAGATATCTCATAAGGATGATAATCAAGCCAAACATAGTTTTAAAGGGTCGTACAGTTTACCATATTTCATTAAGGACATGTTTCCCTTGATGTGAAATGGTGGTATTGTGACTGGGCCCATGAATGATATTATTGGTGTCGCTATGTATCCCTTGGTGATGGGAATCAATCTGAAAATAGTTATTAATGAAGTTATCTTTGCATGTCTGGCTCATACATAGAGAGGGGACATTTTTATAATTACCTGTTGTGACTAGGCCTGGAGTTGGATATTTGGGCATCAATACATATCCTGTGAGATTAGAAATCAAGTCACATGTAGTTATTGAATGGGAAATACTCTATGCAGGTCTGAACCATACATAGATGTGGGAATTACTTCCATTTATGGTTGTAGCTGGGACCAGGATTGGAGATCTAAGCATCACTATGTATCCTATGATAAATGGAATCAAGCCACATGTAGTTCTTGAAGGGATCATGCAGTTTAACATCATATGGAAAGAAAGAAAATGGACCTCCCTGAAAGATTTTTAGTGTTATGGGTGGGCCCAAGGGTGGAAATCCAGGTGTCAATACGTATCTAATGAGGATAAGAATCAAGCCACACATAGTTCTGGAGGAACCATGCAGTTTTAAATCATGCGGTGAGGACTCATGGTATATTGTTTAAGGTCTTGCATTCAGAACCAAGGTAAGCTTGTTGACAACTGTTATGCCTTGTTTGTGTGAGGGAACCCTTACTGGAACTCTTAAGACCAGGTGATCCATTCTCAGTGTGAGAAACAAGGAATTGGAAAGGGTTCCTACTACCATGAAGAGGCACTTAAGAGTAGTACATGAACATTTTATAACATGTGTTGGTTGGACCAAGATATCGGATCGAGGTTCCCCTAAGTATCTTATTTGAAATGAGGATTAAGCCATATGTAGTTCTAGAAAGCCCGTGAAATTTAATGTCCTAGGAAAAGGAAATGGTTGAATCGATATGAAAGATGAGGGATGTTATGGGTCCTTGTAGTTTTATGTTATACGGTAAGGACAAGGGGAACCTGACATAAAGGATCATTGATATTGGGCAAAAAACAGAAGGTTTGGGATTCACTACGTATCCTGTGATGGAAGGAATCAAGGAAAACATAGTTCTTTGAGTAACCATGTACTTTAATGTCACGCATCAAGGATGTGGGTCACCCTATATGAATGAATATGGATTTCATGGGATCGTGTAGTTTATTGTCATGCAGTATGGAAAAAAGATTCCATGTAGTTTAATTTCTTGCTACTAGGACACCTCGGTACAGTTTAGCTTCATGTGGTTAGGATGAAATTCATAAAGATTAACATCATTTGGTCAGGACATACTCTGTATGGTTTAATTTCATGTGGTTAGTAAATACTCCATACAATTTAATGTCGCATGGTTAGGACATACTCTGTACAGTTTAACATCATGCAGTTAGGACATACTACATACAGTTTAATGCCATGTGGTTAGGAAATTACTAGCACTCCTTTTTAACTCATTTGGGATCTCTTAATTAGAAGTGGCAATAGGTATAGGAATTTTTGGGAGGCTACTTCCAACTATCACTCTCCATATCACCATGTCAACTTCTTCTTCATCATAGATATATGTTTTTACATATGACAAACCATAGAGGATGCTTCCCTAGGTAACTTACTGACCATGGTGAAGTGCTACTGATGGTTTATGGGTAACTATATATGTTTCACCACAATATTGAGAACATATTTCTATATGATGGTGCCTGATATTTTTAACCACCTCTCCATACAAAGGTGTCTGAGTTTTTGACACCCCTCTATATGAAGGTGTTTGGGAAAGTGGAGGATTACCTTATCTATTGGAGATAATTCCATGTGGAGATCAAACATATTGGATGTTAGGTATAGATTACTTGAGACCCATCTACACACTACCATGAGGAGGACTATCATGGTAAAGAACTTATTTTTCTTCTACTTTGATAGAAGAGTCGATGGACCCTTGTGCTGTTGAGAATGTGTCTTGAACATATTCAAGGGAACTTGGAATTGAGAAGACTAGAATTATGAGCCTCACTCTGCATCATGTTCAGAATATGTCATCCTTCCTTTTAGGGTTCGTAAGGGGTATAATCATGATCTATGACAGCTTCCAGAACTGATTGATAAATGTCTGATGCTTCATGAGTATGGGGTCGCTACTGAGAAGTTACTGAATTATGTCAAAAAGCTTCTCTGATATGGATATGAGCATGTACCAAGGAATTTTCCATTCTAACTTGGTGGGACTTGGCCAAAATGGGGATATGTTCCTGATCTAGGGCCTTTGGAATATGTAACTGGTCTTTTTGACATGAGTATGAGCATGTCCTAAGGGATGTTCCACTCTCACTTGGTCAGCCTCAGTTGGAGTGAGAATATGATCACAGTACAAATATACATTCCCTACTAGAATATGCTAATGAACCTCTAGAATGGGATAAGGGATATGAGCCTCCTCTTGTATTACCTTAGAATGATATTAGTGAATCCATTATTTGGAAGAAGTAGAAATATACGCATGGCTTCCATGATCTACTAGAATATTCAATATAGATTCACTAACAATAATATGATCCCATCTCAAGGATTGTTCCATTCTCACGTGATTAGAATTGGATATGAAGGGGATATAAGCCTAATCCTAGTTCTTTGGAGTATGATGTTGGACTTCTTCAATAGGAGTGTGAGCATGTCCTGAGTCTTGTGCCCCTCTAACTTGGTGAGGCCCTACCAGTATGGGGATATGATCCTGATCTTGGGCCTTTGGAATGTGTTTTCATGCCTTTGTTATGGGGATATGAGACTATCTCAAGGATTGTTCCCCTGTCACTTGGTGAGACCCTTCTAGGAAAGGGATATGAGCCTGGTCCTAGGCTTTTGGAATATACCACTGGACCTTTTTGATGGGGAAATGAGCCAATCTTGAGGCATTTTCTACTCTCACTTAGTGATTTTTGGTTGGAACGGTAATATGATCCTAGTCCTATGCCTCATCCTTTACCGGGATATGCTGATAATCCTCTTGGATAGGAGAAATAATACGTGATTTCTCCAGAGCAACCACCTTTTCAAAATGATCAGAGTGTTGAGATTCCATTTCTATAGGGATATGAATATGCACCTATCCCTATATGTTAACTAGAACATACTAGCATAGCTCCTCTGTTGCTATCACAAAGCACTAGTACTTCAATAGGGTAAGTATAGGGATATACGCCTATATTCTCTAATCTTATAGGATATGTTGGTTGATTCCTTTGATTGAAATGATGATATATTTCTACTTCTATCCTCTTTTTTTCATCAGAATACGCTGATGGGATTTATTCATGGGGGTAGGGATATGCATCTCCCCCATGCCTGCTGCACGGATATGCCTGCAGACATACTATAAGTGAGAAGGTATATGAGAATGATCTCTATGGTTCTCCACTTTCCACATTCAGAAAAGGTGATTGTGGCACCCAGATCTAAGTGTTTTGATAGGTTACTTGTCGAGGAATACCCTTAGTATGAGACTACGAGGTATGTGTAATTTTATCATATTGCTGGGATCGAGATTACACTATGTTAGTGGTGCTTCTAGAAACTGAATTTTTCACCAAATACTAATAGTGTCTCTCAGAGATTATAATGTTGCACAGTTTATCATCCTGTGATTGGGACATGCTCCATGCAGTTTTATATCATACAGTAATGTTGTGATTATAGATTGTTGTTCCATGATATAGGATCTAGGTGTCCTTACATATCTCATTGGGATGATAATCAATCTATACGTATTTCTAGAAAACCCATGCAGTTTAATTTTATGTGGAAATGATATCAACCATGTAGTTAAACATCTTATGGTAAGGATGTGAATATAGGTGGCTGGGCTAGAATATAAGATCTAGGCATCCCTTTGTATCTCATTTGGACGATAATAATGTCATACATAGTTCTAAAAGTTAGGTGTGATGGGATAATGGTGGCACCAGCAATGGTGGTCCTCTTGGGTGAGGTTTACAGGAATGTATAGTTTTATGTCAAGTAAGGGACATCAATCGTGCATTTTAACATCATGTGGTAAGGACTCATGGTATTATTTTTATGTTCTTTCATTTAAGTCCATGATACTCTTATCACAAGATTCCATTCCTCATTTGTGTAGGGAAACCCTTACTAAAATTACAATGCTAACATGGTCTATGCTTGGTGTGGGAAACAATGAATGAAAAGGGTTACTTTCACTATGAAAAGGCGGTGAAGGATGGGTTAGGATTATTCTATATCATGTGGTGGGTGGACCAAGATATAGGATTTATTAGTCCCTATGTATTTCACTAAGAATGAGAATCAAGTTGTATACAGTTCTATAAAACTCGTGTATTTTAATGTCGTACGGAAAAGAAATCTATCGTGTAGGTTAACGTCATGCGGTAAGGAAATATGTTGTGTAGTTTAACATCATGTGTTAAGGAAGTCCGCTATTTTGTTTAATATCATGTGATAAGGATGATGTCTATTCAGTTAATATCTTGTGGTAATGACATTTTCTATATAGTTTAACGTATTGCGGTAAGGATAATGGTTAATAACCTATCAAGAAAGTAGCTCCTATGATGGAGCTTGGACAACTCTTATTCATATTTCATGATTTTTAGTGTCTATTAACTCTATCAATCCTTTAATCACCAATCCCTACAACCAATATTTTAAGATAAAATATTTTTCTATCACGTTCCTAAGACGTCGATGGTAAGTAAAATGATTATCGTGGCCTATTAACCCTGCCTTTTTAGGATTCCTTATTGGTGGAAGTTCCATCATACAATTTTCCATGGCACAGTGAAAATACCTGGGAACATATTTTGTTTAGAAATAATAGTCTTTGTTCAATCATGATTTTAAATATGGTTTCTTAACCTTGTGAGTCTTATGGATCATACTCCACTTCATGATTGGTGCATCCAGTTGAAAGTGATCAAATGAATGGAGTGGGGATTTAGGTGTTGGTGGTTCCAACATCCCCATGTCTATCAGAAACTGAAGACATTATTTAAAGTAAATGAAACATTATATCATGTTCCAAAGACATCGATGGTAGGTGAAATGATATTCATAGCATGTCTTCCATTTCTTTATTTGTATTTCTCATCATCGAGAGCTCTATTAATCCATTTTCGATGGCTTAGTTGAAATAAACGGGAACATGTATTGACTGTAATAAATACACTTTTCAACGTCTTCCATCGAGAGATGGGTGATCATGCTACTTCTCCAACATGTTTTTTGTACCCCCATTAGCATGGGTGTATGTATGAGTTTAGAGATCAGGGTACTAAGACTCAGTCTATATTGGTCTGGGGGTGGGTGCTGAATAATTGGGGGTCTTGGATGGTATAGATGCTTCCCATTGATTAAAATATCTTGAATATCTTGTAGGAATTCTGTAAACATCTAGATATATATGATTTTCAAAATATCCCCAATAAGAAGGTATAAAATACAGAAATACCCCAAACCTTGTGGGTTGGGGGTATTAGAAATATAAAAAATGCACCCAACCCTATGGGTAGGGGTGATGTGGATTAATGTTGGGATTTCTCCTGATGAGGGGATGGTAAATATGAAAATGACCCCATCCCTTTGGGTTGAGAACTTCATTTCAAGGAGGTATTATATAAGTAGATATAGGAACATCGTCTTAATGTAGATATCTCATGAGTATTCCTACAATTATTTCCTAGAAATCCATATTCTCTTGTAGGAGTTGAGTGATCTATTCTTCTATAGAAGTTACCTTGTCATCCCCAAGGGGCTAGATAGCAAGAGCCATGAAAACACCATATCCCCTATAGGTGGTGGGGTGAGTGGATGATAATGGGAGTCCCAATGTAGACCCTAGGGAATGAATCCATGGCTTCCACTTGTCATGTGTTCCATCATCATTACCCTCTGAAATACCAATATGATCGGCAACACATTATTTGGATGCCTTAAAGACATTGTTGGGCCTTTATTTTTCTATGTAAGTGGAAGGGGGTATGCCAACCTATTATGGATTAGATGATTTCAAGAGTGTACAAATTTACTCTTTAGGATTGTGCTTTCTTAGATTTGATGATGAGTCTTTAGATTTGATTGATATCATGTTAACTAAGACACAAGTGGGTTGGTGCTCCTCCATGATAGAGCATATCATTTGGTGATTCGGTTCACACAGTACCATTTCATGGGTTAGTGACCACGATACCATTTGAGGGGTCTGTTCCCATGATACCATTTTATGGGTTGGTGCCCATGGTTCCGTTTGAGGGGTTGGTTCCCATGATATCACTGGAGGGGTCGATGCTTATGATGTCGTTTGAGGGGTCGGTGCCCATGATTTAATTAGAGGTGTTGGTGCCCATGATTCCATTTGATGGCTTAGTTACCATGATGAAAATGATCACAAGGTGAAATATGGTGAAAATGACCCCAGTCTTGTGCGATGGGGTGTTCCCTGGGATTCCTCAGTCACCAATGATAGTTGTTATGAATTCAGAAGCTCCTAGCAAGAGATGATCTGGGATATATTTAGGGCCATAGTTAGGATACCCCGGTAGTCCTCAAACAAATTAGCAATAACAGAGATATAAGCCTATTTTAGAGCATCATTTATTGGATACCCCTAGTGGGCTCTCTTACTGGGTGTCCTAACATGGAAAGTTGGTGTGAGCACAAATTCCTTTGTAGCTCCATGTGGAATCACGGACATATGGAAAGGATGATAATCAGGATGGATGGGAGCCCTCCTTGGTATCTATTGAGAAACTAATTTTTCATGCTTACTATACTCATCCACCTCCTTGAGTTAGGGAAGGTATTCATTATTTCACTCTAGGGATAATATCCCAAAGCAGTTGAATGTGGCAAAAAGGGCCACATCTTCTCCTATGACCTGTTGTGGAAAATATGTCCAGTATGAACTCATCCCATGAAATATTTCATGGGTTGATTCCAATGTTGATGTGGAGTTTTGGATGTGGTATTCATGTACCAAGAAGTTAAACAACTGGTACTAGAAGTAGTGTTTAGGTAACAATGTACATCGGGTCCTCGTGATCAATGTAGCCTATCCAGTGATCTCAGAATCTAATGGCATGTTAAATGATGCAATTCTGACTACAATGAATCTTGATAAGTCCTGAAGAAGAAGAAACAAGACACCTTATCAGTGAAATATTATATAAAATAGTATATGTTTGATCAATAACTTTCATAGTTAAAGGATAAATAGGTAGTCCATTCTTTTTACATAAGGTTTAGTGTGGTTAAAAGAAACATGTCAGGTTCATCGTTTTGTTGTCCAATGAGAACATCATAAATTATCCTGATGGGTACTGGGAAATCTATAATATTTGACTTTTGAAAGGCATTAAATATTTAAATGATTCAAATTAGGTTCACAATTTTATTTCATCATCATTTAAGGATGTAGAATGGGTTTCGATTGACGGTTTTATTACATGGGAGCTTTAAGGCCTCGCTCAATCGCTCGCATCGGGTTTGCCATTTGTTTTGTCTTTCATAGAAATTCACAATTCTTCCCCCATTCATATATGGGTACATAACTACTTTCCAAAGGTAGGTGGTGATATGGGTATTTAGGCCCAATGTTTCTTAGGGTATCAAATTGTTCCAGAGGATGGGAGGTCAGGCTCATCCCACCCTTTTGGGGGGAATTATTTCATACTCCAAGAATCTCTTATAGATTTATGATATATTCAAGAAATCCTTCCCATACCCTAATAAAGGATTGGTTACCACCATATCGATGAATTTATTATGAACATTTATCGATAGGAACAGTTGCGTGCATATTACGGATTCTCTATCACTCTCTTATTTATTTAATATGCTTTTTGTTATGGCCATGTTCAAGCACTTTGGAATTTATTATCATTCAAGGAGATGATTGGTGTCTTGGAATTAGGATTGAACCTCTACGAGGTGGCCTACATATCCTATGAAAATAAGAATCAAAACCCACATAGTTCTCTTAGAACTGTTTAAGTTCGTGTGATTGGACCCATCCACGCAGTTTAATGTCATGTGGTAAGGATGTGATTATTGAGCTCGAATCTTGATGAGGTGTCTTATGTATCATGTTTGAAATAAGAATAATATTCAATTTAGTTCTTGTAATGGGAATCTGTGTAACGAGTGATATGACAATAGAGTCCCAAGGAAGGACTTATGCATATGATACTTCCATGGATTGCTTCTTCAGGAATATATCCCTTTAAGTGGATGTGATATTTAATCAGACATACATCCCAATGATGGGTCCTCATTAGGGGAATCCTAAAAATGATTCTAGTACAATAATCACTGGTCTCTAATCCCATGTGATCCATTATTGGTATGAGAAAAAAGAGATAGTGGTAGATTAGACATATTTCATGACACATTATCTATACAGATCTTACACACTAAAGTTTTCCATTGAAGAGTTTGTTTACCCATATTATGGAGGACATGGTATGGAGATCAGCCCTTAGGAAGGGGTCATGCGTATCCCAGTTATGGAGGGAATCATATTTCTTGTAGTTCATTTCATCCCAAACCCAATGATAGGTTTGAGGCACTTGAGGGAATGATCAGGGCTTATACATAAAATGATGTTCGTATATGAGTCTTATTTTTATCCATTGATAGATGAGGAAGGTTAGAAGTCATATGGGAGAATTTATTCCTATAATATAGGAATATATGGGACCAGAATGTACTTACATAGAAGTGGATGCTCGTTGGAGCTCGGGCCTAAGGAATGTGTCCTACATATCCCAATTATGGCGGGAAACAGAGTTCTCATAGTTCAATTATCCCTTATCCCACTGATTAGGCTAAGGTCGATTATCATGCTCGGATTCATTATGTTTATCCCTAAGATTTTAGGAATTCTAGGGTCTTTTACCAAGATATATTCCCTATTGATCGAGGAAATATTATATTATGTTAGAAATTGGGGCTTACACACTGAGGCTGCCCAATTTCCTAAGGCTTACACTCTGAGGATTTCTGATTGGCATACTCATATCATGACTCTAGTCATATCTTACACTCTGAGGTCACCCTATAACATATTCATTCTTTATCTTCTGATATATTAAAGATAGGTATTAATCATAAAAGGTTTATCTGAGAGCTTGACATTAGTAATGTAACATGTGTTTGTATCCTTAACTCATAAAAAAACTTACCTTATAAAAGGGGAATGTAGTCAAAGGTTCATGGCCAGGTTCCACAAGGAATGAGTCCAGATGGGTCTGGTAGAAAGGTCAACATGTCCTGAGAGATCTATCTGACAAGCCTTGACTGTATGTTAAACATATCTTGATTTTCCGACAGATATGTTGGGGGTACCAATATGACTTGTAAGAAACATCCAAGTATGTCTTCATGATAAATTATCATACGCTGGATGTATTAACATGGGTGAAGAAGACATGTCCAAGATTCTTTTCATAACTAAAGAAAATGTGTCAGGGGTCATGCACATGATCAACTGACTTGTCTCAGATATCTCTGCCTAAGTGAAACGGACATGTCAAAGGGATTCCTCTTTATCAATTTACTTGTCTGGGGTCTTGCGCAATACCAATGTGAACATGACCATTTCATGTAACATGATCATCCAAACATTCCTTAGGACTATCACATGTCAATGGATAATCACTTGGTCATGTTGACATGTCTATAAGTTGTTGTGATATTACCCTAACTTGTCTAGATCTTGTCTTGTAACAATGAAGATATGTTAAGGAGATGTCACATGGTCTACTTTATTTGTCCTTGGGTCATCACATGACAATGGTGGTATGTCAAGGGGTCGTTGTGAGATCAATATGACTCATATGAGTCCTATTTTGTGATCCAAGTGACACATCTAAAGCCACCTAATAATGGCATGAGTCCCATGAGGACTCTTGTGATTGTGTGTCCTTAAGTCATTCATGGTTAAGGTTCTCATGGATATGTTCAGTATCCTACACTCATCCAAATGTCATAAGTTTTCATCCAAAGGGATCATACCTTAAGTCTATATATATAATTATTTTCTTAGGTAGAGGGTTTCATGACCAAGGAATATTTTTCCCATCATTTCTTCATTGATTGAAGTCAATATATAGGCTAGAGTATGCCCTCATGAGGTATAATATGAAGTTACATTCTTCATGTGATTCATATGACCATAAAGGGGTCTTGAGAGGGGTTTTGAGGACATGACCAGAGGCTTCCCAATGATGTCACAAGCATGGGTGGGGTTCCATGGTGTATACAGCGAAGGGTTTACCCATTGGAAAACCTGCATGATTGTTGGTGTTTATATGACACTACAAAAGGTGTGTGCATCTACTAATCCCTCTAGGGTGATACCCCTCATGATCGTGGGTCTTTGGGGATGGATAACTCTATATAAAGTCTCACGAATGAGTATGAAAGTCGACTGATGGCTTTAAAATGACACTGAATGTTTCATGCACTCACATGATCTGTAAGAGATCCATTAGGATTTTTGATGGGTTTTATGTCATCGTGAAGGGGGTCCCACAAAAACTATTTTATGCATGGATACGGGTTTTCACTATATGGTGAAATAGGGTGCATGACATACGGGTTTCACTTCTTAAAACCATTATCGTGAGGTAGAGTAGGGGACATTGCAAAACTAAGGATGTCACTCCATCGCATAACCAGGGACCCATGAGGCATTGGGAATTGAGGACATTGTTTTCAAGGTTGTTTTTTTTTTCATCGCGAGACTTATCATTTGTTTCATCTCAAGATCCATGTCCATTGGGGTGTCTCGAGACTACCTATTATAGTGGAGGCTATGTTTGATGAAGTCATGAAACCAACAAGGGGTATCACGTGGTTTCGTAAATACCTCTCATAAACTAGGTGACACGTGATGGTCAATTCATCATGTGATCTTCTATTCTTAAAGAGGGAAAGCTAAGGGTTCATTTGATCACCTGATGGATTCTCTGGTGATGATTGTCGGTGCACTCAAATACTTTGCCTTTATTCTTTTCTAGATCCCTTCTTTATTTCTTACCTTAAGTGTTTTTTCATGATCTGATAAGGGTTTATATATGTGAGGTCATCTTGAAATTGATTCCTCTATACATCGGAAGGGTTTCGTATGCACTAGTGAGGTGGCGGAGGCTTTGTCGGATCAACATCCTACGTCTACGAATGGATTCGCATGATCTAGAAAAATATAATTTAAACTGGATGAAAATGTGCCAAAGTTGTAAGGGTTTTCGGTTTATGAACATATCATGAATAACCTTTTTATTGTATTCACTCAGGTCTCATGATCAAAGAATGATCATGCACCATTTTTGGGCATGGTCAACCCCTTTTCCCACATGAGCATGTGGTCGAGTTAGCATACCTTCTTCATGGTTGGCCTTAATTTTTGGCAAAGGGATCAATAAAAACAGTTAACTACTAGAAATAAAATTTTTATTAGAACATCTACTAGTTGGCCTAGTCTAATTCTCATTGGGCGTGGTCAACCCCTTGTCCCACATCAGCCTATGGTCGAGTTAGCCTACCTTCTTAATGGTTGGCCATAATTTTTGGAAAATGGAACAGTAAAGACACTTAACTACTAGAAATAAAATTCTTATTAGAATATAAGGGTCCAAAATTGTATCTCCTCTATATCCAAGTCCACTCTTTAAGGATCCCATGCAAGCCATTGTGTATTTCCATGTAATCTTATAACTTTTGAAATCATCAATGGAAAAGTGAAAGATGCGCAATTATGGGTGACAATAATGAAATTACATATGATTCCACTGTGTGATCATGGTTATGTTGATGGATTTTATGCCCTCTAAGTAGTGTACATGATCCCTATAGTTGATAATGATATAGAGGAACCCATGCAGGATGTCCAGACTGTGAGGTGTCCTATGGGACTTCAGTGGGTGCCCCAACCTTATGAAGATCCTAGGGAGGGGTAGTGTAGAGAGTTTAGAATTGTGATAGTCACTTATTTATAAAGGAATGAATATAGGTTTTTCACTTAAGAGGACAACCTAAGAGATGTGTGACAGTTTTGGGTGTATGGTTGGCACTCATGTTTGGATAATTTTAATGTGAGATGTTCTTGGGTGAGAAATTACTCACCCCAGTGATATGGGATTTTAGGTGGGGCTACTTTCCCATGATTGTATATATAAGATTCTAGGTGGGTCCACTCTCCCCTTTATTTCATTATATATGAAATAAATGGGTGGATGCTCTTCCCCCATGCATGTGTTTATATGTGAGATCATTGTGTAGGATACTCTTCTCTTGTTCATGTTTTATATATCTAAAATCATTGGTTGGATCAAACGTCCAATGTTCGTGTGATTATATATGAGATCCTTGGGTGGGACACACTTCCCTGATGTATTTTTTTATATTTTATATCGCCAATTGAGTTTCTCTTTACCTGTATATATGTTATATATATGATATAAATGGGTGTGTCACTCTTCCCCTATGCACATTTTATTTGAGATCATCAGTGGTTCACTCTTTCTCCATTAACATTCTATCTAAGATATGGGTGGGGAATCTCTTCCCATAAACTATATTTACAAGGTGATCCAGGTAGTCAACTTTTCCCCTAAGTGATCATTGACATTATATAATGAGGTAGTTAACTCCCCCTAAGAGTTATATATATAATATGATCTAGGTGGTCCTATTTCCCCCTTGAGTGATCATATACACTTACTTATGCATATTCATTAAATTTTTGGGTAGGACATGTATCCCCCGAATATTACATATCATTATCTAAGACACTCCAATACTAGTTGAAGCTGGTATGGTCAATCTCAAGTTTCACCTTATAACTAAAGGATCAGCAATGATTATTTAATTATTCTTCCATATTTGTTTATTTATTTTGGGAATTATTGATTATATCAGGGGAACCATTGGTTGTTCTATATTAATGTTTACTCACATCTTAATTGGGAATACATGGAACTACAATACCCAACCAGGACTCATTGTTCACAAGTTTAGGTAAGGAAAAGGGTGGATATTGCATGATTAGGATAGAGTAGTAAGAGGTGAATTAGAGACTAGGATGTGTTATGGGTTTATAATGGTATAAGATCCTCCTTTTATTTATTTATTTTGGTTATTTTGTATATTTTATCATCTTGGTGGGTTATTAGTTGGAATGTATAAATGTATTATTTAGTGTTTCACATCAATATAGCATGATTCTTGTTTATTGGGTTTTACATACTCTAATTGTTTATTATGAATTTTTATTGGTTGTTTTTCTATTATTTTTTACACTACCATATGGGTGTATTCTTCCCACAATAACACCTTAAACCGTTATTATTATTCATAAACCTATAGTGTACATGGAGGCATGCCTAAGGTCATATGAAACCCCTGGCCTGGGCACAAGAAAGTGGTCCAGGACTAGTGGGTCATTATATTCATCACATTAATTCATGAACATCGACTTTTTTCCAATTATGACATAATAATTCAAACCTTTAACAATATCCCATGTTTAATTCTTATATATTTAATTTACCAACCCCATTCTTAAACCTAACCCATGATTTATCCTTTTTGAATTCTTCAAATGACATCGACTACACCTATAATAAAAGATAAATATTCTAAACACTCCTCATATAAGAAAACTATGTTATATAATTATTATCTCTAATGATATTTTACATATTATTTTCATCTCTTCTTTTCCTCTTTTGAGTAGTTGTTGTACTATATATAACACCTACTTCCTCTTCTAATTCAGCTTCTGAATCTTCCTTGTGTGTTAAGGCTTGTAGTTACCCAAAATTTATGTCTACATCGAATTTTTAATAAAATATTTCTTACAAGAATCTATTTATATATTTGAATCTATTATTAAATAATTTTTAATCATATTTATAAATTTAATAACCAAGAAATACTCTTTTTTCTAACATATCTCTATACTTTCTTTGATTTCGTTCCTTATTCAAGATGTAACATTTAATCTCAAAAAAATTAAAGTGTTTAGATACGTATTCCTTCTATGAATAATCTCACATGGTGTTATATTTTTATTAATTCATAATAAATATCTTTTTATATATAAAATACCACTTTTACCAGTTCTTTATGATAGTTATATGAGATACCACTCTTAATGACTATTGTCTTCACCATTTTTTCACTCTTTGATTTCTCATTTCTATGACTCCATTTTTTATGTAGTTATTACCAAAGATAATTCATTATTGATCCTATGTTTCTCAAGATAATTATTAAATTCAATATAATATTACTCCATTCTATTATCCAATTGAATAATTTTTATCTTTTTTCATTTTTCTTTCATAGCTCAACTTTAATACCTTTTGATAAATTTTATCACTTTATTTTTGGTTTTCATAAATATAATGCAATCCAACAAAATTTATTCATCCACAAACATCAAAAAATATTTTTCTTCTCATGTTACAAAATGGGTTAAATAACCACAATTATTAATGGGAATAAATAGATCAATTTTGAAGCTCATTTATACTTTGGAATATAGGGACTTATCACCATTTCCCCTCTCATGAAAGTGTTACTCATATTTTCTATATCTTAATTTTGATTTGTTATATCAATGAAAAACATAATATTTGGGATATTTTTCTATAATTTATTAATTAATTTTGATAAAGAATATATTCCAAAAACTATTCTCCTCATCCACTATAAGGAAACATGTGTTCTTCTTACTATATACTTAATTGAGATTATCATTTTCCGTACATCCATTCATCAATGAGATTTTATATTTCCCTTTTATTATTTATCCTTTCTAATTGAATATGACTTTGAGTTCCAAGTTAGATGGTTAAATTGTATATAATATTTTGTTTTTAATTTCATCCAAAAAGAGTGCATATGTGTTCTTCGATTCATCTCCAATGTGCCTCATTTTACCAATACATTTAATCTTCAAAGTATTATAATTTCAAAAATGGACTATTCCATCCAAAAAACTTTTACATTATTCAAAAAGTTCATATTATTAATCAAATGGGATGGACACCCACTATCAAGGATCTATGTACTATTGTTATTTATTTCCTTAAGTGAAATATTAGCCCAAATAGTCATATTCTTATTTATCTTTTCCTTCCACGACATGTCGGGTTGAGTTGAGACAAGTGTGGGTCTCTTATTATTATTTTCAGTATATAAAGTTTTGTAATACACTTGTTATTATAATAAGGATAATTTTTTTCTCAGTGGAACTGAATACATCAGTATTCTTTCCAATCTCCTCCAAAAAATTTATTTCCATTCCATATTTTCTCATATTACATTCTTTGAGACTGAATTCAAAACAATAAAAGCAATATCCAATAAAATAATTCTATATTTAAGGAATAAGATATTTTTTCCTCGTTATTTGTCTTCTAGTTTCTCCTCCTTGGAAATAAATAATTTTTTAGTCACAGTAGGTCATTTTATAAGCTATGTTTCTAAAAAAATGCACATCACAAGAAGAAATATTTAAAAATCTTCCCTCCAAATTTTCACTACCACTGAATATCCATTTGGTTTTTTCAAAACCCTATAATGATTAAGAGTTACCTCTTGTCCTTTTCTTTAATTTCTCCTTAGCACTTGTTTCTTGGGTCTTATTTAATCCTATTTCAAATTAAATTATTGTATTTTCCATATTATTTGACTTTTGATCATTCAGTCACTTCTAAAAACTTCTCATGTATCTGTCATCTCTCTCTTTAAATTAATCATTTTATAAATTTCCAAACTGAATTTTATTCTTATAATCTATAGCTTTTAATTAAGTTTTAAATCTTTTATTCAATGTTACCACCACTTACTAAATGGATTCTATCCTACTTACTTCCTCCTCAATATGAAAATTAATTTTTTGGTTACCCTAGCATGTTCTTTAATTTTTATTTAAAAACAAAAATTTATCCAAATTTTTCTTATATAGTTGATTTTTTCCCAAATCCTACTATAACCAAGAAATTTTAGCTTTGAGTTCATTAACATATTTAAAAATCTCATTAAATAGTCTGGAAATTTTTTTTAATTATTCATACGTTGAATATCGAATTCTTATAGAGAACCTTAAATATTCACAATGAGGTTTGTGAAGCCTTAAAATTTATTATCCTCTTCATTTAAATATTGATTTTTTGTCTACCATTTTCATCATAAAAACCTATAAATATGATTTAAATTATGTTTTACCTTATTAAATACACAAATATTTATTATCTTCTTCCTTGTAAACTATTCTATTTCATTGAAATTTTTTCCAAGATTGATTTTCAAATTTAACATTTTTTCTATAGATATTTCTCTCTATCAATTTTGTGAGTAATAAAACTCACCATCATCACTATCAAGCCTTATGGGAAACATTGGTACTGTATAATCAACCATTCTTGATTTTGAAAAATTAAATAGTATATTTCCCTAAAATCTTCATTTAACTCGTTTGAATTTTCCAATTCTGGTTGAAAGGAATTCATCACCGTCATCATATTCACTATCTCTATTTTTATTTACAATGTTTTTTTATAGATTCTAATGTTGTCACTATAGATAATTGTCTCAACATCTCTTCTAGTTTTAATGTATCTCATAAGAAGCCTATGTACTTTGAAAATAAACCAAAGAGAGCTTCACCAAATTTAGTTCTTAAAGTAATAACACCTTTATATTGTATAAAGGTGGAAAATCCTTAAGATCTTATTCATAATATCGACATATTTTATCTCATTATAAATTCAATGAATGGATTGTAAAACCTCAACAAAATATTTTATGAGACCATCAATGAATTCACATAGATAATTTTTTCAAAGAATCATATTTATTATTCAACACATGAAACATTTTCTACATGAAATTGTTGTCCCCATCATATATATTAGACAAATTTTCCCATGTATCTTTATCAGACATAAAAATCATCACCTTTATATAAATTCAATTTGATAAGTTTCTTTAAAAGGAATTTTATTCCATGGAATTAGAATTATGAAGTTTATTTCCTATTTCATTCAAGGACATCTTGATGAGATCAGTAAATTATAATCCATGAATTATAGTAAAGTAAATATAAATCCCAAGATATCAAAGATATGATTTTATATGGTTCTTCTAGATATAATAATTTCATCCATAAAAGAGAGAAACTCATTTTTCATTGATGTAATTATCCATGTCAAAGATCAACTTGAATTAGATTCGCTAAATGATAACCTTTTAGATATAATGCCACCTATTGAAACCACAAGTCCTATACACCCTTAGAGGTGATAAAATTAGGTGTTAAATTTTTTTCTCTTCAAATGGATATTTTCTTTACACTAGAAATAATGACTTGATATTCTAAATATCAAATAAACATCCACAATATCCAAATTTAAAAATAAAATGTGATGACATGAGTATATTACTTGGTTAACCCAAAAGGGTTGTATCTAAAGAGCATACACTGATGATTTGTTGATGTACCAAGGAAATCACCAATACACTATTATGATTATGAGGTTTTTTTTGGGTTAATCCCCCTCCTGACTCTAAGTTTTACTCCCTTTTTAATATAATAGTACTTATTATTAGATGTTTTTACCCATTTATTTGAGTACCCAATGTTTAGATCTCTTTGCAAGTTGTTTTTTATATTTTAATGAATCCTTTTTGAAGTTTTATAGGATTTTTCATGGTTTTTTCATGGTTTTCATGTGGTTAAACAAATTGGGAAACATGGGTTTCATGGTTTTTGAATGGTTTGTTCATGGTTAAACATAGTTTGAAACCTGTTTCATGGTATTTGAATGGTTTGTGCATTGTTAAACTAAGTGTGTATCTTGGTCGCATGGTTTGTGCATGGTCAAACTAAGTGTTCAGCCTAAGTGTGAAATGTTTCACAATTAAGGCACATGGTTAGTACTCACTATGTGACTTGGCGAGAAAATTGTGTGAATGATAATTAAAGTAATGAGAATTCTAATTAAAGTCCCAAACCCCCCTAATTAAACCTAAACTCCTCTAACTCGATAATAATCTAATCCTCAGGGTTTTTGGTGCCCTCTATAGGCATTTTGGATCTCCCAAACCCATTTCATGGTGGATCAAAGTGCCAGTCGAAGTGGTGAACATATTATGGTGAGTTCTTTTTTTATTGATCTTTGATATCCTTTATTCTATTGATCCCTTATCCCTAGAGGTCATGATGGCCTTAAATGTTGCTGGATCTTGGTTAATTTATGTGGAATTTTAGATCAAAGATATCTTCTCTCCTATCAAGATCTCTATTCTTTAATCATGTGATCGCCAAATAAGGTGACACATCTCGAATTTTTTTGCAGTTGGATTCCTTATTTTCTAAGTAGGTATTTCTATGATTTTCTTCATTTTCTAATTCATTGTTTCTTGATAATTACTAGATACATGTTTTATAATTTATAAAACATACTCTATGAATTTTTTTCATTTAATTCCTTATAAAATCTTCTTTGACCAATTTTCCTTTGAATTGAAAATGGAATCAATTTAATGGCTATAATCATGATCTTTCTCACCTTTTTTAATTTTATAATTCCAAGTTTGTTTTGATTTATTTTCAAATAACTTTTAAAGGATTTTTTGGTTAAATTGATGACTTTTTCTTGGTTTTTGATTTATTAAATGAAATTAATTCATTTAAATTATGTGAATTAAACAATTTTATGTTTTCTAAATATTTTAAAATTGTTGAATTTATTAAAGAACCAAGAACCCCCTTTGAATTATTTTACCCTTATTTTGGAATTGTTGTTCTTGGGTTATTTGAAATAAATTATTTCTATTCAGGTAAAGATGGTGTAAACACATGTTTTGAAATGTATTAAATCCTTTTAAAATTGTAATAATTCCTTTAAATTCTTTAGGGATGATTTGGAATAACTGATTGTTTTAAAGGATCATTTGGAATTAAAATAATGATTTGGGAAAAGGAGTGGGTATTGGTGTTCTTTGTGATAATCCCTTAATTTTAACTTGTTTGATTCTTATACTTCCCATTGTTGTGGAATGAAAAGGGGATTATTTACTTTGGGAGAGTTTGGGGGTGATAGTGATATGTTGACGATAAGGATCCCTATGTGATCCTCATAACTTTTTTATCACACTTCTTCTTTTGGATAGTCATGGGAACCTGGATATTTAGATGGGATGACTTTGATATATGCTTCACTATAGGACTCATGCGCTTCTAATGGATCTATAGAGAATTTGAAAGGTTCAGGCTATAGACGTGCAACCAGGAAAGTGTGTGTACGTGGAAATGGTTTTCTTAAGACCCGTGAGACTATATGTAAACCCAAAAATTAGTCATTTTTTAATTTGAGTAGCTATTCTGAGGTGGACTCTCTATCATTCCTAGGTTTTACCCACGACATCTATATACTTGATCTCAATACCTGATAGCGTTGGTTTTCACCATTTTGAATCGGAGTTGCCTTACTTGCTTCATTTATTATTATTATTCACCTTGAGTCTATTGTATTGACTTGGGTGTGTCTTTCTATGTCAGGTGAATATTCTCATCTTTTCTTGATTATTTGACTTTACCTTGTGAAATGGTTTTCAATTATTTTCAAGAAAATGTTTAGTTTTTAAATGGTGAAATGTCATGTTTTTCAGGTTTAGTTTAATAAATAATTTTAAATGTTTAAACCCCATTTTTTAAACTAATCCTCATAATCTTACTTATACTTCTATTTTAGAATATTTGAATTACCTTATAAAGTAACATCAAAGAATATTTGGTGGAATCCTACTAGGATCTTTATATTACACCCTACTTATACCTTTTAGTGTTTGTAGACCTTTATTATCTTATAGAAGGTGTTCATGCTCTTACCTTCCTCTGTGGTTTTGAGTAAGGGTGACCAAGGGTGTGTGACTTAGGACACGGTGGGTGGTCATGGACCACCAGGAGGTAGTTTTTGGTTATTATGTTTTGCTTTCATTATCCTTAGTGTATCTTTGTAAATTAAAATGGATATATTGACTTATATATCTGATGATATTTCTGTATTACACTTTTTTATTATAGTGTTTTTTGGGAAAATCATTCCCAACAATGTTCTATTGATTCCCAAGTGATTTTCGCTGGCCCGTGAAGATCGAGAATTCTTCAGTTTAGTGGTGAATTGGTCCAGGTACCGGTTTAGATGGTATTCCATGTTGGTTAATTACACCCTTCTTTTTTCCATCAACTCACTACATTAAGACAAGGTCACAAATAAAAGTTGACAATTCATTCATTGAAAATAAATAAAATATAAATATTCAAAACATCATATTAACAAGGTTGTTTCTCTTCAATTCCAATATCAAAATCACATTTGGGTCTTCAATAATATATCAATTCTTCACATTTGTTCTAAAAAACATTAGATATATAAAAAATATTTCTATCTTTTGAGTCATATACATTCTAAATTATTCAAATATCCTTATTTAATATCTTCAAATTTCATCTCGAAAAACTCTCTCAATTCATATTAAATATGTCATAGTCTAATTGGATTTTAAAAATGTACTCTTTAGTAAAATTAAATTTCAAAATATCTAAGTAGTTATCCACATATTTCAAAAATAATAAAACTTTTATATTTATCTTTTATTTTTAAAATCACATTTTCACACCAACTGTTTCGGTGTAATGACTATCTATTACTGGATTTATCATAAAATCATGGCTTGATATTCTACCTCATCTCCAAAAATAATATTTTTTATATATAAGATATTTTCTAGAACTATACATTACAGAATATAAATATAATTATTATATAATATTGGCTTCTTATTTATGCTAAAGTCTCTAGTTTTAGTGTATCCATTAAGTCATGGTGTATCCATTAAGTCACAATCCACAACCCCAAACTCTTATTTATGAAAATCTATACTTTTAAACCTAAGGGGTAAAATTGCAGCGCGATTCCTGAACTTAATCAAATACTCTTCCTTGAATATTGATATTACAATATGTGCGTCATGTCAAAAGGGCCAACCCTCTTGACTTTTTAGCTCTCTACATAACACAATGTAAGGTACATGAATTGCAATATGATTATTACTCAACAAAACCATTGTTTTCTTTATGTCAGTCAACCATAACATGATACACTAGACATAATGTCCATTGATACACCACTTATCATCCTTTAACCTCATCATAATATAATAATATTCTTTCATAGTTTCATATTTATTTCATCATCAAATTAAATTCATCAAAAAGTATTATAATGTAACCAAAACTATTACAGCTTGACTTTTCCCTTTAATTCCAAATTTTATCCAAAGATTTTTAAACGTTACTTAACTTAATACCATCATTATTAAAGATATAATTAATAAAATGTTATTTATTTCCAATAAACACAATAACATTTGGTCAATATTTATAAAACATGAATTTTGATCCATAATTATTCTCTTAGATAACTCAGGTTCCAACATTCCTGAATTAGAAGTTGGTTATGAGGTTTATTTTAGTGAATATAGAACAAGATTATGATGTGTTTTAGTGAAGGTAATAAATTTAATAGTATAAAGGTAAAGGAAATTGAGTCCTTATGAAAATAATTACCCTATACATGATCTATAATTAGTTTCATCAGATTGAAAATTGAGGATTTGGAAGTATTATCTTTTTAGGTAAATATGTTTTTTGTATAAAAAACATGATAGTTTGAAATATATTTTCTCATAATTTGATCTTAGTTAGAGATATAGAGGGTAGTTAAAGTATCTATAAACATTTTATTGTTAGTTTATGCATATACCAGTATAAGATAATTTAGTAATAGATGCTTTGAGTGTGAATACTCTTACTCAAACAGTAAATGAAGCTATAGAATAGTGTAATTTGAAGGGGATATTGATGGAATTTCACTCAGAGGTAAAGGAAATGATGTATAGTGTGTTATTATATAGTGTTAACGTAATATATTGTAATTTAAAATGGGTCAGAATCTTGTAGGCTTGGCTGATATGGGATGGGGTAGGCTTAAATAGTGTGACCATTAAGAGCCTTTCCCTATGTGGGTTGAGTTTGTGCGGATTCATGATAAGGTGGGTAAGCCTGTGTGGGTGTTAGCTTTCCTGTGAGCCCCATTTTTATAAAATAGTAAAATAATTTTATAATATATAGATTTTAGCATATTAGTTAACTAAAAAATTATTTTTTTACACATTTTGCATTAAAAAATAAATATATAAATTTTACATAATATTAGTCAAAAAATACATAAGTATAACATTTAAAATAGATTAATTAAAAAATTTAATTTTTTTTATAAAATGTGGGTTAGCTTATAGTCTACCCACAATATTTTGTGGAGTAGGGTGGACCTATCATTTTTTTACATTACTTGCAGGATTTTGTGGGAAACATTATGTGGGCTCAAGCCCATGATAGTTGAGCTCACCCCACCTCATGGGCCCAATTTTTCATTATTAGTAACATCCATATAATTGGAGAATGTGAAAGAGAATTATATATCTTATGATGAATATAAAAGGAAGATTGATTCTAAATATGGAAGGGAGACTACTAATGAATTGGTTTTCACAACATATTTGGTGCTTTATTTTAAGGGAAGGGTGGTGGTTCTTATGGAATTAAGGCAAGATGTTTTTGTAAAATTTTAACTATTCAAGATGGATAGTGAATCATAAATTTACCAATATGTATCTTGATTTATTATGAAAATTATAGTGGCTATAATTGAAGCTGGATGATTTTGAATTTATTTTTTAGTGTTCCAATCAGTAAATGTAAAGCATTGATGATTGGAAATTTTTTTGTAAAATTTACCAATTTTGATATGGAATTGAGAAAATATTTACATGGATTTCATGATTGGATTACTGTGATCACCATAAAAACATGATGGTGTTCGGGTAGTGGTGTATTAACTTATAAAATCAGTGAATTTATTGAGTATTAAAGAAATATTTTTAGTTGATATTATAGGTATGTTTTATTGAAAGGAAATCATTAGACTTCATGGAGTTACAAAATGCATTATATTGGATAGTGAGATAAGGTTGACGTTTACATTATATAAGAGACTTTATAATGATATTGGGACACAATTGAGGATGATTACAACTTACCACACTTAAATAGATGGGATAACAGAATAATTTATTCCTATGCTAGAAGATATGCTTCGAGTGAGTGTACTTAACTTTTTAGAATATTTAGAAGATCATTTATCATTAATAGAGTTTGTTTATAATGACAGTTATCAATATTTTATCCATATGGAACCGTTTGAAGCACTGTATTTTTGACAATATCAGTGACCATTATTGGATTGGGGCTAGTGAAAGGACTCTTATAAGACTTAGTTTGGGGGAAGGGATGACTGGTTGAGTTAAATTAATTCATAATTGTATGATTTTAGCTAAGATTTGGTATAATTGTCATGTTTATCATCGATGACGACTCTTTTATTTTGATGCTAGGGATTGTTTATTTTTGAAAGTCTCACCAAGGTTAGGACAATAATGGTTAAGAAATCTATAAAAACCTTCTTTTTTTAAAGTTTAAGCATTTATAATATTTTAAAAAATAATTTATGGATATTTAATAGATAAATTTTCATTATATTAGAGTCATAGATTCCTAAATATATTATATTAAATATAATATATATTTTTAGTCTGTGCACATATATTCGTAGGAAAATTATTACTTACTTATAAACAAGGACTAAGATAGGAGACCCAATACCATAGTTTCATCTAGAATAATGGGTTTACTGGAGGAGTGATATAACTATGATTCTCAAATTAGGCCTTGGTTCTATCCCATCACTAGTGTTTTATTTAATAAATATTAAATAAAATATATTCATAAAACCCCAATATCTATCTTTTTAAACATTCCTAACCCTATTAATTAAGGATGGTCATATTATACATAAACCCTATTAGAGAGAGTGATATGAAGATTTGGATATTTTTGTGTACATTATTCATGAGATCAATGATAGAACATGATGTAATCATGTTCTTCATCAACTATTGGTCCAAATGTGAGGTAATGATTGTTATTTTGAGTTTTTTCTCTATTTTTTAGAATATTAGGTCAATTTTAAGATCACTTTTATGATTTTAATTTATTATAATTTTTAGATATTATTTCTTATATATTTTCATGAAAAAATAATTATTCTACACATTCTTTATAATTTTTATATTTATGCTTAATGAAAAGTGGTTAAAATGTCACACCATCCACCAAGATGATATTTTAGTGCTATATGAGCTTGTGGTGTGTGGTTTTAAGACATGTTAATAAAAAATGGATGAAATGATATGTTTCATTCATAAAGGTGTAGATTTTGGAGTCCTAACAATAAGGGATTATGAGGGCAATGGCGTGTAGGGCATTGGGGGTGTTGTTCAATGGTGTTTTTTTGGATATTGTTCTAGCTAAGGAAGGCTTATGAGGCATCATTAGCAGATGAGGTCAACCCTAAAAGGTGTAACAGGGATGATATGGGATGAAAGTTGTGATTCAGGAACAATTTTGTGTGAAAAGAGTTAGGATTCTAATAAAAACTCAAGTTTTAAAAAATTTCTAACTATATGGTTTATAGTTCATAACTACACAGTGTGTACTTTCCCCTTGTAGTATCTAGGGTTTCATATCACGTAATATGTAACTCCAAAGTACATTCCATGTATTATCACTTATGGTAATTTAGTCTATAAGTACATTTTGATTAGTGTTAAGCCACTTGACATGGTGTGTACTAGAGTACACACCCATCTAGTACATGGTGTGTACTAGAGTACATGCCCATTTAGTTTTTACAACTTCTGTGATGTATAATTAAAATTACACAAAATTTAGTTTTAAACCACATATAATATTTGTGGTAGTACATTCCAATATGTATTGTACCTCATATGTATAAAATTTTATGTTGTGTACTATGTTTCCTTTTATTATTTTCATATCGTCTTACCCGGGTGCCAGAATCAGATTTGAAAATAGTCTATTCTAATATTTTCTTCCATATAGTGCATGATTGTATGATCTTTTTTCACATCATAATATATCTACAAAAAATAGGCATTTCATGTATCCTAGCTCCTTAGAGATGAAAAAAGCTATAGGTGAGTTTATTGGAGCAGACATGAGGTTTGGTTCTCCCCTAACAGCATATTAATGACAAGGTGTGGGTCCCTCAAAAAGTAGATATACCCTAAAGACTGACATATATATGATATGTTGTAGCCTATATCATATTGTATGATATAAAGATATCATATGGTATGATATATGGGTTATTAAACTTTGTTTTATTCTTTGGGGGTATTTCATTTAATATGATATAGAGATATCATATGACTCTAACAAGGCCAACCGTAGTGTATGAAATGGGAAATTCATAGTGTAGTGAATCATTTAGGACAATTCATGAGGTATTCTATGATTAACTTGTTTTCTTAAGGTTAAATATCGGCCTTAAATTTTATTTCACATAAATTTTCATTAATTTGAACGTTTTATATGACAAAATACTTGAGTAGATCGATGGTTCATTCATTTTATGAATGAATGAATTGAAAAAACATTAACTCATGTGTTATGTAACATGTGAGTTAATGTATGAATATTTGGGATTGTCCTATTGAATATATAAGGGGACACTACCATTCGGCCAGTTCCCACTCTACCCTTAAAGTGGCTTTTATGGAAATACCAAAAAAAATGACTTGGAGGAGATAGGGTACACATGCGTGCCCATGATTTAGTCAATTATACAATACCTAAATCCCTATTTCTCCTCCTATCTTTGACACTAAGATATACTAGGATATTGTGGGTGAAAATGAGAGTCTCGCCTAATCATCAGGTGATTCATATCACCCTTTGGATGAACCATATTGGAGGGAGTCCTTTGGTTGTCCCTTAGAGATATTTATCAAAAACATTATTTAAGATGAATTAATGGAATTAATCTTTGAAAGTTACATAATGTTGTTCATCTTATGTTATCCATGGTTTTTGGTATCATATATGGTGATCTTGGGAATGGTGGTTTTTTATTTCATAAACTACCTTGAATGAGTGTTGTTCGATCCTTAGAAACCCTTCAGTGATATTAAAGCTTCACCATGCTTCATGATTCATGAAATCATATTTGAAAAAAGAAAAAATCATATTCAATATTGGATATTGAAAAATACAGTTGTAATTTTAAACTATGGTTAGTCTTATGATATAAGATATAATAAGTTGTGATATGGTCTCCAAATATGATATGTGATATTGTAATAGGTGATACAATTGTAATACTTATATATATATATATATATTATAACATTTAATATGGGATATCATAGCCAATGACATTTCTAATTTTCATATAAAAAATAGAGCATCATATTTTAAATATAATATACATTATATGGCTAGTGGAAACATCCCAGGTGCTGAAGGATTTACTCTTACACAGGGCATGTCATAAGACACAATTTTGAATGCTTCTAAGTTAATCATATGCAGGAATCCTGGCTTATCATAAGTCAGATTATCAATCATAGGGTATGATTGATAGTTTAGTTCATCTTATATCATCATTAAAATATTTTGTTATATACTATATCATTAAATTGATATAATAGAAAAAATTTAATTTTTAAAAAATTTAATTATTAATTGAATTATATAATTTATAAAATATTGATAAATTATAATAAACAATATTTTTGGATATTTATTTAATTTTTAGTGTTTTTAAAAATTAATTAATTTTATCATGTTTATAATTAATTAAAAAATCTTATAAAATATTTAATAAATAAATATTTAATAATATTAAATGTTAATATTAAAAAATACCTTTTAAATTTACATGGAATGATATATAATTTTGATATAAATAGATCATATGGAAATTATAAGTGTAATTTATAAATTAAAAAACAATTCATAAATATAAAGGGGTGTATATTTAATATTATGAATTCCTCATAGTTATTAAATTGAATTTTTTTAAATTAATAGCCTTATGTTTTAGGTTATTTAAACCATATTAAAAGTAGTATTGATAATTTACATGATTAAGCTTGAAATAATATTAAATATGTGATATTTGGAATATGTAAACTGTTTACATAATAGTATTGGAATATAATATGTTCATATTTAATTTAATATAATATATTTAAGTAAATTCTATATAATGAAAACTATGAAGGAGTTCATATTGGGAACAAATATAAAGTGTTTATACTTATTTAATTATGTAATGTCCATAATATATGGTTATATTAAAAATTGTTTATAATTGAATTATTTATAAAAAATTTATCTCATATTTAAATATATGAATGGTTAATTTATTTAATTTATTCATTTTTTAATTCATAGATATAAATTTTTATTATTATTAATATATATATATATAATTTAGTTAAAAAAGTTAAAATTATTCTATAAATTGTCATGTATGCATATAAAGAGTTATATTCTAGGTATGATAATTGATTTAGTTTTCTTCTTCCATTAATTTGGAATGTATGGGGTTATGAGGTTAAATTAAGCAATTAATTATGATTTATACATATTAGGTATTATAATTATAATGGATTTTAAGTCATTTTTGAGTAATTAAATCTTAGGTAGAGGGACTTTGGGTCGAACTTATCACTAGGCTGGAGGATTATACCTTGAATAGAAAATGGGGGGTTGGCTATTTGTCGCTCCAAGCATACTCTTATGGTGATTTCTAATTTTATATGATTCTAATAGTTTACATGAAAGTGTATCATGTACCTTATGAATTAGATGCATTTGGATATTTATGAATATATTTGGATTTTAATTTGGATTATTAATTCAAGCCATGGGTTTTTTATAGAGTTACACATCAATATGGTTTGAACATATTGATTTGATAAATGAAATATGATTTCAAACTAAATCATTATAATAATACATATATTTAAATGGAATAACATGAGATAATATGGTGATATTATATCCCCTTAAAAATAATAAGTGTCAAATACCTTCCAAAGTGAACACATGTCAAGATCTCTATCATTCGACCAGATTGGTTCTTCCAAAGTGGGGTGCCCATGGATTATCTTGTGTAATTCATAGTGTAAATTGATAACCCTAAGAGTTAGGTAACCAAATAATTAATTTATATTTGGGTTACACATATCTTAGAATCACTTAGAAAGGATACCAAAGTAATCCTGTGGAGTTTATCCATATGATGTATTGGACAAATATTTATTTACTCAACTATCCAAGAGTAATATATGATATTATTCAGATAATTTCCAACCTAAATGGATAATCTATGAGAGGAATCTTAAAGATGACTCATTTCATAGTGAAATTTTGATCTTTTACCATTGATAGATATGATTAAGTTAAAATGGGTCATCATTTTAATGGGATAACATTTAATAAAATCCATTATTAAATGAATTTTAAACTTTTACCCATCTAATAGAAGATTATTTTATAGATATAATAGAATCATCATCGTACAATTTTACTTTGAGATGAATATTATAAAAATGATATTAAAATTTTCAGAAACTTATTAGATCATTATGAAACTTTATAATTATTCTTCAGCAAGAAAGAAATTGTATGTTCTATGTAAACCTTCCTGAGCGACCTAATGTTGAATTTTTTTCAAGAAATGTCTCTAAATTATTATGATAATAATATAATGATCCACTCAAGGTTTCAATGGAATTAGATGAAATATGACCATAGGATATTTGTTATTTTCTCATATTATCAATATTATAGAGTATGTTAATGACTTTGTGATTATAGAGATATTTTTTAAGGCTTGATATTGATATGGAATCCATTTTAGAATTATTATTTTAAATTATTTGATAATTTGAATGGGTGAAAGAATAATATTACAATGGGTAAAAGTTAAATCCTGATGGAGAAACATTATTTGTAATGTCTAATTTTTTTTCAAGTAGTTATACTTGTTCATTGAAACCTAGAGTTATCAATAAAGGAAGGTGATTAACCTATCATGGAGTAGTGTGAATTTTTTTAAATATATATGGTTACCATATAGAATAGTGGGGACCAAAGTTAGTTTCCAAGGAGACGTATAAATCAATTTTTCACAATTAAAAAAGTTTTTTTCATGAATTTTAGGTTGAGATAACTTGAAAATACTTTTAAAAAGTATATTTTATCAATGTGATGATAGGTGATTGGTTGAATGGTATTATTAGTCTGATGAAAGGTTCACTATTCTTATTATTAATTGAAAAGTGAATGAATACAAAATAACTTTATCCTTCACATTAAGTTGATTGATAATTGTGAGGTTTGATAAATAGAAATCACTATTGATTAACCCTCCTTATTATGTGTGGGGAAAGATATTTTATGACACCTTAACACTAAACTAAACTAAAACTACTTAAGTAAATCCCAATCATGTTAATACAATCTTAATTAATTAAAATATAATTCCCTAACTTCCACACATGTGACATAAATCAATATATACTCACAACTTAGTCTTTATTATTCCATTTTGCATCATAAAAACTAAATAGAGGGAGAAATATGATTATCACTCCAAGTAGTAAACAATTAATAGAATAAAAAATTGAACACAATCACATCCAAAATAGTACTCATCCACTGAATAAAGAAATCAATCAATATAAGAAGAATTTTGTTCATTAAATCATATACCTAATCATTAAAAAAGGGACCTCACTCCCCATACCACAATAACCAAAAGGGTTACCCCTACGTGTAAGAGGTAACATGTAGTGGAAAATGAATTTAGAAAATTGAAGTAATATAAAAACACTCAAAACATTAATCCTCCTATTCACATACTCTATCCTCCTTTTTTAGTTTATTCCTTCCTTTATTTAATTCTATCCAATATATATGATATTATCTCCTATTTTATTTTGAATATCTACTTTGATATTCCAATATTTATAAAAATATGAATCTTTGAATTATTAATCCTTCCAAATATTCTCTTTATTGTTCGATTGATTCCCTTCACAATCTTGTTTCCTTATATTTAATGAACTTAGTCAATCAGTATATGAAAATATATTAATGGATGAAAGTATCTAGATACATACATTAGATCTCATGTGTGATTTTTTTATGAAAAATTATAAGAATATTATGTTTGATTTTATCATAAATTTCGCTAATACATACCCTTATATTTGTGGTTTCAACCATTGTGCACTGGTTTATGACTCTTAAGTATCAATTTCTTCACCACCAATGAAAAGGAGTGGACTCTTATGTGTTAATTCGGCCATAGGGTTACCTTTATGTATGAATGGATAATCCTTTCATTCAAACACATTGCGAAAAAATCCTCATTAGCTACTCAACTGACCTTTACATATTAGAATGTCCCATATACATTATAACACTTTCCTAGTTCTCGAGAGTGTGGATTGAAAATGAATATTATTTATGATTATATGAATATTACATATAGATTACTTTGTTAAATTTGACTCTTTATCTATGATCAAGCCATAAATTTTAAAATTTTGTTTTAGGATTTTATAGAATTTTCACTTTTATTTTTCATTAAATAAAAATAAATGGTTTAAATAATGGAATATTTTTAAATATAAAATTATTTTTAAAGAGAATTAATATTCATATTTTAACTAATTTAATCTTTTTTGAATTTAGATGAACAAATCCTACACTGGTTTATATCTGTTTCTCAATTCCCATGTGACTTCTAAAAGAAATATATGTTTAAGGAAGTTGAATGTTTAGAATTTATATATTTATGAGGAATTATTTTAAAATATAGAGAATTTTATATGAGATAATAATTTAAAATCATTATAAATATATAAGGGATAATTTCACAAAGGGTATAGTTTCTTAGGACTTATAGTCAGTTCATAGTACTTATTTTGGGCTGGTATAAAACTAATTTGGCTAAGTCTCAATCAAGTAAGACTCATTATGCCAACTCATAAGATTCCCTCTCTGGTCATGTAATATTTTTTTGGGTATTGTGAGGAAAAAATTTGGCTAGGTCTAGAGTTTCATAAAAGTTTCAAGAATTGACATAAGAATTTCTCCTAGTCTCATAAGCCTTCAATCCATTTTGTAAGACTTTGTTCCATCTTTATAATACTTCATTAGTTTCATCAGACATAGTCGACTTAGTCAGGTATAAAATTAGTAAGGTTCCCATCGTTTAAGACTTTTTTACAGCACATAATACTTTTTCTCAGTGCATCAGTCTTATGTTCCATTTCATAATACTTTTTTTCCAATAATGTAAGAATTTTTAATTTTAAAATTTCAATTCATTGAGATATTGAAATATAATATTCAAAAAATAATTTAGGGATTGAATTAAAATAAAATTTCATTTCTATTATTACCCAAATCAGGTGAAATGAACTCAAGATTCTACAGGGAATCCATACAATGATTGAGAAATATAAAGAAAATTTGAAACTATTATAAGAAATGGAATGTTTGAGAAATTATCATTTATAGGATCTACACCCTTCTAGAAATATATTTACAAGACCTATGAAAGGATGGCGACCTCATCATTGATTAACTAGAGGATTCTAATGGCAACAAGGGGAACACACATTTGACTGAGAATGGGGAGGAAGTTTGTGCCACCTATGTAATAGATTGAGCTTCCAAGAAGTGTGTAATGATCAAATCATCAAGGGGATGTCTATTCAATAGTTTTCGTCATTATTTATAAAAGGGATAAATGATCACTAAAAAAGGGTTTTGGCTTCTGTTGAGTGCCCTTTGCTAGAGAATTTTTTTATTTAGTTTATTACTACAAGATCTTTATTGATGGAACAATAAACCAATATTATTCAATCAATGGAGAATTCCCTTTCCCTTGTTAATTAATTTCTTCCACTGATTTTATAAATTCTATTTAACTTGATATTACTCAAAATGATGGATCATTTTAGACAATAGGTTATTTCTTTTGTTTACTTTATTTTAATTAATCATACTTTTATTCCCCTTAAGTTTCACACATAGACCCCCTAGATATTTATCACTACCCATGAAATGAATGGAATTTAATATTATTTTAGGATTGATTGAAGATCTATAATTACATGGATAGGAAATATCGAGAATTATAGTGGTCATTGTACTCCCTTATTTGAGTTAAAATCACTATGAATTGGTTAAGTTTTTGAGTAATTAGTGAGAGATAAATAGAGTTTAATCCTAAATAATCATGATTTAGTAGGGAGAGTGTGGGAATATCATAATTTATAACACTATTTTAATGTTGAATTAAAACACCCTTTTTTACATTTTCAAACACACACACAAGTATTTTTTATTTTACAATACAAAATGAACCCACATACACAACCCAAAATGCACACATGAAATATTACATCTCTATAGACAACCTAAGTCATGCTTTAATATATTTTAACTTGGGTTCATAATTTTTTTCTATGAGGAACATGAAATCCTCCACATCAACCAACCACTATTACTATAGAAAATTCAGTTTTAGGGGTTTTTATGTTTATATTTTGTTTGAAATGTTTTTTGTGTGACCAAATCAAGCATTAATCACCTCTTTGGTTTTTATCAAGACGATGAGAGAACCTTTCTGGATAGATTTCAAAATTTAAAGATCATATATAAAGTAAAAATGTAATTTATTACCATTCCATTAATATATCCCTTATTCACAACTACATATATTGCTTTCATTATTTCATTTGGAAGTGATACTATGGATTAAAACATAGCCTAATTGAATATAAACCTTAGAAGGATTTATGAACATAATTTTATTATTAATAATAATAATCAGTTGTTATAACCAAATAAAAAATATGATTTTAAAATTAATCATGGAGTAATCCAAATGTCTCCCATGTTTCATGGTTTGGAAGGAGAGGACTGAAATAAGAACAGAGAAAATTTTGGGATTTTCTATAATCCCTTTGATCTAAGAGAATTCTCAGAGTCTTAGATCAGTTGGAAGGCCTTCCCATTCCTCCTAGAGGGAGAAACCAAACAATAGGTGTAAAAAAAATTCACCCTAAAGAATATACCACCTAGGATAAGCTTTAGATATCCTTTATCTAGAAGTTTACCCATACATAATGAAGTTGGTACTTGAGGATAATGATTTACGGAACTAAGAAATCCAATAGAGAGACACTGTGTGAGTTTCTGGATAGGTTTAATAAACTAACTACATATTTCCAACATCAACCCTTTGAGGATGATCACTCTTTGTTTTCTTCTACAAAGGCCTTTTAGATAATTATTGAAACCTATTGGATGCTTATTCATAAGGATCACTAATATATAAATAGCTCACTAAAGCCAAAGAGTTTATAGAGAGGATCTCATAGAACTCTTAATAACGTGGTATAATGTCTACCACTAGAGGTGTTCTTGTGGTATATAGTTTTAACACTCATTTATTTCAAACAAAAATTGAAGATACATCATCCCTTGAGAGATAATTACCACTGAATGAAGTGAGTGAGAGGCCATGCACACCCCATCAAGTCTGTTGGTTGTTCCATTCGGTGGTAAATTCTACATACTACATCCCTCAAGTATAATAAATTGAGAGTTGTGATGCCATATTCTATAAATAGTATAAAAAACTAGTAAACAACCAAGGATTTAAATAAAACTCAATAACTCATTACATCCAGAAGCCTCACATGCCACCCTTCTAGTAAAAATTCCAACAATCATATCAACCCCAAATTCCAAAGGTGTGTCTCTTAACCTTATATAATTCACCAAACCCAATGGTAGAACAAAGAGACCACTATGAAGGATCTTCCAGTATAACTAGAATAACATCAAAGAAATAAAAAATCCACCTTAAAAACTCATGAATCTTTAATTAAGGAGATTAAAATTTAGTATAGATACATTATTACCACATTGAACACTTTGGTAAATCATGTATTGGGTGAAATTACCACCAATCTATACCTAACCCTAAAATAAATATTATTTATATTTATTTTAAAAGTTTTAGGAAAGTGAAAAGTAGTGATGTAACACCACTAGAGTTTGATCATGAAAATAAATATCCAAGAGAAGGAAAATTAGAACCTGTAAATAAATAATTAGTGTAAACACCTTTAGAGACACTAAGAGCAAGGTTGTACAAGGGAAAAGCTAAAATTAAGGAACTTTTACAACCCCCACCACCCTTTTCTTTAATAATGAATCCATTAAAGAAACACAATAATGAGACTCTATAATAAGAAGTGATTGAAACATTTCAAAAGGTGGAAATTAAAATCCCTCTATTTAAAGTAATCAATCAGATTCCTAGTTTCCAAACTTTTCTACAAATTGTTTTACTAATAAGTGAAAATTTCTTTTATATGAATAGTTAAGTATAGGTAGAAATGTTTCTGCACTAATAACTCCTCGATTACAAAGAAAATTCTAGAATCTAGGTACTTTACTGTACCCTATACTATAGTAAATCTTACATTTACTAATTCCTTATGTAATTTAGGATAATTAATAAATGTAATGACTTATACAATTTATTATTACTTATAGGTAGCATAACTTAATCCCAATAGAGTTGTTTTATAGTTAGCCAATAAATCTATAACTTACCTTATGGGAGTTTTACTGGATGTACTAGTAAGGGTAAATTTTTTGTTATTTGTTGTTGATTTTTTAATCTTAAATAAGGAATAATATAAAAGTATAGCTCATTACTATATCATATTAGGTTATAAAGTTTTTAAAACTATAAAAACCATTATAAATTTTCATGAAATAACCCTTTATATAGATTTTGTTTAAGATGCTATAAATTTTAGTATACCTGATTATATAAAATTACCCTATAAAGAACATTATGATTTCACCCTTTGTCATCATAAAACCCCTTTACTCTTAGAGAAATAAATTTAATTTATGTTTAAAATAATAAACATATAATTATCCCTAGAATCACCAAACCTTTTAAATAATTCTATCATTGAAAATTAACTGATTCTAGAACCATACTTTTGTTGTGATCAATTTGAATAAGGTTTAGATGAACAATATTTTTGACTAGTTTATTAAATCTATTACTAATTCGTATACTTTTCACATACTAGTTTCAAGTGTGAGTAACATTAAATTGAAACCATCACTGGAAAAACTACTTGAACTAGAGTTGAAAATGAGTTAATCTAATCTAAAATATGCATATCATAAGGAATACGAAAAACTACTTGTAATAATATTTAATAATTTGGAACTTATTTAGAAACACCAATTGTTAACCATTATAAAACAAAATATTTGGACCATAGATTTTATATTAAGAGACACTCCTAGAATTAGTCCCACCATTTATATACACTATATTTTTCATGAGGATGAGTCAAAACTGGTGAGTCATTCCCAAAGGATAATCAACCCAACCTTAAGGGAAGTTATGAAATGTTAATTTTAGAGAATTTTAAGAGATGGAATCATATATCCTATATCATAATCCTAGGGGTAATTCATATCTAGATTATACTTAAAAAGGCTGGAATCACCATTGTAAAAAAATGAAAATAATGACTTTATTCCTAATAGGATTGAAAATAAAAGTTGTGTTTATATTGATTATATAATACCAAACCATTTAACCCAAAAATAGAACTCCCTAGGTCCTTTTCTAGTTAAGATTATATAGATACTAGCTATGAAGGGTCATTATTATTTCTTTTTGAGATTTGTTTCTTACTTTTAGGTCCATATATAACCGAAGGATCAGGAAAAAAATACATTCACTTATCCCTTTGGTATGTATAGAAAACAAAGGATTCATTTAGATTTAATTAATACCATAGGTATATTACAATTTTGTATGGTAAGGATATTTTTAGATCTAATTGAAAGCATTCTAATGGTATTTCAAGATGACTTTATTGTGTATAGAACATGTTTTCAAAGCTATCTTGAAAATTTTGAAAACAAAATAATTTTTTTAATTGAAAATAACTTGGTTTTAAACATTATAAAGTTCCACTTGATAGTGGATTATAGTAATGTTGAAGGAAATATTATCTATAGGGAAATTATTTAAGTAGATAAGAACAGGGTTGATATCATTTCTACACTTCCCTACCCCACCATTGTGAAACATGTTAGATCATTCCTCAGACATGATAGGTTTTATAGAGGAATCATTATAAAATTTAAAAAAAATATTCATCTATCATTAACTAGATTAAAAAGGAAACCAATATTATGTTTAAGGAATCATGTTGGAAAGATTTTGAAAAACTCAAGGAGAAACTGACCACCACCATAGTGATTAAACCTCTAGCCTAGGGTGTAAGAACCCTGGTTTTGAGCCTGTAAGACTTTGATTTTCTCTTGATGTTATTCCAGAGCAGGGCGTTCGGACGACGTGTGTAGAGACCCGAAGCTTGACGTACATGGACATTACATTACTTTTGCGGAATACTTAGTACATAACAAAAACACACACACAAGGATCGTAATAGTTTAGTGTCTTTGGAAACTCGGAACGTAATCTTCTAATCCTAGTGAAAGATCTTCAATATCTCCCATAAAGATCTTCCCCTTTTTTTTCTTACCTAAGACCTTTCTTTATATCCTGGGGAAAAGAAAACATAAAAGGGTGAGCTCAAATTCTCAGTAAGGGTAAACAAAAGAAAAATCAATCACTTCATATTCATAAGAACATAACTTTTGGAAATCTTAACCTGCAAAAGAGATCATAATTTCATAACCTGGGATAACTCATGGTAGTGAAATGTATTCACAATAATCATAACTTAAAACATGAAACTTTGTGGAATTCACACATAATCATAGAAAATCATTTCTTATTAGTCAAGACTCATGTCCAAGACTATCTTAGTGGACAAAGTCCCTTTCAGAATCGAGTAACCCTCGTTTCAGTCCTGTTTCACTGAACCGGTATAACCTACCATTCCAGCCCTGTCTATCTCATGAGATATAAAATCTTTACCCAATGCATTGGAGGGAGATATAGGTCCCACCCATCTTATAATGAATCCTTTCTTATGTGTGCCACATAATCATAAACCATACATCATAGCGTAAAAAATGGGATTCTTAAACAACATGACATCATAAAACAATTCATATAAGATGAAGGAATTCATAAAAATATTTCCATCACAACATAATCAAATCCATGTAATAATAGGGATAAAAAAAGAACCCTTTTATTATCTTAGATGGAAAATAATTTTTATAAAATACTTGAACTTCATTCTTGAGGAAAATATCCTTTCTACTTTAAAAACATTTTTCCTTTCTTAACATGTCATACAACTTTAAACTAAAAGAAGTTGATTAAAAATAAACTTAAAAACTTGTAAAGGAATCTTCTTAGAAATAATGTTTTAAAAGTCCATTCATGCCGTATAAGTTAAAAAAACATTCTTCGTACTTTTGTCGGAAAAGTCAAAAAGTACCTCGTATGAAAAACGACAAAAGATTCCTTTCATATCTTTTAATAAAAACTCACCGAAGGGTAAAATTGGATATAAACTATTGTAGAAGGATGGAAATAATATTACATATTGAGGGAACATGGATGTGGATGATAAAATACACCCCAGTAATTACCAAAGTAAAAACAATCTCGGATAAAAATGAGATTGTGATATTTTCCCTTACCTTAGGTCTGATTTGCTTCGTATGTGTCCGAACCTCCTCTTCTTTGAAACGCCTCTTTGAATCCTCCACTTAGGGAACTAAGATTGGTCTTTGAAGAAGACCAGGACCTCTAGGATTATTCTAGGGAAGTGGAGAAGGGATTTTGGCAGGGGTTGTCCGAGCTTGAGTGCTCAAATTGGTGTGAGGAGGAGGGGGAGGAGGTGTCCTTTTATAAGGGAGGAGAGGGTCACCTTAGGAATTCTTAAAAATATTAATTTATAATAAATCTAACCCCAATTAAAAACCTCCAAAAATGACTCATATTCGAAGATTAGATGATATAGGGTTGTAATCTCATCAACCAATCAAATTTAGACATGTTTGGATCTTATTTTAAACCTTATCATTTTCATTTATCCTTATTTAATCTATTTAAGTTTATTTGTGGTAATAAAATTCTAAATTTTAAATTATAACAAATAATTACTTATTTGTTGTGAATTTTCCATAATTGTTTACTTTATAACATTATAGACCATATAAATTTAAATTTATAATTTTTAAATATTTTTGTGATTTTTAAACTATTTTATAATATGTTATTTTTATGAAATAACAATAGTGTCAATTTTGACACTATTCATTTATTTGAATTTAAATAAAATATATACAGAAGATATGTTCGAACTAAAAGCTTTAATATATTAATAAAAGGTCATATGTATCTATAAAATTAGTGTATCACATTAAATAGTTCATATAATATTTATTTTATTATTTTAAAAACCATTTATTTGGTTTATCTCTTAATAAAATAATTACTACATCATTTTTGTATAATTATTTAATATACTTATTTGTTGCATAAAAATTTAAAATAAAATTCTATGATGAAGATAAATATATTACCTTTCACAATAATACTTTTACTCGAATTTATCATCTTAAAATCACAATATTTAAATTGTTATATTTATTAAATTATGAAGGTGACAACTTTGGCATCATTTAAAATAAAATAATATAAGTGTCATAATTGATTGTATAAGACTCCAAATGGTCAAATAGTCGACCATTGGATGATTAAAGTTTTAATTTACACGACCAATAAGTTTTGGTCAGGGTTTTGTGCATTTTAATGTCACTATTAGTTTAATAAAAACTATATTCTTGATTTTTCACTAGATAAATAATTTCTGCATCACTATTGTGTCACAATTAATGATAATTATTTAATCCCAAAAAATTCTAAATAAATTCTCATGATGTAGATAATTTTGTTAGATTTCTGGAGACTACTCATGTTCGAAATTTTATGATGTTTATCACTAATTTAAAATTATTATACTTATAAGATTTAAGAGAGTGACATGTTGTCACTTTCTTTGGTTTTAATAATAATTAAATTATTTTCATGGTCAAAAGTCCATAAAATGAATCTAATCCGACCCTTAGTTAATAGGGGTTTACTTTTAGCCATCAAATAGAATTTTGGCATGTGTTAGGGTAATTTTATAATATTATATTTACCCTTAATTACCCGATTTATCTTTAACTATGGTAAATAAAATTTACCGTAGTTACTATTCATAATTCCCAAAAATAAAAAGTATCCTATTAACATAATTTGGACCCACTGATTCCAAATATGGAATCCATTTTTTAAAATTCAAAACACAGAAGTTGCATAAATTAAATTAAAATTAATCCCGTTGTCGAATAAAAACGGGTTTTTGTTTAAAACATTGCAAAAGATTGAATTGATTTAACTTATGAATTCAAGGTAAAATCAATGCTAATGACATACATTATATTAAATGGTAAAAATATATTCTATTTATACTTTAAAACCATTCAATATTATAATTTAACCACATAAGATTTTATGATGAAAAAAATTGTTTTTAATTAAAATATAGCATGTTTTTACTATTCATTAAAATGTGAAAGTTACCAGAATAATATGAAAAATTTATCCAAAGTAAATTTTTATTTCTTGATTCCAAATAATAATTTTATTCTGTCAAATTGAACTTATAAACATGTCAAAAACTAGATTTAAATTGGGTGCGCCATCCAAAGGCGGCAAAACTGCATTTTTTGAAAAATACTTATTTTACCCGAAAAATTTATTTTGTTCTTATACCATGTTCTAGAAATGTGTAAGATGAATAATAATGTTATAAAATTCAAAATTCAGTTAATACTATTCATAACGGCTAGTTCATGACAATATTATAATAATATAACATTGTTTATTAAAACCCGGTATTGCGTACAACACACGCAATCGAGGAAGGTCGCGATTGCGTGTAATGCAAGCCAAGTCAGGGTTGCGTGTTGTGAAAGAATCCTTCGTTGTTTCGTATAACAGAATCCAACCATATTTCATTTATACATTTAATATATATATATATATATACTCAATTTTGCGTAGAATAACTATTGTGTGTAACACGGTCCAAGAATAGTGTTGCGTATACTGCAAGCTAATACGGTGTTGCGTATAGCGCAAGGTAATCTTGGTGTAGAATACAACACAAGAAATTAATGAAATTAAAAGAATATTTTTCATAAAATCTCGGGGTGTTACAACGTGCGGTTCCGAACCCCGGTGTGGTCGAAATTAATTTTGGCATGCGTTCACATTGGGTGGTCTAAATAAATAGAATAACTTTTGAACGGTAGCACGGATGGAAAAATCGAGGGCACCATTGAGTCCAAAACATGCCGTTTACCCTAGGAGGGTATAATTATCACAGGCATGGGCCAACTGTAAAAAACGCCCCAAGGGAATTTTCGTAATTTAGTGGTCTCGGGCATCGAATTTTATAACTTTTGAATGGAGGATCAGATTAAAATTCTGAGGCCTTCATTGTGGTCAGGGTGTTGCATTTACCCTAAGGGAGGTTTAATCCCGGCCCCGACGAAAGTTCGGGTACGGGCCGACGAGCGGGTGGTTAAGTGAGTTTTTCTATTTAAACACACTACCCACCCTCTTCACCCCTCCTTGGACGTTCTTCCCAGGAGAAAGGGATATCAACAAGGATCCTCCCTCTCCTCCACCACTCTGGAAAGGCACAGCGGCTCCGGCATCCCGATCAGGAAGCGTCGGGCAAAGCCCTCGAGGTAGGCTAGTGTTTTATTTATTTTTTCATTCCCACAATCTTCTTCAATTTAGTTTAGTCACGTCGAATTGTTGTCCGATCATCGAGAGAAGCCCATGGTTTCGTAGGGCTCGAGTTTATCTTCATAACAATCCTTTCGGATCAAATGTTGGAGTCCCGGGGTGCCCGGGGTGGCCCCAGGAAGTTTTCTAGCCAAATACCCCTTTTACGGTGGAACCAGGGTGGTCTGGCAACCTTGCGTGGCGGCGCAGCGTGGGTTCTAGCGGCGGCAGCAAGCTCCGGCACGGTGGCTCCCGGCGGCAGGATCCGGATCCAGGCATTAGCACGGCTCGCAGGCGGCGGGCTCTGGCTCCAGGCATTAGCACGGCTCGCAGGTGGCGCGACGTGGGTTCCAGCGGCGGCAGCGAGCTCCGGCACGGTGGCGCCTGGAGGCGGGCTCCGGATCCAGGCATTAGCATGGCTCGCAGGCGGCGGGCTCCGGATCCAGGCATTATCATGTCTCACAGCGGCGCGGTGCTTCGAACGGGCGGTGGGGGTCGTCCGGGTAGACAGGGGTCGCAGCGCGACCCCTCGGTGGGGAACCGAGACCCACTGGAAGCGGGTCTCCGCGTAGACCGAAGACCGGCCATGAGGGCCGGTCAGCTTAGGCATGGACCGCGGGTTCACGGAAAGACCGTGTGGCCTAACCGTGGGCCGGTGCTGTGAACCGGGCCGGCTGGCGCGGGCCGGGCTAAACCGGGCGGACCGGCCGGACCGGGCCGCTCCAGCCCAAGGGGCTTGTCCCCTTTGGCTTCGGACACCCGTAACTATCGCTACAGGTGTCCGTTTTACACGCCGTCTACGGAAAGGTAATACTTATCTCGAGGAGTAAGTTTTGAGGTGGTTTTGGGGACTTTTAATTCCCAGGATGAGAGCTCGGTGGCGCGTCACGGGCATTAAGTGCTACGTTGGGATTCTTGTTTTGGTTGGCGCAGACACATCCGATGTCCGATTTGAGTGCCGTCAGCGGTGATCCGACCCTGGCATCGAGGTGGAGATTTATAGTATGGTTTCGGGCATTGATGTGGGATTTCAGACGTGGGCCATATGGGCCGTCTTTGAGATGCGTGCAGCGTTTTTGTGCCTTTTTCACCAGACGTCCGTTCGGGGCGTATGAGTAGTCATTTCTGCGTGATTTTCTGAGATCATCGCGATGGAAAAATTTTCCCGTTGAGTATTAGAGCTGGGGTGCAGGCCCCACATGGGCCGGCTACGGTGAATAGTACCATATTCACCAGTTTTCTGTTTCAGGCGAGTAAGTAGTCTATCTCGCATGTTTTTTCGCGAGAACTGCAACGGTGCAACCCGTTTGGCCATGTGGAGCCTCCTCTGAGATCATGTTAATGTGGGGTGGAGTTTTTCTTATTATTCACTCTGAAAAAATGCACGGTGGCATTATTAGTGACACCTGGCGATGTCAGTAGCAGTGCGGAGCTATCAGGATGATTCAGGGTCTACCCTCTAGCAGGGCTGGGCAGTGGGTCACCCGATAACACTTTAGGGTCTACCCTCAAGTAGGGCTAGGCAGTGGGTCACCCATCGTCTTGTTCTAGGTCTACCCTCTAGCAAGGTTGGGCAGTGGGTCGCCTGTCGACGTGTTCCGGGTTTACCCTCCATCGGGGCTAGGCAGTGGGTCACCTGTCGTCTTGTTCCAGGTCTACCCTTCAGCAGGGCTAGGCAGTGGGTTGCCTATCAACGTGTTCCGGGTTTACCCTCCAGTAGGGTTTGGCAGTGGGTTACCCGTCAATTTATTCTAGGTCTACCCTCCAGCGGGGCTGGGCATTGGGTCACCTGATGATGTATTAGGGTTTACCCTCCATCAGGGATGGGCAGTGGGTCACCCGTTGATGCTTCTAACTCAGCCCTTCTTATGAGGCTAGTCGGTGACTTTTTCGTCGTGACTACCGGAGCGGGACCCTGATTGTGCAGATCAGTGGTGTGGCAGTTTTAATGTTACCTAAGGACCCACAAAGAAGAGGGGTACTTTTCCCACTGAGATGTGTCCTTGGGACGCGACCTAAAACTATGCGGATGAGTCAGCTCCGCCCAAAGAGGATAGTATTTAAGTGTGGTGATTGAGCCCCTCTGACTTGGGCTTCCTAGGTGGATGATATGAGATGCTGGGCTATGAGGATGGATTTACTTGTAACTAATGGTGACTTATCCTGGGATGAGCTTGGAGATGGATATCCCCTTACAAACTCGTTTGGGTTTCTTGTTGAGCACACACACACACACACACACATATATATATATATATATATAATTGGACCTACATTCGTTCCCACTCCCTAGGGTCCATGCCTACTTATTTCTGTCGGGTGGAGCTGCATCCTCTTACTAAACTTTTCTACTATTCTTGTTAGTCTACTGCTCACCTCTTTAGTGCCTCCTTTGTTGCTCCCTCGAGCTTCTGGGGAATCCTACTAAGTATCATTTTACTCACCCCTGCTTGGGCTTTTCCCGTACCTGGTGTGCCATTGTAGACGATGGACAGGTCGATCATGACTATGGAGGAGCGTAGAGGTCACAGAAGTTGGATTAGCGTACCATGGACGTGATAGAGTATAGAGGTGGGAGTCTATCCAGTTGTCTTCTTTTGTTCACCTGTTGTCGGGTTGTGACATCTTTTTGGTTTGGCGCATGTTTTCCATTTTTAATTTTCAGTTTACTTGTTAGTACTTCCAGCACTTTACTTACTCTTTTTAGTTGTTGATGCATGACTGTGGTTGGGGTATAGCTACCTATCTTTTGGTTTCCTTTTTACTCTGCACTACTGCATCTTGTGGGTTGTGTGTGCGTGAGTACAGGTACTTAGGCAAAGTCCTCCCTAAGATTTTTACTCCTTCGGTGCTGGTCGCCAGCCTCTAGCCTATGGAGGAGGGCTTGAGGTAGTTGCGGCTCGGGACCAGTAGGGTCGGGTCGTGACAAAGTGGTATCAGAGGTGGTTCGTTCCTTGGGGTGTGGTTCGGATGTCCCTAAAAATGAATTAGTTTGGTTTTAGGGAAATGATATTGGCATGTCTCGAGAGTGGCTCTCAGTCCAGGGAGTCCAGTAATGGTACGGGCGGCCGACATATCCATTCACCAGGACCCTGATAACCTGCTTGTCGACTCGGCATGCTGAGACTTGTTGCAGGGAATTTTGAAACATTAATTCTGTAGGAATAATTATTTGACCATCTCTGTTTGAGTCAGCTCCCCTTTGTTATTACTGTTATGTATATATATGCTCATCTGATCTTGGTATCCCTTGATAATTTTCAGGATGCCCCCATGACGGTAGCCATCCAGGTTACCCTCTCCAGCTCATGACGACGATCTGGTGAGTGAAGAGGCATCAGTTTAGGGACCCTCACGTGATCCCATTTCACCTAGTGCTTTAACATTAGCCCCTACACCTGAGGAGTGGCAGTTAGTACCGGCAGCTCAGGCTGAGGTTGCGCGCAGACTGAGCGCGCTTCGAGACTTCCAGAGTTAGAGGCCATCGAGGTTCTGCGGGGACCCGGATCCCCAGGTGGCAGAGGATTGTCTTGAGTCAGTGGCATGACTCTTTAGGCTGGTACAGACCCCAGCAGACCAGATGGTGGCCCTAGCCGCCAGTCTTTTCCTTGGGACAGTCGGGCGATGGTGGGATCTGGTGACGCAGACCCATGACGAGTCATCCCTCACATGGGATGGATTCCAGTATCTTTTTTAGGAGGAGAACTCCCCCTTGTGTTTTCACTCTGTTTGGATCCAAAAGCTTATGGATCTGAATCAGGGAGGTATTTCCGTGTCCCAGTACTCGGCCCGGTTCACTGATCTTACGCGCTAGTCGCAAGACATGATCCGCGACAACTACTTCCGGGTGCGGAAGTTCGAGCAGGGTCTTCGCAGGGAGATCCAAGCTAGCGTGGTACCCTTGTGTATCCCCACATACGTCGGGGTGTTGGAGCGGGCTCTTGTGACCAAGAGCTTCCTGGCCGAGGGGCGCCAGATAGAAGGACCTAGCAGTGGCTGTTTTAGAGAGGAGTCTTCAATAGGAAGATGACAGAGGGCTGGGCCTCAGTCGAGGAGGCCCTTTCGTTAGCAGAACCAGGGCCAGGGTCGCACACCGCAGTGGTGTCGTAGGGCGCCGGGGAAAACATGAGAGAGTCGATGCTATGCTTGTAATGGACTGGGTAACCTAGAACAGTATTTCCTGACCAGGCTTACAGATCAGCTGTGGCAGGCAGCGGGCGCACCACAGAGGCAGAGGCAGCTCCATGACCAGGGGTCACCTAGACGAGGACTCGGAAGTCCTAAGGGAGGTGGCGCAGGAAGAGCGGTAGGACTAAGAGGTGGGGGATGACGTTTCGAGATCCCCCCACCGCCACCACCGGTCGGCCCATGCCAGGCTCAGGGAGATGGTGGTAGGGGCCATGGGCAGCTTCAGGCCATGGGTGTTCGAGACCCTCCAGCGCACGAGATGGTCTAAGGTACACTTTTTGTTTACTCCAAACTTGCTTCGGTACTAGTAGACCCAGGCGCCAGCTATTCCTTTATATCAATGTTGTTGGTACGGGAGTTGGGGCTTCCAGTAGAGGCGCTGACACCTGCACTTAGCCTTGAGGTTCCTACAGGAAGTGCCTTGTTGGTGACTTTTATCTACAGACAGTTCGAACTATCATTCGGGGGAGGGAGTTTCACGTAGGACCTACTCATCATCATAAAGGAATCTTACGACGTCATTCTGGGCATGGATTGGCTTTCTATGGTTCACGCTCAGATCGACTATCGTCACAGACGATTCATAGGTGAGTTTTCTGATGGGACGAGGTTCACCATCGTTGGTGAACGAGACCTCATGGCAGAGCAGATGGGTACTCTGAGTAGGAGAACCCGACCTTTTTTGCACCAGTTGGCGATCATGGCTCTCAGAGCAGCGGATGCTACAGGCGCCTGAATCCCTACCGTGGTATAGGAATACATGGATGTCTTTCCCGAGGATGTTCTGGGACTACCTCCAAGGAGAGAGATGGAGTTCTGCATTGACTTGCATCCAGGGACTGCTCCAATATCTTGTGCAGCATATCGGATGGCACCCACAGAGCTTCGAGAGCTACGACTTCAGTTGGATGACCTTGGTGAGAAGGGATTCATCAGGCCTAGTGTGTCCCCCTATGTAGCTCCAGTTCAGTTTGTGAAAAAGGAAGATGGGATTCTATGGCTTTGTGTGGATTATCATCCCCTGAATCAGGACACGATAAAGAACAAGTACCCTTTGCTGAGGATCGACAACCTCTTTGACCAATTGTGAGGTACGAAGTGGTTCTCAAAGATCGATCTTCAATCTGGATACCACCAGTTGCGGGTTCGTGAGGCTGATATCCCGAAGCTGGCCTTCCGTTGTCGATATGGGCACTACAAGTTTCTGGTGAAGCACTTTGGTATGACAAATTCCCATGTCGTCTTCATGGCTTTGATGAACCAGATTTTCTAGCTGTACTTGGACCAGTTTGTGGTTTTCTTTATTGATGACATACTCATTTACTCGGTGATAGAGGAGGAGCACACGGAGCATTTGTGGATGGTCCTAGACTTACTTCGAGATCACCAACTATATGGGATGCTCTCGAAGTGCCAGTTCTAGATTCATGAGGTTCACTTTTTGGGGCACGTCATTACGGAACATGGTTTGGTTGTGGATCCTGCAATGATGGAAGGAGTGCTTTCTTGGGACCACCCAAGAATGCGTCTGAGGTGCGGAGTTTTCTTGGGTTGGTAGGGTAATACATGAGGTTTGTGGAGGCCTTCTGCAGGATTACTTCCCCTTTGACCGCATTGACATAGAAGGGGCTACTGTTTACCTGGACTGATCAGTGCCAAAAGGCCTTCGAGGGGTTGAGGAAGAGGCTGACTAGTGAACCAGTGTTGAGGCTGCCAGAGGAGGGCGTTGAGTTCGTTATATATTGTGACGTTTCAGGAGATGGGATTGGGTGCATGCTGATGCAGCAATGGGAAGTGATTGCATATGGGTCGAGGTAGTTGAGGCCCCATGAGAAAAATTATGCGACTCACGATTTAGAGCTGGAAGCGGTAGTCTTCTCTTTGAGGATTTGGAGACACTACCTTTTGGGTGAGTACTTTGTGGTCTACTCAGATCACCAGAGCCTCAAGTATATCTTCACTCAGAGGGATTTGAACCTGAGGAAGAGGCGCTGGCTGGAGTTTCTACAGGACTATGATTTTGAGATATTCCACACTCTAGGGAAGGGAAACATAGTAACAGATGCCCTTAGCAGGAAGTCTCAGGCTCATCTAGCACGGGAAGCTTCAGAGGATTTGGCTTCCCTTCAGCTGACCTTGGTGGAGTAGGAGGGTACAACTTTTCTACAGTCGATGGTGTTGACTCTGCTCCTTGAGCGTGTCAGAGAGTCGCAACTGGGAGATGTCGATAATGAGGTACTGCATGATCAGATATCCATAGGCGATACACCCGATGGGTATTCTGAAGGAGGGAATCATGAGATCCAGTTTCAGGGGTGAGTTGTAGTACCAGTGGAGATGCGGGAGGAGGTGATGCGGGAGTTCCACACTTCTCCCTTGGCTATACATCCCGGTGAGGGGAAGATTTACAAAGACCTTAGACAGCAGTTTTGGTGGTCTAGCATGAAGCAGAGCATAGCCGAGTTCGTTTCTCGGTATCTTACCTGTTAGAAGGTGAAGGCAGAGCACCAGGTACCGGCAGGATTGTTGTATCCCCTTGATATCCTGGAGTGGAAGTGGGATAGAGTATCTATTGATTTCTTCATAGGGCTTTCACGCACAGTGAAGGGCCACGACTCCATTTGGGTGATAGTGGACCGACTCACGAAGTCGGCGCACTTCTTTGCTATCTGGGAGCAGAGCTCGATAGAGAGTCTGGGACAGTTATATGTCCAGGATATCGTTAATATTCATGGAGTACCCTCGATGATCGTCTCCAACCATGATGCGCGGTTTATGTTACGGTTATGGTGAGGCCTGCAGGAGGCATTAGAGACTCAGTTGCGGATGAGTACATCTTTTCACCCCTAGACTAACAGTCAGACCAAGCGCACTATTCAAGTGTTGGAGGATATTCTCAGGGCGTGCGTGTTAGACTTTGGCCGAAGCTGGGAGGATCACCTGCCCTTGGTAGAGTTTGCATATAACAACAGTTACCACTCTAATATTGGCATGGAACCATTTGAGGCCCTCTACGGGAGACCCTGCAGGTCACCCTTGTGTTGGAAGAAGGTTGGGGAGACCTCCCTCGTGGGAACAGAGTTGGTGAAGGTGACGATGGAGAAGGTGCGGGTCATTCGTGAGCGGATGAGGACGGCTCAGAGCAGACAGAAGTCTTATGCAGACCGACGTCGCAGGCCCTTGGAGTTTGAGCAGGGAGACCATGACTTTTTGAGAGTCTCCCCACGGCGTGGGACGCGGAGGTTCGGCCGGGGAGGCAAGCTGTCCCTGAGGTTCATTGGGCCCTTTGAGATCGTGTGCCGGGTTGGTGAGGTCGCCTATCGTCTCGCTCTACCCCCGTGGCTGGAGAGAGTGCATGACATCTTCCACATGTCGCAGCTAAGGAAATATGTGCACGACCCCACGCATGTTATAGACTGGGTAGAGCTAGACATTGAGGATGGAGGCACCTTTGCGGAGCACCCGGTGGTGATTGAGGACTGGCAGGAGCAGACTCTGTGTGGATGGGTCATTCCTCTAGTTTGTGTGTTGTGGCAGCACGGGAGGCTGCAGAAGAGCACCTAGGAGTGGGAGAGCCAGATGCGGGCTTAGTACCCCGAGCTTTTTTTGTAGTTTTGTTTTTTGGGGATGAAAAACGTGAAGGAGGGAATGATGTAAGAACCCCGGTTTTGAGCCTGTAAGACTTTGATTTTCTCTTGATGTTATTCCAGAGCAGGGCGTTATGACGGTGTGCAGTTCCAAGCCCCGGTGTGGTCAGAATTAATTTTTTTGTACGTTCACACTAGTTAGGCTAAATAAATAGAATAACTCCTGAACGGTAGCTCGGACGGGAAAACTGAGGGCACCTTTGTGTCCATAACTTTCCGTTTACCCTAGGAGGGGTATAATTTTCGCGGGCGCGGGCCAACTGTGAAAAACGCCCTAGGGGAATTTTCATAATTTAGCGGTCTTGGGCGTTGAATTTTATAACTTTTTAACGGAGTCTCGGATTAAAATTATGAGGCCTCCATTGCGCTCAGGGCGTGGCGTTTACCCTAAGGGAGGCTTAATCCCAGCCCCGACGAAAGTTCAGGTATGGGCCGACGAGCGGGTGGTTAAGTGTGTTTTTTCTATTTAAACACACTACCCACCCTCTTCACCCCTCCTTGGACGTTCTTCCCTGGTGCAAGGGATCTCAACAATGATCCAAACTCTCCTCCACCACTCCGGAAAGGTGCGACAGCTCCAGAATCCCGATCATGAAGCGTCGGCCAAAGCCCTCGAGGTAGGATCATGTTTTATTTTTTTTCATTCCCACAATCTTCTTCAATTTAGTTTAGTCGCGTCGAATTGTTGTCTGATCATCAAGCGAATCCCCTGGTTTTGTAGGTCTTGAGTTTATCTTCACAAAGATCCTTTAAGATCAAATTTTGGAGTCCCGGGGTGCCCAGGGTGGCCCCGGGAATTTTTCCGGCCAAATACCCCTTTTTCCGGTGGAACCAGGGTGGTCCGACAACCTTGGGAGGCGGCACGACGTGGGTTCCAACGGCGGCGGCGGGCTCCGGAACGGTGGAGCCAGGCGGCAGGCTCCGGCTCCAGGCGGTAGCATGGATCGCAAGCGGTGGGCTCAGGCTCTAGGTGGCGGCGCGGTTTGCAGGCGGCGGTGCGGTGCTTCTAATGGGCGGCGGGGGTCATCTGGGTAGACCGGGGTCGCGGCACGACCCCTCGGTGGGGAACCAAGACCCGCTGGAAGCGGGTCTTCACGTAGACCGAAGATCGTCCATGAGGGCCAGTCAGTTGAGGCGTGGACCGCGGGTCCATGGCCGGCCTGTGCGGCCGAACCGCAGGCCGGCGCTGCGAACCGGGCCGGCCGGCGCGGGCCGGCCCAAACCGAGCAGACCGGCCGGACCGGGCCGGTCCAGCCCAAGGGGCTTGTCCCATTTGGCTTCGAACACCCATAACTATCGCTACGAGTGTCCATTTTACACACTGTCTGTAGCAGGGTAATACTCATCTCGAGGAGTAACTTTTGAGGTAGTTTCTGGGACTTTTAATTCCCGGGACGGAAGCTCAGTGGCGCGTCACGCGCATTAAGTGCTACGCCGGGATTCTTGTTTTGGTTGGCGTGGACACATCTGATGTCCGATTTGAGCGTCTTCAGCGGCGATGAAACCCTGGAATCGAGGCGGAGATTTCCATTATGTTTTTGGTCATTAAAGTGGGAGTTGAGACGTGGGCCCTAGGGGCCGTCTTTGAGATGCGTGCAGCGTTTTAGCACCTTTTTCACCAGACATCCATTCGGGATGTATGAGTAGTTGTTTCTGTGTGTTTCTCCGAGAGAATCGCGATGGAGCAGTTCACCTGACGAGTATCGGAGCTGAGGTGTGGGCCCCACACAGGCCAATTATGGTGAATAGTACCATATTCACCAGTTGTCCATTTCGGGCGAGTAAATAGTCTATCTTGCGTTTTTTTCCGCAAGAACTGCAACGGTGCAACCCATTTTTCCATGTGGAGCCTCCTCTGAGATCATGTTAATGTGGGGTGTAGTTTTTCTTGTTACGCACTTCGAACCAACGCACGGTGGCGTTGTTAGTGACACCTGGTGATTTCAGTAGCAGTGCGGAGCTATCAGGATGATTCAGGGTCTACCCTCCAGCAGGGCTGGGCAGTGGGTCGTCTGTCGACGTGTTCTGGGTATACCCTCTAGCAGGGCTGGATAGTGGGTCAAACGTCATCTTGTTCCAGGTCTACCCTCCAGCAGGGCTGGGCAGTGGGTCTCCTGTCGACGTGTTCCGGGTTTACCCACCAGTAGGGTTGGGTAGTGGGTCACCCGTCGATTTATTCCAGGTCTACCCTTCATTGGGGCTAGGCAGTGGGTCACCTGATGATGTATTAGGTTTTACCCTCTAGTAGGGCTGGGAAGTGGGTTACCCATTGACGCTTCTGACTCAGCCCTTCTTATGAGGCTAGTCGGTGAGTTTTTCGTCGTGACTACCGGAGCGGGACCCTGATTTTGTGGATCAGTGGTGTGGCAATTTTAACATTACCTAAGTACCCACAAGGAATAGGGGTAATTTTTCCACTGAGATGCATCCTTGAGACGTGACCTAAAACCGTGCAGGCAAGTCAGTGCCGCCCAAATCAGATAGTATTGAAGTGCGGTGATTGAGCCCCTCTGACTTGGGCTTCCTAGGTGGACGAGACGAGATGCTGGGATGTGAGGAGGGATTTACTTGGAACTGATGGCGACTTATCCTGGGTTGAGCTTGGAGATGGAGATCCCCTTACACACTTTTTTGGGTTTCTTTTTGAGCATATATATATATATATAATTGGACCCTAATTTCATTCCCACTCCCTGGGGTCCATGCCTACTTATTTCTGTCTGGTGGAGCTGCATCCTCTTACTAAACTTTTCTAATGTTATTGTTAGTCTACTTCTCACCTATTTAGTGCCTCCTTTGTTTCTCCCTCGAGATTCCAGGGCATCCTACTGACTATCCTTATACTCACCCCTGATTGGGCTTTGCCCGTACCTGGTGTGCCCTTGCAGACGACAGACAAGTCGATCATGACTACGGAGGAGCGTAGAGGTCACAACAGTTTGAGCAGCGTACTCCGGTCGTGCTAGAGTATTCAGGTGGGAGTCTATCCCATTTTCTTCTTTTGTTCACCTGTTTCCAGGTTTTGGCATCTTTGTGGTTGGGCGCGTGTTTTCCCTTTTTACTTTTCAGTTTACTCGTTAGTACTTCCAGCACTTTACTTACTCTTTTTAGTTGTTGATGCATGACTGTGGTTGGGGTATAGTTTCCTGTCTTTTGGTTGCCTTTTTACTCTACAGTACTGCGTCTTGTGGGTTGTGTGTGCGTGAGTACAGGTACTTAGGCGAAGGCCTCCCCGAGATTGTTACGCCTTTGGTGCTGGTCGCCAGCCTCTAGCCTATGGAGGTGGGCTTGAGGTAGTTGTGGCTCGGGACCAGTAGGGTCGGGTCATGACATAGGGAGACCCCTTTGAAGTATTGTCTGATACTTCTAATCAAGTAGTATAAGTAGTGCTTTCCCAAAATACAATATACACTTACATGTGTTTTATTATAGTTTATATATCCCATAAACAACTAAAATTATTTATATAACAACTGGGAAGTTTTTTTATAGTTGTTTCATTGGAAAAATTTCATTCATATTTGTTAGGGAGAAAGGTAACAATCTATTTTGATCATAAAGCTCTCAGATACATGATAAATAAGGCTAATATAAAACCATTTTTAGTAATGTGTATTATTATTCAAAAATAATTAAATTTAGAGTTAAAATACATGAAGGTTTATGAGAAACTAGTTGCATGCCCCATGATCAAATTTTTCCACACTACCAGGATTGAAGTATCTATAGAAACAACCTTGAATGATTCTCTCCTTGGTTAAAAAATTTATGTAATAATTGATAAGGTTCCATGGTATAATGAAATGTTAAACTACTTGGTCATATAAAAGGTCCCTTATTTCCTTTCAAATCATAAATTACTTAAGAAGAAATTTTAATCAAAGTACTATGTTTTGGAATATACCTACTTGCGAAAAATTTATAATGATCAAGTGATTAAGAGATGAATAGAAGATGAAGTTATAACTTCTTCGCTTAAATTTTTTCATATGATTTCATATAGAATCCACTTTAGACATGAAAGAATATCTATAAAAGTTTATAAATCTATTTTAGTTTTGAAAATAGTTTTTAAACATTCACATGGTTTTTAAAGCATATAATAACTAAAAATTTACTAGAGGGATTTCTAAAAGATAGGAAATTCCTCAACAACCATTGATTTTTTGTGAAATATATTATTTATGAGGTATAAACATCATGGGTACATTTTATTTTTATTTTTCATTTACATATATTATATTCTTATTAGATTATATTTCTAAATGGATTAAGTACTAAGAAACAATAACCAATGGTTCAAGAGTGGTTATTGATATTCTAAGATCACATATTTTTTTATTTTTGGAATACCTTTCTCAATTATCATTGATCAGGGTACACACTTATACAATTGAATAATTGAAGCACACATAAATATATATGGAGTAAAACACAATACCTCTACTACTTACCACCCATAGAAAAATTATATCTCTAAGGTATCCAATAGAATAGTAAAAAATAATTCTGGAAAATATTGTACAACTCAAGTGAAAATTATAGAGAAAGATTCTAGATGATAAACTTTAGCCATATATAACTACATTTAAAACCCCTATGAATGTCCACTTATATAATATTTTATGGAAATTAGTGTCACTTACCTATTGAACAATAAAACAAATCCTACTGGACTATTAAAAAATTAAACCTAGAATTGAACCAATCTAGAGAGTAGTGCAATTTCTAAATTGTGGAACTAAGTGAGATGATAACAGATGAATAAGATAATTCATTTTTATAAAAAGAAAAGACTATATCCCTCCATTATCAAGTCATGAAAATGAATGAATTGTAAATTTGTGATAAATTTTTTTTGTTATCCTCTAAAATGAAACTCATTCCGAGTAAGATTTGTTCTAAATAGACTATAACATTCATCGTAACTAACACATTTCCATTTGTTGGAGTTTAGATCAGAGGTGTAGATTCACAACATCCATTTAAAGTGAATGGGCGGCAATTTAAGAAATTCCATTAATATTTCTGGAAATAACCAATGGAGGATTCTACTCTCCTCACCACTGCATATGAGTGAAGTATGATTGGTTGTCTCTTTACATTACACTAGTCAATTCACTCACTTATTAAGTGTGATTTTCACTCAAAATCATACGATGAAATTAATTGAATATTGTGTATTAAATAAGTGTGGGGAAGAGAAAAAAGTATATTAGGATGTAAATACATTTATTGTCTTCCTTTATTTTTGTGTGTTTATGTCCATGAAAAAAATGGAAATATGATTTTAAAATTTCAAATTCTCCACACTAAATAATAAACATGTTATATTGGGAACTATAGGTACTTTTGTTTTAGAACTCAATAATGGATTGTAAATGGAAAATAATTAAGTGGAATCAAAAGTATAACATGAGGAAACTGAAATTTTGAACCAAAGCTTAGGTAAATTGTACATTGAGATTTATTAATACCTCAGGGAACCTCCTTAAGTGATATTTGGATAGATAACACGATCCTAAGTAAAACAAGAATATTGTAACTAATATATTAGTTACACTGAGGAAATAAAGCACATGTGTGTGTGGTTTAGATGTTATATAAGAGTTAGATAAACCCAACAGATGACTTCCCATGTGTTTATTTTATACCTTGACTTTAAAATTAGTCCTAAGGGATACATTTTATATTAGGATAGATTATTTTTTTTATTTAGATAAACTGATCTAAAAAATTATTTACAAAAAAGTGGATGGGAATAGTCTAATATGTTCAAATTTAAAAATTGGATATAATGGTTTAGGAAATTTTGAACCTTGATGAGATGGTGGATATGATGTATTTTAATGTCATATTGTTAATGTTAAGGAAGTTTAAAAAGGACCTTTTTAATAAGAATATTAGGTAAGGAGGATTTATAAAATTACCAATTGTTAAAATTTAAATCCTTCTAAATTCAATTATGGTTAAAATATTAGAATTAGGGATTTTTATTATGAGTAAGTGGGACCTTTTTGTACTTAACTAAAATTTATTCTTTATTTGTGGGGAGTGGTAAATATAAAAAAATATAAATTTTATTTTAGTATTTTATATAATTATCCCCATTATTTTCCTTTAATTTGGAATAAATTGGTTAAATCTTGGAATGGTATTAAATATATAATTAATTGAAAATATGCTTAATATTTCTATTTTTAACTGATTTAATCATTTTTCACTTAATATTAACAAATCCTACACTAATTTTTTTTGTTTCTCAATTTATAGGTAACTTATGGAAGAAAAATTAATGGAAGAAAGTTGAATTTATGGATGTTTCAAATTATTGATGAATTCTTGTAAAATCTAGAGAAACTTATATGATATGATAATTTAAAATCATTGTGAAGAGATAAGGGAAAATTTTACATGTTAGATAGTTTCATATGACTCTTAGTCAGTTCATAAGAATTATTTTTTGGTTGTAAAAATAATAATTCAGCTAAGTCTCTATCATGTAAGACTCTTTCTACCTGCACACATGTAAGAGTTGTTTTGGGTAGTAAGAGGGAAATTTTTAGCTAATTCATGAGTTTGATAATACTTGAAAGAAATCATATTAAACTTTTCCTAATTATTTTAAGACTTTATTCTATTTAGTAATATTTTATTTTGTTTCATAAGACTTCCTCGGTTTCATAATACTTGGTTAGAATAGTTGGATGAAAAATTAACAAGGTCCATATCATGTAAGACTTTTTACTGGAATGGAATACTTTTTCCAATCATGTTATAATTATGTTATATTTCATAATAATTTTCTCTAATCACGTGATACTTTGTATTATGCCACATTTAGACTATGCGGAGATTCAAATATGAAATTACCAAAATAATTTATGGCTTGAATTAAAATCACATTTCATTCCTCTAGGCTACCTTAATCAGATAAAATGATCCCAATATCTAAAGAGTTATCCATACAATTTTTTAAGAAGGTGAATTTAATTTGTAAGTATTCTAATCAAGGGAAGATTCAAGAAATTTTCATTAAATGGATTCACGCACATTAAGAAGTATAAGTGGAATCCATCTGAGAATATGGGGATCTCATCACTGGGCCACATGAGGATTCTAATGGCATCAAGGGAGCATAAGTATTTGGATAAGCCTAGGGAGGATTTAAATTCAACCCATGTGAGATATTGGTATTATATGTAATTCATGAATATCATCATATCCAATGGGATCTATTCTATAATGTTCATACTCTAATCTAAAAGAGATAAAGACTCACTAAAAAAGGGTTTTGGATATTATTAGATACTATTATATATAGATTTATTTTCTTCGTTTCACTATGGTAAGATATCAAATGATGGAAAACCATACTCATATTTGTTTAGACAATAAGATTTACCCTTCCCCCAAATAATGGATTCTTTAAATTAATTTTTTAAATTATACCTTGTTTGATCTTACTATATTTGTTGGATCCATGATGATGGTAGGGTATTTCCTTCATTTATTTCATTTTTATTCTTATTTTTTTCTTCCCCGTTGATTTCACACATATCCCCCCTATATCTTATTCAATTCTCTTGTGATGAAGAGAAGGGGTGATTAATATAAAATTGACCAAAGATCTCGGATTACATGGCTATGTAAGAGCAGAGAGTACTGTGGTCACTGTACTCCCCTATTTAAACCAAGATCACCAAGGATGGTAAATTAGTTAATGTTTTATTTAATTAGTCAAATATAAACAGAGTTTCATCTTAATGAATCATGATTTATCCTTGGGAACTCAACAATATAAAAATTTAGAAAACTATTTTAAAACTAAATTCAAACACTCTTATAATCAATTTCAAACACACAGAAAAGTATTTTTTTTTTCAAAACAAAATAAACCCACACACACAACACAAAAAAATACACATCAAATTTTACCACTCTGGAGGAATCCTAAGTCACACTTTACTACATTTTAACTTGGGTTCAAAATATATTTTTTATGAGCCACATGAAAGGCACGCCATTAAGATGATTCATCCAGCTTCTTCTCCCTCAAAATATCAAATCAAAGGATTATCAATAGTTTCACATTCATTTTATTCCATAAATTAAATAAATAAATTAAATACATAAATTCTTATATTTTAATCAATATTCACATTATCTAATGAAATTTTCCTTTAATCTCAAAACTCTCTAAAACTAAATTAATAAATAAATGTGATAGAATAAAATGAATTGAATAATAATAAAATATAGTAAATATAACACCTCTATCAATACCCACAAAATTAAACCTTAGACTTCTAGATAAGTGAATATTAAAAATATTACCCAAGAAAAATTCAAAATACTACCCAAAATGAGTTTCTCTTTTAACAGTTCACCCACTGAGCTTCACAATGCCTATTAAATATTTTTCATTCAATTTTAACTATGCAGTGGATTCAATTCATTTCCAAATTTTCTATCCTACCATGTTCATTTATACCTACCTCTCTTAAAGTATTTCTCTCATCACATAAACTATGTTTTTAGATAAAAACTTTTCTCAATCTAGATTCATGAATGGGTCACTATGGGCTTGTTAATTTTCTAAATATCTACCCAATGATCCAATTAATTGTTTTTTTCAGGAGGAATTTTCATGGTTATTTTATAGATAAGGTTTGGTTGGTTGTGTTATTAAAATATTTTGAGTTATAATGAGGATGTTAGTATCTAATAAAATAAAAATACATCATTACAAATTTTCAATCAATAATGGTATCCTCACTCCCCTTTTAAAGAATTGAGCTCCCAAATCCCTATAAATTCTCATGAAATTTTTAGGCATAAATCACTTCAGTGGTATTAAATATTTATTCTCTAAAAATAATTTAGTAGATTTAGCTATTATTTTTTTAAATTCTGCATAGATTTGAACCTTTTGATGAAAATACTAATAAGAAGTTATGATTTTATCCCTATAATTGATTCACTACCCTAGTGGATGCGATTGAGACTCCATCTGATAAAATCAAACCAATGGACTCCCTCTGGTAAAACTCCACCTAGTTAAATTCTATCCAATGAAACTCTTCCACCCAACCACTCTGAAACTGTTTAGTAAGAAACCATGGTTCGATGATCTTTATTTGATGACCTTTATTTGGAAAACTCTATTTAAGGAAACTAAATAATCTTCAAAAACCCCAATAGTGTGAAATTCTTTCCCCAATTTTTGACAGATTTTTTTCTTCCATATTTCCCAAAATTTAGTATTTCTCCCCATTTCTATGAAAATAATATCTTCTTCCGAAATCCAATAACAAAATAACCTCCCTATTGGAGACAAGGGTTTTCAAAGCTAGAAACTAAATGTATTTAGTGTTTGATGTCAATCCAAAAATGGTTTGATCAATTATTTTCAAGCCATGTGATATTATGGTGTAGGGGGGATTTAGTGTTGAAGGTGTCATCATTTCCTTGTGTTTTCAAATTTTTTGGGTCCAAAATATAAAGGAAGGGATAAGTATCATGATAGATAGATTTATAGGATAACCACATGAAAATATGGAAAAGGAATATAATTCATGAAATTTTGGTCTCATGAAGGTTTGGATCTTGTTGAAATATTGTTTCACAAAATATGGTCGATGTGTGATGGGAAGATAGTAAGTTATGAAATTATGAGAAGTTCTGTGAATGGAAAATTCCACTAAAATTTTCATGAAGAAATGGAGTTTCATGAACATTAAAAAATAGTTTTATGAAAATGAAGCGGTGAGCATGAAATTTTCTTGAAGGAGAGGAAATGTATATAAATGGGAAACATCTCATCATATGAGGTTTGAAAAAGTTTTAGAGAAGCATTGATCACTCAAATTTCATAAAGGTTTTATGTGAACATAATTCTTATGCAAATCAGGAACTTTAAGTGAACACAAGTTTCATGAAAATAATGGTTGAGTTATAATTGATGATAAATAATTTCATTGAAATACTTTTGTGAAAGTTTACAGATTCATAATATTTATGATTTTTTCAAAATTTGGTAGTTTTATGAATGTTGGAAGTTTCACAAAAGTGTTTAGTTTTTTGGAAGGTAACAATTCATTGAAATAAAAATGGGGTTTCATGAAAAAAAAAATTTGGGAAAGATAATTACATGGGAATAATTGAACATGGGAAAACTTTTTGGAATGTACTTAATCATAAGAAGTGGGCCTACATAATGAAAACCATCACCATCATGTGATATGACATGGAAGAAACCTTCAAGGAAATACACGGAGAAATATTTCACCCAAAGTAGTGAGAAAGGGGCAGTCAACAGAAGTTATCTGATAGAGGTAGTGTTTTATACCTAAAATTCCTATAAAGGAAGTGTTAATGGAATGGAGTAACTATATCTAATCAATTTTAATCTACAATGTCTATTTAATCTTGTTGGATTTAGGTACGACCAACACACTATCGACTTATGATCCTTGGACTATTCTTTATTAGTGAACCAAGTAAAACTGTTGTGTTGTGTTTCTATTTCTGTATATGGTTGTTTGATAATTACACAATTCTATCAGATGGGTTTAAGAATTTCCAGCCAATGTGGGGACAAGATTCATCTCATTAAAATAAAAATTAATGCCCTGATTCATCCATCCCCTCTCAAGTTTCCCAGGGTATTTCATTTGGTACCAGTGGTTATTGGTTATAGGTGTTAAATGTTTCCTTTGTTTTGTTTTTATTTAGAATTTAGTGAATGTTAGTGTAGTTCCATTTTTATGGAATAAAATTATATATTTATAATAATATAATGATTTATAATTTTTTATCTCTTGATATAGAATTTCACTATTCCATAGTTCAATGGATTCAGGCTAGTGATGCGATAAGTCTTTCTTTTACTGAAACAGGAAGGAAAATGCTTGATGTGGATTACTAAGCTAAAAATACTCTTACTATATCACTATATAATAAAATCTATTTGAAGGTGATGAGTTTCAATACAGACAATTCTATGTGGGAGAAACTATAAAATATATATGAAGGAGATAACAAAGTGAAGGATGGAAAACTTCATGTTTTTCAAAATCAGTTTGATGATATGAAAACTCATCCAGTTGAAAATGTAGATAGTTTATTTCAATTAATTACTTAAGTTGTTGGAGTAATTTGAGTACTTGTGAAGGAAATGAAGGATATTAGAATTATAAAGAAAATAATGATAAGGCCTCCACCTCTATACAATTCAAAAGTGTCATCCCTTGAGGAAAGTGATCTGTCTAAGATTAATCTTGATGATCTTCTAAAAATTATGTTGGCTTATGAAATAAGAGTCAAACCAGATGATACAAAAATTTGAGTAATCATGAAAATGGAATTCAAAGCCATAGAAAAACATTTTATTTCCAAAGATAGTGATTATGAAGAGGATTTTGATGATGAAATTATTTCCCTCCGCCAAAAAAATCAAGGGAGGAAAAAAGGATATTTGAAGGTAAGATTCCTTTGGCTTTTTCAGTGTACAAAAGTGGAGAACATTTCTTTTTAGTGCTCAATAAAGTTTGATAATATTTAAAGTGAGGCAGAAATCATGAATATTTATAATAGGAGGTTCCCACAAAAGTTATAGTTCAAATTAGGAAATAAATTTCAAAGTACTAGCTTCATTTGAAAAGAGGAATAAGATGATAAAGTCTTTTAGAGGATGTAGAACCGGAGTTTAAATATGATGTTGAATATTCCATGTTGGATAAAGTTTAAAAGGTAGAACCTACAAATATGGAATAAAATCATTCTGATGGTTTTTTTAATCTCAAGGTTGGAACTATAGAGTGCTCTTGAAGATCTAGATATTCAAAGAAGGAAAAATAGAATGATTTGTGCATTATTAAAATAGTCATTAGTGTAACATCCTGATATTTTATGAAATATATTCTTTAAAATTAATTTACATTACTTATTAGATTGTGTTACACATAATACATAGTTAATCAGGAATCACACACAATACCAGCTTTATCTTTTTTTTTGTGCAACATCGAGTTCCATTTATGACATATGTTACACACAAACCTAAGTCTCACCGAATAATAATAATACACTATTAATATTATTATTTAATATGGAAATTATCACCTAGAAATTATATTGGTTATTATGAATAAAACTAAATTTATTATTTTAAAAGACATTTATAATTTTTTTTGGCATTCAACTAATAGATTTTATAGGCATAAATCTAGTTTTACTCTTAAAACTATGTTTTTTAAAAAATCAGTTTTACCGCTTTTCAATGGTGGAATTTTTTTAAAACTAAAATTGGACATTTTTATAAATTTCATTTGAAAAAATAAATATAATTTTTTAAATAGTAATTTCAAAATTAAATTCAGGTGATTTTTTTGTATCTTTCTAAGTAAATTTATTTTTTAATGAATAGTGAATAATACTGAATTTTAATTGAAAACTAATTTTTCGTATAAATAATTTATATTGTTATATTATATTTTTAATTTATTTTAAAGTCACAATAGGTATATTATACATCTATTAAACTAATTTATTTCATTTTAATCATTTTTATATTGAATTTGGATATAAAAAATTAATTCACATATAGACATTTTCACTTTAAAAACTTGCTTTCACACCACATCTATGAGATTAGATTTAAATTTAATTCTAGAACTAATATGAATTGAATTTGAAAATTTTGGTTTAAATATTTGGAATCATTATAATATTTAAACTCTTATATGGTCAAATTAACTTTTTACCAAAGTAATTAGTGAAAATTTTTAAAATTAATTAATGCATTGAAGGTTAAAATAGGGTTTGGTGCATGACATGCGTTTGTATTAAACTTATTTTTAAACACACATAAATTTTTTATTTAATTAATTAGAACTCATTTTTATAATTATTAGGTCTAAATTTCCTAATAAATATATTTTTAATTATATTCTTAAAGTTAAAATTACCTAGGTAAATAAAAATATACAAGTTACATTAATAAAAACTATAAAGATAAAATTGAGTAAAATTAAACACTAAGGAACAAAATTATAAAAATTTCTTTATTTTTGTGTTTGTTAAGTTTGGATAGAAAATAAATTCTCTACATTCCATTATTTTTCAATTTTTGAGGCTTGTGATGTAAGGGAGACCACCCAGTAGTGTTTACCTTTTTATATTTACAAGAATGTCACTACTCCTCCACTATACAAAGGCACTAACTATCCCAACTAATTAACACCTATAGTTCCTTTTGGATTGTCCAACCCCAGATAAAATAATATCCCAACATCCCTACTCTTATAATATAAGACTCACTTTTCACATAAATCAAACCAAGTAAGTCCTTTGATGCAAACCAAAAGAAGTTTCCTGAAGAAGAGGTAACATTCTTCAACGAGTACTTTTGTTTTATTTCTCTCTTAACACCATAAATTATTCTCATTACATGATTATATAATAAAATAAGTATCATAAATATGTTTATATTTTTTTATGTATATATGTTTACATAAACCTACACACACTTCCATAAAATGGATAACAAAATCACCGTTCATGTATACGGTGGACTACCACCTCATGAATTGATGCCATTCATGTTTCTTTTACAACCTATCAAGGATGAGAATTATGATGTACATAATATTTTTATATAATATATATGATATTTATGATGTATTCATACTTTTGGAATTATTATATAATGTATAACTTCTTTCCTTCCATTTTGTGGGAATACGATAACATCATTTGTGGACGTGTGGACTACTATCTCCTCAAAGCGATGTGATCCGTTCACACTTTACATGGAATGTAGAAAAGATGGGTTAAGTAAAATATGTGATATAAATTAAATATATATGATATTCATTACACAATTACCTTTTTTAAATATAATATATCAATTTTTATTACCTTTTTACACTCTGAAAAAGTGATAATGTCGTTCGTGGATGTATAGACTACCGCCTCCTCAAAGCGATGTGATTACTTTTAAATAAAAATAATTTTATATATAAGTATATATGATTAATTAATATGGTATTTATGAAATAATTATCATTCTGGAAAGATTAATATCACACACTTTCTTTCCATAATGATCATTGAAAAATGGGAATGTTACTCATGTGTACGTACGGTCTACCGTCTCCATGATTGTAATGTTGGTTAATTTTTCATAACCATATTTTATGATTAGTTTTAAAAGTATAATTGATGCATAAATATTATAATTATTTCATGATTATTATTATTTATATGTTTTAATAAGGACCCTTATGAGCATAGTTCTCCTATAAATTTCATTTTTGACACATAAACTGAATGTGGTCAAAACACACGATGTATACTTAATTATTTAAGTAGTTGTATAAAACATTGTAAAAGGTAAAAAAAGTAATGATAAACATGAAAAAAAATATAAATTAAGTAAATAATTAACATAATATTATTATTTAGGAATATAAAATCATGTGACAAGTCAAACTCAAGGTAAGGGATTTCATCTCAATCTCCTTTCATTGAGGCATATTTTGATGTTATAAATCCTCTTTATTTTATGAGGTGTACATACAGCCCCTTTTGACATATAATATCATGAATTTATTTATTCTTGTGTTATTTAATTTTTTTTAAATGTTTTCATTTCATGTGTCTTATGATTTGATTATTTCAAAGTGGTATGGGACACTTTGATTTAATAATATTTTTATTTTCCTCCATGTCAATATTATAGATATTATTTTACAAATTTATTTATATGGATATAAAAGGATTATAAAGAAAATTTTATGTCTATTTTGGAAATTTTTATTCCTATTCAAGCCTTAATATTTGTAAAATAAATAGATACTCCTCTTTTAATATTCTATGTGTGTGTTTTTTTGAAAATGAGTTTTTAAATGAAAATGGTATTTTATTTATGAAAGTGTTTCATATGAGTTTAAAAGAGTTTTTAAAAGGGTTTTATGATGAAAGTGTTTTATTCATGAACATTAAATTCATCATTACATAATGGGGTGGCCCGGTTAGCATTGGGTGAGACCATCAAAGCTTACATGATGGGGCGACTTAGATAGAATCGGGTGAGCTCGTTGCACCTTACATGATGGGATGGTCAAGATAGCATTGAGTGAGCCCATTAAATCTTACAAGATGGGGTGGACTAAATAGCACTGGATTATGCCATTATAGATTACATGATGGGTCATCCCAGATAGCATTGGGAGATCCCATTGTATATCTCCAATGCATTGGGTAATGATAATGTTGGAAGTTAACCTTATGGTTATTCCAATTAAAATGGTTTTGAATGGATTTATCTATATAAACACTAAGTCATCTAAAGGAGTTATAATTACATTATATGGGTTTTAACGATTTTATTTTAGAAAAATGAAAATTTTCTTCATGTTAAAATGTTTTATTTAATATTCTCAAAGAACCACGAAGATAAAGGTAAGAATTATATGAGATTTCATGTTTTTACTGAACTAATGATCTCATTTTTTTTATATTCCTTACATAGATTTTGTGTTTATCCCAAGTTTTTAAAATATTTTCATAAGCATTAAGAATCAGTAAGGTACAGGAAAAAAGTCAAGTTGAAAGTCATGGATTTTTTCTATGAAAATAATTTATTCTTTATTTTATTTTTTTTATATTATAGAAAAAAATGGATATTGGTAAGAAGAGTCCACTTTGAATTTTATGGATTTGTTATGTATGAGTTATGACCTAATTCTCTAGAACTTTAGACCTAAAAAGATACTCAAAGTGGAAGAATATAAATTCTTGAATAAAACTCAACATTATGTAATGTTTAAGTCTAGGGCCTTATATTTGGTATCCAATGAAAGGTTTATACAACTTTAGATGTTAGGATAGTTTTAATAACATTCCCTTAAAATATTTTACTTTATGGTTAAGTTGAAATGAAATAGCATTTTAACAATTCCATGTTAATTCATCTAAATTATGTTTGTCCAAAAATGGTTTTCCATAGAGGAAATAGGAAATTTATAATGGGAAGGCATCGAGAGGAAAACATCCTTCCAAATCACTATCCTGATATGTTTGGAATTGGAATAGAACAGTTTGTTATAATGATGGATCGGTTGAGACAAGCTATAAATGGTGGTGGTAATCATGATAGATAGGAACCCTGTGTACCACGAAAGAACATGTATATAGTAGATAATTTCATGATGAAACATCCCCCATAATTCAATGGATCATCTGATCTAGTGGTATCTGAAGGATGGGTCAATGTCCGGGAGAAGATATTTGAAGTCATGGGATGTTCAGAACGTCAAATAGTAACTCTTGTCATCTATAGTTTTGAAGGTGAAGCTAGTAGATTTTTTTATTTGGTTAAGAATACAGTAGATAAAGATGATATTGATTCCATGTAATGGAAAAAATTTAAGGATATTTTCCTTAAGAAGTATTTCCCTATTGGTTTGCATCTTCTGATGGAGAAAAAATTCTTGTAATTAATGAAAATGAATGACAACTCAGTTATTGTTTATGAAGAAAACTTCACAATATTTTCCAGGTATGTTCCAATTTTTATTCTATACATTGATATTAAAATAAATATATTTTACTCAGGATTAAAACAAATATTAGGAATATCTTTAGAAACATAATAATTTAAAAATTTTGAGAATATTTAAAATTTTGAGATGGAGTTTTCCAAAATTTATGTTCCATGAGATGAAAGGATTAAGAAATGGTCAAAGTGGAAAGAAATGGAGAAGAAACCAGCTAATAATCCTGTAGGTAAGCCCCAAACTTATTCCAAGTGTGGTAAAATACATTTCCTGGAATGTATGTTAGGATATGAAAAGTGTTTCCGGTGTGGTAAGTTAGGTCACAAGGTTCATGAGTATAAGAAAAAGTGCCATGAACAATCCAAGAATGAGATAACAGATAGATATCCAATATTGAGATGTTTTATTTACAATTATTTGGTAAATTATGATAATTTGTGCCTAAAGAAGCTTACTTGGGGTGGAAATCATCATTATTATAAATAAAAAGGTGTTGGAAAATCTTTTTCAACTACTGCAGTTGATGTTGAGACATCTGGTGAAGTGATGGAAGATTCAGGGAGATTAGTATTATTTAGATATTTTACCCTAATTTAATGGTTTGAGACACTCCTTCTGAGGTTTTAAGTGTTGTGATCATAATGTTATTAAGGAATTTTTTAGATATGTTCAATTAGGTTTATTTTTATATAAGGCCTTATTTTAATGAGAAGTATGGATTTAATTTTGAACATTATAGATTAATTCATTATCTCATCACATGAATGTTTGAATTATCTTACTATATTCTATCCATTTTTATTTTGGTTAATATTTAAATATATGAGAAATATTGTGTTATCCTTTTGAGGATTATGTGATCAATTAGAAGTTGATTCTAGTTCTTTAGGAATAAAAAGTAATCTTGTATGGTCACTTTTTGGAGAAAGAGATGAGTCTGTAGTAGAAATTTATCAAAGGATGAATCTTTACTCATCAATTAAGTATATTTCCTTTTTCTTTTAGTATAGATTGTTAAGTAATACTTTAATGCTAGAAAAATGATCTTAAAATAAAATGTTATTCGATTACCATCTTTTATAATGATATCAATGACCTATTCCACACCTATTTGGATTTTTTATTATACTTCATTGACTTCATCTTTACCATGTACACTATCACTCTCTATTAGTCCATAGGAATTAGTTTTCCCTTCGAAATTTGTCTTTTAATTTCCCACAAATGTTCTCCCATTGTGGAATCCTCATTGTGCATAATTTTTGGAGACCTTTATGTTTCCCAATTTCACTTTTTAAGAGAATATATTATTATCCATTTGAACAATTTGGGTTTCACTAAATTATTTTTATAAATTTTAATCATTTTATAACCAAGGTGAATTTTGAGGGAGAAATTCATTTTAAGGGGGGTAGGATATAACATCTCAAGATTTTATGTAATATATTATCTAAGATTAATTTAAATTATTTAATATAGTATGTTACATGAAATACATAGTTTATATTTCATCACAAGAAACACCGATTTTATCTTTTATTACACACAATATTGTGTTCCAATGATGACTTACGTAACACATAATCCTGAATCTTATTGTATAATAATAATATATATTAATATTATTATTTAATATGGTAGTTATTATTTAGAAATTATATTATAAATTATGACTAGTACTAACTATATAATGTATACACATATTTATAAAATGTTTTTTCATTCATCCAATATATATTATAGGCATAAATCCAGTTTTACGATTAAAAACTGTATTTTTTAAAAAATAGGTTTTACCACCTTTCAATGGTAGGCTTGTTTTGAAACTAAATTTTGACATTTTTATAAATTCTATTTTATGAAAAAAACCTATATTTTTTAAATTTTAATGTAAAAATTATATTAGGGTAAAATTTTTGTATTTTTCTGGGAAGTTTCATTTTATGATGAATAGTGAAAAATGCAGAATTTTAATTGAAAACCTCTTTTTAATCTAAATATTTATATTGTTAAATTATATTTCTAATTTATTTAAAGAAAAAGTAGATAATTAATACATAAATTAATTCAATTTAGCTCATTTGAATCATTTTTATATTTAATTTAGACATAAAAACATAGTAAACTTTTGGACATTTTCACTTTTAAAACTGACTTTCTCACCACGTCTATGGGATTAGATTTATATTTAATTTATCCAATAATATGAATTGAATTATAAAAAATGGGTATAATTATTTTTAATCAGTATAATATTTATATTCTAACATTTTCAACTTATTTTTTTACTATTCTAATTAGTGAAAACTGCAAAAAATAATTAATGTGATTAAGGTTAAAACGGGGTTTTGTGCATGACATGTCTTTGTATTGAAATTAATTTTACACACAAATAGAATTTTTATTTAATGAATTATACATAATATTTTGAATAATTAGGTATAAATTACCTAATAATTCTCTTTTTAATTATATTATTAAAGGTTAAATTACCTAGGTAAATAAAAAGATACAAGTTACCTAAGTAAAAACTATAAAGATAAAATTGAGTAAACCTAAAGACTAAGGAAAAAATAATAAAAATGATTTTATTTTTGTGTGGAGTATGTTTGAATCTAAACTTAATTATTTTTAAAAAAATTAGGTACATGATATAAGGGAGACCTCCCAATAGTGATGACCTTATTATATTAACAAGAATGCCACTCCTCCTCCACTATAAAAGGCACTCACTCTCCCCACTTCTTCATACCTCTAAAGACTTTTGGATTATAAAAAACCTCCCAAAATAAGCTCCAAAAATCCCTAATCTAATACTATAATCCTAAATTTGGGTATAAATCAAACCAATGGAGTCCTTTGGTGCAAAGTAGAAGAAGTTACACGAAGAAGAGGTAACGTTCTTCAACAAGCACTTTTGATTTTTTATTTCTTCACCGATTAGATTATTATTATTACATGATTATATAATGATATCATAACCCTAATTTTACTGATATGTTTTTATGTTAATTTTTTTACCTACACCTACAAACACTTTCATCAAGATTGGTAATGAAATCATCATTTGTGTGTATAGTGGACTACCGCCTCGTGAAATGATGGCCTTCATTTTTTTTCTTTACCAACACTAATTGTTAGGAATTATGATGTATATACTGTATCTAGATTATATATATTATATTTTTGATGTATTTACACTTATATATTTATTATATAACACATACATTCATGATTTCCATTTTATGGGAATATGATAGCATCATTTGTGGACATGTGGACTACCACATCCTCAGAGTGATGTGATTCGTTCATAGTTCACATGGAATGTATTAAGGATGAATCTAATAAAAATATGTGATATAAATTAAATATATATGATATTAATGAAATAATTACCTTTCTGTAAATATAATATATCATTTTATTTATTACCTTTTCACACATTGAAAAAGTGATAACGTTGTTCATATACGTATGGACTATCACTTCCTCAAAGAAATGTGATTCATTTTAAATAAAAATAATTATATATATAAGTATATATGATTAAATAATATATAATTTATGATATAATTATAATTCTTGAGAGATTAATTTTACTTACCTTCTTTCCATAATTATCTTTGAAAAATGGGAACGTTACTTATGTGTACGTATGACCTGTTGTATCCATGATTGTAATGTGGGTTCATTTTTAATAATAATATTTTATGATTTAAAGGTATTATTGATTCATAAATATGATATTTATTTCATTTTTGTTATTATTTATATTTTTTCCATAATGACCTCTATGGCTATATTCGACCAACCAAAGTCATTTTTGACACATAAACCAAATGTGGTCAAAACACCTGATATTGACGTAATTGTTTAAGTGGTTGTATACAACATTGTAATAAGTGAAATAAAAGTAATTATAAATATTAAAAAGGTTATAAAGTAATTAAATAATTAACATAAGTTTATTAATCATGAAGATAATGTCACACGTGACAAGTAAGACTCAAGGTAAGGGATTTTATCTCAATCCCTTTTCATTGAGACATATTTTGATGTTATATGCCCTCCTTATTTTATGAGGTGTATATAAATCCCCTTTTTACATATGATATCATAAATTTATTTAATATAATTTTATTTAATATTTATTAAATGTTATCCTTTCATGGGTATTATGATTTAATTATTTCAAAGTCGTATAGGACACTTTGAAATAAAAACCTATTTCTTTTCCTCCTCAATATTCTAGATATTATTTACCATATTTAGTTATATATGTATAAAAGTATTGTAAATTACATTTTATGTATATTATGGATATTTTTATTCATTTACAAGACTTTATGATTTTAAAAGAAACAGAAACCCCTCATTTCCTTTTATGGGTGTTTTGTTTTGAAAATTGTTTTTTTTAATGCTATTTTATTTTTGAAAGTGTTTCATATGAGATTAAAAGAGATTATAAAAGGGTTTTATGATGAAAATTTTTTATTCCTGAAGTGGTACTTGAGAATTATATGATGGGTTATCCCATATAATGCTGAGTGAGCCTATTACATCTTACATGATGGGGAAACCCACATAGCACCAGGTGAGATCGTTACAGCTTATATAACGTCCCGGTTCCGAAAGCCACCCAGAGGCACCCCGTACCCGGTTGGTCACATGGACTCAAGCGCATTTCCTCGAACTCCAGAGGCTGCCGACTAGCAGTGAGGGATTTGGGTGTGATAGTGGGGAAAATATTCCCTCATTGGTAGAGTACACAGCGGAATAGAAAACAAATAACAACAATAGCGGAAGCAGTAGACATCCATACAAGAGTAAACAATAAACAGCGGAAGACTAATAGTAAACAACTGGAGAAGAAATATATGTAATGATGCATGGTACACATATTTCTAGAAAACATCCAAACAAGTCATAATGCTGAACACGGTACTAAACCAAAGTACAAAAGAAAAACATATGTGCAACTCATCAGCATCGCAAGCCTCAGCTCAGTCCCATGCTCTCCATCCCTAGTCCAATCAAGAACCTGAAGTAGAAGGGCACTTTCCATTATCTATACCTGCAACAATATAATCTATTTGGGCCCAAAAGCATTACCCAAATAGGGTGTGAGACAAAGTCCCAATAGGTAACCACCCAAAGATTTGTGCCTAACAATCAGTGAATATATGGAAGGTAAACTGCAGTAAGCAGTGAACTGTAAGTAGTAAACAGGATAATACACAGTAGTAACAATCCACAATTCTAACATACAAAGTACACAGAAAATAGCCACTCAAGAAAGCAGAACAAAAAGGTAACCTCTGCGTAGTTCTCACAGTCTAACCCCTAGGGTTCAACCTACAAGTACTAGCAACCCTCTGGGAGGCACACACAGGCTCACCCCTCTGGTTAAGCTAAAGAAAAGACTCTATGGGGAAGCACTCACCGTCAATTCCCCCTATAGTCTCGTATCGTACTAAAGGCTCTCTGGGGAAGCACTCAACATTAATTCCCCCTGTGGCCCACATCGAGGATCTACAGACTCTCTAGAGAATCACTCAATTTCAATTCCCCATGTGGTCTCGCATCGTAATTAAAGACACTCTAGATAATCCCTTACATCAATTCTCCCTATGTTCCACTACACTAGGTTCTCGCAGCCCTGTGTAAAAAATAAACATGCATAGCGCGTGTGTATCATCCAAGAAAACCTCAAGAACTACTTGGATATCATTCTAAGGTTCAATAGTATAACAAGAAAAGGTTCCACTATCCTACAACTAGGCATGGAAACTGGCAAATGCTGAATAAGAAAAAAAGCATGGAAAAGCATCCAGAACATAGTACAGTTTACCCTATACACAAGTAATGACCACTATATAGGAATATCAGCAAGGCAAGAAAACGATAAGGAAAAATAGGAAACACGCGATACCCCGTTCAAGGTTATTAGTGGAATTTGAACATAACATTCAACGACATCCTACAGAAAGTCACAAACCACCTACCTCGATCTTAATATAACGATATATGTAAACCACGACGACAGATTCTCCTTAGAACTACTAAGATCTGAGAAAACATCAAAAACGCTCAACCCACGATAACTTGAGAAAAAGGAGGAATTGGAAAACAAGGCTCAAACATAAGGGAGAACTCACTGCTACGATCCCAAAACAATCAACAGTGATTGAATCAGAGAACGGATGGAGAGGTGGGGGATTGTCAAAGATTCGCAGATCCTCGGTGCTCATGGATGAACGGAACCTAGAAGAAGACCTTTCTGTGCGTTAGGCGCGACCCCGGTCTGTTTAATGAAAAAAAAAGTACACGGTGTGTACTTTTAGAGTACACGGCATGTACTAGGTTTTTTCATACTCCTCTTTAATCAGCCTCCACATCACCCTTACACACCGTGTGTGTGGCCCAGACATGGCCAGCACACGGCTTCGAGTGGGAAAAGAGTACACGGCGTGTACTCAGAATGTACACTGCGTGTACTCAGAAAGTACCCGACGTGTACTTCAAAAATTTCGAGAAACTCCATTTTTCTTAAAAAATCCAGAAAAATGAAGACATTCCCGAAAACAAAGATTCGGGTTCTTAAAAACTTCCCCCCTTAAAGAAATTCACCCCTGAATTTCCCTAACGAGGCAGAGAAGAAGAAACCTCGAACAGCTCCAGCCACTGCGATCGTACATCAGCCTCCCTCTCCCAGGTCTCATCCTGTACTCACTCATCCTGCCATAGCACCCATACAAGAGGGACAGACTGCCCACAGAGAACCTTCGTTTTGTGATCGAAAATCTAGATGGGATGCTCCTCAAACGATGCATCTGCATCGAGCTCAACCTCCTCGGGCTGAAGGACATGATACGGGTCTAAAAAGCAACATCGAAGCTGAGAGACGTGGAAGACGTCATGCATGGCTCGGTACCTCTAGGGTAGCTGCAACCGATAGGCGACCGACCCAACTCTCTCCAAAACCTCAAAGGGCCCGACGTACCAATGTGAAATATTTCCCTGCCTCTGAGTCCTCTTGTGTCCCAACCTCGGTGCGACATGCAGGAAAACCTTATCCCCGACCTCGAACTCTAGAGGTCATCTCCACTGATCAGCATAAGACTTATGTCGAGACTGAGCTATAGCCATCCTCTTCCAAATCAACTCTATCTGCTCAGAGGTCTCCTGAACAAGTCATAGTCTGAGTAAAGCTACCTCTCCTGCCTCCAGCCAGCATAAGGGTGATCAGCATGGCCTACTATACAAAGCCTCGTATGGTTCCATCTGAATGGTCTCCTAGAAATTGTTGTTGTAGGCGAACTCCACAAGAGGGATATGATTCTCCCAAGAACCACCAAAGTCTTGGATGCAAGCTCGGAGCATATCCTCAAGCACCTGGATCATGCACTCAGACTGGCCATCAGTCTGGGGATGGTATGTTGTACTCAAAAGTACATGTGTACCCAATGCCTTCTGAAGTCCCTGCCAGAACCGAGAAGTAAAGTGCGCATCCCATTATAAAACAATAGAGTGTGGAACTCCATGCAGACGAATGATCTCTCTGATGTACAGTCGTCCTAGATCATCAACACTGAAGGTCGCCTTGATTGGAAAGAAGTGAGAAACCTTTGTAAGCCTATCGATGACAACCCAAACAACATTGTTCCCTCAAGGAAACCTCATCAATCTGATCACTAAGTCCATCGCAACATCGTTCCACTTCCACTTGGGATGGGTAACTGGTGAAAAAGTCCTATTGGTCGCTGATGCTCCGCCTTCACCTGCTGACAAGTAGAACATATCAAGATGAAACCATCAACATCTCTCTTCATACCTGGCCACCAATACTGGTGATGAAGATCCCGATACATCTTGGTGATTCCAGGATGAACTTCCCAAACTGAGGAATGAAAATACCGTATCATCTCCTCGCGTATGTCTTCTGGCACCCATACGCGTCCCTGGAAATGCAAGATCTCATCCTCTCCCACTGTCCATCCAAGAAAAGGGTCCTCTCCTGACACACCTTCCCACAGGACTAATCCTTCTAAGTATGATAGTTGCCTCATCCGTACCCGATCAAGAAGCATAGAGGTAACAGCTACAGAAAATAGGAATGTCTGTCCCTGTCTGTCGTGCACCTCCAAATGCATCTCAGAGAATAGAGTCATAAGCTACCACTCACTGCTAGCCTCCTGGACTGCCTGAATCTGAGTTCTCCTACTCAACGCATCCACCACTGCCTTGCCCTTCCCCGGCGTATAGGCAAGCTCAAAATCAAAGGACTGAAGATACTCGACCCACCTGCGTTGTCTCAGATTCAGATCACCTTGATAGAAGATATACTTGAGACTCTTGTGGTCGGTGAAGACCAAAAATTGATCTCCAAGAAGATAGTGTCTCCAACAGCATAAGGCATGAAAAATAGCTTCCAACTCCAAATCGTGTGTCGGGTAGTTCCTATCATGTGGCCTCAACTGCAGAGACCCGTATGGAACAAATCCATCTCCCTGCATAAGCACAACGCCTAGCCTGATACCTGAATCATCACAATAGACTATATAACTCTTGCCTGGATCTAGCAAGACTAGTATCGGTGCTGACGTCAACCTTCCATTTAGCTCCTGAAAGGCTGACTCACAAGAATCTGAGCATAATAACTTTTCCCCTTTCTTGGTCAGACCTGTCAATGGTGCTGCTATGTGTGAAAAGTCCTAAATGAAGCATCTGTAGTATCCAGCTAGCCCTAGGACTCTCCATAACTCAAAAACATTCTTCAGCTGCTCCCAGGAGACTATCGCTCTCACTTTCTCTGGGTCCACAGATACTCCTGCCTCTGAGATGACATGACCCAAGAAGTGAATATGATCCATCCAAAAGTGGCACTTCAAGAGTTTAGAATAATGTTGATGCTCTCTCAGTGTACTCAAAATGATCTCAAGATGTATGGCATGGTCATGTCGAGTGTGAGAGTAAACCAAGATATTGTCCATGAAGACCACAACGAAGGAGTCCAAGTAAGGATGGAACACTCAGTTCATTAGTGCCATGAAAACTGCAGGCGTGTTCGTGAGACCGAACGACATGACTATATACTCGTATAGACCATACCTGCTCCTAAAGGCTGTCATAGGTATATTTGATGGTCTAATGCACATCTGATGATAACCGGACCTCAAGTCGATCTTCGAGAACACTTGGGCCCCTCGAAGCTGATCAAAGAGGTCATTGATCCTCGGCAAGGGATATCGGTTCTTGACCGTCAACTGGTTCAGCTTCCGATAATCCACACAAAGATGAAGGGTACCGTCTGCCTTTTTCGCAAACAGGACAGGTGAACCCCAAGGGGAAGTACTAGGTCGGATGAAACCCTTCTCCTGTAACTCCTCCAACTTCTTCTTGAGATCCTGCAACTCTGGTGTAGCCATCCTATAAGGAGGAATGGACACCGGTGCCGCTCCTGGCATGATCTCAATAGAGAAGTCTACCTCATGCTCCAGAGGAAAACCTGAAAAGTCCTCTAGAAAGACACCTCTAAAATTATCCACCACTAGAGGAAAGTCCAACGGCTATGTCCCATGATTATCCAGATAAAGACTAGAAATCTGGGTCGTCACCCTTCCTAGCCCATGATGCTCGAGTCCTGCTTAACTTGCCTGAACATCCCATTCGCCTCTATGATAAAAAGCTTCACCCTATGGTGAAATGAAACTCACCCTATAGAGATAAAAGTCGATGAATTCCTGGAAAAGAACCAACCAGTCCATCCTGAGGATGACATCATAGCCAGTCATCTCTAGGACATAGAGATCCCATAAGAAACGATACCCTATAACCTTGAGAGGGAACTCTCTACACTGGTGTACACTAGATGTCCTCATCCCCAAAGGTGTGTCTAGTTTCAACGAGTTAGCAGAAGAAAAGATACAGAGCCCAAGGATATCCACAATAGCAATAGAGATAAAACTATGCGTAGAATTAGTATCAAAAAGAGATGAAGATAAAACTAAGGCTACTAAAATCGTACCTCAAACTGTAGAAGTTCTGGGATCCTTCTCTTGATAGGTCCTCTCTACCGCAAAAGTCTGGCCTGCCCTGTGGCCCTGTAACCCTACCAGACCACTCTGAGTCGAACCTCCCTGCTGGCACTGAAGGACTGGAGACTGACTGCCACGGCCTCGACCTCCACCTCGGCCTGAATGGTCGGAAGAACTCCAGTTCCCCGACTGGTGTGAAACTGGTGGTGCTTCTCCTGAACGAGGAGTCATGGAAGAACCCCCATCACCAGAAACTGGTGAGAACACATGGAAGAAATGATAAAGGTGACCCATCTTGCCGCATGATCAACACTCCACTGGGTCTCTCTGTCACTATGGCCTCATGTGCCCTGCCCTTCCACACTGGTAGCATATGACCAGGCTACCTGAAGATGTATCTCACCTCCTCGGATGACCACGTGTAGGATCCCTACGGTGCTTCCTGCTATCAACTGGAGTAACACTAGCTCTGGAAGTAGAACCACCCTGGTTTGCAGCTCCAGAGTCTCTCAGATTGCGCTCCGCAATAAGTGCCTGGTTGATGATGGAAGTGATGGAAGTCAACTGGAAGATATTCACCTGCGAGCGGATCTCCCGCCTGAGACCATCCTCAAACTTCCTTGTTAAGAACACCCCACTTCCATCCCGGAGGGGTATTAAATGTTACAGCTTGGTGAAACAAGAGGAATACTCCATGATAGAAAGAGTACCATTCTCTAGACTCATGAACTCCTAGGCTCGATTGTCCCTCAGGGTCTCCAGATAGAAGTAGTCGTAGAACACGCGATGGAACTCCTCCCAAGCCATAACCTGCTGATAACCCTCTTGTGAGATCACGTACCACCACCTCTTGGCAGAGTCTCAGAGTATATAGGTAGCAAGATTGACCCGCCTCTATGGAGGCGTCTCCAGATGCTCGATGATAGTCAGCATGGATTCTAGCCATGACTCTGTAGCCTGTGGTCCTCCTTCCCCCGGGAAAGTAGGAGGATGCTGCTACTGGAAAACCTGCGTCAAGTCTGCCAAAGAGGTGGAAGGAGGTTGTGCTCCCTGAAAGGTCTGCATCATCCTCATAAAACCCTCCCTGAACTGCGCATCCGCGCCTGCAACTGGTATGACAGCCGGTGCCAAGGCTGGCCCGACTAGAGGATCGGCAGGAAGTCCCTGATCAGTCATTTATGGCGTCTGATCACTGCCTGACAACTGACGTACAACTGGAGGATGTCTCAGAGGCATATCTCTGAAAGATCAAAAGCACACCTTAGATCAGAAAAACAAGGACAGAGAGCACAAGACTACAAAATGGGAACAGGGAAAGGAAAACACACAAGTTTACAAAACACGACTACACGGCATGTATAAAAACTACACGGCGTGTCTTCTTAAGCCAATGACATGGGCGTGTACCCTTTCCTTATAGGTCATGTAACACCTCAAACTACACGGCGTGTTGACCCCACACATGGCATGTACTTGAAAACTATTCCCCTACCCGAGTCTCTTTACACGGCTAACCCACACGGTCTAACTTAACCCGAGACTACACAGCGTGTTTTGAACAAACACATTGTGTACTAGACAAGGCTTTGGTGGCCCATGTTGTAAAATACATGGTATTCTACATGGATGAACCTTACACGGTGTGTTCCGAACAAACACAGTGTGTATGGGTGAAGGTGACATCGTCCCGTGTTGTTCGTGACACAGCCAGGTACCTGGACAAGACTACACAGCGTGTTCTGAAAACAACACGGTGTTTCTAAGAGAAGGTAATGATGACTTGTATTGTTCGTGACACGGCCGGGTACCTAGATAGGACTAGACGGCGTGTTCCCTTAAAACACGGCGTGTTCTACTCGATCTTCCACGACCCGTGTTGTTAATGACACAGCTGGGTACATGGCTCCGAACTACACGGCGTGTACCTACTGCACATGGCGTGTTCCTAAAGTTATTTATACAACATCATGTCCCTGCTCACACGGTCTAAAAACTACACGACGTGTAGTCAAAAAGTACACTCCTTGTATTCTGGGTTTTTCTGGGCAGTAACTCAGAAACTGCACAGAAGCCCAAAAAACACAGAAAACAAGGAAAAGAGGTGCCAAATTCCGATTCGTGAGGGCCCATACACCCCGCGAATCAAAAATTGGCATTCATTTAAGCAAAGTAGAATACAAACAATCCTCTAACAAGGTAGCCAAGATTCTATCAAGCATCTATCACAACAGCATGCATAATCTACACAGAGTCTATCACAACTACATACAATCACTAATGCACCCTAGATGGCATGGCAAGAATGCATGGCATGTGATATCTAACAAGTTCCTATATGATGCATGAATATGGAATACCCTCATCTCATTGGGTTGCGATAGAAATAGAATCGCAATAACAAAACAATAACAACACAAGGCATGTGAATCACTCTAGGTGAAATCATATCAACCATAAATTCTCAAAACCAGAAAACTACAATAATCGAGGTAGTATGGATTTTCCTTGTACATGGGTTAGCTACTCCCGATCACCCCAAGTACCGATCCGTCCTATCCCTCTCTAAAGTCTCCAAACAATAAAGCAAGATAAAAGAACCTCCTCTGATACCGCTTTGTAACATCCCTGTTTCGGAAGCCACCTATAAGCGCCCCGTACCTGGTTGGTCACAGGCCTCAATCGCATTTCCCCGAACGCCAGAGGCTGCCGACTAGCAACGAGGGTCTTGGGTGTGATAGTGGGGAAACTATGCCCACATTGGCAGAGTACACAGTGGAAGAGAAAACAAATAACAATAATAGCGGAAGCAATAGACATCCATACAAGAGTAAACAATAAACATCGGAAGACTAACAGTAAACAACTAGAGCAGAAATATATGTAAGGATGCATGGTACACATATGTCTAGAAAATATCCAAATAAGTCACAATGATTAACACGATACTAAACCAAAGTACAAAAGAAAAATAGATGAGAAACTCATCAGCATCGCAAGCCTCAGCTCGGTCCCATGCTCTCCAGCCCAAGTGCAATCAAGAACCTAAAGTAGAAGGGTGCTTTCCCTTATCTATAGCTACAAAAATATAATCTGTTTGGGCCCAAAATCATGACCCAAATAGGATGTGAGAAAAATTCCCAATAGGCAACAACCCAAAGATCTGTGCCCAACAATCAGTGAATATATGGCAGGTAAAGTGCAGTAAGCAGTGAACAGTAAGCAGTAAACATGATAATACACAGCAGTAACAATCCACAATTCTAACATACAAAGTACATGGAAAACATCCACTCAAGAAAGAATAACAAAAAGGTAACCTCTGGGTAGTTCTCACAGTCTAACTTTTAAGGTTCAACCTACAAGTACTAGCAACCCTCTGGGAGGCACACACAGTCTCACCCCTCTGGTTAAGCTAAATAATAGACTATCTGGGGAAGCACTCACCCTCAATTCCCCCTATAGTCTCGTATCGTAATAAAGGATCTCTAGGGAAGCACTCAACGTCAATTCCCCCTGTGGCCCATACCGAGGATCTACAGACTCTCTGGGGAAGCACTCAACGTCAATTCCCCCTGTGGTCTCGCATCGTAATTAAAGACGCTCTAGAGAAGCCCTTACGTCCATTCTCCCTATGGTCCACTATAGTAGGTTCTCGCAACCCTGTGTAAAAAATAAACATGCATAGAACGTGTGTATCATCCAAGAAAACCTCAAGAACTACTTGGCTATCATTCTAAGGCTCAACACCATAACAAGAAAAGGTTCCACTATCCTACAACTAGGCATGGAAACTGGAAAATGCCGAACAAGAAAACAAGCATGGAAAAACATCCAAAACCCAGTACAGTTTACCCTATACACAAGCAATGACCACTATACAGGAATATCAGCAAGGCAAGCAAACAACAAGGAAAAACAAGAAACACACAATACCCCATTCAAGGGTATTGGTGGAATTTACACATAATATTCAACGAATTCCTACAGAAAGGCACAAACCACCTACCTCAATCTTAGGAGATTGATATATGTGAACCACAACGATAGATTCTCCTTAGAACGATGAAGATCTGAGAAAACTTCAAAAATGCTCAACCCACAATAACTTGAGAAAAAGGAGTAATTGGAAAACAAGGCTCAAGAAGAAGGGAGAAATCACCGCTATGATCCCAACACAATCAATGGTTCTCGAGTCGGAGAACGGACAGAGAGGCGGGGGCTCGTCGAAGATTCACGGATCCTCGGTGCTCATGGATGAACGGAACCTAGAAGAAGACCATTCTGTGTGTCAGGCGCGACCCCGGTCCGTTTAATGAAAAAAAAAGTACACAGTGTGTACTAGGATTTTCCGTACTCCACTTTAACTGGCCTCCGCATCACCCTTACACACCGTGTGTGTGGCCCGGACACAGCCAACACACGACTTCGAGCAAGAAAAGAGTACACAGCATATACTCAGAAAGTACACGGCGTGTGCTTCAAAAATTTCCAGAAACTCCATTTTTCTTAAAACTCTATAAAAAGGAAGACATACCCGAAAACGAAGATCCGAGTTCTTACAGCTTACACGATGGGGCGGCCCAGATAGTGTTGGGTGATCCTAACATAGAATACAAAGTGGGGAGTCCAATATAGTGAAGGGTGGTCTAATTATATCTTACATGATGGGGTGGATTAGATAGTGTCGAGTGATCCCATTAGAGCTTACATGTTGGGGTGACCCAGATAGCATCAGGTGAGACTGTTATAGAGCTCCAATGCATTGGGTAATGATAATTTTTGAAGTTGGACTTATGGTTATTACAAATAAAATGGGTTTTCAAGGGTCTTAAGTATATGATGATATAAGACACTTGAAGGAGTTTTTATTTCGTGCTATGGGTTTAATTATTTTCTTTGAAAAAAAATGTTTTTTTTATGTGAAAATATTTTATTTCATATTCTTAAAGAACCTTGAAGATAAAGGTAAGAATTATATGAGCTTTCATGTTTTTAATAAACCAACAATTTCCTTTCTTTTTATATCCCTTACTGAGATTTTTTTCTCATCCCAACATTTAAAAAAAGGTTTAAATATGGTTAAGGGAAAGGAATAATTCATGTTAGAAGTCATAGAGATTTTTCATGAAACGAATTAATGCTTTATTTTAAGAGTTCTATATTATGTAAAAAATGGATACTGATCTAAAGTGTTAACTTTATATTTTATGGTTTTCTTATGTATGATTTATGGCCTAATTATCTAAAAACATAAACATGAAAAGATCCTAAATTTGAAAGAATGTAAATTCTTGAATAAATCTCAAGACTATGTATTGTTTAAGGTTGGTCCTTATAATCAGAGTATGTGGAACATCTTGAAGTAGATATTGATCAATTTTAAGGATAGGTGGAAGAACATTTGAAAAATCTTGAAATCTTGGAAGAGTTTTTGGATTTTAAACTATGGATTGAAGAGCATTATAAGGTTATCAATGATGTTACATAGATATTAGAGGAAAAGGATAATATATTTGAGAGCCTTGAAGAAGAATTTGTTTCTTCAAAGAGTAAACTAGAAACTGAATAAAAATAGAGGGAAAAAATGAAGAAATTATCGTTTGGAAGGTTTTTAGATCCAGAGATTTAGGAAAGAGTTATACATTGTTCTGAAGGAGTAGATAAAGTCTTGAATGATCAAAGATCAAAATTTATAGAAAGTTGTGGAATTGGTTATGATAAAGAAACACCAAAGGTTGGAAATGAGATGAGACAAAATAAAGGGAAGTAGATTGATAGACATATCACAAAGGCAATTGTTTTCATAATAGAGACAACTTCGAATCAAATAGATAAGGGAGTTGACAATAATACTCAATTATACATAGATGATCTCTGATCAAAGACCTATAAAAACTAAGGTTATATGTGGAGGAATGGTAGAGAGTAGATATTTCCTCTTATGAAATATCAATTTTGTGGAATTTTTTCCATACCATGTCTTATTATGAAGAGTTAAGGAGCTATCTAAATGGAGAAGAACCTAGAATTCAAAAAAAAAAGGAGAATGATACTATATCCTTCATTATATAGATTAAATAAATTCTTTGGATATGTTTTTCATTGTTTTTTACTTTGGATATAAATAAATTCATTATAGGTAGGGGAAAGGTGGAAACCATAACTACAAAACTTTGAGATAGGTCAATACTGTTCAACCAAGTAGAATTTCCCTTGAAAATAAGAATTATCATTTGGAAGAAGAATATTATTATGATTCAAAAATTCATGTTCAAAAGAGATTGGAGAGGCCATATTATTCCCCCACTCAATTAGGTGTCTCATGGAAGGAAAAGAAGAATATTGAGAAATCTAACCTAGAAGAGATCACTCTCAAAGCTACAAATAACAATAATTCCTAGATTATTGACAGTGTATTCTCATCAAACATGACCGAAAATATAAATTTGTTGAAAATGTTAAGGAAAGGGTTTATGGAACCATGAGATTCAAAAACTATGGTGCCTTAAAGATCAAAGGTTGTGGAAATACAGAATTATAAAATGATGAGCTAATGAAAACAGAAGTTCTCTGCATAGATAGCTTGTGTCACAATCTCTTCAGTGTGATTCAAAACTATGACTCAAGACTGGTAGTGAAATTTAATCAGAAAGGGTGAACCATCAAAGGTAGGTAAGGTAATTATATCATGACATAATGAAGGATAAATGGTAATTTATACTATATGGATAGTAAATAAAACACTTGTTTCTTAATAACTTAAGTGGAAAATAACTTGTGTCACTGGATTTTATGTCACATTAATCAATGGACCATGGAAAACTTATCTAATCTAAAGGATTTTGTATAAATTTCTAATATGAAGCATGATTGAGAAAATACATGTGATGCTTTCATGTGAGGAAAGATGGTCTGAAATTCTTATTGACTGAGGAATGAAAGGGAATCAAATTTTCTTAATCTAGTCCACACAGATGTGTGTGGTCTAATGAATATGGTTGGCACATATAGAGAGAGGTACTTTATTCTTTTAATTTATGATTATAGTAGATTTGAATGAGTGATTTTTATGCAGTATAAATGGGAATTGATTAACTACATGAAGAGATATCCCTGAAGAGTTGAGAATGAAACTGACCATACAATCAAGATATTACAATATGATAATGGAATAGGATACACATACATTAAATTTTAAAATTTCTTTAAAAACATGGGATCAAGAATGACATGTCATCAGTGAGAATACCTCAACAAAATGGGTTCATTGAACACAAAAATAGATTGGTAAATAATATCATCAAAACTATGCTGATTGAGAGTTGTGTTTCTCATCATTAATGGAATGAGGCTATTCAAGTTTAGGTGTACACTAAAAATTGAAAAGTGTTGAGTCTAGGAGAGGGAAGGACTCCATGTGAGATATGTCATGGAGGGAGTAACTCAGTAAATTATTTTCATGTTTTTAGTAGTAAATGTTTCATTCAAAACAAAGAATGTTCTCAAGGTAAGTATAGTGATGATGTAGGTGAAGGAATATTCCTTGGATACTCAATGAAGAGTAAATCCCATAAATTCTACAATAATCATCTTATAAATTTTTTGGAGAGAAATGATTTTATGATACTTGAGGATAAAACTATGAATAACTCAAGGAGATCATATGTTGATATGATTGAAGATGAAGAAGAAAGTGGAAAAATGATAGATTCAAGTAAAAAAATTGTGTATGTCTTGCCCAACATTTTGGGCTCTCAAAATGATGATGGTTCAGCAGTAGAATCAAAAGAGGAAACCATTAGTAAAGAAACTCTACCAAAACCCAACATAAGGAATATAAGAGTATAATTTTATCAATCCAACATCATTAGAGATTATACCACACCTAAATGGAAAAGGAGAATGAGTAACGGACCACATTATTCTCTCTTATCAATTGTGGAACTAATATCTTTAGAAGAAGCAGTGAAGGATAAATCATGGTTTAAGGCCATAAATGAAGAACTATATTATATTGAAAAAAAATATACTTGGGATCCTATTAATATACCAGATAATAAAAATTATATTAGAACATAGTGGATATTTAAAAAAATCAATGATCTAGGAAATGTGATAATAAACAACACATGATTGGTGTGTAAATGATATGCACATATTAACGGAATTTTTGTTTTGAAGAAACACTTATCCAATGGATAAAATAGAGTTGATTAGTATCTTCCTATCCATGGAGATTCAAAGAGGGTAAAAATTTTATCAGATGGATGTCAAAAATGCATTACTAAATTTTGTTCTTGAAGAAGAACTCTACATTGAAAAACCACTATGTTTTATGATTGGAAATTATGAAACAAATGTTTGTAGATTAAATAAGGCTCTTTATAGTATAAAGAGGACACCACAAGAATGGTATTCTTGACTAGATTTTTTTTATGAGGATTCAATTTAGAATAAGAGGTGTTGACCATAATCTCTATGTGAATAATTTTAAGGGAGATTAATTTATGGTGATTCTATATATGGATGATATTATATTTTCCATAAGCAAAAATGGATTGGTGGAAGAATTTTCTAGTCACATGAAATCAAGATTTGAAATATCCATGATTGTTGAACACATATAATTTTTGGGGCTATAAATGATTCAAAATAAGGACTACACCTTTATTTCTTAGGAAAAGTGTGGAAGAATACTTCAAAATAAATTCAACATGAAAGACTCCAAACTAATGTCGACTTTGATTTTAGTTGGGAAAAAACATTTAAATCATGAGGATAAGAAATCTATGGATCCCACCTTTTACAAGAGGATAATTTGAGCTTATTATATTTTACTACAACATGACCATATAATGCCTTTACAACATGTTTAGTGACTCACTTCCAAAGTAATCTGAAGGATAATCATTTTTCAGCAGTTAAAAGAATCATGATTTTATTCAAGGTACTCTCAACTTTGGGTTATGATTTTCAATAAGAAGGAATAATGAGTTATTAACATTTTATGATGTTGATTGGGCTGGAGATGTGGTAGATAGAAAGTCCATAAGTGAAGGTGAATTCTTCATTTCCAAAAAACGTTTGGGCTATTTGAGTGAGAAATAAGAAAGCACTTATCTTAGTATGGCTGAATCAGATTATATATCTATAGAAAATTCATGCACTCAACTTTTTTGGATGAATTAATAAATTATTGATATTGGTGATGAGGCGAAACAACCTATGGTGATACAATATGACATCAACAGCATGTTAAATTCTCTATGGTTTTGACTAGAATTCATAATAAATTATAGTTATTCAAGATTGTCTTGGATCTCTCATGATATGAAGGCATTGTGAAGAAGATGTCAAAATGGTTTAGAAGCATATTAGGTAAGTTATTTTAATATTGGATAGTATGTTTGTACTAAGGTTCAAAAATAAGTTCTATTTTAATGATTTCATAAAATTTGAATTTGAAAATAAGTTCATTTCATCATTCATCCTAGTTGAGTTTTCTATGTCAAATTATTTTCTCACAATTGGAATTGGTTCTAAACTTAAAAATTCATTCTATTTTGATCTCAAAAGGTTTATAAAACATACATAAATAAATAATAAAGACACTAGAATGAGAATAAATATAAAAATATTGAAATTTATAAGATCTATAAAGGATTTCCTCCCCTGCACTTGAATAATGCTATGTCCTCAATGTATGCTAATAAAAATGGAATTACAGGAAGATTTAACATAAGAACAATAGTCAAAAACATTAAATAAAGGTTCAACCTAGGGGTTTTATTGGTAAAAGGGTTATAAAAGTGTAATCTTCCTCATTGATTTCGATAAGGGATTGTAAATATATTTCTTCATCATGTATCAATTAATATTGAATAGATTGTTCTCTCATTTTATTATCTACATAAAACCAAATGGATAAACATTAGTGATAGAAAATTGGACTTCCCATCTAGATTAATGTTTAATTAGAATTATTTTGAACTTTAGTTGTAAATCATCACTTTCTCTCTTCTATAAAAATCTATTTATTGAGTTAACCTTTCATGTCCCACTCTTGTTATTTACATGTAAATTCATAAATTAAAAAATGATTCTCTCGTGATTTCTTCTAGTACGTGAATTTAAATTCTCTCCTCACGTATTATCTATCCAATAGGCCCTATGTTCTATCTCCATAGGTTAATAATAACATTTTCCATGTATTAATTGGTAAAATATCATCTAAATTAGAGTTTTTTATGTCTACCAATATTCCCACAAGGTGTCTTCCAACCTTTGGATCCAATATTTCATATTTATCTTGATTGTTTTTTCAATAATTCCCTTAATATACATATTAGAAACTTCATTCCATTGGTTTGTGGATGATGAGGAGTTGATGTTTTATGGTTCATTGTATACTTAATCATTAAATATTACAAGATATTATTCTAAATGTGAGTTCCTTAGTCACTGATGATTTCTCATTGTATTCCAAATATATAAAAGATATTATCCTAAAAATAACAAAAAATAATTGAAACATTAATTTTGGTGGATTTAACTTCCCCCTATTTTGAAACATAGTCCACAGATAACAAGATGTAAGAATATAAAAATGACATGGGAAAGGGTCCAGTAAAATCTATGCCCCATACCATAAATATTTCCTAAAAATTCATTTGTCTTTGAGTCATTTATTGTATCATTGATATATTTCCAATGAATTGTAATTTCTCATATTTTTTTAAAACTGAAAGGAATTTTAAACAGTGTGGGCCATTATGTTTCAGATTTTAATAAATTCATAGTAGTTATTTGACATCTAAAGTGGTCTATATAATAAAGTGTGATAGTACTTAAAAAGTTTCTAGAAAATTTACCATGTCTTCATACCATAAAACATATCCTTTAATTAAATAAATAAAATCTCTTAGAATTTAGTCATTTAATGGATATTTATTAATAGTTTCTTCCTTGAATGTGTGAGGTGGCCTGTTAAATTGATCGACCACTTTATTTTTAGCTCCTATATTTTATTTTATCTCTTAAAATACTTCTAGATTAATAAAATCCCTATCACATTCCTTGTATTTTATTTTTTTATTATTCATTTGGTACTTAATGGATTCATGATTAGAGAAAATATTCACTTTAATACTAAACATATATGATCTAAATTTATCTAAGGAAAAAATGACTACTAAAAACTCTTATTTAGTGATTTTATGATTGTTTTGAGTTCCACCTGGTGTTAAATAAGAATATTCGAGGACATAGTTTCTTTCTTTAATTATTGATGACAACACTAATCTAATAGCATGACTTGAAGCATCAAATAATAGCTCAAATAGGTACTCCCAATTAGTTTCTTTCATGACTAGTGGTGTGGTCAGTTTACACATAAACTTATCAAAATATTTCATAAAAGGGTCATAAAAAAACTCATTTTCTTTTAAAAGTAATCTTAATAGTGAAAATAAATTTTATTAAAATATTTGATGAATCTTATGTAGAATTATTCATCTCCTAAAAATGATCTAATAAGTTTTACACAAGTTGGGTAAGGTAATGCATTGATGAATTCAACAATATAATTATAAACCTTAATCCCATTCTATGAAATTAAATGTCAAATAATGATGCATCTTTAAATAGTGAAATATAACTTTTCAAATTTCCAAAAAAAAATTCCTTTCAATATAAGTTTTCAAGACTTTGTATAGATTTTCCAAATAGTGAATAAATGATTTTCCAAGCATAGTGAAATCATTTAGAAATACCCCAAGATAGTCCTCTATAAATTCTGAGAAAAATTTTAACATTCATCTTTGAAATGAACATAGTTCATCGCACAGTTCAAATGGAATTATCCTATAAGAAAATGTACCATAAGGACATGTGAAGGTAATATTTTCTTGGTCCTCTAGTGTAAAGGGCTCCTGTAAGTATCCTGAAAATTCATCTAAAAAGAAGTAATGATTCTTTATTTATAGTATTTAAAGTATTTTTTTTAACAAATATAATGTAAAAATGATCTTTTCTAATAACATAAGACCATTTTTATAATCAATGAAAACTATACAACTATTTTGGACTCTCACAAGTGTAAATTAATTTTTTTCATTATTTATGATAGTCAATCCAAATTTTTTAGGCACTAAATGAATTGGTCTAATCCAATATGAATCATAAATTGGGTAAATGATTTATACTCATAGTAATTTTTTAGTTTATTTTTTAATAACTTCCATAATTTTTGGGTTAATTCACTTATTAGGTTACCTTATAAGGTTTGCATCATTTTAAAATAGAATTGTGTGCATGAAGACTTTAAAACTAATCCAAATAATGTATTCTATGTTCTTACTTATAGCTATCAAATTTTATCTCAAAATATTTATCAAATTTTAATCTTAATTATAAGAAATGTTTCTAAAAATAATAATTGGTGGCTTGTTTCCTTCCATTAAAAACACATACTTTAAATCAATTAGAAATAATTTCAATTCCACATATAGGGGTGAATTAAAGTTGAAATTAGATTGGTATTTATTACATAAATTTCTTGAAGTTACATTATAATGTATTCAGTATAAAATCCTTCATCATTTAATAAATAATCAAAGCCATAAATGAAATCAAAATTCACCACATCTTCATATGATTACATAGGGTTTTCAAGTTTCTCCTAATTATTTTCATGGAATTTTTAAGTCTTACGTGGTCACCCAAACTCAAAATTTATTATAACATGTTAGATTCTCCATGTTTATTAGTTTCTTAAAGTTCATAATAGTGGATTTTCTTCTAATATATATTTTATAGAATCAAAAATATTAAATTAGAGATTGTTCTCAAAAAACTCCATTGTTAGAGTTCCTTAATAGAAATTTATGATTATATTCACTATTTTCAGGAAGGGTATTCCCAAAATTATAATTGATTGAGATGTTTCCCCATATTATTCCATTTTTATCATATAGAAATAATCTAATAAGATCTAATTCGACACCCTTGATAAAACATCTTCCAAAACTCCTATTGGGAATGCAATGGATCTATCGGCTAGTTGAATAATAACTCTTAATGGTTTGAACTCTCCTATATGTAAAGAAGAAGAAGAAAAGAATAAATCATGGAATTTATATAACTACATTTATAACACAATGAATTTATAAAATAAATCTATCTCATTGTATAATGGATATAAAATGTCCCTGAATATTGACATTTAGTTGGAAGTTATTGTGTGATCAAGGCTGAAATGTTTATTCTAATATTCACTCTCTCATTCCCTTGAAGTATACTTTTTTGGCACATAGTTACTTGAGGAATTTAGAATATTTGGGAATATTTTTAATAGTTTCATGTAATGTTATGTTTATTTCATAATTTTAGAGTGTTTACAGAATTTACCTTTGGATTTCTTCCTCCTATATGTTATATAATTGGGGAATTCTCAAGGGAAATGGTATTGTAAGGTATCTTTTTTAACTAATTTGTTTTATAAAGGTTTAAAATAATTATTATTACTCTTCCCATGCCTATATTGATATTACTATTTGTCTCCCTAGGTTATTATAGATTTGGTTTCAGTTAGATTCAATAATATGGTGAATCCCTTTCCCACTTACTATTGTTACCATGCCCACATTACCATTGGTATTTAGAATGGTTTGAGATTGTAATTTTATTGGAGTTTTTATCATTATTTCCATAATAATATCTATATTCTTTTTCAATTATTCTATTCCTTTTGTTACTTTTGAATCCTAGGATTTATTTGTATTTCTACCTATGGTTTCGAACTCTTTGAGGGATGTTCAACAGATTTATTTTTCTAAAGGTTGGTGATTGGAAGGATTATTGGTAGTCTTGTTACTTTTAGGGAGGTTATAATGGATATGATTGATGATATTATAATTTAAATAATGGTCTATATTGATTTTATTAGTTACCAAATCTATATTGGACTTTGGAGGTTTCTCACCAACCTTGAGTGGGTTTCTAGAATTACCTCTTTTGAAAGGTATATGTACCGGATTCAATTTCTTATATTTGATCACATTGGTCTATTTAATGATTTTTTATAAGACTAAATACCACATACCCTTGTTATTTCTTGTTGTTCACATGATTTATTAAGTTCTATATTTCTAACCAAAGTGGATAGTCCCACAAGTTTAGACTATTAAAGGTGATTCATAGGATCTTACTACATAAAATCCTCTTGTACCAATACCTATTATGTAAATTTTTTGAGAATTATGAGATATATTTTGAATTAGTCCACAGGATTCTAAGATTGAATTTACTATCAAAGCTTTTCCTGATTGTGTATCTAGAATATTTTTCTCACTCTGCAATAGACCTTAATATAATAAGACTAGAAAATAGTTTTTCTCAATTTCTAAGTGAGGATAGGTTGCACAAAAATTCATGAATATTTTTTAGTACTCATATGTGTTTATCTTGAAGCATGTATTATTGAAAAAATATATTTTTTTATATTCATTCTTATTTAAGTGTGGAATAACCTTCAGAGAAAGATTCCCTGAAGGTTATCCCCATCATTCACTTCTCTTAGTTGTAGGCAATATATCCATTATTTGTCTACTCCTTCCAAATATAATTTAAATTCTATCTATTTTACTTTTTCAACAGCTGCTCCTCTTGGGTTCAATGTTGCATATACCAGGGTGAATTCTTTGATATTCGTGTTGGGATCTTCACCTACAGGTCTATGAAATCATAGAAATAATTTAATCAGACCAATTTTATGCTCAAAGTCAACTCGCAACATAGTAATGGTAAACTGATTACTTTGATTAATAAAATGAGGTATAAATAGATCTCTTAGGCCTTGGTTACATTATTCTACCATGATCAAAAAATAAGAAACAAAGTGATAATTTCCAACCTCGCCTGATTTATCCTATGGAATACCATTACATTTTGGTTGCACATTTCATTTTTTAAGTTTAGTTATCTAGGTTATCTCAATCTCCAGATCAAGATAGAAAATATGGTCAATGTTATAATAGATCATACAAATTATTGGTTATTAATTTTGAAACCACCTCCCAAGAAATGGTGTTATGTTTTTATCTCACCTATCATGGGGTGGTGTAAAAAGTTGTTGATTACCTATGGTTATACTATAGAATAGTGGGGACTAAATATAGTCTTCAAGGAGGGGTATAAATTCAATAGTCACAATTAAAAAGAGGGGTTTGGTTGATTTTTGGTTGAAATAACTTGAAAAAAATTTAAACAATTATATTTCATCAAAGTGATGATTGATGATTGGTTCAAGGGTTGGATTACTAACTGTAATTTTATCCTAGTCTTAAGAATGGTTAACTATACTTCTTATTCACTGATTAGTGAAATGATCCATAATTAATTTATCTTTCACCTTAGGTTGAAAGAATTTGTGAGGTTTAATCAGTAGTTATCACTATTTATCTACCCTTATTCCTATGTGGGTAGGGAGATATCAAATGACACCTCAATAATAAACTACCCCCAAACTACTCAAGAAAATCCCAATCAGGTAAAATCATTCCTAAGTAATTTAAAGATAATTCACTACCTTCCACATAGATATAAATTATTTATTGATACTCCCCAATCAGTATTTACTATTCCATAATATATAACCAAAACTAAATGGAGGGGGATATATTATTACCAAATCAAGTAGTAAAATATTTGAAAGATTAAAAAATTAAACACAATTGCATCCAAAAATAGTACCCTACCATTGAATTCCAAAATAAATCAATAAAATAATAATTTTATTCATTGAATCATATACACAATAATTATTAAAGGGTCTTAATTTCCCCAATCACAATCACTAAAGGGTTTTACCTCTCTATGTGAGGGGTAAAAAGTAGTGAAAAGGATAGTATAAATGTACAATAGTTCGAAAAAAATAAAAAACAAATATTCAATCCCCCAATTCTTGGCCATAAACTTCCTTTATTATTAACTACCATACCTTATTTTATTATAATCAAGAATCATGAGATTCATTCTTCTTTAATTTTTAATATCTCCTTCAAGACTTTGGGTTTCCTAAAAATCCAAATATTTGATTTATTAATTTAGGTATATAGATATTGATCAAAAAATTTCATTAATTTATCCTTGATTTTGATAATCACAAACACCCTCATTTGTTTTACTAATAATGTTTCTTTAATTGGATTTCATGATTTTATTCTTATAATATGTATTTAAACTCCCTTGAAATTTTGGGCGTTTTCTACACTTAATCATATGATGTTTTATTCTATATATTATTTTATACATTTTGATGAATTTTTTGATAACTATTCAAAATATATTGTTGCAACCCAATGTTGGTATTTAACCCTATTTTTAAGTTGGTCGTTAGGTTTTTGAAGTTAACTTTGGTTAAGGAATGCTACTTTTGGAACACTTTATTTTAAGTGAACATTAGTTTTGGGAGACTACCATTTGTGACAAACACTATTTTTGAGAATAAAATGTTTGTCATGTTAAGTAAACGTTTGGAATCAATCATACATTGTTTCCCATGCATTTGGATTTATCCTCGTGTAGATAGAATCCACATTGAATTAGTCATCTGTAGGATTTAAATTTTTGATATTTTTTATATTTTTGTAATTGTTTCAATGGAATAAATACCACATTAAAATTAATTCAAAATCCATTTCAAATTATTTTCAAAAATATATTAAACGTTTCATATTTCTAGGGGAAGTTATTATTTTCAAAGGCTAATTAATGTCAAATTTCAAATTTTATAAGAATTTTTAAGATCATGATTTATCGAAAAATATTTATAGATCTTCTTGACATGGTGTAAATTGAGATCCATATTTATTCTTAATGGATTTATCTTCTTGATATCATTGAGTCATATCTTTTTGAAAAAATATCTATTTCTATAATGTTTTGTAAGATACATATATTTTCAAATTTCATTGGGGATTTCTAAAAATATTATTTCTATTTATATTTTTGTATCTACCTTTTAATCATCTAATGTTGTTTTTCTAAGTTCTTTCCGAGGACTACACTTTCTTCATGCTTTTTTAGTCTATTGTTATATATTTATCCTACTACTAAGAAATTATTCATTATACTTATGTGTCATTATTAAATTATATAAAATAACATGAATATATTTTATAAGGATTGTTTCATAAAGTATTTATTATATTACTATTAAAATATATTATTTTTTTAGTTTCATCGTTACTGTATGAATGATTTTAGTAAAGTTTTTATTTAACTAAATACTCCTTCTAGTTGTTTCTGAACACTCAGGTGTGGAGCGTTTTGAGGAATTTTATTTTTAATGTTTTAATCCTTAATAAATATTTGTACAAATTTTCATTTTATTTTAATAAACATTAAATATCCCTTGGAAAATGATCTGCTATTTAAAATCAAAAATCTCTCAGAGAAAGTGTTGTTGGAGTGGACTGGGGTATCTTTGTACCCCGAATCATTATAAAAATTATTGTGTTATTTTCTTTATTATTTTACTTTATAATATATTTGAATAAAATATAACAAAATAAATTTCAAATTCAAAAATAGGGATAGGTTTTAAAATATCCAAGTTTTTATAAAAGGACATGATTCAACCCCCACCCCCACCCCACCCACCCTCTTGTGTATTTGTATTTATTCCAAACTAAAAATTACTCTTATAGGAGTGTGATTTTTAAGAATATTGTTAAGATTTATAAATATTGATCTAAAGGTCTATATAAAGAAATATTTCTATGTTCAAGCTTATAAACGGTATGTCAATGATAAAGTAACCATATTTCAATGGAGAAAATTATAGATTCTAGAAAGCCTATATGGATATCTATTGGACGAATCATAGTTTCAGAGTTTATATAAAAGTTGTTAAGCCATATGAGATCCCCAAAGATGATCTAGAAAAGTGGGATGCAACCAAAAAATATTTTTATGATCTACATTCAAGATCCATGAATGCAGTCATTTTTGGACTTGAACCTAATGAATTCAATCGCATCTCTCAGCATCCTATTACATATGATATGTGGAAAACAATTTTAGTTTCTTATTAAGGAATAAGTAATGTCATACAGTTGAGGTAAAACACTAAAAAATTAAAATTTTATGCTATCAAAATGAATGAAAGAGAAAGTATTACTCAAATGAATGGAAGATTACTGAAATATTCAATATTGTTTCTACTCTGGGAACTCTAATTTCAGAACTAGATAAGGTGCTAAAAGTTCTTATATCTTTACCCTCTATGTGTAATAGAAGATATACTAAAATAATAAAATTTAAACCTTATAAATAATCTAAGGATGAAGGAATTTATTGGTATTCTAAATATATATGAGGATGAAATGAAAGACAAGGATAAATATCATAGAATAATTAAGGAGAATACTGATCTTAATGTTACTATTCCAAAAGTTGAAAAAAAAGTTAAAGGAGAATTTTATATCCTCAAATGATTCAAGTTATTAAAACTCTAGAGAGGAACTTCAACACCTAGATATAATGTTAAATGTGTTCTATAAAGGGAATAAAGGCTTTAAGAAGTCATTAAATTAATCTAAGAATAATTTTTATGGTCTGATATAGGTTAGATATCATGGGTACAAGATGATGGGGAATATCAAACCTGATTTCCCCCACCTAAAAGAGAATAAAAAAATAATGAAAAATGGGAAGAATTTTAAAATGAAAGATGGTTATTAATGAAAAGGAGAGAAGGATAAGAAGTATACATGGAGTGTTTCTAAAGACACTATAATCACTTCAAGGTATGTTTCATAATAGGAGTAATCAAATCAAAATATAAACATGTTATTTATGGTTAAGGAAGTTGAGGTACACTCTTATTATTCCTATAATTATGATTCCAAAAGCTGATCAAATGATAAATTATTTGAATAATATTCCATGATTGAAGAAAATTTGAATCCCTAATGAAAAATATTAAATATTTAAATAATATTCACACTTTTTCTCTAATTGAGAAAGATGACATGTTAAAATAGAATAGGGAATTAAAGAAAAAAATAACCAAATTTTCTTCAAGCTACATTGTTCATGAAAATAAAATTAAGAGTTCCAGGATAAAATAGAATCATTTAAAACTACTTCTAGTGTGTTTAAAAAGGATAAGAATATATAAATAATATTATTAAATTGAATTTCCATAAAAAATAAATATGTGTTATTGGAAATAATGGTGAAAACCCTGATATCTATAGAAATTATTTTGTACCTAGTTTAAAGAATCCTAGAATGTCTATAGTTACCTTAATTTATTATGGAATTAGTGGTAATTATGCTAATAAATATTACCTAAAGAATACATATATTAGTAGTGTAAACAAATCATATGTTTTTAAATATTTATCCAATGCTAGTTCTTGAAAGGTTAAACAAATATGGTTTCCCAAATCACTGCTCGCTGACATTGTAGGAGCCAAGAGAATTTGGGAACCAAAACAAGTTTTTTTGATATTTTTATAAGTGAAAACCCACATGGAGAAAAATTAAATATGGTATATGGATAGTGGCTATTTTAGACACATGAGTGGAGGCTTTTATGATTTCCATTAACTATAAAAATTATACGGTGGATTGGTTACATTTTGTAAAAATTTTAAAGGTAAGATCATTAGAGTTGGATCAATTGGGGGCCCAAAAAAATGATGATCAATAAAGTTCTCCATGTTTAAGGGTTAAATAAAAATCTAATATGTATCTATCAAATTTTTTATGATGTATTTTAAATTTATTTCTATAAAAATTCTTATATTGTCTTTAAAAATAAACTGCTTAAGTTAAGATCATCTTGAACTATTAATGTCTATACTTTAGACCGTAGTTTCTTTTGTGAACAGAAATTGTACTGTTTATGTTATGAAATAAGTGAATCCTAGATATTCCATATGATACTTAGTCATTACAATATATGTTCCCTATCTAAGTTATCTAAACGTGTTACATTATTCCCCGCTTTATTAAATTGGGACCTTGTAATTTGAACTCAAGCTCAATAAACAACGGTTTGACATTTAAAAATACCTTTTTTGAAATCTCACATTGTAAAAATGGTTAATAAAACTTCCTCTTGAAAAGTGGGAAAAGGAAATATGATGGTCATCACATAACTAGGTTTAAAAATAGGATAAAATTACCGGGAAGTGAAAATATATACATGGAGAAAAAAAATTCCAAATAATTATGGAGAGGGATATAGATAATTAATTATAAGAAATTAAATGATCAAGATAAATTTAATGACCGCAAAACAATAAACTGATGAGGCATAAAAAATACCATCAATTAATCATAAATTAAGGTAATAGGTAACATTTTTTTTCAAGATACTTTTCCTAGAGTTGAGTAATTACTTTAACATCTATATGAAGAGCATATGGAAATATACTTACTTGATAATTATAATTTCATCTTTTAATCAATTTCCACCACAATCATGTCTTTTTCTCAAAATCATTAGTATTTAAGATGTATTTTTCATGTAGGAATCACTAAAATCAATTTCTAACAGATCACATAATCTATAAAAGGATAATAACCAAAACCAAAATTTTTAGCACAAGATGATTCTCAAAATGTATAAATTATCATATTAATAAATGAAAAATTAATCACCAAAGCCTCAATAATAAGACCCAAAGTTGAACTTAGATAATTAGATAAATAACTAACCTTAAAATTCTTCCCAATATTCTATATTAAGATTGAAACCCACAATTAAATGGATCCGATCACATATTCTTCCAAGATAAATTTTGTATTTCTCTCTAAATAACATCAATCACTCTTAATGTCTCATTACAAAAAAGTAAAATCCTTAATCATATAATATAAAAAATATTCTAATAATTTCCATAAATAACCTAAATCACCATAAAGTCACATTAAAATCCTATATTCTTCCAAAATATATTTCTACCTTTATCCCTCAAATAAAATCCCAAAATGTTTTGTTTTCCTGAATCATATAAGGCTTCCAAAATATTGAACTTCTTATGAAATAATATTTTTCAACTAATCACCAAATCACATATCAATACCATGGTTATATCTATATTAAAACATATGTTCCCAAAATCAACATAACCTTTATCTATCACATAATTTAAAAACAAAATGTCACACTAATCAAGACATCATGCTGGATAGTGGTCAGAGGTGCACCCTTATCACCCTTCAATTATGGGTTCAATTCCCTTGTTCCTGTCTGATGTGATTTTTTATCCATTTTAATAAAACTATATTAATATAATTCTTATAAAATTTCCATAAATATGATGAAAACCCCTAAAAATAACCATAATCATAAAAGATCATATAAACCTAGAAGGTTATTGTAAGATCCTGACCTTTTCTGGAGTCATCTTGGGCATGTTTTAAGGTACTTATTGATGTTTTAATGTACCTTTAATTTGTAGTATTGTCTTGGTGTGCATTTGTGTGAAATTTTAAGGAAAAATAATGAACAGTGGGATGTACACGGTTTGCGCATGGTTTGAAAAATTGTGTGACCAAACTGTTCCATGCATGCAAAACTGGACAGAGAGGTCTATACAGTTTGTGCACAGTTTGAAAAACCATGCAGCCAAACCATGACAACTATGAAATCCTAGACAAAGAGGTCCCCACAGTTGGCGCACGGTTTTCTTAACCGTTCCCTCTTCCTAGGAAACTATTCTTGCAGATTTTAGTATCTGAAAATCCTTTTTAAAACCACTCGAACCCCCCTAGACTCCAATATTTCAACCTTGGATCAGACATGAAAAATTATAGGTGTTCCCAAAGCCTTTCTAAGGTATTATATGATGATTTGAACAATGTTCTTTGACATCGAAAGCTTGTATTGAAGATTCAATCTCCTCCCGATAAGTAGATTTCATTTTGTTGCTTCTTCTGTTCTTTCCACAATCTTTTCATTGAAGGTCTTCACCATTTCCATGGATCTAAAACTATGAGTTGAGATCTGGATCTAGGATTGTGGATCTAGATATAGTTTTGAAAGATCTTTATGCCTTTGATCTTAATTTTTCTTTAGTGATTTAGATCCATAGTTTTATCAATGATTTTCTACTACTCGGATATTGGGGATTTCCATTAGGCTAACTTCTGTTAATAAACTAAGGTATGTGGTCTAAATAGAACTCCCATAGTTGTGTTTTCTGATATTTGAATGTGATTTTATGATTTATAGGTTCACTTTATGGTTGATTTCCTAAATTGGATTTATTATGAAGGTGGAATTGAATTGAGTTTCCTTGGTGATTTAATTTATAATTGAATCACGGAACAAATGATGGGGGAGGTTTCCCAAATATATCTTTTGAAGATTTTATTTTTTATTTGATATATTGATTTCTTTGAGATAAGATAATTAATTTGGGGGAATTAATTATGGAACTATGTTTGCCTATGTAAGATAATTAGTTGTGAGAATTAATTATGTTCCATGATGTGATCTAAGATAATTAATTGTGATAATTAATTATTACTTGTTGGGTTTTGATTTGGATAATTAATTGTGAATAATTAATTATAGAAAGATAATTTTGTTGATTTATAAATTTATGACTTAATTAATGTGATATATTCTTAGTTAATTGTTTAATTAACTAATGTCCTTTTGAAATGTTTAACTAAACGTTGGATTAGTAAATGAATAATGTGGAAAATTCTTATGACTTAAAGAATGATTAAATGGTTGAGCTTTTTGTGGTGCTAGGCATGGAATCCTAGACTGATTATAAGTTGGGACTTGGACATGGTGTTCCTCCTCAATAGTTATCCAGGCTTTAGATTATGGGGTTCTAAGCATTACGACCTACAGTGGATGAGAATTATAGTGTCAGGCATGTCGACCTACACTCAACGAGATTTGTGGTGTTAGGAATGATGAACTATGCCAAATGATTAATGATAATAATGAATGATGATTAAACTGCGAATTGGATTTCTAGGCATGAATAACTACACTAAATGATTTATTATAATTAATGATGATTCAAATGGGAAACATGAATTAAAATTGGCCTAATGTGTTGATTAAACATTAAATGAAAATTTAATAATTGTTTCAATTATGCATTGTATCTGTTACTTCATAAAACTGCATGCACTATATTTTGATGGAGCTCGTTTTACACACCGTTGGTGGTGGAATACTGAGTTTTACTCACACCCTATTCGGGACTCCTTATCGGCACCCAAGAAGAATTTTTTATTACAGTACATGAAAAGGTCAAGGCATTGGGATAGGTTCCAGTTTGGGATTGGAGCATGGGAGAGAGAACCGGACGTGGTTCGAGACCCGTTTGGGAGTCTTTGTGTGTTTACTTTTAGTTGCATTGTAGACACTTGAAATTTTCATTGGAATAACATGCCTTACCATTTAGTTGAGTATTGTGTTTTCATGATTTGGTTATCAAATGAAATGGATTTTTTCTGGTTATTTATATAAGCTTCCATAATTGGTTATTTTTACTTACATTCCCTGATATTTTATTTTGATAACAGAGGGTATAGTCTCCCCAAGACTAACTTACCAGACCCTTGATACTATTTGGAACCCTCTAGCATATGGGGAGGTGCACTTGAGGGCATGTAGCCAACTGGCTCGGGGTACCATTCAGTGGCTCCCAGGTCAGGACATCACAAAGGGGCATCAAAGGAGTTTTCTTTAATTTTTTTGGTCGTACTGTTTTGAGAAAAGGTATACATGAGACTAGGAAGAGTCTAGGATTAGTAATGAGCTCACGCATGGGAGTTACAAACCCATGTATGGGAGAAAATCTGATTACTCAGGGTGGGATTGTTGTGATTGTGGTTTATTATTATAGTTGTATATTATTTCACCTTGGGTTACACACTTCTGGTGTGATGTGATATTTGTTTTAAAAATTATTTAAATATGATTCGTCTCCTAATGAGGCACAATTTTTGAGTCTGCATGCATCATTTTAGGCATTCAGGGTTGTTGTGACATGATTTATTCTAAGAAATCTTTAGATAGAGGGTTATGGGTATGTTTTTTTAACTTGAACTATTTTCCTTATTATGAGAGTGGAATAATGATGCAAAATAAGAATTAATGGGTGTCTAATGAGAACCTTTATTTATGAAATGGGAATGATTAATTAATTAATTGTTGAATTAATAAATTTTAGATAATGGGATTAATTAATGGATGAAATAATTAATGAGAATGAATATACCCTTGATAACCAAGACCCAAATGTAGGATGGTTAAAGGTACTGATAAGTCCTCAGTGTTGACTATGTGGTGAGAAAATGGGGGAAAAGACATATTGAAACATGTTATCTTAGTTTTTACTCTTGCGTAAATGTTATAAGGTTCCGTTATGAGACCTGAGACGTGTGTTTGGCTTTGTAGGAGTATGCCTCCATGATGGTTGTTGAGGGAGAGACTGTGGGGTATGGCCTGGAATGAACTTCCAGATAGGGATCTTGAGGCACCATTTGTGAATGTTGAGGAATCAGGGGAACAATTCTAAGATAACTTCACTCATTTCATTTAATTTTGGGAGAGAGACCCAGGGCAGGATCAGAAAATCATGTTTGAGTTGACAAGGGAGTTTTGGTTGTATCACCCTCTTAATTTTACTGGAGAGGGTGGACATGATAGAGATTAATTATGGATTAAATCCATAGAGATGATACTTGACCATTTGGAGACTCCGTCTGATAGGATGGTCAAGTTGGATTCTTATATGCTGCGGGGTTCTACGAAGCGCTAATGAGATATTCAGGTACGATATGGAGAGACTGATGAGATGTTATAGAAGGAATTTTTGGAGAATTTCTTGGAACACTTATATCCAAACACATTGAGGCAAGAGAAGGCTTCAGAGTTTATGTATCTAACAGAGTGGAACATTTCCATAATGGAGTACACTGAAAAATTCATAGATTTACAACGTTTTTCTCCATCTTTGGAAACAGATGAGGCTTCTTCGGAAAAACGATTTTAGGATGGACTTAAGTGTGGAATTAAGTCCTAGGTGAATATATTTAGGTTGGAGAAATTTTCAGAAGTGGTTAATCAGGCCCTCATTTTAGAGGGAACCTGAAGGAGGCTTCTAGTACTGGACATGTAGCTCGACGATCAGGGAGTATGCCTTCCGAGAGCAGGAAGTACCATCACGAGAATATTGGTCAGGACAGTGGAAAGCAAGGTGGATAGTCAGGAGGAACAGTTACACTGAATCTTTCTCATGTGATTTTCCACTAGTGCAGTAGGTAAGGACACTATCGTACACATTTTCCTTGACCCCCAGTGAAGTTACAATTTTTTGGAAATATGGTACACCTTAATAAGTTCTGTAGGAAACAACAGTTGGCTGGTGCTGAGGGAGGAGATTCTCAGAGTCAGAGTGTGGGAAGGGGGTATTCTACACCATATAGGTCTGGAAACTAGAGTTCTATTGGAAGAGGTGGTAGAGGCAGTGGACATGGTGCTTCAGGGAATGACCACCCGTATCAGCAGAGTAGTGCTACTCAGGGGAGTTAGGTGACACCACAGGGAAGAGGGGTTGGATAGTTACATTCAGTGCAACCTACACTTGTGGAGAGCGAGGCTAGTCCATTAATAGTGAGTGGTACTATTCAAGTTACTTCTAGTTTAGATACATCCTCGTTTGATATTGGTGCCTCTCATTCCTTTGTACATGAAAATCTTATTAATGACTTGAGCCTATAGGTGGAGTCCATAAGCGGGGTGATAAATATCTATACACTGTTGGGAACATGGTCTAGGGATATCTATTTATGCAAGGGATGTTCTCTAGAGATCATAGAGTGTCATTTACTTCGGTATATTTATGTCCTTGATATAACGGGCTTCGATTTGATTATGGTTATGGACTGGCTAGTCACATACCGAGATCACATAGATTGTTACCACAGGAGAATGACCTTTTTATCTCCTGAGGGTGACCAGTATGTTCAATATAGAGAATGTGATATCCATACAGGCAGAGTTGGGCCAAATACTCAGTAACCGGGAGTTCTCACAACCCAAGTTGCTAGTCTTTTTTTGGATCATGGTAGTTCTAGGCAATATTTCCTTCCACCAATAGTATAACTGCTTCAGGATGTCTTTCTTGATGACTTTTTGAGTATGCCACCTGAGAGAGATATAGAATTCACTATTGATCTTATGCTAGGGGTCGAGCTAGAATCTATTCCACCTTATAGAATGGAACCGACTGAGCTTCAAGATCTCAAAATACTGTTGGAGGAGTTAGGGGATAAAGGTTTTATCCGTCCAAGTACATCTCCTTGGGGATCACCTGTTTTATTTGAAAAGAAGGCCGAAGGGAGTTTACGCTTGTGTGTCGATTACCAGAAATTAAATAAAATGACTGTAAAGAACTGATATCCACTTCTGCATATCGATGATCTGTTTGACCAGCTGAAGGGGGCTAGTGTGTTCTCAAAGATCGATCTGAAATCAGGGTATCATTAGGTGATATTTTGGACTTTCTATATATAAATAACTGCTTTTAGGATCATTTATTGCCATTATGAGTTTAACGTAATGCCTTTTGGACTGACTAATGCTCCATCAGTATTTATGGCGTTGATGAATATGATATTTCATCCATACTTAGATAGTTTGTGGTGGGGTTTGTGGATGACATATTAGTGTACTATAAGACTCATGATGATCATGCTCAACATCTTGACATCATCCTAGGTACACTGAGAGAGCATCAACTATACACCAAGATATCTAAATATCAGTTTTGGATTGACACGGTACACTTTATGAGGCACATCATATTGGAATAAGGTGTGGCAGTAGACCCATAAAAAGTAAAGGTAGTGATTTCTTGGTAGCATTCCAATAATTTTTTTGATAGTCGAAGCTTTTTGGGATTAGCTGGTTACTACAGGAGGGTTATCCATGAATTTTCTTGAATGGAAGCACAACTTACTGGTTTGAAAAAGAAAGGGATAATGTTTTTTTGGACATAAGCATGTAATAATGTCTTCCAGGAGTTTAAGAAGCACTTGACATCGGCACCAATTTTGGTATTACCTGATTCGGGTGAGGAGTATACAGTGTATTGTGACGCTTCTGGGGTCGGACTAGGAGTTGTGCTGATGAAAGGGGATAAAGTAGTTGTTTATGGGTCTCGGTAGTTGAGTTCACATGAACATAATTACCCTACGCATGACCTCAAATTGGAAGTAGTGGTTTATGCTCTTAAGTGTTGGAGACACTATATTTTAGATGAAATATTTATAGTTTTATAGATCACAAAATCTTAAAGTATATCATTTCACAGTGTGAATTGAATCTTCGGAAGTGGAGATGGGTAGAGTATATGGAGTCCTTTGATTTTGAATTGGAAAATAAACCCAGAAAGGGGAATATTTTGGCCGATCCATTGATCAAAAAAACTCAGACTCAGTTGGTAAATGAGTTGAGTGTAGAGTGCAAGATGATTAATTTGCTGGAGGAAATGCATGTGGTATTTCAAGAGAGTCAGGAAAGGATGACTCTTTATTCTGTAGCAGTGGAGTCTACACTCTTAATAAAGATCAGGGATAGGCAATACAAGGATCCGAAGTGTTTATCCTTGAGGGAAATCCTTGAAGGTAGGGAGACACATTTAGACTAGAAAATAAATGAGGATGAGATCATCTATGTGAAAAATGGGGTCGTTGTTACTATGAGTATACAAGAGGAAATAATGCGAGAATTTCATGCTTTAAGGTGGGTGGTACATCCTAGGGTGAAAAAAATGTACCATGACCTTTGACGAAAGTTTTGGTGGCCAGGCATGAAAAAGGAAATAGCAAGGTTCATAATAAGATGTTTCACCTATCAGTAGGTGAAAGCAGAGCATCAACGACCTGGAGGCCTATTTCATCCATAACCTATTCTAGAATGGAAGTGGTTGGATGTGACCATGGATTTTGTGGTGGTACATCCAAAGACTCTTAGTATTAATGGTTCTATTTGGGTCATTGTGGACTGACTAACTAAATTAGCACACTTCATTCCTATCAAAAAAACCTTTATAGTAGTGCAGTTGGGAGAACTTTATGTGAGAGAGATAGTTCATTTGCATGGGGTGTCGCAGAATATAGTTTCATATCATGATTAACACATTACTTCACACTTCTGTAATGGTTTACAAAAGTTTCTTGGTTCACAGGTTCTATTAAGTATGGACTTCCACCCAAAGACAGATGGGCAGTCGGAGTGTACCATACATGTGTTAGAGGATATGCTGCAAGCATGTGTGATTGAATTTGGTGGTTCTTGTGAAAATCACTTGGATTTAGTGGTGTTCATCTATAAAAATAGTTATTAGGAAACCATATATATGGAACCATATGATAGTCACTTCTATGTTGGTTAGAGGTGGGTGAGTCAGATCTGTTGGGACTGAGACTCGTTCAGGAGACATATGAGTAGGTACAGTTGATTCAAAAGTGTATGGCTACGACTCAGAGTATGAATAAGTCGTATGCTGATAGTCAGAGATGACCCCTAGAGTTTACAGAGGGTGATCGTGTATTCCTTCAGGTGTCACCTAGATTGGGTCACCATAGGGTATAGAGGCAGGGCAAGTTAGCTCCCAGGATTGTGGGACTGTATTAGGTGCTGGAGAGAATCGGGTCGGTGGTGTACCGATTAGCACTTCAATAGAATTACAACACTTTGAATGATTTTTTCCACGTGTCCCAACTACAGCGGTATCACCCCAAATCATCTCATGTTATTTATTTGGACGAGGTTTACATTGAGATAGATGCATCCTTTGAGGATCATTTGGTACGTGTGTTGGGTCGTAGTGAGAAAGTGTTATGGGGAAACACCATGCCGTTAGTTCATGTGTTATGGAAACATGGAAGTGTTAAATAAGAAACATGGGAACGAGAAGCAGACATAAGAGCCTGATGGAACAATCTTTTTGGCTCATACTCTTAGATAAGTTTGGGAGTGCAGCTCTAGGATGAGGTTTTATAAGGTGGGGAGATTGTAAGATACTGGCCTTTTTGGATTCATCTTGAGCACGTTTTTAGGTAATTTTTGATATTTTAAGTACCTTTTATTTAGAGTAGTGGATTGGGGTGCGTTTGGGTGAACTTTTAAGGAAAACTAATGGATAGTGGTTTGTGAAAAGTATTAACATGGTTTAAAAAAATGTGCGACCAAACCATGTCATGTGTTCAATACTAGGTAGAGAGGTCCACACGGTTTGTGCACAGTTTGAAAAAATGTGTGGCCAAACTGTATCAACCATTAAAACCTGGATAGATAGGTCTGCATGGTGGGATCACAGTTTTCCTAACTTTACACCTCAACCTATGAAACTTTGTGTGTGGATTTTAATATTCAAAATCCTTTTTAAAACCACTCGAACCCCCCAAGACTCTCATATTTCGACCTTGGCTCGAACTTGGAAAAATATAGGTGTTACAAAATCCTTTTAAAGGGATTAAAAGGTGATCTGAACACTGTTCTTAGAGATCAAAAGCTAGGATTGAAGATCTTCTCTCATCCCAGTAAGTAGATATCATTTTGTTGCTTCTTCAGTTCTTTCATCTATCTTTCCATGATATTTTCATGGAGTATATTTATTGTTTCCATGGATATAAACCTATGAGTTGAGATCTAGATCTAGGATTGTGGATCTAGATCTAGTTTTTAAAGATCTTTATGCCTTTGATCTTAATTTTGGTTTAGGGATTTAGATCTGAAGCTTGATCGATGACTTTTTTCCGCTCAGGTTTTGGGGATTTTTATTGGGATAACATCCATCAGTAAACCAAGGTAGGTGTTCTAAATCTAACTCCCATAGTCATGTTTTATTATATGTGAATTTTTGTTTATGATATCTAGATTTAACTGATGATTTATTTCCTAAATTAGAGTAATTAGGAAGTTGTAATTGAATTGAGTTTCCTTGGTGATTTAATTGATAATTGAATCACAGAACAAATGATGGGGGGATGTTTCCAAAGTACATCTTTTGGAGATTTGATTTTTTATTTGAGGTATTGATTTGATTGAGACAAGAAAATTAATTAGGGAGAATTAATTATGGAACTATGTTTGGCTATATAAGATAATTAATTGTGAGAATTAATTATGTGCCATGATGTGAGCTAAGATAATTAATTGTGATAATTAATTAGGACTTCGTGGGTTTTGAATTAGATAATTAATTGTGAAGAATTAATTATGGAAAAAAGAATTGTGTTGATTTAATAATTAATTGATGAATTAATTAATGGGTTATATGCTTAGTTAATTGTTGAATTAACTAATAGCCATTGAAATGTTTAACTAATCATTATATTGGTAAATGAATAATGTGGAAATTTATTATGACTTAAATAATGATTAAATGGATGAGATTTTTTGGTGATAGGCATGGCGTCCTAGATATATTAGAGTATGGGACTTGGACATGGAGTCCATCCCCAGTAGTTATCCAAGCTTGAGATTATGGGGTGTTAGGCATGACGACCTACACCAAATGATTAATGCTAATAATGAATGATGATACAAATGATAATTGGAGTTCTAGTCATGAAGACCTACACCAAATGATTTAATATAATGAATGATGATTCAAATGGGAAACATGAATTGAAATTGGCCTAATGTGTTGATTAAAGATTAAATGACAATGTGATAACTTTTTAAATTATGAATTGTATTTATTGCTTCAAAAAACTGCATGTACTATCTTTTGACTGGACTCATTTTAGACACCGTTGGTGGTGGCCTACTGAATTGTACTCACACTCTATTTGGGCTGCCTGATCGACACCCGAGAAGACTTTGTTATTGCAGGAAATGATAAGGGAAAGGCCTTGGGATAGGTTTTAGTTTGGGATTGAAGCATGGGAGAGAGAATTAGACATGGTTCAGGACCCATTTGGGAGTCTTTGTGTCTTTACTTTCAGTTTCATTGTAGACACTTGAAATTTTCATTAGCATAGAATGATTTACCTTTCAGTTGAGTATTTTATATTCATGATTTTGTTATCATATGAAATGGATTTTTCCTGGTTATTTATATATGCTTCCACACATAGATATTTTTATTTTCTTCTGCTGGTGTTTTATTATGATAACAGAGGGTATAGTCTCACCAAGACTGCCTTACCAGACCCTCTCTAGTATTCGGCACGCTCGAGCATATGGGGAGACGTGCTTGAGGGTGTGTGGCCAACCCACTCGGGGCACCGTTCAGTGGCTCCAGGGTTGGAACTTCACAGTTATCAATACCTTTAAGCTTATTTAAATATCATTCATTCTCAAATAATACTTTATCTTGAACCTAAGGGTTATATATACCTCAACACAATAAAATTCATCCCAAAATTTCCTTAATCACATTAAAATATCTTTACCTAAAACCTTAAAAGGGGTGTCCATGACTTTGAACTTTTGATCAACCTTAAACTCATAAAACCATTATAGTATCCATAACTCTTAAGTTAACCTCACATAAAAGCATCTTAATTTCCAATGTTATCTGAACCTTTCCTATGATACCAACTATAAGTACCCAACCTTAAATATTTCATAATATTGAGTTTTAATTCAAGAATTAATTTTTTTAAATTTTAGGATCTTTATGGTTATTTGATTTGTAGAATTAGTCCATCAACATTATATAATTAAATATTACATCACTAAGTGTAATCTTCCACTTTGCATCCATTTTTTTCAAAAAATAAAACTTTTATAATATAATAAGGTTTAAATTCATGAAATATCTTCACAACTTTCATATTGACCTCATCTTTGTCCTCGATCATCCATAAAACCCTATGAAAAAAATTTAAAACATGGTATGAGTACAAAAAACTTGGTAAGGTACATATAAAAAGAAATAAATAAATTTGTTAGTTCTTGAATTCTTATACAAGATTTATCTTTTTCAAAATTAAACTTTAGGCTCAAAATGAATTTTTTATTACCTAAGAAATCAACTTTTCTTCCCAAATATTTTCATAAAAATTTTCATATGAAATGTTAAAGAAAAAAATAAAACTCATAAATATTCCTTTTCAATCCTGAAAAACATATAAAAACTTTTTGAAAAAAAGTTATACATTTCTCCCCTATAAAGTAGCATATAATTTCCTTTAAACATAAACTGATGAGTAATAAAATGGGAGCATAATATAAATAATGTGGTATTATGATATCAGGTAAACATAGGAAATCACACAGTAACACAAAACATTACATAAGCATAAGTCAAGTGTAACTTCCAAGACAGCATCACAAGGTGGATAGAGTCTTATAGTGGATTAAGTTTACTCCCTAATCCCATACATAACATCTCATGAGACAAAAGCTTTACCCAATAAATTAGAGTGTTATCTAGGTGCACCCATCAAAACATGTTCATGATTATTTATTCCACAAGAGAAAATCAATCATAATGCAAAGTCATAATAATTACTCAATGAAAAAATAGGTTTCATAATCTTTCCACATATCATAATCAAGGAAAATTTTATCATGAAGGAATTTGAGAAATGAACATAAGGAGTGTATTTCACCATCGAAGAAAGATAGAATATGATAGGTATGTATGTGAGACACATATATATAGAATTAAAAATAATTTCATAACTTTAATGATGGAGAGAATGAAATCTAGGGATAGAATGGTTATCACCCAAAGAAAAGGGTGGTTCATAGAGAGATCCCTTACACTTATAAGAAAAATATTTCGAGATATCAAAATATCCATTCAAATTAAAACCCTATTTTAAAATACATAGAAAAAAGTTAAAGTGGTGTTTTTTTATTCAATAAAATATAGAATCTTATAAAGGAATCCAAATATTATGTAATGGTTATAGCGGTAGTAAAAATCATTAGTGTCGTATACGTTAACATAGAATATTCTTTTTGTCTTTTGTAAAGAATGTCAAAAAAAGTCCGTATAAAATATATAAAAAAATCATTTTTAAATACATAGAAATAAATTCTAAAGTGGCATAAAAGTTACTGTATAAATAATTTATGTTCATATAAATACAATAATAAAATAATTTTAAGAATATTTACATTTAAGATAAAGATTTTGAAAATAAATCCGTAAAACATTTAAGACTGGGTTTTTAAAGTAAAGTGTCCTCTACATAAAACCTTAAAAATATTAATTTTTCAACACATTATAAAGAAACTGAAATATTACCTTTATAATCCATTTAGAAATTAATAAAAAATTTCTTTAAATATTTATAGTAATGTGGAAAAGGATTAAATGAGTTGGAAGGGAAACTTTAAAAGAGGACATCTTAAAATAAAGTCTCTTACATTGAGTCTGACTCATCACATACGTTCTTTATCTTCCTGAATAATAAAAATATATTAGTTATTTACTTGATTAATATATTTTTAAATTTTATTATCTGTTTTATTTTATTTATTATCATGTTATATTCAATTATTTAATCCTTTAAGTTCACATCATATGTTTTGATGATATTCATCTAATAAGTCAAAAATGAATTTGCTAGGTTGACTATGGTAAATGTGGTCATTATTTCATCATATATAGTATAATAATCATGAAATAATTATAATTTATATATATAAGTTATAATTTTAAAACCAAACATGAAACATAGTAATGAAAAATGAACTACAATACAATCATGGAGATGTTAGGTTGCACGTACACATAAGTAATGTGTCCCTTTTTCAATGACCGTGATGAAAATAAGTTAAGTTTTAGTTAATATTTTTATAATTATAATTATATAATTAAATATCATATTTTTTCTATAAAAAACTTATATATACCATACACGTGATGTGATAATGAAAAACAAATCACATTGCTTCATTGAGGTGGTAATCCACATATACGCACAAACAACGTTGTCATATTTCCATGATTGGAATTATAAGAAGATATATGATATATTAATTTTAAATAATAATAAATATGTCATGGATATTATATATATATAAATTAAGTCAAACATCATAAAAAATCATGAGAGTCGATAATGAAAAATGAATTACATCCGTTTGTGAGGTTGTAGTCTGGCTTACACATGAATGATGGTTTCATTTCCCATTTAATGGAAGAGGATAAGAATATAGGATATTACATTAAAATAATAAAATATAATTATATTTAATATAGTGGTGTTATTATTTTATCATGTTTTAATAATATTTTAAGTTGATAGAATAAGAAATAAAACTAAAACATTCAGTAAAAGATGATACCTCTTCTTCAAAAAACTTCAATTTCTTTCTACCTTAAGTAATCTATGGTTGATATTATGAAAAAAAATAATTCCTATAGAATTTTTGAATGGATTTTATAAAGGTATTTGGGTTTTTATTGTATGAAAAAAATGTTTCTTGAAGTTTTATGAAAAGATGATAGGAGGTTCCCTTTTATAAGTGAGAGGAGGGGCACTTTTAGAATTTTTTAAAATATTAAATTAATATAACATTTTCATGAAAAAAGGCTCCAAATCGATATAAATATAATATAGTATGATTAAGGGTCAAAATAATATAATATACTATAATTTTTACATGTATAGATTTGGTTTTTACCCTTATCTCATTTTTCAACCCGCATAACACTTTTAGACAATTACAATGATAAAAAAGTTTATACACTTTAGGGGTCAAGATAGTTAGTATAAAAGAAAAATTGGAAAATAAATGGACCATGGTATATATTTTCAACCACATCCAAATAACTTGGTGGAGGATATTATTTTTATGAATTTTAAATCTTTTAATAAAATATTATTTATTATAAAATATCATCAGTTTCATTTTGGGAACTATTCATTTAAATTGACATTGAAAACAACATGAATGAAATGTAATTCTAATATAATACTTTCAAGAATTACTAAAAAGTGTTATTAATAAATAAAATTCATGTAACACAATAATACTTTCAATTTATATTACTTTTAATATTCTTTAAAATCATTTATTTTACTTTTTTATTAATTGAATAAAACCTATGTCGGTGTTGCATAAGCATTTAAGGTAATTGTTTCATTACTAAAAATTATAAATAAATTTTCATGAAAAAAATAATAATTTATATTTGAAAGGAATATTTATAATTGAACATAATTTGTTTTTACCAGTGTCACAAAATGTTATAGTTTTTCAAAGTAATAAAGTGACATTTTTGTCTTTATCTTTTACTTAAATATTCTAAAGGAAAAAATAAAAAAAATGGAACCAAGTATCCATATATTCAATAATTGGATGGGCATGGACAAACTAAAATAATAAAATAGTATAAAGGCAAGCGTTAGGTACAAATTTTAGTCCTTATAAAATTATATTTAACCTTAATCATCAAATTTACCCTTACTATGGTGATAATTATTTACTGTGGATACTATTTATAATGAATAAAAATAAAAAGATAATATATTTAAAAAAATATTACCTCATGATAAGAAATACTTAATTCATTTTTCAAGATTCAATTCGTATAAGTGGAAGAATTAAATTTGAAATTAAACCTACAAAACACAATGAAAAACTATTTTTCAGAAAAACAAATGACTTTTTAAGTATAAAATCGATTTTATAACAAAATAAAATATAAAATTCATTAAAATGACTATAATTGGATTATATTTAATCAAAATGATCTAATTAAATTTTAAAACTAATCCAAACTATAATTTGAATTTTTTAACACAGTAAAATAAAATACAAATTTAAATTAAAATCAATTTTTTTACTATTCATTGAAAAGTCAAACTTTTCAGAAAAATATAAACAATTCATCAAAAAATAAATTTGATAAGTTGATTTAAAAAATTATATAATAATTATCAAATAAAATTTATGAAAGTTAAAGAAATTAATTATAATATTTTCTCATGAAAAGCAATAAAATCAATTTGTTAATAAAACATATTTTTGAAGAATAAAGTGACTTTACAAATAATTGTGTGATTATTTACTAAGAATATATCAATACATTTATAATAAGTAGAAACTTTATATATTTTTCATAAATTATTTAATCCTATTCATACTTTCCAATTTAATGTCTAGGTTATAACAGTCATATTTAAATATTAATATTTCATGTTTCATTTAGGCTTGGTGTTGAGTGTTGTATATGATATCAAAAATAGTTTTATTTTTTCAAATATTAGGTGGTTATATAAACCAATAAGGTATAATACATATTTTTTTGGTAGTTTTTGTGCACAAGTGTTGTGGATGAAACATAAACTTCTGTACTTCAGACTTAATTTTGATCATATCCCTATTTTATGTGATAATAGTAGCATTATTAATATTTCAAAAAATCATGTGAGTTGTCTAATAATATTGATATAAGGCAAAATTTTATAAGGGATCATATCCATAAAGGGGATATATCTCTAGAATTTTTTAATATTGAGTATCAATTTGATGATATTTTCATTGAACAACTTCTCATTACTAGTTTTTATTTTATTAATAAGGGGTTGGGTTTATTTAATTTTATGTAAAGGGTTTTAATATTTTTTTTAATCTATGTTTAGTTTAATAATTTTTTTCTAATGTTTTTTTCTTTTTTTATTCAGATATTTAAATTTGTTTTATTAAAATTTAATTTGTGTATTTTATTTTAAAAATATTTATTTTAATTTAAAAACTAAATGAATAAATTATAAAATTGGCTCAAAAAATGAATCATCTCTTAAAAACATCAAAATTTAACCCTTCTCTATCCTACCGTTGATCCTACGCCTTATCAAAAACCCTAAACACTCAAAATCGTGAACCGTAATTTTCCAAACTCCAAACATACCACTTCATGAAAGGTAAAAGAAAAATGGGGATGGACAAGGATAGATCATGTGGAATTAAGAGAGAGAAATATTATTGATTAGATAATAAAGTTCTATAAGGACACTACCACAAAACTGGGTTTCCCCAGCTCCACCCTTTATCAACGCTTTTTTTAGTAGAGCTGATAAGGGGGGGGGGGGGTTATCAGCGCTTTTTCTTAGCGCTGATATTGTTTATATTTAAAAAAAGCATGAAAAATAATATATTATTATATAAGTATATTTATATTGATATAAATAATATATATATTTTTTAAATATGTTTTAGATAAGTATAAATAGACTATTACATTTAATATATAAGAAATTTAGTGAAAATGGATTTTAAATATTTTTAATAATATTATTAATTAATAATTTTCTAATTATCATCAATTAATAATAATTTAATAACAATTTGAAGACACAAAAAATCAAAAATAATAATAAAATATCTATAATAAGTTGAAAATGTAACTCAAACTTCCAACGGACATAACTTTTGATACGGGTGTCCATTTGAGCTTTACATCATTTCAAATCAAAGATTGCAATGAGCTCTACTTGATAGTGACTTAACACAACCTTATGTCACATTTTTTCGAGGCTAAAAAAGGCATATAAGGCCTCTAAAACCGAGTTTTTAGTCCGGATATCCAAATTTTTTTACATTCAAATATAACTTCTGATCTGGATGTCCTCTAGCCCTATACCACATGTAATATCGAAGATTCTTTAATTTTATTTGATTTCACAGGTTGTGGAGTTGAAAATGTCTTCTGGATTAAAAGTTATGGTCATTTTAACATTCTATTACTTTTTCAGATACACATATATTTGTATTTATTTCTAAAAAAATGTGTGTGTGTGTGTCTGTGTCTGTGTGTGTGTGTGTTGTATATATATATATGTATGTATTAATTTATTTATTTATAAACACACATAAAAAAATATTTTATAAAAGTATTTAGAAATGATCTTATAAATATATATTAATATAAACAAATAAATATATGGATAGAAATTTATAACTAAATATATATATATATAAATTAATATACGAATAAATATAGATATACTAATACATGAATAAATATGTATGTATTAATATAACTAAATATATTTATATTAATATGAATCTATATTAATATACGAATAAATATAACTATATATATAAATATAAATACATATTAATATATAAATATATATATATATACATATATATATATATATTAATATATGAATAAATATATATATGTATTAATATAACTAAATATATTTATATTAATATGAATATATATTAACATACGAATAAATATAACTATATATATATATATAAATAAATAGATATATCATTAAATAGAGAAAAAACTAAATGGCATAGTGGTAAAGGTGCAGACGCGCAATGGGGGAGGTCTTGGGTTCGAGTTCAGGTGGAAGCAGGGAAGAGTGCACAGGCATGTGGGGGATGCGCTGGAAAGGGCAGTGTGCAAGATAGGGGTAGGGGGTCCGCCTAGCGCTGATAAAGGGGGGGGTCATGCGCTGTTAAAATCCCCCCATGCATTATATATTCTTTTTAATTTTTTTTAAATTTTTTCTGTATTTTATCATCACTAAAAAAAGCATTGATAAAAGTCACATTTTATCAGCACTTTTTTTAGCACTAATAAAAGAGACCCCCTATCTTCTCCTCGATTAACATTTCTTTTTTTTAGCATTGTTAATCAACTTTTCTAGCGCTGAAAAAGGCCATATTTTTAGTAGTGAGAAAATTCAAGGGTTTTAGTGGCTATTTCAAATAAATATAATATTTAAGCAGACACTGATTTTCAAACGGATGCAATACGTGTTTGAAAGGGATAATTCCAAGTATTTCTAAAAAAGAGAGGTAAAATAATGTTATGAGAATCCACAGTTCATTTTTAGTGATATCGAAGATTTAATTTCCTTAAAGATTAATGAAAAAGTATTTTCAATTCCAATAGTGGGTACGAATCATATATTTAAGTTCCTTCATGAAGAAGTTTTTCATTTCAATCTATGATCTAATGGGGACAGTGTTCACAAATCCACATCCATTATGACCTTACTTTTTGGAACATCCCAAATTTTGAAGATATTGGTGAAATATGTGGTGGTTGATCAAAATGTTTTCGGGAAATTTATTGATACCACAGTTGTGCCAAAGACTTTTTGAAATAGATAAAATTCTTTTCCTAGTCATTTTCATCATGTTTCTTATGATGTGTGATATCGAGCTAAATTTCGGTAGGTGAAAGTTAAGGTACATGAAATATTTCTATTATAAGGATTGTATAATGACATTTTATCACTAATGTTTGTCAGTGGATCTTGTTCATTAAAATAGAGGAATGATTAGTGACATCCAGATGGGATTAATATTTCATCATTATAATGTGTTGTCCACTAGAACTCTAAGGAAATTTGGATTATTTTGTAGTGTGATAAGAATAAAGATAATTCCTATTGGAGATAAAGAGGAAGATCAATTCGGTGATCATATTGATGGGGGTATAGGATCTTGAAATCAATTGTATCAATGAGACTTAATACTAATTATATTAAATAATCTAGGATTGAAAGAGTTATTGGTGTGTCTTAGGTGGATATATACCTAGAGGAATCTTATATTGGTGGTGAAAACATTCTTTAAATCTCTATAATGAGGTAAATCTTAGATGAGAAAGTCCCTACTATGATTGGGGGAGATATTCAATTTCCCATATCTTTTCAAGAACCATCTTTTGAAATCAATAGTAGTTTTATGTTTATTTAAAGCCTATGTAGAAGAGAAGACACTACACCAGTTTAACTAGATACTAAGTCATTTGGTGATTTTTATCCACCATTTTCTGTTGAAAATGAAAGGGTTGAGGATATTGTTGAGTTAGCTTTTGATGAAATATATGTGAAAGTAGCTCAATTTGAGGAACAGTTGGTTGAGGAATCTGCTCAATCTTATAAGTTAGAAAGGACTAAAGAGGCTCATTCTAGTAAGTAGTTAAGTATCCTAGTAGATACTATAACTGAATTGATTGAGAATCAATTATTTTCTTTTATTAAAAGTTCTTTGGAGAGAACTATTGAAGCTACAGATTTACTTGGTGAGTTATCTTCTCAGTCTAGTGATGGTTTTGAAGTTCAATATCTTCAACAAGTTGATTTTGGAGGATTTTCTAGGAGACCTGATAAAGTTTAATTAGTTTTTGATGATACATATTTTGATGAACATAATAATTATTTTTTTGGGATATGGTTTCTATGTTTAATTAGTTTAAGGATGAAGCTATGAAGTTTCAATGATAACTTGAGTGTTATTAAAAATATTTTGAGGAATACAAATGTTTATCTATTTCTAGAACTAAGTTTGAGTCTCTCTTGGATCAATATTAAAATTTTAAGGAAATATTGATATCAAGAAAATATTCTTATTCTTTGAAGAATAAGAAACTTTAATAATATAATTTATTTTAAAAATACTTTTTTTATCATCTTATGTGATAATGAGAAATATTTATATGTATACACCAAAATAGGTAAAAAATATCTGAATCTTATAAATCTAACCAGAATGACTTACTTATGAGATTACCTTAGCCATTTTAACGATTTTCTTTATCCAATTATCCCATCAAAGAAAGAATAGAAACAATGGTATAGAACTAATTTTTTATACCATTATTAATGATATATTAATCTTCAAGCATTTGACTTCGTACCACTAATGGATTTAGTTGCACAATTGAAAGATAGCCTCAAAAGTAAAATGAATTTAAATACCTATTCTAACAGGAATTTCATATATTTTGAAATTAATTTATCAATTGTATAATTAAATACATGGTCATTCCAGTGCACATTTCACACTTATTATATAGAAACCACTTATATTAAGGGATAATAAGGGGGAGTGGGTATGCGAAATAGAGGTTTGGGCTCTAGATGGATTTGGGGTTGCCCATATTTTACAATAAATTCTTACTTATAAATAAGATATATAGCTAAAAAAGTTATAAGGATCATTGGTGAAGTTGTTTCTAAGTCGGATTTCAGTGATATGAAAAAGTTCTTTTCAAATTATTTTGAGTTTGTACAATCTAGTTAAAGGTAAGAATGGGGTTCTACTTCCAGTGCAGCAGGTTCTACAGATTTTTCAAAAAGGATATAACTTTTATCGTTTGATCTTGTAATTATGGATGATAAGATAAAATTTTTATAGTGTGATACTGTCCCACTAGACAATTTTTTTCTAAAATTATAAATATTTAGTTAAAAAGATGACTTCTATAGATCCTAGAGTTAGAAATGTCTTTATGTAGTTGGGTTATATGATAGAAAAATATGTTCAATATTATAAGACTATTAATAATTTTATAATGGTAAATCTTGTTGAGGTACTAAATATGTGTAAGGATTCAAGGTATCTGATGAAGGAATGGGTGGGTCCAATGAACTAGAATTTCAAGGAGTTGATGGAGGAGTTGAAGGTTGCATATTAGACTATCAGAGATTATATAAAAATAGAATCCTATTACTCTAATGAGCCTTAACAAAAAACATATTATCACATTGAACCTAAACCATTTACTCCTTGATCCAATACTTAATGTAATCCAGGATGGTTAATAAAAATAATTTCTTTAATTTTCTACCATTTTCTTATTTTTTTACTACTTTTTTATATTTTTGACCCTATCCATTTTTAAAATACTCTTAAATTTGGATTAAATAGAATTCCTTACCAATATATGCTAAATTGAATTTGTTTTAATCTATCATTGTGATTTATTTTTTATTTCACAAAATAGTGGAGAAATTTGGATAAACACAACATTCAAACATTTGATTATCTCTATTAATCATTTTTTTTATTAATTACTAAAACAAATAAGTTTTTTGTTTTTATATTTATATGTGTTTTATGATCATAAAAGGGGGGATATTTATGTATATGGATATTGACCCAACAATTTCATTGATTTATCATTGATTTTTATACTCACAAACACCCGCACTTTTTTACTAATAAAGTCGATTTATGTAGATTTTTGGATTATAATTATTAGAATATTTATTTTAATTACCCTAAATTTCTGAATTTCTCTACTCTTAATTCGTATGAAGTTTTATTCCAAAAAGTATTCGGGGAGTTTTTAAAAGTCTTGAATCGCTATTCAAAATGATTTGTTGCAACCCAATATTGGTATCTAACCCTACGTTTAAGTTGACCACTAGATTTGGGAACCTAACTTTTGGTAAGGAATGTTACTTTTAGAATCCTATGTTTGAGTTGATCATTGGGTTTGGGCACCTAACTTTTTTAAGAACCCTTCATTTGAGTATAAAACATTTGGTATGTTAACCTAACATTTGGAATAAAATGTAAATTGTGAACCATAATTTTAAAGTTATCCTCACACAGAGAAACACCATATTGAATTATTCATCCATGGGATTTAAATTTTGGATATTTTTGATATTTCTAAAAGGGTTTATATAGAATAAATATCTCAATAAAATCCATTCAAAGACTATTTCAAAGGGTCTTAAAAAATGGAATAAATTGTTCCTATTTCTAGGGGAAGTTATTATTTTCAGAGGATTTTTATATTAAAATTTCAAATATGCTGAGAATTTTGAAAATCTCAATTTATCAGGAAATATTTTAAAATCCTCTTAACCTGGTTTAAATAGAGATTCTTATATATTCTCAATGTATTTATCTTCCCGATATCATTGAGTATAATATTTTTAAAAACTCTATGTTTATCTGATGTTATGTAAGTTGAATGTATTTATAGATTTCATCAAGATTTTATGAGAATATTATTATTATTACTTTTTTATCTAACTGTTAATCATCTACTATAGTTTTTTGAAGATCTTTCTCATGACTAAAATTTTCCCGTACTTTCTTTAATCTATTGTTCTGTATCTATTCTGCTACTAAGAAATTATTCATGCTGCTACTCTTTCATATGTAAATTCTCTATAGACACCAATATATTTTTCATTAAGGACTATGATATAATGACTTTCTTATATTATTCTTAATATCTCTTCATTTTTCAGTTACAAAATCTCCATATGAATACTTTTAACAAGTTTTTCTTCAATCCAAGACTCTTTCCGACTGTTTTTAACACTCTGGTGTGGAGTGTTTCTAGGATTATTGTTTTTTCTATTTCAATATTTGTAAAATATTTTTAACAAGTTACAGTTTCTTTTACTCAACTATTGAGATCCCGTGGAAAATTATGTGCCAATTAAAATCACCAAGCTTGTGGAGAGAGTATTAGTGGAGTGGAATAAAGGACCTTTGTTCCCTAAAGCACTATAATAATTATTGTGTTCTATTATTTATTATTTTTCTTCACAATCAATTTGAATAAAATAGAACTGAATCACTTTCCAAATCGCAAAGAGGGATATGTTTTTAGTTATCCAAGTCTTTTTAAATAGACACAATTAAACCACCCTCTTATGCCATCATATTTATTCCAAACTAACAATAAATCCTTCCAAACCTTATTTATCACCTTTATTTGATCCCTTCAAAGATATTTTTTCCTTTGATTTAATTTATGAGATCAATTGAGATTTAAAAATATCCTAATGGTTGAAAGTATCTGGATCCATGCATTACATCTCGTGCATGCTTATTCTTTATGGAAAAGTTTAAGAATCTTTTGTATCAACTTGGATGAAATTTTTCTAAGTGTAAAACCATAAATTTAAGGTAGATACCTTTATACAGTTTCTAAGGACTCTTATATATCATGTGCTTTATACCTATGTAAATAAAATATACTCTTACGCATTATTCAAGTCTCTATGTTGCCTTTATGTATGGAGGGATGACCCCTACACATCCCAACACTTTTATAAATTTTTCCCTCATCAGTAACTTAGCTAACCATTATTAATTAACCTAACCTTATTTATTTCCAACATTTTTTCAATTCTCTAGAGTTCAGATTCAAAATGAATCTTATATATGATTATATTACTCTTATGTATAGACTCCTTTTTAAAATTTCTCTCTTCAACTGCTTTATCCAGATTCTTCTCCTTCAAATTATCAAATCAAAGGATTAATAATATATTTCCATTCATTTTGTACTAGAAATCAAAAAAATCAATCAAATTTCTGATCTCGTCCATTTTAAGTAAAATTTAAATAATATAATAAAATGTTCCTTTAATCCCAAAATTATCTAAAATTCAATTAATAAATAAACGTAATGAAACAAAATGAATTGAAAAATAATAAAATATAATTTATTTATTTTATCTATAATGTGGAAAAGTTCTATAATTTTGGATTGTCTAGGATACTTTAAGGGGTTTAAGAAACATCACAGATAGTCTATGACAAGTATCAGTGTTATAGAAATCAATTAATTGATTTTGAAGGGTATCTGATACCAAATGTATACTTTTAAAAATGTTATCAATATACATGAGTTAAAAAATAAGGAAATAATTGATAAATCTTATAGTTCACATTTAAATAATGAAACAAAGGGTTGTTGAGTCATATTTTTGAATATAAAGGAATGTATCAAGCTTAAATGGATCTATGTATGTGTATCTTGATCTCATTTCTATTATATGAAAAGATAATTTATTTGTAAATAAAGAATTTTTATGAATAGTATGAGATGATGGATTCAATACACATGGTACATAGTTCATCAGATTATATAACATGTTTTGAGAAGAAGATAAGGATAAAATATTTTACCTAGGATAAAAGTGGTTATTTAAATATTTGTTAAAATATAAAGGATTCAATACCACTATCAATGGAATATTTTAAATAATAAATTCTCTTTTTAAAATTAATACATTAAAGACATAAAAGACCATAAAAGATTATGATATTAATTTTTTATTTATTAAATATTATTACTAAAAGTTAATTAGAGTTATTTACTAACACAAAAGACTTTTTTTGTTTTAACGTGATTTTTAGAAAAGAATGTAGTGTCTAATATACTATTCAGAGTATTTTTTGACTTTAAGAAGTTTAAATTTAATATATAATGGATTATATTAGTCAAAATAAAAATTAAATTTCACTTAATATCTTAAAAGGTTTAGGGAATGTGGATAATATATTAACATAAATAGTTACATTAGCTACAAAAAATTTCCATGGAAAAAGTCTTATGGTATAGGGTTTATGGATAATTATGATGATAAACTTAGAAAATTTATATGTAGACAAAAAGAATTTATTAACATCATAACTTTTTACATTGTGAAGTTAAGGATTTTGAATACTATATTTAAAGAGTTAAAAATTAGGAATAATATTCCTAATTATAACTTTTATTTAAACTATATTTCTTCATATATGTCTCTCAATAAATATTTTAGTGAGAGGTTTTTATCATGTATTACCATAGATATGTAGCGGGATTCTCATAGAGATGTAAGGACCTTTAAAACCCCTAAAATTAAAACAATCATAAGGCTGATATGGTGTTCTATAATATGAGATATGAATATAAATGCACTTATATATGGTTTTTTTAATTTTCTTAAATAATTTTATGGATATAAAATTTATCACATGAACACAAAAGGTAGTCTCCACTATTTCAATTTTTTTGGAAAAATTTTATAAATTAACCTCTCAATGTATGACTTTGAGTTATCCCTAAAATCATAAAGAACAAAAGGAGTTTTTGGTTTTTCATATTAACATTTTTATTCTTTTTCACATAGAGATATTAAATATACTCATAATAAACAAAAGGAATTTTTTATGTATGAACCCTCCAAGTATACTACATAGAATGTTATACGCTTTGACTTTGGTTTATTGGGGGTGGATATTTCATATTTTTATTTCTTCATACCTATATTTTATGAGATACCTAATAATAGAACCTTCAAAATTTGATACCTTTCATATGAAATCTTTGTGTATTAGATAATCATGGGGTGGTCATGTATGTTATTGATCATGTCATTAGTTGGAACTTAACCAGGATGGGACTTATCCTATCATATAATGAGTATGAAATATGGACCCTCAATTGAGATAGATTTAGGAGGTGTTTATTGATACCTAGATAAGAAATTTTATGTTCTTATCTATCATATGAGGGGAATGTGATGTCCTCATCTATACTAGCAAATGACATGTGATGTATTCATCAACCAAGTCAACCTATACTCATAGAATCGAGAATATGTGAGTAATAATACGATATTGACATACTTCATCTCTTATGGTTACTCAATTTCTTGAACAAATGGATCATATTAAAATTATAACAACATAATGTTTTATAAATTAAATTCCATTTTCAAATGAAAAATTCTTTATTAAGTAATGAATTTATAAAAAAATGCATGCACTACTTTAGTTATTTTGGACTCTTATTTTTTATATCCTATCAGATTTAAAAGATATTTAAGCATCATAACCATTAATAATATATTCATTTTAAAAAAAATATGATTAGTATATATTAAGGGTTATGATAAAATCCAATTGACACAAATAAAAGAAGTTATGAACCTGAATAGTAGGATTATATCATATGAGTCCCATTAATTTGAGCTTCAGAGGAAGATGAAATCACTGGTTTTTACCATTGACCAATCCCAATTTGATATTAGACAACTAAATTATGAGAAAAAAATTTATAGGAGAAGTTAAAGCTTATCTAGATCACATCCTAAACAATGTTCACTAAACTTACCTAAGAAATTGTCACCATCCCACACCTTACCCTTGGTCGTATGATGGTGTAATAAGGGGTTTTTTATATAGACCCTAATAATATGAATTATTATATTTAATTTTTAATAAAATAATTACTATATTAATCTATTTTTATTACTAATTCATCAATGATTATATTATGTGTTTGATTAAAAATTCGATTTTGATATAATGAAATCAAAATTGTATTTTTGGGAAATATATAGTTTCAATTAAGTGACACTTTTTATAAATTAAATAATTTTTTAAATAAGCGTTATTTTAATAAACTATTATTATTAAATAATATATATTTTAATATAAATGGTAATATAATTTTATGATGTCTAAAATCATCTTTATAAGGGTCAGAAAACTGTTTTCATCATAAAAAATAGTATATTTCAATTAATATGAATTTTTATTTAAAAGTTTTAATTATCATATTTAGAAAATTATTTTTTCAAAAAAAATATTATTTTTGAAATCACCATGTTAAAATTATCCAATGGTGATTTTTTCATAATTTTAGGAGACATTTAAATTTTTGGGTAAGAATTAAACATGGTATGTATTATGACAAAATAAAATCCCAAAACTGATGTAATAAATACTATAAAGAGTATCTCCAAAAAAATATTTACCCTTTAAAAAAATTTGTTTTTTAATTTATTTTATTGATATTATAAACCCTTGATGAATCCACCAAAACCTATATTGTATTTTAAGGTTTTAAAATTAATTCTTTCTGAACATGGATCACTTCTACATCACCAGGGATATTATTTTAATGATTCTGGTTCATAGACTTATAAAAAATTTAAAAACACTCCAATTTGGTATATATTATGGTTAAAAACTATTGGAAGGTTTTTGGTTTTGATTATCTTATCATATAGAGTCCAAAACTTATGTTTAAAAATTAATAAAGAATTCTCCTCTATTTTGATATAAAAACCAACCCAACCTCCCATTACTCTTCACTAAAAACCATTTGATCACTAATTTAATCTAACATTAATTATTTATAACCCTACCAAGATTTTCCAAATATCTAAAAAATCTTCTCCCAAGCTTTTAGAAGCGCCCTCTCAGGGTAAGGGATCCTCTCCTATCCCTTTTTATTTTTAGTACTCTCTTTGTACCAAAATTTTTCATTTCCAATTATACGTGTTGTGATTTGTTTTTACACATACTTTTTAATTTAATTATGATTCTATGTAATGATATAACACCCTTCACTAAAATTAACCCTTTCTAATAACCTTTATATATACTCTTTATGCAGCCAAAATCATCCTTTGATCTTCCATGCCAAACTTTTGTATTATGAACATCCATCCCCATTTGTACTCAAGAGTATTCACCTATATTAAACTATACATAATTTATTTGGGACATACATGTATATAACCAAAATTCCTTAATCATTGGATTATAGGTTATGAAATATTTCCTCATGTTGTATGATTTATACGGAACACAAATTCATGTACCTGATATGAATGTGATGGGTGGGCCTGAAAAAATATTTTTATCCAGTGCATTGGGTAATGTTTTTATCTCATGACATACCATGTATAGTTCATGGGAGGTTATCCTAAGCATGCTATGTTATTATTTCTTGGCAGTTATCCCTGACTTATTATTATGTTGTTAAGATTTATGTTGTTTCAGCGTTCCCATGTGGCCTTGATGTTATCATCTTATATCATGATTCATTGTTCATGTTTATAATTCTCACCCATTTTATATCACCTTGATATTACTATTTACTATCATATATTACCTTCTTAATGTTATTATTTTCATCTTCCCTAATTGGTATTTATATCTCACCTCTTTCTTTTGTACGTCCCCAAGTTACCGGAAGGAGGTTTAGCAGATTGATTTATTTTAAGGGTGTGTTATGGAGTTTTTAAATATTGTTGTCATAACCCTATTTCAATCTATTTTTTTATGTATCTATCTCACAAAGACACCAGGCCTCTCAATATTTTGATACTTTATTATATATAATAAATCATGAATTAAGGAGTATTAAATATATGTGTTTTCATAGATGGTATTAGAGGGAAGTCTAGTTATTTTGGGGGATTAGGATTAAAAGACCATAGTGAAACACTTAGGAATAAGACTAAACATAAGAAAACATCCCTAAAATTTGATAAATTATAGAGTATGTGGTTTACAATCAACCAAATCTTTATTTAGATACTACAAGTGGATGTGGCTCTGGAACAATTATACCTATGGGAAATAAGCCTGAAAAGGGTTCATTGGGATTGACTTGATCATCACCCATTGCACAAAAATGCCTTACTACATACCTAGTTTTATACTTGGGGGGGATATGATTTGGTTATCTACAAACTCTTTATGAACCATTATAATTAAAAAAAAATTCCAACAAAAATTTAACATTAGGAAATAGATTATAGATAAATTATATTGAAACCTAGAAATTCATAGGTTAATTAATATATGTCATTTATGAGTTATCCCTTTAATATTCATGGATTTTCATTTATGTGTTTAATAGATTAATCATCCACATCCCTAATTTTCCATTTATTTTAGTAAATTGTTAGAAATATGAGAAATTGAGTCAACAAACAATGTGAGGGAAAATTTGATGACTACCCATATGACATACCCAACCCAATTGGAGAAGGAATTAGGAACTTTATGAAAATAATTTCTCAATTAACTCAATAACTAAATAGAAACTTTAATATGGATTAAAACCCACATCACCCTAATAAATATCAAGTTATAATTGAGATATTTATGCAAAAAATGCCTTTTAATTTCAATGGATTTTCCAATTTTTTAATCAGGGAACAACGGATCAAATCCATTGAAAAGATATTATCTATATTTCAATGATTTGAGCAAGAGAAGTTCATGTTTCTTGTTTATCCGATATAGGAATAAACTGATCAGTGGTGTACTTTTATCAAAAATATGAAGCATGGGGAGGTGATTGAACTAATATGGTGGAAATAATTCTAGAAAATTATTTTTATCAAATATTTTCCTCATACTCACCAACTTAAAATAGAGGGGGATTTACGTATCCTGATGTAAAAGGAAGAGAAATCCATCAGGTCGTATGAGGAGAAGTTCAAAATACCCTCTTTTTTTCATTTCCCTAAAAATAAAAGTTTTCCACTTATTTAGTGGGATAAATATAAGTCTATGAAAAACTCTAGTGATTAAATACTTTGACAACTATGAGTAAATTTTTTGATGTGCCCTAAAATTCAAAATGGAGATTGGTAAATCTCAATGGTCTCATGGGTTTGGAGATAAAAAAAGAGAGAATAGATTTTAAACTTAGTAGCATGATAGAAATATATCATTGGGGAAGGAAATTCCAACACCCCACTTATCAAAAGTTTGGGAAAAAGAATCACATAAATTTACGAAAGGAGATAAGAAAACAATTTAGGAGTGGGAAGAAATGGCACCAACTAATGAATATCGACAGGAAAAACCCACCAAAGTGATGAATTAAAGTAATACTAAAGACAACCCTCATTATATTTTCCAGTGTTTCAATTATAATGAACAAGGACATTATTCAAATAAATTCACTAAGCTAAGGGTTGTTGATGATAACTGATAAAAATAAACTCCAAGGCCTATAGAGAAAGGGTAGGATTATTCCATCACAACTTCTAAGGTGGATCCACACAATGAAGTGGTGATATGTATGCTATTTATTCATTCAAGGATAGTGAAATTACTATTTGACTCTAGTTATATTCTTTCTTTAATATCATGAAAGTTTAGTAGAACTATTCAAACACCACCTCAAAACACCGAAGTTGAGTTATCAATGAAGACATCAAATTGGTCAATTACTACATCCCAATAATATAAATCATCCCCTATCAAAATTTTTGGGATTACTTTCATAGAAAACCTTATGATCCTCTATTTAGTGTAATTTGATTCTATTCTAGGAATGGATTGTTTTTCCTTGTATAGAGCCAGTATAAATTTCTAAGATAATGAAATCACCCTCTATATTGAAAATATCCCTCCTATTCTACTTAAGTTAAATTAGGTGAATGAATCTTATTTAGTATCATTATCTAAAGCATTAATATTATTTCTTTATGAGAAATAATATCTATATCAAATGATTAATACTAAGTAAAATATCATCCTTGATGACATTCCCATTGTAAGTGAATCCACTAATGTGTTTTCTGAAGAATTTCTTGGTCTTCCTCCTAGCTGAGAGGTTGAGTTCTCAAATGAAATTACACCCAAATATTTTATAATATCCAAGAATCTATATATAAAGGATATTTTTGAACATGCAGAGATGAATAAGAAGCTATAGGAGAATCTAGATAAGGGGTTTATACACCCAAGTGATTCACTATGGGGTGCACTGATCTTTTTTCATAGAAGTATGGGTCGATGTGACTCCACATTGATTATAATAAGCTTAACAAGATCATAATAAAAAACAAGTATCCTCTATCACATATTGATGAATTATTCGATCAGCTACATGGATCCCAATATGTATCCAAGGTGGAACTTTGGACAGGATATTATCATGTAAAGGTGAAAGAGGATATCCCCAAGACTACTTTTTGTATAAGGTATGGTCACTATGAGTTCATAGTGATTCCATTTGTACTCAATAATTATCCAAATATCTTTATGGAATTAATGAGTAGTGTATTTAGGAATTACCTCAATAAATATTTGGTAGTATTTATAAATGATATTCTTATCTACTCTAAATGAAAAGAGTAACATGAGGAGTATTTGAATACTGTACTGATGACCTTGTGAAAGTAAACGTTATATGAAAATTACAGTAAATGTGAGTTTTGTATGGATAAAGTAACATTAATTGGGAATGTTATCCCTATAAAAGGGATATCAATCGATCTTTAAAAAACAAAGGTAATTAAAGGATGTCCCAAACCAACATTTGTGATGGCAATCCATAGTTTCCTTTGATTAGTAAGGTACTATCGTTGATTTGTGAGAAACGTCTCATGATTTTCAATCCCACTAACTAAGATAACATATAAGGGGTTCATGTTTTTCTTTATTGATGAATTTAAGGGGATATTTAAAGAGTTAAATAAGAGTTTAATCACTACACCTATAATCACATTACCCACCAGTGAGGAAGGATTTATGATCCATAGTGAGGCGTCAAAAGGGTTTAGTTTGTGTACTCATGAAATATGACAAAGTGATAGCCTGTGACTCTTGAAAATTAAAGATACATGAGAATAATGACCCAACATATGATCTATAATTGGTTTTAGTGATCTTCACACTAAATATTTCATGACATTATCTCTATTGGGAGAAGTGTGACATATATACAGATTATAAAAACATCAATTATATATTCACATAAAATTTTCTCAATTTTTACTAATGAAGGTGGTTAGATATTATCTAGTATTATTATTTTTCAATCCATTACCATCATTAGAAGGTGTAAAAAATGTTAGATGATCTGAGTAGAAAGGATCCTGCAACCATATCCATGATAAAGATTACAAGGGATCTAATATTTCTAGACATACAGAGGATGGACATGGGAATAATAAATGGAAAATCATCCTACCTTTCTCAAATAAATTCTCAACCATCAATTCTTACGAGGGTAAAAGAGGTCGAAAAAGAGGATGAGAAGATATAGAGGAAGGTAGAAAATATTCTAGAGTTTAACTTTTCTATGTATTGAGATATAAGGTTTTTAATCTAGATATGTGTCCCATCAAAACAAAAGTAGACGAGGAAACTTCTAGATGATATGCATAGATTATATTTCTCTATTCATCCAAGAATCACTAAGATGTATAGAGATATGAATCAAAACATCTGGTGGGATAACATGAAGATGGAGATTTTTAAATTTTAATCTCAATGCTTGGTATACCAATAAGTCAAGGTTGAATGATAGATGTATAACGGTATGATACAACCATTTACTATACAATTATAGAAATAGGAACACATAAACATGGATTTAATTGTAATTATATGCATGAAATCTAAAGACAATTACACCATCTTGGTGGTAGTTGATCACCATAAAAAATCAGTGCATTTCATTTCTATTAAGGATGATTAATCACTTGAAAAAATTTCTAATATATACATAAGGGAAGTGGTAAGACTGTATGGAGTTCCATATCCATTGCAACTAATTGAGATTAAATGTTTACCTCAAGGTTCTGTAGAATCCATTATCAATAATTGGACACAGATATGAGCTTCAATAATTCTTATCACCCTCAAACATATGGTCTGTCTAAAATGACCATTCAGACTCTAGAGGATATGTTGAGATCTTTTTCAATTGATTTACATGTATGTTGAGTTAAACACCTTCCCATAGTGTAGTTATCATATAATAATAGTTTCCATTCTAGAATTCATATGACACCTTATGAGGCTCTGTATGGGAAGAGGCGTTAGACTCTGATATACTGTGATGAATTTGGAGATCAGAAGTTGATGCAACCAGATATTGTCCAATATATGAAAGATATGTATAAAACCATTCAATGTCATATGAAATACACACAACGTCGACATAGAATCTATGAATATAAGGAATCTATTTCACCATTGAATAAAGAGAGAATCTGATAGGTATGTATGTGAGACACATATATATTGAATTAAATATAATTTCACAACTTTAATGATGGAGAGAATGAAATATAGGGAGAGAAAGGTTATCACCCAAATAAAAGGGTGGTTCAGAGAGAGATCCCTTACACTTATAAGAAAAATATTTTGAGATATCAAAATATCCATTCTAATTAGAACCCTATTTTAAAATACTTAGAAAAAAAGATAAAGTGGTGTTTTTTCATTCAATAAAACATAGAATGTTATAAAGGAATACAAATATCAAGTAATGGTTATAGTGGTGGTAAAAATCCTTGGTTTTGTATACGTTAACATAGAACATTTTTTTTGTCTTTTGTAAAGAATGTCAAAAAAGTCCGTATAAAATATATAAAAAGATTCAATTTTAAATACATTGAAATAAATTCGAAAGTGCCATAAAATTTACTGTATAATTAATTTATGTTCATATAAATACAATAATAAAATAAATTTAAGAATATTTACATTGAAGATAAATATGTTGAAAATAAATCCTTAAAACATTTAAGATGGGGTTTTTAAAGTAAAGTGTCCTCTACATAAAACCTTAAAAATATTAATTTTTTAAAAAATTATAAAGAAACTAAAATATGACCTTTAGAATCCATTTAGTAATTAATAAAACATTTCTTTAAATATTTATCGTAATGTGGACATGGAAGAAATGAGTTGTAAGTAATACTTTAAAAGAGGATATTTTAAAAGAAAGTCACTTACATTGAGTCTGAATCATCACATACGTTCTTTATCTTCCTGAATAATAAAACTATGTTAGTTATTTACTTGATTAATAACTTTTTAAATTTTATTATCCATTTTATTTTATTTATTATCATGTTATATTCAATTATTTAATCATTTAAGTTCACATCATATGTTTTGATGATATTCATCTAATAAGTCCAAAATGAATTTGCTTGGTTGACTATGGTAAATGTGGTCATTATTTCATCATATATAGAATAATAATTATGAAATTATTATATTTATATATATAAATTATAATTCTAAAGTAATCCATGAAATATAGTAATGAAAAATGAACTACATTACAATCATGGAGATGTTAGCTTGCACGTACACATAAGTAATGTGTCCAATTTTCAATGATAATGATGAAAATAAGTTATGTTTTATTTCATATTTATATAATTATAATTATATAATTAAATATCCTATTTTTTCAATAAAAAAACTTATATATACCATACATGTGATGTGATAATGAAAAACAAATCACATCGCTTCATGGAGGTGGCAATCTACATGTACGCACAAACAACATTGTCATATTTCAATGATTGGAATGGTAAGAATGTATATGATATATTAATTTTAAATAATAATAAATATTTCATGGATATTATATATATACATTAAATCAGACATCATAAAAAACCATTATAGGAAATAATGGAAAATGAATTACATCCATTCGTGAGGTTGTAGTCCGTCGTACACATGAATGATGGTTTCATTTCCCATTTAATGGAAGAGGATACGGATATAGGCTATTACATTAAAATAATAAAATATGTGTATATGTAATATAATGGTGTTATTATTTTATCCTATTTTAATACTACTTTAATGTGATATAATGAGAAATAAAACTAAAACATTCAGTAAAATATGATACCTCTTCTTCAGAAAAAATAAATTTTGTTTTACCTTAAGTAATATAAGGTTGTTATTATGAAAAAAATAATTCCAATAGAATGTTTCAATGGATTTTATAAAGGTATTTAGGTTTTTATTGGATGAAAAAAAATGGTTATTGAAGTGTTAAGAAAATATGAGAGGAGATTCCCTTTTATAAGTGAGAGAAGAGGCACTTTTATAATTTTTTATAATATTAAATTAATATCAAATTTTCATGAAAAAAAGGCTCCAAATTGATATAAATATAATATAGTATGATTAAGGGTCAAAATAATATAATAAAATATAATTTTTACAAGTTTAGATTTGTTTTTTACCCTTATCTCTTTTTTTAACCCGCATTAAAACTTTTAGACAATTACCATGATAATAAAGTTTTTACGCTTTAGGGGTCAAGATAGTTAGTATAAAAGGAAAATCAAAAAATAAATGGACCATGGTTTATATTTTCAACAACATAAAAATAAATTGGATGAGGATATTATTTTTAGGAATTTTAAATCTTTTAATAAAATATTATTTATTATAAAAAATTATCAATTTCATTTTTAGAACTATTTATTTAATTTGACCTTGAAAACAACATGAATGAAATGTAATTAAAATATAATTCTTTCAAACATTAATAAAAAGATTTATTTATAAATAAAATTCATGTAACACAATAATACTTTCAATTTATATTACTTTTAATATTCTTTAAAATCATTTATTTTATTTTTTTATTAATTGAATAAAACCTATGTCGGTGTTGCATAAGCATTTAATGTAATTGTTTCATTACTAAAAGTTAAAAATAAATTTTCATGAAAAAATAATAATTTATATTTGAAAGGAATATTTATAACTGAACATAAGTTGTTTTTATCATTGTCACAAAATAATATAGTTATTAAAAGCAAGAAAGTGACATTTTTGTCTTTATCTTTTACTTAAATATTCTAAAGGTCAAAATAAAATAAATATGGAACCAAGTATCCATATATTCAAGAATTTAATGGGAATGGTCAAACTAAACTCATAAAATAGGATAAAGGCAAGTGTTATATACAAATTTTAGTCCTTATAAAATTATATTTAACCTTAATCATTGAATTTACCATTACTGTGGTGATAATTATTTACTATGGATACTATTCATAATGAATAAAAATAAAAAGATAATATATTTAAAAAAATATTACCTCAGGATTACAAATATTTAATTCATTTTTCAAGATTCAATTCATATAAGTTGAAGAATTTAATTTAAAATTAAACCTATGAAACACAATGAAAAACTATTTTTCAGAAAAACAAATGAATTTTCAAGTATAAAAACGTTTTTATAACAAATTCAATTATAAAATTCATTAAAATGACTATAATTGGATTATATTTAATCAAAAGGATCTAATTATATTTTAAAACCAATCCAAAATATAATTTTAATTGTTTAACACTTTAAAATAAAATACAGTTTTAAATTAAAATCATTATTTTTTTACTATTCATTGAAAGGTCAAACTTTTTCAGAAAAATATAATAATTTCATCATAAGATAATTTTGATAAGTTGATTTAAAAAATTATATCATAATTATCAAATAAAATTTATAAAATTCAAAGAAATTAATTATAATATTTTCTCATGAAAAGCAATAAAATCAATTTTTTAAGAAAACATATTTAAAGAATAAAGTGACTTTAAAAATAATTGTGCAATTATTTACTAAGAATATATAAATACATTTATATTAAGTAGGAACTTTATATATATTTCATAAATTATTTAATCATCTTCATACTTTCCAATTTAATGTCTAGGTTATAACATTCATATTTAAATAATAATATTTCATGTTTCATTTAGGCTTGGTTTTGAGTGTTGTATACACTATCAAAAATGGTTTTATTTTTTCAAATCTTAGGGGGTTATATAAACCAATAAGGTATAATACATATTTGTTGGTAGTTTTTGTGCACAAGTGTTGTGGATGAAACATAAACTTCTGTACTTTGTACTTAATTATGATCATATCCCTATTTTATGTGATAATACTAGCGTTGTTAATATTTCAAACAATCATGTGAGTCATCTAATAATATTGATATAAGGCAACATTTTATAAGGGATCATGTCCAGAAAGGGGATATATCTCTAGAATTTTTTAATATTGAACATCAATTTGATGATATTTTTAATGAACCACTTCTCATTACTAGTTTTGATTTTATTAATAAGGGGTTGGGTTTATTTAATTTTATGTAAAGGGTTTTAATATTTTTTTTAATCTCTGTTTAGTTTAATAATTTTTTTATTCTAAAGTTTTTTGTGTTTTTTATCTTTTGTTTATTCATATTTTAAAATTTGTTTTATTAAAATTTACTTTTTGTATTTTATTTTAAAAAGATTCATTTTCATTTAAAACTAAATTAATAAATTATAAAACTAGCTCAAAAAATGAATCATCTCCGAAAACCATCAAAATTTAACCCTTCTCTCTCATACCTTTGATCTTATGCCCTATCAAAACCCTGAGCTCTCAAAATCATGAACCATAATTTTCCAAACTCCAAACATACTGCTTCTTTAAATTTTAAAGAAAACGTGGCTGGACAAGGATATACTGAGTGGAATGAAGATAGAAAATATTATTGTTTAGAGAATAAAATTCTATAAGGAAACTACCACAAAACTGGGTTTCCCCCCAGCGCCACCCTTTATCAAAGCTTTTTTTAGTACTGCTGATAAGGGGGAGGGGGGGTTATCAGCACTTTTTCTTAGCACTAATAATTTTTATATTTAAAAAAAATAATGAAAAATAATATATTGTTATATATATATATATATATTTATATTGATATAAATATAATGTATATATTTTAAATACGTTTTAGATAATTATAAATATACTATTATACTTAATATATAGTAAATTTAGTGAAAATGTATTTTAAATATTTTAAAGAATATTATTAATTAATAATTTTCTAATTATAATCAACTAATAATCATTTAATAACAATTTGAAGACACAAAAAATCAAAAAATAATAATAAAAGATCTATAATAAGTTGAAAATGTAACTCAAACTTCAAACGGCTATAAATTTTGATACGGGTGTCCATTTTAGCTCTACATCATTTCAAATCGAAGATTGTGATGATCTCTACTTGATAGTGACTTAACAGAACCTTGTGTCACATATTTCGAGGCTAAAAAAGGCCTAGAAGGCCTCTAAAACTTAGTTTTTTGTCCGGATATCCAATTTTTTTTAAATTGAAATATAACTTCTGATCTGGATGTGATTTAGCCCTATACCACATGTCATATCGAAGATTCTTTAATTTTCTTTGATTTCACTAGTTGTGGAGTTGAAACTGACTTCTGGATTAGAATTTATCGTCGTTTTAACATTCTATTACTTTTCAGATACACATATATTTGTATTTATTCGTAAATATGTGTGTGTGTCTGTGTCTGTGTCTATCTCTGTGTGTTGTATATATATATATATATGTATGTATGTATGTATTTATTTATTTATAAAAACACATAAAAAAATATTTTATAAATATATTTAAAACTGATCTTATAAATATATATTAATATATAAAAATAAATATATGGATAAAAATTTATAACTAAATATATATATATATATATATAAATTAATATACGAATAAATATATATATACTAATATATGAATAAATATATATGTATTAATATAACTAAATATATTTATATTAATATGAACCTATATTAATATACAAATAAATATAAATATATATATATATATTAATATACGAATAAATTTATATATATATTAATATATGAATAAATATATATATATGTATTAATATAACTAAATATATTTATATTAATATGAATCTATATTAATATATGAATAAATATAACTATATATATATATAAATATATAAATAAATAGATATATCATTAAATAGAGAAAAAAACTAAATAGCATAGTGGTAAAGGTGCAGGTGCGCAAGGGGGGAGGTCTCATATTTGAGTTCAGGTGGAAGCAGGGAGGGGCGCACGTGCATGTGGGGGATGCACGGGCAAGGGTAGCATGTGGGAGAGTGGTAGGGGGTCCACCTAGTGCTGATAAAGGGGGGTTTAAGCGCTATTAAAAGCTCTCCCCATGCATCATATTTTCTTTTTAATTTTTTTATTTTATTTTTGACTTTTATCAGTTCTTAAAAAAAGTGTTGATAAAAGATCCCTTTTATTGGCACTTTTTTTAGCGCTGATAAAAGGGACCCCCCCCCCCTTTATCTTCTCATCGATTAACATTGATTTTTTTAGCATTGTTAATCGACTTTTCTAGCGTGGATAAAGGCTATATTTGTAGTAGTGGGAAAATTCAAGGTTTTTAGTGGCTATTGAAAATAAATATAATATTGAAGCAGACATTGATTTTTAAAGGGATGCAACACATGTTTGAAAGGGATAATTCGAAGTGTGTCTAAAAAAGAGAGGTAAAATAATGTTATGAGAATTCACAGTTCATTTTTAGTGATATCGAAGATTTCATTTCCTTAAAGATTAATGACAATGTGTTTTCAATTCCAATAGTGGGTATGGATCATATCTTTAAGTTCCTTCATGAAGAACATTTCAATCTATGATATTTTGGGGATAGTGTTCACAAATCCACAACCATTATGACCTTACCTTTTGGAACATCCCAAATTATGAAGATATTGGTGAAATATATGGTGGTTGATCAAAAAGTTTTCAGGAAATTTATTCATACCACAGTTGTTCCAAGGATTTCTGAATTAGATAAAATTATTTTCCTGGTCATTTTCATCATGTTTCTGATGATGAGTGATATCGAGCTAAATTTCAGTAGGTTCATGTTAAGGTACATGAACTATTTCTATTATAAGGATTCTAGAATGAAATTTTATACCTAATGTTTGTCGGTGGATATAGTTCTTTAAAAGAGAGGAATGATTAGTGACATCCAGATGGGATTAAGATGTCATCACAATAATGTGTTGTCAACTAGAACTCTAAGAAAAATTGGATTATTTTGGAGTGAGATAAGAATAAATATAATTCCTATTGGAGATGAAGAGGAAGATCAATATTGTGATCATATTGATGGGGGTATAGGATCTTGAAATCAATTGCATCTATGAGACTTAATACTAATGATATTAAAGAATCTAGGTTTGAAAGAGTTATTGGTGTATCTTAGGTGGCTGCATACCTAGAAGAATCTTATATTGGTGGTGAAAACATTCTTTCAATCTCTAGAATGAGGTAAATTATAGATGAGAAACTCCCTACTATTATTGGGGGAGATATTCAATTTCCCATATCTTTTCAAGAACCATCTTTTGAAATCAAAAGTGGTTTTATACTTTTTTAAAGGCTATGTAGAAGAGAAGAGACTACACCAGTTTAACTAGATACTATGTTGGTTGGTGATGTTTATCAACCATTTTCTATTTCTAATGAAAAGGTTGAGGATATTGTAGAGAATGTTTTTTATGAAATAGATGAGAAAGTAGCTCAAGTTGAGGAACAATTGGTTGAGGAAGATGCTCAATATTCTATGTTGGAAAGGACTAAAGGGGCTCATTCTAGTGAGTAGGTAAGTATCCCAATATCTACTATAACTGAATTGATTGAGAATAAATTATTTTCTTTTATTAAAAGGTCTTTGGAGAGAACTACTAAAGCTATAAATTTACTTTTTGAGGTATCTTCTCATTCTAGTGATGGTGTTGAAGTTCAATATCTTCAAGAATTTGAGTTTGGAGGATGTTCTAGGAGACTTGATAATGTTTAATCAGTTTTTGATGATACATATTTTGATGAACAAACTCATTATTTTTTCTGGGATATGGTTTCTATGTTTAATTAGTTTAAGGATGAAGCTATGAAGTTTCAATGATAACTTGAGAGTTATTAAAATTTTTTTGAGGAATACAAAATTTTATATATTTCTAGAACTAATTTTGAGTCTCTCTAGGATAAATATTAAAATTTTAAGGAAATATTGATATCAAGAAAATATTTTGATTCTTCTAAGAACTAAAAACTTTAATAAAATAATTTATTTTAAAAATACAATTTTTTATCATCTAATGTGATAATGAGAATTATTTCTATGTATATACAAAAATTGGTTAAAAAATATTTGAATCTGCTAAATATAACTAGACCGACTTACTTATGAGATTACCTAAGACACTATAAATATTTTCTTTATCCAATGATCCCATCAAAGAAAGAATAGGATCTATGGTATAGAACTTATTTTTTATACCATTATTAATGATATATTACTCTTCACGCATTTGACTTAGTACCACTAAAGTATTTAGTTTCACACTTTAAAGATAGCCTAAAAAGTAAAATGAATTTAAAAACCTATCCTAATGGAAATTTCTTATATTTTGAAATTAATTTATCAAATGGATAATAAAATACATGGCAATTCCAGTGCACATTACACACTTTTTACATTGAAACCACTTATATTTAGGGATAATCACGGATAATGGGTATGAGAAATAGAGGTTTATGCTCTAGATGGATTTGCGTTTGCCCATATTTTACAATAAATTCTATCTTATAAATTAGATATGTAGCTAAAAAAGTTATAAGGATCATTCTTGAAATTGTTTCTAAGTTTGATTTCAGTGATATGAAAAAGTTATTTTCAAATTAGATTAAGTTTGTAAAAGCTAGTTAAAGCTAAGAAAGGGGTCTACTTCCAGTGTAGGAGGTTCTACAGATTTTTTGAAAAGGATATAACTTTTATCTTTTGATCTTCTAACCATGGATGATAAGATAAAATTTTTATAGTGTGAGAGTGTCCCACTGCACATTTTTTTATAGAATTAAAAATATTTAGTTAAAAATATGACTTCTATAGAGCCTAGAGTTAGAAATTTAGTCAATTAGTTGGGTTATATGATGGAAAAATATGTTCAATATTCTAAGACTATTCATAATTTTATAATGGTAAATCTTGTTGAGGTACTAAATATGTGTAAGGATTCAAGGTATCTGATGAAGGAATGGGTGGGTCCAATGAACAAGAATTTCAAGGAGTGGATAGAGGAATTGAAGGTTTCATATTAGACTATCAAAGATTATATGACCATAGAATCCTATTACTCTAATAAAACTGAACAAAAAACTTCCTCTCACCTTGAACCTCAACAATTTACTAATTGATCCAATACTTAATGTAATACAGGATGATTAATATAAATAATTTCTTTTATTTTCTTCCATTTTTTTTATTTTTTGTTTACTACATTTTTATATTTCTGAGCCTATCCATTTCCAAAATATATTTAAATTTGGATTAAATATAATTCACTTACCAATCTATGCTAAATCGAATTTGTTTTAATCTATCTTTGTGATTTATTTTTGATTTCACAAAAAGGTGGAGAAATTAGGATAAACAAAACATTCAAACATTTGATTACCTCTATTAGTCATTTTTTTTATTAATTACTAAAACATATAAGTTTTTGTTTTTATATTTATATGGGTTTTATGATCATAAAAAGAGGGGATATTTAGGTATATGGATATTGACCCAACAATTTCATTGATTTCTCATTTATTTTTATACTCACAAACACCCTAATTTTTTTACTAATAGTATCGATTTATGTAGATTTTAGGATTATATTTATTAGAATATTTATTTTAATTACCCTAAATTTTGGAATTTTTCTACTCTTAATTCGTGTGTAGATTTATTCTGAAAAGTATTCTGGGAGTTTTGAATAATTCTTGAATCACTATTCAAAATATTTTGTTGCAACCCAACATTGGTATCTAACCCTACATTTAAGTTGACCTATATATTTGGGAACCTAAATTTTGGTAAGGAATGCTACTTTTAGAATCCTATGTTTGAATTGATCATTGGGTTTGGGAACCTATCTTTTTTTAATAACCCTACATTTGAGTATAAAACATTTGGTATGTTAACCTAACATTTGGAATCAAATGTAAATTTTTAACCATAATTTTAAAGTTATCCTCACACAAGGAAACACCATATTAAATTATTCATCCATGGGATTTAAAATTTGGATATTTTTGATATTTCTAAATGGTTTTTATAGAATAAATATCTCATTAAAAATCCATTCAAAGACCATTTCAAAGGGTCTTAAAAAATGGATTAAATTGTTCTTATTTCTAGGGGAATATATTATTTTCATAGTCTTTTCAAATTAAAATTTCATATATGCTAAGAATTTTGAAAATCTCAATTTATCGGGAAATATTTTAAAATCCACTTGACCTAGTTTAAATAGAGATTCTTATATATTGTCAATGTATTTATCTTCTCGATATCATTGAGTATAATATTTTTAAAAAATCTATGTTTATCTGATGTTATGTAAGTTGAATATCTTTATAGATTTCATCAAGAATTTTTTAGAATATTATTATTAATACTTTTGTATCTAACTGTTAATAATCTACTATAGTTTTTTGATGTTATTTCTCATGACTACAATTTTCCCATACTTGCTTTAATCAATTTTTGTGTATCTATTCTGCTACTAAGAAATTATTCTTACTGCTACTCTTTCATATGTAAATTCCCTATAGAAACCCATATATATTCCATTAAGGACTATGCTATAAATACTTTCTTATATTATTCTTAATATCTCTTCATTCTTATGTTACAAAATCTCCATATGAATACTTTTAACAAGTTTTCCTTCAATCAAAGACTCTTTTCGGTTGTTTTTTAACACTCTGGTGTGGAGTGTTTCTAGGATTATTGTTTTTTCTATTTCAATATTGGTAAAATATTTTTAACAAGTTACAGTTTCTTTCACTCAACTATTGTGATCTTGTGGAAAATTATATGCCAGTTAAAATCACCAAGCTTGTGGAGAGAGTATTGGTGGAGTAGAAGAAGGGACCTTTGTTCCATGAAACACTATAACAATTATTGTGTTCTATTATTTATTAATTTTCTTCACAATCTATTTGAATAAAAGAGAACTAAATCACCTTCCAAATCGCAAATAGGGATATGTATTTAATTATCCAAGTGTTTTTAAAAGGACACAATTACCCCCCCCCCCTTATGTCATCATATTCATTCCAAAATAACACAAAATCCTTCCAAACCTTCTTTATCACCTTTAATTGATTCTTTTAATGATATTTTTTTCCTTTGATTTAATTTATGTGTTCAATTGAGATATAAAAATATCCTAATGGTTGAAAGTATCAGGATCCATGCATTACAACTCGTGCATGCTTCTTATTTATGGAAAAGTATAAGAATATTATGTATCAACTTGGATGAAATTTTTCTAAGTGTATACCCTTAAGTGTAAGGTAGATACCTTTATATAATTTCTAAGTAATCTTATATATCACGTGTTTTACACCTATGGAAATAAAATAGACTCTTACGCATTATTCAAGTCTCTATGTTGCCTTTATGTATGAAGGGATGACCTGTACACATCCCAACACTTTTATAAATTTTCCCTCATAAGTAGCTTATCTAACCATTATTAATTGACCTAACCATATTTCTTTCCAACATTTTTTCAATTCTCAAGATTTCATATTCAAAATGAATCTTATATATGATTATATTACTCTTATGTATAGAGTCCTTTTTCAAATTTCTCTCTACAACTGCTTTATCCAGATTCTTCTCCATCAAATTATCAAATCAAAGGATTAATAATATTTTTACATTCATTTTGTACTAGAGATCAAATAAATAAATCAAATTACCAATCTCGTCCATTTTAAGTAGTATTTAAATAATACAATAAAATGTTCGTTTAATTCCTAAATTATCTAAAATTCAATTAATAAATAAATGTAAGGGAACAAAATGAATTGATAAATAATAAAATATAATGAACTTATTTTTTCTAAAATGAAAAAAAAGTTCTATAATTTTGGATTGTATAGGATACTTGAAGGTGTTTAGAGACATCACAGATAGTCTATGACAAGTATCAGTGTTAAATAAATCAATTAATTAATTTTCATGGGTATATGATACCAAATGTATACTTTAAAAATGTTATCAATATACATGAGTTAAAAAATAAGGAAAGAATTGAAAATTATTATAGTTCACATTCAAATAATGAAACAAATGGTTGTTGAGTCAAATATTTGAATATAAAGGAATGTATCAAGATTAAAAGGATCTAAGTATGTGTATCTTTATCTCATTTATATTATATGAAAAGATAATTTATTTCTAAATAAAGAATTTTGATGAAGAATATGAGATGATGGATTCAATACACATGATACATATTTCATCAGATTATATAACATCTTTTGAGAAGAAGATAAGGATAAAATATTTTACCCAAGATAAAATTGTTTATTCAAATGTTTGTTAAAATATGAAGGATTCAATACCACTATCAATGGAATATTTTAAATACTAAATTCTCTTTTTCAAATAAATGATTTAAAGACAAAAAAGACCATAAAAGATATGGATATTAATTTTTTATCTGTTAAATTTTATTACTAAAAGTAAATTAGAGTTATTTCCTAACACAAAGGACTTTTTGTGTTTTAACATGATATTTAGAAAAGAATGTAGGGTCTAAGATACTATTCAGAGTATTTTATTACTTTAAGAAGTTCAAATTTAAAAAAAAATGGATTATATTAGTCAAAATAAAAATTAAATTTCACTTATTATCTTAAAAGGCTTAGGGAATGTTGATAATATATTAATGTAAAAAGTTTCATTGGCTACTAAAAATTGTCATGGAAAAAGTTTTATGGAATAGGGTTTAAGGATAATGGTGATGATAAACTTAGAAAAGTTATATGTAAACCAACAGAATTTATTAACATCATAACTTTTTATGTTGTGAAGTTAATTATTTTTAATACTATGTTTAAAGAGTTAAAAATTAGGAATAATATTCCTAATTCTACCCTTTATTTAAAATATATTTCTTCATATATGTCTCTCAGTAAATATTTTAGTGAGAGGTTTTTATCATGTATTACCATAGAGATGTAGTGGGATTCTCATAGAGATGTGAGGAGATTTAAAACCCCTAAAATTACAACAATCATAAGGCTGGTTTGGTGTTCTATCATATGAGATAGGAATAGAAATGAACTTATATATGGGTTTTTTAATTTACTTTAATAATTTTATGGTTATAAAATTTATCATATGAACACAAAAGTTAGTCTCCACTATTTCAATTTTTTAAAAAAAATTGCACGAATTAACCTCTCAAAGTATGACTTTGAGTTATCCCTAAAATCATAAAGAACAAAAGGATTTTTTGGTTTTTCATATTAACATTATTTTTTTCACCTAGAATATGAAATATACTCATAAGAAACAAAAGGAGTTTTTTTATGTATGAACCCTCCAAGTATACTACATAGAATGTTATCTACTTTGACTTTGGTGTACTAGGGGGATATTTGATATTTGGATTTCTTCATACCTATATTTGATGAGATACCTAATAAGAGAACCTTCAAAATTTGATACCTTTAATATGCAAGCTTTGTGTATTAGATAATCATGGGGTGGTCATGTATGTTATTGATCATGTCATTAGATGGAACTTTACCAAGATGGGACTTATCCTATCATATATTGAATATGAAATATGGACCCTCAATTGAGATAGATTTAGGAAGTGTATATTCATGCCTAGATAAGAAATTTTATGTTCTTATATATCATATGAGGGGTATGTGATGTGCTCATCTATACTGGAGAATGACATGTGATGTATTCATCAACCAAGTCAATATATACTCAGAGAATCGAGAATATGTGAGTAATAATACGATATTGACATACTTTATCTCTTATGGTTACTCAATTTCTTGAAAAAATGGATCATATTAAAATTATAACAACCTATTGTTTTATAAATGAAATTCCATTTTCAAATGAATAAATTCTTTATTATGTAATGAATTTATAAAAAACACATGCACTTCTTTGGTTATTTTGGACCATTATTTTTTATATAGTATAAGGATTAAAAGATAATTAAGAATCATAACAATTAATAATATATTCATTGTACAAAAAATTTTATGATTAGTATATATTAAGGGTGATTATAAAATCCAATTGAAAAAAATAAAAGAAGTTATGAACCTGAATAGCAGGATCATATCATATGAATCTCATTAATTGGAGCTTTAGAGGAAGATGAAATCACTGGGTTTTACCATTGACCAAGCCCAATTTGATATTAAACAACTAAAGTATGAGAAAAAAAAATTATGGGAGAAGTTAAATCTTATTTATATCACATACCAAACAATGTTCACTAATCCTACCTAAGAAAGTATCACCATCACACACCTTACCCTTGGTCGTATCATGGTGTAATAATGGGGTTTTTATCTAGACCCTAACAATATGAATTTTTATATATTATTTTTAATAAAATAATTAGTATATTTATCCATTTTTATTATTACTTCTTCAATGATAATATGATGTGTTTGATTAAAAATTAGATTTTGATATGATGAAATCAAAATTTTATTTTTGGGAAATATATAGTTTAAATTAAGTGACACATTTGAAAATTAAATAATTTTTTAAATAAGTGTTATTTTAATAAAATATTATTATTAAATAATATATATATTAATATAAATGGTAATATAATTTAATGATGTCCAAAATCATCATTATAAGTGTTAGGAAACTATTCTCATCATAAAAAATAGTATATTTCAATAAATATGAATTTTTATTTAAAAGGTTAAATTCTCATATTTAGAAAATTATTTTTTCAAAACAAATATTATTTTTGAAATCACCATGTTAAAATTATCCAATGGCGATTTTTTCATAATTTTATGAGACATTTAAATTTTTCGGTAAGAATTAAATATGATATGTATTATGACATAATAAAATCCCAAAAGTGATGTAATAAATACTATAAATAGTATCTCCAAAAAATATATTTACCCTTTTAAAAAATGTGTTTTTTAATTTATTTTATTAATTTTATAAACCCTTAATGAATCCACCAATACCTATATTATATTTTGAGGTTTTAAGATTAATTCTTTATGAAGATGGCTCACTTCTACATCACCAAGGATATTATTTTAATTATTTTGGTTCATAGACTTATAAAAAATTTAAAAACACTCTTATTTGGTATAAACTATGGTTAAAAACTATTGGAAGGTTTTTGGTTTTGATTATTTTATCATATAGAGTCCAAAACTTATGTTTAAAAATTAATAAAGAATTCTCCTCTATTTTGATATAAAAACCAACCCAACCTTTCATTAATATTCACTAAAAACCATTTTATCACTAATTTACTCTAAAATTCCCTATATATAACCCTACCAATGTGGTCCAAATATCTAAAGAATATTCTCCCAATCTTTTAGAAGCACCCTCTCAAGGTAAGGGATCCTCTCATGTCCCTTTTTATTTTTAGTACTCTCTTTGTACCAAACTTTTTTATTGCCAATTATACATGTTGTGATTTTTTTTACACATCATTTTTAATTTAATTATTATTATATGTAAATATATAACACCTTTTACTAAAATTAACCCTTTCTAATAACCTTTATATACACTCGTTATGCAGCCAAAATTATCCTTTGATCTTTCATGCCAAACTTTTATATTATGAACTTCCATCCCCATTTGTACTCAAGAGTATTCACCTATATTGAACTATACATAATTTATTTGGGACTTACATGTATTTAACCAACATTCCTTAATCATGGGATTATAGGTTATGAAATATTTCCTTATGTTGTATGGTTTATTTGGCACACAAATGCATGTACATCATATGAATGTGATGGGTGGGCCTAAAATAATATTTTTATCCAGTGCATTGTGTAATGTTTTTATCTCATTACATACCATGTATGGTTTATGGGAGGTTATCCTAAGCATTCTATGTTATTATTTCTTGGTGGTTATCCTCGACTTATTCTTATATTGTTAAGATTTATGTTGTTTCAGCGTTCCTATATTGCCTTGATGTTATCATCTTATATCATGATTCATTGTTTGTGTTTATGATTCTCACCCATTTTATATCACCTTGATATTCCTATTTACTATCATATATTACCTTCTTAAAGTAATTATTTTTTTATTCCCTAAGTGTTATTTATATCTCACCTCTTTCTTTTGTACGTCCCCAGGTTACCTGGAGAAGGTTTAGCAGATTGATGGATTTTAAGGGCTAGTTGTGGTGTTTTTAAATATTGTTGTCATATCCCTATTTCAATCTATTGTTTATGTATCTATCTCACAAATACACTAGGCCTCTCGATCTTTCGATATTGTATTATATATAATAAATCATGAATATAGGTGTATTAAATATATGGGTTTTCATAGTTGGTATCAGAGAAAAGTCTAGTTATATTGGGGGATTAGGATTAAAAGACCATAGTGAAAGACTTAGGAATAAGACTAAACATATGAAAAAATCCCTAAAATTTGATAAATTATAGAGTATGTGGTTTACAATAAACCAAATCCCTATTTGGATACTACAAGTGGATGTGGCTCTGGTACAATTATTCCTATGGGAAATAACCCTGAAAAGGGTGCATTGGGATTGACTTGATCATCACCCCATGCACAAAAATGCCTTACTACATACCAAGCTTTATACTTTGGGTGGATATGATTTGGTTATCTACAAACTCTTTATGAACCATTATAATGCAAACAAAAATTCCAACAAAAATTTTACATTAGGAAATAGATTATAGATAACTTATATTGAAACCTAGAAATTCATAGGTTAATTAATATTTGTCATTTATGAGTTATCCGTTTAATATTCATGTATTTTCATTTATGTGTTTAATATATTAAAAATTCTCATCCCTAATTTTCCCTTTATTTTAGTAAATGATTAGAAATAGGAGAAATTGAGTCAACAAATAGTGTGAGGGGAAATTTGACGACTACCCATATGAGATACCCAACCCATTGGAGAAGGAATTAGGAACTTCATGAAAATAATTTCTCAATTAACTCAATAACTAAATAAAAACTTTAATATGGATTAAAACCCACATCACCCTAATAAATATCAAGTTATAATTGTGATATTTATGTAAAATAAGGCCTTTGAATTTAAATGGATTTTCCAATTTTTTAATTGGGGAACAATGGATCAACTCCATTGAAAAGATATTCTCTATATTTCAATGATTTGAGCAAGAGAAGTTCATGTTATTTGTTTATCCTATATTGGAAGAAACTAATCAGTGGTGGACTTTGATCAAAAATATGAATCATGGGGAGGAGATAGAAGTAATATGGTGGAAATAATTCTAGAAAATGTTTTTTATTAAATATTTTCCTCAAACTCACCAACATAAAATAGAGAGGGATTTACGTATCCTGATGTAAAAGGAAGACAAATCCATCAGGATGTACGAGGAGACCATCACAAGACCCTCTTTTTTTCATTTCCCTCAAAAGTAAAGTTCTCCACTTATTTAGTGGGATAAACTTGAGACTATGAAAAACTCTAGTGATTCAAGACTTTGACAACTATGAGTAAATTTTTTGATGTTCCCTAAAAGTGAAAATGGAGATCGGTAAATCTCAATGGTCTCATGGGTATGGAGATAGAAAAAAGAGAGTGTATTTAAACCTAGCAGCATGATAGAAATATATCATTGGGGAAGGAAACTCCAACACCCCACTTACCAAAAGTGTGGGAAAAAGAATCACATAAATTTATGAATGGAGATAAGAAAACACTTTAGGAGTGGGAAGAAAGGGCACAAACTAATGAATATCGACATGAAAAACCCACCAATGTGATGAATGAAAGTAATACTCGAGCCAACCCTCAGTCTATTGTCTAGTGTTTCAATTATAAGGAACAAAGACACTATTCAAATCAATCCACTAAGACAAGGGTTGTCGATGATAACTGATAAAAATAACCTCCAAGGCCTATAGAGTAAGGGTAGGATTATGCCATCACAACTTCTGAGGTGGATCCTGACAATGAATTGGTGATATATATGCTAGTTATTCATTAAAGGATAGTGAAATTACTATTTGATTCTAGTTATATTCATTCTTTCATATCATGCAAGTTTAGTAGAACTATTCAAACACCACCTCAAAACATAGAAGTTGAGTTATCAATGAAGACATCAAATTGGACAATTACTACATCCCAAGAATATAATTCATCCCCTATCAAAATTTGTGGGATGAATTTCATAGAAAACCTTATGATCCTCTATTTAGTGTAATTTTATTCTGTTCTAGGAATGGATTATTTTCTTTGTATAGAGATAGCATAAATTTCTAAGAGAAGGAAATCATCCTCTGTATCAAAAATCTCCCTCATATTCTACACAACTGAAATTAAGTGAACGAATATTCTTTAGTATCATTATCTAAAGCAGGAATATTACTTATTTATGAGAACTAATATCTAAATCAAATGATTGATACTAAGTAAAATATCATCCTTTCTGAGATTCCCAATGTAAGGGAATTCACTAATGTGTTTTCTGAAGAATTTCATGGTCTTCCTCCTAGCTGAGAGGTTGAGTTCTCAATTGAAATTACACCCAGATATTTAATAATATCCAATAATCTATATAGAAAGGATATTTTTTATATTTTAGAGACGAATAAGAAGCTATAGGAGAATCTAGATAAGGGGTTTATACACCCATGTGCTTCACTATGGGCTGCACCGATCCTTTTTTTTTAAGAAGAAATATAGGTCAATGTGACTCTACATTGATTACCATAAGCTCAACAATATCACAATAAACAAGAAGTATCATATATCACATATTGATTAATTATTCAATCAGCTACATGGATCCCAATATGTATCCAAGGTGGATATTTGGTCAGGATATTATCATGTAAAGGTGAAAGAGGATATCCCCAAGTCTACTTTTTGTATAAGGTATGTTCACTATGAGTTCATAGTGATTCCATTTGTACTCACTAATGATCCATCTATATTTATGGAATTAATGAGTAATTTATTTAGGAATTACCTCAATAAATATTTGGAAGTATTTATAGATGATATTCTTATCTACTCTAAATGAAAAGAGTAACATGAGGAGCATTTGAATATTGTACTGATGACCTTTTGAAAGTAAAAGTTATATGAAAATTATATTAAATGTGAGTTTTGTATGGAGAAAGTTACATTCTTGGGGAATGTAATCCCCAAAAAAGGGATATTTATGGATCTTTCTAAAATAAAGGTAATTAAATGATGTCCCAAACCAACATTTGTGATGGAAATCCATAGTTTCCTTTGATTAGTAAGGTACTATCATTGATTTGTGAGAAACTTCTCATGATTTTCAATCCCACTAACTCAGATAATGTATAAAGGAGTCAAGTTTGTCTAGATTGATGAATTTGAGTAGATATTTAAAGTGTTAAAGAAGAGGCTAATCACTACACCTATAATCACATTACCCACTAGTGAGGAAGGATTTATGATCCCTGGCAAGGCATCAAAAAATGGTTTGGTTTTTGTACTCATGAAATATGACAAAGTGATAGCCTATGCCTCCAGAAAATTAAAGATACATGATAATAACGACCCAACACATGATCTATAATTGGTTGTATTGGTCTTTACACTAAATATTTTATGACATTATCTCGATTGGGAGAATTGTGACATATATACAGATTATAAAATCCTCAATTATATATTCAAATAAAATTTTCTCAATTTTTACTAATGAAGTTGGTTAGATATGATCTAGTATTATGATTTTTCAATCTATTACCATCATAAGAAGGTAAAAAAAATGTTAGATGATCTGAGTAGAAAGGATCCTGCAACCCTATCCATGATAAAGATTACAAGGGATCTAATATTTCTAGACATACATAGGATGGACATGGGAATAATAAATGGAACATCATCCTACCTTTCTCAAATAACTTCTCAACCATAAATTCATACGAGGGTAAATGAGGCTGAAAAAGAGGATGAGAAGATATATAGAAAGGTAGGAAATATTCTAGAGTTTAGCTTTTCTAAGGATTGAGATATAAGGTTTTGAATTTAGATATGTGTCCCATCAAAACCAAAGTTGAGTAGGAAACTTCTAGATGATATGCATATATTATCTTTCTCTATTCATCCAAGAATCACTAAGACGTATAGATATGAATCAAAACTTCTGGTGGGATAACATGAAAATGGAGATTTTTGAATTTTTATCTCAATTCTTTGTATACCAATAAGTCGAGGATGAATGATAGAAGTATAAGGGTATGATACAACAATTTACTATACCATTATAGAAATTGGAACACATAAACATGGATTTAATTGTAATTATCTGCATGAAATCTAAATACAATTACACCATCTTGGTGGTAGTTGATCACCATAAAAAATCAGTGCATTTCATTTCTATTAAGGAAGATTAATCACTTGAAAAAATTGCTAATATATACATAATGGAAGTGGTAGGACTGTATGGAGTTCCATCTCCATTGTGTCTGATTGAGACTAAATGTTTACCTAAAGGTTATTTAGAATCCACTATCAAGAATTGGATACAGATATGAGTTTCAATATTTCTTATCACCCTCAAACATATGGCCTATCTAAAATAATAATTCAAACTCTATAGGATATGTTGAGATCTTGTTCAATTTATTTCCAAGGATGTTGAGTTCAACACCTTCCCGTAGTATAGTTATCTTGTAGTAATAGTTTCCATTCTAGAATTCAAATGACACCTTATGAGGCTCTGTATGGGAAGAGGTGTTAGACTCTGATATACTGGGATGAATTTGGAGATCAGAAGTTGATGGAACCTAATATTGTCCAATATATGACAGATAAGGATAAAACCTATCAATTTCATATGAAATCCACACAAAGTCGACATAGAATCTATGTATATAATCATCGATGTAACCAAGAGTTTACGTTAAGTTATTATCACACCCATTTTCTTTAGTCTTTTTTTTTATTTTATTTCACTTGGTGTCGAGTGATTTTTCTTAACTACGCGTGAGTCCCTGTTTAAAATTTTAATTTTGGGTTGAGTTTATGTTTTGGGATAGTGCGCGAACACCGTGAATTTAAGACGCGCAGTCCGTTTGGGCACGTACTTTCCTCTTGGGTACGAGTAGCCCTCTTGTAGTCCGCTTGGGTATCGTACGGTGCGCGAATACCGCACGGTCATCTAGTTTTAACATTATGTGTGTAGATATATATATATACGTATGTTTATATGTTTATATGTGTATATATGTTTATATGTGTATAGATATATAGATGTTTATATATGTTTATATATAGGTATATATGTCTATATATGTATATATATGTGTGTGTTTATATTTTTTTAAATGGTTTTATTATTATAAATGTTTTGATTATAATAATTATAATTATTATTATAATTAACTAATTATATTTTTATTTTTATTTAATTATAATTATTATTATTATTATTATTATTATTTGTTATTTGGGTATAATAATTATTATTATTAAAGTTTGTTAAATTATTACTACTACTAATTATATTATTAATATTATAAGAAAAAAATGAACCCCTAATACCCAGCCCCCCTTTTTCCCGTGCGCCCCCTTCCCCCGTTTCTTCCCCCCCCCCTTCGCGTTGCGGCCCCGGCTCCACCTCCTTCTGCCGTCCGCCCGCCGTCCGGCTAGCCGTGCCTCGGCTCCCCTCCGCCTCCCTACCGGCTCCGCCTCCCTACAGGCTCCGCCTCCCTGCCAGCTCTGCCTCCCTGCCCGGCTCCCGCACCTCCAGCCTCACCGGCTCCCTACCCAACCGCACCCTCCGCACAACTGGCCATCCTCTCCTCGCACCGCCGATGTCCGATGCCACAACCTCGTCCAGCACCCCCCTAGCGCGACCACCCTTTTTCCGGCGTGATTCCGGCGAACCCACCCCTTTTTTCGGTGCGTTTCTGACGAACCCAACCCCTTTCCGGCACGTTTCCGGCGACCCAACCCCCCTTGCGCACACCTCCGCCTTGTTCCGGTGTGACCTGAACCCTTACGCGAGCCTCCGCCTTGTTCTGGCGCGACCCGAACCCTTGCGCGTGCCTCTGCCTTATTCCGGCGCGACCCAAACCCTTGCGCGCGCCTCCGCCTTGTTCTGGCGCGACCCGAATTCCCTTGCACAGCACCTCTGCTCTGCTCGGGTGCGGTCTCGTTTCGCCTCATCGTCAAACCATGGTTTGCATCTCTTTCCAATTTTGGTGTTTCTTCTTTTTTCACTGAAATTTGATGTCTCAGTTTTTGATTCACATTTTTTTCACGGTGTTTAGGGTGGGCAATTGATGTTTTGGGACCCGTTGGTCTAGGTTCTGGCATCCGCCGCCAAGGGTGAGGCGGATGAACACGTTTTTCCTTGCCGCCAATTTTTTGGGTAAGGATATGTTTATACTTTGTTATATATTCTTACGCTAATTTAAATGTGAATTGAGTTTCAGACCCTTGAGGTCTTTATCTGCTCCAGAGTCAGTTCCTGGTTTATGTCAGCATGCATCTACAGTGTTATGATTGTTTAATTGAAAAATCTTTCTTTGTTAATTTTTAAAATATAATTCAAGTCCTTATGGTATCCTTGTATTTTTTTTGTGATATTTTGGCATTGGTGTAATTGGTTAAAATTAGTCTTTGGTGTGATGTGATTTTGAGGGTGTTTCCCTTAGTGTTGTTTTATAAAAACGGTGCAGATGAGATTTGAGTGTTACTTGTGAACTTGGTGGTTTCTATAGTGTTGGTTTTTGAATCGTATCTTGATTCCTTTATTTGGATTAATTTTATTTTAGGGATTTGTGGTGTTTTTAGTCTCAGGGATCTATCTTAGGGAGTTGCGGTTGGTTTCAAAGGTGCACACGCATATTCCCAGGTATGAATATGTATAGATATATATATCTTCTGTGTGCATGTTCCCTCATGGCGTGGGGAACACGTTCATCAATTTAAAGATATATATATATATACATGTGGAAGTGCGTGTGTGCGAGGGAGTTTCTCCTTGAGTTAGAAAGCTTGACGTGACCTTTGTTCGAGGTAGGTGTTTCCAACCATTTCCCTTTTAGATTCAAACCTTGAGCACTTGAATATTAAAAATTAATCCATTTATATCATTTTCATCTCTATCGTATTTATGAAAAGAATCTGGCTTAGTTATATTGTTGTTTTAAATTTTTAAAAGTGGCTTTTGATGTTGGTTTATATGAAATGCATAGGTTCTTGCTAAAGTTAAATCAATTACTTTGTGAAGTGTTTGGTTGCAATTGATAGTGATTGTGTTTTGGAAATGTAAAAATTTCTTTGGTGTGTTTGTTTAACAAAAAGACGAACCAGTAAGTTGTCTTAGAAAAGATTTGGAAATGGTGGTTGGTTTGAGAGATGCATTTGTTTTTATAAAGTTTTGTGAAAGAATTTGAGTTTGGTTTCAATGCTAAAGTGTTTTATGAAAGATGGTTTTTAAGGAGATTCTTCTAAAACCTAAATGTGCCATTGGATGTTGGCACATCCATGGGAGCACTAGTTGCTCACATGGATGTGCCTCCAAATTAAGATGACGCATTAAAGCTATGTTTTCTTAAAACTAGGTTTCAGAGAAAATAATTTTTTGTTTCAAAGGGAATTGAAAGAATCTGGCCTGGTTGGCTTTTGGTGTGAGTTAAATGGTCGTTTTTCTTAAAGGATCGTTTGGCTCTTTCAACTCAATTGTAATATTTGTGTTGACTCTTTGAAAAGAATGTGGTTGCACTGACTCTTGGGGAAAATGTGTGTGCCCGATTGACAACTTAACTTGTTCACGAAATGTTTTGAAACAGCGCATGTTGTTAAGGCCCGATTGGAACCTTGTTGAATGTAAAATAATTTCATATATAAATATTTGTGGGGCATCTCTACAGGGGGACTTCCCTTCAAGGATTGTCATGTAGTGGTGTCCATGTAAGGGGTTGGCAAGTGCGGTGAGATGAGTCATGCGTGCGAGGGCCTCCCACTTACACAGTATTATTAAGATCAACGTGGGTTCTTGGGCGTCTTTTAGATAATCGAGTGACGGTTTCTGGCTAACCCCGATTAGACGGGTTAGTCCCCCCTTGGTAGGTAGGCCTTGTGGGGCGTGCCACTAGTTGGCTGTTAGGTCGGCCAGTTGGTTATTGACTATGGAGTACCATGCCGGCAGGTAGTCTGAACCCGAGTATGTCCAGGGGTTTTCTAGGGATGTTTAGGATCATCCATGGTTATTGAGTTACGGACCGTTGAGGTATTTATCTGGTCCAGAGTCAGTTCCTGGTTTATGTCAGCATGCATCTATGGTGTTATGATTATTTAAGTGCAAAATAATTCTTTGTTAATTTTTAAAATGTAATTCAAGTCCTTATGGTAGTGTTGTATTGTTTTTTTGTGATGTTTTGGCATTGGTGTAATTGGTTAAAATTAGTCTTTGGTGTGATGTGATTTTGAGGGCGTTTCCCTTAGTGTTGTTTTATAAAAACGGTGCAGAAGTGATTTGAGTGTTACTTGTGAACTTAGTGATTTCTATAGTGTTGGTTTTTGAATCGTATCTTGATTACTTTATTTGGTTTTATTTTATTTTAGGGATTTGTGGTGTTTTCAGTATCGGGGATCTATCTTAGGGAGTTGTGATTGGTTTCGAAGGTGCGCACGCATATTCCGAGGTATGAATATGTATAGATATATATATCTTTTGTCTGCGTGTTCCCTCATGGCGCGGGGAACACGTTCATCAGTTTAAGGATATATATATATACATGTGGAAGTGCGTGCATGCGAGCGAGTTTCTGCTTGAGTTAGAAATCTTGACGTTACCTTTGTTCGAGGTAGGTGTTCCCAACCATTTCCCTTTTAGATTCAAACCTTGAGCACTTGAATATTATCAATTAATCCTTTTATATCATTTGCATCTGTATCGTATTTATGAAAAGCATCTGGCTTAGTTATATTGCTGTTTTAAATTTTTGAAAGTGGTTTTTGATGTTGGTTTATATAAAATGCATAGGTTTTTGGTAAAGTTAAATCAATTGCTTTGTGATCTGTTTGGTTGCAATTGATAGTGATTGTGTTTTGTGAATGTAAAAATTTCTTTGGTGTGTTTGTTTAATAAAAAGATGAACCAGTAAGTTGTCTTAGAAAAGATTTGGAAATGGTGGTTGGTTTGAGAGATGCATTTGTTTTTATAAAGTGTCGTGAAAGAATTTGAGTTTGGTTTCAATGCTAAAGAGTTTTATGAAAGATGGTTTTTAAGGCGATTCTTCTAAAAACGAAATGTTCCATTGGATGTTGGCACATCCAATGGAGCACTAGGTGCTCACTTGGATGTGCCTCCAAATGAAGATGACCCATTAAAGCTATGTTTTCTTAAAACTAGGTTTCAGAGAAAATAATGTGTTGTTTCAAAGGGAATTGAAAGAAGCTGGCCCGGTAGGCTTTTGGTGTGAGTTAGATGGTTTTTTTTCTTAAAGGCTCGTTTGGCTCTTCCAACTCAATTGTAATATTTGTGTTGACTCTTTGAAAAGAATTCGTTTTCACTGACTCTTGGGAAAAATGTGTGTGCCCGATTGACAACTTAACTCGTTCAAGAAATGTTTTGAAACGGAACATGCTGTGAAGGCCCGATTGGCACCTTGTTGAATGTAAAAGAATTTCATATATAAATATTTGTGGGGAATCTCTACAGGGGGACTTCCCTTCGAGGATTGTCGTGTAGTGGTGTCCATGTAAGGGGTTGGCAAGTGCGGTGAGATGAGTCACGCGTACGAGGGCCTCCCACTTACACAGTATTATTAAAATCATTGTGGGTTCCTGGGCGTATTTTAGATAATCGAGTGACGGTTGCTGGCTAACCCCAATTAGACGGGTTAGTCCCCCCTTGGTAGGTAGGCCTTGTGGGGCGTTCCACTGGTTGGCTGTTAGGGCGGCCAGTTGGTTATTGACTGTGGAGTACCATGCCGACAGGTAGTCTGAACCCGAGTACGTCCAAGGGTTTTCTAGGGATGTTTAGGATCACCCATGGTTATTTCTTATATCTTCTTGTTTACTTTTACTTGCACTTGGTTCCCAAAAATTATTTATTACCTATTCTTCTTTTGCACAAATGTGATAAACATGAATTTTAAATTTCAGTTTTCAAGAAATGCATTGTTTTCGGGAAAATGGGTTGTGGTGTGTGTTGGTTTTTGAGATGGTAAAACGGGATCCTATTTCCTTTAAAATATGAAAACCCTATTTTCTATCTTTGTATGTGCAAACTAGAGTTTTGGGATTGTTTCTGGAAAGTGTTTTTTGTTGGATTCGGTGGTTTACTTTGGCATCCCTACTGAGCATTTTTAATGATCACACCTATTTTATCTTTTTATTCATAGGTTTCCCTTGTTCAATTTTTCTTGGCTGAGTTGCTCATTTTAGGAGAAATGTTGGCCTTGGTTGGGAGGTGACTGAAGGGTCACATGGAGGTACGTCTGTTGTTTGTTTTTATTTCTTTCTGCTGCTAGAGTTTAGTTCTTTTGTTCTGTTTATTCTTATTTGATTATTTATCTTTTATGGGTCAAATATTTCCCAACGTTTAACTTTGATGCTCGACACTAGTTTCCATCCATGGGGGATCGGGAACGCCCCTCGGGACTTGCCACGGACCGGCTCGGGTGACCGGTTCAGGGTGGACCCCGGGCTGGTTTGTGACAAAATGGTATCAGAGGAGGCCCTTGATATTTTGGATGTCTAGTAGAAGAAGATTAGTATTATCGGGGCTCAGGAGGTAGGTTATGGGTCGGTGCTTGATCACCACCGCCCATGACGAGACCTGAGTTACCAGGGGTAGTCTGGGTTTTGAGTCTTTTGCCTTTGATTGTTATGGTTTGAGGGATGATAATGAAGGAGAACTAGTTCAGGTTGTGTCCTCACATGGAGTGGTGACCCATGTGGAGTCCAAGTGTCCAGTTCAAGGTCCTCTTCGTGATATACCTTACTTAGGATATGGATCACCACCACGTCATCGAGTTAGGCATATTCACTAGATTCCTCATTCTGATGGTTTATAGTTGGTTGTGTTTCGTTTTAAACTTTGTCTATGTGTGTGTGTGTATGTTGAAAATGAAAGTGATTTCGAAATGAAAAAAAGGGTTTCTTCCAAATTGTTTTTGAAATTAGTAAAGTGGGTTTTTAAAGAGAATGTGTATTGGTTTGGAAGAATATGGTATGAGTTTGGATTTGGTAAAGAAATAAGTGTTTGAACCTTGGCACTCCTTATGGAGGGTCACATGTGCGTGGGTATGTACAGAGAGTGCGTAGGGGAACTTGTTTGTAGATGATGTGAGTGAGATTGAATGAAGGCACATGTGACAGTTCATAAGGTGCCATAGGAGGGTTTTAAAATTTTAAAGAAATGATGGTTTTTGAAAGTGATTTATGCTTGTGTTTGTATATGTTTGGCTTATGGACCTATTGACCTTGACTTGTGTTGTTTCCTTGATTGAGTTTTGGATTGATACCGGTTTCCATGATGTTTCTCGTGCTGTCATGAGTATGCCACCCAGAAAGGTTGTTAAGGTTGCTAATGATTCATGCCCATTTTCCAGTTCTTTTTGCATGTTGCCTATCGATTAAAGTAATCAAAGTCCGTTAGAGGCAGTTGTGTGGTTGTGAAACTGGAATGGGTCTTCAGGTTGTTGGGAACTCCCAGGGTTGTTAGGGTGCATACCGTCTCAGGTTTATTTGAGAGTTCAGTTTTGGACGAGAAAAGGTGGAATGTCTCATTGTCGTTAGAGTCTCGGGAGTAGTTTGTGGGAGTCGTCTCTAGTAAGGATTCCCTGTCTGGAAAGGATCTTCGTCTGTACGGACTCCCAGTTTGTTGGAGTGTTATCTCTCATGCCGCTAGTCTGGCCGATTCAGGCATTCTAAGCCGGCTTGTCACATCCCTCCGAAGTATTCCTACCATGCGACTGTTCATGCCACCAGGGAGAGTTCTGGAAGAAGCGTCGCTCGTGAAGGAGTTAGAGACCAGAAGATGAAAATGCGTGACTGTGAGGTAGGAGATGCTTCAGCCATCAGGGCCCCAGCCACAGGTCTCAGGGTGAAGCACGCGCACAGTCAGGAGTTGCCGAGGGTGTGTAGAACCTCGCTTCGGATTATGTTTCCAGCTTTCTGAAGGGAAAAATCTAAAGTTTCCCTTGTTCTGTTCTTGTCACCATTGTAAGATCATCATAGTTGTGGTAATGTGATGAACTTGTTCTACCGTAGTCTAAGCAGTCTTATCTGTTCTTAGTGTGTTCTCGAATCGTTCGGTTTTCCTGGAAGGATTTTGGGCCCACGAATAAACAGGTCGTTCTAATTTTGATTTGGGTCTCAATTGTGTCCGTTAGGGGAATGTTTGGTTTCGTGAAATTAACAGGTGTTGTTTTGGGATCCTCTCTGAGTTCGGGCTAGGAATTCCCTAGTCTCTGATTAAAGTGAGGATTTTATTTGGTCAGTGTGTGAGGGGTTGAGTTAATTCCTTATCCTCGGGTTTTTAGGTCATTTCGTAGAAAGCTTTCCATTTAAGTCTCTGGGTGTTCGGTCCATGTGTAGAAATTAACTGGGTTCAGTTTGTGAGCTCCTGTGTTGCCCCCCCCCCCCCCTTAGGGGTGGTGTGTTCGAGTTTCAAGGTCTCTCTGTTAGCAAATTTCTGTGGTGGGGAGAACCCTCCCGTGTTCTCCCCTCAACCTCAGACAATGTTTTTACTCGAGTTGGTTGGGTGTGACTTGTGTTGGAAATGGTCACCCCGAGCCTCTCATTTTCTTATGGTTTTTCCTGGGAATAGACTCGAGTTATGCTAACTGTTGGCTTAGTGACTTTCTGGGGGCAGAAAGTGTTTGTGGTGGGGAGAATTGTCAGACCCATTTTTTTAGTCTTTTTTTTTATTTCTCTTGGCGTCGAGTGATTTTTCATAAGTTTACGTGAGTCTCGGTTTAAAATTTTAATTTTGGGTTGAGTTTATGTTTTGGGATAGTGCGCGAACACCGTGCGTTTAAGACGCGCAGTCCGTTTGGGCACGTGCTTTCTGCTTGGGTATGAGTAGCCCGCTTGCAGTCTGATTGGGTACCGTATGGTGCACGAATACTGCACGGTCATCCAGTTTTAACGTTATGTGTGTAGATATATGTATACATATGTTTATATGTTTATATGTGTATGTATGTTTATATGTGTATAGATATATATATGTTTATATATGTTTATATATAGGTATATATGTCTATATATGTATATATATATATGTGTGTGTTTATATTTTTTTTAAAAGGTTTTATTATTATAAATGTTTTGATTATAATAATAATTATTATTATTATAATTAACTAATTTTTATTTTTATTTTTATTTAATTAGAATTATTATTATTATTATTATTATTTGTTATTTGGGTATAATAATTATTATTATTAAATTTTGTTAAATTATTATTGCTATTAATTATATTATTAATATTATAAGATAAAAAAATGAAACCCTAATACCTGGTCCCCCTTTTTCCCGTGCGCCCCCTTCCCCCATTTCTTCCCCCCCCCCCTTCGCGCTGCGGCCCCGACTCCACCTCCTTGTGTCGTCCACCCGTCATCCGGCTAGTCGCGCCCCTCCGCCACCCTCCGCCTCCCTGCCGGCTCCACCTCCCTATAGGCTCTACCTCCCTGCCCGGATCCCGCACCTCCAGCCTCAACGGCTCCCTACCCGGCCGCACCCTCCACACAACCAGTCATCCTCTCCTCACACTGCCGATGTTCGATGCCACAGCCCCGTCCAACGCCCCCTAGTGCGACCACCCTTTTTCCGGCGTGATTCCGGCGAACCCATCCCTTTTTTCGATGCGTTTCCGGCGAACCCGACGCCTTTACAGCGCGTTTCCGGCAACCCAACCCCCTTTGCGCGTGCCTCCGCCTTATTTCGGCACGATCCGAACCCTTTCACGCGCCTCCACCTTGTTCTGGCATGACCCGAACCCTTTCACGTGCCTCCTCCTTGTTCTAGCACGACCCAAACCCTTGCGCGCGCCTCTGCCTTGTTCCAACGTGACCCGAACCATTGTGCACGCCTCCGCCTTGTTCCGGCGGAACCCGAATTCCCTTGCGCAGCACCTCTACTCTGATCGGGTGCGGTCTCGTTTCCCCTTGCCGTCAAACCATGGTTTTCAACTCTTTCCAATTTTGGTGTTTCTTCATTTTTCACAGAAATTTGATGTCTCAGTTTGTGATTCACATTTTTTTCACGGTGTTTAGGGTGGGAATTTGATGTTTTGGGACCCGTTGGTCTAGGTTCTGGCATCCGCCGCCAAGGGTGAGGCTTATGAACATGTTTTACCTTGCCGCCAATTTTTTTGGGTAAGGATATGTTTATACTTTGTTATATATTCTTACTCTAATTTAAATGTGAATTGAGTTGCGAACCGTTGAGGTATTTATCTGGTCCAGAGTCGGTTCCTGGTTTATGTCAGCATGCATCTATGGTGTTATGATTATTTAAGTGCAAAATCATTCTTTGTTAATTTTTAAAATGTAATTCAAGTCCTTATGGTAGCGTTGTATTGTTTTTTTGTGATGTTTTGGCATTGGTGTAATTGGTTAAAATTAATCTTTGGTGTGATGTGATTTTGAGGGCGTTTCCCTTAGTGTTGTTTTATAAAAACGGTGCAGAAGTGATTTGAGTGTAACTTGTGAACTTAGTGATTTCTATAGTGTTGGTTTTTGAATCGTATCTTGATTCCTTTATTTGGTTTTATTTTATTTTAGGTATTTGTGGTGTTTTCAGTCTCAGGGATCTATCTTAGGGAGTTGCGGTTGGTTTTGAAGATGCGCACGCATATTCCGAGGTATGAATATGTATAGATATATATATCTTCTATGTGTGTGTTCCCTCATGGCACGGGGAACACGTTCATCAGTTTAAGGATATATATATATATATATATATACATGTGGAAGTGTGTGCATGCGAGCGAGTTTCTTCTTGAGTTAGAAATCTTGATGTTACCTTTGTTTGAGGTAGGTATTCCCAACCATTTCCCTTTTAGATTCAAACCTTGAGCACTTGAATATTATCAATTAATTATTTTATATCATTTGCATCTGTATCGTATTTATGAAAATCATCTGGCTTAGTTATATTGCTGTTTTAAATTTTTGAAAGTGGCTTTTGATGTTGGTTTATATAAAATGCATAGGTTCTTGGTAAAGTTAAATTAATTGCTTTGTGATGTGTTTGGTTGCAATTGATAGTGATTGTGTTTTTTGAATGTAAAAATTTCTTTGGTGTGTTTGTTTAATAAAAAGATGAACCAGTAAGTTGTCTTAGAAAAGATTTGGAAATGGTGGTTGGTTTGAGAGATGCATTTGTTTTTATAAAGTGTCGTGAAAGAATTTGAGTTTGGTTTCAATGCTAAAGAGTTTTATGAAAGATGGTTTTTAAGGTGATTCTTCTAAAAACAAAATGTGCCCTTGGATGTTGGCACATCCAATGGAGCACTAGGTGCTCACATGGATGTGCCTCCAAATGAATATGACCCATTAAATCTATGTTTTCTTAAAACTAGGTTTCAGAGAAAATAATGTGTTGTTTCAAAGGGAATTGAAAGAAGTTGGCCCGGTAGGATTTTGGTGTGAGTTAGATTGTTTTTTTCTTAAAGGCCCGTTTGGCTCTTCCAACTCAATTGTAATATTTGTGTTGACTCTTTGAAAAGAACGCATTTTCACTGACTCTTGGGAAAAATGTGTGTGCCCGATTGACAACTTAACTCGTTCAAGAAATTTTTTGAAACGGCGCATGCTGTGAAGGCCCGATTGGCACCTTGTTGAATGTAAAAGAATTTCATATATACATATTTGTGGGGAATCTCTACAGGGGGACTTCCCTTCGAGGATTTTCGTGTAGTGGTGTCCATGTAAGGGGTTGGCAAGTGCGGTGAGATGAGTCACGCGTACGAGGGCCTCCCACTTACACAGTATTATTAAAATCACCGTGGGTTCCTGGGCGTATTTTAGATAATCGAGTGACGGTTGCTGGCTAACCCCAATTAGACAGGTTAGTCCCCCCTTGGTAGGTAGGCCTTGTGGGGTGTGCCATTGGTTGAATGTTAGGGCGGCCAGTTAGTTATTGATTGTGGAGTACCATGCCGACAGGTAGTCTGAACCCGAGTACATCCAGGGGTTTTCTAGGGATGTTTAGGACCACCCATGGTTATTGCTTATATCTTCTTGTTTACTTTTACTTGCAGTTGGTTTCCAACATTTATTTATTACTTGTTCTTCTTTTGCACAAATGTGATAAACATGAATTTGAAATTTCAGTTTTCAAGAAATGCATTGTTTTGGGGAAAACGGGTTGTGGCGTGTGTTGGTTTTTGAGATGGTAAAACAGGATCCTTTTTCCTTTAAAATATGAAAACCCTATTTTCTATCTTTGTATGTGTAAACTAGTGTTTTGGGATTTTTTCTGGAAATTGTTTTTGGTTGGATTATGTGGTTTACTTTGGCATCCCTACTGAGAAATGTTAATGCTCACACCTATTTTATCTTTTCAGTCACAGGTTTCCCTTGTTCAAGTTTTCTTGGCTGAGTTGCTCATTTTAGGAGAAATGTTGGCCTTGGTTGGGAGGTGACCGAAGGGTCACATGGAGGTACGTCTGTTGTTTGGTTTTATTTCTTTCCGCTGCTAGAGTTTAGTTCTTTTTTTCTATTTATTCTTATTTACTTATTTATCTTTTATGGGCCAAATCGTTCCCAAAGTTTAACTTTGATGTCGGCACTAGTTGCCATCCCGGGGGGATTGGGAATGCCCCTCGGGACTTGTCGTGGACCGGCTCGGGTGACTGGTTTAGGGTGGACCCCGGGCTGGTTCGTGACAGTGATAAAGTGTTCATTTATATATCTTTGTGGAAGAAATTCATGAGATTTGAGAAGAAGTGAAATCTTAGTCCAATATACATTAGCCTCTTTGATATCCTTGATCACATCATATTTTTGGCCCATTGAATTTCACTCCCATCTAACCTATCTCAAGTACATTATGTGTTCCATGTATCCCTCTTGAGAAAGTACGTACAAGACCCCTCATATGTACTAAATCCAAAGGTGGTACCCTCAGAGAAGTATCTTTCATATGAGGATAATCTATTGAATATTTTATATCATAAAGAAAAATTTATATGAAACATGACAACTCACCTGGTCAAATTTTTGTGGTGGGACCATAAGTTTGAGGAAGAAACATAGGAACAAGAAGATGTAATAAAACAGAAGTACCATTATTTGTTTTATTTTATGAAATGAAATTTCATGGGGGGAATTTTTAAAGGGGAAATAACGTAATGACCTAAAGTTTTATAAATTAAATTCCCTTTTCAAATGAATAAATTCCTTATTAAGAAATGATGTTATAGAAAACACATGCACTACTTTGGGAATTTTGGACCATTAAAAGTTATATCCTCATGGATTCAAAATACTATTAAACATCAAAACCATAGATAATATAGCCATTGTACAATGACCACTATGATTATTATATATTAATGGTGATGATAAAATCCAATTAAAATGGATGAAAGAATCAATGTCCATAACCAGTAGGATCGTGCCCTATAAATCCCATTTATCAGAGCTTATGAGCGAGATAGAATCACTATTTTTTTCCTTAAACAAGACCAAGAAAAGATTATACAACTAAATCATTAGTGAAACCATTTATGGGAGAAGTTCAAGTTTTTCTAAATCATAACCCAAACCTTTTTCACCGAACCACCCCAAGAATGTTTCACCATTTCACACCTTACCCTTAGGTCTTACGCTGGTCTAATAAGGGGTTAAATATCTTAACCCTAGTAATATGAATTTTTATATTTTTTATAATAAAATAATGATTATATTTATCCCTTTTTATTATTACTATGTAAATGATTATATAATGTGTTTGATAAAAATTATATCTTGACACGAAGAAATAAAAATTGTATTTTTGGGGAATATATAGTTTCAATTAAGACACTCTTTTGATAAATTCAATAATTTTTAAAATAAATTTTATTTTAATAAAATATTATTATTAAATAATATATACTTGAATATAAATGGTAATATAATTTAATGAAGTCCGATATAATCTTTATAGGGGTCATAAAACTGTTATCGTCATAAAACCATGATAATTTTTGTGGTTTTGATTATTTAATCATATAGAGTCCAAAACCTATGTTTCGAAATTAATAATGAATTATATTCTCTTTAGCAATAAAAACCCCCACCCAACCTCCCATTATTCTTCATTAAAAATAAATTAATCATGAATTTAATATACCTTTACCTCTCTATATCCCTCCCAATGATCTCCTAATATCTTAAGAAGCTACTCCTAGGCTTTTAAAACGCTCTCTTAAGGCAATAGATCCTCTCATATCCCTTTTTATTTAGAGTACTCTCTTTAAACTAAGATTTTTAGTTTCCAATTTTTCATATTTTAATGTGTTTTTAAACATACCTATTACTATAATTATAATTCCTATGTAATTATTTAATACATCTCACTCTCATTAACCCCTTCCAAAAACCTTTATATACACTCGTTATGCTACCGAAATTATCATGTGATATTCCTTGCCAAAATTTTTTATTATGAATACCAATATCCATTTCCACTCAAGGGTATTCACCTAGATGGACCTACCATAATTGATTTAGAACTATCATATATGTAACCCATAGTATTTAATTGTTGTATTAAAATTGACAAAATGCATTCTTATGTTGTATAATCTATATGGCACACAAATTCATGTAGATGATATGAATTTAATAGATGGGACCAGAATTATATAACCCTCCAATACATTTGGAAATGTTTTTATCTCATTTGATTCCATGTATGGTTCATGGGAGATTATTCTAAGAACACTATGTTATGATTTCTTGGAGGTTATCCTTGACTTATGTTTATGATGTCATGGTTTATGTTGTTTCCACATTCCTATACCGACTTGATGTTATCATATTATATCATGATTAGATATTAATGATTATGATTATCACCCCTTTTATCTCACCTTGATATGCCTATTTAATAACATGTATTAATTTTATCATATTATACTTTGTTTATTCCCTTATTTAGATTTATAGATCACCCCTTTCTTATGTAGGTCATTATGATATCCCGTATAGTTTTATCATATCAATAGATTTTAAGGGAATGTTGTAGAGTTTTTTAATAATGTCATTGTATCCCTATTTAAAATTATTATGTTAATTATATAATTTCCCAAATACACTAGGTCTCTCGTTCTTTTGGGATTTTATTATGCGTAAAAAATCATTAATTATGGTGTATTAAAGATATGGTTTACCATAAAAATGCATGCTCACATATGACTCAACTAGTGGATATAGGTCTAGTGATACATGTGTTTGATAAAGATAATTTCATATCCATTTTTATATTTAGTATCAATGACGATTTTCTAGAGGCCACACTTTTCTCATTTTTATGGATTCAAGAATTCATATTTCCTATCAATGCTAAAAAGGACAATGGGTTCACACTTTTTGTTTGAATGAATGGGGATTGAGTTTTAACTTAGAGAGATTCTAATAAAAGTGTTTTAGAGTTTATCCAAAAAGGAGTTTTAGATAGGTTTTTACAAGATATTCCATGTGTTTTTATGCATAATGAATTTGATGATAGCTTTCCAAAGATGTTTTTGAAATCACAAAATAAGTTTTGGATATTATTTCACAAGTTATTATATGTGATAAAATATAAGGTGATATGGAGAAAATTTTATGGGGATTTAGTTCAATTAGAATATTGATGGAGAAATTCCCCAAAGCCTAACATATATGTGATAGGTTAGAGCCCATATAGTACTATACAATATAGATATTTCATATGGTATGACATACAAGTTATATTACCCTTTTTTATTTATTTGGAGTATACTATTTAATATGATATAGATATATCATATGAATATACCTAGGCCAGTCATAGTGTATGAAAGGGGAAAGTCATAGGGTAGTGAATCGTACTGTATGATTCACGAGGAATACTAAAATTATCTTGGTAGTCACATTTTAAATGTTGGTGGTCAATTATATTCCACATAAGCAATAATTAATATGAAAATTTCATATAATGAAATGTATGGGAGTATAAGATCCCAGTTTTTCTATTAAGGTATGAACCCTGTAATATTCAATTTGAGTCTTTCTTTTATTCTTATCCTTAGTATTAAAGTATTTTAAGAAGGATTATAGTGTTTCTAGGGCCTATTCAGAGCATGGAGATCCATTTTTGGATAAGCATTATGAGGTACATGGTTAGAAAACATTTAGTAGTAATCCTGTGACTCAACTATATGAATCATATTTATAGAGAGAACTGTTTGACAGACCATGCAAGGGAATCCACACTCCCCTATAAAAATACTACATACTTTTAGATGATTTAAAACACATGGTTAATTCATGGTTTGTTTAACTTTTCATCTAACTGTGAAAGGGGTGTCTCCCTTGGATCGTTCTGGCACATGGTTGGTGCATGGTTTGGATAACTGTGTAGCTAAACCATGAGCCCCTTTAAATTTGGGTGAAATGTCATTTTTTTCCTTAATACCTTATAACTCACCACTTCTTTTTTATCTTCTATTCCATGCACAAAACCCTCCTCCTATGATATACCAATATATAATCCACCTAGGCTTTGATCTATGCTCTCTATCTGATGTCTATTTCACCAACCATTCATCTAATAAGGTTCCACTCAATATGAGATTTGATATGTTTAATTCTTTTCACTGTCTATCTCACCATATTTGGTGTTATTTATATTTAAGATAAAATTCTCAATTTTCATGGTATTCATCTATTTCTCCATTTTATCTTATTAAAAAATAGATCTAAGTACAACAATGGAGGATTCTTCATCAAATTCAATAAGGTAGGTGGTCTATACCTTTTCCCTAAAATTCTTACCATTTATAAATGTTTCCATTGTACCGCGAGTCAGGTTTACCCGCACTTTTCCCCAAAAATATTTTTTCCTTAAATTAATTTTATTAATTTGGAATCTAAAAATCCCATTATATTCCCTTTCTATCATTAGAGGTCAACATCCTTGACATGAGCCACCACTTAGGTTAGCCATATATATACTTATATGCCCCTTTGTATTATATTAACCAAAACACACTTCGGTGTGTTTAGTTCAACTATCACAAGGGATTTAATTGATTTAAATGGATAAACCATTATATATTAATGGTAAAGCATGTTTATCTTGGATCTCATTAATTTTAAATGATGCGATTAATGGTATGACACCTCATATAAACCTTTTTCATTATAAATGAAAGGTTAATGGCTTGAATTAAAGGAATTAAATAAATTGGCATGGTTTTTAATGGCCAGTGATTATTTATTAAATGAATGGTGCTAATTGATTATGGAACTTTTTATTGTTAAAGGAGTTTTAAAAATTTATCCATCCTTAGATTCTTGAGGGAATTCCTTGAGCACTCAGAGGATGCCACCCTGATTCATGGAGCCAGTTTCCAAGGGAGATACCCACCTTGTAATTTATTATCTATATTAGTTCATTAATTTATTGTCATAATATCGATTATTCATTTAATATATATCCATAAATTAAAATTTATTATATTATCTCCTTGGATTCATCTTGATTTCCTCAGACACGTGATGCCTTGGATCGTTGCTTTGGGCTCCAATCATTCTTAACATGGGATTTACTTTTGGCGTACTTCAAGGAAACGATTAGAGATATTTTTTCAGTGGAATTCCAAGGGCGTGTTCCTTATATTACACTAATACCCTTTATCAAGGCTTCATAGTTATTACTATGAGATTTCTTGGCCTCCTATAGTCAAGGATGCCTCAATTTCACCATGGGTCCTTTATCATAATTATTATCACATAGACACTCTTATCATATTCATGGGACATGAATTTTTATAGGTTGCCTATTCAGATACATACATTATAGTCCGAAGTAGGCATGGTTAGTGTGTATTCCCATGAGTAACTCAATCCCATCATGGTTATTATTTTAGTTTCTTATTCATCTGATTATAATTTTACCTACACACTACTATATTTATATTCATAGAATGGATTTTTTATAGACACTATTGGTGGTGGACTATTGAGTGTTACTCACACCCTGTTTGAGATTCTGATCTAGTACCCACACAGACTTTATGGTTGTAGGTTAGGACAAGGGCAAGGTTCTGGTTCTATATGTTTGATTTATGTGATAGGATGGCGTATGGGAGTAAAGGGCTGACCATGAGCATAAGATAATTTTTTGAGTTTATCATTTTGGATTTTTGTGTATCTTTTTATAGAATGTATTGATGTCTACCTACTTCTAGTTTTTGTATAATAACATTTCAACATCATCATATGTATATGACCTAGATATTGTCCTTTCTATTCAGTTATTTATGTCATGTTTTTATGATTTACTTTTGTTGATTTATATTATTATATTTGTTTCTACTATTTTGGTTATTTGTATAAGTTATTCCATTATTATTTACTCTGGAATGGGGTCATAGTCTCCCTATGGATGCACCCCTAGGCCCTCACTACTAGTTCACATCCTCTGGAATAAGGGGAGGCCTTCTTGAGGCTATGTGTAAAACCATTTTGGGCACTGTTTAGTGGATTTCAGGTCGGGACATCACAAAGTAGTATCAGAGTTGTGCTTTTTTCATTTTTGACTTAATTTTTTGGTGTATTAGATAGGAGACTAGGATATTATTATAATTTGGTAATGAGCCCATTTTTGAGAGTAACTAACCTATATATAGGGGAAAATCAAAATTTATAGGGATGGGATTTGATGTTCTACATTATTCGTATTACATTGGTATTAATTTCACCATTGGGTGATGTGAATGATTTTTGGAATTTATTATTATTATAGATTTTATTTAAATACTTGGTCCTATATGGAAATGATATGTGTCTAATGCATTATATCATGCACATGAGTATTCACATTCCATGTCATATTTTATTTACTACATGCATTTCCTATAGCATGTGTAGTGTCGTAACTTTTCTGTCAATTATTGAACTAATTTTTCTTGTAGGGATAAAATAATTGGACTAATTAATGTTTACGTATAAACCTAAATAGTGTTTTCCCATATTTCATGATGGTAGAACCTTAATTACACAATTATAGTATGTTTCATATGTTAACCATTGGTCGCACGAGATAAAACGTTACTTGGTTACAATTACATGTATTCCAATTACAATTTAAAGAGTTTGTATGCCTCTGTAAATTGGGAATGGTGATCCATCTAATTTAACCATAATAAAATCCTAGTTATAGTTACATTTAGTGACATTTTCAACTTGTAAATCATAGAAATTTATAAATTGGTAATGATAGATGCATCTAACATGTCTGTGACATATATATATATGGACATACATAATGATACACCTAATAAATTTTGAGCTTTAAACTCAAAAGAAATAGTTTTCATTGAATAGCAATGCCACTTAAAATTTAAGGGATGTTTTACTCTATAAATTTTAGTTGACACATTATATACCAAAACCCCTGATATAAAATAGATAAGTAGGACTAGGCTTGACCTTAGTAGTTGTTTATAGGGAGTATCTCTAGTGATTAATCTTGGTCTAATACGTTGCCCATGCCTAGATTTATGAGCAAGAAGAGGGGTTTAACTCTTATATAGGAAGGCTTGTTCCTATCCTATTCTTATATCTTCATCTTATATCATTGTTAAAACTTATCAAAGGTATGTCCTTTTAATTTTTAGATTTATTCCACCACAACATCTTCAGGTCAAGCACTGAGAAGGTGGAAATGACAATGCTACTAAGGTGGTGGGACCTAACCCGATAGTAGTGCCACTTGAGACACCTCTAGTTGTAACTCCTATTATGTATGGGCTGAAAACTGATGCTCAGTTTTGAGAAGGGATTTTATGCTTAGTTTAGTCTATAGAGGGAGTTTGGGGAGGGTGGCCCTCATGATACTAAATCTTAACTAGAGGCCATCTAATATATCCTATAACATCTGGATATGCCTCTGGAAAGGAGGTTGAATCTTTCCGTTTATATGATATGCATATCAAGAAATCACTGGTGATATGTGCTAAACCAGGATGATCAACATCAGGATATAGTTTGGGTATATTTCCAATCTCAATTCTATGATTATGTTTTTTAGAGATGTTGAGAGATGGTAAATTGAGATATTTCAAGCACCTAGTGTAAGTCACTATGACCATTATGGACAATTCTGCTCATTTCATATAGCTTAAGCACTTTTTACCTACTTTTATTAGATATGAGTTATCTAAAGTGAGACTTTTTCAGAATGGGATCAAGCATGTCATCTAATCTTAGATATCTTTTGAAAAAATTACATTTTAGTGATAGTGAACCAGGCCCTAATTACTAAGTGACACTTGAGGGAAGATGAGGGTACATTGAAGGGTATTTTCTAACCAAGGTAGGGTAGTTAATCCAGTGGTAGGAAGTATTGTCTAGAGGGTTTTGATAGATTAATGGAAGGTAGAGTATTCATAATGGTAGTTTTGTTTCATGTCATCAGTGTGGGAGACATGGTCACGTAAAGCCTCAGTTTGATAGAGACACAATAGAGTTCCCAAGCTATGAAAAAATGGTCCGTCATTAGAGATTATTCCAAACATTCACATCTTTTCATAGTAGGAGAGGATTCAAACTATCTCTACCTCTTGAAGCAGGATCAATAGCACTATGTTAGGTAGGGAGTTGGATTACAATCAATCGTACAATCTGAGGAGGTAGAAATAGTCGAGGAGGATATGCATAATATGTACAATTCCAGTAAGGTGGATCAGTTCGGAGTGGTCAGATTGTGGATATGGGCTAGGGATCTATCCATATATATTCAGTACATCCTATACATGAGGAGAAAGGTGTCATACCATCTACAGTGAGAGATATGACCTTAGTAGCATCCACTTTGGTATTTTATTTATTTAACATAGGTTCATTGCACTCTTTTATCTATATATCTATCATGAAAATCCTCAGGCTTTATGTTTAGTTTTTCTATAGTGTGAAGAAACTTGATACTCTGTTGGGAATTTGATCGGAATGTTTAATCTAGTGAAAGGAATTCCTCTTTAAGGTTGGCGGTTATTATTTCTTATGGGATCTCTTTTTCCTCAAGATGAAGGGATTCGATTTTATTCTTGGAATGTAATGTTTGGGTCCCTATCATGATTATATGGACTTCTATCACCATAGGGTATCATTTACATCACAAAAGGGTGGTGGTTTAATTCAAAAGGGTGAATAGGATGCCTAGGAAATTAAAGATAGACCAAAGAATTGAGGGTTGTGTAGTGTGACATCCCAAATCACTAACCTGTATATAGATGATCCTAGAACACATCAGGTTTATTTCCCTCATGTATTATATCATTTTAGGTATGTCTTCCCTGATGATTTTTCTATACTAAATCCTAAGAGAGAGAGGTAGAGTTTACTATTGAGCAAGTTCCAAGAGCAGCACTGGTATCCATTCCTCCTTACATGATGGATACTACTGAGTTGTAGGAGCTCAAGAGACATCTATAGGACTTGGAAGCTAAGGGTTTTATATGTCTCTGTAATTTACCTTGGGGTTAAAATTTCCTCTTTTCCAAGCAGGTGGATGGTACCCTTAGGCTTTGTATGGATTATCGTCAGATTATCCAGCTTACGGTTAAGAATTTGTATCCAATACCTCATATAGATGACCTCATCAACCCGCTCCATGGAGTGAGGGTCTTCCCCAAGATCGATTTGAGGTCAGGATACCATTACATACAAGTTATACCTTTATACATTCCATGTACAGTGTTTCATAGTAATTATAGTCTTTACTAGTATATGGTTAAGTCGTTCAGTTTGATGAACGAACCCTCGGTTTTCATGGATCTGATAAATTGGGTTTTTCACCGTTATCTGGATTATTTTTTGGTGGTATTCATGGAAGAATTATTTTTTTCTCATAATTGACACAAACATTCTAAACATATTGAGATCATGATGAATACAAAAAGAGAGCACAAGTTTTTTTCTAAGCTCTCTAAATGCCTCTTTTGAATCTACAATGTTCACTTCTTGGGTCACATAATCTCAGAGTCAGGAGTGTCTGTTGTCATAGAGAAGGTGAGGGTGGTAGTTTCCTTGGAGTATCCCAAGAACATTTTTGACATCCATAGTTTCTTGGGGCTGGCTGATTATTATAGGTGATTTATTCAGAACATTTCATGCCTGGAAACACAGATTATGGGTTTGAAAAAAAGGGAATGAGGTTTATATGGTATGAAGTGTTTGATAAGTCCTTTCAGGAGCTGTAAGGGAGGATGACTTTAGTTCCAATCATAATTCTTCTAGATCTAGGTTGAAGCTAGACAATTTATTGTGATGTTTTAGGCATCATTCTAGGATTATTTCTAATTCAAGAATATCAAGTCATGGAATATGAGTCTTTTTAGTTGATTCCACATGAGAGTAATCACCTGATGCACAATCTTGAGTCGACTACTGTATTTCACACATTGTGTTGTTGGAGGCTTTATTTTCTTGGAGAGCAGTTTATGGTATTCATAGACCAAAAAAGCCCCAATTACATATTTACATAGCATGAATTAAATATCAAAAAGAGAAGGTGGGTTGAATACCTACTGTCCTTTGATTTTTAGCATGCCTATATTCCTAGGATGGGTAATTTTGTGGCTGATTCTTTGATCTAGAGGACTCAAACATAGGCAGTTCAGGATGCTAGTGGTGAGTGGAAAATGATAGACCTATTCTCTAAGATGAACTTAAAAGTCCCTGAGAATAATGAATAGACTATACTTACATATTTAGTAGTGACCTATTCATTTTTAGAGAGAGTTAATATGAGGCAACTTTTAGACCCTGTGGGATTAGTCCTAAGGGAGTGTGTTTTAGGAAAGGACTTGTTGCTGGGATGGATAGTTGACGAGAATGAAATACTATGCATTCAAAAATGCATATGGGTTCATACAGAAATACAAGAAGATTTGATTCATGATTCTCATCCCTCCTTTTTGGTATTTCATCCTATTGTTACGAAGATATATTGTGACTTATGCTACCAATATTGGTGGATAGCGATGAAGAGGCGTATATCAGGTTTTATTTCTCAGTGTTCCAACTGCCATCAGGTGAAGATAGAACACCCATTAATAGTAGGGATTTTACAACCATTATCTATACTGAAGTGGAAAAGGAATGAAATCACATGGTATTTTGTGATTGGTCTACCAATATCCCCTAAAGGAAGTGATGCAGTATGGGTGATTTTCGATAGGATAACGAAGGTCACTCACTTTTTACATGCCAAGGATACATTTTTAGTGGCTGAGCTCAGAAGGCTCTATGTTCAAGTGATTTTATAACGTCATGGAGTTCCACAAAATATTTTATCAGACAGAGACACTCATTTCACTTCATGGTTCTAACAAGGGTTACATAGGGCATTAGGTACACATGTACTTTTGAGTATATCATACCACCCTCAAACCAATGGGTGGTCCAAACATACAATACATATATTGGAGGAAATTATTTGAGCATGTATCCTTGATTTTAGAGGTTCTTGGGAAAACCACATACCTCAAGCTATGTTGTCTTACAATAATATATTTTTTGAAACAATTGATATGGATCCTTAGGAGGCTTTATATGGTAGGTCGTTTTGTTCACACCTATGCTAGTTATAGGTGGGGGAGGTAGTGCTACTGGGACCTCCTCTTGTTTAGGAGACATCAGAGCAGGTACAATTGAATCAGAAGTGTGTGGATATAAGTCATTCTAGGCATAAGTCATATGTTGATTATCATCGATGACCTGTAGAGTTTGAGTTCGGGGATTGGTTCTTCTTGTGAGTTTCACCTAGGCTAGGGCATAACCAAATTCAGATAAAAGGTAATATTTTTCCTTATTATATCAATACTTTCAAGATATTAGAGGGATTCAGGTTCATAACATATCAGATATCCCTTCCTTAGAGGTATCGGGCAATTCAAGACATCTTCCACATATCTCATATATGTTGTTACTACTCATACCCTTCTCATGATTTGTATCATAAGGATGTTGAATTGGTAATTGATGTTCCCTTTTAGGAGTATACTCTACAGATCATTGAATATATCATAAAGGATCTCTGAGTTAGGTTCATTTATATGGTATGGTTTTTATAGCAGCACATCCATGTACAAGATGAAAATTGGGAGGGTTAAGATGATGTATGTAATCAATGGTTGGAGTTATTCTCAGGTGATGTTTTACCACCCTTAGAAGGGAAACTCGAGGATGAGTTGTTTAAAGAAGGGGATATTATAAGATTCCAGTTTTTCTATTGAGGTACAAACCCTTTAGTTTTCATTATGAACCTTTCTTTTAACCTTATCCTTCAGTTTAAATGATTAAGGAATGGTTCAAGAGCATTCGGGGCTTGTTCAGAGCCTGGATCTCTTGTTTTTGGAGATGCAGTATGAGGCACATGGTTAGCTCACAGTTAGTAGTAAATATGCGACTCAACCATGTTTCTCACATGTATAAATATCATGTTTTTAAAAACTATATGAGGGAGGCCGCACACCCATGTAAAAAACTACACACTTTTAGTAGATATAAAGTATATGATTAAAAAATGGTTAGTCTTACCACGTGCCTAATTGTGTGATGGGGTGTCTCCCTTATATAGTGACAGTACATGGTTGGTGCATGGTTTGGATAACTATATGGCCAAACCATGCACCTCTTTAAAGTTGGGTGGAATGTATATTTTTTCCTTAGGCCCTTATAACTCACTTATTCTTTTTTCTCTCCTCTTCCATGAACAACACTCTCCTCCCGTGAGAGCTCTCCATGGAATCTACCTAGGATTTGATCTAGTCTATCCATATGACATTCATTTATCATGTCAGTCATCTCATTGGATTATTCATGGTAAGAGATTAGATATTTTCCCTTCTTTTACCATTCTATCTCTCTTTATTTATCATTATCTATGTATAAGATAATATGCCCTATTTTCAGATTATTTGTCTATTTCTCCATTTTCTCTCTTTCTAGCCTAGATATGAGGCCAATATTGGATGAGTGTTCATTAACCTCTACAAGGTAGGTAGGTTATACCTTTCCCCTCAAAGTATCACTATTTATAAACGTAACCATTGTGTCACGTGTCATTTTTAACTATGATTTTCCCCTAAAATAAATTTTCCTTAATTTTTTTAATTTGGAATCTAAACACCCCATTAGATTCCATTTCTACCATTAGAGTTCAATGTAATCAACATGATCCACCCCTTGTGTGATCCATCTATAAGTACATATTACCCTTTTTATTATATTAACCAAAACACCCTTCAGTGTGTTTGTTTCCACAATCACAAGGGATTTAATTAATTTAAATGGATGAATCATTGTATATAAATGGGAAAACATGTTTATCTTGTCTCTCATTAATTTAAAATGACACGATTAATGGTATGAAACCTCATATAAAAATTTTTCATTATAAATGAAAGGGTAATCGATTAAATTAAAGGAAGTGAATAAATTATAGTGGTTTTACATGGACAATGATTATTCCTTAAATGCATGGTTCTAATTGATTGTGGACCTTTTTCTTGTTAAAGAAGTTATCAGACTTGATCTAGCCTTTGATTCCAAAGGGAATTCTTGCAACACACATAGGATGCCACCCCGATTCATTGAGCTAATTTCCATGGGAGATACCCAATTTAGAATTCATTATTTATGTTTGTACATGAATGAATCAACATAGTATTGATGATTCATTCAATTTATATATGGAAATTAGAATGTCTTGGATGGTATCCTTGGATTCTTCTTGATATATTCGGACACCTGACACCTTAGATCATCACCTTGATATTTAGTCATGATTAGACCAATATTTAATTTATAAGTACTCTAAGGACCAAGTTAGAGATATTTCACCAGTTGAATTCCAAGGGTGTATCCCTAGGATTACACTTGGACCCTTTACCTAGGTTTAATGATTATTACCATGAGGTTTATTGACCTCCTAAGGTCAAGGATGCCTCAGTATCAACTTGGGTAATCCATAATTATTGTTATCACATGGAAAACTATTATCATATTCATGGGCCCTAAATTTTTAAAAGTTTTTTATTCAGATAAATCTGTCATAGGCTAAAGAAGGTATGGTCGGTGGGGCATCCCATGAAGAAACTGAGCCTGACATGGTTATTATATCATTTTATTATTCATCTAATTAACATTTTACCTTCAAACTACTATATTTATATTCACATACTGGATTTTTTATAAACACTGTTAGTGGTGGCCTTCTGAGCGTTACTCATGCCCTGTTCGGGTCACCGATCTGGTACTCAAATAGACTTCATGGTTTTATGTTAGGATAACGGAAATGGTTCAAGTTTGGATTTTTGATTTATGTGATAGGATTGCGTATGGGATCATAGGAGAAAACATGGGATTGGGATTCTTTTAGAGTTTAACATTTTGGTATTTCAATGTATTTTTATATAGCATGCATCAATGCATTACCGCTTCCAATTTTTGTATAATAAAATGCCATCATCATCATCATCTGTATATGACATAGATATTGTGGTTTCTATTTAGTTATTTATGTCATGTTTGGATTATTTACATCTACTATTTCATATTATTATTTTTTCTTTCACTATTTTGGTTATCTTTCTGACTTATTCCATTATGATACATTATGACCTTAGGGGATAGTCTCCACATGGACACACCATAGGCCCTCACTGCTAGTTAGTAGCCTCTAGTGTATGGTGAGGCGCACTTTAGGCCATGTGTCCCACTGGTTTGGGTTACTTTTTAGTAAATTTCGGGTCGAGACGTCACAGGGAGGATCAATGGTTCATTTATTGATGATGTGTGATCAAATGAAACATTAAATGATAGATTATGTAATGTATGAGTTAATTCATGAATGTAAAGACAATATTTTCAATCATTTTTTCTTTTTTTAGTGACTTTAGTCCCACTATTTTGAGTAATTTTCATGTAAACTTCACATTTATTTGTTTAAGAATAATTAAGAATTTAATTGATGAATAGATTAAAACTAGATTTTTTTTATTTCGTCTTTAGAATTATTAAAATTAAGTATACACTTAATTTTGGGTGTTTCTATGTTATTATAGGAGGTCTAAAAGTGACTTTGAAAGCGCAAATTTAATGTCAAAGAGTTTGAAACTTACTAGAAGTGATTCTAGTAACACTATGAAGAAGTGAGAAATTTGGATAAGGAAATTCTCTTAAGGTGTGTATGTGTAGGTTGTATTATGAGATTTATGGCATAATTATCATATGAGGATAAAATATAAGGAGGTCATATGATGCATGATCTCTAAGAAATGGCATAGGCATTTTACCTCACGTATAATAATTTATCTTATAATGTAACCTTCCTAAATAAATTAATTAATTTAGGATGCCAGTAAAAGAGTTATTGATCCCACCTAAGAGAATTTAATGAATTCATGGAAAATAGAAAATTCATTTCTCTTCCCATATGATAATTTCACCACATATGTAAATTATCTTACAGTTCTTCACATAAGTTTATTTACTTTTCAAAAAATTTGATAAATGATATAAATAAGGAGAGATTTTAAGGATTCATCTAAGATTCAAATCGAGGACCTGATCAACCACATCAGCCTCCATGAAACCATTCTATGTTTACACATAGATCATAATATGAATAATGTTTCAATCAAAAGTAGAGAGGAAGCTAGAAATTTCATGAATATCTAAGGACCATAACAAAGAAGGAAGACTATGGGAGAAAATAAAAGAAAAGGATTTTAAATGAATGATGATATCATAAGTTTGAATGTAAAAAATAAAATGTAAACTGATGATCTATAAAATGAACATGAGTTTTCTTCTTGAGGAGGATGCATATCGGAGGCTGGAGAGTTTGAGAATGCTAGAGTTCTGTTATTGTTGCTACTTTATTTTCTATTTTCATGGTTTTTTAATGACTTTTCTATCCCCATTATTCTCCTTAACCTTTGAATAGAGGGGTAATATTTTAATTGATTAGGGAAGGGAATAAGAAATATTATAATTCTTGAGTTATCACACTTTATTGAATAAAAACTCTTTTATGTTAATTGATATTGGTTTTAGTGATTGTTTGATACTTTTATTGAAATTATATTTTTGGTTTTAAACTTGTTCATTTTTTACTACTGAGATTGGAGATCTATCATCTTTCTCTATCTAGTGCAGTTTTTCTCAAAGGAGCAGGTTGTGTTGGTGGTGAGTTTCTATAAATTGTTAGCCCATGTGTGTAGGTAATGAGCTACTTCAAATTTTCCTAGGAACGCAAATATTAGATTTGGAATTTCCTGTGTAGGTTAGAAGTGGTTTACTAATTCTTCACAGACTTTGAAAAGGAGGATAATAAATCCATAATCACTATTAAATCAATATCCACGATAATTTTTAGCCTAAGTTGTTTAGTGAATCAATTGAGGAACCTTGCACTTATCAATTATCAAGGAGAGAAGTTAAACCATTTTAGCGACTATAATAGCATTAAAAGTATAAATCTAACCCTAAAAAATTCTCATTTCCCATTATTATCTTTCAAACTATTTTTCTTCAGGGTTTTATTTTTATTTTTAAAAATCACAAACTCAAAGACAAATCCCCTTTTATTTAACTAATCATTGAGTGATAGCTTATTTTTTTACACTCTTCTCTAGGAGACAACATTAGGTTACCATTAATAGTATATTTAACATAGAAAATAAATTAATTATTTCACACCCTGTGATTGGTTTGAACTAAAAATTAGCATTATTCTTGGGAATGAAATGCCAAAAATAAGATTAAAAATTTAAAGAAAAATATAACCCTTAAATTATAGACTCGATCTTCCATTTACCAACTATTTTATTTAGATCCTAAAATTGAGAAGAATATTCTAACTAGACATAGACATTTAAATTTTCAATCATAGTTTGGAGATATTTCTCTTGAAGACTCAAGTAAAACATAAAGTATTCACTCTAAGCCAGTCATTATGGCTAGAAATATAAACCAAACCCCATAGATCTGTGTGCATATCAGTTTATTAATCAACATAACTTTATTTCCATTACAACTCTTCAAAATTATTTTGAACTAAAAAATGTATTGATACAATTGCTTCTAAAATTACACGGTCTTGTAAGAGAATACCCTACCAAACATATCAAGGAGTTCTCACATGTATGATCCACACTGAAACCCTTAGGAGTGGCTAAGGGGCAAGTAAAGTAGAGTTCATTCTTCTTTTCACTTGAAGAAACAACCAAAGAATGGTTGTACAACCAATAATAAAGTGAACTATGTGACTAAGATGACCCGCATAGATACTTATTTCAAAAAAAAATCCCATATCCAGGAGCACAACCATCAAGAATGAGTTATATTCCATTAGAAAATATTATGGAGAGACTCTATATGAGTACTAGGAGAGGTTTAAGAAGCTATGTTTCAGTTTTCCATGTCAATCTATAAAGGATCTCCAATTTCTAGTATAATTTTACCAAGGCCTTCTTCATAATGATAGGAACTATCTGGATGCCTTGTCTGGAGGACCTATAATAGAAAAATCACTTAAATAAGCTAAAAAGATCATTGAAAATATTTCCCTAAACTGAAAATAGTTTTTTAGAATAGGTATGGATATCATAGTAATAAATGAGATAAGAGATTATGATTCATCTTTATTATAAAAATATAGACTTGAATATCTAACCTGTTTGGGGTGACATATGGCCTTAAAGAAAAGAAAACTAGCTAACAATAAGCACTAGATAAATTTTGGGGTTACATTCATCCCCTCATCATTTTACTGATCAATGTTCTAAGATATAAGTAATGGGGAGTTATATATAATCATATTATCCAAGTATATTTTAGTAACAAAATCATGGTTGGAGAAGTAACCCCCAGGTCTAGTATGGATTTGGAAATCAATAATAGCACACCAGTCCACCCTATCAAAACTAATACCCACAAAATCCTCTATTAAATTAGTAAAACCAACCATACCAAAACCCACCACCCTTTCAATAATCAAACCAAATCCTAAAAAACCACATACTAATATCCACCCTCTTTCCAGCCAAAAAACCAATAAATTTCCTATAATCAGTGCACCATAAACTATTAAATAGCTATAGGAAGGACCAAAAGCTGAGAAGATGAGGAATGAATTTAGGGAATTGAGAAACCAACTCAAAAATATGGTGGATAATTTATTTGAAAATCCATGCAAACTATTACTCCATTCAATCTCCAATCCCAAGGATATTGTGAGCATGATAACAAAAAGAAGTGGAAAGGAACATTCACCGCAACACCACCCTTTAACTGAAGAAAGGACAACCAGAAATTTAAGAAAACCAAAATGGAAATTTTGTAAAGGTTCTTGAGATTAATCCACTATAAGGAAAAATATAGTGGAAGAGAGAAAAGATGTTCTCAAAATAAAGAAACAAGATACACCATGTAAAAGGCAGTAAAGAGAGATTAAAGACCTTCCACTTTTATTTCCATCAATAATTATTTAGTCTAATAAGATTCAAGAGGATGAAATTCAAAGATAATTTATAGAAATATTCTAAAAATTTGAGATTAATATACATTTTCTTGAATCCATCGAGAAAATACCAAGTTATGATAAGTTCCTCAATGAGATTTACGCCAATAAAAGCATACTTCAATAAAATAAAAATACTAGTTTAGGGAAATGTGTATTATCCCTTATTACAACATATTTACCTACTAAATGTCAAGATCCAGGGATATTTTATATCCCTTTCACTATTGTTTCTATAATTTTTTTATATGATTTGTGTGATTTAGGTTCTTCTATAAATGTTATAGTCCACTCGGTGTTTATATCTTTATAGATGAGATATTTGAATCCTATAAGAGTGGTTGTATAGCTTGAAAATAGATATAATATTTTTCTAGTAGAATTCTTGGATGATGTGTTTGTTAGAGTACATGATCTGATTTTCCCAAATGACTTTTATGTGCCAAACATGGAGGAAGATAGAAGCACAACACACTCACCCATCATTTTGGGTAGACACTTTTTTAAGAAAACCAAGAAAAACATCAATGTATGTGAAGAAAAAATCACCATCTAGTTTGGAGGAATAACAATCCACTTTAACATCACCAACTCCATAAAGAACCCTACAACTAACCATTCACTACTTACACTTTCCCACTTCAAAGATACTAAACACATAGCAGACTCGGGTATTCTATATAAATTCTTATCCTTAGGAAAACACTTAATGATTGAATATTACATATAGAACAAAGTTTTATAGAATTATAAATAATTTTTTATCAACATGGTGGAAGTGGTGACTTATATGTTATTTTATGGATTTAGTTCTTTATTTAATTATGAGGAAGCTTATATATCATCTTGTTTGTGTAAAATATAAGTAATGGAAGTGATAAACCCGAATTTGATTTTATCTTTAGAACAGCCCCCGAATCTGGAATTGAAACCACTATCCATTTATTTTAAATATGTGTATCTCATGGAAGGAGAAAATCAACCAATAATAATTGTTAATAATATTATCCCCTATCCAAGAAAAAAATTAATTGAGATTTTGAAAGAGAATGTGCAAGATATATGGTGGAGTTTAGGTGATATCCCAAACATTAATATCAAAATCTTATTATATAGAATTTTACATGTGGAGAATTCTAAACTAGTTAGGCAGTCCTAAAGAAGTCCAAATCCCACCATAATATAGGTAGTGAAAAAAGAGATAGATAAGCTACTAGTATTAAACATCATTTACTCAATCTCTTACTCATAATGGGTTAGCCCCATCAATGTAGTTCCTATGAAAATTGGGCTAACCAATATATAGAATGATTGAAATGAGTTGATACCCATTATAATCTAGAATAGTTGGAAAGTTTTCATTGATTTTGGGAATTTTAACAAGGTCACTAGGAAATATCATTTCCTCATTCCATTTATTGGCCAGATTTTAGAATGGTTGGTAGGAAATAATCGCTATTATTTCTTAGATATTTTTTCAGGTTATTTTTAAGTACCCATTACTCCAGAGGACCAGGAGAAAACCACTTTTACGTGTCCTTTAGGAAGATTTTCTTATAAGAGGATGAAATTTGAGATATTAAATACCCATAGTATATTTCAATGGTGTATGGTAAGTATATCAGATCATATTGAAGATTTATTAGAGGTATTATTTCTTCACAATTTTTAGAAAATCTTTTAATAATTTTTTGAAAAATATGTATTTTATTGAAAATTTTCATTGAAAAGAACATGGTTTTGAATTTTGAATATTTTCATTTCATGGTTAAGAACAAAATAGTATTAATGTGTGTCATTTCATAAAAATAATTAGGGTGGATAAGTCTAAAATTGAAGTAATATAGTATTTTTCTTACCTGGATTGTGTTAAAAATGTTAGATCCTTGGACATATAAGATTTTGTATGAGGTTTATCAAGGAATTAATTAATATTTATCTTATAATCACTAGATTAATTTTTAAGGATGTTGAATTTGATTTTAATGATGATTTTAAGGAGTATTTAATTGAATTGAAGAGTTAGTTGATCACCCCAACGGTTTTTCAACCACCCAACTAGGATAACCCATTTGAGCTACTTTGTTATAATTCAAACCAAGAAATCAGGGAATTAATTTCCCAATGAGTTTAAATAATACCTGAAGTAATTTACCATGCCTCAATATCCTTATATACTTACAAAATTAAGTACACAACCACTAAAAGGAGTTCCTTACAATCATTTTTTCTTTATATAAATTGTGATCATATTTTATTCAAACTAAAGTCACTATATTTTTGGATCATGTCACCTTGAGATACTTTATGAAGAAGGAAGATTCAATTCCCAGTCTGGTTAATAAGTATGTTACTTCTATATGAGATAAATTGGAAATAAAATATAATAAATTAGCTGAGAACTAAATAGTCGATCAACCTAGTAGATTACCCAATACTACTGAAAAAAATTCCAAACCAAGATCCATTGAATGATCACATTATTGGTGAATAATTGTATTTGATTAAAAGAGATGTACCTTGTTATTCTGTAATTGTAGATTATTGAGTAACATCTTAGGTTCCATCTCACATAAACCCCAATAAAGTTTAAAAATTTAAATATGAATAAAAATTTTACATTTGGGAAGATCCTTACATATGGAAATTTTTTAGTGAATAAGTGACAAAAAAATGTTTTCCTACAAGTTTAATTAGATAAGTTGTTGAGTTTTTTGACACACTAGATTTTTTAGTCCAATTGGGTCCTTAAAGAACTGCATTTAATGTATTAGAGTTAGGAATTTATTGGACAACATTGTTGAAATATACACATGAATTCTATAAGAAGTGTGAAAATTGACAATTTTCTAGAAATATTCCTAAGAGACAAGAAATAACTCAAAACCCGTCATCTATTGTGATATTTTTGAAGTGTGGGGGATAAATTTTAAGGGACCTTTTCTCATTTCATTTTTTAATTCTTATATATTGCTTGTTGTGGATAATTTTTCAAAATGGGTGGAAGCCAAGGATGCCAAAAATGATGATTCCAAATTTTTATGTGCTTTTGTCTAGTTTAATATTTTTTTTATAGGTTTGGAGTACCAAGGGACATCATTAGTGACTAAGGGATTCACTTTTTTCATAGGATTATGAAGTGTTTTCTGATAAAATATGTAGTATATCACATGATATCCACACCTTACCCTCCCTAAAAAATGGGCAAGATGAAGTTTCAAATAGATAAATCAATTGAATTTTATAAAAGACCATGAAAAAAAATAGGAAATATTTGATCCAAAGTTTGGAATTATCCTTATGGGTTTATATAATATCCCAAAAAACCCCATAATAATGAGTCTATACATGTTTATTTATAGAAAAGGATGTCACCTACCAATGGAATTAGAACACAGAGCACACTAGGTTGTGAGAGAGATGAATCTAGAAATAGATAGATCTAGAAAAGTGTGGAGACTACAACTAAAAGAGTGTGAAGAAAATATAAGAGATGAATTGAAAAATTAAAAAGTATACAAAGAAATAAAAAATGTGGCTCATGAAAATATGATCTATCAAAAATAATTTCATCATGGAGAAAGAATTTTGTTATATAACTTAAGACTGAATCTTATTCCAAGTAGACTTCATTCAAGATGGGAATGTCCATTTATGGTTACTCATGTCTATCCTTTTTGTTATATATATATTTTTAAGGAAGGATAGAAGGAACCATTTGATTTTAATGTACACAAGATAAATAAATTATATGATAGCTTTCCATAAGATCCTGTGGAGGAGACCACACTCCTCTAACCTATTTATCAGTAGAGACCATTTGGTTTTAACAATACTTAACACTTAGATATTATGATGATTATATATAAAATATACTTATATTATAAATATTTTTGAATTAATTGATGACACTACATCATTTAAGTGTTGGGGAGGGAACCTTTGTAGTTTCCTTTGTAGTTTAGTACATTAAAAAAAATCATTTTTTGTGTTTTTTTCAAACTTGTTTTGTGTTTGTTTTTCAATTTTATTGTAATTTTAAATTTATTGAGCTTAAATTGAATGAATTTACAATTATAATATATATTTCCAATGTTGATAAACTAATTTGATTCATTTATTGATCTTAGATGAATGTTCAGATATTTTTTTTTTCAAATTCAAATTGAGGGGAATTCATACTAGGGATGCAAATTTTTGAATATCATGCCATGATATATTGTCCTACATTTTTAATAACTTAACTATGTGGATTATGAACCAATTTTTAAATCTTCTATACAATGTAATATTTCTTTATATAATCAACACATTTTTGAATAATTGAAACATGTTAAGTAATTTAGTAAAAATATTAGAGTATTGAAGGACTTTATGTTATAAATGATTGAGAAATTCTTTTGAATTAAATCCCTTTTTCTAGAATGAATTTTACTTTCAAGCCTAACATTACATCTGACTATTTTAGACCTTAGTAAACATGAATAAATTTGATTGGTGTCTACATTACAATCCAAAAATACCTCTCTACCTTTCTCAAGAAATCGATGCATGAACTAGACTGAATTCAAGTTTCAGGGAAAGTGGAATAAGATATTTTAAAAACCTACTCAAGTTGAAGAGAGATGTGTGGAAATAATTGTGACAATTTTTTTAGAATAAAATCATGATAATAAGGATGTAAAAATTTCCTATATATCATCCATGTATGGGCATGAAATTATTCCACTGTTTGAAGAAAAAGAGACCACTCTTTCCAATTGAAAACTTAAATTTGAAAAGGAATTACATAATAAAAATGTTGGAACCATACTTGAAAGAAAAGATGAAATAATTATAATAGAGGGAATAAGAGAGAATAAGCATTCCACTGATACTTAAGACCTCTAATGTGGAATACCCCATAATATGAAGATGAATTTTGAGGAAAACTGGAGTTGTATATGAATTGAAATTTGCTGGTAGATATTGAAATCATTGAAATCTATATGAGAGGAGCTGTTTGAAAGGATGTGTTTAAGTTGTTTGGAAGAAATTACTCAGAACACATAAAAAGAATGAAAATACCTCCTAATATTGGGATAGGAAAAACTCACACTACAAGATGAAAATTCAGAGTCCCTCTCTACTTTTAAGAGAAAAATAATAAAAGAACTATAAACATATGAAGGAAACCATGAAAGGGAAAGATTGGTACTATTGAAATGATGAGGTTTGTGAGTTTTCTCACTAAACCTCAATAGGTTAAAGTTGAATTAATGGAATAGGAAGTGAGGGAGGAAGTCATTATTCAAGGAAACTAAAAATCATGTATTATACTTTGACACAGACCCAAAACACCTAATCTTCCTTGGAATATTTTCAATAAAAACTACACACCTAAATCCACGAAACAACCCTGAAAATTCCTTAAAATATTCACAAATACATGACTATTGGGTGGATATGAATAAATTCATCAATACTATGGTGAAACATACCTGAAATTAGAATGATAAAATCTTTTATTGAAATTCATGTGTGAGTGTTGAGTGAAAAAATTAAAAGAAGGTAGGTATAAGTGTGCATGAAAGTATAAAAGAAGTGAAAAATTAATTGAATGTACCTAACGAATAAATTAAAATCAAGATCATTTAGGAGTCATATAATTTGAGAACCATGGTTTTGAAGATGGGAACTCTAATTGCCTTAGTGTTTGAAGGATTAGTGTTTGAACTCTGCATTTCTAATATTTCTAAAGTTTATTTATTAGGTATTCCATGGATTAAGTGTGAGAGAATTGACAAGACAATATTTTCACACAATTTTCTTCATTTTTTTGTGATTTAAATCCCACCATTTTGAATGATTCTCATGTAAACATCGAATTTTTTTGTTTTAAGAATAATCAGGAATTTAATTTATAAATGGATCAAAACATGATTTTCAATTATTTATTTCAACTTTGGAACTAATGAAATAAATATTCCACTAAATTTTTGGTGTATTGATGTTATTATAGGAGGTTCAGAGGGGATTTTCAAATCCTAAATTCAATTTCAAAAAGTTTGGAACATATTAATATAGGTTCTCAAAAAACTTTATAGAAGTGGAAAATTTGGCTAAATAAATTCTATCACACCGCTAGCATGTAGAGTATTTTGAGAGCCACAAGGGGGAATTATCATACATGGAGGAAATATGAGGAGGTCATATGAGACTTCTTCTTTGGGAAATGGTAGAGGCATTTTATCCTGCATATGATGACTTATCTTATGGTGAAACCTCTATAAGTAAATTCATCAATGAAAGTTTCTTGTAAAATAATTATTGATCTCAAGTAAGAGAAATTGTGGAATTCAAGAAAAATGGGATAGGATTTCATCAACCCATATGATAATTTACACTATGTGTGTAAATTATCTTATGACACTTTTTGTAAGTTGATTTACTTTGTAAAAAATTTGTTGAAGGATAAAAACAAGGGTATGTTCAGAGGATCCATCTAGACTTTGAATTAGGGAATTGGGATACCACATCATCCTTATTATATCTGTTTATATGACGTTATGTGGATCAAAATATTAATAATGTTTTGACCAAGAAAAAATACGATGTTGTGGATTTTGTGGAGATCTGAAGACCAGGATGAAAAAGGAAGACAGTGGGAGAAAAAGAAAGATAAAGATTTCAAAAGAATGGGGACCTTGGAGGTTTGACAATGGAAAATAAAATGGAAACTAAGGATCTACAAAAGGAACATGAAGCATCTTCTCAAGAAGGTTTCACAATAGGGGCTAGTATGTTCAGGTTTTCCAAAGTTTCATTCCTAGTGTTGATTTATTTTCTATTTTATTAATTTTGTAATTACTTCCCTCTCCTCTTGCTTCTTTGTTACCCTTTGAATAGAGGGGTAATCATATTAGTGATTATGGAATGGAAGGATATCCCTTTTTTGGGATGTGGAGGTGTGTGTAAATGATAAACACACAAGAAAATAAGAGAAAATGGAACAACACATAGATTTATATGATTCAACAAGTTTGCCTACATCCACAGGAGAAATAAGAGACAATTCTTATTCTCTCTCCATTACATCCTTCGGATTATCACAAAAAAAACCAATTACACCACACACATCATGGGAATAAAAATCATGTTATATAGAGATGAAAAAAATAATTTTCATTAGTTGGTTTAGGTAGCTCATCTACCCATGGAAAAATCTCTCGCCACCTGCTGCCTGTCCATGAAGGATGCTCACCAAGAAAGATGATGTTCCAGTTGTTGCTGACCAAGGAAAAATGATGTAGAAAACAGAGGAATCTCGTGTTGATTTCTCCCCATATTGGGAGTGTCCCTCATAAATCTCCCCATCACGACCAATTTGGGGTAGAAGCTAGACTTGAAATCTCCTTATATACATTGAAAACTTCATCAGCAAATAAAAAATATTTCTTATCACTAGATGACGTGTCACTTACACTATCTTCAATTTATTTCAAGATGACAGTGCTCCCCATAAAATGATACAACCCTTGGAACTATTTTCTATTAATCATCGTAGCATTGTTATGTGAGAATTACAACACTCCACCCACTATGGAAATCTTGTACCCTTTTGCATCGAGCATACTTTAGGATACCATGTTCTGTCTCATCCTTAGAATGAATTTCACATCAGACAGTTTTCATACTCCTCCATCGGGTGTCTTCAATTTCATCATCCTGACTCCTCGAACCTCACATGTTGACCCATCACCAAGTCTCACCAAATCTTTAACCTGCTAAAAAGTATGAAACACACCTTTGGTGGTATATATGTGCGTCGAGCTCCCTGAATGAAAAACACATCTGTTTTCCTTTGGTTTTTTAGCCTAATCATTCTTCATTTTTAAAAATAGACATTCCCACTTCATGTTCCCTTTTTTTATAGTAAGGATACTACACTTTTACCAATTAAATTTTCCCCTCTTGAGTGTCAACTTCTTGTTGTCATCCAGACTTCATCATCTCCCGATGATTCTGTGGTGTTCACAACCTTAACTTTGTCTTTCCATTTTCCAGCAACGTACCATTTCCCCTCTTCATGTTCACTTTTATAGTGACCCTATTTCTCACACTAAAAACAAATGTTTTATCTAGGATCACATCCCCTTCATTTTATACACTGTTATTTACCTCCTAAATTCTGATATGGAATCCTCCAATGATGATCATCTCACATCACCATAATTTTCTCACCTGAATGCATCGTAGGTCTTCAGAATTCCTCTGAATCTTGATGTTACACCATCACTTCGTCCAGTTTCAATGTTTTCTTCCCTATGAGCAATGCAGTCAGAAGTCTATCAAATGAGTTTGGTAGAGGTGAAAAAAATAAAAAGTGATTTGTCTTTATCTTCAACCTTCACACCAAGCCCTGATAATTGTGTCAGGGTTTTTTTGAATTCGTTGGTTTGATCCAACAAATTTGTTCCCTCATCCATAGGCAGCTGGTACAGTTTATTCTTTAAGAATAATTTGTTGGTGAGTGACTTAGCCATATATCGTTTCTCCAACTTCTTCTATATCTCCTTTAGTTACTTCTCATCCAACACTGATTAATTTATGCCCTTCGTCATACACAGTCAAATTGTGTTGATGACCCGCATCTCGATCTCTTCCCAATCATCATTACCAGTTCTCTCAGGCTTTTCTCCAATCAACAATCTGATCAGTCCCTACTGCACTAGAATATCTTTTCACTATGCTTTGCAACAGGCTGAATTTGTTTCAACCATATAACTTCTCAATATTAAATTGTGGTAGTTCTCTTCCACCATTCATCATCGTTTTCACAAAACAAGATCACCACCGTCTATGTTTCACCCCTTTGGTACCACTTGATAGAGTGAGAATTTTGAAAAACCAATCACATGGATGAATTCGTAACTGTTGAAATAGTTGGAATTGACTCCAAGATTGCTGAAAACAGAGTCTGATTGGCTGAGGTATCACCATAAAAATTTCAATGGTCCAGATCACCCATTGATTTGGTGATGACGTGGACTATCAGCATAGTGGCCAGAAAACTCACCAAAAAGTCACCACCGGCGTGAACAATTTCATCTTCTTTGGCATCAGGGAACTATAGAATTCGTTGTTGACCAAAACATTGACCGTCTCTACTGGATTCTTTTCATCTCTGTTTTTTACGCCGCTTGCGCCGTTGTAATTGTCTCACCGAGATCTTCACGGATCTAGCCTCAAAAAAAATTCTGAGCACTTTGAATTTTCCGATCACCCAAAAACTTTTCTACCTATTTTTTGTTTCTCTCAACCTCTTCTGATACCACTTTTTGGGGTAACAAAGGTTCATGGTAACAGTAAACACACAAAATCAGAAGAGAAAACAAGAAAACACACAAATTGATGTGGTTCGAAAAGTTTGCCTACATTCACATAAGATTTGTGGGGGACACTCTCAATATGGGGATAAATTAACAAGGTATTCCTCTGTTGGATAAATTGTTTTTCCTTGGTCGGAAAAAACTACAACATCATATTCCTTTGTGAGAAGACTTCATGGACGGGCATCAGGAGATTTTTCCATGGGTCAATGAGCTACCCAAACCAACCAGTGAAAATAGTTTTTGTTCATTTCTATATAATGGGATTTTTATTCCCATGAATTGTGTGTTGTAATCATTTTTTTGTGTGATCCTTTGAATGTTTTGATCTAAAGACAATAATAATTGACACTCTTTTCTTTAGTGGATGTAGGAAAACTTACCATGTAAATATGTGTGTTATTTTGTTTTCTGTTTTGTTCTTGTGTGTTTATATTTGTCACGCACCTATCCTACCCCAACACTTTTAATTCATGAGTCTCAGCACTTTATTGAATTAAAACAATTTTCTATTAATTGATATTGGTGTGAGTGTTCGATAGTTTGAATTCAATTGTATTTTAGGTTTTTGAACTTGTTCATTGTTTTCCATGGAGGTTGGAAATATGTCATTTATCTCCATCTAGTGAAATATTTCTTGAATACTGAATGATGGCGATACTGAACGATGGTGAGAGGGACCAAAATGGGGAAGAGATATAGTGATCGATGGTACCATGGTTGGTGCTAAGCCAATCAAAGGATGATGAGCCTGACCTTGACTCCCTTGAAGAAAAAGACTGAGATCAGGGGAAGATAATGAACCAGGGTGATCAAACCAAGAATTTGGGAGTTTGATTTTTTGGGGAATTGACATTGATTTATATTATTCTCTTGCCTTTTTTTAACTGTTTAATACATTTGTTTTATTAATATTTGTTTGCTCAAATGTTGACCATTGATCTTGCATCCATTTTTTCAATGCTGGTTGGCCATCTGGGCGCAAACCATTTCATCATGGTCACCTAATTTCTTGAGTGGTTATTATTCGTTAGGGTTTGTGGTTTGTTGGATTATTCTCTCCCATTTTGTAGGTAGCGCCATTGAAAAAATAGGAGAGAGATAGAGAGGGTTTGAGAGATCTGTGTTTTTTAGGAGAAGTGAGTCTTTCAACATGCCGCTCATTTCATTGATGGAAAGGCCTCATCATGTTGTTGGTTTCATTGTTGGAGAACCCCCTCACACCACTGGTTTTCATCACCGAACATTCCCCTCCACCGCTTGAGGGGTCTTCTGGGCACGCTGCTATTAATCTAGCCATTTTTGATCTTGTGATCGAGTGTTCCCTAATTGCTCTACACCCAGATTTGGCATTCTTCGGTCCAGAATGCCTCTAGATCCCATGATTTCCAGCCCTACGTTACTCCACCTCAACTGCTTGAAGAGATCTGGATAGCCGAACCACAATTTGTCTGGCGTTGTGAGTATTTCTCCTTTCTTGCATCATTTTTGTGCAATATTTCTTGTTGTCAGTTTTTTTCTACTAGAATTTTCTACCATTGTTGCAAAGCCCATTGTAATGTGTTTTTGTTTGAGCATTAAGAATAAAAATGTTTTTGGTGGTGTTCTTGTCATGGAGTAGGGCCTAAAAGGGTTCTGAACCACGTTAAATCTTGGCGTCTTTTGCCTTTTTTACTTTCTTTTTCATTGTTTTCCACGATTTTGGATTAATGGCTACTGTCATTTTCACTTTGTATCAATTTCAGCATATTGAACATTATTTTTCTATTGTATTTTTTTTTCACATGTCCATTTATTTGGGGATCCTAGATTCGTGTGTTGGGGACTGTTTTCTGTGATTTCCCCCACAACAAAGTGGTATCAGAGCCTCCGAATAAACCATGGCATCTGCAAAATATGAAATAGAAAATTTTGATGGAAATAATGACTTTAATTTGTGGTGCGTAAAAATGTGTACCTTGTTAGACCATCAAAGGCTAAAAGACACCCTTTGCAGACCTAAGAAACCCCATGTGAGTCTATCCGCTGATGGCCAGAATGTGACGACCTATTCAGACGTCCCTTATGACGTTTTTATGAAATCCCATAGCTCTTTAACATTGTATTTAGGGGATAAAGTCATGTGGTAAGTCGCATATGAGATATTCGTAGATGGTATATGGTCCAAGCCTAAAAATATTTATATGAAAACCTCTTTAAATGGTCGTCTATATAAGAAGAAAAAATTGTACAATTTCAAGATACTTCCTAGAATGGCCATCCAAACACACCTTGATGAGTTAAATAAAATCTTATTAGAACTAGCCAATATTAATTTCAATTTTTAAGATGATTACCAATCCATTATACTTTTAATTTCCCTAAACAGTTCATATGAACACCTAGTTGATTCTATGATGTATGAAAGAGACTCCATGACCATAGAGGAATTCAAGTATTCCTTGATTTCACGTGAGATGCATGAATGGCTAAGGTTAATCCTGAAGCTGAGGGTATGAATGTGGAAGGGCATTTTGAATTTCGAGGGAAGAAGAAAGGTAAAGGAAGGAAAGGTAACAATAGTCGTAGACAGTCACAAGAACACTAGTTTAAACCCAAAACAAAAGGAGTTACCTATTTCCATTGTGGGAAACCTGGGCATATTATACCCAAATGCCCTGAATTGAAATCCGGTAAGCCTTATAATGAATCTACAAATCATTCACTCTTTTTCTACCAAGGCTATGAAAGTTTTCAGGTTTTGTGTGTGTCCCATGATACTCTTGATTACATGTGGGTGATATACTCAGGATGTTTTTTCCATATGTTCCCAAATAGGAGTTCTTTTTCTAGTTTGACTGAGGGAGTTGAATAAGAGGTTATTCTAGGAAACAATAAAAGATGTTGCATCATGGTTAGATGATCTATTATGGTAAAGGTCTCAGACCATTCTCTTGTCAACTTATTGGATGTGATATGGGTTCTGAACTTACACTAGAATCTCATCTCATTAGGTGTGCTAGATCAGAGAGTTTTTTCTTTTATGTCTAATTTTGGTTGTTGTATAATCTCCAAGGGAGCTCGTACGGTGATTAAAGGCTCCTTACAGAATGGGTTGTATGTGTTAGATGGAAGAATACATGTCAAGCAGTTGGGAAACACTTATGTCACTAATAATGACAACACTATGCTTTGGCATAAGCAGTTAGGTTATATGAGCACTAAAGGCTTTGAGGAATTGAGAAAGAAAGGGCTGATCACTAACGTTACACTGAGAAACTTACCCTTTTGTGAAGATTATATATTGGGTAAGTCTAAAAGAGTCAGTTTTCATAGATCTATCTTTAAAGTTGGTCGCCCACTTGAGTATGTTCACTCTAATTTCTGGGGACCTGCTATGACTACCTCCCATGGTGGAGGCTCCTACTTTGTCACATTTAAAGATGACTTTTCATGGAAATTCTTGGTCTATATTTTGGAAAATAAATTTGACGTCTTTGAGGTATTTCAAACTTTGAAAGCCTCTATTGAAAATCAATCTGGGAGAAAGTTGAAAGCTTTAAGGACCTACAATGGTCTTGAATACCTGTCTACTAAGTTTATCAAGTATTGTGAGAATGAGAGAATCTTGAGACACTGAACCATGAGTCATACTGCTCAGTAGAATGGTCTAGCTAAGCATGTGAACCATGCCATTCTTGAGTGTCTTTGTAGCATGCTTGCATGCTCGGGCCTACCCAAATCCTTTTGGGAAAAAGCTTTCACTATTGAAATTTATTTTATAAATAGGTGCCCCCTATCAGCCAATGACTTTAAGACTCCGACTGATTTATTGAGCAATCACCCCTCATCTTATGGACATATTAGAGTGTCTGGGTGCACTGCTTATGCTAATGTCAAGGATGATAAACTTGACCCTCGAGCCATCAAGTTCTTATTTAGATGATATCCTACAAGGGTTAAGGGCTATAAAATTTGAGTAGATAAACCCAGTATTCAAAAGTGCATTGTCACGACCCGTCCTCGGGGCCCGTGCCGTGACTACCCCAAGCCCGCCTTCCATAGGCCAGGGGCTGGCGACTAGCACCAAGGCGTAAAATCCCAGTAAACAGGGAAGGCATTGCCTTTATAAGTATCAACCACACAGAGTCAGCAAGCGGAAAGTAAAGTGCAGAAAAGTAAAGGGGCCGGAAATACAAGCCCAACTGTAAAGTACAACTGAAAAGGTAAAGTACAGCAACTGAAGAAAAGACGGCGGCCTCGTGTCGTCCACTGGCAATCCCACCTGAAGGGTGGGTACAGATAGCCTCCAGGCTCCTCGGGTCCCACGTCCGCTCCGAGCACGTCCCGCCCAGTGGTCCACCTCCAGGTACCGTCCTGCTCCACGCCCCAACCGTGATCAGCGCTGCCCGTCGTCTGCAACCAACACAACAAGGTGCGGGCATAGCCCGTGCAGGGGTGAGTACAAGCTACTCAGTAAGGACCCCGAGACCCCCGAAGGTCTCCCGAAATCCACAAAGGATATATCACAAAAGAAAGATGCAATCACGAAGTAACATCTGACTCGACTTAGGTATATGCCCATACATATACCTAAGTCCCCAATTCTAGCTCTGCTCACGAGCTCAAGAACAACTCAATCCACAAAGGAAAGCAAGACTCAAATCCACAAGGAGAGTATACAGTAAATCCACATAGGATAGTTCAACACAATCCACAAAGGAGAGTAACATAAGATTCAGCTCAACCAGGTATACTTTTTCAGATGACGTCAAAGATGATCACTGATCCATCTAAGTCGTCGGACCCACGAAGGATCGATAGGTACTAACCCCCGCAGAAGACCCACACAGGATCGGGCTCACACAGAACCTGTAGGCAGTGGCTCACACAGAACCGGTAGTAAGGACCCACATAGGATCGGGCTCACACAGAACCTGTAGGCAGAGGCTCACACAGAACCGGTAGCACTGATCCACGTAGGATCGCTGAGTGCAGTAGTCGACGCAGTCCACTGAGGATCTCTGCACAGTCGTCGCCGCAGTCCACGAAGGATCTCTGCTCTGCCGTCGTCGCAGTCCACGGAGGATCTCTGCTCTGCCGTCGTCGCAGTCCACGGAGGATCTCTGCTCTGCCGTCGTCGCAGTCCACGGAGGATCTCTGCTCTGTCGTCGAAGTCACAGCCAGCGCTAGGGTTCCCGCACATAGCGAGCTCGTTTAGGAGGGTCCGCTCCACGAGCCGAGGGGCTGATACATCAACTGACACGTAGTCCGAAGTTGATGTATCCAAAGGTTCCGTATCGACCACAGGATCTCAACGCAACAGACGGCGCGTCAATCGGACGCCCGGTCTGAGAGTTATTGGCATTTTCGTCCCAGGGGCCCGGTTGGTTTTTAGGGAAAAACCAACCCGAACGTACTCCGCCTGTATCCGATCCTCGGGCGGAGTATGCCAAAAGTTCCGTCTCACTTAGAGGAAACTACCACAGCTGACGGTACGTCGTTCGGACGTCCGTAGCTCAAGTTATGAGCGTTTCCGCTCCGAGGGCCCGGTTGGTTTCGTGTACGAACCAACCCGGCCGAACCCAAAGTCTCCCGAAACCTTGAGTATAATATACCGAAACGACCGTCTCGATCCAAGGATCGCGTAGCCGCTGACGGTTCGTCAATCGGAGGTCCCAGGCCCAAGATATGGGCGAAAGACCGAAGAGGGCCCGAAACGGGGGTTCTGGGCCCGGGGCGACCCGGCCCGAACCCCCCCTGGGGTCGGCCGAACCGGGTCGGCCCGACCCGGCCCGACCCGGCTAGGCCGGGTCCGGTCCGGCCTGGGCGCGGCCCGGCCGACCGGACCGGCCGGCTCGGCCTCGGCCGAGCGGCTGAGTGAGCCGCCGTGGGTCAAACCCGCGGCTTTGGAGAAACGCGGCCCGCGCGGGCCGCGTGCTGGATGGCCGGACCGCGGACGCGGTCCGGCGGTTCGCCGCCGCCGCGGCTCGGCCGCGCCGGCGACCCGCGCCGCCGCCTCCTTCCGCGGGCCGCCGGAGTTGCTCCGGTGGCCCGTTTTGCCTCCCGTCTGCGCCGATGCTCCTCCCGGGGGCCGATCTTCACTGCGGGATCAACGGATCGCCCCTGCCGCGCGGTTCATCGTCGTCCGCCATATCCGCACAACAAAAGAGATCGGCGGAGGGTTGTCGGGTCTTGTTCGTTAGACCCGCACCCTCCGCGTTAGTCATAATCAACGGGAGGAAAGGCTACAACAATTTTTAATCAAAGATAAAAATTGTTCACTCCTTTTCTTTTAAACGGCATTTCAATTTTTAATTAATTGAAATTATTCATGCCGGTTCTTTATTTAAAAGAAATAAGAACACGGGAATGAATCATCAAGGAAATAAACCCCTACCTTGTCGTCGTCGTCGGACGAGAGGTCGTCGCGGAATCGCTCGTCGCGGAAGAAGGGGGGATCGTTGCATCGTCGCGGTATCCGGCGTCGCGTCGCCAAACTCCGGATCAAGAACAAACGGATTTAATTAATTAAATCCGTTGCCATGAAATTAAGAAGGGAGAATTTAGAAGTTTCGATTCTCACCTTTAACCGCCGATCGCAGGTTCGCCGCGGAAGAAGAGGCACCGAAGAAGAAGAAGAAGAAGAAGGTCGCGGAAAAGCTGTTGACGTCGCGGATCGTGCGTCGTCGGATTCCGGTTCCGGCGTTCTTCGCGTTCTTCGCGTTCTTCGCGTTCTTCGCGGAGAGGGTGGAGGCTCAGAGGAATTGCACAACGATAGCAATCCTCCAAAATAGACAAGTTTGTCTATTTTATTATTTTGCCAACAAACGTAAAACGCATAAGTAACGACCCAATTAATTCACGAAGAAACAGTCCATTTAATTCACGAAATAAACCGCCCAATTAAATGGTCTGTTAAGAATTAAAGAAAACGCGTCGGTTGACTTTTCAGTTACTTTGACGGGTTTTCGCGGGTGCGTTACTTAGCGAAAGAAACGGCGGGGCTCGTGCGGGCCCTGCCTCACAAATATCCTACCAAGAGGGTAGGATATTTCTGGATAGCATCCTATCCAGTTCAACTCAGTTCAAGCCGTCTTTAAGTGGCTTCAAGTAGCTTCCAAGCAGCTTAAGTGAAATAGAATAAAGTTGTCGCACAAACTTTATTTTATTTCTGACTTAAAGCCGCAAAATTTAAAAACCACGTCTGAGCAAACGCAACTCCGGAAGAGGCGTTTCTAAGCAAATACCGGCGCTGCGATTTCATCGGTGCCCTCAGAATTTGATTCCGGGCACCGGTTCAAAAGATAGAAAAACCCGCTCGTCCGTTCACTGAACGTACCCGAGCCAAACTTCGGAAATTGATTCCGGGCACACCGGGCCTCGGAATCAGGTGCCGTCTGAAGCTGCGCTCTTGTAAAATTCCAAAGAAAATTAAGAAAAAAAATTTCCTTGAAATTTGCGGGTCTTTACATTACTCCCACCTCAGGGCTTTACGTCCCCGTAAAGATACATCAAAAACTAGGGGAACAAATGGGGGTACTGAGCACGCATCTGAGCCTCCCGCTCCCAAGTTCTCTCCTGGAGGTTCCCGTGCTGCCATCTGACGCGCACAAGAGGAATCGACCGCCCACGTAGGACCCGCTCCTGTCGATCCTCGATCTCCACTGGGACCTCCGCAAAAGTCGCCCCATCGTCCACGTCCAGCTCCCCAAAGTCGATGATGTGCGTCGGGTCGTGCACGTATCTCCTCAGCTGAGACACGTGGAAGACGTCGTGCACCCGATGCAACTGAGGTGGTAGAGCCAGGCGATAAGCCACCTCTCCTATCCTGCTGAGGACCTGGAAAGGCCCGATGAAGCGTGGAGACAACTTGTCGCCTCGGCCAAATCTCCGTAAACCACGTCGAGGTGAGACACGCAAAAAGACGTGGTCGCCATCCTCGAACTCCAGTGGCCTCCGCCTCTTGTCAGCATATGACTTCTGCCGGCTCTGAGCTGTCCTCATCCTCTCCTGGATGATCTGGACCTTCTCTGTCGTGGCTCGGACCATCTCTGGTCCCACGAGTGCTGACTCCCCAGGGTCTGTCCAGCACAACGGTGATCTGCAGGGTCTGCCGTACAACGCCTCGTATGGTGCCATCCCGATGGTGGAGTGGTAGCTGTTGTTGTACGCGAACTCCACCAAGGGTAGGTGGTCCTCCCAGCTGCGACCAAAGTCGAGAACACATGCACGGAGCATGTCCTCGAGTGTCTGTATGGTCCTCTCCGTCTGACCATCCGTCTGAGGGTGGAAGGCTGTGCTCAGATGGAGCCGCGTCCCGAACGCCTCCTGCAACCCCTTCCAAAGCCGGGAAGTGAAACGAGCATCTAGATCGGAGACGATAGACGATGGCACACCGTGAAGCCGTACGATCTCCTGGACGTAAAGACGTCCCAAGCTCTCCACTGAGCCCTGCTCTCTGATGGGTAAGAAGTGTGCCGACTTGGTGAGTCGGTCGACAATCACCCAAATGGAGTCGTGACCTCTGGAAGTGCGTGGAAGTCCAGTCACGAAGTCCATAGATATGTCATCCCACTTCCACTCCGGGACCTCCAAGGGCTGTACCAAGCCTGCTGGTACCTGATGCTCTGCCTTCACCTGCTGGCAGGTGAGGCATCGTGAAACGAACTCTGCCACAGCTTTCTTCATGCCCAGCCACCAGTGCTGTCGCCTGAGATCCTGGTACATCTTCGCCACTCCAGGATGTACCGCCAAGGGAGAAGTGTGAAACTCTCTCAGCACCTCCTCTCGCAAAGCGACTGGTACGAAGGTACTTCCTCTGAAAAGGATGTCGTGCTCTGCTCCAAGGGAGAAGCCATCAGGCGCCTGACCTGAGGATATCAGTGCACGCCGGGTCTCACAGTCAGCGTCCCCACGCTGAGCCTCTCTGACCCGCTGTAGAAGTGGAGGAGAGACTGTGAGAGACTGAAGAAAGGCTGCTCCGTCTCTATCCACGAAGGATATCTGTAAGGAGGCTAGCTGCTTCGTCGCCTCCTCAAGTAGCTGAATGCCCGTCCTCCTGCTGAGGGCATCGGCTACCACGTTCCCCTTCCCAGGAGTATAGACTATCTCAAAGTCATAGTCCTGGAGGAACTCAAGCCATCTCCGCTGTCTCAGGTTCAGGTCCTTCTGAGAGAAGATATACCTGAGACTCTGGTGGTCTGAAAAGACTGTGAAGCGCTCGCCCATCAGATAGTGCCGCCAAGTCTTCAGAGCGAAGACCACTGCTGCCAACTCCAGGTCATGAGTGGCGTAGTTCTGCTCATGCGGCCTCAACTGACGTGATCCGTAGGCGATCACAGTCCGCTCCTGCATCAGGACGCACCCGAGTCCAGTCCCTGATGCATCGCAGTAAACTACGTACCCAACTCCCTCCTCAGGCAACCTCAAGATAGGTGCGCTGGTCAATCTCTGTCTCAGCTCCTGGAAGCTCTGCTGACATCTGTCTGACCACACGAAGGGTTTCCCCTTCTTCGTCAAAGCTGAGAGTGGTGCCGCAACTCTGGAGAAGTCCGGCACAAATCTCCGATAGTATCCGGCTAGGCCCAAGAAGCTCCGCACCTCCGTCACGCTCTTGGGTGGCTCCCAAGCTAGCACTGCCTCGATCTTCGCGGGGTCCACTGCAACTCCCGCCTCAGAAATGACGTGCCCCAAGAAATGGACCTCACGTAACCAGAACTGGCACTTTGAGAGCTTGCCATAAAGCTGGTGCTCTCGGAGTGCGTCTAGCACAACTCGCAGGTGGTAGGCATGCTCCTCCTCAGTCGTCGAGTATACCAAAATGTCGTCAATGAAGACCACGACAAATCGGTCGAGGTATGGCTGGAAGATCCTGTTCATGAGGCTCATGAACACTGCTGGAGCATTGGTTACGCCGAACGGCATAACCAAGAACTCATAATGGCCATACCGACACCTGAAGGCCGTCTTCTGCACGTCCTCGTCTCGAACTCTGAGCTGATGATAGCCTGACCGGAGGTCTATCTTCGAGAACCACCGCGCTCCCTTGAGCTGATCGAAGAGGTCATCAATCCGTGGCAGCGGATACTTGTTCCTCACTGTCACCTGGTTCAGGCGACGATAGTCGACACACAGTCGCAAGCTCCCATCCGCCTTCTTGGCGAACAATATCGGGGAAGCCCAGGGTGAAACACTGGGTCGGATAAACCCCTTGCTCTGCAAGTCCTCCAACTGTACCCGCAGCTCTCGAAGCTCGGCGGGGGCCATCCGGTATGCTGGAGTAGATATCGGGGCTGTCCCGGGGTACAAGTCGATGTAAAAGTCTACCTCTCTACGAGGAGGTAGCCCTGGAACGTCGTCGGGAAAGACGTCCACGTACTGGTCCACCACTGTAGGAAAAGCCGGACTCCGCACGTCCACTGCTCCCAGGATGAGGCTAGCCAACTGATGAGAGATAGGCTGCACTCTCCTCCGCGGAAGTCCATCCTGTGCTGCAAAGGTTCCCTTCTCGCCGGTGAAGGTAAACCTGCTCCCGTCGGTGCGAACACATCGCACCTTGCGCCTAAAACAGTTGATCTGGGCATGAACCGTGGATAGCCAATCCATGCCCAAGATGACGTCGTAAGGCCTCGACGCCGCTACAAGGAGATCTCAGCCGAAGCTCTCGCCTCCTAGAGTAAGCTCACACTGCCGGCACCAGTGCGTAATCGTCGAGTCTGCTCCCGTAGGAGTCTCTAGCCGTAAGGATCGAGCCAACGGCTCAGTCGGAATCTCCGAGCTCCGAACAAGGGCAGAGGCTATGAAAGAGTGACTCGCTCCTGTGTCTATAAGTACTGCAGCAAGGGTGGAATAGACACAGATCGTACCTCGAATCATCTCTGGCAAGTCGGGGTCGTAGGCCACCACTGCCTGGAGCTGGGCCTGTCCCTGCCCGCCAGCTCCATGTGGTCGAGGTGGCCCTCCTGGTGGTGGTGGGGGTAGAGCCTGGAAGCGTCGCCCACCACCCGCTGCTCGGCCAGCTCCTCTGCCTCGTCCGCCTCCTCCCTGTGGACCGCCACGGTCAACCCTCTGCCTCTGCCTGGGTGGCCCCTCCACCGTCTGCTGCTCCTCTGGTCGGCGAGTCGGGCAGTCACGAGCCATGTGACCCTGCCCGCCGCAGGTGTAGCACAGCCTGCCTCTCGGAAGGCTGGCACTCCGCTGTGTGCCCTGCACTGCTGAGCCAGTGTCCCGGGGTCGCCTGCCGGAAGGTCTGGTCCGCCTGGAACCCTGGGTCATCCGTCGGCTACCCGCTGCCGAAGACTCAGCTACCTGCCGCCCTGCGCTAGGTCTCGCCACTGAAGAAGGCTCTGCCAGGAATCTCTCGATCAGGAGGGCTCGCTCCAGCACTCCCGCCTGGGTCGGAATGCTGAGGGAGATCAGCGACGCCCGAATCTCCTGTCGCAAGCCATGCTCGAAGGTCCGGGCCCGGAAGAAGGGGTCCCGTACCATGTCGGTCGAGTAGCGAGATAGGTCCGTGAACCTCGCCGCGTACTGAGCGACCGTCATGCTACCCTGGCGCAGCTGGAGAAGCTCCTGGATGCGCACCGCTCGGAGGGTAGCCGGGACGAACTCAGAGCGGAAGAGGCTCTCGAAGTCCGCCCAGAGCAGGGATGCCTCATCGTGAACCTGGAGCATCAGGCTCCACCATCGTCCTGCCGCCGCCTGCAGGAGGCTCGCTGCGAGAATCACCATGAGATCCGCTGGTGTCCTCACTAGCCGAAAGATCCGTACCACCACCTCTAGCCAGTCCTCGGCGGCCTGGGGGTCCGCCTCACCGCGAAACCTGGGCGGTCGCTGGCTCTGAAACTCATGCAGTGCCCTGAGGCGACGTGCATCGTCAGCGTCTGGTACTGGAAGCATCGGTGGCTCGGCGGGTAAGGCTACCGCCGGTGCCACTGCTGGCAAAGGGCCCTGCACCGAGGCCTCGTCGCTCGGCGGGCTGCCGTCGCGCCCTACACTCGGAACCCTAGCTGGCAGTCGTCGCGGGGCCATCCTGAAAAGGAGAACAAGAGCACCACAGTCAGAACAGTATACTTGGTGAGCTGGCACAAGTAATCGCAAGGAAAACTTGAGACTTTCATAAAGCAGATCAGTATACCCGGTGAGCTGACACAAGTAATCACAAAGAAAACTTGAAACACACACGCAATCAATGTTTTCATGCATTAAGTCGGAAATCAGGAGTCAGGGTCCTGGTGTACGGATACGTCGGCCGCCGCACCAACACTGGGCTCCCTGAACTGATAACCACACTCAATACACTAAACACTATTGCTTCACATAGAAAGAAAGGACGATCAGAGTCTGCGGTAGTACCGACCACCTCTGATACCAATTTGTCACGACCCGTCCTCGGGGCCCGTGCCGTGACTACCCCAAGCCCGCCTTCCATAGGCCAGGGGCTGGCGACTAGCACCAAGGCGTAAAATCCCAGTAAACAGGGAAGACATTGCCTTTATAAGTATCAACCACACAGAGTCAGCAAGCGGAAAGTAAAGTGCAGAAAAGTAAAGGGGCCGGAAATACAAGCCCAACTGTAAAGTACAACTGAAAAGGTAAAGTACAGCAACTGAAGAAAAGACGGCGGCCTCGTGTCGTCCACTGGCAATCCCACCTGAAGGGTGGGTACAGATAGCCTCCAGGCTCCTCGGGTCCCACGTCCGCTCCGAGCACGTCCCGCCCAGTGGTCCACCTCCAGGTACCGTCCTGCTCCACGCCCCAACCGTGATCAGCGCTGCCCGTCGTCTGCAACCAACACAACAAGGTGCGGGCATAGCCCGTGCAGGGGTGAGTACAAGCTACTCAGTAAGGACCCCGAGACCCCCGAAGGTCTCCCGAAATCCACAAAGGATATATCACAAAAGAAAGATGCAATCACGAAGTAACATCTGACTCGACTTAGGTATATGCCCATACATATACCTAAGTCCCCAATTCTAGCTCTGCTCACGAGCTCAAGAACAACTCAATCCACAAAGGAAAGCAAGACTCAAATCCACAAGGAGAGTATACAGTAAATCCACATAGGATAGTTCAACACAATCCACAAAGGAGAGTAACATAAGATTCAGCTCAACCAGGTATACTTTTTCAGATGACGTCAAAGATGATCACTGATCCATCTAAGTCGTCGGACCCACGAAGGATCGATAGGTACTAACCCCCGCAGAAGACCCACACAGGATCGGGCTCACACAGAACCTGTAGGCAGTGGCTCACACAGAACCGGTAGTAAGGACCCACATAGGATCGGGCTCACACAGAACCTGTAGGCAGAGGCTCACACAGAACCGGTAGCACTGATCCACGTAGGATCGCTGAGTGCAGTAGTCGACGCAGTCCACTGAGGATCTCTGCACAGTCGTCGCCGCAGTCCACGAAGGATCTCTGCTCTGCCGTCGTCGCAGTCCACGGAGGATCTCTGCTCTGCCGTCGTCGCAGTCCACGGAGGATCTCTGCTCTGCCGTCGTCGCTGTCCACGGAGGATCTCTGCTCTGCCGTCGTCGCAGTCCACGGAGGATCTCTGCTCTGTCGTCGAAGTCACAGCCAGCGCTAGGGTTCCCGCACATAGCGAGCTCGTTTAGGAGGGTCCGCTCCACGAGCCGAGGGGCTGATACATCAACTGACACGTAGTCCGAAGTTGATGTATCCAAAGGTTCCGTATCGACCACAGGATCTCAACGCAACAGACGGCGCGTCAATCGGACGCCCGGTCTGAGAGTTATTGGCATTTTTGTCCCAGGGGCCCGGTTGGTTTTTAGGGAAAAACCAACCCGACCGTACTCCGCCTGTATCCGATCCTCGGGCGGAGTATGCCAAAAGTTCCGTCTCACTTAGAGGAAACTACCACAGCTGACGGTACGTCGTTCGGACGTCCGTAGCTCAAGTTATGAGCGTTTCCGCTCCGAGGGCCCGGTTGGTTTCGTGTACGAACCAACCCGGCCGAACCCAAAGTCTCCCGAAACCTTGAGTATAATATACCGAAACGACCGTCTCGATCCAAGGATCGCGTAGCCGCTGACGGTTCGTCAATCGGAGGTCCCAGGCCCAAGATATGGGCGAAAGACCGAAGAGGGCCCGAAACGGGGGTTCTGGGCCCGGGGCGACCCGGCCCGAACCCCCCCTGGGGTCGGCCGAACCGGGTCGGCCGAACCGGGTCGGCCCGACCCGGCCCGACCCGGCTAGGCCGGGTCCGGTCCGGCCTGGGCGCGGCCCGGCCGACCGGACCGGCCGGCTCGGCCTCGGCCGAGCGGCTGAGTGAGCCGCCGCGGGTCAAACCCGCGGCTTTGGAGAAACGCGGCCCGCGCGGGCCGCGTGCTGGATGGCCGGACCGCGGACGCGGTCCGGCGTGGGCCGCGTGCTGGATGGCCGGACCGCGGATGCGGTCCGGCGGTTCGCCGCCGCCGCGGCTCGGCCGCGGCGGACTCCTCCGGCGGCGCGCCGGGCGCCGCCGCGCCGGCGACCCGCGCCGCCGCCTCCTTCCGCGGGCCGCCGGAGTTGCTCCGGTGGCCCGTTTTGCCTCCCGTCTGCGCCGATGCTCCTCCCGGGGGCCGATCTTCACTGCGGGATCAACGGATCGCCCCTGCCGCGCGGTTCATCGTCGTCCGCCATATCCGCACAACAAAAGAGATCGGCGGAGGGTTGTCGGGTCTTGTTCGTTAGACCCGCACCCTCCGCGTTAGTCATAATCAACGGGAGGAAAGGCTACAACAATTTTTAATCAAAGATAAAAATTGTTCACTCCTTTTCTTTTAAACGACATTTCAATTTTTAATTAATTGAAATTATTCATGCCGGTTCTTTATTTAAAAGAAATAAGAACACGGGAATGAATCATCAAGGAAATAAACCCCTACCTTGTCGTCGTCGTCGGACGAGAGGTCGTCGCGGAATCGCTCGTCGCGGAAGAAGGGGGGATCGTTGCATCGTCGCGGTATCCGGCGTCGCGTCGCCAAACTCCGGATCAAGAACAAACGGATTTAATTAATTAAATCCGTTGCCATGAAATTAAGAAGGGAGAATTTAGAAGTTTCGATTCTCACCTTTAACCGCCGATCGCAGGTTCGCCGCGGAAGAAGAGGCACCGAAGAAGAAGAAGAAGAAGAAGGTCGCGGAAAAGCTGTTGACGTCGCGGATCGTGCGTCGTCGGATTCCGGTTCCGGCGTTCTTCGCGTTCTTCGCGTTCTTCGCGTTCTTCGCGTTCTTCGCGGAGAGGGTGGAGGCTCAGAGGAATTGCACAACGATAACAATCCTCCAAAATAGACAAGTTTGTCTATTTTATTATTTTGCCAACAAACGTAAAACGCATAAGTAACGACCCAATTAATTAACGAAGAAACAGTCCATTTAATTCACGAAATAAACCGCCCAATTAAATGGTCTGTTAAGAATTAAAGAAAACGCGTCGGTTGACTTTTCAGTTACTTTGACGGGTTTTCGCGGGTGCGTTACTTAGCGAAAGAAACGGCGGGGCTCGTGCGGGCCCTGCCTCACAAATATCCTACCAAGAGGGTAGGATATTTCTGGATAGCATCCTATCCAGTTCAACTCAGTTCAAGCCGTCTTTAAGTGGCTTCAAGTAGCTTCCAAGCAGCTTAAGTGAAATAGAATAAAGTTGTCGCACAAACTTTATTTTATTTCTGACTTAAAGCCGCAAAATTTAAAAACCACGTCTGAGCAAACGCAACTCCGGAAGAGGCGTTTCTAAGCAAATACCGGCGCTGCGATTTCATCGGTGCCCTCAGAATTTGATTCCGGGCACCGGTTCAAAAGATAGAAAAACCCGCTCGTCCGTTCACTGAACGTACCCGAGCCAAACTTCGGAAATTGATTCCGGGCACACCGGGCCTCGGAATCAGGTGCCGTCTGAAGCTGCGCTCTTGTAAAATTCCAAAGAAAATTAAGAAAAAAAATTTCCTTGAAATTTGCGGGTCTTTACATGCATAATTAGCCGGGATGTGAAATTTCAAGAGTTCATTCTTGCAAGAGTCTAGTCTCCCACCGATGACAGTGAGTTTCCTTCTCAGAAGAGGGATCTTGATGTTGATCATCTTAGTGTTAGTGAGTCTCCTGTTGAGACTCCCTCTACCTCTCAGGTGCCCCTTTCTCATCCTGAGCCAAAATCTGGGTCTGATTCTGATGATGCTCCTGATAGTGGAGATCTTAGTGACTTTAGGGGTTATCATCTCACTAGAGATAGGTAGAGTAGATTCATTAGACCTCCTCCTAGGTACAGCTATGCTGACATGGTTTCCTTTGCCTTCAATGTGTCAGTGTATCTTGGTGGAGAATATACCCAAGGCTATAATCAAGTTGTCAATGACAGCAACTCTAGGTATTGGATTTCGGCTATGGAAGATGAGATGAAATCCCTAATAAAGAACCATACTTGGTCCATAGTCAATAAACCACATACTTCCAAGGTGATTGGCTATAAATGAATATACAAAATGAAAGAAGAAAATATTGCAAGGAATAAAATTAAATTTAATGCTAGGATTGTAGCCAAAGGTTTCCTTAAAAGAGAAGGAATTTATTATTCATAATTTTTTTCTCCTATAGTGAAACATTCTTCTAAAAGAATTATTCTTGTGTTTTCTTCCCATTTAGATTTTCATATAGAACATCTAGATGTCAAAACCGCTTTCTTACATGGTGATTTAGATAAAAATTTATACATGAATCCTCCTACTTTTTTTGAAAATTAATTTAAAGCTAATCAAGTTTTTTTCTTAATAAATCAGTATATGGATAGAAACAAGCTTCTAGATAATGGTACAAGAAGTTTGATTCTTTTATGCTTGAAAATGGTTTTAGCAAGAGTCAGTTTGACGCATGTGTATATTTTAAACCTATTAAAAAATGAATGCTTTATTTACTGTTTTATGTAGATGATATGTTTCTCATGTGTATTGATAGGAAATTAATCACCCATGTGATAATTCAATTGAATTCAGCTTTTGAAATGAAGGCCAAGGTTGTGCTAAGAAAATTATAGGCATGGAAATTATTAGGGATAGGAAGCATAGAATTCCGTATGTATCTCAACGTGCCTATATCCTTAAAGTGCTTATGAGATACTTGTTTGATTCTTTGAAGCCTGTTAGTGTTCTTTTAGGTCATCATTTTAAATTCTCTTTGTCTCAGTCACCTGCTATATCTTCTAATATTGAATACATGAGTAGAATACCTTATCCTAATGTAGTGGGTAGTATTATGTATGCTATAATTTGTACTCGACTAGATGCTTCTTTTTCTATCAATACTTTGAGCAGGTTTATGGAAAATCTAGGCAAGCCTCATTGTCATGATCTTAAATGGTTGTTGATGTACATTTCTTCTACTTCATATCTTTCAATTTTCTATGGAAAGAATGTTAGTACGTCTGAATGAGTGGTTGGTTATGTTGATTATGACTATGCTGGAAATATTGATACTAGGAAATCTCTAACTAGTTATGTCTTTACTGCATGTGGATGACTTATATCATGGAAGTGCAATATACAGTTGGTGGTGGCCCTCTCAACCACTGAAACCGAGTACATTACACTAACAGAAGCCATAAAAGAAGACATATGGATTAAGAGTTTGATTTCTAAACTTAGTATTAGTAATGCTATTATTACTGTGCATTGTAATTCTCAATCTTCCCTTTATCTATCTAAAAACATAGTATGTCATGGAAGGTCCAATAACATAGACATTAGACCTCATTTTATTAGAGAACTTTTTGAAGGTGGAGCCGTGTGTGTCACTAAGAGACACACAGATGAAAATCCAACCGCTACTTTGACTAAGGCTATGACTTTATCCACGTTCATGAATTTCTTAGATATCTTGAACTTGGTACCTCTTGAATAACACTAGGTGCATGAACCTCGCCAATTTTATATGAAAATGTTGGAGATTTGTTAATTTTAATTTCCATATTAAATCCGTGTTAATATTATTCTATTTCCTTTTTTTAACTGTTTAATACATGCGTTTTATTAATATTTGTTTGCTCAAATGTTGACTGTTGATCTTGCATTCGTCGTTTCAATGTTGGTCCTCCATCTGGGCACCGACCATTTCATCCTAGCCAAGCGGTTAGGGTTTGTGGTTCATTGGCTTCTTCTCTCCCATTTTACAGGCAGCGCCATTGGAAAGATCTAAGAGAGAGGGGGTTTGAGAGATCTGTGTTTTTTTAAGGAGTAGTGAGTCGTTCAACGTGCTTCTAGTTTCATCACTAGAAAGGCCTCATCATGTTGATGTTCTCGTTTTTGGAGAACCCCCTCGTGTTGTTGGTTTTCATCGCTAGACTTTCCCCACCGCCGCTAGGGGAGTCTTTCGGGTGCGCTGCTACTGATCCATCCATTTCCGATCACGTCGGTCCAGTTCCAGCATCCTTTGGCTGTGGCGATTCAAGAGGATAAGATTTTCGTTCATGACGGTTTTCAGTCTATCATTCCCCAGCCGCTCTATGTCCAGAGTTGGCATTCTTTGGTCCAATGTTCCTCTAGATCCCATGTGTTCTAGCCCTGCGTGACTCCGCCTCAACTTCTTGAAGAGATCTGGACAGCCGAACCACAATGGGTCTGGCATTGTGAGTATTTCCCCTTTCCTGCGTTCTTTTTGTGCAATTTTTCTTGTTTAGTTGTTTTATGTTGGAAGTTTCTGGCATTGTTGAAAAGCTCATTGTAATATTCTTATGTTTGAGCATTAATAATAAAAACGAATGTGGTGGTGTTCTTTCCATTGAGTAGGGCCAAAAAAGGTTCCAAACCACGTTAAAGCATGGTGCATTTTTCTTGTTTTACTTTCTTTTCTTTTGCATTGCTTCCATTTTAACTCTGTATCAATTTCAGCATATTAAAAATTAATTTCCTGTGCTAAAAATTATTTTGCACGTGACATTAATTTCCTATTGTAAAAAATATTTTGCACATGTCCGTTTATTCCGTGATCCTCAGTTCGTGCGTTGGATGCTGTTTTCGGTGATTTCCCCCTAAAAACACACAAGTTTCTTGATGATAAGCTTGATAGAGTTTGGCAATTAGCACATAGAACTGAAGATCGAAGGATGGTGCCGAACTGAAGCTTGAAGACGAACCAGTCGTGTGATGTGTTAAAAAAGACTAACCAAGACAGATTTCGTATGATGACGCTAAAGTCGAGCCTTCATGTAAGAACCTGGACCTTTTTTCATTTAGTTTTTTCCTTTTTCTAGAGTTTTTGAGAAAAGTGGATTTTCTGGAAATTTTTGAGGTACACACCGTGTACTTTATGAGTACATGCCGTGTACTTTCTTGCTACTGAAGTCTGTGTGCTGACCATGTATGGGCACACACACAGCTGTGTGAAGGTGACTTGGAGGCCGCCTAAAGCGGAGTACGAAAAAGGCGAGTACATGTCGTGTACTCAAGTAGTACACGCCATGTATTTTTTTTCATTAAACGGACATGGGCCACGTCTAATCACCAGAACACGCTTCTTCTCCAGCTTCTTTGACCGAGAGCATTTTGTATGGCTGCGAATCTTCGACGATCCCCCCAAGCCTATGTCCGTTCCCCGAATCGACCGTCGTCGATTGCATTGGAACCGTAGCGGTAAGCTCTTCCTTCTCCTAGAGCTTTGTTTTCCAATTCCTTCTCTTTTTCAAGTTATCATGGGTTGAACTTTTTATGCGTTTTCATAGATCTACGGTGTTCTAAGGGGATTCAAGCCTCTTGGTTCAAGTATATTGATCTCCTGACCCCGAGGTAGGTGGTTTGTGCCTTTTTGTAGAAATTCTTTGAGTATTTTGTGCAAATTCCACCAATACCCTTGAATGGGGTATTACGTGTTTTCTGTTTTGTCCTTTTTGCTTACCTACATTGCTTATATGCCTGAGCAGAGGATATTGCTTGTGAATAGGGTAATTTACTATGATTTGGATGTTTTGCCCATACATGTTTTGCCTGTTTATGACCGTTGGTCTAGTTTTTCCTGTTAGGCTATTGCTAATTCCATTCCTAGTATTTTAAGATGGTGTGACTGTTTTTCTTCCATGCTGAGATGCTGTAAAATGCTATCCAAGTAGTTCTTTAGGTTACTTTGGCCATTACGCGATGCGATACTTGCTGACTTTACACAGGGCTGTGAGAACCTAGTGTAGTAGACTATAGGGAGATTGGATGTAAGGGCTTATCCAGAGTGTCTTTATAATACGATGCGAGACCACAGGGGGAATTTTCGTTGAGTGCTTCCTCATAGTGTTTTTAGTTCATCGACGCGGGCCACAGGGGGAATGAGACGTTGAGTTCTTCCCTAGAGTGCCTTTAGTATGATACAAGACTATAGGGGGAATTGACGGTGAGTGCTTCCCCAGAGAGTCTATTCTTTAGGTGAACCAGAGGGGTGAGACTGTGTGTGCCTCCCAAAGGGTTGCTAGTACTTTTAGGTTGAACCATAGGGGTTAGGCTGTGAGAACTACCCATAGGTTGCCTGTTTGTTATACTTGCTTGAGTGACTGCTTACTTGTTTGTAAATTATATGCTAGAAACTGTGGATCATTTGCTGCTGAGTACTTTCCTGTTTACTGCTTTCTGTACTTTTACATGCCATATATTCACTGACTGTTAGGAAAAGATCTTCGGGTGGTTTCCTACTGGGATTTTGTCTCACACCCTATTTGGGTCATGCTTTTGGCCCCAAATAGATTATATTTATGCAGGTATAGACAAGGGAAAGCGCCCTTCTACTTCAGGTACTTGACTTGCTTTGGAGTTGCAGAGCATGAGACCAAGCTTAGGCTTGCGATGCTGAGTAGTTGTTTACCTTTTTTTTGTACTTGTTTTAGTACTGTTTGTATTTCCATTATTGTGACTTTTTTTTGGCTACTTTCCTAGACATATGTGCCATGCATATATGTGTATGTGCTCCTGCTGTTTATCATATTTAGTCTTCTGTTGTTTACTTGTGTATGGATTGTTTACTACTTCCACTATTTTTATTTGTTTCTCTTCTGCTATGTACTCTGCCAATGAGGGCATAGTTTCCCCACTATCACACACAAGTCCCTCGCTGCTAGTCGGCAGCCTCTGACGTTAGGGTAAATGCGCTTGAGGTCATGTGACCAATCGGGTACGGGGCACATCTGGGTGGCTTCCGGAACCGGAATGTTACAAAGTGCTATTAGAGGGTTTTCTTTTCACTTGACTTCCTGTTTGGAGCCGATAGTCATGAATATGACGAATTAGGTACTTGGTAATAAGTCTTGTCCGGGAGTAGCTAACTGACCGCGTTGTCGTGACACGTCAAATTGATTATATTTTTAAGGTTGATTTATAGTCTAGGGTAAACCCTAGGTCGTCTCTCAAGGAGCGTTGGTAGGTTTAGAGTGTGTATTTTTAATAAAAATGACTAAGAGAGGGGGTGGTTTTGAAAATAGTTTAAAACAATGACTTAGTTGAAATAGCTTAAAGGATGAGTGACCAAGTGGATTTTGAGAAATATGAGATAAAAGGGTCGATGTGATTTCACTACACACATATCAAGTTCATTGTTCATAGAGATTCATCTTGGTTTTAGAGCAATTCTTTGGTTGGAGTTAATTGGAATCCCGATTAATTCCTAAGCTTTTATTTCAATGCTTTAAGGACCAAACCTTGACGTAACAATCGTATTGTCAAGGTCCAGTACTTATGCATGGAATAAGAGCTTCCAAAGCATATTGAAATCTCAATAAGGTGGGTATGAAAAGGATTCTTGTGATGTCCAATCGGAACAACACAAGTCACGCACTCAAAACCTCACACCGATCGGTTAGAAATTAAGAGCATAACACTCACATGCATCAAATCAAGCATTCAAATCTGAAATAAAATAAGATACATGGAATGAAATGTTTAAACACCCAAATTACTCCAAACCAGTAGCTAATGTATGCATCGGAACTCACTTGACATGTGTGTAGATCCCTCACAACGAACGCCCAACTTTTAGCTCGACATCGGGAGGAGGAGGAAGCTCGGGTGGAACTCCTTCTTCATCCTTGATTCCCCTATGAGGATAGGGGCCTCCAGAACCTCCAAGGTGATTAGGAGACTACTCTAGGACTCCAAATTGGCAGCACTTCACTCCTTGGCCAAACTTACAAATGAGGAGCCCAAGGTGCCCTTTTATAGGAAACGTGGAAGGTGGTTTTGGGCACACAAATTTCATCAATCCACTTGCACGACGCGTTTCGGCCTTCAGACAGTCTTATCTCGCTTTGGAGAAAATAGAAAAGTTGTAGCCCTACCTCTTGACTGTCTCCGCCGAAAGTTTGGCACCGTTTGGACAACTACAGCTCAAGTTATTAATAAAATACAGAACACCGCATTTGACTTGGTCCAAATTCGGTGGCTTGGACAGATCAGTTCGGTTGGGCCCCTTAATGGACGAATTTCTCTTGGGTTATTAAATGAAAGTTGTAGCCCCAATGCGTTTTGGATAATCCCACAAAATTTCAGCCCATTTGGATGCACGGTTTAGTATCAGTATGAATTTTAGTCCACTGAACTTCTTGGATCCTGCGCAGTTTGACCCATTTTTCAAGGACTTCATCATGGGCCCTCCAAATCACCTCCACCTACATTGTAATTTTCAAAACAAGTATCATTGCCCTATTTAACAGTGATAAACACAAAATTATTGAATCAAACATGAATCACAATTTGATAATATTTTTATAATTTTTAATACAAAATATGTTTAGCACAGCGGTGTAAGGGTGAAAATGAAACAGTGAATCGTGGTACGATCACACCCCCACACCTAAACATTTGCACTCTTGGGCAAAGTCATATATCCAAATACATTGATGCATATATATATATATATATATACATTTCCAACATCCTGAAGATTTATCATTTGGGGAAATTTTATTTATCGATGCACGAATCACACCAAGGAGTTCTTCCTAGTGAAAATAGAAAAAGCTGTCTCATAAATCATATCATAGCGAAATTCAAAAAGATTCATGATACCCAATTGAGAAAGGAATTCATAAGTAAACCATGACACTAACTCTTCATGTGTGTGTGTGAAAACCATTCCATGCTATTCTTTCCACTTACTATCCAATAAATATATGTTATTTTAACATTTTTCAGCTTAAATGATTTTGTCACCGAACCTGTCCTACATCCTTTGCAATCATATTTCAAGACCCACTCATTTAAGCATTCCCAGAAGTCAAACCATAAGCTCCCGACCTAGATATCCCCATATGTTGCACATTTCATCACTCCCCTCATTTTTTTTTTTGAAGTTGCAATTGGAACAAATCTCACACTCATCTCTCAACCCTTGTTTGATCTCCTCACGACACTAATTGCAATAGTTATAACAAGATCAAAGGTTGAGGAGTGGTTTTTGACCTGCTCAAGACACAACATTTTTTTTTTTGAGGGCGTACAACAGTCGGACATTAGGTACACACGCATAGGTCAATCTGGTACAGTAATGAAACAGATCAGATAAGGAACGAACGTATGGAAATATCATTTAAAGCTGAAAAATATTAACCCAACATATATTTACCTTATATTAAGTAATAAATAATCACACTTTGTGGTTTGGTGCGAAATTTTTTTGGAGATATTAGTGACACAGTTTTCCCAAAAACTACTCACACAATGGGCATCAATCATCTTAAAGGTTTCACATAGATACGACCATTTATATCATTGACAAAAAACCAATTCACTAAAAATCACTCCCTGATGTTAAATTCATACAAATATTCTTTTTAGCCTTCATTATGGTATTTTTACTTTCCCCACATTATGGTCGCCAAATCATGAAACTTCGGAATTGTTGATGGGGAAAAATGAAAATACCATAAAGAAGGCCAAAAAGACAAAACAAAAGGAGAAAACAATGAAAAATCCTAACTAACCCAGGAATGTATCCACCCCCCACACCTAGAGAATGCAGTGTCCTCACTGTAATAAAAGAGACTGTGGGAAGGAAGGATAAAACCTGGTGAGTGTTATTCATAGACCGCTTCTTGAACATGGAGTTCCTCCATTGGGGACTCCGGAATGGCTTCATGGAAGTGCTTCAGCCGCTGCCCATTGACAGTGAAGGTTTGCCTGGTGTCTTCATTTTGAACCTGGACAACACCAAATGGAGAGACATTAATAACAATGTAAGGTCCAAACCAACGGGAACGAAGCTTACCAGGGTGCAACTTCAGCCTTGCATTGTAGAGGAGGACCTTCTGCCCGATGTGGAATTGACGATGAAGGATGAGACGGTCGTGGGCAGCCTTGGTTCGCTCCTTATAAATTCGGGAGTTCTCATATGAATCTCTTCGCATTTCCTCCAACTCCTGAATCTGCAACTTCCTTTGAATACCTGCACCAGAAAGATTAGAATGCATTGTTTAATAGCCCAGTAGGCCCGGTGCTCTACCTCAACAGGGAGGTGACAACTCTTCCCAAAAACTAGCCGATATGGTGACATGCCAATTGGAGTTTTGAATGCAGTACGGTAAGCCCATAATGAATCATCGAGTCTAAGACTCCAGTCTTTTCTGTTTGGCTGAACCGTTTTCTCAAGAATCTGTTTTACCTCTCTATTTGATACTTCGGCTTGACCATTTGTTTGTGGGTGATAAGCAGTAGACACTCGATGCCCAACCCCATACCTGCGCAAAAGAGATTGCATTGTGCGGTTGCAGAAATGAGAACCCTGATCACTGATGATAAACCTAGGTAATCCAAACCTACAGAATATTTGGGTTCTCAAAAATTCCACAACTGTCTTGGAATCATCTGTCCTCGTGGCTCGTGCCTCTACCCACTTTGAAACATAATCCACTGCCAGAAGAATGTAAAGGTTCCCAAATGAATTGGGGAATGGTCCCATAAAGTCAATGTCCCAAACATAAAAAATGTCATGGAAGAGCAAGGGTTGTTGAGGCATCTCATTTCTTTTAGAGACATTCCCTATTCTTTGATAGCGAGGACACGATTTACAGAATTCATGGGCATCCCTAAACAATGTGGGCCAAAAGAGACCAGAATCTAAGACCTTGCGAGCAGTCCGTTGGGGACCAAAGTGGCCCCCACAAGCAAGTGTGTGGCAGAACCTAAGGACAGACTGAAACTCACTATCGGGAACACAACGCCTAATAACTTGATCACTACATGTGCGCCAGAGGTAGGGGTCATCCCAAATGTACCAACGAGACTCATGTTTTAGACGGTTGGCCTGGTTTTTGGTGAAATCAGCAGAAATGCAAGACGCTACCAAATAATTTACAATTTCAACATACCAAGGAATAACATCTTGCACTCGGTACAATTGCTCATCAGGAAACAATTCATTTATGGGAATATAGGGGGATGAGTCAATGTCCGAGGATGGGAGAATCCTACTGATATGGTCAGCAACTACATTCTCTGCTCCTTTTTTATCCCGAATTTCTAGATCAAATTCCTGAAGGAGGAGCATCCAGCGAATGAGACGTGGTTTGGCTTCCGGTTTCTTAAGGAGATACCGGAGGGCTGCATGGTCTGAGAACACAATGACTTTGGACCCTAAAAGGTATGACCTGAATTTATCCAAGGCAAACACAATGGCAAGAAATTCTTTTTCAGTTGTGCTGTAGTTTGCTTGGGCAGGGTCCAAAGTACGTGAGGCATAGGCAATGACATGTGGAGCTCGATCGACCCTTTGTGACAAGACTGTCCCAACTGCATAGTTAGAGGCGTCACACATGAGCTCAAATGGTAAATCCCACCGAGGTGGTTGGATTACCGGGGGTAACGTGAGACTCCATTTTAACTTATTGAAAGCTTCCTCACATTTTTTATCAAAATCAAATTCTTTTTCTTTTTGGAGTAATCGGGAGAGGGGGAGTGCAATTTTACTAAAGTCACGAATGAAATGACGATAAAATCCAGCATGACCCAGGAAAGACCGCACATCCCGAACATTTTTAGGGAATGGTAGGGAGGAAATGATATCTACTTTTGATTTGTCCACTTGGATACCTTCCCCAGAAATGACATGTTCCAAGACTATGCCTTGTCGCACCATGAAATGACATTTCTCATAATTTAATACAAGATTCTTCTCAATACAGCGACGTAGGACAGAAGCAAGACTACTCAAACATTCATCAAAAGAGGATCCATAAACAGTAAAATCATCCATAAAAACCTCCATGCAATTCTCCAGGTAATCCGAAAAAATACTAACCATACATCGTTGGAAAGTACCTGGAGCATTGCACAGACCAAATGACATCCTTCTATAAGCAAATGTACCAAAGGGGCAAGTAAAGGTTGTCTTTTCCTGATCCTCAGGGGCAATATGGATCTGAAAGTATCCAGAATACCCATCAAGGAAACAGTAATAGGACTTCCCTGCTAGCCTCTCTAGCATCTGGTCAATGAATGGCAATGGGAAATGGTTCTTCCTAGTGTGTTGGTTTAGTCGGCGATAGTCTATACAGACACGCCAACTATTCTGCACACGAGTTGGAACCAATTCATTGTTTTCATTTTGAACTACAGTAAGACCAGTTTTTTTAGGAACTACTTGAACGGGACTGACCCATTGGCTGTCAGAGATAGGGTAAATGATTCCAGCAGCCAATAATTTTGTTACTTCTTTTTTAACAACATCAAGTAGGTTTGGGTTTAGTCGACGTTGTGACTGCCTCACTGGTTTAGCCTCATCATTTAATAAAATATGATGTGTACAAATTGATGGGCTAATTCCAGGAATGTCAGCAAGTGTCCATCCCAAAGCTTGTTTATACTCCCTCAAAAGATCAAACAGTCGCAATTCATGCTCAGGAGGGAGTGAACTAGCAATGATGACGGACAACTTGTTTCCATTCTCAAGATATGAGTATTTTAAATCTTGAGGCAGTTGTTTCAGTTCCAATTCTGGGGGATTTTGGATTGACGGAAGTGTGTGTGACAGTGAGAAGTCATTGATCTCATCTAACTGCTCAATGGTAACATCCTCAGATGAGGAATGAGCTTTTACAAGCTTAGCAGTATCATTGATGGTCATGTGATCCTCTGTGTTCAAGAAATCATCAATTAACAAACATACATGACATTTCTCTAGACCACTACAACAATCAATGCATGATTCATTACCTAACATTTCAATCAATGAAGAAAACTCAGAAAGGGGATCAGGTGAATGAAAATAAGTTGTTTCAGGGGAAGGGAGAACATTAATTGAATTGACAGAGAGAGAGGAGTGTTCTTCTGAGGGGTGCTTCATGGCATCAAGGATATTGAAGTGGACAATATTACCACCAAACTCCATAGATAATGTACCATTATGGACATTAATTATGGTTTTGGCGGTTTTCAAGAAAGGTCTCTCCAATATAATTGGGGCATGTCCATTCATCCTATCATCTTCCATTTTAAGCACGTAAAAATCAGCAGGAAAAATTAAATTTTGCACCCTCACAAGAACATCCTCTAGCACACCAGAGGGGTGTGTTGTACTCCGATTTGCTAGCTGAACGACAATACCAGTGGGCTTCAGTTCACCGACCTGCAATGAAGAGTAAATAGAGTGATGCATCACATTAATAGAAGCACCCAAATCAAGCATAGCGTTGGAACATGAATACTCCCCTATGGTGCACGGAATCGAGAATGTTCCAGGATCGTTGCACTTGGTGGGAAGTGATGATTGTATCAATGCTGAGACGTTCCTCCCCAAGCTCACCTTCTCATCACCTCTAAGTCGCCTTCGGTGGGTACACATCTCCTTCAGAAACTTTGCATATCTTGGAATTTGCTTGACGACATCAATCAAAGGAATGTTAACCTGTACTTTCTTGAAAGTTTCCAAGATTTCTTTATCAAGTTCAGTTTCTTTTTGTTTCCTAGGTTGGGCAGCCCTTTGAGGAAATGGAAGAGGAATGGTTGGGATAGGTGGCTCATCAACAGCCACACTCTTTCCTTTGGTAGGACTTCTCTCAAGACAAGGTTCCATCTCATTTGAACTTTTTTCAATGGTTGGGATGGTGGTTTCCTTAGGAGAGGATGACTCTAATGGAGGGTTCATTTGGCTTTTAAGTTGAGTTCCACTCCTAAGTGTGATGGCACTAACATTTCCCTTATCCCTAGGGTTGACAAGTGGTTGAGAGGGTAGTTTACCAGACCCATGGCTTTGGATTTCACCCACTGAGTTAGCTAGTTGTCCTATTGGGTTTTGAGGTCTTGTATGGCTGCTTGGGTGGTTTGTTGGAATTGGAGATTATTGGCAGCCATTTGTTTCATCATATCTTCTAGGCTAGGCTCGGTTTTTGGAGGGGGTGGTTGGAATGGCCTTTGGGGTGGTTGAGGATTTCTGGGTGGTGGTGGATGACTACTCTGACCCTATTGGTTCCATTGCTGTTGAGGTTGGTTTGAATACCCCCTTGCCTATAGGCTTGGTTGTCCTTCCACCCTTGGTTGGATGGATAGTATGGTTCTTGCCTAAAGGGTTGGTTAAAGGGGCGTCCTGGAAATATTGCCTCACAACTTTCAGAAGTTTCTCTCAATTGAGGACATTGGTCAGAATAGTGGGTGTCAGAAGAGCAGATTCCACAATGGATGGGAGGAGGAGATTGGAATTTCCCTTGGGAAAGAGCAAGTTGTCGTAGAAGGGTACTCACTTTTTCAAACTTTGTGTCCACCTTCTTCTCAAACTCAGTACTTTGCACCTCATGGACACCTCGAATGGGAACACTGGACCGTGTACCGAATTGTTGAGTGTTTTGTGCCATGTTCTCAATGAGGGTTCTTGCATCAATTGGGGTTTTATCTACCAATGCACCACCTGCAGCAACATCAATCATATTTCGATCAATAGGAATCAAACCTTCATAAAAATATTGAATTAAAAGTTGATCACTTATTTGGTGGTGTGGGCAACTTGAACATAACCTTTTAAAGCGTTCCCAATATTCATGTAATGTTTCCCCTTGAGATTGTCTTATACCACATATTTCTTTCCTTATAGTTGCAGTTCGAGAGGCTGGGAAGTATTTTTCAAGAAAAAGTCATTTCATGTCTGCCCATCCTCTAATAGGTGAATTAACATAATACAACCAATCTTTAGCTGTGTCTTCTAATGAAAATGGAAATGCTCTAAGCTTCACTTGTTCTTCATCCACATTAGCAGGTTTTAATGTTGAACACACAGTATGAAATTCTTTTAAATGCTTATGTGGATCTTCTCCAGGCAGTCCATGAAATCTTGGTAATAAATGGATTAAACCAGATTTTAATTCAAAATTAGGGGCCTCGCCTTGAATTTGAATGTAAGTGGGTTGGATATCAACATCAGGTGAGGTTAGTTCTTTTAGTGTTCTATTATTTTCAGCCATGTTATACAAGTTATGTTCAATTTTAACTTTGGTTTCAGAAGAAGAAGAAGGATCAAGAAGAATTTTAAGATTTGATGTCTCCTTTAAAGTGTGGTCTTGTATGTCTCGGTTTCGTTGATGTAGGATCCTCTCCGGTTCGGGTTCGAAAGGTGGTAAGTCTCCTGAAGTAGAACGCGTCATGCACAAAACCTACACAAGATATAGATCAGAACAGAAGAATAAATAAAAGGTAGAAAAACAAACAAACAAATATTCACAAAATTTACAACTATATCAAAAACACGCACTAAAAACCAAAGCGCTCCCCGGCAACGGCACCAAAATTTGACCGCGTTGTCGTGACACGTCAAATTGATTATATTTTTAAGGTTGATTTATAGTCTAGGGTAAACCCTAGGTCGTCTCTCAAGGAGCGTTGGTAGGTTTAGAGTATGTATTTTTAATAAAAATGACTAAGAGAGGGGGTGGTTTTGAAAATAGTTTAAAACAATGACTTAGTTGAAATAGCTTAAAGGATGAGTGACCAAGTGGATTTTGAGAAATATGAGATAAAAGGGTCGATGTGATTTCACTACACACATATCAAGTTCATTGTTCATAGAGATTCATCTTGGTTTTAGAGCAATTCTTTGGTTGGAGTTAATTGGAATCCCGATTAATTCCTAAGCTTTTATTTCAATGCTTTAAGGACCAAACCTTGACGTAACAATCGTATTGTCAAGGTCCAGTACTTATGCATGGAATAAGAGCTTCCAAAGCATATTGAAATCTCAATAAGGTGGGTATGAAAAGGATTCTTGTGATGTCCAATCGGAACAACACAAGTCACGCACTCAAAACCTCACACCGATCGGTTAGAAATTAAGAGCCTAACACTCACATGCATCAAATCAAGCATTCAAATCTGAAATAAAATAAGATACATGGAATGAAATGTTTAAACACCCAAATTACTCCAAACCAGTAGCTAATGTATGCATCGGAACTCACTTGACATGTGTGTAGATCCCTCACAACGAACGCCCAACTTTTAGCTCGACATCGGGAGGAGGAGGAAGCTCGGGTGGAACTCCTTCTTCATCCTTGATTCCCCTATGAGGATAGGGGCCTCCAGAACCTCCAAGGTGATTAGGAGACTACTTTAGGACTCCAAATTGGCAGCACTTCACTCCTTGGCCGAACTTACAAATGAGGAGCCTAAGGTGCCCTTTTATAGGAAATGTGGAAGGTGGTTTTGGGCACACAGATTTCATCAATCCACTTGCACGACGCGTTTCGGCCTTCAGACAGTTTTATCTTGCTTTGGAGAAAATAGAAAAGTTGTAGCCCTACCTCTTGACTGCCGAAAGTTTGGCACCGTTTGGACAACTACAGCTCAAGTTATTAATAAAATACAGAACACCGCATTTGACTTGGTCCAAATTCGGTGGCTTGGACAGATCAGTTCGGTTGGGTCCCTTAATAGCCAAATTTCTCTTGGGTTATTAAATGAAAGTTGTAGCCCAATGCGTTTTGGATAATCCCACAAAATTTCAGCCCATTTGGATGCACGGTTTAGTATCAGTATGAATTTTAGTCCACTGAACTTCTTGGATCCTGCGCAGTTTGGCCCATTTTTCAAGGACTTCATCATGGGCCCTCCAAATCACCTCCACCTACATTGTAATTTTCAAAACAAGTATCATTGCCCTATTTAACAGTGATAAACACAAAATTATTGAATCAAACATGAATCACAATTTGATAATATTTTTATAATTTTTAATACAAAATATGTTTAGCACAGCGGTGTAAGGGTGAAAATGAAACAGTGAATCGTGGTACGATCACTAACCTATGTTCAGGGAAAATCCATACTACCTCGTTTATTGTAATTTTACTAGATTTCAATTTTACATTTGATTTGATTTCACCATTGGGTGATTCACATGCTTTGTGCTGTTACCGTTGTTGTTATTGCAGTTCTATTTTTGTCGCAACCCGATGAGATGAGGGTATTCCATTTTATGCATCATATTTGAACTTGCTAGAAGTCACATGTCATGCATTCTTGTCATTTCATCTAGGTTGCATTAGCAATTTCATGTTGTTGTGATAGATGTTGTGTAGTATATCCATGTTGTTGTGATATATGCTTGATAAAAATATCGACTTCTTGTTAGAGCATTTTTTGTGTAGGGTTTTACAAGAATGAATGCCAAATTTTGGTTCTTGAGGGGTTATGGGCCCTCGTGGACCGGAATTTGGTGGATCATTGACCTGTTTACTTTGTTTATAACTTGTATAAGATGCCAAACTTTGATTTGCGGGGAGTATGGGACCTCACATATCAGAATTTGGCACCTTAACGTGTGTTTTCTGCGTTTTCTGGGCTCCGAGGCAGTTCTGAGGCTACTGTCTGGAAAAACCAAAAATACACGGCATGTACTTTATGAATACACACCGTGTAGTTTTTAACCGTTTCACTGACTGTGTGGGCAGGGACATAGGGTTATGAAAAATCTTCCAGAACATGCCATGTACTGGTTGTGCACGCCATGTAGTGCAATCCTGGGAGTCTAGCCATGTAGTTAACAACACGATCGGTGGAGTGTCTTTTTATACATGCCGTGTTCACCTTGAACACGCCGTGTAGTCTGAACCAGGTACACATCCGTGTCACGAACAACACGGGTCGGTGTCATCCTTTCTTAGTACATGTCGTGTCCTTCTGGAACATGTCGTGTAGTATGACCTGGGTACACAGGCCGTCTCACTAACAACATGAGCCAGGTGAAGCTTGTTGAGTACACACTGTGTCTACCTTGAACACGCCGTGTAGTTTTGTCTTAGGAGAGCAGTGTGGCTTAACCGTGTAGAAGGACTCGGGAAGGGGAAGAGGATTCAGGTACACGCCGTGTGTTAGGATAACACGTCGTGTGTTTGTGGTGTTACACGACCAGTTTTGGAAAAAGTACACTCCCATGTAAATGACTTAGGGGAACACACTGTGTAGTCTTTATACACGCTGTGTAGTCATGTTTTGTAAGTTTTGAATGATTTCTACCCCTATTCCCTTCTTACACTCCTACTTTTCAGTCCCTCATAATGTGATCTAATGTGTGCATTTGACCTTGTAGAGTCATGGCACTGAGACATCCTCTGGTTTCATGCCAGTTGCCAGGCGGTGATCAGACGCCGAATATGGATGATCAGGGACTTCCCACAGAACCTCATGTTTTTACAGCCTTGGCACTAGCAGTGATACCGGTTGCAGGCACCGATGCGCAGTTTAGGGAAGACTTTCTGAGGATGATGCAGACCTTCCAGGGAGCTCCACCTCCTGCCTCGACTATGGCGGACTTGACGCGGGTTTTCCAGTAGCAGCATCCTCCCACCTTCTCAGGGGAAGGAGGACCTCAGGCTGTGGAGTCATGGATAGAAGCCATGGTGACGATATTTGAGCATCTGGAGACGCCTCCAGAAAGGCGGTTCAAGCTCGCTACCTACATGCTATGAGACTCCACCAAGCGGTGGTGGGACGTGATCTCACAGGTGAGTCATCAGTAGGTTATGGCATGGAAGGAGTTTCAACGCGCCTTTTTTGACTTCTTCTATCTGGGGACCATGAGGGCCGACCGAGCTCGAGAGTTTATGAGTCTGGAGCAGGGTACTCTTTCTGACATGGAGTATTCCTCTTGTTTTACCGAGCTTCATTGTTTCACACCCCTCCAGGCCGGAGATGGGTTGTTCTTGGCAAGGAAGTTTGAGGATGGTCTCAGACAGGAGATCTGCTCGCAGGTGAATATCTTCAGGCTGACTCCATCCATCATCAACCAAGCACTGATTGCAGAGCGCAATCTGAGAGATTCCGGAGTTGAGGTCCAGGGCAGTTCCACTTCCAGAGTTAGTGCTTCTACAGCTGACAGCAGGAAGCACTGTAGATTGTCTACGCACGATAATCTGAGGCAGTGAGACACATCTTCAGGTAGCCAGGTGGTATGCTACCAGTGTGGAAGGGTTGGGCATATGAGGCCGCAGTGCCAGAGAGACTCAGTGTAGTGCCAATATTGAGGCAAGATGGGTCACCTTTAGCGCTTATGTCAGGTTTTCTCAATAGCAGCTGGTGATAGGGGTTCTTCCATGACTCCTCGTTGCAGGAGCAGCACCACCAGTTTCTCACCAGTCCGGGAACTGAAGTTCATCCGGCCGTTCGGGCCGAGGTGGAGGTCGAGGTTGTGGTGGTCAGTCGCTGGTATTTCAGTGATAACTGGGTGGATCAGATCAGATCAGTCAGGTGGGGTCACACGGTCGTGGTATAGGTCAAGCTTTTGCAGTGGAGCAGACCCAACATGAGCAGGATCTCGGACCCTCTACAGTTCGAGGTACGATCTTAGTAGCCTCAGTTTTATCTTCTGGTCTTTTCGATATAGGGGCTTTCCATAGCTTTATCTCTGTTGTTTTTGTGTATAACCTTGGGCTCTGCATCTTCTCCTCTACCGATACTTTGACTCTAGACACACCGTTGGGGACTAGGACGGCTAGTGTACATCAGTGCATGGAGTGACCTATAGAGGTGGTTGGGTATCACTTTCTATGGGATCTCAATGTCCTAGACATGACAGGCTATGATGTCATTCTTGGAATGGACTGGATCATTCCCTTCTAGGCATTTGTCAACTGTTATCGCCGCAAGGTGAGTTTCATATCACCAGAGGGTGGATCTTTTCTTCATCGAGGTGAGTGGGATGTCTAGGCGAGTAGAGAAGGACCCGAGCATCATGGGCTAGGCGGAGTTACAGCTCAGATTTCCAGTCTGTATCTGGATGACCAGGGGACTTCATAGTTAGACTTTCCTCCATTGGTGGATCGTTTCAGGGATGTCTTTCCGAAGGACTTTTTAGGTTTGCCTCTAGAGCATGAGGTAGAATTTTCTATTGAGCTCGTGCTAGGATCGGCACCGGTTTTCATTCCTCCTTATAGGATGGCTACACCTGAGTTGCAAGAGCTCAAGAAGTAGTTGGAGGAGTTGCAGGCAAAGAGTTTCATCTGACCCAGTACTTCTCCCTGGGGTTCGCATGTCCTGTTTGCGAAGAAGGCAGACGGCACCCTTAGGCTTTGTGTGGATTATCGGAAGTTGAACTAGTTGATGGTCAAGAACCGATATCCCTTGCTTAGGATGATGACCTCTTTGATCAGCTTCGAGGAGCCCGGGTGTTCTCAAAGATCAATTTGAGGTCCGGTTATCATCAGTTGCACGTTAGACCATCTGATATACCTCTCACATCCTTCTGGAGCAGGTATGGTCTATACGAGTATATGGTTATTCCTTTCGGACTCACGAAGGCACCAACAGTTTTCCTGGAACTGATGAACCGAGTGTTCCATCCTTACTTAGACTCTTTCGTGGTGGTCTTCATGGATGATATCTTGGTGTACTCTCACACTCGACACGACCATGGTACCCATCTTGAGATCATTTTGAGTACACTGAGGGAGCATCAGTTATATGCTAATCTCTCGAAGTGCCACTTTTGGATGGATCATATTCACTTTTTGGACCATGTTATCTCAGAGACAGGAGTATCAGTGGACCTAGAGAATGTGAGAGCAGTATTTTCCTAAGAGCAGTCGAAGAACGTCTTTGAGATGCGGAGTTTTCTACTGCTGGCTGGATACTACAGACGTTTCATATAGGACTTTTCACGCTTAGCAGCACCGCTGACAGGACTGACCCAGAAGGTTGCGAAGTTCTTATGGTCAGGTTCTTGTGAGTCAGCCTTTCAGGAGCTGAAAGGGAGGTTGAATTCAGCGCTGATACTAGTCTTGCCAGAGCCGGGCAAGAGATATAATGTTTACTGTGATGCTTCAGGTATCAGGCTGGGAGCTTTGCTTATGCAGGGAGATGGAGTCGTTGCGTACAGGTCTCGGCAGTTGAGGCCACATGAGAAGAACTACCTGACGCACGATCTAGAGTTGGAAGCTGTTGTTCATGCCTTACGTTGTTAGAGACATTATCTTATGGGAGAGCACTTTGTGGTTTTGACCGACCACAAGAGTCTAAAGTACATCTTCACTCAGCGTGATCTGAATTTGAGATAGCACATGTGGGTTGAGTACCTATAGTCCTTTGACTTTGAGCTTGCCTATACGCCGGGAAAGGGAAACACAGTGGCTGATGCGTTGAGCAGGAGGACTCAGATACAAGCAGTTCAAGAGGCCAGTAGTGAGTGACATCTTATGAATATGTTCTCTAAGATGCATCTGGAGGTGCATGACAGACATGAGAAGACTTTCCTATCTTCTGTAGTTGTTACCTCTACTCTTCTCGATCGGGTACAGATGAGGCATCTATCAGACTTAGAAGGCCTAGTCTTGCAGGAGAGTGTGTTAGGAGAGGACGCTCTTCCTAGATGGATAATAGGTGAGGATGAGATCTTGTGTTTCCTGGGACGCGTATGGGTGCCAGTAGACATACGCGAGGAGCTGATATGGGATTTTCATTCCTCAGTTTGGGCGGTTCATCTTGGCATCACCAAGATGTATCGTGATCTACACCACCAGTATTAGTGGTCAGGTATTAAGAGAGATGTTGATGGTTTTGTAATGAGGTGTTCCACTTTTCAACAGGTGAAAGTGGAGTATCAGTGACCAACATGGATTTTACAGTAGTTACTCATTCCAGAGTGGAAGTGGAACGATGTCGCGATGGACTTCGTGACTGGTTTTCCGATGTCTCCTCAAGGGAATGATGTTGTTTGGGTCATCGTTGATAGACTTACGAAGGTCTCATAATTTTTTCTGATCAAGGAGACCTTCAGCATTGATGAGTTAGGCGGTTATACATCCAAGAGATTGTACGTCTGCATGGAGTTTCACACTCCATCATTTTAGACAGGGATGCATGTTTTACTTCTCGGGCCTGACAGGGGATACAAAAGGCTTTGGGTACGTAGGTGCTTCTGAGTACAGCCTACTATCCTCAGATAGATGGCCAGTCCGAGCGTACGATTCAGGTGCTTGAGGATATGCTCCGAGCTTGCATTCTGGATTTTGGAGGTTCTTGGGAGAAGCATATACCTCTTGTGGAGTTTTCCTACAATAATAGTTTTCAAGAAACTATTCAGATGACACTATATGAGGCTTTGTACGGTAGGCCATTCCGATCACCCTTATGTTGGCTGGAGGCAGGAGAAGTAGCTTTGCTGGGACCTACTCTTATTCAGGAGACCTCAGAGCAGATAGAGTTGATTCAAAAGAGGATGGCTACGACAGTCTCGATAGAAGTCTTATGCTGATCAGCAGAGACGACCTCTGGAGTTCTAGGTCGGGGATCGGGTTTTCATGCATGTCGCACCAAGGTTGGGACATAAGTGGATTCAGAGAGAGGCTAATCTTTCATCACGGTACGTCGGGCCGTTTTAGGTGTTGGAGAGAGTTGGGTCGGTTGCCTATCGGTTGTAGTTACTTCAAAGGTACCGGGCTATGCACGACGTCTTCCACATTTCTTAGCTCCGACGTTACTTTTCAAACCCGTCTCATGTATTTCAACCAGAGGAGGTTGAGCTCGAGGTGGATGCATCATTTGAAGAGCATCCTATCCGGATTGTCGATCGCAGTACGAAGGTTCTTCGTGGCTAGTTTGTTCCTCTGGTACGGGTGATATGGTAGCACGGGCGAGTACAGGATGATACTTTGGAGACGGAGGCCGACGTATGAGCACAGTGGCAATAACTGTTCGAGGGTTCTTCTTCTACGCCTCTCTAGGAAAATTCGGGGATAAATTTCTTTAAGGGGGAAAGTTTGTAAGAACCTGGACCTTATTTTCAGGTATGTTTTTCCTTTTTATAGAGTTTTTGAGAAAATAGGAGTTTGCAAAAAAATTTGAAGTACACGCCATGTACTTTATGAGTACACGCCGTGTACTTCCATGCCGCTGAAGGCCGTGTTCTGGCCATGTATGGGCACACACATGGCCATGTGAAGATGACTTAGAGGCCGCCTAAAGCAGAGTATGGAAAAGGCGAGTACATGTCGTGTACTCAAGTATTACACGCCGTGTATTTTTTTCATTAAATGGACTGGGGTCGCGTCTAATCGCCAAAACACACTTCTTCTCCAGCTTATTCGATCGAGAGTGTTCCATATGGCCACGAATCATTGACGAACCCCCCGAGCCTCTGTCCGTTCCCCAAATCGACCGTCGTCGATTGCGTTGGAACCGCAACGGTAAGCTCTTCCTTCTCCTAGAGCTTCGTTTTCCAATTCCTTCTCTTTTCCAAGTTATCATGGGTTGAACGTTTTATGAGTTTTCGTAGATCTATGATGTTCTAAGGGGATTCAAGCCTCATGCTTCATGTATATTGATCTCTTGACCCCGAGGTAGGTGGTTTGTGCCTTTCTGTAGAATGTTAAGTATTTTGTGCAAATTCCACCAATACCCTTGAACGGGGTATTGCGTGTTTCCTGTTTTGACCTTGTTGCTTTCCTGCTTTGCTTATATGCCTGAGTAGAGAATATTGTTTGTGAATAAGGTAATTTACTTTGTTTTGGTTGTTTTACCCATGCATGTTTTCCTTTGTATGACCGTTGGTTTAGTTTTTCCTGTTAGGCTATTTCCAATTCCATGCCTAGTATTGTAGGATGGTGTGACTGTTGTTCTTCCATGCTGGGATGCTGTAGAATTCTAGCCAAGTAGTTCCTTAGGTTACTTTGGTCATTATGCGATGCGATACTTGCTGACTTTTCACAGGGCTGTGAGAACCTAGTGTAGTAGACCATAGAGAGAATGGACGTAAGGGCTTCCCTAGAGTGTCTTTATAATACGATGCGAGACCACAGGGGGGAATTGACGTTGGGTGCTTTCTCAGAGTGTTTGTAGTTCTTCAACGCAGGCCACAGAGGGAATGAGACGTTGAGTGCTTCCCCAGAGCGCCTTTAGTATGATACGAGACTATAGGGGGAATTGACGGTGAGTGCTTCCCAGAGAGTCTAATCTTTAGCTGCACCAGAGGGTTGAGACTGTGTGTTTCTCCCAGAGGGTTGCTAGTACTTGTAGGTTGAACCATAGGGGTTAGGATGTGAGAACTACCCAGAGGTTTCCTGTTTGTTCTACTTGCTTGAGTGACTGCTTACTTGTTTATAAATTATATGCTAGAAACTGTGGATCATTTGATGCTGAGTACTTTCCTGTTTACTGCGTTCTGCACTTTTACCTGTCATATTCACTGACTATTAGACACAGATCTTTGGGTGGTTGCCTACTGAGATTTTTTCTCACACCCCGTTTGGGTCATTCTTTTGGGCCCAAACAGATTATATTGCTGCATGAATAGACAAGGGCAAACGCCCTTCTACTTCAGGTAATTGACTTGTTGTGGAGCTGGAGAGCATGTGACCAATCCTAGGCTTGCGATGCTGAGGAGCTATTAACCTTTTCTTTTTTACTTGTTTTAGTATTGTTTGTATTTCTAGCATTGTGACTTGTTGGGATTCTTTCCTAGACATATGTGTCATGCATATATGTGTATGTGCTCCTACTGTTTATCATATTTAGTCTTCTGCTGTTCACTTGTGTATGAATTGTTTACTGGTTCTACTATTGTTATTTGTTTCTCTTCCACTGTGTACTCTGTCAATGATGGCATAGTTCCCCCACTATCACACCCAAGTCCCTCGCTGCTAGTCGGCAGCCTCTGACGTTCGGGGAAATGCGCTTGAGGCCATGTGACCAACCGGGTACGAGGCACCTCTGGGTGGCTTTCGGAACCGGGACATTACACTTCACAGTGCCAATCTAGAACTCTTATGAGTTATGATGCCGGCAAAGTGCGATTGAAGATAAAGCTTTTCGATCCAAAGCTATTGAACCAGAGGAGCTTGACCGCTCAAGTGAGGCAGAACTGGTGTTCGTCCCAATTGATGGTGATGTCGTCTAAGGTCGCTGGAAGAGGAGACTCTCTCGTGTTCGATTTGATTGTGAATATTTTCTGATTATTTGCTGGTGTTTGTTCCACGTGCAGGTGCAGAACAAATAAAATGTTTGGGACCTCGATATCCCCAGCGCTGTGGTTGTGGAGTTGTTGAAGAACGCACTCCAAGTGGATGATGGAATGCCAGAGAGGAATCGAAGCTCGAATTTTTTAAGATGAGTTCTGGAATTTATAATATAAACATATTGTGGAGGTTCTACCGAGCTGAGAGAAGGTTTTTTTAGGGCAACAGATTTCAGATCTGGAAGTTGAAACAGAGAATGAGGATCAGCGAACCGACCCGGGAATAAATCAGTTTCCATAAATAAGTTATGAGAATCCTCAACATAAATCTAAAAATTAAAAAATAAATTATGAATCAAAATTTAATGCAGAAAAACTCTCGAATATGGATTAAAAAATCATGATACATCCGAAAAATCCATTATAAATGAGATAGTACAAATATACAAATAAAAACTCGAAAATTGAATTGCAAATTGAGTGTACAAAAGTCTGTGTGAAAATCCATATCTCAATACCCCTCCGTCGTGTGAATTTTAGGTATTCCTTTTTTTGTAGTTTTCATATTGAATTTACCCATTTAAATTTTATGTCATTTAATTGTTCTAATAGATGAAAATTATCATTATTTTGCTCAATTTTATTATACTGGATTTGGGTTTTGGTTTTTTGGATGGGCTTCCTTTACAATTAAGCCCACTTGGTTTGGCCTGATCCGGGTGCCGCTGTCCATCATGGAAAACCATGTTCTCTCAGCCTTTGTTGTCGTTGACCTGTTCTACCACCCCAGTTATCCTCAAAATCTTTATTTTTTAACTGATTCGATTATGTGGTTTTGATTCGGTTTGGCAATCTGCACATGGCATCCTTCGGTTGGCCTGGCTGTTTTCGAGCTCCATGGTGTGTTAGGGGTTTGATCACCCTGCACCTGGTCTCTTATGAGGGTTTCATTGACTCCTTACATGGTCTTTCTCCCGATAGGGTCTGAAAACCCTACCTTCAAGGGATCATCTCCTTCAACGATATTCCTTGTGCACCTGTCGTCCTCCACAGAACATCGCTGGTGTGCTGCAACTGGTGGAGTCCCGACGACAACCTTTCGTGCTAAGAAGTGTGGCGTATCATTTGATCCAAGAACGCTCCACGATTGTCCAGGTACATCAGTTCCTCTTTGGCGAGCATCTGGGTATACTTCAGCATGTCCAAAAGAGGTAGCAACTTCAGCTTCCAACACAAACAATGACAATACTATGCTATTGCATAGAATATTGGGGCGTGTTAGCTCCAAGGGCTTAGAGGAACTCAACAGTCAAGGGTTATTGAGTGACATCAAACCTATTAATCTTCCATTTTTTTGAAGATTGTGTGATGGGTAAATCCAAGAGGTTCAGTTTCAATAGGTCCTCCTTCAAAGTTTCCAGCCCCTTGAATACATCCATTCAGATTTGTAGGGGCCATCTAGGACCACCTCTCATGGTGGAGTATCATATTTCTTCACCTTCATAGATGACTTATCTAGGATGTTTTATATTTACATCTTAAAAAATAAATCTGATGTTTACTAAACCTTTAAAACATTTAAAGATTCAGTTGAAAATCAAAATGGAAAGGAACTCAAAATCATGAGAACTGGAAATGGGATAAAATATCTCTCCACATATTTTATTTAGTTTTGTGAGTCTGAAGGAATTAAGAGGCATAAGACTGTTAGGGAAACCCCCCAACAGAATGGCCTTGAGAGAGGATGAACAAAACTATTTTGTGGAGAGTTCGAAGCATGATTACATGCTCGAGTCTCCCTAAATCCTTTTGGGAAGAGGATGTTTGCACTACCGTATACCTTATTAATTGGTTTTCCTCATCTGTAAATCAATTCAAAACACCTGAGGAATTATAGAATGATATGTTGGATTGGTGTTGCCCGATCCGGTTGAGCCGAATGCTTGTGGCCCGCAACTTTCGCGGGTCGAGCTCCGCGGTGAGCTCGTTGGGGGTTGCAGGGGGCAACGCGCCCCTGCTCCGGGGGTCCGGGGGCCGAAGGTCCCCGGCCCAAATATTCGGAACTGTAGCAATGATGACCACTGTAGCGGAGCTGACCGACCGACACCGACAGACACTGTAGCGGTGCGGACTTCGGGGTCAACTTTACTGTAGCGCTTTTGACAAGCCAGCCGCCGTTCGCTGTAGCGACGCGGACCACTTTTTCGAATAGTGATCGTCTTCTTCATTTGTTTTATAGCCCATTTCGAGCTAGGGTTTGTTGTTGGAAATCCTCTGTAATTTCTGTGCTCCCGAATCATAGTGAAATTCTGCCTCTCCCGTGGACGTAGGGATTTTTCCCGAACCACGTAAATCGTCGTGTTCATTGTTGCTTTTCTTTCTTTCGTTTTCTCGTTTTCTGTCGTTCTGTCTCCCGGTGATTTTGCAACATGATAATCCCTCATCCTACACCTACTTGAGATTCTCCGACTGCACAACTTATGCTCACACCAAAACTGATAAGCTTTAACAAGAGCACTCAAATGCATATTTGTTTGTTATCTTGAGGGATTTAAGGGATATAAACTCTGGGTTGACAAACTAGGTTACCAAAAATTCATCATAAGTAGTGATATAGTTTTCCACGAATCCTCTTCTCCCAAAATCAAGGCTTCCACATCCGATAGTAGTGATCTAGACCTTGATAAGGCTGATGAGGATGATCCTCCAACTCACTTTGAGGCTGATGCTCAACCCACTCCACCTTCTCTTCAACCCACTGATGTCGCTAATCCTTATTCTAGCTCTAGTTCAATTTTTTTGTCGGAACCTTCTCCCAGTAATAGAAATTATCATTTAACCCGAGACAGAGAAAAGAGAGTCCCAAGACCTCTTGCTTGGTTCGACCAGTATGATATGGCTTCATATGCCTTTTATATGGCCCATGATCTCATTGATGACTATTAGCAAACATATTGGAAAGATTTAAATGATAATGATTCAAAACATTGAATCTTTTCCATGAATGAAGAGATGCAATCTCGAAGAAAAAACCACACCTGGACCATTGTCATCAAACCACCTAATGCTAAGTTGATTGGGTCTAAGTGGGTTTATAAGAGAAATGAAGACAACGCTGAGGGAAAAATTAAATATAAAGCTGGGCTAGTCTCCAAGGGATTCCTTCAAAGAGAAGGAATTGACTATGCTGAGAATTTTCCCCCCGTTGTCAAGCACTCTTCTATGAGGCTCTTATTAGCCTTTTCTACCTATCTCGATATGCACATTGAACAATTAGATGTCAAGAAAACCTTCTAACATGGGGATTTAAATGAAAAATATATATATTATAGACAACCAATTTACCAAGAATGCCTATTAAATAAATCATTATATGGTTGAAAACAAGATTCCAGGAAATTGTATAAAAAATTTGTTTCCTTTATTATAGACAACCAATTTACCAGGAGTCAATATGATTCATCTGTCCACTTTAAATCAATTCAAAATTTCAGGATTTATCTACTGCTTTATGTTGAGGACATGCTAATAATATGTAAAAAATATGAGTTTAATCAGTACTATAAAATCTCAATTAAAGGAAAATTTGAAATGAAAGACTTAGGTGCAGATAAACAGATATTAGGTGTTGAAATCATTTTAGATAGACCAAATAAATTGAATTACTTATCTCAGCATGATTACATTTTAAAGATCTAGAGAAGATACATGTATGAATATCTCAAACCTATCAATATACCTCTTGGAAAACACTTTAAATTGTCTTTGACTCTAACACCCACTACTGATGATGATATTCAATTTATGTCTAAGATTACATATGAAAATATTGTTGGTAGCATAATGTACTCTATGAATTGAACCATACCAAACATTGCTTTTGCAATCTGCACCATAAACGGATTTATTGACACATCTAGGAAGCCACATTGGCATTCCCTTAAGTGGCTCCTTTGGTATCTTCCTTGTAGTTTTAATTTAGATTTGTGTTATGGTAAAACATTGATGTTATGAAATTATGGAGGTAATATTGACACTAGAAAATCATTTACTAGATATGTGTTCACTACCTGTGGTGGCCCTATCTCTTGTAAGTGCAACATGAAATCCATGGTTTACCTTTCAACCATGGAATATGAGTATATTTTCTTTACTGTAAAGGAAACATTATGTATTAAAGGCTTGTCTTATGAACTTAAATTTTTTAATTCAGTTATTAATGTATATTCTGATAGTCAATAAACACATCATTTATCTAGAAATTTAGTTTTCCATGGTATCTCAAATCACATTGATATTAGACTACATTTCATTAGAGACATTATAGAATCAAGAACTGTGTGTGTCATTTAGATATACACTAATAAAAACCTAACTGATAGATTGAATAAAGTTGTGGCTTTATCTAAGATCAAATTTAGCTTAGATAGAATTAATTTGGTTCCTATTATATAACTATTGGTGGAAGAAAATCACCAAATTAAATTGAAAATGGTGGGGGTTTTTGAATTTTGGGTATTCTTTTTTCTAGTTTTCATATTGAATTTACCCATTTAATTTTTCTACCATTTTATTATTTTAATACATGAAAATTATAATTATTTTTCCGAAATTTATTATACTGGATTGGGGATTTGGATTTTTGGATGGGCCCACTTTGTTTGGCCTACTCTATGTTCTGTTGTCCGTGGAAATCCATGTTCTCTTGGCCTTTGTTTCTGGTCGTTGATGTGTTCTGTTTCCCCGGTTATCCTCGCCATCCATATTTTTTACCTGATTCTATTATGCGGTTTTGATTCGATTCAGTGATTTGTACGTGGCATCCTTCGGTTGGGGTTGGGCTGGTTGTTTTCGAGCTATAGGGGATATCAGGGGTTTGATCACCCTGCACCCGGTCTCTTCCAAGGGTCTCATTGACTCCTTACGCAGTCTTTCTCCTGATTTGGTCTGAAAACCCTAAATTCAAGGCATTATCTCCTTCAGCGATCTTCCTTGTGCACCTTTCGTCCTCTACAGAACACCGTTGGTGTGCTGTAACTGGTGGAGTCATGACGGCAACATTCGGTGTGAAGAAGTACGGGGTATCGATTGATCTAAGAACGACCCACAATTGTCCAAGTGATTCAATTCCTCTTTGGTGAGCTTCAAGGTCTACTTTGACGAGTCCAAACAAGACAGTGCCTTTAGCTTTCAAGTGGAATCAAGAGATCCGAACGGCCGGACCTACGAGTCCGGCGCTTTAAGCCTTTTATCCCATTTCTCATATTGTCTATTTTCCGTTCTTGATGTTTTATTGTTGCTTCCTGATTTTCAATTTTTCTTTTTTTTGTACACTATAATGAAATTTTTTCCTTGATCATTAATAATACAAGTTTGTGTGGGTGGTGTTCTTACCACACATGTAGGTCCCAAAGGGACCAAAGAATATAAAATCATTGTTTTCTTGTCCTCTAATTTACTTTCTTGCATTGTATTCATACTAGTTTGCATTCATAATATTTTGTTGGCAATAAATCAATTGTTCCTAGCATCATCTTGGTGTTATTCTACTATCCTCACACCCTACCTCTATTCACATGTGGTATCTGATCCAATTTTATTTTCTTTTTCCCTGATTTTTCTTTTACTGCTACTACTTTGAAATTGTGATGTTGTTGTTTTATAGTTCTTCTGCTCTTATTTTTCAATTGCGATGCTGCTATTGTACAATTTTTCTGCTCTTATTTTCAATTGTGGTATTATTGTTGTAAAGTTTTGTTGCTCTTATTTTGCAATATCTGCTTGTCCTATTTTACAGTTCACTATATTTTTTTGTCTCTGCAAAATTAACTCACTCTTAAATCCCCATAGTTTTTTTAATTGCATTTGTTAAAACCAATATCCCATTATAGTTTCTCTGCATTTCATATCCCATTAATAAAGCATCACATACCCAAGGTATTGGTCGGTTATTATTTTCCATAAGAGATCAACATCTACCTTTTCAGTAGACATGTCTAGGATGAGGTATGAAATCAGGAAATTTGTTGGTGAGATTTTAATCTATGGTAGATTAATATTAGTGCCTTGCTTATAGAGAAAGGCCTAATAGATGCACATTATGGGCCCAAGATACTAATTATCACTGTTATCAAGACCGGACATATCAGTACTAAGTACGTAGATGTCCCCCCTGACATTCTAGTCAAAGCATATAGCTTTATTTTATTGTATTTAGGAGATAAGACCCATTGAGAGGTTTCCTTTAAGTCCACTACTTCCGGTATCTAGCTAATGTTAGAGAAATTGTATATGACTACTTCACTTGTTGGTAGGATTTACAAAAAACATCGCATGTTCACTTTTAAAACAAAACAAGGAATTTATATTAAAGCCCATCTTAGTGAGTTTAACAAAATAATGTTAGATCTTTCCAATATAAATTTATTTGTCGATGATGAGGATTAAGTGAAGATCCTTTTAATTTCTCTTGATGACAATTATAGTTCTTTAGTCGAAACCAGGATGTACGGAATAGACTCATCAACCCTCGAAGATGTTATGTGAACCCTCCTCTCTAAAGGACTGCACTCCAAACCAAGAGTTAAAGGTGAGGCAGAGAGCATATTCACTAGGGCTAAATCTCAAAGCAATGGTAAAAAGAAACAATTTACCAAGGATAGAGGCAGGAACAAAAAACATCTTAACCCCAAAAATGACTCATAAGGAAAGAAAAGTTGCTTGCTTCCATTATGTAAATCCAAGGAATACTAAGCCCTAGTGAAGGAAACTCAAGAATGTGTTAAAATCCGAACAGCCCATTAACCAGTCTCTTCTGGTTGACTCAGCCTATGACACTATTGAAGTCTTAAATGTGTCCAGCCATACACTCAATCAAGAGTGGGTCCTTGACTCTGGTTTTTCCTTTCACATGTGTCCTTATAAAGTCTTTTCTAGATCAGGTTAAAAAGGTGGAGGGATATGTCCTCTTCGGAAACAATACGAGGTGAAATGTTTTGGGAAGATGATTTGTTATTATAGAGTTACATGATCATTCTATCATCACCTTACATGATATAAGGTGGGTCCCCAACCTTCAAAAATATTTAATTTCCTTAGGGGTCCTAGATAAAAAGGGATTTACCTTTAGATCAGAAACGGTTTGTCTCGAGATATCTAAAGGATCAAGAACCATCATTAAGGGATCCCCTACCAATGGACTATATGTCTTGAATGGAAAGACACATTCAAGGAATTTGGGTAGTCTCTACAACACAAGCACTGAAAATAATATGTTGTGGTATAGAATATTGGGGAATGTTATCTCTAAGGGTTTAGAAGAAATAAAAAAGCAAGGGCTATTGAGTGACATCACACTACTAATCTTTCATTTTATGAAGATTGTGTGATGGGTAAAGCCAAGAGGGTCAGTTTTAATAGGTCCTCCTTTAATGTTTCCAGCTGTCTTGAATACATCCATTCCGATTTGTTGGGGCTAGCTAGAACCACTTATCATGGTGGAGGATCCTGTTTTATCAGCTTCATAGATGAATTCTCTAAAAATATTTTGATTTACATCTTAAAAAATAAATCCTATGTTTGCGACACCTTCAAAACCTGGAAATATTCCGTTGAAAATCAAACTGGAAAGAAAATCAAAACCATGAGAACTGGCAATGGATAGAATATCTCTCTACAGAGTTCGTTATGTTTTGTGATTCTGAAGGAATTATGAGGCATAGGACAGTTAGGGAAACCCCCCAATAGAATGGCCTTGAAGAGAGGATAAACAGAAATATTTTGGAGAGAGTATGAAGCTTGTTTACATGCTCAGGTCTCCCAAAGTCCTTCTGGGCAGAGGCTGTTAGCACTAGTCTCTACCTTATTAATAGGTTTCCCTCATCTGAAAATTAATTCAAAACACTAAATTATAGTATGGAAATACACCATCCTACACCTACTTGGGATAATTTGGTTGCACAACTTAGGATCACATCAAAACTGATAATCTAGAACCAAGAGCACTCAAATGCATATTTTTTGGTTATCCCTAGGGAGGTAAGTGATATAAACTCTGGGTTGACAAACCAGGTTACCAGAAATTCATCATAAGTAGGGATGTAGTCTTTGAAAAATCTTCTCCCAAAACCAAGGCTATCACATCCGGCAGTAGTGATCGAGACCTTGACATGGCTGATGAACATGATCCTTCAGCTCAACCCACTGATGTGGAAGATCATGAGTCTAGCACTTGTTCAGATTATGAGTCTGGACCTTCTCCTAGTAATAGGGATTATTAATTAACCCGAGACAGAGAAATGAGAGTCCCAAGACCGCCTGGTCGTTTCAACCAGTATAATATAGCTTCATATGCCTTTCATGTAGCCTAGGTTGTAATTGATGACGATCTGAAAACATATGGGAAAGTTTTAAATGATAAATATTCAAAAAATTGGATCTTTTCCATGAACTAAGAGATGAAATATCCAAGAAAAAACCACACCTGGACCGTTGTCAACAAACCACCTAATTCTAAGGTGATGGGGTCTAAGTGTATTTATAAGAGAAAGTAAGAAAACATTGAGGGAAACAAAATTAAATATAAATATAGTCTAGTTACCAAGGGAATCCTTCAAAGAGAAGGTATTGACTTTGCTGAAAATTTTCCCCCATTGTCATGCACTCTTCTATTAGGCTCTTATTAGCCTTCACTACCTATCTCGATCTTCACATCAAACTATTAAATGTCAAGACTGCCTTATTACATGGGGATTTAAATAAAAAATCAATATGAAACCTCATGATGTTTAATCTAAGGAAATCAAACCCAAAAAAGTATGCCTATTAAATAAACCATTATATAGTTTAAAACAAGCTTCTAGGCAATGGTATAAAAAATTTGATTCCTTTATGATAGATAATCAATTTACCAAGAGTCAATATAATGCATGCATCAACTTTAAATCAAATCAAAATTGCATGATTTACCTATTGCTCTATGTTGATTACATGCTAATAATATGTAGATATATGAGTTTAATCATTGCTGTAAAGTCCCAATTAAAAGGAAAATTTGAAATGAAAGTCTTAGGTGAAACTAAGAAAATATTAGGTGTTGAAATCATTAGATATAGACCAAATAAATTACTTTACTTATCTCAGCAGGCTTACATTTTAAATATCCTAAAGAGATACATGTTTGAATCTATTAAACTTGTCAATGTACTTCTTGGACAACACTTTAAATTGTCTTTGACTCAAGCACCCACTGTTGATGATGATGTTCAATTTATGTCTAAGATTCCTTAAGCAAATATTGTTGGAAACATAATGTACTATATGATTTACACCAGACCTGATATTTCTTTTGTAATCTGCACCTTAAGAGGATTTATGGACGCACTTGGGAAGCCACATTGGCATTCCCTTTAGTGGATCCTTAGGTATCCCTCTTGTAGTTGTAATTTTTCTTTGTGTTATGGTAATAACATTCATGCTTTCGAAATTCTAGTAGTATTTGTAGATTCCGATTGTGCAGATAATATTGACATCAGAAAATCATTGACTTTATATGTGTTCACTACATGTGATGTCCCCATCTCTTGGAAGTACAACCTGAAATCCGTGGTTTCCCTTTCAACCATGGAATCCGAATACATTTCCTTTCTAATGTAGTAAAGGAAACCTTGTGGATTAAAGGTACGTCTCCTAAACTTAAACATTTTAATTTAGTTAATAATGTATATTCTGATGGTCAATCAACAATTATTTTATCCAGAAATTTAGTTTCCCATTGTATGTTAAAGCACATAGATAATAGACTACATTTCATTAGAGACATTATAGAATCAAGAACTGTGTGTGTCAATAAGATACACACTTATAAAGACCCGGCTGATAGTTTTACTAAAGTCATTCTATAACTATAGGTGCAATAACATCACCAAATTCAATTAAAAATGGCTGAGTTTTGTGAATTTTGGCTATTCCTTTTTTTTAGTTTTCATATTGAATTTACCAATTTAAATTTTCTACCATTTAATTGTTTTAATACATGAAAATTATCATTATTTTTATCAATTTTATTATACTGGATTTGGGTTTTGGATTTCTGAATGGGCTTCCTTTGCTGGGCCATGAATTAAGCCCACTTGGTTTTGCGTTCTCCATGTGTTGGTGTCCACCGTGGAGATACCTATTCTCTCGACCTTTATTGCTGGACATTGATGTTTTCTACTGCCCCTATTATCCTCACCATCCACATTTTTTACTTAATTCGATTATGCAATTTTGATTCAGTTTGATGATGTGTACGTGGAATCCTTTGGTTGGGGTGGCTATTTTTTAGCTGCAGGGGGTGTCATGGGTTTCATCACCCTACACTCGGTCTCTTACAAGGGTTTTATTGACTCCTTAAATGGTCTTTCTCCTGATCTAGTCTGAAAACCCTACCTTTAAGGGATCATCTCCTTTAGTGAACTACCTTGTGCACCTGTTGTCCATTGTAGAATGTCATTGGTGTGCTACAACTAGTGGAGTCCCTATGGAAGCCTTCGGTGCAAAGTTTGGTGTATCGGTTGATCAAAGAATGATCCACAATTGTCCAAGCGAGTTACTTCCTCTTCGGCGAGCTTCAGGGTCTTCTTTAGTGAGTCCAAATGCGGCAGCGACTTCAGCTTTCAAGTGGAATAAAGTGATCTGGATGGTCGGACCTACGAGTCTGGCACTGTAGGTATTTTATCCCATTTCTCCTATTGCTTGTTTTCGATTCTTGAAGTTTGATTAATGCTTCCTGATTGCCGATTTTTCTGTTTTTTACACTGTAATCTAGTTTTTTCTTTGAGCATTAATAATACAAGTGTGTGTGGGTGGGTGGTGTTTTTTCTGTGCACATAGGTCCCAGAGAGTCTGAAGCGCCTAAAATTTTTGTGTTCTTTTCCTCTATTTTAATTTCTTGAATTGTATTCATACTATTCATTCGCTACATTCTGTTGGCAACAAATCAGTTATTCCTTGCATCATCTTATCTTGGTGTTATGATACTGTTCGCACACCCTGCTTTCACACATCGCTTCTCTAATAATCATTGTGAGACGAGATGTCACCTTGTGGTGTCGTTAAGTAACCATGTTTGACACTATAATTAATGAATGTTTCCCTTTTTATAGGCCCTTGTAATCAACATGTCTCGTTCAAAGAGATGTATAATAATTTGTATCTCTTAATCACAAATATTGATATAAAAAAATATCTTGAAAAACAAAATCTTCAAATTTGAGAAGATCTACACAATCCATGTTGAACCCCATCAATTTTCCCCTTTAGCCCATCAAAGGAGATGAAATCCCAACAAGATCAATTGGAATGAAAATCGGTCAGTTTTGCACCAATCATCAACCTCTAGAAAATATGATGTTGCTCTTTTGTGACCCTAATATACACTTGAAAACTTCTGCTACTAAATAAATCCAAGTGTCAAAGGCTTGGTCATACCTATATCTGCACTACCAATTCGAAAATCAACACTATATGGTTTCCCCATAATTATGATTGCCACATAATATGGAGCACCTAAAGGAATTAATTGGTCCCTCTTCTCAACAATCTCCAAACAGTCCAAAAATCTTAACACAACACCTCGATCATTGATTTTAATTTTTTCTTCACTAGTGATACTATATAAAGAAAAAAAATTAGGTTTAAAACTTGAAACACCTGGACTAACCTATTTTGGCTTCCAAACCTTCTTCACCTTAGTCGATGGTCTTCAAACCATGCACGCCGATCACCTGTGCCACAAATATGACAAAGTCATCTTCTCAACTGCCTTCATCACATTACAACACAACTTTACATTTGTCATATAAAACATTTCATCCATTATTCCCCATGCATAAATCATAGATCTTCTTGAAAATGTCCATCTTCTATTACCAAATGAACTCCTCAATCCATCATTATCAAGATTACAAGAAGATAAAAAATGATGGCATATACCCAACACATGTCACACATCCCTCAACATCAACGTATAGCCTGCATTCATAGTGATACAAATATCACCAACACCAATGACATCAGCCGAATCTTCGTTTCTCATCTCCGATATACAAAATTCACCTTCATATGAAGAAAATAATTCTCTATTTGGTGTAATATGGTTTGACGTTGTTGAATCAATCACCCATTTGACATACTGATTTGACCTATGATAATCAACAACTAAAAGTAAATCTCACTCACCTTGTATAAGACTTACGTTGGTATCCTTAGAATCGATTTTGTGTGCCTTTGTTTCGTCAAGATTTTTCAAAGCATAATATTTTCTCTACACATTAACCTCCTTTTCATAAAATAAGCACTTGATCTTCTTTCTTGTCTTCGACCGACCTATATGATTACCGTGTCTCTTTTCCACATCCAGAATACCACTATTACCTAATGAATCACCATCATTGGTATTTCAATGAGGCTTGTTCATCCAAAAAATGACAAAATCACATCATCCAATTTCATAGCGTCTTTCCAAAACAACAATGTAGTGAGGATATTATCATATAAATCATGTAATGAGCCCAAGAGAAGAAAATTGTTATCTCTTTCTTCCATTTAAACTGGTAATGCATTACCTTTATCATTGATCTCGACTGCCACCAATGACAGCTCATTCAATTTTTTTTCTAACTCATCCATATGGTTGCAAAAATATCCATTCTATAATATTCAAAAATAATAAAATCATTTTTTGGATATAAACAATTTGTGAGGGATTTATATTTATACCTACTTTCAATCATTGACCAGATCTCCTCTAGATTTGTCAGATTTATCACTTACCACAGAGTATTATAATCCAAATACATTTGAGTCACGTTTGTCGCTAACTCTCTCAAATCCTAAAAATCACCATCACTCTTTGTCTTTGACTTATTTCATTTCTTCTTTAATTCCATCAGTATCTTCTCATAGACCAAAATATTTTTAACTCATTTATTCTATAGAGTAAAATCATTTTTCCCGTTGAACAGTTCGATGTGGGAAAAAATACCATGGATTAAATCAACCATATCCAATAAAAAAGAAACATGGATAACCTCCTATGATACCAATTGTTGGGGATGAAGTAGATCGCTTCCAGAATAACATCTCAGTTTCAATAAATAAATTGGGAGAATCACTAATGTAAATGAAACATAAAACCAAATAATAACAGAAAATAAATTGAGTCATAGATTTGAACATGGGTAACCCCTCCAATGTGGATGATTAAAAAACCACGGGAAACTATGAAAAATATACTATAAATCAGATGGTACAAAAATACATGTTAAAAACTAAAACATAAATTGAAAATAAAATTTAGAAAAACCTGTGTGAATATTCAAACCATGATATTTCTCCTTCACCTCATTGATAATCATCTTGTGATGAGATGTCACCCTTCGGAGAACAAAACATAACACATGATGTCGTTGAAGCACCTTGTTTCACAACTTGATTTATTGTTTCTCTCTTCTTCCCATACCCAAAAACCATCACCCATGTATCTGCTTCACACCACAAGTGATGCTCATTGCCCTTTTTATAGGCCCTCATAAGCCACATATTTCATTCAAATAGATATATAATAATATATCTATCCCCATGTATCTTTCTATTTATAAAATATCTCATCACAAATATAAATATAAAAAAATAGCTTCGAATCTAAGGACCCCACAATTCAGGCAAAACCCCATCAACTTGTGCCTCACCAAATTCAACAATTACAACTCTGACTTGAAGCCCAAGCTTCACTGGAATGATTCATCAATGCATGGGGAACTCTTGTGATTTCATTGATCTTTCTTATCCCGAGTCGATCGATTGAGAACTTGATTCAATTGAGCCGACATAAATTATTAATCTAATTTGAAGTTGGGAGTGGAGGATGAAGAGGAATCACTTGTGGTTGAATTTGATGGTCAAAGCAGTAACAAATAGGCCCAAATACATCCGAGTAGGCCCCAACATTTCAAATCGCCACTTATATCTAAGTTAATCTTATAAATCATCTAGTCTAATTTATTTTTGAATCCCACATGAAGTCCCAAAATCCCAAGCCCAATCCATCCAAAACATGTCCCAAATACAAATAAAATGTACATCACTATGGCTCCTCATCATGTGAGCATGATGTTTAGAGTATAATTTTCACAGTAGTTACGGAGCACAAAATCATTTCCCCCTATGATACTTCTTGAAGGAGTACGAAGCACAATTTTGAGAGGAGAATGATTTAATAAGAAAGATCCAAATAATTCTCATATCTCAACCATTAAACTGTGCACATGAAAACAATACGAAGAAAGTGAATTTAGCTCAGAATTTGGGGTATAATTCAAAATTGATTGGTTCTTTTTAGTTTAAGATCATTCTAATCATGTGGTAGGAATGGAGGATTGAAAACCCCTAGGAAAAGTTATGTTAGGAATCACTATTTAATAATAGAGGATGATTTAAATATTGGATTGATTAAACTATTGTTTATTCTTCTTTTCATTCTTTTATTTCATTCTATTGTATTACATTGATAATGAAACACGAGGCTATTAATGGTTGATCTTAGTAGAACTATCCTACCCTGTGATGAGTTGTGGTTTTTAATGATAAATTTTATATTCTCATTTCTATGGATGTATATGAATTATTAGATAATTAGAGATTTACATTTTTATTCACATTTAAATTATTCTTTTCTTTTTCACTGGTTCTACACACATTCCATTTGGGAATTCATTCACTACTTATGATGGGTAGCAGTGGGATAACTCAATTATGATTGTTGGTATCCAATCATTAGGTCTGGTAAGGATATGGAACACAATGGTTATTGTATCTCTCTATTCAAACCAAAATTTCCATGATAGGCTAATCATATATATTTATTTAGATTAGATAATTATAGGAGATTAAAATTGAATAATGTTTCATGGGTGAGTGAGGAGGGTAATTGAAGGCTTGAAAACTATTTTAAATATTGAATTTAAAACTATGTCAATCCAATCATTATTTTCACTCACACCCAGAACCCATAAAATAAGATAAAAACATACCCATAACACTCTACTATTAGGAGGAAACCATAGTCTCACTATAACTTCATTTAAAACTTTGGCTCAATTTTTTTTTGTTGGTGGCCCTATAATAGGTCGTGCATCAACCTGACATTGTTTTCAGGGAGGCTAGTGTTAGTGTTTTAATTTTGTTTTAAACTGATTTTAACACATGACCAGAACTACTTCATCCCACCTCATTGATTTTGATCCACAGTTTGAACGAACTATTCTTGAAAAAATTTGGAACTTGATAATCATAGAGGAAGTGGAAATGGAGTTCGTCATTATCCCATTGAGTGACTCCCCATCCTCTTCTACTTCTTCCACCATAGTCACTTTAGGGATTGAAAACATGGAAACTAACTTGGATCACTTGAATATGACTTTGAGAGAGCTATATGACCCAAATTTCAATAACAATAATTGAGAAATATGATTAAATAATAAAAAATACATTGAGATTAAAACTAGAATGATCCAACTATTACTCAGGTTTCATGGTTTATCAGGAGGGAATCCCAACATGTATCTAAAATAATTTGGGGATTTTTTTCAACAATGTCAAGCCTATAGGAGTCTCTGAGGTTCAGATCAGCTAGAAATCCCTCCCATTCTCTTTAGAGGGGGCATCCAAGGAATGATTATATGAATTAAATCCAGAAGAATTTACCATATGGGAAGAACTTTAGAGATATTTCGTCTAAAAATTCTTCCATACTTCAAGGAGTACCCAACTGTGAAAGGTGATTTATGGCATCAAACAAGATAATTGAGAAACTCTGTATGAGTTTTGGAGAGATTCAAGAACCTGAAAATGTTTTCCCACATTATCCCAATAAAGGCCCACATTTCCTAGTATTATTTTACCATGGATTTATGGAAAATAACCAAAACATATTAGATGCTTCCTCTAGTAGAGAACTAATTAATATCTCTCATACTAAATATGGAGAGATAATTGAGAGGATCTCACAAAACTATCATAAATTCGATTCAAGATCCATAACAATAAGTTTGTGGGAGTTAAAAATTTATAAATCCCCTTTACATGAAAATAAAAATGAAGAACCAATATCCCTTTTGAGAGATTTGGATTTGAAGAAGGTACAAGAGAACACAACTACTATACCCCCTCAGGTCTTCCAACTCTTCTACTCTCAGGACCATTACACTGATGAATGCCTATAGGTTCCAGAAGTTGTGATGCAATGTTCTAGAGGTCATACCAGTAACTATAAACAAGAAAACAAGGATATAAAGATTATTCCAATACTCAATTTGGATTTGGGAACTAACAACAGAAAATGGAACCCTTCCAATAGAACTAACAACAACCTTTCCATCCTCCACCCTTTCAATTTACTATTTATCAATCTTATACAAGCTACCAACAAGGGAAATATCAAGAACCCACCATGAAGGACTTACTAAAACAACTTTTGTAATCTCACATCACTCAGTAAACAACCCTCATCACTCACGGATCAACACTGAAGGAGCTTCAAGGACAATACAACTAGATTATGACTATCATCAATGACATAAAGAATTATTTCATAGGTAATATTACTTCTTAGTAAATTCCTAACCCTGAAGGATATTCCAGTTATATTTCATTAAGGAGTGGAAAGGATTTGTGAGGTAGTGAAGAATCATCAACTCGATAGGGAGTTGGAAGTGGACAACCACATGCACCTGAAGAATCTACTTAGGAGAATGAATTTAAAGAACCTATGGATACAATCCCAATGAAGAAAAACCACGTGAAGGCCAAGTTGGAAGACCATTATCAGCCCCAACTTCCATTCCCAATAAGGATTAAAGAACACAAGAAAACTTTTGAAGAGTCACTATAACATGAGATCTTGGAAATATTAAAAAATGTTAATATTAACATATATTTTATAGAATCCATCTAGAAAATCCCAAGTCATGAAAATTTCATCACGGAAATGTGCTTCGGGAATATAAGATTTCAAGGTAATGAAAAATAAATTTGAGGTAAAAATGTTTCCACACTTGTAACCCCACAAATACCCTAGAAATTCCAATATCAAAGTACCTTCACTATCCCTTAATTATGCTATCGAGGAGATTAATTTTTTAAATTTCATTATGTGATTTTAGAGCATCAATTAATGTAATTCCTTACTCAGTTTATTCTTCCCTACACATTAGAGAGCTCTAACCCACTTGAGTGGTTGTGTGGATTTCCAACCGAACCATTGTCTACCCAGTAGGTGTTCTGGAAGATGTTTTGGTATGTTTACAAGGATTTTTATTCCCTATTGATTCCTACATCTAGAACATGGAGGAAGGAAAAGGTAAACATCACTCCCCTATCATTTTAGGTAGGCCATTCTTCAAAACTGCCAATATAATAATAAATGTTAATGAAGGAACTCTTTCAATGACTATTGGTAAACAAACTGTGAATTTTAACATTTTAGATTCAATTAAATACCCCCATGAAGAGAAAATTGTTTTTATATTGAACCATATTGAATTATATTATTGCTGTAAAGACCGAAATATTTATAAATGAAATTATTTTTTTAAATGAGTAAATGCCTTATTAGGAAATTAAGTTATAAAAAACACATGAACTACTCTAGTTATTTCATACCGTTATATGGTATATCAAATTTAAAAGACTATTAAGAATCATAACCATTGATAATATAGATGTTGTACAATGACCATTATGATTAATATATTATGGTTTTTGATAAATTCTATTTGACACAGACAAATGAAGTGATGGCCTTGACCAGTAGATACCCTATAAATACCATGTAACAGAGCTTCTGAGGGAGATAGAATCACTGGCCTTTACCTTTGACCAAGTTCAAGATGAGATTCAATAATTAAATCATGATCAAAACCATTTATGAGAGAAGTTCAAGATCATTGAGATCACAAGAGAAACCATATTCACCGAACCACCCCATGAAAATATCACCATCACACATCTTACTCTTAGGGAATTCACTAGTGTAATAAAGGGATATGAATCTAGACACTAGAAGTATAAATTTTTATATTTTATTTTTAATAAAACAATGATTATATTTATTCCTTTTTAATATTAATTTTTAAATGTTTAAATAATGAGTTTGAAAAAATTTAGATTTTGATATAATGAAACAAAAACTGTATTTTTAGGAAATATATAGTTTCAATCAAGACAATCCTTTTGACGAATTCAAGATTTTTTGAAATAAATTATATTTTAATAAAATATTATTATTAAATAATATTTATTAAATATAAATGATAATATAATTTTATGAAGTTAAATGAAATTTTTATAAGGGTCAGAAAATGATTATCATAAAAAACCACTATTTTTCAATAAATGGGGATTTTTGATATAAAAGTTTGAATTATATTATTTGGATAATTATTTTTATTAAAAAAAATTTATTTTTTAAATCAGAATGTTAAAATTATCCAATGGTGAATTTTTCATAATCATCTGAGATAGTTGAATTTTTTGGTAGAAACTAAATACGGTGTAGTTATATGGTGTGTATTATAACATCATAAAATACCAAAAGTGATATAATAAATACTATAAAGAGTATCCATAATCGAAATTATTGTTACCCTTTAAAATAACGAGTTTTTGATGTTATTTGATTAATTTTATAAACTCTTAATCAATCCTCAAAAAACAATATTATATTTTTAGATTTCAAAATCAATTCTTTATAAACATGACTCAATTCTACATCAAAAAGGTCATTATTTTAATTTGTTCAATTATTAGCCTTATAAAATATTTAAATCCACTCTTATTTGGTAGAAACCATTGGAAAACCCATGACAAATCTTGTGGTTTTGATTATTATATCGTATAGATTCCAGAACCTAAGTTTGAAAATTGATAAAAAATTCTCTTCTCTTTTGCTATACAATCCAACCCAACCTCCCATTAATATTCACTTAAAACTCTTGGATCATGAAGTTACTTGACCATTTTATCTCTAGATCCCTCCCAAGTTTCCCACAATATCTTAAGAATTCCCTCTTAAGCTTTTAGAAGCACCCTCTCAAGGTAAGGGATCCTCTCCTACTCATTTTTTTAAGGTTGGGTCCAAAGCCTCATTTTATTATTAAAGAAAAGACCTTTTTTATCTGGGTAGAGGGAGAGCCATAACATAGATCAATGTATCAAGGCCAAGTGGCTTGAATAAAAGTCTTGAAAGCCCATTTTTGGCCCAAAGGGACCTTCAGTGAATAGTACAGCTACAATACCTGGGCTGCTACAGTACCCACTACAGTACTGTCGCCGCTACAGTACCTGCTACAGTTCCTCTACTACTATAGTGACCTCGCTACTATAGTTTCCACTACTATAGTGACCCACTATAGTTCTGCTATAGTACCTTGAAAATTTTCCCTACCCGAATTCGATCCTAGGTCTTTTGAATGCCAAGCAGGAGCCTGTACCACTTGGGTACAGGCTCATCGGCACCTCCTCTCCTTATCCTCTTTATTTAAGAACATTTTTATATTATTCCTTTTAATTTCCAATTGTTCATGTTGGGATATATTATTACACATCACTATTACCATACTTATTATATCCAAGTGATTAAATACCCCTTTCACTCTAATTAATCCCTTCTATGAATTTTTATATACCGTCATTTTCCTGTCAAAATTATCCTATGAATTTTCCTGACAAACAATTGTGCAGTGAATACCCATCCCCGTTTCCACTCAAGAGTATTCACCTATATGTACCTATAATTAATTGATTGGGTACTTCCATAATTTTAACCCATGCTCCTTAATCATGGGGTTAAAAATGATGAAAATATGCTTATGTTGTATAGTCTATATGGAACACTTATGCATGTACATGATATGAAAGTGATGGGTGGGTTAAGAATTAGATATCCCTCCAATGCATTGAGTAATTTTTTTATCTCATGATATACCATTTATGGTGCATGACATGTTATCCTAATATCACTATGTTCTGATGTCTTGGTTGTTAGCCTTGACTTATGTTTATGATGTCTTGTTTTATGTCATCGCCACATTCCTATGTTTCCTTTATGTTATCATGTTATATCATGTCACATTTTTCAAGACTATGATTCTAAAAACTCTTATATTACCTTGATAAACATCTTGGATCACATGTACTTATTAACTTTATGATTTGTTTTTTTTATTTTCTTATTGGGATTTATATCTCACAAATTTCTTATGTATGTCCCCAGATTATCCCATGTAGTTTTAGAAAATCAAAGGAATATAAGGGAATGTTATGGAGTTTTTAAATAATATTGTTGTATTTATTTTTCAAGTTGTTACTTAATGTAGTGAATTACCCAAAGACATTAGTCCTCACAATCTTTTAGGGTTTTATTATGTATACCTTTATATAATAAATCATGAATTAAGGTGTAATAAAATATGGGTTGCCATAGTTGGTGTTAAAAAAAAGTATAGTTATATTTGGGGATTAGTATAAGAAAACTCTACTGAAAGCCTTAGGTATAAGATTAATAATAGGAAAAAATCCCTATATTTTGTTAATGTATAGAGTAACTAGTTTTCATGAAAATACATCCTTATTTGGATACTATAAGTTGATGTGGCTCTATCACAGTTGTACCCATGAGTCATAAACTCAAAAAAGGGCACATTGAACTAGACTCGATCATCACCCAGTTCATGATAACATTCCTTGATGTATACCTATTTTGACACTCATATGGGATATTTTTTGATAAATTCATAAGCTCCTTATAAACCATTATTAATGGAATAAAATATTCTCATAGATTTTACATTAGGAAATAAATCATGTATAACATAGATTGAAACCTAGAAATTTCAAGGTTAAACAATATATGTCATTTATAAGTTATCACTTTAATGTTCATAGATTCCCATTTATATCTTTAATAGTAAAAAAAATCCCAACCCTAATTTTTCCTTTATTTCTAGTCTATGGCTGAAAATAGAAGGAACTGAGCCAATAACTAATGTGAGGGGCAATGTGATGACAACCCAAATGAGATGCCCAATCCTATGGGAGAAGTATTCAAGAACTTTAAGCTACTTATTTCTCAATTAAATCAGGTTTTTAACTGAAACCTAAATCAGGAGGAATGCCCAAATATCCCCTAAGAAATAGAAAGTTGTAATTGAGTCCTTTATACAACAAAGGCCTCCAACATTTTGTGGATCTGTCGATCACTTAATTACGTAAAACTAGATAAACTCAATTGAAATGATCTTCTATCTCCTTCAATGATCTAAATAAGTGAAGGTCATCTCGGCTGTTTGTCATATATAAGGATAAACTAATCAATAATGGATGTTGGTCAAAAATATGAAGGCCGGGGAGGAGATCCATGTGATGGGGTGAAAGTAATTTCAGAAAAGTTTCTTTGAAAAATATTTACCTCACACCCTATGACTTAAAATTGAGTGATATTTTCTTGTCCTTATGAAAAAATATGGAACATCCATCAGGGTGTATGAGGAAATTTTCACAAGACTTTTATGATACACCTTCCACTTTTTCATCTCCGCTGAATGTAAAAGTTAACGACTTATTTTGTGGGCTAAATCTAAGTCTATGAAAAGATTTGGTGATTTGAGACATTGAAAACTATAATAAAATTATCCAATGTGCCCTCAAGGTTGAAATGGAGATCATTGAATCTCAATGGTTTCATGATTCTATAGATAAGAATTGGAGAATGGATTTTAATCTTGGTGGTGCGATGGAGAAAAATCATGGTGGAAAAAAATTCCAACATCCCTCTTCTCAAAAGTGTGGGAAGAAGCATCTCATAAATTTCCTGAAGGGTATAAGGAAAATCTTTAGGTGCAGGAAATAAGGGTGCCTAGCTAGTGATTACTAATGGGAGAAACTCACCAATGTGATAGAATAATGGAATTCTCTAGTCAACCCTCATCCTCTTATAAAATTTTTTAACTGTAAGGAATAAAGAAACTATAAAAATAAATTCCCTAAGCCAAGGGTTTTTGACAATAACTAATGAAAACAACCTTCATTCCCTAGAGAGAAAGGGAGATCATGTTCCATCATAACTTATGAGGTGGATATCGATAATGAAGCAGTGAAAGGTACTCTAATTATTCATTCAAGGATAGAAAATTTACCATTTAATTCCAGTTCTATGCATTGTTTCATATCATGAAAGTTTAGTAAAACTATTTAAACACCACCACAAAGCATAGAAGTTGATTTATCGATGAAAATGATAAATGGTTCAATTGTTGCCTCACAAGAATATAACTCACCCCCATCTAAATTTTCAGGATGGTTTTACCAAAAAAAACTTTCGATTTTCCCCTTAGTGGAATTAGAAGATATTATGAACATGGATTGAATTTCCTTGTATAGATCCAACATAAATTTATGAGAGATGGAAATCACCCTTCATATCAATAATTTCCCCCTGATTTCTATATAAGTGAAAGGAGGAGGATAAATATTTATTTTGAAGAAAAATCTAAAACATGGATATTATTACCTTGTGAGAAAGTGTATCTAGCTCAAATTATTGAGACTAAATAAAAGATCATCCTTAATGACATGACTATTGTAAGGGAATTCGATGATGTTTTTCCCAAAGAATTTCTTGGTCTACCTTCTAGCCATGAGGTTGAGTTCTCAATTGAGCTCATACATAAATATTTTCCAATATCCAAGACTCCATATAGAATGACCATTATTGAACTTGAGGATTTGAAGAAACAATTACAAGAGAATATGGAAAAAGGGTTTATATGCCCAAGTGCTTCACCATGTGGTGCACCAGTCCTATTCCTTAAGAAGAAGGATTTTTCAATACACCTCTGTATTTATTATAATGACCTCAATGAGATCAAAATAAAAAAAATATCCCCTTCCAAAGATTGATAAATTTTTTTATCATCTATATAGAGCACAATACTTCTCTAAGGTGGATCTTCAGTCAGAATATTATCAATTAAAGGCAAAGAAGGGGGATACCCCGAAGACTACTTTTTTTACATGGTACCAGCACTATGAGTTCATAATGATGATATTTGGACTCACTAATACTCCGGAAATCTTCATGTTCTTGATGAATAGAGTTTTTAGGGATTACCTTGACAAATTTGTGGTATTATTTACAGATGATATTCTTCTCTACTCCAAAAGCAAGGAGGAACATGAAGAGAATTTGAATGTCATACTAAAAATTTTAAGAAAGGAAAAGTTATTTGTGAAGTATAGTAAATGTGAGTTTTTATGGAGAAAGTAACCTTCCTGGGGCATGTCATTACCGGGAATGGGATATTTGTGGATCCTTCAAAAATAAAGGTAATTTAAGGATGGATAAGACAAACATTTGTTATGATATTACATAGTTTCCTTTGATTAGATGGGTACTATCATCGATTTGTTAGAATCTTCTCATGATTTTTAAGCCCACTAACCTAGCTAACTTTGAAGGGTGTTATGTTTTTCTGGACTAATTAATGTGAAGAGAGCTTTACATAGTCGAATAGGAGGCCAATCACTATACCTGTGCTCACATTACCCACTAGTGGGGAAGGATTTGTGATCTATAGTGATGCATTCAAAAATGAGATTGGGTTGTGAAATCATAAAAGATGTAAAAGTGATATCCTATGCCTCTATGTAATTAAATACCCTTGAGCAAAACTACCCAACACATGATCTAGAATTGGCTACAGTGATCTTTACGCTTAAAATTTGGTGACATTATCTCTATGGGGATTAGTGTGACATATATATGAATTATAAAATACTCAATTATATATTCATAAAAAAAACCTCAATATGTTCCAATGAAGGTGGTTAGAAATGATGAAGGACTATTATTGTTTAATCCATTTCCATTTTTGTATGGTGAACAAAGTGGAAGATGTTCTGAGTAAAAAAATATTCTACATCCCTATCTGTGATGAGGATTGGAGGGGATATAATATTCTTGGATATATAAAGGATAGATATGGGAATAATAAAAGGTTCTTCATCTTGCTTTGATCAAATAATTGCTTAACCATCTATTTTTGATAGGAACAAGGAGTCCCAAAAAGATCATGAGTTGCTATATAAGAAGGTAGCGAATATTCCAGAGATCAAATTTGATGAAGATGGAGTTATAAGTTTTGGAACCTGGATATGTGTCCCATAAAATTCAAAAATAAAGAGGGAACTTTTGGGTGATGAAAATATCTCATAATTTTCTTTTCATCCAGGAATAACTAATATGTATATGGATTTGAATCAAAAAAATTGGTGAGATAACATGAAGATGAATATTGTGAAGTTTGTTTTTTGATTCTTGATATGACAACATGTCAAGGAAAAATAAAAAAAAGTCTAAATTTACGATGAAACCATTTCCTATACGAGTATAAAAAAGGGAAAACATAACCATGGATTTCATCATAGGACTCCCTAGGACACTTAAAGGCAATAAGGTCATCTGGGTGGTAATCGATCACCTTACCAAGTCCCCAAATTTCTTTGTTATCAAGGAAGATTCCTCTCTTGACCAACTTTCCTAAATATGCATATGGGAAGCAGTAAGACTGCATAGAGATATGATCTCTATTGTATCTGATCGAGATTCAAGGCTTACATTGAGGTTTTGGAGAAGCCTTCAGTAAGAGTTGGATACAAAACTAATCTTTAACAATGCTAATCACCCTCAGACAGATGTTCAGTCTGAGAGAACGATTCAATCTCTGGAGGATATGTTGAGATAATGTTCAATTGATTTCCAAGGATGTTGGGATAAAAAAATTCCTATATTAGAGTTCTCATATAACAACATTTTCTATTTTATAATTCAAATGACACCTTATGAGGCTTTATATGTGAAGAGGTTTTGGACTCCGACATGCTGGGATGAAGTTGGAGAGAAGACATTGATGGGACTTGATCTTATCGAATAAATGATAGGGGAGGTTTAGACCATTTAATGTCATATGAAATTCACAAAATATCAATATAAAATCTATGTAGACAATAATTGATGGAACCAAGAGTTTGAGGTGGGAGATAAAGTGTTCCTTCGTATATCCTCTGGGAATAAATTCATGAGGTTTGGGAAGAAGGGAAACCCTAGTCCTAGATAAATCAACCCCCTTTGAGATCCTTGATCGCATATGAGTGGTGGCCTATTGACTAGAACTCCCACCTAACCTATCTCGTGTACATGATGTGTTCCATGTATCCCTATGGAGGAAGTACATACCAAACCCCTCACATGTATTGAATCTAGAGATGGTACCATTTGATAATGATCATTCATATGACAAGAAGCTGGTGAAGATCTTAGATCGCAGAGACAAAGTTATTTGAAAAAATACAACTCATCACGTCAGAGTATTGTGGTGGAACCACAAGTTTGAGGAAGCAACACAGGGACAATAAGTGATAATGAAACAAAAGTACCCTCATCTGTTTTAGTGTATAAAATGAAAATTTTGAGGGTGAAATTTTTGAAGGGGGTATAATGTTACAACCTGAACATTTATAAATGTAATTATTTTTTAAAATGAGTTAATACCTTATTAAGAAATGAAGTTATAGAAAAAACATGCACTAATTTGGTTATTTTAGACCATTATATGGTATGTCAAATTTAAAAGACCACTAGGCATCATAACCATTGATAATGTAGTTGTTACATAGTGACCATTGATATTAGTATATTAAGGGTTATGATGAATTCCATTTGACACATAATGAAAACAATGGCCTTGACCAGTAGAATCGTACCCTATGATGTTCATTTATTAGATCTTCCAAGGGAGATAGAGTCCTTAGGATTTTCCCTTGACCAAGATCAAGCCATAATTCGACAACTAAAGCACGAGGGAAATCATTTTTAGGAGAAGTTCAAGCTCATCAGGATCATGTCGCCAACCATGTCCACTAAACCACCCCTTGAAAATCTCACCAACACACACCATACCCTTGGGGCATTCATTGGTGTAATAAAGAGCTATGTATCAAGACCCTAGCAGTATGATTTTTTATATTTCCTTTTTAATAAAAAAATGATTATATTTATACCTTTTTAATATTAATTTTTAGATGATTAAAAAATGAGTTTGATAAAAAAAATATTTTGATAAGATGAAACCCAAATTTTATTTTTGATAAATATATAGTTTCAACAAAGTCACTCTTTTTGATGAATTCATGATTTTTTGTAGTAATTATATTTTAATAAAATATTTTTATTAAATAATATTTATTAAATATAAGGGCATGTCATGGAGTTTTTAAATAATGTTTTTGTATTTATTTTGAAAGTTATCATGTCAAACACCTAATTACCAAAATACACTAGGCCTCACAATCTTCTAGGGCTGGTGCGAGGTTAACGCATGTTCGAGTGTCGCAAGCTGGTGCAAGGTTGACACATGTTCGGGTGTCGCAAGCTGGTGTGAGGTTTTTAATGGGTGAAAACCAAACCCCTGTGTGGTAAGACGAATAAATAAATAAGCACATAGGGGTGTGGTTTTCTCACATGTGTCAACCTCGCACCATGTTGTGACACTGGAATGGGGTGTAGTTTACACACATGTTTTCTATGCTCTCTCATTCATAATTCACGTTAAGAAATTACCTGGATTCTTGCATTCTCTGATTAATAGTAGATTTTTGGGAATTTCCATGTGATTTCTTAATCCTCTACATCAGAGTGTTTTTCACTAGGTTTGACCAGGTAAGGTCTAAGGGATTTCCGGATTGCGCAGCAGGATTTAACATTTTCACTAGATTTCACCAGACAAGGATTGGGGGATTGAGAGATTGCGCAGTAGTATCTGAAATTTTCAAGGGGTTTCATTAGGCAAGGACTGAGGGATTACAGGATTTCATAGTAGGATCTAGCGTTTTCATGGGTTTCACTAAGAAATGTAGCGGAGATTGGATTTAGACGCAGTGCGAATCGACTGAGTCATTGGAGAGCAGTTTGGAATGCAAGTAATTTTTGTTGCATCATGAATTGTTGTAGTGCGAATCGTCAGAATCATGGGAGAGACATTTTTAATACATGTGATTTTTTCTAGGTTTTACCGATGTGGGGGCAGTAGCCTTTAGTCTGCTACATTTTGGAGTTTTCATTTTTTTCTTCTGCTTTTAATGGTCACAAAAGAAGGTATTGTAGATTATATTTGAAGTTTGATTAATATTAATTTTTTGGTTAATCCGGAATTAGTTTCTATCCCGTACAATATTCTTAATTTTTCAATTTTACCAAAATAAATATAAAGTTTTGTTATATTGTGAAAGTTACACTGGAACTTCTGTTGAAACTTTCACTGAAATTTATATTCAATATATCTTATAATTTTTATTTATTTATAATTATAGAAATATAATTATATTTATTATATTTTTAAATAATTATTTCCTCAATTATGTAATTTTTATTTACATTTTTTTCAAAAATTTTATATAATTTCAAATGTTAAATTAAATCATTTTTATAAAAAATTATGTTACAAATGAAATTTATATTTTTTATAATTTTATTTAATAAAAATATATCGATAAAAAATTCCACAGGAAAATATATTCAATATATCTTATAATGTTTTTTATAATTTGAGAAATATAATCATATTTATTATATTTTTAAATAATTATTTTCCCAATTATGTAATTTTTATTTATATTTTAATTCAGATAGTTTATACATTTTTAAATTTTAAATTAAATCATTTTTATAAAAATTATGTAACAAATGAAATTCATATTTTTTATGATTGTATTTAAGAAAAATATATTTATTAAAATTTAATTTTTATTAATATATTCTTCAGTTTTATAAATAAACAGTTTTTGGTAGTGTGGAAGCTCCAGTGGAACATACAGTGGAAAATATATTCAATATATATTATAATTGTTTTATTTATAATTTCATAAATATAATTATATTTTATATATTTGTAAATAATTATTTCCTAATTATATTCTTTTTTATTTTAATTTTTTATTTATATAGTTTATACATTTTCAAATAGATTAAATCCTTTTATAAAAATTATGTACTTTGCTTGAACTTATGTTTTTTTGCAGGCTGTTCAAATGATGACGATGTTGATGTTGCATCAAAATCTATTAAAGCAATTGTAGGGATGATGCTCAAATCACTTGATGTTGCACAATGTTTTTATGTCACATATGTGGGGGTCACTGAGTTCAGTTTACACCAAAAATACTCGAATAAATGGAGAAAAGATAAATCAATTATCCCATCAAGCCTTTATGCATGTAGCAAAAAAGGTCATAGGAATATTGAAAAACGTGATAACATGGTGAAATTTCCTCTGACTAAGACACATATAGGTTTCCTTGCTTTAATGAGGGTTATTTTGTTGTCTTTTAAGAAATATACATGTACTGTATTTGTTGAAGGGCATAATCATCCCTTTCAAAGACCTGAATCAATTCATATGATGAGGTCCCAAAGAAAAATAACAGAAGCACAAACAATTGAGTTATATGTGAATGATTTAGCAGGAATTAAACCAAATGATTCCCTCTCCTTAGTGATAGATATTGTGGGGGTCGAGATATTATTGGGTACACACGTGTCGATTGGTTGAATTTTTAAGGTCTAAATGAGAAATGGAATTGGTTTATGATGATGCATGCTGCATGTTAGAGTACTAGGAAAGAAAGAGTGAGGAAAATCCATCATTTGTGTATACTATGTAGTTTCACATGAATGGGAAAATTAGTAATATTTTCTAGGATGATAAAAAATGAAGACATATTATGAGTTGTTTGAATATTTTTTTGTTTTAACACCACTTTCTGCACTAATAATGAGTACAATCCCTTAGGTGTTTTTATGGGGTTTAGTAATCATTGAGAGATTGTTGTTTTTGGGGAAGAATTGTTATATGATGAATCTGTGACTTTTCTTCTTGGTTGTTTCAAAAAAATTTAAAGGTGCATCACATGAACTACCTAAAACTATATTTAATGATCAGGATGCGATAATGGGAAAATCCATTTCTGAAGTTTTAGTGGAAACTCGATATTTCCTTTGTTCGTGACATTTTATGAAAAATGGTATTAAAAATTTAGGTATTGGATGAAATATGTGTAAAATCCTATTACTATTTTCAAGAATTCCCCAAACCCTTTTTTTATCATGCTTTGGTTGGGTTTCATTTGGGGTTGTTTTAGGTGAATTTTTTAAAATTTTCAATGTTTCTGGGCTACTACAAGGTTGGTGCACGGTTTTCCCAAACCACCCACCTTCTCAAGGAAAACTATTGAAACATAGACAATGGGTTTTTTTCATGGATTTTACATGGTTTAAAAAACCATGAATCCAATTAGAAGAAACCATGTAGCCCATTTAAAATAGGTGCACGACCAGGGTGCACAGTTTGATCTACCCATGTGACTCAACCCAAGAAACCATGCGTGACTTTTAATTAAAATGAAAATATTATTTTAAAATCTATAAGTCTTATAATTAGGTTCCCAATAGACCTTGAACGACCCCCTACCACCAGATTGACATTTTACAACACTAACATAACAGTCTTTTAGCACATATTATACCTCCGTAGGACATAGTTGAGTCTTCTGTTTCTAGTTCTGAGGGACCCGTGTACACATTTCATTTATTATTACATGAGTATGTGAGGATCCCATAACCTGAAACTATTGTACCTCTTGGAAGATGACCATGTTGCTTGCTTATTTATATATGAGATATAAATGTATTCCATTATTGTAAACTATTTTACATGCCTTGTGAATTTATATAAACTATTTTATATAAAATTTTTTATTAAGTCATTTATTTATAAATATTCCGTCATTGAAAATGTGATTCATTTGTTTAAAAGTATCTCCATCACCTGAAATGTAAAGCTTGTTTTGTTTAAATATGCTTTTGAAATGCCAAAAATATTTATTAAAATATTGAAATCTATTTATTTGGTTAATTAAATGTTGAAATATTATTATGGAATACTTACTGAGACCATACTGGGCTTTTATCTCACACCCTACCTATGCCTTAGGGTGTTTGTAGATTATCTCTTTCTAGGTTTGAGCGGAGGTAAAGCACCACTTGGAGGTGGTTCTGATTGTTTATCTATGGACTCGGCAAGTTGTGTATGTTGGGGCTTGTGCAGATTTATCTATTTTATGGTACTTTTCTTTAGTACTTTGGGATGTTTGTACATTTTTGACTTCTGGTATAATTCTCTATGTGGATTTTCTTTGGTATGCATATTGACCTTTTTGTCTTTACTTCCACAATGTTTGTGGAAAAATCATTCCCACTTTCATTTTTATGATGCCAGGTGCTAGTCGCTAACCTGTTGGGATCAGGAACCCCCTTCAGGTTATGTTAGTTCTAGATCAGTTATTGGGTTACCAGGGTAACCAAGCTGGTTCGTAAAAAAGTGGCATTAGAGCTCCAGGTTGAGATTTTAATCTTGAAGTCAGTATGCATTGTGTAATCTTGTCGGGACATAGGAGGTAGTTGTGATTGTGTTCCTAGATAGTTCTCACCATAATAAACCTTATGTCACTAGGGGTTGTTTGGGAAGGATGTCTGGAGGATTAGTTCTAGTCCTTTCCCTGCTTTTGATTAGGATAGGTGACATCCAAATCTTATTTGTCTGTCTGTTGGGGTTAATTTCCCTTGTTTCTCTATTTGAGTGTTAATATAATTTATTATTTGTTTTTATTTTAGTGTTGTGTAAAATCATTCCTCTAAGAAGATGTTCTAATTAGATCTAGGATGAAGTTGATTTTCATGACCCCCTCCCTCAAAATACGCCCCTCCTGAGTTGGCAATAAAGGAAGAGAGATAATAACCCCCCTGAGTCCTGACTCCAGTAGGCCTTGGGGTGGAGACCAACACCAAGGGTATAAAATCTCACAAAAATGGGAGGCATTACCCCTTTTTATAGTAACCAAGATCAAGATATAAGATGTATCAACCTCAAAACAACTCCAAGACTTATATAAAAGAAAAACCAAAATTCATACCACATTCATGTTTAAAATAAAAAATGCTACAATACAAGATTCTCCAATGTAAATACCAAAAACAAGGCTAGGAAGTGACAAAAATACTGTCCCAAAGTCCGAGCTAGTAATTCCCAACATGGTCCATGCATTCCTCCTAGAAACATGAAAACAGTTTTATATACGTAGGGTGAGAATACAAGTATACTCAGTAGGAAAACCAAGATCTCTCGTGAAAAAGTGGGAGGAGCATACTAATGCCCCTATGATAAAAAAACATAAACCAACAACACCTAACAAGGTATAATAGCAACCCCAACCTCACCAAAGGCATGCTCACTAAAAATTAAAGTCATGTAATGTAATATAGAGAACATCGATGATAGGGTAACCTACACCACTTTCCCACTGATTAGCCACTCTCACACTCTAACAAAAAACGTCATGGTGCTCACACCTCTTCTGAAAGTACAATGTTACAACCTGCCCACACACACTTGGGACTCATAGCTAGTCCCACAATCTAGGCAAACAAATTTCATCACATCCCACCCGCACACATATAGGCCTCACAACCATGTACCTTCCATAGAAACATGTGCTATATACCACGTCCCATCCCAAAAAAACCAAGGAAAGAACAATATATCTCATCCTAAAGACACATGGGAAACCATAACTCATCTCATCCGAAAGACACCTAGGAAAAAAAACTTTCCCAAACACACCTGGGCCTCACAGACCACTACATACCCGAACAATCTTGGGCTATCATCACCTAGAAGAGGGAGCAGGGAAGAGTGGGTGGCCAGCCATCCATCATCCCATTAGGATGTTTGGGAAATAGACCCTCCCCTGTGATAATGGGAGTGTTTGACACGTAGTTCTCAACTAGGGTCGGGTGCGTATAAAAATCACAATGAAAAATATAGGTATGTATATATAGTATCAAATAATCAAGCCCAACCCATGGGCTCTCAATCAAACAAACAACCACCGTATGATTCTTCTAAATTTTTGGCTACCTATAAATGCATTTATTAACATGAGCAACAGTCACTTAGGAAGTTGATAAATGAAATCGATTCACAACAAGACACAACTCAAAAGATACCCCCAACCAACTTATTTAACCAATTATAATTATTTATTAAGAAATAAAATTTTTAATCACATACATACCTAGGAAACTACTAATCACATCATGCAACAAGACACATAGAATAAACCACAAAGAGGAAAAAGAACCATAATAACATAACTCACTTCATATTTCCACTCTGTTCAACACCCCTACCAACCACTACCATCACCATTTTTCAAATTCATTCCACCCAATCCTTTCACTCAACAAACAAACCCCCAACACAAAGCTAAACCCAGAAACACATCTCATCACAACCAAACCTGATAGCCCTACTTTATAAAAACACCACACCCATCACACCCAACAATATAAATACAGCGCAACCTGAGCCTACAACCCCACTTCTCAAACACTTCCCATCCATTCCACAATCAATCAATATCTAAACATGAGTTTCCATTTCACCACCCACACCACCCCACCTTAAAACAATGCTTTCAACCCCATCATCACACATCCACACAAGGAAGAAGATAGAATAAAATGGCACACAACACACAACCCCACTAGACAAGGCAGGGTGTATTTAGATTTAGCAAAAAATCATTCTTTAATTCCATGTTGATAATTATGGGGTTATCACAAAACATATTCAATACTAGGGAGTCAATTTATTAAACCAAATATACATAATTAATAAATTTAATAAATACAACTATTCAACACATGATCAACAACAAGCCAACACAAGTCACCCTGAGTTTACAAATAAAGACCACCGATGACCATTACTTTCAGTAGGCATATAACCTATATATTTCACAACATCAATAGATAACAAAGAGAACACAAGTCACTTTAGACCAGCCCCAAATTTTGATCTTTAAACCATTATAATTATCGTTATTAACATGGTATCCTGATATCATCCACAAGAGGACATTCATACACCCACCCTGTATGATACAAAAATAAAAGAAAGAATAAGGGATCCCTACCTCAAGAAACAGATGATCAGCACTTCCTCCTTGCACCAAATAGTGGGAGTGCAAGGATCCAGGGAAAAATGATCCAAGGGTGCAACACAGATGCATGGATCCTCATGGAAGAATGGTTATGGGGGCACTCAGTAGTAAGAGTAAAGGGAAACATACAATGAAGAAAGGGTCTTGGCTTTAGAAAGGCTGGATCCTATATCAATGAGAGAAACGGTTTCGAAATCCATTAATGATGGATCACGATCAATACCACGTGTTTTTACTATCTAAAAGCCTCCCAAAACTTAGGAATTTAAAGATATATTTTATATCATTTGAAATGGATCTAAAAGAACTTAAACATGGTATTAAACTCAATTTCTGTCAAATAAAAAGTTTAAAGGGAAAATCTGGAAAAAAGGGAAAAACATGAAATTTCATAAATTGTGGAAATAGATCACCATTGTGTGAATCACCATTATGATTCACTGGTGGGTGAGTCATCGGTGGATGACTCACTGCTGGATGAGTCACTGGTGCAAGCTACCAGTGACGAGCTATTGATGGTGAGTCACCATTCAGTGAGGCACTATTGGGTGAGCTACTGTTCGGTGAGTCCCTATTTGATGTGATACCATTCAGTGAGATACCATTAAGTGATTCACTATTCGGTGAGTCATCATTACGACTCACCATCACAACACACCATCACGACTCACCATCAGCGAGTCACCATTGCGAGTCACCAGCATGACTCACCATCAACGAGTCACTATTGCGAGCCCCCAACATGACTCATCGCTAGAAATATGATGTTCCCAACTCACCATTAGAAAAATGGAAAAAACTAGAAAACTCTTTAAATGATCTACTGTAATATCCCAAAACACCTCAAATAATGGATTTTTCCAAAGGAATGGACCAGGGAGGTTCAGGCCATTAAATCAGATACCTCTCAAACTATTTTCGCCCTTAAGAATTAAAAACCAACCAAGAAGTAAGAGGGGTCCAAATAACCTCCCCATAAGATACCTCTCAAGGATCTTGATATACTTGAAACATCGCTATGATTTGGACATCCCAATGATAAAACACTATGAGTTGTTCGAAATCTGGTGTGAAACCTCAACATCCAAGAACACCTCCTCCAACATCTACTACCCCAACCAACTACAAAACACATAATACAAGCACCAAAATCCACACTATTTGGACATATGAACCAAGGAATTCTTTCCTCCATGTAGAGATACTATCCTCTCTATGAAACACTAACTCACTCTCATAGGTTTAATCACATCTCAATTAATGCGTCTCAATTAAGAATGTAGTCTTACCCTTTCTAATGTCACTAATTTATCACACATCACAAAAAAAGGAAACAACTCATCTCATAAAAAACAAGGTTCAAGAATTAAATTACAAAGGGAAACACAGTATGTAAAAACTCAGAATAACCCTAGGTATGAGGAATACATCTATGTATCCCTTTTCCATATACTCTCCTCTAGGCCACAACGCTTCTACAACACACAAACCAAAGGAATGGTCCACCCATGAAGCACCTTCTCTCGACGATCATGGATCTCTACCAGTTACTCCACATACATTGCATCATCCTCGACATCAAAATCTCCCCAGTCAATGACATGGGAGTCATCATGAAGATACTGACGAAGCTGGGAGATGTGACAGACGTTGTGGAGCCTTTACAACTACGGTGGTAGTGATAACTGGTATGCCGCCTTGCCAACTCACCCCAACACCTCAAAGGGTTTGATGAACCAAGGAGAAAGCATTCTCCCTTTGCTGAACCTATACTTCCCATAGATAGGGGAAACATTAAAAAACACGTGATCCCCAACCTTAAATTCCAAGGGCCTCCTCCTGCGACCGACATACGACTTCTACCGGTCCTGTGATGATTTCATCATCTAACGAACAAGCCGAACCTTCTCTATCGTGCTCTGTATGACCTTGGGACCAAGATTAGCTATCTTCCCAACCACTGTCTAGTACAAAGGTGAGCGAAACAGTCTTCTGTACAAAGCTTCAAATGGATCCATTCCAATAAAAGAGTGATAACTATTATTATAATGAAACTCTACCAAGGTCAAGTGTCACACTCAGGATCCACCAAAGTCCATGATTCATGCCCACAACATTTCCTCCAGTTTCTAGATGGTCTGCTCTGTTTTCCCATCTGTTTAAGGGTAGAAGGAAGTGTTGAGGCGTATCTGAGTTCCAAAATCATGATGCAATCTCCTATGAACTTGTGAGGTAAAACATGCATCCAGATCCGAAATAATGGATCTCCTAACTACATGCATCCGCACCACCTCATCCACATACATCTTGTCCAAGGTATCCAATACACCCAACTCCTTAATTTCTAAAAAGTGAGAAAATTTCATCAACCAATCCACTACTACCCAGATAGCATTGTAACCTCCTTGAGCCATGGGAAAAACTCTATATAAACCCATTGAGATGTCATCCCACTTCCACTCAGGGACACCTAAGTGATACAATAAACCACTAGTAACACGACGTTCAACCTTCACCTTTCAGAACACTAAACACTTTTTCACAAACTCTGTCACTGATCATTACATCTCGGCCACCAAAACTTCTCTCTCAAGACAAAATACATCTTGGAAACTCTTGGGTGTACTGCTAAGGGTGTGTTGTGAAAATCATGGAGGACTTCCTCATGCATCTCCACCGGAACAAATAGCCTCCCACAGAACAAGAACTGATTCTAACCATCCTATGACCATCCCTCCGGATCATGACCATGGTTAATGCGATTTTGTATCACTTATACCTTGGAGTATCCCCATTTATACTCCTCCACCTACTTCATTAGAGATGAATGCACTGTCAACTAAAACATACAACCTCTGCCACCATCCATTCCTGCATCTAAGTGCAAGGTGGCCAACTCCTCCATCGCCTTCCAAGAATCCTAAGATTCACAAACTAACTCTTCCTATAACTTCCTACTCAGTGAATTAGACATGATATTTCCCTTTCCCAAGGTGTAAGAGATTTGAAACTCATAGTCCTAGTGAAACTCCATCCACATCCACTATCTCAAGTTTAGATCTCACTAGGAAAAAGATATACATCAAGATCTTGTGATCTATGAAGATCACAAAGCACTCCCCAATGTGGTAATGCTGCCATGACTTCAAATGTGAACATGTCCACCGTTAGATCTAGATCATTGATTCAATAGTTTCATTTCTGTTGTCACAAATACCTAGACCCATAAAAGATCACTCCCCACTGTTGCATCAACACACATCCAAAACCTAGATGGGAAGCATCAAAAAACACCTCAAGCATCACCCCTTAATCCAGAAATCAGAGCACTGGATCACTAAACAACATCCCCTTAAGATAGTCGAATTTTTCCTGGAACTACTCACTCTACATAAAATCCTAGTCTTTTCTGGTCAAAGCTATCAACAGGGCTGAAACTCGAGTGAAATTAGTACAATCCTTCGGTAACAACCTTCCAGACTGAGAAAAATGTCAACCTCTATAACATCCTTGGGTTATGAATAAGAAAAAACTACCTCTACCTTCAACAGGTTCACTACTATGCCCTGGTGAGACACCACATGTCCAAGGAAGTGTACCTTTCTTATCCAAAACGTACACTTGGACAACTTTCCATATAGCTGGTGGGGTTGAAGAAACTCCATTCCAGTCCTAATATACTTGATATGATCCTCCTATAACTTCGAGTATATTAGGATTTCATTGATGAATATGAAGATGAATCGGTCTAGGAACTCAGTAAAAACAATGTTCATGATCCCCATAAATACAGATGGAGCATCTGTAACACTGAACGACATAACCACAAACTCGAAGAACCCATACCTATATATGAAATAAATATTCAGGATTTCACCCTCCTTCACTTTAAACTGGTGATATAAACACTAAAGATCGATCATAGAGAACCAACTTTCTCCCCATAGTTATTTTAAAAGATCTTTTTATCCTTAGGAGAGGGTAACGAATCTTGGTCATTACCTGATTCAATCTATAGTAGTATAAACACAACCTCATACCACCATTTACCTTTTTCATAAAAAAATATTGAGCACTCCATGGTGACACACTAGGATTAATAAATCCCTTCTTCATTAGGTTATCAATCTGAATCCTCATCTCCCACAACTCAAAAGGTGCAATCCGATAAGGAGCCATTAAAATCATACAAGCATCGGGCTATAAGTCTATCCCTAATTCAACATCATGTTGAGGGGGGTATAGTCACAACCTCCTTGGGGAAGACATCAAATAACTCCCCAAAAACACCGGGAACCTCCCCAATCTCATCATCTACAGATTCCACTAATAGATCGACCAATAAGAAAATAAGGGGCTTTATACGCTGACTACCCGCCCGACATCTCCGCTCACTGACGAAGGCCACATGAAGGTCATCCACATTTGAAAACACATATCTCCTATAGAATTAGTCTATAAAAACATTAACATAGTATAACTGGTTGATTACAAGGATTACATCATATGGTTGTATCTGTAATAGGAAAAGATCCCCATAGGAGTGATCTAGTCCCATCATCAGCATACATCCCCGACACACATCAAACAATAAGGTCTAACCTCCGACTGGATTACTCAACACAAGGGGCATGGGGATTATTTCTACATATATTCCTAGATAATGGGATAGATAGGGTGAAAAAAGGAGTGTGAATCTCCTGAATCAAACAAAATGGAAGAAAGAATACTGAACAAATTGATTGTACCTCGAACGATCTCTGGACCTACTAGAACTACTGCCTCTACGGTATGAAACTTATCACACCCACCTCATATACCCCTCTACTGATTAATACCTCCTCGAACACGAATGGGTTGCGGTCCCTGAGGAACACCCTAAGGTTGGCCTCTACCTGCTCAGTCTCCCCTTGGTGGAGTGTGAGGCTATTGTCCCTACTACTGGAACTGCCTTGCCGACAACTGATGCTGAGGTGGGTGCTGGACCTGACCACCTTCACCATACTGAGTTCAAATGGAAACTGGTAACTATCTCTAGATATTCCCATGGACTCCATGGATAAAACACACTATCCTTAGGCCCACAGGATAGGTACGGGGAACAGAAGGTCGAAATAGAAACTGTTGAGGTCGCCTCCCCGTCGGTCGGAACCTTAAAGGCCCTGGAACCTGAGAGATACTGATGATAACCTTACCCTTCTAAGAACTAGGATGAACCCCCTCTCACGGTAGAAATCCTCATGAGTGCATCCTCTCAACTACCTCCTCCTTCTTCTGAACCTTCAAGTATTCCAATAAGGTAAAGAGAGTAACCGTGTACTGGGGAGAAGGATGAAGTGCCTCCTCTAGGTGACTCGCATGAGACTCCTCATCTGGAAAGAGATACATAAAAACAAAGAATATCATTGAATTTTATCCCCAGCTCTAGTGCCGACATAATCCCCTACTGGAGGGTGAGTAACATTCACCTCTTCTCTGCCTTCATGGTTAATGAAAGGAATTCTGCTCAGAACTCCTTCTCAAAATCGACCCACAGAATGTCAACCTCCTTCCTCTCCCCTAGGTAAAATATCCACCACTGATGCATAACTCCCTACATCTAGCTCACTACTAGAGGAACCCAGTACTCTGTTGGATCCCAGATCAATCTAATGGTGATCACAAGATCCTCAAGAAAACTCTCAGTTTCCATGTTTGAAATGCTACCCTTGTACTTTCCTAGAGTCTTCCACTGGAAAGAACATGGTGTTTTCTTCCAATGGTCATCCTCCTCCACTACATCAACCCTCCACCAATCAACCGGATAAGCCTGTTGAGCCTCAAATTCCTGATCCACCTACAGATGATGAATGAATTCCGTAGAAGAAAGGTAAACAAGGAATTCCTAAGCCCAACATGTATGGAATTTTATTTAAGATTCATTTTATCTTATTATTTATTTCAATTTCTTAAAAATTTCCAATTCAAACTGGAACACAAGTCATTATGATGCACACACCTTTCCAAGGGTCTCTATCCTATAAATAGTGTAGCCTCACTTGGTTATTAGGTAGACTTAGAGTCATTATATCAGATAACGGGCCCCCTAAAATTCTATGTCCTAGCCGATCTTTTCTTGCCTATGTCACACACCAAGATAACCTGACACTATTTACCTTCTAACCCATGCAATCCTCACTGTTCCTAACTCCAAAATCCTTCCTATCTCTCAACCATCACCTTTGATACCATTATATCATGACACCCTACCTCTAAAGATGCCATTCCTGAGAAAGTAATGAAGGAAGAGATATAATGACACCTGAGTCCCGCCTCTAGCAGGCCTCGAGGTGGTGACTAGAATCAAGGGTATAGAATCTCATAAAAATGGGAGGCATTACCCCTTTTTATAGTAACCAAGACCAGGAGATAATATTTATCAACGTAAAAAAACTCCAAGACTTATATAAAAGATAAGATAAAATCCATCCTACATGGAAGTTTAAAAAAAAACTACTATAATACAAGAGTCTCCAAAGTAAATAAAAAAAACCAGGATAAGCAGTGACATGACAACTGTCCCAAATTCCAAGCTAGTAATTCCCAGCATGGTCTATGTAGTCCTCCTAGAAACCTAAAAATAGTTTTATATACATAGGGTGAGCATAAAAGTATACTTAGTTGGAAAACCAAGGTCTATCATGCACAAGTGGGAGGAGCATACTAATGCCCCTATGAGAAAACAACAAAAACCAACAACGCCTAACAAGGTATACTAGCCACCCCAACCTCACCAAAGTAATTGTCACCAAATAACACAATTAAAGTAATTTAATATAGATCACATAAATGATAGGGCACCCCGCACCACTTTCCCACTGATTAGAAACTCTCACACGCTAATGGAAAACATCCTAGCACTCCCACCTCTTCCAAAAGTACCATGTCACAACCTGCCCACACACACCTAGGCCTCACATTTTTTTCCGAAACCTAGGAAAATGAAGCTCATCACATCTTTCCCACACACACCTGGGCTTCACAACCACATCCCACCCACAGAAACCTGGGATACATACTATGTCACATACTAAAAACACCTTGGAAAGAACAACAAATATCATCCCAAAGACACCTGGGAAACCACAACTCATCTCATCTGGAAGACACCTGGGAAAACACAAATGTCCCACACACACATGGTCCTCACAAACCACTAACTTCCTGAAGAATCTTGGGCTATCACTGCTTGGAAGAGGAATCAATGAAGAGCGGGTGGTCAAACATCTATCCTCCAACTAGGATATTTGGGAAATACACCCTCACCCACGATAATGGTGGTGTTCGACACATAGTTCTCATCTAGGGTGGGGTTCATATAGAAATCACAAGGAAAAATATATGTATGTATATATAATATCAAAAAATCAAGCCCAAACTATGGATTCTCAATCAAACAACCAACCACCCTATGATACTTCAAACTTTTCTATGACCTCTAAATTCATTTATTAACACTAGTAACAGTCACTTCATATGTTTATAAATGAAATCTATTCACAAAAAGACACAACTCAGAACATACCCCAACCAACTAATTTAATTAATTATCATTATTTATTAAGAAATTGATTTCTCCATTCCATCCCTACACAGGAAAATACTAATCACATCATGAAACAAGCCACATAGCATAAACCAAGCAGAGGAAAAGGAACTATAGTAAGGAAACTCACATAATATTTCCAATTCATTCAACAACCCTACCAACCACTACCATCATAATTATTCATTGTCATTCCTCCCAATCATTTCTTTAAAAAAATCCACAACACATAACCAAACCCTACAACACATCCCATCAAAACCAAACATTACAACCCCACTGTATAAAAACACCACACAATCACACCCAGTGACATAAACACAACACAAACTAAACCTACATCCCCGTTGCTTAATTACTGACCATCCATTACACAATCAATCAATCTCTCAACCAAAGATTACATTTCACCACACCTACCAACCCACGTTACAACCATTCTCTCAACCCCAACACCAAACATCCACACAAGGCACAAGACATAACAAAACTGCACACAACACACAGCCACAATAGACAAGGAAGGGATTATTCAGATTTAGAAAACACTCATTATTTAATTCTACATTGATAATTCATGAGTTATCACATAAAAATTTCAATCCAGGGGAATCCATTTATTTAACTGAATATACTTAGTTAATCAATTACATGAATACATCCATTCAACACATGATCAACAAAAATCCATCACAAATCATCCTTAGTTCACAAATAAATACCACCAATGGCCATGATTTTTAGTAGGTATATAGCCTATATAGATCACAACATCAATAGATAACAAATAAGAACACAAGTCACTTTTTCATATCCCTGCATGTTGATATTTAAACCATTTTAATTATCATTATTAACTTGGTATCCTACTATCTTCCAAAGGAGGACATTAATACACCCACCCTGCATGATACACAAATTAAATAAAGATAAAGGGACCCCTTTTTCAAGAAATAGATTATCATCACTTCCTCCTTGGGCAAAATAGGGGGTGTGTAAGGCTCTAGGGAAACACGATACAAGGGTGCAACATAGATGCACAACTCCTCAGGGAAGAAAGGTTCTGGGGATTCTCAGTAGCAAGAGTAAATAAAAACATACAAGGAAGAAAGGGTATCAACTTTAGAAATTCCAGATCCTATATCAATGGGAGAAACCATTTCAAAATCCATTAATGTTAGATCACAATCAAGACCACACGTTTTGACTATCTAAAGCCACCAAACCATTAGTAATTTAATGATATATTTTATATCCTTTGAAATGGATCCAGAAACACTTAAACATGGTATTAAACTCAATTTACATCCAATAAAAAGTTAAAGGAGAGAATCTGGAAAGACAGGAATAAAGTGGAAATTTGAAAAAATGTGGAAATGACTCACCATTGGGTGAGTCACCATCATGAGTCACCAATGGGTGAGTCACCAGTGGATAAATCATCTCGGGATGACTCACTAGTACGATCTATCGATGATGAGATACTGATGGAGAGTCACCGTTCATTGAGTCATTGTTTGGTTAGCTACCATTTAATTCACCATTTGGCGAGCGACCGTTTGGTGAATCACTATTTGATGAGTTACTATTTAGTGAGTCACCATTAGGTGAGTCACCGCCTTGAATCACTATCATGACCCACCGCTACGACTCACCATCAATGAGTCACCGTTGTGAGTAACCGACATGATTCAGCATCCGTGAGTCACCATTTCGAGTCACCAACACGACTCATGGTTGGAGACCTAACATTCTTGACTCATAATTGGAAAACTAAAAAAACTAGAAAACTCTTGAAATGAGCTACTCTGATCTCCTAAAACACCTCAAACACTGAATTTTCACAAAGGAATGGATCAGGAAGGTCTAATCCATTACACTTCTGCTGAATATAAGCAATAAAATCCTCTCTTTAACCTAAATATGGGTGTACTGATTGTGTGTATTGTCCAAGATTTGGGATAGGAACCTGAACCATCTCCCATTTAGGCTCCAAATGTGGAGCCTCAGAGGGATGATATTTGGAATCATTCTCGGGAATTCCTTAACCGGAATCCAGTAGCGTTCAAAGTCTCAAATGATCCTCAAGAGGCTGAGGAATAGTTGAGTAGGATGGATAATTTTTTTTTAATTCTTGGAGACTCCAGATGAAATCAAGGTGAAGTGTACTAACTTCATGCTGGAAGGACTAAGTAGAAGATGGTGGGACATGATGGTGATAGTGAAGAATCATGATGTCTTAGATTGGAAATACTTCAAAGTTCTTTCCACTAACCAGTTCTATCTAGAGTTGATGTTGTTGTTTAAGGTTATAGAGTTTTTCAAACTTGAGCAGACTGATAGGACCATGACAGAGTATGTAAACCATTTTTCTAAGCTCGTGAAGTTTTCACCTAAGACAATATCAAATAAAAAGATAAAGTATTGAAGGTTCAAGTTGGTTCTTTGACAGGATATTCATTCTCGGGCTTTCTTATTGAAGCTACCAACTTATGATGATTTGATGGATAGAGTGATGATGGTTGAAATGGATATAGCAAGAAAGTCAGGGTTTTCAAGAGTTTCTCTCTCTCTTGGTGGTGGTGCAATTTCCTTCAAAGGAAAGAGGAAACATGATGATTCTACTTTAGACGCTCGATTCACCTTCAGATGTTATACCAAATCTATTCCACTCCTTATAGTTTCATGAGATCATCAGATCCTCCTAAAAATATGGGGAAAATAGATGATTCATGTTTAAATGGTTCCAGGAATAGTCATCCAGAACAAAGATTATTCACACAATGGAAGAGTCTCCAGAGGAAGCAGATACAGGTCCAACAACTGTGAGAGGTACCATTACTATAGATTTATTAGTAGTGACTTCTCCATTTGAAATAGGTGCATCTCATTTTTTTATTTCAACCTGTATTATTAATCTACTAAATATTCTTATGTATCTTTTATCTTATGTGATGGATATCACTAAAACACTTGGTACGAAGAGGGAGCCGGTTATTTTTAGTATCGCATGTGTTTTCTATCTTTCATATGTCTATCTTTCTTGGAGTTTTCTGGTTCTCAACATGAATCCACTTTATGTCATTTTTAGGATGGATCGGCTCATTTCTAATAAATCCTAGATTGACTATTATCTTTGATGGGTCTCTTTCACTACACTTGATGGTGTGTGTCATGTCTTCCAAGGAGAGTGGTACCCAAGGTTGATTAGGGATGAACCTTCTTATCCGAAGTTGGGGAAAGTGACATATATGTTTTCTTTTGATCTGTAGAAAGAATATTTGAGTGGTGATATTCTCCAATTTTTCTTCTAATTTACAAATTTTTTTCCTTCTAACTTATCTAGTTTACCACCAGTAAGGGAGGTAGAGTTTTCTATTAACTTAGTCCCTGGTACTCAACCATTGTCTATTACTTCATACCGTATAGAACCAGCTAAAATGAATTAGATAAAGACTCAGTTAGATGATATTATAGATAAGGGCTTTACATGGATGAGTGTGTCACCTTGGATAGTGTCAGTTCTCTTCTCTAAGAAAGCTGATGGTTCACTTCACCTTTGCAATTATTACTAAAAACTGAATCAAGTTACATTAAAGAACAAGCATCTTCTGCCACAAATTGATGATCTATTTGATCATATGAAAGGGTAAAATGGTTATCAAAGATTTAACTTCAATCTAGTTATCATCATTTGAGGATAAAATAATATGATATTTAGAAAACCACAATTCGGAGAAGGTATGACCATTATTAGTACCTTTTCATTCCCATTTTTCTAACCAATGATCCTATTATTTTAATGGATTTAATGAACAAAATCTTCCACGTGTATCTAAATAATTTCATGGTAGTATTTTTGGATGAAATCCTAATTTAATCTATGTATGAGGAGGATCATTTTCATTATCTGAGAATAGTTATGATCCTGTTGAAAAATCACCAAAATTATGCTAAGATTTGTAAATGTGATTTAGGGATTTAAGAATTGAATTTCTTAGGGAATGTGGTGTCATAACATGATATTTCATTTGATCCTAAGAAGGTTAATGTTGTGATGGAATGAAAACAAATGCACAATGTTTTCGATATTTGAAGTTTCTTGGGTTTAGTTGGGAATTATCACTGGTTAGTCAAGAAATTATCTATATTGATTCACAGATGACTGCTCGAACTTGGAAGGGAGTAAAGTTCACACAGGATGAAAGATGTAAGAATTATTTCATTGAGATGAAACATCTTTTGACTATTATGTCGATGTTGACTCTTCCAGAGTCTGGTCAGGGCTATGTGATCTTCTGTGATGCATCAGGTTTAGGTTTGGGATACGTTCTTATGCAAGGTAATCATGTCATTGCTTATGGATATCGTCAGCTTATCCTAAAAAAGAGGAATTACCCAACCCATGAACTTGATCTTACAACTGTGATGCATGCACTTATGAGTTGATAGCATTAACTTTATGGAGAAATGTTTACTGTGTTTTCAAACCAAAATATCTTGAGTTATATCTTCTCTAAAAAATATTTGAATATCTACTAGAGGAATTGGGTGGAGTACCTGAAATCTTTCAACTTCAACATTGTCAATACCTTAGGGAAATGGAATGTCACAACATATTCTTTGATCATAAAACTTCCAACCCAGGCCGTGAAATAATATTCTAAAGAGTGGAACTTGATGGATCTCTTTTAACAGTTTCATATTAGAGTTCATGAGTCAGGAGATGGGGTTTATATGGATAATGTTCAGTTGACTTCCACTCTTCTCAATATGATTCTTCAGGAGTAACAACTTTATGATGAGTTATGTAGCATTAGATACTCTCTTTATGGTGGGTAACCATTTCTGACTTTTTGATCTCTGAAGAGGTAATTATAGGATAGTTGAATCACATTGTTGTTCCATTAGCGGTAAGGAAAGTTGTGATGGGGGATTTCCATAATTCCTAGTGGGTTATTCACCCAAGAACAATGAATATATTCTATGACATGCATTGTCAATTCGGGGGGCCAAGTATGAGATGGGGAATTGATGAATTTTTCTCTCTTTGTTATACATGGAAACAGGCCAAGGACGAGAACCAAAAACCTTCGGGTTTTCTTTATTCACATTCAGTCCCTACTTGGACGTGGTATGAGATCTCTATGGATTTTATGGTTTAGTTTCTAAATACCCATAGAAATAAGAATGTGATATCGGTTGTGATCGATCAAATGACTAAATCATATCACTTTATACCCTTTCATGATACAAATAATGTTAAGGAGTTACGAAAAATATATGTGAAAGAGATTGTTTGTTTTTACAGATTTATATATGCTACAGTTTCTAATAGGGATCCTTGGTTCACTTCAAATTTTTGGAGAGACCTTTAAGAAGCACTGAGATATTAGGTCTGTTTGAGAACAACATACCATCAGCAGTTGAATGGACATAAAGAAAGAGCTATATAGATTCACAAGGATATGCTATGCACTTGTGTTCTCAACTTTTTTGGGGATTTAGATGATCACTTAGGGATGGTTGAGTTTTATTATAATAATAGTTACCAGTCCATGATCAGAATAGATCCTTTTGAGTCCTTGTATGACTGGTCCTGTATATCTCCATTGTGTTCATCGGAGATTACTGAAAGTTCCTTGGTTGGACCGAGCATGGTCCAAGAGATGAAAACAAAGATTCAGTTGATTTGTTAGAGAATGTTTATATCATAGAGCTAGTATAAGTCTTATTCTGATTTTCATCATAGACCCTTTGAATTCTCAGTTGGTGACCAGGTGTTCTTGAAAGTTTCACCTCTGTTAGGTCATCAATATATTAGCAGGCAAGGTAAACTTACTCCTCATTTTGTGGTATCTTTTGAGGTTGTTGAGAAGGTGGTAAAATTTGCTTATTTTTTAGCGCTTCCACCATAGCTCACATCAATACATAACATGTTCAATGTATTAGAGATGATAAAGCATCTATCTAATCCATATCATGTGCTGATATGGAGTGATCTTGAAGTTGAACCTAATTTATCCATGACTAAAAAAACAGTTAGGATAGATGATTTTGAAACCAAGGTATTTCGTGGGAGGATGATACCTTTGGTTCATGTGGTATGGAAAACCCCCAATTCCATTTAATTAAGATGTGATTGTGAAATTGATGGAAAATTGTGGAAATTTAAATTATTGAATTTAATTGTGGAAATTGATTTGAGAATTTATTTCAAATTCATATTTTGATAAAATGGATTTAAATAATTTTGATAGAAATCTTTTATTTTTATCTCAGAAAATGCATATTTTGATTAAGAACCTAGTCTGGTTTTAAATTGGAAAATTTTAATTTTTTAAATGGGAGAATGATATTTAATTATATTTTAAGGTTGTTTAAAATAAATTTCCCATTATTGATTTGTACTATATCATAAGAAATCCTAGGTAGTTAGTAAGTTATTTGGGACAATCAAGCTGGGGTGGGAATTCCCTAGCACCTAATTGATGTTTTACAACACTAAACAAACATTATTTTAGCACATCCTATGACTCAGTAGAAAATAGATGAGTCGTCTCCTTCCAGTTATTAGGGATGTGTGTAAAAATTGTAATTATTATTACATGATTGTGTGAGGATCCCATAACCTGGAACTATCGTACCTCTTGGAAGATGACCATGTTGCTTTCTAACTTATATATGATATATAAATGTATGCCACTGTTATAAACTGTTTTACAGGCCTTGTGAATTTATATAAACTATTTTATATAAAATGTTTTATTAAGTCATTTGTTTATAAATATTCTATCATTGAAAATGCGATTCATTAGTTTAAAATTATTTCCATCATTTGAAATATAAAGCATGATCTGTTTAAATATGTTTTTAAATGCCAAACCTATTTACTTAAAAATTGAAATATCTTTATGTGGTTAATTAAATGTTGGAATCTTATTATAGAATCCTTGGTTAGACCCTACTGGGCTTTTAGGTCACAAACTATCTGTGCCATTGGGTGTTTGTAAATTATCTACTTCCAGGTTCGAGCAGAGGTAAATCACTACTTGAAGGTGGTTCTAACTGTTTCTATGTGGACTTGGTGAGTTGTGTCCATTAGGGATTGGTAAGTTTTATATGTTTTTTGGTACTTTAGTGTAGTACTTTGGGTTGTTTATACCTATTTCGATTCTAGTACACTTCTCCCTGTGGAGTGTCATTGGTATGCATATTGACTTGTTTGTCTTTATTTAATGTTTGTGGAAAAATCCTTTCCACTTTCATTTTGTATGATGTGAGGTTCTAGTCACCAACCCATGGGGATCAGGAATTCCATTTGGGCTATTTCAGTGTTGGCTCGATTATCAGGTTACCAGGGTATTCGAGATGGTTCTTGATAAAATGGATCTAGTATTCTAACTAGATTTAAGATTTGTTTGTTCTAATACTATGATGCACATCAATTTGATCAGGAGTGGGATTCTGTTAGAGTAAAATATGGGGATGATAAATTGCTATGGTTAGATGATGTATTCATGTTTTGAGATATGTGTGTGTATTTATTTTTGAAAGATTCTTTAACATTGGGTATTCACAACACTCAATTAAGTGAAAGTGTTAATGTATTTCATCAAGATTATATTCATCGCAAGTTAAGTGTTATCGATTTCTTTACGAAGTTTGAGTGATTATTGAAAAAAAAATCCATATCAAGAAACAAAGTTTGAATTTGAGATGAGATAAAAGTTTCATTGTAATATTTACCATTACCATGAATTGATGTGATGGGTTTATACTAGATATAAACCTAAGTTATTTGATTTATTTCAACATTAATATCAAATGATTGGTGTTTTTTTGATATCATGTATTGAAATCACAGTTCAATTCATTTATGTTGTTGGAATTGTTGTCTATGAAGATCAATTTCTTGTATCATATGAATATTTGAATGAATTTGTTGAAAGTTTGAGTTGGTTGGTTATCCTTTTTTTATGTTATAAAAATTTATATTCAGATTGATGTGGGATCAATACCTAAAAAATATATTTTATGGAGGTGGACCCAATTGGTTAGAAATATTGTAGTGTTTGAAGTAGCTTCTGTTGATGTAAATACTGATATAAAACTAGTTATAGAAATAATTTATAAAGAATTTTCACAAATGAGAATGAAGTTGATTACCATCGCTTGTAAAACAGATGCGGGTTATGACATTTCCTTCTCTAATTTCAGTAATTTTGAAAAGGAGTTGACTAACGTAAATACATCATTACATAGAGTTATTGTTTGTGATAGTTCAGACACAATTTAAAGAAATAATTCTTTTAAAAGGAAACAAAATAGTAAAGGGGGATGTAAAATTAAAATATTTTTAAAAAATGGATGTTGAAAGTGGACACAATTGAATTAAAATAAGAATAATTATACTACTATGATGACGTTGTTATTTCATTTTATGATGCATGTCATTTATAAGAGAAATATTATAATGGTAATATGGTATCTGATATCATTTTTCCTTTCATGCAGGTAATTGCAGTTCAATCGAGATTATATTTTTCTGTTGCAGCTACAAAAACACTATTAAATGTAATTTTTTGTAAGCATTATTTTTCTATAAGTTTTGTAATTATTTTATTTATTTTTTGTAGGAAGACTTTTCAAACAATTTGCAACATTAGAATTGGAGGTATACTATTATATAATTGTAAGAGAGGTTGAGCATTGTAGACATTGGATGATAGTAGTTTTTTTGGGATGAATTGTGATGTGTTCGCACCATGTATAGGCTATTTTAAATTGTAATGAATCCATTCAATAATTTATAGAATGGAAGAATTCATAGTCTAGTTTGAGTTGTAATGTATTTGGATACCATTTTAAGAAAATGAATTTTTTATGAAGATGTGATTTATGATAATTTTTATATGAATCCACTGAATCATTTATACCAGGACACCTTTTTTTATTTGTGAAAAAACAAATTTGGTATTTGAGACTATTTATAGGATTGTTTGATTTGTAATGGATTGGGAAAACATTTGAAGAAATTGTAATTTGTATGTAGATGTTTTATATGAGAACACATCCATTTTGGTATTTTGAACCACTAAACTTATATGGTAGAATAGTTTCATTCCTTTTTATTTTCAAACAAAACTACTACTATAAAAAAATTTGAATAAATTCCCGAAGCTAAAAACATGTTCAATTCCAGTTTCATGTTAAATCCTTAAAACCAGGCTGCATAACCATATAAGAACCTGCAAACATGCTCAATTCAAGTTTTAGGTCATGAATATAAAACTGGGTTGGTTAATTGTTTAAGAAGATGAGATCGTTCAATTCTAGTGTCTGATCACAACCATAAGACCGAGATGTATAAATTTTTAAGAACGTGTGAATGTTCAATTCTTGTTTCCTGTCATAAATATTCTCTACATAAATGTTTAATAACCTGAGATCATTTTTAATTCCAATTTTATATCACAACAATAAAACTAGACTGTTTAAATGTTTATATCGATGTCGATGGCATTGATTCTAAGAGAAAATTCATACTTCTAAATGATGTTTCTCTCCAGTTGTTATTAGGGTCGACAAGGAATCAATGTTCCATATAAATCCATAGGTCATAAACTTCTTCGTGTGCTATATTATTCTTATATTATTGATTAGTTTTCCATCTTCTCTATAAGATAACAAAAAATTATTCCAAAGTAAAAGCTTATGTCACCCTGTTGTGGAGTATTTTCCACTAGGAACGAGATCATTGGAGAAGTCTTGTCCAAGTAATCATGTCTCCATTTGTAGATTATTTTTTTTTTGATAAATTCATTCTATAAGTTACAAAAAATTTAATTAACTCAGTTATTTTGTATTAAAATGAATTTCATATTAAAGCGGATAAAATTCACCATTTCTAAAGAATCCTTCTGATAATTATCATCTCTATAATCAACCTTCATAGGTTGAATTGAGTTGTAGTGGTTGAAATATTTTCTATTCATATTAAAAATGAGTAATGTACAATGTACATTTTTAGTCTTGATGGGGATGAAAAGTTTCCCATATAATTGTAGTGCATCCTTAATTGATTTCTCTACCAATATATCTTTCAAATTTTGGGTTTTATTGGAAATTATACCATGTAAATATGAATAAAGTTAGAGAAAATATTACTTAATACATTTAAAAATTATATTATATAGAGAATAATACACTAACTGTGGAATCATTTATAATAATCATTGATTTATCTCGGAATATTCTAGCTATCTTTCCCAGTTCCGAATTATTTTTTATTATTTTACTATATTCATCTATAACCTGATAACAGTTAAAAGTATTGGAGGATTTCAAAATAATTGAATATTAGTTTCTAGTAAGAATGGTTAACGTAAATACTCACCCTACTACTTGTCATTGTTTTTTTTGAAAAGAGATAAAATATCATCCATTGCTACTAAATATAAATTGTTCTCATATTCCCAAACATATTCACTACATAATAATAATAGTAATTTATAAGAAAAAATGTACTATTAATGGGAATTTAATATAAAACTATAAATTCATGGTGGTTATTCCATTTGGTCCTAACAACATACCAGGTCATATCTAACTAATGATTTTTCTCAAGGAAATCATAGTCTGTTTTTCTGGAATTGTTGATTCTTCCTGACCCATTTAGGTACAATATCCATTCCTGTAATAGCCCTTATATGTTATGGTTTTTATGATACATTGGCTACATTAATGGTTTTTTGCAGCTTAGATGGATCTTATAATTATTTTTATTATCCTATTACAACTTTTCCTCTTGTAGTTTAGGTTTCATAAACATATGATGAATCTAATTTATTTTCTTTTCATGATCTTTATTTCACATTTCTAATCAATGATATTGTTCAGTGATTTATTTTTTTAGCTATTCTAATTGGATTCTATTTGGGAGAGGTGTGATTTTTTCAACAGGTTCTTCTAGGTGTTTTGCCTCCTCCTAAATCCAAGCTTTATTGGAACATGCTATCTGGTTTATCTCCATTACATAATGGGTCATTACTTCTCTATAAATGAAATTTTCTCTTCCACTGGATTTTTTTTGGAGTTTTCACTTATCAACAACAACAGTTTGTTTATTTTTTCAGTTTTTTTCCTAAATTTTTCTTCCATGGTACTTAGTTTTCATTTCAATACTTAATTTTATTCTTCAAGACCCTTTATTATTTCCTTATCATCTACATTTTCCTACTGGTAAACCGTATATTCCTTATTGTTGTTTCTTCAGTACTATCTTCGTGTTTTTTTATCTATAATATTTTTCTTTTTAAATTCTTGTGGGTTGAGAAAATAATTAATCTAATATTATAATTTACAGACTTACCCCACAAGCTCCATGTTTTTGAATCATTAGTTTTTTGACATCAACATAATAATATGACAAGCTCAATTTCGTGAAAGGTAAATTTTTAGCTTGTACATTTCCTTTCACTAATCCAATTTCTTCACAACACCAATACTACAAAATTAACAATGATATGAATACTAATTATACATAGAAGTGAAAATAAATATTATTCCATACCAATAATATGAAAATATCCCTCATAGTCTTTGAGCACTGCTTGTGAAATTATTTAATAGAATTCATCAATTGTTGGTGGATTTAATGAGACCACTTTAGTGTTCTAATTTCTTTCAAAAATATCCAAAAAATTGATGAAACCTTATCTCAGGTAAGAACCTATTGTAAGAAAAAAACACAGTAGCATAGGTATATAAACATAGGAGTGATGTTGTGTCAACATGATCTATTTATTCATTTCCCATTACAACTTCTCAAATATACCTTTTAATTTCCTTATGTGTTAATAATATATCACCTTTTCTAAATCTCTATATATAAATAATTTCCTTGGTTGTATTGAAAGAATATGAGCCTTCCATTTTAGTGCCACCTTCAGTTATATTGAGTATCCTTTGTACATAACATTCAAAAAATGTCTTTTCACTCTATCAATTCAGAAATATTTTTGTGAGGAATCATAGTTATTGAGTACATAAAATATTGAACCATTAGATTTCTTACAATCTGATGCTGATATAGTATCGGATAGAAAATCCTCAAACATATTCCAAAAAGGACTGTTATGAAAAAAATCGTATGACCTTATTTCAACTGTGGTTTTATTTATTGTATAACTCTTTTTAAAGATTTCATATTGGACATAAAATACACACCCAAAAATTAAAACTAATACATTCTGTTGTGAGTCAGAGTACTTACAATAGGACTAGAAAGAATAGAACAATTCCCTACAAAATCTTGTAAAAATTCACAACAATATAGAAAACACATTTTTTCATGGATTCCACAAATTAGAGTATAGGTTTCAAAAGTAGAATATGACTGGAACTTCCAGTGGAAAAGAAAAACCTTGCTGAATAGGACTAGATGTTCCAGAAGAAGTTCCACTAGAAGATCCATTGAATGTTCTAGTGAGAAAGAACAAAAAAAAATTCCCTTCCAATCCTATAAAAATTTCACTACAATATAGAAAACAAGTTTTTTTTTATGGATTCCATAAATTATAATACAAGTTTGGAAGGTAGAATATGACTGAATGTACCACTGGAAGTATCAGTGGGAAAGAAAATAACATAATTCCATACTGAACCCTGTAAAAATTTCACTATAATATAGAATACATGTTTTTTTGGGGATCCCACAAATTATTGTGTATGTTTGAAAGGTATAATATTACTAGAAATTCCAATGGTAAAGAACAACATAAATTTTACCTTAATATAGCTTTGTACTATAATTAGGTAGAATAGGTTCCAGTGGAACCCCCAGGGGAAATTAACCTCGAGTGGAACTTCATGGGAATATATAGTGGGATATAATGGCATGAAATTATTTGATGAACAGGAATGGCCACTGGAAGTTCCACAAAAAGTTCCAGTGGAAGTTCCACTGAATCCCTTTAAAGTTAGAGTGGAAGTTCCTTTAATGTTTTTTGGGGATTAAAAAAAATTACAGTATAGGTTTAAAAGGTATAATATGATTGGAAGATTCACCAGAACTTCCAGTAGAAGTTCTACTAGAAGTTCCTATGGGAAAGAACAACATTATTTTTTCATATCTTGTAAAAACTTCAGTGCAATATAGAAAACATTTTTGTTATGGATTCCACAAATTAAATTATAGGTTTTTTCTTAAGGTATATTTTCAAGGTAATTAGGTAGAATAAGTTCTAATGGAAGTTAAAATGGAAGTTCCAGTGGAACCTCCAATGGAAACTCCAATTAAATTTCTAGTGGAACCTCCAATAGAACCACTAGTGGAATTTATAGTTGAAGTTTTAGTGGATGTTCTAGTGGAACCTCTAATGGAAATTTCAGTGTATGATTGGATGTTATAGTGGGGAATAATAAAAAAATTCCCCCCCAAAATCCTAAAAAAATTATAGTATAATAGAAAACATGTTTTTTTAAGGATTAAAAAAATTACAATACAGGTTTGAGTCAAAACATAAGGTACCCTTCCTATAATAGATGATCCACTAGATGTTCTAGTGAAAACTCCACTAGAATTTCAAGTGGAATCTCTATTTTATGTTCTAGTGGAATGTGAACTAGAGTTTCTAGAGTGAATTCCATGATAAATACATAAAAAAATGATATTATAGTGGTACTTCCGGTGGAACTTATAGTGGAACTTATGGTATAACTTCCAATGGAATTTTGAATGGAGGTTTCAGTGGAACCTCCAGTGGAAATCCAAATAGAACATTCATGAGTAGAATTGTAAAATAGTTTTTTTCCTCTATTCGCATAGGTTGTAGTGGATTCTAAATAGGGAAATTTATTATTTTAGAATCAGAAAATTATAGGCATAGAACATTTATAGAAAACTAAAAATAAGAGAGATGTATTAAAAAAGGAATGGTAATAAGGTAAAATTTAGCTTTCCCAAACTGGAAAATAGATTTTCCACTAATAAGGAAAACATATAATTTAGTAGAACTAGATAATCTACTCCACCTTCTTCTTCCATTAGTTTATGGTTTGTACAAAAAATAGTGTCATGTAATGAAACTAAAAACCACAGGAGTCACTAAACTTCTCTAAGAAGAAGAATGTCTCCTTTGCATTGTATGATACTTGGGGATGACGTGAAACTGCATTCAGAGGAGTCATCATCATCACCTATGCCATTAGAATTTCCAAATTCATCACTGAAGTTAGTTAGAGTCATCTTTGTCATCATTTTCTCTTGATTCTTCACTGTCACCACAACCTCCAAATTATCCACAGCTAAAAATTGATCCCTCTCAGGTATTTTTCTAAAAAAGGGGAAACTGATATACAAAGTGAAATATGTGGAATTACCTATATAAATGATTTTATGACTAAAAATATAATATAACACATGTAATAATACCAGGGGTGTTTTAGAATATCTAGTTAAAAGGATAATGGGAGATGATGTTGGTCCCTAGACCAAACCATCATACCATGGTACAGTCAGTTCTTGAATGAGTCAAATCCTACGAGCTCTAAGATTCAAAACATAAATGTTGAAGACTGTCATTATTCATTCATTCTCTAGGTATAGGGTATACACACCACAACTTCCCTGCAAACCAAAACTATTGTGAACAACGAAAAGAACAAAATCCTGAAAAAGCTCCTTGCCTGATGCCATAGATAGCGGATAACTCCTTTTCTACTATAACGACCCAGGCTTGATGTACATGGAAATTAAATTACTTTTATAGAAAACTTAATAAATAGAACAAAAAGAGGACCAAATACTGTGTTAGTTTAGTGTCTTTGGAAACTCGAAACATAATCTTCTAATCATGGTAAAAGATATTCATCATCTTCCATAAAGATCTTCCCCTTTTTTTTTATTACCTAAAACCATTCTTTATATACTGGGGAAAATAAATCATAAAAATGGTGAGCTAAAATGCTTAGTAAGGGTATACATGTAGAACATAAAAATAATCCATAAACATTTGAAACTAAAAACATAAACATGAAACATCAAAATCATGAGCAATGACATAAATCTTGGTAGTACATAAGGCATAGATCATAAAGGAACATTAAACATGATAAAATGGCATGGTAATAAAACATTGAACTGTGGAAAACCATTAGGAACATGAAATTATTTCCATAGTATCCAAGGCATTGCTTCCAAGACCATCACAGTGGAAAACGTCTATTACTGAACCAGGTTTACTTGTCGTTCCAGCCCTGTATTACTGAACCATATTTACTTGCCATTCCAGGCATGTCTATTTCATGAGATATAAATATTTACCCAATTAATTTGAGGGATATATATGTCCCACCCATATAATAATGAAATAATTCTTTCTTGTTCCAAAAAATAAACATAAATCATTCATCATAACCCAAAAAATAAAATGGGTTTCATAAACAACATCCCATCATAACATAAGCTATTTAAAAAAATGGATATAATTTCATCATAAAAAAAATAAAACCATGTAAATAATAGATACATTATTATTGAAAAATAAACATATTAAATAATGTCCTCTTATATAGAAAATATTTTTGATAAAACACCTAAAATGAATTCTTAAGGAAAATATCCTTTTTTCTTCAAAATCATTTTCTTTTCCCAAAATGCCATGATTTTTTAAAAAAAAATTATTTTGTTGAAAATAGTCATGAAATATTATAGGGGAATCTTTATGGAAATAAGGAATTATTAAATCATAAAAATCCACTCATTCCATTTAAGTTAAAAAACATTCTTCTCATACTTTTTCCAAAAAAGTCAAAAAGTACCTCGTATGGTAAACAAAAGAATGATTCCTTCCATATCATGTGGTAAAAGTACAAAAAGTGTAAAAATGAATTTAAACATAAATGTAAGAATAGTAAACATTATATGAATACATTTTTAGAAAACATTGATTTGGATGATAAATATAACCCCAACAAATACTTACAAATAAACAATCTCATGTAAAAATGAGATTGCGAGATTTTACCTTACCTTATGTCCAATTTATTCTGTATGTGTCCGAAACTCCTTTAAAGTGGGTTTAAAAATATTATTAACTTGTAACAGAACCATAATAATATTTATGATATCATATATGATTCACTTACGACTTTATATTACCCATTATTTTTTCAATTCCATGTTAAAGCAGCGTTTTGGGTAAAATCGTTTCATTTATCATACGTGTTTGGACTTGTTGTTATTGATATTATTACTTATATCATGATTTACTTACTTCCACAATGTATAAAATTATTTATATATCTTATATATTCAGTATATATATATATATAAGATAGATAAATGAAATGAAATACACTGTTTATGGAGACGGTAGGCCGTACGTACACATGAACACAGTTTTCCTTTCATTATTGACTTGAATGGAAGTAAGTAGATGAAATATATATATATATACACAAATAAAGTATAATTATTATGTCATATATTTCATTATTATTCATTATATATACTTTATTATCATTCTTGAATGGTTAACATGGAAAATGAATCTCATCGCGTCATGGAGACGGTAATCTGTACGTATGCACGAGCGATGATATCATTTCCATAATTATTGAATGGAATTTTAGTGGATGATATAATATCTCAGAATTAATATCATGTTATAATAATCATATATAGTTATTTTTTCCACCATTATACCCATCCAAGTAAGGTGGTGTTGGAAAAATAGATTAGACCACGGCGTGGAGACGGTAAGTCGTACGTACGCACGCACGGTGATTTTGTTTTTCGTAGGATGGATAGAAGGTGAAATAGGGTTGTTTCATATTTATAATATCATATAATAATATTAGTGATACTGATGTTATTACTTTATAATGAAACAAATAAATAAGAGGAAGTAGAAGAAGAAATAAATTTGAAAGAATCGGTAAAGGACATTACCTCTTCCTCGACGCGCCTCTTCTTAACCTCCTCTTAGGGCACTAAAGTTGGTATTAGAAGAATACCAGGACCTATATTAGGTTTCTAGGGAAGTGTATAAGTGAAATGGATAGGGTTTTTCCGAGATTGAAGGCTCAAAATGTTGTGAAGAGGAGAGGGAGGAGGTGCCTTTTTATAATGGAGGAGAGGGGCACTTTTGGAAACCTAAAAAATATTAATTTATAAAAAATTAAAACCCCACATAAAAACCTCAAAAAATGACTCAATTAGAAGATTATATGAGATAGGGTTGTAATATCATCAATGAATAAAATTTATACATGTTGGTAATTTATTTTAAACCTTATCAACTTGATTTATCCTTATTAAATCTATTTAATTGTTTTTTTGTGGTAAATATATTCTAAATTTTAAATCGTTTTAAATAATTACTTATGTGTTGTGAATTGTCCATAATTTGACACTTTATGAAATTTTAGACCATATAAATTTCAATTTAAAATTCTTATATATTTTTATGTTTTTTTAAAAATTTAATAATATGTAATTTTTATAAAATAACAATAGTGCCAATTTTGACACTATTCATTTATTTGAATTTACATAAAATCCACATAGAGGATATATTCCAACAAAAATATTTAATAGATTAATAACATTTCATATTTTTCTATAAAATTTTTGGAGCACATTAAATAGTTCATATAATATTTATTTTAATATTTTTAAAACCATTTATTTGATATTTCAATAAATAAAATAATTTCTACATCACTATTGTGTCATAATTAATGATATTTATTTAATACCTAAAAATTATAAATAAATTTACATGATTTAGATGATTTTATTTTATTTCTGGATACAATTTACGTTTGTTTTTTTATGAAGTTTATCACAAAATTAAAATTATTACACTTATAAGATATAAGAGAGTGACATGTTGTCACTTTCTTTGGTTTTTATAATAATTACATCATTTTTATAGTCAGAAGTCCATGAAATGAATATATTCTGAACCTTAGGTGATATGGGTCTACTTTTAGTCATCCAATATAATTTTTCCAGGTGTTAGGGTAATTTTATAATAGTGTTGTTACCCTTAATTTCTAGATTTACCTTTAACTATGAAAAATAAAATTTATCGTAGTTACTATTCATAATGAAAAAAAAATAAAAAGTATCCTATTAACATAATTTGGACATACTGATTCCAAATATGGAATCCATTTTTCTAAATTCAATACACAGAATATGCAGTAATTAATTTAAAATTAATCTCGTTGTCAAAAACAACAAGTTTTTATTTAAAACATTGCAAAAGATTGAAATGTTTTTACCTATGAATTCAATGTAAAATTAATGATAATGAAATACATTGTATTAAATGGTAAAAATATATTCTATTTATACTTTAAAACCATTCATTATTATAATTTAACCATATAAATTATCTTGATGAAAAAAGTTGTTTTTAATTAAAATTTAGCATATTTTCTCTATTCATCAAAATATGAACGTTATTAGAAAAATATCAAAACATTATCCAACATAAATTTTTATATCCTGATTAGAAGAAAGAATTTTATCTTGTGAAATTGAACTTATAAACTTGTTAAAAATTAGATTTAAAATGGGTGTGCCATCAAAAGGAGGAAAAACTGCATTTTTTGGAAAATACATAATTTACACAAAAAGTTTTTTTTGTTCTCATACCATGATCTAGAAAATGTTTAAGATGAATGATAATGTTATAAAATTAAAAATTTAGTTAATTCTATTCATAATGGCTAGTTTATAATAATATTATAATAATATCTCGTTTAGTGAAACTCAGTATTGCGTACAACACACACTATTGAGGAAGGTCGCTCTTGCGTGTAATGGAGGCCAAGTCTGGGTTGCGTGTAGGGAAATCTTTCTTTGGTGTTGTGTATAACATAATCAAAATATAGTTCAGTTATACATTGATCAAAATCTATACTTGGTGTTGTGTAAAATTAATTTTATTTGAAAGAACATGAAATTTTGTGCAACACAAGCCAAGAATAGTGTTGTGTATACTATAAACTAATAAGATGTTGCGTATAGTGAAATCTAATCATGGTGAAGTGTAAAACAAACGACATCAAAAAAATTAAAAGGAATACTCCTCATAAAATCTCAGGGTGTTACATTCGACCTCCCTTAAAAAATTAATTTATCCCTTGAAATTCGTCGGGGTTATAAATGGTTTTCTAATTGAAAGTTTCTTTCATAGAAACCCACATCATTAAAAGGAATACTAAAAAATAATTTTAAAAATGAATGTTAGAAACATAATAATCACCCAAAGTAACTCAGCACTGGGTTTTCACATAAGAGAATATAGGTTAAAATATGGATATTGAGGAGAAAACTAACCATCATGTTCTGATGAAGAGTGGTAGAGAACATGGCTATGAAAAAGTCAACAATCACAAAGCCATTAATTTGTTATGATCTAATATACCATTTGATTCATCAGATATGAGAGTACTAGGACAACATTTTTTTATCAAGATCATTTCCCTAAAGTTGATGAATTTTTACATAAGGAGAAATACTTACTTGTTTTCAATGTAATATTATCGTTGGTCATTCCATGAACAATTTCCACTTAATATCTTATTTAAAGAAATGAAGTTGAATTTTTCATTCTTGAAGTATTACTAGATAATGTGATTGAATGATAGGTAATTCCATCTGTCTCTATCACAAAAAGGTTAGAAAAAATTATTAAATATACATAATTCCATCTATGGTGAGATTAACCGTATATGATTCTAAAAATGGACTTATACTTCATTTATCATACCACTTAATAAAATAACACTAATTTCTACTAACCAGGGACTTCCTGTAGGCTAGTGGTAGGCGATAAAGGCCTGTCGAACTTCGGTTGTGGGTTTGATTTCTGCAAACTTGTCCGACACGATGGGTTGTTTCCCATCTTGCAGTTTGTCCCTTTTTTTAAACTACACTATTATATCATTCCATAAATGATATCGAAAAAAAGGTTCTAGCCTTAAACAATACTATCTGATGTCTAAATTAATCCATTCCAATCTTTAGGCTTATCCAAAATACTTATGTCCAATCTCATAGTATAAATAAAAAGATTACTAGAGAGGTCATCTACCAAGCATGTGAATACCATCATTTATCTCCCATATATCATAAGATATATCTTATTGATCGCATTACAAACATGTGAATACCTTAATATTGTATTCTCTTGCAACATGAATTACCATAGAACCTTAGTCAAAACATGAATGCTGTCAAAAGTTAACTCTTTCCACATACCAAAATCTCAAAAATTATTTATACCCAAACTATGATATCAATTTGTCCTTATATTAATAATGAATAATGAGCTCATTAATACTATCAAACATATTATTTTCTCCTTGTCCATTCATTACGCGCATATCATATTCTTTCCAAAAATATTTCAATCAATTTTCATGGTTACCGGTACAATACAATTATTGAAAACTAATACATATATATTCCAATATACCATAAAAGTACCTCAACAACATTATTATTGAATTCCAATACATAAACCCTTCAATCCATATTCTTCCATGATTATCATGGAATAGGTATGTCCTTAATTTAGATGTATCCTCTTAGGTGAGGTCATTGAGTTGGGTAATTTCCATGTTCTCCATAGATAAGACATTGAACTCCATAATAGTCTGTCACTCTATGACCCTTCTCCCCACACAGATAACATCTTCCCCTCCATTTTAGGTATTCCTAGAGATTATTATTCCCTTCTTCTTGATATGTAGGAAGCATAATATTCTTTCCTCTATGTTCCTCACCACAAGAACATGCATAAAAGTCCATCTTCCTCATATTTGATGACTTAGGAATACAACTAAAGTCCACCTTGTTAATCATATATCGTGATGAATGATTCAGCATAATCACATATCTTTATATCCAAGCATTACACAATTTCGTTGCTCATAGTCACCAAATTGTCCATTGGGATCAATGTTAACTGGATTCCTTCTCATTCCCTCTATCGACTAAAACCAGAAACCATAGTGTAAGAAACAGTTAAAATAATAAGGAACCACATAATCATAAAAACTCACATATGGGATGTCAAACTTATCACACATTATTTAATCCATGACACTTTAGGTTTACTCTAGGTTATTCATGATCGTCAACATAAATCTAGGTAATAAACCTATAGTTATAATAAACCTTAGGGACATCCCAAGACATACCTTAGAAATATCTCTAGGGATCCCACTAAAGTTTTCGCATCCTAGTTTCCAAAGGTTAACTAAACCTTCACTATGATATCTAATATAATGACCCAAGCCTGACGTACATGGACATTATATTACTTTTTTGGAAAACTTAATACATGACATAAAAAGATGCCCAAAGACTGGGTTAGTTTAGTGTCTTTGGAAACTAAGAACATAATCTTCTAATCATGGTGAAATATCTTAAACATCTTCTATAAAGATCTTCACCTTTTGTTTTCTTACCTAAAACCTTTATTTATATCCTGGGGAAAAGAAAACATAAAAAGGTTGAGCTCAAATGCTCAGTAAGGGTAATCATGTAGAACATAAAAACAATCCATAAACATTTGAACGTGAAAACATGAACATAAAACATCAAAATCATGAGAAATGACATAAATCTTAGCAGTACAAAAGGCATAGATCATAAAGGAACATTAATCATGATAAAATGGAATGGTAATAAAACATGTAATTTTGGAAAACCATTAAGAACATGACCTGATTTCTATAGTATCCAAGGAATTGTCGCCAAGACCATCATAGTGGACAAAGTCCATTACTGAAATGGGTTTACTTGTCGTTCCAGCCCTGTATTACTGAACCATATTTATTTGCCATTCCAGCCCTGTCTATCTCATAAGATATAAATATTTACCCAATTCATTGAAGGGAGATATAGGTCCCACCCATCTCATAATGAAATCATTCTTTCTTGTTCCACAAAATAAACATAAATCATTAATCATAACCCAACGAATAGAATGGGTTTCATAAACATCATCCCATCATAACATAATCCATATAAAAAATGGATATAATTTCATCATAAACAAAATAAAACCATTTAAATAATAGAGAATTATACTTGAAACACAAGCATATTAAATAATGTCATCTTAGATGGAAAATAGTTTTGATAAAACACTTGAAATGAATTCTTGAGGAAAATACCCTTTCTTCTTTAAAATCATTTTCTTTTCCCAAAATGCCATGAAATTTTAAAAGAAAATGATTTTTTTTTAAAATAATCATGAAATATTGTAGAATAAGATTCATGTAAATAAGGAATTATGAAACCATAAAAATCCATTCATACCATATAAGTTTAAAAAACATTCTTCTCGTACTTTTTTTGAAAAATTCAAAAATTACCTCTTATGGTAAACAAAAGAAAGATTCCTTCTATACCATGTGGTAAAATTACGCAAAGAGTAAAAATGAATTTAAACATACATGGAAGAATAGTAAACATTATATGAATACATTTTTAGAAAACACTGACTTGGATGATAAATATAACCCCAATTAATACTTACAAATAAACAATCTCGGATAAAAATGAGATTGTGAAATTTTCCCTTACCGTATGTAAAATTTCATTAGTATGTATCCTAAACTCATATATAGTGGGTTTAAACATATTATAAACTTGTAAAATAACCATAATATTATTTATTATATCATATATCATTCAATTACAACTTTATATTACTCGTTCTTTTGTCAATTCCATATTAAATCAGCGTTTTAGGTAAAATAGTTTCATTTATCGTACGTGTTTAGACTAGTTGTTCATAATATTATTACTTATATCATTATTTCATTACTTATAGAATGTAAAAAATGATTTATATATCATATATATTCGGTATATATATTTATAATAGATAGATAAATGAAATGAAATACACCGTTCATGGAGACGGTAGGTCGTACGTACGCATGAACGTTGTTTTCCTTTCCTTATTGACTTGAATGGAAGTAAGTAGATGAAATATATAAATATATACCTAAATAAATTAGAATTATTATATAATATATCTCATTATTATTCATTATATATACTTTATAATCATTCTTGAATGGTTAACATGGAGAATGAATCTCATCGCGTCGTGGAGACGGTAATCCGTACGTTCGCACGAGCGATGATATCGTTCCCGTAATTATTGAATGGAATTGGAGTGGGTGATATAATATATAAGAATTAATATAATTTTATAATAATCATATATAGTTAATATTTCCACCATTATAACCATCCAAGTAAGGTGGTGTTGGAAAAACAGATTACACCACAACGTGGAGAAGGTAAGTCGTACGTACGCACGCGCGGTGATTCTGTTTTTTATAGGTTGGATAGAAGGTGAAATAAGGTTGTTTAATATTTATAGTAACATATAATTATATTAGTGATACTGATTTTATTACTTTATAATGAAACAAATAAAGAATAGGAAGTAGAAGAAGAAATAAATTTGAAAGAATCGGTAAAGGATATTACCTCTTCCTCGACATGCCTCTTCTTAACCTCCTCTTAGGGAACTAAATATGGTCTTTGAAGAAGACAAGAAACTCTAGTAGGTTTCTAGGGAAGTGGAGAAGAGAAATTCACAGGTTTTGGACGATCTTTAAGGATCAGAATGTTGTGAAGAGGAGAGGGAGGAGGTGCCCATTTATAAGGGAGGATAGAGGCACTTTTGGAAACCTCAAAAATATTAATTTATAAAAAATTCAAACACCACATAAAAAACCTCAAAAATGACTCAATTAAAAGATGAGATGAGATAGGGTTTTAATCACATCAACCAATAAAATTTAGACATGTTGGAAATTTATTTCAAACCTTATCAAGTTGATTTATACTTATTTTATCTATTTAATTTTATTTATGGTAATAATATTATAAATTATAAATTGTTATAAATAATTACTTATGTGTTTTAAATTTTCCATAATTGGATAATTTATGAAATTTTAGACCATATAAATTTCAATTTACAATTCTTATATATTTTTATGATTTTTAAAAAATTTAATAATATGTAATTTTTATAAAATAACAATAGTGTCAATTTTGACACTATTCATTTATTTGAATTTACATAAAATCCACATAGAGGATATATTAAAACCAAAATATTTAATAGATTAATAACATTTTATATTTGTCTATAAAATTTTTGGATCACATTAAATAGTTCATATAATATTTATTTTAATATTTTTAAAACCATTTATTTGATATTTCAATCAATAAAATAATTTCTACATCACTATTGTGTCATAATTAATGATATTTATTTAATACCTAAAAATTATAAATAAATTTACATGATTTAGATGATTTTATTTTCTTTCTGGATACAATTTACGTTTGTTTTTTTATGAAGTTTATCACAAAATTAAAATTATTACACTTATAAGATATAAGAGAGTGACATGTTGTCACTTTCTTTGGTTTTTATAATAATTACATCATTTTTATAGTCAAAAGTCCATGAAATGAATCTATTCTGAACCTTAGGTGATATGGGTCTACTTTTAGTCATCCAATAGAATTTTGGCAGGTGTTAGGGTAATTTTATAATAGTGTTGTTACCCTTAATTTCTAGATTTACCTTTAACTATGGCAAATAAAATTTATCGTAGTTACTATTCATAATGACAAAAAATAAAAAGTATCCTATTAACATAATTTGGACCTAATGATTCCAAATATGGAATCCATTTTTCTAAATTCAAGACACAGAATATGCAGTAATTAATTTAAAATTAATCTCGTTGTCGAAAACAACAAGTTTTTATTTAAAACATTGCAAAAGATTGAAATGTTTTTACCTATGAATTAAATGTAAGATTAATGATAATGAAATACATTATATTAAATGGTAAAAATATATTCTATTTATACTTTAAAACCATTCATTATTATAATTTAACCATATAAATTATCTTGATGAAAAAAGTTGTTTTTAATTAAAATTTAGCATATTTTCTCTATTCATCAAAATATGAACGTTATCAGAAAAATATCAAAACATTATCCAACATAAATTTTTATATCCTGATTAGAAGAAATAATTTTATATTGTGAAATTGAACTTATAAACTTTTTAAAAATTAGATTTAAAATGGGTGTGCCATCAAAAGGAGGAAAAACTTCATTTTTTGGAAAATACATATTTTACACGAAAAGTTTTTTTTGTTCTCATACCATGATCTATAAAATGTGTAAGATGAATGATAATGTTATAAAATTAAAAATTTAGTTAATTCTATTCATAATGGCTAGTTTATAATAATATTATAATAATATCTCGTTTAGTGAAACTCGGTATTGCGTACAACACACACTATTGAGGAAGGTCGCTCTTGCGTGTAATGGAGGCCAAGTCTGGGTTGCGTGTAGGGAAAGCTTTCTTCGGTGTTGTGTATAACATAATCAAAATATAGTTCAGTTATACATTGATCAAAATATATACTTGGTGTTGTGTAAAATTAATTTTATTCGAAAGAACATGAAATTTTGTGCAACACAAGCCAAGAATAGTGTTGTGTATACTATAAGCTAATACGATGTTGCGTATAGTGAAATCTAATCACGGTGAAGTGTAAAACAAACGACATCAAAAAAATTAAAAGGAATACTCCTCATAAAATCTCGGGGTGTTACATTCGACCTCCCTTAAAATTAATTTATCCCTTGAAATTCGTCGGGGTTATAAATGGTTTTCTAATTGAAAGTTTATTTCAAAGAAACCCACATAATTAAAAGGAATACTAAAAAATAATTTTAAAAATGAATGTTAGAAACATAACAGTAACCCAAAGTAACTCAACACTCGTTTTCCACATAAGAGAATATAGGTTAAAATATGGATATTGAGGAGAAAACTAACCATCATGTTCTGATGAAGAGTGGTAGAGAACATGGCTATGAAAAAGTCAACAATCACAAAGCCATTAATTTGTTATGATCTAATATACCATTTGATTCATCAGATATGAGAGTACTAGGACAACATTTTTTTTATCAAGATCATTTCCCTAAAGTTGATGAATTTTTACATAAGGAGAAATTCTTACTTGTTTTCAGTGTAATATTATCATTGGTCATTCCATGAACAATTTCCACTTAATCTCTTATTTAAAGAAATGAAGTTGAATTTTTCATTCTTGAAGTATTACTAGATAATGTGATTGAATGATAGGTAATTCCATCTGTCTCTATCACAAAAAGGTTAGCACACATTATTAAATATACATAATTCCATCTATGGTGAGATTAACCGTATATGATTCTAAAAATGGACTTATACTTCATTTATCATACCACTTAATAAAATAACACTAATTTCTACTAACCAGGGACTTCCTGTAGGCTAGTGGTAGGCGATAAAGGCCTGTCGAACTTCGGTTGTGGGTTCGATTTCTTCAAACTTGTCCGACACGATGGGTTGTTTCCCATCTTGCAGTTTGTTCCTTTTTTTAAACTACACTATCATAACATTCCATAAATGATATCGAAAAAAAGGTTCTAGCCTTAAACAATACTATCTGATGCCTAAATTAATCCATTCCAATCTTTAGGCTTATCCAAAATACTTATGTCCAATCTCATAGTATAAATAAAAAGATTACTAGAGAGGTCATCTACCAAGCATGTGAATACCATCATTTATCTCCCATATATCATAAGATATATCTTATTGATCTCATTACAAACATGTGAATACCTTAATATTGTATTCTCTTGCAACATGAATTACCATAGAACCTTAGTCAAAACCTGAATGCTGTCAAAAGTTAACTCTTTCCACATACCAAAATCTCAAAAATTCTTTATACCCAAACCATGATATCACTTTGTCCTTATATTAATAATGAATAATGAGCTCATTAATACTATCAAACATATTATTTTCTCCTTGTCCCTTCATTACACGCATATCATATGCTTTCCAAAAATATTTCAATCAATTTTCATGGTTACCGGTACAATACAATTATTGAAAACTAATACATATATATTCCAATATACCATAAAAGTACCTCAACAACATTATTATTGAATTCAAATACATAAACCCTTCAACCCATCTTCTTACATGATTATCATGGAATAGGTATGTCCTTAATTTAGATGTATCCTCTTAGGTGAGGGCATTGAGTTGGGTAATTTCCATGTTCTCCATAGATAAGACATTGAACTCCATAATAGTCTATCACTCTATGACCCTTCTCCCCACACAGATAACATCTTCCCCTCCATTTTAGGTATTCCTAGATATTCTTATTCCCTTCTTCTTGATATTTAGGAAGCATAATATTCTTTCCTCTATGTTCCTCACCACAAGAACATGCATAAAAGTCCATCTTCCTCTTATTTGATGACTTAGGAATACAACTAAAGTCCACCTTGTTAATCATATATCGTGATGACTGATTCAGCATAATCACATATCTTTATCTCCAAGCATTACACAATTTCGTTGCTCATAGTCACGAAATTTTCCATTGGGATCAATGTTAACTAGATTCCTTCTCATTACCTCTATTGACTAAAACCAGAAACCATAGTGTAAGAAACAGTTAAAATAACAAGGAACCACATAATCATAAAAACTCACATATGGGATGTCAAACTTATCACACATTCTTTAATCCATGACACTTTAGGTTTACTCTAGGTTATTCATGATCGTCAACATAAATCTAGGTAATAAACCTATAGTTATACTAAACCTTAGGGACATCCCAAGACATACCTTAGAAATATCTCTAGGGATCCCACTAAATTTTTCGCATCCTAGTTTCCAAAGGTTAACTAAACCTTCACTATGATATCTAATATAATGACCCAATCCTGACGTACATGGACATTATATTACTTTTTTGGAAAACTTAATACATGACATAAAAAGATGCCCAAAGACTGGGTTAGTTTAGTGTCCTTGTAAACTAAGAACATAATCTTCTAATCATGGTGAAATATCTTAAACATCTTCTATAAAGATCTTCACCTTTTGTTTTCTTACCTAAAACCTTTATTTATATCCTGGGGAAAAGAAAACATAAAAAGGTTGAGCTCAAATGCTCAGTAAGGGTAATCATGTAGAACATAAAAACAATCCATAAACATTTGAACGTGAAAACATGAACATAAAACATCAAAATCATGAGAAATGACATAAATCTTAGCAGTACAAAAGGCATAGATCATAAAGGAACATTAATCATGATAAAATGGAATGGGAATAAAACATGTAATTGTGGAAAACCATTAATAACATGACCTGATTTCCATAGTATCCAAGGCATTGTCGCCAAGACCATCATAGTGGGCAAAGTCCATTACTGAAATGGGTTTACTTGTCGTTCCAGCCCTGTATTACTAAACCAGATTTACTTGCCATTCCAGCCCTGTCTATCTCATGAGATATAAATATTTACCCAATGCATTGAAGGGAGATATAGGTCCCACCCATCTCATAATGAAATCATTCTTTCTTTTTCCACAAAATAAACATAAATCATTAATCATAACCCAATGAATAGAATGGGTTTCATAAACATCATCCCATCATAACATAATCTGTTGGGAAGAAATCCCTCAAGGTAACATTGCAGCATTTTTGGGTTGATTGTGTTTGTTGACAAAGCAGGTTTCCATGGAGAATTGTCGAGTTCTTGAGAAGTTGTTGACATTCCATGTTGACAAAGAACTATGACAAATGAAAGGACGATATGGAGGCGGTACAAAAGAGTAGTACAAGGTGGCGCCATTTTCCAGTGTTTTCCAAATTTATGGGCCTGAAAATCGCCAATGGAAAATGGAGTGATATGTTTTTGGCAAAGGTTGAGGAGAGAGAAATGAAAGAGGTGCGCGGAAAAATTAAGCGTGGCGCGAAAAATTAGCGGGTTGCGCGAAATCTTGAAGTGTGGCACGCAAAACAGCGGGTTGTGTGAAATTGTATTTCGCGCAAAAGATGTTTCAAGGCCGGAAGCTTGAAAATCGGCAAAGTCATTAGGCGCGCGCAATTTTGGAGACCTGCGCGAAATAATTACGCGGTGCGCGAAATTCTTGCGGATTGCGCGAAATAAAGGGATGAAGTTTTTCACACAAGAGGTGTTTCGAGGTCTGAAGCTCGGAAAATTGAAAAGGCATAAGGTGTGTGAAATTATGGAGCAGTGCGCGGAAAATGGTTGTGCGCGGAAGATTTGTATTTCGCGATCAAAGCGGATTACGCGCTCAAGGAGGGTTTTTCGCGCGGGGTCGATTTTGCCTATAAATATGAAGTGACCCTCCTCCATTCTACAGAGTTCAAAACATAGAAAATACCCGAGCTCTGGTGCGCGAAATTGAAGTTAGAAAGGGTGTTGCGCGTAAACTTAAAGTTTGCGCGTAAAGTCAGCTGTTGCGCGAAAAGCTAAGGCTACGCAGAAAGTTGGTGTTGGCGCGTAAAAGGAAGGTTGCGCGAAAAGTGGATATCGCACAAAAGCAGTGAATTGCGCGCAAGGCAGTTTCCAGGATACGCGTAATATTTGGAGGTTGCACGAAAAAGGAATTTCGCACAAATCATAGAAATTGCACGCAACACACCGTAAGGGTTGCGCGTAAAAATTGAGGTTGCCCGGTACATCCGGTGCAAAGTGAGATTCATCTGCGGGTGAAAGTTGGACTTCAACAGAGCATCAACATACAGAGGAAGATGCATTCTTTCATGAAAATGAAGAGACCTACAGGTCTATAAACTGTGAGTGGATTCCTTCCAAGAGCAGTGAGCTTAGGAAGAGGAAGAAGGTGATCCTCTCCACCGGCAGTGAGCCAGAGAGAGAGAAACAGGGAGTGACCCTTGGGAAAGCAGTGAGCTGACCCTAAACATTGTAAAGGCAGTGAGCCTGGGCATAGAAGTGATCTATCCCGAACATTGTATCCACAGCTAGTGAAGATTAGTGGAATTTGGTACGACCGGCAACTTGTCGGCGTATGCTCCTTGGACGTAGCCCAGTGAGGGTGAACCAAGTAAAAATCTCTGTGTCTATCTGTTTGCTTCCCTGCATTGCATTCAAAGCATCATCATTAGATAAATAAGTAAATAAGTGATCACAGTTTACACACAAGAGCAAACAAAGTGACCCTTGTAATAAAGAGGTCAAGATCCAGTGGGGTAGGAAGAACTTTGAAAAAGAATATCCATACCCTGATTCACCCCCCCTCTCAGGGTATATAAGCCCCTATTGGCCCTAACAATTGGTATCAGAGGGATAGGTTACCTTTATTAGATTTGTTTGCTCTGACTTGGTGTAGTCGATCTGTGTGTTGAAAGAATTAGTCTGCTCTTATCTCGTGAGCCATGGAAAAGGGAAAAACATCAAAGAAGAATTAGAAGTCAGGTGGTATTTCTCAGTGTGGAAGTGTGTATGGAAAATGTGTGATTCAGTTAAATGAATCAAACCGCTTGCTGAAGGAAGGCTTGGATGAATCTGATAGGGAAAAAATTTATTTACTCAATCAAGATGTTGGAATAAGTGAAGTACATGATCATCAAAGTAATGCAGGAACAACTGATGATGATGAAGTTTCAAGAAGGAGGCCACCAGTAGATATTGTCAACATGAGAAAGGAAGTGGACCAGAAGTTGGATGAAGATGTCAAATCCAAAGATATCCGGATAAAAGTATTGGAGATTGAGGTCAACAAGCTAAGAGTCTTAAATCAAAGGATTATTGACATAGTTACTGACCTAATAGAGAAGAATGATTCTTATGCCAATGAACTACAAAAGATGGATAAAATGAAAGGAAAACAAAAGGCTGATGATTATGAAGAGAATCAAAAGTCAGATGAAGTACAGAATCTGAAAGCTAGAAATGATGATCTAGCAGCACAGTTGTCTGAAGAAGTTCAGAAGAATCGAAGCCTACAACAAGAGAATGAATCTGTCTCTAAATCTGTTTCTGAGGAAAAATTAAAAGTAGTGAAGCAAAGTGTAATGGTGGAAAAGCTCACACAGGAACTAGAAGATGAGGTGAGTAATGGGAAGATTCTCAAGAAAGAACTGGATGTCCAACTCGAATCAAGGGAGACGGAGATTAAAAATTTGGAAGAGGATCTAGAATTAGTAAAGAAGGATGTGGAGAAATCCAATGCTAAAGGAATGCCGAAAATGAAGGATGCCTTACACTTTCTATTTGATCATCCTTCGACAAGTGATGATAAAATGAAGAATAAGTATGCTATTTCTGAAGAGAAACAACAGAATATTTTCTCAGCTCAAAGACCAGCAAGTTTCGGAAAAGCTGGTATTGGATTTGTTGAAACCCCTCCTGTGCATGATAGAAAGAGAGCCGTGAACAATTCTAGAAATGGAAAAGATCCTGCAGGTGCTGGAGATAGTCCCAAAAGGAAAATTACAAAAAGAAGTGATGACATGTGTTATTTCTGTGGGATTCACGACCACACATCAAGATTCTGTTCAGAGGCTCTGGAATACATTTACGGATGTGAAAACGGAGACATTGCTAAATCTGAGAATAAGAAGAAGCATGATGATAAATCAGAGAGAAGAGTTTCTCAGAGGAGAACATTCATCAGATGATATTACTGTGGATGGATGGGACACATCATGAGTATGTGTCAGGAAGCTCAGGAGATCGATGCCAGAAGAATAAAACAAGTTGCATCAACATCTCAGCAGAGAAGTGATGAAATGAGGTATGAATTTAATAGAAAATGTTTCATATGTTCTGATCATGGGCATCTGGCCAGAGAGTGTAGCAAGAAGAAAGAAGGAAAGGAAAAGGAGCCCAGAAAGAGATTACCAACTCTAGTGGTACATAATGATAAATTAAGCACTGGGAGAAAAAGTGGTAAGGTGAAAAATAGGCTTAGAGCCTAAGGGGAATCACATGGAGCTGAACGAATGGTATACCAATCACCTCCTCTGTCGTACTCACAACCGCTCTCAAGGAGAGAATGTGAAAAAACCTGGAAGATTAAGGGGAGATCTACTCCAGCTGTGATGAAGAATATTGAATGTTCAATATAGGACTCACCACCAGCGAAAAAGAGTGTGGTGACTCAGACCTCTGATAAAATAAAGATGAAAAAAGAATGCATCGAGAAATCCACATGTCGTGTTTCTCAGTGAGAAGTGAAGGAAAGAGGAAGACCCCTAAGATGGGAGAAGAAGAAAGGGAAGATGCCAAATAGAGAGGTTCCTACTCAGATAAATAATCAAGGAAAATGGAATTTTGGTAGAACCTCAAAGAAGGAAATGTGTACTAGCGGGTTTATACCCCAAGCGGTGAGAAAGGCCGAGCCTACCAAATCTACATATCAGAAAAAGGATCAGAATGTAGGCAATGAATGCCTAGTCATATGACCAGAACAGTTGAAGTTGGTTAGGCAGTTGGAGGAAGCAAGAAAGGAGTGTGATGCCCTCCAAGAAAGAATCAAAGGGTTGACCCATCAGGATCAACCGAAATCCTCATCTTGAGGAGTCTAGAAGAAAACCCCTCTCCCTATGTATAAAAATGCTATTAACTGATGATCCATGTGTTTCAGGTTCTAGGGAGATACGATCCAAGGGGAAGTGGCATCTAAAGATGCAAAATTGAGAAGTGATGTGCTCCAGTGTCTTAATTGGCTCAAATTAGGTACAACAATTGAAGATGAAAGGGAGAAACAGAGAACAATAGGAAGTGATTGTGTTATTAGCTTTATCTCTTGTTTACTACACTGAGTTCCAACTCAGTAGGATTAGAGATTTGGTTAATGGCTCGATGCTGAGTTCCAGATTAGTATAAATGGTGCATATGGAGAAGAATGGTTATGGGTCTCTACCGTTGCACCTAACAGACAGAAGTGTCGTGTAACACAGGGGGAGCATTCTATATCCAAATCAGATTCAAGAGCCATCAATGCAATAATTGGATGACTCGACTCAGGTGTTTCCTATTAAGGGAAGAAAGAAACACAGGGAGAAGTAGCAATAACAATTCATTTCATGCTTATCTATTTTCTCTAACAATATGGTATCAGCTAACCGTTTTCAGGATACCAAGAAGCTGCAAGAGAAAATCAAAGACATCTCAACAAAAATCTGAGAAAAGTAGCTGAAAGAAATGAAGCCACTGAAAAATGAGTCAGTGAACAACTTCCTGATGAAAGTGTTGAGGAAGAAAGCAACACAGGGAGAGCAGAAGTGGCTTATGATGATTCAGAAGAAGACACCGATGATGAACATGAAAGTGTCTAGTCTGTGCCTACAAGGAAACCAAAGATCTGAGCTGAAATTGATAGACAAAATATCATTGGTGATCAGGAATCTCCTGTTCAAACAAGAATAATGAAGTCACTGCAGCAGACATCTTTCCTACCTCAAGTAGAGCTGAAATTCTTTGCTGATGCAGCTGACATTGAAAACTGGGTTCATGATATGAATACAATGCTTGATCAGATTGCGAAGAAGCAGATATAGGAGATTGTTTCGAGGCCAGCAGATAAAAATGTCATCAGGACTAAATGGGTTTCTGGAAGAAGAGGTGTACATTGAGAAGCCAGATGGTTTTCTCATTCATGAGGATGAGAACAAAGTTTTCAGGCTAAAGAAGGCATTATATGGGCTGAAACAAGCACCAAGAGCATGGTACTGAAGGGTATATCAGTATTTGAAGAATCTTGGTTTACAGGTTACACAAGGCAGGAATGACACATTCATTTCTCAATCCAAATATGCTAAGGAGGTTTCGAAATGAGATTTGGAATTGAAGATTCCAAGGAGAAGAAGTCTCTGGTTTCTACCCGGATGAAATCATCAAAAGATGATAGTGGCAGGGCAGTTAATTTCACTAAAAACAGGCAGATTATCAGCAGTTTTCTGTACATGACTGCAACAAATCCTGAAATTGTTTTCGCCACATGCCAAGCAGCGAGATATCAGAGTAATCCCAAGGAAATCCACATGCTTGCAGTGAAAAGAATACTTTGGTACATCCAGGGCATAGTGGATTTCGTCTTGACATATACTGATAAATCTCAGACAGAGTTATTGGGATATACTGATGAAGACTGGGACGGTTTAGTGGATGATAGGAAATCAACGTCTGGTGGTGCTTTCTATCTTGGTGAATTGTGTATTTCTTGGCTTAGCAAGAAGCAAGATTGCATTTCTTTGAGCACCGCAGAAGCTGAGTATATTGCGGCCACTCAAGCATGCACACAGTTATTGTGGATGAAGCAGCAGCTTGAAGATATAGGAGTTGAAGTGAAGTCTCCTATCGGAATCCAGTGCGACAACTAAAGTGCTATAAATCTCAGCAAAAATCCCGTTCATCACTCAAGGACAAAGCACATTGAGATAAAGTATCATTTTATCAAGGAGAAAGTTGAGCAGGGAATCGTGAAGTTGGAGTATGTGCCTACAGAGCTACAGGTTGCAGACATTCTGACAAAGGCCTTACCCAAGGAAGCTTTTGAGAGGCATCGACTGGCTCTGGGAGTTCAGTCAATTCCCGCACTTGAAATAGTGTGGATGTGGGACACCCCCCCTCTCCCCGAGGTATGGTGTGTTTTTCCCTAATGTGCTGATATGTGTTCTCTACCATGTTATAGACTTCAACGGAGTGACCTTTGGGTTCGTTGACAAAGGGGGAGAAAAGTGTTTGTTAATGGGGGAGAAAATAGTGATTGTTCAAGGGGGAGACAGTGCGGAGATTTGATAAATCATAATTGATACGGGGAGAAGCTGACAGGTGGAGCAGCCAGAAAGGGGGAGCAATGAGAAAGGGGGAGAGAATTTTAAATCTGACGATGCTAGAAGTGATCGATCAAAGCATAGATATCATGACAGCTGAGGATCGTGATAAAATCAGAACAGTGGTGTTGTAATGGTGTGAGACGGTGTCCAGCTATCAACAATTGGTATCAACTTAAGAATTCACCAATTGGTATCAATGTGGTTCAACAACTGGTTTTATTTTAAGAATTTGTATCAGGGTGGAATCGACAATTGGGGTCTGACATGAAGTGATTCATTGATGAACTTTTCATACTACTCTTGTTTCTCACGCCGAGCATTGCTCATGTGGGCTTAGAGTACATGTTAAGTGAATCCTTGAACGTTATCATAATCGCAAGAGGCGAATGGTGGTAGCGACTGGAAGAAGACTCAGTGAGGTATCAACGTGCAGAAAATTATTCTGAGCAGAGTTGTGAAGAGTTGTCAACAAACCCAAAGGGGGAGATTGTTGGGCAGAAATCCCTCAAGGTAACATTGCAGCATTTTTGGGTTGATTGTGTTTGTTGAAAAAGCAGGTTTCCATGGAGAATTGCCGAGTTCCTGAGAAGTTGTTGACATTCCATGTTGACAAAGAACTATGACAAATGAAAGGATGATCTGGAGGCGGTACAAAAGAGCAGTACAAGGTGGCGCCGTTTTCCAGTGTTTGCCAAATTTATGGGCCTGAAAATCGCCAATGGAAAATGGAGTGATATGTTTTTGGAAAAGGTTGAGGAGAGAGAAATGAAAGAGGTGCGCGGAAAAATTAAGCGTGGCGCGCAAAATTAGCGGGTTGCGCGAAATCTTGAAGTGTGGTGCGAAAAACAGCGGGTTGTGCGAAATTGTATTTCGCACAAAAGATGTTTCAAGGCCGGAAGCTTGAAAATCGGCAAAGGAATTAGGAACGCACAATTTTGGAGACCTGCGCGAAATAATTTCGCGGTGCGCGAAATTCGTACGGATTGCGCGAAATAAAGGGATGAAGTTTTTCGCGCAAGAGGTATTTCGAGGTCCGAAGCTCGGAAAATGGCAAAGGCATGAGGTGCGCTAAATTATGGAGCAGTGCGAGGAAAATGGTTGTGCGCGGAAGATTTGTATTTCGCGATCAAAGCGGATTACGCGCTCAAGGAGGGTTTTTCGCGCGGGGTCGATTTTGCCTATAAATATGAAGTGACCCTCCTCCATTATACAGAGTTCAAGACATAGAAAATACCCGAGCTCTGGTGCGCGAAATTGAAGTTAGAAAGGGTGTTGCGCGTAAACTTAAAGTTTGCGCGTAAAGTCAGCTGTTGCGCGAAAAGCTAAGGCTGCGCAGAAAGTTGGTGTTGGCGCGTAAAAGGAAGGTTGCGCGAAAAGTGGATATCGCGCAAAAGCAGTGAATTGCGCGTAAGGCAGTTTCCAGGCTGCGCGTAATATTTGGAGGTTGCGCGAAAAAGGAATTTCGCGCAAATCATAGAAATTGCGCGTAACACACCGTAAGGGTTGCACGTAAAAATTGAGGTTGCCCGGTACATCCGGTGCAAAGTGAGATTCATCTGCGGGTGAAAGTTGGAATTCAACAGAGCATCTACATACAGAAGAAGATGCATTCTATCATGAAAATGAAGATACCTACAGGTCTATAAACTGTGAGTGGATTCCTTCCAAGAGCAGTGAGCTTAGGAAGAGGAAGAAGGTGATCCTCTCCACCAGCAGTGATCCAGAGAGAGAGAAACAGGGAGTGACCCTTGGGAAAGCAGTGAGCTGACCCTAAACATTGTAAAGGCAGTGAGCCTAGGCATAGAAGTGATCTAGCCCGAACATTGTATCCACAGCTAGTGAAGATTAGTGGAATTTGGTACGACCGGCAACTTGTCGGCGTATGCTCCTTGGATGTAGCCCAGTGAGGGTGAACCAAGTAAAAATCTATGTGTCTATCTGTTTGCTTCCCTGCATTGCATTCAAAGCATCATCATTAGATAAATAAGTAAAGAAGTGATCACAGTTTACACACAAGAGAAAACAAAGTGACCCTTGTAATAAAGAGGTCAAGATCCAGTGGGGTAGGAAGAACTTTGAAAAAGAATATCCATACCCTGATTCACCCCCCCTCTCAGGGTATATAGGCCCCTATTGGCCCTAACATAATCCATATAAAAAATGGATATAATTTCTTCATAAACAAAATAAAACCATTTAAATAATAGATAATTATACTTAAAACACAAGCATATTAAATAATGTCATCTTAGATGGAAAATAGTTTTGATAAAACACTTGAAATGAATTCTTGAGGAAAATACCCTTTCTTCTTCAAAATCATTTTCTTTTCCCAAAATGCCATGAAATTTTAAAAGAAAATGTTTTTTTGAAAATAATCATGAAATATTGTAGAAGAAGATTCATGTAAATAAGGAATTATGAAACCATAAAAATCCATTCATACCATATAAGTTTAAAAAACATTCTTCTCGTACTTTTTCCGAAAAAGTCAAAAATTACCTCTGATGGTAAACAAAAGAAAGATTCCTTCCATACCATGTGGTAAAATTAAGCAAAGGGTAAAAATGAATTTAAACATACATGGAAGACTAGTAAACATTATATGAATACATTTTTAGAAAACACTGACTTGGATGATAAATATAACCCCAATTAATACTTACAAATAAACAATCTCGGATAAAAATGAGATTGTGAAATTTTCCCTTACCTTATGTAAAATTTCATTAGTATGTATCCTAATATTATTACTTATATCATTATTTCCTTACTTATAGAATGTAAAAAATGATTTATATATCATATATATTCGGTATATATATTTATAATAGTTAGATAAATGAAATGAAATACACCGTTCATGGAGACGGTAGGTCGTACGTACGCATGAACGTTGTTTTCCTTTCCTTATTGACTTGAATGGAAGTAAGTAGATGAAATATATAAACATATACCTAAATAAATTAGAATTATTATATAATATATCTCATTATTATTCATTATATATACTTTATAATCATTCTTGAATGGTTAACATGGAGAATGAATCTCATCGCGTCGTGGAGACGGTAATCCGTACGTTCGCACGAGCGATGATATCGTTCCCGTAATTATTGAATGGAATTGGAGTGGGTGATATAATATATCAGAATTAATATAATTTTATAATAATAATATATAGTTAATATTTCCACCATTATAACCATCCAAGTAAGGTGGTGTTGGAAAAACAGATTACACCACAACGTGGAGAAGGTAAGTCGTACGTACGCACGCGCGGTGATTCTGTTTTTCGTAGGTTGGATAGAAGGTGAAATAAGGTTGTTTAATATTTATAGTAACATATAATTATATTAGTGATACTGATTTTATTACTTTATAATGAAACAAATAAAGAATAGGAAGTAGAAGAAGAAATAAATTTGAAAGAATCGGTAAAGGATATTACCTCTTCCTCGACACGCCTCTTCTTAACCTCCTCTTAGGGAACTAAAGATGGTCTTTGAAGAAGACAAGAAACTCTAGTAGGTTTCTAGGGAAGTGGAGAAGAGAAATTCGTAGGTTTTGGATGAGCTTGAAGGCTCAGAATGTTGTGAAGAGGAGAGGGAGGAGGTGCCCATTTATAAGGGAGGAGAGAGGCACTTTTGGAAACCTCAAAAATATTAATTTATAAAAAATTCAAACACCACATAAAAAACCTCAAAAATGACTCAATTAAAAGATGATATGATATAGGGTTTTAATCACATCAACCAATAAAATTTAGACATGTTGTAAATTTATTTCAAACCTTATCAAGTTGATTTATACTTATTTAATCTATTTAATTTTATTTGTGGTAATAATATTATAAATTATAAATTGTTATAAATAATTACTTATGTGTTTTAAATTTTCCATAATTGTATACTTTATTACATTTTTGACCATATAAATTTCAATTTATAATTTTTAAATATTTTTTTGATTTTTAAACAATTCAAATATATGTTATTTTTATAAAATAACAATAGTGTCAATTTTGACACTATTCATTTATATGAATTTAAATAAAATCCACACAGAGGAAATATTTGAAAAAAAATATTTAATGGATTAATAAAATATCATATTTGTCTATAAAATTCATGGAGCACATTAAATATTTCATATAATATTTAGTTTAATATTTTTAAAACCATTTATTTGATATTTCAATAAATAAAATAATTTCTACATCACTATTATGTCATTATTAATGATATTTATTTAATGCATAAAAATTCTAAATAAATTCTCATGATGTAGATAATATTATTGGATTTCTGGAGACAACTTATTTTGGATATTTTATGAAGTTTATCACCAAATTTAAATTATTACACTTATAAGTTATAATAGAGTGACATGTTGTCACTTTCATTGGTTTTAATAATAATTACATCATTTTCGTGGTAAAAAGTCCATGAAATGAATATATTCAGACCCTTAGGTGATATGGGTCGAATTTTATTCATCCAATAGAATTTTGGTAGGTGTTAGGGTAATTTTATAATATTATTGTTACCCTTAATTTCCTAATTTAGCTTTAACTGTGGTAAATAAAATTTATCGTAGTTACTATCTGTAATTCCCAAATATAAAAGGTAGCCTATTAACATAATTTAGAGATACTGATTCCAAATATGGAATCCATTTTTCCAAATTCATGACACAGAATATGATTTAATTAATTTAAAATTAACCCCTTTGTCGAAAAAATGGGTTTTTATTTAAAACATTGCAACAGATTAAAATGTTTTTACCTATGAATTCAATGTAAAATTAATGATAATGACATACATTATATTAAATGGTAAAAATATATTCTATTTATACATTAAAACCATTATATATTATAATGTAACCATATAAATTATCTTGATGAAAAAAGTTGTTTTTAATTAAAATTTAGCGTATTTTTACTATTCATCAAAATATGAACGTGATCAGAAAAATATCAAAACTTTATTCAACGTAAATTTTTATATCCTGATTCACAAGAAGAATTTTATATTGTGAAATTTAACTTATAAACTTGTTAAAAATTAGATTTAAAATGGGTGCGCCATCAAAAGGCGGCAAAACTGCATTTTTTGAAAAATAATTATTCTACCCAAAACATTTATTTTGTTTTCGTACCATGATCTAGAAAATGTGTAAGATGAATGATTATGTTATAAAATTCAAAATTTATTTAATAATATTCATAATGTTTAGTTTATAATAATATTATAATAATATATCATTTATTGAAACTCGGTATTGCGTACAACACACGATATCGAGGAAGGTCACTTTTGCGTGTAATGCAGGCCAAGTTAGGGTTGTGTGTAGGGAAAGATTCCTTTGGTGTTTCATATAACATAATAAAAATATAGTTCAGTTATACATTGATCAAAATCTATATTTTTTGTTGTGTAAAATGAATTTTATTTGAAAGAACTTGAAATTGTGTGCAACACAAGCCAAGAATAGTGTTGCGTATACTACAAGCTAATACAGTGTTACGTATAGCGCAAGCTAATCTTGGTGAAGCGTAAAACAAAAGACATAAAAGAAATTAAAAAGAATACTTGTCATAAAATCTTGGGGTGTTACAACTACTGCTTCTCCATATATGAAATCGAAGGCATGCCAATGCTCCTCTTTTCTTCTCTAACAAGCCTAATAAAACTCATCAAATGTTCCTCCTCCTCCACTGAAAATGGATCCCTAACTCAATCGTGCCCATGGAATGGAGTGGAACCCCCTTTGAATGAATCCCCCATACTGAAATACACCATATGAAAATGACCAGTGCACCAACGAATCATGGAGGCCCTATATAGAAATAAATATGAAATAGGGAGGGGCAGGTCATCAGGACACATGGACAGGTGATAATCATCCTAGTGAAGCCATCTAATAGAAAAGTTGGGACACACGTCCTAGAAAGATAAAATATCCAAATTCATAATTTATTCAACTAAAATGTATTTAATATCATTCCAAATATTAAAAAATTAAATTTTATATAAAATAGAATATAATTTTCAACAAACAGGTGAATAAATAAAAAAATCACTACATAGAAAATAAAATTCATAAACCTAGAACCCCTGATGTACCTACACCACCAAATATCTCACTTTTATTTGGGTGAACATGAGATCATAATAAATTTTTAGAGTATATTAGTGTGTCCCCTATGTCCATCACAAAGACACACAATTTTCCAAGTGCAATGACATCTAATTATAACTACTAAAACATGCTTAGAATAATATGCTAAACTAAGAAACAACATTAATTGAACTCAGACCATCACTTTCCTAAGATTTCTATCATCACATACCTGATCTTTTATTTAACTTAGGCCACCATAGGTTTGGACAACTCACTTTCACCTACAAGAACACAACAAAAAAATTTTTTACTATTCCTCAAATACAAAACACATGGAAAAATTAATACAAGGTATTAAAAAGATCATAAAATTGAAATAATTACAAATCAATAGTAGAAGAAAAAGAAAAAACCATTGAATGAAATAACACAGAAGACCAGAATAGCTAAAAAACACAACTCTGAGTATCTAAACCACATAGAAAGTCACTCTAAAACCACCTAGTCTTATCCATAATCATGGATCCTCTATGAGACTAATTCATAAAACAACCCCCCATGAAGACACTAAAAACATATTGATCTAGGTACAAGGACTTATAAATAAATTCCATAAAAGGGAAAACCAGAAGACACATTGAGTTCCAATTTAAATCCCAAAAGAATCCTCAATGAGTTTGATTCGAACACATCTCCACCTAAGGAGAACACCATGACTACACTACACACCACCTAAATGGTGTTCCATCTAAAATCAGTTACCCTATAGAACAAATTCAAGATCTCAATGTTAGATCTAACCTAAATGCATACTAGGAATAAAACACCTAGTAAACACGTCACTAGCTCTCAACCAAACTACTACCAAACCAAGACCTACACAAGTTACCAGACCCTCAAATCACAATGAGGCATAACAAGGAGAAAGAATAAGCATAAAAATCTATCTATCAATAATAAAAGAAAAAAAATAATTCCACATAAAAAACAAATAAAATACCATTCTAATCAAAACAATAATAATGCATAATGTAAAACAAATGTCACAAAACAGAATAATAAACAACAAATTTTGGGATACAAAATTAATTCCAAATTGGATCTAATACCAGTTATTGGGTGATACCTTACTGGGAAGTCCCCATTAAATACCCCAAAGAGACATATGGAATATAATTTTGATTCCCAAAAATTTAAACAGAAATATAAAACATGTTCAAATTAAATCTGTAAAAAGTGGAAAACAAAAACAATGCATGAAAATTACCAATATTTCATTGAATTCTCATCAACATAAGCTAATAAAAAATGATCTTAATAATCCATAATAAAAGGATCGAGAGAATATATTATTAAATTTCATTATAATATATTTACAAAAGATTAAACAAGAAATTCATAGGCAAGAAATATTTTAAATTGATTAATTCCAAATCAATTCTAAACAACAGAATCATAGAAGGGTATATCAACATCAATTGTTCGTCAAAATATGTAAAGAAATAAATAAAATAGGAAACCATGATTTTTATATGCTTCAACCAAATTACCAACGTGCATAGAGAATGGGCACCAGGGTTCCATTATACCAAAATATGAGGTAAAATAGATAGAATAAGAAACAAAACAACTCAAATAGAAAGACTAAGGAAACTATCCAAGAATAGATTTCTTATCACTTTAGGATCCCATGGTCAAACTAGGGTTGATAATGGTAATATATTCACAAATTGTATGGACCATTAAATAAAATATATGAAATAATAAAGAAGAGAAAATACATAGAAAAGATAAATAAAACAACGCATACCAGATAGAACCACCTTAACATGGTTTGGTCTGTTCTTGAATTAGTTAGATCCTACAGACTATAAGATGCATGAGGTTGATGATGATGGTTCTCAACCATTTATCATTCTCTAGATATAGGGTGAAAACACCAAAAATTCCCCACAAACCAAAACCCTCACAAACAGTTGAAAGAATAGAAGCTTGATTAAGCTCCCTGCATGGTACTATGGATTGTGGAAAACTCCTCTTCCACTGCTTCTCCACTAAAAAATGGAAGGAAGTAATCTTCTTTGATTTTTTATACAAAAAGACAAATATATCCCATAGTATGTTCTTCTTTCATTTCTGAAAATGGATCCCTAACTCAATAGTGCCCATGGAATGGACTGGTGACCCCTTCCAATGAATCCCCCATACCAAAACCCACTATCTGAAAATGAGAAGCCCACCAAAAAATCGATGAGGCCTAGTAGAGAATTAAATGTGGTGAAAGGTGGGGAAGGTCTATGTAACACATGGATGTATGATAATCATCCCATTAAAACCATCGAACAAAAAACCAGGGGCACATTTCCAAGAAAGATACGATATCTAAATCAATAATTTATTCAACTAAAATTAAATTAATATCATGAAAAATATTTAACAGTTAAATTCCATAAGAAAATAACATTTTATTTTAAAAAAAATGGGTATATAAATTCACATTTGACAAGTTTTGATGTTTTTAAAATTCACTTGAATATGAAGCTTTTCGATCTGAAACTGTTAAAATAGAGGTGTTTAACCATTCAAGAAAGTCATAACTAGAGTTATATCGATTGATTGTGCTGTTTCTCATGCTCACTGGTAGAGGATACTCACCCATGTTCAATTAAAGTGTGAAGATATTATGATTTTTTCTAGTTTTTTCCTTATGTGCATGTGTAGAATAAATAAAATTACAGTGGGACCATGAGCTCCCTAGTGCTACTTCTGTGAAGTTAATGAAGAATGAACTCCAAGTGACCAATTTAATGCCTGAGAGTAATCGAAGCTTAAATTTTTGATGATGAGTTTTGCAATTTAGAATTTCAACATGTTGTGGAGGTTCTTCTAAGCTAGAAGAAGTATTTTTTAGGGAAATTGATTTCAAATCTATAAAATGAAACATATATTGAGGATTATCTAACTAACCCACAGCTCTCCAAAATTAAAAAATTACAACTTAGTCTTGAAGGCCAATCTTGACTAGAATTATTTGTCAATCCATGGTGAAAGATTATGATGGAACTTATCTTAGTAAAACCAAATTAATTAACTAGTAAGTTAATTCTGGTGAGATGATGGAAATTGAGAATCTATTTTTGATGTTTGGAGTGGAGGTTGGATAAGAACCACTTGATGTCTAGTTTGAAGCTCAAGGACAATAACTACTAGACCTGAATATATTTGACTGGTCCCCATCATTTCAAATATACACTTAGATCCAATTTAATCCATAACTCATCTATTATAACATATTTTTGAATACCACTTGAAGGCATATCTTCCTAGAACCAATGTTTTCTAGAACTAGTCCTGAATACTAACAACACATACATTAATAAATATCCTCATCATGTGATAACAATGAGCATAGTATGACTTCTACTATAGTTGCGCCTCACCAAAAAATTTTACCCTATACTTATCGATGGAGTATAGAGCTCAATCATGGGAGGGGAATGATTTAACAGGAAATATTATAATAATGTCCACATATCAACCATAAAACTGTGTAAATGGAGGAAATTTTAAGAAAGGTAATTAGGCTAATAATTTGAGTAATAATCTATAATTACTAGGTTTGTTAGAGTTGAAGCTTATTCTAATAACATGGAAAGGAATGAAGGATTGAAAATACTATGAATTTCTATAAGTGAACCAAATATTAAATAGAATAGGATGATTCAATGATTGGACTAATCAATCTATTTATTCTTCTTCCCTAATTTATTTTATTTTATTCTTCTCTAATACTATGATAATGGCACACTATGACATTACCAATAGACCCTGGGAGAACTCTACCACCACCTAATTAATTCTAGTTTTTAATGATAATTATTATTTTCTTATTTATCTGGAAGTTTTTGGATTCTTAGATGATAGGTTATGTCTATTTATCTTCACATTTAAATTATTATTTCCTTTTTCATTGGTTTAACACATATACAACTTGGGAATTCCTTCACTACATAAGATAGTTAACAGTGGTATGAATCAAGAGTGATTGCTGGTATCCAATAACCTGGTCTCATATGGCCAGGGAATATATTGATTATTGTATCTCCCTTTTCAAACAAAAATTTCTAAGATAGGCTAGTCAAAGATATTTCTTTTAATTTGAGAATAGGGGGAAAATTGAATAATGATCCATGGGTAAGTAAATTGGGTAATTCGAGGCTTGACAACTATTGTTAATATTTAATTTAAAACCAAATAAATCCAACCAGAATTTTCACTCACACCCAATACCCATAAAACAAGAGAAAACACACCCATAACACTCTCCTCTCCAGAGAAAACCTATATCCCATTATAACTTCATTTAAAACTTTGGTTCAAAAATCATTTTCTAGAGGCCCCGTGATAGTCTATATTTCATGAACCAAACCAAGATGGGGATTAAGCCACATCTACCCCAAAACCACCTCAATAGGCCAGGGGTGGTGGCAAGCACTGAAAGCATAATTAACTCAGGGATTCATTTTTCTAAAAACCTATACACATGCAAACAGCTAAATCAATGAAAAAGTGAAGATAGAAAGAAGAAAAGATGCATACATGCTGTAAACTAAACCAAACATACAGGAACCTATAGATAATACCAAAGTATGATAGTGTGGAATAAATGTAAAGGGAAAAAAATGCATACCCAACTAGAAATATATCCCAACCTGATAGAAAAATAGAAAAGTAAATAGCTAAAAGAGAGCCTAGCTCCTGAATCCCAAGTTGTGACCACCGTATGTGGTCTAAGAACCAATTATCTCTAAGCTCATCTATAGTCATGGTCAACCTGTTCGTTGTCTACATAAGACACAATGTATGTGGGAAAATCTAATGCATGGGTGAGTATAAGCATATCCAATAGGACACCTCAAAAGCTAAAGGGGGAGCATTAAAAGATACAGTAGAAGAGGAAAATAGTAAATTAAACAAGGTAAAATGAAATATTATAACTCATCCCAAACCAAGAGTGAAAATAATACCATCCAAGAACAAGGGGATAAACATGGTGAGTAGATGAACTACCCATTGAGTTTATTCCATCTAAAGTAAAAGAGTAGACTCATCTAACTATAAGAATCTATACACGGAAATAACATGGAATACCATGTGTTTATTCACCTCTATTGGAAGGATAATAACCAAATCCAAGGATTAGATACATAATAAGGATATATATATATATATACTCAATCAAAATAATCCCATATGAGAGAGTAAGAGGATCTCCATCCCATAGATTATCCCAAGAAGAAGAGTAGCCAATAGTTCCAAATATCCATTAATTATTCCCATCACCTCACGCATCTTCCCTAAACACACAAGTCTAAGGGGATCGTTCACCACACCTTGATACTATCCTCTTTGGGCGGTACTGACCTACCTAAATAGTTTTGGTTGCATCTCAAAAATGTGTCTCGATGGGTAAAGCATCCCTCTTCCCCGTGACTCCAAAGCTACATCAAACCATATCTAATCACTATTCCACACAGTCAAGGGCCAAAAATTTCCAGTTATAGGACCCATTCCATGGTACAATCGGAGGGTTCCACTGTGAAGGTCGATGACCCATGCCCATCCTGACTAGAGGGTTCCAATATTGATCATCAAGGGCCTATGTTGTGCCCCGCAGGAGGGTTCCAATTGATAAGTTAAGGACCCATGCCCAGCCTGGCTGGAGGGTTCCACTCTAAGTTCTCAAGGACCCATTCCCTTCCCAGTAAGAGGGTTCCACTCTGGATGTTGAGGACCCATGCCCAGCCCAGCTATAGGGTTCCACTCTAGGTAATCAGTGACCCATGACCTGCCCCGTAGAAGGGTTCCACTCAGAAATAAACCTCTGATGATCTTTCCTAATAATAGCCATGGTTGAGCATTACCTCAGAAGGTTCAGTTCCTAGAACATTTTACACCATTTCTCACAAGTCACAACCTATAGAACTATCACATTCTATGTGAAAAACACATAGGATGGGCTACTCACTGGTCAAAATCTGAGTTCAAATGAAGGAGATACGGATGATCAAAGTACTTTTAGAATAGATCAAGGGGTACACAATGTGTGAGGGGACCCACCTGGTATGTAGTCCTGCGTAATAGCTTGATCATGTCCCTGGGTAGTACACGAATCCTAGTATGTGTAGAAATACACGCCATGTAGGTGGAATACATGATGGGTCTAGGCTAACTAAGACTGAGATACTGTCTGCTGTCCATGTCCGTGTACCAGACCCCGTGTCCATGTGCTTTGGTACATAGTGTGTGGCTTCACATGGGATACATCTCATGTACTAAATATGTGTTCGTGTAATTTTACACGGACTCCCCCCATGTGGTATACCACACAAGTTATCCAACTGGGATAGGGTACACGATGAGTAAGTGAGGATTTCACACTGTGTCATCATTAACTTTTCTGAAACCATAGCTTCACCATTGAGGGGGGATACATGACCTGTGTTTATCCTTAAAAAAAGGAATGTAATTGGTATTTTCACAGAAATCCTAGATTTGATCTCATTCTTTAAATGTGTCCAAACTGCTTCATATTTCACCTAAAATATATCTGAAAACATTGGATCTGGCCTTATATTGTGAATCTCGCCCGTTGCTCACCAGAAAATAGCCACCGGAGGTTCCTGAGGCTCTCACCATCTGTTCCACACACTTCCATTCCTTCATTTGTTAATATCTTGATATATAATCACCAAATAGATCATCCTCACCTCAAAACGATCCCATATATATGCTCAGTTCATCAAACCATTCTTGTTTCATTGATCTGCAATAAATCTACGATTCTGATCAAGCTCAGTACCTCTCAGAAATTTCAAACCGGGACCATGGAGATTCAGATGGTGATAATGGAAAATAAATAATTGAAAATCACAAGGACTAAGGTAAATTTATTTAATCCAAGATTTATTGTCCAATCGATTAAGAACGAGGATTCCAGATTAGAAAACAACTGAAAAAATTAATTTCCATACATGGGTACATGCAAAGGCGGCAAAGGGGCGTAAATCAAAGAATAAAAAATGATTTACTAAATAAATTTAATCATGGGTGTATCAACACCAATTTATGATCCCTAAATCGATTATGGATAAATCTCTGATGAAGAACACATCTTCTAACGATTCAAATGATGCTATTGTGTTCATTGCATCCTGATTTGACCCAACCCGATATTCAGTCATCATTTGAGATAATCTTCTAGAGGAAGGTGGAATAGATCTCTCACCATTGATTTTGGATAATGGGGAAAACCCTAGAAGAATTGGATTGGATTAACTCTTAATGAGTTATCTATTTCACTAAAAATAATCTATTTAAATAAATAAATAAATAAATAAATAAATCATTAAATGCACCTCCAATGAGTGAGGGGTCCAAACGACCTGTGTAGAATCATTTTATGTCATGATTAGGATAAAAACTGTGTTCCGGACTCATCTGTGGTATTATATTTCTGATCCTATCAACCTTTTAAGAGTTATCCTATGTTTTTAAGAGGATACACATGTGCAATATAAAATATATTTAATATTTTTATAAATTTAATTCTGGGAACATCTGACCCTTGAATCATACTTCTTATCATCACCTAAATCTAGATATAAAAATAAAAATATTTCAAAGTACTAAAAGGTAAAAAATCCTATACGTCATTCCCTCCATCAATATTTTTATCCTTAAAAAGAAAAACTAGGAAAAAACTCAGGATAATAAGTCTTTACTTGGCTCTTCCACTCATAGAAACTCTTCTTCACGTTCCTATGCTGATACAACATGCGAACTAAAGGGATGGTCCATCCACACAGGGTCCTCTTCTGCATATCCTCGATCACCACTGGGTGCTCTGAAAAGGTGGATCCATTCTTGATGTATTACTCTCCCTAGTCGGTGATGTGTGTAGGGATAAGAACTTATCTCCTCAGCTATGACATATGGAAGACGTCATGAACCCGCTCCAGCTGTGGGGGAGGGTAAGGTGGTGAGAAACCTCACAATCCCTTTTCATAATCTTGAATGGTCCGATGAGCCTCAGGGATATCTTTCCTCCCCAGACGAGCCTCCACAATCCTTATCATTGGGAGACTCTAAGGAAAACATGGTCTCCCCATTCAAACTCCAAGGGTCTATGATGACAATCAACATAAAGTTTTTGTCTTATCTAGGCTATTATTATCTGCTCATGGATGACATGGACTTTATCTATTGTTTTCTGCATCATTTTTGGGACAACAAGAGATCACACGCCAATATCTATCTAGTACAAGGGTGACCTGTAGGGTCTCCCATACATTTCCTCAAAAGGTTCCAAGCTGATGGTAGAGTGGTAGCTATTGTTTTCCAAAAAATACATCAAGGGTAGGCGATCCTCTTATCTCCAGCTGAAGTCTAACATAAAGACCCTTAGTATATCCTATAGTACCTAGATAGTGTGCCTTGTCATCCCACTGGTATGGGGGTGAAAGTCTATAATCATACTCAAATAAGTCATGAATGCCTCCCATAGGCCTCTCCACAATCATGAAATAAATCATACATCATGATCAGAGACAATCATTGAGGGTACCCCGTGAAAGAGAATGATCTGTCGTATGTACAACTACCCCAAAATTTCTACTAAACTCTTGTCCCTAATGGAAGGAAAGTGTTTCGACTTTGTGAGTCAGTCAAATATCACCCCTATTTCATCATGGATTTTTTTGAAAGGTATACCTGTGATTAAGTTCATGGATATGATATCCCATTTCTAGTATGGGATCTCAAGAGGATGTAACAATCCTATTGAAACCTTGTTCTTGTCCTTCACCTACTAAAAAGAAAGACAATAAGAGACAAAATTAGCTACACTTCAACTCATACCGAACCAGAAAAACTACCACTAAATATATCTTTAAATATTACCTACACTAGGATATAAATCTAGGGGAGAAGTGTGGATCTATTGAGCTCTCTCACATGCTCGATAAGTGAAGGAGTCAACACCGTCGACTGTAGAAAAGCATTACCACCTACTCCACCAAGGTCTGCTATAGGGAAGTTAACTGCTCAAAATATTCTTTCACTATGTGATCTTGGGACTTCCTACTAAGGGAATCTACTACAATATTTCCCTTACCTAGAGTATATACTATCTCAAATTCATAGTCCTGCATTAAGTCCAAATAGTTTCACTGTCTCAAGTTTAGGTCTCTCTATGAAAAGACATACCTGAGACTCCAATGGTTTGAGTAAACCACAAAGTGCTCTCCCAGAAAGAAGTTTCTCCACATCCTTAGGTTAAATACTACCATTTTCGTATATAGGTTGTGATTTTCATAGTATTTACAGGGGGTCTCAACTTCCTCAACCCATATGCGATAACTACCATCCACTGCATAAACATGCAGCGAAGCCCAGCTCTTGAGTCATCACAATACACTAAGAACTCCACACCACCCTGTGGTAGTCTGAACAATGGAGTTCTCATCAGCCATTTCATAAACTCCTCAAAGTCCCTATGGAACTAATCAGACTAGGTAAATAGATACCCTTCCAATGTCAAGGTGCTCAAAGGGGCTTTGATTTTGGAGAAGTCTTCCATAAACCTCCTATAATACCCCTCCAAGACAAGAAATATTCACACCTATGACACTTTATTGGGTGGATCCCAAGAAATAATTGGTTTGATCTTTATGGGATCCATAGCTAAACTATGTTCAATAATAAAATTCCCAATAATGTGAACCTCATGTAACCAGAACTGGCACTTCAAGATCTTTTTGTAAATCTGGTTCCCTTGAAACAAATCAAGAACCATCCTCAAGTGATCTATATGCTCCTCCTTTATTACAGAGTAGATGAGTATGTATTTGATGAAGACAACAGAAAAATGGTCTATGTATGGATGAAAAACCTAGTTTATCAAATCCATAAACATGAAAGGGGAATTCATCACACCAAATGGCATCACTAAGAACTCATAGTGTCCAAAAAGACATTAGAATGTCAACTTTGAAATATCAGCCTCACGAACCCTCAACTGGTGAAGCTGGATATAAGGTCCATCTTTGAGAACCATCTCACACCTTGCAACTGGTCACGGAGGTTGTCAATACATGGAATGGGGTACTTGTTCTTTATCATGTCTTGGTTTAGGTGATGATAATCCATGAAAATTCATAATATCCCAGCCACCTTTTTAATGAATAGGACCGGACCTTCCCATGGGGACACACTGGGTTTTATGAAATCTTTATCATAATGGTCCTCCAACTACAACTGTAGCTCTCTAAGCATGTTATGTTCCGTCCAATAGGCCACAAAAGATATCAGGGAAGTCCTTAGATGAAATTTGATTAAAAATGAATCTCATTCCTCATAGGTAGTCCTTGAAAATATTCAGGGAAGATGTCCAAATAATGATCCACAACTAAGGGAACCCATATTTCGAAGGATATTACCACACTAAGGGATATAATCAATAACTGATGGGTGATGGGATATAGCCTCTTTCTTGTAGAACCCACTTTCCCTACCATGAGATCTGTCTTGCCAGAAAAGGAGAATCTCAATCAATTATTGTGTGGGAATCTGACTTGTTTGTGGTGATAGTCAATATAGTCTTAGATGATAGATATCCAATCCATACACAAGACGACATCATAGGGTTCCATCATGATGACTAAAATGCCCCACATGAACCTCTCTTCTCTAAGAAATAGATCTCACTTATAATAGATGAAAGATACAGAAGAAGCATTCCTTATAGAAACCCCAAGACGAAGCTGTTATGCTAGCACCCCAAATAGGATCCCTAGATCTTGCACTGGGTGTATATATATAAAGTAATGAAAATAAAATATGTATACTATCATCAAATAAAGATTATAATAAACAAAAATCATACCTCTTATCATCTTAGGCACTACGGGGTTGTAGACATCCAAAGCATACAGCTACCCACGACCCTGAATTCCAGATCCCTAATCCAGATGTGGCCCACCTGGTGGTCATGGTGGAAGGATATGATGATGGTATCCACCACCCATAGATCCCCTGATCCACTTTCATCTTTACCTTTCTAGGGACCACCCTGTCCATGCCTAGGAGATCCTTAATCAAGATGTTTCCTCTAGCATGGTGGTCCATCAACTATCTGCTTATACTAATCATCATGTCTAGTTGGGTAGTACCATGCCATGTGACTTATCCTATTACAAGTAAATAACCACCCTATCTTAGATACTCTGGTCCGCCATGATACCTCTGACCATGTGCTTGAGTCTGATCATGTAAGGATCTACTGCACCGAGATCTTGTCACCTGACATCTACTATCTTCTACATATGACTCAGCTCTATGGTTCCCACAACTAGATCTAGCTGTATGATGCCCCTCTGATAGAAATATATCTATCATGTTCTCCATCTCTAGAACATCAACATAGGTGGGGATTCACAAGGGTACAAGGCTGACTTGGATCTCTCTGTGGAGTCCCTGCTCAGACTTTCATGCTCAAAAGTAGTCATCCTAGATAATTTCAATAGAGAAACATGTATGTTTTGTGAACCTTGTTAAATTCTCATCCACCATTATCCCTCCCTTATGCATCTCTAGAATCCCTAGATCTAGACTGAGTACAAGTTTGAGGGGTTGTAATCCTCTAGGAATTACTGATGGAATTCAGTCCATGAGAGAGTCGACGCATCATGCATCTATATAACAAGGCTCCACAATCCCTAGATACTCTGTGGAAGATCCTATCTTCCAAAAAAACCACTTGATCTGTCAGGGTCTAAAAAATCATGAAGATATATACCATCAAATCTAGCCATTCCTTTACTGCCTGAGGATTTGGCTCACTGTAGAACCAAAACGGCCTCTCATGCTGAACTCGTGGAGAATGCTAGGCTTTCACGCATCCTTATCCATCTCTACTGGGATGCTCTTCTACTTGAAAGGGTGTGGCACTTCTACTTTCCCACATTGAGGAAGGGGATCATGTGATGGACCCTGAACTAATGCCTCATAACTCATAAGGTCGTCGTCACAAACTGAAGCTAGTATCATGGCTACCTATCATCATGGAGTCATCCTTAATTTTATTAAGGAGTATTTAATTCAGATGAGAATATATATATACATATATATATCAAGAAAAATGGGTAGATGAATCAATAAAGATAGTCAAAGAAACAATATTATATGATGCATGTACTATTTAATGCTACAAAAAAATTACTCAACATTCTAAGTCGACAAATAGGTTGTCAAGGTCTTAGTGAATGGAAATGTCAACTACCACACCATCATTGGATTCCATGTCCTGAGAGCTGTACACAAGACACTTTGACACTATTTCCCTAAACGTAACCAAATCCTCTTAAGGGGATACGTCCAAACAATGTCTTAAGGAATAAACTTACTATAATACCAATTTTTCATGACACAAACCAAGTTATGGATTGAGCCAGAACTACCCCATGACTTCCTCTATAGGCTAAGGATGGAGAAAAGTGCCGAAGGCATAAATAACTCAGGGAGTCCTTTTCCTAAAAATCCATACACACACACAGAACCAACCCAATACAAAAGTGCAGAGGTAAAAAAAGATGAAAAACTACTATAAACTAAACCAATAATGTATGAACCTCTAGATAGTACAAATGTACGGTAGAGTAAACTATAAGTAAAGGAGAAAAATACATGGCTAACCCGAAATATGCCCCAACCTGATCAAAAACTAGAAAGGTAAATAGCTAAAAGAGATCCCAACTCTTGAATCCCAAGCTATGACCATCGTATGCAGTCCAAGAACCCAATATCTATAAGATATTATGTATTCACGGTTGAACTTTCCATCATCTACATAATACAGAACATATATCATACCCATTAGGACACCCTAAAAGGTGAAGGGGAAGTAGTAAGAGATACAATAGAAGAGGGAAAAAGTAGATAGAATAAGGTACAATTAAAGAGTATAAATCAAGGCAAACCAAGAGTGAAATTAAGATCTTCTTAGAATAATGGAAAAAATAAGGTGAGTAGATGAACTACCCATCAAGTCTTTTCCACCTATATCAAGATAGTAGAGTTATCCAACCATGAGAAGCTAAACATGGAAAGAATGTGGCATACCCCGTACGTCATTACGTATCCTAGAAGGAGAGTAAAACAATCATATTAGTGGATACACAATAAGGATATATATATATATTCTTAGTCAAAATAATCCTAAACAAGAGAGTAAGGGGAAATACATATCACATCTCATCCTAGGAAGAAGAGTATCCAATAGTTCCAAAATTCCATCAACGATGCCCAACATCTCACACATCTTCTTTAAATACACACATCTAAGAGAATCATTTACCACACCATGATAATATCCTCTTTTGGTGAAACTAACTCACCCTTAATGTTTTTGTTGCATCTCAAAAACACGTCTCAGTGGGGAAAGTGTCTCTCTTCCTCGTGAGTCTAAAGCCATGTCAAACCATGTCTCATCATTATGATGCATAGTCTAGGGGCCACAATTTATAGGTAAAGGACCCATTACCTAGTAAGATGGGATAGATCCACTCTAAAGGTCAAGGAACCATGATCTACCTAACTAGAGGGTTCCACTCTCCCTCATCGAGGACCATGCCAAGCCCCGTAAGAGGGTTCCACTCAGTAAGTTGTAGACAAATTTTCATCCTGGATGGAGGTTTCCACAATAAATAATCAAGGACCAATGCCCTACCCAACAGGAGGGTTATACATGCAAAGTCAAGGACCCATTCCTATCTTGGATGGATGGTTCCACTCTAGGTCATTGAGGACTATTCCCTAACCCGTAGGAGGGTTCCACTTAGAAAGAAACCTCTAGTGATATCGTATGATCAAAACCATCATCGAGAATTTCGTAAAAATTTTACATGCATTGAAAATTCCACATCGTATCTTGAAATCCATAACCTAAGTCACCATCACATTCTATGAAGAAAGAAACTCTAGATAGGCTACTCACAGCCCAAAATATGAGTTCAAACAAATGAGATATAGATAATTGAAGTTCTCTTAGAAGAGATCAAGGGGTACACAACATGTGAGGGGACCTACATGGCGTATGGTCCCACTTCATAGCCCATCCATGTCCCTAGTCAGTACAAAAACTCCTTGTATGTGTAGTAGTACACACCATGTAGGTGGAATACATGGTGTGTCCAGGATAATCAGGACCGAGACCGTGTCCGCTGGCCATGTCCGTGTACCAAACCTTGTATCCATGTACATTGGTACATGATTTGTTTCTTCACATGGGATACTACCCGTGTACTCAAGCCATGTCCATGTACTTCTACATGGAATATCGCCTGTGTGGTCCTCTACATGGGTTATCCAATCAGGATAGGGTACATGACGTGTAAGTGAGGATTACAAATTGTGTCATCCTTAAAGTTTTTGAAACCCTAGCATCGTTGTTGAGGGGTGTTACATGTTGTGTGTTTATCCTTGAACATGACTTCTTGTTGCAATTTATATATAAATTACAAATCTGATACCATGATTTTAATCTATACAAATTACCTTGGATTTCGCATTGGATCTATCTGGAAACATCATATCTGGCCATAGATTGTGGATCTCAACTGTTTCTCACCATAAAACGGACACCAGAGGTTCATGAGGGTTTCAACAGCTATTATTCACACTGCTACACCTCCATTCATGAAGATATTTATTTTTAATAACCAAATCGGTCATCTTCTCCTCACAATGATCTCATATCTGTGATCCATTCATCAAAACATTCTCATTTTGTCGATACTCTATGAATCTGGGGGACTGATCGAGCTCGGTACCTCTTGAAGAAGTTGAACTAGGATCATGGGGATCCAACTGGTGATCATAATAAAGAAAAAAGGGTGAAAATAACAATAACAAAGGTAAATTTTTCAAGGCCAATCATTAGTGGACAATCGATCAGGAACAAGGAATCCATATTATAAAACAACTGAAAACAACTTAATTTTTGTACATGGGAACATGCAAAGGATGCAAAGGGGCACATATTGAAGAATAAAAAATGATATAATTAATACATTTAATAAATGGAATAAAAATAACAATTGAAAAGTCCTACCTAGATTATGGATTGATCACTGATGAAGAATGCATCTGCCAACAATTCAAAGGAAGCTAATGCATTTGTTGTGTCTTGATCTGATCTGATCTGGTGTTCTTTTTTCATTTTAGATAACCTGCTAGAGGAAGGAGGAAGAGATATCTCACCAAAAATTTCATATTATGAGGATAAACCTAGAGTATTTTATTTTCATAAATCTTAAAGATTTATCCATTGCACTAAAAATAAACAAATTAAATAAATAAATAAATAATTCATTCATTCATTAAATGCACCACCAATGAGATAGGGGTAGGAATGTACCATGCTGAATCATTTTATGTCACACATAGGGTAAAAACTATGTTCCAGACTCAACCATGGTATCATATTTCTAATCTAATCAACTGTTAAAGAGCTATCATGTTTTATTCAAGAGACCGCACACGTGCAATATAAAATAAATATAATATTTTTATAAAATTAATTCCGGGAACACCGGGCCTTAGAATCACATTCCGTCTTAACATCTAGATCCTTATATATATATATATATGTATAATTTAATGTATTAGAACAAAAAAACTAGGTCTCTACACCATAAATCACATTTTAGAGACTATGATAGAATTAAAAATGAAAATACAACCCTCACCCAGTAACATTTTTCATCATCTTATTCCAAACTATTTTTATTCAAAATATTCCTTTTCTTTCAAAACATAACAAATTTAAAATAAAACCATAATGTCAAAACAAAACCATTTTTCTTTAACTTACCAATAAGTGAGAACATATTTTTTCGTACTTATCTCTAAGATAAAACCTTAGGTTACCACTAATACAATATTTAACATATAAAATAAGTTGATTTTCCTACAACCCATGACATGTGTGCACCAATTAACACTCAGGATTGTTTTTATGGGTATATAAGGGGTCACTACTATTAATATGGGGTGTTCATATGTACCCATACTCCTCCTTATTCTCCCATTCTTGAATCCATCTTTCTTCTCCTCCCTCTACCACTGAGAGGTACTAGTATAGAATGGGTATGAAGGAAAATCTCATATAAGCATAGAGTGATTCATATCAACCCTTTGATAGACCATGAAGGAGGGATTCCTTTATCCATATCTTAGTGATCTTCATCAAGCATGTGACTGAAGATGAATCAGTAACATTCATCAGTGAAAGCTATATAGTGTTCTTCATTTTATGTTATACATAGTGTTAGGTTTCAAACCTGAAAATATTGGGAATTGTAGTTCCTTATGACTTATGTTTCACAGAATAATTTTCCTTAAATCTATATAAAAACATCACCCCCATACTTCTTAGAGTTTGGTACTTCCCTAGTGATGCAGTCATGATAAGGAGTGAGTCCACTAAATTTTGGTGTGGGTTTGGTACTCCAATAGGACCAAAAAAATTCAGGTCCCCTATATAACTAATTGACTATAGAAGTACCCCAAATAACCTGGGATGTGGGTAATCTATCTATGGAGTTAGTTACTCCCACATTAAATATTATTTTATTAATGAGGAAAATGTTTTCCACTAGGGGTCAAATCTCCCTCAACCAATAGATATATTCAGTAAGGTATAAGTACCCCACTATAAATTCTATGAGGCACATGGGTTTTTATCATGGTTAAGTTATTATAGAAGGTAGAGTAAAACACTGTAACACCCTGATATTTTAAAATAACACTATTCTCAATAGCGTATTCAACATGCAACACTGAGTTTAAACGAAACAATAAACAATATTAAAATAATATTATTATTTAAACATGACTGATATAACCTAGTCGTTAAATTTGTGGGTATGAATAGTATTAATTAATTTATGAGAGATATATAAAGTTCCTATATAATAAAAATTTACTTATAAATTAGTACTCAATTTTAATAAATATATTTTATTCTACAAAAAATAGGTTTCCTTCAAAAATAATATTTTTTTTTGATTTTGAAAGAAAATATTATAATTAATTTATAGAAGTTTTAGAAATTATATTTTATAAAATGATCATAATTTATAAAATCATCATATTAATATTAAATTATATTGAAATATTGATATTTTTTGGAAAATATTAATTTCTCATTGAATAAATAAAAATACCGATTTTTGTATAAATGTCATTTACTTTAATAAATTAAGTAATTTAAATGTACCACTATTATTTTAATTTTATTTAAAAGTAACATAAGTATTATTTATTTATATATAATATTAATTATTAAATTTAAATCACCTTTATAATAGATTTTAGTATAATTTTATTTTCAGGCTTAAAAACACATTTTTATTAAAACTATTTGAAAATGGATAATGGTCCATCATTTTAATTAATTAAAATAACCCATAATGAAGAATAATTTAAATTAAATTTATATATTATATACCTATATTTTTTAACTGACATTCATATAATTATGATTTCTAATCATAAAATGAATATAATATCATATTTTCCTTGAAAAATGCATTTTCTGGAAAACCACTTTTTGTCGTGCTTGTGGGGTTTATTTTAAATTAAATTCTACCACTTATGTGAATTTAATTTGATAAAATATATTATAAAATTTTAATCAGAGTAAGTTATATTATTTAATAATTTCAACTTAATTTTTGGTCATAATGAATAGTAAAACAGTAAAAAAATAGTTACCATGGTAAAAAAACATAAAGGGTAAAAGTCAGTAACCTTAGACATAAAGAGGATAACAGGATTAAAACATGTTACTTTCTAGTTTCAAAGGTGTTTATAAGAATTAAATATCCTCCAATCCTTTATTTTTTAATTTTTGAGTGACTTGGCATGAGAGTGACTTCCCATCATTGAATAATTTTGGTAATTTACAAAAATTCCCCCCTTCTTCAATTATAAGTGGGCACTCCCTCTCCTCACTTCTTCACACCACTTGGGAAATTTGGATTAACAAAAAAATTCCAAAATATCTCCCTAAAATAAATATCCACATTATAGATCTTTTGTTCTTCCAAAAAGACCAACCTTTGGGTCTCTAATAAGAGATCTAAATGTGGTTTTTCTAAGCAAAGGTAATCGTCTTCACCGAGATCCTTATTTTTTACTTATTATTTTTTCATATTAAATTATGTATTAAAAATTATAATGTAACAAAACCAATATATAATATATAATGAGATGTTATTATGTTTATTTCATAATATTTATCCATCTCCTCTTCCATCAAATGAGAAAAAAACCATCATTCCTGTGTGAGAGGAACTACCGCCTCGCAAACCGATGTAATTTGTTTTCCATCATCACATAAGAAAGATGTTAATGATTATGAATTTAATTTTTATATATTATATTATTTAAATATTAATAATTATTTTAAATTAGTACATAATATAAATTCTTACCTTACCATCCATTGAAAAATTATAACGTCGTTCATGTGTACGACAGACTACCACCTCACGAAGCGACATGATTCGTTTTTTATTACCATATATCATGGATATTATATATAAGTATTTTTAAAGAGATAATATAATATTTATCATATAATGAACATTATTTAAATATAAAATAAAACTTACTTCATTTTCATCATAAGCATTGAAAAATGGAAAGGTTACACATGAATATATACGACCTACTATCTCTATGATTGTAACGTAGTTTATGTTTCATAATAATATTTCATATTTATTTTAAAAGTATAAATTATGTATAAAATTTATTATTTTTTCATTATTATTATTATATAAATGATATAACATTGACCCCATTGACCATGTTTAATACACTGATGTCATTTTAAAATTCTAAACAGAGCATCCTCAAAACACCCGACACAGACATAACTGATTAAATAATTAAACACATCCTCATAATAAATCAATTAAATGGTTTAATTATAAGGTATTAAAATTGAAAATATTTCTTAAGAAATAAAAAAATTTATACAGGTTTATTATACAGGTGATAAAACACATACATGATAAAGCATGGCTTGAGGTAAGGGTTTTCATACCAAAAAATTCTTCTTTGAGACACATGTTCTTTTATGGAACTAATATTTTTATATAGTTTATATTGTTACCATTTACATATTATATCATGAATCCTTAATAATTAATGGTATTTTAAGTTACAATTCACTTACTTAGTTAATGTGGGTTATGATTCAAAAGTTACCAAGGTAGTAAGGGTTTATACTTCAATCCCATTTTAATTGTGATTGTTTATGACTGAATTTCCATTGAATTAAATTATTTTATCATTGTAAAATAAAACCCTTTAATTTTATTATACTCTGTCTATTCATGGATTTTTTAATTAATAACAGCATTTTCCTATCTTTTGTACTCAAAATGATTGAGTAAATGTTTTTAAGGAAAATCAACTTTATTTCTCTCTTCGGTCAAAAACCCTTTCTCTTATGTGCACATTTATTCTTTAAAATGTTTTAAAAAAATGTTTTAAAAATATTATATTATTTCTTAAAGTCATTTTTATCCATTTTTTACTTTTTAAATAATGTTTTAAAATTAATATTCTTATCGTTTTTTGAATGAGATTCTTTTTTTACCAAAGTGTGGAAGGAATGTTTTTTAACTTATACAACAAGTATAAAATTACTTGCATTCATGACCATTTATTTATTTGAAAATTAATTTATAATTTTTTGATTTTTTAAATGAAAATTAGTTTACAATATTTTGTTAATTTTTAGTTTTTCAAAAGTTATTTTCAAAGTGGAAAGGTTATTTTCCTCAAAAATGATTTTAATATTTTTAAAAGTATTACTAGTTATAAAAAACAACCATTAATGTTATGGAATGATTCTAAATTATATATATATATGTACCATAAATATATACCTAACTCACTCTAAGTTCATTATTTTGGGGTAATACAATCCTTATGATCATTTATCAAATGAATTATTTATGAAGTATATTTTTATTATGAAATGAGGGAAGATTATGTAACCTATTTAATTTCCATGGGAAATTATTATGTGTATTCCTTATGATTGATTTTCTTATGTGGAACACATATGCATATACATGATATAAATGTGATGGGTGAGCCTATAATTATATATCCCTCTAATTCTTTGGGTAACATTTTATTCTCATAAGACATTATATATGGGATTAGGGAGTGAACCTAATCCATTATGGGACTCTGTACACCATGTGATGTTATCTTGGTGGTTATACTTTACCAATGTTTATGTCATGTTTTATATTTCTATCACATTTCATATGATTACATGATATTATGATACCATGTTCTTTATGTTATGCTCCCATATGATTACTATTGAGCCTTATATTTTATGATTTCACATTATGACTTTGACTCACACCTTATGTTGTCTTATTACGTTTATTTCCTTAATATTATTTTTATCTTACCTATTTTTTCTATGAATTCCCTAGGTTATCCCATGAATATTTAGGGTCACAAAAGGATTCAGGGTCTCATTATGGATAAAAAAATAAATAAGTTTTATTTTAGTCTCACTTTGATGCACTATGAACCTAGACTTCCAAAGACACTTGGCCTCTTGGTCATTGGATTATAACTAATGGATGTTTTTGTTAAAAATAACATATTAATATATATAAAATGATTGGTTTACTGTATTTGGAATCAAAAAAAATTTAGTTATTATTTGTGATTAAGACTAAAATAATTTAGTAAGATTATGGACAAGTATAAGGATAATTCTAATTAAAGGAAAATATCTTGGAATTTTCGTGAAGTTTAGAGAGAGTGGTTTCTAAGAAATTACATCCCTGTCGGGATACTAAAATATGATGTGGTTTTTGAATAGTTTTACCAAGAGGAAAAAACCCTAAATAAGGTGCATTGGTCTTGAATCGATCATCACCTAGTGCCTGATTATGGGCCTTGTTGTAAACATGGTTTGAAACTCCTAGGGGATATAATTTATAAATTTAAAATCACTTTACAAACCATTATGAAAGGCTTGAAAATTTTGTTAGGTTATAAATCATAGTATATAATATTACCATAGATAATCTAGATTGAAACCTAGAGACTCATAAGTTAGGATATAATCATTATTTATAAGTTATTATTTCTAGGATTATATGTTTCCCCATTTGTATGTAAATGAATTCTGATCTTGTTTCTTTTATTATTTTTACATAACCTAATGGGAATGACAATTAAACATCTTTTTATCATAAAAAATGAGCTATCTTGAATTATGATTACCAACTGCAACATAGTTGAATTTCTAAACTAATAAAACAAGAGAAGGATGGAATCTTACTGAAGTTCAAGTATTAAATATGATAAATAAAATAAGATTCAATTTCCTATATGTAAAAATTGTGGTTAGAGGCACCATGGATAATTATTTAGAGGATATGGAAGATGATTTATGCATGGAAAATAAGGACACAAAGTATCCAATTTCCAATGAAAAAATGAAGAGTTTGGTTAATAAGATACATATAAATAAATTTCAACTTAAGGGACCACTAACAGTTCAATGTTATAAATATGGTGTACTTGGTCATTATCTGAGTCAATTACCTAATCTAAGGATTAATTCATAAGGTACTATGTTATGAAAATCAATGAAGTGAGATTATTTATGTTTCTAGGTATTGGAACTCAAGAAATATATTAGTGAGGTATTTTTTTCAATGGTAATCTGGTTATAAGAATCATGAAGCATCTAAGGATTGTTTTTAGTAGTTTTTCTTTAAGTATTTTCAATAATATATTGAATGGTACTAATTAACTATAAATTGAATTTAATGGTAACATGATATTTTATGGAAAAACACATGATTGAGGGAAAGATAATCATTTAGATTTGCTTGATGTTGCGGTAATTGTAGTTTATTAAAATTATCTAATCTTGTGGAAAAGGATGAGCTAGATTAAAAAAATTAGAGGTTAAGGGGGTGATTTTATGACTAATGTTTTTTGAAGATCATGTTCTTGAGAACATAATAGGATCAATAGGAATTATTAATATGATTATAACTTTTGTTTATGCATAGTTTTATAAAAAATAAAACCGTAAGCTGGGTGAAAACCCATCACATCTAGAAAGGTCGAGGGGCTTGAACCCATAACCAAAGGTAAATAAGGGTGTAGTTCCTTAAAATATCCTATATGATGTAATAGTTAGTATTATATTGTTTTTCTTGAACTTTTCAATGGATAAATATTAAGTTAATTTTAAGAAAAACATTTTAGGATCAAATATTTTTGATTTTTTAAAATTTGATGTGATTAATGATATTTTGGGAAAAGTTTCATTGGTTTGAGGTATAAGTAACCCCTAGGTATAACATGTGATTTACTCGGAAAGATTTTTTTTGAAGAAAAAATTTTAATCCTTGATTGTTGAGGTTATTTGGGATATTGGATTATTTATTTCTGGAAGGATTTAAGTTGAATATTGGATTTGGAAATTTATATTAAGGTGTATTAATTTTGTGAATTATCTTAGCTTGTGATAAAAATTTATGGTTTTGGTTAATTTATAAAGATAATAGTAATATCTAGATATCATTTTGTGTAATCATGTGATCCATTAAATGTTAATTTCAGTGCTTCAGGAATAAAAAATTCTTCTTATATACTCATTATGTGGAGAAATATATGATATTTTCATGTAAAATGATTAAAGGATGAAATTATACTTTTCATGTAAGTATATTTCCTTTTTTACTTATTCTATATGGTAAAAGGATACATCATATTTAAGAAAATGATCTTGAAATAATAAATGTTATTCATTTTCGATAAATTAATGATCTCTTCTATTATTAAAAAAAGAGTATAAAATTATATTTTAAATGGATATTCTTTTCAAATACATCTTTTCACTTCCCACTAATGTTATCCTATGTGGAAACCTAATTATGTGATGACCTTCATATTTACCTTTCCCTATTTTTAAGAGGAAGTTTTATTAACCCATTTTACGATGTAGGTTTTTTCAGAAAGGAATTTTCTAATGTAAAAACCTTGATAACTTAGAATAAGTTAAAATTGCGAGGATATAATTTATTTAAGTGGTTTTAATGTAACACACATATTCTTTAAAATAAAAAAATGCTCAATATCATATTCAACATAAAACACTGAGTTTAAATGAACTGCGATATAATATTAAAATATTATTATTTAAACATGACTAATATAACCTATCCATTAAATTGGAGGGTCTAAATTGTATTAAATGATTTATGAAATATATATGATGTTTCAAATAAATATGAATTTATTTATAAAATCTTAATAAATAATCACTCGACTTTAATAAAGATATTTTATTCTACAAAAAAAATTGCTTCCTTCAAAAATGTTTTTTATTACTTTTGCGAGAAAATATTATAATTAATTAATAGAAATTTTAGAAATTTTATTCAATAAAATTAAAATCCTTTTTTAAATCATCATATCTATATTAACATAGGGTTAGATTTTTTTATTTTTTGGAAAATATTGATTTCTCACAGAATAGTGAAAAATATCGATTTTTGTAAAACTATCATTTATTTTAATAAATTAAGTAATTTAAAAGTCCCATTATAATTTTAATTTGATTTAAAAGTAATATAATTTTTATTCAGTTTGATATAATCCAATTAATTACATTTAAATCACCTTTATACTAGATTTTAGTATAAGTTTATGTTTAGTCTTAAAAACACATTTATTTGAAAACTATTTTAAAGTGCATAATGTTCATCCATTTTAATTAATTTAAATAACCCCTAATTAAGAATTATTTAAATAAAATATATATTATATAAATATATTTTTTATTTTAAATTCATATAATGACGATTTCTATTCACACAGTTAATATAAGATCATATTTTCCATGAAAAATACATTTTTTCAGAAAACCGTTTTCATCATGCTTGCATGTTTTATTTTAAATTAAATTATAACACTTAAGTGAATTTAATATGATAAAACTTATTAAATATTTTAAATAATCATTATTTATATTATATAATAAGTTTAATTTAATTTTTGATCATAATAAATAGTAAAAACTGTAAAAAATAGTTATTGCGATAAAAAAATTAAAATGGTAAAAGTGAGTAACCTTACAGTGAAGAGGTTACAATGATTAAAAATGTTTGTTTTTAATTTTATATGTGTTTATGATCCTTATCAATCCTCTAATCCTTTATTTATCAATTTTTTAGGGACTTGGCTGGAGGGTGAATTCCCATTATTGAATAGTTTTGTGTATTTACAAAAATGATACTTCTCCTCAATTATTAAAGGGAACCCAATATCCCAACTTATTAACACATATAATGAAATTTGGATAGAACTAAAAATAAAAAATTGTAACACCCCAATATTTTTTTATTTTTTTTCAAATTATATTAATCTTTTAATATTTTTCGTTTCACATAACACTTAATATAGATTTTGTTATATGGAAGTACTAATTGTGACTTGCATTATATGCAACACCAAGTCAATGTTACGCTATAATAAAAACTTATAATAGCTTCAATTACACATGAAACAATTTTTTGATTTTATTAAATACAATATTGAGTCTCTTTGATAACTTACGCTACACGTAATGTCATGTTTTACTAAACTACAAGATACTATTAATATTATTATTAAAGCTACCAATTAGTAGCTGGAATGTTAGTTATGAAGAAGAATGAATAAACTCTGAAAATAGGATTTATACATGTATATAAAATGAATCCTTTGGTTATCAATTATTATAAGTTAATATAAGAACTATTTGAAAATAATGAAATTACTTTTCCAAGAAAACTATTTTTCTATGTACAAACACAATTTTATCTCAATAAAATAAAAAAAAACCACTTTTGATTAATTTTTTCAATAAAATTTATTTATTATATATTTAAATAATATTTTTTATACTCATATAATATATTTTATTTGTATAATATATGAAAAAATATAGTTTTATGAATAAAAAAGTTGTATTTTTCTAAAAGGTAATTTTACCACCTTTTAATCGAGAACACATTTTAAATATAATTTTTGAAAGTTTTAAATTTTTTACATGGAAAAATAAGCTTCATTTTTGGAATATTAATATAAAAAATTACTTTGGGTGAATTTTTGGTATTTTTCTAAGAAGTTTTGTTTTTTTATGAATAGTGAAAAAGATTAAATTTTAAATCAAAACTGATTTTTCATCTAATTTTATTATATAGTTAAAATATATTTTAGTTCGGTTTTACTGTTTATTTTGATAAATTTTAAATCAATTAATATAATTTAGTTCATTGGAATAAATTTCCCATTTAAATTGAATATAAGAACTTTTCAAACATTTAAACATTTTTACTTTAAAAACCCTCTTTGTCTTCCCGTCTGTGGGATTAAATTTAAATTAATTTTTTCCACTTATGTGATTAGAATTTTGAAAAATATATTAAATATTTTTAATAATAATAATTTATAATTAATAATAATGTAAACTTTGTTTTTGACACAAAATATTTTTTGAAAGCATTTAAAATTAATTACACTGATTAAGAGAAAAATTAGCTTAACAAAAATCTAAACCTTAAACTTAAGGTCCATAATGACCTAGAAACTTTTAAAAAATAAATTTTATGACTATATTTCGATACTATATGCCATTTATAGAATTTGGACAATTATTGGATCCACATGACATGGGAAAAATGTGGGTGGAAGTCAATTTTCAAAAATTTACAAGAATGTCACTCCTCCTCTACTATAAAAAGGCACTCACCGCTCTTACTTATTCACACATCTAGAGCCATTTGTATCACCAAAAATCTTCTCAAATAAATTCAAAATATCCCTCCCTTAATCCTATAAACATATCATTGGACAGAAAGCCAACCAAGGAAGTCCTTCAGTGAAAACCAAGAGGAGTTACCAAAAGAAGAGGTAACAACATTTCTCAAGATCCATTGTTTTATTTTCATTCTACACTCCCAAAAATATTATTATTTAATGATTATATTATAACCTAATTATAATAAATATACTTATATGTTTTTATTCTATGGTTTTTACATAAAATTACACAGACTTCCATTTAATGGGTAACGAACGTACCGTTCTTATGTACAACAAACCACCGCCTCACAAAATGACGATTGTTCATTTTTCATTTACCACCTATCATGGTTGGTAATTATGATCGAAGATATATTTTTATATTATATATATGATATTTTTAATGTATTTATGATTTTGGAAATATTATATAAAATTTACCTTCATTCTTTCCATTTTGTGTAAATACGATAACTTCATTTGTAAACGTGTGGACTACCGCCTTCTCAAAGTGATGTGATTCATTCACATTCCACATGGAATGTATTAAGGATTATTTTATTGAAATCATATGATATATATGTCATAATAATTCTAATGTAATTATATTATATATATATATATTCATTTATTTCATTTATTTTCTTTCTTTCAATATGATAATAAAACAGAAACAACGTTCATGCGTACATACAGCCCACAGTCTCCCTGAATAGTATATTAAATTTCATATTTATATATTTTATAGAATATTATAAAAAAATATAATTAATATATATTATTATTTAAATTATATAAATAATTAAATCATGATCTAAGTAAAATGATCAAGAATAACAAGCCAAAATATATATGGAAATAAAAGTAGATATTTCCCAAAATATAACATTAACATGGATTTGTTAACAAACAGGTAACATAAATTCATAACCAAATAATATATGGTATTAGATATAATAATATGTTTATATGGTATATTTATAATAAAATTATATTTATTATACAAGATGTTTGAACGTGTACAAAGAAAGTCAAGACTTAAGTAATGAAATTTCCTCTCAATTTTTATTTTCGTCAGATACATCCATATTCACAACACAATTATTTTTTGTGGTGTATATAATTCCCTATGAAATTTTATATAATTAATTTCATTTATTTTATTATATTAAAGTATTTAATTTATGTTATTATTTCATGGGGATCACGATTCTAAAGTTACTTAAGTAGTACGAGTTTTCTCGTCTCAATTTTATTTCTACGAGACTTATGACTTATTCAAAACTCAGTTAATTTGTGTGGTGTTTATACTTACCATTAATGTATTATATGATTAATATCCATTTTATGATATTTCTTTCATGGTGTTTATAATTCAAAATTTACCAAATCAATAATGTAATTTTGTCTCAATTTTCATTCTTTGAGATACATGCCTGTTATGCACTCATATTTTTATATGGGGTGTATATAATGACCATTTTAAATGTTGTATTATGAATATAATTATTTTAATGATATTTTAATATTCATTTAACTTTATTATTTCATGTGAATTAGGATTCAAATTTACCAAATTGGTAACAGTTTATTACTACAATCTCATTGTTTATTGTGATTATTTATTATTATTCTTCCATTGATGAAAAATATGATCCATCTCTCAAGAACACTCATGAATTTTCTTATCCTATGGTTATATATTTTATATTCATGTATTATTACTATTTTACATTCTTTGTTACTTAATATATTTAGGAAAATGTTTTTATGAAAATATTACTTTATTTCTCATTTCGGTCGAAAATATGCATTCTTTCAAAACTGTGTTTTTTAAAAATGATTTAAAAAATGTTTTACTATTATCATATAATGTTTAAAGGATATTTTTACGCATGTTTTACCTTTTTAAAAAATGGTTTTAAAAGGGGCCTTCTTGTTATTTTCTGATCAAGTTACTTTTCTAAACATTTTAGGTATAGAAGGAATGTTTGGAATGTATGGACTTACCCACCATCATGAACGTCATTTACTTGAAGCATCCTTTGTAATATAACAAGTTTATTTTTAAACAAAATTTTTCCCCAATATTTTTTATTTTTTTATAATTTAAAGTGGTTCTTAAAGAAAAAGGTTTTAAAAAATGTTTTATGTTTAAAAAGTGTTTTAAATGATTTTCAATATATGTTTTCAATAGGTTATTTTCAAAGAAAATCATTTCAAATATTTCAATATTTATTTATTTATTTATATTTTTTCAAATCCTTTTTATATAATTTTTTTTCAAAATTATTTCAATCCTTATTTTTAGGTTTTAAAATTATTTTTAAAGAAAAAGGTTTTTAAAATATTTTCATGCTTCCTTTATAAGTTTTCAAATATTTTTTCAAAGAAAAATGTTTTCAAAATGATTTTTGTTTTAAAAAAATGATTTTAATTTTGAAAAATATATTTTCCTCAAGAAATGTTTTAAATGAAATTTTAAATATTTAATTATAAGAAAAGTATTTTTTAATGGTACTATAAAAAGTAATTTCAAATAAAGTCTATTTTAATAAAGAATTTTTTCATGTGATATTTAAAAACCCTTATCTATATAAGATTCCATACATTCTTATAGTTATTATTTAATGGGTATATGATCTAAGAATATCATTCATATTATTTCATGAAGGGTTTATGTTTTGATGGAATTATGTTTATGACACCTGTTTCTCATCCATGAGTTATATGCTCTTGAAACCAGCATCTTTTCACGGGATATGATTTGATGAAATGATTATGAGATCTATATACTTTCAATAGGTAATGATATGATGAAATGTTTATTATAAACATTTCATTTCATTGATTATGATATAATGTTGGTAAAACCCATCTCTTTTTATAGGTCTTGATATGATGGGAGTTTTATTATCTTGTGGTATAACAACCCTGCTCTTTATTTCACACTTAAACATAATTTATTACATAAAATATTCACTTGGTACAACATATAAGATCTATATGTCTAGTTTCAATGTGAATTAGGAACATTAAATAACAACTTAAAACATGAAATACACATCTTTATTAAAAAATTCTTTTACGTGACCACACACATTCCTTCATACATAGCATTACATGGGATAACCTGAGGACATGCATAAAAAAAGGGTGATCTATAAATCCTAGTAAGGTATTAAAAAAGATATAACATGAATAATAAAGTACATGTTAGGAAATAGGAATATCAATGAAATGTAAGAGAAACATGAACATAATGACATGATATAACATGACTATCATAACATGGAAATGTGGCAACAACATTTAACAAGATATTAGCATGAGACAAGGCTCATTGAACATGGATCATGAGTAAACCCTCATTTCACTTGAGTTATCATGATTAAACCCTCATTGAACTTGATGTATCATGATACTAATCTTTACCTAATGCATTAGAGCGCTATCAGGGTGCACCCTTCTTAATCATTTCATTTCATGCATAAGGTGCCACATGGATCATATAACATAGATTCATTAAACATAATAATTTATTCCATGATAAAGTAATGTGTAATTAATATATAAAACTCTATAATCAATAAGTAAATGTGCATAAAGGTGAATTCACTTGATATAGAAATGGGCATGGTATTCACTATATAATGACTTTGGCTTGAAGAATCTCGGTGCAATTTCGAAAGCATAACAGCGTGACATAAGAATTCATAAAAATGGTTAATGAGAGAAAAGTGGTATCTCATTATATTTAAATTATATGGATAGTAAGGGGTCATATATATACATTTCACAACATATGTAATGGAATTTAGGTGTACAATATAAAATAATGGCTTGAATGTAAATGAGAAGAGATAAATTCCTTACAGAATTTCGACATGGTAACATGTGTGCATGGGAGGAATTAATGAGAGAGAAATAGGTATATCATCATTAAAACATAAGGAGGGAAGTATTGGGGTGGTGAAAAATCATACCCCAACATTTTTAATTGAAAACAAAATGGTATAACAACATGATGGAATTTGGAAAAAATGAGAAAGGAGAAAATCCCATGAAAATGTGATCCCAAAGGCTTGGGAGAGGCATCTTGGGAGCTTGGGGAGACTTGGGAGGATACTAGAGAGAGTATGTAAGAGTAGGGATGTGATCCAATGGTTTTTAGTGAATAGAAGTGGGAGATTTGGTGGATTTATATAGGAAAAGATAGGGAATTATTTATTATTTACTTTTTGGACACCACACATTAAACTAATCAAAACCACAAACCAACCCATGGTTTTTGCCCATGATTTTTTACAAAGTGGAAGATAATAAATTATTTTATAAATCCAATGGAAAACATTATTAAAATGTTATCCTTTATTATGTATAGGTGAGTCACACTCTCAATGAAATCATTTTAAAATTTAAAATGTTTTATAAGTCTTGGAGGGTCCACAAAGGCACCATAAAATAAATAAAACAAATCTAAAATCACATTATTTTAAATGTAAAACATATATTTCCCTAAAAGTATTTTTATATTATTTTATTACATCACTATTGGGTCATTATTATGTCATATAACACATTATATATTTAAATGATATTTAATTTTTACCCAAAAATTTTACTGTCTCAGATAATTATGAAAAATTCAACAATGGAAAATTTAAACATCCTGATTCAAAAAATAATATTCATTTTATCTAAATAATTTTCTAAATATTTGAAATTTTATTTTTAAAATAAAAATCAACATTTATTGAAAATTCATGGGTTTTGACAAAATAACTTTCAAACCTTAATAAAAATTACAATTGTATTCATAAAAAAGTATATAGTCATTTATATTTAATAAAAATAAATTTAGTAATAATATTTTATTAAAATATTATTAAATTTAAAAATCCATTTATTCTAATTTATAAAAAAAATAAAGAACACAATATTGGTTCTATGTTATTGTTAAATATACCCTTATAACACCTAAATAAGACCTAAGGGTAAGGTGTGCGATGGTGATAGACTCTTAGGGTGGCTTGAATAACATCGCTCGGGTGGTAATCTCTATTAACTTAAACATATCCTATAGGTAGTTCCATTCAATCTTTATGTGTTGAAGCTCAGATCGAGATTTATCAAGAGTTAATCCTAGTGATGCCACCTCCTTTCTGAGTTCTAACAAATGGGCTTCATATGGAGAAATTCTACTGGATTAGGCCATCACTTCCTTTGTCTAAGTAAATTGGATTTTTTAAAGCCCTATATTTATACTAATCATGTGTTCACTATTCAATGACTATATTAGCAATGGTAACAATTTTCAAAGGTATTTTAAAATAAAAAAAACATAAAACTAAGGAAGTGTATATGTTTTATATAACCATTTTACATAATAATACATTTAATTATATGAAGATTAATTTTCATTAATAAAAGATTGGGTCATTACAATCATCCCCCCTTAAGAAATTTTCCCCTCAAAATTTCTTTTTCCCACACTAAAAAAGATGTGGGTAACTCCACCTCATCACTTCCTCCATTTCCCACATTTCTTCTTCAAACTTGTGGTTTCTCAACAATACTTTAATGAGGGGAATTATCTTATTTCAATGAACATTTTCCCTATGATCTAAGATCTTCACCAGCTTCTCTTCATAGGATAGGTCATTCTCTAATGGTACCACATTTGGATTGAGTACATGCAATGGGTCAGATATGTAATTCCTCAAGAGTGATAAATGGAATACATCATGTACTTGAGATAGGTTCAGTGGGAGTTCTAGTTGATAGGCCACTGCTCCAATGCAATCAAGGATCTCAAAAGGGCCGATATACCTTGGACTAGGCTTTCCCTTCTTCCCAAATATCATAACTCTATTTCGTGGTGATATGCAAAGGAATACCATATCTCTAACATTAAAATCTAGGTCTCGTTGATTATTATCATCATAGCTCTTTTGTTGACTCTAAGCAGCATTAATGTGATACTGGATGGTCTCAACCTTCTCCACCATTTCATCGACCATTTACAAACCTATGAGTTTTTTCTCCCCAAATTCATCTTAACATGCCTGTGTTCTACACCTCTTCCCATAAAAGGATTCAAAAGGATCCATTAGGATGCTTGAGTGGAAACTGTTATTGTAAGATAACTCAACCAGAGGAATATGTTGATCCCATCCTTCTTTGAAGTCCATTTAGCATTCTCTCAACATATCCTCAAGTGTTTGGATAGTCCACTCAGGTTGAACATTAGTTTGAGGATGATAATCCATACTAACATTTATCTTAGTATTTAGATCATGTTGAAGAGTCTTCCAGAACATAGAGGTGAATCTCAGATGTCAATGAGATATAATAGATAGTGGAACTCCATTAAGTCTTACCAATTCTCTGATATATATCTGTTCCAGTTGATCAAATGATACATCCTCTCAAATTGAAATGAAGTGTGCAGTCTTTGTAAGATGATCCACAACAACCCAGATAGAATAGTTTCCTTTGGATGTCTTCAGAGGTTCGGTGACAAAGTCCATGGTGATGTTCTCCCATTTCCACATTGGTATGGGTAATGGTTTCATCATCCCCTTGGATTATACCTCTCAGACTTAACTTTATAACATACTAGGCACTTTGATGTATACTCAGAGATCTCCTTCTTCATGTTATCCCACCAATAATTCTCTTAGAGATCTCAATACATATTTCTGTTTCTTGGGTGAATAGAGAAATTTGAACTATGTGCATCATCCAAAAGTTCTTTATTCAACTCCGGAATTCATGGAATGCATAGTCCTTTCCCAAATCTCACAATTCCTCCTTCATTAACATTAAACTCTAAGGATTACCCTTTTCTGATAGTTTCCACTTTCTTATAAATTCTCACATCATCCTTTTGAGCATCCTTTAACCTTTACAAAAGAGAAGGTTGAGCAATCATTTGTTAAAGGATTTATGATGTTACCTTATTTATCATTTCCATGTCCATATTCATCAAATCTAAGAAGATAGGATCATTTTCAATTCCCATTAATGATAGAATCGATGGGTCCTTTCTACATAGAGCATCCACCACCTTTTTCACCTTCCCAAAGTGGTAATGAATTGAGCAGTCATAGTCTTTGATCATCTCTAACCATCTTTTTTGGTGCATATTCATCAGTTTCTGTGAGAATATATACTTGAGGATTTTGTGATCAGTATATATTTCACAATTATCCCCAAAGAGGTAATGCCGCCAAATTTTTAAAGTGAAGATCACAAAAACCAACTCTATATCACGTGTTGGATAGTTTTTCTCATTAACGTTGAATTTCCTTGAAGCATAGCCAATGGATTTCTCATTTTTCATCAACACACAACACATTCCCTTCATCGAAGCATCACTAAATATCACAAAAAGTTCTCCACTTGCGGGTAGTTTGAGCACAGGTGTAGTGATAAGACTCCTTTTCAGCTCCTTGAATCTCTCTTCACTTTCATCACTCAAAGAAAACTTTACTCCCTTCTGAGTTAGCTTGGTAAGAGGTTTGGACAATCATGAGAAATTTTTCACAAATCGTTAGTAATATCCAGCTAACCCCAGAAAGATATAGATATCCTTTACCAATGTGGTCCTTGGCCATCCCTCAATTACAAATGTCTTGGAGGGATCCATAGTTATCCCATGGCATGTGATGATATGACCTAATAATTAAACATCCTTTAACCAGAACTCAAACTTGTTGTACTTTTCATAGATCTTCTCCTTTAACAAGGTCTCTAGTATAGTACTTATATACTCCTCATGCACATCCTTGTTTCTGGAGTATGTTAGAATATCTTCTATAAAGACTACCAAAAATTTGTAGAGGTAATCTATAAAGATTCAATTCATCAAGTCCATGAAGATTGTAGGAGAATTAGTGAGTATGAAAGGAATTACTATGAATTCATAGTGCCCATATCTTGTATGAAAAGAATTCTTGGGGATATCCTCCTTCTTAACCCTTACTTGGTAATATCCCAACCATAGATCCACCTTGCAGAAGTATTGTGCTCCACATAGCTGATCGAACAAGTCATCCATTTGTGAAAGGGGATACTTGTTCTTTATTGTGATTTTTTTGAACTCACAATAATTGATTCAAAGGCGCATTGAACCATCCTTCTTCTTGATGAAGAGGACTGGTGCACCCCATGGTGAAGCACTTGGATGTATAAACCCTTTATCCAGATTCTCCTGTAGTTATTTCTTCAGCTCCCCAAGCTTCACAATAGAAATTTTATATGGAGTCTTGTATATTTGCAACACCCCAGGTATAAGATCAATTAAGAATTAAACATATCTTCTAGGTGGAAGACCAGATAATTCCTCGTCAAACACTTCAGTGAATTCCATCACAATAGGCATGTATTCAATGATGGTTTCTTCCTTAGACTCAATCATCTGAGAAAGATACACATGCTCATAGAGAAGTAATATCTACACTTGAGATAATGGTGATAAAGAAGATTCACCCTTCGTACACTTGTATAGAACCGGGGGTCGATTCTCCATTTGGAGAGTGATTTCTCTCTCACAATAATTTATGTTGGCTCTATATAAAGAAAACCAATCCATGCCAATAATTGAATCAAATTCTACAAGAGGGAGTATGACTAGGTTTTTTGGGAAGTTAAATCAACAAATTATGATAGGGGAGGATTTATATTCATGCGATGCAATGAGTTCCCCATTTTTTGTTCTCACCAACATCTTTATATCCATGATTTGTGGTGGTGTTTGGATTATTCTACTAAATTTTTTGGATATAAAATAATATGTAGAACTAGAATAAAAAAGTACATTATCTATTCTTGAATGAATAACTAGCGTACCTGTCACCACTTCATTGTCGGGCTTCACTTTGGCGGTAGTGATGGAAAAATCTCACCCTTGCTACCATGGAGGTCATTGGTTGACTCAAGAAACCCTTGGCTTAGGGATGTTGTTTGCAAAGTGCCCTGGTTATTTTCAGTTGAAGAAATGAACAATGCATTGAGGGTCGAATGGAGCAGTACTCTCCTCTATCGTATCCATGAGTTTTTCTGGCTGGTAGTTAATATCCAGGTTCCATTCTCTTCCACACCTAAATAATTTCCTCTTCCCCTTCATGAAATTTCCAGGGTTCTTCTTTCTGTACCTTTGGTAAGTTAGTGCTGGAATTTCTTAGCACCATTTTATTTATCCATCAGACCACCAGAATTAATGTTCACGTTTTTCTTCTTATCCCCATGATACCCCTGAGATTCACGGATCTCCATTTTGACTTGAGGGAACATCAAAATTTTTTATCATAGTTGTCAAAGTTACTGATTGCTAGGGATTTACATAGGGTAGGTTTTATCACACCAAATAAGTGGTCAACATTGTATTCAAGGGTAATGAAAAAGATGGAGGCATATCATGCAATCCTTTTTATTTTTTCCTCATACGCTCTGATGGATTCATCATTTTTTTGCTTGAGGGTAAGGAAGTACTTTTCCACCTTAAGTCGGAGGGTGAAAAGAGAATATTTATCGATTTTTTTTTTCTGGAAATCCTTTCATTCCAAAACCTCAATCTCTCCCTCAGGCTTCATATTTTTGATCAATGTCCACCATTTATCATCTTTACCCTCCATATGAAAAGCATCCATAAGAACCTTCTCTTGTTCAGAACATTGAAGGATGGAGAAGATATTTTCAATGGAGTTGATCCATTGTTCGGTGATTGAGGGATCGAATGATCCATAAAAAAGTAAGTGCCCTTTATCTCATGAATCTCTCTATTGAAACTTGGTATTTCTTAGGGGGGAGGGGGTTGAACGTTCCTCTTGACCCATGTTTCTATTAAAAACTTGAGTTAACTAAGAGAGTATTGTGAAATTGTTTGTGATTACCTCTCCCATTAGATTGGGAATCTCATTATAACAGTCATCACATTGACCTTCACATCGATTGTTAGCCCAAGTCCTCATATTAACAGCTGTTGGATGGAATAAAAGGAAAGTTAGGGGTGACACATAAAGGGTAATCCAAAGACAAAAATGGATAACTTATAAATTACTTTTATTTCCTTAACTTATGAATTTATATTCTTCAATATATGTTATCCATGATATACTTCCCAACATATATTCTTAGGGTCCTTTACCCCCTTGATAATATATCGTATTAAGCTTATTAATTTACCAAAGCATATCCCCCAAGAGTGTCGTAACCAAGAGTGCAGCAAGGCCCGTTCTTGTTCACCATATCCCGTTCGAGTCTATCTCAAAGCAGTGTTTTCGGGTTTTACCCCTAGATACATCTATTCCATAGCCGCCTCTACCTACTCGTATCCAGACATGGATGCATTTTTTTATAAAACACTTACTAAATACTCACCAAAATTTAGGGATGTTTCTATTATACCTAGTCTTAACCCTAATTCTTTCACTGGGGTTTTATAATCCTAATCCAAAAAATAACTAAACCTATCCTCTGATACCAACTATAACAACCCTGCTATTTATTTCACTCATAAACATAATCTATTACATAAAAAATTCACTTGATACAACATAAAATATTGAGTGGTCTAGTGTATTTTGGGATTAGGAAAATTACACAACAACTTAAAACATGAAATACACATCTTTATTGAAAACTTATTTTACATGACCACACACATTCCTTCACACATATCATTGCATGGGATAATCTGAGGAAATGCATTAAAAAGGGTGAGCTATAAAGCCTAGTAATGGATTAAAAAATTCATAACATAAAGAATAATGTACATGTTAGGCAATATGTATGTCACTGGAATGCAACAGAAACATGAACATAAAGGCATGATATAGCATGATTATCATAACATGGAAATGTGGAAACAACATTTGACATGATATTAGCATTATACAAGGATAATTTCATATGGAGGATGAGTAAACCCTCTTTGAAATTGAATTAGAATGATTAAAATATCATTTCATTTGATGTATCATGATACTAATCTTTACCCAATGCATTGGAGCGCTATCAGGGTGCACACTTCTTAATAATTTCAATTCTGCATAAGTGTTCCACATAGATCATTTATCATGGATTCATTAAACATAATCATTTATTACATGATAATGGAATTTTAAATTCATACACGAAACTATATAATCAATAAGTAAATTTTCATAAAGATCAATACACTTGATAGATAAGTGGGAATGGTATTCACTACACAATGACTTTGGCTTTAAGAATCGCGGTGCAATTTTGGCACCATAACAGCATGACATAAAAATTCATAAAAATGGTTACTGAGAGAGAAGGGGGTATCTCATCAAATTTTATTGAAATGGAAAGTATGAGTGTAATATAGATACATTTCCCAACAGAAATAATGGAATTTAGGTGCACAATATAAAATATTTTCTTGAATGTAAATGAGAAGATAGAAATTCATTAGAGAATTTCGGCATGGTAATGGGTGTGAATGAGAGGCATTAATGAGATAGAAAAATGTATCTAATAATTAAAACATAAGTAGGGATGTATTAGGGAGGTGAAAAGTCATACCCCAACATTTTTAATCTAAAAAAATGGTATAACAACTTGATGAAACTTGGAGAAAAATGAGAAAGGAAGAAATCCCTTACTTGGAAATGTGATCCCAAAGGATTGAGATAGGATTCTTGGGAGCATGGGGCTCTTTGGGAGGATACTAGAGAGAGGAGGGAAGATTAGGGACGTGATACAAGGGTTTTTAATGAAGATAGGTGGGAGATTGGGTGGGTTTATATAGAAAAAGAGAGGGAATTCTTTATTATTTAGGTTTTGGACACCACACATTAAACTAATCAAAACCAAAAACCAAATCATGGTTTTTTTCCCACGGTTTTTTACAAAGTGGAGTGGAAAACATTATTTTATAAGGCTAATGGCCTAACTTCTTAAAATATCAGGCTTTCTTATGTGGAGGTGAGTCACACTAAATAAAATCATTTTAAAATTTAAATTTTTTTATAAGTCTCAGAGGGTCCACTAAGGAATCATAAAATTAATCAAACAAATATAAAATTTCATTATTTTAAATTTAAAACAAATATTTCCCAAAAAGTTTTTTATAGTATTTTATTACATCATTATTGGGTCATTATGATGTCATAAAACACTTTATATATTTAAATGGTATTTAATTTTTACCCAAAAATTTGATTGTCTTAGAATATTATGAAAAAATCACCATTAGATAATTACAATATCATGAATCCAAAAATAATATTCATTTTATCTAAATAATTTTATAATTATTTTATTTTTTACTTTTAAAATAAAAACTAACATTTATAAAAAATTCCTAGGTTTTGACGAAAACAGCATTCAAACCTTAACAAAAAGTACGATTGTATTCATAAAAAAATAAGATCATTTATATTTAATAAAAACTAATTTAGTAATAATATTTTATTAAAATATTATTTAATTTAAAAATCCATTTATTCATCAAAATAAATTTATTAATTGAATATTAACTAAAAATATTATTTGTGCTTTAAAAACCATTTACAAAATAAATCTATATTCTTTATATAAAAAATAATGTACACAATTATGGTGATAGGGTCTTGTTGCATATCCCCTTATAACACCCACATAAGACCTAAGGGTAAGTTGTGCAATGGTGAAAAACTCCTGGGGTGGCCTAGATAATATCACTCGGGTTGTAATCTCTATTAACTGCCACTTCTCCCATAGGAGGTTCCGTTCAAGATTAATGTGTTGAAGTTCATCTTGGGATTGGTCAAGAGATAAGCCCAATGACTCCACCTCCTTTTCAATTTCCAAAAAATGGGCTTCGTATGGAGAAATTCATTCCGATGAGGCCATTTCTTCCTTTCTTTAAGTAAATTAGATTTGTTAAAGACCTATATTTATACTAATCTTGTTATTATTGCTCAAAGGATATATTAGCAATGATAAAAACTCTCAATGGTATTTTAAAATCCATAAAAAAACCAAGGAAGTGTATATGTTTTATATGACCATTTTACATAATAATACATTTAATTATATCAATTAGAATTTTCATTGATAAATGTTTTGGTCGTTACATGTGGAACATGTGTGCCTGATCTTATAATGTGATGGGTGGGACATATATCTCCCTCAAATTCATTAGCTAAAGATTTATATATCATGATATAATTATGGGAAACAAGTCAAAAGGATTGATCAAAAATGGTAAATATGTGTGTCTTGATCCAAAATGGGAAATAGTTGTGTCCTGATCCACTAAGGGAATATGGGGAAACCTAATTCACTATTGGAAGATAGGGAAACCCTATCCACTATGGGAAGATGGGGAAACCCGATCCACTATGGGAAATTGGGGAAACCCAAACCCTTATAGGGGAAGCACTATGACTAGGGATAATGGTGTGTCCCTCCCAGTAGGTATAGTCCCCATGAAGTTCCAAGATAATTTTTTTTGGTAATGAGCCTTCACTTATAGGGAATGATGTTACATGTTTATGTGTATACCACAAATTCCATGTATTATTCCATAATATGATCACATGGTTCAAGTTATTGATTATCTAATGATTCATTTATTATGAACTAACAATATTTATGGCATGTCTCATTATTATGATCTTTTTATGTAGGGTATGACCTTAAAATGTTATGCTCATGTTCTCATACCCTTATATTCATGTAATGCTTACGTACTACCTTTATTTACCCTTACTAAGCATTAGAGATCACCCATTACTTATATTTACTTTCCATAAGTTAGGAATAAATGTTTTAAGTTGGAGAACTAAAGGGGAAGATATTTAAGGGATACATTGATTATATTTCACTAAAATAGAAGAATATGTTTCATGTTTCCAAATACAATATAATATTTTGGTCCCCAGGAATGTATTTTTGTAATGTGATCAATATTCATCTAAAATGATGTAATATCCATCTATGTTAAGCCTGGGTCACTATATTTGGTATCAATGGAAGGGTTTATCCAACCGTTGGAAACTAGGATGATAAAACTTTAGTGATATCCCTAGGGATATTTATAAGGATATGTATAGGGATGTCTATAAGGATAATCATAATGATGATTTAAAATATAAGAAAATGTCCTAGAATTTTGGTAAAGGATAGAGAGAGTAGATTCCTAGTAATACATCCTTATTTGGATACTATAAATAGATGTGGATTTGGAATATATGTATATAGGGGTAACAACCCCAAGAACACCATATTGAGCTAGAATCAATCAAGAATGGGTGAATGACAATAGACCTTGTTGCACACCTATTTTGAAACTCCCAGTGGATATGATTTGGGAATTCAAAAAATAGTTACGAACCATCATGAAGGATTTTAATAGAAGATGGATATGAATAACCTAGGATAAACTATGTCAAAGATTAATAAATTATGTGTCATTATTTATACATCCTATAAGTAAATTTTCTTGATTATGTGGCTTTTTTACTATGATATTTGTTGCTCACACTGTGCTTTCTCATGTTAATCAATACCAGGAACTAGAAGGAACTGGGTTAACAATGAATGTTTCATATTTGTAAAGTATGGGCATTATACAAATTAATGTACTAAGTGGAGATCAAATGATGAGAACCAGGAAGGTGGTATGAGTATTGGTTATACTTATGAATATAAAGAGACTAAAAATGAAAAGGGAAAGGTATGAGATTTTCTAACAATATTTTTTACATTAAACATAAGAAGAATGATTATATGGAGGTTGAAGAACCATAATACATGATTCATATTTCATATTCTAGGAAAATGGGTATTAAAGAATAAGATAATGAATCCTGGGTAATGGTTTAAGAATAAAGTTTGATGATTAAAGTGTACATGTTTTAGAATTAAAATATTATGTAATATTAATCATGAAAAATATAAGTATTTTTAGTATAATCATTTCATTAAAGATTGAAAATTATATGTTGAATGGTGATTAAGAATTAGAAAATTGATCTAATGGAAATGTCATATTTTGAATTAAGAGAAGGTGACCCTTAATGTGTTCAAGATGTTGAGACAATTCTAGTTAGCTTGGATAAATACATGATTGATTTGGATAAAGTAAATTGGATAGTATTTATGACTTCATAAATTATAATGGATTTGTTGAAAAAGTGGTCTATGTTATCATGGTTGAAGTTTAAAACTTCTTGTATTTATTTAATATATCTAGTAATATTCGGAATAAGGAAGCATCCATGTTTTCCAATAGGATTTATGGTAATTCAAGTAATAACTATATTTCATGAGAATATACGATGATGGTATTCACATGCTGTGAATGTGAAAACCAAGAGATACTTTATGATACATGGGGGATCAATTATAAGTTTATTTAGTAACATTATTTCTAATGTTTTTAATTTTTATTCTTTTTAAGGGTTATAAGGTTAACAATTTATGGAAAGATTAAGTTAAAATTCAGATGAAGTTTGTGAGATTAAAGTATTATCTCACTATATGAGAATTTATGCATGTTGAATAACCTATTTAACCATTTTTTTCTATGATTCTAACTAAAGACAGATTGAATGCCTTATCACTCTACCTCATGACCTGTTAGTACTTTAGGAATGAAAAAATCACCTTTATTTATAAGAGTTAGAGATGAATTGGAAATTTAGGAAGGCACAACGAAAGGGTGAGATTGGGTATATGAAAAGTATTAAAATAAAGTAAGTATATTTCCTTATATTCTTAGATAGTAAAATATTTCCTGAACTCAAGGAAAAGGAAATTGAAAAATATTTTTCCTAAAACCATCATTTATGTTGAATTGATGATATTATAAATTATCATAGATTTATGGTTATAAATCCCTTAAAATTCCATTGACCATTCAATTACTAGTGATCAATGATCTTTATATATATATATATATAATTATTTATTATTTTCTTACATGTCTAATATTACCTTCCCACATATGTTCTCCTATTTGGAAACCTAGTTATGAGTTACTTTAGGTAAATGTAATGTTTCCAACATTCCATTTTTAAAGGAAGTTTTAGTATTTATTTTTACAATGTGGGTTTCTATAAAAGAAACATTCAACTATCAAAATTTTAATAACATATACATATTTCAAGGGTGAAATTCATTTGGGGGGGGGGGGTAGTATGTAACACCCTGAAACATTGTGAATTATTATTTTTTGAATTAATTTAATCTTTTTATATTTTTCATTTCACGCAACACTAAATATATCTTTTGTTATATGAAATCACTAAGTGTGGCTTGAATTATATAAAAAAAGAAAATATTTCACTACAAAAAACACTAATATTAGCTTCCGGTACACGAACAAATATGTTTGGATTGTACTAGAAACAATAACGAGTCCCTTCAAAGCTTGTGTTACACACAAGTTTGAGTTTTATCGACCTACAAGATACTACTAATATAATTATTAAAGTTACCACCTAGTAGTTGGAATAGAAGTTATTAATAATAGTAACTAAATTGTGAAAATATTATTTACACATGTATATAAATTACTATAAGTGAATTTAATAACTATTGGTAAATAAAGAAATTACTTCTCTAAGAAAACTATTTTTCTATGTAAAAACACAATTTTATCTCAATAAATTAAAAAAACCAATTTTGATTAAATTTTTCATTAAAATATATCTATTATATATTAAATAATTATTTTTGATACTTATCCAATATATTTTATATGTATAAGATAATAATAAATCCAATTTTATGAATAAAAACAGGTATTTTTCTAAAAGGTAATTTTATTACTTTTTAATGGAAAACCCATTTTAAATATAATTGTTGAAAAGTTTAAAAATTTTAATTGAAAAAATAAACTTTATTTTTGGAATAATAATATAAAAATTTACTTTGGGTGAATTTTTGGCGTTTTTATGATAATTTTCATTTTTTGATGAATAGTGAAAAACACTGAATTTTAATTTAAAACTGCTTTTTCATCTAATTTATTTGTATAGATAAATTATTTTTTTACTTTATTTTAAAGTTAAATTAGATAAATTTTACATAAAGTAATGCAATTTATTTCATTGCAATAAATTTCATATTTAAATTGGATATAAAAACATTTTAATCTTTTGATCATTTTTACTTTAAAAACCCGCTTTGTCGTCCTATCTATGGTATTAAATTTAAATTAATTTCATCCAATTCTATGATTATAATTTTGGAAAATATATTCCATATTTTATTAAACATAGTATATAATTTATAATAAATTAAATTAGTTTTTTACTAAAAATATTTGTGAAAGTGATTAAAATTAATTAAAGTGGTTAAGAGAAAAATTTGCTTAACAAAGGAGTAAACCTTGAACTTAAGGGACAAAATGACCTATACACTTGTCCAAAATCCATTGTATGGCCATATTGTGACCCTAAACTCCCTTTTATCTAATTTTTAACATTATTATAACCACTTTACATAGGGGAAATGTGGGTGGAATTCTCTTTACAAAAATTTACAATAAATGCACTCCTCCTCCACTAAAAAAAGAACTCACCCTCCCACTCATTCACAACTATAAAGCCCTTAATATAACCCAAATTATGATAAAATAATCTCAAAAATTCCCTTAATTAATACTATATTCTTTTATTTTTTAATAAATCCAACCAAGGAATCCCTTTGATGCAAACTAAGAGGACATACCCAAAGAAGAGGTAACATCCTTCCTCAAGCTCATTTGTTTTACTTTTATTATCCACCCCATTAAATCTCCTTATTCCATGATTATATAATAACATAAGTATACTAAATATATTTATATGTTTTTATTATACGGTTTATACCTGAAATTTCACACACTTCTATCTAATGGGTAACAAACATACCATTCTTATGTACGATGAACTACCGCCTCACGAAACGATGATTGTTTGTTTTAACTTTAACACCTATCATGGTTGAGAATTATGATGGAAACTATGTTTTTATATTATATATATGATATTTATTATTTATTTATTTACTTTTAATTATTATATAAAACATACATTCATTCATTCCATTTTGTGTAAATATGATAACATCGTTTGTGGACGTGTGGACTACCGCCACCTCAAAGTGATGAGATTCATTCACACTCTACATGAAATGTATTAAGGATGAGTTTAGTAAAATTATATTATATATATGAAATAATAATTATACTATAATGATATTATTTATGTATATATATATTTCATTTCATTTATTTTTTTCAATAAAACAATAAAACGGAAACAATGTTCATGCATAAGTACGACCTACCGTCTCCATGAATAGTGTATTCCATTTAATATTTATATATTTTATAGATTATTATAAATATATATATACTGAATATATTTGATGTTTTAAATTATTAAAATAATTAAACCATGATCTACATAATAGGATCAAGAATAACAATCCAAAACATATACAAAAAACAAAGTAGAAATTACCTGAAACGTAACATTAACATCAAGTTGTTAATATACAAGTAAAATAAAGTCATAAAAAATAATATATGGTATTAGATATAATAATATAGTTTTTTATATTTATAATATAATTATATTTATTATATAATAGTTTTAAATGTGTATAAAGAAATTCAAGACTTAATGTAATGGAATCTCATCTCACTTTTTATTTCTATGAGATACATGCCATTTTCACCACTCGATTCTTTTCTGTCATGTATATACATACCTATAAAATTTTATATAAAAAATTTCATTTATTTAATGATATAAAAATATTTAATTTATGTTATTCAATCATGAGGATCACGATTCTAATGTTTCTCAAGTAGTAAGGGTTTTCTCATCTCACTTTTATTTCTGTGATACTTATGCATTATTCACCACTCGTTTCTTTTTTGGGGTGTGTACAATACCCATGAATTTATTCCTTGATTTATATAATTAAATTTATGGGTATTTAAATATCCATTTTTTATATTTATTTCATGGGTTTTATGTTTCAAAAGTTACCAAATTAATAAAGTAATTTGGTCTCAATTTTCCTTCTTTTAGATACATGCCTTCTAATGCACCTATATTTTTCTATGGGGTGTATATAATTCCAATTTACAAGTTACATCATGAATATAATTTTTTAAATTATTTTAAGCTTCATGTAACTTTATTATTTCATGTGTATTATGATTCAATGTTACCTAAGTGATAACTTTTTATTGCTATAATCTTATCGTCTATCAGGATTGTTTATGATTATGATTCTATTGACAAAATATTATGATACATCTCTCAATAAAACTCATGAATTTTATTATAATATAGTTATACATGATATATTCATGTATTAGTACCATTTTACACTCTTTTCTACATAATATAATTAAGAATGTTTTTATGAAAATCTGATTTTATTTCATCTTTCGGTCAGAAATCGGTGTTCTTTCAAAACCATGTTTTATAAAAATATTTTAAAAAATGTCTTAATATTATCCTATTACATTTTAAGTACATTTTTAACCATGTTTTACTTTTTTTAAATGTTTTTATAAGGAATATTCTTATCTTATTCTGATCAAGGAACCTTTCTACACTTTTAATGTGCAAAAGGAATGTTCAGAATGTACTGACTTACTCACCATCATGACTGTCATTTACTTGAATCTTACTTTGTAACTTTACAAGGTTATTATTAAATAATTTCTTTCCTAATATTATGTAATTTTTTTTAAATTTTTAGTGGTTTTCAATTTTTTTTATGTTTGAAAATTATTTTAAATGATTTTCAATATATGTTTTCAAAAGGTTGTTATAAAATAAAATGATTTCAATTATTTAAAGATTTATTTATAAATTTTTAAATATAATTTATAAAAATGTGTTTTAAAAATGATTTCAATCCTTATTTTTAAGTTTTCAAATTATTTTAAAAGAAAAAGTTTTTCAAAATATTTTCAACCTTCCTTTATAAGTTTTTAAATATATTTTAAAAGAAAAATCTTTTCTAAATTATTTATGTTTTAAAAAAATGTGTTTCATAGAGTAAAATATATTTTCCTCAATAAATTTTTTTAAATGAAATGGTAAAGATTTGTTTATAAGAAAAGGATTTTTATATGGTTTTATACAAATTATTTTCAAAGAAAGGATATTTTTCATAATAAATGTTTCATGTGATCTTTCAAAACCCTTCTCCATCTGAGATGACTTAATTTGTTTTTGTTATGACTTATTGGGGATATGATCCAAGAATTACATTAATATTCTTACTTGAATGGTTTATATTTTTGTCTAATTATTTTTATGACACCCATTTCTCTTCCATAGGTTATATTCTCTTAAAACCTTCTTCTTTTCATAGGTTATGCTCTGATGAAATGATTAAGATACATATCTATTTTCCATATGTAATGATATGATGAAATTCTTATTATATCCATTTCATTTCTTGGGTTATGATATTATGTATATAAAATCCATCTATTTTATGGATCATGATATGATATGAGTGTAATTAAATTATGAAAAATATATACATGATCTTATTATGTGATGGGTGTGAGCTATATCTCCCTCAAATTCATTCGGTAAAGATTTATATCTCATGAGATAATGATGTGAAACAAGTCAAATGGCTTGATAAAAATGGAAAAAGGTTCTTTTTTATCCAAAATGGGAAACATTTGTGTCCTGATCCATAATGGGGGATGGGGAAACCCGATCCACTATAAGAATATGGGGAAACCCGATCCACTATGGGTAGATGTGGAAACCGATACACTATGGGATGATGGAAAACCTTATTCATTATGATAAAAGGAATAAAACTAGGGATGGTGGTGTGTCCCACTGAGTAATGTTCACTGATAAGTTTTTGGGAATGAGACTTGACTTATAGGGAATGACATTACATGCTTATCTGTCAGCAACAAATTCTATGTCTTATGCCTTGATATGATTGCATGGTTAATGTTCTTTCTAATATTATGATTCATTTCTAATAAAATCAAAATATTTATTCCATGTCTCATGATGATGATATTTTTATATAGGGTATGATCTTCAAATGTTATTCTCATGTTATCATAACCTTATGTTCATGTTATGCTTACGTATTTCCTTTTCTTACCTGTACTGAGAATTTGATATCACCCCTTTATTTTATTTCCTTTCCCTAGGTTATGAAGAAATATTTTATATAGGATTACTAAATGGTAATATATTTAAGGGAGATGTTCAAGATCATTCACCAAATTAGAAGAATGTGTACCAAGTTTCCAAAGACCCCAAAATATTATGGCCCTCGGGTATGTATTTTTGTAATGTGTTAAATATTAATCTAAAATGATGTAATATCCGTTTATGTTAAACTTATGTTTATATAAAAATCTCTCATAAAAATCCTTATAAACATTATAGAGGTTCTTGTCTTCCCAAAATAGAAACCTTAGGGTCCTTAATAAGAGAACCAAAGGAGGTTCTTCTAAGCGAAGGTAATTGTCTTCACTGAGATCCTTCTCTTTTACTTCTTATTTTCCACCTTCAATTATGAATTAAAAATTATAATATAATAACACTATTATAAATTATATAATAATATTTTATTATTTTTATGGATTAATATTTATCCATCTACTCTTCCATCAAATGGGAAAAAAACCATCATTCGAGTGTATGGTGGACAACCACCTCAAGAACTGATGTAATTCATTTTCTAACATCACCTATCAAGGATATTAATGATATGAATTAAATTTTTATATATGATACTCATGATATATTAATAATTTTGTAAAATTAATATATAAAATACCTTCTTACCTTACCATCAATTGAAAAATGATAACGTCTTCCGTGTCTATGATGGACTACCACCTCGCGAAGAGATGTGATTTATTTTCTATTACTACGTCACATGGATGGTATATGAATGTAAAATTAAATAAATAATATAATATTTATGATATAATTATCATTTTTTAAATATAAAATAATACTTACCTTCTTTCCATCATGATATTTGAAAAATGAAAATGTCATAGATGCGTACGTACGACATACCCTCTCCATGATTGTAATGTAGTTGATTTTTCAAAACCAGAGTACAAGGTTATTTTTAAAATTATAATTTATGTATAAAAATGAAAATTATTTCATGATTATTATTATGTAGATTATGTAATAATTACCTCTTTTACCATGGTCAACACACCGATGCCATTTTGAAATTATGAACCGAGTGTCCTCAAAACACCTGACATAGAAATAACTGATTATTAAATTAAAAAAATAATTAGAATAAATGAATTAAATTATTAAGTATAAGGTATTAAAACTATAATTTTTTATTATGTGAAAAAATAATTTCTGTAAATTTATTATAATGGAGATAAAATACATACATGATAAATCATGGACTCAAGGTAAAGGTTTCCACCTCAAAACTTCCTTCTTTGAGACACATGTTCTTTTTCACACCAAATTTCTTTTATATGAGTATATAATACCAATTTACAGATCATTTCATGATTCCTTCCTAATTAATGTTATTTTATGTTTTAATTCATGTACTTAATTCATGGAGGTTATGGTTTAAAAGTTACCAAGGCGGTAAGTGTTTATACTTAAATCTCATTTTATTCAGGATTGTATATTCTTAAATTTACATTAAAGTTAATTATTTGATAACATTACAATAACACAATTTAATTTTATTCTAATATATTTATTCATTAAATTTTCAAATAATAGTATTATTTTCTTCTCTTTGGTACTTAAGATTATTGAGTAATTTTTTTTAAGGAAAATCGACTTTATTTATCTATTCCGTCGAAGTAATTTTCTATTATGTTTTCATGTTTTATTTAAAATGTTTTAAAAAATGTTTTAAAATTATTATATGACTTTTTAAATTAATTTTTAAAATTTCTAAATTTTTTAAAAATGGTTTAAAAGGAATCTTCCATTTGTTTTCTGAATGAGGTATTTTTTTACCAAAGTGTTAAAAAGTGTTTTTTAACTTCTACAACATGTATGGAATTACCCATCACCATGAACATTATTTTATTTGAATATTACTTTATAATTTTCCATATTTATTTTAAAATAAAATTAATTCCACAATATTTTGTGAATTTTTTATTTTTCTAGAGTTATTTTCAATATGGAAAGGTTATTTTCTCCTATAATATTTTTAATACTTTTTAAAAATATTTATATTTATCAATAAAAACAACCTTTAATTTTATATAATTATTCTAAATTTTTTATATATTTCTCTTATATATATACCTAGATCACTCTCCCTTACTTTAATGGGGTAATACATTCCTTATGATCATTTATAAAATTAATTCTTTAATAAATATATTTTGATGATGATATGAGGCAAGATTATAAAACTCATTTTTATTCCATGGGTAATTCATATGTTTATGCCTTATGATTGATTTATTTATGTGGAACACATATGAATGTGATGGTATAAATCTAAATTATGTATCCCTCTAATGCATTGGGTAATGTTTTACACTCATGAGATGTCATGTATGGGATTAGGGATTGAACCTAATATATTTTGGGACTCTGTCTACCATGTGATGTAGTCTCGATAGTAAGCATTGAATTATGTTTATGCCATGTTTTATGTTTATTCCACATTTTATATGGAACCATTATCTTATGATACTATGTTATTTATATTATTTTCCCATGTTATTACTCTTGATCCTTCTCTTTTATGATATCATGTTATACCTTTGACTCACACCTTATGTTTCCTTGTCATCTATATTCCCTTATTGGGATTTTTAGCCCACCATTTTTTATGTATTCCCTAGGTTATCTAATGCAGTTTTATGAGATGAAAAGAATTTAGGATCTCATTATGGAGAAAAAATAAATGAGTTTTATTTTAGTCTCACATTGATATACTATGAACCTAGTTTTCCAAATACAATTGGCCTCAAGATATATGGGTTATAACTAATAGATTTTTATATTAAAAATAATGTATTAATTTGTGTATAAGGCTTGGATTACTATAAGTACTCCCTTTATAGACTATTATTCTTGAAAAATATGTGGCTTATATTTTTTTTAAAGTGGTGATGTGATAATTATGGATGATAATGTGAGATAGTCCCTTGACTAACATGCATACCTTAATGAGTTGTGAATTATCACTATGGTTTAGGGTGGTGATATGAAAAGGCCAAATAATGTAAAAGTTTTAGGCCATGCAAATATTTAAAAATTCTTGGTTTCCGTCTATATGTGAGTTATAATTGGGATATCAACTTCAGACATCTGAGTATTTATATATTTTGAGCATACCTAGTTTCTCCTAATAAAAAATCCTTCATAATGTTGAGCTAATATGGCCATGAATTTTCTATATTAGATAATTCTAGTTATAGATATCATCGAGAATATTTCATGCCCTCTAGATCCTCTCTTGTTTATAATTTTGATATGAAATATTTTTTTTTATTTTTCCTTTATGGTTTTAGGGAATCCTACTATGTATAATTATACTCACCCCTACATAGCCTTTGTTCCCACATGTGTTGTGTCTGTGTAGAGCACACATAGTTTGGTTATTTTATTGGTGGGAATGGAGCTGGTGTAACTAATTTGGATTTAATTCATGGTGATTCATGGTAGATATTTATGGTTTATGATGGTTTCATTGACTATTGTGGTTGGAGATCAGTCTAAAATTTCATTCAAGGAGGATCTTTCCAGTATCTCATGTTTATCAGATTCATAGAATTTTACAAATATACAATTCCTATGGTGTTTACCTATGTATATATGTACTTATCAGGTGATTTCTTATGAATTAACTATATACATTTCAGTTTATATATATATATATATATTATTTGTGTTGGTGGTTATTTTTACATATTGGAGATGTATATATATTATATGTCGGTGCAGCGGTTGTCACATGTCTCACAACAAAACATTTTAAACCCAAGTTAAATTTAGTAAGAGTGGAACTCAGGTTGTATTTGGAGGGGTGGGTTTTAGTGTGTTTTTCCTATGTTATATTAGTTTGATGTGTGTAAAAAATATTCATCAAGGATGTTTGGGTATGCAATTGAATATATTTAAAAATCAGCTTTACATTAGTGGTATAACCTCATATTTTCCTCTCATATAACTATTAAATCATGATTCAAATTAAATCTTCTACTATCTCTCTATCTAATCATATAAACCCTAAAATTATCACCCTCACCCAGTAATTTCAGCTTAAGAAAAGAAGTGTAATAATATTAGAATTCATTATACTTTCCTAGACAAGTGATTAGAGATATATGATCACTCCTAAATCAACCCACTTATCTCCATCACATGAGAAATGGATAAGGTATAGGTGGAATGTGTGTGAAAACCATTGAATAAGGGAAGAATAATTTAAATATAAAGATAAATTGAAGCCTCCTATTGAATAAAAACTCAAACATATACATATAAATTAAACATAATAATATTAATAATGGAAAAAAATTCATGAATATTGGTATGGGGAGATTATCCTTATATTGATCACTAATTTCCTAGTTTGATATCACTATAGAAGGATTACAAAAGAAAAGAAAAGAAAAATATAGTAGTAATATCTTCCAATCAACCAGTTAGCAGCAACCTTCATTATAGAAGTAGTAGAATTATATGGTGTCCCTTTACATGATTCAACAAATTTCTCTATAGTATGAGAAATATAAGATTATTCTTCCTCTATAATAGATTTTAGTGTCTTGAAAATTCAACTGAGTTTTAGTGCCCATATCACATCCTTCTAGATAGATTCCATGTGTATAAATCAAAAAGTTTATATTTATTCAGCTAGGTGATTCTTGAATATTTCATCTTAATGATTCCATCCTATGATCTTCTCTTTCTTCAGATCATCGAATTATTTTTGTATATAATATCAAGAGATTTTTTCCAATTTAATAAGTTTAAAGAAAAGGGTTTTAAATTCTACGTCATTCCCTACTTATATAAGAAAGTTACACTATTGGTTGAACTTCTTCAGAAAATTATAAAAATAGAGGATCACTCATAGATAGTTGTTTATGACATAGATGAATTGTATGTTGATTACCATAACCCATACAAAAATGATTCATATGAAAATAAATCTCACGTAGGTTCTTTATACGTGGCCCCTCACACGCGACCTCTCATATGCACCTCTCATATATGGTGGGGTTTCTTATGCAACCAGGAGTCTTACATGATTTATTATATATGACCTTTCATATGAACTTGGGTTTCTTATATATCCTGGAGTAGTATAGGATTTATCATAAGAGGCCTCCCATAAAAAATATTTTATACACACTTTGGTTTCTTACATTGTTAGGAGTCTAACAATATTTATCATATATGGGATCTCATATGCTGCTCAATGAATGAATTATACACTAGCTTTATGTCCAATACAAATATTTCACCCATTATAAATTTTCAATATCATACCTATAATCTATGAAATCAATATAATTAGTGAAATATTTGTCTAGATAATTCAATTTTGATCAAAATAGTGAAATATAAAATTTAAAATTCCATTAATATTTCAAGATCAAAACTCAAAAATCAATTCATAGTTTTTAAATTAATTAAAAATATGGATAAAACAATCAAAATTCAAGATGTAAATAAATATTCATTCTAATTTTATATTCACACTACTATAATGATGAAGAAATTTATTTTTAATAAAAAGAAAAAAGGTTAAAAATACTATAAAATTATTTAAATAAATTTTAAAAAATTATGGGTTGATCACTCCCAACACTTAAGCAAGAACTTTTTCTCAAGTTCAAAAGGGTTCAACTTCCCCTTAAGTAAACATTCTGGTTCTAAAATTTTGAGTAGAATAGAATTTAGTGTAATTAAGATGTTATAAAGTGTCCCATTTACATATAAATGTCCCATAATACCCCATTTCTAATGTTCATCTCCCCACTTCCTTGATACTTCTTATACAGTATTCAGATAAATCATCTCCCTCTTCTTCATCCATGTTTATAATTCTCCAAATATTTTCATCTTATTTTTCAATTGGAACTTATTTATTTCTCATACATATTTTTATTAAGAACATATTAGATTAGTATAGATAAACCTAGAACTAAACCATACAAAGACTACATGTACCCCTCAAGAATAGTTTTAATAGTTAGGTTATAGAAAAACACTTGGGAATCTATCTCTCAGGTCACTATAACTCTTATTTTATAGATAACTCAAACACACACATGTGATTTTTTGAATTTATAAGACTTATAAATCAGTTCCCATCATCTTATTTTAATCAATTTCATATAATCTATCCAAATTTCATTTAAAGATTCTTCTAGAGGTATAAATCAATCATAATGGGTAGGTTATCTATGTTCAAGTTTAAAATTTAATATTCCTCATATTTTTATTTTGATTCATCTATTTTTTCCATCACACTCCTTTAACTAGTTCTAAGGAAAATTATTTACGTGGTTATAATTGTAACTTGGTTATTTATTCCTTTTAGTGGGTGTTAAATGTAATTTCCAAACATATTATCATTTTTATTTTATTTTCCATCCTCAAACACATAATAACAAAAAAAAAACAACAAAGATATGTATATCCTAACTACTTTTTCTTCTCCCCAACACTTATTTTATATACTACTTCTAGTTTATTTACTCATGAAATTATCAATGAAATATACATAACTAAATTTTACTATTTAGACTAGTGGTAATGAATTATACAACATGATGGTTCTTTATTCATATTCATCAAGTAGGAGTTTGGACACTTCCATTGGTTCCTTCTAGAAATCCTCATGAAACTTCTTTATTTTTTGAACATTTTATTAAAACCAAGATGTTTTGAGATGGAGTTTTGGTGTTTTATTTGTTATTAATCCATTTTTAGGTTGATAAATGAGTTTAAATATTAATGTATATGGTGTATGGGAAGTGTAAATTTGAAATAGTAATTTAAAAATTTTTTAATATGGATCTGTTTCTAACTGTTTTCCAAAACTTTAGGTGTTAAATTTTAGAGGATGTGAAATGTTGTTTCTAGTGAAAAGAGAACAAATTAAAGTATGTATAATATATTTCATTCAATTTTACTATTTTTTCACAAGTAAGGGTATAATATGAGTAATGGAAGACAATTAGAATTAATCTATCATATGCTCATGGAAGTTGAAGTTGCATGAACATAAAACCTTAGTAGAGTTTCAAAAGGATTATGGAAGTGGAGGTGAAATATTATTTGAGTTGGATAAATTTATATCAGATAATGATATGTTGTGATAATTCTTTGGGTTTTTCTTTTAAATATTTTCTTACTCCCTCTTTGATAGCTAATTTTTTTTTGAGGAGGATTAAGGGATATATTTTTTGTGTTAGTCTAACTTATACGAACTTGAAATGAAAGAAATTTATGGATGAATGATGTTTGATAAAGGAAGTTTCATGAGATAATTTCTATGAAATTTCCTAATAAAATTATGTTATGGGAAGGAAGTATCCTGATTTTTTGTGAAAAAGGTTTAGTTAAGGTAGTCACATGAAGGTGGTTGTGTGAGAAATAGTTGTACAAGAAATAATTGCACGAAAGGTAGTGTTTGGGTTAATTTGAGAATTATATTAAAGAATTATACTTAGGAAATTAGGATACCAATCAAAGAATTCATTATTGATGACATAGAAGTGACATACAAATTGTTAAATTGTGGAATACTTTATCTGTAGTAGTGAGCATGGAGAGATTGATAGAAGTTATCTGAGGAAGGTAGTGTGTTATCCATGAATTAATTGTAAAGGAATTATTCTATACATAAAGTGACCATATAAGAAGATTTAATTCAAAAAAATGGTTAAGATTAGTGGATTGTGGTACACTAGTATAATTATTTGTGTACGATCCTTGGACTAGATGTAGTGGTGAACTAAGTAATTTTTTTGTGAATTTATTTTAATTAATTAATTTTTTCTGGTGAATGTTCATATAACAATGATATGTTCAATGTGTCCCTACCAAAGTGGGGACAAGATCCAAACAATAAAAAATAAAAAGTTAACACCCAGATTCACCCATCCCCTCTAAATATGTCTTATGCCGCAACACATTAACCTTAAATGGTTACTTTAATTTAGTTCCTTTGATCTCAACTACGCATATTGGAAATGTATTAGTAATTTTAAAGGGTCCAATTAATTTGGAATGACGATTATCAGGAATTAGATTTACCATGTAGGAGAATACCTATAATTTTTCTCCAATTTAAAAGTCTCTTTTATAAATGAATCTTTCATTGATAGATATAACCTTTTCTTTTAACAACAAGGAGTCGTCCACATAATTTTCCCTTATCACCTCCTCTAGTTCCCTCTTTTAGTGTTTTTTTCTCTCCATCCTTTTTGAATTCTAGGTTCACTTTCTTTACAACCCAGTGGAATTTATGTTGTAACTCAGTAGGAAAGTGACACAATTTTTCATAAAATATTTGGTAAGGGGACATAACTAGTGGGTTATAAAGGTTTTTTTGTATGCCCAAAGTGTATCCTCTAACTTCTAGCACCAATATTTCTTGTTGGGTTACACAATATTTTTTATAATTATCTTTATCTTTATGTTGAATACATTGTCCTGACCATTTTTTTATGGGTGGTAGTTAGTAGGGGAGGTATGTTATACTACATACTTCTTAATGAGTTCTCCCATGATTTGTTTGAATAAATATATACCCTAGTCATTGATTATTTTTTGAGGAATTCTAAATTTGAAAAATTTATTTGATCTTGGAAATTAAATAACAACTTTAGAATCATTAGATCTAGATTATTGGCCTTCAATAAACATATAAACTTAATATAATTCTTACACAATATTGAAAAATCTAAAAAATATAAGAAATGGGACCATGAAATATAATCCCCACACATAAACTATTTCAATGAAATTATAGGTTTATTGGGTAATTTCATGCATTTTGAATGTTCCTCTAGAAAATTATCACTTTTTACATGCTTTGAAAAATGTATATGAATATATTGAAATTATTTTCCAAAAAAAAACAACTTTAAACATTTTTATATCTATTATATGAGGTATAAAGTGAACTCTACATGTAAGGGTATGATAAAATATAAGGACACAATTTTCCTCTTCTTTGGGTATGCATATCCTAATCATGTGATCACTATAAATTATACAGAAATATAGATCCTATCAAACATAATATTTTGATTTTGATTTTATATTAATAGTTTTATTCTTAAAAAATAAGGAAGGTACCTCTGATGTGACCACATTCTTCACTAAGTCATCTTACCATGGTAATTTTTTGAGTTCATGTAGCTACTCACTATGAAGAGAATCATTTAGGGTTGTCTCTATGAGTATTTCCACCTCAATAGTGTAGGTAAATATACTTATTTGATATGAAACTAAGTAAACATAGCCCTTATTATCTTTTATCTCCAAGTTGAATTATTATAGAAGTAATATCTAATTTACTAGTCTTGGATTTTCATCAACTTTATTGATTAAATATCCGAGGGTTGTATGATAAAAAAATGGCAGCTTTACTTCCTAAAAAATATGAATGATTTTTTCCCAATAGAATAACAATATCCAAAGACTCATTATTTGTTGTTATATAGTTGATTTGATCCATATATAGAGTCTGTAAAGTATAGCCTATCACATGAGTGTGTCTATTGATCTTTTAGGAAATCACTTCACCAACTTCTTGGTTGGAACCATCAAATAACACTTCAAAAGGAATATATAAAGGTAGTGGGATTATTATAGGAGATGTTTTCAAGATTTATCTGAGTTTATTAAAGGATTTCATACATGATTCATTAAACAAAAACTATGTATCCTTTTTAAGTAGGTTAGTTAGGGGAAAATAATTCACATTAAATTTATGAATAAATCTCCAATAAAATATATCCTGACATAAAAATGATATAATATGTTTCATAGTGGTTGGTTAAGGTAGTGTTGAAATGATTTAAACCTCAGCCTTTCCCACTTCAAAACCCTCCTTAGAAATGATGTGGAACCTGATATTTCCTTTCCCCAAAGTAAAATTAAATTTTTTAAGATTTTAAACCATGTTCCTTTTAATGTACTTTTTAAAACTTTTTCATGATTTCTAAGACAAAGTTTAAAAACAAATCTCATGAATAATAAATTCATCAATAAATACATATTAGAAACATTCAATAAAATTTGAAAATATACTTACAATACACCATTAGAAAGAACATGGGTCATTTCATAACCCAAAGGGTATCCTTAAATAGAAAAACATACCGAAGGGATAGGTGAATGTAGTATTAACATAGTATTATAGTGATGTGGGGACTTGAAAATAACCAAAAAAATAAATTAATAAAACAATAGTGACCTTTTCTATATTGTGTTTCTAAAATTTGGTCTATAAAATGGATGGGGACACTGTCATTTTGGGTTATGTTTTTTAATTTTATATAATCAGTATAGACCCTCCAATTATTTAGAATCCTTATGGGAACTTGATCATTATTTTCATTTTCACAATAGTGAATCTTGTATTTTTTTAGCACAGTATAAATGGGACTCACCCACTAGAAGTCTGATATGGGGTATATAATTTTTCCCCTAAAAATATTTCAATTTATTTTTCCATAACTTCGATTAAGGTTGTCTTGAGACTTCTTTGGGGATGTATCATTTGTTTTGACTCATTTACTAAGAGAATGCAATGAACATAAAAAGTGGGAATAATCCCATGAATTTTTCCTAATGACCAGCATATAGCCCTAACATTTTGTTTCATAATGGTTAGAAATTAGTATTCTTGATTAGTTGGTAAATTTTTTAATATTATCATTGACATATTTTCATTTTATTTAAGAAATTCATATTTTAAATTAGATGAAAAAATTTTGTTCCAGTTCTGGTGGGTATTATAATGATGGTTTTAACTCATAGTTTTCCATTCTTGCAACTTGTATATGAAAAATATAAGTGTTGGTAATATATTTAAGTAATTCATAAAAAAATTATTCATCCAATTCCTAAAACAATTTAGTACACATATCTAATTCCGTATTTAGTTCATTTTCATAAATAGTTTCATCAAAATTATTTAGTTATTATTGGGATACTATTAGTTTTATTATTTCATCTAACATTTGAATTTCTTCCTCATAGAAATAGGTTATTTTAGAATGAGATAGTAGAAAATAGATTGATCCTATTAAGGGTATTTCATTGAATATTAAATACTAAATTTAATATTTTCTTCACTAAAATCCACCAAAAGGATCCTTCATAAACATTTATTATTGTTTTATAAGTCTTAAGAAATGGAGTACCTACAATGATAAAGGAATTATTTTTATATATTTCATCGAACATGTTCAAGATATGAAAGACAATAAGGAACAACAATCCTTTTAATCTTACTATAACATCCTTGAAAATCGTACTAGGTAGGTAGTGGTTTGATTGTCTAGTTGAACAAAAAATCAATTTGTATTGATTTCTCTTATCTACAAGTAATAATAAACTGAGTAAGGCATAAAATTAATTAATGCTCATAAATTACACAATTCATTTATGAAAGTAGGTCCCACATTGGAAAGGAAAATAAAAGTACCAAAGTCTTGAAATTTTATAGGTAGTTGTCGGGTTACTATATTAGAAACATTTCTTCTTAGTCTTAATATTTCATCTACTTATAATCTTATTTTCATGGTATACATTTCCTTAAGAAACATCGCAAACTGGTGGACGACATTAAAAAAAGGTATACTGACTTCAAATTTATTGAATTTTTCCTAAATTTAAGGTTATAAGAATTATTCACTGGTATTATTAGGTGGGTTCATTATTGAAGGGATGGGTTATTGGAGTTGAGGTACATCATACATATTGTATTTTTTCCTTTCCTTTATTCATTGGTTGTATCTCTACAAGAACCTCGTTATCTTGTTTCTTCTTAGGTTTATCTTCTTTATTGGGATTTCAACTGACATGTTCCCGTCATGGGGTGTGACAAAAAAAATATTAAGTTAAAATGAAGAAAAGAGGTTAACCTATGTTGTATCCAAAGAGAAGTGTGTAACAATAACCTTTTTCACTTGAAATTAGAGAAATAAGTGGAGTTTTTTTTGACATTGTTTGATTTTAGAAAGAGAGAAAGCAATTAAAAAAAAATTTGAATAAAATTTGATGAAGAGAGTGATGGGTTCAGGGTAGGACCACCTTTTGAAATGTCATCATGGTAATAGAAACTAGTTTCATTCTCTTCTTATTGAATGATAAATGAAAGACTCCTTGATTGAGTTGTTAGACACCCTTGGTTGAAGGAAGTAATGGAAGCCACTCCTGTGTGCATGAAAATTCATAAACCATCCCTAAAAAACTAAGGTAAGTCCTTATGAATAAATTTTGATTCTTATAAATCTAGAAAAAATTCACTTAATCCACACACATTCCAATGATTTTGAGACATTCACAACTTAACACGATCTACTCGAATGAGAAAAACTACACATGGTGGAGGGAGTTTAAAGATCTCCCACCAAAGCTATAAAAAATGAATGACACCAAAACCCAAAATAAAATTTCATTAAGAGAATTGGGAACCAATTAAATTAAAAACCATTTAATAGAAAAATATTGTTTTAAATTAAAGCATAATACTCTGACATTACAAAAGGAAAACTCCCCCTTCCCTGATGACTCAAAATTTTTACCCCTCCATGTGAAGGGTAATAGATTTGAATGGGGAAGAAGAGAGAATTATAAAACTACTAAAAGAAAAATTAGAAAATAAAAAGAACTTAAAGGATTCAATCCTCCAGAAAACCCCCTCTTTCTCCTTATTCAAGGCCTTTTAAAGGAAGTGTATGCATATATTTATAGGATTTAGGGGTATAAAATTTTCCCTCCAGTTTCTATCCACCAAAATTTTGAGTTTAATTTTCATAGTAAATGGATAAATCTTAGGAAATTATCTTCATAAAAGTTGTCCCTCTCTCTATTTTTAATTCTTCCTCTAAATATAACTTTTTTGGGAAAGTTTCAAAAATGTTATTCCAAAATTAATGAATAAAAATTTTTATGCCCTGAAAATACTCCTCAACTCCCTCCACTTTGGAACATTAAATGGATGCTTTAATGACATAAATCCTCCATTAAATTTAATTTAAAAATAAGTCATTGATTCCTATATAAAATTCAATTTTAATAAAATCATTTAGAGGTCTCTTGGCCTAGATATTCCCCAATTACTATAGTGGAGACCATTTTGTTGGCTATAAATATTTTTCCACTTGATTCATTTTTCTGGGCCATTTTATTTTTGAATTGGATCTAGATCCAGAAGAAAAAGTTAAAGATCATGAAAAAGGAAGGAAAAAAAATAATCACTTCAATTGGATCAATATTTTAAAAGTTATTCTAGAAATATAGAATCTTCATAAAGCTCTTAAATTTCCAAAAATTAAGAAATTTTCACAATTAAGCCAAAAATTCAACAAAAATAATAAAATAATGAAGATAATCTAAAATTAATTAATTATAAGGGATTAAATAATTTAAAAACATATTAATAATTGTGAAAATATTAGATCTATCACCCACTTCTAGATTCATATTCAATTAGTGGATTTTCACTACATTTCACCTCCTTAATACTTCTTAAAAAAATATAAATTGCATTTCCTTTAGTATTAGGAATTGGTTTTTCATGAACGAACCCACTAAGTCCTTCTTGACTGGTGGTATTTCAATAATGATACCCCAATGCCACCTTTAATAGGTTAGGGCCTAGGGACAATCACTAAGTAAGTATATCAAACACATGGGAGGACTTAGACTAAAGTTACTATACGCACCCGCACACATCTGTATACACCAATATAATGTGAAAAAAGGTAAAAAAATCATTTTGTAAATGCATGTATTTTTTCCCACATAAAATTATATCAATTAGTATAGAAAAACTTGAAAAGGACAAACATAAGCCCACCAAAATCTAAAAAAAACCCAAAATGTTGAAAACAAGGGCGAAACTACCCAAAAGAAACTCTTGGACCCATATGAGGTCCATCTAGAATAAATAATCTACACATAGTCATGGTATACCTAGGAATCCATTGAAAGTCCTATTTTATTTATATAACACAACATGTGTAGGCATATCCCATGCAGGGGTGAGTATAAATATACCAAAACAGGACACCACAAAATCACTAAACACAAAGTATCAAGTGAGTATCCTTCACATAAACATGTAAAGAATGTCAATAAAAACATGAGATAATAATAGTAATGAATAGATATTCTAAAAAGTTGAAACCAAGTTTCAAAGTAAGGTCCCGACCATACTGTGATCCATGGAATCTACTATAGGTTCAAAGGTAACACTCGCCCAAGAGAACTCACTCACTACAAAAAAACCCGGGTTTAGCGGCGGTTTTGTGGCAGCGGTTCACAAAACCGCCGCTAAACATTTTTCGTGAAAGGTTTCGCGGTGTTTTATTAAAAACCACCACGAAACCCATTTTTTTAAAAAACCGCGACCCTTTCCCCCACCCCTATCGCGTTTACCCCACAAACCCTCGCCCCTCTTCCCCGATCCCCCCCGGCCCCAGCGACACCCGCGCCCTCCGGCGAACCCCGCACCCCCCTCGACCCCCGGCGACCCCCGCGCCCCCCACACCCCCCGCGCCCTCTGACGACCCCCGCAGCCCCCGCGGCCTCCGGTGACCCCCGCACCCCCCGGAGCCCCCCACGACCCCCTTCGATTTTGGTAAATTTTAGTTATTTCTTGGTTCTTTGATTCGAATCATGACTTTGTTACAAAATGTGAATCTACTGCAGGGTAGATACTATGGGTTTGGTTTAGAGCTTGAAGAATTATAAGTCATAAAACATTTTCAAGTTTTTAATGGGTTTATTAGGATTAATTCAAACTAAGGATACTTTTTTGGGTATTTTTATAAATCTTGGAATTCACACCATGAAAGGGGTTCATGACATGAATTATTTAGAACCAATGGTTTTTATCATGATTTACATATTACTCTTCTTCCATTCAATGTGAAGACCTTTCTCATAAATCCTAGAAAGATTTTAGATAATATTGGGTATCTTCCTCTACCATATTTCTTTGCTTAGGGCATTTGATCACTAGTGTGGTGGGTTGTCTTCCTTTGGGTACGTGTAATATCATTCACTCTCTTTATCATTTATGTTCTTGGTTTGGTAGTGTTGTGTGATATGGTTTTAATGGTTTCATAAATAATATGCGTTATCAATCAATCCATTGTGGTTTTCCCCCATTCCTTTTCTATTTGAGGAATATCTTCTTGTTTCCAATTTATGTTGTCGAAGGATCTTAGGTTCCTTATGTTTATAAGGTAGGTGTATCTATACAAGTGGTTCTAATTTAAAATTTCCTTATATTCTTATTAATTTCTTTGGCTTGTTTCATGAAATTGATGGATTTAAATGGATTTTATGGAAAATATACATGTTTTTAAAGATTCCTTTCTTCAAAAATGGTTTTTCTCACGAAAAGTGGTTGACTAAATTCTTTAAAGGGTGGATTTGTTTTTAAAATGGGTTTTCAAGATTGAAGTCGAAATGATTTATTATAAAAATTGTTTTATTATATGTGATCATGGTTTCTAAAAAGATTTTGAAAAACTTGAAAAATTAGGTGTCCTTGGATGAATTGGAAATATACTTCTCACTCTTTTTTTATGTAATTCCACAAGAGGTTTTATGACACTTTTTTGTGTGTAATTCCACTAGAGGTTATATTAGTTGAATCCACCTTAATCTTGGATTGGGGATTCTCTTTCATGTCTAGAACGTAAACCCATAGTTTGGATCCCAAATGGTGGGTTTTTTCATTGATGATTTGTTTATCACATGATGGTATTTTCATGGTTACTTGCTCACACAGTTATATTATAGTGTATCTATGGTTGGGTTTTTTCTATGACTACCCGATTTATTTTATTCTTAACATATTCCTAGATTTTTTATATGGTTTTTTATGAAAATTGAAGGATTATTTTAAAAAATTGTTTTATTTTATGAAAAATATATGTAAACTGGATTTATTTTAAAGATAGAGATATTGAATTTTTGATATTAGAACTTGTAATTTTCTCTTTTTGTTTACTATCTTTGTATAAAGATGTTTTGGTGGTGACAGATGGTCACATAGGGAGATGATAGTATTGTCTATTTTATCTTTATGGTTTGGACTATTTAGATTGAATTTTTTATACTAATGGATGTTTATCTTTATTTTTTATTTTAATTTGGTTTCATAACTTTATTTTCTAAAACAAGATAATACTTTCATGTCTCTTTATTACACATCTCCATGTATAAGACCCTCTTGGGAGACTTGCCTAGTTTTCCCTAGTCAGTTCATTATAAATTGATATCAAAAGGAATATTGAGCCTGGAATGTTATGACACTTCATAGTTTTGGTTTAGTGTCATTGGTATACTAGATTTAGTAGCATTAAAATTTAGTTAATATGTGTGGGATGGTGCCTAGACATATCACCTCCATGTATGAATTCAAGTTACTATGGGTGGTTAGTTATTTTTGAAAATATTGTCACTTGGTCTTTGTGGTTGATTGAATAAACTATATTTGGTGTCTATTTAAAAAAAACTATTCTTTCTTATGTTTTATATTTCATTAATAGAATTCATAAATTCATAAAATTATTATTATTTTAAATCATTAATATGGATTATGGAAGTTGTTCTATGATTTAGGAATTTTCTCATGACTAAAGGGGTTTTCATCTTGTATTTGTTAGACGATTCGTACTAGAAGAGGTCTTATGAATCTAAGTGATGGATTTGTGAGACGGGTTTAATAGGAGAATCCCTTAGTGGTATCTTCTTTAGTGTAAGTTATAATATTCACTATTCATACTTTGGTTATGAAGGTATTAAAAACCCAAGAGGAGTAGTGGATCATGACTCATAATTTACTAACAAGAATCCACCTATCTTTCATGGTGATAATGGAATCTAGAAATATGAGGAGAGGATTGAGTAGATTGGTAGGAGATTTAAAATTCTAAAGATTCCCAAAGAATCTAAGGGGTGGGGGTCAACATATATTCTTGATGGATTGGGAAGGAAATGGTGAGACTCAGTTGTGCATGCTATATTTCATGAGGATCTTACATGGGAATCCTTCAAGAAAATATATAAAATATAGTTTTATCCTAAAATGCTACATGTGGAAAATAAATGATACTTTATAACATTATAAAAATGGGAATGTATTGTTATAGTGTATTCCACTAACTTTTCTAGGTTGGTGTATTTCAAAGTGGATATTATTACCAATGTTTACATGAAATCTCTAAGGTTTGAGATTGTGCCAAGTGTCTCCTAAGAAACCTGAGTGTGACATGGATTTATATTTATAGTGACACTTAATTTTGATATACATGCACACTATTGTTTGTTTTATATTCGTGTACTAGATTATGCATTAGAAACCATTAGTGGTGGCCTACTTAATTTACCTCACACCATATTCAGTACATGGATTAGTACCAAGATAGTCTTCTTTGTCATAGAAAATACGACTTTTATATGGTTGGTTGTGTATGAAACCATTGAGAAACATCATTACTCTTGGAGGACATCTAAGGTCAAGCCTAAACAATCACATAATCTCTCAGGTTTAAAATGAACTATGATCAGTTTCGATCACACATCAATGGGGTGTTGTTTGAGGCAACATAAATGTGTGATCGATAGTGTTATAAATACTGACTAGTATCCCATTTATAGATATGGAAAATAAAATAAAACATTTAATTGAGATGACCAAGCATGTGAGTACATGAGATGTTCAGGAAAGTTGTAGTATTTTTTGTGAGGGTGTGGAAGTAATCTGAGTGGACCAATGTATCTCATTAATTTAGTGGGGATAGAAATTGTTTGAGGCAACATAAATGTGTGATTGACAGTGTTATGATAATTGTGTATCCCGATATTCTTACTGCTCCTCAATGAGATGTTCACGCTGTCTCCTAAGGACCAGACTTGTTTGGTTTTTCTGGGCATGCTAAGTAAGTGGTAAATGTGATCAATGAATCATCTTTTTTATATTATTCATACTTTATGATCAATTGATCATCTTTATTATATTATGATTCTGCAATCTTACACTATCGTATATTTTTTGTAGGCACATTGTGATATACATGGATAAAAGCTGGATCACATTACTGAGGAACACACCTCAGTATGTTAAGGGTTTTAATGAGTTTTTAGATTTTGCGATTTCTAATCGATCCGTTGAAGGGAGAATAAGATGTCCATGTCCTAAATGTAAATTTAGAACATGGTTGAAGAGAGATGAATTTTATGAACATTTAATACTGAAGCAATTCCTTGTCAATATTTGTGTTGGAATTGACATGGAGAATCGAACAATACAGAAAGATTGAGCACTGATGTTAATCCACAAAATGTGGTCCCAAGTTCGTCGACAATGGAAAATGAAATGAAAAACCTCATAAATGATTCATTTGGCACTGCAAGACACCACTATCAGCATCAAAACATATCAGAACAACTAGAAGAGGGTGCTACAAATTGCAACGTGATAAGTGATGTTTTTGAGACTGTAACACAAGTAGATCAAGATTGGAACATATCATTGGATCCTCCTCTTGATTCTATAGAGCCAAATGTAACGGAAAACTTCACTGATAAAAATGCGTTTCATGATTTAGTTGACGATGGAAATCAAGAGTTGTATAGTGGGTGTTTGAAATATTCAAAGCTTTCATTTCTGCTAAAGTTGTACCATATAAAATGTCTATGTGGAATTATAAATAAGGAAATGTCCATGATATTGGAATTGATTCGTGATGCATTTCCTGAAGACTATTTAGCGGCTGTTAGAACTGCCGCTAAATCACGTCGAAAATTGCGGCGGTTTTAACCGCCGCTAAGAAGGCGACTGGCACGCCTGAGTTTCGCGGCGATTATAGCCGCCGCTAATTAAATAGCCCTTAAAACCGCCGCTAGATTTTCCAAAAACCGCCGCGAAATGAGGTACTACGATGATTTTGTTTGACCGCCGCGAAATGCATAAAACCGCTGCTAATAGATTGCCGACGCCAAGTTTAGCGGTGGTTTACAGAAACCTCCGCTATATGAAAAAAAAACTGCCGGTAAGAGGCAGTTTTCTTGTAGTGACTTCACAAGTCTTTTTATCACTGATGGAATTTATTCGAGATGACATAATCATTAGGTATTTCTATGAAGAAGCACAAAATAAACTGAGAGGGATTATGCAAGATACTCACTCAATTAGAATAAAATTTTTGGATGAAAAATATGATGATAGACAAATAGGGGATCATACCGAGGGAAAATGGGGGATGCCAGACCCTAACTGGAATAACCTGCTAGGTAGGGGATCAAAAAATGGTCACATGAATATTGAGCCTAATTATGGAAGAATGTGGGAATTAGGATATAACATCTAGGCCTCACAAATGGATTCCTGCTCTAGTTTTCTAAGGGGATATTTTCTAATTCTCCAAACAAGATTCTACACTAAACCCTCATAAGGGTGAACTGAGAAAACTCTCCCTAAAACAATGGAAGTAGGGAACACACCCACACAGATATGGTTTGAGGGAGGACACCAAAGATAACACCATAACTAGTCTAAGAAGATCAAGAGCTCTAAAATTTCACTGAAAGGAGTACACAGTGTGTCCTATGGGGTAACAAAATTTCTCTATGAGTTTGGCACTACCCATTCCCTACCATCTCACATGACATGTATTTATCCAAATACATGGAATGTTCTTTTATAATACATGACATGTAGAGGTCGGATGGAACTTGGTGTGCACCATATGGTCAAGCCTCTATACTTTGGATGTGCTCATTATACACTGATCATTATCATGTATATCAGGACTACGGAGAATGTGTTCATCCATAGTAAACACCATTTATACTAATATTTTATAGAAACTTATAAATTTTCACATGTCTTCTCCCGCACATTTCCACATCCTTCAGATCCACCAGAAAATATAGTTGTAACTCCTATAATGGAGTTGAAAAACATCAATGGATGGATGGAAGTCGTATTTCAGAAATTATTCATCATAAAATCAATCATAATATCCATATTGAATCTCTACATATTATAGATTATAGGAATACCATAGTCTACACCAACACCATATTTCTATCATCTCTGTGGCCAGATTCTATCCACCCTTTTCATGAATACAACCATTGTTTTTCCTCCGGCAAGATCTGCTCAATCTGTCTCATAGATCCACCATTACCCGAATCATCGCCATATTTTTATCATCTCTCCCACATTTCCACTGCATATCCCAAAACCCAAATCTGAACCCATGAACATGATTCATTTTTGACATGAATAAATTCACAATGATCATTCCTCCTAAGTATTTCTGAATCACTGACCAACCAATTACTGATGAAAAACACCAAGAAGGGAGAGAGAAAGGAACATAACACAAAGTGAGAATAGATCAATGGTCATGTTCATTTTTCCATCATTAATATAAAATAAGGAACATGTGATTATCAAATAAAAATAATCAATAAGAAAAATAAAACTCAAATTCCTAAATCCAAGAAGAGAAAATCAACCGTTGGAAAACCCAATAAAGAAATATTTGTGAATTAATTTAAACAGAATTAATTTATGTTCATATCAAATTATAAATTAGGATTAAAACAAAATAAATATCCTACCTTTGTTTTCGATTGATCACCAATGAAGATAATTTCTTCATCATTTTCACTGGTGATATCCAAGAGTTCCTTCATTGACAATGATCCTCATGATACTCAATCCTTGATCCCATGATCATCCACCAACACACTCTACACAGGTGCTCTCCATGCTCTCATTACCTATATGGTAATGTGGATAACCCCATGTAATCTTCCATAACAGTGTTTAAATAAATGCGGATTATGATTAATCCATGTAATAAATAATAAATAAATTTATTTATTTATTACTCTACCCAGGACTACTCTTATACTAAACACCTAACATGCACAAAATTTATGTCACACCTAGGGTAAGACCCACATTATGAATTTAAAATTGGTCTCATATTTCCCATATGGAACACCGTTAAAGAGATATTACTTTATTTTTGAAAAATTACATGCACATAGTTTAGGTGGTGTTACATTATACATAACCTCAAGATCTCATCCAAATTTTTGGAGAGAAACACTGGGATGCCTAGGGGAGCACATTGGTTTTACCAAATACCATGCTCTATGGATTATACAACCAAACCTTCGTCTATTGTAGCTACAAGGGGTCATATAATATACTAGAGCATATATCAAGATGTCCCTGGGTGAAGGTCTATGAAATGAACTAAATTTTGGTAGGGAGATAAGCTTGGAACATCCTCAGGGATGATGTATTCATAGTCCTCCAACACTACTGGAAATAAAAATCTCACATCATCTGCTACTCCAAGGGTCATACTAGATACGAAATCAGTTGAATCCTCATGTTTATAATCTCTTCCTATTTTTCCTAGGATCCCTTCTATCCAAAGAATAATAATTATATCCCACTAACTAAGGTATAATATGAACCCCACTGGTAATAGTCAACTGGGAATGGATAGTTGGAAACTAGTCCATATTAAAGAAAACATCATAGGGCCTCAATTCCACATTAAAAATATTCCATATGAGGCTCTCTATATCTACTCCCAGAGTTAGGTCACAGTATCAATATAAGTGTGTGATCACAACAACTTCTCTATTAGAGCCTCTAAACATAAGGGTTGAGAAAAAAAGGCTCCAATAGAATCACTCTTCCTCAAACATGGGATGCGTTCATGGAAAATTTATCTTGAAACTATATACTAAAAGTAAATATGGAGTAAAGAAGAAACATTTCACACCTTGAAAAAAACTTGAAGACTTTGGGTTACAATCTCCCACTTCCCAAAGCTATCATTTACATTTACCACCCTTTTCCCACAACCAGGGCTCACTCCAACACCTTAGTACATAAAAATAACCTCAAAAATATAGGTTAAATGAACTCATATTCCACACCTTAACATTATCTGATTTAGATGACACTGACTCACCCACACTATTTTAAGTCACATCACAAGAGAACATGTCTTATTGGGGGATGTTTCCATCTTATTTACATGCCTAAATCCATGAAAAACATCACCGATATAGGGCTCTACTAATTCCCTGTGCCACCTTATAGATGTATCACTTCTAGGACTACCATCAATAGGGGTTCTAACCAAGAAGGACACTCACACCATATGATCAATCCAACCCTCTATCACCCAATAAGGGGGTCTGGATTTCCATAACATTAAGGGGTTCTCTAGTCGGAAGTATAACTCAAAAAAATTTAATAATATTTCCCTAGTTCCTAAACCAAACCTGATATCCAGACAATCTACAAACTTTGGTCCAATGATAAACTCCCCTAATAATAACCGGTCACAAGACAAGCCACTGGGGACCACATGTACATTGATAATATGGGAATGATACCAAAATCATGGTTAAAATAAGAAAGGTCTTGGAGACTAGCACTATGTATGAATATAACACACATGGGAGGCCTTATCCTGAAGTACCTATACACATGTATTCATCTCTATAAACCATTATAACGAAGAAAAGATAAATTAATCATACTAAAAATTCATGCATAACATATATCCCACATCATAGTACAATATGTAGTATAGTAAAATTAGAAAGGGCCGAATACAATCCCACTAAACCTGAAAAACAACTCAACATGCTGAAGATAAGGGGGAAGCTATGAAAAAGGAACTCATGAATCCATTTGAGGTCTATCTATCACAACTATGCTCCACCTACTACTGGTCCTCCAAGAACACCATTAAAATTACTATCTTCTACAAAATACATGACATGTGTGGGAATATACCATCTAGGGTTGAGTATAAACATAACCAATAGGAAACCCTAATATGACCAAACACAAAGGATCATGAGTGTAGTTATATAATCACTATGAAGTCATGTCAATTAAAATATGAGACAATAAAAATTATAATTATATATTCTCAAAGGTAGACACCAAGACTTAAAGTAAGGTCACAACCAAAATTCCAGCCTAAGATTCTACTCGAGGATAAAAGGTAGACATCAAGACTCAAAGTAAAGTCACAACCAAAATTATAGCCTAAGATTATAATTGAGGCTCAAATGAAACACTTGTCTGGGAGAACTCACTCAATGAGTCTTTCTATCACTAATGAAACTTATCTGAGAAGACATGCTCATCAGTTATTTCCATAAAGAAGGACTAAATAAAATGAGATGGATTATTTAAGATACTCACCTGACTCGACTGAAACTTTCTAAAAGAAAATAGATATCAATACATAGATAGGGGATCATATTCAGGGACAATGGGTGATGCCTGACCCTAACTAGAATAACCTACTAGATAGGGGATAAAATTCCCCAACAAATAGATCATGTTATTCCTAGACCTACATATGTAAGGATATAGGAATGAGGATGAAACTTATGGGAAACATGGAGGGATTCCTTCTCTAGTATATCAAGGGTATATTGTATAATGATCCAAAAAAGATGTCACACTGAACCCCCATGGAGGTGAACCGAGGAAACTCACCCCGAAACAAAATTAAGAGATAATAAACCCACTCTGATATGGTTCAAGGGAACACACCCAAGCTCATAACAAAACTGGTATAAGAATATCAGGGGCCCAAAATTTTCTTGAAAGGAGTGAATGAAGTATCCCATGGGGTTCATGATGTGTCTCTATGGGTCTGGAATTTCTTGTGCCCCACTATATCACCTAACATATATTTCTATAGATACATGATTTGTTATTTTATGATACATAGAATATAGTGGTAGGATGAAACTTGGTGTGGGGCGTATGGTCAATCCCATTTAACTTGGGTGTTCCAATACACACTGGTCTTTCTTGTATACCTGGACATGTCTAAGTACTTTGTAACATCATGGGGTGCACTAGATATCACATGGTGTATTGGGGATGGTCTGACAATTGGAATGTTACATCTTCCCAAAACCATGTACATTTAATTGTACACAGGGTGTTCCCATCCATTCATGGCATGTGGGGCCACATTGCCTCCTGAGAATACACTCCCTATACACGCTGATCTAGCCATATAAGGGTCACTTGGCATATAGGATTCTAACAATTTGCATAATTTTTAACTCAATGTGAACCCCTATATACTTCATAGAGGGGACTAAATTGTTCATGTTCTTTCACAAAACATGTTGTGTATATATGGATTTCATAGAAATTCTTTCCTTTCTTATGTGTCTTCACCCACATACCAATGCTACCATCATATCCACCAGAATACAAAGCCATAAATCTCTTAACAAAGTTAACCAACATCAATGGATGGAAGAAATTCAGATTCTAATCATTCTTTAACAAAAAACCAATCTTCATCGCCATCCTAAATATTCACATGGATAAACTCATGGGAACACCACTATCAGTACCAACACCATATCACCATCATCGCTAGTGGATGGATTCCAACCACCATTTATTCAAAAACACCTATCATTTATCCTTTAGAGAGATGCTCTCAATCCATTTTGTAGATCCACCATAACCTGATCTATCATTAAATTCATGTCATCGCTGAAACAACTTCATCATAAATCCCAAAACCCCAAGATGAACCCATGACCAGGATTTATTGTTCCAAAGAATAAAATCATAATGACCAGCCCTCCCTGGTATCTTCAAATCACTAGACAACCTATTACTAATGACTAACACCAAGAACGGAGGAAGAAATACACATAACATAAAGTGAACTTCGATCGATGTTCATGTTCGTTTATCTATATTTGAAGGAAATCAAGGAATGGAATATTATTAATTCAAAAAGAATAAATAGGAAAAATAAAACTCAAATTCCTAATTTTTTTTGAAAAGGTTGAGGTTCAATACCTATTTATTGAACATAAAAAAGAAGAACCTCTTTTGAAATGTGGGAGAAGTGGGAACCCATTACCAGTAGGGAAAAAATGACTAAAAAAGAACATGACCCGAAACTCATGATGGTACTGAGTTCCAAAAGAGAATTATATGTAAAAAAAAATTCCTTACCTTAGGTTTGGATTGATCACTTATTAATAATGTTTCTGCATCATTTTTCTTGGTGAGTTCCAAGAGATCATTCGTTGATGAACATCCTCATGATACCCCATCCTCGATCCCATGATCATTCACTGATATGATATTTACCTGAGATATCCAATAAATATCTCCATCATATCATTCCCATTAGAGTTATGTGGATAAACCTAGGACAATAACAGGGTTTAAATAGAGGTGTATTAGGATTAGGCCATGTAATAAATAATAAATAAATAAATTTATTAATCCTCCCATGTCCACTGTTAAACCAAATTTCCAACACACATAAAATTTATGTCGTGACTAGGGTAAAACCTACATTTTGGATTTAATGAAGGGTCCATATTTCCCATCCAGAACACCATTCGAGATTTATTATATTATTTCTAAAAAACTACATACATGTGATATAATATATGTATTATTTTTAATATATCAATACAGAGGCTCTCCTGGACCCAGATTACCATGCCAACTCCAAACATTACTCTGTAAATATTATAAAGTTTGAAATAGAAATTTTAGAGGAATTGCATCATTGGGAAGATATAATACCTAATCCTTGATTTACCAAGTTATTTAGAGTATAAATGGCATATCCAAACTAACCTTTTAGATCCTTCAGCATTGATCCATGAGCTTTGAGGGTATATTTTTGGTCTTTTTGGGACTCTAAATCCATCTAACATATTTTTCATTGAGAGTTCGTGGTTACATCCATGATATTGGAAGTGTGTAGGGGACTAAGAGTTGTTTATCTAGAATAATGGGAGCGAGGGGGTGGTTGGAGTATTTATAAGTTTGATGTAAGGGTGGTATTTGAGACTATGAGTTTCTATATCTATATTTAATTATACAATACTCTTTAATTACTTGATAGATTGAATATTATTAGTACTTTGATACATGGAATCACAAATCTCAATATCTTGCACTTGAGGAATGAAATTAGTGAAATTACCTAGAGTATTACAAATATAACACACTCGAGGGGTTATAGATGGTGATTCTTCTTGAACCATTCTCATTGATAACTTCCTCACCAGAGAGGTTATTTATTAAATTTTAGTTTCACATAAAGGAGTGTTGTAACTTTTTACCACATTTAATCCTCTAATGGTGGGTCTCATACTGATTTTTTGGTGTTTTTTTAAGTCATTTATATCAATTCTATGACTGCATCTAGATTTTTTTACCGTTTCTCCTCTAGAAGAAGCATCTAATAGGTTCCTATCATCTTCTAGTAGTCCTTTGTAAAATTACACTAAGAAATAGTGGTCATTAAAGGGTTAGTGTTGGTAGGATATTTTCAGTCTCTTAAATATCTCACAAAATTCATATAGAGTATAAAAACTTGTTTACTTGATCCCATATATTTTATTTCATAGATGGGTAATCCTTGAATCATGGAAGGATTTTTGGAGAAATAACCTTTGGAGTTATTACTAGGTGGGGAACTCTCCAGTTTTCATATTTTATATCAACTCCTTATCCAATAATTCAATGGGTAAAGGAAATAAATTACACCAAATATAAGCTTATAGGACTCTTATAGGATGTAAAGTACTACAAACATACCAAAATTATCTCAACTACTAGTTACTGTCCTCTTCTTTCAATTCATGAAACCTAGGTAGTAGTCGGATCATTCCCATTTTAAGTTCAAAGTCATATTGGTTATTTTGTTGTTGAAGATGATTATTTTTAATAAAATTAGGTGCATATAAATATCTTAATGTTTTATTTATTTATGATATATTTTCATCTATGTTTTCACTTACTATGTTTTATTAGGTCAATGTAGAAGAGAATGGAGAGTTTTTCATTGGAATCATAAAAAACTTTATCTCCACTTGTTATAATGATTCTCATATTTATAACTCTTGACAACAAATTTCTTTCAAATTATGGATAAAAACAAAATAGGTGATTATAGAAAGCCTTATTCATATATTAATGTCATTTCAAATGAAAAAACAAACAATAGAAAAAACATTGCATTGCATTTCTGGTAATAAAGCCATGTTGGTGTGGGGGTTGTCACATGCCTCATAGAAAATAAATTTTTAAACTTAAGTTAAATGTAGTATGAGTGGGACTCAGGTTGTCTTCATAGAGAAGAGTTTTTAGTGAGTTTTTACTACTTTCTATGGGCATGGTGTGAAAAACAGTAATCATATATTTTTGATAATGGAAATGAATTTTTTTAAAATTTAGTTTTAAAATAAGTTGTATAACTATGGATATTATCCTTATATACCTATTAAATCATGATTAATATTAAATATCCTTCTCTCTCTCTTTAATAAAATGAAAAGTCAACAAATAAATCTCACCTAGTTATTTTGGATTCATATGAGAAGTGAAATAATACCTGAATTCCCTATAATTTCCTATCCAAGTGATTATATATCTCTAATCACTCCGGAATCAACCCACTAGCCTCTATCTCATGGTTAGTGAAGAAGGTCCAGGTGGACTATTTATGAAAACAAGTGAAGAAGGGAATGATAATATAAATACAAAGATCAATGGAAACCTCATATTGATTAAGAACTCAGAAACTTCAAGATAAATTAATTAGAAGATAATTAACAATGAATAATAAAATTTATTAATAGTGGAATGGAGAGATTTTCCTTGAATCGACAACTAAGGGAATATTGTACCATTATTATAGAAGGAATATAGTATAAAATAAAATAAAATCAATCAGTAATAGATTACACTCAATCTATCAACAGAATCCCTCTTTATAGAAGTATCAAAATGATTTATGGATACTTTGCATGCTTCAACAACTTCCTGTCCCAAATGAGCATAAAAAACATGCTATTCCTCCTTGATCAATTTCAGTTCCTCATTAATCCTCTTGAGTTTTAGTTCCCAGCTCATATCCTCCTATACTTCTTACACATATACAACTCAAAGGGTGAATATTTATTTATCTAGGTTCTTATTAAATCTACCATATTAATGATTCCATCCTAAGAACTAATCCTTATTCATCTCATTGAATGATTTTTTATGGAAGATCAATATCATTTTTCTTAATTATGTTAGACTCGGGAAATGGGTTTTAAATTATTAGTCATGCCCAATTTATATTAGTAAGTTTCAATATTGGTTGAATTTATTTAGAAAATCCTAGAAGTGGAGGATCACTTGTATGTAGATAATTCCTACAAAGATGAATCATACACTGATTCACATGACTTATACATAGGTACTTTTTACATAGATGACTCGTATGTAGGTACTTTGTACAGGGACCCTCATTTTTGACCTCTCACACTCGATGGGGTTTCTTATAATTCCAAAATTCTTATGGTATTTCTTATACATGACCTATTATACACGACCCTTCATATACACTCGGGTTTCTGAAATTAACATGATTATTATAGGATTTATCATATATTGTATCTCAAACATGACTATACATACATGATAGCATTCTCTATATGGCTAAGAGTCTTATGGGATTTCTCATATAATTAATATCATATGAGTCTTAGTGAATTACTCAAATAAAAACTTTATGAGTCATAAATATATTTCAATACTTAATTATTTTTATCCTTAGACCTACAATCCATTAAGACAATAAAATTGGTGATGAATTTGTCCAAATAATTTATATTTGATTAAAAATAATTATAGATAATATTTGAAATACCATTAATAGTTCAAGATAAATACATAAAAATAAATTCATGGATTTTCAATTAATTCCAAATAGAGATAAAACAATTGAAAATAAATATTTAAATTAATTTTTCATTTTATTTCTTGATTCAAACTACTCTAAAATTGAATATTTTTATTTTAAATCAAATGAAAACAAAGGTAAAAATCATAAAAAGATTATTAAACATATTTTTGATAATTTTTGGATGGATTTTATGTTAATATAGAATAATAACTCTTATATATGTTTATGCCTTATTGGGGTTAGTAATTAGCTCATGACCTATTGGTGGTGGGATTGGGGTGGCGCACTCAACTTACTAATGGCTTAGGAGGGGCCCCAGTGAGTTGGGTTCTTTCAAAAGAAAATAACATTAATTTCTTAATCTATGGGAAATTTTGAGATCATATAATAAATTAGTGATGTAAAACCCCATGTAATTGTTATATTTATTTTATATTATTTTATTTTATTTTATGGAAATTCAAAATTTTGGAGGTTTCACATTTAAATTTTTAAAATTTTAAATTTTTTCACTTCTTCATAGTTTTCACATGATCATTGAATAGTTTTATAAACAATGTAAATGAAATTTACATGGGGATATTCTTCTATGAACATTTTCAAAAATCAAAAAGGGTTAAATTTATATAGGGGTTATTATTACCTTTATTTAGGTCCTTTTTTGTTCATTTTATTTGGAATGGTTTGTTGTACATGGTAACCACATGGTTTTGTTTGAACTGTATGTGTCTCAATTGATATAATGTGAGATCCTTTGTGTGTAAAGGTGTTAGAACATGGATTTTAAATAGTTAGTAGAAACCATGTGACAAGAATGTTATGTGTTTTAGTTATGTAATAGAACTATTTTTCATAGTTATCCCATGTTTTGTAAACCATGTTACCTATCCAAGTGAGGGAATTTTTTCTATCCAATGGCTTCTGCCCAATCTGTGAATGGTTTACCAAACCACATGATATATCCAGATTCTTAAAAATGTGAATTTTCAATTTTAACCCTGTCAAATTTAAAAAGGGGAAACCCTTTCTTTTATCTTTATCTTTCCTAACCAACCTAGGTCATATTATGGGATATCCTCTACCTTCCTCTTCTTCATATTTTTATCCTTCTTTGTTGATTTTAAGTGTGTTCCTCCAAGGTAATCCCTCATTGGGTCTCATATATCCTTACTTATTTTTCTTTATTACTCTTTTATTGATTTTATTATCTTCCAAAAACCCTAAAGTGGATGTTCGATTGAGGCTAGGTTTTGGGGTGGGTTCTAATCTAAGTTCCTTTTTATTAGGGATTATGAAGGGTGATTTCTTACTCAGTTGGGAATTCATTATTATAGGCGGTGCATTTCAGATTGGTTATTCAAAATTTGAGGTAGGTTATTTTGTGTGTTTCTTTTTAAATCCATTTCATTTAATTATTGACTGTTTTAAATGCCTTATTTTATTAAATAAAATGTATACATGATAGTCAGAGTGAACTTCATAAATGCTTCAAGGGTTTTTTCACATAGAATAAGGGTTTTAATTGGATTTCTTTATTTCTAAGGAGTTTTTTTAATGTCAAGTGTATTTACATGTCTAATAGGATTTTTTTAAAGTTTTAAATGATGTATTGAGGTGTTTGATATCATTTGGGTCATGAGTTGGGTAAAACTGTTGGTTTCCATTGGAAATGTTTAAAATAGGTGGAATTGTTCTGTTTTCTCAAATTGAATTCCAATTGTGATTTCATGTGGTTAATATTTAATTTATTATTTGAAATTATATTTTAAATGGTTTATAAATAGGTATGGGGTGTCTTGGCACTCCTAGTATATTTTAAATTCTCGTTCAATACTTTTAAAAAAATCTCAAATGTGTGAGCCCCTCGATTGGTCCCCACATGTTGGTGGTATATTGGGAGATTAATACCTCTTGAGAGATGATTTTTATGTTTCATATTTATTAATTATTATTCATTAATGAGATATGGGTTATTTCTTATGATGGTGTATGAGGTGAGATGATATTTAATGTAAATGTTTTATTTTGATAATATTGATTGTTTGGGATCTTGTTTGATAACCTACATTTTATTATCACGGTAACCTAGGTAAATAATAGAGGGTATAAATGTGTGATATTCTAGCTTGGTTTTTATCACTATCTAGTTCACTAAGAGATTTGTGACCTCTTAGGGTCATATGTTGTACCCGATGAACCTTAAGAGGGTGTTGAATGATGATTATTCTAATTTCACTAGGGGGCCTATATAGAGTGTTTTTAAGGATACCATGTCGTATATCATTTTAGTTAGAGCCCTAGGGGAACGAGGTACATATTCCATGTTTTTATCCCCTATCATTTTTATTTTTTCGTGGAACCATTTATTTGGATGATTCTTTTGACATGTTTTATCGATAGTTCAGTGCAATGTGTGTTTAGTCACTATTTTATTTATAATTTTTGTTCACTTTCAAATTGAATTGTAAAATGATAAAGGAAGTTTTTTTTAAAATTAATGTTACATTTTTTTCAATAAAAATATGTTTATAAAATTATTTGGGAAGATTAAATGAACTTTGACTTGTTTCAATGAAATTTTCATAAGGAATACTCTTTACACTTCAAAATTTGTTTTGACTATAAAGGTTTGGGTCCTCCCTTTATTAATTTAAGAAATGGAATTCTTTTGAAAAAAATAATGATATGATACCTTTTTTTACATTATAATATATGAAAACCCTATATTATATTTATGTTTCAAACTAACATGGATGAAATTTTATTTTGAAAGGAAATGAAAAAAACACTTTGGTGAAATCATACTATCATCATTTTATCACACCCTCCACACACCATTTGGCATATGAATCTCCCATATTTTCTCTGAAGTGTCATACATATGTATTTATGGGATTTATGATCGGTTGGGATCGTTGATGGTATGTATTGGGACATGGTGAGTGACCATGGGTCATGTGGTGATGGCTTGTAATAGTTTGGGTAGTTTTTGTTTTTTATTTTGGGACCATTATGTATCGACCTTGTGGGACCAGACCAATACTTTTGTTTATTATATATATGGATATTTATTTATATTTAGTTATGTTTATTTCCATATATAAGTTTTTTTCATTATGTACTATTTCTTTAAGTAATATGATTAGCTGTTTCATTTATTTTGTATATATTTATTTTGATGGTGTGGATGTCTGCTATATGGAAGGTTCGTGATGGATTTTTGAGTGGGATATAGGTTTTGGTTAATTATATTTAGAGGGTGAAATAATTACTATGTTTTTTTCTTAATACCAAGGAAGTAGTTGTAAACCTATGGGGTTCAAGAACACCCTCCGGGCCATGTGGCGAGCCTAGTCAGATGATGTGTTGGGTCAACCCAACCTAGTTCATTACAAAATGGTATATGAAACTTGGTTTTTTGAAGGCTTAGGTTATTGAAAGTACAAATTTTTATTTGGGGTGTGTCAAGGTATAATGAATATTAGATATATTTTCATAACTAGATAGGTAGGTGTGGGTATAATTTTATAAGCATTTTATCACTCTGAACCTTGAGTTATCCAGGGCAGTAAGGACTTGAGTCTTTATTTTGAGTTCTATTTTGATTTTCTTTGATTGGTGTTGATATGTGATAATGGTATTTTGATCACCAAAGAGTAAACTAGTGATTTAAGGGTCACCTTGGACTTTTAGGGTGAGAATTAAGGGTGAACTTGAACTACAAAGTTATCTCACAAGACCTGTAAAACCATGTGAAGCCTATTCAGATAGGTCCATCAACCAAATAGAGGATGTTTTATGGTTGGAAAACAGTTCTCCAACCTATGTGGTCAAATCATGAATGGTTCTTCTTACTCACCATATTATTTATTTGGCTCAATTATCATTATAATTTATGAAAATGGTACCTACCATTGGTGTAAGGATAATTAAGGGAGTTTTATGGTGGTTTTTTGTAGGATGATGGTTTAAATGTTGTTTTATTCCTTATTGTTTGTCCACATGTTTTAAAATTTTGGTTTTATATTATGGAAAATTAATTTTTTTAATATAATATCATATTTTTATGTTTATAAAGTTTACAAAATATGTTTATCCTATTTTCTTCATTTTATATAGAAGTATTTATTGAAATAAAGGGGGTATTTTGTTTAATTTTAAATTCTTGAGAAGTAAATGATTTTATTAAGAAATTTTTGGGAAAAATATGATTTCACAATGAATCTCATGGTGTGTTTTAAATGAAAATGTAACTTTATGTAGTTAAATCATCTTGTAAATTTTATATAAAATTTAATGCCTTAAAAATAAAGTGTTTTCTTTGTAAAATAAACCTTATAACTTTATTTGGAATGTAAGGATTTTAAGGAAAGAATTTTTGTAAATGTTTAAATTTAAATGATTTTTTTTCAAAAGTTACTGGTATGTTTTCAAATTATGTTTTTATTTAAAGATTTATTTGATAATCCTTGAGGAAAGGGGTGTTATTTAAAGGTAATTACATTTTAAATATGATTTGTTATGTGTTTTGGCCTTGTTGACTTGTGTGTTTTGATTAGTCTCCATGATGTGCATTAGTAACATTTGGTTTGGTTAGTAAATATGAGTGGATAAAATTTATATTTGGTGTTTCTCAGTTTTGACACATATAATATGTCTTAAAAAATGTGAATGTTGTTTATAAGGATTCCCCTAAGGGTAAAACCTCTTTCCACCTAGGTATGTTTCTTCCAATCACTGACTGTACACATAATTTTCATATAAAGACCTTAACCTTTAAATAACCAATAAATATATATTTTCTATAATAAGGGTTTAACTTTCTTAAATTTATAATATCTTTTAGGTTTATATTTTTAAATAAATTGGAAGAAAATACAAAAAAGTGGACCTTTTCATATAATATACATTTTTTCCACAAAAATAGTTTACTATGTTTATATGATTGTTTCATTCATGACACTTTTTCTTCATTCATGACATTTTACCAATGACCTTGATATAATCTATACACATATTTAAGACGATTGGAAAAAATTTAAAAATTTGGGATAAGAAAAACAAAGATCACTAAGGGATAAAAAAATAAAGGAAACCCTACAATCCTTTTGAAAATTAATTAAAACCCATAAGGAAATTTTCTTATTTACATAATAAACTTTGAGCACCAAATAATTATTATTTACTTATGAAACCATATTAAATGCCCAAATATTTTATAGATCATTTTTGTAATAAATAATAAATTCAAAATCATAATCATGAAATTTACTTAGGAAAACATGAGAACTCAGGAAAATTAAAAATTCACCTTTAGAAGATCATAATTTTTTTTAAATCATGAGTTTATTTTCTTACCTTATGAAATAAAAATATTCCATTTAAATGAAATAACACTAATTAAATAATGATGTAGGTATCTTGGTACATTATCATTATAATCACCCATATAATTTAAAAACCATCATAATTAATTCTAATATTTCTTTTAGGATAAACTTTTTTCTTATTAACTCTATCATCATTACCCAATCCATTATAGAGGTATATCAGGCTTAAACATTATAAAAGATATATCAGGCTCACCAATTATAATATAAATTTAATATAACTATATCATCAAAAATAAAAAAAATAAAATCTTTAATTTATATTATAAAACTCATAAAATTTGTTATTGGAGTTTGTAATCCAAACTACTTTCAATCATCTCATAATAATGAGAATAAATATCCTTTTTTTGAGAGAATTTTAAAACTAAAAAATCCACCCCAAAAAAGGAATATGATAGTATTTTAAAAACTATAGCCACTTTTAGAGGTATATTTATAATGAATAATGGGTATGATGGTAGAAAAAGGTGGTCATGTGGTAAATATCAAAAAAATATTCTTGCATTTTTTGGTAAAAAAAGTCAAAATTGAACCATTTGGAAGACATTAGAAAATATTCCTTTTAATAATTTTTATATAAATTCAAAGGTAGTATAAGATTCCTTTATCAAATATTTATGTGTATATAAAATTTAAATAAAATAATTTTAATCACAAGAACATAGAGGAAAAAGGGTTTAAAATATTTAAAACCATGTTTTAAAGAAAAAATGCCTTACCTCGTCTTATGAATCGCCAAAAAAGTCCTTTAATTTCATGAATAATAAAATTTTATTAATTTTATAATTCCTTAAGAAACTTTTTCATGTTTATTACTTTATAATAATATATTTTATTTCATTTATTACCATGTTTTATATAGTTACTAAATCAGTTAAGTTCACATTAGATGTTTTGGGGTCGTTTGGTTTATAACCTCAAAATAAAATCGATGAGTCAACTATAGTCAAAGGGATCATTATTAAACTATATCTAGTATCTCTATATTGTTATAATTATATTTTTAATACATCCCATATACTTTTGTAAGCATCCATTTAAGGCGGTCATGAAAAATGATTCACATTATTTCATAGAGGTGATAGTCTGTACGTATGCATAAACAGTGTTTTTAATTTTTTAATGGATTAAAAAGAAATAAAGTAGCTAATATTTTAATTTTATAGAATTACAAATATTCTATATGTTTCATATTTATTAATTTTTACCATTCTTATGATGATCAATATAAGGTGGAAGTTAAAAATTAATTGTATCTCTTTGTGGATGTGATTGTCCGCACATATGTACAAGTGACATTATAATTTTTCACTGGATAAAAAGGGTAAGAAGATAAGTAATATATTATATTTATAGAATAATATTTTTTTCATAAAAGTAATATAAATCCATTAATTACATCTTTATAACCATCTATACGAGGTTGTAATGGAAAATGAAATATAATGCTTCATGGAGGTGGTTGTCCACAAGTACACAAAAGCGATAATTTCACTTCTCATTGGATAAAAATTGATGAAAATGGGTTGTACCATAAACATAAAAATATTATAGTATATTTTATATACTTATTTAATTATATGATAATGGTTATGATATTTCTAAATGATGTATAATAAGAAATAAACACAAAATAACTCGGTTAATTCTTATTGTCTCCTTCATAAAACATCATTTTCCTCGGACATTAATCCTTATTAGGTTGGTATTTTGGTAATAAAATGAAATATATAACATGGTTAAGGAAGTTATTAAGGGTTTGGGTAGGTCTTGGGTGATATATATTTTTCAAAGTTCTTGAATAATAGAGGAGAGGAGGTTCCCTTTTACAAGTGATGGGAGTGACACACTTGTAAATATCTTTAACCTAAAAATATTATAAATGTGTTACTCATGGTAAAGTGGAAAAAAATCAATAAAATTTCAAATTTAAGGTAATAAGGGTTAAATTCACTTCATATAATAATAATTAATATAAGGTTGTATGATCTTACCACTTAGGTTTTACCTTAATTAACTCATTTTAACGTTTATCGTGGTAACTAAATTTTACTATAGTAACTATTCATTATGACGAAAAAGGAAATTGAAACCATTGATAAATTTTAAACTAATTATTACAAATATTAAATATTTTTTTCAATATTCAAATTTTTTATGTTTTAGAAATTTGTTTTAATATAATAACATAAAATGAAATGAGAAACATTTTTTTTCAAAAATTGTGTCGTTAAGCCTCAAAATTAATTTATAAAAAAAATAAAGTATAATGTTGACTTCTTTAAAATTAATTAGATTATTTTTATTCATATTAGACCAATTTTACATCAAAATAAATCCAAAATAGAATAATACTTTTTAATTTCTTGAAAAGAAATAATAGTTATTATAAAAATTATTATTTTCCACTATTCACCGAGAAATAAATATTTTCATAAAAGTTCAAAAAATTAACCATAATAAAAATTATATATGATGAATCAATAAAAAAATTTATTTTATCAAAAAAAATTCTAAAATTTCTACAAAATAATTCTAATATCCATGTAGAAAATGCATAAAATTCATTTTTAGAAAAAAATGTATTTTCGAAGCATGAAATGAATTTAGTCGAATTAATTTCCTAATAAAAACCATTATATGATTGTTAATTTATTTTATTTAATATAATATCAATAAATTCACAAAAACAATATATAAATAGTGATTAATTTAATTTTTTAAGGTAAAAATACATTGGGTAATTAAAAAATTTTCTCAAAAAAATATATCTTTTTACCATTAAATAATATTATCTTCATTTCTAAAAAATTTATAATAAATGTATGAAAGGTTATTAATTATTTTAAATGTATAAAAAATAATTTTTTAACAAATTCAATACTTTAAAAGAGATAATTTTTCTTCAAAATAAAACATATAAAATATAAATAAAACCTACTTTTATAGAAAAATTACTCTTTTTAACTTTAACTATTATTAAGCTTATATTATTTATTTCTTATCATTACAAATTGAGTATTTATTTACTAATAACTAATAAATATATTTTTATTTTTATTAATTCTCTATATATATATATTTATTCCGTTAATTCTATTCACACTCGTTAATCCAACGACTAGGTTATAAGGGTCATATTTAAATAATAATGTTGTGGTTCCTTAAAGCATAGTATTTCTTGTGGTTATTACTATAAAAAATATTATTTATTTAAAATAAAATACATTATAAATGTAAAAGTGTTACATTATACCCTTTTAAATAAGTTTTATACATGTAATATTATCTCATTTCTGATAAAATGGGTTTAAACATTTTCAGAATCAATTCCAAGGGGTGGAAGATAAATATACATAAGTGGAAAGAAATACCTTTTTAATAAAAATTTATATCATTTAATTTTTAACTCAAATTTAATGTCTATATTAATTCTAGGAAAAATATTCTAAAACCATGCATTTAGAATTGTGAGACTCGTATTTGTGAAAGAGTTTCAAGAAGTATACCTTGATAATTTTATGTTTTTTCACACACAATACTCAATGGATTTATCTTTCTCTTGATTTATTTGAGGTATTAATTTACTATAAAGATATATAATATGATATAATATAATTTATTTATTTCCATTTCATAATCACAATTTCATCATTTGGTTGTGCTTTGTGAAGTTTTATATCTCTACTTAATATCATATTCTAACTTATAAATAACCATGATAAAATTTTCATGCCTATAACACTAAAAATAAATTTTAATATATCAAAAGGTATATGAAATAAATTTAATGTTATTCATCATGTATCTAAACATTTACAAAAAAGTAAAATTATTAGTTTTATTATAACAAAAAGAATCATAATAAAATATCTTATAAAGAGGGTAAATACTAAGATGACCTTAAATAGGGGAGATTCTATTCAACCCTTTTGGTTAAAATTTTAATTCTAAAAAATAACCATATATATCCTTAACATACTAACTTTTAAGGTCATATAATAGTTCTAAATTTTTCTAAAATAACATCTTAACCTCTATGTTATCTAAATCCTTTCTCTGATACCAACTATAAAGACCTATGCCTTTAGAAATCATATAATTACATGTTTTATAATAAGGGTTGAAATTTATTACATTTCAAGGATATTTTATGTTGAGTGTTTTAGAAGATTATGATATTCATTACATAAACAAGTGGAAATTTCTATATAGTGTAAATGTTTTTCACAAAAATAAGTTCATATGTTTACATTCATATTTTATTCACGATACATTTTTTTCATTCTAGACGTATCACCAATAACCTTAATATAATTCCTACATATCCTTAATACATATTAAAAATATTTATAAAAATTGGATGAAAGAAAAAAAATATTATTTAGGGATAAAAAATAAATAAAACCCATTTGTCATTTTAAAAATTCATGAAAATCCATAAGGAAATTCTATGCTTTACATAATAAACTTTAGGCTCAAAATAATCATTAGTTACTCTTGAAAACAACATAAAAGACCAAATTTTTCATATATAATTTTTTAACAAAGAATAAATTAAACATAATAATAATTAATGTTACTAATAAAAACATGATAACTCAGGGAAAAAACCATTCACATTTAGATGATTATAAACATTCCTTTAAATAATGAGTCAATTTAGTTACTTTATCAAAAAATATTTCCTTTAAATCCCAATGAATGAATTGAAAAACCATGTAGGTATATTAGGAAATTATACTTAAAATCACCCTTAAAAATTAATAACTTTCATAGTTAATTCTAATATATCTATTAGGATTAACTTATTTACTGTTAACTTTGTCATCACTACCCAATGCACTGGAAAACTATATTGGGATCACTCATTATCAAATATATATCTGGATCACCTATTATCATTTAAAATTTACATGAATAATATGATGGTAAAAAACATAAAATCTTTAATTCCCATAATAAAACCCATAAAATTTGGCATTAGAGACCATAAGAAAATTAACTTTCTGTAATCTCATAAATATGGGAAGAAATATCCTTTTCTTCGGAAAAAATTTAAAAAATGAAAAACTCCATAACAAAAGTAATAAATTATTATTCAAAAAACCATATATAATTTTATAAGAATATTGATAATTAATAACATCTATGATGCTATAAAAGGATGATCATGTGGCAATCTTTTGAAAAAGATTCTTTTTCTCTTTGGAAAAAAGAGTCAAAAGTGAAATTTGTGGAAAATGATTGAAAATATTCCTTTTAATTATTTGTAAAGAAAGTAAAAGGTAGTATAAAATGAATTTATAAAACTTTTAGTTATATATAAAAATTAAATAAAACAACTTAAAGTATATATACATAGAGTAAAAAGTGTTTAAAATATTTAAAACCACTTTTTAAGAAAACCCTCATACCCTATCTCCCGAATCACTACATATATCCATTAATTTATTAAATAATAACATTACACTAATTTAATACTTTATTAATAATTTTTATAAGTTTATTAATTGATAAAAATCCCTTTTATGTCTTTTATTACCATGTATTATATAGTTACTAAATCAATTAAGTTCATGTTGGAAATTTTGGGTTAGTTCATTTTATAACCTCAAAATAACATCGGTGCATTGGATGTGGACAAAGGGGTCATGGTTATATTATATAAATAATAATAAAAATTTTATAATTATAATTTTCATACATTAAATATAATTTTATAACCATCCATGAAAGTCGATCATGAAAAATGAGGCACATCTTTTAATGGGGATAGTAGTCCGTACGTAAGCTTGGAAAACATATTTGTTTTTCTTCTGGGTAGAAAATAAATAAAATAGAGACTTTTTTAATTTTACAAAATCCTAAATAATTTATAAATATCATAATTATTAATTATTTCATCTTATTAACATCAATGTAATGTGTAAATGAAAAATGAATCATATCACTTCATGGAGCTGGTAATCTACATTTACAGATGACCGACATTATAATTTTACAAAGGATACATAGAGTAATAAGATAAGTAATATATTATCTTTCTATAAATATAATAATGTGATAAAAATATTATATATACATTAATTTCATCTTTGTATTCATCTATGGTAGGAAGTGATAGAAACAAAATACATCACTTCATGGAGGTTATAGCCCACACGTATGCGTGAGTGATGTTTTTATTTCCCATATGAAGGAAAATAAATGAAAAGGGTTAAAACATACACTTAAAAAAATTTATAATATTATAAATTCTTATTCTATTATATAATAATTTCTATTATATGTTTTAATGAGGTAGAATGAGAAATAATCGTAAAAGAACTCAGTTAAGAGTTATAAATCTTATTTGAAAAAAATCCTTTGGATTACCCCTTAATCTTTCTTAGGTTGGTCTTTTGGAGAGACCAAGAACTCCAATAAGTGTTTAAAAAATTTATTGAGTGATTTTATTAGTTTTATTAAGATATATAGTGCTCAATGTTTTTTAATAATTGAGAATATGAGGATCCCTTTTATAAGTGAGGGGAGTGGGACAATTGTAAATATCCTTAACATTTAAATATTATAAATTTATTACTCATGGTATACTAGAAAAAAACAAATAATTTTTTTAATATAATGTGATTAGGTTATAAATAATCTCATCCAATAATAATTAATATAATATTGTGTGACCTTATCACTTTGTTTTTACTATAATTAACCTGTTTTACTCTTTACCATGGTGACTATTTTTTACCATGGTAACTATTAATCATGAACACAAATAAAATTTTACTCATTGATAAATTTGAACCTCATGAATAAAAGTATTATACCCATTTTCAAAATATTCAATTTTTAGAATATGTAGAAATTAATTTTAATATAAGAATGCAAAATACAATGAAAAATGGGTTTTTCAAAAAATGTTTTTTATGCCTAAAAATAAATTTATAGAAAATAAAGTATAATGATGATTAATAAGGAATTAATTATATTTTTCAATAAAATGGGACTAATTTTACTTTAAAACAAATCTTAAATAGAATTATAATTTTTAAATACTTAAAAAGAAATGAAAATTTTAATGAAAATCAGTATTTTTTCCTATTCACCCAAAAATCAATATCTTCTTAAAATTCTAAAAAATTATTCAAAATAAAAATTTTATATTTTGAATTAAAAAATAAATTTTATATTTTAAAATATAATTTATAAAAGTTTCTGAAAATAATTCTAATATCTGCACAAAAAACATGTAAAACCCATTTTTAGAAAAACTACATGTCCCGAGTATAAAATAAATTTATTATCAATCCTTTTCTAGAAACAACTATTATATTATTAATTTATTTAATTTAATATATTATAAAATAATTTGATAAAAATAATTAAAATTTTCTGATTTAATTTAATTTTTTAAGATAAAATAGATCACTAACTTAAAAGCAGTTTTCTGAAATATATCTCTTTTTTTCCAAGAAATGGTTTTATCGAAATCTCTAAAAAATTTATAATCAATGTATCAATGATTATTAATTAGTTTTCATGTATAAAAAAATATTTCTTTTATAAATTTAATACTCTAAATAATATAAATTTATCTTTAAAGTGAATCAAATAAAATATAAAGACAACATGTTTTTATAGAAAAATGACACTTTTAAACTTTAATTTTTATTAACCTTATATGGTTTTATTCTTATCATTAAAAATTGAGTACTTATTTCCAAATGACTTAAATTTTTAATAGAATAACTTCTAAATACTTATATTTCATAATTTGGTTACTGTTATTCATACTTTTCAATCTAAAGGCTATGTTATAATGGTCTTATTTAAATAATAATGCTATAGTGCATTTAAGATTAGTATTTCATGTAGTATATGATTTCAAACATAGCTTTTATTTCAAATTAAAAACATTGTAAATTATTTGGGTGTTACATATAAGATAACGGTATAGCCAAAACCTTCCTTGCTATAGGACTTCTTGAGTAATCGTCCCTTCTCCTGTGTTGATCAAAGGTCTTATTTAAGAACCAAAGTGGTTAGATCATTTTAAAAAATATGGTATGTTAATAAATCTTGTAAATTATAATTTCTAGGTTAAGTTTTAATTATTACCGATTTTTGGGTATGTTCTTGATGAGTTTTTGAAAATTATATCCCTGAGGTTTTTGAGTTTACCTATATGGGTGTATTATTCTTTACTTTATTATTCATCTTTAGTGATGTGTTTATTGTGTTTGTGTTTATGACTTGATTTTTAGCCTTGTTTCTTGAGGTTTTCATGCAATAATTCCTTTGGTTTTGTTTTTATGGATTGGATATGGGTAATTCTTGGGTATGTGGTTCATGTGACTAGGGCAGGCTTAGCACCATTTGAGATTATTCACTGGCTAGTTCTGGTTTAAATCTTAATAGGTTCATCGCGAGGTGGTGAATCATGTTTTTGGTATTAGGTTTCACTTTCAAATTTTTTTTGTGACCCATGTTCAGATACCATATCATTTAAATATTATTTCATGTTTTTATTGGGGTATTCTTTCCCATTTTTGGGTTATGGGATGCAATGGATTTGATGATCTTTCTTTGTGATTGTTTGAATACATCCTTGGGAAAGTTTCATTTATATATTTCAATTGGTTTCTTAGTAATTGGTTGTTGTTGATGGATTTCAGTGTCTTCTTTAGGAATGATTTGAGGAATTATGGTTATTTGGGAAATGCTCTCTTTTATGGTTCCCTTGAGAGGTTTTCCATTGTTTCCACCACTTTATAGGAATTCAAAATAGTGGGGAGAGCTATAATAGTTCTCCATATTCTTGGAACTCTATATTACATGGTTCTGAGTTAAATTATGTATAGATATATTTTTTAGTGATTAAGGACTTCATTCAACTATTTTGATGAATTAAGTGTGTACGATATCCTTTTATTGTGACTTACTTATGTGTTTTTACCCCAACCCTCCAAAATTTTGAGTATGTGTTGAGATTTTTGGTTATCCATTTCTTCTAGTCTTATTAAGGACTCTCTGGGGGTAGAAAATGACATCGATGAGAGAATTTTAATACCTATCATGTCATTATTGGGTTTATTTTATATTTTTATTATTATTTTTTAATTTTAGGTCAATTTAATTTTTTTTTGAGGTTTAGGGTTTAAATTTTTGAAAATTATAGACAATTTTCTTTGGTGCATAGTTTCTACCTGATCACTACACCATTTGGTAAGTTGTGTAGAGGAACTTTATATGGGAATTTCTTCTTTGTGTGGTTTTTTAAACTGTATAGTGTTACCTTTACATAGAGGTCAAAATTATATTTACATAGGGGCCTTTTTAATTTAATTTTTTTCCTTAGGGGTTTATTCTATATAGGAATTCATAGTTTAGTTTTAACCATGCGAGTTTTAGTAGAAATAATGTGAGATAATTTCTGTGACAGGGTGTCGAAACAAAAATTGATCATGACTAGTGGAAACTGTGTGAAAATCATGTGAGGTACTACAATTATTTAACATATTTTTTTCATAGTTGACACATAGTTTGTAAAAATTACAGCTAAACCATGAAAGGGAATTTTGTCTATCTAATATATTCTATGCGGTCTATTATTGATTTACTAAACCGTACCAACCAACCATATATTCCACCCAAATTCTTAAAAATGTAAATTTCTAGTTTCACCCCTATCAAATTATAATGGTTACACCCTTTATTTTCTCATCTTATTTCTCAACCAACCTAGGTCACACAATGAGACCATATCTCTCTTCCTCTTCATTATTTTTTGAGCCTTATTTATGGATTTTAAGTGAGTTCTACCTAGGTATTCCCTCACTTGTTCTCATCACTCTTTTATACTTTTACTCCTTCATAATTTATTAGTTTGGTTGTATCATGTTAACCCTAAAGTGTTTTTAACCATGTATAGGTTCCATAATGGGTTCTAATCTATGCTAATTATTTCTTGGGCTTCCAGATGGTGTGTTATTTCTTAGTTAAGCATCTTCCAACATGGGCAAAACATTTCTAAATGGTTTTAGAAAGGTTTCAACCAATTTTAGGTGGTTGTTTTTGTGTGTTTTCTCTAAAATCCATGTCATTGAATGATTTATTGTTTTAAAAAAACTTTATTGTTAAAGGAAATGTATTAATGATACCCAAAATTATTTTCATAAATTTTTCAAGGGTTTTATCACTAAGAATAAAGGTTTTAAACAAGTTTTTTTGTTATTAAGGATTTTTTTATGAAATATACCTCAAAATAACTAAGAGGCATGTTTATAAAATGTAAAATTATTTTTTAAGGTGTTTTAACTTATTTGGGCCATGAGTTTGGTGAAAGTGTGGTTTTCCATTAGAAATGATTCAAATTGGTAGAATTGGGTAGTCTTCTAAAATTGAATTCCAAAATGTGGTTTCATATGGTTTAAATTTAAGGGGGTATTTGAAATGATATTATAAATGGTTTATAAATGGGTATGATGTGTCTTGGAAGTACAATCATATTTTAAAGGCCTATTTAGCACTTTAAAAAAATCTCAAATGTATGGGACCCTTGGTTGAGCCCTTAATATTAGTGGTATATTATTATTTTGAGACCCCGTGGGGGATGTTTATAATGTTTCATGTATATTTATACTTATGGAGGGATTCGAAAGGGGTTTTTTCTTTCAAGTTTGTATGTGGGGAGATGATATTTAATTTAAATGTTTTATTTTTATAATGATGATTATTTGGAGTGTTTCTTAATTAAATCCATTATCTTATCACGAGAAACTATATAAGTAAAAGAAGGTCCAGATGTGTGTCACACAAGCCCAGTGTGCACTCATTAGCTAGTGCCCTAGGAGAGTTGTGCCCTCCAAGGGGCATATATTGTACTCAGTGACACTTGATAGGGTGATAGTAAAAGTATTTTTTTCAGTCTTCCATGGAAATTTCCACATTGGATTGAAACTCTGTCTACTAAACCATTTCACAATTCACACTTTGGTTGTTCTCATTTTTTTATAGCATTTAGATGCCATTCGGCTAGTATTGACCCCCGAAAACACCTTATTAAAGGGAATCAAACATTTAAAAACCAAATATTCATTCATTATAGGAATAATGCATGTATGATTGATGTGAAATCTACTTATACACATCATTAATAATAATATGATGGTTTTCCTTTTATTTCAAGTTATTTTGAGGTTTTTTTCTATATATCTGGCCGCTAAATTTATGTTTTGGTGTTTTATGACACTAAAAGTGCATTTTCCATCATATCAAGTAAAAAATAGCTCCGATTGATGTACCATCTACTTGAAAATTTCAAAATTCACTATTTAGTTTTTTTCATCTGATTTCATGGTTTTCAAAGGTTGTTCGGTTGGTTTTTACGCCCACGTATTTTTAAAGGGCATCAAACCTTTAAAAACCACATATTCAGTCCTTCCAGGAATATTGTACATTTGATTGATGTTTTTTTCTACATTAGCATGTCAATAATAATAATAATATGGGTTTCCTATTATTTTATGTTATTCCTAGGTTGTTTTCTATGAATCTGATAGTTACATGTGTGTTTTGGCATTTTATGACACTAAAAGTGTGTTTTCAGTCTTCTCAGAACCCCCCCTCGAATTAACATTTTTATGATATAACATTTCAAAATTCAATCTATGGTTGTTTTATTTTTATTTCATGGAATTTATATTTCATTCTGTAGGTTTTGACCCCAGAACACACCTTTTAAAAGGGAATCTAGCCTTTAAAAACCATATATTCGGTCGTTCTAGGAAAACTGTACATCCGATTGATATGTTTTCTGATGATACAAACAAATAATTATTTGATTATTTTAATATTATTTAAAGTCATTACAAAAATATTTAGTATATATATGACCGTTAAACACATGTTTTTTTTGTTTTATCACATCAAAAGTGCTTTCTCGATCATCTTGAGAAAAGAAAACCTTTGATTGATATACTATCTTCTCAACCATTTCAAAATTAACTCTATGGTTATTGTTTTAATTTTAATTTCTATAAAACTTATATAATTTATTATATTTTTTTTCTAAATACCAATTTTTTTATTTCTCTTGTGTACATTCATTTTTACTATATTACTTTGATATATTTTTAATTATTCGATACTTATACTTTCTGATCAAAATAACATTTCTGAGGATTAAAAATCCAAATCCAAATTTTATACTATAGTTATACCCCCTATTATAGTTCTATTTCCATCTAACTTGGAAAATAATCTATACCCTCTAGAATTCATTATCTTGATTCAGTATCCAGATCACATCTTATGGGTTCACTATTCAGAAATATTTCATCTAGAATCACACCATATATCTCTTTGTTATGACATATCAATTGTTTTTTGTGGATGAGATGCTCATATTTATTAATGGTATAATAAAATAAATTCAAATATTCAAATAAAAGTGTTCAAAATTCAATATTTGAAGAGTAATTTAGACATGGGTTAATAGGAAAAACTCTAAATCTAGTACTCTAGAAACAATGAACAGATATTGAAAAATTCCATATTTTTAAAATAAAAGCCACAAAATTAAGGGAATAAAATGATAACTCTATATAGGGGTCAATATAACTTCGTTAATTATATAATTAAAAATTTTAATGGGAAATTTAAGGTTTTACAACCTCAAAATCATTAATAAGATTATATATTTCCTAAACCATATTATTGAGATTTGAGGGGCCAATATGAAATACCTCAAGGGGGTCAAGAATGTTTCATTCTCACTAAATATTTGTGTCAAAAAGAAGTTCACAAATATATTTTCAGGGAATTTAGACTCAAAAAAATTTACTTCGCTTTATTGGGATAATATAAATAAGATGATTTTAGAACATTTAATGAAAATTCAATCTAAACTCTCAGGAAATAAAGTGAGGGTGGATAATTTTATCAAAAAATTAAAATTAGGAATACATAAAATATACCTAATTAAATTTATCAATGATGTATAAAAGGTTTTATTAACCTCTTAAAATTCCTAGGAATATATTAAAATATTTAATTTCAAAGTGGAGCTGCTCATAATAAGAAACTGTGAAAGTTAATAAGAAATGATTCCAACCAATGATGAGTTCATCCCAATTGAGTGTGTCTTGGATGTAGATTTAATAAATGGGGAAAATATAGAATAAAGAAACCCATTAGATGGTATTTATGTGCTATTTAATTAGTAATAATGATTTAAAATTACAAAATGGATATACACTTACATTGAAGAAGAATAACCAAAAGAATCCACTAAAATTCTATAATTGGCATAAGTTGCATTTAAGAAAGAAAATAAAAAAATTTGAGAAGGAAACTAAAATTCAAAGAACCATATAGGATCTAATATTGAATAATGTTTTTAACCCAAAAAAATTAGAAACAAAAGAGAGAATAAAAAAAAAGAAAAATCCCCAATAAAATAGAGTAAAGATCAACGATAATGGAAAAATTAAAATTGGCATACCTTAATTAACCCTCCTATCACTGGGTATAAATGTTTTTTGGGAAAAACAATTGGTATCCTCCTCCAATGGCCTGAAGGCCTTAATTTTTTATTGATTTTTGATAATCCACATTTTAGGGGGTGAGGTGAAACCCTCACAAGGCCTGTAGGTGTAAGTATTACATGACCCATAGGCCATAGATGAATTCATTGCTTGTAGGCTTGAAACATTACATATAACCCAGACTAACTACTTGGATCTGATCCTCCCCAGTATCTTCATCATGAAATTAGATCTCCACCTTCGCATGGTTGTTCAACTAGGCTTTCCCATTCATCTACAGGATTTTCCCGATGGAAGGAGCCATATCCTAACATTATTGCAATCCATTTAGCTTATGTTATGTTGAAACCTCCTTTCTCATCCTCCTTCTGAAGCTTGATCCTTGTAGGTTGTCTGGTTTTCATCTATACTTAAGGTGGCCTGAAGGCCTTAAGGTGGCCCTAAGGCATTAAGGTCATTTGAAGGCCATAAGGTGGACTAAAGGCCTTACTAACCAGAAGTCATGGGTGGCCTGAAGGTCTTTAAGGACTCAGGGACCAGATCGGTGGCCTAAAGGCCCAAATGGGGGAATAGTCCCAGCTAATATAATGACAAACAATATCTACAAAATTACCTACTATAGTACTACTACAATACCTACTACAGTACCCTGAAATATGCTTCTTCCTGGATTTGATCCCGAGTCGCCTAGATGCACTTAAAGAGTCCTCACTAACCGGGGTGAGGCTCATCTGTGAAAAAACAATTGGTATCATATCTAATGTTATTAGGTGTATTTCCCTTTCTTAATAATCCATTTAAACTATTGTCAATTATAATGGAATACCCATTTTTATGGAAGAAATTTTCATCACTAGAAAAAAATGAAGTAATATTTTTAGTCATTGGGTATGGACATTTACAGAGTAGAAATAAATGGGATCATAGATTCTATAGAGAGTAGAGATCATTAAAATGAAGAAAATAAAGAATTGGATGTGGATACAAAAGTTAATAGTTCTTTATGTGAAAATTTATCTAACCCTATCTATTCAAAAGTGATGTCATGTAAGACCTTGTATTAAATGTGCGAGAATATTCTAAATACCTATGAGGGTGATTATTTTTTTAGAAATGATGACGTAAATATTCTAAAATAAGTGTAATGATTTTATAATGAGTATGAATGAATTATTTGATGTATTTTTTGATTAGTTAAATGATATTTTGGAAGTTCTATTCAATATTAGGTTGATAATTAATGATATAATTTTTTTTTCAAATTAATCAGTTGAATACTACCACCTCATCTCATTCCAAATTTTTTATTTCTTAAAGATAATTATATGAAGATGGAAACATTGTGAAGTATATATATCACACTTATTGGAAATTAAATTAGGATTAATAATAATTATTATATACTTAAATAAATTTATCATGAGATAAGATTCAAGGATATGGAGAAACTTCCAATCAAAAATAAATTTAGTGGTATAGAATTGATGAAATGGTATATTTTCATTCCTCTAAGATTGAAAGAGGAAAAATGTATTTCATTGGTAATTTTCATAATTTTTTATGTGTTTTAATGTTAGGAATATTTTTTCTAATTGTCCTAAAATGTTTTAGGATAATGATGAGATAAGATAATAAATGGTTAAATCATTAAGTGAAATGAATAGAAAGAGGAAACCATAAAAAAAATTCTTCATGATGAAGATCATACTTTAAAAATAGGATTATATCACTAAGTAAGTAAAATTATATGTGGTATAGGATCATTTATACATTTGTGTATAAGTCCTTATGGTTGTTTTATCCATGCAGTAAGTAGAGGATATCAGTGATAAAGCTTCAATAATCAAGGGTAGAGTTGATCTTAAAGCTAATCGAGATATATCCCGTGAAATAATTGACATGTGTAGAGATAAAAAATATACCTAATGTTTATATACATGATTACCTACTCTATATTCAAAAAAATAATGGGAATATCTATAAATAAATTTAGATATTGAAAAATAAAAATATATAAATTATGGAAATTTAATTAATAAATCTGAGATCTTTTTCAATGTTAAAGAAAATGTTTGGATTATTGATGGATGAAAAACACAGTGAAATATTATGTCCAAATAATAAAAGTAATAGAATATGAATCCATGATTTTGAGGTGAATGTTTGATGATCAATAAGGACTTCATACTCCTAGTATGGAATCAGGGTGTTCAAGTGATTTAGCCCCTAAAAATGCTACATAAGATCAAAAATTTTTCACGAAATTTGTAATTGAAAAACCACATGTGTAGTATTCTAAAGGAAAAGGTAAATTAATTTTTGATCTTGAATAAAAGAAAATAGAAGTTTTAGTTGATAAAAAACCATAAGAACTAGAATTCTGCTTAATGGTTGAGATATAAAACAATCAAAAGCCTACTATTGATGCCTCAAATAGTGAATAAAGACAACAAAAATAGGTTTTATTATTGTGTAAAGAAAGTGATTTTTTTGATTTATTACTAAGTGATATTTGAAAGAGTAAGAACGTGAAATCCTAATGAGATGAATTATATTTACTTAATATGATTTTACTATATACTATTTTAATTGTGAAAGTTTTATCACAATGTGATTATATATCCATAAAAAGTAAAAAAGAAGTGTCTGAAAGGAGACTAAAATATGGATAACATGGTAATATGATAATTCTTAAAAAATATAGAAACTAAAAAAATATTTTCATTTATGAAATTTTATGATGGATTAATCGATCCAAAGTAAAAATAGTCACATCCATCATAAAAAAAGCTCAACCCATTTTCATCAATTAAGAAGAGAAGAGTTGAGAAACCCATTATTACATAAATAGACATTATGGAAATGGGAAGGTCTAGAACCAAGATTCTTGATACTATTTGTACATATCACATGAGGGGGAATAATTTTATTACCACCAATATAAAAGAAAATAAATATGGAGAAGTTCAGTTTGAAAATGAAAAGGGAAAAATTATTTTCTTCCAGAATAATAGGATTTGTGGAAGAAAACTAAGGTTACTAGATGTACTGTGAGTTTATGGCCTTAGTGAAAAATTAATTAGTGATAGTTATCCTTATGGATTGAGGCATAAAGTGAAATTTAACATGAAAAGTCACACAATAAAAGTAAGTGATAAATTAGTTGGTGTTTAAGGGTGGTACAAAAAGGGAAAACTCAATCATATTGATGGAGGATAGGATAGATGTATATTGTACAAGGAAGAGGAAACCAAAATATTTCAAAATTGGATTATCCATATAATCTAAATATATTTGTATAATATTGTATCTAATGAAATTATTGATATATACCTATTAATACTCATGATCACACACACACATGCCATACTAGTCAAAAAAGAAATATTGATTGGAAAACATACAAGATAAAAGAGAATTCAAAATGATTTATCATGACAGTGCATGAGAATGTATATTTTACAATGAAACCAAAATCCATGGATGGGAAAATAATTTTTTTTTCTTATTTATTGATGACTATAGTTGAATTTAAGTTATGGGGGGTCTTTCTCATAAATCTAAATTGTTCGGGTGAATTAGTCATTAACAAATATTAGTGTAAAAATGCACGGGCTAAAAATTAAAATATTCCAAGACCATAATGGAATTTATTTTACAAATACTATATTGGGAGATAATTTTGGGAATAATTGGATATGATTTTTTAGATATATGAACTTCATAAAAAATAGAGTTATTAAAAGGAAGAATTGCATCATAAATATTATTGCACTAACAATGATCCTTTAAATAAATCAACTGGCGACCTATATACATGATTTAGTTATTAAATTAGTTTATATCTCCAATAAATTCATATAATGTAAAAATAAAGTGAATACCCCATATGATTTGTTTAACAGAAATAATCCAACCCTCAAGTAATTTTATGTTTTCAGAAGTAATTTGTTATTATCAATAAGGAGAAGCACCAAAAGTTTAAATCTTATCAAAAGAAAGGTATTATGAATGGTTATTCATCCATTTGAAATGAATATAAATTATATAATAAAATACTTTGTAACAACCCCAACCCCAGTATCCTAGAGTCATTGGTCATTTTTTTATAATTTCATAGATACAAGAGATCAAATCACCAAAGATCGATCAGTTTAGTAGTCTTGAAGAAACTAGATACATACATGGATCCCTTATTTCATTGGTAATTAAAAATAGTACATAAGAAAATTAAATAAACTAATTCCTGAGACTTATTAAAATATTTCTTCTTCATAGCCTTGGGATAGAAAAAAAAATAAAAGGGTGAGATCAAATGTTTAGTTAGGTTTATATGGAACAATAATAAGTGAAGTAAAGTCAATAAGGTATATACATTATGGAAATGTAAATAATATGAAAAACACATTCCATAAATAAATAAGAATTAAAATGAGTCCATAAATTTTATCATAGTTAAAAACTAATTGAAATTTATAACTAAATACTGAATGAATAAAATTCTTATTATTTAGACGTCATGTATCTGGAACATGAACCGTTATACTATCGAGAAGGTTTAAGTCTATGGGTGAAAACCTATATGATTCTATTTGGAAACAAAAACAAAGGGGTTGTTGCCAACTATTTTGTCTCATGATACATGTAGATGAATCGAGTGGATATAACTAGACCCAAACATCACTAAAATTCTAAATCATTCTTCATACATAGATTCAATTCATGGACAAGATGACTTATCAAAATATCTGTATTGAGTAGAGGATACAGATTTGTCAATATTTCCCTAATTAAAAAAAATTCAAATAATAAACCATATGTAAAAAATGGTACATGTATAAGGAAATAATAACATCCATGATACATAAAATATGTATATTTAATGAAATATTCAATGAATGACGATCACAAATGAATGGGAAGAACATATACACAACACATAAGGAATTAGTGGTGAATAAATCATAAACAAATGGAATATCATATTGGTGTCCAAAAAATAATGGATTTAAATCATACATGGAAATTAATAATGGAGAATAGATATATATCATGACAAATTAAGTCTAAATAAAGTGAAAAAATATAAAAGGAGTGTTTATGAAACATTTAAAATGAGCCTCTTTAGTGCGGTTTAAGGGAAAATAAAAAGATAATTTAAAGTGGAAACAGGGAATAATTGTTTGTATAAAACTAGAAATGAAAAAATATATTTCTTCATGATAAAATTATTTATTTTTTGATAATATTGGTAGCTTTAAATAGATTATGGATAGTACTTGAAAATGGTTAAGAAAATGAGAAGTTCCCTTTAACTGGGCATGCTTATGAGGAATAATTGAAAAGGGGTCATTATAAAGATTGTATTTTCTATAAAATATAGAATAATTGAGCTAGGTAAATATATTTGGAACATAAAAATAGAATGTAGTTATTTAAATAAGAATAATTAAGAATTACATTGGTGTAAAGAGAGAGAAATCATAACCTGAATGAAAAATAGATGTTCGGGGAGAATCCCTAACATTAGGTTTGAATGTGTTTTGCACTTGATATCAATATCATGTATAATCATATTAAATTAATTAATTAATTAATTTAGAACCCTTTTTATATTTATTTTCTAATTTATAATTTTATTAATTTCATTTATGGCTTTTTTGATGAGTTATAAGATATAGTTTTATTATTTGGGAATGTCCGTTTCCCTGGTTTTCATGATCGGTTTACTTGTATACAAATATAGAAAATCCTATAAAATGAGAATATTTATCTAGAATTGAGATTATATGTAATTAATAAACACCCATAATATTAAATGGTTATATATTTCAATCGGTTATATGGTATGAAGATGAATCATTAGATAAAATGTCAGTGATAATCATTTAGATTATTTCAGCATTTTTTCGATCATCATGAACTATTTTTTATTAATTAATATTATGTATATACCAGTTCCAGAACTTTAAATAAGATTTAATTCATATATTAATATAAAAATTGTTTTATGACCATACTTTGAGGCTGAATTGAAAATCGAAAACATGTTTTCCACGAAGGACGTAAATCGATACCTCATGGATGAAGTTTTCATTTTTGGAATAAAAGTAGACAGGAGAAGAGAATTGATGGGGGATTTTCCATTGACATAATAAAATTATAGTATATATAATATAATAGATTTATCATTCATGTTTTAAAAAAGGATATGTGGAGGTAATAAGAAAAGAAAAGAAATTGAATGGAAATCAAAAGAAAATGAAATAGGTTTTTACCTCTTGAATTATTCTCCATAAGAACCTCCTTAAGGGACTTTGGTTTTTGTCTTTTGTTGAGAAAAAAACCTCTTGTATTTGGGGAAGAGTCTTGGGAATAGTGTTGGTCTGAAATTGGGCAAGATTAATGGCTTCAGAGGTGTGTAGAGAAGAGGTGGTGAGGGGTGGTATTTATAGTGGAGGAGAGGGGTGTTTTTTTTATTGTTTTATTTATTTGTTTATAATTGTTTCCTCAAGACTATGAATAGTTTGAGAATTATCATTGGATATATTAAAATATTGAAGTATATTTTGATATTATGGGATTACGTCTTCCATACATCATCTATAACTCAATAATTCATGTATTTATCTTATACCGTAAATTACCATATTTCACTATTCACAAAATTCACGTAGTTTAGAAAAATACCAAAAATTAACCCTAATAGATTTTAAACGGGTATAATTAAAAAATTAACACTATTTTATTAAAATAATTTTCAAAATATGAGAATTTTATTTTTTAATTAAAACCATCATTTACTTGGGAAATAACAATTTTAAAAATATATCTGATTTCGTAACACATTGAAAAATTAATTAATGTCTCATTAAATTATCAAATAATCATAAGATAACAAAATATTAATTTATGAATCTATTTTATGAAAAAATATTCTTTGAAATCATTATATTATTTATAAAATTGTAATTAAATATTTATGTTTTAGAAAAATTCCAAGAATTAATTTATCATTTTTAAAACATTTATTTAATTAAACTATGATGTAATCATATCATATTTCCATTTATTTAAAGAATAAATTTTATTTATAGTTTCATAGGTGAGTTTACTATTCTAATGGTCACCTTACTATTCCTAATGGCCACCTTATTATTCTAATGGACATGTTGCTATTTAATAATATATTATTTTTTGCTTAAGCTCAATGTTGTGTGCAACATAAACTATCAAATGAATTAAATTTATTTAAGAAGATACATACCATAAAATATTGGGGTGTTATATTCTTCTCCTATTTATAAATTTCATCCTTGGAATTCATCAAGAAGATTTTCCTCTAAATATACATGGGTGGTTCTTCTTCATAACATCTTTAGGTTCCCACATTACTTATTCCATGTTATGGTTTCTCCAAAGAACCTTTATCAGTCAAGTCATCTGATTTATCAAAACTTTCTCTCTTATGGTCAATAATTTCAATAGGCTCTTAATAGCAAGAAAAATTAGGTTCCAGTTCTATTTCTTTATAGGTGAGTACATGCATTGGGTATGGCAGGTACTTCTTTAACAATGATATATGTGAAACACATCATGAACATTGGAGCGACTTGGTAGAATTGCTAGTCAGTAGCTACAAATCTAATTATTTCCTAAATTTACAATGGTTTTATGTACATGGGGATTGGTTTACCTTTCTTACCAAACCATAAGACACCCTTATATAGAGATACTTTCATAAAGACATGATCTCCCACTTGAAATTCAAAATCGTTTCTCTGGTTGCCAGCATAAATATATTTTCTACCTTGATAGGCTTTAATATGAGCCTAAATAGTCTTTAACTTTGTTTTTATTGTCTCTTCAATAAGTTCAGGGCCTATAAGTTTCCTCTCACCAACTTCCTACCAACTAGTTGGAGTTCAACATCTCTTTCCATATAATGCTTTATATGGTGCCATTTCAATACTAGAATGGAAAATATTACTATATAAAAATTATACCAAGGGTAAATATTGATCCCACATACCTTGAAAGTCAAGTGAGAATGATATCAACATTTTTCCAATGTTTTAATATTCCTTTTAGACTATCTATCAGTTTGAGGGTGATAAGTAGTACTCAAATGAAGCTGAGTATCCAAAGCCTTCTGAGAACTCTTCCAGAGTTTTGAGGTAAAATATGGATCTCAATCAGATACAATCAAAAGAGGTGCACCATGAAGTCTTAAAACTTCATCAATATAGAGTCTTTCTAGGTTCTCAAGAAGTAAATCCTCTCTTATAGTAATAAAATGTTCCCCTTTTGAAAGATGATAAACAATAACCCATATTTCATCATTCCATCTAGGTGTCCTTGGTAGTCCTATAAAAAATTCCTTTGTAATGTCATCCCAATTCCACATAGGAATAGTAAGAGGTTTCATGACTACACTAGGATGTGGTCTCTCGATATTCACTTGCTGAAAAACTAGAAAACTTGACAAATGGTCAGCAATTTCCCACTTTATGTTATCCCACCACAATTTTTCCTTCAAATCTATATACATCTTGGTACTACCAGGGTGTATAGTGAAGTTTGAGCTATGAGAATAATCTAATAATTCCCTTTTTAGCTTAGGTATTGGTGGAACACATAAAATCTTTCCAAATTTCATAACTCCTTTCTTATACATAAAGTCTTCCAATATTCCATCCTTAACATCTTTATGTTTCTTTTGAATATACGAATCATCATATTGATATATTTTTGTCTTCTACAGTAAAAAAGGTTTTGAAATAACTTATAAAAGGAGTGATATTTACATTTCCTTAGTAATCCACATATCAATTTTTATTAAATCCGTGAATATAATATCATTCTCAATACTCATTTGGATCAGAAGTCCATGATCATTCTTAATATTCTACCTTATTTACCTTTCTTGGGTGGTAGTGTATAGAAAAATAATAATAATTTATTAAATCGAGCCATCACCTTTTCCTCATGTTCATTTCTTTCTATGTAAATATGTATTTAAAACTCTTATGATTCGTATATAACACAAATCTTTATCCATAGAGATAGTGTCTCCATATCTTTAGATGAAATATTATAGCTGATAACTCAAGATCATGAATTGGATAATTTTGGTCATGAGTCTTAAACTACATTGATTCATATGTAATAACTTTATCATTTTTCATAAGGACGCAACCCATTCCATTCTTCAATGCATCACTCTATATCACAAACCCATCATTTCCAGATAAAAGAGACAAAATTTGATCATTGACCAATCTTCTCTTCATTTCTTTAAAAAAATAGGTAAATTTTTTTGTCCATACAAACATAACACCTTTATAAGTGATCTTCGTTAACTGGTTATCCAATCATGATAAATTCTGAACAAATCACTGATAGTAACTTTCTAAACCAATAAAACTATACACCTTGGTTATGTTAATTGGTTTAGCTATCAATGGATTGAATTTTTATTTGCATGATCAACTAAGATTCCATACTTAGGGAAAATATGACCAATAAAAGAAACTCTTTGAAGACAAAATTCACAATTTAAAAACTTATCACATAACTCTTTTCTTCTAAGAGTATCCAGAACAATCCAAAAGTTATTCTCATGATCCTCACAGATTTTTTTGTACACCAAGATATCATCAATAAATACCACAAAAAAATTATCAAGATATTCCTTGAACACTCTATTCATTAGATCCATTAAAATTGAGGGTTCATTAGTCATTCCAAATTTCATTACTCTGAACCCATAATGTCCATAACTAGTTCAAATTTTTGACTTTGAAATATATTCCTTCTTTACATGTAATTGATAATATCTAGAATGAAGGTCATTCTTTTAAAAATATTGAGCTCCATGAATTTGATCAAATAAATCATCAATTTGAGGTATAGGATACATGTTACTTATTTTAATATCATTGATTTATCTATAGTCAATTTAGAGTCTTTGGGATCCATCTTTCTTCCTAACAAAAAGAACTAGGGATCCCCATGGAGAAACACTTGGGGTGAAAAAACCCTTATTACTCAAATAATCTATTTGTTTCTTTCACTCCAATAATTCTTGATTTTAAATTCTATAAGGAGTCTTTTATATTGGTCTTACATTAGAGATTAAATCAATGGTAAACTCAAATTCATGCTCTAGGGGGTGTCCAGGTAAATCCTTAAGAATTATGTCAATGTATTCTTGTACAATTTCTATATTATCAATTTGAAGATGAATTTACCCATACCTTGAAATTTTTTATATTCCTTCCCATGAATTTCATTTAGTAGAGATACTAGGGGTTGAGCTAGATAAGAATCAGATGATGAAGTTTCTACTCTAAAGATAAGTGATTCTACATCTTCCTTACAAATCGTAATTTCCTTTTTCTTACAATAAATTTTCAAATAATATTTTGAAATCCAGTCTATACTGAGGAATATATCAAAGTAAACCATATGTATGATGATAATTTCAATATATAAATCATGTTAATGTGTTATAAAGGGGACTAACCAAAACATTTTTGTTTCTATGAGACTTACCTTGGGAGTTGTGACTGATAACTCCCTTTTTAAATCAAAACAAAATACCTAATTTTCTTAGAAACATTCGTAGATATACAATAGTGTGATGATCCAGGATCAAATAAGTCAATGGATATATTTGAGGATAAGATTAATATACCTACCACCACATAATTGGGTATTTTTACTTTAGCTGTGGTGAGTCTATTAGCTTGTCCATCTCCCCTTAGCCACTACTATGCTAGATTCCCTTGATGCATGGAAAAATGAATAGAATAATGCCCTATTTCATTATAGTTGAATCATTGAACATCATTTATTTGTTTCTTCCCCTTGATTTCATTAGCTCAATGACCCTATTTTCTACACTTATAGAAAAATGTCATGCCTTTCAAGCATTTCCCTGGATGATTCTTTCCATAATTTTCACATAATGGAAATTGCTTCATTCCCTTCTTCTTTTTTGATGCTTCACATTTTCCATAGTTATTAGAATACTGATTTTTCTCTTGATTTTCCTTGAACATATAAGATCTAGAAAATTCATTCTCCATTTTGATGGCACTTAATACTATTTCATTATATGATGAAAATGTTTGAGAATCCATTGCCCTTCAAAGACATATTTTTTCAACAATCAAATAAATGATCAATGTTTCCTTTTAAATCACATATGTAATCTATAACATACCTATCTATTCTTTTGAAGGTAACCTCATAATTTGGAATACTATATTCTTTCCTTTACTTTAAGATAATAAAATTTCACATCATTTCACTTATTTTCTCATGAGGGGAGTATTTTTCAAATAATTTTTCCTTAAAATTTCTCCATCCCATGTCTTATATTTCTCCTTCTTTATTATTATGGATCAAAGCCACCATAGATAAACATTTACCTTGAAAAAATATACTTCTAGCACTACCTTTTCTTTTTAATTTCATCCCAATTCTAGAAATATATTTTCAAGGGACTTGATCCACTGATCAGCTACTACTAGATTAGTAGTCCCACTAAAATATGGGGGATTTTTATGCATGAAACAATAAAACATAGGTTTAGTATGGTTATTCTTCATGAACCATGTATGCTGTCCTAATATGTTCATGATATTTTCATCTCTAAAAATAACTGTGTTAACTTACTCATAATAGAAATACCTGTATTGTTTGTGTGTATTGATTACTTTCCCTCCATTAGGTTCCATTTATAAACAATTTCATACAATAAATTAGGTTACAAATCATAATTCATAATTATGAACTAGGAAAAACACTTAACATAAGTTGAAAATTTATGCATAGCTAATCTCATAATTATTGACATGGTTTATTTGGAGATATATATACTTTTAACTACATTATAATTTTTTGTAAAAAGAATGTGAATTATACTAAGCATATCTAGTAATGCCCGTTGTCATGTACCGTGTTATTCCAAGTCAGGCCTAATGAACCTTGTTAGAGTTGTTACCTCTAGGTATATCTGTGTCAGAACCACGCCCACATGTAGTATCCAAATAGGGATGAATTTTTATAAATACCCAAATAATTTGTACCTTAACATGATTATACTATTTTATTATTATATTATTTTCTAAGTTTGTCTTAGGGTTATGTTCCCTAAACAATGTTTTTTAAATTTAATTCCCTAGGATTCTACTAAAATTCCTTTGATACGAATAGTAACAAACCAGACCCTAATATCCTAGAGTCAGTGTCCAATTTTATTAGAATGGAATAGATACAAGAGATCACATCACCACGGATCTAACAATTTAGTAGTCTTTAAGAAACTAGATATATACATGGTTCCCTTATTACATTGATAATTTAACATAGTACATAACAAAAGAAAATAGACTAATTCTTTTCACTTATTCAAATATTTATTCTTTACAACCTAGGGAAGTAAAAGAGATAAAAGGGTGAGGCCAAATGCTCAGTTAGGGTTATATGGAACAATAATAAGTGAAGTACAGTCAAAAAGGCATAAACATTATGGAAAGTTAAATAATCTGAAAAAAACATTCCATCAATAACAGATAATAAAAATGAATCATTAGATTTTTTTCATATTGAAAAAGTCATGAAAAATAATAATTGAAAAATGAATGAAGAAAATACTTATTATTTTTACATCATGTATTTGTCACAAGACCATTATACCGTCAAGATAGTTTAAGTATGTGGGTAAAAACCTATCTCATTCTGTTTGGAAACAAACACAATGGTTTTTTTCCAACTATTTTGTCTCATGAGACTTGTCGATACATCGGGGGTTTATAATTATCTATAACCACCACTATAAGTCCTAATAATTCTTTATACATTGATTCAATTCATGAACAAAATGACTTATCAAAATATCCATATTGAGTAGAGGATACAAATTCATTAATATTTCTCCAATTAAAACAAAATTTATAGAATAGACCATAAATAAAAATGGTACATGGATAAATAAATAATAATATCCCTGAAACATGAAATATGAATATTTAAATAAATATTCAATTAATGATGATCATAGATGAAATGGAGGAATATATACACCGCATATAAGGAATAAGTGGAGAATACAACATAACCAAAGGGAATATCATAATGGTGTCCATGAAAGTCTGGATTTAAATAATAATTATACAATCATACTAGAGAACAGGCATAGATCATGATAAATTAATTCTAACTGAAGTGAAATCATGTAAAATGAGTTTTTAATAAACTTTAGAAATGAGCCTCTTTAGTGCTGTTTAAGGGAATACACTAAAGAGGATTTAAAGAGGAAAAATGCATACTTGTTTGAATAAAACCATAAATGAAAAAAGATAGTTTTTAATGATAAAATTAGAGATTTTTTAAAAATGTTGGTATCTTTAAACAAATTATGGATAGTACTTGAAAATGGGTAAGAGATTGAGAAGTTCCTTTTAAACGGGATTTCTTATCGGGAAGAAATTAACATAGATCTTTATAAAACATGTATTTACTATTAAAGAAAGAAGAATTGATCTAGGTAAATATCCTTGGAACATAAACACAGAATTTTGGAAAAGTACCTAAGAATAATTAATTATTACATTATAGTAAAGATATATAAATCATAACATGAATGAAAAATGGATGTTTAGGGAGAATTCCTTACTATAGGTCTGAATGTGTTCTGAACTTGATCTTCATTCCATGGATAATCAGATTAAATTAATTAATTAATTAATTAAAAAAAATTTAAAATTGTTTTATTTTTTATAATTTTATTATTTTAGTTTTTAGATTATTTTATGAGTTGTAATATATAATATAATCGCTAGAGAACGTCTGTTTCCTTTGATTTCATTACCAGTTTACTTGTATACATGTATGGAAAATCTTGTAAAATGAGAAAAATTGTCTAGAATTGAAATTATATGTTATTAATGAATCAAGAAAATATTAAATGGTTATATATTTCATTCATTTATAATGTATTAGGATGAATCATAAGATAAAATTATAATGATAATCATTTAGATTATTTCGGCTTTTTTTCAATCATCACAAACAAGTTTTGTTTTATTAATTAATATTATATATATGTAGATTTTTTTAAATAAGATATAATAAAAATATTAATATATTTATTAACTGTATAAATGGTTTTATGACCAGACTTGAAGGTTTAATTTAAAAACAAAAAACGTCGTCCAAAAAGGTGGTATATCGGCACCCCACGGACGATATTTTCATTTTTAGAATAAAAGGGGAGAGGAGAAAATACTTGATGGTGTATTTTACATTGAAATAATAAAATTATAGTATATATAAGATAATGGATTTATCATACATGTTTTTATAAAAGAGGTTATTAGATCATAATAAAATATGATTAATTGAAAGGAAATTAAAAGAAAAGGAAAGAGGTTTTTACCTCTTAAATTATTCTCCTTGCGAACCTCCTTAAGGGACTTTGGTTTTGGTCTTTTATTGAGAAAAAAACAACTAGAAATGGGTAATATTATTGGGAAGATTATTTGGTAAAAATTGGGCAGGGTTCAAGTCTTAAGAGCAGTGAAGAGAAGAGGTGGTGCAGGGTGGTAATTATAGTGGAGGAGAGTGGTGTTTTTGACTATCCTATACATTAGTTTACTATTTTGCCTCAAGAGTATGAATAAATTTAGGATTATCAATAAATATATTAAACCAATGAAGTTGAGTGTGATATTATGGGATTACATCATCCATACAGTATCTATGACTCAATAATTCATGTATTTAGCTTATACCATAAATTGCCTTATTTCACTATTCACTAATAATTCATGTATTTTAGAAAAATACCAAAAATTAACCCTAACAATTTTTTTATGTTTAAAATTAAAAAAATAACTCAATTTTATGAAAATAATTTCAAAATATGATAAATTTTATTTTCAATTAAAATCATCATTTACATGAAAAATAATAATTTTAAAATTATAAATAATTTTATAGCACTTTGAAAAACTAATTAAGGTCTCATAAATTGATATTATAATCATATGAAAAAAATATTAATTTATGAATCTATTTTATGAAAATAAAATTTCTTTTAAATCATTATATTTATTATAAAAATGTAATTAAACATTTGTGTTTTATAAAAATACCAATAATTAATTTATCATTTTTAACACATTTATTTACTTAAAATATGATATAATTGTATCATATTTATATTTATAAGATGCCTAAATTTTATTTATAACATCATAGGTGAGTTTACTATTCTAATGGTCACAATACTAGTCCTAATGGTCATCTTACTATTCCAACGGTCAACTTACTATTCAATTGTATATTACTGTTTATTTAGGTTCAGTGTTGTGTGAAACATAAGCTATATAATGAATTAAATTTATTTAATAAGATACATACAATAAAATATTGGTGTGTTATATACTTGGTAAAATTATCTAAATCCAAGATACAAATTTTGTTATGAATGAGTTGAATATCCCAAAAATGAGAAAATTTTTCTGTAAAACAGTGATGTAACTGAGGAAGAAAGTGTTGTTGATATGGGATGATTAGTGTGTGATCAAGGAGATAAATAAGGTTCAAATGAAAGGTCTAATTAAGAAAAAATTTATTTCAAATATCAGGCACTAACAATAAAACTAGAATAGAGAAAACATTTTCAACTACACTATTGGGGACGAGACAAGCCATGCTAAAACTAGAATAATGAAGGCACAAAAACATGTCAAAAGATTCATATCATCCATACTAATGATTAGAAGATTATGTGGGGTATTATAGGAAAAATGAATTTAAATTATTCATTTTAAATGATATGTTAAAAATTAATATGGTAACATAAATTACCCCATGCATGTGGTGCATCCTCATCTAGATCACCAATGAACTCACAGTGATGTCCACTAACTATATCTGAAGCCTATAAAATATATAAATATTATGTATATTAAGAATATCAATAAAAGTCAACATGAGAATGGTTTATTTTATTTTTTAATTGTGTCACCACCCGTGTACCATCAATAGGATGATGCATTGTAACTTTATCGATACGTGCTAATATATGTGATAATATCTCCTTGTACTCTACAGGTAACTGTTGAAACCGCACATTCATACTTCGCTGCATAGCCAATATAGTAGCATCTATCTCAATTTGTGCAAACATACCTACATCTTTTCATTCACCCATCACCTCTTATCTAACAACTGAACATTATGGGACACTTGTGTCATAAGTCAAAGAATAACCATGACCGTCACACCCCACAACAAGTTGAAATATCTCATATAGTTACACAATACTATGATGTTTCTCTTCAGGTAGCTATTCTAACTCATTGTTAAAATAATCCTATAGAATGTACATAATGGTTTAATGAAAAAAATTTGAATAACTTATATGAAAAAAATACATTTTTTACTAAATATTATACTTACTATAACACCAACAACATCAGGATCACCCATACGAGAGCCTTCAACCATATCAAAATCTGTTCTATCAGATAAACTTCCTAGTATAACTATAATAATGGTGCCCCAAAAATATATATTTATATTCATTTTATACTATAATATTTTTAATATACAAATGAATAGTGAATTATAAACATACATCATGTCTAAGTTGTGACACATGTTGAGCACCAAGTCTGGAAGGTGTGCCCAACATCACCTGATTACGTAAATGATGAGTGTAATCAATCTAATTTAAACATATTAATTTGATATAAATAAACAATTTGAGTCATTTATTGTTTAAAATAAATAAATTTTACCATCATTGCCTCACTCGACCAAAACCCAACCAAATCCTGCCACTGCACGGGACGAACGCCTAATGGGACTCAATGCAAAATGTTTGGAACACCCAAAAATGGTATCCAGTGATCTATCATCACCGTTACATTGTAATCCTTCCATAATTTTAGTAATTTGGAGACTTTTCATTACTTAAAATCATCTAGATAGGATGTCAAATTATCCTATTAAAAAAATATTTAGTAGGTGTGATAATAATAAAAAGAATGTAATGAAAAATTAAAAAATGAATTTTCTTGAAACCTCCCTCCATAATCTATCAATCATATCTTGGGGGATGAAGTCCAATAATAAGTCTTTAGTGGGAATATGTGTGGGTCTCATATCATATTATCTAACTAATGAATCAATACACCTTCATCTTCTACAACTGGATACAATGTGTAATCAAATAAAACATCGAACCGGGCTCTAGAGTTCTGGGATAAAACCCCTATATTAGGACCCCTATTTCTACTAGAAGACACATCATATCTGGATAATCATTAAAAAATAATACAATTATAAGAAACAAAGTTTTAATTAAAAATTATAAAATATTAGGGGAATACACTTATAAAAACTTATAATAAATTAATTTTAAAAAAATGAAAAGAAACATACCAACACCATTAGGTGAACCAATCTGATCACCTTGTGACATACATATAATTAAAAAAATATATATTATTAAATCAAGAAATTTTTATACATAAAAATTCATTAATATTTTTACAAACATTAAATGTAAAAAAATAAAGTCTTTCACTGATCATATAAGTCTATCATATCTTATTCAATTACCTCAGTATCCCATTTTATATATTCTTCTCAAATAAATAGAGTTGTTTGGTAAAGTATTTTATCAATAATGGAAAAAATATCAGGTTCCTCTTAGTCAATCATAAAACCCATATTCTATACATTTTCACCACAACTTTCCAATTAGAAGCAATGCTGACAAAGTAAGCTTGATTTTCCTATGATTTCAATATGAAGGGATCATTTCATTCTTTGTTATATTTATATAAAATATTGTTAAAGTTTACCACCCTAAATTAGCAATGGTCAAAATTCATTCCATGAACTGAATCGACTTAATCACACCTTAACAATATATGATTTAAGCCACAACCATAACTAAACTAAAAAATATCCCTCAACAATCCATAATAAAGACATGCATCAACAGATGAACAACCAACATCACTGTTCTACATTTCTCAGTTCACATAAATATCACTAATATGATATTTGAATCCATTAGCATCCAAATAATTGTACCTATTAGCTGTAATAAATGGTCCATCAGTTAATTGGTTGAGTTATTTTCTCACAGTATGAGAACTTGAATCCCACATCTTGTGAATCTATAAATTACACATAATTAAATGGTAAAGGGTTGTGAAAATAAAACTTAGTTTCATTATAAAAATATTAAATAAATTATTTATATGTACATGGTTCTTGAAACAATCATTAAATGTGTTGAAATTATGTTTATAGATTTGATGGTCGTTTTCACGAGGCGTTTCCCATTTCAACTCAGTGACATGAATCCTAAATTACAACACAATAAAAGGTAAGTAATAAAATAAATATATAAACATAAGGAATAATAGATAAACTATGAAACTTACTATATCAATGACATAACTATTGTATTATTGACCAACACAAATCTATGATCTTGAACTCACTCGTTATTGTGGATATCAAACATTATCTCTTCTCCAATTGGACATTATTCAATCTGATAGGGTTTATCTAATTTTTTTCCAACCTCATAAATATATGATGCACAAAAATTAGTGCACCCACCCATGAAATATTCCTTGAATATTGAATCTTTAAGATGAGATTTTTTATGCACATACTGTTTCAATGTATTTATGTATCACTCTATTAGATACATCCACCTGAATTGAATGGGAACGCCAGAAATGACTTCAATAGTAAAATGCACAGCCAAGTGGACCATGAAATAACAAAGATAGAGAAAATAGTTTCTCTAGGTGACATAGTGAAAGAAAAATATTATCTTGTTACTCTTTCAAATCACTCAAACAATGATTCATTGAATAGAGCTGTCTAAAAAAATTAGAAACTTTAATCAATGAATCAATAACACAGGTAGGTAAATAATCACAAATTTAAATTGGGATTAATTGTTAATGAAAAATATTATTGTCATGACTTTTGAACCCCTTCAATTTCATGCTCATCATATTGACACAAATGGAAATATTAGAGAAATAACCATCAAGAACCTGGATGGTATTAAAAATTTATAGAATTTTATCCTTCACTCTTTTACTCATTTTGTAATATCGAGAAGGCATGTATGCCTAATTTCCATCACCTAACTATAAATGTAATGGTTTTCTCAATCTTATTTATTTAAAATCATATTAATCATTTGTATTATCCTTTTATTTCCCCTTGATACCTAAAATGGTTCACAATATCTTGTCGTAGACATTTTATTCAATGTCTATCACATCCAAATTATGGCTTAAAATATTATAATTCCAATATGGAAATTCAAAGAAAATACTCTTCTTCTTCTAATTATGAATGTATAGTCTATTTTTAGCAGGAATATAAGGCAACATAGGAGACAATAAATCCTAAATATCATATATTGTATGGATGTTTTCTTAATCAAGTTGTGGAATAATTTGAACCCTAGACATTATTTGTGGTGATGGGCCATGATCTATATTATCATCAAACAACACACTATATTTTCTGAACCCATGAAATGGAAGAATAAATTATTTGTGACCAATGTATTCCCACTGTCTATATTTCTTAATCCATATAGATTTCAAAATTTTATTACAATTAGAGTAGGTGGATTCCCATTTTTTACTCTAACCTGAAAAGTTAACATACACTGGGATGTCATTAATTGTCTATAACAAAGATTCCCAAAGTCTATAAATTTCATTATCTATTGATTCAAAATTCATTGGACCATTTTCAAAAAATTATTTCAAATCATTAACCAATAGTTTCATATAAACATTTATTTTATTGTCAGGTACTCTCAGTCCATCAATTAGAGTAAAAAATAAAAAAATGGTTGCTTCATACATACCCATGGTGGAATTTTGTATAGAAAAAAGACCACTGGACATGTACAATGTGTCGCACTAACCACAGATCTAAATAGGTAAAAACCATCTACTACCAAACCCACTCAAACATTAAAACCATCCCAAGAAAAGTATGGATGTGTTTAATTATAATATTTTCATGCCAAAGAATCTATTTTGTGAGTTAATTTATCATCCAGTTAATTTCTCTCTGAATTAAAAGTCTTCAGTTTAACAATTTTAGATGACATAAATAATCTCTTGAGCCCGAGTTTCAGTTGGAAATAATGCATCTGCTTAGCAAAAACTTGTTTTTCTTGATTCAATACCCTTCCAAGAAGAATCTAACTTTCTTGATTAGTCTCATTTTCCTTCCACCCAAGTGAATATAAAATAGTACAATTATTTAATTTCATGTTCTATTTTCTAGATAACTTTTATTTATTATGGAACACATCAATTGTATAATATGTGGAACCAGTATCATCAGTCAACTTGCATGCCTAATAGTATGAATCTAGAATCATCACTCGATAAGGGAGTATGTTCTTCAACAATACCAACAACATGTTGAATGAGGTGTCTATACACTGATTCAATGCCTTTAGGTGTAATAATTCAAGGATGAATTAATATTTACAAAATTTGGGGCATCTAATATATAATTTAGAATGCACATCATCAATAATTTTAAATAATTTAAATTCTTCTCTATCTGTAGAATAATGAAGATTACTCCCTCCAACGTCATCATTTCTTACATTACCATCTTCAGGATGAAATTAACACATCATATCATTGATTATTATGTTCATTGGACCAAATGATTTCAAATAAAAATCCATATGAATACTTTCTAATTAGTGACATGAAACAGACACTTCTACATGAAATTTCCACGTCTTATTGTTTTTAAACACCCATTCAGAATTTTTTTCCCTAATTGTATCTCATTTGAAGATACATCTATTTGAACATTTTATTCATGGAAAACTAATCAAATCTCTTTGAAATTTACTAGTGAAATAAATAAATTACTTAATAACCTCATAATATTTTTTAGAAAACCTCTTTGGAATATCAATCCAACTGTTATCTATATCTATATTTAATAGAAATCAAATAATTGAAATATCTTATTTAAACTTTAAAGAAACTCATATCATTAAAACATACAAACTAATAAATCCACAGTCTGAGTAAAAATTGGAAGGAGGTGAAAAAAATACTCAGTGATACAAAACCATTTATAGAAGCTATCAAATCTAGAATAAATAATATATGAAACAATAATTAAGAACAATAACAAACATTAGATCCAACACTGTGAGGACCTCTTCAGATATCATATTACAGAACCTATAAATTATACTGATCAAGAAATTTAAACATATAGATTATATTAAAATATCTTACATGGATTAAATATGAATATGTATACATATACCTACACACTCATAAATTTTATAAATAATTAATTTAAACAAGAAATAACATAATTTAATACAAAAAGAAAAAAAGTACATTAAATTGATTTCAATAAGGGTTTTCTATTTATAAAAAATATATTAATGAAAAAATCCAAAATACTCAAAGGGAAGAAGATGTCAAAGAATATTTATCTTCTACAGTCAGTTGAAATACCAAAAAAAATGCAATAATATACTAAAATTTCAATGAAATAGGATATAATGATGATCATAATAATATTCTAGCATCTAAAAATAAGTGGCACAATAATCATTTTGCTCAGATCTAAGAATATAAATCCATGAATAGTATAAGAATGAAACCTCCTATCAAATTTGATATTGAAACATGAAAAGGTAGTGGAATAAGGTTTAATTATAAAAACTTATATCAATATAAAATTCAATATAGAAGTTTTTATATTTGAATTCTCTACACAATTTCAATAATTGAAAACTTCTGATAAAATTTCTCAAAAAATGTATGATGATTAGACTCAAGTTTAATTTTGGTTCATGAAAAAGTAATCAAAGAAATAAAAAATCAATGTATAATATTTCCTGATAATTTACATAATTCTTTTGTCTCAAAACTTTTATCAGTGGAATAAAAAACTAATGAAACTTTAGTTTTTGTTCTGGATAAAGAAATTTAATATGAATAATCAATATGAAAATCATACCTCAACAAGGGGTCATTATTGTTGGGGGAAGTGGTCAGTAGTGCAGAATATGAATGAAGGGGAAGGGGTCACTATGTAGAGGAGGAATCTTGGGACAGGGGTCCAATTTTTAGTAATTTATGGGAAGGTGTTGCTGCATGGAAAGGAATCGAGGGTAGGGAAGTAAGGGGCCCCAGCTGCACCCCAAATGAGAAGAGTGTATGTGGATAGGGGGGGGTCGGTATCCAGGGGCATGATGGTGGGCAACCTGTAGGGGGGATCCACAATGAGGGATTAGGGGATGGGGGCTCGACAGTAAGGGGAGAAGGGGGGATTGATGGTGGGGGTGAGGAGGGGGATCGCTGGGTGGGGGGATTGATAACAAGTAAAAAACAGTGGCAGGATGGGGGATCAACGATGGGGAGAGGATATGGTGGGATGGGGTCTTGATGAAAGGGAGATAAGGGGGCATGATTGTCATGAGAGAAGGGGGTAGGATGGGGGATTAATGATTGGGAGGGAGCGTGGAGGGATGGGGGATTGACAACGACTGGATGATGCATGGTGCAATGTAGAGGTGGGGGGAGGACGACTCAGTGATGGTTGGATAGAGGGGGATGAGAGGGTTCGGTGACGGCTAGATTGTGGATGGAACAACATAGAGGGGGGAGAAATATTGATGTGGTAGGAAGGGTGTAAATGAGGGAAGGAAGAATAAATTAAGGTTTCACAAAGGTAAGTCTACCAGAAGTTACAGTACGTCCTTTATGAAAATTCATTTGAACATCATGATGATAATGGAATGTGTAAGGTTAACTACAAATTTATAGTTTCAAAAAATAAATTGTGCAAGATATTAAGGCTAAATGATTATGAGATGCACAATTCCATGCACATAATACTATATAGGCTGAAATAAGATTCTCACCATACATTAGTGATCTATTAAAAATAGAGCATTCTCATTTCATTCATTTCAAAAGGGATGAGTTCAACCACCAAAAAATTCAACATGATAATTGGAAGTAATGGTTATTAATAGTACAAAATAAATGAATCTTTGTAAACATTTAGTTATAGTTTGTATGAATGATGATAATATCTCCAACCAGATGTTCTAAGATATTCATACAGTGTCATACATCATTTTTTTTACATATTTATAAGAATGATAATCAAGGTAACCAGTAGAAAGAGTGATATGAAAAGACACTGTAGAAGGTGAGAATTTAGAGTGTGGAATATATATTAGTTTTTCCATCAGAAGAAGGATATGGTCATGAAAGAATCATATGAAAAATATATAATCTCAAAATATCAACTCATATTGTGTTTGTAAAAATAATTATGGAATGCTACATGTTGAATATTGTGTTTTGAATGATGATCTCTTTTGAATTGTTATTGTTGGAAGATGAAGGATGAATGAACCAATTGTAAAAACTCTATAGATGACACAATTTAAGAATTTTAGTATAAGATAATTAGAATAATTAGTTCCTTCTTGGAGTATTAGAAGAGGATTACTCTCTTGGGAGAATTTTGGAAAGAGAAAATAAAAATAATGTCTACTACATTTAATTAATTCAAATAGAGTAGAAACCTACCTTTATTCCCCCATTTAAATTTTAAAAAAAAATTTAGGGGAGGCCAAAGGAGTGTGAGGCTAGGATATAAAAAGGGATCTCCCCAAAAAAAATTCATCATTGATTTCTCAAGAAACACATCATCAACTTTGAGTGCATTATTTTGTGACATTTTTCTCTATATATTCAATAGAGAATATTTCAAATGTTTTCTCATTGTATTTGAGAGAGACTTTTTATCCACATTTTACTATAGTGATATCCTTATATTTTCCTAATGGGTTTACACTATTCATTTGGGTATTTTTCCACATTACATTCGGTGTTCATTTTATTCCCACATTTTTTCACTTTATTTTTTTCTTTCAATTACCATTGTACCCAAGGGAAAAATATTTTCTATCATAAAAAGTGCTATTATAGGTGAGGTTCTGTCCTGAAGAGATTCTATACTGTTGGAATTTCCAAATGGAGGAAAAATCATAGATCAAAAAATTAAATGGAAATAATTATTCATTATGGAAAATGAAGATGCAAGAAGTACTGTGGACAAGTAAATTCCTATAAGTGATTGAAAATAAATGGCATGTGTGATGAAGGAAGAATGTAATGACATGTATGTGAATATTATTTGCAACATCCATTTAGATTTGAAAAATGGGGTCTTGTCAAGCATTACAAAGAAAAAGATGGAGAAGGAAATTTGGGATACTCTGACAAAGCTATATGAGGAAAATTCACTCCACAAAAAAAATTTATTGAAGGGAAAATTATAAAATCTACAATGGTGGATTCATCATCAATGACCGACCAAATCAATACCATAAATACCCTGTTTTCTCAACTTATGTTGTTGGAATAAAAATTGTAGACACTAAACGCGCCAAGATTCTTCTACAAATTTTTATAAATTTATACGATTGAATTATCATCAACATCACCAATAATATTCTAATAGATATGTTTCTATTAAATGATGTTGTAAATTCAGTTCTTGAAGAATAAACTAGGTGCAATAATAGGTAATATAGACCTACAACTTCGCACAAAGTGGAAGCTCTGTCAATAGAAAAAGTAAGAATGGTGGATCGTGGTTCCAATGGGAGCTAGAATCTTAGAAGGTCTAAATCAATGAGAAAAAAATAAAAAAATAATATTTTACAATTATGGTAAGAGGAATCATATCAAAAAATACCATTGGAATAAGAAGGGTGGTGAGAATAACTCTCATGTAAATGTTTTGAGTACATTTAGAAATGGATATATAATAATCAGTGTAGTGGAGATGACAAATTAAGGTAGACAACATCTTGATGATGCATGGATTAATAACTCAGGAGAAACATGGAACATGACATCTTGATGAGAATAGTTTGATCAATATGAAACTACACCAAAAAGATTTGTGTACATGGGTAATAATCATACCTTAATGATCATTGGAGTCAGCACCATCAAACTAAAGATACATGATAACATGATTTGAACAATTCAAGGAGCACAGCATGTGAAGGGCCTCAAGAAGAATATTTTGTCCTTGGGGAAATTTGATGATATTTGATGTAAGACACATGCCAAAAAAGGGAATATCGGTATTGAGAAGGGAGTTCTTGTGATGATAAATCAAAATAAGATATAAAATAAGTTGTAGGTGCTTATGGGTAAAATAAACAAGTAAGAAGACATGGTTGTCTCATAATATACAATAACGAAAGAGTTGACGATGTTATGGAATCGAAAGATTTTTTATATGTCCATAAGTTTCCTAAAATTTATATCTAACTAGGAGTTTCAATATGGTCTTATGAAGTCATACTTTAAATTTTTTAGGCATTTTTTTTGGAGTAAGTAGCACTGGTTGATGTTTGGAACATCAACGAAAAAGAGAAAATAGATTCTAGATTTGATCTATTCTAATGTTTGGAAAGAACTAGTTGTATCCCTAGGAAGAGAAAGGTAATTTGTATCTTTCATTAATGAAAAATCCAAGAGATATTGGGTAATCCTAATTAATAAAGAATTTGGATGTATTTGAAGTCTTAAAAACATTCAAAGTGAAAAAGAGATTGAATCCAAAAATAAGATCAAGTGTTTGAGGACGGAAAATGGTGGAGAATATACAATAGAGGAGTTTGATTATTTTTGTCAACAAGAAGGCATCAAGTGACAGTTCATGGCGGAAAAAACTCATCAATATATTGAGGCGTAAGAGTGGATGAATAAAACCTTGTTGTATGGAATAAGGGCGATGATAAAGACCATATGATTTTCTAAGAAGTTCTGGGAAGAAGTAGTGAATACCACCTGCTATGTGATCTATCAACCCCATTTAGTGGTAATTGGTATAATTACATAACTGGATATTTGGACTAGTAAACCCATTGAGTATTCTCAATTTCACACTATTTTATGTCGAATATATATTCACTATTTAATGACCAAGAATGAACAAAGATGGACTCAAGATCCCAGGAATGTATCTTCTTAGTATATGTTAATGGTGTAAAAGGGTACCATTTATGGGATCCCATTTCCCACAAAATTATCAATATAATAGATGTAATTTATAAAAAATACAATGTTAAAATGTCAATTTAAAAAGAAAAAAATAAAGAGAGTACACAAACTTCAACAACTGAGGTGAAGGATGAAAAAAAGGAAGAACCAGTTTCCTCTAAGGCATTACCAGAGCATGATGACCAAGTACCAGATGATCCTGGACTACGATAGTTAAATCTAGAGAAAATATAACCAATATGGCCCTAATATTATTCTATCGAGTGAAATTTTGTGTATTTATTATTGAAAGAGGATGGATAACCATATTACTTTATAAAGGCAACCCAAAGTCCAAACATATCTTCACGGATAGTAATGATGTATGATGAACTTGAATCCTTACACAAGAATAAAACTAGGGATCTTATTCGATTACCTCAGAGAAGGAAGACATTAAAAAAATGGCTTTAAAATATCAAGTGGGATGATACAAAATAGGAGGAAAGATATCATTTGAGAATATTGGTCAAAGGATATGATCAAAGGATGGTAATAATTTAAATGAAATATTTTATCCTATTGCTAGACTAAAAAATATTTGGGTTATTCAAGAGATTTGTGCTACATAAACTCTATATCTATAATCGATAGATATGAAAACAACTTTTCTCCACGGTGATGTTGATGAAGAAATATATATTCTCCAAAAAGAAGTTTTTTTTAAAGGAGGTAAGGATAAATTAGTTGTAGGTTGAGAAAATCTATTTACAATATTAAACATGTACCCAAGTGTTGGTATAAGATATTTGATTCATATATCATTAACCTTGGATACTATAGAATTAATTTAGATCCTTTTTCATATTTAAAGGGTAAATATGATAATGATTTTATAATTCTACTATTTTATGTGGATGAAATATTGGTTTTAGGCCCAAAAAATGATCAAATATGAGAGATTAAGGAACTATTTGAAATAGATTTTGATATAAATGACTTGGTCCTACAAATAAGATTCTTATGATAAAGATCAACAGAGATAGAAATGATAGGAATATTTGGCTATCATAGAATAATTACTTGAGTAAAATTTTGAAACACTTAAATATTAAATATTTTAAGACAATATCTACTCCTCTTCCCATTAATTTCAAGTTATCCTCCATGATGTTTCCTTTAAGTGAAGTAGAGAATATAGAAATCTCTTTATTTCCAAATGAATTAGTAGTGGGGATTCTTGTGTTTTCTATGGTTTATTCTCGACTTGAAATTTCACATGCATTAAGAGAAGTTAGTCGATACATAGTGAATTCGGGACGCGATCATTGGAACACGGTGAAGAGGATCATGGGATATATCAAAGAGACCTTAGATGCTGCATTATGTTATAAAGGATCATATTTTACTATTAAAGGCTATGTTTATTTAGGTTTTAGATGTGATTATGAATGGAAAAAATCTACTACAGGTTATGTGTTTACTCTTATATGGAGAGATATGAGATAGATTTTTAAATTACAGCCTCTTTAATCCTTATCCATGAATGAGGTAGAGTATATGGAAGCTAAAAGGCATACAAAGAGGTAATAAGGATAAATTTTTTTGGAGGAGATCAGGAAAAAACCTGAGTATATTTATTTGTTTACTGACAGTCAGAGTTCCTTTCACATTGTAAGGAATACATATTTTCATTCTAGGACAAAGAAAATTTTAATATAATACCATTTTGTTTCAGATGTGGTGGAGGAAGGAAGTGCGGATATGAATAAAATTTACACTAAATAAAATCTAAAATATTTCCTGCTAAAGGTGATTGGATGTGATAAGTTCAGATGGTTTAGATCCTCAAGAATCCTTACAGAGATAGGCATCGTGTTTGTTAGATAGAAAGGATGTGTGGAGATGTTATTGGTACTTAATCAAATTTTTAAGTGGGAGATATATTGGAAGAATTATGGAGAGAGAAAATAATAATAATGTTTGACATATTCAATTCAATCAAAGAGGGTGGAAAACTATATTCATTCCCCAATTTAATTTGGTAAAAAACATTTAATTTAGGGGATGGTAACGAAGGGTTGGGACATGCTATAAAAAGGGATCTATCCCAACAGTTTTCGTCATGGGATTCTCAAGTAACACATGATCATCTTTGAGTGAGGTATTTTCTGAGGCTTTTCTCTATATATACAATAGAGAATATTTTGATTGTTTTTTAAATGTAATTGAGAGAGAGAGTATGTACCCATATTTTACCATAGTGATATCATTCTATTTTCCTTTGGTTTTTACCCATTTTAATTGAGGGTTTTTCCATGTTATATCTAGTGTTCATTTTATTTACACATTTTTTTCACATTATTTTTATATCACAATTATCTTTGTACCAAAGGTAAAATTATTTTTCGATCCTAACATACTAGAGGTAGAAGACTAATTCACTTGAGGTTGAAGTTGAGTTTCATAAGAATGAACTTAACTGAAGGATAATATATTATTGTTTGAAAATTTGAGTTCAATGGAAGTTGGGATCTGTGAAGGTGTAATGAACTAGAAAAATGTGGACCATAAACTCAAATTAAACTTTATTGAGGTTTGCGAAGAAGTAAAGTAAAGCATTAAGGTAAGTACAATAGAATAATCGGTGCTATGATATTTTAAATGTTATATAGACTATCCAAAAAATATTTTTTATATACATTTTTTAAAATAATTACTAAAATAACACTAGGGTAAAAATAATTATAAAACTATGAAAAAGTGGGGTTTGACCTTTTCGACTATCGATTTTAGTCCAAAGGCAGGAAGGACAATGCTGAATTTTCAAAAACTAAAAAAAAGTTCAAAATTTAAAAATATGTATGTTTTTATATTTATTATATATATATATTATTATTTTCTTTTGTTTAGATACATATATATAAATATAATTTGTTAATAAAACCATTATTATTATTAATTAATTTTTTATATTACTAATATAATTAGGATTTATTTTATAAATATATCATTAAGTAATTTACTAGAAATGTTAAAAATTATATTATTTACATCATTATTAAGATTTATTATTTTAATTAATGAAAATATTTAATATTGTAATTAATATATTTTAATAATGCAATTACAAATATTTAATTATAATAACCTAATTAATAATACTTCATAGTAATGTAATTAATAATATAACACTTAATAAGAACTATGTTCATTAATATTTGAAAGTGAAAATGTTATGTTTTTAAGAAATAAATTTTATGACATGTAAATTAGCATTTTTTATTATATTTATCATTTTTTTTAATTTTAAATTATGTTTTATATGTTGAATTAGTTTTTAAAATTTCATTTAGATTGTATTTATGTTTTATAATTTATACGCTTTTAAAGTCACCAACAAGAAACATAATAATGTTTCTAGTTGGTGGATTTTAATGTCTATAAATAATAAATTATAAATAGATCCTAAATGAAATTTGACACACCTAATGAACATATAAAAAATAATTGAAAATGATAAGAATTTCATAAAAAAATGAGAAGTAATTTTAGTAGAAAAATATATTGTTGTTTTAAAACATAAAAATTGTATTTATATATTTTTTACATTCCATTAATTTTAAATTATTTTTTATATGTTTATTCAATGTTCTAAATTTAATTTAGATTTTAATTATAATATATTTTATGTGCATTTATTTTTTAATGTGTTAATATTATTTTTTAATAAATAATTTATGTTTCATGTAAATTATCTTTTGTTTATTATATTTATGAAATTATTTTTATTTTTAGAAAATATTTAGGTTTTTAGTCTATTTTTTAAGTTTTAATTAGATTGTTTTTATAGTTTATATTTTATAATCTTCTAAAGTTAACTACTTTAAATTTAATAAGTTTTCTTATGTTTCAAGCAGTTTAATTTAAAATATTATAAAATATAAATTATATGTAAAATATAAATTAAAAATGAAACATTGGATAAATATGTAAAAAATGGTTGACAGTAAAAGAATATCATTAATTTAATAGAAAGACAATCACATAGAGGAAAAATACATCATTATTTAAAATCCTTTATATTAGTAGAAAACTTATAAATAAATTAGTACAATAACAATGTATGATGATATCCCATCCCACAATATGGTGTGTGAATAAGATGCCCGTATTAGGATCACCGACCTCTATGCTGGGGTAAAGTATGATGAGCTGGAAAGGGATCATCCTCAGGAACTGGAAACTTGTATGTCTGATGCTTTTCTTGTGAATCATCAGGAGGCATTTATATCTTTATGTCTTCATGTTCACTTGATCCTTCCCCCAATGCGTAAGTGGAAGAACCTACCATCATCTGCTTGGGGATCCATAAGGCCTGTGACAGATCAGTCACAAAATTTGGAGGCATGGGAAATGACCCCTGATATGAGATCAAATCAGATATACTTGAGTAAAGTTGTAGATATCCTAATAATATAAATAGATCCCATACCTCCTGGTGCACATCTATAATTGGATTAGGTTGTACCACTAGATATGTGACCTTTACCCATGAAATAAGTGAGGTCTCACGTACAAAGCAATGTGGTCTACGTCACCGCCGTCGTAGATCATCAACATCAGCAGCTACTAGAGGAGGTTCCTAAATAAGAACCTCGTCTCCCTAGCTGGGAACAACATCTACCTTAGCTGGATGATCAAGGATACTATCTTGTAGAACACAATACAATTGAATCATCCCCTACACTAAATCATGGTATTCTTCCTAGATAAAAACTACACCTCATCTAGATTAAACAAGTAGATAATATGTTGTAGTCGAGTGTGATATAAATATATTCAAAATAAACTAAAAAATTATAAAAAATAAACTAATGGAAATTTATTAACATAAATAATCCAAAATCCCTCTACCATGTGGAGTTAGATATAGTATATAATTCAATCTATACCATGGATCATTGTCAAGCTAATATACTAGAGGGAGTCACATTATAAGCATACCCTCGATATGAAATGTTGATATTCTATCCCAGAGGTCTAGATACTCTGCATGCCATTAGCACCGGTCGACATCTTACCCCTTGTTAGCTTCACAGAATGAAGCACTGCTACCTATTTAGGTTTAAAAAGAATATACTGATCAAATAAAAATTATCACATGACTCTATTAGGTTGGTGCCACTCAAAAATATGAAAGTGAATTAGAGACACTACAACCATGGAATCATGAATCTCATCAATTCAGTATACGGGTATATGGACTAATAGAGCCTAGTATGGAATCCATGTAATCTAGAATTCCATGTGACATTTGTTAATTTTTTTACAAAAAAAACAAAAAATATTATACTATGAAACTGATTAGTCAATAAAATACTATATATACTTACATAAGTGGGTACTAGATTTTCCAACATGATGTGATATAAACCTATATTGTGCCTTGGAGTTTGGACAAAGTAGTGTGCTTGGGTCCATCTATAACATACAATATAGAAAATGATAAATAATAAGAAATTAAATTTAATAACTCATAGTAGAATCATAAAACAATAAATATTAGAGATTATACCAATATCTATGAAAATCATCAAGCATCACATATATATAAAGCTCATGACCAACAACAATAAGGGTGAGGGGAGGGATATGCTCCCATTCCCACCTTTGAATGAGAACAACACATCCCCTGAGACCATTGTGATCTGATAAATATGCTATGCATAATTCTATTTAAGTATATTCCAAGCATGAAGATCCCCAGTTCTATCTATCGACTTGATCAAAATCCTACATTTTCCCCAGATACATCATGTATAAATTCATACCAGAGTGATTTGTGCATAGTGTCCCTCTAATGATTCGTAATATATATTCATGAGTGTGATGCATGAAATTATTCTCATCATCATTAGAGGGTAAATATGAAAATTTAATCTTAATACACCTCATATATATCAAACCACCATGTGTAGCATCATCATCTCCCACAACATTGATGCCTAGAAATCACTGTATAAGCTAAGGAATACCCCCAAGATAGGAATACCGGGTATAATTTTCACATACTCAAGGGTGATGGTCATTTCTCCCTCAGTCAAGTAGACTGTGTCAGTCTCAGGTTTCCATATATTTATGAGTTAATCCAGGAGGTGATGATCAATAAATTTGTAATCATATAAAGAAATTCTATAGAATCCAAAAAAAACATAGGTATGGTATAATGGTGAATGGAGGTATAATTTGATGATAATGGTGGACTCTAACCACCATGATCTATCAAACCTCACGGTCTACTAGCACATCACATGAAACATGCCTATACCACTCAATGAGTTGATTAGTATCCCCCATATCTATATATAAAAACTAAATATTTCTTAAGTATGTTTAAAATATAAATACAATCTTATGGTCAACATAATTTTATGGCTGGTAGAATATAAGATATAATATGTTTATTCCCATTTTTTATGAATTTTTTCTTACCAAAAGAAAAGGCCATGGATTCATGTTACTCAAATAATATTTATAAAGTGGTTTATAATATTGTTTTACCTTAGAAAGGGTGTTTTGTTATAATTTAGCATGTTGTTCCTTATGGGATATTTTTTTACTTGATCAATGTTTGGGAATTGTTTTGGAATACCATGTTTTTAATAAAATAAAACCAAATAGATTTTAAAGGTTTACTTGAAGTTAGTTTTTTTCAAGTGGTTTAGTTTTGAAATTTCATTCAAACTAGTTATATCAGTTTTCATGGATAAAAGAATTAAATAGATTCATAGTGGTATATTTCTGGGCTTCGTGCCTCACACCCTATTTGGGCCATTCTTAGGAATTTTTAGATTTCATTTTCCTAATTTTTATTTTCAAAGGGTTCTATGTTTCCTCTATTATTTTTGGAATAATGTCACGTTTTTAAAGTGGTTTTAAATTAAAAACATATTAATGTACACATAGGTTATATCATTTGGATACACCTAATGGTATGATGATTTACTTCATGTCTAGTATGTATAACTATAGGTTAGATCACAAATGGTATGGATTTTCACTTATGTATGATTTATCACATGACGGTATATATCATAGTTATTTTCTCACATGCTTGGTTTATGGAGTATCTGTGGATAGTTTGATTATGTTTCCTTGTAATCTCACATGTACTTGTCTTATTCCTTACAATGTGAACATATAGGCTATATTGGTTGAATCCACCTTATAGATTGAGGATTTATTTCATGTCTATAATATATACAAATAGTTTAGATCCCAAATAGAAATATTTTCATTTTTGAATGTTTTTTCACATGATGGTTTATTTCATGGTTATTTTCTCACATTCTTTCTTTATGGTGTGTCCATGGATAATTTTATTATGATTTCATGTCTTCTCACATGTACTTATCATACTTCTTATAATGTGAACACATAGGTTATATCGATTGGATCCACCATATGGGTTGAGGATTTATTTCATGTCTAGAAGGTATACCAATAGGTTAGATCCCAAATAGTTTTCTTTGTCATTTATGTATGACTTCTCATATGATGGTATATTCCATGGTTATTTTCTTACATTATTGTTTATAGTGTATCCATAGATATTTTTATTATGATATATTTCATATCACAAGAAAATTTCACATTACTTTTAATTTGAATATGGAAGTTTTACTGTGAAAAGAAAAGTATGATTTACTTATTGATTTTATCATGTGAAAAAGCCTTGTAATGGGAAGGGAATTATTTAGAAGAAATTATCATTTATTAAAATGATATAACATTTTGTAATGTTTATCTTATGTTTAATTGATGTAAATTCTTGTATAATTTATCAACAATTTGTTATTTGATAGTAAAAGTTTTCAGAAATGTCACATAATTCTACAAAATTAAGGATTTTTTATTAACACCATGTAATTGATAATATGAAAAGTTCATATTGGAGGCAATACATAATTATGTCCTAGAGTGTGAATTCGATCAAGAATTTATAGGGAATTATTTCCTATTATGACATTCTAGATTAAGTATGATGCGTCTCAAAAATTTCTCTTGTTCTTGAAACCATTCAATCTCATTTTGCATCATAGTAGACTTTAGTTTCCATCACGGTCATAACCTATTAAAATCAGGTATCAATATCACCTCATCTTTGAACATTGGGATATTTAAAAAACTCCCCAATAGGCATCGATGGTGTAACATATAGGTTATTAATTGTATTCATCCAATACATTGGTTCAATATATGCTTCCAGTGATATTTTCATAGAGGCACATTCTACAATGGTGTGTGCACATGGAAAATGCAATGCCTGGAAGTTTCCACATTGACAATGACTCACTTATAGTGACACCACTAAGAGTCAAATAGTACTACATATTAAGGGTTAGAAACACTATTTCAATTCAAATTGAGAGTGTTATCAGTGGATAATTCCCACTTGATAAGAATAATCCACTTCAATGTTCTTTTCAATCTCTCGTTGAAGGTGTTGTTTGTACCTTAGCCCCTACTGAATCGCATCCATTGTAATTTTTTCTTTTTCAACAAATTAATTTTCATAATGATAGAATATATAATAAACTAAGACAATTATAGGTAAATTGAAAAGCCCCATTAAGTCACCATTGATTCACTACACAATGTTTGGGGTAATCTGTCCGTAACTCTTCCCCCCATCATATTCCAATGTCTATTTTTTAGAATCTGCATTATATAATCATACAATTCGTGATTATCCCTAAATATTTATTTTAATAATTGTTCAAAACTTAATTTATATGGCTTGTATGATACATGAAATTGATCATAATTCACATAAATTAAATTTATGATTACGTTGAAATATAAAAAAATGAGAAATAAATTGTATACCAAGCTTCGTGATTGACTTCTTTATAGGTTCATCAGGGAATGTTTTTCACACATTGCTAGAAATATTTCTGATGTAGTACCAATGATGTGCATTAATAGGTCTCCATATAATAGGATATGCATTGATTTCCTTTTTGATTCCCCGATGATGATCAGATATCAAATGAAAACCTCAAATAAGGGTGAAATGGTTGAAAATACATGCTAAAAACCAACTCCATGATTCAATTTTTTTATATCCACAATGGAAAATGAAATTGATATAGGTGAATGGTTTCCATATTAGGTTAAAGTAATAAAAATTACACCCATGTATTTTCTATATAGAAACATCCTGTCAATTTGTAGGAACTATTTACAGAAAAAAATACAGAAGTACAAGGAAGGAACTCCCAGAACAACTGATGAAATTTTACATTAGATAGATCAAGTTGGTTATCTTGAGACATATGTTCATTCATATTGAGATAGAATAAAATTTGGTCATTTTGTCTTAGTATGGCTAGAAATTATTACATCACCTGATATGATTCATCCCTATCATAATAGACCATAACAATTGCCTTTTGTTTTTCCATCCACGCCTTATTATAGGAAATCATATAACCAAAATTTTGTTGTATCCCCTCTTACATAAGTGATATAGGCACATCTTGGTAGGTCATAATAATATAAATGATAATAGATGAAACAAATTCAATATCCAAATATGTATGATCTTTTTTTCAGGTTTGGCTGAATTCAAGTATGAGTTTCCTCAATCTTAGAGGTTATTCAATATCTAAATGTAATATAAAGAATCATCCTCAAGAATAATATATAATCATCCCCATATTTTTCAAACCCTATAATGGATTTTTTATTACTTGAATCCTAAACTAAATATCTACAGTGTTTCTCATTATGAAATATTTTTGGTATTTTTTTCAGTGAATCTTTACTTTGAAAATCTCTTCCAATACATAATGTTTTTTCCAAATCCTAAATCTATCCTTTACAAATATAGGAAACTTATTTGTAGGTGTGATAAAATTCCTATAAAATTAAATAAAACATTCCATTACTTTTGAAAAATATGATCATAGTGGTGGATGATTTATTGAGTATAGAGGTAGTTATACAACTACTTATTTTCTAGAAACTTCCTCCCCAACTTCTACAACTTCATCCTCATCAGTGCTATTGTCTCTATATATTATATCATTCGAAACTTCCTCATCATAAAAATTATGTTATTGTATATTCATAAGATCAATTAGTTATATTCTTCCACATCATATGGAATATACTCATTTTATTGGGATAAACCTTCTTCAACCAATATTTTATAACTATGTATTTATGAAATTGGAAATTGATACTGTACACTAGAAACCTCAACATATAACTCCATCATTGAACCATCTGACCATTGGAAAAATAAATTTATTTCTTAGACCCATTCATCATCAACACCCAATAGAAAAGTTAGATGAAATAGAATATCCAAGAATAACAAATGTCTATAGATAATATACTGGATCTCCAGATCAGGTAATAGATTTAAATGACCACAAATTATTTCTAAAAGATATCTTAGGGTTACACAATCATATGTTCTGAATATTTTTTTTCATTGTGTACTATAAGAAATTAATTTATAAATTTAAATAACCTCCCCATAGTAATAGAAATTTTACTACAATATTTTCTAAGTGAAAAGTTTTTTTCGATCAAGATTATGATAGTTAAATAATATTGATAATGAGGAATAATCATGTAGTGTTGACCACACAACCTTTAATTTACTAAAATTTTACAACTTCTAGGAAAATAATGTTTCATATTATAATTTTTAATATTTATAAAGGAATATTTTGTGATTTATAAATAGAATGTGAATCATCTAAATCCTATCCCACTAGAGTGTCAAAACATGTGTGCAGTAAGGCCTGTTGTCGTGCACCAGGTGATGATTGAGTCCAGATTAATCTCCCTTTCTAGGTTTTTTACAACTATGTACCTCTATTAAAGAGACACATCCAATTGTAGTGTCTAGATAGGGATTTAATTTCTTATATAAACACACAATCGTTAATTTATTGAAATTTTAGAATGTATTGTTATATCCTAAAAGATGACACTATTATTTTGAGTAAAATTTTTAATCTTCCTAAAGTTATGTTTATTGTTTTATAAATAGTTTGTGAATAATTTAAATAATACCCCTTTGGAGTGTCAAACCAAGTGTGTATCAAATTATTAATCATCTAAATCATGGGAGTAACAAATGAGGTGTATAATTAAGCCAATTTATCATGCAGTTATCCATCGTTGATTTACCTCTTTTATCCAATGTTGATTCTATGTTAATTAGAGGTTAATAAATATCAAATAATTAGTTAACAATAAGTTAATCCTTATTTAATCATTACTAATTTAGTAGTTAATCATTCATTAATTAATAGTTATTAAGTAATTAGTTTAAAGTTAAATAAAAATTAATCATTAATTAATCCTAAGATAAGCATTACTTAATCCTAAGTTAAGAATTACTTATTCCTAAGTAAATATTTAATCATTACAAAGTTAATAATTCCTTAATCATTCATTAGTTAATCTCTAATCACTATTTAATAATTCGTTAAGCATTCATTAATTAATATTCCTTAATTAGTTACTGTAAATTTAATTAATAGTTAATTATTAATTAATTACAATATAACAATTACTTCATCATTAATTATTTCTAGTGTATCAATTCCTTAATCATTGAATAATCATTCCTTAATCAATGATTAATAATTAGTTAATAATTAGTTAATCATTCTTTAATATTTAATTAATCATTACTAATTATTAGTTAATCATTACTTAATCACTCATTATGCATTAATTAATCCTAAGTTAACTACACCTTAATAATTTGTTAAAAACTCTTTAATCATTACTTATATAATAGTTATCAGGTAGTCACTTTAAATTTAATTACTAGTTAGTTAATATGTAATCATTATTTAAATAGTTATCTTGTAGTTAATTAATAGTTAATCAATACATAATTGTTTGTTAATCATTATTTTATCATGAATTAATCCTATGTTAATCATTCCTTAATCATTATTTCATCACTTTTTAATAATTATTTTACCATTCATTACTCATTAACTAATACTCAGTTATTCATTATATAATAATTCATTAATAATTACTTAGTCCTAAATTAATTATGCCTTAATAATTCATTAACCAGTCATTAATCATTACTTAATTAATAAATATTATGTAGTTACTTTATAGTTTATTATTCCATAATTGATAGTCAATCATTAAGTAATTATTACCTAATTAATCTTTAATCATTAGTTAATAATTTGTTATTCATTATCTAATTATTATCTAATCATTAGTTAAAAACTAGTCAATCTTAACTTAATTATGCCTTACTCATTTTTAAATATCTCATTAATCATCACTTAATTAATTGTTAATTACTTTATAGTTTGTTATTTTTTAATTACTGTTCATCATTGTTTAATTATTAGTTAATAATTATTTAATCATTAATTAATAATTACTTGATCCAAATTTTTTATTTAGTTAATCAGGGTTAATTCATTGTCTATTCATTCTTTAATCATAAGTTTTTCATTAGTTAATAAATAATTAATCATTACTTTAACATTAATTAATCATTATTTATTTAATAGATAATTGTTATTAAATTATTATTTCACTCATATTTATTCATTATCTAGTTGATATCAATTCCTAACTATGACACTAATATTTAATAAGTACTAAGTTATACTAAATAATAATCTTATTATAATAATAAATTCATTACTAAGACTAATTATAAATTCTTTACTCAAAAGTCAAAAAAATAAAAAAAAATACTTTCTAATATTAAATATTATTTAGAAACTATATCTAAATAACTAAAAAAATAATAAAATAAAATATTTAAAACTAATTAAAAACAGAAAAAACTGTGTAAATAAATAACTTTAAAATAAATAAGAAAAAATACCTCTAAATGATGCTTCACAAAATTCAGCACTCCATTTAGGGAACCAAGAACACCATGCATGAAGGATGAAATACCAAGAAACTTTAAGAGATAGAGGGAGTGTAATTGATTGAGGAGAAGGGGTAGGGGTAGGTTCCTTTTTATAGGGGTTTGGGAAAAAGGCAGTATCACAGATGCCACTTTTTCCATATCACCGATTCAGGTCAATAATTGGAAAAGGAGGTATCAACCTTACCATCTTTTAGTAAACTAAAAAGCCACACTAACCTTTCAACCTTTGTGTATTAGTTTTATCAATATTTATAATCTACCATTGTTTTAATAAATATTATTAAAAAACGTATATAAAAACTCTAGAAAAATATTCCAGATAAAGAAAATGAAAATTTCATGTATACGGGAATTTTTTTAGCTAATAAAAATTATCTCTTAATGCATTGGGGGTTTAGAGTATTTGAGAATTGAATATAATTTTTGTGATAAGTCGTGTATGGAAGAATCAAATTAAAAATTAATTTTTTGATAGAATTATTAAATTCTATGAAAGTAAGTGCACCATAACATAATGGGGGACTTCATATTTATATTAAGTTAGAATTTCAATTATTAAAATATTGATATAATAAAATAATGATCCAATATTCATTAAATGAATTTCATGATTCTATCCCAGTGTTGATGAAAATTTTAAAAGTGATTTGAAACTGTATTTTGTCGATATTTGAGCTGTCTTTGAGATTTTAAATTTTTTATTAAAGGTATTAAAAATTAATCATTGAAGTTCAAATATTTCAAATCATCGAACTTATTCAGAAGGCTATTTTGTGAAAGTGGGTTCCATAGAATCAACTTAAACAATATGTTTCAATTATTAAATCTTATATATGTAGATTTTGGCATGATGTGTACTTACTATAATGGTGTTGATACTTATGAATCAACAAGTTTAATGCTAATTTCTTTAGTTTATTTTTTTGTATCAACAGGTTATAGTAGTTTTCATCTATAATGAGTACCTTGAGATACTATGACATTTATAATAAAAAAATTCATACAGTCAAGATACATTATACTATCTAGACATATATGATGTCTAACTATTATGTGTTAGGGTATTATAGGAATAGATACATATTTCCATGAATTTTTACGTAGTGATCTCAAGTAGATGAGATCATGGGGATTAACTTTCTAATAGGAACACCACATGCTTCCGATGTCTGTCCAAACTTTCAAGAATGTGTTTTGATCTCTTGACTTAAGATCATTATAAAATGGAATATATTGATAATGATCTAATGTCAAGATACTAATAAACATTCTCATAAGTAGGAACAACTGTGACACCTAAAGCATGTGGTGTTTTTATTGGTGGGTTAGACCCCATGATCTCTTAAACTTGATATCACTGAGTGTGAACTTTATGAGAATAATTCACAATGATTATGATCCAAAAACACCTAATAGTAATAAATTACCCATGTATAGTTAGTATAATGTATCTAATGTCAAGAGAGAAATACATGTGCTCATAAGTAAGAACAATCGTGACACCTAAAGCATGTGGTGTTTCTACTCGTTGGTTATTACACATGATATCTTCAACTTGAGATCACTAAGTGTGAACTTTATGAGAAGAATTCACAATGATTATGAGCCCCTAACACCTAATGGTAATAAATCATCCCTGTATAGTCAATATAATGTATCTATACCATAGTAAATGTTTTTATAATTAATTTCATAGTATCTTGAGGCTCTCATTATAGATGGGAAATTCTATAACATAGTGATGTGACAAATAATATATTGAAATTACCATATAAATAGTATATTCATAAGTATCAACACTATTATATTAATTGTACATCATCCATAACTGTCTATATGCCAAATTTTGTAATCTAAAATTATTTTTCATGTTGGGTCTATGGAACTTACTTTCACAACACTCCCACTTGCACTAGATCCAACTTACTATCCATTTAGTTGTCAGATTTGACATGATAAGACCATAATTTTGATGAGTCATGGATTTATTCATTGGGACTACCATGTCTTATTGCATGACTACTCTGTTATTTGTAACTTTAACTCATTGATTAAACCTTACAATGAAATTAAATACCTGAGTATAACTTTTTTGTCCTCTATCATAATCCTGACATCTTGTTTATCACCTTTGGTACAATTCCAAGAACTAAAAAAATTATTATGTATTTTGTTCTTATTTATCTACAAAAAAAATCAATATACTTTTTATTTATAAATTTGTATTCTATTGAATTGGATTAGATTCCTTTTATCATTTCCTTTTCCAAAATGTGATAATAGATCATATTGATCTTGCAAAAGACTAGTTTTGTCTCATAAAAACTAGTGTCCCATTCTTTCCAATTCCTAGGTAGATATCCATTGTACATTCTCATGTACTTTTTGCATATATCTTCTATTAAATATAATAATATATGTGATTTATCCATTTCTAAATATATTATATTTCTACTCGCAATTTTAATCTACTTATATGTCTCATACATGTACTCTTAAAATAGATTTATACCATGTGACATTGGTAATAATTCTCTCTTAAATAATTCCAATGGGTATTCTTAGAACCTTATCAGTATATGAACTCTAAATTAGTCTAAGAATCACCTAGATCTACCTCATTATACCTTGTACCCTATAACTTAGGTTAATTATTTAAATTAGTTTTTGGAGATTAACTTTCAATCGAGTCTTAACTAACCGCTATATTAATAACTTTTTCTATATGTTTTCAATATATTTCACATAGAAGACTATGGAACTCCCACTAACCTCATTCACACGCATGGAATTATTTCATCACAAATGAGTATTATATGAACATGATGGTTGCACTAATTTATAAATATATCTCTACAAATTTCAATCCATATTTTTATTTTCCAATTTCACCAACCCTTTTTTGTTGCGTTGTATACAAACCTTCCAAGAAGGGTAGTCTTGACTTCCAATGATCAATATTTTTGTTAGATAAAGTTTTTGTGATAAGTAGAATTCTAATGTATTTAATCTTGAATACATGGTATAACCGACCGAGCCTTATTAGTATGACACTTGTACCACCCATGCATAGTTTATCATCAATACACACCCTCATATTTATATTAATTAGAGAAATACCCAAAATACTAAACTTTTTTTGGTATATGGAATCCATTTTTCTAAATTCATATGAATTTGTCAAAATGGTATATATTTATTTACTACTTCCTTATAGGATGAAAATTTATTATTCTTATCTAATAATATATCACCTTGACTTTGTGATAATAAAACCATCCCACTTTGGATTTATATTTCCTATTAGCATGTGTCTCTGGAACATTTCCTATTCCATGAGATCTTATGGAAATTGTTCTTATTCCAACTATTTATGCATCTAAAGTTCTGAATTAGTCTAGTTCAATCTTTCTCCCACAATCTCAAATAGAAATGTAAACCTTTTTATAGAAATATATTCTTTAACATGACTATAATTTTTATATAATAGGTATTTATGTAATATCTTAAAAAAAATTAGGATAATTACTTTAGATTAACTTTGTGCTATTATTAATGAAAGTTTTTTGATTAAATTAACCTTAGAAAACTCTTTTAATATAAACACATGATTCATAACATAATAGATTTAATTCATATTCTAACTCATATGATATCTATTTGTCAATATAGTTGGAATATGGTAATTAGTTGACACTTTTATTTGTGAATAATGTCTTGAAAATATAATAAAATAATTTTCATGATTTATAAAAGTCATCACTGATACTACTTCTACTAACATCATAGCTCTGATGTGTATAAGTAAATATGATTTTAGGAATTAATCCACTCTATATTTTTTAATGATCAATGTATACATGTAAGGATCACCATTGATCCTCCTTTTACTAACACCATGGGTCTGATGTATATAATGAAATGTGAGTTTAATAATAATTCCACTATATTTTTCATGTTTGATAAATACATAGTTAAGACATAATTTTAAAATCCATCTCAAAGGATCCAATATATATTCCAACTATATTACTATATTCACTTTTACATACCTTAAAACTCTGAAAAGAAACATCATGAAGTTTGTGTGAATTTACATATAGATTCTACTTGAAGTTCTTCACACTATCTAGTTGATATAATTTAGGAAGATTTGTGAAAATACTTTATTTATAAAGTATTCTTTGTCTATAAGATGAAAACTAGGTGTGTTTATAAAACCTAAAGTTCTTATCTCCAATGATTTTGAATACCATTTTGGGTATATCCTTGAAAACAATTTGTAGTTTTACTTTACAAAGATTTATCTTTCTATAATTGGGTTTGAGTCTCATAATTTATACTCATAAATTATTTTTAGTGATTAATATATTAAATAACTATTATCTATTTATGAAATACCATAGCCAATATTAATTCCAAATTTTTTTGGTAGTATTCAACATAAAATTATAGTTTCATAAGAACCATTCACTTAAAAATAAAAATTCATCTGCTTCTCTCCATTTATGTTGGAATCAACCATTCTTTGACACTTGGATAAAACACCTTGAATTATAGTAATTAATCTCAAATTCCTTGGAACCTATATTTAGATTCAAATATGTAAGTCACATAATGTATCTAATAGCCAAGGAATATAATTTAAATATTACATTTAGTGATCAATATACATGAAGTAGAATCACATACTTCATTATTTTTCAATTCATTATGGTTTATCTTCCAGTGGCCTATCTTTCCATATGCAAAGAAAATAACCTCCAATTTAATACTCTCCCTCTTTATCTTTGGTTTCATATAAATATGTTTTGATGGTGAATTTCTTGTTTTACTTTTAATTATCCTTTTTCCTTATATTTCTCATTGTTCACCATAAGATTTAATGGTTTAGATTTATTTTAGATGTCATCTTCTTAGAGATCCTATCCAAAAAGATATAGAAGTGGTTTCTAAATACTATTTTTTTTGTAATTCTCAATGAAATTGGAGAAACTAAGTGGGAAGAATGAGAGAATGATATGAACTAAAAGTTATTGATTTTACTTGAATCCTAATTCTTCTAGTTGATTAATATACTCTTTCATCCTAAGTATATGAGGAATAGCCTGAATTCTATCATTTAACCTATACGTGATCAGTGTGATCATAATCTTATTTATCTCTCACTTCACTTTCTCTTCAATAATTATTAAAGAGGAGACATAATGGTATAATAATCTATTTCCTTATGTTTATTTTGTAACCATTTGAACATTGATGATAGAATTGTGATATATATATCAAATTAATCATCTATGAGTCTCCTATAATCATCATTATCTTCCTCACATTCTTCTTAATGTGGATGATCGGGTAGTGCGGACTTAAGCACATATAATTTACACTCATATTATGGTTCCTTGTGAATGATCTTGTACCACTATTACAAATTTATGCGAGTGGGGATATGTTATTTTTCCAATACTGATTGTAGTGTATCTATGGTATTACTTTCCAGATTCTATAAAATCAAACATAAGAACATTTGTACTTTTATCTTGATTACTTATTATTATATACATTAATGATTTTTTATATTTAAAATTATCCCTCCATTTTATCAAATTCTAGTGGACCTTAACTACTAGATTCAAAATAATTAGTCACTTCAGTATTCTTGCAAAAACGGTCCTTAAAACCTTTTCTTGTAGTTTAATCTATTGGTACACCATTACTTAGAGATCCTAAAATATAGGATATTCTAAATTTAAAAAAGATTTAAATTTGAGTTTGGGGGAATTTATGCTCCCTCTATCAAAATTAATGTCCCTCCACTTATAGTGGTTGTTCATGAACAATGACATAAGACATAGTTGTTTCATATAGGAAAAAAATATTATTTTTAATAATGTGATTCCCAAGTACACCTACCCATTCCCCTTTCCCCCACACATAACATGGGGACCCTATAGTACCACTGACTTGACACTCCTACATGGTCAGCCTAACCCCAGTCAGACCAAGTTGGGTTCTTCCCAACCCATCAGACCATTTTGGGGTTTCCCTATGATCTGTAATCCCTCCCCATGGGGTTCAAAAAACTCATGATGTTGAATACATATAGAATAAAAACTCCAAAATAAATTAATTATTATAAAATTATGTAATTTTTAGAACTATGTGACATGTTTTTTTAATTAAAATTATTTTAATTCAAAAAACTACCCTTAGTTTAATTCATCACAAATTTAATATATTTCTGAGAGTTTAATGCTTACTGACTAATCACAATCTATAAACCAACTAATATTTTCCCAATTGAAGGAACTCTGGGATCTGTGGAAGCATAAAATATAGTATTTTAAAATATTTATGTTTGGATTTATGTGAAAACAACAAATACACTGCACCCCTTCCCAAATTCAACGATGGATCATGTAAAATTTAATTTAATAATTAATAATAAAATTTGAAAAATTAAATCAAAATCATACCTCATATGGTTTTGATCGGAAACATGTTTCACTCATCCATGATGATCATCGCTTAAAGGAACCAAACTTGAAAACTTATTGATATTCCAAACACATTGTAGAATATTGATCAAACATCATCCTAGAAAATCTATATTCTATCATAGAGAATCAAAGGATCTTTGACATCATCATGATCACTTGTGTTCAAACTGTTGATCCAAAAACATTGATTAAATGACCCTTGATCTTTATTTTTCTTTCTCCCTCCAGGACTTGATTGAGAGGTGGGGAGGAGAGTGATTTGGAGAAAGAAATTATATCCCTTATTTTGGGCCTTAAAATTATTTCAATACTTTGATTATAACTTCTATAAAATACATTTAGGGGAAGCAATCCATTCAAACATACCTAGAAAGAAACAAACAACACTTAACACATGACACAAATATCATCAATATTTAATAAAAGGATTTTAACATCTAAAATATGAAACATGATAAAATATGAGTAATTAACTCGATTCACATCTCTTATAAATATTAAATGAACCTTAAATATTAATTACTTGATATTCATTCAAAAAATATTTTTCATAATATTCACTAAATAACTTATAATAATAACAAGTAAATAAATTCAATAGTTATTATTATAATCTTAAAGAATTTTGAAATTATTTATTTTATTTATGTTCATATATATTCAAACATTACTTGACCCCAGTCACGAGTCTAACCATGTACTAAAATCTAATTCACTAGAATTATCTTATCTTATGAATATTCTTTGTGTGTGACTATCGAGGACATTATCTCAATAGAAGTGAGTAATAATTACAAACCAAGATAAAAGTCTAGAAAACCATCAAGGACCCTAAGGAGATATGGTTTATTCATAGAAACTACAATCTCCAAAGAATACATGTCATGTAATATAATCTATTTATCTTGTGATATCTCATAAAGAATGGAACACACTTTTAAGATGTGTCTTTCTTTTTGGAAGTGACAAATTCTTTCTTGTACATTCAACCATTGTTATACCATCAATGAAGCAACCAACAAAAGCTACATCACCACTACATAAATTTCACCCTTTTATCTAGAATAAAAGTACATGATAAAATAATATATATTTAAAATGATATCAATTCAAGAGACCAATATCTGTTCTCATAATTGGGAATAACCAATGACATATGAAACATGTGGTGTTCATATTGGTTGTTTTTCATCATGATCTCTTATACATGAGATCACCAAGTCTAAAATTCATGAGAAGAAGTCTCAATGATTATGATCCCCCAAAACCATATAGTTATACACCATCTTTTTCCAGTCAGTATGATCTATCTAGACTATAACACATATGTTTATGATTAATGTGATAGTATCTTCAGATTATCTGTATAGTTGAGAAATATTATAACCTGTTAATATGAAAATAATTTAAAGACATTACCATTTAAATAGTGGATGTAGAAATATTAAAATTATAATAGTAAATATACATAATGTATAACTCTCAATATACATGATTTGGTAATTGAAAATTACTGTTCAAGTTGGGTGTAGGGAACCAATTATCACCTACACTAGATACAACATGATAAACATTAATTTTTTATCCATCACATAACGATATCATTATTATAATAAGTTATAAATGTATTCATTGGGTCTATCATGTATTTATGCATGGATATTTTGATATTTGAAACTTAATATCCTTGAGTAAAAATTCAAAAGAAAAGATACCACTATGTAAAACATTTTTATCTTTTTTTATAATCTTGACATCTTGGTATGATTATTTGTTATGATTATAAGAACTGGAGAAAATCATTACATATTTTATACATCTTTAGCAGCATTAAAATCCACAATGTACTCAATATTTGTAGATATGTCTTCCACTGGCTTGAATGAGATTCTATTGCTAATTTCATTATCCAAACTATGATATTATATCATATTGATCTTGAGAAATACTATTTTTTCATTCAAAATTAATTTTCCATTCTATATGATTAATAAGTAGACATCCCTTATACTTTCTCAAGTACATTTTTGATATCTCATATAGAACATAACACGATATATGTGATAGACATATTGCTGAAATTTTTAGAGTGTTATTGACCATTTTAATCCCCTCTAATATATCATACATATATTTTTGGATATATTTATTCCATGTGACATTGGAAATAATTCTCTCTAAAAGTTTTCCAATTTTTATTTTTAAAACCTTGTGAGTAAATGTAATTTGACTTTTTAGGAGAAACCCTTAGATCTAAATTGGTAAATAATATTCCCTAGAATATAGATTAATATCTAGTCAATGTTTGGAGAGTTAATTTTAATAAAAATATAACTATTAGACAAATAGCTATTTTCCATATATTTTCAATATATTTCCCATGGAATACTATTCACTCACACTAACCACTTTAAAAAACATGACATGATTTGGTTCCAAATGAATATTCTATAATCATGATAATTTAATTAATCTATAAATGGATCTATAAAACTTTTATTCCGTATTATTATTTAAATAACATTTTTGATAAATTATTTTAACAAAGTTTTTATATTTTTTTACAAATAACCTTTTTGTATATGAATGTTTTTATTTTCTAGGAATCAGACCCAGTCCGTCATAATGAGGTTGTTTCCCAAATAGAAGATTCCAGAACCATTTTTTCATACTAAGTTGCACCAGACATATAAGAAGTCAGGAATATAATTTTTTTTGATAATAAAATTTATCATATTTAGGTCCATCGACATGACATTGAAAATAATTAGATTCAAAAGAATCTAAGGAATAATTTTCTGTTTGTTAGAAGTTTGTCTTTTCTGTATTTAGAGAATGAAATAAGTTTCTAAGGTAGAAAGAAATAATTTTTTAAGTGTAGAAGTCATTTTTTATTGATGAGTTTTGAAAGAATAATTTGAAGTTAGGAATTAGAAAGTTTCCATAATTTCTAAACAAATAAAAAAAATTCTTTTTTGATCAAGAAATTATCACAAATCATAAAAAATTTCATGATAAAACATTTTGAAGAAATAGTGCAGAGGTTTAAATAAATTAAAAATTGAAGAGTGAATATTTCTATAGTAATGAGAAATTATATCACAATGATAATTCCATCATAATAATAATTTAATCATAATGATATTTCTATCATAATGGGATTTCCATCGTAATAGGAATTATATCATAATGAGATGAGAAAGAAAAATATGTCACTGATCCGGAGGAAGAAATAAATCATATCATAAGTTTTGTACTAGGAATCTCATACTGATATTTTCATTTACAGATTTTTGAACTAAGATTTTCATACTGTGATTTTCGTAATGGGAAAATTCAACTAATATTTTTGTACTGGTAAAATCATAGTATTATTTTTTAATAGGATTTTCGTAATAGGATTTTCATACTGGTAAAATGATAATGATATTTTTATATTGGGATTTTCATACTAAGGAAATCATATTGAAGTATTCATAATGAAGTGTTTGTACTAAGAAAGAAATATATCATAATGAGCTGAGAAGGAAAATATCATAATGATCTAAGAAATATATAAAGTGTTGAAGAAGTCAAACTTGAATTTAAATTTTGAATAAATCTTGGAGAAATATAAGTATGTTTAAATATGTCAATGTTGAATTTTTAAATGTGATAAATTTTTAGAGGTTTTGGGATTTGAGGAAGTCGGAGTCACCTAAAAATACTTCCTTAGATCATTCATTCATTGTCTAACTTTCACACATGTGCAAAAGGAGAAGCACTGGAGAATTCTAAGTGAAAGTTCCCACTTGATTAAAGATAAATTATATTGATAACTCTACTAGAGTTTGAGTTTTGAAATTTGAGAATGAGGTCATCATATTGAGTTCCTTTTTCTTAGAAAATTGGATCTAGATTCATTGTACTGAGTTCATTTTTTTAGAGAATCAGATCTAGCATCGTTGTTTAGAGAAAATCAGATCCAGAATCATCATATTGAGAACATTGGTTCCAACATCATTGTTCTGAGAAAATTAGATCCAGAATCATCGTACTGATAAAATTAGATTCAACATCATTGTTTTAATAGAATTGGATCCAACATCATAATATTGAGAAAATCATATTCAATATTATCATATTGATAAAACTGGATCCATCCAAATAAAACTGATGATTCAAAATGAGTAATTATGGAGCAGTATCAACAAAGTATTTATTCTTTTTTTCATTAATTGTTTTATAAGAAAACATTGTAAACTGATAGGAGTTAGTATAATCATTTTTATCAGGAGATAGAAGGTGTCTAAAGGGATTTGGCACAAGTAGTTTTCACTTTTTAATAATAGTGTATTTACATAAACCCATGATAGTGGTTATGGAAAGGATGTAGGTTCTCACACTAAGGCATAAACTTGTAAATATTGTGTGATATAATTATTTTTTTAATTTTTCATGCATGAGTATTTACTAAATTTTAATTAGGAAATAAATCTTCACAGGTTCCAGGGGTTATGATTTGAAAATAAGAGAAACTTATAGAAATGTAACAACTGATTCAACCCCCCATTCTCAGTTTTTATTCAATCCTTTGGAACTTCTATTGGTATCAGAGGTAAGGTTCCCTTATTTAATCCTTATCATGGATAATATTAATTTTATCAGCAATAGATAAATTCCTACATTTGATGGAAAAATTATTATGGATAGAAAAATAGGATGATTCTTTATCTCCTATCTCTTGGCCTTTAAGTTATTGATGTTGCTACTATTGTTTTTCCACATATTGAGAAATATAATTCTATGATGTTTGATGATAATATAAATATAGATGTTGATGTAAATGATAGATATGTAATCCTTATATCCTTATCAGAGAATGTTTATTATAATGTTTTGGGTCTCAAAACTTTAAAAAGTATGCGGGAAAAAATGGAAAGTGTTTTCAAAGGGAATAAAAAAGTTACATAAGAAAAGATAAAAATATAGAGTTGTAAGTAGGATGAATTTAGAATGAGATATTTAGAAACAATTTATAATTACTTCACCAAAGTAAATGAATTTTTTTACAAGATTAGAGGATTCTGATATGTCTTGGAAGATTCTAAAATTGTGAAGAAACTTATAGGAAACTTTTTAGACAGGTTTGATTCTAAAATTTATTATTTAAAATATAAAGATGATCTATATATTGATTAATTGGATAAAATTATTATCTCTTATTAAATTAGGAAATCTAAAATGTTTAAAAATAAGTTGAAAGATGAAATGGATTTTGAAGCTATTAGAAAGTTAAAAATCCAAGATGATGAAGATGCTGATCCTTGTGACTTAGAAGATAAAGAGGATGATGCGTTGAATGAAAAAATCATGTATATTATATCCAAGAACTGTTGAAGAGGAATAGAAAATTTTGGTGGTAAACTTACCATAATTTTTTTTGAGTGTGGTGGAATCAGACACTTTTCTATGAATTTCCCTAAGAAAAAAGCTGGAGAATATCGAGATGATTCTAATAGAAAACCTTAATGGAAGAAGTGGAACAAAAATGATAAAGAAGAAAAGTCTTATAACAGATAAAGGAATAATTTTATTGGAAACAAAATAAGTATGTTGAGTAATAAAGTTAGATCATACTCAACCGAAAATAATTATTTTGAAGACGAACGATCATAACAATTTAGAACCTTCAATGCAACATTTTAGAAAATAGAAGATTCATTAGAGAGTGATGAAGGTAGTGAAGAATATTATATAGAGTATTAGATTAGAATATAACTTGTTTCATGTATTGAGAAAAAATATCTCATGAAATAAATTATAATAATGAACAAGGATTGTGAATAAGTTTCTGATGGAAGAAAAGATTTCATAAGGAAGGTGGATGAATACATTCAGAAGATTTTAAGTTACAAACTTAGAACTACTAAATAGGGAAAGATGATTGAATATATTAGTAAAAAGTTATAAGTGAAGAAATTAGAGTTTAAAAGGTTTCAATAAAAAATTATTTAGTCCAAAAATACACTAATAAAGATGAATGAAAACTTCAAAAAAGCTTCAAAAGTAAAAGTTGAGACTTCTAAAGTTTCTGATAAAGATCAATATGAGAATCTGGTAAAATAGCCTCTTACCGAAAATAATGTTTCATTTTATTATTTTAACATTTAAGGTTCTAAAAAAATATTGGGAAAGCTTGGGTGGATAAATAATTTGATAAACCAGTCAAATATAAAAAAGTAGATAACTTACTCAAAAGAAAAGATGAACCATGTCTTAATTTTTTCAGAAATAATTTACCAACATCAACAATGTTTCAATAGATAAATATCTTATTTCAATATAAAATCAATATTTGATGGTTATTTTTGGTGAAGTGGAATCTATGAGCGCAGGGATTATAATGGTTGGCAGAACTTACCCTTTCCCAGAATAAGGTTCGAGAAAATTGGAAGAAATAGTGAAAGAATAATGCACAATTTTCCTAACATAAAAAAAGATGAAAAAGTGAATTCTCAAGATGTTAGAAACATAAAAAAAAGAAATAAATTTGAAAGTACAGAAGAAGTTTTTGGAATTTTTGATCAATCTAGTCATCATGCCAAAAAATGTATGACACTCATTCAAGAACAAGTTTCTTATGAATGAAAATAAAATAAATATCAAAAGAAAAAGTTGAGGAAATAGATTTTGTTCTTGAAAAAACTTTGAAAGTAATTAAAAGTAAAAAAACATGGATACTTGAAACTAGATGTTCTTTACATATGATAGGTGATATAGAAATCCTGAAACATATAGAAATTATTGATAGAGGAGAAGTTACCTTTGGTAATGATGGTTCCTTAAAAATTATAGGAATCAGAATAGTAGATATTGAAGATAAAATGTTAAAATATAAGAATGTTTTATATATTGATGGGATAAAAATTAACTTACTTAGTGTGTGTCAAATTTGTGATGGTGAAAATGAGTTGTTTTTAGAAAAGTTTTTTATTTCATAAAAATTTTGAAAGATAGGGAAGGTAATTCCAAAATGAGAAAGAACCATTGGGAATCTATTCCATTAAAGAGAATTCAATAACTCACGTTACTTTAGTATGGAAGATGAAAAAAAATTATGGAAACAAATACATGGGAACCTTGAATATAAAATTATGAACATACTTTCAAAAGTTGATGTCGTTCAAAACTTTTTATAATTTAAAAGAAGATAAGAAGATGTCCGTGTAACTTTTAAAAAAGGGATGATAACTAACAAAAGACATAAAATATTTGAGATTCAATATACCAGACAACTTGAACTTATTTATTCTGATTTATGTGGGATGATGAGACATCAATCAATAAAAGAATATTTATAATTTATCACATTTACTAAAGATTTCACTCAGATTAAAAACATCATGTTTATGAATCACAAGTCATAGGATATTGAAATGTATAAATTATTTAGAAAGGATGTTGATAAAGAAATTGGGGTTTCCATAAAGAATTTGAGAACATATAATGATACCAAATTCACAAAAAATACTTTTGAAACTTATCTGATAAAGAATGGTATCAAACATCAGTATATTTCTCCCTATACTCCTCTAAAAAAAGGAGTAGTGGAAATAAATAATATAATATTTGTGGAAATGGGAAGAAGTATGTTAATAGAATAAAAACATTCAAAATTTTATTTGAGAGAAGCTATAAGTACTACTGTACATGTTCAAAATAGAAGCTTGTTGAGACTAGAAATTAGCATGACTCTTTATGAAATGTGGTATAACAAAAACGATTCATTGAAATAATTTGAAGTTTTTAGAAGTCCATGTTTTCTCATAATAAAAAAAAATCTAGATTTAGGAATGTTTAATGAGAAAGATGAGGAAGGAACTCTTATGGGTTATTAACCAAATGGAAGAAGTTAAAAAGGTTGTAACAAACATTTACAAAAGTTGGTGGACTGATATGATGTGAAATTAATTGAAAATCAAAGATCCTTAATTTTTTTGATATTACAGAGGAGGATCAACTGAATAATTCCAATAATAGTGAAAGTAATTCAAAACAACCTTATCAAGATTCAAAATATTCGTGTGGTGAGAAAATTTCAGCTGGCAAAGAAACATTGAAATTTATTACCTTACAAAACATGTTGAATCCAAAAATAATTATTAGGAAATAGAAGGCTCCAGTTCTAACAAGAATAAAGTTAAGATTAGAAAATTAGATTTCACTTATCTCTAAAGTTGAACCGGAATCAGTTTCAGAGGCTTCTCAACACAAAAAATGGGTGGATGATATGAATGATGATTTGGATCATATTGAGAAGAATGAAACATGGAAGCTTGTTTCAAAAAGAATAAATAAAAATTTTATCAGAACAAAGTGCGTTTATAGAAACAAATTGAATGAGCATGGAGAAGTTTCAAGAGACAAAGAATGACTTGTTTGTAAAGGATATGCACAAGTGGAAGGTGTGGATTTTGATGAAACCTTTACACCCATTACAAGGTAAGAAACTATTCTAATGTTTCTTAAAGTGGATCCTCATCAGATTTAAAATGTTTGTTAGATATATGTAAAGTCATCTTTCATAAATGGTGAGATTAATGAAGAAGATTATGTTGAAAAACATTGTGGGTTTCTACTTGATGAGGATGAAAAAATGTTTGTAAATTGAAGAAAAATTTGTATGGGCTGAAAAAATATCTAGATTATTGGTATTATATACTCGAGAATTTTTTGATTATATTGAACATTTCTAATGGAAAATTTTATAGAAAATTATATGTGAAATATTTTTACTCTATAACTCTAATTATAATTGTTTATGTTGATGATCTAACTTTTTATGGGGATAGAGAATATGTTTGTAAATTTTTTTTTTAGGAGATGAAGAATAATTTTCAAATGTCTATGTTAGGAGAATTGAATTTTTTCCTTAGATTATAGGGTCAAAAAAATAAAAATATATTTTCCTATCTCAATAAAAGTATGCTAGGGAGTTGTTAAAAAAAGCATAGGATGGAAGAATCCCAATATGTTTCAACTCCGATTTCATTAAGAACAATTTTGAGTAAAGATGAATTCAGAACAAGTGTGAATAAAAAATTATTTCAGAATCTAATATGAATTCTTCCTTACCTTACAGCCTTATGATCTGATATGGTTTATGTTGTGACTTTGTGTTACATGTGTGAAATTAATCCAGAATAATCACACATTTTGGAATCAAAGTGAATTTTGAGATATTTCCAAGGAATAACCTCACATGGGTTATTATACAAAAAAATAGTGAGATTATGTTTCATCATTATACTGATGCTGATTGTCCTGGAGATTATAATGATATAAAATCAACCTCAAGAGGAAAATTTATCTTAGGTGAATTTTGTGTGAGTTTTCATAGTAAGAAACAAAGTTTAGTAACATTTAACATAGATGAATATGAACATGTTTCAGCTACACAAGCTTATAATGAAATGTTGTGGATGAAAGTTAAGATAAAATATTTAGAAGTAAATGTGTCTAAACCATTGAAGATACTTTGTAATAATCTGAGTGTAACTGATCATTATAATAATCCTATCCAATATTCAATATCAAAACACATTGATATGAATTTTCACTTTATAAAAGACAATTTTTTCTGCTGGATATGTTTTTCTAGAATACATTTTAATGAAGTATCATGTTGCTCATATCTTTACAAAAGCATTTCTGAAAGAAATATTTGTATAACTATGGATGAAAATTCATGGTCATCCTCCTCTTATGTCTTCATAAACCCTATAAGTAAGAACCCCCACCATGATTTGGATTATGTTGAAAAGGGGGGAGATAAAGTAACAACTTTTAATTTGTAATAAGTTTTTACTTATCTTCTTAAATGAATATAAAGCTATGGTTATCTTAGAATGGGTAGAGAAAAAGAAAAGTGAGAGAAAAAGAAAAGTTATGGGGATTTTATCATTACATGGATACAAAATGTGCTTTCCACCGAGGGATGGAATTCATTAAAAAAATTTCTTCATCCAGTAGTGTGGTGTCAAGACACTCTCTTTTGATAAAGGCTATGTTTTGATAAAAGTCAAAAAAAATTGAGTTGTATAGAAAATTTAAGTTATGAAAAATTCCAAGAATTTGAAAAGTTGTTAACAAGGATTGTCAAAAAATCCAAATGGGGAGGTTGAAGAAAATTTGTGATAAATATTTTTAGAAAAGTATTTATATTTTTTGAAAACTAACCTCTTTTTATAATAATGGTTTTGTTTTCTAGGAATCAGACCTAGTCCATCACAATGAGGTTGTTTTCAAGGCAAAAGTTTCCAAACCTAGTGTTTTATATTGAGCTGCGCCAAAATAAAATAAGTTATTAAGATAAAGTTGTTGATCAAAAACTTTATCGTATTCTAGTCTATCAAGATGACATTTAAAATCATTGGATTCAAAAGAATTAGAGGCAGATTTTTTTTACTAGAAGTTCTTCTTTTTCATAGTTGGAGAAAGAAATAACTTTCTAGGTCATAAAGTAAGAAGTTTTTGAGTGTGGAATTAATTTTTTTGTTGAATAATTTTAAAATAATGATGTGAATTATTGAGTTAGAATGTTTCAATACATTATAAAAAAATAAAAAATTTATTTTCTGATCAAGAGGTTCTCACAAATCATGATAACATTAATGATAAAATCTTTTGAAGAAATGATAGAGATTTTTGGATAAATTCAAAATTGCAGAGTGAATATTTCTATCATAATGAGAAATTCTATCATAATGATAATTCTATAGAAATGGGAATTTCATCATAATGGGATTTCCATCATAATGGTATTTCCACCATAATGTGAATTACATCGTAATGAGATGAGAAATAAAAATATTTTACTAGGTCTGAGGAAGAAATAAATCGTACTGGGAGTTTTGTATTGGGAATCTTGTAATAAGATTTTTGTACTCAAATTTTTTGTTCTAAGATTTTTGAATAGTAATTTTTGTACTAAGAAAATAGTACTGATATTTTTGTACTGGGATTTTCATATTGGGAAAATCATATTGATATTTTTGTACAAGGATTTTCATATTGAGGAAATCATACTGTAGTATTCATAATGAAGTGCTCAAATTGAGAAAGAAACATATCATAATTAGATAAGAAATAAACATATTATAATGAGCTGAGAACGATATAAAGTGTTTACAAAGTCAAAGTTGAATTTCAATTTTGAGTAAATCTCAGATAAATCTAATGATGTTTGAAAAGGTCAAAGTTGATGTTTTAAATATGAAGTATTTTTTGAAATTTTGAGATTTGAGGAAGTCTGAGTAATATATAAATACTTCATTAGATCATTTTTTCATTGTCGAACATTCTCCCATATGGAAATGGTGGAGTGTTGGAGAATTCTAATTGAAAGTTCCCATCTGATTAAAGAATAATTGCATTGAACATTCTATTAGAGTTTGAGTTTTGAAGATGAAGAATGAGTGCATTGTATTGAGTTCATTGATTTCATAAAATCATATCTAGATTCATCGTGTTGTGTTCATTGTTTTCATAGAATCATAACCAGCATCATTATTTTGATAAAATCAGATCTAGAATCATCATTCTGGGAAAATAGGATCCCACATCATTGTTTTAAGAAAATAATATCTAGAATCATTTTAGTGAAAAAATCGGATTCAACATAATTGTTTTGAGAGAATCAAATCCAACATCATCACATCAAGAAAATCATATCCAACATTATCGTATTGAGAAAATTGGATCCATTCAAATCAGACTGAGGATTATTATTGAGAAATTGAGGATCAATTTCAACAATGTCTTTATTATTATTTGTGGATCAATTTTTTTATAAGAAAACATTGTAAACTGATGAGAGTTTTTATAATCATTTATATCAGGATATAGAAGGTGTTTAATGGGAGTTGGAACAAGATATATTCACTTCTTCATAATAGTGAATTTCTATAGACCCAGAAGAGTGGTTATGGAAGGGATGTAAGTTCTCACACTAAGGACTAACCCTGTAAATCTTGTGTGTTTTACTTTCTTTCCTACTTTTTCATGCATGATTATTTACTAAAATTTGATATTGAAATAAATATTAACAAGTTTCAGGGGTTATGTTTTGAAAAGAATTAAAAATTATAAAATTGTAACAACTAATCCAACCCACCTTCTAAGTTGTTTTGTGATCCTGTAAAACATCAGTATTTTATGGGTTAACTAACCCTTTATTGTTGTTTAATATATAAACATTCCATGAAATTTGGTCTTGAATCCCAATGATGAATATTATGATCATTGAAATTTTTTATGACATGTAGAATTCTAATGGATTTAATATTAAAGTCTTGGTATAAAAACACATTCCTTATCAGTATGATACATATACCACCCTTATATAGTATGTCTTGAAAACTAGCCAATGAATTTATATCAACTAGAGAAATCACCAAAACACTAAATAAATTGTGGTATATGGAATCCATTTTTCTGAATTCTTGTGAACTTTTCAAACATAGAACATTCTTTTTTACTACTTGTTTGTAGGATGAAAATTCATTATTATTAATGAATAATATATCACCTTGACTTTGTGATAACAAAATCATCACACATCAGTTTTAGATCTCCTATATAGTATGTGTCCCTTGAACAATTCATCTTCCATGAGTTCTTGTGGAAATTGTTCCTATACCAACTATTTTTGCATCTAAATAATTGACTTATTCTAGGTTAATTTTTCTCGCACTATCTCAAATAGACATGTGCACCCTTTTATAGAATATAGTATTTCACTTGTCTATAATTTTTATATCTTAGAGATTTATTTACTAACCTGTACAACCTTTATGATAATTACCTTAGATTTACTTTGTGTTATTATTGATGTATGTTTTATGAATTTCTTAGACATAGAAAACTCTTTACTAATAAAAAAATGATCTATAATATAATGGATTAATTCATATTATAAATAATATGATATCCATTTTTCATTATAGTTGGTATATAGCTATGGGTTAATGTTGTTATTTGTGAAGCATGTCTCCAAAATATAATGGAAATTTTTGCACTATTTATAAAACTCATCATTGATCCTCCTTCTACTTATTTCATAAACTTGATCTTTATAAGGAAATATTATTTTAGTAATTAATCCACACAACATTTTTTAATAATCATTGTATGCATGGATGACTCTTCCTTGACCCTCCTTTTACTAACATCACTACACCTATGTGTAATGGAAATTCAAGTTTTGGAATAAATCCACCCTACATGAAAAGAAAATATTCTTTTATTTAATGCTCCACCTTTTTATCTTTGGTTTCATATAAGGACATTATGAAGGTTCCTTTGAAATTTTATATGTATTATTTCTTTTTTTCCTTGTTTATATTATTTTCCATCATAATAATTAATGATTTAAATTTATTTAAGTTATAAAATTCTTGTATAACATCTCCTAAAAGATATATAAGTGGGTTCAAAATACTATTCATTCCATAAATCTCATTGAAGTTAAATAAACAAGATGGTATGTTCAGGAGAATGAGATGAACTAGAGGTTCTTGATTTAACTTCATTCCCAATTCTTCTTGTAGATCAATGTAATCTATCGATTTGAGTATATGAGGACCATCTTGAATTCCATATTTCAATCTATTCATGATCTATGTGATGATAATTTCATTGATATCTCGATTCCCTTTCACCAAAAAGACTTCTTATAGAAGTGACAACATGGTATAACCATCCATGTACTCTTGTTTCTCTTAGAACTCTTTAGAAAATGATGATATAATTATGATATATACATTAAATATGTCATCCAAGAGTATCCTATAAGAATCATTTTCATACTTACTTAATTCTTAAGGTGGATGATCATGTAGTGGTTACTCCAAAACGTTTAATTTCTTTTCATATTTTAGTACTATATGTGTGTTCCAGTACCACTCTAGGAAATTTGTGCTGGTGAGGAAAAGTTCTTTTTCTAGTATTGTTCATAGTGTATTTGTGGTATTACCTATATTTTTATACAAAATAAAACATAATAATATTAATAATTTTATCTTGATCCTCAATTAGTATATAAATCAATGGTTTTATTATTTTTAAATTATTCTTTCTATTTTATTGAATTATGGATTCCCCAACTAAAAGATTTAAAATACTTGGCTTCTTGAGTATTCTAGTGACAAGGATCCTTAAAACCTCTCTTCATAGTCAACACTATGGCTACACAACTACTTATAGAGTCTTAAGAAGGGAATTTTTCTATCCAACAACATTAAATTATTGCTCCTTGATCTATTGGTGATGAGATATCTAGAATATGGGATACATATAAATAAATTATTTAACTACGTTTATAGACCCTAATACAAATTATGACCTAAAATTCTATGATCAGATATCAATTTGTTAAATAATTATTAAAAATACAAACATGATAATAAATAAATAAATAAATAAAACTAGAAAAAGAATTTATCAGTCTATGGATCATGATTAGTCAGTATGAATTAAAATAAAGTAAATAAACTAAATTTTCAATGAATTCAACATGTGGGTATCTTTTATGGACTAAAATAAAATAAATTAATTTTAATTCATCATAAATTTTTCATAAGGTCTAAAAAATTGTTAAAATAAAATCCAAATATTTTTTTTATTTTTTTATTGGAATTTGTGTCTATATATATCTAGGATCATAGTAATTTTTAAACCCCATATAGAGGGATTATAGATCATGAGGAAACCCCAAAAGGACCGAATGGGTATGGAAGAACTTGACCTAGTCTAACTGAGTTCTTGTCAACCCGACAGGGGTATCAGGTCGGTGATGTTGTAGGCTCCCCACACTATGCATAAGGTAAAGTGAAGGGGTAGTACCTTTATTAAATCCATGACCACTGTGATTAAAGGTAAGCCTATCTAGTAATGTCACAAGTAAATAAAATAATAAAATATTAAGATAAGAAGTGTAATCCCAGCTTTATGAGATATCACGAGATAAATAGATTATATTAAACATGGTGTGTTTGCAATAAGTTATTATTGTTATGATTAAACCTTATCTCCTTAGGGTACTTGATGGGTTTCTAAACTCCACACCTATTCTATGATTATTACTCAATATTATTGATATAAGGTCTTATAGGGTCACATATAAAACACATTCAAAAGCTTGGAAAATTCTAGTGAATTTGAGATTAGGACAAGGTGTACCCCATGATGAGGACCGGGTAATGTTTGAATCTATACGATCAAAAATAAATATATAAATTGAATATTATTAAAGTTTATAATAATAGATGTTGGATTTATTTAATTATTATATTCACGATAATTTTAGTGAATATTATGATTTTTTTAAATGAATATTTAATATTTAATATTCAAGGTTTATTTAATATTTATGGGAGTGGTGACTTGAATTGATGAATCACATTTGATTACATAACCTAGTTTAGATGTTACAACAATTTTATAAAATATTTATGATAATTGTGTTATGTTTTAAGTTCTATTTGTGAGTTTATTAGGTATGTTTGATGGGTTAACTTCCATAAAGACCTAAATGAAAATTATGGAAGTTATAATCTAAGTTTTTAAATAATTTTAAGACCCAAAATGAGTTATTTGAGTGCTTATACTAATTTTTTCTCTTCTCCACCTCTCTATCAAGTCCAAGAGAGATAAATCTAAGGAGAGATCATGAATTATTCGATCCATGATTGTAGATCGATAGTTTGATATCCTGTGACCATGAAGACATCAAAGAGCCTTCAATTATACATTTTATAACCCATATTTAACAATAATATTTTAAATAAATATTTTATAACTTGTTTAGATTATCTAGAGAGTCTTGAGTTCGGTTCCTTTGAGTGAAGATCTTTGATGATTAGTGAAATGTGTTTTTGATCAAAATTAGATGAGGTATTATTTTCATTTATTTCATTATTTAATTCATTATCATTTAATTAAATTATAAATGATATATGGTTGAATACATATAGGGGATAATATATATAATGTTTTTACATAAATCCAGACCTAAAAATTCTAAAATAAAATTTTCCATACTTCCGTAAATCCCTAAGTTCCTTTATGTTAAGCTCTAAAAAGGACTGAGCTCATTCAGAGTAAGATGTGGATGATGGGAAGAAATATTTATGGAGGATGTTTGCAATCAAAGTTTTCATGGAATGTTTAGCTGATTAAATTTTATTGATAATTTTGGAACAATATTTTTTAAGGAAAATTGACAATTATAAAACATCATATTCCAAGGAAAGTTGAGAAGATCAAAACATCTAGTTCTGAAAAAAATGAGAAAACTATAAAATAAAGTTCTAAGGAAGAAAGTGATATATATTGAATTAAATTACCATAATTAGAAGAAGTTTGATGTGAGAGTACTCCAATAGAAGAATAAGTTTCATTTGAATACCTTTTCAATTTTGTGAGACATTGAAAACTTACATGAGTTAGTATCAGAAGAATTATAGAGACTTAGTGTATAGGATTAACATTTTGGGTTGAAGATAATAACGTCCCACACCACTTTAATTTATAATAATATTATTATTTAAAATTTTATGACCTAACAAGAGTCAACACTGTAAGGAGTAGGTTCTCACATTCAAGAAAAATCTTGTAAAAATCCTTGGAAGCTATTTACTTTACATTATCTACATAAAATAAATGAAAATTTGTGAGAGTGATTTATAAATATTCATACATCCGAACCAATGATTGACTTTTTATCAAATTAAATGAATAAATAAATTTAATTTTAATGTAATCGGTAAAAGTAGGTCACCCCTGATTCACCCCCTTCGAGGTGACTACATGAACCCCTGAGACTCTCAAAATCTACCCACCTACAGTGAAGGGGTAGATAAAGAATTCATGGTAGATATTAGACATGTAAAAATATATTTTATTATAGAGTTTATTATTATATTATGGATAGATATGAAGGCATATTTCCAAGAAAAGGAAAGTAATAAAGATTAGTTTAGAGAGGAAAGAGATACCATTTCAAGGAATTCATCTCAATATGCTTCTTTAATGTATATAAGTAATAAATCACTTATATATTATCAACATGAAAAGTAGGATTACTCTAAGACTTCATGCTTAGAGGCTCCTATGGATTTCCACACCAATATTCATATAGGGAACCTCTAAATATTACCTAGAGACAATATTCTATATAAAAGTGGCTTGGATTACTCTACCCGAATGTGATACAATGTGTAATATAATGTCTCTATGGAAATAGGATATCATCCTCAGGGTTATAGAGGTATAGGTGACACTTATCATTGATAGATATAATTTAGGAGAAAAATTTTATTTAGTAGGTTATTTTGGAGTCAACGTAATATATGAAATTTTATTCCATTGAGTAATCCCCAATGGAATTTGAAGGTGGTCCTACCATGGTATGCGGTACTTACATCATCTATAGTTATTACTTTATTTAACATTGGTGCCTCATTATAGTTTATATTTTCTTGAATTATATAATTATTAAAACTCTTATCTAAACTGATGTCATATGTAATAGAGATATCAACTCCTCTCAAGAAGAATAATGACCAAGGCTTCTAATTCCCATCATGCCTTATATATATATATATATAAGTGAATTTGAATTTGAATTTTATTTTTCTTGATATTAATATCTATCATATCATCCTAGGAATAGAATAGATGATTTGATTCAAAGATTTTATAAAATTTCATCACTAAAGGATGAACTTATTATCTTCATATGGGAATTATCATTTATTTCAAGGTGAATAGGGCCCTAGATCAAGAAATTCTGGACATATTCTCCTTGAATTAAAAGAGTCATCTTGTTTATTATTTTATTTTTTAGTAGAATACGATGGATAGTATTTATGAAAATATCTTCCATCTTTGTTGAAATGTTTCTATAAAGTGTTTCTCATTATTTTTTTAGGGTTTCCTCTAGAGTGAGAGGTAGATTTTCTTTCGATATTATCCCTTGGACACAACCTATAAAATTTACTACACATCGAATAGATCCAAATGATCAGAATGTGTTAAAGAATAAGATTGATGATTTATAATCTAAATGATTTATTTATCCCAATATGTCTCTTTAGGTTGCTTTAGTGTTCTTTATAAATAATTTTTAAGGGAGATTACATCTATGAATTGATTATATGAAGCTGAATCAAGTGAAAATTAAGAATAACTACCCTTTTCCTCATATAGATGGTCTATTTAACAAATTGAAAAAGTAAAGGTGGTTCGATAAGATTATTCTCATTTATGGGTATCATTGTCTCAGGGTGAAGAAATTTGATATACCCAAGACCACCTTTTGATGTAGATATGGTTACTTTGAGTACCTTGTAATTCCATTTGTTCTAAATAATGATCCTATAATGTTTATCAAACATATAAATAAAATATTCCATTAATACCTTGAATCCTTTTTTATGGTGTTCAGGGTTTATATCTTGGTGTATTAAATGTTTGAAGAGGATATTGAGCATCACTTGAGGATTTTTTTTAAATTATTTGAGATCACCACTTATATGTAAAATTGTATAATTATAAATTATGTATAAAAGAAGAATTTTTTTGGGACATTTGGTGTCAAAATAAGTCATATAAATTGATCATAAAAAGGTGAAAATTATTATATGCAAGCAAGTGTTAAATAATATCTTCAAGATACATAGATTCTTGGGTTTGTTAGGATACCAATGGTCATTTTCTTGGTAGAAATGTGTAGTGATTCCCTTACATTTCACTATAAGTTCACAAGGTTACTCTATCATAGATATAGGTTAATACCAATTCATTTATCTCCATATGGATGGGATGGATGACAAGATTAAGTAGTTAATTTTATAACAAATTCAGTAAAAAATCGTGGTTGAAGAATGGATGAATGGGATAGTGGGGAAGATAGGATTGAATTTACCTAAACTAAGGTGACTATCATTGGATCAATTCCACTTGGAGTGACTTAAACTTGTAGGTGAGATGAAAATTTTAAAAAATACATATGTTTTCTAAAAAATAATGTAAGGTTAATGAGAAACCACAACTACCATCCTAGGGATAATCCTTTATATGGATCCCAAGACTTTCTAATAAAGGTAATTTCCCCCAAAGAGTTTCCTAACTATCCTAAATAGAATAACTAAATTAACATTTTAATGGTGTTGGAACTACCAATACTTCATTATTTGTGTGTTCAGTGTAGGTTTTTCAATTATATAGAGGTGTGGTTTTTAATTACACAGGTGAAGATTCAAATTTTATATTCACCCCACACTTATATATTTACTATCCTCTGTTGTCATAGTATGAAAACTTCAACAAGGATAATTAAACTTAAAAACACATAAAAATTTCTTCCACTGTACATAGAGTAAATTAAGAAATTTATAAGTTCAAAACAATCAAAGTAATAAAAAATAATAAAAATTATAAAAATTAACAATTAAAAAGTTAACAGTTAACAAAATTAAAAGGTTGAATAAAAGAAACAAAAAAATAGAACTTAAAAAACTATAGGGTTTGATATAACAATACATAAACTTATAAAAAATATTATTAAAGGATATTATAGTTTCAATAACAAAAACTATTCACTTTTAATATAAATAAGTAAGAGGATAAATTACCAAATCTAAAGGATACATGTCTTGAAACCATGGAACCTCATCAATATAAAAGATCAAGAGAACAAGTTATATCAAAAACTTCTTTCACAAAGTTTTTTAGTTTTAATCTTTTACCCCATATATTATATTTAACCAAAAAATTAGAATCAACAAATTCATTATCTGTAATACTTCTTTGAACATATAAGTTTAAAAGAAATAGTTTCTAATCTCAGAACTATTTTATCACACATGATCAAAAGAAAAAAAAAATATAATAGGAAACATAGATATTTTATAATTAAAACTCACAAAAAATAAATCTATATTATTACACTAAAAATTAAAATAGTCACAAACTCTTAAGCCAATAATTTAATGAATATATATTGCAAGTCAACACGTCAACATGAGCCAGTATCTTTTCTATAATGACTTTTTCTTCTATTTATTGGAATTGAGAATAAAAAACATGAAATGGTAAACTCCATATAATTTGAGTAATTTTTTCATTTATAAAATAATTATAAGTTATTATAATGATCTTATATTCAAATTAGTTGAGGAAACTTTGCGATGTTAAGAAACATCAGGGTTCAAAATCAATTTTTTAAAATTATGTGATTCAAAATTTAAATCTATACAAAAATTATTAAACAAAATATTCATGTTAAATCTTTTAATGTATGTAATATATTTTTATTTTAAAAAATAAAAATAATAGAAAATATTTCATTTATTAAAATAACTCCACATAAATTAGTAACTTAGATACTCATTGGGTTGTGTGATATTTTATATTTTCTCTTTCACTCATACTCACCAAATACCCACCCACTAATAACAAGGAATTCATTATAATTAAGAGGTAGAATCAATAAAAATAACATTCATTAAAATTAAAAATATCTATTTATTTAAAATCCAATACCACATTTAAATAATTATATATAAGATAAGAAATATCATAGTCATATATAATAATGTAGAATATAAGATAAATATAGCTCAATGATCTCATGAGGAACTTGGGCTAGATCCACCAAACATTAAATGACCTCCTACAATTTTATATCCTTATTAAAAATCCCATTTTAGATTTAGAAAAACTCCTACTCTATCAGGTATTCTCTCAATTTACTAAGGATAAATCATTTATTCCTTATCGTCAAACTCTTTTAATTACCCCACATAATTATATTTTATCACCAATATTATGTGATTTAGTGAAGTTTTAGAGGAATTATGAATCACTACCAAATGATGAGAATGATTCCTTCCTCCTGAAGAATGAATTTTAGATGTTATACCTATTTCCATGATTTCTCTCCATGTAGAATTTTGTTTGATTCCTAGATGACTTTGTTAGGAAATTGGTACGGATGAATATTTATTATCCAATCGATCCTTTCATTTATTCTAAATAGATTGTTCTTTTCATCTAAAGTTATAAATTTTCCTTCCTAACATCAAAACTTTTTATCCATTAATTTTTTATTTATTTTACTATTTAATGGTATATCATGGGCGATAGATGTGAAAAATCAGTCTTCTGGGAAATGTAGGATACAATGGTAGGCTAATGTATCCTTAAGGCCAAATTTGAGACTATGTTGGGAATCATGTGTAATGTAATGCATAACATGAAACAAAATTGGAAATTAGTTTAGGAACTTTTGGTACTTGAGGTTTAATTGGGATTCCCTCAAACTGAATCACCATATATGGTCTGAATTATTCAAATATAGAGAATTACAATACATGATACGTTTCCATGAGGGCATAATATGCGATAATGGTTAAGACTATGTTGGCACTCTAACGACATCAACGTTGGATTTATAGTAAAAAAATGGTAGTAATTACTTCTCAAGTGTAGATAAAAGGTTAATTTGGATATCTGGTGTAGTTTCAATTCAGTAGGATATTTTTATATAAATAAATTCCATATATATTTTTTTTTGTTATTTAAAAAAAATATTTTTACAAAATTGTACATATAAGGAATATTAAATTTGAATTTTAGAAAATTTGATATATATTCAATTTATTAGGATATTTTAGAAAAAATAAAGTCCATATATTTAGTTTTTTATTTACCTATATTTGTTTTTTAATATGTTATAGACTGTTTTTTTCCAAAATAGAAAAAAATAGCAAAAATTGAAAAAAAGAGCAAAAATAGTGAATAAATAGTGAAAAGTAGTAAGAAATTTAATTTTTTTATTTACCTACGTTTTTTCAAATATGTTATTGAGTGTTATTTATTTAACTATGTGTGTTTTTAAATATGTTATTGGTGGTTATTTATTTACTTATGTGTGTTTTCCAATATGTTATTGACTTTTATTTATTTACCTATGTGTGTTTTCAAATATGTTGTTGACTGTTATTTATTTACCTATGTGTGTTTTCCAATATGTTAATAACATATTGGAAAACACACATAGGTAAATAAATAACAGTCAACAACATATTTGAAAACACACATAGGTAAATAAATAACATTCAATAACATATTTTAAAAAACGTAGGTAAATAAAAAACTAAATTTCTTACTAAATTTCGATATTTTTTCACTATTTTTGCTCTATTTTTGCAATTTTTGCAATTTTTTGCAATTTTTTTTCTATTTTGAAAAAAAATTCTATAACATATTAAAAAAAAATATAGGTAAATAAAAAAATAAATATAAGGACTTTATTTTTTCTAAAATATCCTAATAAATTGAATATATAATAAATTTTATAAAATTTAAATTTAATATGCCTTATATGTACAATTTTGTTAAAATATTTTTTATTAAAATACAAAAATTAAATATAAAACTAAATATATGGAATTTATTTATATAAAAATATCCTACTAAATTAAATCTATATAAAATATTAACAAATTTAAATTTAATTGGCCTTATATGTATAATTTTATTTACCTATGTATTGGGTTTTCTCTCTCACACCCCAATGAAAAAGGTCATGTGCTCCAATCCCTTCTGTATTCCTCCTACACCCTGTGCATACATACCACATCTCATATTGAATCCAATGAATCTCGTCACAACTTCATCATCACATCCATAAGCAAGTGTATGTCCAGAAGACACTATATTATATTTATCATTAATTATACCTCAATCGATCATATCCCAACTAAGTACACCTATAGGAAACTATAATCACTATAGATAAAATACATGTATGTGTTATAACCTCAAGCCACTACATCTCTCACATATAGGTATTATAAAACTAAGATTCATCATATCATGTATAGACACATACCTTATAACTTAATCCTATATGTCCTAAATACTACTATACATCATGTTACACTGAAGGGAGAGTGGAGAATAATGAGAATTTATCCATTCATTCCCTCACCTACCTAGATGTTGGGGAAAACACCCATACCCAAAACATGTGGTCATCAGCTACCCACCCAACTTGGGTGGTGGATCATATGATGTTATAAAAAATAATAATAGATATATCACACAACCAAACTAAGGGTAACCACATATACATAGACTCAACCATAGCTATCATCCAACATGACACCCGTCTATAACTAATGAGGTATAAGAAACTATATTTATTTCGTGGACATTGGCATCAGGTTTCAACATCATTAACCATATTTTTTTAGTAATTATAAATTACTATTAATTCATTAAACCCAATTATAAATTCAATTTTATTCAATTAGTCTCATGATGGGACAATATGATTTCATAATTCATATAGAAATTCCTAGATTCTCATCACATGCTCCTCAATGAATTCCTTTCAAATATCTCATGGTTCTCATTTAATTTCCATTTTCATAAAAAAATCACTTCATACCTTGGGTTCATTTATTAAATCAATTACCATTCCATAATCTGGGTACTCTATGACTTATCCTAATCTACCAAAGGGAGATACACCCATGGTGCATAATCTAATAGAAACAGGAAGTCGAGAATCAGAACAAACATACAGTAGGAAAACCAACAATCTGATCAAACATCATGTAAGATAGGGTAACATAACCATACCAACCAATCAAACAACAACCTAGCTAGAAAACTAGTGATAAGAAATCTCAACACTTGACCTACTCAATCTAAACTAACAAAATCCCCATCTAAATGATTTGCAATAAGAAAGTCCCACTCTCAACTTGTGTCATCGATCCATTTCACAACCAAACCCCACACATCAAAATATTGAAAATCCATACAATCATAGAGTAAAAATACATTGAAATAAAATAATTTCCATAAAAACTTAAAGGGAAACAAAGGGAATAACTTTAAATCATATAATCCTTTAACAATTATGTATGGGATCACACATCCCCAAACACATATCTTATCAAAAAACCCTTTTCATTACCATATTAAATTGACTAATTCATTATTAATAGGTTTCATAAACACATAAACTATTATCAAGAGATATAAAATGATAAGAATAAACCATAAATATGCTTCATGCATTACTTTCTTTTCAACAGGTTTAAAGGAATAATTGTAATAAAATGACATTCATCTTTCATTGTTCAATTTATATTTACAAAAATTAATTTCTTATAAAATTTTAAGCATATAAAACATGATAAAGATAAAAATACTCATAAAAAAATATAGCACACTATCTATCAAATATAAAGAGGAATCAACACAAAAACATAATAACTTGTAATCAAAATACTCTTCTGATTCATTCTTAATTCCAATTATTATCTTCTACTAAGTGATTCACGTTATTACCTAAAAAAACTAAATCATGATAATACCAAACACTCTCATAAATAATAAATGTCATTAATACCCTACATTGATATATAACTATCAATGTTCTCTGTCCATGGTTAGAAGGACCAGTACAAATCTCTAATCACCTCTCCTATAAGAAATTATTGATACCTAAGAATATCCCACCATGGATCCTCCGTAAAATTCTAAAGGAACCCCCATGATAACCAAAGGAAACAAAATTACATAGCTTAAAAGATACTCTGGGATATATAATGACCAATTAGAGAAGAAGAATCTTAAATTGAATGAAAAACATATATCTCTAGAAGTCAGGGGTTAAATCCTAACAAAGGGGTATTAAAGTCTTTAAAATTGGTCCTCAAGTTTCCTATGGTTTGATTGAGAATAAAAGAAACATGAGGAATTATATTGGGATCACAAATTTATATATGATATAATTTTAATAGACTATGGGTCAACCCCCCTGACCACACCACAACCCAAGGGGTTTTCACCAAAACTACAGTGTGCCCAGGGTGGCCACTCTATAGAAGTTCAAACCTCCATAATCCATGTTGTAATATTTACATATACCCCCTAGATCATGAAACCCATAGGTATGGTTTTGTGAAAACCTATGAACCATGATATAGTAGTCATCCATATTCTATAGAAAAGGAAAACTGATCCTCAAGCTCCATGATGCTACCTAGGGACATGCCACAAAACCACTAGATTGATAGAGACTCCAAAATCAGTTACCCTAAAACTCCAAGCGCCAATAATAACTCTATATTTCCAAACCCATATATAGAACTAAATCACACCAAGAATAATAATAGAACACTTTAAAAAACCATATTCTAGCTTAAATTTTAGCTCAACACCACATCTACCCTTCTATCCTCTTCTCGGACACCTCTAACTACAAAAAAAAAACAAATAAATAGTTCACAAAAACTAGGACCTTACATATAATACCCATAAAATAGTTATCATACCCTAGTATTTAAATAAAATCCAAAAAACTAAATAAAAGGAAAGAAAAAAACCACCCCATGAGATAACTCTCATGGATCTCTCTATGAAAGGAAACACACAACACATTGGAGGAACATGTGTATAAACATGGAACATAAAAAATTAAATAATAAAACAATAAAATGTCATACATAAAATCTATATAAAGAAAAAATGAAAAACAAATAAAGATATTAATTTCACATTTATGACCCCCATTCCCAATTTCTCTCCTCCAAGACACTGTGTTTCCACAAGACATGAACCAAAGGAATAGTACACTTGTGCAACACCTTCTCCTGATGGTCCTAAATCTCAATAATACATTCCTTGTAGGACGTATCATCTTCAACTTCTAGATTAACCTAGTCAATGATATGTGAATCATCAAGAAGATATAGATAACTTTGTGATATATGAATGATTTTATGAATTTAGGTCATCTCTGGGGGGTAGTTCTAGCTAATACACAATAGATCCAACACATGACAACACATCAAATGGTCTAATAAATTGGGGAGATATCTTACTCCCATGTCCAGACCTATGCTTCCCATGATAATTAAATACCTTCTGGAACACATGATCTCCAATCTAGAAATCCAGATGCCTCCTCATATAATTATCATATGACTTCAGACAATCCCATGTTATATTCATTTTCTCAAGGATCACCTACACCTTCTCTTTCATGCTCTACACCAATTCTGGTCCAACGATAACTAACTCTTCAACCTAGATCCAACACAGTGGATATTGTAAAGGTATAACATTCGATTATTCCAACATAACCATACTAATAGTGGAGTCATAATTGTTATTGTAAGATAACACCACTAAGGATATGTGTCTCACCCTTGAACCTCCGAAATCTAGAATTCACATGCACAATATATCCTTTAATTTGTGGATAGTCTACTATATCTCACCATCTCCTTGTGGATGAAAATGTTAATAAATAATAACTAAGAGATAAAAAAATATCGGAGACCTCTCTAAACCCTATATTTGAAACATGGATCATGAATAGAGATGGTTGTCTTCAGAACCTTTTGAAGCCCCACCACCTCCTCGGGTACTAACTCAAAAAACCTCCACTCTATGGTGATATATTTTAAATACTTACGAACATAATCTAAGTGATACTAATGAAGACATTGACCAAAAGTCATTCCTATAAAAGAAATTGTGTTTGTTTCTCCTAAACCCATAATGTTGAATATTTAAGATTAATTAACATATTCAATTTCATCGAAATTATGATCGTGTACCCAATTTAAACTCAAGAATAGACAATAATAATGTATGATCATTACCTAGTTATCTACCATTAAATTAGAATCACTTCACTTAACATGATCAGTAAGCTTAATGGTCCTTACATCAGATCATTGTGGGCCCTAAATACTTTTATCCAAACCGGACTCCCTTATTTACAACATGTACTAAGTCCAGATGATACTGTTTCCCTACCAACCCATGAAAATCTCATCAATGCCTATCCCGATGCTCTATCCTATCTCGTGAACATTAATTTTGGTACCACCCAATCATGAACTCCCCAGTAGTACCCCTCTAATGTTATTATTTAAGAGATATATGACCCTCGAAGCCTGCCTCCAATATGCCATGGGTTGGTCAAAAACACTGAGGGTATAAAATGAATAAAAATGGGAGGCATTACCCTCATTATATAAATTTAATAATAATAGATACCATGATATCAAACAACAACAAAATCACATAGATAATTAAACCATCTCAATATATTAATGTAATGTTACAAAAACAGGAAAACAACTGAAAGTACCAAAATAATTTATATAAAGTGACTATAAAATTCCAACAACTCAAGAACAACCACTTTAAAATTGCAACACCTAGTTTGGACACCATAAAAATCCTATGGACTTGAAAAATAGGTTATATATACATGAGGTGAGAATACAGTTATACTCACTTGTATCCTCCCAGAAATGTCTTAGGAAAATGTAAAATAATCATACTAAAGATGATTAAATAAAAAAATAGAACCAACTCATTACATCAGAATGTAAATATATTTATCATACTCACTAAGGATCACTCACCAAGTAATTCATAGAAGTAATTAATTTTATATAAAATCATATATATAATAAAGGTACTTCACTTCCTCTACCCCACTTGTTTGTCACTCCCATTCCCCAATTCAAAACAACCTATGTTCCCATCACTTTAATAAGTTATCACGTACCTCATTCTTACGTTCCATGTATCAACATATATCTCATTCAGTTAATCACAACCTCATCATCAAATCCATAACCAAATGTAAGTCCAAAATCCACTACCACTCTTGTATCATGAATTATACATCAAGCCTTCATGGCCCATACAAGTATACCAGTAGGAAATTGAAATCATTATAGTTAGAATTCAAGTATGTTCTATAACCTCAGGATGCTACAACATTCACATAGATGTATCATAAAACATAAATACATCACCTCACACATAAACACATACCCTATACCTTAATCTATTATAGAAAAAATAAACATACACATCATGTTATGTCAATGGAAGAGTAAGGAAGAGGGAGAAGTCAGTCATCTATTCCCTTAACAAATTGAATATCAAGGAAAACACTCATACCCAAAATATTTAGGCATAAACTACCCACTTAAATCAGGTGGGAGAGCCTATAAAATAAAAATATAAGAATACATATATAATTAAACCAAACTAAGGGAAATAACCTATACTTAGACTCAACCACAACTATCATCCCCTATAACACTTGCATGTCATTTTTAAGGCCTAATGAACTAGATTTATTATATTCATACAATCATCAAAATTCAACATTCTTTACCATATTTGTTTAATGAATAGAAATTAGTATCTATTCATTAATCCCCATCATAAATTCAAGTTCAATTAATTCATTTCATTATAATCCAAAATTCATTCATAATTCACATAACAATTTCAATATTTTTATCCCATGCTCCTCATAGAATTCCTTTTAACCATCCCATGATTCCCATTTAATTACCATTATTAGTAAAAACACCCCATTCCCTAGGTTTATTAATTAATTAATTTACCATTCCATAATCTAGGTACACCATGACTAATCCTAAGCTACCAAAACAAGATGCCTCAGATGGGTATAATCCAACTATAGTAGACCATTGGGAATTAGGAAAAACTATCAGGAAACATAGTTATCCAAGAAAACATTATACAAGATGGAAAATACAAGATCTAAACCCAAAATAACCAACCAAAAAACATCCAAACACAAAAATTGGTGATAGTAAAATCCATATTTCAACCTAAATTATCATAAAAAACATCAACCTGTGCTCAAAGATAAGTAACAAGAAAACCCAACTCTCAAATTCTGTTGTTTATCCCAAGAACAACCAAACCCAACTCATGAAAAACATAGCAAGGCTCTACCATCCTATAGGTCACAAAAAAACATTAATTGTTTTAGTACAAAAACTCGATGGGAAAATATTTCCATAACTTCAATACATACAAGCCTTTAAAAAACAAATATGGGATATCATAACCCCAAACATTTATCTCTAGTAAAGAAAACTTTCCATTTCCATATTGAATTAAACTATTAATTTTTCATAGGTTTCAACAACACACAACCTATCATCTAAAACTAAAAAAAGATAATAATAAACCTTAGACAATTTTCAATCATTAATTTATCTTTAAAAAATTTCAATAAAGAATGGAAAATTTAATTCACATGTCACTTTACTTTATAGAAAATATCAAGAGGAATCAATAATAAAAAATCACCATATGCATTCAGAATACCCTTATGATTTATTCATTACTTACATTTATTATGTTATGTTAGTTAAATTTCCTTATTATCCAAAGAAACTAAATAATGATAATACCACACTTTCACATAACAAAACAATGGTTGGGAATCCCCTACCTCGATATGGAACTTTCAAAATTATCTAAGCAAGAACAAAAAGACAATAATAGATCTCCAATCACACTAAAAAAAGTAATTCATTATCCCTATAGACATTTCACCATGGATATTCCATCAAACACAAATAAAAATCCCATTAGAAATTAATGAAATCAACTATAATAGATTATAAAGAGAGAATAAGGGTGATTAGAATGAATCATATAAAAAAAAATCACCCTAGATCACCAATGGAGGACATCTAGAATCAGGGGGGATAATGACTAGAAATGGATGGTTAAAGCACCTGAAATAGGACCTTGGGTCACTTGGGGTTCAAAGAATAATGGAAGAAATGAGAGGAATTGGAGTGGTTTATTTAATTAATATAGGCTATAATTATCATATACCATGACACAACCCCCTTGACCATGTCATAACCCCTAGTGGTTTGACCAAAACTGTTTTAAGTAAGGGCATCCATGCCATAAAATTCAAAACCTTAAAACTCTACACCACAATACCCATATATTTCCCTCCCCTATATCCTACAACCCTAGGGTAAGGCTATAGAGTGACCTATAAACCACACAATAGTGGTCCCCCATATGACAAAGACAAGTAAACATTATCCACATGATCTATGGAACAACCTATTCCCACTCCATAGATACCCATGGATCAATAGAGAAACAAAAATTAGCTACCCCATAAATCTAGGACATAAGGCCAACTCCACGCTCTAAGAACCATATCCAAAACTATACCACACCATAGCCTATAATCCCATAATACAACCACACCTTACAGCTAAAATTTTAGCTCAAAACCACTTCTACCATCCTGTCCTCCTCCAGGACACATCCAACTACCCAAAAAACAAGAAGGAATTGGAAAAAAATGGGTTCTTTCAATTATTGATCAAATTAATATTTTATTTTTATATTTACATAATTTTAGGAATTATTTAAATTTTATTATTGAATGATTATTTTTTGATTAATTTTTAATTGATTTATACATGTTTATTATAATTTTTGAATAATAGTTTTAAAGTGTAATTTATTAAAAAACTAAATTGTTTTTTTAATTTTTAGTAAATTATGGAATTTTATTGCGGGGAATCATTATCGTACAGTTCCCCATAAATCATGGGGAAAGATTGGAAGTTTCTACACAATCATGGGAAAGGGAAAGTAAATGGTTGGTTTTCCCATATATATAAGGGAATTATTATTATGATTTGTTATTACCCATAACATGTTGTCGCCTCTATTATCCATCAAAATATAATAGATCAACTGTTATATTTTTAAACCTTACATTAATTATTTTTGTTTCCACAAGATTAAGATTTAATGTTTTTATAGTGGTTCTTTTTCATGACCCCTTTCTCCAAAGGAACCCATCTTAGGCCATAAATAATGTAAAAAAGAAAATAACCCATGAAGATCTCTTTCAAAAGGCCCTTTTTGGAGGCTAGTACTGATGGTATATAAATGAAACATATGAAAGTAATTACCCTAAAAAATATAAATAATATCAGAAGATATAATGAACAACCATCATGAAAATCCATCTCATAATATAGAATAAACCAATCCAACTCACAATCCATGAATGACACCAAATAAATAAATAAAAATCACTAAGTAAAGTAATAAAAGATAAATACTATGGAAAAAATTCAACAATAGCTTCAATTACCAAGCTATAAATGTGCATCTCAATCCCTAAAGTCCTTTTGGAAACCTGAAAAAAATAGTTTGTATATACTTATGGGGAACATAACATGTATACTGAGTAGGATTATACCTAAGGTCACTCATACAAATGTGAAAAGAGAATACTAATTCACTAGTGAATAAATAGAAGAACTAAAAAACATATAAATAGGTTAACTATCCATCCCAACATCACCACGAGACTCTCACCAAATAACTCATCTGATTATAATAACATATAAAAAAGGATCCCTAGAGAAACTTCCCCACTAATTTTATTTTATCACTTCCTAACGTCAAATGTATTTTGCTACCATATATTCCATATCATCATGTCACATATTCATCGATCTCTGATATCGATTTGGATGCAACCCTACCTACCCCACCCTTATAAGGTCTAGAATCCCATGCTAGCATCAGTCAATATCAGTATCACAACCTCCTCACTTAAACTGGGAAGTGGGGTATCATGAATATGAAGGAAATGAAACTCATTCCTTCCTCCTACCATGAATTACCCCCACCAAACATCACATCCTCATCGTCATTGTGAATCTCCAACACTGGGCATCATCTTTAGACATCACATCTAATTGAGCCATCATCGGTCAATAAAACCACCAAATGTGAACCTCTACCTTGTACAATTATCAAAGGAAGTTCGAAGAAGATGGTGTATCCTTACATCCAAATCATCATTGACCTAGATATTGAGGGAAACATCCAAAACCCAAAATAATTGGGAATTTTTATGGTTATCCAACTTGGTGGGGTGCGTATAAAAATAACATTAAGATACAAGAATACATATATGGTATCATTAAATCCCAACCAATGGGTTCACATCAAGAAACACTAATGTATCTTAAAATATATTATGACATATTCCTCTAACTTATTCCCCAACTAAAAGGAAACATACCCCATAAACAAGCCAAAAAAATGTACAATTTATCTTTCCTTTACAAGTTAACTAATTCCCAGGTTTACTAGTTATCAAACAACTTCTAATTATTAATTTATTACATTCTATATTTAATTAAACAACCCTATATATCATTTCATATTAGATTTTAACAGTTCATTAGTCATTCAATTAATTAATTCAAAATTCCAGACCTGAATTTTCCAACCCACTTTCATTCCCATTGATCAGTATAAGTTCATTCCATTACTACCAGGAAACTAACACATGTTCCACACCATACTACAACACAATATCTTGTCCACCCTAAAACAAAAAACACTTCTACCCATGCCAAATCCATCACTATACTCTACCTATCTCATGTTATTTAACATAAAAAATAACCACACATCATCCATCATTACAACCCATGATAACAATACATATATCCTTCTCCAAAAGCAATCCAAATCTAAACTGGTCACCACCCTCACCATACAATCCCAAAAAAATCCTCACACAAAACACAAGGAAACAAAAAAGCACATGAAAAATTACAACATTGATTTTCTCCTCCACAACCTATATAATTTTAAATAGGGTTTTCACAACATCACTTATTTCCTTCATATTTATTATCACACCAATACATATTTACATAGGAATACGATTCATTATCCATATATAAGTAGTTAAATAGTTATTAATGGTGGGTAAAAAAACATAAACACACAAGGGATTTAAAAATCAAAAAAACCAAAACATAATCAAAGTTACTAACAATAATGATTTTTAGTAATAGTAGTGATAAAGTATAATCTTAAGTTAAATATCAAAAAACAAGTAAACACATGTGATTACACCCTTCCCCTTAAATTTTAGTTCAAACTAATAATTTATATTCTTAATTAAAAATAAAATATCCATAAAAAATAATAAAAAACCCTTAAATTTCTATAAATTAACATAAAAGGATATAAAGAGGATCCCCTACCTCAATAAAAGATCCAACATTCTCTGAGAAATAATAGATGATCACAAATCAGTCTATGCTAAAGGAAAAACCCCAAATAATAAAGGAAAACACATTAGAACCTATCTATGAAAAATAATTATAAATACTTTATTTATTTAAAACCCAAAATAGAGGATATAAAATAAAATTAACCATTTGAAGGAATAAAAACAAGGATAACAACTAAGAGAGTAAAAAGAGTGGTACCTGGATTTGTGAGACTTTGATCCGGATGAACTGAGGTATTTTAACTCCCAAGAGGTTTGACTAGAGAGTGATTACATGTCAAGGGGGTGACTAGGGATTTATAGAAGTATTAAAACCAAAAAAAGTAAGTAAATATTACTAATTTTATAGAGGAATCCTTAAAATTCTTCACCATATTGTACGGTCTTGCAAAACACTCATGGTGAGTTCGTTAAATGAGAAAATAAAAAATTTAAACCCATGAATCCTTGATTAAAACATATATTAAGACTCACATATACCCATATTTATCTCAACTATGACCTAATATATAATGTTATCTAGGGGGTTTTGGTCCCCATGTTCAAACCATCACCAATCACTAAAACATAGCTCTAATCCCTTGGTCGTTTTCACCTCACTATGCCCTTTACCATAGCATGGTGATCACCACACTACCCATTTACTATAGGGTGAACCTCCAAAAACCATGAAAAAATATCTTAATAATGTTTCCTTCACCCACATTTACAAAAAAAGAAAACTCCATGTGAAAACCCCATTGAAATGACCAACCAGACCATTGCACTCATCCTGTTGCACCCCATCACCAAACAAGAAACTGCATTGCCAGCATCTAATTTCACAAGTACATAAAAAAATTTCCCAATACACAAGCCTCCAATAAGTCCTTGAAACGGATAGAACTATACCCATTACCATGTAATGATGACCATAAATAAGTCCAAACTCTCTTTTAGCCTCTGTAACACCTTCAAACACTCTTTTAGAACCACCAAGACCTGTAAAAACATAAAGGGGGGTTTTAGAAATATGATCCCTCACATTAGATACCTCTAAAAAAATTCTAATAATCAAGATTTAAACAAAACATGGGAAGGAATTAGAAAGTGAACATGTCTGAATAACCATCACATAAGATACCTCTTAGGGATCTCATTATAACTCAAATGCAACCACCGACCATGTATGAATTTCAAGAGTAAAAAGGAACTTGTCTTAAACTATAATCAAATTAAGCATTAAAATATCTAATTAAAAAACAAAAAAATACAAAACTAAAAATAAACTAGGATATTTGGAATGGAATTCTATATCACATTCCATGGTACTCTCTTCCAAGCCACCATTATTCCATAATACATGAACTAAGGGAATGGTTCATCCACATATTGCCTTATCCTGTCAGTCCTAGATCTTAACTGTTCTCTCCATAAAAATTTCATCATCCTTCATATCCAAATATACCTAGTAAATGAAAATGTATTCATCATAAATATATTGATAGAGATAACACTGTGAAAGATGTTGTGGATCCTATTCAACCATGGTTGGATCACTAGCCTATATTCCTCCTCTCTAATACACTTCAACACCACAAAAGTCTCAATGAACTAGGTTGAAATGTTACACCATTGAACAAACCTCTTCTACCCATAAATATGGGAAACCCTAAACTGAAAATGGTCTCCAATATCAAACTCTAGGTGTAAGAACATGGATCTTATTTTTAGGTATGTTTTCATTTTTTGGTGTTTTTGAGAAAAAGAGGAGTTTGTGGAAATTTATTAAGTACACTTCATGTACGTTATGAGTACACTCCATGTACATAGTTATCGCGGGAGGTCGGGTGCTACCCATGTAAAGGCCGTGCACACGGCTGTGTGTGTTGACTTGGAGACCACCTAATATGGGGGATGGATAAGGAAAGTACACTCTATGTACTTATAGAGTACACGCCGTGTACATTATCTTTTTCATTAAATGGACCAAGGTCATGTATATTCAATAGAAATATCTTCTTATTCTCCTTCTTTGACCAAGAGAGTTTTTATGGCGACGACTCTCCTACAAGCCCCCGATCGAGCATCTGTTCTCTGAAACAACTGTCATCGATTACATTGGAATCACAGCTGTAAGCTCTTCCTTCCTCTAGAGCTTTATTTCATGATTCCAACTCTTTCAAGAGTTATCCTCAGTTGATAATTTTTATCATTTTTGTAGATCGACAACATTCTAAGATGATTCAAGGATTGAGATTCAAGTATCTCAATGTCAAGATGCTGAGGTAGGTGGTTTGTGCATTTCCATAGATAGTCTTTGAATGTTATGTGAAAAAGTGACCAATAACCATGAGTGTGGTATTGTGTGTTTACAGTTTTAGCCTTGATAATTTCCTGATATGCATGTATGCTTGATTAGATGTTAATTTAATGTGAATAGGGTTTATTTCTATGCTTTGGAAGTGTTTTCCCATGCATGTCTTGTTTATGGCTGTTTGTTCTTGCTTATACTATTAGGCTATTTTCCTTTCCATTACTAGTGTTGATATAATGGAGTAATTTCATTATCTGACATGCTATTATATTGTAGACTATTTATCCAAGTAGTTTTTGAGGTTTACTTTGGATGATATGCATTTTTGTGCTCGATTGACTTACATATTTATGTGGGACCTAGTGTAGTAGACCATGGGGAAAATGGACATAAGGTCATCTCCAAAGTGTCTGTTTATTATTACAATGCAAGACCATAGGGGGAATTGATGAAAGTGATTCCTTAGAGTGTCTGTAGTTCCTTGACGTGGGCCAAAGGTGGAATGAGACGTAAGTGCTTCCCCAGAGTGCCTTTAGTTATTGATACGAGACTATAAGTGGAATTTACAGTGATTGATTCCTCATAGAGTCTATGATTAAGATAAACCAGAGGGGCTAGACTATGTGTCCTTCCCAGAGAGTTGCTTTTTCTTGTTTGGTTGAACCATTGGGGTTAGGCTTTGAGAAATTCCAGAGGGTTACCTACTTTTCTTAGCTGATTTCTTGATAAGTGATACAGAATGCATTGGAATGGTAGGAATGGTTTTTTTGAGTACTTCCTTGTTTACTGCTTCTTTTACTTATTATCTACCATATATATTCACTATCTGTTTGGAACAAATATTTTGGTGGTTGCCTAATGTGATTAATCTCACATCCTATTTGGGTCATGATTTTGGGCCCAAATAGATTATATATCTATAGGTATAGATAAGTTAAAGTGCCCTTCTACTTCAGGTACTTGACTACTTTGGAGCTAGAGAGCATGGGACCAAGCTGAGGCTTGCGATGCTGAGGAGTTATTTATCTGTTTTCTTTTGTACTTTGGTTTTTTTCTGTATTCCATCATTGTGACTTGTTTGGATTCTTTCCTAGACATATGTATCATGCATCATTATTATATATATGTGCTCCAGTTTATTACTTTAGTCTTCTGCTGTTTATTGTTGTATGGATTATTACTTCTTCTGCTATTTAAATATGTTTTACTTTTGCTATGTTACTCTGACAATGAGGGAATAGTCTCCCCACTATCACACCCAAGGAACTTGCTTCTAGTCGGTAGCCTATGGTGTTTGGGGAAATTCACTTGAGGCCATGTGACCAACCGGGTACGGGGCACCTCTGGGTGGCTCCCGGAACTGGGATGTTACAAAGTGATATCAGAAGAATTTATTTCTTCTTTACTTAATGTTCAGAGCCTATAGCCATGGATATGATGGAATAGGTACTTGGTAATAAGTTTTTCCCAGGAGTAGCTAACCCGTGTATAGGGAAAAGCCAATTTAACTCTTTTATTGCAATTTTTCTGGTTTTTCAATTTTACAGTTGATTTTCTTTCACCATTGGTTGTTTCACATGTTTTGTGTTATTATCGTTGATATTATTTAGGTTATATTTCTATTGCAACCTGATGAGATGAGGGTATTCCATTTCATGAATCATATAGGGACTTTCTATAAATCACATGTCTTGCATACATGCCATGCCATTTAGGGTGAATTAGTAATTACATGTTGTTGTGATAGATTTTGTGCTAGATATGCATGATGTTTTGATAGATGCCTTGATGGAATACATACTATTTAATAGGGTATTGAATTTTGTAAGGTATTTTTTGAATGAATGCCAAACTTTAGTTATTGGGGTGTTATGGTCCCTAATGGACATGGATTGGTGGATCATTGCACTATTATCCTTGTTTCTGACATGTATGAGATTCCAAGATTTGATTTTCGGGGAGTATCGGCCCTCACGGATCAGAATTTGTCACTTTAATGTTCGTTTCAGTGTTTTATGGGCTTCTGGAGTAGTTTCTGAGGTTTACTGTATGGAAAAACCCAGAATACATGGCGTGTAATGATGAATACACATCATGTGTTCTTCTGTTTGAGAAGAAACTGTTTTTCTTAAGTACATGATGTGTACTATTTGAACATGTTGTGTTGGCTCTAACCATGTCACTGACTGTGTGGGAAGAGACATGGGGTTGTGAAAATCTTGCTGGAATACACCGTGTATAATATTTACATGTCATGTTATGGAAACCATGTGTGTACTCATTTGACTAAAGACATGGATGGATGAAACTTAATAGATACATGTCGTGTCATGATTGAACATGCCGTGTAGTGTAACCCGGGTATCCGGCCATGTAAAGAACAACATGGGTCGGTGAAGCTTGTCTAGTACATATTGTGTCTAGAACAAACATGTCGTGTAGTGTCAGCCGTGTAACCGACCGTGTCACTAAAAACATGGGTTGATGAATCTCATCTAGTACATATCGTGTCTGGAACTAACATGCCGTCTAGTCTTGTTCTATGAGAACCATGTGGGTTAGTCATGTTGAAGAACTCAGGCAGGGGAAGAAGATTCAAGTACACACCGTGTGTTAGGACAACATTCCATGTGTTTGGGGTGTTATGTGACCAGTTTTGGAAGATGTACACACCCATTTGAATGCTCAATGGGAATATGTCATGTAGAAATTTTACACGTCGTGTATCCATGTTTTGAAAATCTTGAATGCTTTATTTCTCATGTTCCCTTCTTACACATCTATTTTTCAGTCGTTGATAATATGGATCTAAGGTGTGTGCTTGACCTTGCAGAGTCATGCCCCCGAGACTTCTTCTAGTTGTACACTAGTTTCAGGGCAGTGATCAGGAACCATACATGGCTGATCAGGGACTACCAGAAGATCCTCTAGTTGTGCCAGTCTTGGCACCAGCCATCATTCTGGAAACAGGTGCTAATGCACAGTTTCAAGAGGGCTTCGGGGGGTTCATGCATACCTTCTGAGGATTTTCGAATCTTTCCCTATCTATCACAGAGTTGACGTGGATCTTTCAACAGCAGCATCATCCCACTTTCACTGAGGAAGGAGAACCTCAGGCTATAGAGTCATGGTTAGAATCCATGATCTCTATCTTCGAGCATCTAGAGATGCCTCCAAAGGGGAGGGTAAAGCTCTCTATGTATATGCTACGGGAATCCTCCAAGAGATTGTGGGATGTGATCTCACAGGCGGGACGCCAGTAGATCATGGCTTGGGATGAGTTCCTGTGTGCCTTCTATGACTACTTCTATCTAAAGACTTTGAGGGCCGATCGAGCCCAAGAGTTCTTGAGTTTGGAGAATGGTACACTTTATTTCATGAAGTATTCTTCTTTCTTTATAGACATCAATGATTCACACCCATCCCAGGAGGTTATGAGTTATTCCTAGAAAGAAATTTAGAGGATGGTCTCCAGCACGACATCCGTTCTCAGGTGAAAATTTTCAGCATGACTTCCATTACCTCTATAGTCAACCAGGCACTGATCACAGAGCGCAACCTGAGGGATTCTGGAGTTGTGATCCAGGGTGGTTCGACATCAGGTGTTAGTATCCCTCCCACTGACAGCAGCAAGCACTACATGGAGTCTTCGCGTGGAGATCTGAGGAGGCGAGAGACATCTTCTGGTAGCCTGGTGGTGTGCTACCAGTGCAGGAAGAGAGAGAATATGAGGCCACATTTCCTGAGAGACCTAGTGGAGTGCTGATATTGCGGCAAGATGGGTTATCTTCAGTGCTTTTGTCAGATATTCTCACCAGTAGCTGGTGACATGGGTTCTTCTATGACTCCTCGTTCAATAGAAGCACCACCAGTTTCACATCAGTTAGGGAACTAAAGTTCTTCCGGTCGTTCAAGCCAAGGTGGAGGTCGTGGCTGTGGTAATTAGTCACCGGGCTTTCAGTGACAGCAGGTTGGATCAGCTCAGAGTGGTCAGGCAGGGTCGCAGGGCCACAGTACAGGCCAAACCTTTATAGTAGAGCACACCCAGCAGGAGTAGGATCCTGGACCCTCTACAGTTTGAGTTATGATCCTAGTTGCCCCAGTTTTAGCTTATGCTCTTTTCAATACAGGGGCTTCCCATAGTTTTATATTTTTTTTTCTGTTATGGAGAGCCTTGGACTCTGTATCTTTCCTTCTGTAGATATATTTATGCTAGAAACTCCGTTGTTGTAGAGACCCAAAGCTTTACGTACATGTACATTACATTACTTTAGTGGAATACTTAATACATAACAAAAATAGAAACCCAAGGATCATAATAGTTTAGTGTCTTTAGAAACTTAGAACGTAATCTTCTAATCGTGGTGAAAGATCTTCAACATCTCCCATAAAGATCTTCCCCTTTTTTTCTTACCTAAAACCTTTATTTATATCCTGGGGAAAAGAAAACATAAAAAGGGTGAGCTCAAATGCTCAGTAAGGGTAAGCATGGATAAAATAAAACATACCATATACATTTTAACTTAAAAACATGAACATAATGTTTAAACCTCAAAAGCTTGAGCAATGACATAAAACATGGAAGTACGTAAGGTATAGATCATAAAGAAACATTAAGAATGATAAAATAGAATGGGAATAAAACATGTAATTGTGGAAACCATTAAGCACATGATATGATTTCCATAGTAGCCAAGGCATTGCTGCCAAGACCATCTTAGTGGACAAAATCCCTTTCTGAATCGAGTTCACTCCTCATTCCGGTCCTGTATTACTAAACCGGTTTAACTTTCCATTCCAGCCATGTCTATCTCATGAGATATAAATCTTTACCCAATGCATTTGAGGGAGATATAGGTCCCACCCATCTCATAATGAAATCATTCTTTCGTGTGCCACAAAATCATAAATCATACATCATAGCATAACCCATGAAATAAAATGGGATTCTTAAACATCATGCCATCATAACATAATACATAAACAATTGATATCATTTCATCATAAGAAAATTAAAACCATTTAAATCATAGATACATTTTACTTGAAACATACACATATGAAATAATGTCATCTTAGATGGAAAATAGTTTTGAAAAAACACTTGAAATGAATTCTTGAGGAAAATATCGTTTCTTCTTTAAAATCATTTTCTTTTCACAAAATTCCATGAAATTTTAAAAGATAAGGGTTTTGTTGAAAATAATCATGCAAACTTGTAGAGAAAGCTTCTTGAAAATTAGGCGTTATAAAATCGTAAAAATTTGTTCACGCCGTATAAGTTAAAAATAACATTCTCCTTGTACTTTTTTCGGAAAAGTCAAAAAGTACCTTATATGGTAACCAAAGGAAAGATTCCATTCATACAATGTGGTAAAAAGTCAATAAAGGGTAAAAATTACTCTAAACATCCATGGAAGAATGGTAAACATTTTATTAAATCATTTTTAGAAAACATGGTCATGGATGATAAACGTAACCCCAGAAAATACCAAGGTATAAACAATCTCGGATAAAAATGAGATTGTGATATTTTCCCTTACCTTAGGTACGATTTGATTTGTAAGTGTCCGAACCTCCAGTATAATGATTTAAATAATGTCATTGAATTATTCCAGAATCATACTCATTTTTATGATATCATATATGATTCACTTATGACTTTATATTACCCGTTCTTTTGTAAATTCCATGTTAAAGAGCGTTTTGGGTAAAATCGTTTCATTTGTCGTCCGTGTTTTGACTTGTAATTATTCATATGATTACTTAGATCATGATTACTTAATTCCAGAATATAAAATATGATTTATATATAATATATATTCAGAATAGACATATATATAATAGATCAGTAAATAGAAATAAATACACCGTTCATGGAGACGGTAGGCCGTACGTATGCATGAACGCTGTTTTCGTTTCCTTATTGAGTTGAATGGAATTAAGTAGACGTCATACATATATATAAACATAAATAAAGTATCATTACTATGTCATATATTTCATGATTACTTATTTTATATACTTTATAATCATTCATGAATGGTTAATGTGGAGAATGAATCTCATCGCGTCGTGGAGACGGTAGTCCGTACGTACGCACAAGCGATGATATCGTTATCATGATCGTGGAATTATATTGGAGTGTATGTATACTTTTTTAGAATCAATATCAATTTACAATAATTATATATAGTTATTATGTACACCATTATACCCATCCAAGTAAGGTGGTGGTGGAAAATAGATTACACCACGGCGTGGAGACGGTATTCCGTACGTACGCACGCGCGGTGATTTCGTTTTCCGTAGGATGGATAGATGGTGAAATAGGGTTGTTTCATACTTATAATAACATATAAGTATATGAGTGATACTTATGTTATTACTTCATAATGAAACAACCTAATAAGAAGAAGTGTAAGAAGAAATAAAGTTGAAAGAATCGGTAACAGACATTACCTCTTCTTTGAAGCGCCTCTTTGAGTCCTCCTCTTAGGGCACTAAAATTGGTCTTTTAAGAAGACCAGGACCTCTAGGATGCTTCTATGTAAGTGGATAAGAGAATTTGGTAGGGGTTGGAAGAGCTTGAAGGCTCAAAGTGGTGTGAGGAAGAGAGGGAGGAGGTGCCCTTTTATAAGGGAGGAGAGGGGCACCTTTGGAATAACTAAAAATATTATTTTATTATAAAGCCAAATTAGGTTTTAAATAGATCCAAATTGATTTATTTCGAATCTAAGGTGGGGATGGATCGAAATAATCTCATACAATAGAATTTAGACAAGTTTAGGTTCCTATTGTAACCTTATCATTTAGATTTAACATTAAGTTAGATAATTTTACTTTTACCGTGTCCTTTTGTGTTCTTACACTATAAGGTTAATAAACTTACTATAAGAAGCCAAAAGAACCCCAAGTTGTTTATTATTAATATATATAACCCTATCTAAGTCATTTATCTGAACCTTATATTTTTAGGAATAAAATAACAATTAATAATATAATATTTGTTTTAAAAACTATTTTATGTCAATTTTGACACTATTTAGTAATTGATTTTTGTGAAAATCATAACAGACTGATTAGTTCGAAAAAAAGTTAATTATATCAATACTAACATGTCATATTAACCTATAAAATTAGTATAATTCATAAAAAGTCTCAAATTACATTTATTTTGGTATTTATAACATCAATTATGTCAATATTTCATTAATAAGATAATTACTGCATCATATTTGTGTCATAAATAAATTAAATTATTTAATGTCTAAAAATTACAAATAAAATACCATTATGTAGGAAATTGTTTTATATTTCTAATGAATATTTATAGTTGAATTTATCTTATGTATAACCCTATATTAAAAATGATATACTTATTAAACTTTGATTTTAACTATTTTAACCCTTCTTTAAATAAATTAATAATAAATGTCCTAATCTAATAAAAGTGGGACTAAATGGTAATATTTTATTCCTAAGCTTGTTTTTGGTCGAATTACACTTATTAAATAGAATTAGGACATGTGTTAGGGTAATAATAATATCATTTGTACCCTTAATTACCCTATTTACTTTTAACCGTGGTAAAAAAAAGTAAAAAGTTACTATTCACCAAAAATTATTTTCATCTCATTGAACCACATTTTACTTACTGACATCAACAATGTCTCTAGGATTTTTGAAATTCTACTCACAGAAGCGGTAAAATTAAGTTTTATGAAAAATTCATTTTTTTAACTACCACTTAGTGGTTTCACTATTCATCAAAAAAATGAAAGTTTCCAGAAAAATACCAAAAATTAGGCCTAATCTATATTTGATATTATGAACTGAAAAATGATTTCTATTTTACCAAATTCAAAACATATCAGTTTCATTACTTAATTTAAAAATTAATTTCCTTTGTCAAAACAAATAGAGTGTTCTTAAGAGAATAACTATCAAAAGATTGACATTTGTTTATGTCTGGTTTAAATGTGAAATTACATCCAATGACCAAAATTGTATTAAATTGTAAAAATATATTATAAATATACTTTAAAACCACTCAAATTAATAATTTATCACTATTAATTATTTCGATTAAAAAGGCTGTTTTTAATTAAAATTTAGTAATTTTCACTATTCATCAGAAAATGAAAGTTATCTGAAAAGTACCAAAATTTCACCCTAAGATAATTTTGATATTCCGGATCCAAAAATGAAGTCCATTTTTAAAAATAAAATTTAAAAAATTTCAAAAAGTGGTTATTAATATTCATAACGGCTAGTTTTAGTAATATTTTAATAGCATATCATTGTTTAGAGAAACTCGGTATTTCGTACAACACACACTATCGCGGAAGGTCGCGCTCGAGTGTAATGCAATCCAAGTCAGGGTTGCGTGTTGTGAAAGAATACTTCATTGTTTCGTATAACATAATCCAACCATATTTCATTTATACATTGAATATATATATATATATACTCAATGTTGCGTAGAATAACTATTATCAAAATTGTGTGTAACACGATCCAATAATAGTGTTGCGTATACTGCAAGCAAATACGGTGTTGCGTATAGCGCAAGGTAATCTTGGTGTAGCATACAACACAAGACATTAATGAAATTAAAAGAATATTTTTCATAAAATCTTGGGGTGTTACATTCTACCCCCCCTTAAAATGAATTTCTCCCACGAAATTCGTTGGGGTTATAAATGGTTTACTACTCGAAAGTTTGTTTAATAGAAACCCACATCGTAAAAAGGAATACCCAAACTTGGCTTTAAAAACTAAAGTATGAAATGTAACGGTTACCCAAATTAACTCATCACTGGGTTTCCACATAGGAGAACATAAGTGAAAATATGGATATGGAAGAAAAATCTAACCATCAAGTTCTGATGGAGAGTGGTAGAGAACATGGCTATGAAATAGTCAACAATCAAAAAGCCATAGATTTGTGGTGATCTAAGGTACCATCTGATTCATCATATATAAGGGCACTAGGTCAACATTTTTGGTTTTCAAGATCATTTCCCTAAAGTTGGTGAATTAAAAGAAATACTTACATGATTTTGGTACAATTTCGCTGTTGTTCGTGAATTGAACAATTTCCCCTTCATCCCTTAAAGAAATGAAGTTGAATTTGTTATTCGTGATGTGTTAGCAGATCATGTGATAGAATGATGAGTCATTCCATCTATTTCAAACAAAAGGTTAGCAAAAGTTATAAGTCCATCTTATGGTTAGATTAGTCGTATATGGTTCCAAAAATGAAATTATACTTCATATATCATACCACTTAATAAAATAAAACTAGTTTCTACTAACCAGGGACTTCCTGTAGGCCAGTGGTAGGCGATAAAGGGTAGTCACACTTCGGTTGTGGGTTCAATTTCCACAGCCTTGTCCGACGCGATGGGATGTCACCCGTCCTGCAAGTTGTCCTTTTTCTAAAACTACATTACTATAACATCCCATCAATAATATCGAAAAAAACTTCTATCCTTAAACAATACTCACTTATGTCCAACATAATCCATTACAATATTTAGGCTTATCTATAATACTATAGTCCACTCTCATAATATAGTGAAAACGATTACCATAGATTTCATATAACAAGCACGTTAATACCATCGTTGATCCCCATATATCATAAGATATGTCTTGTTGGTCACATTCCAAATATTCTAAGGCCTTAATCATATATTCTCTTGAAAAATGAATACCCATTGAATCTTAGTAAAAACATGAGTACTGTCAAAAGTTAACTCATTCCACATACCAAAAACCCAAAATTCTATATACTCAAACCATGATATAAATATTTCCTTATATCAGTCATGAGATCATGAATACTATCAAACTTTTAATTTTCTCCTTATCCCTTCATTATGCGCATATCATCTACATTCCAAAAATATCTGAATAACCTTTCATGGATACCGGTACCATTAATCATACACTATCAAAACTCAAGGAAAGACAACAGTGTAACAATCCTTAGATGTCTCTTTATTCCATAGTACCATGATATTACTTATACAACATTACACATGATAAACATGTAATCATTCCACTACATTATTAAACCATTGACCGAGCTTCAACAATTCTTTCATCTCACATATCATTTGTAGTCTATTTATCATCATCAACATAAATACTACCCATACGACCATACTGATTCTCTTCATGAGACTTTCCCTTAGGGAATTGGTTTGCATAATGCCCGTACATTCCACATTTAAAACATTTAACCATTGTTGATGTCGTAGTAATACCATTATCCTCATCCCTGGTGTTAAATGAACCTTTTCCTTTGCACTTACTAGCTTTGTGTCCTTCTTTTCCACAACCAAAGCATCTTCCAGTTCCTTTGAAACATTCTCCTTGATGCCTCTTCCCAAATGATTTACATAGGGGAAATTGAACTTTCTTTCCTCTATGATCATCATGAAACTCCATCTTTCTCTTATTAGCCGAGTCAAGAAACTTACCAAATTTTACTTTATTGATCATATTATAAGATTGCTGATTCGGCATAATAATGATGTTTGGACTTCCAAATCCCATTTCATTTGGTTTCTCATGAAGAATATCATTCCATTGTCCATCATATCCTCCATTATCGTGAATCATCTTGTTTCCAGCCATTTTCTAAAACCCAAAAAGAATAGTGTGAGAGGAAAAAATCATAATAAAGGGGGAGTAACTTCAATATCTAACATCTTTGGTTTAATCTAATATCATTACCATAGTTTTAGGACTATATCCTATATGTATACTTATCCTTAGGGACATCCCTAGACATACATTAGAAATATCTCTAGGGATCTCACTAATGTTTTCGCATCCTAGTTTCCAAAGGTTGACTAAACTTTTCCTCTGAAACCAACTATAGAGACCCGAAGCTTGATGTACATGGACATTACATTACTTTATCGGAATACTAAATACATAAAAAAAACAGACACACAAGGATCGTAATAGTTTAGTGTCTTTGGAAACTTGGAACGTAATCTTCCAATCATGGTGAAAGATCTTCAACATGTCCCATAAAGATCATCCCCTTTTTTTTTTCTTACCTAAAACCTTTCTTTATATCCTGGGGAAAAGAAAACATAAAAAGGGTGAGCTCAAATGCTCAATAAGGGTAAGCATGGATAAAATAAAACATACCATATACATTTTAACTTAAAAACATGAACATAATGTTTAAACATCAAAAGCTTGAGCAATGACATAAAACATGGAAGTACGTAAGGCATAGATCATAAAGAAACATTAAGAATGATAAAATAGCATGGGAATAAAACATGTAATTGTGTAAACCATTAAGCACATGATATGATTTCCATAGTAGCCAAGGCATTGCTGCCAAGACCATCTTAGTGGACAAAGTCCCTTTCTGAATCGAGTTCACTCCTCATTCCAGTCCTGTATTACTGAACTAGTTTAACTTTCCGTTCCAGCCATGTCTATCTCATGAGATATAAATATTTACCTAATGCATTGGAGGGAGATATTGGTCCCACCCATCTCATAATGAAATCATTCTTTCGTGTTCCACAAAATCATAAATCATACATCATAGCATAACCCATGAAATAAAATGGGATTCTTAAACATCATGCCATCATAACATAATCCATAAACAATTGATATCATTTCATCATAAGAAAATTGAAACCTTTTAAATCATAGAGACATTTTACTTGAAACATACACATATGAAATAATGTCATCTTAGATGGAAAATAGTTTTGACAAAACACTTGAAATTAATTCTTGAGGAAAATATCATTTCTTCTTTAAAATCATTTTCTTTTCAAACAATTCCATGCAATTTTAAAAGATAAGGGTTTTGTTGAAAATAATCATGCAATATTGTATAGGAAGCTTCTTGAAAATGAGGCATTATGAAACCATAAAAATCCGTTCATGCCGTATAAGTTAAAAATAACATTCTCCTCGTACTTTTGTTGGAAAAGTCAAAAAGTACCTTATATGGTAACCAAAGGAAAGATTCCATTCATATAATGTGGCAAATAGTCAATAAAGGGTAAAAATTACTTTAAACATCCATGGAACAATGGTAAACATTTTATGAAAGAATTTTTAGAAAACATGGTCATGGATGATAAATGTAACCCAGTAAATACCAAGGTATAAACAATCTCGGATAAAAATGAGACTGTGATATTTTCCATTACCTTAGGTCCGATTTGCTTCGTAAGTGTCCAAACCTCCGGTATAATGATTTAAATAATGTAATTGAATTATTCCAGAATCATACTCATTGTTATGATATCATATATGGTTCACTTATGACTTTATATTACCCGTTCTTTTGTAAATTCCATGTTAAAGAGCGTTTTGGGTAAAATCATTTCATCTGTCGTCCGTGTTTTGAATTGTAATTATTCATATGATTACTTAGATCATGATTACTTAATTACAGAATATAAAACATTATTTTTATATAATATATATTCAGAATATACATATATATAATAGATCAGTAAATTGAAAGAAATACATTGTTCATAGAGACGGTAGGCCGTACATACGCATGAACACTGTTTTCGTTTCCTTATTGAGTTGAATGGAATTAAGTAGACGACATACATATATATACACATAAATCCAGTATCATTATTATGTCATATATTTCATGATTACTTATTATATATACTTTATAATCATTCATGAATGGTTAATGTGGAGAATGAATCTCATCGCGTCGTGGAGACGGTAGTCCGTACGTACGCACGAGCGATGATATCGTTATCATGATCGTGGAATTGTATTGGAGTGTATGTATACTTTTTAAGAATCAATATAACTTTACAATAATAATATATAGTTATTATTTACACCATTATACCCATCCAAGTAAGGTGGTGGTGGAAAATTGATTACACCACGACGTGGAGACGGTATTCCGTACGTACGCACGCGCGGTGATTTCGTTTTCCGTAGGATGGATAGATGGTGAAATAGGGTTGTTTCATAATTATAATAACATATCAGTATATGATTGATACTGATGTTATTACTTCATAAAGAAACAACCTAAGAAGAAGAAGTGTAAGAAGAAATAAAGTTGAATGAATCGGTAACTGACATTACCTCTTCTTTGAAGCGCCTCTTTGAGTCCTCCTCTTAGGGCACTAAAATTGGTCTTTTAAGAAGACCAAGACCTCTAGGATGTTTCTATGGAAGTGGAGAAGAGAATTTGGTAGGGGTTGGCCGATCTTGAAGGCTCAAAGTGGTGTGAGAAAGAGAGGGAGGAGGTGCCCTTTTATAAGGGAGGAGAGGGGCACCTTTGGAATAACAAAAAATATTATTTTATTATAAAGCCAAATTCGGTTTTAAATAGCTCCAAATTGATTTATTTCGAAGCTAAGGTGGGTATGTGTCGAAATCATCTCATACAATAGAATTTAGACAAGTTTAGGTTCCTATTATAACCTTATCATTTAGATTTAACATTAAGTTAGATAATTTTACTTTTACCGTGTCTTTTTGTGTTCTTACACTATAAGGATAATAAACATACTATAAGAAGCCAAACGAACCCCAAGTTGTTTATTATTAATATATATAACATTATATAAGTCATTTTTCCAAACCTTATATTTTTAGTAATAAAATAAAAATTAATAATATAATATTTGTTTTAAAAACTATTTTATGTCAATTTTCACACTATTTAGTAATTTATTTTTTTGAAAATCATAACAGACTGATTAGTTCGAAAAAAAGTTAATTATATCAATACTAACATGTCATATTAACCTATAAAATTATTTTAATTCATAAAAAGTCTCAAATTACATTTATTTTGGTATTTATAACATCAATTATGTCAATATTTCATTAATAAGATAATTACTGCATCATATTTGTGTCATAAATAAATTAAATTATTTAATGTCTAAAAATTAAAAATAAAATACCATTATGTAGGAAATTGTTTTATATTTCTAATGAATATTTATAGTTGAATTTATCTTATGTATAACCCTATATTAAAAATGATATACTTATTAAACTTTGATTTTAACTATTTTAACCCTTCTTTAAATAAATTAATAATAAATGTCCTAATCTAATACAAGTGGGCCTAAATGGTAATATTTTATTCCTAAGCTTGTTTTTGGTCGAATTACACTTATTAAATAGAATTAGGACATGTGTTAGGGTAATAATAATATCATTTTTACCCTTAATTACCATATTTACTTTTAACTGTGGTAAAAAAAGTAAAAAGTTACTATTTACCAAAAATTATTTTCATCTCATTGAACCACATTTTACTTACTGACATCAACCGTGTCTCTCGGATTTTTGAAATTCCACTCATAGAAGTGGTAAAATTAAGTTTTATGAAAAATTCATTTTTTTAACTACCACTTAGTGGTTTCACTATTCATCAAAAAATGAAAGTTTCTAGAAAAATACCAAAAATTAGGCCTAAGCTATATTTGATATTATGAACTGAAAAATGATGTCTATTTTACCAAATTCAAAACATATCAGTTGCATTAATTAATTTTAAAATTAATTCCCGTCGTCAAAACAAATAGCATGTTCTTAAGAGATAATAACTATCAAAAGATTGACATTTGTTTATGTTTGGTTTAAATGTGAAATTACATTCAATGACCGAAATTGTATTAAATTGTAAAAATATATTCTAAATATACTTTAAAACCACTAAAATTAATAATTTATCACTATTAATTATTTCAATTAAAAAGGTTGTTTTGAATTAAAATTTAGTAATTTTCACTATTCATCAGAAAATGAAAGTTATCCGAAAAGTACCAAAATTTCACCCTAAGCTAATTTCGATATTCTGGATCCAAAAATGAAGTCCATTTTGAAAAATAAAATTTAAAAAATTTCAAAAAGTGGTTATTACTATTCATAACGGCTAGTTTTAATAATATTTTAATAACATATCATTGTTTAGAGAAACTCGGTATTGCGTACAACACACACTATCGCGGAAGGTCGCGCTTGCATGTAATGCAAGCCAAGTCAGGGTTGCGTGTTGTGCAATAATCCTTCGTTGTTTCATATAACATAATCCAACCATATTTCATTTATACATTGAATATATATATATATATATATATATATACTCAATGTTGCATAGAATAACTATTATCAAAATTGTGTGTAACACGATCCAAGAATAGTGTTGTATACTGCAAGCTAATATGGTGTTGCGTATAGCGCAAGGTAATCTTGGAGTAGCATACAACACAAGACATTAATGAAATTAAAAGAATATTTTTCATAAAATCTCGGGGTGTTACAGTTGTAGACAAGGACAACTAGTGTATGTCAGTGCAAGGAGTGTCCTCTTAAGGTTGGTGGGTGTCACTTCTTATGGTACCAGTATGTCTTAGAGATAACAGACTATGATTTCATTCTTGGAATGGACTGGTTAGTTACCTTCCAAGAAATTTTCGACTTCTATCACCGTAGGATGAGTTTCACATCACCAGAGGGTAGATCTTTCCTTCATAACGGTGGTTGGGATGTTCATGCTAGCAGATCAGGACCTGAGTATCCTTGTTTGGGAGGAGTTAAAGCCCAGATTTCTGGTTTATATCTGGATGACCAGAGGACTTCACAGATGGACTTTCCTCTAGTGGTGGATCGTTTCAGGGACTTCTTTCCAAAGGACTTTTCATGTTTTCTTCTGGAGCGAGAGTTGGACTTTTCTATTGATCTTGTTCCAGGAGTGGCACCAGTGTCCATTCCTCCTTATAGGATGGCTACACCAGAGTTACAGGAGCTCAAGAAGTATTTGGAGGAGTTGCAGGCAAAGGGTTTCATCCGACCCAGTACTTCTCCTTGGGCTTCGCATGTACTATTTTCGAAGAAGGAAAATAGTACCCTCAGACTTTGTGTGGATTATCGGATATTGAACCATTTGACGGTCTAGAACTGATACCCCTTACTGAGGATTGATGATCTCTTTGATCAACTTCAAGGATCCTGGGGGTTCTTGAAGATTGACTTGAGATCCGGTTATCATCAGTTGCACACTAGACCATCAGATATAACTCTTACAACATTCTGGAGCAGGTATAGTCTACAAGAGTATGTGGTTATTCCGTTTGGTCTTTGGAACATGCCTACAATCTTCACAGGACTGATGAACCGATTGTTCCATCCGTACTTGGATTCTTTTGTGGTAGTCTCCATGGATGACATCTTGGTGTACTATCACACTCTAAACGACCATGATACCCATATTTAGATCATTTTGAGTGCACTGAGAGAGCATTAGTTATATGCTAAGCTCTCAAAATTCCACTTTTGGATGGGCCAGCTACACTTCTTGTGTCATGTTATCTCAGAGACTGGAGTATCAGTAGACCTAGAGAGAGTGAGAGTAGTAGTTTCCTGGGAGAATCCAAAAATTTCTTTGAGGTACAGAGCTTTCTAGGGTTTTCTGGATACTACAGACGTTTCATACAAGACTTTTCATGCTTAGCCGTGCCACTGACGGGTCTGACTAAGAATGGTGTGAAGTTCATATGGTCAGTTTCTTGTCAGTCATCCTTTCAAGAGCTGAAATGGAAGTTGACTATAGCATTGATACTAGTTTTTCCAGAGTCAGGAAAGAGCTATACATTTTATTGTAATTCTTCTAGAATCGGTCTAGGAGTCGTGCTTATGCAGGGATAAGGAGTCATTGCATATGGGTCCTAGAAGTTGAGGCCACATGAGAGGAATTACCTAACGTACAATCTCAAGTTGACATTAGCAGTTCATGCCTTATATTGTTGGAGACATTATCTGCAGGGAGTGCATTTTGTGGTATTCACCTACCACAAAAGTCTCAAGTACATCTTCACTCCTTGTGACGTGAATTTGAGAAAAATAAGGTGGGTTGAGTACCTTCAGTCCTTTGAGTTTGAGATTGCCTATATGCCTGGGAAAGGCAATGTAGTGGCTAATGCGCTGAGTAAGAGGACTCAGATATAGTAAGTTCAGGAGGACAACAGTGAGTTTTTGCTTATGTCTCTGTTCTCTGAGATGAATTTTGAGGTGCACTAAAGATAGGGGCAGACATTTATATCTTCTTTGGAAGTTACCTCGACTCTACTAGATCGAGTGAGAATGAGGCATCTATCAGATTCTAAAGGCCTAGTCATATGGGAGAGAATTTCAGAAGCGGACCCTATTCCTATATGAACCATAGACAAGGATAAGATCTTGCATTTTCATGGTTGTGTATGGGTGTCAGTAGACATACGCAAGGAGTTGAGGTGAGACTTTCATTCCTCAGCTTGGAAAGTTCATCCTGGTGTCACCAATATGTGTCGTGATCTACATCGTCAGTATTGGTGGCCGGGTATAAAGAAATATGTTGACTGTTTTATCATGAGGTGTTCCACATGTCAGCAGGTGAAGGTAGAACATCAGCGACCAGTAGGGATTTTGCAGTAGTTACCCATTCCCGAGTGAAAATGTAATGACGTCACGATGGATTTCATAATAGGTTTGCTGAGGTCGCCTCGAGGGAATGATGCAGTTTAAGTTTTCATTGACAGACTCACGAAGGATTCTCACTTCTTGCCGATCAGGGAGACCTTCAATGTTGATGAGATGGGAAAGTTGTACATCCGATAGTTTGGACATCTGCATGGGGTTCCAAACTCCATTGTTTCAGATAGGGATGCATGTTTTACTTCTCGGGTCTGGCAGGGGCTTCAGAAGGCTTTGAGTACATGGGTACTTTTGAGTACAACATACCACCCCTAGACAGATGGCTAGTCCGAGTGTACGATTCAGGTGATTGAGGACATGCTTCAAGCATGCATCCTGGATTTTGGAGGTTCGTGGGATAAGTGCATACCTCTTGTGGAGTTTTCCTATAACAATATTTTTCAAGAAACTATTCATATGGAACTTTAGGATTCTTTGTATGGTAGTCCATGCCAATCACCCTTTTGTTGGATGGAGGTGGGAGAGGCAGTTATGCTGGGACCTCATCTTGTCTAGGAGACCACATAGCAGATAGAGTTGATTTGGAAGAGGATGGATACTACACGGTCTCGATAGAAGTATTATGTTGATCGATGGAGACGAACTCTGGAGTTCGAGGTCGGAGATCAGGTTTTTCTATATATCACACCAAGGTTGGGACACAGGAGGATTAGGAGATAGGGTAAGCTTTTACCGAGATACGTTGGGTCATTTGAGGTGTCGTAGAGAGCTAGGCTGATTTCCTATTGGTTACAATTGCCTCATAAATACCAGGTGATTCCTGATGTCTTCCACATTTCATAGCTTCAACATTACTTCTTAGACCCGTCTCATATTTTTTAACCCGAGGAGGTTGAGTTAGAGGTAGACGACTTGTTCAAGGAGCATCCTCACCGGATTGTTGATAGAAGTGAGAAATTTCTCTGTGGACGTTCTGTTCCACTGGTACGAGTGTTATGGAATCCCAGGAGAGTACAGGATGATACCTAGTAGAGGGAGGCCGATGTACGATCACAGTGGCTAAAGATTTTTCAGGATTCTTCTTCTACGACGCCTTGCTAGGGAAATTTGGGGACAAATTTATTTAAGTGGGGAAGTTTTTAAGAACCCGGATCTTCTTTTCAAGTATGTTTTCCTTTTCTGGTGTTTTTTTATAAAAAGAAAAGTTTTTGGAAATATCTTAAGTACACGCTATTTACTTTATGATTACATGTCGTGTAATCGGTTATTGCGGGTAGCCGGGTGCTGTTTGTGTAAAGGTCTTGCACACGGCCGTGGGTGGTGACCTGGAGACTGCCTAATGTTGCAGCTGTTTAAGGCAAGTACATGTCTAGTACTTATAAATTAAACATAGTGTACTTTATTTATTTCATTAAACAGATTGGGGTCACGTCTAATCGACAGAAACGTCTTCTTCTTCACCTTCTTCGATCGAGAGTGTCTCTACGGTAGCGAATCTCCTCTGAGCCCCCGATTGAGAATCTGTTCTCTTAATCGACCGATGTAGATTGCATTGGAATAACAGTGGTAATCTATTCCTTCTTCTAGAACTTCGTTTCCTGATTCCTCCTCTTTCAAGATTTATCCTCGGTTGAGCGTTTTTATAATTTTTGTAGATCTACAGAAATCTAAGGTGATTAAAGACCTGAGATTCTAGTATATCGATCTCACGATGCTGAGGTAGGTGAATTGTGAATTTCTATAGATATTATTTGAATGTTATGTGAAAAAGTGACCATTACCCAAGAGTGGGGTATTGCGTGTTTTCGGTTGTATCCCTGATAATTGTGTGCTATTCTTATATTCTTGAGTAGAGGTTAATTGAATGTGAATAGGGTTGATTATTATGCTTTCGAAGTGTTTTCCCATGCATGTTTTGTTTATGTCCGTTTGGTCATGCTTAGCCTATTATCCTGTTGTGATTTCCATTCCTAGTGTTGATAGGATGGAGAAATTTTATTATCTGACATGCTTTTATGATGTAGACTATTTATCCAAATAGTTCTTGAGGTTTACTTTTTCTGATATTCATTATTGGGATCTATTGACTTACACAGGGCTGTGCAAACCTGGTGTAGTATATCATAGGGAGAATGAACGTAAGGGATTCTCTAGAGTGTCTATTTACTATTAGTATGTGAGACAATAGGGGGAATTGACAAAAGTGCTTCCTCAGAGTGTCTGTAATTCCTCGATGTGGGCCACAGGGTGAATGAAACACAAGTGATTCACCAGAGAACCTTTTTGTTACTGATATGAGACTATAGGGGGAATTGACGGTGAGTGATTTCTTAGAGAGTCTATTCATAATCTGAATCAGAGGGTTTATACTGTATGTACTTCCCAAAGGGTTTATTGTTCTTATTTGGTTGAGCTAGAGAGGTTAGGCTATGTGTAATCCCAGAGGGTTACCTGCTTTTCTTAGCTGATTTCTTGATATGTGATATTGAATTCATTGGAACTGTAGGAATGGTTTCTAATGAGTACTTCCTTGTTTATTGATTCTTTTACTTATTATCTTCCATATATATTCACTAACTGTTAGGCACAGATCTTTTGGTGGTTGCCTACTCAGATTCGTCTCACACCCTATTTGGGTCATGATTTTGGTCCCAAACAGATTATATTGCTGTAGGTATAGATAAGGGAAAGTTCCCTTAAACTTTAGGTACTTGACTGTGTTAGAGATGGAGAGCATGGGACCAAGGTGAGTCTTGTGATGCTGAAGATTTGTTTATCTGTTTTCTTTTGTACTTTGGTTTTTTTCTATATTCCAACATTGTGACTTGTTTGGATGCTTTCCTAGACATATGTATCATGCATCATTATTATATATGTGTGATCCAATTTATTACTTCAGTCTTCTACTATTTATTGTTGTATGGATTATTACTTCTTCTGATATTGCTATCTATTTTACTTCTGCTATGTTACTCTACCAATGGGGGCATAGTTTCCCCACTATCAGACCTAAGGCCCTCACTGCTAGTCGGTAGCCTCTGGCATTTGGGAAAATGTCCCTGAGGCCATGTGACCAACCGGGTACGGGGCGCCTCTGGGTGGATCCCAAAACCTGGATGTTACACTAGGGTCCTCCACCAATGATCGACATAGTCCTTCGGATGGTCTTACACTGCCTTTATCCACTCTTAAACCACCTAGATATTCTCTATCTTCCTCTGCACTACATTGGGACCAATGACTGTTAACTCCCCAACCTCGGTCTCACACAAAAGAGAAAAACATGTTCATCCATAAAAAAACTTGAATGGATCCATTATTAAGGATTAGTTATAGATATTATTATAGGAAAACTCAACAAAGAGTAAGTTCTTCACCCATGATGTAATACCCGAGACCCTACTGTAGAGGGTAAACACTATATTTTGGACTATCATAGTCTAAAGAGACTTTATTCAAGAATATAATTAAAATTTAAATATTATAATATCAAACTAACTAAACTAAGTTCAATTTTGAATTAATCATACCAAAATTATATTAGTATGAATTTTCAATCTCTTTTGAAAAGTTTGATTTTTAGTCAAAAATTATAATTTTCATGAAACATGTAATTTTCATGACATTATCGTTATATGAGAATGAACTACAAACTTATAAAACTATTTAAGCAATAAAATATAAATTTATGGATTTGAAATATGAATTTTAAAAAAATTATAATGTATATATCTTATGTCCAATATTTTTAGAACTAATTATAATGTTACTTTAGTATAAAACTATTTTTGGTCATTTCGTTGAGTTAAGTATTTTCAAGTGGGATTTAGTTTTGGATTACCTTGAAAGCCTTGTAAAATTTATATGTTTTATAATAAAAAATTTTATGTTATTAAAATCATTATCCAAGACAATATTATCTTACATATAAATTTAAAGCTTAAAACATTATTTCTCTAAAAAAACAATTTCACATTATTAAGCGTATTTATTTTAAAATTAACTTTTCAAACCATTAAAAATTTTATTTGATAAAAATATTTTTAAAATCATAAATTATAAGTATAAAATTCGGTAAAAATTTCAATATTAATATTTTTCATTAAAATTAATTTTTATGGTTAGAAATTAATTACCAAGGTAAATGAAAATTGGGGTAATGGTTAAAAAGTTAAAACAAAAAACCCCTCAAACACTCGAAATTATCTAAAAAGGAGTGTTTTATGTGTTTTTACATGAAAATTTATTTTATTTTCCTATTTTTTCCATTTTTTCCTTTGAAACTTAAATAGTAACCATACATTATTTAAAATGAAAGTGTTACTCCCAAAACTACCCTTCCATTAACTTATAAGAAGGTAACATTTTCACCACTACAAAAAATAACCAATAATTATAATTAATCCTTAAAAATATTTAATTTTTATCCTCCTAGAACATAATATCACATTCAAAAGCTCCTGTTAATCATTAATTATCATAAGCTCTTCATTTTCGAGGAGACTTCCAAGGAAAATTCAAGTCCCGAACATGAGTATTATCAAGTTTTTTATTTATTTATTATATTATTTCAAATATATTATAACCACACTAATATAATGATATTTTTATCATTTATATACTATAATTTTACAATTGTAGGGTAATTATCATTGTTTATTCATATACACGATCCATTAAGAAAAACAAAATTGTTGTTTGTGTGTTGTGCGGACTACCACCTCCACAACACAACATGCTTAGTTCTCCTTAACCACCTTTGAAGACTGGATATAAGAATGGAATTAAGGGATAAATATTATATTTATGATATAATTAAGGTGTTTTTATGAAAAATTAGATATCCTATTAATGATATGATCAATAAATAGTCTTCGTTTATTTAATCATTTAAAATAAACGTACAAATAGGATAACATTTTATTCAAACTATGTAATATTTTCATATCCACTAATTATAATTATAGTTATTTTAAATTATGATATATAATAAAAATAAACACTAAATATGATCATTATTCTTTTGTTACAATGATATTACTTCAAAACCACCTCATAATCATTCATTAAAACAACATATGTTCATGTTTGGGTCAATTTGAACATCTAATTAAACAATACTATGAATTTAAATCATAAATATATATATGGGAAAATAACTACTAGTATAACATGAAATAAATTTGTAAATAATTATTTCTTATCAGTTCATGAGATATTATATGAATATTTAATTCATCAATTAAGAAAACACATTACAGTCGTCAAGAATCACTGAGATGTGCCTATTATCCATTTTATCTTCAATGGTAAAGAATAAAACACTCATGAAAGGAGTTTGAAATGTCATAAATAATAATAAATAGTCCCTAATAGTAACTTTAATGATTTATTAATGATGAAATATTAAATAATAATGAATACATGCACTGCTATTATGAAACTAGTATAAGCGATCAAAACTATAAACACCCAATATAAAAAATTGGATGAATTCATATAGAGAATGAATATTTATAAAGAGTATAAATAAAAATAGATATAATTATGTCTTTTAATTAATTTATTACAAAAGATATTTTTATGATAAATAATTCTAATGTACGTTTGTACAAGTTAAGACATGAGGTAAGGGTTTTTTGTCTCAGATTCCTCTATTTGAGACATGTTTTATATTATTTACATAATTTCCTTCATGTGATGTATATATTCTTCCTATCTGAGATTTTATATCATTAAACTACATTATTAATGATATTTGAAGATTAATCTAAAGTTCTATCTTCTAGGATGTTATGATTGAATTGATATCCAAGCCATATGTGGGGTTCTCTATCTCGATTTTCATTCTTTGAGACTAATGTTATAATACCCAATTATTTTATTTTGCGTGGTAAATAAATTTCCATGTAAATATTTTCACCATATTACACATGAAATATATGGTATTTAAAAGCATCTATTTTTATCCCTATATTATATTATTTTTATTCAATAGTTACCAAAACCCTTATGAGACTAAATCTTTTACATGGTGAAAAAAATATCCTAAGTTATGGTACAGTAAAAGTTTGTATAATTTCGTAGAAAATATTTACATGTATTGATACTTTTAAGTGGGTGAATCTTTGAAAAAGACGATCATAGAGGTAATCACTATGATGCATGATGAGTGGGTCTAAGACCTCACAAATAGAGATACACTCCCATGAGATATGATTTGGAATATTAAAACACTCTTAATGAACCATGATAAATGATTTTTTCAAGCATTTCCTTGGTCTCCTACAAATTAAACTGTTAAACCTAATTACCATCTTCCATGGACAACTCTACACATTCAAATTAACCTTTCCCCCCATATTTCTTTAATGAGGGTACTTTTTTTACTTTTATGATACCACATATCTTATAATTTCATTAAGTGATGTTCTCCAAGACATCAACATTATTCTATTGAATGGGGAAGTATTTAATTTCCAGGATTCTCATTATATCGATAGACAATTTTTATTCAATAAGAGGTTTCTTAGGGAATGATATGAAAGGTATTTAAAAATTTTATTTGGAATGAATTAGACTTGATTAGGTGATGGGTGGGGCCTAAATTTTATTTCCCCTTAATTTATAAACCAGTCTCATGAGATAAAACCCATCGTGTTTTTGTTTATAACTCTTCCCATAATTGGTTATGTGTCTTGGAATAAGGCTTTGATAGTATGTTTTAATGTTCTAAATTATGAATTCTATCAGAATGAGATCAATGATTATTATTATACATGTTTTTATTAATTATCATGGATATAACATGCCCCGAGTTTTAGTTGATTATGGATTTATGTTGTTAATTTATTCATGGAATATCACTTATTCCATGTTTATGTTATATAATATTTCATAGTATGCTACTCCTTACTAATCATCTGATCTCACCCTTATTTTTCTCCTTTCCCTAGGAAGCCTAGAGGAGGATAATGTATAATTTTAATGGATATAATGTAAGGGATAACAATGTTCTCTCTTTGTGTTCATGTTGTATCTTATGTTTTAAAATGCAATTTATGTATTTATCTAGTATTTCAATAATACAATGTGGTTTGATCCTATGTTAACTCTTTGTATTTTTTACTAATAATGTAATATAACTACTAGATATGAGTTTCTAGAGTATGGGATGTTATATTTGGTATTAGAAAAATTTTATTAGGAACCTTAGGGGATAAATTTATAGGAACAAAGTTTGATAGCACAAAATATATGAAAAAACTCACAAATTTTCTATGGAATAATATAGAAAATGTAATAATAATAGTATTTTAAAATTCAATATCATGAGTCAATTATGAATATACCATTATATAAATATGAAGTCTAAATAGAGGAATAAGAACCATATCAAAACCCATAGATAATGTAGGGATAGTCCCACTGAAAAAGTTAATGAAACTAAAGTTCAGGATAATTATTTCATAATCATATTGGGAAAGTTAAACCAAGTTATAAAAAATAATATTTTACATATAGATCACCATTCTCATCCACAACATGGTATAACTATTCTTGATCACTTCATTTAATAATATCCTCTAACATTATATGTAACTATTAATCCATTGGTATCCAAACAATGAATCTAGTCCCTATAAAAGATATTTCTCACTTTAGGAAGTAATGAAAAGGAAAAAAATCATCACGGGGGTCTATCATATAAAGAGATATGCTGGCCAATGGTGGTTACTAATTCAAAACACTAAATAATAAGATGATATCAAGTGCATGGAATGAGAAAATTTTAAGAAGGTATTATATGTAAAATATTTTCCTTGTGATTAAAGAGATGAAATAGAAAAGAAATTACTAAATATTAGAAAAAATGAGGAGGGAACTATTACTGATTATGAGACTAACTTTACAAGGTTTACTATACATGTTGTGGACTATTTATGTAAACCTAAAAGAAATATAAATTGATTATTTTATGATTTAAAGTCAATCCTTTAAAGGGTGTTGGCCTCAAAAACCTTGTTTCACATTAGAATATAGTATCAAGAAAGTAAGATAGAAAAAGAGTTCTTTAGGATGTATGTATGCAAGGGAAATCAAGAGAAGAAGAGTTTGGTTGAGCACCATGGGAAGAAAAATTACTAAATTGTGAAAAAGGAAGGGTGGGATTTTCAAAATGTGATAACTATTAGAAGAAACACCATGGGGAATGTAGCAAGGGAACCATAGTTTTTTAAAAGTGTATAGAAAAGGTCCATCAAGATCACTAATGAAATGGAAAGGTGGAAACTTTTGATTTTCAATAATTTAACTATATATAGAAGGGAAATAAAATGAACCAATGCCCCAAAAATCAAGGAAATTTATCTCAAAAAAGGTCAAGGGAGCAAGGTTATGTTTATGTGATTACCACATCTAAATTTAAAGTTCCTAAGGACATGGTGTCATGTACTTTGACTATATCCTTGAATTTATCTAATGTTTTTTACTATGGATCTTTACACACTTTTATATATTCTGTGTTTTCTAAAAACATAAAATATTTACCTATAACCCTAGTAATATAATTATAAATTAATACATTGAGTGGAAGTCTTATTGAAACAAAGATGTTTTGGGAAGTTCCAATTACATTGAATGGGAATACACTATATTCAAAATCGGTTATCAAACCTATGATTGAATTTGATATAATAATTATTATAGATTATGTTTTAATATATAATTAAAACATTTATTACCAAGATATATAGATTAAAATCCATGAAGGTGAGGTGGAATATCTTGTCTTTATATGGGAAAATTCATCATCTAAACCATGTCCAGATAATCCCCCAGTAGCCATCCTTAATGAAATTCTAGATATATAAGAATATCAAGTGTGATCTATTTATGAGGAATATATCTTTAGAATATAGGATTTACCCTTTGGTAAAAAATCCATTGATTTTTTTCCAGAATAATTACATAGTCATCCTCCGGAGCATGAAGTTGGGTTCTCTATTAAACTCATTATTGATACAAGGCCTATATATAAAAAACTCTTTATAGGATGACACCCATGTAATTTGTGGAGTTAAAAGAATAGCTATAATATTTGAGTGATAATGTATTTATGAGATATAGTGTTTTAATATAAGGATCACCATTTTTATTCAGGAATAAGAAATATGGGTCCATGTGGTTGTGCATCGATTATAGAAAGATCAATTCCATTACTATAAAGAATAAGTACCCTTTACCATGAATTAATGAATTATTTAATCGAATTCAAGGATCAAAATACCTTTCAAAGAACTTTATTAACTCTAATAATCATCATTTATGGGTGAATAAGGAAGATATGTGAAAAATTACATTTCAAACAGGGAATGGTCATTATGTGTTTACAGTAATTCCTTTTGGACCAACTAAAGAACCTTCTGTCTTTAGGGATTTTTTGAATAGGGTATTCAAGGAATATCTTGATAAATTTTTGGTGGTATTAATTTATAATATCTGGATATACAATAAGTTCAATATTGATAATATAAGGAAAGACTCATAATTTTAAGTTGGGGATCATGTATTCACTAAGGTTCCACCATGTAATGGAGTTGTATGATTTAGCAAAAAGGGAATGTTAAGCCCTAGGTACATTAGTTCTTTTGAAATACTAGAAATACTTGGGGTTGTATCTTACCAATTGGCTATGTTTTCAAACCTTTATAAATTACATGATGTCTTACATGTTTAATTACTTAGGAAATACATTTCAAATCTAATTCTTGTGCTCACATATAAGGGAATAGAGTTATATCATAACTTGTATTAAAAGGAAGAAAATTTTTAGATTCTTGACACAAGAGAGAAATTGATTCATAATTGGATAAAATGATTAGTAAAAGTCTTCTGGAGAAATAAAAAACTAAAATAGGGAACTTGGAAGACTAAATAAGCTTTATGAAAGGAGTATTGATGAAATTATTTAAGGGGGGATATAATACTAAACACCCTACTGTAGAAGTTAAACACTACATCTAGGACCATGACACTCTAAAAACTCTTTATTAAAAGTCTTTATTTAATTGATAAATTTTATAATTTTAAATTTACCAAACTAACATCATTTTTTAATTTATCATATCAAAATTATCTTATATGAATTTTTGAACTTCTTAAAAAAAGGTCATTTTTTATTAAAAAAATAATTTTTTCATGAAAATAGTAATTTTCATGACATTATCAATATATAATAATTAAATAAAAAGTTCATAAAAACATTTATGTGATTAAATATGAATTTAATTTATAAAAATGTGATTTTTAAAATATTATATTAACTTATATATCCCATGTCCAACATTTTCGGAATTAATTAAAATGTTACTTTAGTATAAAAACTATTTTCATTATTTTTTTGGATCAAGTATTTTCTATGGGGATTTGGTTTTGTATTTACTTTAAAGCATCATATAATTTATAAGTTTAATAATAAATCTATTTATGTTATTAAAATTTATATCCAATATAATTTTATCTCATATATATAATTTAAATCTTAAAATGATATTTCTCTATAAAACTATTTAATGTGATTAAGTGTATTTATTTTAAAATTAAATTTTTACAGCTTTATAAATTTTATTTAATAATTTTTTTTCCAAAATTTAAATTATAATTATGATATTATGTAAAAATTTCAACCTTAGTCTTTGTCATTAAAATTAATTATTATGGTTAGAGATTAATTTACATGGAAAAGTTAAACTATGGAAAAGGTTAAAAGTTAAACAAAAAAATCCCTAAAACTATAAAATCTATTTAAAAAAGAGTTTATGAGGTTAATTAAGACCAAAAACTCGTTTTCATAACCTCTTTTGTCCATTTTTTTGGCATTTGACACTTGAATAGTAACCTTAAATTATTGAAAATGTAAGGGTTACTCCCAAAACAACCCTTCCCTTAACTTATAAAAGTGTAGGATATTCAACACTTGAAATCTCACCTATTATTTTAATCCCTCCATTAAAATATAAAATTTATATCCTAATATAACCCTATCCCACATTAAATGTCTTAAATACACCATTAGTTAGCATAAGTCTTTCATTTCCAATGATACTTCCAAGGAAAATTCAGGTCATCTTCATGAGTATTGTCAACTACTTAATTTTTATTCATAACCATATTATTTAAAATTTATTCTAACCACACTAATATAATTATATAAGTATCATTTAGATACTATAATGTTACTATATTAAGGCTATTATCATTCATTATTCATATACCCCATCCATTAATAAAAATAAAACAGATGTTTGTGTGTTGTACGGACTACTGCCTCTATAGCGTAACATGTTTTGTTTTCCTTCACCACATTATAAGGATGGATATAAGTATAGTATTAAAGGATAAATATTATTTTTATTATATTATTAAGGTTATACTATGAATAATTATAGAACCTATTAATGATATGTTCAACAAACGATCATCATTAATTTAATCTGTTAAAATAAGTGTACTAAAAGGATAACATTTTATTCAAACTATGTAATCTTTTCATATATATTAAATCTTCTTATAATTATTTAATATTATATTATATCACACTAATAAACACCAAATAATAATAATATTATTTTTATAATTATAATAAAAAAACCACCTCATAATCATTCATTAAACAAGGGTATCTTCATGTTTGGTTTAGTCTAACCACATAATTGAATAATACTATGAATTTAAATCATGAATGACTATGGGGACATAATTATTGGTATAATATTTTATAAATGTGTAAATAATTATTTTTTTGGTTCATGGGATGTAATATCAATTTTTAATTCATTAGTTAAGAAAACTCACTTTGATCATCAAGAATCACTGATACTTGCTTGTTATCAATTTTATCTTCAATGATAGAGACTAATACACTCATTAAAGGAGTCTGAAAAATAATAAATAAATATAAATAACCCCCAAAATTAACTTTAATGGCCTACTAATGTTAAAATTTGAATAAAAATTAATAGAAAAATCTCAATTATGAAACAAGTAAAAATGATCAAAACTATAATCACCTAATATGGAAGATCAAAATATTTCTTATAGAGAATGATATTTATGAAGAGTACGCCTAAACAATGATATGATTATGTTTTTTTAATTAGGTTATTTAGATATCTATTTTAGTAATATAGTAGGATAAATTAAGTTCATGGAATTCAAGAAAAGATGTAAGGGATTTCTATAACATCCACCGATCTGACAATCTCTCATGTGGACAAAATGGGTTGGTTGTGATATCTAAAGCGCACCTAACTATACACTAGTGGATTCTAACTAGCACTGAGAGTGTGATAAGTACAGTGGGGAGACTACAAACCTTTTTTATAGAGTTAAAAAATAATGGAATAATCCAACAATAATATATAAATATTAGAGTTTGAAAATAATGGAAACAATAGAATACAATGGAGAACCAACAATAAAATCCAACTGAATAATCCAATAAATAATAAAGGAATAATGTAATGACATGATGGAATGTAATCAAAATTTTGATAGAATTAATATATGTAAAATACTAGAAGAATAAAATAAATACTCAAAAGTCCACAGTCCCAAACCCCATGTCGGTGTTGTCTCCAAACTCCATCCCATCCAGTAACTAGACAATCAATAACAAGGCCCTTTTCCCTTGTCCAATCATACATTCATATAATATACTTGGGTTCCAAACGGAGGCACAAATAGTGTGTGAGTATAACTTAGTAGGTCGAAAACACTACGTATAAACATAACCAATCTGATAATAAGTGTATTTATTAGTGAAATAAATAGGTTTATTAATTAATTAAACAATTAAATTAACAACTCATCAACCCACTTTGACAGATTGAATTAATGTATATAAGAATATCTCACAACAATTCCAACCATAACCTTATAACCAATGTTTAAATAACAAAAATATAGGTCAAATATTTCTATATAATCATTTCATCATTGAATCATGGCCTATTCCTGTATATAATCATTCCAACATGTATCAGGGCCAAGCCCAGTATTTAATCATTTCAGCATGTGTGTCAGGACCAAACCCAATGTATAATCATTTCAACATGTTTTTCTAGACGTATCTTAATATATAATCATCTCATCATGTCTTAGGGAATATCCCCGTATATAAGCAATACAACATAAAAAATGGGCCAATTCCCCATATAAGAATCATAACATTGAATTCACAACACTTTTCATAGTAGAAAAGATATCACAATATCACATTATTAGGATCAATGGTTAATTATGAAAATTACTATTTATCTTACAAATAAAATTTTCATTTATTATTTGTTCATAAACCAATAACATGCCATTAAATACAATAATCATACCAAGAAAAGGTGAATCTATATCAATCAATCACCCAAACCCCATGTCATGATAAAAAAACATTAATCCATTAAAAATTACTTTATAATCAAGGGTTCACTCACCTAAATTGTATCCATAAGCCAGTTCAATACCAATTGGATCCAAAGGGACTCTATGGAATAATATTTTTCATCATTTAATTAATTTAGTCATAAGCTATGTTGGAATAATTTAAATATTTTACATCCTTGACAATTATCAAACCACAGGGTTAAGGTTTAGACGCCCTACCTTTAACTGATGATCAAACAATTCTTAAAATGGTAAACTGTCATGAGGAACATGGTGAAGATAATCTCAAGAAGAACCCTAGATCAAAATCACTCAATTTAAAAACCAATAAATAATATATTCCAGAGATTACACCACAAAGTTTGGAGAATAAATGGGAAAGAACAAAAAACCTAACCAAAACCACCAACCAGGGATCAGATGCATGATCGGGACATCCAAAATTATGATTGGCGCTCCAAAATCACTAGAAAAATTCCCTAGAATCGATAGGATAAATCTACATGTGATATGAATAAAAAATAAATCACAATAAACTCTTTAAAGTTACTTCTTGAGGAATTACACAACATGTAATTAAGTTACACATAGTGTATTTTTTAGTGGGATATGATGAAAAACACATCACCTCAGATTATTATTTAATTTTCCTGAACATTACACTACATGTAATTCCTTCACGATGTGTAATTAGTTTACCCCTATATTTTTTCATGACATTTTTCTAGTAGAGTTTACATGACCTGTAATACCGTTACATGGCATGTAATCCTCATGCAGAAACATTTCATCCCCCTTTCACTACAAAAGGATCCAATCACCCCCAAAGCCTTTCATGCATGGAAAACCCCTCATAATCCATTTATACCTGAACTCCATTAATTCTAACAACATATATTAATGTAATTTAGGTTATTTTCCCCAAAAGGCTCTATTTCTCCAAATAAGACTTGACCAACAAGGATCAAACAAAAAACTCAAAGAGGGACATTCTTGGAAAAATAAGGGATCTTAAAACCTTCCCAACATATAAAAGGTCATCCCCAAGATACTCCAAAAATCACTGTGGGGTCTTAGAGAAAAAGTATGGCCACTATTCTTGTAAATTATAATCCCTCTACTAGGTCTCCTCCTAAACCTTCCCATGCTTCTAATATACTCGAACCAAAGGAATCACCCAACACTAGGGATACTTCTCAAGATGGTCTAAAATCCAAATTGGATTCTCTTTAAAGGATGAAAAAACACTAAGCTAAAATTTTATATTCCTATCACATGAAAAGGTTATGAATAATATCTCTAAAGCTAAAACACATAAATCACATCATTAATGGAACTATAACATTGTGGAAGGGATAATCAGTATACCACTAGACTGACCCTACCAAATATATCAAATATCCTGACAAACCTCGGTGCTAGCTTTACCTGTTTCTCAAAACAATATTTCCCCAACCTAGGATACACCTGATGTAAAATAGTATGACAAACTTTGAACACTATAGGTTATCTCTACTGGACATCATATTATTTCTTCCAGCTCGGTGTGGTCACCAACCGCTGCCTAATGAATTGAAATTGTTTAGACGTATCCTACATGAGATAGGCCCAACAAGCACTGATTGACCTTCCTCCAACAAACATATCGGTGAATGGAATGACCTTACATACAAATACTCTAAAGGTGAAATCTAGATTGATTCTTGGTGGATATTGTTATATGGAAACTCCACAAGTTCCATATTCTAATCCCACAAACCACCAAAATCAAAAACACATGATCATAACATATCCTCCATAACCTAAATAGTCCTCTCAAATTGATGATCATTACAAGGATGATATGTTGTACTCAAAAGGTCCTATGATCATAGATCCTTAAAAATACCCTACCAAAATCATGATATGAAATGAGGATTTCAATTAGAAAAGGTACTCCTCAGAACATCGTACATTTGAACTAGCTCACACGCATAAATATTTATCATATCATCAACTATGAAGGTCTCCCTGATAGGAATTAAGTGGGGGTATATTCATCAATTAATACAAAATCACCCATAAAAAATCAATATTATTGGTTTTACTAGGTAATACTATCACAAAATCCATAGTGACATCATCCCATTTCCAATCAGGAATAGGAAATGGGTACCAAATCCCATCTATCCTCTGATGCTCAACATTCACATGCTGACAAGTGAAACATATCACCACAAATTCTACTACCTCATTCATTATTATTGACCACTATTAAAATTTACAAAGATCATGATACATCTTTTTCAAAAAAGTATGTACCACTCATATAGAAGTATGAAACTCCCCCATCATCTCCTCACATAAGCCCATAGAAACCCATTCCTGACCATAGAAAATAATAGAATTTTCTCTAATGAGAGATCATCCTGATAGAATATCCCAACCATAAAAGATATCTCTTAGAACTAAGCCCTATGGATTTGATAACTTTTTAGTCTTGATCTGATCCAAAATCATGGGTATAATAGCTATCAAGGTCCAAGATACTCATCCATGAGACTCTTAAACATCTAGATGAATATCAAACAAGAAGTACATTACCCACCACTCATTGAAAGACTCTTGTACTGCCTATGTATATTCATTTTGGCACAAATAATTGGAAATAATGTTTCCCTTTCCCTATGTTTAAGATAACTCGAAGCCGAAAGACTGCAGATACTTGACCCACATACTCTGCTAACGGTTTAGGTACCATTGAGAAAATATATACTTGAGGCTCTTGTGGTGGTACATGACATGAGATGTTGGAGGCATTATATCAATTGGTTTCTTATGGATCCAAACAACTGAGAATGATATAGGACTAACCAATCCATACCAAGAATCAAATTGAAACATTTCATTTCTGACATAAAATTTCCCCAAATGAAATGATAACCACCAATCTCAGGAGAAAACTCTTTGCAACCTTTCATATTCTCTAACCACACTCCCAATGGTGTATCGATGGTAGAAACACCATCCAATATTTCCACATATAGGACCAAACTATTTATAAAAAGATTATATATAAATGAATTTTATGCTCATGTATCGATCAAAATGTAAGAAAGGGTATATGACAAAAGAATATTACCTCTGATGATAGATGGTCATACATCCACAATAACCGGAATAGACCTTATAACATGAAGTTGACCAACCCCTTTTCCCTAGGTTCCAGCTTTAATCCCCTAAGTTATACCCTATATCAATTACTGTCACTCTAATATTGGGTTACCATGTCCCCGTCTTCAACTAGCACATCCTGTGGAACTGTAGCTACCTTCCTGCTAAGGAATTACTGAGTCCTTCCCAGACTTTGGTGTTTGTCCTGATCCAATTCCACTTATCAACTGCTATATTTCCATAAAAAACCCTCTGTAGATAGACCGTTCTTCTATAATCATAACACATTGAAGCGGGGTATGAACACTGAAGTCATTTTTGTTGCATCATTCTAAATTGATAGCACTATAACAAAACACAATATTGAGATGGATTCCCACTACCCTGATTGCTATGACCACTACCGCCTTGGTAAAACTGTCATAGTGATAATTCTTTACACTAGAAAAGGAGTTTACAATTTTCTCTATTGAAGGAGCCTAGGCACTTCTTAGGGCCTCTCCCAAATTCCCTACTGTGATGAGTTCCCGATTCATCATGTCTATAAAACTACTCACATGGGACACGTTCATGTATGACCTAATATCATAGGAGAGACCATCCTAAAAATTTATATCCCAAGAGATAAAATCAGTTATGAAAGATAGATCAAAGAACTATAGGTCTATGAAATATTCTGCGGAGTCCAGCACTGACATGCCCTCCTATGTGAGGCACATAAAATCAAGGGCCTTATCATCCCTTAATGGCTTGGGTTTGAAATGGACCAAGAACATTGTATCGATGTTTTTCTAGGGTAACTCCTCCTTCTACCCTTCCTACTATAGAATTTCTCTCCAATGTTTGTCTGGTCCATGATGCATATATGTGGAATGCTTCATCCTCTTATCCACATGTGTCTTAATATATTTAAAGATTGTATGGATATAATCAATCCAAAAATCATCTTCCTAGGGGGCTCCCTACCTAGTTAATGTAGGTGGATGAAATATATGGAACTCTCTCTTTATCTTACACTTCGAAGGAACAGTGCGAATAGTCTCTCTATCTCTCAATGGATGACATGAACTTCAAGAAGCTATTGTGAAGCTGAGTATCCATATGATCCTCATGAGCTACAGGGAGCTCTGGTTCAACTGTGTTAGGTGATTTTTGATTTCCACTCTCTTAACACTCAACTCAAATATGAAGATGAGGAATTTTATCCATAATACAAACATGCTCCTTATAAAAATGGATATAACAATAGGGTGAACCTCAATAGGTGACAACAACAGAGAACCACTAACTCCTGGTCTCTCTAAACATGGCTTACAAGTGTTTTAGAATGAAATATTAGTTCATTTATTTCATTTCATAGACATAACAATTATCTTATATCATATTTCAACATGAAAGTATATATCACATGTTATAAATATGTCTCTATCATGACTAATGCATGATAATATATAAACCTATGTGACTATTATGATGCATTAATATTCATCCCATTCTATATTGGGCCATAATTATAAATCTCAAGAACTAATAACAACATGAAATAATAACCTCACACAACATGTGAACCACTCTGGGTGAAATAACATCAATTGTAATAAGAAAATAGTATAACTAGAAATCCACCCCTCGGCACTCGAATTCCCCCCCCCCCCCCCACATGGGTTAGCTAGTCCCATGAACAAGCTCATTACCATGTCCTAAAACATCTTAGTCTCTTATATAACTTTGGAAAATAGAAAGGAATCATAAAATAAACCTCCTTGGTACCACTTTGTAACATTCCCCAATCTGGTACTCTCTTAGGTGGCCAAAATAGGTTGGTTATAAGACTTAAAGTGTGCCACCCCATACACCAGAGGTTGCCGACTAGCAGTAGAGGTGTGATAAGTATAGTGGGAAGAAAATAGCCCTAGTTACATATTTACAAATGAATAGAATAATTCAACAAAAATAAATAAATATCAGAGTTAATAAATCAAGGAAACAATAGAATAATGCATAAAACCAATAAGAAACCCCAACTGAATAATTTAATAAATAAAAATGGAATATTGTAATGATGTGTTGGAAGGTAACTAATTTTCATGATAGAAGTAATATAAGAAAAGGACTAGAAGACTCTAATAAAGACTCAAAATCCATCGATCTTGAACCCCGTGTATATCCTGCCACTAACACCAGCTCATCTAGTAAAGAAAACAATCAATATTAAAGCCCTTTTCCCTTATCCAATCATGCATCCATATAATCTGATCGTGTACCAAATGGTGGACAGAATAGGGTTTGAGTATAACTCATTAGGTCTTCACCACCACGTATAAACACAACTAATGAAATAATGTGTGTATGAAATAATGCAATAAAAAGATGTATTAATTACTTAAAAATTAAATTAACACCACATCAATTGGCTTCAGCTCCATGTTGGAAAGTCTCTGAGCATGTCTCACAAATATTCCAACCATAATCGTATATCCAAGGTATAAATCCCACAAATCTAGGTCAAAGCCTGCTATATAATCATTTTAGCCATTAATCAGGACCTAGCCCAGTATATAAGAATTTTAGCATGTATCAAGGCCAAGCCCCGTATATAAGCATTTTAGAATGTGTCTCAGGGCCAAGCCCAGTATATAATCATTTTAGAATGTTTCTCTAGGAATAGTCTTATATATATTAATTTCATCCTGTATCTGAGCATGTCCATGTATATAATCATTACACCATGTAAACTGGTCCAATACCCTATATATGTATTAATTCATTTAATTCACAACACATGTTATAGTAGTAAAGATATCACAATATCACATCATCAGGTTCAATGGTTAACTATGAAAATTTCCATTTATCATTCAATTACATTTTCCATTTATCATTTGGTCTTAAACCAATAACATGTCAGTCACTTCAATAATCATGTTAAAGAAAAGGTGAATCTATATCAATCAAACACCCAAAACCCATGTCATACTAAACAAAATTTAATAAATTAAACAATTCATTTATAATCAAGGGTTCACTCACCCAAACGGTAGTAATAAGACATCTCAATACTAATTTGATACAAAGGGACTCCAAGGAATAATCTAGTTCATCATTTAATAAATTCATGCATACACTATATTGGAGAAATTTCAATATTTCACACCCTTGATAATTATCAAACTATATGGTTATGGTTTAGACCCCCTACCTTTAACTAACGATCAAACAATGCTTCCAAAGGAAAGTTACCATGAGGAAGAATTTTTAGATGATCTCAATAAGGATCCTAGAACAAAACCAATAAAAAACAAAACCATCAACAAACACGGTCAAGAGATTACACCACAATGGTTGGAGGGAAAATGGGAAAGAATGAGAAGCCCAACCAAAACCACTAACTAGGGATCAAATGCAAGATCGGGACATGAATAATCAAGATATACACTTCAAAATCACTCGGAGAACTTCCTAGGGTAATGAGGAGAAAATTCATGGGAGATTAATGAAAAACCAATCCCACAAAACCCTTTAAGATTAATGCTCAGAGAATTACATGACATGTAATTTAGTTACACATTGTGTGTTTCTATTTAGAGGGATACACCGAAAAAACCATTTCCTCATCTTAATATTTAATTATCCATAACACTACAATATGTGTAATGATTTCATGATATTTAACCAGTTCATTCCCTATATTTGTTTCATGACATGTTTCTATCAGAGTTTACCTAGTGTGTAACACCTTTACATAATTTTTAATCCTCTTACAGACAACATTAAAACTTATTTTCCCTATATAGGGATCCAACCACCTCCAAAGCCTTCCAAGCATGGGAAAACCCTCATAAACCCATTTATACCCAGATTCCATAAATTCAAAAACATATGTCCCTGAAATTCAGGTCATTTTCCCCAACAACGATCTTCGTATCTGAACAATACGCAAACACCAAGTCTCAAACGAAAAACTCAAAAAGGTTTTTACCTAGAAAAATATGGGATCTTATAATTTCTATCTCAAATTTCTCTCTTGGAGACATGTTTTGTATTATACACATAATTAACTTTATATAGAGTATATATAACTCCTATATGAGATATTATATAATAAAATGCATTTATTCATGGTATTTTAAGATAAATTTTAAGTCCTCTCTTTCAAAAGGTTATTATTGAATAGCTACCTAGACATATATGGGGTTTTCCTATCCCAATTTTCATTCTTTTAGACTCATGTGAATAAATTTACATAGAAGAATTTTAAAAATATTACTCATGAAATTTATGGGATTTAAAAATTTATATTTCTATCCTTATTATATTATTTTTATTCAATATTTATCAAAGGCTTTTTAAAACATGATTTTTTCCATGGTGGAAAAATCATCCTATGTATTCGTAATGTGAAAGTGTGTAATTTCCTATAAAATATGTCCCTTTCTGGATACTGACATATGGATGTGGTTGTGGAAAAGATTTACCAATGGGTAATCACCGTGAAAAGTCTGGGTTGAGCATTAAATCAATCATCACCTTGATACATGATGAGTGGGACTAAGACCACACCCTCAGAGAGACACTCTTGGAGGATATGATTTGAAATATTCCCACACATTTAATTTACTATGATAAATGATTTTTCCTACTGTTACCTTGGCCTACTATAAATGAAACTATTGAACCTAATTACTCTCTTACATAGAAAACATGGTACATTTAAATTACCATGGCCCCTAATTATTTTTTATGAGTTTACTTCATTTTACTTTAATGTTACCCCACAACTTCAAAATTGATTAAGGGATGTTCTCATAGTCATCCACATTATTATATTGAATGGGGGAAGTATTTGATTTCTCTATTTCTCATTATTTAGGTATATAAGCTTTATTTAGTTATAGGTTCCTTAGAGAATGGTATGAAAGGTATGGATGACTCTTATGTTGAATGTATTGGACCAAATCAGGTAATGGATTGGGCCCAACATTATATAACCCTTCAATGCATCAAAAAGTATCATAAGAAAAAAAGTTTTTTTTATATATAACTCTTCCCATTATAGGATAAATTTCTTGGTATAAGGTCTTTATAATGCCCTGTATTTTTAAAATAAAAACCATGCTCCATATATATGCAATATGCAACACCAAACCCAAACAAACAACAGTTATTTAAATCTGACCATTTTTACATTTTCAATAAATTTTTGGATATGGGTAGAATTAACTAATTTATGAAATGTATATAAATTTAATAATAATCATAAATTTATTGATAAATTTATATTAAATAATCACTTAATTGTTTTGTAGTGTCATTTTGTTATTCAAAATAAGTTTTCTTCAAAAACAATTATTTATTTTTATGAAAAAAATTATAATTATTTTCCAAAACATTTGTAAAATGTGCTTGATAAAATTAAATACATTTTTATATCATCATATCAATATTAACTTAGTGTGAATTTTAGGTATTTTTTCGTAAAATATATATTTTTTAGTGAATACCGAAAAATACCATTTTATGTAAATTTTTTATATATTTTGATGAATTAAATAAGATAAAAGATCCAATATTATTTTAATTTTAATTAAAATTAGCATAATTATTATTTAGTTATATCTAATCAAATTAATTACGTTTAAATAATGTTTATACTATATTTTAGAATAAGTTTATTTTTAGGCTTGGAAACACATTTTTCTGAAAATTGTTTTAAAATTATTAATGTTTCCACATTGTAATTGAATAATATAAACCCTAATGAGAAATGATTCAAACGAATTTTTTAGATTATATATCTATATTTATGAATTTAATTTCATATAATGATGATTAGTCATTATAGAGTTAAAGTAAAATCATCATTACCATAAAAAATGCATTTTTTGGAAATCAGTTTTTCATCGTGCTTGCAGGTTTTATTTTAAATTAAATTCCTCCAATTATATGAATTAATTTTGATAAAATAGATTCCATATTTGATATCATCATAATTAATACTAGTCAATTGGGTTAATTTAATTTTTGAACAATATTAATAATAACCGTTGTAAATATTTGTTACCATGGTTAAAAGAAAATAGGTTAATTAAGTGTAAAAATAATATAAAAAGGATTAAGAAAAGTAACCATAATAGTATGAATATATATATATTACTTTAAATATGATAAAGACTATATTTGTTTTGTTACTTTACAAATGACTAAATAATTATTTTGATAAAAATTTGATTTTTGACACGTTAAAACATAAATTCTATTTTGGGTAAAATGTAGTTTTAATAAAGAAACACTTTTTTGATTAATTAAATAATTTTTGAAATAAATTAAATTTTAATAAAATAGTTTTATAAATAGAATATATTAAATATAAATGATATTATAATATTACAAAGTACAAATGTAATTTGTATTAGGGTCATAAAACTGTTATTGCCTAAAAACAATATTTTCAATAAATAGGGATTTTAATTTAAAATTTTAATTTATTATGTTTATAGAATTATTTATAGAAAATAAATTTCATTTTTGGAATCAAAATGGTGAAATTATCCAACGGTTATTTTTTCATAATTTTCTATGCATCGAATGTTTGAGTAAAAATTAAATATGATATAAGTATAAGGTTTATATGATGACATAAAAATGACCCAAAAGTGATGTAATATATATACTATATATGGTATCCATGACCAAATATATGTTTTACCTTTAAAGAAATGTGTTTTTGAGGTTATATGATTAATTTTAGAAAACCATTATGAGTCCTCCAAAACCTATATTATATTTTAAGTTTTTGAAATCATTTCTTTATAAAGATGACTCCCTTATACATCATCAAAGGTAATATTTTAATAAGTTAATACCTTTTAATTATAAAATAATTAAAACCAAATATATTTAGAAGAAACCATGTGTAAAAACAACAGGAAGGTTTTTAGTTTTGTTTATTTTATTGTATAGAGTCTAAAACCTATGATTGGGAAATAATAAAGAACTCCCCTATCTTTTCCTATATAAACCCATCGAATCACCCATTACACTTTGCTAAAAAACCATGGTGAACATAATTACCCTACCCTAACCTCTCTAGATTCCTCCAATGGTTCCCCCAATATCTCAATAATCTCTTCCCAAGATTATAGAAACACCCTATGAAGTTATGGGATTTCTCTCTCCTCGTTTCCATTAAAGAACCATATTGTAATTAGCCTTTTGAATATCAATTGGTTATGTTGTCATGTACTTATTATTAACCATATACTAACCAATTTATTCTCTAATAATGAGATAACATTTGATCCCTCTCATTATAGAATTCACATAATCTGTTACCATGCAATTTTTTTGAAAGGGATCTCCCTCTCTTCTTTTTATTCAAGTACATATTTTTATGTTATGCATCTTCATTACCATTTGTTCATGTTTGGGTTGATTTTTATACATCCCTATTAATAAAATTTTATTTTCTATATGATGAGATATTCTTTTCAATCTCATTAATCCCTCCCATTAACTTTTATGTATACCTCTCTTGCTGCTAAAACTTAATAAGAGTCCTTTCTATTATCTTTTCAATCAAAGAACCTTCTTTGTAACTAGCCTTTTGAATATAATGTGGTTTTTTTGGACACCGGACCACCTTGAGAGTGGAGTTGTTAATAAGGTTTTCAACTTTTTATTTTAAAGTTATGGATCTTGTTACCATGTTGGTAAGAAATTGTTAACCTATCTGATGGTAATGTGTATTAATTAAAAACTCACAAGTAGAGAGACATCAGAACAGTTTTACTTGGTTTTCCACTAGGGGTTAGTACAAGGTGCATATGCTGATAGTGTGTCAGTAATAGCTAAATCCACTAATCTTCTCTAGTTGTGGAATAGAGAAGTTCGGACACATTCACTATGTTTCATCCACACAGCCTTTTCATGATTTTAGGGATAGTACATTTCCTTCCTTAGAAACCTTCCATTGACCCCCCTAGACCATTGCCTGGGGAAATATTTTAGTTAGTTTAATGAATTAAAGGTCACTTCAACATATTGTAATTTAAGTATTTTTACCTTACTAGAAAAAGAATTTGATTACTTCGCAGTGCTGAGTTTATGTACTTGAAATCATTGTTCACTTAAACCAGATGTTCAAAAACTACTGTTCAAAAAGATCGTTCATAGATCTCACTAATTTCGTGAAGCAATATTCCTTCATGGAACACTAAGTCATTGAGGAATATCCAATCATCACAAAACTCCGTTTTTTATATACCAAATAATTATTCAAGACTAAGAAATTTTTTTCATGATTCTCAGGCTCACTATGAATACCTAATTCCTGATGCTTTTAGCCTTTGTAAATTCAGACCAATTCATCCTTTTCTCCAAAATGTTCGATGTCAAATTAAGTAGAGGAAGCCTAATATTTATAGTCTCAACTTTTCCTGATGATCCCACACCTTCAAAGGATTTTTCATGATCCTCTATTTTCATGTTCATGATGCTCTATCACTCACCGAGCTCCATTAAAATATAACCCACTCATTAAGCTTCTAATAGTCACAAAGATTACCATCAACCCTTCACGCATTCATGATGCTCCACTTTTGATAGTCACAAAGATTACCATCAACCCATCACATTATTCATGATTCTTTTTTTTGAAGCTCTTCATATTTTTGAATCTCATACTTTGAAAAACCTAGTCTTCATGAAACCCATGCAATTACCAAATTTATAAAGATTCAATCCCAAAAAACAACCTTTCACAATGCTTGCCTCTTCCTCCTGATTTCGAGAATAAAAATTTGACAAACACTAGAAAATAAATCAACCTTCAACATTATAGTCATATTATATAATAAAATAAATTTCCTTAAAAACTCCCTGATCAAACTAGTTTGTATTTTCAACAAACACAAACCAAATTCAAATTATAGTAAATAACAACCTTGTTTCCAACAATCTCCCCCTTTGGGTTTTTTGGAAATTTGTATAAAAATTAAATAAAGAACCAACAACTATCAAAACCTGATACACGAGAAAAAAATCATCCAATAATCTAGGTATATGTGGGAAAATATAGATATAGAAAATAAGTGGGGAAGCATGAATTGGGTTCTCATTATTTGGAATTCTTAAAGATATCTAAGCTAAGATCTAACTATTTCCCCATAACACCTAATTATCATCTTGTCACACAAGAATTTCATGTTTTTTCAAAAACCTACAAACAGAAACTAAAAAATCTTTATAACTTCAAAAACCCATTTTTTTAATTCCTTCATTATCCAACTTTGGAAATAAAGCTAAAGAATAGGTATTTTTACTTTTAGATCTAAAAAAAGATCCCCCTAGATTGTATCTCCCACATAAACCTACATCACTTCCATAAACAGATTAAAAAAGTTAACATAGAAGGGGAGAGGGGAAAAATTGAAACTTACTCATGTAATTGGGGGTACATAGAAACCTAGGTTCAACCAATGTTTCTCAGACACATTTTTTACCAATGGATCAGTGAAAATGCCAGCCACTTTGTCATCAGTTCTAATATTTTCCACTTTAATCACAACTTGTTAAAAATTTTCCATGATGAATTGATATCTGGTCTCAAAATTTGTTTATGAGAGTATTAAACTAGATTCTTTATAAGAATTATCACACTCTTGTTTTCATAGTTAATCACTATTGAATGTTTCACCTTATCTCCAATAGCATTCCATTGTTGGTTTATCCACAATAGTTGAGTACAATACTTTTTGCCAGAGATATACTCTACTTCAGCCATTCTAAGAGAAGTGATTTCTTATTTCTTGATCAACTATCACACACATTTGTTTCCTATGAATAACGAACCACCACTTATGGACTTTAGATCCAACAAATCTCTATCCTAGTCAATATCTAAAAATGTTAATAATTCATTATGTCTTCCTGCTGTAAAGTATAAGACAAAATTAAGTGTATGATGAATGTACCTCATGATTCGTTTAACTAATTAAAAATAATATTCCTTTATATTACTTTTAAAGAGTGAAAGCAATCATGGTTAAAATATGATATATTTACATGTTGCATTTAAGTATAATAAGCTTCCATAGATTATCCAATATAGGGTGGGACCAACAGATGTCCCATCTTCATATTTACCAAGTTGTATCTCAGCTTCAATTAGATTTGAAATTTGTTTTGATTCATTTGTTTTGAATTTCTTAATAATCTTTCTTGAATATTTTTCTTGATAAATTATTGTTTAATCCATATTTTTAATCACTTGTATCCCCAATAAGTTAGTGAGTTCACCAATCATATACATTTCAAACTCATATTTCATGTGATCAGAAAATTATTCCACTAATACCTATGTACTTCCAAAAAATATAATGTCATCCACGTACACAAGCACCATAAATTGGTCTTTCTTAGAGTTATTCACATATATATTATGATAAAAACATACTCTTTTTAATTTATGCTTCTTCATAAAATCATATAGTGTATAATTCCATGCATTTGATCCCGTTTTTAAACCATAGAGGGCCTTCTTTAGTCTAATGACATTTTCTTCATCATTTCCAATCATAAATGCCATTAACTATTCAATGTAGACTTATTCTTCAAGAACTCCATTAAAGAGATATTTTTTGACATCCATCTAACGGAAATTGTATCCCCTTTGAATTTATATAGTAATTAAAATCCTGATCGGCTCTAATATAGAAATTAGAGGAAATGTTTCATCAACATCAACACCTTCAATCTATGAATATAATTTAACACTATGTGTTCCTTATTTTGATCACATTTCTATGCTCATAGAATTTGTTTTTAACAATCCAATTTGTTCCAATCACATTGTCATTTTTTAAGTCTCTTAATAGGATCCCATGTCTGGTTCTGGTCAATCTTATCTAATTATTCATTCATGCACATAACCCATGATTCATCCTTAAATTATTCTTCAAAATAGATTGGTTCTGCATCTGATAGGAAGGAATAATATGATTCATTTCTTATTCTCCTCATCTGTGTGGGTGTTTTCCAATCCCCAATGATATTGTATTGATAAATTTATTCTTATCTATTTCTCCTGTGATTTTATGATGAGGATTCTTCATCCATTATTTCCTCTTCAAATTATTCTTTTGAATCATCATCGTTTTGTGATCCCTGAATGTTTTTCAAGCCTTCTACTATATCTTCATATGAATCTACCCCATGTCCAATTTCTTCTTTATCTTCTATCATATCAACATATGAGATCCATGAGGTATTTATCATTTTAATTTCAATGATCTTAACATTATTTATTTATAAAATTCTTCCAACATGATTATTGTAACATTTGTAATCTTTAATTTTCATAGAATATCCCAGGAATATTTCCTTATTTGTAGAATCACCATACATTCCTTGATTTCCTATTTTGTTTCGGATGAAACATTTACTTCAAAAATCATGAAATTAATTTAGATATGGATTACTTCCATACCATTACTCATATGGTGTCTTGATTTTTCCCATAAAAATACATGTTCTATTTTGAGTGTACACTACTTCCTAAATAACCTATTTCTAGTAATTTAGATAGGTATGACTCTCAATCAACATAGTTTTGTCCATACTATTCACCTATTGATTTCTGTGTTCAAAAGATCCTTTTTTTCTACAGTTTTCTCAATTCATCCACCTCATGATTTATTCCATGTTTTTCTAGGAAATTTTTAAACTAAATGGATGTGTAGTATCCTCTTTTTTCAGATCAAAGAACATTAATTGTGCAACCAACATCATTATCAACTATTCAATGATAAATTTACATGTAATCAAGAACTTATTGTTTCCTATGTATAATAATTATACAATAAATTATACTATAATCATCAATAAAAATAATGAAGTGCCTCTCTCTATATGTTCTAGCCACATTTATTGGACCACATACATCTGTATGGACAAGATCAATCAAATTTTATACCTTTTTGTTCTTTATCCAATATGAACTCTTGACCATATATCCTCGCATGGAAGTATCAATTTTTTTTCACATGCATCATTCAAATGGTGAATAATGATGACCATATTCAGCTTAGATATATTTTACATGCTCTATTAGTTAATGTTATCCAACATATGGTGCCACAAGTTGTTTTCATATTTAATTATCAAGTAACAAATGTTCTCTTTACAATCAACCTGGTATAAATTACTATCTATTTTGAATCCTTTCATGATAGAATTACCTATGTTTCCTTTGATAGTGAACCCTCTTTGATTAAATATCACTATCATTCTCAATTCATAGATTTGATGCACACTCAATATATTGTGACATAATCTATCCACATAGATAACTATATTTTTACTATGCTCTTCATTCAGCAATTTTATACTTACTCTTCCTTTGATATTTAAAGAACCATAATTTCCTAACCTCACTATTCTATCAATTATTTTCATAACATTCCTCAATTAATTTTCAATTCACGTCATATGGGATGAGTATCCACTTTCATGAATAAAGGTGATCCTATTCTTTGTAGAATTGAGATTTATTTCTACATGTTTGGATTTTTCATTTTTCATCATTTTCTTCCCTAAGATATATGATTTAGTGGATGATAAATGATTTCATTATAATATCCATTCCATATGAATGGGTTCATCATACTCGTGTTTTTATTCTAGAGGAAAATACCTATTTTCAAGAAAAACTCCACCACATTGGCGAGTATTGAATTTTCTTTGAGTTATGTAGGTAATGTTCTCTCCTTTCTTATGCCTAAAATGAGTAGATTTATGGGAATAGTTAGGATAGTGAAAAATAATATCCATAGAAACTATTTGTTATATATAATCAAAGATATGGTATCGTTCTCCTTTGTTGAATTCCTGGAATTTCCACATTTAGATAGCTCATTTTCTTTTCATAGTACGATATGGTGTGGCCATGAAAGCCACATAATTGAAATTCCATAAGAGAAAATTTCTTTCAACATCCATTCCCCATAATTTACCCTTATATTGTAATGATTTTGACTGATATTCCATTTCAGTTATTTGATGATTTTATTCAACTCTTTTTTATGTTTGGTTCGAAGCTTTATTTGTTGGGATATCAGGAACCTTTGTGATATGTTAAAATTTATAATTCCCTTTATTTTGACTCACCTTTTTCTGGACTTTTATGTTTTAGCATTGCAGCCAATTCCACTATTTCCCATACATGTGGATCTTTGATCATTAAAAGCGTTATCTTCTCCATTAGAACCATGTTTACCTATTTATAATAGATCTAAATTTGAGAACCTTAGAAAATGTAATTTATTCTTTGTATCCCTTGAATTGGTTTCAGTTTATATTTTAATACATAGTGTAACAACTTATTTTTATAGTCCCTCAACAGTCTTGGTCTTCTCCTCTAGTATGTATGTAAGATCATTGATGAATTTCACCTACTCTTTAATCCTGAGATTAAATTACACAACTTCTTATGAGAATTCAATAGTTGTTATCTTTTCTTATTCCCTAGATTGTATTATATCAATTTAGTCTTCAATACAATCAACATAATCTGATGAATCTTCCATAATGGATCTCAACCTTTTGTTTCTTTTTCTTTGATCGTCAAGCTTATCAAGCTCACCCTCAAGTTCCACCTTGAGATCAAAAACAAAAATAAACTAATTATAATTATCTTTTTAATGTTTTTTATTTTCAACTATAGACATAATGGATTCTTAAGTTTCATATTTAAACTCTTGTTCTTTATCCTCAAAAAATTCATTGTCATCTTGTTCTTCTTTACAGACAAAACTCTTTATCTGTAATTACTTTTCTGAATTCAAGTCTCTATTTTGGGGAAAATTTTTTGAGGATTATATATCCTTATCAATATTTTCTTCACAATTTAAATATCCTTAATTTATTCACCAAGTCCTTTAATTTCTCCAATAACTTCAGTAATTTTATTAAATAAGGTATCATCAATTTTTTCAGGATGAATTTTCTGATCATTGAACCAATTTTGAAAAACATGGAGCTTTTCCTCCTTCACTTTGTTGTCACATTAATATATATTTTCTGTCCTTTTCTATATAGAGTTGGATAAAGTGAAACCCATAGACTTTATATATATATGATCAGATATAAATTTATTAGGGGAATTCTATTATTTGGAATCTATTTCAAGTATTTTCTTATCTATTTCAATTATAGAAAGTCATTTTGCATTAGTGACCTAAATACCCTATGCAGAGGAAAAAATAACTTCCATTCAAAGGTATCATAGAAGATATATTATATTGTTATTACAAATAAATAAGTTGATTAATTAAAATAGGGAAACTCCACTAACATTTACTGAATTTACTATGAAAAAAATAGAGAAAAAGTCTTTAACTCTAGTAACCTATATGCTCTGATACCACTTGTAGGACCCTAGAACACCCTGGGAGGGGAGGTCTGAATCAGGGTGCCAATTTTTTCTTTTAAAGTGACAGATATTTTTCCAAAATTGGTAATAACTTATTAAAACTATCTGATTTTTATGTGTAGTAATTAAAAATTCACATGAAAAGATACAACACATCAGTTTTACTTAGTTCACCATTGAGGGATAGTTCAAGGAGCATACACTAAAAATGTTTCGGTCACAGCTAAATCCACTAAAATTAACTATTTTTGAAATATAGAAGTTCATAAAAAGTCACTATATGCAAAGAACACAACCTTTAAATGATTTTTGGGACATCACACTACATCCCTCAGAACACTTCTATCAACTCCCCCTAGACCACTGCATTGAGTGAAGTCTCACTCAGTTTAACGACATGAATGCCACTTTAGTATATTGGAATTTATGTTTTTTTCCTTTAATAGAACAAGAATATGCTTACACCATAGTCTAGAGTTAATTCACTTGGAAGTACTATTCAATTAATCTAAATGTTCAAAAACTACTGTTTAAGAAGCTTCTTCATGAAGCTCACTACTTTCATGAAGCAATCTTTCTTTTTAGAACACTAAGTCATCAAGAAATATCCAATCACCATGAAACTAATTTTTTTATATACCAGATAATTTCTCAACACTAAGACTGTATTTTAACTATTATCATGATCACTATGAACACCTGATTGAAAAATATTTTAGCCTTCACAATTTCAGAGCAATTCATGATTTTCACCAAAAAAGTTTGTGTCTAATGAAGTGCATGTAGCCTCATATTTATACCCTTATCATTTCATGATTCTCCCACACCTCCATTGTATTTTTCATGATCCTCCAAATTCTTGTACATGAATATCATTCACCCTTGTGGATCTAGTGAAATGTAACTATCATGTGAAGCTTCTCATAGTTGTAGACATTACCATCAAAACTTTGCGCATTCGAGAAGCTCCACTTCTGGTAGTCATGGATATTACCATCAACCCATCATGCCATTTCGGATTCATGTTATATAAGCTCCTTATCTTCATTAATATCAGCCTTTTTGAAACCAAACCTTTAATAAATTCATGCCTTTACTATATTTATGAAGAGTCAATCCCAGAAAATAACCTTTCATGATTCTTTCCTCTTCCTCCTGATTTTGAGCCCAGTATTTTGCAAAAAATTAAAAAATGATACCACCTTAAATACTATAGTCATCTTGTACTGTAAGATCACTTGCCTTAAAAAATCCCTAATCAAGCCACTATGTATTTTCAACAAACATAAACCATACTCCATTTCCATAAAAAAAATCCATGGTTACAATAAGTTATATTATACTCCATTAATAAACATCACTTAATTTTAAATTGATGTTCTTTGAATGATAGATCATTTATCCTCTCTCATTTTTTACATTTACCTAAGCTATTACCATGCTAAAATTTAGTAAAGGATTATCTCCTTCTCTTATTTATTCAGTTATCTTCATTATCTTATTCCCTTTGTCTCTAATTCCTAATATTGGGATATGTTCTTTCATATCCTCCTTACTTTACTTATAATGTTTAAATTATAATATACAAATTTCACACTCATTAAGACCTCCCATGAAAATTTATCTTCCCCTGTTATACTGCCAATTTTTCACTATGATTTTCCATGCCAAACAATTGTGTAGTGAATACCGATACCCATTTCTTATCTATGAAGTTCACCTTTATGAACATATACTTCATTTATTGGGTAATTACATGCATTTATCCCACATGACTAGATCATGAAACAAAATGTGATAAAATACTAACCTCAGTTGAATGATATATGTGGCACCTTATGCATGTACATGATATTAAAGTGACGGGTGCACCCGAAATTATATAACTCTCCAATTCATTAGGCAATGTTTTAGTCTCATGAGACATTATGAAATGGATTAGGGAGTGAACCAAATCTATCAGGGGGATTTTTCGACAATGTTATTATGTCTTGGTAGTTATCCTTGACATATGTTTTTGATTTCATTTTTAAAGTTGTTTTCACATTCCATGTTTCCTTTATGTTTCCATGATATATAATACCTTATTGTTAATTTTTATGATTATTTCCCCTTTTATGTTCAATTTAAATTCACAATGTATAACATGTAATAATTTCTTCATGTTATTATTCTTTTATATTCACTAACTGAGCTTCTTGTCTCACTTATTTCTTATGTATGTCCTCAGGTTATCCAATGCAGTTTTAGAGGACTGATGACTTATAAGGGCCTGTAAATAAATTTTTCAATAATGTTTTTGTGTCCCATGTTAAAGATGTTATTACATGTACCTAATTCCAAAATACATTGTAATTCTTGATATTTTGTGTTCTGTTATGTGTAATATTATGTAGTAAACCAAGAATTAATGTCTAATAAAGACATAATTTGTCATAATTGGTATCAAATGAAAGTTTATTTAATTTGTGAATTAATATTATAGAACTATAGATAAAGACATATGGGTAAGACTAAACATAATAAGACATCCCTATTTTTTTAAAATTATAGAGTAAGTGGTTTCCAAGAAAATGCATCCCTATATTGATACTACAAGTGGATGTGGCTCTAGAACAGATGTACCTATGGGTAAAATCCAAAAAAACCACATTGAACTACATTGGATCGAGAACGGGTGAACAAAAATGGGAATTTATACACACCTAGTTCAAAACTCCCAGGGGATATGCTTTGGTAAATTCAAAAGCTCATTATGTACCATTATTAAGGAAACAATGACCATCAGAGTCAATGTTAGGAAATTTATCATGTATTACTTAGGATGAATCCTAGAAAACCATAAGTGAAGAAAATACATGTCATTTATGTGTTATCCTTTTAATGTTAATTTTCTTCCAATTTTTGGGTTTAATAGTTTAAAATTACTCATCCATAATTTTCCCTTTATTATAGTCAATGGCTGGAAATTAGAAGAACTGAGTCAACAACCAATGTGATGGGAAATGTGATGAATGTACAATTGAGATTCCTAACATGATGGGAGCTCAAGTAATATATATGGTGATTATGCCAAACTATTGATAAAAAATAACAATTAACATCTGGCACATAGTTGAATGTCTAAAGACATAAATGAAGGGGAGGAAGATATATTAAGGAAGTTAATCTAATAAAGGTGATAAAGTAAAGAACATTAAATTTCATGTGTGTCAAAAATATAGAAATTGGCACCAATATAAATGACATAAAGGAACTAGAAGGTGTTTTAAGTGTAAATAAATAGGGTATAAAGTAGATAGTTTCTGTTAAAAAATTAATAGTATGATAGAAAGGAATAGATTACATCCTACAACACCCCTTTGTTATTCAATGTCTTAAGTGTAAAGAATATGGGAATTATCTAAGTTAATTCCCAAATCCAAGGGTTAAATCCTATACTACGTAGGGACCTATTCTATATAAAACTTTGACGTGTAAGGATTAAAGTGTTTTTGTATTGTTGTATGAGAGTTATATTGTATACATAGTATATCAATGAAATTTGGGATATAAGAAACATGAAAAATCTAAGGATTATTTCATGGTAGTTCTTCTTTAAGGACTCGAAATATATGTTTAATGGTACTGATAACTTATATAATAGATTCAGTGATAAGGTTATTGATAACCCTTAATATGTTTTTGATGTTGGGATAAACCTAAAGATTCTTAGGATTATATGTTTAAATATAATATTTCAAATCATTGATACCACTTTTAAATATTTATGTGATGAAATTCTAGCATGATTAAGGATATTTTGGGAAAACATATTACAAGATCAAATATTTTTTGATTTTGATGTGATCAATGACATTTCAGGATATTTTTTATTTGGATAAGGTATATATATACCCATTAGGATTAATATAAATGATTATATGAGAAGAACTCTCTTATATTTTTTGGAGGTGTAATCTAAAGGTAATGAGACTAAATTTAAGGTTAAAACAATCATTAATATTGATATTATTAGTCTTATCTGGGATATATGATTATTTATTTAAGTAATGATCTCTATTAAACCATTGGTATTTTTATTGGATTTTAAAGATTAATGTATTTAGGTTTATTAATTTTCCATATTATCCTAATTTATGATAACAATTTTGGATTTAGTAAAGATAGAAGAAATAGATTTTTATTCTTTGGTTGATTATGTGTTTTGTTAGAACCTTATTCTAGTGCTTCAGGAATAAAAAAATAATTCATCTTAATTACTTATCATTTAGAGAAAAGATGAAATTGTAGTGAAAATTGATTAAAGTATGAAATTATACTTTTAAATAAAATATATTTATTTATTTACCTAGTCTATATGGTAAATAAATTCCTTAAATCTAGAAAAATAATCTTAAAACCAATTTTTTTTCATATTATGATCATTTCCTATGAATTGATGGACCTTTTACCCATCATCGATTTATGGTTTTTTGGTCATTGAATTTCTCCGGAACATGTTCTCTATCACACCTTATAAGTTATTTGGTGTAATTTTTCTATTTAATTTCTATTTTTTCACTTCCCACCAATGTTCTTCTACTTAGAAACCAAGTTATGTGATGACCTTCGTACTTCCTATTTTCTCTTTTCAAGTGGATGTTTTTATTAACCCTTTTTATGATGTGGGTTTTCAATAAAACTATTTTCAATTGTAAAAAAAATTTATTATCAAGTTCAAGATTAAATTTTGAGGAAAAACTTTATTAAAGGGGAATAATTTAACTCCTTTAGATTTTAAAATAGACAACTATGTTTAATATCATATTCAATACGCAACACTAAACCCAAACAAAAAAATATTTAAATATGATCGTTTTAACCATTCCATTGAATTTGTGGATATAAGTTGAATTAAATAATTTATGATATATATATACGTGTGTATTTGTGTGTCCTAAACATGATAAATTTATTGATAAATCATTAGTTAATAATCACTCAATTTTTTTGGTAATTCCCACTTATTCTTCAAAATACGTTTCCTCAAAAATGTTATTTATTTATTTTTGTGAAAAAATAATGTAATTATTTTCGATAACATATAGAAATTTTATTTGATTAAATGAACTCCATTTTTTATATCATCATATAAAAATTAATATTGGGTGGAATTTTGGTAGTCTCTTAGAAAATATAGATTTTTTAGTGAATAGTGAAAAATATAATTTATGTGTAAAATTGTCATTTATTTTTGATAAATTAAGTAATATAATAGTCCCAGTTTTATTTTAATTTTAATTAAAAGTAAAATAATTATTATTGAGTATTATTTAATCAAATTAATTATATTTGAATCATCTTTATACTGTATTTTAGAATGAGTTCATTTTTAAGCTTAATAACAGATTTTTATAAATTCTCTTTTAAAAAGAATAAAATTTCTCCATTATAATTAATTAAAATAACAATTAATGAGAAATGATTTAAATGAAAATTTTAGATTATATATATATATATATATTAATTTAAATTCAAATAATTATAATTACTAGTTATAGAGTTAAAGTAAAATCATCTTTACCTTGAAAAATTCATTTTTTCAGAAAACTGCTTTCCATCATACTTGCAGGTTTTAATTTAAATTAAATTATTCTAACTATGTAAATAAATTTTGATAAAATTGAATTCATGTTTTTAATTATCATAATTAAAATTACATAATAGGGTAAACTTAATTCTTGAACAATATGAATAATAAAGATTGTAAATATTTGTTACCACAGTAAAAGGAAAATAGCTTAATTGAGTATAAGAATAATTTAACAGGGACTATAAACAAAGTAACCCTAATAGTATATATATATATATATATATATTAATTTTAATATAATAATGACTATATTTTATTGTTACTTTATAAATGACTAAGTAATGATTTTGATAAAAAAAATTAAATTTTCGTATGTTGAAATATAAATTGTATTTGGGAAAAAATATATATTTAGTGATGGAATGATTTTTTTGATTAATTTAATAATTTTCCAAATAAATTATATTTTAATAATATATTATTATTAAATTGTATATATTAAATATAAATGATAATATAATCTTATGAAGTATAAATGTAATTTTTCTTAGGGTTGTAAAATTATTATTGTCAAAAAGCCAAATATTTTTCAATAAAAAAATATTTTAATTTAAAAGTTTATTTTCTCATATTTAGAGAAATATTTTGGTAAAATAAATATCATTTTTGGAATATTCACATTGAAATTATCCAATCGTGATTTTTTCATAATTTTCTGAGATAGTTTAATTTTCAGGTAAAAATTAAATACGATATAAGTATATGGTGTGTATTGTGACATCATAATGACCCAAAAGGGATGTAATATATAAACCATATAATCTATCCACGACCAATTCTATGTTCAATATTTAAAATATTTTATTTTTGAGGTTATTTTATTAATTTTATAAAGCCTTTTGAATCCTCCAAAACCTATATTATATTTTACGTTTTTAAAATCATATCTTTATAAACATGACTAACATCCACAACCAAAAGAGTAATAATTTAAAATTTACAGACATTAGACTTATAAAATAATTAAAATAAACTCCCTTTTTCGTAAAACATGGGTAATATTCATGGGAAGTCTTTTGGTATTGATTATTTTATTGTATGGAGTCCAAAACCTATGTTTGGGAAATAATACAAAACTCCCCTATATTTTCCTATATAAACCCACCCAAAATCCCATTACTCTTCACTAAAAAATCACAGAGAACATAATTAATCTTCCTTAACCTCTCTAGATTCCTCCCAAGGTTCTTGAAAGCTCTCAAGAAGTTTCTCCCTAGCATTAGGAATCACCCTCTCAAGACATGGGATTTATCTCTCCTCATTTCCATTTAAGAACCTTCTTTGTAATTAGCCTTTTGAATCTCAATTGGTTGTGTTTTAATGTCCTTATTATTGAAACTATATTTTAAAATTTGTTATATAATAATTATATACCATTTATCCCATCTAATTATATCATTTACCTAAGTTGTTACCAAGCCAAAATTTAGTAAGTCATCTCTCTGTCTTCTTTTAAATCAAGGACCTCCTTTTTGTTATTCCTCTTCATTGTCATTTTTTCATATTTGGGTATGTTTTTGTAAATACCTATTACTTATATTTTTATTTATAGGTGAATATATACCCATTTCAATCTCCTTAATCTCTCACATGAACCTTTATGTACAACTTTTATGTTGTCGAAATTTAGTAAGGGACCTTTCTATCCTATTTTCAATCCAAGCACCTTCTTTATTATTATCCTTTTGAATATAAATTGGTTATATTTTAATGAATTTATAAATATAAATTACTATCCACTTGATTTTATTTGAATTATATATCCTTTATTCTCTCTCATTTTTACCTTTACCTAAGTCGTTACCATATTGAAATTTAGTAAAGGTCATCTCATTCTCCTCTTTATTGAAGAATCTTCATTATCATATGCCATTTATCTACAATTCCTAATTTTAGTATATGTTCTTACATATCGCTATTAATACCGTTATGATGCATCAATTATGAGAGACCCATTTCACTCTCATTAATCCCTTATATGAACATTCATCTTCCCTTGTTATACTGATGAATTTTCACTGTGATTTTCCATGCCAAACTGTTGTATAGTGAATACCCATACCAATTTCCTATAAAGGGTGATCACCTTTATGCATTTATACTACATTGATTAGGGAAATAAATTTATTTATTACACATTCTTTTATAATGGAATCAAATGTGATTAAATATAACCCTATTTGAATGATTTATGTGGCATACTTATGCATGTACATGATATGAAAGTGACGGGTGCACCCAAAAGTATATAGCACTCCAATGCATTGGGTAATGTTTTAGTCTCATGATATGTCATGAAATGGATTAAGGATTAAACCTAATCCACAATCTAACTTTTTCACCATGTTATTATGTCTTGGTGGTTATCCTTGACCAATGCTTATGATATGATGGTTAATGTTATTTCTACATTTCCATGTTTCTATTATGTTACCATGATAAATCATGCAATATTGTTCATGTTTATGATTATCACCACTTTTATGTTCCATTTAAACTCAAAATGTATAATATTTAATACTTTATTCATGTTATTATTCTTTTATATTCCCTTACTATTCTTTATAGTTCATCCCTTTCTTATGTACGCTCTAAGGTTATACCATGCAGTTTTAGAGGACCAATGATTTCTAAGAGCATGTTCAGGAAGCTTTCAATAATGTTGTTGTATCCCATGTTTAATATGTTATTCCATGTACATAATTACCAAGCACGCTATATGTCATAACCCCCTCCCCACAAAGTTTACCCCTCCTGCTCTGGAAATGTGAGAAGGGAGATAGTGACCCCTAAGTCTCACCTCCAGTAGGCCCCGAGTTGGAGACTAGCACTGATGGTATAGTAAACACAAAAATGGGTGGAATTACCCTCTAAGAGAACACATGATAAATATGGAGATAATAAAGACACCAACTAACACCTAATCAGACTATAATATAATACAAATTCCAAGTACACATATGTATTGTCATGCAAGAACTTCTACAACTGAAAGGGAAAACATTGGTACCAAAAGAAAGTAAAATAGAAGGGGTAACAAGTATCAGACATCTCATGAAACCCCAAGATAGAAGTAACCATCATGATCTCTAACATACTCTAAGTGACCTAAAAATAGTTTATATAATGTAGGGTGAGTATAATAGTATACTCAGTAGGATCCTCCCTAAATCCTCTCGTGCAAAAGTAAAGAAATCATGATAAAGCACAGTGAACAACAAGTGAAACTAAATCATCACCTATATAGGTCTACTATGTTCCTAGACTCACCATGGCTATTATGACCAATTATCACAAAAATAGTATATAATTTAATAAATAATATTGAGGGTACCTTGCTACCTCTTCCCCACTGGTTTTCCACTTTTCCCCAACATCGCACGTCCTGAGAATCTCTCTCCAAAATGGCTTTCCCACAGACTCCTGGGAGAAGCACCACAACATGAAACTCATGAAAAACAACCACCACATACACATATCCAAGTTAACCAGGTAGTTTTTGGGAACCACCATATATTTTATAATATGTATCATACGTCTAGTATTATACCTCAAGCCATTACAACCCATACACCGTGTAAGGAACCTCAATCCATCACAGCCTATACACATTACGCCTACAGTACTCGATAGGAAACTATATCCAAAATATATGTGTGTGAATAACCATGAACCATTACATCCTTTAACACATATATGGGGAAAACTAACTTCTATGCCTACCCTCACAAGAAACTACCAAGAGAAGAGAGTGTGGCCAAAGGGAATAGTTAGCCAACCATCCTCCCATCGGGATGTTCGGGAAAACACCCACAGGGCTCAGAATCCCCGAGGTGTCATTCAACCTAACCAATAAGGCAGAGTAGTGTATAGAAACAAAAAAAAGTATAGAATATACTATAACTTACAACCACACTATGGACATAACCAAGTCTTAGACTCAACTATAGCTAACCACTCTCATAATCCTGGCTTGCACCACTAATACTAGATATCCTATAAGCACTCATCCATTTAAAGAGATATATTAAGTTACTTTTATCCCTTTTTATTAGTTTAAATTTATGTTAATTAATTATTTAACCATTAATTAACCATTATCATTTAAACATTTCATTTCATGAGAATCACAACAAAGTTCTATGCCCTCCAGGGATAACCAAACCAAGTCCACATTTCTGTTAAATTGTTACCTTAGTATTGCATCCCAACAACCTCCAAGCCAATGGGTTAACCTCATTTATTAAATCACTTATTAAAATAATTATCACCATTCCATAATTCTAGGTATTCTAGAAAAAAAATATAATCATCCAATCACAAGGAGATCAACACGGTGAGTAGATGAACAACCCATCGAGTCTTTTCCACATATAGTTGGAGCATAGGCCTACCCACCCTCGAGAATATAAACATGGAAATCTCATGGAACACCTTGTGCATATTAAACTCTTTTGGAAAGAGTTTAAAAAATACCATATACCTCAAGAAATGGGGAAATTAAAGTAGATAAACAAAAAACAAGATTCAACAAGAATCCAACATTCACATCCAACCTGTTTCATCATCTTCGGTATCCTCCCTAACTCCCACATGCATAAACTAATACATCTCGCTACTCTAAGTATCAAATTATGCCACCAAAACCACTGGGCCTCACTTCCCTCACATACCATAACACAAGAAGCAGGAAAAAAACAATATATCAACTAGGCTCTTGGCCCTAAATAAGGAATTCAGCCTTCACACAGAATGAGAAATCACAACTCCAAATAAAAATGTTCTTGGACTTTAAAATCAAGAGGGTAACTCAGAACTCTTCAAGGAATTATCTTTATTGCAGAAATAGTCCTTTATTACATATTTAATTAACCAATTCAATTAAACATGAATAACTACATCCATTTGATTTATCACCAAGCACAAAAACAACAACCAAATTCATTAGAATGACTCTTTATCTTTGGCATAATAAATTCACAATTAATATCATATTTATGTTATTTACCAATTTCCATCATGAATGACATGATAAACAAGCAAGGAATAGATATCATGCTACCTAGAAAATCAAGATGCAAACTGTTATCATGGTATAAAGCAACAACATACAATTGATACACATTATTTACTCTGATTCAATATTTATTATGTCAATTTCATTGTGGTCTAGTGGATAAATAATACTAAATATACGACTATACATAAAAATAATATAGAATCCATGAATCCCTAACCTCAGAAGCATTCCGACATTCCTTACATGAGAACGGGCCAATACAATGGATGATGATCCCCTCTCCCACAATGACTGCATCCACCTAAGGATTCCGCGACACAATGGAATAAAAAAACAACCAAGAAAGGTACATTATAAACATAGAGATAACATGCAGTAACATGGAAGGTAGAATGGGAGGACATAGATTAAATAACCCACAACAATAGAGATAAAAATTACCTTCTTTTGAAGACGGATAGACACTTTTTACATACACCAAAAAGGGGTCTATAGGCTGGGAAAACATGGTATAAGGCTACAACACAATTCCACATCCCCTTAGGAAAGAAATGTTCTAGGAGCCTTGTACCAAGAGGCAGGATAATAATGAACAAGGAGAAATGTATCTCAGTATTTTAAAAATCTAAATGGAGAACCGGTTTAGATACAATTTATTTATTTCCATTAAAGGTGAATCTCATCAAGGCTATACGGTTTGACCGATTAAAGGCACCTGGACACTTAGTAATATAAAGACAGTAGTTATGGGATTCAAATCACCCATAAATCCCTTAAAACAAGTCTTTGATTGCATTTTACAAAAAAAATGTCAAATGGGAGAAAATTTAGGAAGTTGGAAATACTGTTCACCAGTTGATTTGGGAACACTGTAACACCTACCGATAGATGACTCGCCAATAGATGAATCACTGACAAATGACTCACCAACAGATGAAGATGACTCACCAATAGATGAATCACTGAGAGATGTAGATGACTCACTGAAAGATGAATATGACTCACCAATAGATTAATCACTGATAGATGACTCACCGACAGATGACTCACTGAAAGATGAATCACCGATAGATGACTCAACTATAGATGAAGTTGAATCACAAAAAAATGAATCACTCACAGATGAATCACTGACATATGAATCACTGATAAATGACTCACCAACAGATGAATACCTGAAAGATGACTCACTGACAGATTAATTGTCGATAGATGAATCACCGATAGATGAATCACTGATAGAAGAATCCCTAAAAGATGACTCACCGATAGATGAATCACTGATAGACGAAGATGACTCACCGATAGATGACTTATCGATAGATGAAGATGCATAAATGAAAGATGACTCTCTAATAGATGACTCACTGACAGATGAATCACTAATATATGAATCATTGATATATGACTCATTGACAAATGACTCACCAAAAGATAAATCATCAATGCCACTATTCATAGAACTGAAAACACTATTCACAGAACTAGAAATTTGGAAAAGTGTTGGGAATAAGTCAACCTGACCTCCCAGCACACCGCTAACATAATATTTTAGCAATGGAATGCACCAGAGTTGTCTATTCCATTACATCAGATGCCTCTCAAAACATTCTCATCCTCAAGAATCCAAAACCAACACCGGGAGGAAACAAAAAAGGTTCCAAACAACCACCCTTCGAGATACTTCTCAAGGCTCTTACCTCCAAAGGATCTCAACCACTTCCTCCAAGGAATAATGAAAAACCACGTTAAATATACAAATAGATCCTAACTACTCTAATGGGGGAGATACCTTTCAAAAGAGAGCTTTCCACAACAAGAAATAAGAAAATCCATCTCAAAAATATGAAAGGTATGCAACCACAAGACGAACATCATTACAAGAAATGAGCTAAACATCAACTATCTTAGGGTAATGAGAAAGTATAGGTGATTCAAGTTCCCAATTACTATAATCTATGCCACCATGCATCCATAAGTCAAGAACCAAGGTAATAGCACACCCGTGAAACACCTTCTCCTTGTGATCCCGGATCTCTATAGGCCACTCGTCGAAGGTTACAACATCATCAAAATCGATCTTACTCTAATCGATGTTGTGAGAGTATTCTTGAAGACAATGATGGATATGTGACATGTAAAAGACATAATGTATCCTTATCATATATGGGGGAAGTACTAACTAAAATTACATGACTCCAACACGATCTGACACGTCAAAAGGCCCAAAAAACTGGGGACAAAGTTTACTCCCATAACCAAACCTTCATTACCCATGATTGGGAGTCCCCATAAAAAATACATTATCCCCAACGTAAAACTACAAAGGTCTCCTTATATGACCATAATAGGATTTATGATGACCCTTTACTATCTTCATCCTCACACAAATCATTTAAACCATCTCTATCATGTTCTATACCAGTTCTGGCATAGGAATTGCTGACTCTCTGACCTCAGTCCAACATAATGGAGAACAAAAATGTTGGTCATACAAGGCTTAAAATGGATCCATACTGACGGTGGACTGGAAACTATTGTTGTAGGGAAACTCTACCAAGGGTTGGTGCTTCATCCACAAACCCCTTAAATCCAGGACACAAAAGCACAATATGTTTTCAAGAGTCTGGATGGTCTGTTCTATCTGGTCATCTATATGTGGATGAAAAGTAGTGTTAAGGCATAACTGAGAACCAAAATCATGTTGGAGACCAATCCAAACCCTATAGGTAAAAGAAGGATCTCGATCGGGATTGATCTCCCTAGGGACCTCGGGGAGTCTAACCAGCTCCTCCAAATATTGCACCAACAAAACCTCAACCGAGCTCGACTCCTTTATTACAATAAATTGGTATGATTTTTTCAAATGACCCACAACTGCCCATATAGTATCGTATTCTCCCTATGATCGAGGTAAACTGGTAATAAATTCCATCAAGATATTCTCTCACTTCCACTGAGTAACATCTAACAGCTAGAGAAATCCACCGAGAACACAATTCTCAACTTTCGCCTTCTAGCAGACCAAACATCGAGACACAAACTCTGCAACTGCACGATTCAACTCAGGCCACCAAAAGTGACTCCACAAAGATTGGTACATATTTTTTATTTTAGTATGTACCACTAATGGAGAACTATAGAACTCTCTAAGAACCATCTCACACATCTCCAAAGGAACAAAAATCCTTACTTGAAACAATACCTATTTTTGTTCATCCTCAGACCAGGCATCAAGGACCACGACACAAACAAATAGGTCTCTCCAGACCTCCATCTCATTATCCTCTAATTGGGAATCTTCTACCTACTTCACCAAATATGACTGAACCATCATTCGAAAAAGAAAACATCTACCCCCAAATTCTCCCATATCCAGATTCAATGATGAAAGTTCTTATATTAATCTCCAGGAATCACCTGATTCACAAAATGTATCACTTCTCAACTTCCTTCTCAATGAATTGGCTACAATATTCCCATTACATGGTGTATATGATATTTCAAAGTTATAATCTTGTAATAACTCCATCCACCGATGTTGTATCAAGTTCAAGTCACACTGGGAGAAAACATACATCAATATTTTATGATCGGTGAAGACCACAAAGAACTCTTAAATGAGGTAATGCATCCTCAACTTCAGAAAAAATACCAATTCTGCCAACCTAGATTGTTGGTGGCATAGATATTCTCATGGGGACATAATGTTCGTGAACTATAAGAAATAACTGATCTCTACTGCATCAGAACACATCCTAACTGCATACATGAAGAATCACAAAAAATGTCAAACTAAACTCCTTTTTTTGGAAGACAAATAACTGGAGCACTGACCAACTTATTCTATAGATACTCGAATGATTCCTGACAATGATCAGTCCATAAAAACACTTGATCCTTTCTGGTCAACTCTATTAGAGGAGTCGCAACCCAAGATAAATTAGCTACAATCCTCATATAATAGCCTATAATACCAAGGAAACATTTCACCTCTACTATTGTCTTATGGGATTCCCAACACACAAATGCTTATATATTTGATGTTCCACAACTTATCATTGGTGGTATACAACATTCCCCAAGAAATGGACTTATCGAGCCCAAAACTCACACTTTGACAACTTCTTAAAGAGCTGTTGTTGACGAAGAACTCCCAAAATGGAATGCAGATGCTCTACATGCTCCTCCTCAAATGTGGAGTACATAAGGATTTCATCGATGAAGACCAGCACGAACTTATCCAAGAACTCAAGTAACACATTGTTCTTCAACCCCATGAACACCATCGGAGAATATTTCACACCGAGCGGAATCACAACAAAATCGTAATTCCCATGACAAAAACAGAAAGTAGTCTTCGTGATATCCTCATACTTCACATGAATATGATGATATCATGACCGCAATTAGAACTTCAAGAACCAAATTCCACCCTTCAGATGATTGAATAAATAATTAATCTACAGAAGAGGATAGCGATTCTTCATTGTCACTTTGTTTAACTAACGATAATCAATACACAAACACAAACTGTCATCATCCTTCTTCATGAAAAAACTTTTGTGCCCTATGTTGAAACACTCATACAAAAAAAAACATCACTATAATAGAGAATAAAGATATATATTCCACTCCATCAACCCATAAGGGTCCATCATATACAAAGACATTGATATAGGAGACACTCCTAGCTGTAGCTCGATCCCGAACATGATCTCTCGTTGAGGGGATAACGCTACAACCACTTCTATAAAGTCATCAGGGTACTCTTCCATGACACTGGGAATTGAAAGCTACTGAATATCCGATGAACTCAGCATCAACTCATCCATCAAGGATTTAAAGGACAAAACATGCCCCTGATCCATCCGAGAGTGTCACTCGCCAAAAAAACCAATGGATCTCCATCAGCATTGAAGAACACCACCTTCCTCCTAAAGTAATCCATGATAGCCAGCACTGAATACAACCAATCCATGCCAAGGATGAAATCATATGGTTATATTTGTAAACATAGGCAATCCACCCAAGAGAGATGTTGTCCTTGCACTAGATCACAGTCACTACATACTTCAAACTAGTCATCTCAGCCTCCAACTGGCGTAGTGAATACCAAGGGCACTAGAAGCCTCTCTACCTCAAGTCACAATGCCTAGACATGGATAGGTGATACGAAGAAGTGCATCGATGTTGAATCAAAAAAGGCATACCCCCAAGTAGAAAACAAGAAAAGGGTACCTCAAAAGATGTATAGATCGCCCGGTGCTAGAAACTCTAAAGCATGAAGCTGACCACAACCTGCTCCACGACCTTTTTGACCCTGATGATGACCACCACCATGGTTATGATTTGCTCTCTAAGGATGTGGATAATCCCAAGGATGTCCTCTTTCTATCCCATATTCTCTATACTGATCCAATGTTAGTGAAACCTTATGCTACTGCCTCAGTTGAAACTGCCTCAACAGAGGAACTTGAAGTGGAACACCTGATGAACATTGATAGCTCATAAAGGTCGAACACTCTCTCTACTGATGACCTTAGCCTTCACAAAAAAAAAAGTTCTCAATACCTTTGCATAGGTCTAAGAGTCACTGCACCCAGAGAAGTGAGATATTGAGGGCTGGGACCTACCCCTGGACAAACAAAAACTCTTCTTCCCTAAAAAATAGGAACCCTGAGGCACAACTCTACTTCGTAAGGAATCCTAAAGACTCTCCTCTCATGAGGATTTGATTATTTCTAATGTACTCTTGATGACCTCTACCCTAGTCTCCACCTCAATATATGTATTAAACATAAATGTGGTGACCTAACGCTGGATCTCTAGACACAAAGCCTCATCTAAATGCCTCATCCTAGCCTCCTCATCTCACAACAGGTATGAAGCATATTGTAGAAGGTTATTGAAACAGATTCTGAACTCTCGCACACTAGAGTCCCCTATTGAAGGGTAAATTTCTCCTAGAGACTGGACACCTTTTCATTCTAAGAGAGAAACTCGACTCTGAATTTTTCTTATAACTCCTCCCATGAGACTACTGACTCCTCACGATCCTCAAGGAATAATAAGCACCACTTCCTTGATACTCCATATAGCATCACCACAACCAATGATACCCAGTGATCCTTATGAGAATGGATCGAGATGAAAGTTATAACAAACTCCTCTAACCAGTATTTCATGGCTTTATATGAAATAGATCCCTCGTACTTCTTCAGAATTTGGCACTGAAACTCTTGGAGTGTCCTCCTCCATGTGTCGTCATCGTCAACCTATACTCTATGGGGATCATATGGCACTGCCTGCCAAACATCTTCTACGTGAACCTAATGAGGACACTATCATGGAGCTATACCTACAAAATATCAAATATTTATAGCTCATAAACATGGAATATGGAAGAATAAACATTAATTTATTTTTATTTTTATTTTATTCAATATAGGCTAACCTTTCCCATACTATATCCATTCAAACACAGCATCAGTGAATAATGACGCATGATCCATTCCAAGGTCTATACCCTGAAACAAGTAAAACCTCATTTATTAGCCACTATAAACTTAATGGTCTGTGAATCAGATTGTAGGGGTCCATAAATACTCATGTCTCAGCCAGTCACTCTTGTTTAAAGTTCTTTCTAAACATAGTTGAAAATGTTTCCCTATCAACCCTTGAAACCTCACATGTGACTAACTCCAAACTCTATCCTATCCCTTAACCAGACCCATGATACCACTCTATCATGACCCCCTCTCCACAATGTGTACCCATTCTGGCTCGACAATGTGTGAAGGGAGATTGTGGCCCTCGAGTCCCACCTCCAGTAGGCCCTGGGTTGGCGACTAGCACTGAGGGTATAATAAAAACACAAATGGGAGACGTTACCCTATAAGAGAACACATGAAAAAGAGAGAGATAATATAGAAACCAACTGAGTCCTTCTTAGAATACAATATAAAATAAATCCCATGTAGACATATGTAATTTCATGCAAGAACTACTACAACAAAAAGGGAAAACTACAATACCAAAAGAAAGTAAAACAGCATCGACCATGATGACCAAACAGCTCCTGTAACCCCATTCTAGTAGTAACCATCCTAATCTATAAACAACTCCAAGGGACTTGAAAAACGATTTATATAATGTAGGGTGAGTATAACTGTATACTCAGTAGCATCCTCCTTGAATCTACTCATAAAAAAGTAAAAAAAAGCATGCTAAAGCATAGTGAACAACAAGTGGAACTAACTCATCACCAAAACAGGTATACTATGTTCCCATCCTCACCATGAATACTCTCACCAAGTATCTCACACTACAGTATGTAATTTTATAATGAGGATAACCTCATACCACTTCCCCACTAGTTTGCCGCTTTTCCCCAATGTCACATGTCCTAAGCATCTCTCTCTAAAAGGCTTTCCCACAGACACCTGGGTGAAGCTACATAACATGCACCTTATGCAATACAACCACCACATCCACATAACTAAGGTAACCAAGTAGTTTCTGGGATCCACCACAGCTCACATAACGTGTATCATACATCAGGTAGTAAACCTCAATCCATTACAACCCATACACTAAGTAAGGATCCTCTAGCCATCACAACCTATACACGTTACACCTATAGTAGTCCATAAGAATATATATATACAAAATATATGTGTGTGAATGACCATAATCTATTACATACATATACACAGATATATGAGGAAAACTAACTGTCATGCCTATCAGCACAAGTAACTACTAAGAGAAGAGAGCGGGGCCAAAGGGGGTAGTCAGCCATCCATCCTCCCATCAGAATATTGGGGAAAACAACCCCCAGGGCTTAAAATCACTGGGGTGTTAGTCACCCTAACCGATAGGGTGGATTAGTGTATAGAAACACAAAAAGTAAAGAATATACTATAACTCAGAACCACACTATGGGCATAACCTAGTCTTAGACTCAACTATAGCTAACATATATTGGACTCCCAACTGCCACCGCTAAGACTAGATATCCTATAAGAAGACAACCATTTAAAGAGATATATTATGTTACGTTATATATTTTTATCATTTGAAATTTATTTTAATTAATTATTTAACCATTAATTAACCATTATCATCTCAACATTTCATTTCATTAGAATCACCAAAGAGTTCCATGCCTCCAAGACTAACTAAACCAAGTCCACAGTTCCTTTAAATTGTTACGTCATCATTGCATCCTATAAAGCTCCAACCCCATGGATTAAAATCATTTATTCAATCAATTATTAAAATCATTATCAATTTTCCATAATTCTAGGTATTCTAGAAAAATAATATAAGCTTCCAAACACAAGGGGATCGACATGATGAATTGATGAACTACCTGTTGAGTATTTTCCACCTATAGTTGGAGAATAGGCCCATCCACCCTCAATAATATAAACATAGAGATCACATGGAATACCCCATACATATTCACATATTTTTGATAGAGGGTAAGCAAGACCATCTGCCTCAAGCAGTTGGTAGAGTAAACAAGATAAACAAGCAACAATATTCAACAAGCATCCAACATTCATATCCAACTTGTTCATCATATCTGGTGTCATCCTAAACACCCACATGCATAAACCGATGAATCTCACAACTTTAGGAGTCAAATTATTCCAAAAAAAATAAAGACTCCCTAGACCCACATACCACAATACAATCAGTTGAAAATAAACAATATAGAAACTCAGATCTTAGCCCTAAATAAGGCATTCAACCATCACACACATCGAGAACTCTCTTATCCAAATAATAATGTTCTTGACCTTTAAAACCAAGAGTTTAACTCATAACCCTTCATGTAATTATCTTTATCACATAACTAGTCCTTTATTCCATATTTAATTAACCGATTCAAATAAACATGAATTACTGCATCCATTTGATTTATCACCAAGCACAACAACAACAACCAGATTCATTGACATGCCTCTTTATCTTTGACCAAATAAATTTACTATTAATCTCATATTTATGTTATTTACCAATTTATATCAACAAAAACATTCTAAACAATAATTGGATAGATATTATTCTATCAACATATATCAAGAGGCAAATTTTTATCATGGTATAAAGCAATAACAGATGATTAATACCAATTCTTTACTCTGATTCAATACTTATTTTGTCAATTTCCTTATGGTTCGGTGGATAAATCATAATAACTGTAACACTTTACATAAAAATAATATAGAAGACACAAATCCCCTAACTGAAAAGCATTCTGATGTTCTTTGCATTAGAACAGGCCAACACAACAGATCACAATCACCTATCCTGCAACGACCGCATCCACCAGAGGACACCGCGACACAACGACATCAACCAACACCCAAGAAAGGTCCATTAGAAAAATTTAGATCACATTTCATAACATGCAAATGAGAACAGGAGGAAACATATTAAAGAACCCATACAAATTGAGATAGAACATACCTTCTATCAAAGACGGATCGACACTTCATGCTTACACCAAAATAGGGGCGTGCAAGCAGGGAAAACATGGTCCAAGGCTACAACACAATAGTGAATCCCCTAGATAAAGAATAGTTCTATGTGCCTCATACCAAGAGGAAGGATAATAAATTACAAGGAATAATGTATCTCGGCCTTTCAAAAATATAAAAAGAGAAGTGTTTTAGATACAGTTTCGATTTACCCTTAAAGGTGGATCCCATCACGGCTACGTGGTTTCATTGAGTAATGGAATACAGACACTTATTAATATTAATATAGGATTTATGGGCTTTTAATCGACCTTAAATCCCTTAAAATAAGGATTTGAATGAATTTTACATCAAAGAAAACATCAAACAAGGGAAATTGTAGGAAGCTAGAAACACTATTCACCGATTGATCTGCTAAGATTGTAGAACCTACCGACAGATGAATAACCAACAGATGACTCACTGACAGATGACTCACCGACAGATGAAGATGACTCCCCAATAGATGAGTCATTAATAGATGAATATGACTCATTGATAGATGACTCATAGAAAGATGACTCACCGATAGATAACTCACCAACAGATGACTCACTAATAGATGACTCACTAATAGATGACTCACTGACAGATGAAGACGACTCACCGATGACACTATTCACACAATTGGAATCACTATTCACATAACTATAAATTTTTCAAAGTGTTGGGAATAAGTCACCTTGACCTCCTAGAACACCTCAAACACCACATTTTATCAATGTAATGGACTGGAGAGTTCCGGGCCAGTACACTATACATATCAATATTACGGGGTTTTTTATGTGTATTCTTATGTAATAAATCATGAATTAATGTGTAATAAGGACATGGGTTATAATATATGTGACAGTAAGTTTTGAAGTATGAAATTATTAATTTCATTAATATGAGATCATGGATGATTATTAACCCTGTTTTCATTCCTTACAATGGATATAACATGTCCTCAGTTTCAATTGATTATAGCTTTATGTTTTTAATTTATTCTATCCATATCACTAATTCCATGATTATGTTCTATATAACTTTATTGTATTATACTCTTTACTATGTATTTGATCTCACCCTTATTTTTTTACATTCCCTAGGAAACTAAGAGGAGGATAACGTGTAATCTTCAGGGATATGATGGAATGGATAATAATGTTCTCACAATGTGTTTAGGTTTTATCTTATATTTATAATGTAATATTTTTATGTATCTAGTATTCTAAGACTACTGGGTTATTCGATCATGTGTAAACTCTTTTATTTTATACCAATGATTTAATATATCTACCATATCAGAGTTTATAGATTCTAGGATTTTATACATGGCCCATTGAAATCCAAGATGTATTCCCATAACATAACCTAAATCCTCTAGATTGACCAATTTTTATTCCAATCCACTTGGGGATGAAAAGTGATACTAAGGAATGACTAGGATTAAAAATCATCATTCAATCCTCTCTAAACTCCCAAGATAAAATGAGGATCCTAATATAAAATTATGGCCCTTAGAACCTAGTGAAGCTTTAAAATATCATCAATGCGCCTCCTTCCTAGAGAATCCAAAACACTCTAATTGCCATAAAATGTGTCGACTTCACCAAATGATTTGTGATTACCCAAACAACATCATATCCTCCTTGGGGATAGGGTAACCCGGGGATGAAATCCATAGAAAAAATTTCCTATTTCAACTTAGGGATATAAAAAAAACTACAAAAAACCTCAAGAAACCTGATTATAATCATTCACATATTTATAAATAAAACATCATGATACAAAATAAACCACTAACCACTTCCTCCAAGGAAAAAAAAGCTACCTCCTCAAGCCATGGTAAATCCTTCACACTATTAGATATACTCCTATGAGTGATCTATGAAACTCATAAAAAATTCCTCATACATCTCCAATAGAATGAATAGTCTCCCATAAAACAACATCATATTCTGGAGATCCTCTAACCACTTATCAAAAGAATCATTATAACTAGTATGGCCTCACATCACATATACATTTGATTCCCCCTATGATAATCCTCCACATTCCACATCAAATATTCTCCAAAAATCGTCTAATAAATGAAACATCTACTGCTAGCATCCTCTATATTGAGATACAACGATGTTCAATATTACATCCCTTTACAAGAACCAATAGACTCTAAAATTACATATCATAATAACTACCTAATTAGAGCATTTAGAACAATGTTTACTTTACCTTAAGTATATGAGGTCTTAAAATAATAGTCTTGTAGAAACTCCATTCACCTCTATTTTTTTAGATAAAGATAGCACTGAGAGAAAATATACCTCAGACTTTTGTGGATTTTGAAGACCAAAAAGTGCTCACAGATAAAGTAATGTAACAAAAAATTCAGGAAAACACTATTTCCACAAACTCCAGGTAATGGGTGGTATAATTATTCTCATGTGGATTCTAAATCCTAGACCCATAAGTGATCAGTTGAATTTTATACATCAACATACATGCTAAACCTATATGTGAAGTGTCACAAAAGACCTCAAACATCACCCATTCTCATGGAAATCAACGCATTGTGTCACTGATAAATCTCTCTATCGGGTAGTCACAAGTTGTCTTGCACTAATCAGTCCAGCTAAAATCCTAGTCCTTATTCATGAAGTCTATTAGTGATGATAAAATTTGAGATAAATCAAATACAACCCTTCTATAATATCCCGAAAGAACAAGGAAGATGCAAACCATTACCTCATCCTTTGGTGGTTCCCAAGAAACAACTACCACTATATTTGAAATGTACACAACCACATCCTATTAAGACACCGCATGTACTCGTCACATGTAAAACTTATACTTGGAAAACTTTCCATTGAGTTGATTATGTTTAAGAACCTATAGGAAAACTCTGAGATGCTCAACATTCTCCTCCTACATCTTTGAGTATATAAATATTTCATCAATGAATATGACAAATAATTGGTCTAAAAACTCAAGGAATATAAATTTTATGATCTCTATGAATATATTTTGTGTTTTCATGGATTCAAACAACATGAATGAAAACATGAAGTTCCCATACCAACATTTTAAGGAAGTCTTCAAGATATCCTCCTCCTTCACTTTCATTTAATGATATCCAAACTATATATCGATCTTTAAGAACAAAATAGCTCATTTATGTGGTTGAACATATCACCTATTATTGGAAGGGGTGATAGGTTATAACCATTACCTAATTCATCCTCTGGGAGTCTATAAACAACTGGAGATTATCATCTTTATTCTTGGAGAACAACACTAGGGAACCCCATGTAAGTACACTAGGCTAGATGAAACTATTCTACATTAGATCATCAATTTAGAGTCTTAACTCCCACAACATCATGGGTTTCATCTGATAGGGATTCATCAAAATATGATACACTCTGAGTTGTACCTCTGTCCTAAAATTTATTTTATGCAAGGGGGTAGTGTCACAACATCATATAAGAAAACATATAAAAACTACTCAATGACCATAGGAACCTCCACCACTTGATATTTTACTAGGAACTCCACCAATTGAGATAAAAGGGGATCCAATCACCTAACTCCCATTAAATATTTCTTCTCTCCAAAAAACACCACTCCTTGACCTTCCAGGTTATAAAATTCAACTCTCCTCCAGAAGGAATCAATAGCTATGTGCACAGAATATAACCAATCCATGTCAAGGATGACATTTTATGGTTGTATTTTCAACAAAAATAAATCCCCCATCAACTGATGCTACCTCATCATTATTATAAATTCCCTACACACATCAAACAAGAAAACCTAACCTCTCACTATTGTGGATAACACTATGGGAATTAGAAGCCCCTCAACCACAAGTCCAAATACTTAGACCAAAGTATGAGTAACTAAGGAGTGTAAATATTAATAATTATACATGTTATAAACTAAGGTAGATGATAAAATTATCTTACCTTAGACAACCTATGTACCCTCTTGAACTAGAACCATAAATGTATGCATATATCCACACCCATTTCCTCCACCTCCCATTTTTCATCCTCCATAACCATGCTTTGGTTTGGGTCCTTAAGGATAAGGGCTATCATGGGGATGAACTTTACCATCTTCATCTCCCCCCGCTTAGTATATATGACAACCCTGCTTTTTATTACAACTTAAACAAGCTTTATTACATAAATCTTCACTTGATACAACAAAAAGGATCGAGAGGTTTAGTGTCTTAGGATCATTACATAAAGACTTTAAACTTGAAATACAACATCTTTATTGAAAACTTCCTTTACATGACCACTACATTCCTTCGTACTTAGCATTGCATGGGATAACCTGAGGACATGCATAAGAAAAGGGTGAGCTATAAAGCCCAGTAAGGGAGTACACAATGAATAACATGAAGAGTACAATACATGTTAGACAATAGACATATCAATAGAGCATAAGAGAAACATGAACATAAAGGCATGATAAAGCATGATAACCATAACATGGAAATTTGGAAACAACACTTAACATTGAATTAGCATGAGCCAAGGCTCATTGCACATGGAGTATGAGTAAACCCTCATTGCACTTGAAGCACGAGTAAACCCTCATTGCACTTGAATTAGCATGAGTCAACACTCATTGCACATGACGTATCATGATACTATACTTTACCCAATGCATTGGAGCGCTATAAAGGGCGCACCCTTCTTAAACATTTCATTTCATGCATAAGTGTGCCACATGGATCATAAAACATGGATTCATAAAACATAATCATTTCTTCAACGATAAAGGAATGTGGAATTCATACATGAAAATTTATAATAAATATGTAAATGTGCATAAAGGTGAATACCCTTGATGGAGAAATGGGCATGGTATTCACTACACAAAGACATTGGCTTAGAAAATCGGTGCGATTTTGGCAGCGTAACGGCGTGACATAAGAATTCATAAAAAAAGTTGATGAGAGAGAAAGGGGTTCCTCATCATATTTACATGTAATGGACAGTATGGAGATCATATATATACATTTCCCAATAATAGAAATGGAATTTAGATTCATGATACAAAAGTATTTCTTGAATGTAAAAGAAGCGAGAGAAGTTCCTTTCGGAATTTCGGCATAGTAACGGGTGTACATGGGAGACATTTAATGAGAGAGAAAGGGTTCTCCCATCATTAAAACAATAAGAGGGAAGTATGGGGGAGGTGCGAAACTATACCCCAACATTCATAATTTAAATAAAAAGGGAAATACAACTTAAAGAAAATTGACAAAAAAATGAGAAAGGAAGAAAACCCCTTACTTGGAAGTGTGCTTCCAAAGGCTAGAGAGAGGCTTGTGAGAGGCTTCTTGGGAGCATGGGGAACCTTGGGAGGATTCTAGAGAGAGTAGGGCGGAGGTTGGACGAACTTCAAGGGCTTTGAGTGAGGAGGAAGTGGGAGCTTGGGTGGGTTTATATAGGAAAGGTGAGAGAATTCTTTATTATTTAGGTTTGGGACCCCTTATATTAAAATAGTCCAAACCACAAACCATCCCATGGTATTTGCCCATGGTTTCTGGAAAAGGAAAGAGGAAAAAAATATTTTACAATTCCAAGGTCCGAACTTATTAAAAAATTAGGGTTGCTTATGTGGAGGTGAGTCACACTCCCATGGAAATTAATTTAAAAAGGCAAAGTGTTGAATAAGTCTTGAGGGCTCCATTAATGCTTTGAAAAGTGAGTCAAACAAACCCAAAACCTCATTATTTTAATTATAAAACATATATTGGCCGAACATAAGGATTATGGTATTTTATTACATCACCATTGGGTCATTATGATGTCATAAAACACATTATATATTTAAATGGTATTTAATTTTTACCCAAAAATTTGACTGTCTCCGAAAATTATGAAAAATTCACTGTTGGATAATTTCGACGTCCTGATTCCAAAAATAATATTTATTTTATATAAATAATTCTCTAAATATGTGAATTTTTATTTTTAAAATAAAAACCGACATTTATAAAAAAAATCACGGGTTTTGACAGAAATGGCTTTCAAACCTTAATAAAAATTTTAATTGCATTCATAAAATTATAAGATCATTTATATTTAATAAAAATTAATTTAATATTAATAATAATATTTTATTAAAATATTATTTAATTCAAAAATCCTTTAATTTAATAAAATATAATTCTTAATTAAATAATAACTAAAAACACCATTTGTACTTAAAATGTATCAAAAATGACTAGAAATTATATTCATTATTATATACAAAAATAATGTACATGAACATGGTGATAATTATTTGTTACATGACCCCTTAAAATAGCCGCATAAGACCTAAGGGTAAGGTGTGCGATGGTGACAGACTCTTGGGGTTGCTCGGATAACATCGCTCGGGTTGTAATTTCAATCAACTTCCATTTTTCCCGTAGACGATCACGTTCGAGCTTGACTTGATGAAGCTCAGCTTGGGCTTGGTCAAGGGAAAAGCCCAAAGACGCCACCTCTTTTCCGAGCTCCGACAAATGGGCTTCATAAGGGGAAATTCTACTGGATGAGGCCATCGCTTCCTTTGTCTGAGTAGAAAATTGGTTCGTTAAAGCCTTATATTTAAACTACCCAGATCATCACTGTTCAATGGCTATAAAAGTAACGGTCAAAAATCTTAACGTAAAACTAAAGAAGTTGACATCTTATAAAAAACATTTTTCATAAAGAAACATTTAACTGGATCAAGAGGGATTTTCCATTAATGAAACTTTGGGTCGTTACAACATTCCCCCCTTAAGAAATTTCGCCCTCGAAATTTTCCTTTTCCCACACTAAAACAAATGTGGGTAACTTAGCTTCATCATATCCTCCGACTCCCAAGTTGCTTCTTCAAACTTGTGGTTTCTCCACAACACCTTGATGAGGGGAATTGTCTTATTTCGTAGAACTTTTTCTCTACGATCTAAGATCTTCACTGGTTGCTCCTCATAAGAAAGATCGTCTTCTAATTGTACCACCTCGGAAGAGAGTACATGTGAAGGGTCTGGTATGTACTTCCTTAAGAGGGATACATGGAAGACATCATGCACCTTGGCCATAGTAGGTGGAAGTGCTAGTCGATAGGCCACAGCCCCAACACGATCAATAATCTCGAAGGGGCCGATGTACCTTGGACTTAACTTACCTTTCTTTCCAAACCTCATGACCTTCTTCCATGGAGATATGCGTAAAAACACCATGTCTCCGACTTTAAAGTCAAGGTCTCGTCGACAATTATCTGCATAACTCTTCTGTCGACTTTGGGCTGCCTTGATATGTTGCTGAATGGTTTTCACCTTCTCCACCATTTCTTCGACCATTTCTGGTCCAAGCAGCTTACGTTCACCGACCTCATCCCAACAAGATGGTGTTCTACACCTTTTCCCATACAGGGCTTCATATGGTGCCATTTGGATGCTCGAGTGGAAACTATTATTATAAGAGAACTCAACTAGAGGAAGATGTTGATCCCATCCTCCTTTAAAGTCCATTGAGCATGCTCTCAACATATCCTCAAGTGTTTGGATAGTCCGTTCGGATTGGCCATCAGTTTGAGGATGATAGGCCGTACTGAAGTTCAGTTCAGTATTCAGAGCATGTTGAAGACTCTTCCAAAACTTAGAGGTGAATCTTGGATCTCGGTCAGACACAATAGATAGTGGTACTCCATGCAACCGTACCACTTCCCTGATATATATATGTGCCAGTTGATACAAGGAGAAATCCTCTCTAATAGCAATGAAGTGTGCAGTCTTTGTAAGACGATCCACAAAAACCCAGATTTCATTGCTTCCTTTGGATTTTCTTGGAAGTCCGGTGACAAAGTCCATGGTGATGTTCTCCCATTTCCATTCTGGTATGGGCAATGGTTGCATCATCCCCTTAGACTTCTGCCTCTCAGCCTTCACTTGCTGACACACCAGGCACTTTGATGTATACTCAGCGATCTCCTTCTTCATATTATCCCACCAAAAGTTTTCTCGGAGATCTCGATACATCTTTGTGCTCCCTGGGTGAATAGAGAAATTTGAACTATGTGCATCATCCAAAAGTTCCTTCTTCAGCTTCGAACTTGATGGGACACATAGTCTTTTCCCAAACCGCACAATTACTTCTTCATTAACATTAAACTCTGAGGATTTTCCCTTTTTGATAACTTCCACTTTTTCTTGGATTCTCGCATCATCCTTTTGAGCATCCTTTAACCTTTCCAAAAGAGATGGTTGAGAAATCATTTGTGAAAGGATTGATGATGTTCCCTTCTTTATGATTCCCACGTCCATCTTCATCAAGTCTAAGAAGATTGGATCCTTTTCAATTCTCATCATTGATAGAATCGCTGGATCCTTTCTACTTAGGGCATCCGCCACCTTGTTCGCTTTCCCAGGGTGGTAATGTATTGAACAGTCATAATCCTTGATGAGCTCTATCCATCTTCTCTGGCGCATATTAAGCTCTTTCTGTGTGAATATATATTTAAGACTCTTGTGGTCAGTATATATCTCACATTTCTCTCCATAGAGATAATGCCGCCAGATTTTCAAGGCAAAGATCACCGCCGCCAACTCCAGATCATGTGTTGGATAGTTTCGCTCATGGATTTTCAACTGCCTTGAGGCATAGGATATCACTTTATCATTCTGCATCAGCACACATCCTAAGCCCTTCTTCGAAGCATCACTGAATACCACAAAAATCTCCCCACTTGTGGGTAAAGTGAGCACAGGTGCAGTGATAAGCCTCCTTTTCAACTCCTTGAAGCTTTCTTCGCATTCATCACTCCAAGAAAACTTTACTCCCTTTCGAGTTAGCTTGGTAAGAGGGTTTGACAATCGTGAGAAGTTTCTCACAAATCGTCGATAATATCCAGCTAACCCCAATAAGCTACGGATATCAGTTACCGATGTTGGCATCAGCCATCCCTCAATTGCATCTGTTTTGGAGGGGTCCACAGATATCCCATTGCCTGTGATGATATGGCCCAAGAATGAGACCTCCTTCAACCAGAACTCACACTTGCTGTACTTGGCATAGAGCTTCTCCTTGCGCAAAGTCTCCAGTACAGTTCTTAAATGCTCCTCATGGTCCTCCTTGGTTTTGGAGTATATTAGAATATCATCTATAAAGACTACCACAAATTTATCTAGGTAATCTCTAAAGACTCTATTAATCAAGTCCATGAATATTTCTGGAGCATTGGTGAGTCCAAAAGGCATTACTATGAATTCATAGTGCCCGTACCTTGTACGAAAAGCAGTCTTGGGGATATCTTCCTTCTTCACCCTTACATGATAATATACCGACCGCAAGTCAACCTTGGAGAAGTATTGTGCTCCACGCAGCTGATCAAACAAGTCATCGATTATTGGGAGAGGATACTTGTTCTTTATCGTGATTTTGTTAAGTTCATGATAATCGATGCAAAGCCTCATTGACCCATCCTTCTTCTTGACGAAGAGGACTGGTGCACCCCATGGTGATGCACTTGGGCGTATCCAGATTCTCCTGTAGTTGTTTCTTCAGCTCTTCAAGCTCAACAACAACCATTCTATATGGAGTCTTGGATATTGGTAGTGCCCTAGGTATAAGTTCAATTGAGAACTCAACATCTCTTCTTGGAGGAAGACCAGGAAGTTCCTCGGGAAATACTTCAGCGAATTCCCTCACAATAGGCATTTCTTCAAGGGTGGTTTCTTCCTTGGACTCAATCATCTGAGCCAGATATGCATGCTCATAAGGAAGTAACATCCATGCTTGAGATGATGGAGATAAAGGAGATTCATCTTCCTCCTGACACTTGTAAAGAATCGGGGGTCGATTCTCCATATGGAGTGTGATTTCCCTCTCCCGACAATTTATGTTGGATCTATATAAGGAAAGCCAATCCATGCTAAGAATTGCATCAAATTCCACCAAAGGGAGTATGACGAGGTTCGCCGAGAAATTCAATCCAAAGATTATAATAGGGGAGGACTTATATTCATGGGATGCAATGATTTCCCCATTTGTCGTACTCACCGACATATTTACTTCCATTATTTGTGGTGGTGCAGGGATTGTTCTACTAAACTTTTGAGATATAAAAGAATGCGTAGAACCTGAATCAAAAAATACGTTCGCTATTCTTGAATGAATAACTAGCGTACCTGTCACCACTTCGTTGTCGGGGTTCACTTCGGCAGAAGTGATGGAAAAAGCTCTTCCTTTCTGTCTTGGAGGTTGTTGATTGCCTCCGATAACCCTTGGATTAGGGCACTGATTTGCAAAATGACCCGGTTCTTTGCATTTGAAGCATTGAACAATGCGTTGAGGTTCGAACGGAGCGTTCCTCTCCTCTGTCGCAGCCGCGGGTCCTTCTTGCTAACAGTTAACAGCTAGGTGCCCTTCTCATCCAAACTTGAAGCATTTTCTTGTCCCCCTAAAGAAATTTCCAGGGTGCTTCCTTCCACACTTTTGGAAAGTGGGGTGCTGGAATTTCTTAGAGCCGTTGGATTTATCCATCAGACCACCAGCATTGAAGTCCACCTTACGCTTCTTGTCCCCATGATACCCCTGTGATTCTCCGATCTCCATTTCAACCTTGAGGGCACATCGGACAATTTCCTCATAGCTGTCGAAGTCACGGATCACTAATGCTTTCCGCAAGCTAGGCTTCAGCCCACCAAAGAAGCGGTCAACCTTGCATTCGAGGGTAACAACAAAGCCGGAAGCGTATCGTGCAAGCCTTGTGAAGTTTTCCTCATAAGCTCCAACAGATTCTTCATCTTTCTGTTTGAGGGAAAGGAAGTCCCTTTCCATCTTAAGACGGAGGGTGCGTGGAAAATATTTATCAAAAAACATCTTCCAGAATTCCTTCCATTCCAAAGCCTCGATCTCCTCCTTAGGCTTCGTATTTTTGATCAACATCCACCATTGATTAGCTTCACCCTCCATACGATAAGCCTCCAGGAGAACCTTCTCTTTTTCAGAGCATTGGAGGATGGAGAATATCTTTTCAATGGAGTTGATCCATTGTTCAGCGATCATGGGATCAGATGATCCACTAAAAGTAGGAGGCCTTTGTCTCATGAATATTTCAATAGCGACTTGTTCTTTCTTAGGGGGGGGTTGAACGTTCCTCTTGACTAGTGTTTCTATTCAAAACTTGAGTTAGATGAGAGAGAAGCGTGACAAAGTTCGCGATTCCCGCTCCCATTGGATTGGGAATCTCATTAGTACAATCATCACACTGATCTTCACAACGGTTGTTAGCCCGAGTTCTCCTATTACCGGCCATTGGCTGGAATAAAAGGAAAGTTAGGGGTAACACATAGAGGGTAATCCAAAGACAAAAGTTGATGACATATAAATAAACTTTAATCTCTTTAACTCATGAGTCTATAGGATTCAATTCAGGCTTTTCATGATCTTCTTTCTAACATATATTCTTAGGGGCATTTTTTCCCTTAATAAGGGTTCATACTAAGATTGTGAACTTATCAAAACATATCCCCCAGGAGTGTCGTAACCAAGAGTGCAGCAAGGCCCGTTGTCGTGCACCAGTTCCCGTTTGAGTCTAGATCAAAGCGGTGTTTTTGGGTTTTACCCCTAGGATACATCTGTGCCAGAGCCGCCTCTACCTGCTCGTATCCAGACAGGGATGTATTTGTTTGATAAACCACTTACTTTGTATTTACCAAAACTTAGGGATGTTTTTATTATTCTTAGTCTTGTATCTAAGGATTTACTAGGGTTTCCTAATCCCAAAAATAACTAAACCTATCCTCTGATACCAACTATGACAACCCTGCTTTTTATTACAACTTAAACATGCTTTATTACATAAAACTTCACTTGATAAAACAAAAAGAATCGAGAGGTTTAGTGTATTTGGGGCTTAGGATCATTACATAAAGACTTTAAACTTGAAATACAACATCTTTATTGAAAACTTCCTTTACATGACCACTACATTCCTTCGTACTTAGCATTGCATGGGATAACCTGAGGACATGCATAAAAAAAGGGTGAGCTATAAAGCCCAGTAACGGAGTACACAATGAATAACATGAAGAGTACAATACATGTTAGGCAATAGGCATATCAATAGAGCATAAGAGAAAAATGAACATAAAGGCATGATAAAGCATGATAACCATAACATGGAAATGTGGCAACAACACTTAACATTGAATTAGCATGAGCCAATGCTCATTGTACATGGAGCATGAGTAAACCCTCATTGCACTTGAAGCACGAGTAAACCCTCGTTGAACTTGAATTAGAATGAGTCAACACTCATTGCACATGACGTATCATGATACTATACTTTACCCAATGAATTGGAGCGCTATAAAGGGCGCACCCTTCTTAAACATTTCATTTCATGCATAAGTGTGCCACATGGATCATAAAACATGGATTCATAAAACATAATCATTTCTTCCACGATAAAGAAATGTGGAATTCATACATGAAACTTTTTAATAAATATGTAAATGTGCATAAAGGTGAATACCCTTGATGGAGAAATGGGCATGGTATTCACTACACAAAGACATTGGCTTAGAAAATCGGTGCGATTTTGGCAGCGTAACGGCGTGACATAAGAATTCATAAAAAAGGTTGATGAGAGAGAAAGGGGTTACTCATCATATTTACATGTAATGGACATCATGGAGATCATATATATACATGTCCCAACAATAGAAATGGAATTTAGATTCATGATACAAAAGTATTTCTTGAATGTAAAAGAAGCGAGAGAAGTTCCTTTCGGAATTTCGGCATAGTAACGGGTGTACATGGGAGGCATTTAATGAGAGAGAAAGGGTTCTCCCATAATTCAAACAATAAGAGGGCAGTATGGGGGAGGTGCAAAACCATACCCCAACATTCATAATTGAAATAAAAAGGGAAATACAACTTAAATAAAATTGACAAAAAAATGAGAAAGGAAGAAAACCCCTTACTTGGAAGTGTGCTTCCAAAGGCTAGAGAGAGGCTTGTGAGAGGCTTCTTGGGAGCTTGGGGCACCTTGGGAGGATTCTAGAGAGAGTAGGGCCGAGGTTGGACGAACTTAAAGGGATTTTAGTGAGGAGGAAGTGGGAGCTTGGGTGGGTTTATATAGGAAAGGTGAGAGAATTCTTTATTATTTAGGTTTGGGACCCCTTATATTAAAATAGTCCAAACCACAAACCATCCCATGGTATTTGCCCATGGTTTCTGGAAAAGGAAAGAGGAAAACAATATTTTACAAGGCCAAGGTCCGAACTTATTAAAAAATTAGGGTTGCTTATGTGGAGGTGAGTCACACTCCCATGGAAATTAATTTAAAAAGGCAAAGTGTTGAATAAGTCTTGAGGGCTCCATTAATGCTTTGAAAAGTGAGTCAAAAAAACCCAAAACCTCATTATTTTAATGATAAAACATATATTGGCCGAAAATAAGGATTATGGTATTTTATTACATCACCATTGGGTCATTATGATGTCATAAAACACATTATATATTTAAATGGTATTTAATTTTTACCCAAAAATTTGACTGTCTCCGAAAATTATGAAAAATTCACTGTTGGATAATTTCGACATCCTGATTCCAAAAATAATATTTATTTTATCTAAATAATTTTCTAAATATGTGAATTTTCATTTTTAAAATAAAAACCGACATTTATAAAAAAAAATCACGGGTTTTGACAGAAATGGCTTTCAAACCTTAATAAAAATTTTAATTGCATTCATAAAATTATAAGATCATTTATTTTTAATAAAAATTAATTTAATATTAATAATAATATTTTATTAAAATATTATTTAATTCAAAAATCCTTTAATTTAATAAAATATAATTCTTAATTAAATAATAACTAAAAACACCATTTGTACTTTAAAAACTAATTACAATGTATCAAAAATGACTAGAAATTATATTCATTATTATATAAAAAAATAATGTACATGAACATGGTGCTACTTATTTGTTACATAACCCCTTAAAATAGCCGCATAAGACCTAAGGGTAAGGTGTGCGATGGTGACAGACTATTGGGGTTGCTCGGATAACATCGCTCGAGTTGTAATTTCAATCAACTTCCATTTTTCCCGTAGACGATCACGTTCAAGCTTGACTTGATGAAGCTCAGCTTGGGATTGGTCAAGGGAAAAGCCCAAAGACGCCACCTCTTTTCCGAGCTCTGACAAATGGGCTTCATAAAGGGCAATTCTACTGGATGAGGCCATTGCTTCCTTTGTCTGAGTAGAAAATTGGTTCGTTAAAGCCTTATATTTAAACTACCTAGATGATCATTGTTCAACGACTATAAAAGTAACGGTCATAAATCTTAACGTAAAACTAAAGAAGTTGACATCTTATAAAAAACATTTTTCATAAAGAAACATTTAACTGGATCAAGAGGGATTTTCCATTAATGAAACTTTGGGTCGTTACAGTATAAGCCTTCTGATCCCACAACTGAATAAAAAATGGTGGATGATTCTATGGATACTAGTACCTTAGAGGAAACTACTACTAGCGTTAAAAAGGGGTCTGGACGACCATACAACACTTACTTCCTATGTGGTCAGGTATTGAGCATGATGGTGACCCCATTCCCCATAGATATAACACACACAAAACCCTCCAAATAGAAACTTGATAATTTTAAGTCCTAAAATAGAATAAGAAATATTTCCAAGGTTGGCCCTATTTTAGTAGGAACCTCAACTACCTCATCATCCATGACCCCCCCAATAGAATCTATAATATTCTGGGAACTCCATTGGCCTCTATCTTGAGGATCGATACCTTATAAATGTATACACCCAATTAATTTTATCTTTCTTTTACACCACTAGATACATAGTAATCATAAATGGGGTGACCACATATTAGATCGCTTAGAGTAACACCTCATTCAGGGGCCATGTTCTAGAACCCTCATCTATAAAGAGGTCAAGAGAAAAACACAAAAGGTCATTAAACTTGATCATGATCACTCACATGCTCAAGATACCATATATATGGAAGATAATTTACTTCCTCACTTTTTCCTTCATCATCAATGATAGGAAATATGGACTAAATTCATTTTAAAATTAAAACTAAGAAACATCCACCTCCTAATGATCACTAAGTCACATCATCCACCACTGGAACACCTCTTCTTGCATCTAAATGACCACCAATTGAACAAAGAACTCAACATGATCTCAGATAAAACTGAAATTAATTTCATGATCCTATAATTAGTGCTTCATATATAGATTGAAGATTATTTCTTAATACTTTTATAGGAAATTATGTTGAAATTCATGAAAGTCCCCCTTTCTTGACTTATCCTCATCTATTAAATCAACCCTCAGATGATCAACTGGGACAACCTACTAAACCTCCATTGCTTGAACTACATGTAGATGATGACCAAGATCTATTCCTAAAAACACAAGGGAACCCCTAATCCCAGTATGATGGAATTTTAAATAATCATTTAATCAAATTTAATATATTTTCACAAAAAACACCTCATTCAATCACAAATGAAAACAATAATGATACAAGTACCTCTCTTGGGACTCTAACCTACAAGTTCCATCACTTCACATGGTCATTCAATGTAATCAATTTTCTTGAATCAGATTATGGGGGCCCTAAAATCCTATTTCCTATATGGTATCCCTAGAATATTCCATTCACTAAGCTCCCTTGACACCACTGATTTCCTGACCCATGCAGTTCTCATAAGTGACTAACCCATGCTCTATATTATCTCTCAACCAAACCTTTGATACCATTATTTCATGGATATCTCCCTACAATGGTACCCCTATGTGGTTAGTAATAAAGAAAAATAGATAATGACCCTTGATTCCTACTTTTAATAGGCCCTAGGTTGGAAACTAGCATAAAGGGTATGGAAATCACTCATATAGAAGGAATTATCCTCAATAATATAAATTGTATTAGGATACTGAATGAAAAACTACCAAAAAACTCCATCACATAATATAAAAAAACCAATCCATCCTATAATGCATGAATGGTGTTAAACAAATACAAAAACATTCCTCTAAGTAAAAGACCAAAAGAAAAATCCTACGGAAGCAACTCAACAAAAACTCCAACACACAAGTTAGTAATGACCAGATTGGTCCAAAAATTCTTCCTAGAAAAAAAAGTTTATATATAAGCAGGGTGAGAATAAAATGAATACTTAGTAGGATCATACCGATAGTATCTCGTGAAAATGTAAAAATATCATAATAATACATCCCTGAATAAATAAAAAACCCAAAAATTACCTTAAAAAGTCAACTATCCATCCCAAACTCACCATGAAAGTCTCCAAAAATAAAACATCTTTTTATAATAACATATCATTGAAATAAATATAAGAAAAGGCACCCCACAACAACCCCTAAACTAATTTTCTACTCTTATTCCCCAACATAAATCTTCATGTGCTCTTATTCCATATACATCATCACATCATATATCCTTCCATCTCTATCATGGGCCAAGAAACATCCCTAACCACCCCAACCCTAAAAATGTATAAAACCCCATGCTAGAATTAAGAGATATATGCATCACAACCTCATAATGTAACCATGATAGTAGGGTCTCAGGAACATGAATAACATCAACATCATTCCCCCCTCCTACCAAGCATGACCATCACCACACATTGCATCATCACCATCATTGACCATCTCCCACACCAACTATCATCCCTTAGAATCACCACCAACCGATCCATCATTATCCAGTACTCACCGAAAACTACATATCAACATATTATAACACTACTTAAGGAAGAGTGGGGAAGAGGGTGTAGGCAACCATATATTTCACGACCGACCTAGATATTGGGTAAAAAACCTAGAACCCAAAATAATTGGGTGTTGGTAAGGATATCCAACTTAGGTGGGGTGTGTATATAAATAACATGAAGATAACAGAATACATATATAGTCTTACACAATTGCAACCTCTGGGTTCACATAAAATATAACTAACTTATTCAAAAATATATCATGACATCCTCCATCAACTATTTTCCCAACTAAAAAAACATAACACACAAATAAGTCACACACAATTCACAATTTATCTTCCCTTTACAAGTTAACAAATTCCTAGATTTATTAGTTATCAACCAACTTATAATTATTAATCCATTACACTCCATATTTAATGAAAATGCACCAACCATCATTTCCAATTCAATTCTACACGTTCGTTAGCATTTCATTATTTCAGTCAAAAATCCAAATGTGGATTTTCTAGACCACATTAATTCCCATTGGTCATTATAATTTAATTTCATAGCTATTTAGAAACTAAAAAGAACTTTATACCATATAGAAACATAATAAAGTATTCACCTCACAACAAAAAACACCGCCTCCCATGCCAAAGACAACAGTACAACCCACCTCTCTCACCTCGTTCATCATAAACCAATCACCACACATCATCCCTTATCACAACCAATTCCAAAAAAACATGGATTCACTACAAAATAAAATCCTCTTCTGAACCAGTTAGTACCATCAACATAAAATCACCCCAATATCCCCACAAAAGACACAAGGAAATACAAAAAACATGTGAACACTTATAATAGTGATTTTAGCCACCAAAACCACTCTAATTTTATATAGATATTTTACAAAACAACTTCTTTATTTCATGGGTATTATCACACAAATCCATATTTACTTGGAAATACGATTCATCATCCATATATAAGTAGATTTCCTTTTATGAATTGTGACTGAAATTAATTAAAAACAACAGGGGTTTAGAAGTAACAATAATCACAACAAAAATAAAGGTCCCAAAACTATGTTTTTTAGAAATAGTAGTGCCTAAGAATAATAACAAGATTAATATCACAAAACAAGTAAAAACATGTGATCAACCCCTTACCCTTCAATTGAAGTTTAAGACAATTATTTATCTTCTTCAGTAAACCATAATATCCAACCAAAGGATAAGAAAGAATGAAATTATTATAGATTCAAATGAAAAGGTGAGAAAGAGGACCCCTATCTCAATTATATGTTAAATGTTCTCTAGTAAAGAATAGACAATTAAAAATTAGCCTCTTCTAAGATAAACATGACCAAATATGAAGGAATACCCATCATAACATATCTACAACAAGTTATCTTCAAGTATTTCTAAATTTAAACCAAAAAACAAAGGATCTCTATGAAAATGATCATCTAGAAGGAAGAATGAAACGGGGAATGAATAATTGAGATAAAATAATGGTACCTCAATTCAAGAGACTTCGATCCAGATGAACCAAGGAGTCCAAAATCCCAAGAGGTGTTTGTAGAGAGTAATGAGAGGTAAAGGGGTAAAATATGACTAGAGAGAAGAAGTAAAACCAATCCAAGGAAGCCAGGATGCCTCTTTTTATAGAGGAAGCTTTGAAAACCTTCACCATGACATAGAGTCTTGCAAAACACCTGTGGTGAGTTCAATCAAATAAAATATCTTTAATTAAATCCTTTTAAATCCTTACATTAGTTCATTTTAAAATTCATATAGAAAATTTTTTAATTGCACCTTGTCCTTGACCATGATGCGGTATAGGGAATTTCAACACCCCGATGCTATCACAAAAAGTCAGTACAACATATCTTCAAGAGCATTGTTGTTTTCACCTCAAAACACCTACCACCACAATGTGATGATCACCACATTACCCATTTCCCACAAGAAGACCCTATAAGCATCATTCTTGAAAAAATGAGACCCCCACGGTGTTTCTTTCATCCTAATTTTCAACATGTGGACACTCCACATGAAACACCCTCTCAAATAACCAATCCGGTTGTTTCACTCCTCATGTTGCATCGTCACACCAAATAGAAAACTCTAAGACCATCATCCAAATGTAAAAGTCCAATAACAACAACCCCACACTGAATTTTCCAAGAAGGATTCAAAATATCTAGAAAGAAACCCATCACCATGGAGTATTAATCTTAAAAAATGCTAAACTCCCCTTTAGATTCTGAAACACCTCCAAAATCCATCTTGAAACCATTAAACATAAGAAAAACATAAATTAAAGTTTTAGAAATATGATCACTCACATGATTAATGGGTTGGATTGGGGAAAAGTGGGTTGTGCCTTTATAGACTATTCTTGAAAATGAATGTTTCATTTGGGACCTATTGTAACATAATCTCTAAAAACTAAGTCTAGTTCAGTCTTTATTTAAAGTGGAACAGTCCATAGGGTTGACCACATTAATAATTAAGAATAAAATAATTTTCAAAAAGATAAAAATTCACTTATTATTAAGTATTATCAAATATTAAAAACATAATACATATCCCATAATTGTCAATTTATATGTATATTCATCATCAAATTAAAATATATATTTTTTCATAAAAAAAATCACAATCAATTAAAATAACAATAAAAAAATAAAAAAAATATTCTAGGCTCACAAGCTAGCCCACATATATTGAGGGAGATCCATTCAAGACCGTGGTATTTCCCCTAGTCAATTTAACCTAATTTAACTTGAAATATTAGAAAGTGCAAAATGGTGAATCAAGAAACCGTAGAATTTTGGTCTCTAGACTATATAAAAACCATAAAATATTCATTTTTTATGGCTTCGTTATCCCCATGATTTCTCAAATTTAAAGAGCCTATGACATCCCCATCTAGGTGACTGGCCATCCTTCCCTACAACCCCTCTTCATCAAGATACCATCACCCCCTTCCCTTGTAAGGTGAATTGTTCTCTATTTTGGCCAACTGGTATTCTTTCTACCGCAAGTCCTGCCTCTTCTCATTGTGTGTCTCTTCTTCCCCACCATTTATTATCTAAGATAGGTTATTTAAAGAAATATAGGTATATACTAAATCTCATCTTGAATTTTTTATTCAATTGATTAATTTATTATTAATAGGGTTTTATTGTTTTGTTGGGATTTATGATTTGTTCTAATTTTCTAATTGTGACTCACTAAATTTAAAAAAAGTTATTATTGAAAATTTTATTTAATTAGGTTTTCATAGTTTAGGGAAATTTTTTGAATATATAATTATTTGAATTACCAAATTGATCTATTTATTTGAATATATAATTTTTTAAATTTTCATTTAATTGTGTTACTATTTAAATGTATATATATTTTTGAGTAGAAAGTGAGGTGGTGCATGAGCAGTACTACCCTCTTCTTGGCATCCAAGTGGTCATGGGTTTAACCTCTGATTACCCCAAGCATGAGGAATTTTCCTAGGTACCTTAGTAGTGCTATAGTATGTGATGTAGCACTTCTATATCAGTTGTGGGTATTATAGAAGTATTATTCACTAAAGGTTCCTTATGGCTAAAAAATAGGCCTTTGGGAAACGAAAGGGGCTTTTAAGCCACTTATTCTTTGGGCCATCAAATTGAAAGTTCTATGATACATCCACATTTCAAGGGATTCATGTCTCTAAGCCTTTGATCTATGTAATTTCAAGGCCTAAAATTCATGTAAGGATTCCCTCCCAACCTAGTTAAAAAAGGATTCTTTCCTTAATAAAATGGGTCTTGACCCCAGCATATTTAAAAATTATTTTGAGTAACATAATATATATATATATATATATATATATATATATTACTAAATTTGAAAATGAAAACAATACATTACTTAAGAAATTAGAAAAAAAAATATATTTATATAATAAATATTTAATATACTATATATTAATTATATATATGAATTATTATTTTATTAATTTTAATTATTTCTATTTGAAACATAAAAACATTTTTGTTATGATTTTATATGATATTTTTTGTGCTTATTAAATCATATTAATTGTATTATTTTTTAAATTATATAAAAATTTATACTTAGTTTATATAATTTTTTACCTAAGTCTATTTTGAATATACATTTATTCAATTTTTTTATAAATTATTTAATTTTTATAATTTTACTTCTAATTATATGATTAAATAATTTAAATGTGTTTATTAAATAATATTTTATAAAAAAATTATATTTATTTATGATATATTCATTTTATATTAATTTTTATTAAATCAAATATTTATTTGATTTCACTTTTTATTTTATATTACAACTGTAACTCAGTTTTTAAAATTCAGTATATTATTTATTTTATTTATCATTCTCGTTATATTGGTTTTAATATTTGAAGATTCATTATAATTATTTTTTAATATATTTTCAAATTTTAGTTTAAGTTAATATAAATTTGAAAAATATTATCTATAAGATAAACATCAAATATAACAAAAAATCTATCTTACACAAAAAAATATAAAAACATTAATAATTCTAATAAAAAATAATTTTTTATATAAAATCCCATATATTTTATACATTTTAATCTATGATTTATTAAATAAAGATAGACATAATACAATACTAGAAGACTGATAGGCCTAGTGTATTTGAGAAATTAGATACACACAACATGAACTTGAAATAGATATACAAAGAAATTATTTAAAACTAAATAACATGCCCTTAAAATCTATTGATCCTCTAATAATGCATGAGATAACCTTGGGACATATATAAGAAATGGGTGAGATATAAAACACATTAAGAGAATAATCAAATCATAACATGATGAAATTAATAAACATGTATCAAAAGGACTATTAAACTTACATAAAATAGGTGAGAATCCTAAACCTGGACATCCAAGCATGATATAAGATGATAAAATCAAGGCAACATAGGAATGTGGAAACACAATAAAACATGAAATCATAATCATTAGTCAAGGATAACATATGATACATCACAACATAGTGAAATTAGGATAACCACCCATTAACCATACATGGTAAATAATTAGATAAATACATTACCCAATGTATTGAAGGGATATATAATTTTCGGCCCACCCATCCCATTCATATCATGTACATGCATTTGTGTTCCACATAGATCATACAACATAAGAATGTATTTCATCACATTTCATAAAATGATTACAGAGTTTTTGTAAATTATATATTATTACCAAATCATTAAAGTATAGGTATATATATTTGAATACCCTTGAGTATAAATGAATATGAGTATTCACTACAAAAATGATTGTCATGGAAAATCATAGGATAATTTTAGCAGTATAAAGGGTGTACATAAATATTCATGGAAGGGTTTAATGAGAGTGAAATAAGGTCTATCATTACTTTTACATCATAAGTAAATAAAATTTATGTTTAAAAACATGTACCAACATGAAAAATTTAAAACCAAAAGACATAAGGTATAGAAAGTTCATAAATAAAGGGGAGGAGGAGAGAATCCATTACCTTGAAAGGGTTCTTATAAAAGAATGGGAGGAGAAAATTAATAGATTCAGAACATATTGGGAGGTATTTAAAGAGGTATATGGAGTGAAATTCATAATCAAAGGGTTTTGAGTGAAGATGACTGACGATTTTAGTGGTTATTTATAGAAAAAGTGATAGGAGTTCTTTAATAATTTTGAAATATCAGTTTTTAACTATGTATAATAAAATATTCAAAACTAAAACCCTTTCCATTGTTTTTCCCATTATTTATATCATATATGAGTGGTTTTAACAATTTAATAATTCCAATAACATAACATATTAAAATAATATCATTGGTGATGTGTATGTGAGTCGTGTTCATAGAGAATTGATTTTAAAAAACTTAAATTATAATATAGGTTTTTATGGATTTATTAAGGGATTATAAAATTAATAAAATATCTTAAAAAACATTATTTTAAAGAGGAATCTTATTTTTGGTAGTATATACCCTTTATTTTATTTATTATATAATTTTTAGTTTATTATGGTGTCATAATACGTACAACATATTTATACCATATTTAATTTTTTCCCCAAAATTATACTATCTCAAAAGATTATAAAAAATTCACCATTGGATAATTTTATGTAATGATTTCACAAATAATATTTTTTAATAAATTAATTTTCTAAATATGTTATTTTTCACTTTTAAATAAAAATCCTTATTCACTAGAAAATACTTGTTTTTATAATACTGAAAACTTTCATATCCTCATAAAAATTATATTTGACTTCACTAAATTATATTATCATTTATATATAAATAAATATTTTTTAATAACAACATATTATTAAAATAAAAATTACTTCAAGAATTATTGAATTTATCAAAAGAGTGTCTTAATAGCAACTAAATATTTCCCAAAAAATAAAATTTCTATTTCTTCATATAAAAATCTTATTTTTATCAAAATCATTATATAATCATAAGAAAGGATAAATGTAGTCATTATTTTTAAATAAAAATAAAATTCATACTACTATGGTCGAGATACATAACCCATTATTACAGCAATCTACTCTTTGAGGGTAAGGTGAGAAATAGTGTTACTTTCTTGGGGTGGTTAGATAGAAATTGATTGGGTTTTGATCTGGATAATCATGAATTTTTTTTATAAATGTGGAGAACTTGACCTAGATACCCTTTAAAACTGGTACCCAACTTGAATTTACACATACCCAAAGGTCATTCCCGATCCATATGGGTTGGAGACTAGCACCTAGGAATTAAAAAATAACCATAGGGAACAATTATCCCAACCTGAAGTTGAAAAAAGGGCATATATATAAACAACAGATAAAATAGAGGAAGAGATAAATATATTCCATAATTGAAAGAAGATAGTAAAAAAAATTATAATGAAAAAGTATTCCGAACATCCCAAAGTACTAGTCAAACATAAAAGGATAATAAAAATAGGAAACTAAATAATCCTTGAGATAGCATGGTAACACTACTATAAAAACGGGAAAGGGAAGAACCCCCTTATATCAGCCCTAAGAAAAAACACTGATAAAGAAACCCTTTATCAGTGCTAAACAAGCCCTGATAAAACGACCCCTTATCAGCGCTAGAAAAGAGATGATAAAGAATCCCTATATCAGCGCTAAAATTTTTGCACTGATACATGGAGGATTTATCAACTCTTTTATAGGGATGATAAAGAGTACCATTATCAGCACTAAAAAGCACTGATAAAGGATACCTTTATCAACACTAAAATTTTAGCGCTGACAAAGGTAGTCTTTATCAGCTCTTTGTTAGCGCTGATAAAACCTTAGTCCATTTTTTTATAAAGTCGGTCACAAAGTGCCCTCGTTTTATCACGACCTAATGTTCTCGCGGTACTGGAACCCCGCGACTCAACTCTGCTGCCCACTGAGTTTGTGTTGCCGGAAATCTGGCACCCTCGCTTCTCGTTGCCGGACCTCTGCCGCCCGCTGATCTCGCGTTTCCAGACCTTCGCTGCCCTTGAGATTTGGTTTTCCGGACCTCCGCCGCCCACTGAGTTCTCATTTCTGGACCTCCACCACCCTCACTTCTCATTTCCGGACCGCTTCCGCCCGCTGAGTATGTGTTGCCGGACCTCCACCGCCCTCGAGCTTTGGTTTGTCGGACCTCCGCTGCCCGCAACACCCTTGAGCTTCGGTTTTCCAGACCTCCCTTTAAGGCATGTTTTCCAAATCATTTTTTAATATTGTTCTCCTCTCCCATCACACATAACCATATGTTGATTTGGCATGATCGATTTAATTGATATTTGAGATTTTGATGGTTGTAGGCTACATGATTCATCCTTTTCATCTTCATGTTTGTCTCTAGGGTAATGCCCCCTGTCGAAGCTCGAGTTTTTTCCAACTTCTTCTAATGGTTCTAGAACTATTATTCTATAAATCATATCAAACTATTAAAACATTGTTAATTGGAGTTTTGGGATGTGAGGCTTGCCCATCAATGGTTTTCTAGTGTATTTTGTGTTGAATTATTTCATCCCTAGGTTTCATTTCCTCTGGGGGTGATGATTCTACTTCATCGTAGATTCATGAGTGTTCTTACTACATATTGTGATGGGGTTCTTGGGGGTGATCATCCAATATATTTCTATTACTCCTAAGGTATCACCTCTTTTCTAATGACTACGGTGGGTTTCTAGGTGATTTGGTATTTGTTTATTCTAGATCATAGAAACCATTCAATTTGATGGTGGTATGAATGGATATGTTATATAAATTCTTCCAACAATCACCTTTATGAGAATGTTTGGTTTGAATTATAGAATATATATGCTTTGATTTAATTATATTATTAGATTATTTTGGGTTGGAAATGGGTGATGAGGTTCCTAAGTTGATGAATTCTAGTTTGTTATCTTGTTAGTGAAGTTATTAATGATGATGTTGATCAGGCGCATCACGATGCAGGTATGAAGGCACGAGTATCATCATGATTTGAGGCATGATTCAATAGCATATTTTTTTTTGAAATTTGAATTTAGTGGTGTTTTATGGGGTATTTTTTATAATTTCACATACTATTTGAACATATGTGGCTATGATATATTTATTTTTTCTTTTATAATCAATCCATTATTCTAGCATCTTCTATTAGTATAATTTTTTTACTGTAAATCAAAATGTGGAATCTTTGGGGAATGTTTTACATGGGTTTATTTTCATTAAATGGGGTGCTTTATTCATGTAAAATATCTCTTGAGAAACCTAGTATTGGTCGAAAGATTGATATGCTCATCATCAATGGCGATCAAAAAGTTTACACTATCAGAGTGAAGTTTATGAAAAATTTAAGGTCCTTCACACTTGGATTCCAGTTTCACTAGATTCCTCCTAGGTATCATCGATTCCCTTAGATCCAACACCATGTCACTATAATGTAAGTAATGAAGGATAACCTTTTTATTTAAGGACAACACCACCCGGTTCTGATTCATTTCTATGTCATCCAATGCTTGAACCCTATTTTATTCAAGGGGTTCCACCCTTCTTTCCTTCATGCTATCTAAGTGAATTTGTCTGGAAGTTCACTTGTATGGAATGATGCCCAGACCACCAAGCTCTCTAGCATTTCCACCCCTACCTCTATCTCTATCCTTCTCCCTCATTGAGGTTACTGACTGCTTCTCTGTAGTGGCCAGGCCCCTTCATAGCTGTGTTTGTTCTATCTCCCTTGGCTCTGAGCCTATCATCCAGCTCCAAATACTTATTGATCCAGAGAGAACTCCCTCACCAGCCCCCAAGTTTCATTACCCATACTTCCCCATCCACTTTGGATCCTCATCTCCCACTCATATGAATCTTACCAACCAGAAGGGATTATGAACATGTTCAAAATCAAGGGACCTCAATGAGAGATCATCCTCCCACTTCAATAAGGCCACTGGCTCTAGATCCAATGCCATAGCCCTATCTTTCCCATCATTATTATCTTCATATGTAATGTTCATGGTCTTAGTGCCCATGTTAAATCAGACTTCCTCACTATAGAAATAAAAAATCATAATGTCATTGTTGTTGTTGTCAAATAACACAAAAAACCCTATAATAATCATAGAATTCTCCTGGAAGATTAAGTTTCATGGATTTCTACACTCTGACCCATCCAACAAACACAAATGGGTATTTTGGCACAATAAATATGTTGTTGATACTATTCAAGATTGCAATCAATTCATCACTACAAAGGTGTCCAATGGTGACACCTCCTTCCTTATGACTTTTGTTTTTAGAAACTATGATCCTCTTCAAAGGGAATCTCTATGAAGTGAACAAAATACCTTCGATCCCAACCACCATAAATTGTTTGTTGGGGGTGACTTTAATTTCATTTCCAACCCAAAGGAAAGGAAAGATAGAATCCCATTCCTGAGGAAGTCCATCATAGAGTTTGTTCAGTTCATGGCTGGGAAGGGCCTCATTGATCTCAGCTTCTCAGGTGATAGTTTCACCAAGTGCAACAACTACAGGGGCCATCACTGGTTATGGAGTCTATTGGATTGGTGTCTACCCATCATGAAATCCACTAACATATTCTCAAATACCAGGTTTTTCCATCTTTCTTGAGGTATTTTGATTCACTCCCCCCTCTTGGTTTCTATTTCTTCTTGGTATGATCATCAGGAACGGTTTCACTTCCACCGACAATGTGTTAACATCCTAGGGTACCAGGACATGGTTTTTTAAATATAGAATGAACCCTTGTAGGAGTATCATGCCACCTTCAACCTCAGTGACCTGACCTCGAACCCTGATAGGTGCGTGTTCTCCCCTTCCTCCTTAGGAACCTTCACCACCTGGGACTACTGTCAAATATGGGCTCCTTCAGAGTATTCTGATAGATGGAAAGATAACTTCTAGTTTATTGGATTTTTAACACTAGTTTGAGATTTATGTGTGACTATATAATTATTATATTTTCTTATTATTTCTTTCACACCACCACTTGAGTCAAGTAACCTGATTGAAATACATATTGGTACTTCGGTTCTGATGTGGATATGGTTTTTTATGTGTTTGTGACATGTGTATGTGTGGATATATGGGTATTTAGTCATGATGATATTGAATGTAGGGTAGAGACCTAGGAGTGGTAGATGTATCATTCTTGATTATTCTTTTGTTTGGTCTCAGGTGATTTGAGGAAACTATAATGAATCTAAAGTAATTATATTTAATGAAGATGAATAAATACTAATGGTTAGGCTCTATTAATCTCTATTTTTATAAGGAAGTGGTTCTCTTCTACTGTATTTGGAAGTCTTGTTTTTTGTACCTGAAGAATAAATACTAATATTTGAGATTCAACTAGGATGAAGATGAATAAATATTGGATGGATGCTAATCATTTGACAATAGAGTACGAGAAGGGAGTTAAAGAGTTCATCAAGTTTGCAAAGGATCACACAAAGGATCCTTCTCAAATCCTTTGTCCGTGTTTACATTATTTTTATTCTAGAATACTTACTCTAGAGGAGTTGGAAGAACATTTGATATGTCAAAGAATAGATCAGAGTTATAAATGTTGGAATAAACACGGAGAAAACGCGAATATAGGTACTGGCTGGGATAAAATTTTGTTTTATGGATCATCAGACATGAATAAAAATATGGATAATGAAGAAGACTGTATGGAGGATGTGATTACAGATGTCAATGATGATGAAGATTGTATTGAGGAAATGACAAAGACAATTGAAGATGAACTCAGTGATTGCCCAAAATTGTTTGAGAAGTTAAAGAGTTGTGCAAAGAAGCCATTATATGCTGGTTGTACTAAGTATACAACATTGTCAGCTGTACTGAAGTTGTATAAATTGAAAGTAGGCAATGGATGGAGTGATGTCAGTTTTAAGAAACTACTTTCTCTCTTGAATGATATGCTCCTGGAAGATAATGAGCTCCCAAGCCGGAAATATGAAGCTTGAAGAATGCTACGCTCGATTGGTATGATTTCTGAAAGAATACAAGACTTCCCAAAAGACTGTATATTGTTTCGCAAAGAGAAAAAATCACTTACAGAATTCCCAAAGTGTGGTGCTTCTTGATACAAGAATGATAAATCCAATCCTACGAAATTGGTATGGTACTTTCCAATCATTACAAGGTTTAGGCGTCTATATGGAAGTGAAGAAACTACAAGACAATTTTCATGGAATGCAGATAAAAGAAATAAGTATGGGAAATTACGTCATCTGGATGACTCTCCTCAGTGGAATAAAATTGATCCTGAGTGTCCTGAGTTTGGAAAAGAGCTGAGAAACCTTTGTCTTGCGTTATCTAGAGATGGAGTGAATCCTTTTGGTTTTCAGACCAGCACTCATAGTACATGGCCTGTTATGTTGGTAAATTATAACTTTCCACCCTAGTTATGCATGAAGAGAAAATTCATCATGTTATCTATATTTATATCAGGACCAAAACAACCAGGTAATGATATTGATGTTTATCTAGCTCCTTTGATCGAGGATTTGATGTTATTGTGGGATTCAGGTGTTATGTTGTATAATGCTTATAAAAGTGAATACTTCATGTTGAGAGCAATGTTGTATGGGACAATAAATGATTTCCCTGCTTATGGAAATTTGTCAGGCTATAGCATTAAAGGAACTCAAGGGTGTCCCGTGTGCGATGAAGTTACATAACCAATTAGGTTAAAACATTCATCAAAATCTGTGTTTCTAGGACATCATAGATTTCTACCTCATCGGCATAAGTACCAATCTTGGACGACATCATTCAATGGAAGTTTAGAACAACGTGAAGCACCGTATCCACTAACAGGTGATCAGCTGTTTGAGAAATTAAAAGATCTGAACACTTTTTTTGGTAAACCATTTTCGAAAAACCTTACGAATATCAGTTGGAAAAAGAGATCAGTTTTTTTTGAATTACTATACTGGAATTTTTTGTACGTTAGACATTTTCTTGACGTGATGCATGTGGAAAAAAATTTATGTGACAATGTTATCGGAACGTTGCTAAATGTCCCTGGAAAAACAAAAGATGGAATTAAGGCAAGGTTGTACATGGGTTACATGGTAATACGAGAAGAGTTAGCTCCTGTGAAGGGTGAAAATTGAATGTTTCTTCCTCTAACTACTTATACTCCTTCTAGGGAGGAGAGATATCAGTTTTGAAACTTCTTCAATGATGTAAAGGTTCTAGAGGGGTATTCATCAAATATTAAGAACATTGTTTCAACGAATGATTTGAAGTTAAAGGTTTGAAATCACATGATTGCCAGGTTTTGATGCAAGATCTAATTCCTATAGGTTTACATTGCATTTTTCCCAAGAAGGTCCGTCATACGTTAATCCAACTTTGTTTATTTTTCAATGCTATATGTAGCAATGTTTTAGACCCAGAAAAATAGCTAGCTATGGAAAAATAAATTGTCATCATATTATATGAATTAGAAATATTCTTCCCACCAGCATTTTTGATATGATGGTTCATTTGATGAATCAATTGGTGAGAGAGATTCGACTTTGTGGTCCTGTGCACTATAGATGGATGTATCCTGTTGAATTTTATATGAAGATTTTGAAAGGGTGTGTCAAAAATCAAAGTCGGCTAGAGGGTTGTATAGTGGAGCGATATATTGTTGAGGAAGTCATTGAATTTTGTACCGAATACCTATATGATGTGGAAAGCATTGGTCTCCCGAAATCTCGTCACACTGGACGCATTGAGGGTGAGGGAATTTATGGAAGATAAGTTGTGACAATCAGTATTACAGATCAAGAGCAGGCCCATCTTTATGTTTTTCATAACAGTTGGGAGGTTACTCAATATATTGAAACTCACAAATAAATTATTAGGCAGTTGAATCCATCAAGGGATGAAAAATGGTTATCAAATACAAATAATAACCAATTTATAGGATGGTTTCAAGACCATATTTTTAAGCAGTTGGATGAAAACTCAAATTAAATTTCAGAACGACTTCGATGGATAGCTTCTGGACCAAGTGTGTATGTATTTTTACAGTGGTTCTGTAATAAATGGTTATACATTCTATATAGATGAACACGATGAAGATAGTACCATGAAAAATAGTGGAGTTACACTAGTTGCTGAAGCGATGCATGTTTCTGGTAGTAAGGAAAGAAATCCAATTTATGAAAATATGTCATACTTTGGCATTATCAAACTAATATGGGAGTTGGATTATACGACATTCCAATTGCCGATTTTTCAATGAAAATGAGTTGATAACAACAGTGGTGTTAAAATAGATGAATGAAGATTTGTGAAAGTTTATTTTAGTAAAGAAGGGTACAAAGATGAATAGTTTATAATGGCATCACAAAGTGGTACAAGTTTTTTATGTTCCAGATCCCACAAACCAAAAGTGGTTGATTGTTCTGTTATCGTTCAAAACTACTAAAGGGTCCGATGAAACTTCAGTTGAGGATGATCTTTTTAGTGGTACGTCGCAATAATTTTGGAGAGGTCCCAATGTAGATGATGTTTTTTATGTTATAAGAGACCACAATGATGGAATTTGGATAATAGATAGAGGTGTCAAATCCCTTCAACCTTAGAAAAAAAGAAAGAGAGTTTAATAAATAGGTTATATTTTGTTTGTAATATAGATCTTGTTATCTCATTTTATTATCTTATCATTAATGAATTTATGTAATCTAAATTAACCATTCAACCACTTTTGAAGATAATGACTTTTACACATTCTGGTGCTCCTAACCTTGAGGTTGAACAAGTCTCTCAAGCTGCTGCTGTTGCAGTTGCTGCTGCTCCTGCTACTCCTGCAGCTGTTGCTACTCCTACTGTGGCTCTTGTTTCTCCTACTACAGCTCCTATTGCTCCTACTGCTTCTGCTATGGCTGTTGCTACTCCTACTGTTGTGGCTCCTGCTGTTTCTAGTGTTGAAGTCCAATAACCATCAACACGTGTCGTTGATACCATTTCAGATGAACATATAGATGATGTTGATATCGATGACATGGTCAGGAATAAAGGACCGACGTCGCAGAAAAAACAGGTGTGTCATAGTTTGACGGTGTTAGCCAAAGTTCTTAAGGAAAAAAGAAAAGACATCAAATTTGAAGTCGGATGGAATGCACGAGGCCAACATGTGAATCCCAACAAGGTTATGTTTAGCAGCTACAATGGAGTTGACACTTAGCAATGTCTGCCGATTAACATAGATTCATGGCACCATGTTGTGTTTGGGCTGAAGGCTATAATCTGGGAAGAAATTATGATAACATTATTAATTTATTTCTTTAATTTATTAGAAAATAAAATAATGAAACAATATATTACTCTTCTCAATCTCTTTTAAAGTACATTTATAGTAGACAATTGACACAAGGATTATGTATTAAGGCTTGTAGGAAGGATTAATTGAGGTTTTCGAACTATTTTAACAAGATGTCACTTGAAAGATTCCAATGGTAAAATAAACCCACACCCACCCATTTTCTACGCTCACCTGATATCCCAAGAAGCACGGGATGCATTTATTGGCCGTCGTGGGGATGAGAAGTTTCAGGTACATTGTGGGTGATAATATGTTGTTTGAGGATACATGTATTCATCACTTTGATTGTCAATATTTCATTTATGAAACAAAAACTCTGTACTAAAAATATGGAAAGTGCATCAAAACTAGTATACCCGTATCGTAAAGCAAGGATGGGGTATGCTTCATTAGAAAAGAAAATGGTAAGTATTTTAATTTTATACTAATATTGTTAGGTGATAATAAACAACATTATAATTATCTTTTTATGTTTATATGTAGATTGATGATTCTAAAACCAAATACACTTCCATCCCACGTCATGTGCTATGGAAGGAGGCACGTCTGAATAAGGAAGGGAAGTTAGTAGATGAGAACACACAAATAGTGTGGGAAATATGTGTAAGTATGACACAACCATAAATAGATTTGTTTTAAATTTCTATTAAATAAAAATAATTAGTTATTTTACTATATCTGACAGTCATAGGAATTAGTTACTCCTGTAGCAGATACAAACCTATTATCAACAGCTTTGAAGAATCCAGAAAAATACGGTCATGTTAGAGGTGCGGTGTTTGGGGTGAAACTCCAAGTATATTTTTGAGAAGAAGAAAAAACGGATGATACAGATGAAAAATTGGAACAAATGAATGAAAAAATAGCAACCCTTGAAGAACAATTGCAATGGCAGGGAGAATTGCTAGCAACTTTAATGGGTGGGAAGAAAAGGGAAGACACAAGTCAGGAACAACCAGCATGTAAACATCAAGCCCCACCCCCACCAGCTTTGAGGAGAGCCATTCCCCTCAAAGAACTATCTTATCCATGGTAATAAATATTCTAAGAATTGTTCCCTTGAAATGTGAATCAGACAAACACTGCTAATTTTTATGTACTGATCTTCTACAGGGTGATAATGATGTGATTTATATCTGTCAACACCTACCTATCACATTGTAGAGAGGGCTACAGTGTTCAATATCCCAAATTCCATACAGCATAATAGACCACTTCCAAAAGATCATCTGAAAGTGACAATTACTGTAGCTCATGAGCCAAATGCAGAGCTACCTATTCCACTTGTTGACGATGATATTCATACAGTCAAAAAGGCTATTGGGACATTCATTGCATGGACATATCAACTTAAAAGAGTACATGCAGACAAAGGGTTATTTATTTCCTTTTTTTTCAAGGTAAACCTTTAACAATTAATGAAAAAAGGGTCTGAACCAATGATTGTTGTTATAGATGGAGAAAGGGAAGGGGGTGACAAACTTTGGCTCAAATCCATCTAAAGTATTGACCAACCAATACCAAGGAGCTACTGAAAGTACAATAACACCACTTGTTCTCTATCCACATTTAGAATCATTGATGAATCATGTGGATACTAAGCTAAAAGATAGTAATAGTCATATAGTGGTTTTTGAAGAGAATATATACGGATAGGAAAGTCAATATTTCATTATTTCTGAAAATGTAAATGAGATACTTGAAAATGGTTGGCTAGGAATCATAGTTTTAAATGTATATATGAGGTATGTTTCCATGAATTGATTTTCTAAAAGCTGGTCTAATGAGAAAATTATGACTAAATTCATTTTATATTATTGACAGTGGAATTTATAAAAAAAAGTTGAAGGAATTTTCCCATGAGACAAGATTTGGACTCATTAGTCCTCATACCACATCAACACACCTAACAAAATTAGAGCCATCAAAAAGGGATGAAATAGTGAACGACTTGCTAAAAACATTTGAAAGGAAGATTACAGATGGCATACTCTTCCTAATACCAACCATGCAAGGGTAAAAATCTACAATTAAAACATATCAATTATATTTTCACTTCTTTTATTACTTATTCCTTTTTGTGTTATTAGGCAACATTGTTTGCTAATTGCGGTGAACTTGGGTACTCCAAAGATTTTTTTCTTGATTCAAAGAAAGGATATCCATCAAACCGACCACACATGATGGAGTTTGTGAATCTGTAAGACACTACATCTTACATTTTAGGTCTAAACATAAAGTAATATAATTTATATTATCTTTTACTGAGGATTTTGTTATAATAGGGTGGTGTATCATTATCATATAAAAAAAGAATGACGACTGGGGATAAGCATAAGGAGGTGAGCAAGTACTACATCTGGATAAATATCAGGGTATATATAATAAAATTTCACTATCCAAACACATCTCAAAACAAGTTACTTATTCTCCTAATTATCATTTTTTTTGCAGTGTCCAAAACAAACAAAAGATAATTATTTTGGTTATTATGTTTGTAAATTTATGAAAGAGATCATTTTTCATCAACAAACTACCATCCCTAAAGAGGTATTTTCAAAAGCAACTACTAGTTCTTATAATTTATTTATTAATTGTTTATTTTTATATTTTTCAGTACTACTCTGACTTCCAAAAATCCTCATACTCACAAGATGATATAGATGTGTTTAGAAATGAGTGGTCCGCATACCTGATGGTAGATTGTACACAAATACAATGAAGATCTGACTTGGGGACATATACAATTGGTGGTCATTTTTGAGAGGGGTTAAGGGGATCAAAAGATGAAACATTTTTGCATGTAAATGTTCATAGGAAAATTTTAATTGTAATTAAATAAAATATCCTATCTCCAATGAGTCATTTTCCCATTTTAATAGATGATATACACTAGAAACATGCAAGAATGTTGAACCACTCAAAGGGTCTCAATTTTGTTCAAAATGGACACAATTTTAAGTGAAAACAACAACTGAATTACGGAAATCTGACCAAACTCATTTGGATTGTCTTTAACTTTTATAAGAACTATACAAGGGTCCTTGGTGATGTGTAAGAGTCAACCCCACCTCAATATGAGGCACAGTGTGACCGATACCACTCAAAGGGTCTCTATTTTGTTTAAAATGTAAACAATTTTAAGTGAAAACAACAACTGACCTACAGAAATCCAACCAAAAAATTTTATATTGTGTTTATCCTTTAGGAGAATGATCCAAGGGTCCCTTGTGATGTGTATGAGTAATCCCCACCTCAATTAGAGGCACTATGTGGCCAGTACCACTCAAAGGGTCTCTATTTTGTTTAAAATGGATGCAATTTTAAGTCAAAACAACAACCGACTTACAGAAATTAGACCAAAAACATTAATATTGTGTTGATACATTAGGAGAAAAATCCATGAGTCCTTTGTGACGTGTACGAATCAACCCCGCCTCAATCCGAGGCATGGTGTGGTGAGTACCACTCAAAGGGTCTCTATTTTGTTTAAAATGAACACAATTTTAAGTGAAAAAAACAACTGATCTATGGAAATCCAACCAAACACATTCGAATTGTATTGATCCTTTAGGAGAATGATCCACGAGTCCTTTTTGACATGTACAAGTCATCCCCAATTCAATATTAGGTATGGTGTGGTCGGTAGCACTCAATGAGTCTCACTTTGGTTTAAAATGGACACAATTTTAAGTGAAAACAACAACTGTCCTACGAAAATCTGACCAAATGCATTCAGATTGTCTTAATATTTTATAAGAACGATACAATGGTCCTAGGTGACGTGTAAGAGTCAACCACTCCTCAATACGAGGCTCGATGTGACCGCTATCACTCAAAGGGTCTCTCTTTTGTTTAAAATGTAAACAATTTTAAGTGAAAACAACAACTGACCTAAGAAAATCTGACAAAACCCATTAGTATTATGTTGATCCATTAGGATAATGATCCAAGGGTCATTTTTAATGTGTAAGAGTCAACCTATCCTCAATCTGAGGCTCGGTGTGGCCGATACCACTCAAAGGGTCTCTCTTTTGTTTAAAATGGACACAATTTTAATTGAAAACAACAACTGACCTATGAAAATCCGACCAAACACATTCGGATTGACTTGATATTTTATAAGAACGATACAAGGGTCTTAGGTGACATGTAAGAGTAAACCTTTCTTCAATCCAAGGAACGGTATGACCTCTATCACTCAAAGGGTCACTCTTTTGTTTAAAATGTAAGCAATTTTAAGTGAAAACAACAACTGACCTACGGAAATACGACCAAATGCATTCGGATGGCCTTGATATTTTATAACAACGATAAAAGGGTCCTTATTAAACTTTAAAAGTAAACTATGCCTCAATATAAGGAACAGTGTGTCCGGTACCACTCAAAGGGTCTCTATTTTGTTTAAAATGTACACAATTTTAAGTGAAAACAACATATGACCAATGAAAATTCACCCAAACGCCTTAATATTGAGTTTTTCCTTTAGGAGAATGATCCAAGGGTCCTTATTGATGTTTAATAGTCATCCCATTTTCAATCTGAGGCACGATGTGGCCGGTAGCACTCAAAGGGTCTCTCTTTGGTTTAAAATGGACACAATTTTAAGTGAAAACAACAATGACCTACATAAATCCTACCAAACCCTTTTGGATTGTGTTGATATTTTAGGATAATGATACAAGGTTCCTTTTTGACATGTATGATTCATACCCGCTTCAATCTGAGTCACGGTGTGGCCGGTATCACTCAAAGGGTCTCTCTTTGGTTTAAAATGGACACAATTTTAAGGGAAAACAACAAATGACCTATGTAAATCCGTCCAAACCCATTAGGATTGTGTTCATCCTTTAGGAGAAAGATCCAAGGGTCCTTTGGGACCTGTAATAGTCACCACCCCTTTAATATGAGGCACAGTGTGGCCGGTATCACTCAAATGGTCTCTCTTTGGTTTAAAATGAACACAATTTTAAGTGAAAACAACAATTGACCTATGGAAATCTGACAAAATGCATTAGGATTGTCTTGATATTTTATAATAATGACCCATGGGTCCTTTGTGACGTGTACGAGTCAACCCCGCCTCAATCCGAGGCATAGTGTGGCTGGTATCACTCAAAGGGTCTCTATTTTGTTTAAAATGGACACAATTTTAAGTGAAAACAACAACTGACCTATATAAATCCAACCAAGCCTATTAATATTGTATTGATACTTTATGAGAACTATCCAAGGGTCCTTTTTAATGTTTATGGGTCATCCCCTCCTCAATCCGAGGCACGATGTGGCCGGTATCACTCAAAGGGTCTCTATTTTGATTAAAATGGACACAATTTTAAGTGAAAACAACAACTGACCTACAGATTTCCAACCAAACACATTCGGATTGTGTTGATCCAATATTAGAACAATCCACAGGTCCTTTGTGACATGTATGAGTCATCCCTGCCTAAATTAAAGGCACGGTGTTACCAGTATCACTCAAAGGGTCTAACTTTGGTTTAAAATGGACACAATTTTAAGTGAAAACAACAACTGACCTACGAAAATCTGACCAAATGCATTAGGATTTCTTGATATTTTATAAGAACAATCGAAAATTACTTTTTGATGTTTACGAGTTAACCCCACCACAATCCAAGGCATAGTGTGGATGGTATCACTCAAAGGGTCTCTATTTTGTTTAAAATGGATTTTTTTAGTGAAAACAACAATTGACCTATGGAAATCCAACTGAACCCATTAATATTGTGTTGATACATTAGTATAATGATCCATGGGTCCTTTTTGACATGTAAAAGTTATCCCCGCCTCTATCCGAGGCACGGTGTGGCCAGTATCACTCAATGGGACTCTATTTTGTTTAAAATGGACACAATTTTAAGTGAAAACAACAATTGACCTACGGAAATCTGACCAAACCCATTCTTATTGTGTTAATACTTTAGTAGAATGATAAAAGGGTCTTTTGTGATGTGTAGGAGTCATCCCCGCCTCAATATGATGCATGGTGTGACCTCTATCACTCAATGGGACTCTCTTTTGTTTAAAATGGACACAATTTTAAATGAAAACAACAACTGACCTATAAAAATCTGACCAAACGCATTCGGATTGCCTTGATATTTTATAATAATGATCCAAGGGTCCTTGGTGATGTGTATGAGTTAACCCCGCCTCAATCCGAGGCACGGTGCGACCGGTACCACTCAAAGGGTTTCTATTTTGTTTAACACGTATACAATTTTAAGTGAAAACAACAACTGACCTATGGAAATCTGACCAAAACCATTCCTATTGTGTTTATCCTTTAAGATAATGATACAAGACTCCTTTGTGATGTGTATGAGTGATCCCTTCCTCAATATGAGGCATGGTGTGGCCGGTAGCACTCAAAGAGTCTCACTTTGGTTTAAAATGGACACAATTTTAAGTGAAAACAACAACTGACCTATTGAAATCTGACCAAACACATTCGGATTGTCTTGATATTTTATAAGAACGATCCACAGGTCCTTTTTGACATGTAAAAGTCAACCCTGCCTCAATCTGAGGCATGTTGTGGCCGGTATCACCCAAAGAGTCTCAATTTTGTTTAAAATGGACACAATTTCAAGTGAAACCAACAACTGACCTATGGAAATTGAACCAAACCCATTCGGATTGGGTTGATATTTTAGGAGAACGATCCACAGGTCCTTTGTGACGTTTACGAGTCATCCTCGCCTTGATCTGAGGCACGGTGTGACCGCTATCACTCAAAGTGTATCTCTTTTGTTTAAAATGGACACAATTTTAATTGAAAACAACAACTGACCTTTGAAAATCTGACCAAACACATTAGGATTGCCTTGATATTTTATAAAAATGATCCAAGGGTCCTTGGTGACGTGTACAAGTCAACCTTGCTTCAATACGAGGCACGGTGTGGCCGGTACCACTCAAAGGGTCTCTATTTTGTTTAAAATGTACACAATTTTAAGTGAAAACAACAACTGAGCTACGTAAATCCTACCAAACACATTCATATTGTATTGATCCTTTAGGAGAACAATACACGATTCCTTTTTGACATTTATGAGTCATCCCCAATTCAATATGAGGCATGGTGTGGCCGGTAGCACTCAAAGAGTATCTCTTTGGTTTAAAATGGACACAATTTAAAGTGAAAACAACAACTGACCTATGGAAATCTGACCAAACGCATTCGGATTGTATTGATCTTTTATAAGAATGATCCATGGGTCCTTTGCGACGTGTACGAGTAAACCCCTCCTCAATCCGAGACACGGTGTGGCTGTTACCACTAAAAGGGTCTCTCTTATGTTTAAAATGGACACAATGTTAAGAGAAAACAACAACTAACCTACGGAAATCTAACCAAACACATTCGTATTGTGTTGATACTTTAGGATAACGATCCACGGGTACTTTGTGACGTGTAAGAGTCATCCCCGCCTCAATTTGAGGCATGTTGTGGCTGGTAGCACTCAAAGGGTCTCTATTTTGTTTAAAATGGACACAATTTTAAGTGAAAACAACAATTGACCTATGGAAATATGACCAAACGCATTCAGATTGTGTTGATATTTTATAAGAACGATCCATGGGTCCTTTTTGATGTGTATGAGTCAACCCCAGCAACCCCCTAGACCACCCCCACCCCCTGGACACCAACCCACCCCCTGGACAACCCCCACCCCTCTAGATACCCCCAACCCCTATAACCCCCCCCCCCCCCCCCCCCGACACCCTGGACACCAGCCCACCCCCCTGAAAAGCCCCCCCGGACACCCCCATCCCCCTGGACACCCCGTAACCCCCCTTGTACAGCCACACCAAACCCTTGAACAGACCCCAACCCCCTAAAATATGAATTTAATTCTTTATATACTTAATTAACTTATGAATTATGTGTTAATGGTGTATGAGTATACTTGTTGTATGGGTATACTTGGTATAATTAGCTTATGATTTATGTGTTAATTTTTCATGTGTATACTTTCTCAAATTAGCTTATTGAGATGTTGAATTTTTTTTGCAGGAGTTCGGGTGTGCTGCTGCAGATTTTTTCGTAGTAGCAGACTGGGCATTTATCAGTGCTTTTTTAGCACTGATAAATGGATATTTCATCAGTGCTAAAGGAGAATAAATAAAACACGCATTTATCAGCAATCTTATAGCGCTGATAAAGGGTTGTTTTATCAGTGCTCAATGAGCGCTGATAAAGTCCACCTTTATCACCGCCTTTTTAGGGCTCATAAATATTTCATTTATCAGTGCTTTTTTAGCACTGATAAATGGAGCCTTTATCAGCACTGAAAAAGCACTGATAAAGGGTATCCCCCTTTATCAGCACCGAGATTTACAACGCTTTTCTAGAACTGATAAAGCCCATTTTGAGCGCTGATAAAGACTGTTTTGTAGTAGTGTAAAATCCCACCATCTCACCACCATCTACCCAAACTAGGCTAACACAAACTATGCCACCTCACTATAGTGTCTTTCCTTTCCCTACACCAAAAGGTATACAAAGGTCTATACACCACTAAAGGGGTGCGTATGGTGTAAGATAAATAGGCTCAGTAGGATACCACCCAAGTGTTCCATAACAAGTCTTTGTACAAACACATGAACAATTATCAACTTTCCAGAATACAAGGCATGATAAATAGTGTAACAATTTTCATATCAAAAGAATGGTAAAATATTTAATTTCTCGTCTTTCCACATTTACAAAACAAGATAGTTAAAAAAGTTTCAAAGAATGTCATATACATCAAAGTAATCAAATAAAACCAAATTTTGCATTACTTATCATATCATATCCATGGAAGTAAAATACTAAAATAGTACCATCCAAAATAGTCAATTCATAGGTAACATCACACCAAGGATAACTACAGGTCATGATAGATAGGAAACTCATACCTAAGACATAGACAATAGCACATCAACCCTCTAGAAATATGAATCTAATCTAGATAAAAAAGTAACATTCCATATTGTGAACCCTCGATGGGTCTATCAAGTCCCTAGAAAAATGGGCCTAGGGAGCATATGGATTCCCCATGAGTGAACCCCCTAACTGTATCAATGGAAGAGGCCTACTATTACACCTTCCAACTAAGTACCCAAGGATTAGCATGTACCCTATTTTCCAAACCATTTCATTAATACAATTATTTTAAAACCATTTCATAAATCCATTTCAAAGTTCATTAAAAATAAATTTTTGTTTTACCAAAACAAGTGAAAACCATATTTTCTCAAAAACCTATTTCCACAAACTGAAAAAGAAATCATGCCAATTTAGTTATAAAATAATTTATAAAAAAATACAGCAATATAGTTCATTCAATATTGGATATAGATAGAACCAACTACCTCGAACTTAGGTTTCATATGCCCACAATGGGATGCAATAACCAAAAAGAATGAAAAGACAACAACAGAGGTCCTAAAATCAATCCTCACATATTTGAATCAATTCAACAAGAAAAACGGTCGACAGAGAGGTCATAACACAATATACCTAAAAGAAACTTACATGATACACCATAACCATCACAAGGGTTAGAATTTAGAGTAATTTCACACAACAGATCAAGAAAGGATCTGGAGGATTATCATCATAGATTAATGGATCCAATGACACTACACTATGGTGCTATCATGGTCAATAGAAACAAATAAGCACAAGTATTACTCTCCTAGAGAAATTTACCACAACCACAATGAAGATAAATTGCTGAATGAAATGATCCAAAAGGTGTAGAGGTTTCCAAAAATATCTTGGGAGAGATCTTAGGTTGAGAGAAGAAATAATTACTAGAAAATGAATAAAAAATCACATGCACAACGCTGTAAAAATTACAATCTATGATAATTACATAGAGTGAAACCTCATTTTAAATAGTGTAATCTACAATACCTAAAAATTCCAAAAAAAAACATGTTTCCTCAAATTAAAAATATAGATTTTTAACATTTCATGATGTTTAATATTTTTATGGTGTGTAATAGTTTTATGTTTTTACTGGTTCATGACATCTTCCTGACACTCATTACATGACATGAATACTTTTCATGATGTGTAAATATTTCACATATTGTATCATTTCATGACATCTTCCCAGCACCCATTATATGATGTGAATAATTTTCACAATGTGTAAACATTTCATGTCTTGTAATGGTTCAATATATATACCTTGTGATCAATACATGATGTTTAAAATTTACAATATGTGTAAAAAATTCATGAATTTTAATCATTACATGTCATATATTTCATCTTCAGACAGCAAAAACTAAAAATTCTAATTGAAATCCCAAAGTAACACTGATTCTCTCTGAACTGAAGGTGAATCCCACATTTATACCCAGACTCCATTAAATCAAACAAACATCCTTCCCTGATCTTTAGATAATTTTTGCTGAAAAATGTTCTTAATCCTAAAAATCCCCCAAACTCACCCAAATAAAGAGGTAAACGAAAATAGAGATTGGAAATAACTAAAAGTGGGTAAAAATATGTTACAAACTCCCCACCATAAGACATTCCATCTCCAAGAAGTCATGTGGAAGAATAACGTCTATAAAAGAGGTGATTCCACTAATCCCTCATCAATGACCCATGATCCCAAGTCTCGTGAGAATATGATTCACATCGCCATAACACTATAACTAATAGAATCTAATTCCCATCAAATAAATTCAATTTAGATTCAATAATCTCCATTGGATTCTCTATAATAGAAACATCTGGCTCCAACTCAATCTATTCCCAACTTAGAACGTGAGATAGATTAGGATGGTATTTCATGAGTTGAGATATGTGAAAAACATCATGAATTCCCATAAACTAAATCATAAATGTGAACAAATAATCATTATTCCCAATCCTCTTAGTGACCTCAAATGTTCCAACATATCCTAGATCCAACTTTCTCAATTTTTTAATATGAAAGTGACCCAATCGAGGAGAAACTTTCAAGAAAAATCATTCACCAATGGAAATCCCTAAAGGAAGATGCTACTGATATGCATAATATTTCTATCAACTCTAAGATATAAACAGATGCCAATATATATCTATAATCCTCACTAATTTCTCCTCAATGAGAGTTAGTCCTTCTAAAGAGGCTTCTCCCACCTATTTCCAACAAATAGGTGACCTTCATTTGTGACTATAAAAATACTCAGAGGGATCCATTCTTATCGATGAATGATAACTATTTTTATAAGAGAACTCCACCAATACTAGATGGATATCCCAAGATCCACCAAAATCCAAGATGTAATCTCAGAGAATATCCTCCAAAATTTTAATAGCATGCTCTATTTGCTTGTATATCTATGGATGATAAGTTTTACTTACCTTGACCTAAGTCCCCATTTCTTATGGATAATCCTCCAGAACCATGAAGTAAACCTAGGATCCCTTCTTGAAGAAATGATAAATAGAACCCTGTGTAAACCTCATGATCTCCAACACATGAATCTTACATAGATATTCAAATTTCATGGTGTCCCTAATTGAAATTAATTGATTTTAATGTGTCAATTAATCATCCACCAACCAGATATCATTACTCCCTAAATATTCCATGGTAATACAACAAAAATATCAATAGAAACCTCATCCCATTTCTAAACTAGCACTAGAAAAGGCTGGAGGAAACTAAAAGGTTTCAGATGATCTTCCTTTATTTTTTTGAAGGTGTAATAATGGGACACATAACCAGCAACATCACGCTTCATTCCCAACTACCATGATTTTTGTCTCTATTAATAATACATATTTGTAGTACTTCGATTAATTTCCCATGAAGAACTAGGACATTAAAATTAAATTGTTCTACACATAGATGATGGGACAAAAAACTGATCACCAAAATGAAAAATATCATCTGAAGGGAGATCCCAACCATAAATGGTCTCCCCAACACAAAGGGTTTCTCAAATTCCTCTAAACTCATCATCCTTCTACTGAGTCCTTATAATAGACTCTAGGATTGATAATGATAACTAGAAAATAGAAAAAACCATACCTGAAACATCCTCCTGAGCATCCAAGTGAAACTGAGTGAAGAGCTTCATAAGGTTCCAACCTTCCTTTGATTCCAAAACAGCTTGTGATGGAACTTTCCTACTGAGAGTGTCTATAATGACATTCCCCTTCCCCTGAGGTACAAGCAATGCCAATTTCAAAATTATAAAGGTATTCCATCTACTAACTCTATCCAAGATTCAAGTATTTCTGAGAAAATATATATCTCAGACTCTTATGGTCAAAAAATACTATGAACCTCTCCCCCAAAAGATAGTTTTTCCAACACTAAGGCACATACATGACCATGACATGCTCTTAATTAGGAGTGTGTTAATTCTTATAATGAAATCAAAGATAATAAGAGGAATAATCCACCGCATGATCATCCGACTTAGGAACAAACCCCAAACTAACACTAGAACAATCACAGAAAACCAAATACCCCTTTCCCGGCTCAGGTAAGATCAAAATAAGAGCTGATTCTAGAATTCATTTCATATCATTAAAGGAAGACTAGAATGTTTCACCCCATATTAATTCCACCCCTTTCTTGGTAAGGGTAGTCAAAGGTGATTCCAATATTGAGAAATCTTTGATAAACTACCAGTAATATTTAGAAAGGCCAAAGAATATCTCAATATCAATTATGTTACATGGTTCTTACTAGGAAACATATTTCATTCACATTATCTGGATCAACTAATATGCCATGCTTATAAATCATATTCCCCAAGAAGCTCACTTCTTGGATCTATAAATTTTATTTCAAAAGATTTACATAAAAAAGGTGACTCCTCAATATTTCCAAAAAAAATCAAATGATGCCCATGCTTGGTATTAGATCTCAATTAAAGAAAAATATCATCCATAAACACTACCAAAAAAGTGTTGAGATACTCATGTAATATCTGATTCATTAAATATATGAAAATTTAAGGAGCATTAGTTAGAAAAAACAATATCAAAATATATTCTCAATGGTCGTACCTAATTCTGAAAGCCCTCTTTAGTATATTAGACTCCCATAATCTGAGATAACGATAACCTGACTGACGATCAATATTAAAAAACCACATTTCCCCCTTTACCTACTCAAACAAATCATCCACACAAGGAAAAAGATACTTATTCTTAACCGTTATCTAGTTCAACTTCTTATAGTTCACACATAATTGGATTGAACCATCTTCCTTCTTAGAAAAGTAAAAATGGGATTCCCAAGGAGAACAACTAGGAAGAACAAAACATTTCTCCATCAGATAATCTAAATGAATCTTGAGCTCTTTCAAATCTGTTGGTTCCATAAGATATGAATGTATCAAAATCAACTACACACCTAACACCAGATCAATCATAAACTCTACCTCCCTCTCTCTCAAGGAATTCTGGAAATATTTTCTAGGAAAACATTAATAAAACATTAATAAATAGTTCTAAGACTGTCACATAATGAAAATTCATTGGGATCAACTACTATAGAATACAACAAACTCCTATGATCTGGGTAGGAATGTCCTGAATGTCCTGAACATGGATCCCAATCACTCTAAAACACCTGATAGCTCCCAACAACTACAAGAAAAAAGTTATTTTGATGACAAAAATCAACCTCAGCATGATGAGAGACAATAAAATCTATCCCAATGATGATGTAAAACAAATACAGATAGAGAATAGGGAAATCCAAAAATAACATCACGTCAGCTATCTATAGAGAAAAAGAAAAAAATCTAAAACCACTATTCATTATTATTTATAAGAGGTGTTTCTAACTCTTTAACAATGGACATGAGACCCATTGAGCTAGATATAAATGAGATTGAAGCACCAATATCAAATAAAGAAATTGATAATGAAGATGTAATAAATATGTAACACCTCACTATTGCTGGACCTACATCTTCCACCACCAAAAAATAATCTACTTTAGGATGCGGCTTCACTCTGGAGGTTTGTGGCTAGAGCCCTATAGCCTTTGAATCATATTAATTCACCGTAGTATCCTTTGGATTCCACTATCCTTGACCACAAATTAAAATATACATATCTTGAAAAAAACACTACAGGTGACTATAAAATTTATAAATATTACACATTTTCATAGGTTAAAGACAATAACATCAGTTGTGTATGGCCTTTCCACCCTGATAGAAAGTCAAGGGCACACTACTAGTTATAACTGATAGTGACAAGGAGGCATTACAGAGAGAATTACTTTCGGCACACATGCGATGATCTTATTATTTCCTCTTTTTCCCTTGTGTGCCACTAAATCTACCACTAGGTGGAAGAGAAGGGTAAAAATATCCAAACTTTCCTTCAATATTCTTCTCCTCCATCATTTCCTTTTCTAATTTCTTCGCATAGGTCAAATACTCATCATAAATACCTGTGGTCTGATATCTGATCAAAAACCATGTAGGTACTTCTGAGACTTCAGCAGGTAGTTCTCCACTACCTCTAGAGAAAAACAAACTAGATATTCAAACTGATTGATGTATTTGGACACTAAATACTCTTCTCATTATAAATAGAGGAACTCCATAGATTTCAAAATCATCAAAGACTATGGAAAAATCTACTAGAAAGATAGAGTCTTGAAATCCTTCCAATCCAAGCCCATATGTCCATTCTCCTATACCATGGAATCCCACCATCGCTTTTTAGGACTCTGGAGTTTGAATTATGCCACTTCACATGGATATTATCATATGTATATAGGAATTAAAATATCTAATCGATCTTATCTAGCTAGTTATCCAACTCTTGGGTTTCATTCATACCCTTAAAGGACAGTGTATTCTCAAGAAATAATTCATGTAATCAATCCCTTTCTCCTCCAAATTAAAGCTACACCTTAAAAATTGTTTTCTAGACATGGGGTACATTTTATTATACATTAAGAACTTCCATAATGATATCCTCGATAAGATTCTAATATAGAGGAATATTATCTTAAGAATCATCCATGAAAGCCTCTTAAGGATCCCATGGAATCTATTTTGGAGGCATACTATTGCAAATCAAAATAGAAGAAATGATTAGAATATAGAATAATCTTAGTACAAACCAAAACCCATATGAAAAAATTGAGATTTGTATCATGAACTAAAAATAGGAGATGCACATCCCAACAACCCATGGTAACTTAAGTCTCATCATAGAAATAGTTTTCCAGACACTCAAGGAACACTACCTATCATATTTTGAAAATTCTATCTATGGTCTACCAAACATACCAAGATAAGGACTCTTGAGGAATAACCTCCATTTGATACCAAAATGTGGTGATCCTAGCTCGGATACCCTCTCCATCTCATACCTGACCCAAATTTCCACATACTCGAAGGGAATTCTTGATATCCACATGCTGGTGATTAACACTCGGTCATCAAACAACAACCAGAGGGAATAATATTTCCCTACTTGAAGTATAAAACATGGAATATATATAAAAAATGAAGATAAATAGCTAAATATATTCCATAATTAAGTAAATACAATGAAAATGATAAAATGAAAAAGAAATCCTAATATCCCAAAGTACAAGTATAATATCAATGGAAAAAAATACTAAACTAACTACTCCAGGTGATATAGTGGAGAACTCCCACCATCTCACCACTGACTACCTAGACTAGGCTAATAGAAACCCCACTACCTCATTTCACTGCCTTGCCTTTCCCTATATCAAAAGACGTAAAAAGTTCTATACACCAATGAAGGTGTATTGATGGTGTGAGCTAAAAAGGATTAGTAAGATACCACCTAGTTGTTCCATATCAAGTCTCTATACAATAATTTCAACAATGATTACATCTCCAAAAAATAGGTCATGATAAACTGTTTAACATTATTATATCAAAATCATGGTAAAAAATTTAATTTCCTCTCTTCCCAACTTTACAAAATAAGGAGGGTAAAATAGATTCAAATAATTTTATATACATAAAAAGCAGTCAAATCAAACCAAATCATGCATCAAATATCATATCAAATCCATGAAAGTATAATCTAAAACAGTAGCATCCAAAACAAAACCTTATCATAGTTAACATCGTGATAAGGATCACTAAAGGTCAGTCTGGTTATTATACTCATACCTAAGACATAGAAAACAGTGTTTCAAGACTCTAGACATATGCATAGAAACTAGAGAGTAGAGGAACACCCCAAAAAATGATCCCCCAATAGTTTTATCATATCAATATAATAATAAGTATAGGGAGAACAAGAAAACCCCATGAGTGAAACCCCTGATAATTCAGGTAGGTGGTTCTCCTATAACGGTATCCACCAACCAAAATGAACACAAAGACAACAATAGAGTCCCTAGAATCAGTCCTCAAATCTCAGAATCAATTCTTAAATCAATGCTATCAACAAAGAGGTTAGAACATGACATTCCTTGAAGAAACTCACACAACGTGCCACAAACAACACAATCCCGAAGAATTAGATGGCGTAAAACCCCATTTAACAAGTGTAATCCATGAAACTAAAAAAAACCAAAAAAAATAACCTCGGATTTAAAATCTGAATTTTTACCAGTTCATAAGGTGTAATATTTTCACAATGTATAATACTTAACACCGTTTACAAGTTCATGACATCTAGAAAATACCCATTACATGATGTGAACACACATCATGATGTGTAAAGATTTCGTGCCTTGTACCGGTTCATGACATCTTCCTAGAACCAATTACATGATGTGAATACTTTTCATGATGTGTAAAAATTTCACATATTGTGCTGGTTCTTGTCATCTACTTACAAATAAATACACAATATGTAAAATTTATGCAGCATATAAAATATTCCAGATGAGTAAACATTACATATCTTGTATTTATCCTATAGAAAGTGAAAATTCAAAATTCCACTTGATATCCAAAACCAACATCGATGCTCTCCAAACTCGGGGAGAACCCCACAAAGCCTTTAACACATTTACACTCAAACTACATTAATTCAAAAAAACATACAACCCCGAAGTTTAGGTCATTTTCCCTAGAAAATTTTATTTATCCTTAGAATCCCACAAATGAACCCAAACAAAGAGGGAAATGAAAAAGAGATGAGAAATATATAAAATTGGGTAATTTGATGTTACATAAATGGTTTCATTCATATTTCACTTATTGAGTCACAACTTGCACTTTGTCAAGGTAAAATCCTTGTGATGTCATCTCCCGTAGAAGCTTCAATAATTGATCTTTATAGGGTACACTCCTAATATTCAAGGCCATCAATATTTCTATAATTTTTAATTGGTTTCTGTTATAAAAGTTAATATTTTAAACTTAAAAGTCATTGTACAATAATTATATGATCGTTCGTGGTATTTTAAATCTGATAGGATATATTTTATAATTGTTCAAAATAACCAAGTTAGTGCATGCGTTTTCTATAACGAAATTACTTAATAGGTAATATATTCCTTAAAAATGAGAATTTAATTCATAAAACTCTTGGTTGTTAAATTATAAACATAGATATTAAAAAATTAATCAATTGAGTGAGACAAGCCAAATCATCCTGTGTGACCTCCAAAATGAGGGTGATCAATTAATAATAGAGAACACTATAGTGAAGTGGGTGTGTGTTGAAGTATTTATATAAGACATTTTTGGGTATTTTTGATAACTACTTTATACCATAATAAATTTATTTGTAATTATTTAAATTTTTGGATGATAACTTCTTATGAGTGTCATGGGAATTATATAGCTATTTTTATGAAGTATTTAATAAATATTTATTTTTTACTATTGATACAGTTATAGACAATTTCAAGATTAATATAAAAAATATATTTTTTGTTAAATGTTTTGAATTTATTAAACAATTTATTGATTTTAACAGTAGATTTTAAAGTTATTTGATTAGTTTTCCATACAAAAAATCTATATATAGATATTTATTCAAATGAGATACCATGAGAGAACAAGTATTTCTGAATAGAATTTTGAAAAACTATAAGAAATGAATAGGATATAGATAAGAGGTTTTTCACTCTCGATGATCAGAAAATATTCATATAGATATTGATTTGATAGCATGTGATCTGATGAACATAATTCATAATGAAATTATAATGAACTGAACTTAACCATCCCATTACAATATTATTTATAGAAAATAATGAAACAATAAAATCTCTAATAAATTTTTAGGTTAAGAGTTTTATAGAATTATGAAAAAAATATTTCATAAAAATCCCATATCTATTCAACCTAATGAATATTTTTCCACTAAACTAGTCTCTTAAAGTTCTTCACCTTCATTTATGTATAACCCATCATAACTAAAACTTTAACTTCATAATCATTCCAAACCATCTTTAAACCTTTAAAAATCATTTAAAAATGTGGGATCAAGACAAAATGCTCATTAAGGGGTATAAAATAAATAGGAAACCTGATAAGACATTGGAAAAAAATGAAAATCCAAAAAAATATCTTTTTTAATAATAAAATTTGATCTTCAAGAAACCCATAATCACTCATGAAAACAACTTTCTTAAAATAAAACCCATTTATACTCATAAAAATTACAGAAAACTATGAAGGAATATCGAGACATTATATTTATCTCCCTTTCAAATCACCCTTTCAATAGAATATATTATAAATGGTTATTTCTAATAACCTATAATATAATAAATTATATGAAAATAATTACAACATTAGTTCTCTAGAGAATCAATCATTACCCAGTGCATTAGAGATCTATATTCAAGGCTCACTCGTATTATTATATAAGGTTTAAGAACCACACTTTTGTAAAAAAAAACTTTTAGATTCTTTCATTTTTCATTACCAAACTGAACAAAAACATACATTTTAAACCATAATCACAAGCATATTTCATTTAACCTATAAAAATCAGAATAAATCCCTTTAATGCTTTTAACATCATTAACATCAAAGGAAATATTTTTATAAAATAAATAGAATATTAATTACTTTCTAAAACCATGAAAAGTTAAATATTAAGCTTATTAAATATATCTAATGAAGACGAAGGGAAAATATGATCATGTAGAAATAATTTTAATATATATTTTATTTAGTTTATAATCTCTAAAAATATTATGGTATCTTTGTAATGGTAAAAGGTACTTGCCCAATGGTTCCATAATCTAAAAAAGTGTTAAGGTATTTTATCCATAACATTATTGAATCCTGGAAGTTCAATAAGTCATGAAATAGTTACCAATCATTTAATCTTCTCCAATAATCATGTTTGTTATGGTTTAAAATGATTATGATTATTTACTTTTAATTTCATTTTTACTATAGATAATTTTTCACTAAAGAATAATAATCATGAAATTACTAGAATATTAATTCTATATTAAATCATAAAATAATTTTTTAGAGTATACCAAAAAAATAAGTTTATGAAAACATCCTCATTGTAACATCTTGTTACCGCTATAACCAGTAAACCTTAAACCTTTTCATGGTTTTCCTTTTCATTGAGTGGGTAAGGTTTGAGTTTAATTTTGTAGGATACCTATAATGGTGAATTCATAGGTTTTTTTGACTCTCACCTTTAATCATGATTTTTCTACAGACTTCTAGGTAATTACATGTCATGTAATAGTAGTACACGTCGTGTAATGATTCTGCATCCAATTCGTGAAATGTGTCACTCCATGATGGGTACACATTAGGAGTTTTCAATAAACATCATGATGTATTTAATGATTGGTTATTAACTAGGAGCATCAGGTTTTAATGAAAAATGGTTGTCATTTCGATGGTTTCAAAACATAAGTATTACACATCATGTATGGGTATTACACATCATGTAATACCACAACTTCATTTTTAAAATAGGTAGTGTTTTGGTTAATTGATTTTGGACCCTCTCCATATTTTTCTCCCTTGACCTAAGGATCTTCCCATGAATCCTTGAAATCCTCCCAACCCTTCTAGATCCAATCCTTTGAAATTAGATCATAGTTTCTCTTGTGGTGTGTTTTCAAGGTAACTGTTCCCACTTATTATTTAAATTCTATCTTTCTCCTCCCATGGGTTTTCAACAGATCCTTGTGGATTTGATGGATCTATTCCATGTGGTGTAGAATCATACATCTAGGTTGGGTTTTGAGATCTTCTTCACCTTCGTTATCATTAATAGGTACCGTTGTGAGTGTTTATTTTTGGGAAGTGTTAGGTGGTTCCATTACTATTATCCAAATTGATTAACTTTGAACTACTTGTTTTTTTTCAATTGTTGATTTAAATTCAGTTTCTTATACTCACTTTCAATTGATGAAATAAAACCCAATTCCATTGATTCAGTATATTCAAAATGGTTTTGGAATAAGAATTTGGATAACCTCTGATTCTTTTGAGTTAGTGTGTGGTTATAGAATTTGGATCATTTAAATTGTTTAATTTAAATTATGGATTTGATGGAAATGATTTCTATTAAATTTTTGAATTTATCTTTGAGGTTGAATTGTGAAATGATAAAATTGTTTTTAAATGGATTTCAAACTTGTGAATGGATTAAAACTATTTTGATAGAAACCTAGTGGTATTATCTTTTGAAATAGACATGTTTTTTATAAATACTGGTTTTGGTTTTAAATGGTAAATTGGCATTGAAATGGAAGAATGGGATTTCATTGTATTTTAAGTTGACTTAAAATTAATTTCCCATTATTGATTATGTAAGAGAAAATGTAAGCCGTAGGTAGTTAGTGATTTATTTGGACACACTCTATGCTATTAAAATATTCTAAAACATACATTCAGTGGGTCACATACCTGGCGGTTTGGTTATGAGACACCTTTGGCCAGTTTCATTGGGATGTGTGTACATAAATTTTTTTGAGTTCACATAGAGAGTGAAGAGTCCTATATCTAGATATACTATCGTACCTATTTGGCAGATGACCATGTTTCTCTCTTATCAGATATATTCAAGATATAAATGTATGCCAATGATTTTGAACTACTTTAAATTCCTTCTAAATTTACATAAATTGTTTTATGTAATTGTTTTATTTAATCCATTCTTCTATAAATATTCTATCATTTTAAAGCCTTTTAATAAAGTATATTTCCATCACATGAACTATATGGCATGATTTTTTTAAATTTGATTTAAAATTCTAAACTTTTTTACTTTAAATTTGAAAGCACTTTATTTAGTTAATCAATATTTGGAATTTGTTATAGAATCCATTTTTAGGAACCTACTTGGATTTTTATCTCACACCCTACTGTTTCCTTTGTATGTTTGTAGACTTTCTTCTTCCAAGTTCAAGCAAAGGGAAATGAACACTAGGAGGTGGATCTGAATCATGGTCTTAGTGAGTTGTGTCATTAGGGACAAGGGTTGTGTTTTTATTATTTTATTACTTGGTATGTAGTACTTTGGGATTTTTACTGCCTTATTTTATTTTGGTACTTTACTCCTAGTGAATTTTTCTTTTGAGATACATACGTTCTTTCTTTTTTACTTCCATATTCTTATGGAAAAAATCATTCCCAATTTTATTTTATATGATACTAGTTACTAGTCACTAACCTGTGGGGATTAGGAACACCCTTTGAGGTATGTCGGGACTAGCTTAGTTATTGGGTTACTAGGGTACTAGGTCTAGTTTGTGATAATGTGGTATCATTGGAAAGTTCATCCTTTGTCATAAATTAGTATGAATTTGTGAAATCTTTTCAGAACTTAGGAGGTAGTTGTGATTGTGTTCCTAGACAGCTCTCACAATAATAAACCTTAAGTCACGAGGGTGGTTAGGGAAAGAAGTCTTGTGGATTAGTTCAATTATTTTCCCCATTTTTATTTGGATAGATTGGAATCACAATCTTGTCTATCCCTTATGTTGGGAATAGTTTTTTTGGTTACTTAGTTTGAGTGTTAATTTTTGTCTTCCTTTTATCAGTTGATGGTGTGTATCATCATGCCTCTAAGAAAACGTGTGAATAGGATCCATGAATACACTACTACTGAAACTCAGTAAGAGAATCATATGGTGGATCCAATTGTGATTGAGGTGATATTTTTCACTATCCTAGCTCTTGGAAAGGAACCACATCTAGCTCCCATTCAGGCTCCAGCTATGGATCCTCAAGGGGATGTATTTTGAAATCGTTCTCAAGAACTCCTTTGCTAGAAGACACCAGTTTTCAAAGTCTCCATGGATCCTCAACATGATGAGGAATGGTTGGACAATATTGAACGTCTATTTGAGTTCTTGGAGACACCTAATGTGATTAAGGTGAAGTTTTCCACCTTCTTGCGGGAAATACCAAGAAAGAGATGGTAGGAAATGATGGGGATGATAGGGAAACATGAAGGCTTATAGTGGAAAGATATTAATGTTCTTTTCACTAACCAGTTCTATCCAAAATAAATGGTTCTAGCTAAGGCTATGGAGTTTTTCAAGATTGACCATGCCAACATAACTGTGACAGAGTACTCAATTCGCTTTGCTGAGATGGTGTAGTTTTCTCTTGAGATTATATCTACTGAGAGGATAAAGTATCAACAATTCAACTTAGGAATTTGATCAGATATCCATTTTTAGGTTTTATTACTGAAGATTCCTACTTATGATGATGTGTTGGATAGGGAGATACTGTTTGAGATGGACTTGGTTGGAAAGTCAGGGTTGATGAGAGTTATTTTTTATCACAGTGGCAGCATTGGTTCCTTTAAATGGAAATGGAAGAATAATGATTATTGTGGTAGTTCTTGATAGCATATTCATTCCAAACCTCTTAAAGTGCTTGGAGGAAAATCTTTTTATTTCTATCAATGTGGAAAGCCGGAAAATTCTAAGAGGGTTTACACTGAGGAACCTAATATCTGCAGCTCATGCGGATGTTCAAGGCACTTAATGATATTATTCCATCACTTCTCTACTCCATGTAGTGGAATGGTTTCATCAGATCCACCAAAACTGCGGGGTAATTAGATACTTCATGTAAAAAAGGGTTCCAGCCACAGGAATCAAAAAAGAAGACTATTCATGTAGGGGAAGAGTCTCTATGAGAAGCAAACATGCTTCCTACAATTGTGAGAGGTACCATTACTATAGAATCATCATTAGTGACTGATCTTTCTGATACTAGTACATATCACTCTTTTATTTAAACCCACATCATTAATTTTCATAATCATCCTATGGATCTTTTATCTTGTGCAATGGAAATTCATACACCCCTTAGTATAAGAATAGAGGAGGGTCTCTATAATCCTTCTTGTGTCTTCTCTCTATCAAATGTCAAGAAAACTTGGATTTTTTTAGTTCTCAACATGAAATATCTTGAAGTTATATTCTGGATGAATTGTCTCATTACCAATAAAGTCTGTATATATTTTTATCTTTGGTGGGTCTACTTTACTAAACCTATTGGTGTGACTTTTTTATTTCAAGGAGAATGGGACCCAAGGTCGATCAGAGACTGACATTGTTATCTAGAGTTGGAGAAAGTGATATCAGTTTTTTTATTTTTATCTGGAGTGAGATGTGATGAATGATGATATCCCTCCAGTCATCATTGAGTTTCCCAACGTGGTTCCTATAGATTTATCTAGTCTTCCATTGTTGATAGAGGTTTAGTTTTCTATTTAATTAATACATGGTACACAACCAGTCTCTATCCCCTCTTACCACATGGCACCAGCTAGGCTGAAAGTGTTGAAATCACAGTTGTATGATCTTTTGGGGAAAGTATTTATTTTACTGAGTATGTCACCTTGGGTAGTGCCGGTTCTCTTCACCAAAAATTATTATGGTTCTCTTCGCTTATATGTCCATTATCAAAATTTCAATCAAGTTACGATAATGAAAAAATATTTGTTGCCACAGATTGACAATTTGTTTGATCATCTGAGAGAGAAAACTAGTTTTCAAAGATTGTCCTTCGATCTGGTTACCATTAGTTGAGGACAAAAAATATGAAATTCAGAAGAACACCTTTAGAAGTAAGTTTGGTAACTAAGAGTACTTTGTTATGACCTTTGGTCCTACAAAATACCCTGCAATTTTCATGGCTTTAATGAACAAAATTTTCCAAAGGCTATTATAAATTTTGAGCATCCCCGAAATGTCTTTGAGATTCGAAGTTTCTTGGGATTAGCCAGATATTACCATAGGTTTGTGAAGGAATTATCCAAGTTGGATTCTCTGATGACTACTCTAACTCAGAAGGTGGTGAAGTGTTCTTGGAATGATAAATGTCAGAGTTATTTTGTTGATATGAAACATATGTTGACTACTGCATCGTTATTGACTCTTCCAGAGTCTAGGCAGAGAAATGTTTTCTTTTTTTATGCATCGGGTTCAGGCTTGAGATGCTTTCTTATGTAGTTCGACCTTGTATTTGCTTATGTATATCTTCATCATAGGCTACATAAGAAGAATTATCCTACCCATGATCTAGAACTCATATAAATGATGCACATGATTAAGGGTTAGTGGCATTACCGTTATTGTGAATGGTTTATTGGGTTTTCATACTATAAAAACTAAGTTACATATTCTACCAAAAAGATATAAATCTTTTCCATAGGTGTTGGGTGGAGTACTTTAATTCTTTGAACTTTGACATCGCCTATACCCCAGGGAAAGAAAATTTCTTTGCATATGATTTGTGGAGGAAACCTCCAACCCAGGCTGTAAAAGAATATTTGGAAGAGTGTAATTTTATGGCTCTCTTTGTAAAATTTCATATTGGAGTTCATAATAAAGGGGTTGAAGTTTCTTTAGCTATCATTTTGTTGATATCCAATCCTCTTGAAATTATTCCTTAGGATCAAGAGATTGATGATGAGTTCTGTATCATTATAGACTCTCTTTATGGTGGGGAGATAGTTTCCCAGTGATCTTTCTCCAAAGAGGGTGTTTTATGCTATAGAAATCACTTCGTTGTTCTGTTTATGGAAAGTAAGGTTGTGATGGGGTGTTGTAAAAATTCCTAGTGGGTTGTGAATCCAAGAACTAAAAATATGTTCTATGACATGAAGTGGTATTTTTAGTAGCTATGTATGAGATGAGGCATTGATGATTTTTTCTCTCATTTATACATGTAACAATACGTGAAATTCGAGCACCAGAAACCTTAGGGCTTACTTCAACCACTTCTAGTACCTGATTATAAGTTGGATGATATCTCTATGGACATTGTGGTTTGGTTTCCACATACCCAGATAAAGAAGAATGTAATATGGGTTGTGTTCGACAGGCTAACCAAGTCAGAACATTTCTTACCCATTCGAGATACCACCAAGTTGATGAGTTGGGAAGTATCTATGTGGAAGAGATTGTTCATTTGTACGAAGTTCCGTCTATTATATTCTTTGATGGGGATCCTTGGTTTACTTATCTCTTTTGGAGAGGCATTCAGGAGGAACTGAGATCTTAGGTTTGTTTGAGTATATCCTACCATCCACAGTCAGATGGCCAGATAGAGAGAGCTAAATAGATTTTTGAGGATATGCTTCATGCTTGTGTTCTCGACTTCAGTGGAGATTGAGATGATCACTTGGTACTGGTTGAGTTTTATTATAATAATATTTACCAGTCCATGATCAAAATGGAACATTTTGTGGCCTTTTATGGTTGGACTTGTAAATATCTATTGTGTTGGTCAAAGGTTGGTGAATGTTCCTTGGTTAGACCTATCTTGGGGCAGGAGACTGCATCAAAGATTCAAATGACTCATCAAAGAATGTTTAAATCACAAATCTGATATATGTATTTTGTTGAACAATTTTTTTAGCCTTTGGAGTTTATAGTTGGTGATCATGTGTTATTGAAGGATTCACCCCGATTGGATCATCGACATCTTTGGAGGTATAAGAAGATTTCTCCTCATTTTATGGGACCTTTTGAGGTTGTTGAGCTAGTGGATAAGGTTTTATTCAATTTATAACTTCCACCGTAGATTCCATCGATATAAAATGTGTTCCATGTATCACAACTGAGAAAGTATATATCTAATCTATCTCACCTTTTCAGCTATAGTGATCTTGAGATTAAGCCGAATTTACCTTTGACTGGGCAGCCAGTCAGGATAATTGATTCCGAGACCAAGGTACTTCATGGGAGGATGATACCTTTAGTTCCAGTGCTATGGCATAATTTTTATGATAGTCATGTGCTGTGGGAGTGTGAGGCACTGATGAGAGTGCATTGGACTCATCTCCTTAGCATGGAATCTTATTTATAGGCCTTCTTGGGGTAGAAATTTTTTATAGTGGGGAGGTTGTAACATCTTGTTAGCACTCTTACAGGTACACCTTAAAACTTGTCATGGTTTTCATTTTTATTGAGTGGTTAAGGGTTGAGTTTGAATTTGGAGGATATTCATAATGGTAAAGTTAGAGGTTTGTTTGACTATAACCATTATCCATGATTTTCTGCAGACTTCCAGAGAATTACACATCGTTTAACAGCAGTACACATCTTGTAATGATTCTTCATACAAGTCCTGAACTATTTCATGCCATGATGGGTACACATCATAAGTTGATATTCCATGTCATGATGTATTTAATTATTTTTTATTAACTCATACTTTTTGTTTTTAATGAAAAATAGTTCATGTTTTAATGGTTTAGAAACTTATGTACTACAATTCATGTATAGGTATTACACGTCATGTAATACCCTTACTACATTTTCAAAATAGGTAGTCCATCTGGTTAATTCATTTCATCTCCTCTCTAAATTTTTCTCCCCCAACCTAAGGCTCTTCACAAGAATCCTTAAAATCATTCCAACCCTTCTAGATCCATTCCTTTGGTGTGGGATCATAGTTTCCCTTACAATGTCTGTTCTGGGAAAGTGTTCCCACTCATTCTTGAATTTATATCATTCTCCTCCCACAGTTTTTCAATAGATCATCACGGATTTGATAGATCTATTCCCTGTGGTGTTGGATATTTTTTCTAGGTTGGGTTTCAAGATCTTCTTGGCATTTTTTCTCATTGATGGGTGAGGTTGTGAGTGTTTAGTTTTGGGAAGAGGTAGGTGATTCATTTCCAATTATCCAAATTTATTAACGTTTAAATTCCTAGTTTATTCTAATTGTTGGTTTAAATTTAGTTTCTTATATGCACATTCAAATTATGTAAGAAACCCCAATTCCATTGATTTGGGAGATTTGAAATCATTTTTTCATGAGAATTTGGAAAACATATTATTCCTTTGAATTGGTGTGTGGTTGTGGATTTTGGATAATTTAAATTGTTTAATTTAAATTTTGGAATTGATGGAAATGATTTAAATTAAAATTTTGAATTTAATTATGAAGTTGAACTTTGAAATTATGGATTTGGTTTTGAATGGATTTTAAAATTGTGTATGTCTTGAAATATTTTTTATACAAACCAAGTTGTTTTATCTTGTGAAAGAGGCGTGTTTTTGTATTAAAACCTATTTTGGTTTTAAATGGAAAATTGGAATTCTAATTGAAGAATGGGATTTAATTGTATTTTAATCAGTCTTAAGATAAATTTCCCATCATTTTTTATATAAGAGCACATGAAATCCTTACGTAGTTAGTGAGTTATTTGGACACACTCTATACTATTACAATGTTATAAAAAATATATGTAGGGAGTAACATCCCCGAAAGGTTATTGATGAGTTTCATTTTTCCAGTGTCATAAGGATGTGTGTATACAATTTTTTTTAGATCACTTAGAGTGTATGAAGTCTAATATCCTAAAACAATGTCGCATGTATTTGGAAGATGATCATGGTTCTTTCTTGTTATTTAAATTTCAGATATAAATATATTCCAATTATTTTGAACTAATTCACATTCCTGATGAATTTACATAAATTTTTTTATGTAACTATTTTATTTAATCCATTGTTCTATAAATATTCCATCATTGTAAAGCCTTTTCTTAGAGTATATTTCCATCACTTGAACTGTATAGCATGATTTGTTTTAATATGATTTAAAATTTTAAACCTATTTACATTAAAATTTAAAGAAAATTATTTAGTTAATCAATTGTTATATTCTATTATGGATTCAATGGTGATACCCTGTTGGGAATTTTATCTCACACCCTACTTTTACTTCTGAGTGTTTGTTGACTTTCTTCTTCCAAGTTCAAGAAAAGGGAAAGGATCACTTGATGGTGGATCAAGCTAATAAACTGTGGTCTTAGTGAGTTGTGTCCTTAGGGACCTGGGATGTGTTTTTATTATTTTTCTACTTGGGTTGTAGTACTTCAGAATTTTTTATGCCTTATTATATTTTTTGTACATTACTCCAAGTAGAGTTTTCTTTTGATATTCATACTATATTTCGTCTATTTCTTCAGTATTCTTGTGAAAAAATCATTTCCACTTGTATGTTGTATGATTATAGGTTCTAGTCGCTGACCCATGGGTATCAGGAACACCCTTCAGGCTATGTCCGGACTAGCCTGGTTATCAGGTTACCAGGGTAACTAGGTTGATTTGTGAGACTCATTTACTTAGGTAGCATGAAACAACCAAGAGAAACAATTTTTTTCAAAAGAATTTAAAAGAAAGAATATAGAATAAATATTTCAGGTTTACAAAAAAATAGATTATAATTAAAATACAATTTTATGGTTACTTTTAAATATTACTTATTATATTTGAAATAGTAATATGTTATTTGCAATTAAAAGGCACAGTTTTGGAAAAAACGTGAATTTCAATATGGAAACAATATATGAAAAAAGAGTTATAAGAAGGGTAATAAATGATATAACACCATTAATGGATCAAATAGTTTACAATAACATATGACTAGAATCATGGAATAAAAGTAAGTGAAGTTTTATGATATTTTTTAGACAAAAAATAACAAATAAAAAAGTAGAATGATTCTTAGAAAGCCTTACCTTTCTCTTTGAATCGCCTCCTATGAATTGAGTCTAAATCCATAAAAGAAATGAATTTTTTATGGATATATCCTTATAACCATAGAGATAAATTTTTTAAAAAATATATTTTTGAAAAATATAGGGGAGAACAAAACTTGATATGCTTTTTCAAGGGTTAGAATGAGTCCACTTTTTTAGGCAAAATTTGATGGAATTTCAAAAAATATTAAATTTTTAAGGGTCAATAATATAATTTTAAAATGAAAAATCAATCATAAATGGATACTATTTGATATTATATACCCTTAAAGATTCATTTTTTACAAAAAATAATGTTTTATGATTTTTTACTAATTTATAAATAAATTTTAGAATCAAATACCCTTTAAAGGAATTATTAAGGTTATTTTCATAACATGACTTCAAAAATATGAAGATATATATAGAATTCTAATTTAATATTTATAATAATGCATTACCTATAAAATAAAAATTTTAAAATCACGAAATTCAATATTTAATCCAAATATTATCATTTTAAATATTCTTAAAACCATTTACTTTTAATTTTCTCGTTCTTCACAAGAATTATATCAATGTTGCGTTAATGTTTCAGATAATTATCTTATTAATTGATATATAAAATAAATTGAACATAATAATATATTTTATTATTCATTAATATAATAATATAAAACTATTAATAACATTATTCATTTAGATTTATATCATGATAACATTTTTAAGATAATAATTTTAATATTTTTCACCTTACATAAGCGTTGGGTAAGCATTCAGAAAATTATATTGTAAAATAATTATAAAATTCATAAATATATTTCAATATTATTCATTATTCATATTTTTCCTCTTATGGCTTAGAAAATAATTACCCTTTCTATTTACTATACTAAATTTATAAATTTTACTTTTCCATTAATGTGGAAGCACTACGTCAGCACCAACAAAGGTTTTCAAATTTATCATGATATAAAAATTAATTTGTAATAATTGAATAATATTTTTATGGTACTTTTAGTATAATATCATATATTAAAAAAAATTCATCAATATTTGTGTTATATTTATATCATGATGATGACATAAAAGATACTATATTCATAAAAAATTTATTTTTTTCTATTCACCAAAAAAATAACTGTTCTTAGAAAGGAAACAAAAGTTCACCCTTAGATAATTTAAGCATGATGATATAAAACATAAATTCTAGTTAATCAAATTAAATATATAAAATTTAGAAATTTGACTTTTAAATAAAATCATATAGTAAATAGAAAACTATTTATTTACAAAAAATACTATTTCTTTTTTCAAATGTAAAATTATATTCTTCTTTCATACATTAATAAAATAATTTATAATATTATCATAAAAAATATTATTGTGAATCAATGTAATTAATATAAAAATCTATTTATAAAATATATAATAATTAAATAGTTATTTGAATAGATAAAAATACAAATCATGCTAAGGAAACATATTTAACATTTAAATAAAACATATTCTATATCATGAAGTAAACATAATAAATCTAATTTTATTATTGTCATGTAATTGATTTTATAATATCATTTGAGACATGATATTGACATATATTCATGTTTAAACTAAGTATATAAATTCGCATTCATGAATATTAATAAACTATAGATGTGATTTATTTTAAAAAATACATTGGTTGTCACATTCCCCATCCTCCTTATAGAAATTTATCCGCTAAGTTTTATCTTCTTAGAAAAAAATAATAAATAATTCTTAATATTCTATCGTATAAATCCTTAAAATTTAACCAATATTGAACATATTATTCTATAATAAATTCTTCCTATAATAAAGGATAATATTTTATCAACCTTTTTCTAATAGTAGTTCGAAAATAAAATTATAAGGTAACTATTATTAAAATAATTCAAATCATTACCAAAATATTCAATTTTTATTATTATTTTACTCCTAATGAGAGAGGATTTATATAGTGTAGAAATACATTAAAACATTTTCAAAATCCATTTCTAGGGGTGAAAATGGGTTTAAAAATAAAAATAATTCAAAAGAATCCCCAAAATGTAATCTTAAAAGGAAAAGAAGGTGAAGATAAAAAATATAAAGTGGAAGGTAAAATAAATACACATAAGAGCCAAGGAACATCATTTAGGGAATTTAAATGGTTTTAATTAAACCCATGTCAATAAAATAAATATAACATTTCCTTTTGAATAGAGACAATATAAAATTTGAATGGTTTAGAAAAAAAATATTTATCTTCCATTAATAAAAGAAATAACTTATTAGGAGAAATAATATTGATATATAGGAGAAAAATAGTCAAAAAAGTATTGGGGAATAATTCATAACAATAATTTTTATGAAACAAAAAATTCATAAAAGAATAATAACATGAAAAGGAAATGTAATTTACAAATAGAAAAAGAATAAATACCATTTGATAAAGATAATTAGAAAATATATTAATCATATAAGATCATGGTAAAGAAATAGAGATGTTAATGGAGCAGTAAGTTCCCCATGTAAAATATAATGGGTTCATAATATGAAACTTGACTCAAATAATTATAATTGAGACAAAGAAACCCTTTGAAAAATCATAATTTGTAAAGTAATATTCATTTTAAAATGAAATTATGATAAAGAAATATAAATCCTCATTAAACAATAAGGAATGAAATAAAATAAAATCATATTATAGTATAAATTAAATTATAAAAACATATTCAATTAATAGAGAATATCAACCAATTAAAGAAAATTAAATCAAAAAAATACCTTTTCAAACATCATGATGTTTGAACTATAAATATATATGAGAGTAAACGATACCATAAAATCATCATAAACGAATATAAAATAGTATCATATTCATTTAAAGATCTTTTATTTGAGACATAGATGAGAAAATATAAGAACAATACTTGAAAAGTATAGATACTTGGAGAATAAACCCTAAAAACTAGGGAAAAAATTAATAACATGTTCTCCCAAAAAATCTACTTAAAATTTATCCCAAAATTCATTATAAATAAATAATCATAAAAAAATCTCTTCAAAATTTTATAAACGCAAAATTCAGGATCACTTTTATCATATATGCTTCTAAAAATTAACTCAATCTTTTATCCTTAAAATAATATTAACCAGGTAGACATAAAATTACACACTAGGCAATATATACCCTAATCCAAAAAATAAAATAAACTATTTCCAAAATAATTTTAATGATATTTTTATCAAATTAAATATAAATCCCAAAATTATCTATATTACTCAACTTATTTTACAAAATAAAAAAAACTATTTGTCCCAATAACCATAATTACCTCAACATCAAATCATAAACCAACCATAAGGATTATCAAAAAATTTAGATTCTGGCTTAAAAAATATCACAAAATTCCTCCAAAATAACCTTCACACTAAATCACATATTAAATTGGATGGTAATATATACCTTAATCAAGTATTATTCCTTAAACCCAGTAAATTTCTATCAATATATCATTAACCACCTTAAAATACCATCAAATATGACCTCAACCGGGTATATATGCCATTTAATTTATGATCATCCTTAAACTTTTCAACTGATGATGATATCTATAACACTTAAATTATCCTCAATAAACAACATCCTAATCTATAAATCTATCTACACTGCTTTGATACCAACTATAAAGACCAAAAATAAAACCATCTGATAATTACATGATTTAAAGAAGATAATGAAAAAAAATATTTCCAAGACCTCTTTAGTTTTAGAGTTTTTAAGAATTAATAAAAACTATAATATAAGAAAACCATACTTATTCCACCAAAAAATAAATTATTTTCCACTAAACCAAAATCTTCAGATTCTACAATTTCTTTATTTATGGACAACATGTAATAAATAAGACATTGAATGATAATCATTTCTACCCATAATTAAACCCTATAAAGTTAATTTGAAAATGTTTTATAAGGAAATAAATATCTATAATTTGTATAAAAGAAAGATGAAAACCGATAGGCCATTAGAATAACTTGAAAACCCCAATAAAGTTTCTATTTTCAATAATAAAGTTCAATCTTGTAAAAATCCATAATCACCCATAAAAACAACCTTTTCTCAATGAAAAAATATTAAAACATGAAAAAATTATTGAAAACTATGAACTAATGTTGGTACATTATATTCATCACCCTTTTAAATCAACATTAAAATGGAATAACTTATAACCAGTTATTTCCAATAAAAAAATGGAATTACATATGCCCAATTAATTCCAACATCATTTATCTAGAGAATACATCATTACCAAATTCATTAGTGATCTATAATGTAGTCTCACCAATATTCATCTATAATTTCCAAGAACCATACTTTTGAAAAAATAGATTCTTTCATTTTTCATCATAAAATGAATTAAAAACTTACATTTAAACCCATAAGAACAAGAATGTTTCATTTAACCCATAAAAATAAGAAGAAAACCCTTAATTATTTGAAAAACTTTTATTTTAAAGGAAATGTTTTTATAAAACAAATTGAATATAAAATACTTTAGAGAACTATGAAAAGTTAAATAGAGAGATTAGTAAATAAATTGATGAATATATAAGGAAAATATGATCATACGGTAAGCATTTTAAAAATATATTTCTCTCATAATTTTGTAAATAATAGAAAAGGGCCCATAAGAAGAATGTGAAAATAATTTTCATTCATTCAGTTATAAACGAAATAAAGAAAACCAAAAATTTCCATAATAAATCATATAAGTATAGAAAAGGACATTTATAACACAAAATAAAGAATATGAACATGGAGAGGAGAAAGAGTTGAGAGTAAAAATTCAAAATATTTAAAGTAAAAGTTTAAAAGAAATAATCATTACTCGTATCACCTCATATATCATCAACCCTACTAAAAAATAAAATAATATTAATTATTTAATCAATTAATAATATTTTTATTTTTTATATCTTGTTATTATTCCTATTATTATTTTTATTTTTATGTTTCATTATTTTACAAAACTGTAATTATTTACATTGTTTTTTTTAATTCATTCACTTCAGAATCTCCAAAACTATTGTGGTATATTAGTATTGGTAAAAGTTCCTTGTCCAATGATTCTATAATATCTAGAAGTTTCAATTTATTGTATCCACATCAATCATTAATCATGGAAGTTCAATAATTAATTAAATAGTTACTAATTATAGAATCTTTCTCGATAAGCTTGTTTTTATGGTTAATAATGACTATGACTGTTTCATTTTAATTCCTTTTTTATGATGGATAATTTTACATTAAATAATAATAATCATGAAATTAATTTAAAATTAATGTTACATTAAATCATAAAATCATTTTTAAGAGAATCCATAAAAAAACATAAGTTTATGAATATATCATCATTTACTTGGGTATCTTGAAATAACCTCAACAAGTAATGTTTCTCAAAAGTGTTTAAAAAATGAAAAATAAATAAATAAATAAATATTTATGTTTGGTAAAAAAATATTTTATAATTATACTATTATATTTGCTTTATTTTTAAATATTAATTTATGTAACACCCCGGTATTTTAAAAGAACACTACGTTCAATAGTGTATTCAACATAGAACACTAATTTTAAATGAACCCTGATATAATATGAAAATATTATTATATAAACATGATCAATGTAACCTAACCATTAAATTAGTCAGTATAAATAGTATTAAATTATTTATGAAATATATATAAATTTTCTACTCAATATAAATTTATTTACAAATTCTTAATAAATAAGTACTCAAATTTAATAATGTTATTTTATTCTATAAAAAATGTTTTTCCTTCAAAAATTAATTTTATTGCTTTTTGTGAGAAAATATTATAATTTTCTTTAAAATTTTATAAATTTAATTTTATAAAATAAAAATTATTTTAAAAATTATAATATTTATAATAACTTAGTGTAAAATTTGTGGATTTTTTGAGAAATATTTATTTTTCAGTGAATATTGAAAAATACCAATTTTTTGGTAAAAATTCCATTTATTTTTAAAAAATTAAGTAATTTAAAATCCCCATTTTTGTTTTAATTTGAGTTAAATTTAAAATAAGTATTATTCAGTGATATTTTATCCAAATAATTAAATTTAAATCGTCTTTATATTGGGTTTTAATATGAGTTTATTTATAGGCTTTGAAACACATTTTTCTGAAAACTGTTTTAAAGTGCATAATGTTTCTCCACATTAAATAATTAGAATAACACCTAATTGAGAATGATTTAAATGAAGTTTATAGATTATATATCTATAAATATTAATCTTAATTCATTTAATTATTATTACTTGACATATATTTATTATAATTTCATCTTATGCTTGAAAAATGCATTTATTAACAAACTAGTTTTTCATCATGTTTATGGGTTTGATTTTAAATTAAATTATTCAACTTATATTGATTGAATTTGATAAAATGGATTCCATTTTTGGAATCATAATAATTGATACTATATAATAAGTTCAAATTAATTTTTGGTCATAAATAATAGTAAAAATATGTTAGTGTAGTTAATATTAAAACCGGTTTATCGAGGGGTTAAACTAAAGAGGTAAATGGAATGAATGGTTTAAACATATTTTTTTGAATTTTAAAGGTGTGTATCAGATTTATATATCCTAAAATAATTTATTTTTTAATTTTGGAGTCACTTGTATTAAGAGTGGATTCCCATTATTAAATAGTTTTAGATATTTACAAGAATGACACTCCTCATCAATTATAAAAGGGCACCCCCTATATTCTACTTTCCACACTTAAAAACACCATTTTTTCCAAAAATACCAACCTAAATAACATTATTAATTCCCTTACCACATATTAGAGTCCTTTTTAATCATCCAATCTAGCATGGTATTAGGTATAATCCTAAAGTGGTTGTTTCAAGAAGAGGAATCATTCTTAACCGAGCATCTTTGTTTTATTTCATCTTCTAACTCATTTAAATATTAATCAATCATGATGATATAATAAAATAATTATATCACATATTATATTTTTTTATTATGTTAATGGAACAACCTAAATCCGTATCCATTTTCATCAAATAGGAAATGAAACCATCAATCACGTGTACGACCTTCTACCGCTTCGCGGATATATTAATTCATTTTCCATCATCACCTCTAATTAATATTTATTATGATTAATTTTATGTTTATTTAATATATTTATGAAATATCAATCATTATGGAAAATTAATATATCACATATTTTCTTACCTTTCAATCAATTGAAAATGATAACATCGTTCATGTGTGTGGTGGACTACCGCCTCATGAAGTGATGTGACTCTTTTTTATTAATGCATCACATGGATGGTATATGTATGTGTATTAAGAGAAATAATATAATATTTATGATATAATTATAACTATTGAAGAATATTATAACACTTACCATCTTTCTAATACAATCATTGAAAAATGGAAATGTTACACATGCATCTGTATAACTTATTATCTCGATGATTTTAACGTAGTTCATTATTTATAACCATCCTTAATGAATGGTTTTAAAAAATATAATTTATATATAAAAAATATAATTATTACATTATTATTATTATGGGTATGATATAACAATGACCATTTTACAACATTCAGCATGCCAATACCATTTTGAACTTATAAAACAAGCATCTACAAAACAACCAATGTGGACATAAATTATTATTTAATTAAAATTTTAATTAAAATAAATGAAGTAAATGGTTTAATTATAATATTTAAAACCTATAAAGGTTATAAATAAAACCAATAATTGATATATTTTTATTATATTGGATATAAAAAACATACATGACAAAGTCTAGACTTGAGGTGGGGGTTTCTTCTCAAAACCTATTTCTTTGAGACACATGTTCTTTTATATACATAATTTATTTTAAATAGTGTTTATACTTCCTATTTAAATATTACATCATGAATACTTAATAATTTAGAATATTTTAATTTAGAATTAATTTACTTTAGTCATGGGATTTATGATTTACATGTAACCAAAGCAGTAAGGGTTTATATTTGAATCTCATTTTATTCGGGATTATTTACTCTTGAATTTCTTTTGTAGGAAATTATATTATCATTGTATAATACTAGTATTTAATTTTATTATCCTATATTTATTCATTATATTTTCAAGTAATAGTTCCATTTTACTCTCTTTGGTACTCAAAATTATTGTTAAATTTTTTTCAAGAAAATATGACTTTATTTATCTCTTCATTAGGAAATAATTTTCTTCCAAATCTATGTTTTCTATAAATATTGTCAAGAATAATTTTAATATTCTCCTACGATTGTTTATGTAATTTTTACCCATGATTATATTTTTAATTTTTTTAAATAATCCTTTTATTATTTTCCAAATAAGTTACTTTTTGTCTTTTCTTATAAAAATGTTAAAGGAATATTTTTTTAATGCACTCGAAATTAATGGATCATTACTACCATCATGAAAAATCATTAATTTTAAGATTAATTTAAAATATTATATGGTTATTTTCAAAATAAATGTTTTATTAATATTTTATATGAAATATTAAAAGAGAATTTTAAAGTGAAAAGGGTATTTTTCTCAAGAAATATTCCATGTAATATTTTAATTGCATTTTCATCGATGATGAAAACCATTGAAGTTATGTATTGATTATAAATTATGTATATATTCCTCTCACATATATACCAATATTTTTATCCTTTCCTTTTATGGGTTAATACATATCTTAAGTTCATTTATCAAATTACTTCTTTATGAAATCTCTTTCAATTATGTTATGACACAGTATTATGCAACTCATTTCATTACATGGGTTATTATTATGTCATGCCTTATTATTGATTTCATTTATGTGGCACACATAATACATGAACATGTTATTATAGTTTATCCTAGATAGGGATCTAGCGCATTGGGGAAATATTTAGTATTATGAGGCTTAATGTATGGGATTAGGGAGGAAACCTAATCTATTATGGGACTTTTTCTACCATGGGATATTCTCAAGTTAGTTATACTTGAATTATGTATATTTTATGCTATATGTTTTCTAAAAATTTCTTATTATTTCTTGATCCTATGATACAATGTTATTTATGTCACTCCCTCATGTGATTACCCTTGAGCCTTATATTTTATGATACCATGTTATACCTTTGACTCAAACGTTATGTTTCCTTGTCATATTTATTACCTTATGGGGATTTTAAGATAACCCATATTTTATATGTATTCCCTAGGTTATCTCAAATAGTTTTAGGATTCTGTATCTCATTATTGAGAATAACAAATGAAGTTTTATTTTATCTTCTCTTTGATGTATTATGAACTTAGTCTTCCAAAGACACTAATACTCATAATAATTGGGTTGTAATTAATATAATATTATCTTAAAAAAATGTTATAATACATATAAAAGGATTGGGTATCTATAATTATTCAATTGAATATAGTAATAGTGGATTTTAAATGAAAAAGAACGGTTTTGGAAAAAAGATTGTATTTTAACATAGAAAAACATATGAAAAAAAGAGTTTGAATAAGGGTAATAGATGATATATCATCATTAATGAATCAAATAGATACCAATAACATAGTAATGGAATCATGGAATCAAAATAAGTGATGTTTTATAAGAGTCTAAAGATATATAATTATAAATTAGAAATGAGAAAGAGGCTTGGAAATTCTTACCTTTCTCTTTGAATAACCTCCTATGAATTGATTCTAAAGCCTTCAAAAAATGAATTTTTTTAAGTATAGATCCTTATTAAACTATAAATATATTTTTAGAAAATTATTTTGTCATAATATGTTGGAAAACGGAACTTGATATGTGTTTTGGAATGTTTAGAATGAGTCTCCTTTCATAGAAAAAAATCTATGGATTTTTGCAAATATTCAATTTTTAAGGGCCAAGAATGAAATTTTAAATTGTAAAATTGATTATAAATGTATAATAGGTGATATTATATACCCTTAAATACTACCTATTAACTCATTACAATTTATTATTATTTTTTATAAATGTATAAATGAATTTTTCCTCAAATACCCTTTAAAGTCGTTTTAGGTTAATTTTCATAATTTGACTTCAAAATATATATATATATATATATATTGAATTATTATTTATTAATTTAATAATCTAATACATATAATTTTAATCAATAAAAATCTTGAAACACCATATTTAATCCAAATTTTATCATTTTAAATATTTTTAAAACTGTTTACTTTGTCTTTTCCCATACTTTCACAAGCATCGTATCGATGTTGCATAAATATTTTGGATAATTATTCTATTAATTGATATTAAAAATAAAATAATATTTTAATATATATTTTATTATTCCTTAATATAATCATATAACAGTTTCCATAACATTATTTATTCCCATTTATGTTATGATATCTGTTTTAAGATAAGAATTTTGGTATTTATTACCTTACGTAAGTGTTGAGTATGAATTCAGATAATTATCATGTTACATACTTTTAAAATTATTAAATATAAATCAATACTATTTATTAGTCATAATTTTTATCTCTTATAGTTGAGAAAATATGTATCCCTTCTTATATACTATCTTAAAGATATCAATTTTATGTTTCTATTCTTGCGCAAGTACTAAGCCACCACCAATAAATGTTTTCATATTTATCTTGATATAAATATTAATTTAGACTAATTGTATAACAACCCTGATTTTATTAAAAAATTAAACAAGATTTATTACATAAAACTTCACTTGATACAACAAAAAATATCGATAGTTTTAGTGGATTTGGGGCTTAGTATCATTACATAAAAACTTAAAACATGAAATACAACATCTTTATTGAAAACTTCCTTTACACGACCACTACATTCTCTCATACTTAGCATTGCATGGGATAACCTGAGGACATGCATAAGAAAAGGGTGATCTATAAAGACCAGTAAGGGAGTATACATGGAATAACATGAGAAGTACAATACACATTATAAAATAGGAATATCAATAGATCATAAGAGAAACATGAACATAAAGGCATGATAAAGCATGATAATCATAACATGGAAATGTGGCAACAACACTTAACATGGAATTAGCATAAGCCAAGACTCATTTCACATGGAGCATGAGTAAATCCTCATTGCACATAAAGAATGATTAAACCCTCATTGAACTTTAATTATCATGATTCAACACTCATTTCACATGACGTATCATGATACTATACTTTACCCAATGCATTGGAGCGCTATAAGGGTGCACCCTTCTTAAACATTTCATTTCATGCATAACTGTGCCACATGGATCATAAAACATGGATTCAATAAACATAATAATTTATTCCATGATAAATTAATATGGAATTAATATATGATACTTTATAATAGATAAGTAAATGTGCATAAAGGTGAATTCCCTTGATGGAGAAATGGGTATGGTATTCACTACACAAAGTCATTGGCTTAGAAAATCGGTGCAATTTCGGCAGTGTAACGACGTGACATAAGAATTCATAAAAATGGTTGATGGGAGAGAAAGGGGTGTATCATTATATTTACATGAAATGGAATGTAAGGGGATCATATAGATACATGTCCAAAAAATTGTAATGGAATTTATAATCATGATACAAAAGTATTTCTTGAATGTAAAAGAAGAGAGAGAAGTTCCTTTCAGAATTTCGGTATAGTAACGGGTGTACATGGGAGGCATTTAATGAGAGAGAAAGGGGTCTCCCATCATTAAAAAAATAATAGGGCAGTATGGGGGAGGTGTGAAACCATACCCTAGCATTTATAATTGAAATTAAAAGGGCATAACAATATTAATAAAATTGGACCAAAAGTGAAAGGATGAAAAAAACCCTTACTTGGAAGTGTGCTTCCAAAGGATAGAGAGAGACTTGATAGAGGATTATTGGGAGCTTGGGGAACCATGGGAGGATTATAGAGAGAGTAGGGTAGAAGTTAGATGAACTACAAAGGCTTTGAGTGAGAATTAAGTGGGTGCTTGGGTGGGTTTATATACGAAAGGTGAGGGAATTCTTTATTATTTAGGTTTGGGACCCCTTATATTAAATTAATACAAAACACAAACCATCCCTTGGTTTTTGCCCATGGTTTTTAGAAAAGGGAAGAGTAAAACAATATTTAATAAGTCAAAATTCCGAAATTTGTAAAATAATAAGGTTTCTTATGTGGAGGTGAGTCACACTCCCATGGAAAACAATTTAAAAAGACAAGGTGTTTAATAAGTCTTGAGGGGTCCATTAATTCTTTAAAAAGTAAGTCAAACAAACCCAAAATCACATTATTTTAATGGTAAAACATATATTGGCCAGTCATAAATCTCATAGTATTTTATTACATCACTATTGGGTCATTATGATGTCATAAAACACATTATATATTTAAACGGTATTTAATTTTTACCCAAAAATTTGACTGTCTCAGAAAATTATGAAAAATTCACCATTGGATAATTTCAACCTCCTAATTCCAAAAATAACATTTATTTTATCTAAATAATTTTTAAATATGTTAATTTGTACTTTTAAAATAAGAACCCACATTTATCGCAAATTCCCGGGTTTCGACAAAAATGGCTTTCAAACCTTAATAAAAATTATAATTGCATTCATACAATTATATGATCATTTATATATAATAAAATTTATTTAATAATAATAATAATAATATTTTATTAAAATATTATTTAATTAAAAAATACCTTAATTTAATAAAATATAATTTTTAATTAAATAATAACTAAAAACACTATTTGTACTTTAAAAACTATTTACAATGAATCAATAATGACAAGAAATTATTTTCATTATATAAAAAAATAATTTACATGAACATAGTACTAGAGATTTGTTACATAACCCCTTAAAACAGCCACATAAGACCTAAGGGTAAGGTGTACGATGGTGACAGACTCTTGGGGGGGCTCAGATAACATCGCTCATGTGGTAATCTCTATCAACTTCCACTTTTCCCATAGATGGTCCTGTTCGAGCTTGACATGATGAATCTCAGCTTGGTCTTGGTCAAGAGATAAACCCAAGGATTCCACCTCTTTTCCAAGAACTTAAAAATGGGCTTCGTATGGAGCAATTCTACTGGATGAGGTCATCGCTTCTTTTGTCTGAGTAAATTGGATTTGTTAAAGCTCTATATTTATACTAATCATGTGATCACTGTTCAACGTCTATAAAAGTAACTATCACAATTCTTAACATAAAACCAAAGAAGTTTACATTTTATAAAAACTTTTTTCATAAATATACATTTAACTAGATCAAGAGGGATTTCTCATTAATGAAACTTTGGGTCGTTACAATATTCCCCCCTTAAAAAATTTCTCCCTCAAAAATTTCCTTTTCCCATACTAAAACAAATGTGGGTAACTCAGCGTCATCATTTCCTCTGATTCCCAAGTCACTTCTTCAAACTTGTGGTTTCGCCACAACACCTTGATGAGGGCCATTGTCTTATTTCTTAGAACTTTTTCTCTACGATCTATGATCTTTACTGGTTTCTCCTCATAAGAAAGAACATCCTCCAACTGTACCACCTCAGAAGAGAGTACATGTTAAGGGTCCGGTATGTACTTCCTTAAGAGGGATACATGAAATACATCTTGTACTTTGGCCATGGTGGGTGGAAGTTCAAGTCGATAAGCCACAACCCTGACACAATCAAGAATCTCGAAGGGGCCAATGTACCTTGGACTTAACTTCCCTTTCTTTCTAAACCTCATGACCTTATTCCATGGAGATATGCGTAGAAAAACCATATCTCCAACTTTAAACTCAAGTTCTCATCGACCATTTTCTGCATAACTCTTCTGTCGACTCTGGGCTACCTTGATATGTTGCTGAATGGTTTTCAACTTCTCCACCATTTCCTTGACCATTTCTGGTCCAAGCAGCTTACGTTCACCGACCTCATCCCAACATAACGGTGTTCTGCACCTTTTCCCATACAGGGCTTCATATGGTGCCATTTGGATGCTCGAGTGGAAACTATTATTATAAGAGAACTCAACCAGAAGAAGATGTTGATCCCATCCTCCTTTAAATTCCATTGATCATGCTCTCAATAGGTCCTCTAGTGCTTGGATAGTCCACTCGGATTGGCCATCAGTTTTAGGATGATTGGTCGTACTAAAGTTCAGTTTAGTATTCAGAGCATGTTGAAGACTCTTCCAAAAATTATAGGTGAATATTGGATCTCGGTCAGGCACAATAGATAGTGGTACTCCATGAAGCCTTACCACTTCCCTGATATATATCTGTGCCAGTTGATCCAATGAGAAATCCTTTCGAATAGCAATGAAGTGTGCAGTCTTTATAAGAAGATCCAAAACAACCCAGATTGCATTGTTTCCCTTGGATGTCCTTGGAAGTCCTGTGACAAATCCCATAGTGATGTTCTCCCATTTACATTATGGTATGGGCAATGTTTTCATCATCCCCTTAGACTTCTGCCTCTCGGCCTTCACTTTCTGACACACCAGGCACTTTGATGTATATTCAGCGATCTTCTTCTTCATATTATCCCACCAAAAGTTTTATCGGATATCTCGATACATCTTTGTGCTCCCTGGGTGAATAGAGAAATTTGAACTATGTGCATCATCCAAAAGTTCCTTCTTCATCTCTAAACTTGATGGAACACATAGACTTTTTTCAAAAAGTGCAATTCCTTCTTCATTAACATTAAACATTGAGGATTTCCCTTTTTCAATAGCTTCCACTTTTTCCTGGATTCCCACATCATCCTTTTGAGAATCCTTTAACCTTTCCAAAAGAGACAGTTGAGAAATAATTTGTGAAAGGATTGATGATGTTCCCTTCTTTATGATTCCCATGTCCATATTCATTAAGTATAAAAAGATTGGATCCTTCTCAATTATCAACATTGATATAATCGTCGGGTCCTTTCTACTTAGGGCATCTTCCACCTTGTTTGCTTTCTAAGGGTGGTAATGGATTGAACAGTCATAATACTTAATGAGCTCTATCCATATTCTCTGGCACATATTAAGATCTTTTTGTGTGAATATATATTTAAGACTCTTGTGGTCAGTATATATCTCACATTTCTCTCCATAGAGATAATACCGCCAGATTTTCAAGGCAAAGATCACAGCCGCAAAATCCATATCATGCGTTGGATAGTTTCGCTCATGGATTTTCAACTACCTTGAGGCATAGGATATCACTTTATCATTTTTCATCAGCACACAACCTAAGACCTTCTTTGAAACATCACTAAATACCACAAAAATTTCCCCACTTATGGGTAAAGTGAGCATGGGCACAGTGATAAGCCTCCTTTTCAACTTCTTGAAGCTTCCTTCGTATTCATCACTCCAAGAAAACTTTACTCCCTTTCGAGTTATATTGGTAAGAGGGTTGGAAAATTGTGATAAATTTCTCACAAATCGTCAATAATATCCAGCTAACCCCAAGAATCTATGGATATCCGTTACCAATGTTGGCCTCGACCATCATTCGATTGTATCTGTTTTGGAGGGATCCATAGATATCCTATTTCTTGTGATGATATGGCCCAATAATGAGACTTCCTCCAACCAAAACTCACACTTTCTGTACTTTTCATAGCGCTTCTCCTTGCGCAAAGTCTCCAGTACAGTTCTTAAATGCTCCTCATGATCCTCCTTGGTTTTGGAGTATATTATAATATCATCTATAAAGACTACCAAAAATTTGTCTAGGTAATCTCTGAATTCTCTATTAATCAAGTCCATGAATATTTTTGGAGCATTGGTGAGTCTGAAAGGCATTACTATGAATTCATAGTGCCCGTATCTTGTACGAAAAGCAGTCTTGGGGACATCTTCCTTCTTCACCCTTACTTGATAATATCCCAACCACAAATCTACCTTGGATAAGTATTGTGCTCCATGCAGCTGATCGAATAAGTCATCGATCCATGGCAGATGATACTTTTTCTTATCGTGATTTTGTTAAGTTCACGATAATCGATGCAAATCCTCATTGACCCATCCTTCTTCTTGACAAAGAGGACTGGTGCACCCCATAGTGATGAACTTGGGCGTATAAACCCTTTATCTAGATTCTCCTATAGTTGTTTCTTCAGCTATTCAAGCTCCATGATAGCCATTCTATATAGATTCTTGGATATTGGTAGATCCCCTAGTATAAGTTCAATTGAGAATTCAACATCTCTTCTAGGAGGAAGACCAGGTAGTTCCTTGGGAAACACTTCAACAAACTCCCTCACAATAGGCATTTCTTCAAGGATGGTTTCTTCCTTGGACTCAATCATCTGAGCCAGATACACATGCTCATAGGGCAGTAATATTAATACTTGAGATGACAGAGCTAAATGATATTCATCTTCCTCCTTACACTTGTAAAGAATCGGGGGTCAATTCTCCATATGGAGTGTGATTTCCCTTTCCCGATAATTTATGTTGACTCTATATAAAGAAAGCCAATCCATGCCAATAATTGCATCAAATTCCACCAGAGGGAGTATGACGAGGTTCGCTGGGAAATTCAATTCATAGATTATAATAGGGGAGGACTTATACTCATGGGATGCAATGATTTTCCCCATTTTCCATACTCACCGACATCTTCACTTCCATGATTTGTGGTGGTGTTTGGATTGTTCTACTAAACTTTGGAGATATAAAATAATGCGTAGATCCTGAATCAAAAAGTATGTTCGCTATTCTTGAATGAATAACTAGTGTACCTATCACCACTTTGTTTTCGGGGTTCACTTCGGCATAAGTGATGGTAAAAGCTCTTCCTTGCTTCCTTGGAGGTTGTTGGTTGCTTCGAAAACCCTTGGATTAGGGCACTGATTTGAAAGATTCCCCGGTTCTTTGAAATTATAGCAATGAACAATGCGTTGAGGTTTGAATGGAGCATTTCGCTCCTCTGTCTTAGTTGTGCCTCTTTCTTTCCGACAGTTAACAACTAGGTTCCCTTCTCTTCCACACCTAAATCATTTCCTCGTCCCCTTGAGGCAATTTCCAGGGTGCCTCTTTCCGCACTTTTGGCAAGTGGGGTGCTGGATCTTCATAGCACCGTTGGATTTATCCATCGGACCACCAGCATTGAAGTCCACATTATTCTTCTTGTCCCCATGATACCCCTATGATTCCCCAATCACTATTTCAACCTTGAGGGCACATCAGACAATTTCCTCATAGCTGTCGAAGTCACGGATCTCTAATGCTTTCCACAGGCTAGGCTTCCGCCCACCAAAGAAGCGGTCAACCTTGCATTCAGGGGTAATGAAAAATCTGGAAGCATATCGTGCAAGACTTATGAAGTTTGCCTCATATACTCCAATATATTCTTCATCTTTTTTTCTTGAGGGAAAGGAATTCCCTTTCCATCTTAAGCTGGAGGGCGAGCGTAAAATATTTATCGAAAAACATCTTCCGAAAATCCTTCAATTCCAAAACCTCGATATCCTACTTAGGATTCGTATTTTTGATCAAAGTCCACCATTGATCAGCTTCACCCTCCATATGATAAGCATCCAGAACAAACTTCTCTTGTTTAGAACATTTATGGATAGAGATGATCTTTTCAATGGAGATGATCCATTGTTCAGTGATCATGGGATCAGATGATCCACTAAAAGTAGGAGGCCTTTGTTTCATGAAGCTTTAGATAGAGACTTGTTCCTTCTTAGGAGGGTTTGGACGTTCCTCTTGACCCGTGTTTCTATTCAATTCTTGAGTTAGTTGAGAAATAAGATTGAAAAAGTTCGTGATTCCCGATCCCCTTGGATTGGGCATCTTATTAGTACAATCATCACACTGATCTTCACACCGGTTGTTAGCCCGAGTCCCCCTATTGCCAGCCATTGGTTGGAATAAAAGGAAAGTTAGGGGGTAACACATAAAGGGTAATCCAAAGACAAAAGTTGATGACTTAAAAATAAACTTTTATTTCCTTAACTCATGAGTCTATAGGCTTCAACCTATGCTTTTCATGATCTACTTTCAAACATATATTCTTAGGTGAATTTTTTTTAATTACCTTAATAAGGGTTCATAATAAGATTGTGAATTTATTAAAACATATCCCCCAGGAGTGTCATAACCAAGAGTGCAGCAAGGCCCGTTGTCGTGCACCAGTTCCCGTTTGAGTCTAGCTCAAAGCGGTGTTTTCGGGTTTTACCCCTAGGATACATCTGTGACAGAGCCGTCTCTACCTGCTCGTATCTAGAGAGGGATGTATTTATTTGATAAACCAATTACTCAGTACTTACCAAAACTTAGGTATGTTTTTATTATACTTAGTCTTGTCTCTAAGGCTTTACTAGGTTTTTCTAATCCAAAACCCAAAAATAACTAAACCAATCCTCTGATACCAACTATGACAACCCTGCTTTTATTACAAACTTAAACATTATTTGTTACATAAAACTTCACTTGAAACAACAAATAAGATCGAGAGGTTTAGTGTATTTGGGGATTAGGATCATTACATAAAAACTTAAAACATGAAATACAACATCATTATTGAAAACTTCCTTTACATGACCACTACATTCCCTCGTACTTAACATTGCATGGGATAACCTGAGGACATGCATAAGAAAAGGGTGAGCTATAAATCCCAGTAAGGGAGTACACATGGAATAACATGAAGAGTAAAATACATGTTAGACAATAGGCATATCAATAGATCATAATACAAACATGAACATAAAGGCATGATAAAGCATGATAATCATAACATGGAAATGTGTCAACAACACTTAACATGGAATTAGCATGAGCCAAGGCTCATTGCACATGGAGCATGAGTAAATCCTCATTGCACATAAAGCACGAGTAAACCCTCTTTTCACTTGAATTATCATGTGTCAACACTCATTTCACATGACGTATCATGATACTATACTTTACCCAATGCATTGGAGCACTATAAGGTTTCACCCTTCTTAAACATTTCATTTCATGCATAAGTGTGCCACATGGATCATAAAACATGGATTCAATAAACATAATAATTTATTCCACAATAAAGGAATGTGGAATTAATACATGATAATTTATAATAAATAATTAAATGTGCATAAAGGTTAATAACCTTGATGGAGAAATGGGCATGGTATTCACTACACAAAGGCATTGGCTTAGAAAATCTGTGGAATTTCAACAGTGTAACGACGTGACATAAGAATTCATAAAAATGGTTGATGAGAGATAAAGGGGTGTCTCATAATATTTACATGAAATGGACAGTAAGGGGGTCATATAGATACATGTCCAAACAATTTTAATAGAAATTAGATTCATGATACAAAAGTATGGCTTGAATGTAAAAGAAGAGAGATAAGTTCCTTTCAGAATTTCGGCATAGTAACAGGTGTACATGGGAGGCATTTAATGAGAGATAAAGGTGTCTCCCATAATTAAAAAAATAAAAGGGATGTATGGGGGAGGTGCAAAACCATAACCCAGCATTTATAATTGAAATTAAAAGGGCATAACAATATTAAGAAAATTGGGCAAAAAGTGAAAGGAAGAAAAAAACCCTTACTTGGAAGTGTGCTTCCAAAGGCTAGAGAGAGGCTTGAGAGAGGCTTCTTGGGAGCTTGGGGAACCTTGGGAAGATTCTAGAGAAATTAGGGCAGAGGTTGGACGAACTCCAAAGACTTTGAGTGAGGAGGAAGGGGGTACTTGGGTGGGATTATATAAGAAAGGTGAGGGAATTCTTTATTATTTAGGTTTGGGACCCCTTATATTAAATTAATCCAAACCACAAACCATCCCATGGTTTTTGCCAATGGTTTTTGGAAAAGGGAAGAGGAAGAAAATATTTTATAAGGCAAAAGTCCGAATATATTAAAATAATAAGGTTGCTTATGTGGAGGTGAGTCACACTCCCATGGAAAACAGTTTAAAAAGACAAGGTGTTTAATAAGTCTTGAGGGGTCCATTAATGCTTTGAAAAGTAAGTCAAACTAACCCAAAATTACATTATTTTAATAGTAAAACATATATTGGCTGAACATAAATCTCATAGTATTTTATTACATCACTATTGGGTCATTATGATGTCATAAAACACATTATATATTTAAACGGTATTTAATTTTTACCCAAAAATTTGACTGTCTCAGAAAATTATGAAAAAGTCAGCATTTCATAATTTCAACATCCTGATTCCAAAAATAACATTTATTTTATCTAAATAATTTTCTAAATATGTTAATTTTTACTTTTAAAATAAGAACCGACATTTATCGAAAATTCACGGGTTGACAAAAATGGATTTCAAACCTTAATAAAAATTATAATTGCATTCATACAATTATATGATCATTTATATATAATAAAATTAATTTAATAATAATAATAATAATAATATTTTATTAAAATATTATTTAATTCAAAAATACCTTAATTTAATAAAATATAATTCTTAATTAAATAATAACTAAAAACACTATTTGTTCTTTAAAAACTATTTACAATGAATCAATAATGACAAGAAATTATTTTTATTATATACAAAAATAATGTACATGAACATAGTACTAGCGATTTGTTACATAACCCCTTAAAACAACCGGATAAGACCTAAGGGTAAAGTGTATGATGGTGACAGACTCTTGGGGGGGCTCGGATAACATCACTCGTGTGGTAATCTCTATCAACTTCCACATTTCCCATAGATGGTCCCGTTTGAGCTTGACATGATGAATCTCAGCTTAGGCTTGGTCAAGAGCGAAGCCCAAAGATGCCACCTCTTTTCCAAGCTCCGAAAAATGGGCTTCGTATGGAGCAATTCTACTGGATGAGGTCTTCGCTTCTTTTGTCTGGGTAAATTGGATTTGTTAAAGCCCTATATTTATACTAATGATGTGATCACTTTTCAATGGCTATAAAAGTAATGGTCACAATTCTTAACATAAAATCAAATAAGTTGACATTTTATAAAAACATTTTTCATAAAGAGTCATTTAACTAGATCAAGAGGGATTTTCTATTAATGAAACTTTGGGTCGTTAAAAATTGATAATATGTATATGATATTTTTAGTATAATAAAATATAAGAGACATTTTATAAGTTTCATAAATCTTTATGTTATATTTATATCATGATGATGTCATAAAAGATATTGTATTGGTAAAAAATGAATTTTTTTACTATTCCCCAAAATATAAATATTCTTGGAAAGGAACAAAAAATTCACCCTCAACAAATTTAAGCATGATGATACAAAGAATAATGTTTAAATTATTAAATTTAATTTATTAAATTTATAAATTTACATTTTAAATAAAACCATATAGTACCTATAAAAACAATTTATTTACTACAAAAATTATTTCTTCTTTTAAATGAAAAATTATATTCTTCTTCCACACATTAATAAAAATTGTTATAGTATTATAATAAAAATAAATATTAATATGAATCAATATAATTTATAGGAATATATATTTATAAAATATTCAATATGTAAATAAATATTTTGATTGAAAAACATGAAAATCATGCTAAGGAAATAAATTTAAGCATTAAATAAAAAATATTTTATATCATGAATTATAAATAAAAAATTTAAATCCATAATTGGTATGTAATTGATTATATAATATATTTTAATAAATAATATTTATTTATATTCATGTTTAGATTAAATATATAAATGCATATTCATGAATATTATTAAACTATGAAAGTTATGTGTTATTAAAAATAAATGGGTCATCAAATTCACCTCCCCATTATTGAATTTTCTCCTCACAATTTTATCTTCTTGAAAAAAACAAGTATAAATACTCCCTAATTTTCGATTATATAACTCATTAAAATTTTAACCAGTTTCCAATGTCATATGTCATAATAATTTATTATTATTTTCATTTTTTTATCTGGATGAGTGAAGATTTATAAAGTGTAGTAATGTATTAAAACATTTTCAAAATCCATTTCAAGGGGTGAAAGAGTTTTTCAAAATAAAAAAAAAATCCAACTAACCCCAAAAATATAATATTAAAAGGAAGTAAATGTAAATATAATAAATGTGGAGTGTAAGAAAAAATAAATATATATAAAAATCATGAAATATCATTTAGGAACTTTAAACGGTTTTAAGGAAACCCACATTGATTAAAGAAATTTAATATTTCCTTTTGAATATAGATAGTGTGAAGTTTGAATGGTTCATAAGAGAATATATATTTATCATCCAATAATAAAATAAAACACTTATAGTGAGAAAGAATATGGACATAGAGGATAAAAATAGTCAATAAGAGGTGCAGAACAATTTGGAATAATGTTTTTTTTTACTAAAAAATTCATCCAAGAAGAAGAAAATGACATGAATATTTAATTTCCCCAGAGAAAAATAGGAAATACCATTTTTGAAAAATAATTATATAATATAAAAATCATATAAGAATTTGGCCAAAGAAGAAATATTGAGTTAATAAAAACCTTTACTGATTTAGTATCATATGAATCAAAAGATAATTAAAGAGATAACCTAAAATGAAAATTTAAATACCTTAAATCATATATAAATTATGATTGGATATTTCAATATAGAAGTAAGTGGACTGTGTAAAAGTGAATGGGTACATAATATTAAATGTGAATCAAGAAACGATTATTGAGACAAAGAAACCCTCATGAACATTACAATTTATAAATTAAGAATCATTTTGAAATGATATTATGATAAGGAATTAAAAACATCCTTAGATAAAAAAGGAAATTCAATATAATACAATTATAGGAAGGAATAAACCAACTTAGAAGAACATAGTCAATGAAGAGAACATAAGAACCAATGAAATAAAATTATGTCAACAAAAACCTTTTCAAATATCATGATGTTAAAACTATAAATCCTTAAGAGAGGAAAAGAGACTATAAAATCATCATTAATTAATTGAAAAGATTAATGTATTAATTTTAAGATCTTATATTTGATACATAGAGAAGAAAATATAAGAGTAATTATTGTAAAGGATGGAGGCTTGGAAAATAAATCCTAAAAATTAGGAAAACCTTAAAAACATGTTATCCCAAAAAATCAACTTAAAATTTATCCCAACATTCATATACCTCAATAATCATCAAAATATATTTTAATAAATTTATAAACTCAAAATTTATTATGGGTTTAATCATATATTCTTCTAAAAATGAACTCAATGTTTTATCCTTAAAAAAATATTCACAACATGGACACAAAATTTCACACTGCACAATATATACTCTAATACAAAAAATAAAGAAAACTATTTTTCAAAATAAATTTTATTATCTTATCATCAAATTTTCTTGCAATACCATGATTATCTATATTTCTGAACTGATTTTAAAAAATCAAATAATCCTTTGTCCTAATAACCATAATTACTTCAGCATAAAATCATATACTGACCCTAAGGATTATCAATACCTTTTAGCATATGTCTTGAAAAATATATTAACATTCCTACCAAATAACCTTCACATTAATTAATTTATTAAAACTAAGGGTTATATATACCTCAATCATGAATTATTCTAAAAACCCAATAAATGTCTCCCAATATATCATTAACCTCCATATATTCCATTCAAATAAAACCTCAAATGTGTATATATGAATTTGAATTTCTGATCACTATTAAACTTATCAACCCATGAAGATATACATCACACTTCAATTATCCCCAATCGATAACGTACTAATCTATAAATTTATCTATACCCTTATTTGATACCAAATTTAAAGACTCAAACTTAAACCATAAAATAATTACGTGATTTATAGAAAGTAACGAAACACTAAAATTTCCAAGACATTTGTGAGTTTAGAGTTTTTAGAATTAACAAAAAAATATATAATATAAGGAAAACAATAATTATTTGACCCAATGAAAATTTTCCCATTAAACGAAACTCTTAAAATTCTAAAACTTGTTCATTTAAGGTTAAAACATCATAACTAAAATATTGACTTCATAATCATCCATACTGAACCCTACGCCTTGTAAAAAAATTAAAAAAATTGTATTAGCACATAAAACTCAGTAAGGGGTATAAAATAAATAGAAAATACATTAGTTTATTAAAAAACATGAACACTTGTGAATTTTTTCCTGATTTTAATAATAAACTTAGAGCTCATAATAACCCATAATCAGTCATGAAAACAATTTTTACTCCATTAAAACCACAAAAAATCATAAAAAACAAAATGAAATATAAATTCATCCTGAGAAATTATATTCACAACCCTTTATAATCACTCCTTCAATGTAATAACTTAAAACTAGCTATTTTCAATAAAGCATAATGATATAATATATTTCTAGCTAATTCAAATATCATTTCCCAAAAGAATAGATCATTACCTAATGCATTAGAGATCTATATCTTCGGCTCACCCATATTCATCTATAATATCTTATATTCATAATTTTTAAAAAACATATAAATTCTTAAATTTTTCATTATAAACTCCTTTAAAAATAAAATTTAAACACATAAGAATGATCATATTTTATTTAAACTATAAAAAATATGAAGAAAATCCCTTTATTCTTTTAAATGATTTTATTTAAAAGGAATTGATTTATAAATCAATAGGAATATAAATTACTTAGAAAACCATGAAAATTTTAAGTTTATTATTAGTAAATAAATATAATTAAGATGGTGGTAAAATGATTCCATGTTGAACTAATTAAAAAAGATATTCATTTCAAACTTTTGTAATGAATAGAAAATGACCAATGAAGAAAATTTGAAAAGTGATTTATTTTCTTCATTTGTGAATAAAATCAAGGAAAATTTAAAATACCCTTAATAAATATTAAAATTATATGTATTTATATTTATAATACAAAATAAATAATATTAATACGAAGGACAAATAGTTAAAAGGGAAAATTTAACAATATTTAATGTAAGGGTTTAAAAGAAAAATCTATTACCTCAAGTTTCGACCCACCTCGTATATCATATACCCTATGGGGTAATAAAATTTTATTAATTATTTACTTTATGATAAACCAATTTTATTTTTATATCAATTTTGTTATTATTTTTATTTTATTTATTATCACGTTTCATTCATGTACTGAATTTCTATTGTTTACGTCGGTCATTTTAATGTTATTCGGTTCATAATCTCCAAAACTATCATTTTATACTTATAATAGTAAAAGTACCTTATATATTTGTTCCATATTATCAATAGTATTCAAGTTATTGTATCCATATGTTTCCAGAATCAAGGATGTTCAATAAGTCATCAAATAGTTACAATTCAGAGAATATTCCCCAAAAGCCTGTTTTTACGGTTAAAAATAACTACGATTTTTTTCTTTTAATTTCACTATTATAAATGATTATTTACTGATTTAGAATCATAACCATTATATTAATTTAATCTTAATTTTATATTAAATCATAAAATCTATTTTTAATAATATCCATGAAAGATGTATGTTTAGGAAATCATTGTTGTTTACTTAGGTAATGTAAAACTACAACTGTCAGTGATGTTTTTAAAAAGTGTTTAGAAGATGGAAAAAACAAAAAGTATCTTTGTTTTATAAATAAATTATATTATAATTAAAATAATATTTAAGGTTTACTTTTAATTCTTACTTATATTATTTTAAATATTAATAGGAGGGTTGAAATGAAAAGAACAGTTTTGGAAAAAACTATATTTCGACATAGTAAAGGATTATAAAAAAGAGTCTGGTGAGGGGTAATGGATGATATATAATCCTAAATGGATAAAATAAATGAAAATAAAGTATTAATATAATATTTAATGTAAAATAATTGAAGGTTTAAAATATTTTTATGAAAAATAATCCCAACTTTAGAAAATGATAAAGTGGTTTGGAAACCCTTACCTTACTCTTTGAATTGCCTCCTTCAGATTGAGTCTGAATCCTTTAGAGAAAATAATTTTATAAAGTAAATAGAATTATAAATTTATAAATTTATTTTTAGGGAATTATTTATTCCAAATATGAGGAGAAATTGGTATTTTAGATGTGTTTTGGAAAGGTTAGGAAAAATTTGATGGTGTTTTTATAAATATTCATTCTTAAAGTACTAATAATATAATTTTAAAAAGTAAAGTGAATAATAATTAGAATATAATTATATTATAGATTAATAACCATTCACACCTTACTAAATATAACGTTTTATGGTTTTTTTGTTAATTTAAAAATCAATTTTAACTTTAAATACCCTTCATTTTCCAGGTTAATATCATTATTTGACTTTAAGAATATATTGATATCTATAGAATTAAAATTTAATTATTTATATAATTTATTACTTATAAATTTCATATGAAAAACACTATAGTTCATACTAATCTTATCATTTAAAATATTTATAAAAGTATTTACGTTGAGTTTTCTCCTGCATGAACAAGCTCTATATCGACGCTACATAAGCATTTTGGTTTATTATTGTATTGATTAATATTAAAAATAAATTATGAAGATAAATATATTTTATTATTCATAAATATAATCATATAAAACCTTTGATAACATTACTTATTTCTTTTTTATATCTTGATATCTTTATTAATATAATAATTTTTACTTTTTTACCTTTCTTAAGTTCTAAGTTAAAATTCAGATAATTATCATGTTATATAATTATATAATTCATACATTTAAATAAAAATAATTTATTAGTAATAATTATTATATATTATGGTCTGTAAATGATGTATTCATTCCTTGATATTAACTTAAAGACATCAATTTTATATTTCCAATGTTGTGCAACCATTGCGTCACCACCAATTTTTTTATATTTATCTTGAAATAGGAATTTATTTATATTAATAGAATAATATTTTTATGATGTTATTATTATAACATAATTTAAGATATGGTACGTAAGATTCATAAATATTATTTTCTTATTTATATTATGATGATTTCATAAAAGATGCAATATTTACAAAAACTATACTGTTGTATTATTCAATAAAAAATAAAATTGATTAGAAAATGAAAAAAATAACCCTAAAATAATTTCAAAATGATGATACCAAAAATAAATCAAATTTTATCATTTTTAATTTCAAAATTTTTTAAATTTAACTTTTAAATAAAACCATATCTTATATAGAAATACAATTTATTTTGAATAAAAACTATATGTTTTTCAAATAAAAAGTAATAGTATTATTATATGCCTTAATAAAATTATTCATAATATTATCATAATAATAAATATTAACATTGTTACATATCATTAAAATTAATATCCATTTACAAAATATTCAACAATTAAATAATTCTTTAGATAAATTAAAATATAAATCAAGTTAAGTAAATATATTAAACCTTTAAATAAAATAAATTTTATGTCATAAAGTAAGAAATAATAAATTTAAATATATAATTAGTATATAACTAATAATATAATATATTTTGATATGTGATATTAACATATATACATGTTAAAATTAAATATATAAATTCATCTACATTAATATTAACAAACTATAAAATCATTGTCTTATTAAAAATACTTTCATTTTCAAGTAAATGATATGTTAGTTTCAACTTGAAGAGATTAACATTGATAATGATGATATTAGAGGTATTAATACACTTTCTAGTGAATATGGAGAAAATTTTAAATTCATTGAAATTATTAATGATGAACATACTGAATTATATCTCAGATTCACTAGATTTATTAAATTATCAATTATCAATTTGTTTTTACACAAGAAGGAATTAAATCATAGGATAGAAAAATCATTCAATATGTCGTCATTATTATTATAGAAGTTACTCCCTATTAGAGTGAATACTCTAGAGTCTTACTACCATTTTCCTAAGTTGAGTGACAACCTTTGTTTCATATATGAGATCATTGATGCATACCCCAAAAACTGTATATTGTTCTGAAAAAAGAATATCTAGATCAATTATTTTATTATCTATATCTCATCTAGGTAGAAGGGAAATGATATTAATCAATTACATTATATTCTCCCTAGTAGTTCCTTTAGCCACAAGAGATAAATGTTCATGAAGTATATACATTACTTCCAACCAAAAATGAGGTTTAAGAGATTCTCCATGTCATTTAAGATCACTAAACTGATGATTTGGTATGAAGAGATAAATAAATAGGTTGATAAGTTAACTAACCTATAATATTCCTTGGTATGAAATTATTTTTAACAAAAAAAACAATTGTAACTTTAATAGGGTAGTCATAATGTTTTATTGGGTTTGTCTAAAGATGGTTTTAACATGTTCTAGTTTATGGTTATTGAGACACATAATACATGGGAAGTGTTATTTTTTCCATAAAACCTTCCCCTATAGTTATGTATGAAGTTAAAATTTTGCTAATTTCTATAATTATTGATCTATCAAGAGGTGCTGGTAATAAAATTTATGTTTATATGAAATCTTTGATTGTTGAGTTTTGCAAATTTTTGGTAAATGATGTGTTGACATCTTATTTGATAGGCAATGAAGTGTTTAGACTTCAAGATACTTTTTTGTAGACAATTAATTATTTATAATAATATGATAAATTATCATATTGGAGAAAAAAGTATAATTTACCTCTCTTTATTATAATAGAAGTAAGAAACAAACATGGATTAAGAACTATACAAATTGGGAACATGTTATTAAAAAATGATTTCTTGATTCACTATAAAATTTCAGAAAATATAGTGTGTTTTTTAATGAAAATAAATAATACATGATAATACCTCAAATATTTCCTAGGGTTAAAATTTAAGTACAACTTGAACAAGAAAACATTCACATCATTTATAATTTTTAAGACTTGTTAGCTGCTACATTTTTATTCATTTCTTCTGCAAATGGATAGTACAATCATAATTGGAAGAAGATAACTATTTTCATAGAATTAAGTTATTGGAAATAAATGTTTTAAATAAAATTTTGTATTTGGTTAAAATTGAGAATTTGTTTTTTGATAATATATTTTTCACTATTTTGAGTATGAATTGGAAGTCAAAGGACATTGCCAATGCTCGATATGATTTGCAAGAAATGGGATTGAGAAAACCTTTATATTTATAGTTGAGTGATATGGAATACATTCATGTTTTATATTACATTATGAGTAAAAAACATTAATAGGAATTTATATCAATTTTTAAGTCGATCAATATTTTATATGATTATTTTTTTAAATATTTTTAAGCATATTAATGTAGCGATCCTGGCATTACATGGGATAAAAATTCATTTTAATAATATTATGCTTTAATAGATAATCCCAATTACAATTCATTATTTTTTTCGTAACCATGTTTTTTAGTTTTTAATTTATTTTTATAATTTTATCAAATAGAATTATTCAATAAAACATCACACCAGTGATTTGAAAAATCTACAGGAAAATATTGTGTTTGCACTATGTCACCTAGAGAAACTTTTTTATTTATTTATATCATGGTCCCATAAACCATATATTTAATTTGTGGAGTCAATTCTATAGATTTGATACAATTTAGTTGGATGTATCTAATATGTATATAATTGAATACATTGAACTAATATTTTCATAATAGATCTCATATGGAATCTTTGATTACCAAAGATTTTTTGTTTTATATATTGATGAGGATGAAACAAAATTAGATTAATCCATATATTTTAAGTCCAAATTATAGAAGGAAAAACATTTGATATTTTAAATGGTAATTGGGTTCAATATCATCGATACATGTTGTTATACACTCCATTTTTTATTCCATTTATACAGTAAGTTATATAGTTGAACTATTATGTGTTGGGTTTGTATATTTAATTCATTCTTTATATTTTATTCTGTTATAATCTATATAAGATATTTTTAATATTTTTAGGTAATCCTAAACCCCTCTTTTTACCAATATTTGGTTAGGTTTTATTTGGGGTTTCTTCGTCTTAAAATTTTAAGAGTTTTGAAAATTATGGGGTAATCCACAGTTCGCACGCAGTTTTCCCAAACCGTGCACCCCAAGGCAATGGTATTTTTCATGGTTGGCACATGGTTAGTCATGTCATGATCCCTATTATGAGAAACCATGTATCCCATTTAAAATAGGCACATAGTTAGTCTTCATGGTTTATTAAACCATGTGGCTCTGCCCAGGAAACTGTGAGTATAGGTTTTTAATAAATCTAAATTTAAATTAAAAATTCCCAAACCCCCATTTTAATCCCCCAACGGACATGAATGACACATAATCATTTTCTCTCATCCTTGAAACTCCCAAAAATAATTTTTAACCCCTCTTATACCTCTTATAAGTGATTATAATATTTAGGAATTTCTTTCAATCTTCTTCTATTAAGCTTCCTCTTCCCATTCTCATTCTCCCCATGATCTATCATCTCCTTCATAGGGTTATGTGAATCCTTGTGTTTATTTGTGTATAAAATACCTATTATTTTGGATCTAAACCTAGGTTTGATTCATATGTCCATGTTTCTATCATTCTCTATTGGAGTTTTTTATGTGCGGCTTTGTGATTCGAGATCCTATGATCTCGAGGTGGGTGGTTTTATTGCAATGCAAAAATTTTCTTAACCCTAAATTGATGTTTTAATTTTAATAGTTTAAATTAAATTATAGTTGATGATATTAAATGAAATTTATTTCAATGTTTTTATTAAAAACTCAATTCCATTGAATTGGGGTTTTTATAAATTTGTTTTAACAAGAAATTTGAAAAAAACCCTATTCCATTGAATTATGGTGTGTTTATGGAAATCAGTGAAAAGTAAATTTTTTAATTAAAATTGAGAACATGATTGAAAATATCTCAATTAAATTATTGAATTTAATTTTGGAAATTTATTTGATGGAAATTTTTTAAAAACCCCAATTCCATTGAATTGGGGGTTTATTGTGAAATTGATGGAATTTTGTAAAAAATTAAATTATTGAATATAATTTTTAAAAGTGGATTGTGAAATTAAATTGTGAATTGATTTAAAATTATAATTTTGAAAATTGTTTTAAAATGTTTTTGATAGAAACCTTAGGATTTTATCTTGGTAAAAGGAATGTTTTTATTAAAAACTCATGTCATGGTTTTTTAAATGGAAATTGGAATATTTGAAATAGGGAATGGGATTCATTGTATTTTAATGTTTCTTGAAATAAATTTCCCATCACTATTTTGTATGCGATCACATGAAACCCTTGGGTAGTTAGTGAGCTATTTGGATGGAACTGTACAATTTATAAAGTTCCAAAACATAAATACCACACATCACACTCCTTAAATGATGGTGATGAATCCTCTTTGTCCTAAGTCCAAAGGGGATTTATGTATATATTACCATGTCACCTTAAGTGTAGATTCCCTATATCCTAGAACTATCATACCTTCTTAGTAATTTGACCATATTTCTCACTTTTTTATATTTGAAATGAATATATTCTATTATTGTAAACTATTTTACAAACCTTTTTATTTGTATATAAAATTTTTTATATAAAAATTATTATTTAACCCACTTGTCTAAAGTAACATATTTTTATAAATGTTCTATAAATTTTTTTATGAAAGGTGGGGGATATAAATGTTCCATAAAAAGAAGAGTAAATCCTTTTCTTAAAGTATTCCAATCTTTAGAAATATACATAATGAATTGTTTTAATTATGCTTATGAAATTCCAAACTTGTTTGTTTTAAATTGAAATAATTTTATTTGGTTAATTTAATAATGGATTCTATTATAGAATCCTTAGTGAGAACCTACTTGGATTTTTATCTCACACCCTACCTACACCTATAGCTATTTGTATATTATCTCCTTCTAGGTTCAAGTAGTGGTAAAGCACCCCTTGGAGGTGGTTCAATTTGTTGATCTGTGGACTTGGTGATTTGTGTCCATTAGGGCTTGGGTATTGTTTCTTATTTTCTAATACTCTTAGTTGTATTACTTTAGGCTATTATACCTATTTGACTTCTGGTACGTATCTCCCAATGGAGTTTCTTTTGTATGCATATTTTAGAGTTTCTTTTACTTCCACAATGTTTGAGGAAAAGTTACTCCCATTTTAATTTTGTATGATGTCAACTGCTAGTTTCTGACCCATGGGGATCGAGAATGCACTTCGAGCAATGTCAGGGTTGGATCAATTATCGGACCACTAGTGTACCAAGTCTGGTTGATCATAAAGTGTTATTAGAGGATTTAGTTGAACTTCTTTTCTTTAAGTTAGTATGAATTGTGAAATATTTTCAGGATATAGGAGTTAATTTTGATTGAGCTTCTATCCATATCTTTCCATAATTAACCATAAGTCACTAGGGAAGGTTATGGAAATATGTCTTCAATATTAGTTCAAGTCTTTTCCCTACTTTGGATTTTGATATATTGAAATCCAAATCTTGTTTTCCTATATTTTGGGAAGGATCAAATGATCCATAGGACTATGAGGAGTGGTTGAGTAGAATGGATCATTTTTTGGGTTCTATGACACTCCCGATGAAATCAAGGTGAAGTGTGTCAACTTCATGATCGAAGGATCGAGCTGGAGATAGAGGGACATGATGGTGGTGGTGAAGAATCATGATGGATTATAATTAAAAGACTTCAGGTTCTTTTCAAAAACAAGTTCTATCCAGATTCAATGTTGTTGGACAAAGCTACATAGTTTTTCAAACTTGAGAATTCTGACATAACCATTACAGATTATGAAAACTATTTTGTTGAGATTGTGTAGTTTTCACATTAGATTGTATCAAATGATAATATTAAGGCTTGAAAGATTGAGTTGGTAATTTTATAGTATATCCATTCATAGTTTTTCTTACTGAACCTACCTTCTAATTCTAATGTATTGGATAGAGAAACGATGTTTAAGATAGACCTGGATGGAAAGTCAAGGTTATCATGAGTTTCTTTCTATCCTTGTGGATGTGTGCATTCCTCTATGGGAAATAAGATGCATGATGATTCTCATGGTGGTTCTCGACATAAGATTCATTATAGACCTCCTATAGTTCTTGGAAGATACCCTTTGATTTTTTAATAGTGTGGAAAGCTGAGTAATTCAAAGAGTGTTTTCACAGGGGAACACAAGGTTTGTGATTATTGTGGATGCTCATGTCACCTTCAGGGATTCGTCTATGTTTATTCCACACCACATAGTAGAATAGGATAATCCATGCATTCTAAAACTATGGTGCAATAAGATTCTTCACGTGAAAAAGGGTTCCAACCACATGCATCTAGAATGAAGATTCCTCACACAATGGAAGTGTCTCAAGAGGACGTAGATATAGGTCCAATAGCTTTGAGAGGTACCATCACTATAACATCAAAATTAGTGACTATTTTATTTAATACTAGTGCATATCAATCATTTATCTCCACTCATGTTGTTAATCATATTATTATTCCTAGGGAGTTTTTATCTTGTGAAATGGATATTACTAAACCACTTGGTATGAAGAGAGATTAGTTTCTCTGTAGTCCCACTTGTGTTTTTTCTCTATCATATGCTGAACATACTAGGAGTTTAATGGTTCTCAACATAAAACTACTTGACATCATTTTTTGGATGGATTGGCTCATTTCTAATAAATCCCAAATTAAAAGTTATCTTTGACGGGTCTCATTTATAGTGCTTGATGGGGTTTTCTAATCCCTCCAAGGAGAATGGGACCCAAGGAAAACTAGAGTTTTACCTTCTTATATAAAGTTAGGTAAAGTGATATATGTGTTTTCCTTTGATCTGGATTGAGAATCTTTGAGTGGTTACCTCCCTCCAATTTTCATCGAGGTTTCCTTGGTGAGTGTTCAGTTGACATCCACTCTTCTCAAATTGATTCTTTAGGAACAATAGCTTGATAATGAGTTCCATAAGATTAGAGACTCTCTTCATGGTGGGGAGACTGTTTATGAGTGCTCATTCTCCCCTAAGGGTATTCTATTATTTTGGAACCATTTTGCAGTACCATATTTGGTAAGGAAGCTTGTGATGGAGGATTTTCATAGTTCCCAGTGGGTAGTACACCTAGGATCCACGGAGATGTTTTTGGACATGTGGTGGTACTTATGGTATCCATGTATGAGATGGGGAATTTTTGAGTTTTTTTATCACTGTTATACGTGCCAACGGGTTAAGGTCAATCACTAAAAACCTTCTAGTTTTCTTCTTCCACTTCCAATACCTACATAGAAGTGGGATAGTATAATTATAAACTTTTTGGTTAGGTTTTTACATACCCAGATAAATAAGAATGTGATTTGGGTTATGATATACATGATAAATAAATCATAACACTTTATACCCATTCATGATACAACCAAATTTGAGAGGTTGAGAAATATTTATGTGAAAGAGATTTTTTTTTCTCCACGAAGTTCCTTATACTATAGTTTTTGATAGGGATCCTCAGTTCACCTCTCACATTTGAAGAGGCCTTCATGAGGAACTGGGGTCTCACATATGGTTGACTATGACATACCATCAATAGTTAAATGTCCAGATTGAAAGAGCTACACATATGCTTGAGGATATACTTTGTGCTTGTGTTCACAACTTTGGCAAAGCTTTGGAAGATCACTTAGGGCTGGTTGAGTTTTCTTATAACAATAGTTACTAGTCTATGATTATAATGGATCCTTTTGAGGCCTTGTATATCGATCCTTGTAAATATATGTTTTGTTGTTCATAGATTGCTAAATGTTCCTTGGTTGGACCGATCTTGGTCCAAGAGACGACAAAAAATATCCAGTTGATTCGTCATAAAATTCTGATGGCACATAGCTAGTTTGAGTCTTATGTTGATTATCACCATAGACCTTTGGAATTCATGGTTTGTAACTATGTTTTCTTGAATATTTCACATAGGTTGGGTCATCAATGTCTTGGGTGGTATGGTTAACTTTCTCCTCATTTTGTGGGACCTTTTGTGGTTATTGAGGAGGTGGGAAACGTTTCTTACCATTTAGAACTTCCACCGCAATTGACATCAATACATAATGTATTTCATGTGTCTCATCTCTGTAAGTATCTATCTGATCCATATCATATTATGAGTTGGAGTGATCTTGAGTTTGATCCTGATTTATCCATGACTAAATGTTCTTTCAACATTGTTGATCCTAAAACCAATGTACTTCATGGGAGGATGATAACTTTGGTTCTTTTACTTTGGCAGCACAATTCTGATTCTCATGAGATATAGGAGAGGGAGGCACTAATGAGACAATATTGGCCTCATATTTTTGTCATGGGAGATTCTGAGTAGGATTTACTTTGATAGAAAGTTCCTATGGTTGGGAGGTTGTAACATCCTATTACTCTTTTCAGGTATTCCTAAACAAATATTTTTACAAAGCTATGATTGGGTTTTGTTTGTGGTTGCTTCGAGTTAAAATTTTAAGAGTTTTGGAAATTTCAGGCTAGTGCACGATTGGTACATGGTTTTTCGAAACAGTGAACCCTCATAGAGAAAACCATGCAACCCCAGGCAGTGGGATTTTTCATGGTTGGTGCATGGTTAGTCAATATATGTGCCCTATTTAGAGAAATCATGAAACCCATTTAAAACATGTTCATGGTTAGTCTATATGGTTTTTCAAAACATGTGGCTCTGCCCAGGAAACCATGCATATGAGTTTTTAATTATTCTGAATTTTAATTAGAAATTCATAAACACTACTTTTATGGCACCGATGGACAGGAATGGCTTATAATAATTTTATCCCATATGTAGAGCTCCAAGAAGTGTTTTTGACCCCTCATATCCCTCCTAGAATCTGTTTTAATATTTAGGAACTCCCTTAAATCTTCTTTCGGTTAGTTTACACTACCCATTCTCATTCTCCAACGATATCTGTTATCCTCCCTAGTGATCTGTGAATCCACGTGTTGATTTGTGGACCTAATACACACTTTTTTATCTAAAACTAGGTTTGATTCATAGATCCTTGTTGTTGTCATTATCCATTGTAGTTTTCCATATGCAACTTAGTGATTCATGATCATGTGATCCTGAGGTAGGTGGTTCCGTTATGATGACAAAATTTTCAAATTCCTAAATTACTGTCATAATTTAAATTGTTTGAATTAAATTAAATTGCTAGATGTTCAATTAAATTTATTTCAATGGTTTTATTAAATACCCAATCCCATTGAATTGGGGTATTTGGAAATTTTTTTGACATGAAATTGTGAAAAACCCCAATTCTATTGAATTGGGGTGTGTTATAGAAATCAGTGAAATTTAAACTGTTTAATTTAAATTTTGGGTTTAATGGAGTTTTTTTTAATTAAAATTTTAAATTAAATTGTGGAAATGGATTTGATGGAAAATTTTGAAAAACCCTAATTCCATTGAATTGGTTTTTTATTCTAAAATTAATGGAATCTTATGAAAAATTAAAATTTTGAATTAGATTTTTGAAAGTTGATTGTGAGATTGAATTGTGAATTGATTTTGAATTCTTATTTTAAAAATGTATTAAAATTGTTTTGATAGAAACCACGGGGTTTTATCTTGGAAAAAATGTATTTTTTTATTAAAAAACTCATGTTATGGTTTTTTAAATGGAAATTGGCATATTTAAAGAGGAGAATGGGATTAATTGTATTATAAGGTTTCTTGAAATAAATTTCCCAAAATTGTTTTGTTCTAGAAAAATGCAATCCTTAGATAGTTAGTGAGTTATTTGGATGGAACTTTACAATTTACAATCTTCCAAAACATAAATACTTAGACAATGGTGATGAGTCCTATTGGGCCTGAGTTTGAAGGTACGTATGTACATATTACCATGTCACCTAGAGTGTGGTGTTCCTATAGCCCGAATTATCATACCTTCTTAGGTATATGACCATGTATCTCTCTTTTTTGTATTTCAATCAAATATATTAAATTGTTTTAAACTGTTTTACTAGATTTCTAATGTATATAAACTATTTTATATAAAAGTATTTATTTAAGCCATTTGAGAAAATTTCTATTTTTTAAAAAATATTCCATCAATTGAAAAGTAAATCTTTTGATTTAAGTATTTCTATATTTCAAAATGCAATGATTGAATTTTTTGAATCATTATTATGGAATTATGAACCTATTTATTTTAAATTTAAATAACTCTATTTGGTTAATTTTATATTATCATATGTTATGGAATCCTTGTTGAGACCCTACTGGAATTTTTATCTCACACCATACCTGTTCCTTTGGGTATTTGTGTATTATCTTCTTCTAGGTCTGAATATGGGTAAAGCACCACTTGGAGGTGGTTCTAGATATTGATCTGTGGACTTAGTTATTTGCATCCATTAGGAATAGGGTAGTGTTTCGTGTTTTCTATAACTATTTATTTTAGTACTTTGGTTTGTTATAGCTATTTGACTTCTGGTATATATCTCTATATGGAGTTTCTTTTTTCTACATACTATCTTTTTTCTTTTACTTCCTCAATGATTGAGTAAAAATTGTTATAGCTTTCATTTTTTAAGATGCATGGTGTTAGTCATCATCATATAGGGATTGGGAATACCCTTTACGATATATCAGGGTTGTAATGTATATCGGTTTACCAGGGTACCTGGGCTAGTTCATGATAATTTAGATACACATCGTTGATTTGAAATGGAAAAAAATATATACCAATAATCATCAAATCCAAAATTTAATTTCAATTTATGTCATGAGAGGTTTGATACCCCCATACAAATATATAGATATATGTTTAATATTTGTATAATCTATATGAGGTGTATTTTCTTAATCCATCATCTATGAACTTACATGAAATTTCTAGATTCATAAGATGCATGAATTATGTACTATAATAAATTAAAAAACTCAATCAACAAACTGATGGTCTGTTTTTTATGGCCCATTGTTACAAGAATTTGGATGCTAATAGATTCTGATTTCTTATTAGGGATGTTGATGTGAATAAACTATTACAAAACAATAATATTGGTTTTCTATCTATCTATAAAGGTTATTACTATAAACAATTGATAGACATCACTGAATTTATTTATGGTCTTGGATTAAAATATATATTATTGAAGTTTTATTAGGTTGATCTAGTTCCTGGGATAAAAGTGGAACATTTTTATTTACATTAATACACTTTAATAATATATTGTGTAAATATGAATGATTAAGAAACAAGACCATTATACTAGCATCCCAGGTAGAGAAATTATACTTTGTTAACACAAATTCAAACTAGAAGGTTTTGGGGAAAATTTCTAGAAAGGAGGTTCTTATTGAATGAGAGGAGACATATATTATATTATTTCATGACAAAACTCTTGAACAAACAAATGTATAAGTATAATAAGAATATATTAAATGGAGAAGGGAGATCGTTGAAGGAGAAATGATATATTTTCAGGATTTGTGAAATATTTCTTGTAATTTTTTTCCTGTTAAATTTTAAAATGATTAACATTTTTATACATGTTTTTGATTTTTTTGTAATAAAATTTCTTTATTTTTCATCATTTTATTTTTAAATATAATTATATGTCACACCAAGATCAGGGTTCTTAATATTAAATCATGTCATTGTATATTGTTGATTTTATATTAATTTACTATAATTTTCTATAAGTATGTTCTCTTATCAATTTCGTTTTTAATTTAAAAATTAGTTATTATTTACCACATTATGAATTTATTTTCAATTGGATTTGGTGCATATTTTCTCAAACATGGGGGTCCTGAAAGAGATTTTTTATCTTGGAAACTTGGTACCTGAATGGATGTATTATTTGATTATGCCTTTCATTCAATTGAACTGGTGGATAGTGCATTGATTTTTCAACTAGTAAATATGATACAAGACCCCCAAAAATTATCTCAATCAACCCACTAGTGGAAATAATTCCCCTAGTATAAGATTGATAGATTATATATGCTTATTAAAATAAAATTAATCTATATTTTTCTAGGGTATTCTTTTTATTACTATTTAGTCCCTAACATTTATGTTAGAAGAGTATAATTTGACATCATATCTAGATGTGTTTCAGAATGTTTTCATTGTAAATTTTAAAAGTTATATAAATACTAAAATATAAGGGTCCTCTTAAACCTCTCTACTTGCAGAGGTATATGTTATTCAATAATCTAATTTTTTAAGGGGAATCATAATATGATTACAAAATAATTTTTATACTAGAACAGTAACCGATACACCTAACTTTTTATGGAGATTCACAACCTAATTACTGAAGGTTTTGGGCATAATCCAGGCACCAGTTGGTGGGTTTTATATTAAAATTTCATTTAATATTTAATTTCTCACAACCCTGATCAAGGATCATTCACATAAAATTTATAATTAATTTATTTACATCTAAAGAAGATAAATACCATGTACTAGGGCCATTTCTTAGATGACATTTTTGATCTTCCAAAAAACACTTTCCAAATTACCTTTATTGTGGTGTGAGTATCCAAGGGTAAAATTCCTCTAGCCGTGATCCACATGTGCACCTTTGATCTTTGATAAATGAAAATTGAATTCTAGGTGCTAGGTTGGTGAATAAATTGTTTTACATAGTTCATGTTTATTTCTTGTCCATTGATCTTGAATGAATCTCTCTTTTATTTCTTGTTCTTGAGAGGAAGAGAGAAAGTATAGGAAGTCGAGAGAGAGAGAGAGAGGTCTATTGTGTGTGGCAATTCTATATTCTCAGATTTTAAATTTACCCTACACAATTTTCATAACATTATATTTATAGAGTTGAGGAATAATTTAAAGTATTATTTAATTGTATACCTTCCCTTAAATAATACAATGACCATTACAAAAACTCGATGCCATAAAATAATTATAATATAATTATTATTTTGTGGTGTATGCTAACTCGCATAGTGATGAATATTATTTAATAATTTGAAAATAAATATCCATAATTGGACACGGTCTTGGTCCATTCAAAATACATAGCATTTATTCAATACCTGAATAAAATTATTTTATTTTATTAAATAAATATTTTATTCACAAACCAAAAAATAAATATTTATTAAATATTCAATAAATAAAATAAATATTTTATTTACAAACCAGTGAATAAATATTTATTTTATATATTCATGAAATCAAACAAATTATTTATTATTAATAAATAATTGTTTATTACCTTATGAATATTAGTGATCAATAAAATGTTAATAAAATTATTCCACGGTCTTGAGAATAATATTCAATCCAATAATTAAATTAAAATAGAATTTAATCGATATCAATAGAAAGACTTAGTGTGAGACCCTCTAGCATTCTTTCTTGATGGTATTATGTAAGCTTACCTAAAGTCCAAGATTACATTCTAAAAATAGTTCAAGTAATCCAAGAGAAATAAATTAATGTCACAACGATGGAAACCACATACGAAACATCATTGTGTAATATAATTCATTTATCTCAATATCTTTTCAAGAAAACTACACATATCTATTTTCAACATATTTCCTCTATACATCTTTATTTGACTATCTAAAATAAACATCATTACAACATGGCCATGAAATTGAATTTAAAGTTATATTTTAATCATAGGTTCAAGATATAAACTTCTATTAAGATGGAATGTAAAAAATACTTCCTTGAATTATCCATTAATAACATGTCATTTGGGACACACCCAACATACCCTACCTCACCTTGAACATATGTTGTCATGATTTTCATCATAAAATATAATTTCAAGTTTCATGACAAGAATTAATAATAATAATAATGTCTATGGACAATGACACATTCTTATATAAAGGAATAACAGATTCCACTAAACCATAGAGACTTCCTACTGGTGGGTCTGTTCACATAACCTCCAGTCTTGGAGATTATAAAGTATGAACTTCATGAGATGAAGTCTCATCCACTTAAAGTACATACACCTAATATTATATATACTATATTCCCCATCATATTATATTATTTATCCATAGAACTACATTTTAATTATTTCATCATGGAACTTCATGGTTATCATCTTAGTATGGAATTTCTATGACCTTATCAATGATAAAAATACCCTAGGACATTATCACATCAATGTTATGAAAAATAAAAATAAATATGTGATAAGATATTTAAATTAATATTCACTTATTTTAATATACATGTAGTCTAAATTATAAAGTATTTGGATCTAGGGAACCAACTCCAACAAACTTCCACTTACCATAGAGCCAACTGCTAAGGACTGGTTAGTTCTCACATGTAAAAACATACTTCCATTGAGTTTGGATATAGCATCTTGGAATATCACATTTTCATGGATAGATTTATAAATTCCACATGTCTTTGTTGAGAATCTATTTACTACAACATTCATGTCTTAAGAAAATCCCTCAAAGTAGTGATATAATAGAGTATCCACCTCTTGTTCCCATGTCATAATCCTAACATCCTGACTAAATCCAAAGTAAAATATTGTCATTAAATGAAAAATCCCTTTCTTTTGGTATAACCCAATATTGGAATATGACATCTCAAAACCACTTATTATGCTATATTAGAATCCAAAACATACTTAGATGTTGTGGAAATGGAAACCAATGGCTGTAATAAGTTTTCCTTAGATATTACAACATCCTTATCAGTGATACCAGATCAAATTGAACTAAATAAATATAAGTGTCCAATTTTTTTGATCACTAGTATTATCACTTCTCCAAACATTAGAAACTCATCCAGTTTTACTTTTCAAAGTATAGTCAGATAGTTATAATTATATATCAATGATATTATGTTGGTTTAGTTTGATATTCAACTATTATGATTTATGTATCATTAATATTAAATGTCAGTATATATCATGGCACGTGAGATGAATTCCTAGCACATAAGCTTGTGAAATTATTTTAATCTTCATAATCTCTTCCTATGTCCATACATGTTTTACTGAAAGGATTGTATGCCAACAACAATTGGGTCTTGAATTGTTTTGACTTGTATTTTTTTAATACTTAGTTAATATATATACTATGAATAAATTGAGGAAACACATGGATCTATCATGTATATCCTATTTCTTAGAACTTGTTTTCTTCTTCAAGTCATATTTGGGAAAATTCACATTTCTTTGTATTAACAAACTAGTAAGACACAAAATTTATTTTCCATATGTTATCAACATTTCTTACTCAAAAAAGTATATCCCTCCCACTTACCAAATAGTGACACATGTCACTCATATATTTAAAAATTAATATTCTATTACCACTATCTATGATTTATACATAAATGAATATATGAAATATATATAACTTATGTGAAATTATTGATGTAACTAACCCTTTTAGTTATGAATAATATACATATACCATAGGGTATCCTTTTGGATTCATTATATAGACATCTTCTATAAGGATTACTCTAAATGAGGTGGCATGGAAAATCACACTTCAACAAAAAGGCCTTTAACAGTGCTAGAATAGGCCTTTAATAGTGCTAAAAACATATTGATAATCGGAGTGCGGTTAAAATCTTGAAACTTTTATCAGTGATAAAAAAGTTTTATTAAATTCCCCCTTTATTAGTGCTAAAAAATAAGTGTTAAAAGGTTCTTTTAACATCACTTTTTTTAGTATTGTTAAAGGGACCTTTTAACTGCACTTTTTTAGCGCTGTTAAAGGGGTCCTTTAATAGTGCATTTTTAGTGCTAATAAAAGCATCGTTGTTAAAGGGGGTAAAAAAATAATATTTCCATGATCATATGAACACTTTATTAGCACATCCAAGAACCCTTTAACAAAATCCCCCCCCCCCCTTTATCAATGTTTTTCACCCCCCCCCCCTTTATCAGCACTTTTCGAATTTCCAGCCTCATGTGTGCCTATCTTGATTCAAACCCTACACCTCTCCTTTAAAGACGGAATGCATTTACCATTCCACAATGTTTTTTTGATGTCTGTTTAATGATATATTTGAGTATTTATATATATATATATACATATATATTTATAAATATATTTATAGTTATTTAATTATTTTTAAATACATTTATACAATATATGTGTTATATATATATATATATACTTATATTTATTTAAATATATTATATATTATATTCATTTACATATACTTGAATATAATATAAATATATATCTATTTATTAATATGCACATATATGTATATGTATCTATAATGTAAAAAATGGTTAGATGTTTTTTAATACATTTTTAGAAGATGTATTTATTTACATGTATTAGAATATATATTTTTACGTAAATATATTGACATATATATTTATATTTGTGATTTATTATAAGTAAATATAACAAAACAAACATATATTTAATTATAAATAAAATTATGTTGTAAAAAATGATAAAATTTCAAAACCATAATATCAATGAAAATGTAATACCGGAGAATAAATCCAGTCTCTATCAAAAAATTAAATAAAAACCCCTTAAATGAGGCTAAAAATCCATAGAATGTTAAAATATTTGGGTACCCTGAATAAAAACTCAGTTTTGTTGGACATTGGGGCCTTTTTTGGCCTTAAATAATGTGATACATGTAACATCCCAGTTCTGATAGTTGCCCAAAGGTTCCACATACCCAGTTGGTCACATGACCTCAAACACATTTCCCCAAATACCATAGGCCTCTGACTAGTAGTGAGGGCCTTGGGTGTGATAGTATGGAAATTATGCCCTCATTGGTAGAGTAACACAGCAGAAAAAAATAGTAAACAGTAGCGGAAGTAGTAATACCATACAACATAAGTAAAAAATAGAAGACTGATAGTATAAACAACTGCATCATATATAAATAAATGATTCATATCACATGTGTCTAGAAAATAATCCAAACAAGTTTCAATGTTATAAATAAAATTCTGAAACCAAAGTACAGAAAATAGTAAAATTCAACAGTATCCCAAATAGGGTGTGAGATGAATCTCATTAGGAAACCACTAAAAGATCAATTCCTAACAATCAGGGAATATATATAGCAGGTAATGTATAAAATGAACAAATAAACTTGGAGGTAATCAAAAGTAAACAATCCTATAGTTTTCAGTTACATTCATTTTCATTTATTAATTATTCAATACATAGAATAATGTAACCTTAGTATCTATCCTATGCTCTGTATGCCCCTATATAATAGTAAAAATAGACTTCTCAGAAGTCCAAATAAACAAACAAGTAATACCAAGTCCAATCTTGTGCTTTGTCTTGATAGACTCGTCACAATTCTTCAACAATCATAAGCAACCCTCTTGGAAAGTTCTCACAGTATAACCCCTCTAGTTTAACATATTATCAATAAATAAAACAACAATGACCCTCTAGGAAATCTCACACAAACTAACCCTTTCCATACCACATAGCACTAATCAATTACAAATAACCTCTTATGTGGAACTCATGGTCAATACCCCCTTGGTCTGTATAGAAACAATATAATATAATGACCCTTGTAAGCTCTCATAGTCAATGCCCTATGGTCCGACATTCATTTAATAACAAACCTCTAGGTATCTCTCATGGTCTAACCCCTCTGTTCAATGACCACCTGGAAGCTCTCACAGTCAATGCCATGGGTCCAGTGTAACAATAATAATTCATAAATGAACCTACCTCGAGAAGGTCTCACCGTCAATTACCCTTATTTATACTTTCATAATGAAAAACACATGCATATCATATAAATAGTGACTCTATCATAACAACACGAGGCATAGAAAACAAGAAATCCTAACATCCAATTCTAGACCAAACGACCATAAACAAAAAACAGGGGAAACACATCTATAATCAAGGTATTAAACCTGATTCCTAAGAAAATATCCCTTTCTCAATCAACAAACCATAACAGGTATTAAACATGGATAAATTTCATAACAAGCTGTACCCTAAACATGGGAATTCAAAAAATTTAGAATATATAATCCAAATACAACCAAAGAAATCCAAAAACCACATACCTTGATGTTTTACGATGATCACTCTTGAACATCATCCCTTGAATCTGCCTAGAATGACGTAGATCTACGAAAAGGTTAAAATCGTTCAACCTTGGATAAATCAAGAGAGAGGATAAATTAAGAAGAGAGGCTCTAGAGGAAGAGAGATCTCACCAGTGGGAGTCCAATGCACCTGGATGCATCTCAATCGGAGCTCGGATGGATGAATCGGTCATCTGTTTCTCTCCTGTAAAATACACAGGAAGAAAAAGCACGTTCTGGAGACGAGACGTGACCCAAAGATGATTAATAAAATAAAAATAAAAGTTCATGGAGTGTTCATTAAATGTACACTCCATATACAATCCTCAACCGGCCCCTGCTTTATCCAGTCATCTAGGCCACCTACACGACCATGTACTCGGCTGTTACATGTCCAGTACACGACTATACGTGGAAACTAGGTACACATATTGTACTCAAGAGTACACGGCGTGCACTTATGAAATTTCCAAATTCTTCCTTTTTCCTCAAAAACAACCCAAAATAAAGATCCATATCTTAAATAGAGATTCAGGTTCTTACAAACTACCCCCCTTAAAGTTATTTGTCCCTGAATTTCCCTTCCAAGGGTGTCAAAGAAGAAACAACAAAAAAACTGCCATTGTGATCGTACGTCGGCCTCCCTCTTTCATGTCTCGTCCTTTAATCACCCGTACTATCATAGCACCTATTACATAGGAACATAATAGCCATGGAGAAAATTCGTAATGTGATCCAAAATCCATATAGGGTTGTCCTCAAAGGATGCATCAACCTCCAACTCAGACTCCTTGGTCTGAAAAACGTGAGACGGGTCTAAAAAGTAACATCCTAGCTAAGAAACATTAAAGATGTCATTCATAGCTTGGTAATTATGAGGTAACTAAAAATGATAGAAAACTGGAAATAATCTCTCCAAAACCTCAAATGGCCCGATGTATCTTAGTAAAAATTTCCCCTATCTTCTAATACTCTTGTGTCCCAACCTCAGTGTGACACGTAAGAAAACCTGATATCTGACCTCTAACTCTAGAGGTCGTCTCTATCGAATAGAAAATGATTTATAGAAATATTTTTTAATATCCATCCTCTTCTGAATAAATTCCACCTGCTCAATGGTCTCCTAGAAAAGATGAGGTCCTAAAATAGCTACCCCTCCTACCTCCATCCAACATAGGGGTGATCGACATGACCTACCGTAGAAAGCATCATAGGGTGTCATCCGAATAGTTTCCTAAAAACTGTTATTGTAGGAAAACTTCACTAAGGGTATGTGTCTATCCCAATACCCCCCAAAATTCAGGGCGCATGAACGAAGTATGTACTCATAAACCATTATCATGTGATTGGACTGTCCATCTATTTGGGGATGGTAAGTCGTATTCAGAAGTACCTGCATACCCAAATCCCTCTATAGTCCCTGCCAGACATGGGAAGTAAATTGGTCATCCCATTCTAAAACGATAGAGTGAAAAACCCCATGAAAACATACAATCTCTTGGATGTAAAACCTTCCAAGATCATCAACACTGAAGTTTTCCTTGATCGACAAGAAATGTACAACCTTTGAGATTCTGTCAACAACAACCCAAACCACATCATTTCCTCAAGGTGACCTCAGGAAACCTTTCATGAAATTTATCACAAAATCATTCCACTTACACTAAGGAATGGGTACCTCCTGTAAAATCACTATTGGTCGTTGATGATCTTCCTTCTCTTGATGACATGTGGAACATCTCATAAAAAAACTAGTAATATCCTTATTCATTCCTAGCCACCAATACTGATGGTGTAGATCTTGATACATCTTGGTAACACTAGGATGAACTGTCCAAGCTGAAGAATGAAAATCCCACATCAACTCCTCACGTATTTCTATTGACACCCATATGCATCCATGAAAATTCAAGACTTCATCCTCACCTTCAGTCCAACCAGGAGTAGGGTCCTCTCCTAACACACTCTCCCATAGGACTAGGACTTTGGAATCTGATAGCTTCCTCATTCACAATAAATCCAAAAGAGTAGACGTAACAGCTACAAAAGAAAGAAATGTGTTCCCCTCTCTATTTTGAACCTCCAAATGCATCTCATAGAATAAATCCATAATCTTCCACTCACTAATGGCCTCTTGAACTACATATATCTGAGTCCCCTTGCTCAACGCATCAGCCACTACATTTCCTTTCCTAAGAATATAGGAAATCTCAATGTCAAAACACTGAAGGTACTCAACCCACATTCACTATCTCAAATCTAGATCATGCTGAGTAAAGATATACTTCATACTATTATGGTCAATGAATACCACAAAATTATCTCCCAAAAGATAATGTCTCCAACAGCATAAAGCATGCACAACTACAGCTAACTTGAGATCGTGTGTCGGGTAATTCCTCTCATGTGGCCTCAACTGCCGAGACCCGTATGCAATGAATCCTTCCCCCTGTATAATCAATTCTCCCAGTCCGATACTTGATTCATCAAATTAAATGGTGTAAATCTTTCCTGACTATAGAAAAATTAGTATAGATGCTGAAGTAAATCTCCATTTTAGCTCCTAAAAGGATGAATTGTTGGAATCTGTGCATAAGTACTTTTCACCCTTCTTAGTCAGGCGCTTCAGTGGTGCTGATAATCGTGAAAAGTCCTATATAAAGTGTCTGTAGTAACCAGACATCCCCATAAAACTTCATACCTCAATGATGTTCTTCATATGCTTCCATAAAACTACTTCTCTCACTTTATATAGGTCTACCGATACTCCTATATCTAAGATAACATGACCATATAAGTGAATTTGGTCCATCCAAAATTTTCATTATGGGATATTAGTATATAAATGATGCTATCTCGGTGTACTAAAAATGATCTCAATATTTGTGGCATGGTCGTGCAATTTTGAGAGTACACCAAGATATTTTCCACTATGAATACCACAAAATAATCCAACTAAGGATAGAACACTTGGTCCACCAGTGCCATGAAAACTGTCGGTGTGTTCATAATACAAAATGTCAAAACCAAATACTCGTATAGACCATACCTACTATGGAAGACTATAAGATGTATATCTAATGCTCTAATGCACAGCTGATGATAACCGGATCTCAAGTCAATCTTCGAGAACACCTGGCCTCCTTTATGTTGATCAAAGAGATCATCAGTCCTTGGTGAGGGATATCAGTTCTTGACCATCAACTGGTTCAACTTCTGAAAATCCACACAAAGTCTAAGGGTACCACCCGCCTTTTTCTCAAAAAGGATAGGAGAACCCTAATGAGAAGTACTAGTTCAGATGAAACCCTTTTTCTACAACTCCTCCAATTGCTTCTTGAGCTCCATTAACTCAGGTGTAGCCATCCTATAAGGAGTAATGGACACCAATTCTTCTCCTTGTACAATCTCAATAGAGAAATATACCTCTCGCACTAGAGGTAAACCTGAAAAGTTTTCCAGAAAAACATCTATGAAATGATCCACCACTAGAGAAAAGTCCATCCGTAAAGTCCCCTAGTTATCCAGATATAAACTAGCAATATGGGATATAATTCCTCCCAACCCATGATGCTCGGGTCCAGCTCTGCTTTCCTGGACATTCCATTCTCCCTTGTGTAGAAAAGACCCTCCCTCTAGTGTTGTGAAACTCACCCTACGGCAATCGCAGTCAACAAAGTCCTGAAAGGAGACCAACCAGTTCATTCTGAGAATGACATCATAACCTGTCATCTCTAATACATAAGGGTCCCATAAGAAGTGACAGCTAGAATCCTCAGGAGGGAACTCTTTACACTGACATAAACTAGCCTTCCTCAACCACAAAGGAGTGTATAACATCATAATATCCTCCAAAGTAAAGTTACAGAGCCGAAGTCTCTCCACAACAACAACATATTTACAACTATGAGAATACCCTATATTAAAAAGAGTAGAAACTAAAATAGTGGCATCTAAAATCGTACCTCTAACCGTAGAGGTTTTGGGATCCGGCACCTACTGGGTTTGATCCACTCTAAAAGTATGACCTGTATCATGGCCATGTGACCCTGCCTGACTACCCTAAGCTGACCCAACGTGTTGTTACTAAAAACACGTAGCCTGACTACCATGTCCATGACCACCTCCTCTGCCTGAATTGCCTGAAAAACTCTAATTCCCTAAATGATGAGAAACTAGTGGTCCTACTCCTGAATGTGGATTCATAACAGAACCCCTATCGCTAGATGTTGGTGAGAACACCTGGAAAAAATGCTTAAGGTGACCCATTTACCACAAGGCCGACACTCAATTGGGTCTCTTGGGCACTGAGGTCTCATATCCCCACTCTTACCACACTGGTAGCATACCACGTGGCTACCTTAAGAAACATTGTGTGATGGCTCCCTGCAGATTTTCTTGTTATCTATCGAAGTAGTACTAGCCCTGGATGCTGAACCGACCTAGCTTACAGCTCTTAACTCCCTCATATTTCACTCAGTAATCAGTGCTTGATTCACTATGGCCTTCACCAAAGTCATCCTGAAGACATTCACCTATGATCGGATGTTGTGCCTGAGACCATCCTCAAAACTCCTATCCAAAGATAACTCGTCACCTCCCAGAACAGGTGATCAGGGATGAATCTATATAAAATTAGAAGTGTAATCCATCACTGAAAGAGCACCATGATCCAAGTGCATGAACTCTCAGGCTTGATTAGCCCTCAACGTCTCGATATAGAATTAGTCATAGAAGGTCCTCTTAATATTTTCCCAATCCATATCCCAAGGATGTCCCACCTATGAGATAACATCCCACCATCTCTTGGACTAATCACGTAACATGTACATCACGAGCTTCACCCTCCTCTCTAGATGTGTCTCTAGATGCTTAAATATATCAAGCATGGCCTCCAACCATGACTCTATAGCCTTTATTCCTCCATCCCCTAAAAAATTGGAAGGATGCTGTTGTTGGAATACCCGCGTCAACTCTTACATAGTTGGAGAAGGATGTGGTGCTCCCTAAAAATTATGTAACATCCTAAAAAAGACTTCACAGAACTAGGCATCATCACATGTGTCTGGTATAACAGTTGGTGCCAAGATGGGCATTACAGGAGGATATGTTGGTAGTCCTTGATCTACTATTTCCATGTCTGATCGTTGCCATGTATTTGGCATAAAATGGGAGGGAATTGTGGTGTTATGACTCTGCAACGTCAAGCACTCAACTCAGTTCAATATTATGAATGACTGAAACTTAAAAGTGAAAGAAAGTAATAGGACAGGAAAACATTCATGTCTTACAGAACAGGGTTACACTGCATGTAGAACCAATACACGGAATGTTCCTTTAAGTTTCAACATGGGTGTGTACGTCCACCAAACATGGTCATGTAACACCCCTACACATGGTGTTTTCCTTCTAAGACACGGTGTGTACTTGAATCTTCCCTCCTACCCAAGTACGTCTATACAGCTCGAACCACACCATTCTCTCCAGGGTAACACTACATGGCGTGTTCAACCTAAACACAACGTGTACAAGTTATGTTTTAACCGCTCGTGTTGTTAGTCACATAGTTGGTTACATAGTTCTTTACAACATGGTGTGTACGTCCGGTACACAGTGCATTCCACCAATGATTTCCCAGCCACGTGTCTCTTCTCACATAGTTAGTAACATGATAAATAACTACACAGCGCGTACTCATAGTACACAGCGCGTACTCATAGTACACGGTGTGTACTCAAGGAAAGTTGTTTCTTCCAGAATAGAAGAACACATGGCATGTGTTTATGACACCACACACTGTATTTTCTGGGTTTCCAGACAGTAATCCTCTAAAACTACTCTAGAACCCAAAAAACATTGATTTCTTCCAAGGAATGACAAATCCCGACCTGTGAGAGACCATACTAATTTGAATCAAAGTTTGGAATCCTTATTCATATCATAAATTGATAAAATTCATTTAAGGTTCAAATATGATCCACCAAAGTCTGATCCAAGAGGGCCCATAACACCTCAGGGAAAAAAGTTTGGCATCCATCCAAATGAAACATTATACATAGTGATACCCTATCAAAATAGCAGGTATTCTATCATGACATCTATCACAAAAACATGCATATCTAGCACAACATTTATCACAACAGAATGAAATCAGTCATGCATCCTAAATGGACTGAAAATAATGCATGACATGTGATCTCTAGAATGTTACCATATGATAAATGAGATAGAATACCCTCATCTCATTGGGTTGAAACAGAAATAGAACCAAAATGATATAAACCATAATAATACAAAACAAGTGAATCACTGAAGGTGAAATCAAATCAACTGTTACAATTTCAAAACAAGAAAAAAATTATAATATTCGAGGTAACTTGGATTTTCCCTATACACGAGTTAGCTACTCTCGGGCACAACTTATTACTAACTACCCATTTCTTTATATCCCTATCTATAGGCTCCAAATATAAAGACAAACCAGAAAAGAAACCACCTCCAATGCCACTTTGTAACATCCAGGTTCCAGGTGCTACCCAAAGGTGTTCTGTACTCGGTTGGTAACATGGACTCAAGTGAATTTCCCAAAATTCTAGAGGATTCTGACTAGCATAAAGGACCTTGGGTGTGATAGTGTGGAAACTATACACTCATTGAAGAGTAACATAGTAGAAACAAATAGTAAACAATAGAAAAATTAGTAATACCATACAATATAAGTAAACAATCGCAGACTGATAGTATAAAAAACTATAGCATATACAAACAAATGGTGTATGTAACATGTATATAATAAATCATCCAAACAAGTCTCAATGATGAAAATAAAATTCTGAAACCAATGTATAGAAAATATTAACCTCCAACCGCCTCGCAAGCCTCAGCTTGGTCTCATGCTCTCCAATTCCAAAAAAAATCATGTACCTGATGAAGAAGGGATCTTTATCTTATATCTACCTAAAATTATATAATCTATTTAGGTCGAAAATCATGTCCCAAATGGGGTGTGAGAAAAATCCCTGTAGATAACCACCAAAGGATCTGTGCCTAATAGTCAACGAATATATATAGTAGGTAATATTTAAAATGAAGAAATAAACTAAGAATTACTCAAAAGTAAAAAATCCTAAAGTTTTCAATTACATTCATTTTCATTTATAAATTATTCAATCCATTGAATAATGTAACCTCAGTATCTAGCCTAAGCTATATATCCCCCTGTATAATAGTAACAAAAGACGTCTCAAAAGTCCATCTAAACAAACAAGTAAGACTAAGTCCAATCTTATGCTTTGGTTTCATAGACTCTTCACAATACTTAAACAATCATAAGAAATGATTTAGTAAAGTTATCATAGTCTAACCCCTCTAGTTTAACATATCATCAATAAATAAAACAAAAATAAACCTCTGGGAAATCTCACACAGTCTAACCCTTTTGGTCCCATATAGAACTAATCAATTACAAATGACCTCCTAGGTAGCTCTCACAGTCAATACCCCTTGTTCTACATAAAAATAATATAATATAATGACCCCTTGGAAGCTATCATAGTCAAGCCCCTATGGTCTAACATTTATTTAATAACGACCATCTGGGTAGCTCTCACGGTCTAACCCATTTGGTCAATGCCTACCTAGTAGCTCTCATATTCAATGACCTAGGTCTAGTGTAACAAAAATAATACATAAATGACCCTACCTTGGGAAGCTCTCACAGTTAGTTCCCCTTCTTCATACTATCACAATGTAAAAAACATGCATCTCATATAAACAGTGACTCTATCCTAACAACATGAGGCATGGAAAACAGGAAAGCCTAACAGAAAATTCTAGACAAAATGGACATAAAAAATAAAACATGGGAAACACATCCATAATCAAGGTATTAAACCTGATGCCTAAGAAAATAACCCTTTCTCAATGAAAAAACCATTACAGGTATTAAATAGGGTTAAATTCCATAACATGCAATACCCTAAACATGGGTATTCGACACTTTTAGCATATATAATCCAAAGACAACAAACGAAAGGAACAAACATCCTACCTTGATGTTGTACAATGAACTCTCTTGAACATAGGACCTTTAATTGGCCTAGAAAGATGTAGATCTACGAAAAGGTTAAAATCATTCAACCTTGGATTACTCAAGAGAGACAAGAAATTAAGAAGAGTGGCTCTAGAGGAAGGGAGAACTCATCGGTGGGAATACAACACACTTGGAGGCATCTCAATAAAAGTATTGATGGAGAAACAGGAGGATCTCTAAGATCTTCATCTGTATGTTGTTCTCCTGTATGTTACATGGGAAGAAGAAGCACGTTCTGGAGATGAGACACGACCCAAATCTGATTAATCAAATAAAAATAAAAGTACAGGACGAGTTCATTTAATGTACATGTCGTGTATAAGACTCAATCGGTCCCCTCTTTAGGCGGTTATCCAGGTCACCTACAGAGCCATGTATTCATCCATTACACATCCTGTACATGGAAACACATGGAAACCGGGTACACAGCGTGTACTCAAGAGTATATGGTGTGTACTTAGGAAATTTCCAAATTCATTATTTTTCCTAAAAACCAACCCAAAATAAATATTATACCTAAAATGGATATTTGGGTTCTTACAAACTTCCTCCCTTAAAGAAATTCATCCCAAAATATCCCTTCCAAGGGTGGCGAAGAAGAAACTTTAGACAACTTTGCAATAGTGATCTTATGTCAGCCTCCCTCTCCCAAGTCTTATCCTGTACTCACCCATGTTTCCATAGCACCCATAACAGAGGAAAAGACCGGCCATGGAGAACCTTGGTATTGTGATCCACAATCCAGATAAGGTGCTCTTGAAAGGATTAATCCACCTCCAACTCAATATCCTCAGGATAAAAAATGTGAGATGGGTCTGAAAAGTAACAGTGTAGCTAAGAAACATGAAAGACGCCATGTATAGCCCAGTACCTCTGAGGTAACTACAACCGATAGGCAACTGGCCGAAGACCTCAAACTTTATAGGTCATCTCTGTTGACAACATAATATTTCTAGCAAAACTATGCAGTATCCATCCTCTTCTGAATCAATTCCACCTACATAGTTGTCTCTTGGACAAGATGAGGTCCCAGTATAGATACCACTCCTACCTCAAGCAATTATAGGGGTAATCAACATGGCCTACTGTATAAATCCTCAAAGGGATCCATCAGAATCATCACCTAAAAACTATTATTGTAGGAAAACTCCACTAGGGTTATATGTCTCTCCCAAGACCCCCCAAAATCCAAGACTCATGGTCGAAGCATGTGCTCTAAAACCTATATCATGTGCTTAGATAGGCCATCTCTCTGGGGATGGTAAGTGTACTCAAAAGTACCTGTGTACCCATATCCCTCTATAGTCCCTACCAGAAACATGAATTAAACCATGCATCCCTGTCTAAAATGATAGAGTACAGAACCCCATGAAAACGTACAATCTCTCGGATGTAAAACCTTCCAATCTCATCAACACTAAAGGTTTCATTGATCATAAATAAATTTTCAACCTTCGTGAGTCTATCAATAATAACCCAAACCGCATCATTTATTTGAGGTGATCTCGGTCAACCCACCATGAAATCCATCACAACATCATTCCACTTCCACTAGGGAATGGTTAACTACTATAAAACTCATGCTCGTCGATGATTCTCTGCCTTCACCTACTGATAGGTGGAATATAACATAACAAAACCGACAACATCCTTCTCCATTCCTGGCTAACAATACTAACAGTGTAGATCTCGATACATCTTGGTGACGCCCGGATAAACTTCCCAAACTGGGGAATGAAAATCATACATAAACTCCTCACATATGTCAGCTACCACCCATATGCATCCATGAAAATGCAAGAATTTCTCCTCACCTATGGTCCACCTAGAAGTACGGTCCTCTCCTGACACACCCCCCATTAGGAATAAGACTTTGGAATCCGATATCTACCTTATTCTTCCTCGATCCAGAAGAGTAGAGGTAACAACTATAGAAGAAAGAAATGTCTTCCTTTGTCTATCATTCACCTCCAAATGAATCTCATAGAATAGAGCCATAAGATGCCACTCCCGGATGGCCTCCTGAACTGCATGTATATGAGTCATCCTGCTCAATTCACCATCCATTGTGTTTACTTTCCCAGACGTATAGACAAGCACAAATTAAAAAGGCTAAAGGTACTCAACCCACATTTACTGTCTCAAATTCAGATCAAACTGAGTAAAGATATACTTGAGAATCTTGTGGTCAGTGAATACCACAAAATGCTCTCCCAAAAGATAATATCTCCAACAACATAAAGCTTGCACAAATATAACTAACTCGAGATCGTGCATCAGGTAATTCCTCTCATGTGGCCTCAACTACCAAGACCCGTACACAACGACTCCTTACCCATGTATAAGCACTACTCTCAGCCTGATACCTGATGCATCGCAGTGAACATTGTAACTATTTCATGGATCATAAAAAATCAGTATCATTGCTGAATTCAATCTCCCTTTAAGATCTTTAAAGGATAAATCGCAAGAATCTATCCTTAAGTACTTCACACACTTCTTACTCAGGACGTCAATGGCACTACTTAACATGAAAAGTCCTTTATAAAGAGACTATAGTAACCAGATAGCCTTAGAAAACTCCATACCTCAATGAAGTTCTTCGGCTACTCCCAGGATACTAATACTATAACTTTCTTTGGGTCTACTGATACTCTTTTCTCTGAGATAACATGACCCAAGATGTGAATCTGGTCCATTCAAAACTAGAATTTTTAGAGCTTATCATATAACTGATGCTCTCTCAGAGTATCAAAAATAATCTCAAGATGGGTGGCATGGTAATTTCAAGTATGAGAGTCCATGAAGATATTGTCCAAGAGGACTACCAGAAAAGAATCCATTTAAGGACGGAACAATCAGTTCATCAGTTCCATGAAAACATCCAGTGCATTTGAAAAACCGAACAGCATAACTAAATACTCATATAGACCATACATGCTTTAAATGGCTATAATAGGTATATCAAATGGTCTAATGCACAACTGATGATAACCGGATATTAATTCAATCTTGGAGAACACCAGGGATCCTCAAATATGATAAAAGAGATCATCAATTCTCGGAAAAGGATATATTTTCTTGACCATGAACTTGTTTAGCTTACGATATTCCACAAAAAGTTTGAGGGTTCCATCTGCCTTCTTCTCAAAAATGATAGGTGAACCCTAAGGAGAAGTACTGGGTCAGATGAAACCCTTTTCCTGCAACTCCTCAAACTGCTGCTCATTCTCATGTAACTCATGTTTAGCCATCCTATAAGGAGGAATGGACATCGGTGCTACTCTTGGAACAAGCTCAATAGAGAAATATACCTCTCTCTCTAGATTTAAACCTGAAAATTCCTCTAGAAATACATCTCTAAAATGATCCACCACTAGAAGAAATTACATCTATGAAGTCCCCTTATCATCTAGATATAAACTAGCAATATTGGATATAATTCCTCCCAACCCATGATACTTGGGTTCATCTCTACTTTCCTGGACATTCCATTATCCCTTGTGTAGAAAAGACCCGCCCTCTAGTGACGTGAAACTCACCCTGCAGCGATAGTAGTCAACGATGGCCTGAAAGGAAACCAAACAGTCCATTATGATAATTACATCATAACATGTCATCTCTAATAAATAAAGGTATCATAAAATGTGACACACAACAACCTCCAGAGGGCACTCTTTGCACTGAAGTACACTAGTCTTCTTGAGCCCCAACGGAGTGTCTAACATCATAACATCCTTAGAAGTAATGATATAGAGCCCAAGGCTCTCAAAAAAGAAACATATTAAAAACTATGAGAATCCCTAGTATTGAAAAGAGAAAAATCTAAAATAGAGGCAACTAAAATTGTACCCATAAATGTAAAGGGTCTGGGATCCTTCTCCTACTGGGTATGCTCCACTGCAAAAGTCTAACATGTAAAGTGGCCCTGCGAACCTACCTCACTACCCTAAGCGGATCCACCTTGCTATTTCTGAAAACATGTAGCCTGACTACCACAGCCATGACAAAAACCTCTGCCTGAACGGCCTGAAAAACTCTAGTTCCCTGACTGATGAGAAACTGGTGGTCCTTCTTCTAAACATAGAGTCATAAAAAACCCCTATCACTAGATGCTGGTTAGAACACCCACCAAAAACGTTGAAGGTGACCCATCTTTCTGCAATACCAGTAGTCAATTGTTTCTCTTGGTCACTGGGGTCTTATATTCCCACTCTTCCCATACTAGTAGTATACCACTTGACTACCCAAATAAACCTCTCATGATGGCTCCCTACAGTACTTCCTAATATCTTTCAAAGGATTACTAGCCCTAGATACTGAACCGACCTATCTCATAGCTCCTAACTCCCTCGTATTGCACTAAGTAATCAGTGTTTGATTCACTATAGCCATCACTGAAGTCATCCTTAAGACATTCACCAAAGATCGGATGTCATTTCTGAGACCATCCTCAAAATTCCTAGCCAAAGATAACTTGTCACCTCCCAGAACAAGTGTGATGTGCTAAATCTCTGTAAAACAATAAGAGTAATCCATCACTGAAAGATAACCCTACTCCAAGTGCATGAACTTTCAGGCCCGATCATCCCTCAACATCACGGTATACAAGTATTCATAGACGGTCCTATGAAACTCTTCCTAAGCCATATCCTAATGACATCCCACCTATGAGATAAAATCCCACAATATCTTAGAAGAATCACGTAACATGTATGTCTCAAGATTTACCATCCTCTCATAAGGTGTCTCTAGATGCTCAAAGATAGAAATCATGGCCTCCAACCATGACTCTACAGCCTGTGGTCCTCCATACCTTAAAAAAGTGGGAGGATGCTGCTATTGGAACACTCGCGTCAGCTCTACCATAGCCAGGGCAAGATATGGTGATCCCTAAAAAGTCTATAACATCCTAAAAATCCTTCATATAACTATGTATCAGCACCTTTGTCCAATATAATAGCTAGTGGAAAGACACGAAAGATGGGAGGATCTGTTGGTAGTCCCTGATCTACCATTTCTAGTGTCTGATTGTTGCCCTGTATCTGGCATACAACTGGAGGACTTCATGGTGGCATAACTTCTCAAGGTCAAGCGCACACCTTAGTTCGAAATTATATCGGAATGAAACTTAGGATTACAAGAAGGTAAGATTAGAATAAAACTTTCAAGTTTTAGAAAACAGGTTTACACGGCGTATAGAACAACTACACGACATGTTCCCTTAAGTTTCAACATGGGTGTGTACCTCCACCAAACCTGGTTATGTAACACCCCTACACACGATGTTTTCCTCCTAATACATGGAATGTACTTGAATATTGCCTCCTTCCCAAGTACTTCTACACATCTCTACCCACACTTTTCTCTCCTAGGTAACACTACACTACATGTTCACCCTAGACACAGCGTGTACTAGTTATGTTTTAATCACTCGTGTCATTAGTTTCATGGTTGGTTACACAATTCCTTACAACACAGCATGTACGTCCGGTACACGGTGTGTTCCACTAAATATTTCCTAACCCCGTGTCTCTGATCATACTTTCAGTCACAAGGTCAAGAACTACATGGTGTTTACTCCCAGTAACTGGTGTGTACTCAAGAAAAGTTATTTCTTCCAGAACAAAAGAACACATGGAATGTGTTCCTGACACCACACGCCGTGTTTCCTGGGTTTTCAGATAGTAATCCCTTGAAACTACTCTAGAGCCCTTAAAAAAATTCTAATTTTTTCCATGAAATGACAAATCCTAACCCATGAGAGCCCATACTCCTACAAATCAAAGTTTGGAATCTTTATTTATATCATAACTTGACAAAATTCAATTAAATTTCAATCATGATCCACCAAATTCTGATCCAAGATGGCCCATAACACCTTGAGGACCAAAGTTTGGAATACACCCAAATGAAACTTTACACATACTGATACGTTATCAAAATAGTAGTTATTCTATCATAAAATCTATCAAAACAGTATGCATATCTAGCACAACATCTATCACAACAACATTCCATCAGTAATGAATCCTAAATGTCATGGCCAGAAAGCATGAGATGTGATCTCTAGAAAGTTCCTATATGATGAATGAGATGGAATATCCTCATCTCATTGGGTTGAAATAGAAAAAGAACCACAATGATATAAATCATAATAGCATAAAACAAGTGAATCACCCAAGTTGAAATGAAATCAACTCTAACAGTTGAAAAAACAAAAAAAATATTTGAGGTTACTTGGATTTTCCATGTACATAAGTTAGCTACTCCTAGAAAAAACTTATTACCAATTACCAATTTCTTCATATACCTATCTATAGGCTCCAAATAGTAAGACAAAGAAGAAAAGAATCCACCTCTGATACCACTTTGAAACATCCTGGTTCTGGGTTCCACCTAAAGGTGCCCCGTACCCGGTTGGTCACATGGCCTCAAGCGCATTTCCAAGAATGCCAGAGGCTACCAAATATAAGTGAGGGAATTGAGTATGATAGTGGGTAAAATATTCTCTCATTGTAAGAGTAACACAGAATAAACAAATAGTAAACAGTATTGGAAGCAATAATACCATACAACAGAAGTAAAAAGTAGAAGACTGATAGTATAAACAACTGAAACATATAAAAATAAATTATTCATGTCACATGTATCTAGGAAAGGAGTCAAACAAGTCTCAATGTTAGAAATACAATTCTCAAACCAAATTGTAGAAAATAGTAAACTCTAATAACATCACAAGCCTTAGCTTGGTCCCATGCTCTCTAGCTCCAACAGCAATCCAGTACCTGATGAAGAAGGGTGATTTCCCTTATCTATACATGCAACCATATAATCTGTTTGGATCCAAAATAATGACCTAAATAGGGTGTGAGATGAATCATGGTATGAAACCACCAAAAGATATATTCCTAAAAGTCAGTGAATATATATAGCAGATAATATGTAAAATGAAGAAATAAATATGGAAGTTCTGAAAAGTAAACAATCCTATAGTATTCAATTACATTCATTCTCATTTATAAATTATTCAATCCGCTAAATAATTTAACCTCAGGATCTAGATTAATCTTTGTATCCCCCGGTATAATAATAACAATAGATGTCTCAGAAGTCCATATAAATAAATAAGTAAGACTGATTCAAAGCTTGTGCTTTGTCTTAGAAGACCCATCACAATCTTTCACCTATCATAAGAAACCCTCTGGGAATGTTTTCATAGTCTAACCCCTATATTTTAACATGTCATCAATCAGCCTAGAAATATGTTGATCTATTAAAAGTTTAAAATATTTCAACCTTGGATAACTCAAGAGAGAAGAGAGATCAGGAAGAGAGGCTCTAGGGAAAGAGAGAACTCACTAGTGGGAATGCAACGCACCATGTATCATCTCAATCGGAGTTCAGATGGGGGAACGGGAGGAGATCGAAGATCTTCGGTTGTGTATCACTCTCCGGTACGAGACATGGGAAGAAGAATCACATTATGAAGAAGAGACGTGACCCCGAGAAGATTAATCGAATAAAAATACAAGTACACAAAGTGTTTATTTAATGTACACACTGTGTAAAGGCCTCAACTGGCCCCTGCATTAGCCGGCCATCCAAGTCACCTACACGGCCATGTACTTGGAGGTTATACGGCTAGTACATGGCTACATGCAGAAACTGGGTACATGGAGTGTACTCAAGACTACACGGCGTGTAATTATTAAATTTTGAAATTATTCCTTTTTCTTCAAAAACAACCTGAAATAACAATCCATATCTGAAATAGAGATTCAGGTTCTTACAATAGAGGTTTACCACTATCACTACAGACATAAATGTCATTGAGGAATTTGATTTGATATGTAGTATATCCCAAACAGACACCCGGATCAAAAGTTATGGTTTTTTGAAGTTCAAATTACATTTTTAGCTTATTTTAGATTTTTTATTAATTTTTTTATTTATGTTATCTTTGAATTTATATTAAATGACTATTACTGTACAATAATAATAAAATTATTAATTAAAAATATTTTTTAATTATTTTATAAGATATACTCACTAAATATCTTACATATTAAGTTTAAATGCCTTTTCACCATATCCAAAACATATTTTAAAAAATATATAATATAATTATATCAGTATAAATATATTTATATAATAATATATTATTATTAATGAAATGTTTTTTTGAAGTATACTTTTTTCATAACTTTTTTAAAATAACTGATAAATGACCTCATTTATTAGTTCTTGTTGAAAATTTCTAATAATGGGAGGGCCTTTATCAGTGCTTGTGAAAATTTACTGATAAATATCCCCCTTTAATGGTGATTTTTAGTGCTGGAAAAGGGGGTATTTAACTAAATTTTTTTCTAGATCTACAAAATCCCAAGCATTAGATCAACCCTGTTTAGTAGTCATGTCAATATCCCAATGTGATGATAATAGAAGTATGATTTTACAAGAAGAATCTAAAAATTATTTTAGTCATAGTGAGAGGTTAATAAGTTTTTTCATAGACTATGAATTTGATAATCAATCATGCTTTAGTGGTACCGTCTTGTATTATCCATGTACAGATTCTCTTGAATACTCACCAGTAGTATCAAGTCTTATAAAAAAATAAAAATATAGAATCCAAAATCTTGATACATGGATTCCATTTCTTGAATTTATACATACCTTTTACCTTATAATATTAAAATTTATTTTATCTTTATAGGAATCACTATTCTATAATAATATTTCATGTATCACCCACTATGGTGAACATGAACCACCTATTTGGTTATTAATTCAAATGAATTATGTTTCTCTAAAGGTACTCCCCCCACTAAGCTCTATAGAGTCCAGTATTCCTATACCAACTCAAATGTGAATTAGTGTTTTGATGTTTATTTGTACCTAAGTCCTGTTTTTAGAAAACAGTTTTCAACAAACACTTGTGGTAGTGTTCTATTTGATTCTTATCATATCACATTTGATATGAAATTAAATAGAAAATATAGTTGGCTAATGGTTAGTTGTTTCACTTCTATTTATAAAATATGGCTTAAAAGGGGATAATAGAATATTTGAAATATATATAAGTCTTATCATTGATATTTTTTACTACCATTATAACATTGATGTATATAAGGAAATGTGAGTTCAGGATAGCCTTTACTCAACAAATATGATCAATGATTACTTTCATAAGATATAATCTGAAAGCTAGCTCAGAGATTCCTTTTACAAAGTAAATTCATTTACTTCACTGGTCATTTTTTAAAATTCTCATGTAGTTTATGATATTACCTTTATTATTAGAATAGTTCACATGGATATGTTAAACTAACATTAAAATTATAATAATGTAACAATATTGAATAGGTTTCTTTATTTAAAACATGATAATTATTTTTTCTATATATATAGTATCATAGCTCAAATAAGACAAAAATAATTCAATAGAAATAAACCAGTCAAATACTTTCAGTTTTACTTGAAAAGTAATTATCCCATAATAGGGTAAGAGTATTATATTTTATATTCATCATTCATTGCAGTGGATATTTTAGATTAATGGGTTACTAAACCATTAGTTTAGTATTAATGTACCATAGAAACATTTATTCCAAAAATAAATATTGTCTCATTATGTCTAGAAGGATACTGAGATAAATGTTTTGATAACACTTATTGAAAACATGAATCAATCCATTTAGCAATGATAAATGGTGATATCCCCTTGTATGACATAAGAATCACCCCTTCTTATCACTTTATTAGTTAAATATATAACCTTTATATTCATGTTATTTTAGTATATTTAAATGTATTTATGTTGTAAGAATATTTTTATTTAATACATAAGTAGTGAATAGAAACTTTGATGAATATACCTAAAGTAAATTCAACTTCTTTCTTCTTCAATTCATTCCAAATTATTTTCTAGTGTCCAAGATTTCCAAATAATAAGAAAATAGCTTCTTATTCAATCTCTTTCCTTTTAATATTTTGTATCTATGAACGATTTTGTAAAAGATATTTTGGCCTTATATTATCCATAAGATCTTCATACTTTTCTTTCAAACTTTTTTACCATAAGGGGTAGAGAAATAGGTTTCAGCCAATCCTTATTTGGTTGGTGAAGTATGGATAAAATTTTCCAAAGAGACTTATCCATTTTTTTATCCAAGATCAGAAAATTAAAGATAATCTTGGTGGTAATGATGATAAGATAATATTAGTGGATAATTTCTTATTCAAGTGACAGATCAATATAACCCATCATTTCAAAAGCATGATCTATAGCTAGATTTCTATCATCCATTTTACATAAATATAGTGTACTAAAAATCTTATTTATTTCAAGACTTTTCTTATTTTTCTCAAGAGAAAGACTATGAGATATTATGGTGTAAGAATCCATGTATTTATATTGAATCATAAAATCACTTTCTGATAATATGATTCAATAAAAATTGGATGCGTCCACTATATATATCTGGTAGGCATCCTTGTTACCTTTTCTCACTTACTGGTGTAGAAAATAGGATTAGGATATTCCAATATATAATCCAATTTTTTTTATAACAATAGGCATAAACTATTTTACTATATGTAGAAAATTGTATTTATAAGGACATGACTAGAATTAAGGAATTATTGAACTAAATTTTTTGTTTTTCTTTCCATTTTACTACAATAATTAAAACATCTGATTACTACTTATATTGATTAAAAATTATGTGAGACATAATAATAATAATATTAATTTTATTAACTCTCCTCTTATTTTATCAAATCCCAATAACCATAACCAATGAACATACAATGTCTAATTTATCGTATATTATTGTGGTAAGGATCCATGTGTCCCTTCACATAACCCTAATGAGGGTTGTTCAAGCTACATAAAGGTATTTAGGTAGGCAGGTCTTTTCTAACTATAGGTTTGTATCTCCTTAATCCATTGAGTGTACTCCCCAATCTTGAAATCCTGACTTAGATTTCCCCAATAACTGCCTCCAAGTTACATCAAGTATAGCGGTGTTACTTTTATTGATCTAAGATGGTTAATTCAACCCAAAAACTTTATAAGAAATCCATGATAAAATTATGTGTCCCAATGAAGTCTGGTAAAATACTTATTTCTAAGGATTTCATTCTTAATCAAGTAATGGAACTCCAAGTTTGAATTAATATTTATTTGAGTTATTTTAATTAATTATGATTAAATTTTATTTTGTTTTATCCTTTATATAACTTATTAATATTAAGTGTATTATTCTTAATTAATTAACCAAACTAGATAAAAAAAATAAACACATAATCCATTTATTTAACATCTATATTTTCATATTTTTTCATTTATTTATGTGATAGTCATCTTGTATCCACATAATGAATAATTCATAATACATAAATACATAAATAATAAATGAATCGATCATGAGCTTATCTAATGGTTGATTTATTAAGTGAATAATAAATCAACCTTTTACCTAGGGGAAAACTTCATTTTCTAGTCTTGGCATGAGTTATATAATTCCACTTATTCACCTATGGATCACTAGAGTTGGAATCATAATGGTTATCTCTTGAACCGCCTCTACACTTGTTGTGATAATCCATTAATTAAAAGTATTTATTACTCATATGAATGTGAGGGGAACTAATGGATTAGTTAAAGGGGATTACATAAATAACCTTATATATAGAGGTACTATATAATAATGGAGTTAGGGATGACTCGCAGGCCATAAATTTAATTTAATAATTAATAATTGAAAAACCATGTAATAAATTAAATGAAATAAATGAAAGCACATAAATTGTCTTTACTAAAGATCATGATCAATCAAAGATGAAATGATTAAGAACAATTAACTAGAAACATTAATTTCTTATTCATATTTATTATTAAGATAAATTTAGTTACATTAATTAATTGATTAATTAATTAATTACATTTCATATTAATGACCATACGAATTCATTTAGAGAAACCCATATTTATAGAACTCATGGAAAATAAATGGTAGAACCAATTATTACATATTATTACAATAAATTCGTAGAGCATTTAAAAATCATTAAAACAACTATTAAATAGTAAAACAATTAATGTGACAATCAAAGAAATGAGGTTTTATTGCTGAAATTTTCAATTTAATGTAATTTATTTCTGTACTTTATTGAGATATTACACATCATGTACTATCTAGCTACGTGTTGTGTAACTTAGTTGCCATTTATCTAGGTTACACACCTAGGGCTTCAACATGTTAACTTGGTTGGACTACACAACATGTATACTCTAGCTACACACCATGTATATATTTTTTGTCTACTCGGAATAAATTACTGGGCATAGTCATGTATCTTTGGCTGCTCTAAACAGTGTTTACAAGTCGACTATATGTTGTGTATCCCCTATTTCATTTTTTTTCATTCTCATTGAATGTCTTGGCATGTATTATGAACATGGGAAATGATGAACATATGATGTTCACACCATATACACATCGTGTATATCATAAATTCTACATGATTTCAGTCTCACATAGTTTGAATGTTTATAATAACCCCATGGATGATTTGATTTACACCTATAATCCATGTAGACTACATGGTGTGTACTCGAGCAACATGTCATGTAATCCAAAATCATGTGTTCCAGGTTTTCCCGATCTACATGTGGTGTTTAATAAATGAACCTCATATAATTAAATTCTCAGTGTGTCATGTATCCCATGAAACATCTAGGTGTAGTGCACATAGGTATATGGCATGTATTTCATCTACACATCGTGTAACCTAGTTTTATCAACCAAAAGAATTTATCTCTTCCAGATAGCATCTCTGGTTGTTCCTCATCTTTTATTATACCTTTAAGAAAATTAAACACTAAACAAATATGATTAATTTTTCGATAATATGCTAATTAAAATTTTATTAAATTAAGAATAATATTAAATAACACACTCAACCATGATTTCTTATATATCATAAATAAAATAAATAATTATAAAGTTAAAAATGTGACCTCTCTAATACCACTTGAAAGTTTCAGGCACAGTAGAAGCACCAGTTAGTAGTTTTTATTTTAAAATTTCTTTTAATATTTTTTTTCTAAACCCCCAAGTGAGGATCCTTCATGATAAATTTATAATTAATTTATTTATATCTAAATAAAATAAATACCTTATCTTAGAAGTCCTTGTTTGATGACATTATTTATCCTATGAAAGACTATATTTGGATTTCCTCCATTGAGATGTGAGGATCCAAGGGTAGAATCCCTATATTAATGATCCACATGTGCTACTTTGATCTCTAAGAAATAATAATCAACTTATGTGTTCTAGTGTGGTAAATAAATTGTTTTGTTTCATTCATATTGATTCATCATCCTTAGATATTGAAAGAATCTCACTTTTGGTGCTCATTCTTGAGTAGAAGATAGAAAGAGGATGAATCTGAGAAAGGGGGAGGGAGAGAAAGATACAGAGAGAGAAGTATGTTGTGTGCAATGATTCTCTATTCACAATTTTTCGATTAACCCTATATAATAGACATAAATATCTATTTAGAGAGTTAGGTTTTAGGTTAAAATATTATTTAATTGCATATCAACCCTTAAATAATATAAGTAACACTATAAAAACATGATGCCATAAAATATTTATAATAATATTATTATTATTTTATGGTGTTCACTAACTTGCATAGTGATTAATATTATTTATCTTCATGAAATTAAATATTCATCACCAGACGTGGTCTTGGTTCATTTTAACTCCTCAGAATTTATTTAAAATCTAAATAAAATTATTTTATTCACTCAAATAAATATTTTATTCACAAACCAGAAAATAATTTTTTATTAAATGTTCAATAAATAAAATAAACACTTTATTAAAAAACTAGTAAATATATATTTATTATATATATTCAATCAATTAAATAAATTATTTATTAATAACTAAATAATTATTTATTAACATAAGAATATTAGTGATAAATAAAATTTGAATAAAATTATTTCTCAATCTTGATAATAATATATATTTCAATAATTAAATTCAAATAGAATATAATTAAGATCAAAGAAAACACTTAGTGTGTAACCCTCTAGGATTATTTCTTTTTGGCATTAGGCAAGCATCCTAAAGTCTAAGATTACTATCTAGAAATGGGTCAAGGTACCCAAGATAAATAACATAATGTTTCACTGATGACAACCACATATGAATAGTCACTTCGTAATATAATCTCTTTGTATTAATATCACATTAAGCGGTTTGTATATCTCTGTCATCAACCTATTTGCTTAATGCTTCTTTATTTGACTATCTAAAATAAATTTCATTACACCATAGACATTTAATTTATATGATAATTATATTTTAATCAAAGGGCCTAGGTATCAACTTCTATAAAGATATAAGGGAAAAATATTTCCTCAACTTATCCATTAATTACATGTCATTCATGATGAACCCAACGTACCCCACCTCACCCCGAACATATGTCATCATTGTTATCATCAAATATATCTATGTTCATGTTCCATTACATTCATTAATGATAATATTAAAGACTAAGGATTATTGCACACACTAATGGATTGGTATATTTTATGACACCAAAACATGTGGAATTCCAACTGGTGGGTCTATTCTCATAACCTACCATCTTGGAGATAATCAAGTGTGAACTTCATGAGATGAAGTCTCCTTGGTTTATAAGTACCACATCTAATAGTTTATATATTATGTGACCCATTATAGAATGTTATTCGACCATAGAACTATATTTTAGGAATATCATCATGGCACTTCAAGGTTCTCACCATTGTGGGGAACTGTTGTGACCTTATCAATGTGATAGATACCCTAAGACATTGTCACGTTAATTTCATGCAGAAGAATGATAAATATGTTATAATATATTCAAATAAATATTCAACTATTTGAATATAAATGTAATATAAAGTACAAAGTAGTTGTCTCTTGGGAACCAACTCCAACAATTACAATACAGATTTTCGACTATGGGATTTATAGCCCGAACGGTCAAGAATTTAGAATATGGGAGTCACAATATGAAGAAAAAAAGAAATAATTGTTTTGAATGTAAAAGTGTAAATAGAAAATTGAGATAACATGTGGGATGAGAAGTAGTATTACAAACACAAGAAACCATAATGAAGAAGAAGATAAATTAAGGAAGCACGAGTATTAGTGCCTGAGTAATGAATCATGCCATCTCATTAAAGTAATAGAAAAAATTTTAGAAGTATTAGTTTAGTTCCTAAATAAATATCTATGAAATAAAAACATGATCACATAGGTACAAAACATCAAAGTCTGGATTAAATCTATTTTTATTCTTGAAAGTTCATTTCCTCATAACTCGTATCTTTTGAATTCATCATGAATCCTGTAAATAAGATCTATAAAAATTTACAAGATGATATCCAATAAGGTAAAGCAATTCAAATTCAAACTACATAATTATCTAGGATTATCATCCATAATAATTGTAAAAAAATTCATTTTAATTTAAAAATAAAATAATAATTCAAACTAGTGTGAATTAGCTGTTAAATAATTCAAATAATTTCCATAAAAATAAAACAAAATAATTCCATAAATATTGTAATATGATCTTATTGTTTAAATTAAAATTTATGATACCTTAAAATTTAATGCATTTAATAAATATTAAAAAATTAATAATATTTATTAAATAGCACAAAATAAGTTTGATTAAGTTTTATGTACCTAAATATTATTTTAGAAAATAACAAGACCAAGAAATCAACACAAAATATAAAAACATAAATATTTAAAAAAAATATTTTGTATGAACATACATGAATAAAGAGTAAATATAAGTATATTTCGAAACTAATTAAAATATTATAATAAAACACCACATGGATTTTATAATAATATATATGAATTTTAGAAATCAATAGAATACTTAAAATAATTCATATAATCATGTAGTTAATCAAAGAATCAAAAATAATGAAAAAATAGAGCATTATGAAAAATTTCAAATTTAAGAAAAGAATAAATAAAGTGTAGAATTAGATATATATTGCAGGTAGTATTGTGGTTAGTATACTAAATATGATAATATTATAATGTGATATCACTTAACTTACAACACAATCACTTGAAATAACATGTTGTCAATATACTAACTGTAAGTAAATTATAACGTGTGGTGGGTGTAGTTATCATGAGAATAATAATAATATGTGGTAACTCTACTTATCATATGATCACTGTACTTACCATGTGGTAATTGTAGTATGGTTCATGAGGTAATTTGGATGGATAATGCTAGGTTAAATATACATGTGATAAATTCAAAGACAACATGCAGTAAGTATGAAATAAATCATATAGTGACTTCACTCCTGTGGTAACTAAAAAAGATTTATGTGGTAACAAAAAAACCCAAAATGTGTTAACTACCAAAACAAAATTTGTGGTAACTAAAAAAATCATCATGGAAGGTTTTCAATGGGGTTCAGGGTTGGTTTGAAATAAAAGGGACATGGACACTTTGTGTTGATCATGTAGTTCAAGAAAGTAGTCAAGTGGTAGGTTCAACAAATTAATTCATGGTCACTTTAAACATCATCATGATTTCACATTCAAAAAGAGAAAATATAAACTCTTGAAATGTATTTACATCACAGACTTTGGAAAACATTTAGAGTATTGAAACAGTATAATTAATATTTAATTTTGTTTAATTAAATTTAGAAAAAATAAATATATTTACAATTGATTAAGGAAAACTTCACTCTATATTATATAGAGAAATATATGATAAAAAATATAAAATATTATCTCAAAATTGTAGAATAAATCATTGATACATTGTATAATTTCTGAAAATTTTAGTTGTATCAAAATTGAAATTTCAACCTTTAATTCTGTTTAATTAAATTTATATAAACTGCTTATCTTTCCAACTCAATAAATGGTCTATGATTCTAATTTCTATCAACAGATTTATCAATGGAAAACATAAAATATTCAATTCTGGAAAATGTACAATTCTAGAATAATGAAAAACACTTTGGGAAAATTATAGAAAATTAAAACAATGATTCCATACTTCCACATAGTCTAATGAAATGTAAATAAATATATTTTATATCCAATTAACCAAGTTTCACAATCATTTGAGCTATATAAATAAAGTTATAATAATCTAACTAAATAAGACTATAAACTCAAAAATTATTTTAAAACCAAAAGCATGCAACTTGTTTGGACCAAAAGCGTGAACACCACAGAGTCTGAATTATACATTGTGGTAGTTAAATAAAATATAAATAATTTTTCTATATTTCATATGAAATAAGAATTATAAAATTTAATGACTGATAAATAAAGATATTATAAAAATATAGTGATCTGATAAAAATTTATTTCCATAAAAACTGATTAATATAAAATATTGTTTGAGGTATGGTAATATTCAAAAAATGTAATATAAACGAAGAACAAAAAACTCTCAAAAATGGACCCTTTTGAAAATTATAAAAAAAATTTAAAAATATTAAGAAATATAAAAAAACCAACAATTTTGAAAATTAAATTCAAAATTTTCAGTTTTAATTCATAAAAACTCCCCCTTAATAAATTCATTTTATGGTAAGTTAAAAAAATAAACATAAAATTTTCGAGCTAAATTTCGAACATACAAGACTCATTATTATTTTTTCCAAATTTTTTACAATATTATGGTTAGATAAAAATATATTAGAGTTTATTTTCATTTGGAATACATTCATGAATAATATTTTCATTATTAATATCAACTCTAATAAAATAAAAGCACATGTCTATATTCTTAATTCTAAAATGCATTGAACAATTCATAGGAATATAAATAAAAGAAGAACTATCTAAATAAATATGAATTTTTTCAAAAGTAAAATGATAGTAAGATACAGTTTGTTTATTCTAAAAATATTCATAGAAACAAGATGTAGCAGATATATACTCACTTTTGGTAGCTAAAAAAGAAACATAGTTCTATTTTATTGGACTCTAAGAAACTAAATTTTTACCAAGAAGGTTTCACATACATTTTTTACATTTTCTATCATGTTTCCATCCTCCAAAATAAATGTTAAAGTATCTAATCAATTAAAATAATTCTTCTAGAATAAAATAATCCACAACTAACAGTTCTTTTAAAACATAAAATAATTTGTTTAACACCGTTTAGTGAGATTACATAGAATCAAATATAATTCTATCACATAAACAAACACTAAATATTATATTAGTCCTAAAAGAATTTAAATTTAAAAAACATCCAATCATTCCTCTAAATAATCGAGAATCAAGAGATTTTCCAGAAACATCATAATTTTTTTTGAAACTAAAACTTATATGGGTATTAAAAGTTTTACAATAATAGTGACCAAAATTTCTAACCAAATCATTAGAAAATATGTATTAATTAAAAATTATTCCATAATTTATTTGAAAATTTTAAATCCTCAAAAATAATTTTAATTCTCCTATAAGACTCATTTCAAACTCCCTTCCCATTAAATTTGAAAAAAACTTTTTAAATAAAATCATTTGAAGATCCAAAAACTTCAAGGTTAACAAAAATTTGACCAAATAAAATATAATTTAATATTATTTTAATAAATAATGTAGGGTCTAATTTACCTTTATTAAAATCATTTTTAATAAAAAAATGTATGTCTTCCATACAAATAATGAGGTTATTTTTTAATACCATATAAATTTTTTTATAATATAAATAAATGATTAGGAAATTTCTCATTTCATAACCAGGGGGTTGAGAAACAAAATTTTATTTAGAAATAAAACCATTTAAAATGTTCTTTTCACATCCATTTATAATAACTCAAAATCTTGAAAGGAGGAAAATGATAAGAAAAACTATAATAGATTAAATTATATCAACAGGTGTACAATATTCATCAAAATTGATACCTTCTTCTTGAAAGTAACCTTGAGAAACAAGTCTAGCTTTATTTTTAACAATCTCTCTTGTTTCATACATCTTATTTCTAAAAATCCGTTTAGTTTCAATAATATTCCCATATAAATTTCCTTCAAATAAATAAAAAACATTATTTATATAAAATTTATTAATCTTATCATGAATAGAAACAATCCAATTAGAGTCATTAAAGTAATCATTAATATTATTATGAAAAAATCAAGAAATAAAATCACAATTTACAGAGAAATTTAAAACAGAATTTCTAGTTCAAATAAAAGAATCAATATTACTAATTACATTGTCAATAGAATGATCTATATAAATATTACATGATCTAGGATTAGACCAATATGGAGTATACTCACCCTATATTGATTCATCATTATCCGGATGTTTTTTACACCAAAATTAAAATATTAAAACCCATCATCAAAATGAAATAATCAGAATTAAATTTAAAATTATTTTCATCAAACATAACATAGAAATATTATTAAAAAACCATATCTCTTTTATCATGAACTCGATAATATTTAATATTTTTATAATAACCATGAAAAATCCATTCATCATTTTAAGAGACAAATTTATCAAAATTATCTTTCAAATTTAAAATAAAAACATTATAACCAAAAACACTTAAATAAAAAAAACTTTAATATTTTAATCATTAAAGTATTTATAAGAAGTTTTATTCAATAAAGGTCTAAAAATAATTCTATTTGAAATATAATAATATGTTGAAAGGATTTCAGACAAAAAATATCTCATTAAAATATATTCACTTAACATAGTTCTGGCCATTCAAATAAAAGTTCAATTTTTCTAATATACAACACCATTTTACTATGGTGTTCTAGGAGTATAAAAAATATAAAAATAAACATTATTTTCACACAAAAATTAAAATTATAAATTTTGAAATTCACCTCCTTTATCATTATGAATAGAAATAATAACACAACATTTTTTATTTTGATCTAGATTATGAAAAGAAATAAATATAGATAAAGTATCATTTTTATGTGCTATAAAAAAAACCCATGTAAATATACTGTAATCGTAAAAAATAACCAAAGTATATTTCTTTCATCCAAGGCTAGAAATTTCATTCTGACCAAATATATCAAGATTTACCAACTGTAAGGTTATATTTATACTTATCTAATTGATAGGTCTAGATAAAAAATTATGTTGTTTTCTTTTGATGTTAGCATCACAAACATGAAGTTATTTTTTTATAGTTGGGAACTATATAACATTTTAATGTTTTGAGATATTATGTAACATTATGACATTAAAGTTACCTAATATTTGATGCTAAATTATACTATCACTCTACATATCATTCAAATACTTAACAAGTTGAACTGTTAGTTATGAAAAATAAATTATATAAATATTTCAAAGACATTTACACTTATATGGAATTATCTCTAAATGTAATAGTGACTCTAGTAAATTTTTTATAAGAGATAAAATATGATGGGTATCTATTCATATGCCTAGAGAATCCACTGTATATGTACCATATGACTTTATTGATAAATCCAATGCATTTTTCTACAAAAATCAATTACTTAACAATTTTTTTACCCAAGAAACTTTATTTCCAATCAGATTAGTAAAAAAATTATTTACCCACATAAAATTTTGACAAGAATTGCATGTTACTCTAGATAAAAAGGATTTAGAAATAGGAGTCCTCATAAATATCAAATATTTTTTGAAATATTCATTTTCATAGTGAACTTTCATTCCACATTAAAAACATGTAACAATATATGAAAAACAATTTTTACTTTAAAAAATGATTTTGATACTTTTGGGGTAATCTAATATCATAGTTAATAGAATATTTATTTTACTTTATTTTATTCAAATAAATAATTTTATGATATTTTTCATAACCTTTAATAAAAGGAGAAAAAAATTTATTAATACTTTCAAATTCTTAAATTTTTCATTCAATTCCATAGTAGAATTCAAATTATTATAGACAATATAATGAGAAGGAGTATCAGTATTCCTTAATTTTTCATTTTCATATAAAAACACTTTATTTTTAGAAACAATTTTCACATTATTTTCTTTAATATTATTATATAAATTCTTATCTTTGAAAACATATATTCTCAATATTTTAATTTCTTCATTTAACTTGGAAACATTTTTATTTTTAAAATCATAGTCATAATCATAACAACCAAAATAAAAACATGAATCACTTGCCTCATTCAGAGATTCCATGAAGCAAAAGTTTTCATATTCTTTCTCATTTCTACATTGTTCACTAAAATCGGATTCATTAGAAGAACTCTAATTATTTTTCAATTCATTTTTCTCATTATTTTTGTATTTTTATTTATTCTTAGGTTTTAGACATACAATATTGATATACCCTTTTTCAATCAAAAAAAGTAATATTTAAAGTATTATAATTATTATTACATTTCTTATTTCCCTTGAGTTTTTACTTTTGAGGGTTTCTTTTAAATTTTTTCTTGAATACATTATTTTTCATTCATTTATAGACTCTAGTAACAATTTGAGAAATATCTTCTTTATCATTATCATATATTTTAGATTTAGAAGATTAAATAGAGAAAAAATTTATAGATTTAAAATCTATACCTATGGAATTAATTTTCTCCCATTTGACTATGTTCTATAATTCAATTTGATACTGAAGCAGTTATCTAAAAAATTCGTCATAAGTGTACTCTTTGAATTTCTTTTTTTCTTTAATGGTGACCTTCTTTGTATTCTATTTCATCAATAGTTCTTTCTAGACTCATCTAATAAGTATTGGATTTTCTAATTTTTATCCAAAAAAATTCATTCCCTTAAAAATTCTTATCAATCAGTTGAACATTTGGTTTATAATTTATTCTTTAGACATCTTGATGTCTTGGTACTCAGCTCGAATCATTCCAAGTTTGGTTTAAATCAATTTGTCTAAGACAAGGTGAGTAAATGTAGAATCTTCCATATCTCATGAGTTGTCTTACATTTAGACACATGAAGAAACACACTTATGTTACTAGAATAATATAAAATATTAAAATCTTTTAAATTAAAAAGATATTTAGGAGAATCATTTCTTATAAGAGAATATGGGTCAAATTTTAGTAGTATTTATGGTTTTTTCATGATTGACCAGTGTTCTATGATTAACTACATGAGGTGTTCTTATATTCTAGATTTCTAATAGGCATATTCATTTCCATAAAATTGAGGTGGATTCTGAGGAATCCAATAATCATTAATGTTTATTTCTAACTTCTTACAGATATTTTCCTTATACATTGAGGTATAGGAATGTGTTAGAAAAATAAAATATAAATTAATAAATTCCTAATAGATTCAAGTTCTAATATTGTAACACATGTGATTTTAAAAGAATAATATTATATTTGATAATATAAAGCAAAAAGAAAACTTAGTTAATATTTTTTTTACACACAACACTCTGTATAGCTTGTGTCACATTAAAACCTGGTATTTTTATGTTTGACAGATTATTCAACATGTAACACCAAACTTAAACAGCCCATGATAAATATTTTGTTGTTATAATGTAGCCATTCAATTGGCGGATATGAATAGTATTAGAAATTTTATGATATATATATATATATATATCACTCAATATAAATTATTGATAAATTTTAAGTAAATAATCTACAAAATTTGAGTAAAGTTATTTTATTTTTCAAAATCATGTTTTTTGAAAAAATGATTTTTATTGATTTTCATGAGAAAAAAATATTACAATAGATTTTTTGAACTTTTTAAAAACGTTATCTGATTAAATTAAGTTAATTTTTTTGAATCAAAATATCAAAATTTTCTTTCGGTGAAATTTTGTGATATTTCGGAAAATAATGATTTTTCAGTGAATTGTGAAAAATACCGATTTTTGTAAAAAGTAATTTATTTTCAGTAAATTAATTAATTTCAATATACTAGATTTTTTGAATATTTTTTAAGTATCATATGTCTTATTTATTAATAATCAATTACATTGGAATCAACTTTATATTGGTTCTTTATATAAGTGTTTTTTGGGTTTGAAATGGGTTTTTTCTAAAAACAGTTTTAAAATGCATAATATTTTTCCTTTTAATTGATTAAATTAATCCCTAATGGGAAATTTTTAAATTGAAAAAAAAATTATTATATATAATTATTTATTAATTTATTTTCATACAATTATTATTATTAGTAATTTATTTAATATATAATCATCATTTTTAAAAAATACTCTTCTTCAAAACACGTTGTCTCGTCGTGTCTGCGAGATTAATATCAAATTAAATTTTCCACTTATGTGAATTCAATTTGGAAAAATTGATCAAATATTTGGAATCAGAGTAATTTATAATATCTAATAATTCTAAATTATTTTTTGACCAAAGTTATTAGAGAAAAAAGTTAAATTAAATTGTAACGATTAAGGTAAAAGTGAATTTACCAAGGGATTAAACTTCAAAATTAAAGGGGAAAATGATCAAGAAACTTCTCTAAAACACATTTTCTTAACATATTTCTACACTTATAAAATTAAGATATATTTTTATGATTTATTTAGGGAAAAATTCTATAAAAGTGACCCATATAATATGTTTAAGTAAAGAAAAATACAGAAAGGAACCCTTTTCCCATTTAATATTAATAAAGCCTTGGGATAGGGAAAAAACAACATATGATTGTTTATATATATAATTTTTAAATATAAATAATTTTTTTTAATATGATAGTATATATTTAATTTTTAGAGAGGAAATAATTACATAGAATGCTTAAGAAATGCCAACACGGTGATTATTTAATTAGCAATAAAATAAAATAAATGATACTAAAAATATTAAAACTGAATTAAATTTAGTTAATTGATATGTTCCATATTTTTTAGAATAATATATAATTTTAGAAAAAATTTAACATAATATAATAAACTTTCGTCACTATATTAATATTTTTTAAAATTTAATTTAAGTGAATAATGTCAAAATTGACATTCATGTTATTTTATAATAAATGATATTTTATTAAATGATTTAAATTTAAAAAATATCCTCTATTATGTTAAGGTATTTTTAAATGTTAATAAATATAAAATATATTCAATTAATTGAAAAAAAAATCTTTTATAATAAACATATTGACCCCCTAATTATAAAAAACATTATTAGCACATTTAAGGATAAATGGTGTTTTCATATTTCTTATGCTTGTGCTTAAACTAATTTTCAACAAACAAAATATTTTTATTTGATAATTTAAATTTAATACTTATAATAAGTTTATATAAAGTATCTAAAAATTATCACATTAATTTATTTTTAATGGATAAATTACTTAGGTTAGAAATCTAGTTACCTTAATGGAAACCAAAATGAAAAAATAATAAAACATAGAAGTTAAGGGTAAAATATTTAAAAAATGTGTTTAATAATGCTTTAGAGGTTTTAATATAACATATAATTCCTACACACTATTAACTATAAATTTTTTATGCACTTTAAATAACGGTTACCTCCCAATAGTGGTTAGTTTTGAGTATTTACAAGAATATCACTCCTCCTCAACTATAAAAGTGCATTCACTTCCATCACTTATTAACACCACTCAAGACATTTGGATCATCCCAAATCTTCCTAAATAACTTACCAAATTATATCCTCTCATTAAATAATCCTCACATTGGGAATAAATAAATCCAAGGAAGTCCTTTGGTTCAAACCAAAAGGAGTTAACTCAAGAAGAGGTGGCATCCATCAATGAGTATTTATGTTTTATTTCATTATCCATCCCATTAAATTCATATTATAACATGATTATATAATAACCTAAATATCCTATATAAAATGATATGTTTTTTGTTAATATGACCTAAAACCACACATACTTCCATCAAATGGGTTATGAAATCATTTTTTGTGTGTACGGAGGACCACCACCTCACGAACTAATGTTGTCCCATTTTCCATTACCACCACTAAAGGTTGAGAATAATTATGGATCTAAAATTTATATATTATATTTATAACATAATTACAAAACTGGATCCATTTCATCAAATATGAACTTCTACATTATTTTCTGTGATGGATACTATAACATTGCTCGTACGTACAGTGGACTACTGCCTCACGAAGCATTGTCATTCTCTTTTCAATAAAGTGTTACATAGATGGTAATAAGGGTAAAGATAATAAATATATGTGGTATAAATGTATTATTTATGATATTAATGACATATTTTGATTTTTTAAATATAATATATCTTTTTTCTTTTTACCTTTTCACACACTAAAAAAGTGATAACATAATTCGTGGATGTGTGGACTATTTCCCCCTCAAAGTGTTGTGATTCCTTTTGCATAAAAATAATGATATATATAAGTATATGTAATTAAATTTAATAGTGTCAATTTTATAATTATAATTATTCAAATATAAAATATTTCATACCTTCTTTCTCGAATGATAATTGAGAAATGGAAATGTTACTCGTGTTTACGTACAACCTACAGTCTCTATGATCATAATGTTATTTTATTTTTCATAAAAATAATTCATAATTAGTTTTAAAATTATAATTGATATGTAAATTTTATAATTATTTCATTATTATTATTATTATGTATATTTTTAAATAATAACCTTTTTATCATAGTCAATCTACCAAAGATATTTTTGAAATATAAGCCAAATCTGGCCAAAACATCTAACTTAAAATTAATTGATTAAGTAATAATATATAACATTCTTATAAGTGAAATAAAATTAATAATAAAATTATAAAATTTTATCAAGTAAGTAAATAATTAACATAATTTTTTATTCATGAAGATAAAGAAAAATAATGATGAATCAGACTCAATGTAAGGGTTTTTCTTGGCTCGCTTTTATTTCTGTGTGATACATGTCATATTCACAACTTAATTTTTTTGTGGTACATATAATAACCATGAAATTATAGTATGATTATTATAATTAAATATATGAGTATTTACATGTCTATTTGAGGATATCTCTTTCATGAGGTTTATAGTTTGAAAGGTACCGAAGTGGTAATGTATTTTTGTCACAATTTTCATTCTTTGATATTTATGTCATGATATACACCTAACTTAATTTATGAGTTATATAGACATACTATTTAACACTTAATATCATGAATTTATTTATTATTCTAGTATTTTAACTCAATTTTAAGGTAATCCTTTCATGGGTCTTATGGTTTGAAGTTACCAAATTGGTAAGAGTTTGGTATCAAAATCTCATCAGTTATCAGGATTGATTGTGATTAAGTACCAAATATTTAAATCTTATTATCTACCTATAAATAATTTTAATTACCCTTATTATCCTCTATTTATGTCATGAGAATAAATTTTTTCCTTAATTTTCTTATTTTTAAGTACTCAATATTTTAAAGGAATGTTTTTATGAAAAAATGTCATTTCGGTCAAAAATTCTTTTTCTTCCAAAATCATGTTTTCTGAAAAATATTTTTAAAAATGTTTTAAAAGTTTTTTTAAAATAAAAAAAACATATTTTACTCAAGAAAAGTTTTAAATTATTTTCAAACTATTCCTTTATAATCTTTCAATGTTATTTTCAAATAAAATTACTTTCAAAATGTTTTATTTTTTAAAAAGTGATTTTCAAAATGAAAACGATATTTTCCTCAAAAGAAATTAATGATATTTTTATGGTATTTAAATTCAAAAATTTCAAAAATCCTTGTAGTTACATATTCTCCACTAGGTATATTTGGTATTGATACCATATACATCCTTTCTCTCGATGGAATATGATTATTTCAAAGAGATTGTTACGGAACTCATTTCTTTTCCACTGGTTGATCTGGTTTCAAAGAGACTTTTATGGAAAATATTTCATTTCCACAGGATAATCATGTTTCAAATATATTTAAATGAGAACTATTTATTCTATACTATTTAATCATGTTATATAAAAATAATGATTTCTTTATGAGTTTTATGACCAAATCTCTATGTGATTTATTCATGTTGTGGTTTTTAGACATTATATATGATGGGTGTGCCCATATAGCATTGGGTGAGAATGTTATAGCTTATATGATGGTTGATCCTAGATAAAAATCAAATTCATTTGCTAATGATTATGTTTTCCATATATTTATATTAGAATTTGGTTGTATGGTTAATCAAATTTGTAAGGGTTTTTTAAGGGTTCAATGAGATGATGTTCCAAGATACTAAAATTTTTTATATATTCTTTCTATGGGTTTATGATGTTTCATTTAATAAATATTGATATCACATGGATCATGATTATTGATTCTTATGAATCTTTGTTTTTCAGTTTTATTCATATTTGATGATCCAGGTATTAATGGGTACGATTTCTTTTATGATTCAGTCATGTACTATCATTATGTAATCATACACTTATGCACTTCTTATGCTCATTGATGACATACAGTTGCTAATGATTATGTTTAAATTTATTTATCATTTTATCTCATCATTCTTATGTTTCATTTTCATCGTTTTTAAATAATTATGTAGAATGTGTTAGGTCTATAAGGGATTTCATATGGATGATGATGATGTATTAATATGAAAAAAGAAAATATGGATTAGGTGGGAGAAATGATCATTTAAAGTCATGTGGATTGTTTATGTTGGAATTTTTTCTAATTATCTAAAACTCAATAACTAAAATTTCTTCTATTATTTAAGTGTTACAATTTTTCCTTTTGATGTTGTGAGGTTTGGATTGAAAAAATTGGGCAACCATTATCGACATCAAATCTGGGAATCTAAAGTTTATGATTTCAATATAAGATTTGTGAGTGTGTATCCAGGGTTGTTATAGTTGGTATCAATAATCAGTTTAGTTAAATTTGGAGATTATGAGTTTTTCATGTGACATAATATTAATAATTATGTATAAAATCTTAGGTTTATAAAATTAAGGATGATCATAAGTTCAATGTCTTAAAGACCTAATTTGATGGTTTGTGTAGAAAATGTTTTGAGGTTATTAATTACATTTTGGAGTTTTTTTTGTTTGAGGTATTTTTGACCAATGGATAAACATGATTTTTTTTAGGGAGGAATTATTTTTCATGATTACATTAAAAAGGAAAACGTGAATGTCGGGTGACAACACATCACATCCAAGAAGGTTGTGGGGCTTGAACCCACAACTGAAGGGTGACAAGGGTGTAGTGCCATCCACTAGACAACATGATTTCCTGGTTAGTAGTACATTTTTATATGTTAAGATTAATTTTATTTCAAAAACATATGGGATTTTATTTTAGGAATAACTGTTGATTGATCTTAGAAGAATATATAATAAAATTATTTTAATCATTGGGTTTTGAACATAGTATGTAAATTTTTGAATAATTTTAAGTACAATTATTTATGGAATAATATAGTTTTAACTTTGGGTATTGTTATTGAATTTATAAGATTAGTGTATTATGTGAAGGTTTATTAATTTAGGGAATTATCATACCATGTCCAAACCGTTTTGGTTTTGGTTAATGTTTGAAGATAATAGGAATATATTTTTATCCCTTTATGGTTATGTGATCTTTAAATTATGATTTTAGTTCTTCAGGAATTTAAAATTCATCCTGAATACACATCATTTTGAGAAAAATACGATATTATCATTGAATTTTATTAAAGGATGAAATTATAAAAATCATGTAATTATATTTCAATATTAACTTAGTTTGGATGGTAAGATAATTTCTAAAATCTAAAAAAGGATATTGGAAAAAAAGTTATCCAATTACCTTAATTTATAACAATCCTATGGCCTTTTTTACCATAAAATATTTATAGTTTTTTTACCTAAAATTTCTATTGATTATTCGCTTTTTTTTATCAATGAATTTAATCACTCTCTTTGATTATTTAGGCTTTTCCTCCATTCCCAATTATGTTCTTCTATTTGGAAACCAAGTTATGTGTTCTTCCATATAAACTTTGTACATCCCTTTATCTATTATTAAGAGGATATTTCATTTACCATTTTTATGATATTGATTTATAACAAAAGTATTTTCAAATGTACATCCTTTTATTAATAAGTTAAACGTAAAATTTTGAGGATGATATTTAATAAAGGGGGTAGTATGTAACACCCTAATATTTTAAAATAATAAAATTATATTCGATAGATTAATGAAAAAACCACTAATTATATGTTTTTTACATGAAACACTAATGTTATCTTGCTTTATATGAAATCTAGTAATTTTTATTTTCGATAACATATTCAGTATGCAACACCAAACTTAAATGACCCATGATATATATTTTTCTGTTATAATGTAATCATTCAATTAGTGGGTATGAATATTATTAAATACTTTATAATATATATATATATATATATATATATATGTCTCACTCAATATAAATTTTTGATAAATGTTTAGTAAATCATTAATAAATTTTTAGTTATGTGATTTTATTCTTCAAAAATATATTCTCTTCAAAAATATATTCTCTTCAAAAATTATTTTTATTTCTTTTCATGAAAAAAAATATTATAATAAAATTTTGGAACTATTTTAGAATTTATTTGATAAAATTAAAATCATTTTTTGAATCATAATATCAAAATTTACTTTGGTTGAAATTTTTTAATTTTTCAGAATATATTGATTTTTTGTTGAATAGTGAAAAATACCAATTTTTTATAAAAAATACTTTCTTCTCAATGAAATTAATTAATTAAAAACTAAAAATTTGATTCTAATACATTTTCAAGAAACTTAAGTATAATTTAGTAATATTTAATTACTTTTTAATCATCTTTGTATTCATTTTTCATATAAGTTTGTTTTTGTGCTTAAAAATTAGTTTATATAAAATCTATTTTAAAATGCATAATGTTTCTACATTTAAATTAATTAAAATAACACCTAATGGGAAGTTTTTTAAAGGAAAATTATATATTATATATTAGTAAATATAAATTTAGTTTCATAAAAAAAATTCATTCATTGAGTTAATATAGAATCATCTTTTTCTAAAAAAAATACTCTTATTAAAAACATGTTGTATAACCGCATATATGGGATTAATATTAAAGTAAAATTATCTAATTATATGAATTGAATTTAAAAAAATGGATTAATTATTTTAATTCATAAAAATTTATATTTTATAATAAGTAAAAAATTAATTTTTGACCAAATTGATCTATAAAAAAATTGAATTAATTTACAACAATTAAGGTAAAAAAAGGTTACATGGGGATTAAACTTTAAACTTAGGAGTAAAATGACCAATAAAATTCTCAAAAACCCATTTTATGGAAATATGTCAACAATTATTACCTTATTATATATTTTTATGATTTTTTGGGAAAATCTTCCATGAAAGTGATCCATATAATAAGTTAAGTAAAAAAGACAAAAAAGAACCCTTTTTCATTTTAATTTCTATAAAGCCTTGGGATAATGATAAAACAAAATATTTTCAGTTATATATAACCTTTTTAAATATAAAATACTTTTTTTATATCAAGATACTTTATATTTAATTATTATAGATGAAATATTTACATAGAATTCTTAATAATTTTCAACACAGTAATTATTTAGATGGAAATTAAATGAAATAAATGATACTAGAAAAGTTAAAAGTGAAGTAAATTGAGTGAATTATTGTGATAAAATAATTTTTTAGAATAATATATCATGTTACACAGGTTTTAACATAGTATATTCAAATTTTATCATTATATTGACACTTTTTTAGTTAAATTTAAATGAATAATATCAAAATTAACATTAATGTTATTTTATATTAAATGATATTTTACTAGATGATTTGAAATTATTAAAGCTCATATATTTATAAAACTGGTTTTTAAATGTTAATAAATATACAATATGTACTTTTAATGTACAAATTTTTATTTTATAATGAATATATTAACACACTAATTAAAAAAAACTATGTTAGCATAGTTAAGGTCAAAATGGTGTTTTTGCACATTAATTACACTTGTTCTAAAAATAATTTTGAAAAAAACATAAGATTATTATTTGATAAAAATTATTTAATAATTATAATATTTGGTTATAAATTATCTTATAATTATCACTTTAATTTATTCTTAATGGATAAATTACTTATTTAAGAAAACTAGTTTCCTTAATGAAAACCCAAAATGGAAAAATAATGAAACGTAGGAGTTAAGGAATAAAATGTTTAAAACATGTATTTAATTGTGTTTTGGAGGTTTCAATAGATTAAATAATCCAGAAAAACTATAATTATCAATTTTTGATCCACTATAGGTAATTTTTACCTCCCAATAGGGAATACTTTTGAGTATTTACAAGAATTTCACTTTGCCTCAACTATAAACGGTCACTCACTTCCCTCACTTATTCACACCTATAAAGAAATTTATATCATCCAAAATATATCCAAATAAATTCCCAAAATACCTCATATTATCATAGAATCCTCAATTTGGACATAAATTAAACCAATTAAGGCCTTTGGTTCAAACCAAAAAAAGTTACACGAAGAATAGGTAATGTTCATCAATAAGAATTTTTATTTTATTTATTTCTGCACCCCATTAAATTATTCTTATACCATGGTTATATAATAACCTCAGTATAATAAATATACTGATTTTATATTATGTTAAGGTTCCAACCTAAAACAACACACACATCAATCAAATGGGTTATGAAATGATCATTTGTGTGTATGACGAACAACTACCTCCTAAACTGGTGTCATTTTTTCCATTACCACCTCTCAAGGTTGTGAATAATTATGGATATATAGTTTATATATGATATTTATAATATAATTGTAAATTTTTATTAATTATATCATATATAACCCTTTATATTCCATTCTGTAAGGGATATGATTACATCGATTGTATGTATGATAAACTACCACCTAGGGAAGCGATGTAATTTTTTTCAATAATTAATTGCATGGAAGGTAATAATGGTAAATATAATAAATTTTGGTAATATAAATGAAATATTTATGATATTAATGACATATTTATCATTATATAATTAAAATATAACTTTTTCTTTTTACCTTTCCACACACTAAAAAAGTAATAACGTCAGTCATGGACATGTGGGATACCGAATCCTCAAAGTGATGTAATTCCTTTTACATCACAAGAATGATATATATAATTATATATAATTAAATATAATTTTATTTATTATATAACTATAATTATGTAAATATAAAATATTACTTACCTTATTTCCATGATGATCATTAAGAAATGGAAATGTTACTCATGTGTACGTACAACTTACCATCTTCATGATCATAACATTAGTTCATTTTTCATAACCATATTTCATGACTGGTTTTAAGATTATAATTAATGAATAAATATTATAATTATTTCATTATTATTATCCTTGATATGTTTAAATAATTTCATTTGTTTACAATAGTTAACCTACCAAATCAATTTTTTACATATAAGAAAAATATGGTCAAAACATCAGACTTAAACTTAATTGATTAAGTAATTATATAAAACTTGTTTATAAGTGAAATAAAAGTAATAATGAACCTATAAAACGTTACAAATAAAGTAACTAGTTAACATAATTATATTATTCAGTAATATAAATAACTATAAAGATTAATTGAACTCAAGGTAAGTGTTTTTCTCATCTCACTTTTCTAATTGTGAAATACAAGTCATATTCACCACTTATTTTTGTTGTGCTACATATACTACCCATGAATTTGTTTTATGATTATTATAATTAAATTTATTTGTATTTAAATTTCAATTTTATGATATCTCTTTCATGGTGTTTATGGTTTCAATGTAACCATAGGGGTAATGAGTTTTTGTCATAATTTTTTTTCTTTCAGTATTATATTGTGATATGCACCTAATGTCCTTTATGAGGTTTATATATATCCACTTTGACATGTAATATAATAAATTTATTTATTCTATTGATATTTTAAGATTCCTTTAATTTAATCCTTTCATGGGGCTTACAATTCAAAGTTACCAATGTGGTAAGATTTTGATATTACAATCTCATTAAATATCTATATTTTTTATGATTAAGTCATCAATGTTAAAATATTATGATCTAAATCAAAATAATTATAATTAATTTTATTATCCACTATTTATTTCATGGGAATAAATTTTTTCCCTTTAATTTACTCTCTTTATGTACTCAACAATTCAACATAATTCTTTTATGAAAAATCATATTTTTAGTTGAAAATTATTTTTCTTCTAAAACTAGGTTTTCTAAAAAAATAATTGAAAAATTGAATGTTTTTTTCAATGATAAAAAATTATTTTCCTTAATAAATATTTTAAATTGTTTTTAAAATAATTCTTTATAATATTTTATGGTTATTTTCAAAGAAAAATATTTTCCAAAATTTTAATGTATTAGAATGTAATTTTAAAATTGAAAAGGGTATTTTCCTCAAAAATGTTTTTAATGGTATATTTAATGGTATTTTCATTCATAACCATTAAGAAACGTTTTTGGTAATTATCCTCTACTGGGGATACTTTGGTTTTGATACCATCCTCAAACTTTCTAAGTATTGATTTATATTGTTTTAAAGAGATTTTTATGGAACTAATTTCTTTTCCCTGGGTTAATCATGTTTCAAGGAGAATTTTATGGAACCTGTTTCCTTTCTATGGGTTAATCATGTTTCAAATAAATTGAAATGAAAATAAAAAATATTTTCCATGGGTTAATCAGGTTACAGAAGAATAATGATTGTTTCTATGATTTTTATGACCAAATATCTATATACTTTATTCATATTGTGGTTCTCAGACATTATATATGATGGGTGTGACTAGATAGCACTGTGTGAGCTCATTATATATTATATTATAAGTGCACCCAGATATTACTCTAATGCATTGGGTAATGATTATGTTCTCTAGAGAATTATATTGGAAGTAGGCCATATAATTATTCCGATTCGTAAGGGTTATTTAATGGTTTTAAAAAGGTTATATGATATGATGTTCCAAGATACAAATATGATTTATCTGTGATTACTATAGGTTTGTGATGTTTCATTTGATCAAGTCTGGTATCACATGGCTCATGATTATTGATTCTGATGACTCTTTACTTTCCCATGTTTTCATATTTGATGACCCATGTATTTATGGGTATGATTTATTTTATGATTCTATCATGAAATCCGATTATGTTATCATAACCTTAGGCACTTTTTATGAAAATTGATGAAATTCAATTGATAATACTTATGTTTACCCTTACTGATAATTTTATCTCACACTTATTATGATTTCTTTTCACCATGTTTTAAATAATAATGTTGAATGAGTTATTTCTAGAAGGTATTTCAAATGGATGATGATTATGTCTTAATGGGAAAAACAAAAGGTGGGTTATGTTTGAGAAATTATCATTTAAAGTCATGTGAATTGTTTTTGTAAGAGTTTGTCCTAATTCTATAAAACTCTAAACCTAAAAGCCCCTCTAGGATGTATGTGATCAAAATTTTCCTTTTGATGTTGTAAGGTTTAGATGGAAAAAAATTGGTCACCATTATCAGCATCAAAGATGTAAATGTAATTTTTATGATTTCAAAACAGGATCATGGAGTGTTAGTCCTATACTATTATAAATACCAATTATTTTTATCGGTAAATAGACAATAGTTCTAATCTAAAAATTCCTAAAACATTCACCCATTGATACCAATTTATAGATCATAAATGGTAATGGTATATGGTCTAGATGGGGTGAATAGGCTTGATTAAATTTTCTTAAACAAAAAAGATTAATTTTTTAATTTAATTTTAATATTTAATTAAAATATTTAATTAGAATAAGAAAAATTAAAATAAATAAAATAACAAAGGTATGTTTTTATAGAAGTTTGGTCTAAAAATAACTGCACTAAAACATTATAGGCTATAAAAATAGAAATATTTATAGTTCTTTTTGGGATAAAAGGAATCCAGGTTATACATGACTTCTTACACACTTATTCATGGGATTATATATGAAAAAAATGAAAGAAAATATTAAACACTCTCTAGTTTAGTACAAGTGTCTATGTTTATAGATAAACAGAGTAAAACAAAGCACAAAATTAAATTTAAGCTAAAATAAAAAGAGAAAAGAATAAAGGGAGTAAATATTTTATGTATATTATTTTGATAAAATTTATTTGTTTTGGAGTCCATGGATTTTTCTTTAAAAGGGCTCAACCAAGTTTTTATAGAAGATTCGAGAAAACATAGTTATGTAGAGTGTTCTGAATGAGACCTATTTATCATAATTAAACACATATATTCCTTTTTTATTATCTATGTGTTCAATTATCTCTTGTACATGAGAAGTTTTTCTTCTTAAAGATAACTCTGTCTCAAAGGAACCATTGGAGAAAATTCATTTTATCCTTAATTTCTATAACTCTGTAGTCAATGCTTCAACAATAGTCAATAGATATTTTAAAAAATACTTCACTGGTTAATTTTGGAATGGTAGGTTGGTCTTAACTTAGGAATATTGACTTTGACTCACGGTTACTAGGTGTAGTCGGTTGGCATGAAAACTTAGGCACATTCACTTAATTATTTCATGTGGTCACTAAATTTGATAATGAAGTAGGTACTTTTATTCTCATAGTAGGTGAATCTCTTCATGTGGAAGGTACTTTTATTCTCATGGTAGGTACTCTTTTTCCCGCGGTCACTTGAATTATTCTTGAAATTACTTGATTTCTTCTTTTGTTAGGTATATAATTTCAAGCAGTCACTATAATGACACATTTGGTCAGTAAAACACTAACATAAATTTTACTTACCTTCACATTATAACTATATTTATTTATGTGGTAAGTACTTTCTTTATTGCAGCCACTTCAACTTCAACGCATGGTTTTTAAAAGACTTAGACAGAATTGAAACACTATAGGTAGTTTGTTCATGTGGTTAGTACCACATGGTCACAAGGATTATAAGCTAGACACCTACCATTATCCCTAGACCCCATAGATATTGATCTTATATACTGAATTTTAGCTCTATCATTAGCATCAACTTCTTCTTTAACTATAGGAGGAGCAGTATGAGGAGATCCAATAAGAGCTATTATATTTTCATCCTCATGTTCCTTAACATGCTTTGAAAGAGTAGGATAAAAAATTCCTTATTATACTTGATCAATAGAGGGTCTTCCAAGAGATGCCTCAATTATTTATGGGGTTTCAATTTTTGTAATTAAATAGATTTCTAACACCCTTTAAACAGAAGATATGGTAGTTCCACCATGTCCAGGTGGAACAAGGTGGAAAAATCATTTTTTTCCACACACCTATTACCATGATTTATTAAAAAAATAGAAATTTTTTATCTGATTCCTTGGTTTATTTAAACCATGGAAATACATTTTCTTATATCCCATCTTCATGATTGAGACCTCCCACTCTATCCCCTCTTCACGATCAAGCCCTCCTCTATATATCGAATCACATCCAACATTTACATTCTTCGAAATTGATATCTATCTTTTTCAGTTATACTCTCATCGATCCTCCTCTGATCTGGCTCCAATGTATCTATCCCACCACCTCAAAGACATAATTCTAATGCGGCCTCCCCACATCCCTTTCAATACATCCCCGAAGTAGCCTCCCCACCTCCCTTCGAACCTCCTCCCCCAATGTGGCTCGACATTCCTCTAATGTGGATTTGACATGGTTACCCCACCTCCCCAATATCTTTCTCCTCCAACATAGGCACCCACTATTTCTCACTCGAACCCAACCCTACCCTCACTATCCACTTCCGCAGGTGACTTCTCACTAACCCAATTCATCTGAACTTATAAAAGTCCTCCTTTTCATGATTTTCTATATGAAATACCTACCTCATTCTATTCTATTGAAATTAATCTTCATAACTGTTTAGGTTTCACATTATGGTACATTATTTTGGATTATAAACAACATGCTTTTTGTTTTTGTTTTTCTCCCCCCAATCTGCCACTATAAATGGATTTCAATTTATGAATTTCTCTTTCCCCAAATATCACCTAAAAATTTATTTTTATTCTATTATAGTATGTTTTTAGTTAGAAATTAAATCATATTTATTTCATGAAAATAAACATTTATGCTTTTCTCCCTATAATAATGACTTATTGATATCACATTGTATTGTTACTGCATAATGTTATTCTTCCACTATTTATACATTCTTAGACTATGATAAAATAATGACTTGTTATATTTCATATTATTCCATGTTTAAAATTATGTAAGTTTATAATGGTCATTGAAAATCATGTTCTGAATTCCATTTCCCAGTATGATCATACACAACAAGAAATAGTGCCGATATTATATAAAGATTATAGGTATAATAACTTTTTTAGAAACTACTAGATGTTTTTTTATCTTTTCAGGGTTTAATTGATTAAACTTAATAAAAAATACTTATATAAATTATCACTTATTGTAATTGATTTTTTATAAGTGTTTCCTATTGACTAAATCCCTTTTTAAAACTTATTTATGCATATTTTTAGTAATAGAAAAACACTTATTATTTTTCAAACTGGTTATAATATGTGATAAGTGCATAAATAGATTTAAATAAGTGAATTAAATAATCCACTCAATATTTTTAAAAAAGTTCTTAAATAGTTTTCAATAAGTAAAATTTATTTTTTTCATGTAAAAAAATATAAATTCAGTACATAAATTAATTATTTATTGGTATATGATATTTTTCATGCATTTTTTATAGTTTTTTTACACTAAACCATAATATAGAATTTATTTTCCATGTTATGTAATTTGAATTTATAAGATATAATGATTTATCATTTCTTAAGTTATTATTTTATTTAAGAGGATACATGAAAGTGAGACATGTAATTCAAAATATAGAGAAGGATTTTGTAAGTAAATGCACTATTATTTTATTCATTAATACTTATTGGGGGTTAATTTTTTTAATGAGAAAGAAAAAAAAATTATGATCATTCTATAAGTTTCGTTTTTTTATTATTTCTTATAAATTTATAATTCTTTAAATATATTTTAAATTTTTTATGTGTTAATAGTGTCTACTATCACATGCTAAATTATTTTAGGCTTTATATAGTTTTCATTGATTATCTATTTTTATAAACTATTCCTATGAAATCATATTCTATTCTAGAAAAAATTATGATATTTCAATATATAAAGCTGGTGGATTAATGTGTTTATATATTGATTCATGTTTGTTTTATTAATTTTACATTCAACCTTACCATGAAGGTTAGTAAATGTAATTATTTTTTGTATATGTTTTTTTTAATTGGAAAAAAATATCTTATTTTTGTGTATATTATGGAAATTTATTCCCTATGACTTGGTTATAATTATTTTCAATCACATTTTTATATTTATTTATCTTTACACTTGTATCTACAAGTTATTTTTTGTATTCCCTCTTACATTCTGATCATACCCACCTTATGATAGTGCTGATATTACCTAGAAATTACATGTATACTAAAAATGTTGGTAACTAATGTAAGATATACATATTTCTAGTGAATATTTGATAACAATCATTAAAACAATCTATAGCACATATCAAATATGATAAGTGTTTTTTATAAGTGTATCATGTTGAAAAATGTCATTTCCTACCACTTATTTAAATAATACATGTTTAAAAACCACTATTTTATGTTATTTATGTATTCAATAAGGTGTGTTCTTGATATATTACTAGGAAAAATTAAAGAAGGAATATATTTTCTTGAAAAAACTACTATTTTTATTTAATTTCTATATTTCAGCATGGTGGTTTTGATAAACTACTATGATCAATCCATAAAGTTATATATTCAGGAAGGTGTATATGTTATTGTCTCAATATATGTCCTTTCATAACTTCAATTTTTTTGGTATGTATGTGCTTGATAAATTACTATTTTAAAGGAAAGTATCTTTTGTTGATAAATAAATCATTTTTTTAAAATGCTATTTTATTTTATTCATACATTCAAGCTATTTTATTCATGATAATATAATACATCCAATAAAATAAGGAATATATATTCTTTCAAAACTACTATTTTTATGTTTATTATATATTATAGAAAGTGTATTATTGGTAAAAAAACTATAATAAATATGAACAGGTATATATTCAGGTAGGTGTATATGTTATTTTATTATTATATATCCTTTGATAACTACTATTTTTCAGTAATCCATAATTATCTCAAAATTTTATTCACATTTTGGTAAAACATTTTCTTATCAGTTACATACAGCCACACAACCCATTAAATTATTAACCTTTTTTTTTTATAGAAAAAACATTGGGGATTCATATTACAAATACTATGCCTCTTCCATGATAGGTAATATAATCATTATGCTTTGTACTGTCCATGTATCACTATCCAAACTGAATGGAATTTTCTTCATGTTAAGGTTTTAGTGATCAGTATTCTATGTCTACTCAATTCTTTTACTATAGTTTAATATTATTCCTCTACTTTTAAAAAAGTATAAGTGGGGATTCTTATGTATTTAGACTATACATTGAGTGAAATATATTGAAAAAATACTTATTGATAATGAAGATGTTGTTTTCTTTGGAATTGAACTATGAATTGAACTACTTCTAGTCACTTTTAAATCATCTTTATTTAATTTACCTTGTTACCCCTCCTCCACTCATGCATAGTCCACCTAAACCATGTACTTCCCTCAAACCCATGACACCCTTATCCTATAGTATGTTTCTTACATTATTTTATTCACCTTCTAATTTATATTGTCATTCTTCTAATTTACATTCCTCTAGTTTACAATTTATATTTTTCTATTCTATATTTGGAAATGTCCCAAAATAATTAATTGTAATTTTCTTGGATATTTTCACCCATTTAATTTCCATGTTTTGAAAGGTAAAGTTATTTCCTTTGGTAAAAATATTAATTGATAAGAAATTAGACTTAATTATCCACACAAAAATTATTCAATCTCAATTCATTGTTCTTTATTACTTGTAACATGACAAAAAACCTTTCAATGCCATTATAAACTTTATATAAGCTTGATATTTGGCTTTTTTAAGTGCCATATTTAATTCTTACGTCATGTTATTATTTTCTCATGAATTCAAGAGTACTCACTTACTTGAAATTTCCTTACATTTATCAAGAAAATATTTAGATGATTAATCTATTCTATAATATACTTGTTTGGGAATGGATTACTTATCACATGTTGTCTTCTATTTTTTCCAACATATCTCACTTTCTCAACGTGAGATATTGATGATTTTGAGGATGGAATATCATAATTCATGAAATATATTACTTTTTGTGAAAACATAACATACAAATTTTATTTTCCTGGTTTCCTAATGGTTTTTTAAAATTATTATACAAGTATTTAAGTGGTCTACAATCTATAAATTTATATTATATTCCATTCTAACTTCATTAAAAAACTCAATTTTCTTGGATTTGTTTTAGTAGTGTAAAAATATTCATTATAGTTAATTATCTAATACTCCATTTAATACCACAAACTATGATGTGTTTGTTGATTCAAAAATTGATCATCAAAATTCAATTTTTATTTTTTATAAATTATTATTAAATCCAAATATATTTTTTTCATTTTATTTTGGACTATAATAATGAGTTCTTCTTCGATATAATAGTAAATATTATTAGTATTATGATAGGTTCATGAGAAAAAATACTTTTTCTCAAGACATCGTGTTTCCTTTAATTTTGTTTCTATTTTTTTTATTATTATAAATTATAAAAATTAGTTGGAATGAGATATATTGTATATATGTTCTAATGTGAGTTACATTGTCAATCGTATTTTGTTCTTTCTTAAATGTACACTGAAATTTTTAGAGTAAATTATTTAATAATGAAATCTGTATTGACATATATTCCAAAATAAATTTTATTATTTTTTATTATGTTATTCTAACATGTTTTAAAATTATTACTTCAGTTATTAGGTTACATGACCTATTACAAGAATAAAAAATTCAAGCATCGATCACTAACTGACACAAATTTTAAAATTATCACTTGACTAATTTTTTAACTCTGTTATTCCAACATAATTTTAAATTATGTGGGTCTTGACCATTGTATATTTATAATTATATTTTTTTTCTCTAGTTCATCATATTATTATATCCTTATTCTCTTAGAGAATATATGGGTCTATACCATAATAGTGTTCCTTCAAATCTTTGAGTTATGTGACCTATCACTTTCTCATGGCCTTTTTATGTGTTCATATGTGAATTATGGACTGCTTATTGATTTAAATTTTGTCTATGTATTTATTTGATGAGTATTGAAAATTAGATTTTTATTAAAGTAAATAAAAAATCCCTAACTCATGGGGTTAAAGAATTGCATATCAAAATCATCAACCCTTATAATAATTTTATAGTCTTTCATTATGGACCTGGGATTACAAAACAAAGTAATATTATCTCTAGGACTCCCTTTGTTTTCCAAAGCATCAGTTATAGAGTTCACCTCCCTCCATTTTTTTCTAGCCTTGATTTCTTACTCTTGAAACATCATGTCCTTCCAAAAGAAGTAAACCACATCCCATAGGTGTAACATAATGATATTTTCTAAAATATATTTTTTTCAATTAATTTTATCTTTTTGATATTTATCATTTCATGCAACACTAAATATAGTTTTATTCATATTAAAGTATTATGTTTGGTTTGTGTTATATGAAAACCCAAGTTAATTGTCAACTACACGCAACACTTTTATTATCTTATGGTACACATGTAACGCCCCGACCCTAGATACCCAGAGTCGGTGCATTATTACATAACATTGCCATGATCATAAGAAAGATCAAGTCTTGAAAGACCGATTAGTTTAGTAGCCTTGGAATAACTAGATACATTCATAAAGTTTACATTACATCATAAAATGAAAAACTAAAACAATATGGTCTCTAAAGTCCACACTCTTATCCCCTCATACTATCCCTATAGGTCATTCATAAAATACTTCTTCACATCCTGTGAAAAATAAAACATAGAAATGGGTGAGCTCAAATGCCCAGTAAAGATAACAATATAGCGGAAACATTCATAAATAAGATTAAACATTTAAGGCAATGTATAACTAAAACAAAAGCCTTTAAAACTTGAACTTCAGCATAGTATGGAAAAAATAAAATGAAATAATTCCATTTACTTATTCACATGGATATTCTACTAATAGAATAATCATATGCAATATCAATAACCACTTTCATAATGATGGAATGCATAATTCCAGACCATCATAACCACATAGCCAAGGCCTCGTGCTAAGACTACAAATACGATTTTGTCAAGGCCTTGTGCCAAGACACTAGTTTGTCTCATGATACCTACCGATGCATCTAGGATCTATAGCGGGCTCCACCTGTCACTTATTAAGTCCAATGCATTCCTCATATGAACAGGTTTAAACATAACATAAACATTCGTATTAAAACTAGTATACGATTTGTCAATACTTTCTCCATAAACCATGAATGGTATAAAAATAACACATCCACAGTCAAACATATCACAAAAATTTCAATACAATATGGAAGTTTTTTTTCATAATAAATCAACTTCATATAAGCTTAAAATCCATCAAAGGATGTTTACATAGATGAAATCAAAACCATTTGAGAGAAATATCTCTTTTTTTGAAATCATTTAAAAGTCACATAATTATAAAATAAAACATTTACTTTGAAAATATTCTTATAATCTTTTAAAGGAAGCTTCGACAATTTTATAATGGTGTAAAATAGCTGCACCCGCCGTATAAGTAAAAAAGGACATTCTTACCTTAATTTTGTCGAAAAGGTTAAAAAGGACCTTGTTTGGAAAACGACAGAAAGATTCCTTTATAAAATTCTTATAAAAAGTCAACAAGGGTATAAATTAATTTATCCCATAGTCTTTAAAATGGTAATAATTATTTGAAATACATTTTTAAGAAACATGGATGTGGATGATAAAGAGGTCCCAGTAGATAATCACGTATAAACAACCTCGAATAATGAAGAGATTGTGAAATAAACCCTTACCTTGTACTTTTCCTTGGTTTAGGGTCGGTTAACCTCCTGTATAATGTTGAAATAATTGTTATCAAATTATACAAGATTCATATACATTAATATGATATAATATATGATCTTTTAACATTGCTTTGTTAATAATATCTTAGAATTATCATCATTTCGGGTGTTAACTTACTCGTTTTCTTTTATATGTTTTGTTACATAAGTCATTTTTGTTATGGATAGGTTGTATATTATTCATATCCAGAATTATATAAAGTCCTTAAACATTATTTTTAATCATCAAATGAGAATTATACTTGAATGGATAGGATGGAGAATGAATCTCATCGCGTTCGTGGAGACGGTAGTCCGTACGTACGTACGAGCGACAATATCATTATTTTGATATTAAAATAATATATAATTGGATGGTATATCATATATAAAGAATCATTATCATGTTATATTTGTTATTTACATGAATTACACATCATTATTATACCCATCCAAATAATAATTTATTGAATAACAATTACACCACAACATGGAGACGGTAAGCCGTACGTACGCACGTATGTTGACATGTCATTGAAAGGATGGATAGAATACTGAATATGGTTGTACCATATTTATAATAACATCACAGTATATATAAGATACTGGAGTTATTATTTTATAATGGGAAAAATAAAGAAAGAAGTAGTTGAGGAAGAATAGAACTTGAAAGAGGGTGGTGAAAACATTACCTCTTCTTCGGGTTCTTTATTTTGATTTGATTAAAAGGACTCCTTAGGTTGGATTTCTGATCAAAATAATGCCTCTAGGTTGAAGTGAGGGAATTTTAGAGAGTATTTGTGCAGGTTTTGGCCGAACCAAAGGCTTTTAAGGTGTGAATAATTGGTTATAAGTGGCGTCCTTTTATAAGGGGGAGGAGGGGCACCTTAGGAAAAGATAGAAATGTTATTTTATAATAAATTAATATTCGGTTTCTAATGGATAAAAAGTGTATTATTTAAACTTTAAGGTTTCTATGGGTCGAAAAAAACTCAACCAATAGGATTTAGACAGGTTTGGGTTACTATATTAACCTTATCTTTAAGTATTAACTCTTAGTTAATTAGTTTCACTTTTACAAAGCCTCTTTGTATTTTTATATTATATGGTTAATAAACTTACTATATACATCCAAGTGACCCCCAAGTGATCCATTAATGATACACGTATCATGATATAAGTCTCTTGGCCAATTTTTAGATTTTTATAAATTTAATATCAATTAATAATATAATATTTATTTTAAAAACTCTTTTATGTTAATTTTGATACCATTCAATAATTGATTTTTAAAAAAATCATAATAGAATTATTACTTCATAAAAAGTTAATTAAATCAATAATAACATGTAATATTAACCTATAAAATTATTTTTATTTAAAAAAAGTCTCAAATTATATTTATTTGGGTATTTATAATATCAATTATTTTAATTTTTGACTATTATGGTAATTACTACATCATCATTGTGTCATAAATAAATTAAATTATTTAATGTCTAAAAATTATAAATAAAATTTAATTATGTATGAAATCTTATTATCTTTCTAATGATTATTTAAAATCGAATTTATCTTATGTATAAATCTATATTAAATTTGTTTTAGTAAATAAACATTCATTTTAACTCTTTTAACTGTTCTTTGAATTAAATAATAATAAATGTCCTAATCTAATCCAAGTGGATCTAAATTATAATATTTTATTCCTAAGGTTGTTTTTGGTCGAGATACACTTGTCCAATAGAATTAGTACATGTGTTAGGGTAATATTAATATCATTTTTACCCTTAATTATCCTATTTACTTTTAACCGTGGTAAATAAAAGTAAAAAGATACTATTCACCAAAAATTATTTTCATCTCATTGAACCAAATTTTACTCCTTGATATTAACTGTGTTTCTCATATTTTCAAAATTCCAATCACAGAAGCAGTAAAATTAAGTTTTATGAAAAATTCAGTTTTTTAACTACCACTTAGTGGTTTCACTATTCATCAAAAAATGAAGTTTTTCAAAAAAATACCAAAAATTAACCCTAGGATAATTTCGATATTCCGAATCCAAAAATGAAGTCTATTTGTAAAAATAAAATTTATAAATTTCAAAAAGTGGGTATTACTATTCATAACGGGTTGTTTGATTGGTTTTGGTGTGTTAGAACTCGATGTTGCGTACAACGCACGCTATTGCATTATTCAAAGAGAAGCGTACCGTAGAATCTTGTGGTGTTACAACACACAACAGTATTTTTATCATGTATTACATGTAATATTTAGTCCCTTCAATAGATTTTGTTACATGTAAGGTTGAGTTTTACCAAAATACAAGATACTATTAATATTGTTATTTAAATATTATTATAGCTACCACATAGCTATTAGAATAGAATTTATGAATAATATTAACTAAATTATGAAAATAATATTTACAAATGTATATAAAATGAATCCTTTGCTTATCAATTAGTATAAGTCAATGTAATAATATTTGAAAATAAAGGAATTACTTCTCTAAAAAGACTACTTTTTTATGTACAAACACAATTTCATCCCAATAAATTTAACAAAAAAATTTGGTTAATGTTTTCAATTAAAATTTTATAGTATATATTCAATCAATATTTTTGATTGTTATCCAAGATATTTTATAGGTATAAGATAACAATAAATCCGATTTTATGAATAAAAAGATAAATTATTCTAAAATGTAATTTTACCACCTTTTAATGATGAACCAATTTTCAATATGATTTTTGAAACATTTATAATTTTTATTTTAAAAACATAACATCATTTTTGGAATAAAAATATAAAAAATTACTTTGGGGTAATTTTTTTATTTGTTTGAGAAGTTTCATTTTTGATGAATAGGGACAAACATTGAATTTTAAATCAAAATTTATTTTTCATAAATTTTTTTAAATAGTTAAATTATATTATATTTTGGTTTTAAAGTTTAATTAGATTAATTTTACATAAATTAATCAAATTTAGGTCATTTTAACCAATTTCAAATTGAAATTGGATATAAAAACATCCCAAACTTTTATACATTTTTTTAAAAACATGAATTGTCATCCTGTATATGGGATAAATTTTAAATTAATTTCTTCAAGTTATTTTATTGGAATTTTTAAAATTTATTCCACATTTTGAATCAAAATAATTTGAAATTTATAACAATTTTATCTTTGTTTTTGACCAAAATTATTAGTGAATGTGATTAAAATTAATTACGGCGATTAAGATGAAAATTAGTTTAATAAGGGACTAAACATAAACCCTAATGGCCAAAATAACCTATAAATTTTCAAAAATACATTATATATTCATATATAGACCTTTTAATCTCTTTTATAAAATTAGGGCCATTATTGTATACACTTTTCATGGGAAAAACATGGGTGTAATTACCTTGTCAAAAAAATTACAAAAATATTACTCCTCCTTAACTATAAAAAGTCACTCACCCCTCCCACTTATTCACACATCTCAAGCCCTTTGGATCACCCAAATTATACTCTAATAATATCATAAATTTTATCCTTTAATACCAGAAGCCTCCCTTTTGGCATAAATCCATCCAAGGAATCCCTTTGGTTAAAACCAAGAGGAGTTACCCAAAGAAGAGGTAACATCCTTCCTCAAGATCATTTGTTTTATTTCCAATATATAACCCCTAAAATATTATAATTTCATTATTATATAATAATATTAGTATAATAAATATACTTATCTTTTTTTATTCTAATGGTTTGACATACACATACACATACATCCATCTAATGGGTAACAAACTTACCGTTCTTGTGTAAGACGAACTATTTTCTCACTAAATGATATTGTTCGTTTTTTCTTTTACCACCTATCATGGTTTTTAATTATGAAGAAATAACTATTTTTATATTATATATATTATATTTATTATTATTTATGCTTTTTTAATTATTATCTAACACATATCTTTATTTTTTCTATTGTGTGTAAATATGATGACTTCGTTTGTGGAAGTGCGAACTACCACCTCCTAAAATCGATGTGATTTGTTTACAATCTACATGGAATATATTAAGGATGATTTTATTAAACTAATACGATATATATTACATAAAAATTTTACTTTAATTACTATATATATACATATATTTTATTTATCTTCTCTCCTTCAATACGATAATTAAACGGAAACAACATTCATGCGTACGTCCGGCCTACCATATCAATGAACGTTGTATTCCATTTCATATATATATCATTTATAGATTATTATATATATTTATATAGTGTATATATATGATATTTATATCATATATTACATTATTTAAATAATTAAATCATGATCTAAGTAAGAGAATCAAGAATAATAACTCAAAACATATACGAAAAACAAATAAAATATTACCCAAAATGTAAAATTAACATGGAGTTGTTAATAAATGGTTAGTATAAAGTCGTAAAAATAATATATGGTAGTATATATAATAATATATTTATGTGTTATATATATAATAAACTTATATTGATTATAAATGAGGTTTGAACGTGTATGAGGAAAGTCAAGACTTAAGGTAAGGGTTTTCTCGTCTCAATTTTATTTTCTGTGAGACACAATCCAGGTTAACCTACTATTTATTATACGTGGTGTGTATAATTCCCATAGATGTATTATATATAATTAAATTTATTTTTATTTTTATATCTATTTGATGAAATTTCTTTCATGAGATTTCTGTTTAGAATTTACCAAATCGGTAAAGTAATTTTGTTTTAATTTGCCTTCATCAAGACACATGCCATGTTATGCACCTATATTTTTCTATGATGTGTATATACTACATTTGATATGTTATATCATGAATATACTTATTTTAATTAAATTTTAACCTTCATTTAATGTTATTATTTCCACTGTATTATGACTCAATGTTACCAAAGTGGTAACGCTTTATTACTACAACCTCATAGTTTATCGAGATTGATTATGATTATGATCCCATTGATGAAAATTTATGATCCATATCACATGAAATATCATTAATTTTATTAACCTCTAGTTATTTTTTTTATATCTATGTAATGGTACTATTTTTTCAATCTTTTTTACTTAACATAATTAAGAAAATGTTTTTATTAAAATATGACTTTGTTTCTTCTTTTGATCGGAATTCTGTGTTCTTTCAAAGCTGTTTTTCTAAAAAACAGTTTTCAAAACAAAATTATGACTATCCTATGATACTTAATGAAACTTTTTACCCATGTATTTTCATTTTAAAAAACATATTTAAAAGTAATATTATTATCATTTTTTGATCAATGTAGTTTTCTAAAAAAAAATAAGGTGAAAAAGGAATGCTCGGCATGTATGGACTTACCCAACAGCATGACCATCATCTCCTTCATGCTTCTTTTGTAAGTTTAAAACTTTATTTTTTTTAAACATTATTTCTTAATATTATGTAAATTTTTTGATTTTAAAATGGTTTACAAATAATAATGTTTTGAGAAATTTTTTATGTTTAAAAAGTGATTTAAATGATTTTAAAGCTTCTTTTATAAGTTTTTAAAAGGTTAGTTTAAAAGAAAAGGATTTCAATGATTTAAATTTTTCTTTATATGTTTTAAACAAATTATAGAAAAATATTTATAAAATGATTTCAAGCCTTATTTTTATGTTTTAATATTATTTTCAATGAAAAATAATTTTAAAAATGTTTTGTCTTTAAATTTTTTTTTAAATTATTGTAAAATCTTCCTTTATATGTTCTGAAATCTAATTGAAAGGAAGAAGGTTTTTAAAATGATTTTTGTTAAAAAATGTATTTTTCAAAGAATAAAGTATATTTTCCTCAATATTTTTTTTAAATGAAATTACAAATATTTCTTTATAAGAAAAGGATTTTGAAATGGTTTTACAAAAATGATTTTCAAAGAACGGCTATTTTAATTCATAGATGTTTCATGTGATCTTTAAAAATCCTTCTCTATCTAAGATGAAATACCTTGATATAGTTTATACTTTACTGGGTATATTATCTAAGAATACCATTCAAATTCTTTCTTGAATAGTTTATGTTTAGAATGAATGGTGTATATGAAAATTGTTCCTCTTCCACGGGTTATAGATCTTGAAACCTATTTCTTTTAATGGGGTATTCTTTGATTAAATGACTATAAAACCTATTTTTTTTATAGGTAATGATATGATAATATGTTATGATACCCATTTCATTTCATGGGTTATGACTTTATTTTTATGAAACCCATCTCTTTTTATGTGGAGTGATATGATAAAAGTGTTATTATATTTTGGCACATGTATGTATGATTTTATTATATGATGGGTGAGACCTATATCTCCCACAAAATCATTGGTAATGATTTATATCTCTTGAGATAATAATGGGAATCATGTCAATAGGATTGATCCACTATGAAATGTATGGAAACCTGATCCACTATAGGAAGATAAGGAAACCCTATCCACTATGGGAAAATGGGGAAACTCGATCCACTATGAGAAGATGGAGAAACCTGATCCATTACAAGGAAAGGACTAAGAATGGGGATGGTGGTTTGTCTCACCCAGTAGATGTAGTCCCTATGAAGTTCCCTGATCTGATTTTGGAAATGATACTTGACTTATAGGGAATGATGTTACATGTTTATTTGTATTCCACAATGTATATATCTTATGCCTTTGATATGCTCACATGGTTCATGTTATTGATTATCTTATGATTCGTGTCTTATTAAATACCAATATTTATGACATGTCTCATGATTGTGATATTTTTATACATGGTACGATCCTTTAATGTAAGATCATGTTCTCATACTATTATGCTCATGTTATGCTTACATATCACCCTTCTTTACCCTTACTGATCATTTAAGCTCACCCCTTTCTTATATTTCCTTTCCACATGTAAGAAGAAGGTTTTATATAGGATTAATAATAGGGATTATCTTTAAATGGGATGTTAAATACCTTTCACAAAACTAAAATAATGTGTTCCAAGTTCAAAACACACTAAACTATTATGGTCCTAGGGTATGTACTTTTGTAATGTGATGAATATTCATCTAAATTGATGTAATATCCATGTATGTTAAGGTCGGGTTTCTATAGTTGGTATCAAAGGAATGTTTTATTCATCCTTTGAAAACTATAAGGATTAAAATTTAGTGATATCCCTAGGTATATTTCTAAGGATATGTCTAGGTATATCTCTAAGGATAAGTCTAACGATGAGATAAAGTATAATAAAATGTCCTAAATTTTTTGTAACAAATAGAGAGAGTGGTTTCCTAGAAATACATCCCTGCATGGATACTAAAAGTGGTTTTGGATCTAGAATATATGTAGATGGTAGTAAAAACCCTAAAACACTGTATTCTTCAAAACATGACCAGAAACTACTTCATGACAATGGGTCTTGTTGCACACCTGGTTTGACACTCATGGGGGATATGCTTTTGAAATTCACAAAATCTTTATGAATCATCATGAAGGATTTATAAAGAATATGAATGTCAATAACCTAGGATAAACCTAATGTTTCAAATATTAAGTAATTAGTTCTCATTAGTTAGACATCCTATAAGTCATTTTTCATAATTATGTGGTTTTAATATATGATAATTGTTTCTCACCCTATACTTTCTGGTTTTAGTCAATAGGGGGAACTAGAAGAGACTGCGTAAACATTGAATTTTTTATATGTAAAATTTATGGGCATGATGAAAATATATTTATTAATTGAATATATCATAAATATAATCAGGAAAGTCCATGAGTATTGGTTATACTATAAAAGATAAAGAGACCTCAAATGACATATGAAAGGTATGGGATGATCTTCCAATATTATTTACATTAAATTTAAGAAGAATGATTATATTAAGGTTGATAAAACTCAATACTTTATTCATATTTAATTTTCTAAGAAATGGGTATTAAGGGATAAGATGATGAAGCATGAGTAATTATTTAAGAATAATGTTGGATGATTGATATGTATATGTGTAGGAATTCAAGAATTATGTTATATGAATCATGAAGTATATGTTTTCTATTAAATATTTGAAATAATATAATTAATGGTGATAATGAAATAGAAAACGTATTTAATGGAAATGTGATATTTTTATCAAGGGTAGGTAACCCTTAACGTGTCCCTCATGTTGAGAAAATTGTGTTTAACTAAGAAAAATTCATTATTGATATGGATAAAGTAAATTGAATTATACATATTACACTGGAATTGATTACTGATTTGTTCAAAAATCTTTTTATGTCATCAAATATGAATTTTAAAACTTCTTGGATTTTAGGTATATATCCAATAATCATTATAATAAAGAAGAATTCATGTTTTCCAAAAGTACTTATAATAATTCAGCCTATTACCATGTTTCAAGAGAATATAAGATGAGGGTATTCACATGTTTGGAATGTGAAAACAATGAGATACTTTTTGATATATGGGAGATCAATGTTAATATGATTTCATGACCTTATTTATAAATTTTTGTATTTTTATCTTCCGAAAGGGTTGTATGGTTATCCATTTATGGATATTTTAAGTTAAACATTGGATGTAGTTTGTGAGATAAAAGAATTATCTCACCAGATGAGGATTTATGAATATTGGATAACCTATTCTAATAACTTTTTGTTAATGGTAATTCATGATAGATGGGATGTCTTATCATATATCTCATGATCTATTAGTGCTTCAGGAATAAAAAATTTACCTTCTTCTTTAGAGAAAGAGGTAAAGTGGAAATTGATCAAGGAACACCAAAGGGTGAGATTGTACTAAATCAAGAAAGTATATCTTATCATAAAAAATATTCAACTCTGGGTAAAGGATCTCAAAACATAAAAGGTTATCCTAGTACCATCATTTACAATAAATCAAATTTCCCCTTAAATCATCACAGATGAATGGCTTTGTGGTTGTTAACTTTCTCCTGACATTGTTCTTTATCACTCTATATCAAAACATGATGGTTGTATCTATCTTCCATGTCCATTTTTTCACTTTCCACCAATTTAATCCAATGTGTAAACCTAGTTATGAGTTACTTTGGGTGACCTTCATGTTTATAACATTCCTTCTTTAATGGAATCTTTAGTATTCAATTTTATCATGTGGGTTTTTATGGAATAAACTTTCAGGTATTAAACATTTAATAACCTATATGAATTTCGAGGACGAAATTCATTTTAAGGGGTCTAGAATATAACTCCCTAAGATTTTTTGAAATATATTTTTTTGAATTAATGTAATATTTTTAATATTTTTCATTTCACACAAAACTGAATATAGTTTTTTTACATTAAACAATGACATTTGTCGTGTGTTATATGTAACCCCGAGTTAATTGTGCACTATAAAAAACACATAGATTATATTTTGGTACACAAAACATTACATTTTTCTTATATTACATGCAATATTGATTCCCTTCGATAGCTTTCTTTACATGCAGTGTTGGGTTTTACAGAACTACAAGATACTATTAATATTATTATTAAAATATTATTATAGAAACCACCTAGCCATTGGAATGGAAGTTATGAATAATATTCACTATATTATGAAAAAATGATATAAAAATTTATATAAAATGAAACCTTTTGTTGTATATTAGTATAATTTAATATAAGAACTATTTGAAAATAAATAAATTACTTTTCTAAGAAAAGTATTTTTCTCTGTACAAAAAAAAATATATCAATAAACTAAACAAACCAACTTTCATTAATATTTTAAATAAAACATATATATTATATATTTAATAAATATTTTTGATACTCATCCACTATATTTTATAGATATAATATATGTATAAATGTAATTTTATGAATAAAAAATGTATTCTTCTAAAAGGTAATTTTAACACCTTTTATTGGAGAACCCATTTTAAATATTATTATTGAAAATTTTATAATTTTTATTTGAAAAAATGAACATAATTTTTGAAATGTTAATATCCAAATTTACTTTGGGATATTTTTTTGGTATTTTCTGAGAAGTTTCATTTTTTGATGAATAGTTAAAACCACTGAATTTTAATTTAAAATTTCTTTTTTGTATAATTTATTTATATATTTAAATTATATTTTTGTCTATTTTTAAAGTTTATTTATATTTATTTTTTATTAATTAATCCAATTTAGTTCATTGGAACTAATTTCCCATTGAAATTGGACATAAAAACGTCTAAAGGGTTTAAACTGTTTTGCTTTAAAAACTTGTATTGTCGTCCCGTCCGTGGGATTAATTTTAAATTAATTTTTTCCACATATATGATGGTAATTTGGAGAAATATATTCAATAATTTTAATCATCATAATTTATAATTTATAACATGTTAAAATTTGTTTTTTACCAAAAATAATAGTGAATGTGATTGAAATTAATTACAGTAATTAAGAAAAAAATAACATTACAAGGGAATAAACCTTAACCTTAGGGGACACAATGACATAGAAACTTGTATAAAATCCATTTTTTGTTAATATTTACACCCTATAATCCATTTTATCTAATTTTGACCATTATTTGAGCCAATTTTCATGGGAAAATGTGGGTGAAATTTCCTTTCTAAAAATATACAAGAATACCACTCCTCTACTATAAAAAACACTAACCCTTACCACTTATTCAAAATCCTCATGCCATTTTTCTCACACAAAATATTCTCAAATAGGATTAAAAAATCCTTAAATTTATAATATAATCCTCCCTTTGTTAAAAATCACACTAAGGAAAATATTTGGTGTAAACCAAGTGGAGTTACCCAAAGAAGAGGTGACATCCTTCCTCAAGATCCTTCGTTTTATTTTTATTCTCCACCAACTAAAATATTTGTATTCATTTATTATATAATAATATAATTATAATACATATAATGATATTTTTTTTTATTCAAATGGTTCTACCTAAACATACAAACACTCTATCTAATGTGTAACAAACTTACCATTCTTGTGTACAATGAACTACCGCCTAACGAAATAATGTTGTTCGTTTTTTATTTACCAACTCTCATGGTCGGTAATTGTGATGTAAAATATGTTTTTATATTACATATATGATATTTATGATTTATTTATGATTTTTTAATTGTTATATAACACATACCTTTATGCGATACAGTTTTTGTAAATACAATAACTTTGTTTGTAAATACAATAACTTTGTTTGTTGAAGTGTAGACAACCGCCTCCTCAAGCGATGTGATTCGTTCACACTCTACATGGAATTTATTAAGGATAGGTTCATTAAATTTATATTATATTTATGACATGATAATTATTCAGGAATTAGTATATATATATATATATATATTTCATTTAATTACTTTCTTTCAATACGATAATTAAATAGAAACAGCGTTCATGAATACGTACAACCGACCATCTCCAAAACTGGTGTATTCTATTTCATATTTCTATCCTTTATAGATTATTATAAATATTTATATACTAAATATATATGATATTTATATCTTATTTTACATTATTTAAATAATTAAATCATAATATAATTAATAGGGTCGAGAATAATAAGTCAAAACATATATGGAAAACAAAGAAGATATTACCCAAAAAGTAACATTAACATGGAGTAGTTATTAAACGAGTAATATAAAGTCATAAAAAATATGGTATTTGATATAATAATATAGTATTTTGGTATATTTATTATAAACTTATATTTATTATTCGGTATGTTTTAAAGTGTATGAAGAAGGTCAATACTTGAGGTAAGGGTTTTCTCATCTCACATTTATTTTCTGTGAGACAGAGGTCGTGTTCCCCTATTATTTATTATATGTGATGTGTATAATTCCCATGGATGTATTATATATAATTAAATTTATTGGTATCTACATATCCATTCTATGAACTTTCTTATATGGGGTTGATGTCCAAAAGTTACCAAATCAGTAAAGTAATTTTGTCTCAATTTGACTTCTTTGAGACACATGCCATGTTAGGCCTCTATATTTTTCTATGATGTGTATATACTAAAACATACATATTATATCATGAATATAATAATTTTCATGATATTTTAAGCTTCATGTAATTTTATTATTTCCATTTTCTATGATTAAATGTTACCTAAGAGGTAACATTTTATTGCTACAATCTCATCTTTTATCGAGATTGTTTATGATTATGCTTCCATTGATGAAATATTATGATTCATATCTAAATAACTCTAAATAATTTTCCTAAAATCATGTTATTCATGTTATATCCAAGTAATGTTTCCATTTCTCTACACTCTGGTACTTAAGATAATTAATAAAGTTTTTACTAAAATTCATCCTTTCTCATTTCGGTCAGAAATCTGTCTTCTTTAAAAATCATGTTTTCTAAAAATGTTTTCAAGAATGTTTTACTATTATACTATGATGTTTAAAAAAAATTACCCATGTATTACCTTTCTAAAAATGTTTTTAAAAGTACTCTTCTTATCATTTTCTGATTAAGTAACGTTTCCAAACTTTTTAAAGAGAAAAAGTAATATTCTGCATGTACGGACTTACCTGATGTCATGATTGTCATTTCCCTGAATATTCCTTTATAATTTTACAAGTTTATTTTTAATGATATTTTTCCAATATTCAGGAAAATTTTTATTTTAAATTGGTTTTCATAGAAAAAGGTCTTCAAATTTTTTTTATATTTTTAAAGAGTTTTAATTGATTTTCAAAGAAACCTTTATATGTTCTCAAAAAGTTATTTTCAAAGAAAAGGATTTCAATGATTTCAATTCTTATTTTTATTTTTTCTAAAGAAATTATAGAAAAGGGTTTAAAAAATAATATTAGTCCTTATTTTTATTTTTTCAAATTATTTTAAACGAAAAAAAATTTCAAAATGATTTATGTTTTAAAAAAATATTTTTTCAAAGTGGAAAAGATATTTTTCTCAAGAAATTTTTAAAATTAAAATGTAAATATTACTTTATAATAAAATTATTTTTAAATGGTTTTATAAAAAATATTTCCAAAGAAAGTTTATTTTTCTTAATAATTGTTTCATTTGATCTTTTAAAATCCTCATCCATATAAAATGACATACTTTTTATAGTTTATTCTTTACAGGGGATATGATCCAAAATACCATTAATATATTTTCTTTAATGGTTTATGATTAGATGGAATGACATTTATGAGACTTGTTCCTATTCAACAGGTTATATTATTTTGAAACCCATTTCTTTTCACAGGTTATTCATTGATAAAATGATTATAAAACCTATCAATTTTCCATAGGTAATGATATGATAAAATGTTTTGATACTAATTTCATTTGATGGGTTATGATAATATGTTTATGAAACCCATCCCTTTTTATGGTTCATAGTATGATGTAAGTGTTATTATCTTATGGAACATGTGTGTTTGATTTTATTATGTGATAGGTGGGACATATATATCCCTCTAATAAATTTTGTAAAGATTTATATCTCATGAGTTAATGATGGGAATCAAGTAAAAGGGATTGATCCACTATGGAATATGGGGAAACTCAATCCACTATGAAAGATAAGGAAACCTGATACACTATGGGAAGATGGAGAAACACAGTCTACTATGGGAATATGGGGAGACCAGATCCACTATTGGAAAATGGGGAAACATGATTCCTTATAAGGAAATAATTGTGACTGGGTATGGTGGTGTGTCTCACCCAGAAGGTTTAGTCACTATGAAGTGTACTGATAAGTTTTTGGCAACGAAAATTTACTTATAGGGAATGATGTTACAAGTTTACGTGTATTCCAAAAATTATATGCATTATGCCTGTGATATGATCACATGGTTCATTTTCTTGATTATCTTATGATTTATGTATTATAAGCTGAAAATATTTATGCTATGCCTCATGATTATAATATTTTTATATAGGGTTTGATCTTTTAACATTAATATCAATTTCTAATACCCTTAGGCTCTTGTTATGATTACATATCTCCCTTTTTTACCCTTACTGAGCATATGATCTCACCCCATTCTTATATTTCCATTCCCCAAGTTATGAAGAAATTTTTTAAGTAGAAGTATTAATGGGGAAGATCTTTAAGGTATATTTTGAAGATCACTCACCAAACTAGAATAATGTGTTCCAACTTTCCAAAGACACTAAAATATTATGGTCATCGGGCATGTACTGCTGTAATGTCCTAAATATTCATCTAAATTGATATAATATCCATGTATTTTAAGCTTGGGTTATTATAATCGGGAATTTTTCCTATTTTCTAAGAGACGAATCAACACTTTGGAGTTTTATTTAACCTCCATGATGTTAATATTGTAGAGCCTTCATAAAGAAAGACCATTAGAAAAATATATAGATTTATTCCGAAAATAATTACATGGATCATAATATGTGTTGACTGAAAAGACCACTAAGACTGTGATATCTAAAACAATACCACCCCCATTCATCTCCCCAAGTGCACATGAACTGTTGAAATCTAGTTTCAAATCTGAAATTGGGGGATTCCACTTAGACCACATCCCATGTCCTCACCCACCTCCCTTTATAGTGGTAGTGGAAAACCTTGGAATAATCCTTCATAATAAGATTGATCCCCCCACCACAACTGATGATCATTCCATGCACTACCACAATATATTTTACACATACTTGAAAAACTAATTTAAAGCATCATCCAACTTATTTATCCATATTTTCTACCTCATAAATCACCCAACACACCATAGTGAAGGTAATACTCTGAATAAAAACTTCATCTCCATATTTTCCTACACCTTATAACCATGAAATAAAACAATTTCAACTAGAGTTCACACTCCTGTAAAGACCCATGTCATGCCTATTCAAACTCCATATGCCAGGTTCCCCTTTGCTTTTAGAAAATTATTTCCAAACAATTTTCAAGATCAGATAATTGGAGCACTATCATATCAAATCCATAAAGAAACCATTATTCTAAACATTATCAACTATGGGAGACTCTTAATTCCTAAAACTCAAAATCAAAAAGAACATATTTTCTAGAATATCCTTACACCATATATTTTTTTCCCACTCATCTCTATCACTTCCTATATGAACCAAAAAAATTTTGTCACTATGACTGAACTATCCAAAAGACGAATCCAAAAAGGCATATCCATCAATCTCATCAACAAAAAAAAATATTCTCATAAAAATTATTTTAATAATTATCAAGAATCATATTAATAAAAATAGGAAATAATCTAGCTTCTATGGAAGAAAATTCTTGTGTATGGAAACCAAGGAAAAAGAGTGTTTTACCAACCTAGTTATTCTTCTAGTACTTAACATCACTTTGATGGGTCATCTTCAAGATAGAGGGAAAGGGTAGTATGAAAATTATATATATAGTAATATGATACTTGCAGTAGGTTAACAAAATTAATGTAATGTTAACTTACTAATTAATTAATTCATATAAGATATTGTTGTAAAAGGGTTATTTGAATAAAAAATATAGAGGAGTTGAATAGAATTTACTTAATCCTCGATGTAGTTTCTCTTGTATAACACTAAAAATACCTTGATGATTGGAGTTAGATTAATTCATAATGTACCTAAGGATTTTAAGTGGAATACGAGGAATGATTTTGGTAGACTTTAGGATTTAAAAATTGGGGGATGAGTTATTTTCCAAGGGGAGTAAGTGGGGTTATTTATAATTTATGAGAAGGGTATTTTAAGAATAATCTAAAAGGTATAGGATCGAGGAGAACCCACTTGTACCAAAATATTTTAATCAAAATCAAATTTATGAAATAAAAAAATGATTTTACAAATCCGGTATAAAGGTTACCATGCGTATATTCCACAATAAAGTGTGATCCTGCCTCTGATGCTAGAAAGGACCATCCTGAGATTGACTCTACAATGGACTTCTTTAACAAAGAATCATCAACCTAATTAGCTTACCTGTAAACATGTTCCACATCAAGAGTGATACCACTAGTGATATGAATACATTCAATAAAGGGGGATAACATTTTCCATAGGACATTCCTGGACCAGATCTTAAGGATACCAACTGCCACCATTGATTCTGATTTCATCCAGAGAGTGATCCAACCATAATGAACATAAATTTTGATGGTCTTAATCATTGAACAAATCTAAAATTCAATGTAACATCCCTATCCAACGTAGTGATATATACATCCTTTAACTAATCCCTTATGGGTATGGAAGATGCCACCACAACCTGAAGGTCCTAGTTCACCTAAATTTGCCCCATCCACATTAACTTTCAACTGATAAAGAATTGGGGGGATCAACCTAATCAAATTTAACACTGATGGCTTTATGATCCTTCCATGGACACCAAAACCTCTCAAAATAATGATTTCATTCAATTCATAATTCATACATATTTTTTGGTTCTTTTAGGTAGTGATGATAGCACTGTGTATCTCCCTTACTCTTGCATTAAAGGTAAGTAATTTATTGTCAAATTATATTCCATTTCTTTCTCTCTATAAATACTCAAAGGTGGAAGTAGTTGTAACCAATAACATGCATTTCACTTGGTCGCTACACGTAGCAGTGGTAATGGATTCCAGAATGTCTTTGATGATGTGCATTTGAATTCTATATCCAAGCATGGCCTGCATGTAATTCCATAACATCCATGTGATATTACAAGTAAAAAAATATGATCAATGATTTCCTCTACAATAAGAAAGAGGTGGAACGCATAGACTATTTGTAATCCAGTTTTTTTAGAAGGTTGTTCATAGGTATCCTCCTCTTCTATATTTTATAGAGAATTATGAGGGAAGAAAGATGAATATGGGACTTCATGAAATCTATCATCCATTGAGGAGTATTATTGTGACAATCACACATGTTTTTATACCATTCTCTAGTGTTTAGGTGGCCAGTGGAGTGTGGCTACCAGATAAGGGTATCCTTATCAATGAATTCATATCTTTGAATTTTAGTCTAAATCTGAGTAGGAATGAAGTCATTGACATTCATTCCATCATCTTGGAGATCAACAATGGAGGTTTGCATCAGTTCTAGTGGGACATCCACAACTTTATGAATAGTCCTAGTTAACCAAGGAGTGCTCTAGGAATTCAGACTAGACTGCCTATAGACAATCCATTTTGAGAACTACATGTGACGGTTACGGGTAGACTTAATGGTTTTCCAAATTAAGGAGGAAAGATAGAAGTAATATCCAACCTTCTTTTTTAGGGTGAATCTTGCTTAAAGAAACTTCATTGATTTGTTATTGGATATGAGGAGATTCCAAGTGAATTTTTTTATTATAAATTCATTGAAAAGACTCAGATATTTTATACCTATAACTCCCATATAAGTGGGATTGATACACTCATTCCAAGACACAGTGATAATATTTTTATCATGATTAGATCTAGTCTATATAAAAATCTTGATCAACCCTTGTAGCTCTTTAATGAGGGCCTTGCGCCATCTATAGACATAGAATACATAGACAATCATGGAAGTGATAACCGAGTTGATAAGGAAATTTATTCAAACTTGAGACATGGTTTACCCCATCCATGTCAACATTTGAGAAATAATTTTGGAATAAATATCTTCAAGTTATCACTTTTTTACTTTACCCCAAAAGAGTAAAACCCCAAGATTATTAAAGAGAAGAGGTGTTTTATTTACCCTAGAAGACCTGGAAACTCTATTATTCTTGGTGATGGTAACCCCATATCTAAAGATCAAGAAATATTTCTTCCATTTGATGGCTTGAACAACCACATATTCGTAATTCCCAAAGATGGATTTAATATAATAAATAGTCCTCCTATCATCTTTCCTAAACAAGAGAATTTCCTTAGCATAAAACAAATTTGAAGGGGTATGGAGACCCCTATTATATTTAGTTTAATTATATAAACCATCCTGGACAAGATCACTAAGTCATAAGCTCAAATATTCTTTAGCAGGTGAAAACAGGAGGCCAAAAAGGGGTTCCCCTTGCCTAACTCCCTTGGTGCATTGAAAGAATACCCTTAGAGATACATTTACTTGTATTAATAGCCTGAAACTCTTGAAAGTGGTATATATTATGTTAATAAATGTACTGGGGAATCCATTATTTTTAAGAATATAAAGTATAATGCTTCATTTCATAGTGTCAAATTCCTTAGAGATGTTAATATTTAGAGAAATATTTCCCTATTTCACCTTCTTTATCATAACATTGAGGCATTCAAGGCATTGATAATACAAGTCTGAATATTACTTCCAGGGAAAAATCCAAATTGAATTGGTGTTATGATTTCCTTGTCAATATTTCCCAGCCTTATAGAAATGATTTTACTGAATATTTTTGGTATATTGATTCCAATTGAAATCGGTCTAAAGTCCCTGATGTCCACAACATTTTCCTTTTTTATTATTAAGGAAATGACATTAGGGTTGATACCATAAGTCATAGAAGCATGTGTAAAGAATTCCCTCACTGCATTTGTTACCTCTTCATGAATTATTTCCCAGTTGAACATGAAGAACTTATTGGTAAAACCATCCGATCCTACCACTCATATCAATATTTAGGGAGAACATGGCTACTTTGATCTCTTTCTTCCTAGGGGCTCCAACTAATTTTTTGTTTTTCTAGAAATCAATGTTGGCGAATGATGTCATTCATTATCATGTGAGTACTATAAACTCCATTATCTGAATCCATGTTTGTAAAATAAATTTTCACATTTTTGGATATTTTATTTTATGAGGTAAGAAATCATCAATTAATGTTTAGGGTGGTGACTCCCCTCTTTATTTTATTTTATTTGTGGAGGTGATGAAAGAATTTTGAGTTTATGTCTCATTACTTTAGCCATCATACATTGAGTTAGGACTTGGAAAAATTCTCTTTGATATTTAGTAATTCATCATGCTTTGAGAGGGATTTGATTTAATCCTGAGAGGGAATTATTTGAATTTGATTAATATTCTGAAAATTAAGAAGGTGGTTTTCATCATCTTTTATTTCCTCATATATCTTGGAGAAAGAGGCCTTGCTCCAATCCTAAAGAATCCTTTTTTTGTTCCTCAGTTTAGAGGATAAAATTAAAAGAGGGCTACCATGGGTCACAATTTTCCAAGAATCAATAATAACCTCCCTACATCCTAGGATAACCACCCAATAATTTTTTTACTTGAAGGGAAGATGAGGTGAGATTCTACCACCAATAAGGATGTCAATTATCAAGGGATTGTGGTCGGAATTTGTTTTTGGTAGAATGAATCCTGGGGAATTAATAATCTCATTATTTCCATCAACTTGGACAAAGAACCTATCTAGTTTGATGGATTTAATTCCATTTAGAGTGTACCTACCCCAAGTAAAGTCATCACCAATAGTGGGAACCTTAATAAGGTTTCATTTTTCAATGCATTAGGAAAACTCTTTGGCTGTAATTCTACGAAAATGAGATCCAATTTTTTCCTTTGGCTATAGAATAGTGTTGAAGTCAACCAAGATGATCCAATTTGGATTCATCTAATCAAAGAGTACATTCAAATCATTCTATAGCTTCTTTATTTTAATATAAAAGTTGGAATCATATATGAAAAACATTGAGAGAGTAGAGTTCTTCATGCCAATAGAGGATGAGACAATTTGATGGCTTTGGTTATAATAGATGATATTGAGAGATCCATTATTAAGAACCCATAGGCTATCCACATCATGTTCATTTAGTTTATGTGATAAAAGTGTGTAATCATGGTAATCTCATTTGAAATCTCTCTAATTTTCAAACTTCATCTTTGGCTCGGCTAAACCAATTAGCATGGGTTTGTTGGTATTAATGATATGAATAAAGATTGTGACCATGGGATCATTCCAAATCCATTGAAAATTCTAGAATATTATATTCATTTTTTGAGGTTTTTCTTACCCTTGGTTTGTAGACCCTCTTATGTGGATTCTTTTCTATCCTTACTTCCCTTACCTTTCCTTTTCTTTTTGTCATTTTTATGTAGACTCTATGGTTCAGCTACCTTCTCCTCATCATCTGAGCTAACATAGATGTGGAAATTTTCTATTCCATTAGACCAAAACACACCAGAAATACAACTGAATTGTTAGGGTACTGTTGTATTCCCATGTCCTTGTTGTCATCCATCCATATCTTAGCAGCCTTATTAGAGGTAACCTGAGTGAAAGAAGCATCCCCTTCCTGATTATAGATCATTTCCCCATCCCATGGATCTTTTAAAGGAAGTTACTTACTTTGAGACAATGTCTTTGAAATTTATTTTACTAGAACCAGATAAAAAGAAGTTTGTTGTGATCACTTGGTTTCCCTCAAGAGGAAATACTTCTTGTCCATCCCTTTTTGTAAGTGAACCAAGGTGTTATGGGAAGATTTAATCCCTGGGGATAGTGAAGTAGCTTATGGATCTCCACTAGAGATTATTTGTACTAGAAATTTCTACAATGAAACCTCCAGTGAGTTATACATGTTGTTCATCTCCAAATAATGGGCCTTAAGAGAGTTTCCTCAATGATTCAGGCCTTAAGAGATCTTAGTCGGGACATCAGAAACCTGTTGATGCATATTTGGATGCTCTTTCTTACCATGATTAGTGTCAATGGTATGAATAGAACTAGCCATATAATTTTGAGCCTAACCTTGAAGATTTAATGGAACATACACAATATTAGAGTCATCAAGAGCACCAGTGGTCTATCCTAGAGGATCATGCACCACCCTGGAATCTTATCCTCAAGAAAGACCCAATTCAGGGGTTATATCATCATAGTGCTTATTAGTGGGAGCACCACGAGCCTCATACTTCTATTCAACATCTTTATATCCTATATAAACCATATTCAGACCTATAGGGTTGCACACATGCTGAGAGAGTATAGACTTAGCCACATCTTCAACCTCCACAATCCCAACAAGGGAAAGAAACTCCTCATCAAGGCCATTATGCTTATTGGGAACTTTCATGGGATCATGAGAGGTGGAATGGGAATATATTTTCCTTTTATCAGCATATTTTTTGTATATATATTCATCATTCCCCTTGACATTGCAAAAGGCATGGACACTAGATCTCTTGAATTCCTGGTATAGGTGTCCAAAAAAGTTGCATTCTCTGCAAAACTTAAGCTTTCCCTCACAAAACAATTATTTGGAGATTCTATAATCCCTGTTCAAGTGGAAAACATCCTCCACCAAAGTTCTTTCCATATCAATCTCAACTAGGACTCTAGCTAAATTCCTGAATCTTGGATTATAGATTTATTGATCCATTCTGATCGGATTTCCCACAGAGGATGCAATATCCCATAGAATCTAAAGATTACAGTATATCCAATTGAGTTTATATATGATAATAAAAACCTCCACATGGGTGTTTGTTACAAGGAATGGGTCAAAATTTTTATCTCATTCTTGGATTTGAATAATGCCAGGCTTTAGGGGTTAGATCTAAAGCTCCAGGCCTACCTCTTGAATTAATCATTCAAAAAAATGATGTGAAAGAAGACTCTTCACATAGTTGTCATTCTATAATTTTCAAAGCCTCATATTACTACAATCCTTCTATTAAGATCCTTGAATCTTCATATCCTCTATCCTACTGGGGTTAGGACAAGGGCGATGATAGAGAATTTACAAAGGATTTCCATTTCATCAATAGAATTTTGATTGGAGGAGACTTGGGAAACCCTACCCTTCTTTATTATTTTTTCTGGAGAGGGGGAGTCAAAGTTATAAAAGAAGGTATTTTTAGTAGATTATATAACTTTGTTAAAATTCTTTTTCAAGCTGGAGGGCTCCATTGTCTCCATAATATCCACATGAACCCTATTCTGCAGAAAACAAAGGGATAAGATATCCTTATACCATATTCAATCATTATGAATTGAAGGTAGATCTAGTTTTCGGTTCAATATATTTTTAGATGGATCACCCTTCACTTCATTCACAGATTTTCCATAGTCTCCCACTTGTCCAGCTATCATTTATAGAATAAAATATTAAATAAAATAATATATCAAGGGAAAAACATGTAATAGTAAATTTTTGACAATATAAATCATATATCAATATAATATAATGGGTTTAAGACTTTAAATTACTATTATAATTTGAAATCATTATTTTATTAAAAAGGAAATTGGAAGGAAATAAAAATTGTTATTTTAAGGTATAAATTTTGACTCTAGGTTTTGGAAAGTTCTTATTAGGTTTGGAAATTAAGTTTATTCTATTTTAATTAATCATTTATGAAATAAAATATATCATGGAAGAACCTTAGGTTTAAAAAAGTATTATTTCATTATTAAATAATTAATTATGTAATTTAAGATACACTCATTATGTGAAAAACTATATTATTACAATTCACCCGAAATTTGAAGTATTTCATAAAATTAACAAAAATTCAGCCTCAGATAATATTTATGTAGTGATTTTAAAATATATATTAATTTTATCTAAAAAAATTTTTAACATAGGTAATTTTAATTTTTAATATTAAAATTATGATTTGTATGAAATTATTTAAAACACAGTTTATTAATAATGGGATTATATTTTTTTGAGTTTTTTAATCAAGATATTTATATTTTGTAATTATCTTATTTATATTTACTTAAAGTGTTTTTGGTAAATATTATTTATATGATAATTATTATTTTGAGGTAAAATTACTATTTCAATAGCCAGGTTACTATTCCCAATGTTCATGCTAATATTCCCAATGATCATGTTACTATTCCAATGGTCACATTACTGTTGCAACGGTCACATTACCTCCTATAACTACCACTTCATTATTTAACTAAATATTCAACTCAATTCTTCTCAAGGTTATATATTTATATTTTCTAAGATATTGATTGGTTTACTAATAATTATTTCTTTTCTATAGTGATGGCAATGGGTGATGATTCTATTAGATTGTGGTGATCCATATTTTCCAATTTAGCTTTTATATTTTTTATTTTTTATCCAATTTTAATGTTTGGAATTTTAATTGGTTTCATTGATGATTAATGTAATAGTATTTAGTAATGGAATAAGGTTCTTATTGGTTTCTCTATATTTTTATATATATAATATTATATAATATAAGACATATTTATTCCGGAAATAAATGTCACCAATAAACACTAGGTTGTTACATTATTCCCTTATTTATAAATTTCGTCCCCAAAATTTCAACTCATATTCTTAGTTAATAATAGATTAGGATACTTTTAGTTTATTTTTTCCCCTATTCATACTTATTGTTCATATGAAATGATTTGACAAGGTGATTTTCCTTATTGCATATAACTTTGTCTCTATGGTATAAGAAATTTTCTGGATACACATGATATGAGAGGAAATTATCCAGTTGTAACCCCTCAAGATTTATTACATGTGAGATATCAGTTATGTACTTCCTCAAGAGTGATATAGGGAACACATCCTAAACTTGATCCATACTTTATGGAAGTGAAATATGATAGGTTGTTTCTCCTCTATGATCAAGGATATCAAAGGATAAAATGTACCTTAGGATAATATTAACTTTATTTCCAAACATTATAAATTTATTCCATGGTGATATTCGAAGGAAAACATTATCTCCAACTTCAAACTCCAAGTTCCTTTAATGGTTTTTAGAATAGAATTTTTTCCAACTCTAAGTAGCTTTTATATTTTGTTGGATGGCTTGAACTTTCTCTATCATCTCTTGCACAAGATCAGGTCCAAGAATATTTCATTCGCTAACTTCATCCCAGCAAGTTGAAGTTCTAAAATGCTTCCCATATTGATCATCATATGGGTCTATTTGAATAATTGATTGGAAGTTGTATTCATATGATAACTCAACTAATGGTAGATTTGGATCCAATCCTCCTTTAAATTTCACTAAGCAGACTCTTAGAATGTTCTCAAGTTTCTAAATAGTCCTTTCATATTGGCAATCAGTTTGGGGTGATAGACTAAGCTAAAATTCTATTCAGTACTCAATGAAAGTTGAATAATTCACCATAATTTATATGTAAACCTTGGATAATGACCAAAGGTGATTAGAAGTTGAACCCCATGCAGCCTCAGCACTTCCTTCACATATATATTGGAAAGTTTTTCAAGATATAAATAATCACAAATGGAAATAAAGTGGGAAGACATGGTGATTCGATCCTCCAAAGCCCATCTCATATTACTTCCTTTTTATGTTTTCATGATATTAGTGAAAAATTTCATAGTGTCATTCTCCCACTTCCGGATGGTTATAGGAAATGGTTTCATCATCCCTTTGGACTTCTATTTATCTTTATTAACTTTATGACATACCAAACATCATGAGATATATTTTTCAATCTCCTTCTTCATTTTTTCCCATCATAACTGTTCTCAAATATCACAGTACATCTTGGTACTTCCATGATGGACAGAGAAAGGTGATCTAGGCACATTATCCAATAAAACCTTCTTTATCCCATATGATAAAGGAACAAAAAGAATCATTCCAAACAAAATCACATAATCTTTAACAATATGGAACTTATGTGGCTTCCCTTACTTTACTACATTCACCTTCTTTTGTAACTCCAGATAATCCCTTCGTGCCTCTTTTATCTTCTCCTAGATATATGGTTGGGAAATCATTTAGGAAAATTTATATTAATTCCATATAATTATGATTTTAAAATATATCCTTTGAATATCCATGAAGATAGGGTCCTTCTCAATCCACATCAAGGATGGAGTAGCAGGTTATTTTTTTCTATGATCATTAACTATCTTATTAACCTTTCCCAAATGGTAGTGAATAGATAAATTCTAGTCCTTGATTAGCTCTAAACATATTCTTTGATTAATGTTGAGATCCAACTATGTGAATATATACTTTATATTCTTATGATCAGTATATATGTCACACTTTTCACCATAGAGATAGTGGTTTCAAATCCTTAGAGTGAATATCACATTTACTAACTCTAGATCATGTATTGGGTAGTTCTTTTTATGGATATTCAACTTTTAGAAGATATAGGCTATCACTTTGTTATTATGCATGACTAAACCACCAATTACCTTTTTCTAAGCATCGCTTTATATCAAAAAATCTTATCTACTTGATGGAAGTGTGACTAGAGGCCCAATTATTAGCCTATTCTTGATATCCTTTAGAATTTCCTCACATTATTATATTCAAACATATTTTACCCCTTTCTGTGGTAACTTAGTTAGTGGGTAGACAATCATAAGAAATTCCTCACAAAATGTTAGTAGTACCCAGATAAGCTAAGAAAACTATAGATTTCCATAACACTATTGGGTCTAGGCCATTCCTCAATTGCGTTTGTCTTTATATGGTCCATAAAAATTCCCTCACTTCTGATCATGTTCCCCAAGAAATAGACTTACTACATCCAAAATTCACACTTTATAAACTTATTGTTCATTTTATCCTTCTTTAATTTCACCCAAAAAAACTTTAGATTCTCTTCATGTTCTTCCTTTCTCTTAGAGTAAATGATAATATCATCTAGAACCACAACAAAAAAAAATTTATAGGTAGTATATAAAGAATCTATTAATTAATTCCATAAATATTTCATGGGAATTAGTAAGTTCTAAGGGATTCACTATGAACCCATAATTTCCAAAACTTGTATGGAAAGTAGACTTATAAAAATATTCATTATTCACCTTCTGTTGATGATATCTAGAATTAAGATACACCTTTTAGAAGTATTAATCTTCTCATAGTTGATCGAACAAGTCATAAATCCTTGGTATAGGATACTTTTTATTTATTGTGATCTTGTTTTGATCTTGATAATTGATACACAGTCACATTGATCCATCCTTATTCTTAAAAAGTACTACTGGTGCACCCCAAGGTGATGCACATGGGTGTATGAACCATTTGTAAAAATGATCTTGGAGTTGATTATTTAACTCTTATAGTTTGATTGGGGACATCTTATAGGGGGATTTTGATAAAGGAGTAGCTCCGAATATGATCTATAATAAGAAATCTACCTCATGAAATGTGGGGAGTCCATGGAACTCTTTTGTAAATACATCAATGTATTTCATAAAAATGGTCATTTTCTCCATGTAGATACCTTCCATAGAATCAACCATTTAGGAAAATTATTCTTCTTCATAGGGTATCAATACCCACATCATTGAGGGATATTCCAAATGAGATTCATGATATTTCATGCATTTGTATAGGATGATTGGATTGTTTGAAATACAATGATATATTTCCTTTTCACAACAATTGATGTGTACTCTATATAATGAGATCCAATCCAAACCCATTATAGAATAAAATTCCACCAAGGGAAGTATTACACTATTCATTGGAATAATATTCATATAGACTCTTACAGGAGAATATTACTACACTTTGGTTGTAATGATTTCACAACTTCATGTCTTTATAGATATCTCTACATCGAGGTATCAGGGATTCGATTCAATAGTTCTAGAAAAATTTCAGTATATAAAATAATGTGTATATTCAGAATCAAATAAAATTTTTCCCATTATTTAATGAATAGTAAGTGAACATTGTACGACTTCATTTTCATGATCCACTTTAAGAGTTGTAATGGAATAATCTTTCCCTATTTAATTTTTCTTTTTTGGTTACTAATGCTGACTATCATCAAAGACATGTGGTTTAGTACACTGGCTTTCATAGTTCCATTTCTCCTTACAGTTGAAGCAATGAACCATGGGTGGTTTATAAGGAGGTTCCTTCCTCTCCTCTGTCATTTTGATAGGATTCTTCATGTATCTTCAACATTCATTATTTGGTGGCCTTCTATCCCACACTTGAATAATTTTCTTATATCTTTTAGGCAATTCCAATGATGTTTCTTCCCATATTTTTTATAGGCGGGTAGTTGGATCCTCTTTCCTCCTTTTTCATTTGACCTAGAAAATTTAAAATCCATTCTTATCTTCTTATCTTCATAAAAATGTAACCATGATATGAAATCCATCTCTACTTTGAGAGCACATTAAACAACTTATTCATAACTCCCAAAGTCTCCGATAGCGAGATAATTTCAATGGTGTCGTTTTAAGCCAATAATGAATCTATATATTTTTATATCATTGTTGATAACCAAAAATGAGGAATATCGTGCAAGACTTGTGAAGTTTTAATCATTATCCATGACAGATTCACCTTCCTTTTTCCTCAGCTCTATAAATCCTCTCTCCATATTTTTTTGAAGAGTTTGAGGGAAATACTTTTTATGAAATACTTTATTAAAGTCTTGTCACTCTATCTCTTCCATTGTGTTCTTTATATTGGTGTTCTTAATTAATTCCCAACATTTATTGGCCTCTCTATATAAATAGTAGATGATCATAGTCACCTTCTCCTTCTCAAAACAATGGATCACCAAAAATATATTCTCTATTGAGTTAACCTAAGGTTCCACGACAAGTGGATCAAAAGTTCCACAAAACTTAGGTGGCCATTGCCACATAAATTAATAAATGGATAGTTAATCCTTCTTGGGTGAAGGTAGATTTTCTATATGGTTGAGGTTATTATTCATATCCTAATACAACTGGGTAATAATTTCTCTAAAGTTTTCAACTCCACCTCCCATGTAATTGTGGATTTCACACTGAAAATCATTACATTGTCCCTCACACGGGTTATTGTCCTGGTTTCTCCTAGTTCCCTCCATTTTATAAAATATAAAAGTTTCAAACAAAATTTAGGTAATGAAAGAATGAATAATTTATTCTTGTATGAAATTAACACTAAAGGAATATCTTATGGGATTACTATGTTTATCATTTTCTAAAACTTTTCTTAAAATATATTTTACTTATAAATAGGAATATAATTATTTCTTTCTATCTTGTATTATAATCCTAATTCATAAATTAACAAAACTATTCTTTGGTACAAACTATAGAAACCCAATTTTTTTTAATAACTATTACATCATTTTAAGATAAAAATAATAATAATTATACAAATACTAGAGAAAAATATTTAGTGTATTTGTAAAATTAGGCTCATACATAACATTTACTTAATAAAATATAAACATTATCTAATTTATTATTCTTGATCTTCTTAGTGTCCCTCGTGTTCTCTTAGTAAAAGTTATCACCTTAGGGTATACATTAATGAAAGGGGTGAGCTAAAATCCTATTAAGAGGATGAATAAAGGACATGAATAAATATAACATGGGTAAGAATAATCACCAACATCAAATCATAATCATAGGATCATCATAAACATCTTGAGGGGTACATGTGATAAAACCATGGAATTTGGAAATGCATAAAAATGAAATATCATGTCATAGTGGTCAAAAGCCACACATATTTGTAAACAACGATAAAATCATATTCATACATAACATATATACATAATCATAACATCATTATTTTGAAAAAAAATATAGAATCATGTTCATGCATATTTTTCATTATCTCAAGAGATACATTTCATTACCCAATGCATTTTAGGGATACATAATTATGATCCCACCAGTCACATGATAATATTTACATAATCATTCATTCCACATATAACATATTACAATCAAATTCATGAATTAACCTATAGATAGGAATGGGTTTCATAAGGATTTTATCATTAATTATTTCATGAATACAATTTAGGTTTCAAAATGAAGAAGGGAAAACCATATTTTTTATAATAATATTCATTCTTGAGTGAATAAGAAACAACTCAATATTAGAAAATATTTGTTTTGGAAAGAAGAGTTCTTTAAGAAACTCTTCATATTTGTCATTTAATAAGTTTAAAAACATGTATATCCCTAAAAAGAAAAGGGAAGGATAATGAAATTATATTTAGGAAACATTAGATAAATATTCATACCAAATATATCATGAAATAGGGATATCTCAATGAAAAAGAGTTGGGTTTGATAATCCCCTTAACTTAATTCCTGCATTATTTCATTGTTTTTTTGCCTCCTGGATAATAAACTTATATTTATTAAAACATTTATTCATAGGTGAATTATTATAATTTTTACCAATTTTTAAATTATATTCATTTTATTATATTTCTTAATTTCTTTGGTTGTAGGGTAGTAATTTTGATATCATGTTTTACTTAAAAATTTCTCATTTTACCTCGAATTCACTATCTTGTTAAATGTAATTTATGAATTAGTATAATTAATTAGAGAATATTATAGTGCATATAATTAAATTTTTATATATTATATATAATATATAATATCCATTCATGGTGATGGTTATATGGGTTGAAATGGAAATGTATCTGTAGGTGGTTAATTGACCCTTGACGGGACATTGTTAGGAGAGCGACAAAGAGAAGTATAAAATTTATATATATAGCAATATGATACTTACAATAGGTTAAAATCAGTAATATAATGTTAAATTACTAAATAATTAATTCTTATAAGGTTTTTATGCTAAAGGGTTGGTGGAATAAAAAAGAGAGGACTTGATCGGAACATAATCCTCGTGTAGCTTCTCTTGTACGACACTAAAAATACCTTGATGCTTGGAGTTGGATTACTCTAGAATTTCCCTAAGTATTATAAGGATTTTGATAGGAATTATTTTGGTAGATTTTATGATTTGAAAATTTGGGGATGAGTTGTTTTCCAAGGAGAGGCAGTGGGTTTATTCATACTTGGGGAGAGGGGTATTTTTAGAATAAAATCTTAAATAAAATAATCTATCAAAGGTAAAAATTCTCATAGTGAATTTTTGAAAATATAAATCATATATAAATATAATATAATGTTTTTAAGAATTTAAATACTATTAATAATTATAATTCACTAGTAGTTTTAAAAAGGAAAGTGGAAAGAAATAAAAATTGTTATTTTAAGGGATCACTTTTGAATTTAGGTTTTGGAAAGTAATTTTTAGGTTTGGAAATTAAGTTTATTTTATTTTGATGACTCATTTAGGAAATAAAATATATAATAGAAGAAACTCAAGTTCTATAAAGTATAATTTCATTATTATATCATAAATTATTTAATTTAAGATACACTGGTTATGTGAAAAAACAATATTTTTACTATTCACTGCAAATTTGAAGTATTTAAAAAAATTACCAAAAAATCACCCACGGATAATTTAGAAGTTATAATTTCAAAAATTATGTTCATTTTTTCTAAATTAATTTCTAAAATAGGTAATTTTAATTTTTAATATAAAAATTATAGTTTTTATGAAATACTTTAAAATACATTTTATTAAAAATGAGCGAATATTTTCTTTGAGTTTTTTAATCATGATGTTTATTTTTTGGAATTATAATATTTATATTTACCTTAATTAATAATTATAAATATTATTTATTCCATAATTTATTATTTTTAGATAAAATTATTATTCCAATAGTCGGGTTACTATTCCTGATGGTCATGTTACTATTCCAAATGGTCATGTTACTATTCCAATGGTCACATTACTATTACAAAAGCTAAATTACCTCCTATAAATATCACTTCATTCATTCACTTAATATTTAAATCAATTCGTCTTAAGGTTCTATAATTCCATTTTCTAAGAATTTGACTGGTTTACTAATATATTTTTTATTTTCTATAGTATTGGCAGTGGGGGTGATGATTCTAGTGGATTTCGGAGATCCGTATTTTCCCATTTTTTATTTTTTATTTTTTATTTTTTGTCTAAGTGTAATGTTTGTAATTTTAATTGGTTTCATTTTTGATTAATTTAACAGTATTTGTTAATGAAATATTTTTTTTTCTGTATTTTTTATGTGTATGATATTATATAATACAACACACATTTATTTTGGAAACAAATATTACTAATAAACACTGGGTTTTTTCAGGTATTATTTAAATGGTTTGATAAATTCTATAAAAAAAATTAAGAAGAATATGGTATTGATTTTAAGGGGGAAAGCATTTCCAATGTATGATAAATGAGATTGTGTAATGATTATCCTTAACTGAGTTTATTAATTTTTTATTTACATGTTGAATTTATGTGTAATGAAGTTGTAAATGAATCCTAAAATGGTTACATAGTAAGAATAATTGGGTAATGGTTGGGTAATTAACCTTGACATGAAATATGGGACATTGATAATTTTCCTTACCAAAGTGTAAGGTTGGTATTCTTTAACTGGTTTTCTAAATGATAGTAAAAATTATTTAGAATAATATGGTATTTATTTTAAGGGAGAAATTATGACCAATGTATATTAAACAATAATGTTTGATGATATTCCTTAACAAGGTTTGTTAATGTTTGAGTTACATGCAGAATTTATATGTAATAAATCTAGAAATTAATAGTCAAATTGTAACATAGGAAGAGTAACTAGGTAATGGTTGGGTAATTAACCTTGACATTAAATATTGGATATTGATACCTTTTTTTACCAAAATGTTAGATTTTTATTCTTTAAATTATTTTTTAAATTCTAGGAAAAAAATTTAAGAGAAATATGGTATTGACTTTTAGGGGGAAGTCATATCCAATTTATGTTAAACTAGAATGTGTGCTGATGTTCCTAAACCAGGATTGTTAAGGTGTGAGTTACATTATAAATTCATATGTAATGAAGTTATAAATGAATCCTTAAATGGTTACATTGGAAGAACAATTAGGTAAAGGTTTGGTAATTAACCTTGACATGAAATATTGGATATTGAGACATTGTTTTACCAAAGTGTATGATTAGTATGACTTAAATGATTTTCTAAATTCTAGGAAAAAATTTTAAAATGAATATAGTATTGGTTTTAAGGGGGAAATAATATGCAATGTATGTTAAACCATAATGTGTGATTATGTTCCATAACTTGGTTTTTTATGGTGTGAGTTACATGTTAAATATATATGTAGTGAATCTGGAAATGAATCCTCAAATGGTTACATAGAAAGAATAATTGTGGGATGGTTGGGTAATTACCCTTTCCATGAAATATTTGATATTGAGACATTATTTGAAAAAATTATAAGATTGGTTTTCTTTGAATGATTTTATAAATTATAAGAAAAGTTTTTAAGAGGAATATGGAATTTATTTTAAGGGGGAAAGCTTTCCCAATGTATGTTGAACCAGAATGTGTGATAATTTTCATTAACTAGGTTTTTTAAGCTATACATTATATGATTAATTATATCTAATGAAGCTAGAAATGGATCCTTAAATGGTTACATAGGAAGAAAAATTGGGTAATGGTTAGGAAATTAACCTTGAAAATAAATATCGAATATTGAGAACTTGTTTTACCAAAGTGTGAGATTGGTATGCTTTAAAAAGTTTTCTAAATTCTAGGAAAATGTTTTAAAGGAATATGGTATTGATTTTAAATGGAAAAAATTTCCAATGTCTTTTAAATCAGAATGTGTGATCAAGTTCCTTAATAGGGTTTGTTAAGGTGTGAGTTACATGCTAAATTTATATGTAATGAAGTTGTAAATTAATCCTTAAATGGTTACAATGGAAGAATAATTGGGTAATGGTTGTTTATTTAACCTTGAAATGAAATATGAGATATTGAGACCTTGTTATAGGTTCTTTATTTGTATTAGATTGCATAAATTATAATCTATAATATAGAGAATGGATTTTTATATCCATATTGATTTCACATGCTATGTAGAGGGAATAAAATGAAAACATGAGTTTTCATGGGAAATAAATGATGTAATATGTTGTTTTTTTAGTGATTTATGATATGTTTATAACTAACCATGTTCTTCTATGATCGATCGATGGTAATGGTCACTTATAGGCGGCTTATGGTGGGATGAGTTATAAAATTCCATGGTATAGAATAATTGGACCTAAAGGTAGCTAACTCTTTTAAGCATTACACTGTTATTTATATATTCAAATACTAACTATTTTATATAAAATTGGTTTTTTGGTTTTTAATAAGGATTATATTCTCAATCACCATATATAACACCTTTTGTTTTTATAAATTTAATGCATCATGTCTTAGGTAATGTAAAGTAACCTTTGTAGCTGGGTTTTAATTTCTATTGACAGTTTAAAGCTTAGTCTGAAATTTTACAGATTATTAAGGAGTGTGTTGTGCACACATCCTTCCATTATCTCTCTTATTTTTATTTCTTTTGTATTGGTATGTATGGCTTACCTTTGATTTTAGTTTGACTACTTTAAATTTTTTGGTGTGTCATTATATTATCTTTAGAATACTTTAGTGAAAGTGAGTTCTTGATCGAATTATGCAATAAAGCTCATGACATAACAAGAGTTATAGGTTAATTTATTTTTATGTAATACCAATAACATGACTAGTGATATAGTTGTGTCATGATTTTTAGAATGACTTTGAATACCTGATATTGTAGAGAATCATTTCATTTATACATTTTAAGTAATCATAAAATAGTTAACAAATATTTTATTATTCATTAGGTATTTCTACTAGTTATGAAAAAAATTTAAATGATAGAGGATTTTTTTTATTGGAATATGGAGTATATGAGGGTTGTTGTAAGTTACAATAGCTGGAGGATTTGAGTTATGGAAGTTATAGCCTACAGGGATAGAGCTTTTTTTATCACCTGGAGGATATTTCAACAGTTGAAACTATTGTAGTAGGACATTTTTTATGGAATATAGAGGATAAGAAATGGTTTTAAACATGGTTATAGCTTCGAATTTCAATGGTTTTGACAATTTTATTAGAGTCCAATTTATATATTTAAACACTGGTGGTCTCTATGAATTTTCATGGTTACAACTGTAGTTGTAGCCTTTAATTTTCACAGCTTTACCCACTGTATTGGGAGAAAATTTCCATTGTTAAACTATAGATATTGAAAGATAATTACATAATTTAAACTCTTTCTATACATGCCTAATTCCATGATTTAAATCATGGTAGTCCAAAACTTCTATTATAAAAAATTTATTAGTCATGGTTAAACAAATCATGGTTATACCCTATTTCTATGGTTTTTTTGCCTATCACCACAGTTCTAAACCATGGATGAAGGATAATTTTCTAGTTGTGTGGATTACCCCCATTATATTCATCTAACTCTAAATAGGATAAGATAAAAATTACAAACTCAGGGGACTTCTACACCTTAGAAGGTGAATCTAGTATAGACTGGCTAGGTTTGATTCCTATCACAGGTGATCTAATTGGGTTGTTTTTATCCTCTTTAGAGTCAATAGACTCATCACATTCAGGCTCACCCATATAACCACTGATAGATAATTCTATGTCTAAAATATCCTCATATTACAGCTCATCTTCATGGAATGGTAATTGTAGAGGAGATTTAGGTGGTCCAAAAGACATAACAGGATAGATTCTTCTATCATCCTCATGGGACACCATGGATTCCTCATCAAGATCAACCATCTCATCATCTTCTTCTTCTTGAACTTCCCTATAATCCACTTCTTCCATAGAAAAAACCAGTTCATCATCATAATACTCAAAAAAAACATTTGGTTCAGGACCTGGATCTACCAGATCCCTTAGTCTAACAAGATATTTCACATAATCAAAATTATCTTATAGACTTCTTTGGGTTATCTACCCATACATTTTTTAGGGGTTCCAATTAACTTTCGTGAACCTAAAAATACTTTGATTTAGGCATAGAACATCTGAAGATATTATCTTTTCATCCCCCTAGGTACAAAACATTTATACACTGACAGGGGTAAAATAATTTTTGGATATGGAAATGAATTGAAGTTAGAAGAGGGATTGTACAACTCACTCATGTGCCACATTTCATAACTTTACAAGTTGATATGGATCCCATTTTTCATCAATATAAAAATGAAAGTATCCTACTTCATTATGATACTAAAGTCACCTTTTCTAGGATATATTTGATGTTGTTTAAACTTATCTAATAGAATATACTCACCACTGAGCTCCACATTGGTTGGCCTTCTGGGTGCTCTATTTCTAGTCAGTTCTTCCAAGGTAAATTGAAAAATGAAATGGACATGGTGGATTATATATAAACTTTGATAATCCTCATGATCACCCTTTTATAATTCTTTTTTGCTTTTCACCTAATGTTTCGATGAAAATTATAGAACTTCCATATTTATTATTTTCTTAATGACATATCTTTTCCGTCATGGGATAAATTCCAAAAAATCATAAAAATACTTAACAAGATTCAGGTAAAATTGCTCATTGTTCACTTTAAACCATTCATCTCATCCTTGAATCTGAATCACTTTTAAAACTAGTAATTTTACTGAATGAATCCATTAATTTCTCACTTATTTTTCAGCACATAATGGATGATTAACTAAATATAGATCTTTTGTCTTAGCTATATGAATCATGCTACATTTATCTTTTCTCAATTTCTTCACAGGAGGGGATTTGATAAGAGGTGTAACATTGACAACATGCTTTATCCTCGTAATTTTGGTATTTTTTTCTCGAACTAAAAATGTTTGGATTAGCATGATGTTTGACATAAGAAGGTTTGAGTTGGAAATACAGGTCTCTCAGAATATATTTCAGATATAAAGTGATTCTTTGAAAAAATAAATGGGTTTTAGGATAGATGCATGTTTTGATTTAGTTACTTATTCTAGTTTTAAAATTCAATCATTTAGGGATAAAATAATAATAAGAGTTTAAGAAAATCCTACAAAAATAACTATACTAAAAATCCTAAGTAATAAATAGACATGGTAGGTATACTAACCACGTGAGTATGGTAAATTATATGGGGAATGATGGGTATATTAATAATACACTCATGGAAAGAAACTTTTGGTAAGTATAGTGATCGTGTGAGTTAAGTTCCATGGTCGGTATAGTAACTATATGACCAGTTGGTCATGGAAGGTATAATAACTATGTGAATAAGAACTTATAGTTACTTAACAAACCAGGTGAAATAAATTTCATGGTAACTTCAAGAAAAATATTAACAATAAGGAATTTAAGAATTTATAATAAGAATTTAAATAACTGCAAATGTTAAAAAAATTGAAATAATTAGACATTGTTTATCATACACAATTCATGTTTGAGATAATTAATTCTCTCAATATTCAATGGTTTTGAACATATATCGGCAAACTAATGTTCAGTATTAATAAATTCAAGAGTTATATCAACTCTTATAAAATGACCTCTCAAAAATTGATGTCTTGTATCAATATTTTTTCCTCTTGAATGTGATATAGGATTCTTATAGATATTTATTTCACTTTTATTGTCACAATTTATATGTACATATCAAAATTGATATCCATAGTATCATAATGTGTCTTTAATCTATATAATCCATGTACAATAACTACCTGTAGCTATGTACTCAACTTCAGTAGTGGATAATGTAATATAGTTCATCTTTTTACTACCATGAAACTATATACTTTCCCAAAAGGTGACATGTTTTAGAAGTTATTTTTCTATATAACTTATAACCTCCAAAATATCCAACAAAAAAACTAATTAAATCAAATTCATGTCCTTTATAGTAAAATAGTCTGAAGTTGGATGTCATTATGAGGTATTTTAAAATTATTTTCACAGAAAGTAAATTTGATTCTTTTGGATTTCATTGATAACATGAACACATGAACACAGAAAATATATTTTTAGATCATCTAGTATTTATGTATAATAAACTTCAACTATAATTGGTTTGGTCAACTGGTTTCCCAGTTTCATCAAGATTCAGTTTATAGAATTTACTTATGGGAGTATCACTGCCTTTAGTACTATCTAAACCAAAAAATTCTAACAGATAGTGTAATTACTTTTTTTAAAAATGATTCCTTCATTATTATGAAAAAAATATTAAAACCAAGGAAATTATTTAACTCACCCATCAAACTCATTACAAATTCATTTTACATCAATTTTGAAAATTTGGTACATAAAGAGTTTTTGGATAATCCAAAAATAATATCATCAATATAGATTCGTACTACTAAAAAATATTTTGAAATTTTTTTAATAAATAAAGTAGGTTAGATATTATTTCATTAAAACCTTTTGAAATCAAAAATTAGTTTATCTAACCATATCAATATCTTGGAGCTTGTTTTAAATTATATAAATTTTTTGTTAATTTAAATATAGGATTTGGTAATATGGGTTTAAAAATCTAGGATGTTTTCAAGAAAAACATACTCAACTATAAAACCATTTAGGTATGCACTCTTTATTTCCATTTGAAATAATTTTAAGTCCAAATGTGTTCTAAAGGAATGCAAAATTCTGATAGCTTCTTGTCTAGCTACTAGTGAAAAGGTTTATTCATAGTCAATACCTTCCTCTTAACTATACCCTTATGCAAGAAGTATATCTTAATTAAAAATTATTGTGTTTGGCTCATCTAACTTGTTCCTATACACCCACTTAGTGAAAATGTTCAAGAAATATGTAATTATTTTTTACTTGTTCCTATATATTTTTCCTTTCAGATTGATTCATCTCTTCCTGCATTGTCATTATCCATAACTCAACATTTATTTCTTCATAGATGTTCTTAAGTTCAAGTTGTGATAATAATACTTGATTTTCAACCTAATTTCTAATATAATATCATGTCTAAGTTCTTTTATCTATATCTCCAACTATGGAATCTATGGTATGGTCTCTATCAATCCTAAAAGATCTATAAAATTAAGTATTTGACACTTCACTTTCATCTACGGATTCAGGTTCAAAAAATTCTATGCTAGGTGATTTTTCTAAAAGCTTCATATAATTATCCCTAGGTTTGGAATTGATATTTAGATTTGAAATTTCATCCTAAAGATTATATAATGAATACTTAGGTTCATGTTGATCTTCTTTATCAAATTTTACAAGAACATATTCTTCCACAATTTTTGTCCTTTTATTGAATAGCATGTATGATTTACAGTATGTTGAATATCCAAGTAAATTTCCTTCATAACATTTGGATACGAATTTGTCTAAATTCTATTTTTTATTGAGTATAAAGTATTTTCCACCAAAAACTCTAAAATAATTAACTTTGTGTTTTCTCCCATTCCATAACACATATGGGTTTTTCCTTAAAAGTTATCAAATAATAACTCTATTAATAATATATAAATCTGTATTCATTTAATTTCCCAAAAGGTAAATAGGTAAGTCAAATTCATTAAGCATGGTCTAGAAAATATCTTGAGGTGTTATATTTATTCTTTTTGCTACACCATTCTATTGTGGGATCCTAGAATTAGAAAAGATGTGATTATATCCATATTTTGAGCATATATATTCAAATTCTTGATTTTAAAATTCAGGACCACAATCACTTTTTAGGGTATTAATAGAAATATTGTTAAGTTTTTTTTGTAGATTTTTTATATTTAGAAAAATAGGAACAAACTTCACTTTTGTGAGCTTGAAAGAATACCCAAGTTTATCTAGAAATTTCATCGACTATAACATAAGAATAGTGTTTCCTATTTAAGATAGAATCGTTATATAATCCAAAAAAAGTCCATGTGAACCAACTCTAGGGGTTGAGAATTTGAAAATTATTTATTTTGTTTGAATGAAATCTAATGTTTCTTCCCTTTTTGACATGTGGTATAGACTTATTCTTTTGGGAATTCTAGTTTAGGTGGATTCTTGACTAATCCATTCTTAGTTAGATTTCTAAGTGAGTGAAGGTTTCAGTGGCTTATTCTCATATTCCAAATCCAATAATTTTTATAAAATGAACATAACCAAGAAATATGTTGACAAAATAATGAATTAAAATTAGTATTATAAACATTATCATTACAAAATTAATTAAAAACTAAAACATGATTTGAATCATAAATTTTAGAAGATTTTTTCTTAATTTTAATATGGTAGCCATCATCATATAACTTTGAGATTATAATCAATTTATACTTTAATATATCTATAAATAACACTTTAGAAATCCAAAAGGCACTATAGTTATCAATTTAATTGAGTCCAATTATTTTTCTTTTGGCATTATCACCAAAAGTGACCTCCACAATCTACTTTGATAAGGTTCATGAAGCTTGAATATCCCCAATTTATATATCTAGAACATCTAATATACAAATACATATATTTTTACTATTACTCTTGAGGCAGGTTTCTTATAGCATAATTAAACCAAAAATTATTTTGGTACCCATATTTTCTTGGGTCCAAAAATGTTACAGATAAAAGCTCTTACAATACAACGTTTTGTAAATGGTTTGATATAAATAGAGTTTAGACTTTTAGAAATGAAAAAAATGGTCTAGAAGAATAAGATCTATTTATAGAAATATAATAACTTGAAATAGGAACCAACCGTTTCTTATAAATCATCCTCTATCTAGGTTAGTAATCAATTCCAGTGGTATAGTTAGGAGTGGTATATTTACCAAGAATCCTTATAAGGTTTTATCTACCATTTTTTAATATTTCTAGATCCTTATTAATTTTATCATTGTAAATATTAATTTCATTTTATCATTTAGTAGTGGAGCTTTATTTTCCTTTTCTATAGAAATACCAGATTTAAGATTACAAGAAAAAGCATGTTGTTTCTTTAAAAATTTTTATTTATTCTTCAGTATTGTAAATATTTTCTCCAAAATATTATAGTACTTAAAAAAATCATCAGTTATCATATTTTCCTCATCATTATTATTATTTGAAATATTAGAAATATATTCAGTATATGTGGGAATATTATTTATTACCTCAAATGAGTTTTTCATAAATCACATGTTGGCTCAATCATTTTAATATTTCAGGTTCAGATAATATTCTTTTATGTGTTCTTTTTCTTTTACTCTCATATTAAGCTATCTCATTAGTGTAATCCTCCCTCTTACATTATTTCCTCTAATTTAATTTATTTTATACTTACCTATATAATTTTATTTCTAGAGTAATTTATTTTTCTTATATAAATTTCTCATCATCCAGTTAGATGAGCCATTTTCTCATCACTGTCAGCAGGTGATACATCCTTACACAAACTTTCCTCTTTTATTTTCTCTTTCATTTTTGAGTCATATGTATTTAAGTATATTGAATTCATGATGGGTTTACCTTTTTATTGGTTAACTTTTAATTCCTCCTAACACATCATAAGATTTCTGATATTCTATTTTACTAGTAACTTACTTATGTTATAAGATTATGTGATAGAAATTGAGGTTCCTCTCCACCTACCAAGTGGAAATCAAATAAGTCTAATCACTTGATATCTGTCTAATTTGTTTTTCCAATTATATAAATGGTATTGATGATTTCATTAAACCTATGATACATATTAGAAATGGACTCGTTAATCTTCATCTTAAATGTATCGTATTTAATGGTATAAGTATTCAAACACACATCTTTAACATTTTATGTTCCCTCACAATATATAGAGAATGTATCCCAAATTTAAAAATTAGTATAACAAACATATATTTTATTAAATTTTTCTCCTCCTAATGTAAAATTTAAAGAATTCATGAATTTACAATTTATGTATTATATAGACTTAGTGCTGTCACTCAATTAATCTCTATCATCTTTTGGCTTTTCAAATTTTTCCTCAATAATTGTTCAAATATTTAAACCAATGCTCTCAATATTGATTTTCATTATGATCTTAAATTCAGAATAATTAGTTCCATTAAAAAAATAGTAAAATTAGTGAGAATTACTTCTTATATATTATTATTCATAAATACATAGATTTAGACCAAATAAATTTTGATCTTTAGGTAAAACTATATTATATTTCAAAAGAAAAAAAATATTACTCAGATACCAAATATTGGTATGAGTCAATCACTCAAGAGGGGATTAATAAAGTTCCCAAAACAATCTATTTAAAATGTATTTAAAAACTAAATCCCCTAATTATTAAAGTGCCTAGTTAATTAAAACTATATAATTTTATAATTTTAACTTTTAAAAGGGTTCTCAATAGTTTAATCAATACATAGCTAAAAACTAGTTAGAAAACTATTTTTAACATTTGAAATAGTTTTACTTAAAACAAGAACCTTATATAAAACATAAATTAAAACCAACTATCAAAGTAATATTTTTATTAGTTTGAACATAGTTTTTGGTTTGTTTCAAAACAAAGAAATAAATAAAAATAAAAACACAGTGGAATTTAAAAAGGGATTCAGTTTCAAGTAGAGACCTAAACCCCTTCACTTGTAAATAACCCACTACCAAGTAGATTATTAGAGAATAAATTGATCCACAACTTGATTGGGGTTTTATAAAAAACTATGCTCAGACAGTCCAGGATATAAAAAATCATGTTCTATATTTTTTATGGTATAAAAGTATTCCAAGTCACACATGACCTCTTCCACCATTATTCATGGTATTTTAGATAAAAAGAAATAAAATAGTCCTAACACTCTCTATTTGAGTACAAAATTCTATGTTTATAGATAAATATAGTAAATAATGCAAATCAAAATTAAGATAAAACAGAAAGGGAAAAGAATAAAGAGATTCAATATTTGATAAAGATAAATATGGTTAACTTTAGTTATTTAGGAGTCCTTGAATTTTTCATTGAAAGGGCTTAACCATGTTTTTCATAGAATATTTGGGAAAATAGAGTGTAATAGACTATTCTGAACATGTCCTCTATATATTATAGGTGCACATGTATATTCTTTTGTTATTATCTATATGTGTTACTCTCTCTGGTCCATGACTGGTTATTATTCATAAAGATAACTCCATATAAAATTATCCATTTCATAACATTCATTGATACCTTAATTTTTTAAGAACCCGGGTTTTGAGCCTATAAGACTTTAAAATTTTCTTGATGTTATTCCAGAGCAGGGTGTTCATACGGCGTGTGATTCCGAGCCCCGGTGTGGCCGGAATTAAATTTTAGGTGCATTCACACCAGACATGCCAAATAAATATAATAACTCTTAAACGGTTGCTCGTATGGGAAAACCAAGTGCACCGCTGAGACCGGAGCATACTTTTTACCCTAGTAGGGGAGTAAATTTGTGGGTGTGGCTCTTCTGTGGAAAACACCACAAGGGGCGTTTTCGTAATTTGGCGGCCCTGGGCGTGACTTTACAACATTTGAACGGAGACTCTGATTAGAATTCTGAGACCTATGTTGTGCTCAGAATGTGTTTTTTACCCTATATGTGGCTTAACCTCGACCTCATCGAGAGTTCGGGTACGGGCCTACTGGTGGGTGTATTAAAACTTAATTAAGTTTTAATTAAGTTTTCTATTTAAACACACCACCCCAACCCTCTTCTCCCCCTTGGTTTTTCTCCCTGGAAAAATATCTCTCTACTAAAGAGAAACCTCCCTCAAGCTCCTCCCCCCTCCGGCAAGGCGCGGTGGATCCAGCGGATCATCGGTGAAGCTACGGGCCACGCCCAGTGAGGTAGGATCGTGTGTTTTCCTTTTTTTGTTCCCTTATCTTCTTGAATTAAATTTTAGCATCTAAATTCCATTTAATTTTCGATAGAATGATATATATACTTAGGGTTCAATCCGATATTTCCAACGCTCTTTTTAGATTGAAATTTTGAGTCTCGGGGCATCCGGGGTGGCCCCGGGAAGTTTTCCGGCCATTTCCCTTGGTTTCTGGCGGTTCCAGGGAGGTTCGGCGGGCGACGGCGGTGGCACAGGGTGTTCCAGGTAGTGGCGTGGTGGATTCTTCAGTGGTCGGTTGTGGACGGTAATGGCACGCCTTTCGGCGGTCAGTGCAGGCGGTCCGGGACGGCGGCCCGGCGCGGGGCGGTTCTCAGCGGTCGGCGGTCCATGCGAAGACCGGGGTCGTCGCGACCCCAGGGTGCAGACCGAGACCCGTGTATTACGGGTCTCACGGGGGAAAGAACAGACTGGCTCACACTGGTCCGGGGTGATGCAGCGCAGCCCACACAGTGAAACACCGGCCACGGTGGACCAGGCGGTCCAAGCGGCCGAGTCGCAGACCGCCGTTCTGAAGGGGGGGTGGACCGGCCGAACCGATCCAGCTGACCCGTCTCCGTCTAGAGGCGTTAAAAACGCCCTATTTTGAAAACCGAGAGTTGGATTCACGCGCCGTCTATGGAGACGTGATCCTCATCTCAAGACCGATATTTTGAGATGGTCCCGGGGATTTTTAATTCCCAAGACGGGGGCTCGGTGGCGCGACACGCTTGTTAAGTACTTCGCCAGGATTCTTCTTTCGGATGGCGCGAAGACATCCGGAGTCCGTTTAAGGAACTTTCAGCAGAGTTGTGACCCTGGCATCGAGATGAATTTGTCTATTTTGGTTTCATGCATTGAATCCAAAGTTGAGTCGTGGGCCCCTCAGGCTCTCAATTAAACTATGAGCAGCGTTTTGTGACTTTTTCATCAGACGTTCGTTCGGGACGAATGAGTAGTCGTTTCGGCGTGTTTTTTCGAGTTCATAGCATTGGAACAGTTCTCCCAACCACTTTCTAGACCAAGGTGTGGGACCCATGAGACAATGTATGGGAATTAAATGGTGTTGATTAACTTTTTTGTCAGGAGTCTGTTTCCAATGAGTAAATAGTCTATATCGCTTGTTTTTCTATGAGGGTTGAAATGGTGTAATCTATTTAGGCATGAGGAGCCTCGTGTGAGTTATCATTAAATTTGGAAACATGAAAGGTTTTTAGATGGAGGTCCCTTTGACGCACTCAGAACCAACGTACGGTAGCGATGTTGGTGACACCCATTGATGGCACGGGCAGCGCGGAGTTATCGGACCAGTTCTGGGTTTACCCTCCAGCGGGGCTGGGTAGTGGGTTACGCACCGGCATATCAGGGTATACCCTCCAGCGAGGTTGGGCAGTGGGTTACCCATTGACCTTAGGTTCTACCCTCTAGCGAGGCTGGGCAGTGGGTTACCCATTGACATTTAGGTTTTACCCTCCAGCAGGGCTAGGCAGTGGGTTACCCGATGACCTTTTAGGGTTTACCCTCCATCGGGTCTGGGCAGTGGGTCACCTGACGACCTTTTGGGGTTTACCCTCCAGTTGGTCTAGGCAGTGGGTTACCCGATGACTTCTTTCAGACTCATACCTTTCGATGTGGCTAGTCGTTGGCTTTTCTCTGTGATTACCAAAGTGGGACTTTTGCTGGTACAGTTTAGCATGGAGGCATCTTTGACATGCAGGACTATTAGGCATCAGTGATGGATCCCTTAGAACTGTTGGCGACTTATCCTGGGCAGATCTTGGAGATTGAGATCCCCTTATACACTCTTTTGGGTTTCTTTTTGAGAATATATATACACACCCTACTTTTTTTCTCACTCCTTGGGTTTGGTTACTCTCCTTCTAGGAGTGGCGAAGACACGTGGGGTATGCCACGTGTTTTCCGTGTCTAGCTCTTCTTGGTTGGACGAATCTACTCCCTTTCTTCTATTGGGTTGAGCTGCACTCTATTTGCTGTACTCTTTCATTGTTCCTTGTTCTGTCTACTGCTCACTGTTTGAGTACCTCCTTTGTTACTCCCTCGAGATTTTTGGTAATCCTATTGAGTATCTTTATACTCACCCGTTCTTGGTCTTTGCCCGTACTTGGTGTGCCCTTGCAGACGACAGATAGGTCGATCGAGAATACAGAGAAGCATAGAGGACACGGGAGCTTGGGCTGCGTTCTGTGGTCGTAGTAGGACTTCTAGGTGTGAGACTCACCAGCTATTTTATTTTGTTTACCTATTGTAGGGTTGTGGCACCTTTCTGGTTGGGCGCGTGTTTTTCCCTTTGTTGTTCATTTATCTTGTCAGTACATTTCAGCACTTTACTTCTCTCTATTTATAAGTTGATGCATGACTATGGTTGGGTTATAGTTGTCTGTCCTTTGGTTTTATTTTTTATCTGCACTTCTGCATTGAGTGGGTTGTGTGTGTGTGTGTGTGTACAGGTACTTAGACAAAAGCCTCCCCAAGATTTTTATGTCTTCGGCACTTATCGCCAGCCCCTGGCCTATGGAGGTGGGCTTGGGGTAGTTACGACTCGAGAGCGGTAGGGTCGGGTCGTGACAAAGTTGTATCAGAGGTGGTTCGTTCATTGGGGTGTTGTTCGGACGTCCCTAAAAATGAATTGGTTTTTATTTAGGGAAATAGTGTCGACGTTTCTCGAGAGTGGCTCTCGGGCCAGTGAGTCCAGTGATGGTACAGGCGGCCGATGTATCCATTCACTAGGACATTGATAACCCGCTTTTTGACTCATTACACTGAGACATTTGTTGAAGGGAACTTTGGAACATGAATCCGATATGATTGAGTCTCTGACTCTCCTTGTTGAGTAATCTCCCCTTTGTGATTACTGGTATATATATATATATGCTCATCTGATCATAGTAATCCTTGATAATTTTCAAGATTCCCCCACGACAGCAGCCTACCAGGATACCCTCTCTAGTTCGTGATGGCGACCTGGAGAGCGACGAGGTATCAGTTCAGAGACCCTCACATGATCCCCTTCTACCCAGTTCTTCATCTATAGCCCCTCCACCTAGAGAGCGGCAGTTAGTACTGGCAGCACAAGACGAGGTTGAGCGCAGGCAGAGTGCACTCCGAGACTTCTAGCGTCAGCAACTGCAGAAGTTCCACAGGGACCTGGATTCCCAGGCAGCGGAAGACTGGCTAGAGTCCATGGACCAACTTTTCATGTGGGTACAAACACCAGCAGATCAGATGGTAGCCCTAACTGCCAGCCTTTTCCTCGGTACGTCCGAGCATTGGTGGGGGTTGGTTATGCAGACCCATGACGAGTCGTCTCTCACGTGGGATATCTTCCAGCAGCTCTTCTAAGAGGATTACTCCCCCTCTTGTTTACACTCCGTTTGGATTCAGGAGCTTCTGGAGCTGAAGCAGGGGGATGACCGTGTTGTAGTACTCAGCCCGGTTTATCGATCTGACACGCTACTCGCAGGATATGATCTGCGAAAGTTGCTTCTGGGCGCGAAAGTTTGAGCAGGGTCTTCGCAAGTAGATCAGTGCTAGTGTAGTACCCCTATGCATCCCTACTTATGATGGGGTGTTAGAGTAGGAGCTCGTGACAAAGAGCTTATTGTATGAGGGGCGCTAGCTGATAGGGCCTAGCAGTGGCCGCTTCATAGCAGATTCTTCGGTAGCAGGCAGGCGGTAGAGAGCAGAGCCTCAGTTGAGGAGAGCCTTCTGTGGGTAGACTTAGGGGCAGGGTCGTACACTGTAGTGGCGTCGTATAGAACCGGGGAAGTCAGGATATATTCAGTGCTATGCTTGTGATGGACGGGGTCACCTAGCATGGGACTACCCAACCAGGCGTACCGAGCAACCATGGAAGGCAGTGTCCACACCGTAGTGGCAGAGGCAGCGCCGTGACTAGGGGTCTCCCAGGCGAGGACAGGGTGGTCCTTAGGGAGGCAGTGCAGGCAGAACGGTAGGAACTAGAGGTATGAGATGACATTTCAAGGTCCTTCCACTGCCACCACCGGGCGGCCCACGCCAGGCTTAGGGAGCTGGCAGTAGGGGTCGTGGGTAGCTTCAAGATATGGGTGTTCGTGACCCCCGCACACGAGATGGTTTGAGGTACACTTTTTGTTTACTCTACACTTGCTTCGGTACTAGTAGACACAGGAACCATCCACTATTTTATATCTCTTCTTTTGGTACGAGAGTTGGAGCTTCCAGTAGAGGCGCTGACACCTACACTTAGCCTCGAGGTTCCTATGGGGAGTTCCTCGTTGGTGAACTTTACCTGTAGATAGTGCAAACTGCCGTTCGTATAAGGGAGTTTCACATGATACCTACTCGTCATCATGATGGAACCTTACAACATCATACTGTGCATGGATTGTCTTTCTATAGTTCACGCCCAGATCGATTGTCATCACAGATGAGTCAGAGGCATGTTTTCTAATTGGACGAGGTTCAACATCCTTGGTGAACGAGACCTCTTGGTAGAGAAGACGGGTACTCTAAGCAGGATACCATGACCTTTTTCTCACCAGTTGGTGAGCATGGATCTCGGAGAAGCAGATGTTGCAGGCACCTAGATCCCAACCGTTGTATAAGACTACATGGACGTCTTTCCCGAGGATGTCCCGGGACTACCTCTGAGGCAAGAGATAGAGTTCTGCATTGACTTGCATCCGGGGACTACCCCAATATCATGTGTATCTTATCAGATGGCACCCACAGAGCATTGGGAGCTATGACTTCAGCTGGACAACCTTCATGAGAAGGGATTCATCAGTCCCAGTGTGTCCCCATGGGTAGCCCCAGTTTTTTTGTGAAAATGGAATATGGGAGTCTGCGGCTTTGTGTGGATTATCGTCGCTTGAATCAGGCCACGATAAAGAACAAGTACCCTTTGTCGAGGATCGATTACCTCTTCGACCAGTTGAGAGGTTCAAAGTGGTTCTCCAATATTGATCTTCGATCCGGCTACCACCAGTTGTGGGATTGTGAGGCTGACATCCCAAAGTTGGCTTTCCATTGTCATTATGGCCATTACGAGTTTCTGGTGATTCCCTTTGGCATGAAGAATGCCCTCCCTGTTTTCATGGATTTTATGAACTAGATCTTCCAGCCTTACTTGGACCAGTTTGTGGTTGTCTTTATTGATGACATAATCATCTACTCTACAATGGAGGAGGAACACGCGTAGCATTTGAGGATGGACCTAGACTTACTCCAAGAGCACCATCTGTATGGGAAGCTCTCGAATTGTCAGTTCTGGATTTATGAGGTTCACTTTATAGGGCATGTCATTTTGGAATAGGGTTTGATCGTAGATCCTACAAAGATATAGGCAGTGCTTTCCTGGGATCCACCCAAGAATGCATCAAATGTGCGGAGATTCCTTGGTTTGACAGGGTACTACAGGAGGTTCGTGGAAGATTTTCTCTAGGATTGCTGCCCCTTTGACTGTATTGACGCGGAACGGATGACCGTTCACCTGGACTGATCAGTACCAGAAGGCCTTTGAGGAGTTGAGATAGAGGCTGACTAGTACTCCAGTGTTGAGGCTACCAGAGTAGGGTTTTGAGTTTGTGGTATAATATGACACTTCAAAAGATGGGCTCGGGTGCGTGCTGATGCAACAGCAGGTAGTGATTGCATATGGGTCAAGACAGTTGAGGCCCCATGAGAAGAATTATGCAACTCATGATTTAGAACTGGAAGTAGTGGTCTTCGCCTTGAGGTTATGGAGACACTATCTTCTGGGTGAGCATTTTGTGGTCTACTCGGACCACCAGGGCCTCAGGTACATCTTCACTCTGAGGGATTTGAATCTGAGGCAGTGGTTTTGGAAAGAGTTTCTGCAGGACTATGATTTCGTGATAGTCTACACTCCAGGGAAGGGAAACATAGTATCAGATACCCTCAGTAGGAAGTCCCGGGCTCTTTTAGTGCGGGAAGCTTCAGAGAAGTTGGCTTCCCTACGGATGACCTTGGTGGAGCAGAAGGGTATAGCTTTTCTACAGTCAATGGTGTTGACTCCTTCGCTCCTTTAGCATGTGAGAGAGTCGCAGCTGGGGCATGTCGACAGTGAGGTTCTGCATTATTAGATATCCACAAGTGACACACCTGATGGGTATTCTGAATGAGGGAATCATGAGATCATGTTCCAGGGGAGAGCCGTAGTACCGTTGGAGATGCGGGAGGAGGTGATGTGGGAGTTCCACACTTCTCCCTTGGCTATACATCCCAGTGTGGGGAAAATGTGCAGAGACCTTCAGCGGTAGTTTTGGTGGTCTCGCATGAAGCGGAGCATAGCTATGTTCGTTTCTCAGTTTCTTACCTGTCAGTAGGTAAATGAAGAGCATCAGGTTCTGGAAGGGATTTTTCATCCCCTTGATATTCCAAAGTGGAAGTGGGATGGTATATCTATGGACTTCATCATAGGGCTTCTTCACACATCGAAGGGCCATGATTACATTTGGGTGATAGTGGACAACCTCATGAAGTCGGCGCACTTTCTTTCAATCCGGGAGCAGAGCTCGGTGGAGAGTCTAGGGTAACTGTATGTTCAAGAGATCGTACACCTTCATGGAGTACCATCAATGATCATCTCTGACCACGACGCATGGTTTACATCGTTTTTTTGGAAAGGCCTGCAGGAGGAATTCGAGACTCGGCTGCGGATGAGTAAAGATTTTCACCCACAGACGGACGGGCAGACAAAGCTCACTATCCAGGTGTTAGAGGATATTCTCAGGGCATGCGTGTTAGACTTTTTCCTGAGTTGGGAGGATCACATGCCCTTGTTAGATTTCACATATAACGACAGTTACCACTCTACTATCGGCATGGAACCCTTTCAGTCCCTCTACGGGAGACCCTGTAGGTCACTGTTGTGTTGGACGGAGGTTGGGGAGATCTCCCTCATGGGCCCAGAGTTGGTGCAGATGACAACAGAGAAGGTGTAGGTCATTTTTGAGCGGATGACGACGGCTCAGATCAGACAGAAATCCTATACAGACCGTCTTCGCAGGCCTTTGGAGTTCTAGTAGGGGGACCAGGACTTTCTAAGAATCTCTCTGCGGCGTGGGACACGGAGGTTTGGCTAGGGAGGCAAGTTTTCCATGAGGTTCACTGGGCCCTTTGAGATCATGTACAGGGTCGGCGAGGTGGCCTACCATCTTTCTCTGCCCCCAAAGCTGGAGAGGGTGCATGACATCTTCCATGTGTCACAGCTGAGGAAATACGCGCATGACCCCACGCACGTTATCGACTGGGGAGAGCTATACATTGAGGATGTTTCCACATTTTCAAAGCACCCAGTAGCGATTGAGGATCGGTAGGAGTGGACACTGCGTGGACGAACCATTCCTTTGGTTCGTGTGTTGTGGTAGCACGAGAGGGTGCAAGAGATCACCTAGGAATGGGAGAGCTAGATGCAGGCTCAGTATCCCGAATTTTTTTTGTATTTTTGTTTCTCGGGAATGAAAAACTTGAAGGAAGGAATGATGTATGAACCTAGGTTTTGAGCTAGTAAGACTTTAAAATTTTCTTGATGTTATTTCAGAGTAGGGTGTTCAGACGGCGTGTGATTCCAAGCCCTAGTGTGGCCGGAATTAAATTTTATGTGCGTTCAAACTAGACATGCCAAATAAATAGAATAACTCCTAAACAGTTTCTCGGATGGAAAACATGAGGGCACCGTTGATACTGGAGTATGCCATTTACCCTAGGAGGGTGTAACTTTTGCGGGTGCAACCCTTCTATGGAAAAAGTCACCAGGGGTGTTTTCGTAATTTGGTGGCCCCGGGCATGACTTTACAACTTCTGAATGGAGACTCAGATTTGAATTTTGAGACCATCATTGCACTCAGAATGTGGGTTTTACCCTAAATGTGGCTTAACCTCGACCCCATCGAGATTCTGGGTACGGGCCTACTGGTGGGTGTTTTAAAACATAATTAAATTTTAATTAAGTTTTCTATTTAAACACACCACCCCAACCCTCTTCTCCCCCTTGGTTTTTATCCCTTTTGTAAGCTCTCTCTACTAAGGAGCAACCTCCCTCAATCTTTTCCTCCCCTCCAGCAAGGCGTGGTGGCTCTGGCATATCGTCGGCAAAGCTACGAGCCACGCCCAGCAAGGTTGGATCATGTGTTTTCCTTTTTTTATCCCCGCATCTTCTTGAATTAAATTTTAGCATTAAAACACCGTTTAATTGTAGATCAAATTCCATAGATACGTAGGGCTCGATCCATGCTTTCCAATGCTCTTTTGGGATTGAAATTTCGAGTCCCGAGGCATCCGGGGTGGTCCTGGGATGTTTTTCGGCCATTTCTCTTGGTTTCTGGAGGTACCAGTGAGGTCTAGCGGGCGACGATGGCGGCGCGGTGAGTTTTAGACAGCGGCTTGGTGGCTTCCTCTATGGTCAGCTGTGGATAGAGGTGGCGTGGATTTCGGCGGTCAGCGCAGGCGGTCCGGGACGGTGGCCCGACACGGGGCGACTCTCGGTGGTCGGCGGTCCAGGCAAAGATCGGGGTCGTCGCGACCCCGGGGTGCAGACCGAGACCCGTGTATTGCAGGTCTCACGGGGGAAATGCCTGACTGGCTCACGCCTGTCCGGGGTGATGTGGAACGGCCTGCACAGTGAACTGTGGGACACGGTGGATAGGGCAGTCCTAGTGGCCGAGTCGCGGACTGCCGGTCAGAAGGGGGGTGGACCGGCCGAACTGATCCAGCCCACCCGTCTCCGTCCAAAGGCATTAAAAACTCCCTATTTTTTAAAATTGAGAGTTGGATTCACACAACGTCTATGGATACGTGATCCTTGGCTCGATAAGGAGATTTTGAGAAGGTCCTGGGGATTTTTAATTCCCGAGACAAGGGCTTGGTGGCGCGGCACGCTCGTTAAGTACTCCGTCGGGATCCTTCTTTCAGATGGCGCGAACACATCTGGATTCCATTTAAGGCGCTGTCAGCGGTGTTCTGACCCAGGAATCGAGAAGAAGTTGTCTAGGGTGGTTTCAGGCATTGATGTTAGAGTTTATGGGTGGGCCCCATGGGCCGTCTATTAAGCTGTGAGCAGCGTTTTGCGAATTTTTCATTAGACGTCCGTTCGGGGTGAATGAGTAGTTGTTTCAACGTGTTTTTCTGAGGGCATCACGATGGCGCAGTTCACTGACCTATTTAGGGACTGAGGTGTGGGCCACATGAGACACCGTATGGGCATTAAGTAGTGTTGATTAACTTTTTCTTTGGGAGTCCGTTTCTAGCGATTAAATAGTCTATCTCGCCTATTTTTTCGCGAGGGTTGAAATGGTGTAATTTGTTTAGGTGTGTAGATCCTCGTTTGAGATCTCATTAAATGTGGAAACATGAAAGGGTGTTGGATGAAGGTCCCTTTGATGCACTATGAACCAACGTACAGTAGCGATGTTGGTGACACCCAGTGATGGCACGGGCAGCGTAGAGTTATCAGACCAGTTCTGGGTTTACCCTCCACTGGGGCTGGGCAGTGGGTTACCCACTAGCATATCAGGGTATACCTTCCAGCGAGGCTGGGAAGTGGGTTACCTGTTGACCTTTGGGTTTACCCTCCAGCGGGGCTAGGCAGTGGGTTACCCATTGACTATTAGGTTTTACCCTCTAGTAGGGTTGTGCAGTGGGTTACCCAACGACCTTTTAGGGTTTACCCTCTAGCAGGGCTGGGTAGTGGGTCACCCGACGACCTTTTGGGGTTTACCCTCCAATTGGGCTGGGCAGTGGGTTACCCAATGACTTCTTTCAGACTGAGCCCTTACGATGTGGTTAGTCGGTTTCTTTTCTCTGTGATTACCAGAGCGGGACTTTTGGTGGTATGGTTCAGCGTTGAGGGAGCATTGATGTGCAGGACTGTTGGGAATTAGTGATGGATACCCTTAGAAATATTGGCGACTTATCCTAAGCTGATCTTGGAGATCGATATCCCCTTACACACTCATTTGGGTTTCCTGTTGAGCATATATATACACACCCTACTTTTGTTCCCACTCCTTACGTTCATTTTTTCTCCTTCTAGGAGGGAAAAAGACACGCGGGGTATGCCACGTGCTTTCCGTGTCAAGATCCTCTTTGTTAGACGAGTATACTCCCTTTCTTCTGTTGGATTGAGCTGCACTCTATTTACTATACTCTTTCACGGTTCCTTGTTCCATCTACTACTCACTGTTTTAGTACGTCCTTTGTTTCTCCCTTGAGATTTTGGGGCATCCTAATGAGTATCTTTATACTCACACCTTCTTGGGATTTTCCTGCACTTGGTGTTCCCTTGCAGACGATGGACAGGTCAATCGAGACTACAGAGGATCATAGAGGACACAGGAGCATGGGCTGCATTCAGTGGTCATAGTACAACTTTTAGGTGTGAGACTGACCAGCTGTTTTCTTTTGTTTACATGTTGTTGGGTTGTGGTAACTTTCTAGTTGGGCGCATGTTTTTCCCTTTGCTGTTCAGTTATCTTGTCAGTAATTTTCAGCACTTTACTTCTATCTATTTAGAAGTTGATGCATGACTGTGTTTGGTTGTAGTTTTTTGTCCTTTGGTTTTCTTTTTACTCTACACTTCTGCATTGAGTGGGTTGTGTGTGTGTGTGTACAAGTACTTAGGAAAATTCCTCCCCGAGATTTTTACTCCTTAGGCACTCATCGCCAGCCCCTGTCCTATGGAGGTGGGCTAGGGGTAGTTGCGACTCGAGACCAGTAGGCGCGAATCATGACAAATTTCATAGAATTTTTAATTAATGATCTGAAAAATAGTGATTCAAGATTTTAAAAAATACTCCACTAATTAAGTTAGACATGGTAGGTTAGTCTTCACTTAGACAGAGTTACATTATCTCATAGTTACTAGGCATGATCATTTGGAATGAAAACTTAGGCATAGTCACTACATTCCTATATTTTATCATTACATTTGATCATATGGTTAGTACTTTTCTTCTCATGGTAGGTACATCTCTTCATATGGTAGATACTTTTCTTCTCAAGGAAAGAAATCTTATTATCATGGTCACATGAATTGTTCTTGTAGTTACTTGATTTCTTCTTGAATTTGGTATATCACTTTAGGTAGTCACTACAATAAAACATGTAGTCAGTATAACAGTAAGAGAAATTATTCTTACCTTCATACGATAACTGGATTTCTTCATGTGGTAGGTGCTTTTTTTCTTACAGTCACTTTAACTTCAACGCATGATCAGTACAATACCTTGACATAATTGGTGCATGGTAGGGAATTCTTTCTTGTGTTTAGTACCACACGGTCACTTTACCTTTGTGTTCAGTAGGAATGGTTACATCCATAATTATCCATCTTTACAATTTTGACCAGGATGACAGCTGAGTAACATAAGACATTAAATTCATTAAAAAAATTAAACATGATTTGTGATCATTAAAATAAGGTGGTGATGGTCTAAGATGATACGAATAATCATAAAAAATATCATTTGAATTTAAAACTTAAATACTAATTCAAACTAGTTTTAATTACCCATTAAATAATTCAAGCATTTTCCATAAAAATATTTCAAAACTATTCCATAAATATCATAAGAAAATTTGAATGTTTAAATTCAAAATTAAAATACCTTCTAATTAATGAAGTGAATAAATATTAAAAAATTTAATAATACTATGTTAAATGAAAAAAAATATGTTTAAATATTTTTTATGTCACTAAATATTAATTTAGAAAATAACAAGGCCATGAAATCAACTCAAAATTTATAAAAATAAATATTCAAAAAATATGTTTTATGAATATATGTGAATAAAGAGTAAATAAAATTATATTTTAAAACTGATTAAAATATTATAATAACACTTTCTTGTATTTTCTATAATATATATTAATTATAAATTAAATAAAATACAAAATAAATTAATATAATCATGCAGTTAATTAGAGTATAAAAAATAATGAAAAAAACATAGCATACTGAAAAATTATATATTTAAGAAAAAATTAAGTATTGTATAAAAATGACCATGAATTTCAGGTAGTCTTGCAATTGATATACTAACCATGAGAATATTATAAAGTTTGGTAACTTTACTTACCATGTTACCTCTTGAAATATTGTACGGTCACTATATTGATCGTAAGAAAATTATAATGTGTGATAGGGGTAGTTACCATGAGAATAACCATAACATGTAGTAACTCTACTCACCATGAATTAACTATAATTACCATGTGGTCACTATAGTATGATTTATGTGGTAAGTTTAATGGATCATGGTAGGTTCAATATACATGTAGTAACTTCAAAAACAACATGTAGTAAGTATTAAATAAAGCATGTCGTAACTTAACTCATGTGATAAATTAAAAATATTGATATGGTAATTAAAAAACACAACATGAGGTAAAAAAACAAAACAAAACATGTGGTAACTACCAAAATCGTCACAGTAGGTTTGAAAATGGTTTCATTGTAGGTTTGAAACATAAGGTTCAATGTCACTTTAAAACATAGGGGTCTTGCTTATGGTCACATTTTATTGCTCATGCAGTTCAAGAAATCACTCATGTAGTAGGTTCATCAAATTAATTCATGGTCACTTTAAACCTCATCATGTGTCAACCTACCAAAATGGAAAATATGAAGTCCTAAAAAATCTTGACATCTTCTGCTACATCCAATTTTTAGAGCATCAAAATGGTAGAATTAGCATTCGATTTACTATACTTAAGTCAATATAAAATTAATTTATTTCCAACTAATTATATAATAATTTAATACAAATTATATGGAGGAAGATATGATCAAGAAATAATATCAAATATTATATCTAATTTAGAGAAAAAATCACTGAGACATTTCAAAATTTCAATCAATTATAGGAGTATCTAAATGGAAATTTCAATGTTTAATTCAGTTAAATTAAATTTTAAAAAACTTATTATATTTCTAGTGAAAAAAATTGTTTGATTATGAGATCTATAACCATATTTATCAATGAAAATTAGAATTTATTTAATTATAGAAAATATGAAATTCCAAAACTATAATACAGAATTTGGGAAATTTTTAGAACATTAAAACAATGATTTAAGACTTCCACTTTGTTTAATGAAATTAATATAAATCTATTTTATATACAATAAAATATTTTTTGTTAATACCCGATCTATATAACTCAATTTATAATATAATAACTAAGGAATACAATAAACTAAAAATTGAGTTAAAACCAAAAGCATGCACCATGTTTGAAACAAAAGTGTGAACACCTTAGAGACTAAATTAGAATATTTGGAATTTGAATAAAATGTAAAAAAATTTACTATATTTTATATTAAATAGTACTTATAAAATTATATACACTATAACTCAAGATATTAAAATAATACAGTGAGTAGTGAAAACTGATTTCCAAAAAAGGATTAACATAAAATATCATTTTAGGTATTGGAATATTAGAAAAATAAAATATAAAATAATTTAAAAAATATAAAAAATATTTTAAAGGGTATGTTATGACATGAGTATAGATATATAATTTTTTTCACACTTGGTAGAGTTGCACTAGTAAGGAGATCCCACTGATCTAATATCGATATGGATAGGGACTCATTATCCCACTTATAAGGCCACGGTGTAAGGGTAGGCTGAGAGCCTTGGTGATAATTGGGAATTTTATATTAGTGGAGGTATCAGATTCTCATCTAATACTTATATTCAATTCATTATGTTTGGAAACCATTTTAAGAGATGCCTTGGATGTGGAGTGGGGGTCATGTTGTAGACTTGGGATTTGGGAGAGGACCTAAGTAGAAACGAGGCTAGTGAGGCTACTTTAGCAGCCAACAACCAGTCGGTGGCCTTTCTAGAGGCCAGGTAACACTACTGGGATCACTGGTTATCCAATTCCAACCTTTATAGTTTTTTTAAGGGGGAATAGGGTTTTCCACCCCTTTTTACCCTTTATAATCAACCCAAATTCCCCAATCCTCATTTGCACGATAGCCACTCACAAACCCTCTCTTCTTTATCTCCTTCCTCTTAGGAGGATCTCCTTGGTACCTTTTATAATTCATTTATGTCACCTTATTTGGAGATCCTGGGATAATTTGACCTCTCTTCTTACTTCCATTATAGATTTATTTCATAGATAAGTGTTGTTCTGTTATATTGATCTAATATACCATACTTTCATGGAATTTGTCTAGTTTTCCATTTTATTATAATTAAATAAAAACTAGAGGCTAATATTTCTTGAGTGAAATTTATTAAGAATGATATTGGTGGTAACTATACTTAACCCATAGTCTTTCTTCATTTTAAAATTGGTACATTGTGTCATCAAGCTAGCCTTACCACTCATTGACCTAATTTAAGTCAAATAATTAAATTACACATTTTCTTATTCAAACTCCCTAGTCTAAAATGATGTATTCCGAAGAGGAATTACATGATTATAAATTTATCCCTAAGTTAGCTTAAATAAACACTATTTATTCCTAAGTGTAAAATGGTGAGATGAGATGAGTGTCTAGATTTGGGAACCTCAAGTGTGTAACTGAGTTTTAAAGAAATAGTTGTGAAATGGAATTTGAAAATCATCAATGATCTTAAAATGGAACTTCTACGATTAATTCAATTTCCTATAAAAATAAATTTTGTTATGTTTTAGTATTGATTAATTTCATTGATAAATTATGTTTCTTAATTATGGGTTGGAAAATGAATTGGATAAATCACTTGGATAGTGGTAATTTTAACCCTATGTCTTGTTGAACCTATGTAATTTATAATGGGATCCATGTTTGAGGAAATGGATATTTTTGAAAAATGGTAAACTATGTTTTTTAGTCGTAATGGGTTTTAAAACATGAAACGTTGATTGTGGGTCATGATGACTTGGGTAAATTTGAATCAGTGAATCGTGATACATGAGTTAAAATGATGCTTTGTAAAGTGAATTAGTGATTATAATTCTGTAATAAAATGTTAAAGTATGATTTTAATGAGTGATGATAGGGAATTCTAGGATGAGTTCCTTTGATTCAATACGATACATACTACTTGGGAATGTCAAGATGAGTTCCTAGATTCCATATGATACTTGATGGTTAGCAATGAAAATATGAGGGATTGAATTATAATTGTTTGAAAATGAATTGGGAAGTTTAGGAGGAGTGCCTAGACTCATATGATACTCGATGATTTGGAATATTAGGATGATCGCTCCAATTCAATAGGAATTCTAAGATGAGCATCTGGATTCTATGTTATAACTGATGACTGGGGAATGCCAAGAAGTGAGCTTGGATTCCATGGGAATACCAGTATGAGTGTTCATATCCCACATGGTAATTTAGGATATTAGTAATTTCAAGATGAACCCTTGATTCCATGTGGTTATTTATGGTGGGCACAGTCCATGTGACATGGTCAGTGACACCCTGGCACTGGCCAAAGCAGGTACGATTGATCATTGTCATGGACCAAAGGATTAATAATGGTAAAAATAAACCCCAGTGTCATCATGAACCTAGGGAGTTAGTGGTTATTTTAATTTTTAGTATAAATTGTTTATAACTGTTAAATTGTTCACCTTTATCACTTCTACATGCACTTTAATATCAGTTTTTCCATTTAGGTATGTCGTTGTCGGTGGCCTACTAATTTTTACTCACACCCTTCTTAGGACTCTATGGAACCCGGGTACTCGAGCATATATCACTTTTTTCTCATAGTTTATATGAATAAGGAAAGGCTTGGTGTTGATAATGTTTGGATCGATATACCAATTTGGGTATGGATGCTGGGATTGGGTAGGACTCAGGAATAGTTTGGGATGAGTCTTGAGTCTACTTTTCATTTTGCGTATTTCTTTTTCATGCATATGATACACTCATGGGGGATCCTTGGCATGTATGGAATACACCATTGGTATATAATTTTGAAACACTAGTTATTTTTTCACTTTCCATGATTTTTCGGTAATGGTTTTATGGATTGATTTTTTTTCTTCTACTACTATATATACTATAATATGAGGGCATAGTCTCCCCACAATAACCTCATGGGCCCTATACACTAGTCAATATACTCTATCGTATAAGGAGGTTTTCTTTAACCCTTATGGTATGTTGACTTAGGGCACTCATTCAGTGGTTCCTAGGATGGGGAATTACAAAGTTGCATCAGAGCTATTTTTATTTTACTATTTGGGAATGGTAGACATGATACTAGGAGTGTGTCATAACTTGGTAATTATCTCATTCTTGGGAGTCATCAACCCACACATGAGGGAAACCCCAAGCTCCTGGGGATGGGAATTGTTGTTCTTTGGATTTTTCTAATTGTAATTGTATTTGATTTCCACTTTGAGTGAGTTAATGGGATTTATACTCTTGGATTGGTATGAAAATAAGGTTTCATTGTGTTCATACATTATTTCAGGCATATAGGTATTTATATTAAATGAATCATACAACGTACATGGGTTTTATATATTGATTTCATATTGTGTAGGATTTATATCATCATGTTATTATTTATATCTATTGGATTTATATAAGAATTTGGTTATGACTATCTATTGATAAGAAGTGGGGTTGTCATTTAAAGTGTATATGATGTCATATATGGTTTTTTCCTATATGAGACTATGGTGGAATCTTTCTTGACTAAATACTAAGAGAATAACTTGAAGTAAATTAAAATAAAAATGTGTTATTAAATGGAGGAATTGATTAAATATTGTTTCAATAAGAAACCTATAAAGTATTTTATTTTATATATTATGAATGAAACCTTATTTAATCAAGCCTTGGAAATATGGAAATATTGATAAATATTAGAAATAAATTAAAAATATTGTGAATCTTGTTAAAGTTAAACCTCTATGGCTTAAATAATAATAGAAAATCTATAGAGAATGATGGAAATTTTTATTAACTGTGGTTACATAAAGGAATCATGAGTATGTCTTGTCCTATGAAGGGGCCATTGGGGTTGGTGTGATCTCTCAATTTTTTATATCTCTATGAGACATATTGATATAGGCCCTATGTGTTTGTTGTGACCTTCTATATGTATTTATGGCCCTAGTGAGGGTCGATGGGGCTAGAGGGAGAGCTCAGTTTGTGAGACCCAGAGTTAGATGTTTGGAACACTAGATATTTTGTGACCAATAGGTGAAGATGGGTGTTATCCCATGTGTAGTGACCATTGGGAGAAACTCAATTTAGTAAGTTTATGCCTTGTGACCTTTGAGTGTAACCCATGATAGGGGTCGACCTAGTCTTGTGAGTTGCCTCTAGTGATGTGTGGTAGGTGGATGCCTCAGATTAGGTGATCGGTTCATGTTTTGTTCAACCTAGTTTGAGTAATATGGTTTTAATTAAGTACCCAAAAACCTTGGTCCTGATGTTTTGGTAGGTTTTGAAGGGATTTATCATTCGTATGCCTAACTCGAATGGTTATGGGTATGCTTTGGGTATGTATTGGTCGCGTAGGCTGGAGATTATGTTTCTAGAAATGGTAGCTAGGATGATAGCTGGCCATGCTATTGGACTTGATTCATATATGGTGTTAGGATTATTTTATGAACGAATATGGAATGCCTTAGGTAGCGTAAGGTGACACAACAAAATTGTGGTCTTTTACTCGAATAGGTGCATGATCCGATGATTTTTTATTCTAAACTCATAGGATAATGAGTTAGGTTTTTTAAATTGGACATAATAGATAATGTAACCATTGGGTTTCAATGATAGTAGAATATAAGAGTGAATAACCATTGTCTAGATGGAATTGAAGTGATGATTTGGGCTTAGTTTGATGCATGTGAGGTGTGAATAGTTTTATGGAAGGGGAAAGGTGATTCCTTTAAAAGTTTTAAAATGTAAAAACACCTGGGGTGTTGTAAATAAGTAAAAAATTGAGGGTAAAGGGAAGTATTAGTTGAGTTATTAGCCCTGTTGAATTTGGGATATGCTTCTAACAAATATATTTAAGTGGGGATAAGATTTTATAGTTTTATAATAATGCCAGTAATAAATAATCCATGCATCAGACATTAGAACAAGTGAAGGATTGTTTTGAAGTGTAGTTCCAAGGATACTCCAGGTTAAGTGAGGTTGACTTAATTATGAGTGTGGTATGTGGTTGATTTGTGAGAGCTCAGTTTGAATGTGATGAAACTCATGGGATCATGAGTTGATCTTCATGATTGGTTGGAATGAGAGTGTGAAGCCATTTTTAATTTGATGGATCAAGGTAGTGTGTGTTGGTAAGAGTTATTCTTACCAAGTTATGTATTGGTGAGAAAATATGTACGAGTTGAGGGATGATGTACTTAAAGAGACATTACAGGAAAGGATGAATGAGGATTAGATTGGAAAGTAAACGACCTTCTATTTTTAGGGTTGGTATTATTTTGGATCAAATTGTTTTGACATGTATGATCTAATAGGTCATTCCTTCCTAGGTACTGATAGAATGGTGGGAATGTCTAGAAAGGAGCAACATGCATGTGGTAAAGACAGGACCCATTGGGGTTTCTGCTCACAAAGTGGTATATATTAAAGAAATATGGTTGGGATTCTATCATAATCTATGGAGGGTGTGCACTTTTCTTTGAATGAGTCTCATAAAATTCCAAGGATGATGTTCCATGTTCAATGAATGGTTAATAGTTGGAATGATTCTTGGGTATGAGCGGGTTGGCCATGTCTGTCCATTATGATCAGTGACAGATAAGATGTGGAATATGAGATAGGGTTGATGATCCATGGTAAATGACAACATAGAAAATATTATGGTGAGGAGTATCATTTAAGTCATGTGATGTCTCCTGAGAGCTTCATTTGTTCTCTCATGGATATCAAAGTAAAAAAAATTCATTAATATTGATAATCAAAAACTAAGTTTAAATGTATTAGAGTGAAATATTGAGTTCTATTCACTAATAAAGTTGTATAAACTTCTCAAAATGTTTAGGATAACTTTAATAAAATAATATAATAGGTTATTGATTGGTTTGGTTTCTTAAATGGTGAGATATATATGTCATGTTTCGATAAGTTCCAGTTTTTACACTTTCTGAGGTAAAAATGTGTGTGATTTTTAATTTAAATGGTGTCAGAAACTAATTTTAGTGATCCTCCTATTAAATTTCTCTCCCCTTAAATTATGAACCCCTCTTCCCCTATTAGATCTTAAGTTAGTTTATAAATAGTTTTTTGGGGACATATTTAAACACAGTGACTCTATACTCATGCCTTGGTTATTCCATGGGTAAGCTTCACTAGATGAATCATTTTATAAGTGAAATCCCTTCTCAAGTGGCTTCATTAAATCATTTTGTCCTCAAGATCCCAAAAAGTGTGATTCATTGCACCATATCCTGCTACTTTAATTCTCTTAAGATAATCATCTCTCCATTCTTTTAATTTTTGAATTCATATCCCCCTGATATATCATTTTTAGCATTGAATTATTTTCCTCTTTTATCTATCTCTCTCTCTCTGATGGTAATCCTTAAATTATTTAAAAATTGGCTTATTCGTCCATGGTTTAATGAGTGATTAAAACTCCTTGTCGGAGAGGCCTCCATGCATATCCTTTGTTTTTCTCCCTAAAATCATAGATTGTGGTGTGTATCCCATTAATACCCCAAAGATATTAGGTATTTAAATGTTGTAGAAACTGAAACTTTATGGCATGGAGTGTTCTCCTTACAGCATAGCCCATGAAAGGTCTGCATGGTTTTCGATGTAGCCTGAATCCCATGGAACAACCTCTATTTCCTCAATTTTCCTTAGTTATACTGTAACACCCCAGGTAAATAAAGAATATGACATTTTCATATTTATACATATTTGTGAATAAAAAATTGATATGACTTTAAAGGGGACTCTATGCTCGATGGCGTACCCAACACGCAACAACGAGTTTCTTGGGAATCTTACGTTGCACTCTAATGATAAAATAATATTATTTTAAATGGTAGTTAACATGTAGCCGTTGTAATGGCGGGAATGGATAGAAATAACTAAAATATGATTATATATGTTTTTAAATGTTTTTACATTTATACAATAAAAGATAAAGGCTTAAAATACGGAAAGAATTCAATTTTAGGCGTATATGCCCTAGTTTTCCCTAAAGGTTCACTTGTCGCCTTTTGATGACGAACCGTCATTAATTATAGATTTCATCACTCTTATACATTATTTTGGACCAAATAAAACTCTTATTAAGAATCGGGACATCAAATTTTACTTTGTGTAATTTTTTGGTTTTTTTTCGATAAAGATCATTTTTTAATGAATAGTGTAAAATGTTGTGTTTTAATTCAAAACCTCTTTTTAATCTAATTTATTTATATGATTAGATTATATTTTGAATGGGTTTTAAAGTGAAATTAGAAAATATTTTTACCATTAAATCCAATAGTGGTCGTTGGAATCAACTTCCCTTTGAAATCAGACTTAAACTAGTGTCAATCTTTTGATACTTATTGTTTCATAAAACACGCTATTTGTCATGACAGCGGGAATTAATTATTAAATTAATTAATGTGAATTATATGTTTTGAATTTTGTAAAACAGACTTCATTTTTGAATTCAGAATATCAAATATAGCTTAGGGTGAATTTTTGGGATTTTTCTGAAAAACTTCAATTTTTGATGAATAGTGAAACCACTAAGTGGTACTTATAAAAACTGATTTTCTGTTTAAATGAAACTTTTCCATCATTGTGTTTTGATTTTCAAAAATCCGACATACATGGTTTTCATTAAGAAGTAAAATTTGGTTCAATGAGATTAAAATAATTTTTTGGTGAATAGTAACTTATTAAGTTTTTAATCGCGATTAGTGGTAATTAGTGTAGTTTAAGGTAAAAATAATGCTTTAATGGAATAATATGAGCTTGACACATGTCCTAACCTAATTGGTTGTGTCATGGCCGACCAAGAAAAGCCATGGGTCAACTTGGGGACCCCATGGATCCACTTTGGTTGGGAAATGACATAAATAACATTTTATTTAATGTAAAAGTAAAATTGACACAAACATGATATGTTTTACTAAAACAATTTTTAAGTGGGGTTATACAAGTCATATTTTTTATTATAAATATTCATTGGAAATATAAAAAGATTTCCTAAATCATAGTATTTTTTTTATAATTTTTAGACATTAAATAAATTAAATTATTTATGACATAATAATGATGCAGCGATGACATCATTATTTGACGATTTAAATAAAATGGAAAGATAATGTAAACTCTATGAACTACACATGTCCAAAACTTATTGGATGAGTTGATTTAGAAGACTTATCACCTTATCCACGAATTTATTAATGTGGGACCTTTTGAAACCGAAACACATTTTCAAATAAAGTAATATTTCTTTACTTTCCAAAAGTGCCCCTCCCCTCCTCTTATAAAAGGCCCCCACCTCTACCTCATTTCACACACTCCTCAAGCCTTTGGATCGGCCAAAACCTGCCCATTTACTCTCTCCAAATACCTCTACTCATCCTAGAGGATTCCCTTTGGGCAGAATCCTTTCAAAGAAAGCCTTTAGGCTCAAATCAAAAGGAGTTACACTTTTAAAGATAATTCATTCTCTCATGTTCATTTGTTTTATTTTTCTTCTCCAACCCCCTAAACTCTTTTTATTTTGTAACAAAACCAGTATCTTCAATATACTAGGATGTTGTTATAATATTTATTCGAGCTACACTCTCACACAACTACATCAAATGGTTAAAGAACATACGGTTTCCGTGGATGGCGAAATTCTGCCTCCCGAAACGATGATTGTTCAATACTCATCTAACACCTTCAAAGGTGGCCATTATGATGTCACTATTTTTATATATGATATATAATATGTTTATGTTTTCTTTAAGCTTATGTTTTTTTCATTTTGGGCATACCTTTATGGTTTCCATTATGGGTAAACGTGATATCTTCATTTAAGGAAGTGCGGACTACCGCTCCCTCAAAGTGATTTGATTCGTTAAATACCATATGTGGGATGTATAAAGGATGGAACTATGATATTATATATGATATTATACTGGAATTATAATATACCTTTTTATCATTATTATTACATTCTATAAAATACGAAATAGAAATGAAAGTAGCGTTCATGCGTACGTACGGCTTACCGTCTCCATGAACGGTGCATTTCATTTCTTACCTCTAAATGATTATGTAATGTTATAAATGCATGCATGTACTGGATATATATGACATATATTATATCTAAATCATGAATACAATACTGTATATAATAAACATTTGGCCACACGAACAACATGTAATTGTAAGAAGTCCACTTTCGACTTAAGAACCAAATATCGACAAAACAATCATTATTAACTTAATGATTACATAGTGTTTATAACATGGTAATAAGTGATATAAAAGGAATAATGAACTTGAAAAAGGTTCTTAAGGAAGTATAAATTAACTCAAGTTTATTATTCAGGACGTTAAAGAACGATCGAGTCAAGTCGGACCCGAGGTAAGGGATCCTACTCCTCTCTTTCTTTTTAAGTACACACTTTTATGTCATTCCTTTTAAAGCTCGTCTTTATTGTTATTGGGATGATATTTTATATTAAACTTACTGTAATTTTTGTGTTCATGTGATGAGAGACCCTATTCTCTCTCATCAATCCATTTTGGAAGTTTTGAGTGGCGCTGTTAGGCTGCCGAACTTTCATAAGAGATCTAACCTCTCTCTTTCTTTTTAAGTACTCTCCTTTATGTCACTTCTTTTAAGCTCCTCTTTGTAATGTTGGGGGATGTACTTTTATATTCCTATTGCTGTAAATTTTATTGTAATGTGATGAGATACCCTATTTGATCTCATCAATCCATATTCAGAAGTTTTATGTGGCGCCGTTAGGCTGCCGAGTTTTCGTAAGGGATTTTTCATCTCACTTTTATTCCCGTGAGATTTATGCTACATTTGCCACAAATTCCATTGAGTGGTGTATGTACTTCCCATTATTCTACTCTTTGTGTAATATAATTTCTTTTATGAGTATTTACATCAATTATCTATTGTCCTTCTTTCATGGGGTGTATGTTTTGAAAGATACCCAAGTCGGTAAGGGAACCTTTCTCCCTCCTCTTTTTTAAAAGACTTCTTTTGTTGGGTCTTTTAATTTACATATTTTTATGTTGGGATATGTTCTAATATATCCTTATTGATGTAAATTTTATGTCCAGGTGATGAGATACACTTTTTATCTCTCATCAACTCATTTTGATGTGATGTCGTTAGGCTGTCAAGGGAACTTTTTAACCCAATTTAGATTTCATTGGGTTCAACATGTAGTCATTGAATATTTCATCCATTGAATATGTGTGAATGACCTTTTATTGTTTTACAGTTAATATCCACTTATATTGGGTGTATTTATGTTTGTCACACATATTTTTGTGATTGATTTGTCCTTAATTTAAGGATACCTCCTTTATAAGGGATTTCACCACATTTGACATTTCTATTGAGGGTTCATTGTTGTTATGCACCAATTCACTCTTATATGGTGTATATACTGTCCTTTGGAGTATTATATCATGAATCCATTTATTCTCATGATATTATAAAGTTCTGACTAAATGTTATTCCTCAATTATTGTATTCAAGTGTCTTTAATTTTGGTAAAACCCCTTTAACCAAAATAACATTTTAAATGTTTTAATTATTTGTTCTTATTAATATCCATGTTTTCAAAATGGTTTTAAGGATTTATTTATATGGATATTAATGGTTTAAAATTTTAAGCTTCAAGGTGGTATGGGACACTTTGATTCAAAAATCTCTTTTAAATGTTTTAAATGGTTTTGAAAATGGTTTTTTTTATGGATTCATTATTTCAATATCCTAAAATGTTATATTGTGATTGAAATGTGGAAATGTTATATTTCCGTTATGCATGTTTTATGTGATACATTTATGTTATGGTTCTTGGGAATTGTTATGAAAATGGGTGGTTCCGTGATAAACTAAGGGCGGGTGAGCCCAATATAGCTCTCCAATGCATTGGGTAACGCGAAGGAGTGAAACGTTATGGTTTCTCCGAAGAGATTTAGGGAATATACTGTGATGGGTATTCCAAACGTAACCAAGATGGTTACTCCCTACGTAAGAATGTTATGAATGCCTCAAGTTACCTTTATGTCTTATGTTTTCGATGATTTATTCATGGTTTGATGAGGTATGTTAAAGTGCCTATGTTTTATGGGTAAATTATGATTTCATTCTTATGTATATATGAACTCATGTTTCCTTTACATATTTTTATAACCCTTACTGAGCTTTTTATGCTCATCCCAAGTTTTTGAAATGTTTTTCAAAGGTCAAGGGAAAGGTACATGATGTGATGATAGTGTCAAGGATGTGTCAAGAAAGAATCTGTGTTATATTTTAAATATGTTTCCGTTGATGGGAAGAATGAATACTGTCTTTTATGTAACCACTTTGTTTAAATGTGGAATGTAATGCAAGTTTCATGATCTAATTCTCTAAAACTCTAAACCTGAAAAGATCCTCAATGTGTAATCTTGTAATAACTCAAGATTAAGTAAGGTTTAATGCTGGGGCCTTATAGTTGGTATCAAAGGTCGGTTTAGATAACTTTAGAGGTTAGGGTATTCTTTAAGCATAAGTGACAATTACCATAATGGTTAGGATTTCAGAAAGAGTCTTAGTTTTAGATAAAGTGAATGAGTAAGTATATGTTATTGTCTATATTACTCATTAGTACATGATGGTTTTGTTGATATACTCACACTGACCTTTTTTGGTCTTAGTAAATGGCGGGATCTAGCAGGCACCAAAGTAACAGTGGATGTGAAGGAAACTGTGACAGTTTTTTGAGCAAGCAACTGAATGATATGGGAGCTTCAATGAGAACTCTTTTGATTATCCTCAACCAACTATCTGGAGTCATGATTGACCACCTAAACCTTGGGGATTTCTCTAAGGCATCATATATGCAAGAAACAAATCCCTACGGAAGTACAGGTAATAATCATAAAGGTAAGTGTGTTCAAAAATCTATGTGTCAAAGATGTGGAAATAAACACCTAAGAAAATGTTTCAAAGGGACAGAAATATGCTATAGATGTGGAAATGAAGGTCATAAAGCAAGAACCTGCCATGGAAAAAGGAAGCATCCAGTTGACTCGAGGAAAGGGAAAGAAGTTCTTTCTGAGGGATCAATTGAATGTTTTAAATGTGGTGTGCATGGTCATTATGCAAACACATGTCCTATGAAGAAGTTTCGTGAATGGGGTCACCAAGAGCGTACCAATATTCGTTTACCAATACCTAATTCCATTCCGATTGAGGATGAAGAAACTCACAATGACCAATCAAAGGTATGTACTATTTCATGACTATTGTTTTCTTATTTTGGAATCTTAGGATATGATTCATGATTTTGTTTGTAGGAAAGAGGTATTTCGGAATAAGTTGGAAAGGAATGGATAATGGATCATGAAGAATGTGGAATGAGTAAGATGTCAACATATAAGGGCTTCAAGAGTTAGAGTTAAATTCTTAAGAGTATTAAGTCTCTTTTGATGATGGGGTTACATTAGAAGACTTTTTATATTATGTGTAACCCTGATGTTAAATATAGGCAAATTTTATTCAAGTAATAGTTATCTTTTCTTTTGTGGACATAGTTATAAAGAACCATTTGGGTTTCTATGATCCTTAATTTTGAGGTAATTATGGGTTACCATATGTTATGATTGAAGTGAAAGGCATGAGATAAAATTGAGGTTAAATTATGTTATGGTTATTTTTGATGATTTTATCTCTTTTGGGGAATGTTTTAAGAATTATATAGTTTTGGAAAAAGGACAACACGCAGACCGTGTGACAACCCGTCGCGTCGGACAAAGCTGCGGGAATCGAACCCACAACCAAAGTGCGACTAGTATTTATCGCCTACCACTGGACTACGTGAAGTCCCTGGTTAGTTTGACTGATTTTTTTTAGTTATATGATTTTATGAATTAAGAGTAAGTTGATTTTGGTTTATTTATGAAAATGATTAACCTATCATAGAGGATAATTGATTAGGTTAATTACTTTCCAATACGAGACTTTAGGAGAAACTGATGTTGTTTGGAGATAAATGTTACGATTTAACTTGGAAGATTATGTGACTAAATCCTTCAAATATTTGGGTTTCAATCTTAGTTTGGTTTACTTTGAAGAATTTTATGGACAAATTTATTATAGAATGGTCCTCGTTGAACTTTGGGTTTTTTTGGACAAATTTTGGAGATTAAGAATAGATTTTCTTTTTATAAGGGGTTATCCTTTTCTAGATTATCTGATCTTGTACTAACCTTTTTGGTTTTGATTTTGGTTAAAGCCTAAATACATGGGATTTATATAGTTCTATTTTGGGGATTAGGTGATTCTCTAGAAGTTGATTATAGTACTCTTAATGCGAACAAGTCTCCCTAAATACTCGTCTTTTGGAAAAAAATATGAGTTTGATTAAGGAATCTAGTAAAAGTTGAAATTCAACATGATAAGTGATTATGTTTCCTTATGAATAAATTCCTCAATAAAAAGTAACTTAAAACAAAAATGTTGTCTATTAACTTTTCCTACTGGGGAACCCAACACCGTTTAACCCATCACAAGTTTGTGATTTTCTCATTGTTAACTTTCTCCTAAACATGTTTTCTATCACTCTCCATCAGAACATGACCCTATGTTTTCTCCTCCATGTCCATGTTTTCCTACATGGAGTCCTAGTATGTGTTAACTCGGGTGACCTTTTTATTTATCTTCCTTTATTTTAAAGTGGTTGTTTTACCGACTCTTGTTCCGATGTGGGACTTTCAAGGATGTTTCCAAGCGCAATTTTAAAATTGCGAGGACGCAATTCCCAAAAGGGGGGAAGGATGTAACACCCCAGGTAAATAAAGAATATGACATTTTCATATTTATCCATATTTGTGAATAAAATATTTATATGACTTTAAAGGGGACTCTATGCTCGATGGCGTACCCAACACGCAACAACGAGTTTCTTGGGAATCTTACGTTGCACTCTAATGATAAAATAATATTATTTTAAATGGTAGTTAACATGTAGCCGTTGTAATGGCGAGAATGGATAGAAATAACTAAAATATGATTATATATGTTTTTAAATGTTTTTACATTTATACAATAAAAGATAAAGGCTTAAAATACAGAAAGAATTCAATTTTAGGCGTATATGCCCTAGTTTTCCCTAAAGGTTCACTTGTCGCCTTTTGATGACGAACCGTCATTAAATATAGTTTCCATCACTCTTATACATTATTTTGGACCAAATAAAAATCTTATTAAGAATCGGGACATCAAATTTTACTTTGTGTAATTTTTTGGTATTTTTCCGATAAAGATCATTTTTTAATGAATAGTGTAAAATGTTGTGTTTTAATTCAAAACCTCTTTTTAATCTAATTTATTTATATGATTAGATTATATTTTGAATGGGTTTTAAAGTGAAATTAGAAAATATTTTTACCATTAAATCCAATAGTGGTCGTTGGAATCAACTTCACTTTGAAATCAGACTTAAACTAGTGTCAATCTTTTGATACTTATTGTTTCATAAAACACGCTATTTGTCATGACAGCGGGAATTAATTATTAAATTAATTAATGTGACTTATATGTTTTGAATTTTGTAAAACGGACTTCATTTTTGAATTCAGAATATCAAATATAGCTTAGGGTGAATTTTTGGGATTTTTCTGAAAAACTTCAATTTTTGATGAATAGTGAAACCACTAAGTGGTACTTATAAAAACTGATTTTCCGTTTAAATGAAATTTTTCCATCATTGTGTTTTGATTTTCAAAAATCCGACATACATGGTTGTCATTAAGAAGTAAAATGTGGTTCAATGAGATTAAAATAATTTTTTGGTGAATAGTAACTTATTAAGTTTTTAATCGCGATTAGTGGTAATTAGTGTAGTTTAAGGTAAAAATAATGCTTTAATGGAATAAGATGATCTTGACACATGTCCTAACCTAATTGGTTGTGTCATGTCTGACCAAGAAAAGCCATGGGTCAACTTGGGGACCCCATGGATCCACTTTGGTTGGGAAATGACATAAATAACATTTTATTTAATGTAAAAGTAAAATTGACACAAACATGATATGTTTTACTAAAACAATTTTTAAGTGGGGTTATACAAGTCATCTTTTTGATTATAAATATTCATTGGAAAGCTAAAAATATTTCATAAATCATAGTATTTTTTTATAATTTTTAGACATTAAATAAAGTAAATTATTTATGACATAATAATGATGCAGCGATGACATCATTATTTGACGATTTAAATAAAATGGAAATATAATGTAAACTCTATGAACTACACATGTCCAAAACTTATTGGATGAGTGGATTTAGAAGCCTTATCACCTTATCCACGAATTATATCAATGTGGGACCTTTTGAAACCGAAACACATTTTCAAATAAAGTAATATTTCTTTACTTTCCAAAAGTGCCCCTCCCCTCCTCTTATAAAAGGCCCCCACCTCTACCTCATTTCACACACTCCTCAAGCCTTTGGCTCGGCCAACCCCTGCCCATTTACTCTCTCCACATCCCTCTACTCATCCTAGAGGATTCCCTTTGGGTAGAATCCTTTCAAAGAAAGCCTTTAGGCTCAAATCAAAAGGAGTTACACTTTTAAAGGTAATTCATTCTCTCATGTTCATTTGTTTTATTTTGCTTCTCCAACCCCCTAAACTCTTTTTATTTTGTAACAACACCAGTATCTTCAATATACTAGGATGTTGTTATAATATTTATTCGAGCTACACTCTCACACAACTACATCAAATGGTTAAAGAACATACGGTTTCCGTGGATGGCGAAATTCTGTCTCCCGAAACGATGATTGTTCAATACTCATCTAACACCTTAAAAGGTGGAAATTACGATGTAACTATTTTTATATATGATATATAATATGTTTATGTTTTCCTTAAGCTTCTGTTTTTTTCATTTTGTGCATACCTTTATGGTTTCCATTATGGGTAAACGCGATATCTTCATTTAAGGAAGTGCGGACTACCGCTCCCTCAAAGTGATTTGATTCGTTAAATACCATATGTGGGACGTATAAAGGATGGAACTATGATATTATATATTATATTATACTGGAATTATAATATACCCTTATATCATTATTATTCCATTCTATAAAATGCGAAATAGAAATTAAAGTAGCGTTCATGCGTACGTACGGCTTACCGTCTCCATGAACGGTGCATTTCATTTCTTACCTCTAAATGATTATGTAATGTTATAAATGCATGCATGTAATGGATATATATGACATATATTATATCTAAATCATGAATAAAATACTGGATATAATAAACATTTTGCCACACGAACAACATGTAATTGTAAGAAGTCCACTTTCGACTTAAGAACCAAATATCGACAAAACAATCATTATTAACTTAATGATTACATAGTGTTTATAACATGGTAATAAGTGATATAAAAGGAATAATGAACTTGAAAAAGGTTCTTAAGGAAGTATAAATTAACTCAAGTTTATTATTCAGGACGTTAAAGAACGATCGAGTCAAGTCGGACCCGAGGTAAGGGATCCTACTCCTCTCTTTCTTTTTAAGTACACACTTTTATGTCATTCCTTTTAAAGCTCGTCTTTATTGTTATTGGGATGATATTTTATATTAAACTTACTGTAATTTTTGTGTTCATGTGATGAGAGACCCTATTCTCTCTCATCAATCCATTTTAGAAGTTTTGTGTGGCGCTGTTAGGCTGCCGAACTTTCATAAGAGATCTAACCTCTCTCTTTCTTTTTAATTACTCTCCTTTATGTCACTTATTTTAAGCTCCTCTTTGTAATGTTGGGGGATGTACTTTCATATTCCTCTTGCTGTAAATTTTATTGTAATGTGATGAGATACCCTATTTGATCTCATCAATCCATATTCAGAAGTTTTATGTGGCGCCGTTAGGCTGCCGAGTTTTCGTAAGGGATTTTTCATCTCACTTTTATTCCCGTGAGATTTATGCTACATTTGCCACAAATTCCATTGAGTGGTGTATGTACTGCCCATTATTCTACTATTTGTGTAATATACTTTCTTTTATTAGTATTTACATCAATTATCTATTGTCCTTCTTTCATGGGGTGTATGTTTTGAAAGATACCCAAGTCGGTAAGGGAACCTTTCACCCTCTTCTTTTTTAAAAGACTTCTTTTGTTGGGTCTTTTAATTTACATATTGTTATGTTGGGATATGTTATAATATATCCTTATTGATGTAAATTTTATGTCCAAGTGATGAGATACACTTTTTATCCCTCATCAACTCATTTTGATGTGATGTCGTTAGGCTGTCAAGGGAACTTTTTAACCCAATTTCGATTTCATTGGGTTCAACATGTAGTCATTGAATATGTCATCCATTGAATATGTGTGAATGACCTTTTATTGTTTTACACTTAATATCCACTTATATTGGGTGTATTTATGTTTGTCACACATATTTTTGTGATTGATTTGTCCTTAATTTAAGGATACCTTCTTTATAAGGGATTTCACCACATTTGACATTTATATTGAGGGTTCATTGTTGTTATGCACCAATTCACTCTTATATGGTGTATATACAGTCCTTTGGAGTATTATATCATGAATCCATTTATTCTCATGATATTATAAAGTTCTGAATAAATGTTATTCCTCAATTATTGTATTCAAGTGTCTTTAATTTTGGTAAAACCCCTTTAACCAAAATATCGTTTTAAATGTTTTAATTATTTGTTCTTATTAATATCCATGTTTTCAAAATGGTTTTAAGGATTTATTTATATGGATATTAATGGTTTAAAATTTTAATCTTCAAGGTGGTATGGGACACTTTGATTCAAAAATCTCTTTTAAATGTTTTAAATGGTTTTGAAAATGGTTTTTTTTATGGATTCATTATTTCAATATCCTAAAATGTTATATTGTGATTGAAATGTGGAAATGTTATATTTCCATTATGCATGTTTTATGTGATACATTTATGTTATGGTTCTTGGGCATTGTTATAAAAACGGGTGGTTCCGTGATAAACTAAGGGCGGGTGAGCCCGATATAGCTCTCCAATGCATTGGGTAATGCGAAGGAGTGAAACGTTAAGGTTTCTCCGAAGAGATTTAGGGAATATACTGTGATGGGTATTCCAAACGTAACCAAGAGGGTTACTCCCTACGTAAGAATGTTATGAATTCCTCAAGTTACCTTTATGTCTTATGTTTTCGATGATTTATTCATGGTTTGATGAGGTATGTTAAAGTGCCTATGTTTTATGGGTAAATTATGATTTCATTCTTATGTATATATGAACTCATGTTTCCTTTCCATATTTTTATAACCCTTACTGAGCTTTTTATGATCATCCCAAGTTTTTGAAATGTTTTTCACAGGTCAAGGGAAAGGTACATTATGTGATGATAGTGTCAAGGATGTGTCAAGAAAGAATCCGTGTTATATTTTAAATATGTTTCCGTTGATGGGAAGAATGAATACTATCTTTTATGTAACCACTTTGTTTAAATATGGAATGTAATGCAAGTTTCATGATCTAATTCTCTAAAACTCTAAACCTGAAAAGATCCTCAATGTGTAATCTTGTAATAACTCAAGATTAAGTAAGGTTTAAGGCTGGGGCCTTATATATACCATATTCATAACCCCCATGGTGCATTAGAGGTGCTATGTTGCATATCCTTTCTTCATTTTCTCTATTATCATGGCTACGATGTAGTGGTTTTTCCAAGACCACAACAACTTCTTCTTCTCGGTGGTAGTGGACAATGACATATTGATTGGAGAAATGGTACAACATCTGGATTCTCTAAATTCTTCTCCATTGATAAATTTTTAAATTCAATGATGTAGTGGGAAGACCATGACACCGCGGTACCTCCATTACCAAGCCCACAGTGTTGTGGTGAACTCCTACTGCACATCGCTTCTCCTTAATCCATTTTTCCTTCACATTATCCTGATAGATTTCATATTATCATGTAGAGAATTTTTTCTTCAAAATATATTTCATTGTGGTAATAATTTTCTCCATAGGTGATTTGTAGAAGTTCTAGGGTTTATGGGTGACTCTAATATCGAACTTGAGTACCTAAAATGGTTGTTTGGTGGTAGATCACCTCGACTATGATGCAGTGATAACAGGAGGTGGTGCGGATGAAATGATAAAGGAATAGGACAAGGTTCTGAAGAGAAATAGTGTTTATTATATAATTATAAATAGTTAGTGACCCATGTTCATTCCACATCAGATGTTTGAGTGTACATCCTTTTATTAATAAGTAAAATGTTGTCCACTGATGGATTTTAACACCATGGATTCAGGGGATTAGATCCCTATAACACTGCACACACACATATGGAATGTTCCAAACCTCATGGGCCTAAGGGCCTGTGCACGACTGAGAAACTTTCTTCCATGGGTGGGCTCCCCCTGCGGTGTGTCTTGGTCAAAGGGTCCTACATGGGAAAACTTAGTGGCTCTCGGCACTACGGGTTAAGGGACAGTCCATATTTTTTTTCCAACTCCCCTTTGAAATTTCAACCTACAATTTACATGAAATATACTAAGATTAATAAATCAAAAATAAATATAGTATTTTAATTTCTTTAATTACTTATTTTCAAAATTTATTTTATAATGTAAATACCCAAAAATGATTATTCTAGAATAAAACGTGGGTATTAATTAATTAAAAACAATGACATTAAACAATTAAAATTTTAGAATTTATACATAACAAACTATGTAATCAAAATCCCTCACACTTAAATCATGAATTTCCTCAATCGTATAAATATGATATAAATTAAAAATGGAAACCCCCATTCTTCAAATATTTAAAAAAACGAAAACAAAACAATAATAAATATAGAAAAGGAATTTAAAAGTTCATATATAAAAAATGATTCCAAAAAAACACTAAACACAATGTAATTGGAATTCCCAAAGTAAAATGATGGCTATTTTCTTCTATTTCATTAGTGTCTTTAAATTCATCATTATTTACATGCCTATTATTATTTTTATTGCCATTTGTTCCTCTCCCATCACTCAAGGAAGAAAAATGAGATGTTTTTCTCATAAATTAAGTGAATGAACCATACTTATGAATTTTACAATGATCTACTTTCTCTACTTAGTATAGAAAATTTTCACCATAAATAAAGAAGAATTTGAAATATAGATAAAATAATCCATAGGATTGAGGATGATAGGAAATTTATAAATAAAAATTTAATCTCAATAGGAGGTTTATCTCTAAGTGTCAAGCATGATAAAAAAAGTAAACTAATGAATGAGATTCCCATCTAATTTTTTCATTTTTCAATTTTTAGAAAATATTATCTAGTTAAATTATCACATCCACCACCCAACCCCAAATAATGAAAATAATTATTCAATTGATTATGATTCCTTCCCCTCCATAAATCAACCCATGTTTTTTCATCTTTTTTTTGTTTTTTTTCATTTTTTTGTTTATTATTTCCCTAGAAGGGTGAAAAATTAAAAAAATGATTACATGTAACTACTTCCAAAAATCCAATTAAACTCCCACAATATATTCTCACAAATAAATATACCCCTTTTCAATAAAATCCCCCTTTAACCCCACACTCAAACTTTAAAAATCATGAAATATATTAATGTAATGGTAAGAATGGATAAATTGGCTTGAAATGTGGAAATTAATATAAAATTATATTAATGGTATCTAATGTCTAAAAATTGGATATATTTAAGGTGTGTCTAAAGTATAATTGATATATCAAACAAAAATTCTCCGATTATTTTTCTAGTGAATTTCTAAAATCACCACTTTGACAATTTCAAAATCAAATATTAGTAAGCAACATGTACTAGGTTCTCTAAATAAATGTAATAAGTAAATTTTGAAATATTGGATTAGAACTATCTCATGAATAATATCATGTTATTAAAGATAATAACTTAGTTCATGTGTTGTAACAATAAAATAATCAACATGAACTTAAGAAAATAAAATCCTGAAATATGGAAGGGAAATTTCAACAACATGTGACTACAAAGAAAAAACATGATTTTTTTATTTCAAATTCCAAAGATTCAATTTAAAAATATAACACAACATTTTCCTTGTTTAATTACTATATATATAAAATTTAAAACATGTAATATTAGTGTTATTAAAAAAATATTTGATTAAAAAATAAACTCTAATATAAGTGTGGGAATACATTTTTTTTAATTTAAAACTCAAAAAAAAGATTTTGTAGAAATAGGGGAATGTAAGTAAATGATGAAATTTAAAGTATACTCCCCTTTAAATTGAATCCCTCTTCCTCTCTTTTTCCTTTCTTGTTGGAGTAGGACCTTTTACCTTGAATCACCCTGGACCAAAAAATCTCAGACAAACAGTGAATGTGCAGGCCCATTCTCATAAAAGATCAAAAATCATTAAGGGGATGCACTCATAGATTGGTTCATAAAACAGAAATGAAATTAAAAATGAATAAAAAATGTGGTTTTCCTCCTAAAAAAATATTTTTCATTATATTTCATCTTGACCATACCTCTAATTATTGAGAGATCAAAAGTATGAAGGAGGGTACCCTATCAAGAACTACAAATGGTTGAAACTGTGATTTTTTCATGCATATGAATCCTCTCCCTTTTCAGAAACATTATTTACATATCCTTTTGTAAAAAACTTCTCAATATCCAGGGGAACAATCCAATTATTTTCAAACCTACTTGTATAATAAAATGGTAGATCACTAACTTCCCACACTTGTTTTCCCTCTTTGAACTCTTATTGGACATCCTTGTCCCAACTATCTCTATGTTTTTCTAGAAGCTTGTAAACTTAAATTTTATCTTTCTCAGAATATTATTTCAGCATTACTGTATATAACTCATCTCTTACTCCTGTTATAGTAGTGTCCTTAACATCTGGAAACTCATCTTCTCTCAACTCTTCAATAGTTTCCTCATCTAGATTTTTCATCACCAGGTGGATATAAATGAATTCTAATATCTCTAAAATATAACTCTCTATTTTGGAAATAAATGAATTCCCTCCCTATTTCTAGGAAAGGTCTTCCAAAAATGATTTGGTTTTTCACCACATTCATATCCAGAAATACAAAATCTACTGAGAAGTATAACTCTCCTACATTGAAAACGGCATCCTCGAGTAGTCCTCGAGGATGTCTCACTATTGTGTTAGCCAGCAGAAGCCTGACTTGAGTTGGATTCATTTCTATTAAACCAAGTCTCTTAAATGTAACATATGACAAAATTTTAACATGACCTCCTAATTCAAAAAGAGAAACACCAAATTCATTAGAACCAATATCAATGGGAATGGAAGAACTTCCTGGATCATTTAGTTTCTGTGGTAGGATCCTTGATACCACATCCGAGAAATATCTCGTCAATGGGATGGTTTCCAATTCCTTTAAATTACTTTTATTAATAATCAAATCCTTTATAAAATTGTCATAGGCAGGAATTTTCACAATTGATTTAGTGAATGTAATGTTGATGTGTGGTTTTTTACTTATCTCTATGAATTTATCCCTCTTCTCGAGGAATTTTTCTTGCCTTAACAGTTTTTAAAATGATGGTAGTAGTGGATATAGTAGTGGAGATTCTAGAAAAAACTCCTCAATTTCATTTCCTTTTTATTGTATTTCTTTAAATGGTTTTCAACATTAAACTAATTCTTCATTAGCTTGTTTCTTTACTTGTTTCCCATCTTTTTCAACAATACTTTCATATTCTCAATGGCCACCCGGGTTGTCTTGTCACTCCTTAGGGTGATTCCATTAAGCTCACCATGTCCTAGGGATTCTATGTCACCCAGTAGGACTCCCCTTTTCATTTCCCTTAGATGCCTAGAAATATAATCAATTTGGATTTCCAAGTTCCTTGTGAAATCCTGTTGATTCCTTGAATCATCTTTTAATTCTTGGATGTTTATACCTTGGTTCTTTGGGTATACTATATACTTCTTCAGCAAAGCTCTTGTTATGGTCATAAAATTTTTTACGGTCTCTTATAAATAATGGACTTGACTCGTGAGAGTTGGTTCTTGATCACTACAACAAAACATGCCTTTAATAGTTTCATCCTTTATTATCACTAGAAAAAAAGTTCTGATAAAGGATAAACTTTATTACTTATTTATTAGTGCTAATAAAAGTCACCCTTTATCGTTGCTTTATTTTTGGAAATGACAAAGGGACCCTTTATCAACACATTATTTTTATCACCAATAAAGGGTATCCTTTATCAACGCCTTTTTAGCACTGATAAAGGTCCTGAATAAAATTAAATTATTAAACAAATAAAAATTTAAAATGAGTAAATTGAAATAATATTAAAAAATTCATTAATTTAATAATTATTGATAAAAATGAATAGATTTAATATAAATATATATAAATTATAAATATTAATAAATAGTATATATTAAATATATAGATATTTAAATTGAATAAAATGAAATAATTAGGCAAATAAAAATTAAATATGAGTAAATTTAAAAAAATATTAAACATTTTATTAGTTAAATAATTATTGAATAAAATGAATAAATTTAATATGTATATGTATAGACTATAAATATTAATAAATAGTATATAATAAATATAGATATAGAAAATGAATAAATTGTAATAATTAAATATAAAAATTAAAAATAAATAAATTGTAATAATTAATCAAAAACATTTAAAATTATAGAATTATAAAATTATAAAAAATATTAATGAAACAATTATTAATAAAAATAAATAAGTTTAATATATATATATATATATTAAACTGTTCGGGACAAAGGCCTTTTATTCATAAGTAAAAAAGTAAAAAATAGAGGATGGGTCAAACAGAAACATGTCCACATCAAAAATGCATAGCAACATCAAAGATAGAAAATAAATAACATACACCCAAAAATGATTAGAGAAACATTAGACCACAAGAGAGCGTGTATTCATTCTATGATAGGAGACCCATCTTTCCTGACCACGAGGATGTTGTCCCCTCCTCCATGCCTTAACCTACTGTCATGGTTCGCCTCCACCATCAACGCAATAATCTTCAGAATCAGAAAACATGTCATTTTCATAAGAAGTGTCAACACATATTTGTATCTCTTATTCACTTAAGTCATAGGAAAGCAGTTCAAAGGAATTATATGTGATAACCTTACCTCTATCTTGAGTATGCACATCTCTTGCAGATTTTGAAGCAAATGAAGGAACTGGATCATCATGACCCATTGCTAGGTCCTAAGAGCATTAACCTAAAAGCCCAGGAATAAAACTGACAGCCTTAGTAATATTGTCGACCATAAAGGGTTTTTGATAAGTGACCCTAGGATCATCCATAGGTATTAATACTCCAGCATCATGCCCCTCGGTTTCCATAGGACAAACATCCTTTCCCCCTACACATTTATCAATAACAGCAGGTTCCTATGATGTTTGAGAAGGCATTAGCATTTGATCATCCACATAATTAGAGCACACTCCTTTACTGGGAGATATGTAAATATGAACAATAGCATCCATCAAAGTTCCTTGTGACTTCCTTTATCACTTCTCACTATTGGAATCAATAAAAGATTATATTTACAATATTTAGATTTATATATATTTATTAAATATATATATTATTATATAAATATATATAATGATATAAATATATTTATAACTATAAATAAATAATTATAAATATATCTATAAATATATTTATTTATAAATATATCTATAAATATATTTATTTATAAATATATTTTTAAATGATATTTACTATATTTATAAAATTATATATTTATAATTATAAATAAAAAATATAATTTTTTTAAAAAAAATATTTATATAATTATAAATAAATCATTATATATTGAAATAATTATAAAATCATAATATATATATATAATTATATAATTATATTTACAAGTTTTTTTATTTATAATTGTAATTATAAATCATTTATCAATGCTACAGTCTTAGCCCTGATAAATCTCTATCTTTATCAGTGCTTGTTAATTTAGTGCTAATGAAAGGTACCTTTATCATTGTTTTTTTAATAATTGATAAAAGTCTCCTCAATCTTTTTAAAAAACCCTAATGCACTGATTTCAATCGTTATATATCAAGCTTTCGCAGAAGCCCCCTACTGATGGCGCTCCTCCTCCTCGAATCCAAGGCTTGAATCAAGGCTCGAATGAATCCAATGCTCAAATAAAGGCTTAAACAAATCCAAAGCTCGAATCAACGCTCGAAAGATTCCAGGATTTCATGATATCTCTACTTTCTGTCATACGAATCAAATCTAAAATCTAAGGTATGTTATTTTCTCCTCCTCCTCACTCGTTAGTTTCTTGTTTTGGTTTTGTGATTTACCTTACTGGTTTTTGGATAGTTTTTCCATGGGAGGTGGTACCTGAATGTGGTGAGGGTCCATGTTCCACCTTGAGGTGGTTTTACATGTTCTACTTACTTTTTATTAGTTTTGGGATGTTATGGACCGACCACTCTAACCTAATGTATTTATAATTTTTCTAGTTTCTTTTATTTTACTTGTGTTGCATACTTTGTATAATATATATTTACGAGATGATTTTGGATTTTTTTTGGTTATGCAATATTTAGATCTGTGTGGGTGTATTTATTTTGGATGATATGGAATGTTTATATAAATGAGTTGAATTATATTCATTGGTTATGACTTGTTTATTTCTTTCTTTTCTTAGATCAGTTCATTTAATTTCATAGCAGTATAATGAATGGACATTCCATGTTGGAATCTCATAAAGTTTTTTATTCTTGATTATTTATTATTCAAGGGAAAAATCATTCCCAACAACTATTTCTTTTATGATCAGGAACTATTTGTCAGATCACGGGGATTAAGAACAGCCTTGGGTAGTTGATTCTACTCGGATATGTTTAATATTATCACACCCTAGGATCTAGTGAGATTCCCATGATGATTTTTCACTTGATGAAATTAGCTTAGAGATCCCCACTACACACATTGTTTTTATCCCTTTTTACATTTCATGTACTTGTTGTAGATTTTTTTTTATTGTTACATATCATTGTTATAATGGATCTCATTTGATCTGTATACCATATTTAATTTATTATTGTGTATTTTTGGATAGTTGGTTATCTATTTTTATATAGTCTGGTTCATTTTTTTATTCATATATTAAATGTTATATTTAACTCTATACCCCTATGGATCAGAAAATATCCCCCAATTACTATTCCCTATATAGACACGATTTCCACTGCCACTTTTTAGATAATTGGCCTCACTGTACCCCAATTTCTGATCGCCCCCAATTTCTATCCAATCACCCCTGATTTCTACCGATTGTACTAACGATTTTACATCCACTGGTGTGTGCCTGGAGCTTTAGCACCACTTGGGTTGATGCGTGAGTTGTGAACCTTCAACGCAACTCAATGAGGTCATAGTGCCTCGTCAATGGGAAGGAGCATCAAGTGTGCCCACTATAGAAATTTTAACTTTTTGCAACAGGGTATTTGTGACGAGAATAGGTCACGTCGCAAAAAGATCGTTGAATTATACTATTTGGGATTGGAATTTTTCCCTGTTGCAAATAATATATAAAAAATACTTATTTGTGAAGGACTGTCACAAATACCTTTCACATGCACTGTGTGCCAAAACATGAGAAGGGTATTTATGACGGGGCTAGCCCCCGTCGCAAATACCCTTCCTGGTTTTCTGTTATTTGCAACAGTGGTGGTTCCCCGTCGCAATAAACGTGTCAGTGGATGGGTAATTTTGACAGGTCTCGTTGCAAATACCATTCCTGGTGTTTATTATTTGTGACGGGTAACCACCCACATCATAAATAATGTGTCAGCAGGTGCGTATTTGTGACGGGACTCATCGCAAATACTATTTTTTATCGCCGCCTAAATTAATAATCATCTAATTATTTTCGATAGGTCTTGTCGTAAATAACACTGTTGCAAAAGATTTAACCTATATATACCCCCTCTGAATTTTTTTCATTCAAAACTTCTCTTAACTTCTCTGACCCTCTCTCCTATGATATTTTTTAGTTTAAATTTTTTAGAGTTTCAAATGTTACAAGGGATCAACTATCAAGTATCATATCCACTGAAAGAATCAATTTCAAGGTATTTTTTTATTTTTTATTTCTATTATATTTATATTATTTAATAGTAGTAAAAATTATTATTGATTAGTAGTAATTATATTTAATTAAAATTAATTCATTTTTTTGCATTAAATATTTTTAGAAATATTTAGTTTTAATTTGTATTAATGTTTTTAATTAAAATTACATAGTTTTAATTTTAAATAATTTATTTTAATTTTCTGTAATTAGTAATAATTAGTTGTAAATATTAATAATTAGCTGTAATTAGTAAAAAAATTAATAATTAGTGATAATTAGTAATAATTGCTAGTAATTAGTCAACATCGGTGGTAATTAGTAATAATTAGTAATATATTATAGAAATTAGTAATAAATTGTTATACATTAATAAATATTAATGGTAATTAGTGATAATTAATAATAATTAGTAAAAATTAGTAATAACTAGAGTAGTAATTTGAAAAAAAAAATTAATGGTAATTAGTAATAATTAATGGTGATTACTAATAATTAATATAAATTAGTAATAATTAGTCATAATTAATAATAATTGGTCATAATTAATAATAATTGGTCATAATTGGTATTAATTAGTAACAAACAGTAATAATTAGTAACAATTAGTAACAATTAGTAATAATTAGTAATAATTAGTAATAATTAGAAAAAATTAGTAATTAGTAATAATAAGTAATAATTAGTGGTAATTAGAAAAAATTAAAGGTAATTAGAAATAATTAATGTTAATTAGTAATAATTAATAAAAATTAGTAATAATTAATAAAAATTAGTAATAATTAGTAATAATTAGCTGTAATTACTGTTAATTAGCAATAATTGATAATAATTAGTAATAAATAGTTATAATTAGTAATAATAAGTAATAAATAGTAGTATTCAGTAATAATTATTAATAATTAGTAACAATTAGTAATAATTAGTGATAATTAGTAATAATTAGTAATAATTAGTGATAATTAGTAATAAATAGCTATAATTTCTAATAATTACTAATAATTATTAACAAATATTAATAATTAGTTATCAATAGTAATAAATAGTAATAATTAGGAATAATTAGGAATAGTTAGTAATAATTAGGAATAAATAGAAATAATTAGTAATGATTAGCATTAAATAGTAATAATTAGCGGTAATTTGTGGGAATTTGAGTAATTATTAGTAATATTTAGTAATACTTAGTTACAATTAGTTATAATTAGTAATAATTAGTTATAATTAGTAATAAATAGTAATAAATAGTAATAATTAGCAGTTATTAATGGTAACTAGTGGTAACTAGTGGTAATTAGCATTAATTAGTAATAATTAGTGTTAATTACTAATAATTAGTAATAATTAGTGGTAATTAGTAAAAAGTAGTTGTAATTAGTTATAATTAGCAGTAATTTGCATTAATTAGTTGTAATTAGTAATAATTAGTAGTAACTAGCAGTAATTAGCGCTAACTAGCAGTAACTAGTGGTAATTAGCGGTAACTAGTGGTAACAAAAAGTACTTAGCGGTAATTAGTGGTAATTAGTAGTAATTTGTAATAATTAGAAAGAATTGGTAATAATTAGTAATAATTAGCGGTAATTAATAATAATTAGCGATAATTAGTAATAATTAGCAGTAATTAGTAATAATTAGTGGCAATTAGAAATAATTAGTGATAATTAGAGGTAATTGGTGGTAATTAGTAATAATTAGAAATAACTAGTAATAATTACTAATAATTATTGGTAATTAGTAATAATTAGTGGTAAATAGTAATAATTAGCGGTAATTTGTAAAAATTAGTGATAATTAGTAGTAATTAGTGGTAATTAGTGGTAATTAGTAAAAATTAGTGATAATTAGGTGTAATTAGGGGTAATTAGTGGTAACTAATTGTAATTAGGAATAATTATGAAATGTGTCAATAGTGTATACAATCATCTGGAAAAGGTGAATTCCTACTACTTATTTAATTAATTTTTTCATCATTTTATCTAGTATTTATAAGTTAATTTTCTTATCATTTTCATCTAATACTTATTTAGTTTTTTCACAAAACTTTTGGGAAATCATGTTTTTCTTTCAAGTATCTGTAATAAGACACAAAAGAGATAAAATGATTATTTCTACCAATATAACCATGTTTTCCATATTCATTATATTTCTTTGTCGAACTGCCAACACTGCATATTGATTTGATTTTGTTAGATAAAAAACCTTTCTCATTTTTGAAAGATAGGAGAGATTGGAGGAAGCTCATGTTCCCATTGTGGTGACTTGTCATGATAAAATGGGCACATGATCTTCTTATTCTCATTTGACTTTCAATAATGAGAAAAAAATCAGATAATAACATTGACTCAACATGCAGTGTTGGTAGTTCGACATAGAAAGACAATGGAAATGTTGTTACATTGGCAGTTAGTATTTTTTTAGACTTTGGGACATTTAAGAATCAATTGTACCTCAATAAGACACATGGTGTGACCGGTATATACCGGGGAAGGAAGAATGTGTCTTGTCGATGACAGCAACAACATTAGTAGGAGGAGAAGATACATCAATGACTGGACATGGTTGATATAAATTGGTTCAATGAAAAATTTGGACATGGTTGGCATAAATTGGTTTCATCATCTAATGATTGTAAAATCTAGGATTTATACCTTTTCAGTAAATCATAGATTTTTCAATATTATGGTGATTAGAAATAACCAATTTCTGCCAACCATGTCCAATTTTTTGATTAGGTCCCTCTAACCGGGACAGACAGAATCTGACATGTCAATGGCAGCAACAGTAGTAGTAGGAGGAGGAGAAGCATTGATGACTACCATGGTTGGCATAAATTGGTACAATAAAAAAATTTGGAAATGGTTGATATAAATTGGTTTCAGCATCTCATGATTGTAAAATCTATGATTTATACCTTTTTAGTAAATTATAGAATTTTCAATCTTAAGGTGATTAGAAATAACCAATTTGTGCCATACATGTCCAATTTTGTCATTACGTCACAAAAATTGGGACAGTAATACTGTGATGTGTCGATGGCAGCAATAGTAGTAGTGGGAGGAGAAGATGTGTCGACTACTGGAGTAGCAGCACCAGCAAACGATGAAGTACATGCGACATCTGACTCATGGTTTATGGAAGGAGTTCCCTCCACCACCTCATCCAGATGACCCCCTCCACCTTAGTGATTTTTTTATTGTTTTATAAATGTTTGAATGTACATATATATTTATTATTTTAATTAATTCATATATTTACAGTTCTATATTGAGCCTCTCTTATATTGTTGAAAATATTTTTTTATTATTTGTATTATTTTTTTAATATTTTTTATTATTTTTTTATTATTTTTTTATTAGTTTATTATGTTATTAATTTTATTTATTATTTTATTAAATATTTTTAAATATTTTTTATTAGATTTTATTAATTTATTAATTTTTATTAAAAAATTAATTAATTTTTTTTATTTATTTATTTTAACTTATTTGCGATAGGTATGCCCTCTCATCGCAAATACTTATTTGCGATGGGAGGAGTCACCCGTCATAAATAAGTTTTTAAAAAATTGAGCAAGATTATTTGTGATGAGGTATTATCCCATCACAAATAGTTCAATTTTTTGTAATGGCCTCATTGTGTGTCGCGCCAAGGTGTGGTGAGGTGTGTGCCTTTTAAAACACTTGTGTATGCATTGTTTAAATTTCACTAATGAAAATCCAAAAAAGGTACTAAATTCAATTTTACTAAAAGTACTCAACATATCAGAACATAAATATTTACCAAAAAGTAATTTTTTTCTTGAACAAAGGTCTAAGACATATGAATATTAAGGTTACTTTATCAAAATAATGTGAGGTAACATAACCCAAACATATGATAACAATATTCATTTATATATCTTAAAATGATTTGGAGCTTATAGAATTTCTAAGCATGAACTTATTAAAATGAAAGAATCTAAATAATTAAATAACCCAAGTCCAAACTTTAATTTCATAGAATAAATAATTTTAAAATAAGTAAACTTTTTTGAGAGACTTTACCCAATAAACTAAGAATAAATATATATATTGAACCACATGTGTGATGTGGATTCCATATAATTTCACCCAATCTCAAGAAAAAACATTATTCAGTCCTCCTCAGGATATATTTTCACCCAAAATGCTCAATTTCACCCGTCAACACGCTATCTCATCACTATATCACAATTCCTAAACTACCAAAATCATACCATGATCTTCTAAACACCCACAATAATTTACAAACTTGAAACTTAGTGTAACTTCCTAGTTGATTCCTTACCAAAAAAACTAAATCTATTATCATTCTCTCAAATCGAGTACTAGAGCACCTCCAATTCGACGAACACTCAAATAAATTCAAATCAAACCTATGCTTGATATCACACACAAACTCTGTATAAAACCTCATGATCTTTTGGAAAATAGTTTTCAATGTTAGGAATATTTATAAAACCTTATTTATGTTGATTCTTGAATAACTTTTATGGCATGTAAAATCTTGGATTTGTGGATTCTTGTGTGATATTTAATGAAAATATTTTTTGATGAATGAATAGAACCTTAATTGAATTTTGAATGAATCCCATGGGAACCTTGGTGTTTAGGATGGTAGTCTAATAAAATCATGTTAGGATTTAAATTGTTAATTTACTACTATATTTTGAAAATTGCTTTATTAATGTCATCTTTATAAGATGTTTAAGAAATTTTTAATAATCATGATTTTCTTTAGACTGGTGGTGACTTACTTAGAATTTTTATGGTCATTCCTATTTTAAATTTCTGTTTTAAAAAAAGGAAACATGGTTTTAAACGTAAAAGTGGTTTTGGAAATGAAAAAATGAAGTTTTCCCTTAAAATTTATTGAATTGGATTCGGTGTTTTGAAACCCATGTAGTGATTTCAAAGAGAACCTATAAAGTTTTAAAATTTTCAAAGTGTACATATTTCTAAATAAGTTGTTTTAAACTTTTAATTTATTATTAAGGGTTTTTAGTATGATTTTAAAATTTTCCACTTGATACTAATACTTTTTATAGAAATGGGGGTTTGTATCCCATTAATTGTTTTGAAATAAATTGGCCGATTTTCATGTGGAATTTAAAAAAATGGATTTCAAATGGGGTTTTAAAAATTAAAAAAGTAGCCCTTTAAATTTTGAAATTGTTTTTGAGATGAAATTTGAAATTTGAAATTAAGATGTGGTAATTTAAAAAGTTTTGGTCACTTCAAAAGTATTGGTAAAGTGGTTGGTTTCAATATAGAATTTAGAAAATTTTCATAGTTATAAGATCATTAATTTATTATTCATTAATATCTTTCCATAAAATAATTTTTTTTAATTCATCCACTTATTCATTAATTCATTATAAGGAAGAGTATTTATATGTTTTATTCATTTTATACTAACTAATATCCTCAACACAGTGTCTGAAATAAGCGATACTAGGAAATCATCTATCTGTTTCCACTATGAGATAATATTGTAGTCTTGGTGCAATAATTTCTCTTTTTGAGGGATAGTAGTTCTTATATAATCATGAAAAGGTGATCATATATCTAAACACATTGGAAATGGAGAAAGGGTGTAAAATAGTAAGGGCACTATCAACTTGTATTGTATGATCAACTCATCTGTCTAATCATTGTATACCTAAGAAACTTTTTAGATTTAGGAAAAAAACTAAGAAATGTTATCTGGTGCTTCACCAACTCCCATATCGAGACCCTTTATATTTAAGGACACAATATTCATCCTCATAAACTTAAACTCTTAAATGGTTATTATTTCATTTTTCTCCTTGATATTCATCCCCTATTTATTTTAAACATGAACCTATGTTTCTTGAAAAACTCTGAGAAGTAGTCATCCTATACTGGGTACCAGTGATCATTTTGGATGAATTCAGAGGATAACACCTACCATAGTGGATTAATTATTTTCTTAAATTAAATTACACGTTTCCTTCAAATAATACTGAAATTATTTAAAACAACCAAATGTTGGGTCCTCCTTATTAGAATTATCTATAACTTTCACCTTTGATAATGAATCAATTATGTGTATTTGTTTTAAAATGAATATTTTATGAACCTAATATGATGGATATGATTAAAAAATTGATGTACACTAATTTTATGAAAAAAGGGTATGAATATGGAGTTAAAGATTGCATCATGTTTTTAATAGAGCATTAATACAACCCTTCTCAGATCATTGGTCTGTGTTTATATTTTTTTATTAAAGACAAATTAGTCTGTAAGAGTTTTAAGAACATTTGATTCATAATGAAATTGGCCAAATCTATAATGGTTGGACTAAAAATTGGGAAAAATTGAATGTTCACACCTATTAGTATGATACTACGGTTTGTTGATCATTTTATATGAATACTAGTGTAAATAATGATGGTGATCACATGGAAGAAATAAAAATGGAAATTGAAGATGACCTTTGTGATTGTACAAAGTTTTTTTAGAAGTTATATAGTTGTGATAAGAGGCCATTTTATATAGGTTGTACTAAATAAACAACATTTTAGGCTATATTGAAGTTATAAAATTTGAATGATGGCGGCAGATGGAGCGACACCAGCTTTACAGAACTATGTGGTCTCCTAAATGATATGATATTAGAATAAAATTAACTTACATGTTGAACATGTAATGCCAAATTAATTCTATGTTCAATGGGAACGATCTATAAAAAAACATGCTTGTCCAAATGATTTCATTTTATTTCTTAAAGACCATGAATCACTCATAAAATGACCTAAGTGTGGTGTGGATAAATAAAAGAAAAATGAATCAAGTCCTTCGAAAATTGTACGGTATTTTACTATCATTCCATGGTTTAGATGGCTATATAGATGTCAGGAAACTGTGAGACAATTGACATAGAATGAAGATATAAGAATTGAATATGGGAACTTAATTCATCTAATAGATTCTTCTCAGTGGAATAAAATTGATTATGAGTATCCTGAATTTAGAAATGAGCCAAGAAACTTTTTTCTTGCATTATCTACAGATGGAATAAATACTTTTGGTGTATATAGTAGTAGTCAAAATACATATCCCATCATGTTGGTAAATTATAACTTTCTACCATTATTATGAATGAAGTGAAAATAAATTTTGTTGTCTTTTCTTATATCTGGACCAAAGAAACCCGATAATGATAGTGATGTCTATTTGGCACAATTGATCAAAGATCTAAAATTGATATGGGATACATATGTAATAATTAATTATGCTCATATAAGTGTAGAATTCACATTGAGGGACAAGTTGTATGATATGATAAGGAAATTTATGGAAATTTTTCAAGCTATACCATTTAAGGAATATTGGGATATCCCATTTTCAAAGAATTAATACGCTCATTTTAGTTGAAACATTCTTCAAAGAATGTGTTTTTAAGACATCTAAAATTTTTACCTTGAAGACATAAATACTGATATTGGATGAAAGCATTCAATGGTAATACTGAACAAGGTACAATATCGTCTCCACTAATGGGTGATCAACTATTCGATAAAGTAAAAGATATTGAAACTATTTTCGGTAATCCATTTTCAAAAAACCTTACGAAATCATGTTAAAAGAAGTGATCATTTTTCTTTGAAATGCCGTATTGGAATTGTTTGTATAGAAAATATTTTTTTGATTTCATGAATGTAGAAAAAAAATATTTGATAGTGTTATTGACATAGACTAAATTTTCCTAGAAAAAAAATAAAGCATCAAGTCATGGTTGGACATGATTGACATGGGGATAAGGGAATATTTAGAACCAGTGAAGGGTAAATGGATTAATTTTCTTCCTCCAGTAGCTTACACTCTATCCATACAAGAAAAATTAAAAAAATTTATTTTTCTTAATGGTGTAAAAGTTATGGAGGGGTATTCATCAAATATTAAGAATGTCATGTGAATGACTAATTTGAAGCTATAGTGACTAAAATCACATGACTATCATTCTTTGATGTAAGATTTGATGCATGTTTCTATAAACTACATTCTGCCCAAAAATATAAGACATATATTAACCAAACTCTAATTCATTTTTAAGTTCATATGCAACAAAGTTATATACCCAAAAATATTTCCAATAATTAATAAGGAGGTTGCAGTCATATTATGTGAATTAGATATGTTCTTCTAATAGTCATTTATTGATATAACTAGTACTCACCCAGGGGTTCACACGATGATATAAATCAATGCATATTTTCAATAATAGAATACTATTTGTCAAAGTTAACAATGAAAATTAAAATGGAATATATTTTAAAAAAAATTAGTGGTACATAATTCTGGAATAAAATTAGAGAAACTATGGAGACATCATCAATATATTAGAAAACATTAAGGATAAATTTAATGAAATGGAATTTTTTTAGGATGGAGATTTCAATTACATGAATGAACTACATTGCAAATAACATTAAAATAAACATTGGTTTGTACATTGAAAAAAAGTTATAGATAACTAAAATAGAATTCAATGATTTTAATAATCAATAAGAGAAAAAGATAAAATGATATATTTTAATAAATAATGTTAAAAATCTATAAATAATTCCTGCATAAATTTTGATTTTTATATTTGTAGAAGTTTATCATTAATTGATAGTCACTTGAAATTTTAGAATTAACCAATGATGTCATCACCTTGTACTAAATATTCTACTTTAAAATCTTCCAACATGTTTATCTACGGATAAAATAAATTTTAAAAATATGAATAAAAATTAATGAATATTGAAATCTCAAAATCAAAATTTTGAATGACACATAATAGATAAGAATAAATATTAATTAATATTGAAATATGAGAATCAAAATTTTGAATGAGCCATAAGATATATTTCAGTTTCAAGAAAAGATAGCAAAATTTTATGTTTACAAAAGAATATTTTGGACATAAATTTGTGTTTGTAAACAGAAAGCTATGTTTTTTAACATAACTTTTTGATTATTAATATAAGCTTGTGTTGGAAAGAAGAGATATTTAAGAAACAAAAAAATATAACAAAATACATGTTATGTGATGATTATACAAGCATCATTGGGGTAGAGCATAGACTATACATTATTGATAGGATGTCTAAGTCACAAAGAAATCAGTATCTCTGTGGGATGAGGTGACCAATCCTCTAAGTAGGGAATAGTGTTGAAAAAAACTATCTAAACTAGAATTTTTGAAATGGATAGGTAATACATATTACAAACTAAAAATATGTAGAATAAACATGTTCAAATAACATTTAGGTAAACATTTTATCCACACTGTCACCGATATGACCCCCCCCCCAATAGATGGGGAACTAACCAAAACTGAAATCATGTCTGAAACATCATTTAATTATGTTCAAACCTGTTGAATCATGATCTGATTCCTAATTCAAAAAATAAATATTTCACCTCTATCTTGACCTGACTGACCTTTAGTAAACATACTCAACACTCTCCATCCAACTCCGTATTTTACCCAAAAATAAGAAAAGCACAAATTGGGGAAGACCAGAGACTATATTTCTTCGATAAGATTTCAAATTAACAAAGAATTCAGTATCCTTATAGAATGAGGTGACCAATAATTAGAGTAGTGAATAATGTTAGAAAAAAATTGCGTAAACTAGAGAAAAACGCTGGGTAAACTAGGTAAATTGTGTAGTGGATATATAATACATATTACAAACTTAAAATATGTGGAAAAAACATGTTTTAATAAGGTTTAAGAAAACTAGAATGTATAATACAGTTATTACCATAAATAAAAATTCAAAAAATTGAAAATAAAATAGAAAATCACAATTAAGTATTACAATTCTATTGCACCAGAAAAATTCATTCATATTTTTTAACATTATTTTTTAATATTCTTCCATTCGGGTGTGCAGTTTAGTGGCGTGGATTTTTTTAAACACAGAGTCTTGGGACAATAGAAAAAATTTTGTAGCATATTCTCACTATAAAAATCACACAATAGGTTTTTCTACATAGAGAATGAAGTTAAGAGAATAAGTAGAAAAAAATGGTGACAACTAAACTCATAGAATAAGAAATCAAAATGTTAATAGTATCCAATTGAGAAGATGAAAAGAACTGTATTTTTTAAACTTATAAAATACAAAAAATACCTAAAAAATTAATTTTTTTAGGTTTAATGATTTCATAAAAATAACTGTTAATCAAGATAACAAATATAGACCTGAGTAAATAAAATATCTATGGTTGATGTAATAAATCCAGCACCATTATTCAAACTTAGTCAAAATGATCCATCACTCTGATGATCCTATGATGCAAAGATAAATGGAATACTACAATAAGGTGATGTTTATTTATTAAAAAATAAAATTTGAGAAATTGAAAACAATTATACCTAGTTATGTTCAATGATACTACTAACTAGTGAAGACCCACTACTATGATAACTCTATATAGAAACGATAAAAAGAGTAATGATTTTTGGTTTATTTTTTAAATGGAATTTAGGAATTTCTAATTATTAGTACACGGTTTTCTTCAAAGATATCATTAAAATTATAGATGTGATTTCCATTTTTACTGATAAAAAGTAATTTTTAGGTGTTTTGTTCTAAAGAATAGTGATGGTTTTTAATATTTTAATTTGATACATCAATTGATAACAAACCTTTTATTTATTTTAAAATGTTTAACTCTATAGGAAAACCAAACTCATCATTGTACTAATAAGAAAATAAATAACAATTATGGTTGAAATAAACCAAAAATTTATTAACATGATATAAACATTTTTATAGTTTTACTTGTATCGAACCATCTCCCAACTCTGTAGCTATTTTACGTATAAATTTCATTACTTTAATGTAAAATAGAACAACTGAAAATGAGTCTTTGAGATCAGTCAACATCAATTACACTCTAAATATATTGGATTTAGAATTTTGATTACACGGTGATTCATATCAAATATTATACTTGAATACTAACCAAATAAAAAAGTAATAATAAGTAATAAATTAAACTAACAAATGAAAACCTGTGAGTAGTGTTATTTGGAGAGGTTTTTCAATTATGAAACCAAATTTTTCCATCTAAATTGTGTTCGTTCTTCATCCAAGAGTTGTATGATTCATAATACCAGTTGTGGGTGCTTTGAATTTTTTATATTATAGCTGAAATTAATCACCTTGTAGGCTATGAAATATTGAGTGCATATTAATATCTAAATTAGATTAGGTCGTAGTCAAACATTATATAATATTGCATAACAAAATTCCAAAGATAAGGATATGTTACTAACTTCTTGAAATTTTTTCAAATTAGAAATAGTTTTTTTGTTATTCCGATACAGCATATTTGTAAAAGAACTGTTCTGATGTGTTGGTGGAGGACTATGAAACTACAATGGCATGATCAACCCAAACCTGATAATTATAGAGTAAGAAACAATATAAATAAAAAAATTATGGAGATTATACCTAGGATGTAGACTGGATGAAACATTAAAAATTCACAAGTAATTTTAGGTAAGATGGAACCTTTTTATGAAGATTTAGACTATTGGAATATCCAGGTTGAAAAGTATTTGTGTTGCATTAATGGTAGATTTGATAATAATAAAGGATGATAGAAGTTCCAAAACATGGTCAAAGAGTATAGTGATGAAGTAATATACAAAAATAATAGTAAATTGAAAGAGAAAAAATGTACAATGTAGATAGAAATCATACTACTCAATCTCTTCACTCTGAAAAGTTTCAATATCAAAATAGTAGAGGAGATTTTTTCTTTCCAAGTAATGTGACATTATTTTTTCAAAGTCACACCATAAACTAAAGTTAGCTTATAACCCTATATAGAAAAAATTAATATACAATTTTGTTAAATGTAATTTATCTGTCATATAAAGTAAGAAGACCAAATAATTGACCTTCCATACTCTAAAACAATTTGAATATTTAAATTAGAATTACCCAAAGATTTTATAGTATGGGAGTAATATAGTTGTACAAAAATCTATAAAACATAGAAGAATAAAGTAAACATTACGTAATAGAAATTAAAACTATTTGAAAGACAATTTCATTTCTAATAGAATATAGTGTGGGACATATAACATTAACAGTGATTTGTATGCAGTGAGTTTAGTTTTTGTAGAAGAGTGATTCTTTATTTACATGGAGTAAATATGTATTAGAAATACATAAAAGTACATAAATTGAAGTTGTAAAAAAATTTACCAATGAGATGTTCTTTCGGAACCCTTATTTGAATAATTTCATCAAAAGAAGTAAAATTAAAACTGAATAGTGGCAGTTGAACATCACATGACCAAACATATGTTGCTGATGTGAATATTATTTGGCATACATATTTGGTTTCCAGGTAGTTTCCTTGATTTGCATCTATTTTAAAATTTTGTATAATATACCACAATCCTTCACATAACAGCTATTTTTACTTGGAGATTAGATTATGGATACTAATTGTACATTGATTCTTTATTCCCTATAAAAAATTAAAATTGTTGACTAAACTTCAAAAAAATAGATGTCAAATGTAATTTTTATAGAATATTTTAATGAAATATTTATACATGATACCACAGTAATGAAAAATAAAAACAAATAGATTTATTTTTATTAGACAAACTCACACATTTATCACCAAGGATGAGATAAATAGAAACAATGTCATTGGAGTACTTTGATGATGAATTTCACCATATATTTAATACACAAACTTTTATCTTTAGTGTTTCATCATTCTCATGGGTAATTTCATTCAATTGATTAATTGATCAAAGAATTTTTTTGTAACTATGTACATTTTGAATTAGTTTACAAATAAAACATGGTAATAAGTAATAAAAATCATGAAAGTATAAATATTTATAATGGTAAAATAAATTGAAATTTCAACACTCTCATTTAAAAGATACCTAATACAAGTTATCAAATATTTCCTTGTAAACAATATTTTGTGTGGAATTGGAGGTTGTGTTATTGTTATCATAAACTGGTATTTTCAAACCTTTTCTTAACGTGAACTTAGAACAACAACATGCATTTTTTCATGATAGAAAAAAGTCTTTTGAATATATAACCTAATAGAAGATAGTTATTTCCCTTAACTTTTTTTAATAGTCATTTCATATAAAACAGTCAAAGGATATTGTCTTCTCTGTAAATTGAAAGGCCATCTACCATTATAGTGTGTCATATTTTTTCTTGGAATGAATTCAAGATACCCAGAATGACAGCCACTTAAAATTTCTTCTCCAATGACTTGGTCTCCCAACTACATAACAATCATATGATTACCATTACAAAACCCAACATGTTGATCTAAATTTCTAAGAAACATAATGGGTACCGAAATCTTCAATGTAATTTTTTGGGTATCCAACCCAGATATGTTGATACCATTTAACATGTAAATTGTTTATAAGTTCTATATCCTATCAGAATCAAAATATTAATTGCAAATAGAATCATAGATGAATTAATCTATACTTTTAGAAGTAGTGAGATATAACACGTAGTCATTTACTTCATAAAGAATATCATGGGTTGGGGATAATATTGCGTTGTCTTTAAAGTAACTGACATAACTATATTTATTATTAGAATTAGGGTATGTATAGTCAACAACTACAGTCATTGGGTTTTTAGGTGATGTAAGAAGATAATGTGATGGAATTTCAATGATTGCTTCACCATTGTTAGGCTCACTAATTCGACCTTCACCAATACCCAAAGTCCACTTAGCAAATTGTTGAACATTATCTGAATCATCAATGGAAGCAGTTAAATGCAATATCATGTTCTTTATCAAAGTTAAAACCTGGCAGTGTTTCCGAATATATGATGACTTTATAATTGAAAACACAATGTCACTTATGTTACCACCTAGTATCACAAGTAGTATTTTCTAGAAATCCACACCCAAGATAATTGTTAGACCACAAAATGGTATAATTGAAGCATTATCATTTTTATAAAAACATTATATATCTCAAAGTATAATAAAAAGATTCAAAATAGTATTTATGAATCATAGGTTCCTCATCTCTAATAATCATATTTTTTAATTGAAGAAGTTATGAAACATCACTCCCTTGATAAATATTGCAAACTAACTAGTCAGTAACCGAGACAAGAATTAAAAATTTATAATGGTTGATCCTCCCACCTAGAAGAAGTAATGATGTTATTCCACCGATATTAGATACGAGAACAATTTTACCTCCTGACCATAACATACATGTTATTACTATCCAAATGAAAGTCTTACATGTGCCTCCATATCCATGCAAAAAAAATCCTCCGACCATAGAAGATAATGAAGACATAATAGCACCCATAACCTATTTCTGTTCAATGGTAATCCTACTCTATAAAGTTTTATACTCATTATAAAGACTTTATCTATTATAATTTAGTTCTTTTGTAACTAAATGATTTTTTTGAGTATCAATTGCAGAATTTGGAACTAGAATATAAGGATAACATTCAATATATCTACCATTGAACCATGAGATGTTGTCTATATCAATAAAATCATACATTTTATTTGATGACAAATAGTATTAGACAATAGTAAAATAATAAATTTTTACAATCATTACTATTGTCAAGTATAATAAAATTATAGGTATGAAGTTACAAAATAGACCAATTTAATATAAGTTAATAAGAATTTCCAATGACAGTATGCTAAAAGTGTGACCATAACATGAAGAGTTAAGTTTTCAAAAGAAACTAGAAGAAATTAGTGAGTGTAAAATATAGAAAAGAGATAAATAGTGTTAGAAAATAGTATAATAAAATATCCAAACATCCATCACCACTGTGAAGTATAATAAAATTATAGGTATAAAGTTACAAAATGAACCAAACAGATATAAGTTTATGAGAATTCTTTAGTACTGTAGGCTGCAAGCATGCCCATAACATGAAAAGTGAATTATTATAAATAAAATAGAATAAATTAGTATAGTACAAACTTTTTGTGAAAGTGAATGGTATTGAAGTTATAACAAAGATGTGTACCCCATGTACCCAAACAACCTATATCCCTATAAGAACATAATTATATATATTTTTTATGAGTCGAATGACTGATTTTTTCAAGGAACATTAAACGTTAACTTCAGAAGGTGTATGTTTGAAAAGTCTCTAGGATTACTAAGGTAACTAAAAGTTAAGAGACTGCATAATATGTTTACATAAAAATTGAAAAAAATAGATGTTTATCATATTATTTTAATTTAGGTTGTATTTTTTCATTAACTTGAAGAATGAAGTATTATAAATAAGACACAATAAATCAATGTACTACGTATAATTTATGAAACTGAATTTTTTTGAATTTATATCAAATATTTATATCATTTTTCCCCATGAAAGCTATACTCCTATAGAAACATTATCAAATGTATTATTTTTTAAAATTAAAAGAAATATTTCTACATGGAATAAAAAAATCACCTTTAGATAGTGTATTCCAAAAAATATACAAGATTACCAAAACTAGATGAAAATTTTCCACCATGATGTTTTACTATTGGTTGCATTCATGCCCACAATTTGAATGATATAATATTATAAATAAGAGATATTTAATCATATTTTTTTTGGATATGTGTGGCTTGAATGAAATTTAATGTAACAATAAAATGTAATTTCATAAGAGATGATGTTAACATTTTAAGAAATATATTGTAACATAATTTTTTGTAGTAAGGTATGTTTTTTATAAAATAAAAAATACAATAAAATTAAGTACCTTGTATTTGTATCCTATATCATTGGGAATATAGAATATCTCTAGTAAATATGTTGTAGGTTTCATTCCAAACAATGTCGGGGTGATAAATGTTATTTGGGAATAACATTATGGCAATGAGTTTGTGCAAAGAGTGTCACATTCCCCAAGTTGACACCTGTTTTATAGATTTAATAAACTCTATTTTATCATCTAGTAGTCACAAAGAAAAATATGACTCTTTGAATGTTCCATGAGTAATGTTGTTCACTGTTTTAATATCTTCATATGAATTTTCACCTATGATATTTATAAGTAATATTCCTAAGTAATATAGCTGTCCATTTGTTGGAAAAACATAATAAAATCTACCAATACAGAATCCCTGCTTTTGGGGATACCATATTTTTCATGAGAGTAGAAAACAAATCTCATTGGGACTTATGCATATGTTAGACATTAAATCCCCACTTTTTCTTTGAATGATTATATCCCTTTACTAGTTGATATCTTCAATGTCACCAATAATAAGAATCATAATTTCAAAATTTGATTACAAGTCATATATCATTGCATCCATTACCCTTCATTTAAGAAGTCATAGCTTTAAATTTGGAATTTCATGACAATAAATAATATCCATTAATGTTCTGAAATGATGATCCAAAACATTGTTCTCATGAAGAATTTCTTTTAGATTCTCAAAAATATTATAATAAATAATTGAGTTAAGATTTTTGTCATCAAATATTCATACGGAATTAATGTTAATATAAACTAAATACAATTTGTCAATGAAATGTTTACTACTAAATAGAACAGTTACCTGAAGGCCCGTTATAACATCCTATTAATCTTTTTAGGTATCTATAAACCCCACTTTTTACTATGCTTTTCTTGGGTTTCTTTTGGGTCTGTTTTGAGTGGTAAATTTAGGAATTTTAAAAGTTCTGGGGTTGTGCACAGTTGGTGCATGGTTTTCCCAAAATGTGCCCCCTGTTAGAGAAAATCATTCAAACCAAGGTAGTAGGATTTTTCATGGTTGTAACATGGTTTAAAAAATATGCAACCACTTAGTAGAAATCATGCACCTAAATAAAAGGGTTTCACGACTAGGGTGCATAGTTTTTATAAACCATGTTGCTCTGCCCATAAAACCACACATATGAGGTTTTTTTAATCTAAAAATTGATTTTAAAATTAAAAAAACTTGGATTTTAGTTCCCCAATGGACCTATACAACCCCATACAATTTATTATTCTCTAAGATCTCCCAAGAGCCTTTTTTATCCACTCAAAACCCTCCCAGAAGTGAATCGAAGATAGAAAAATGGTGTTTGATATTCTCCCAATTATATTCCTCTTCTCGTTATATTTCTATCACTATCACTCTTTTGCTGCCTAGGGTTTTATGGATAGTCATGTTGTTGGAAGATCTAATAACCTTTTTATTGGATCTTTGATAAAGGTTCCATTCTCATATTCATTATTCATTGTTCTTCATTGGAAAATCCCAATTAGGGTTTCGAGTTTTGAGATCTCATATTTCCAAGGTAGGTATTTCCATTTTGATCGGCCCATTTAATTTACCCTAGATTTCTTGATTTGATTAAATTTATTTAAAATGAATGTGTGGGATTTGATTATTTTGAAATTAAATTCAATTCCATTTTATTGGGGGATTTTTATTTGAAATTATATTTTATCATAAAATTAGGAAAAAGTCCAATTCCATTGAATTGGGGATTTATTGTGAAATTGATGAGATTTTGGGAAATTTAAATTATTGAATTTAAATTGGAAAATTTATTTTTGAAATTGATTTTTGAATTGATTTCAAATTATTATATGATAAAAATGGCTTAAAATAATTTTGATATAAACCTTGGGGATTTATATTTGAAAAAGGAATTTTTTTATTAAAAGCCTTTTTTTGTTTTTTAAATGAAAAATTGTCATATTTTAAATGGATAATGGGATGAATTTTATTTTAATAAATCTTAAAATAAATTTCTTATAGTTTTTTTATTAGAAAACATGAAATCCTTAGGTATTTAGTGATTTATTTGAACAACACTCTACAATTTACAACGTTCCAAAACACAAATGCAGCATATCACATCCCCATTGGGATGGTGATGAAGTCGCCTTTGGCCATACCAAATGGATGTGTGTATGCACATATTTTCATATCACTTTGATTGTATGGATTCCCTTAGACTAGAACTATCGTACCTTTATGAATATGACCATTTTTATCACTTATTTTTATTTGAAATGTATATATATGTGCCAATGTTTGCAAACTATTTTCCATGATATCTAAATTTATATAAACTATTTTATATAAAATTTTTATTGAAGACATTTTTTAAAGTATTTCCATAATTTGAAATGTAAGGAATGATTTTTTTAAATATGATTTTGAAATTCTAAACATATTTATTTAAAATTTATAACTTTTTATTTGGTTAATTAAATGTTGGTGTATATTATAAAATATTTGGTGATACCCTAATATGATTTTATCTCACACCCTACTTTTTCCTTTGGGTGTTTGTATATTATCTCCTTCCAAGTTCAAGTAGGGGAATGGCACCACTTGGAGGTGAATCTAGCTATTGACCTTAGGCTTGGAGAGTTGAGTCTGATGGGACTTGGGTTGTTCTTTCAGTTTCTTGGTACTTTTCAATATTACTTTTGGTTGTTTAAACCTATTTTATTTTTGGTATACTTCTCCCTATGGAGTTTCTCTTGTATGCATTTTTCTTGTTTATATTTATTCTGAAATGTTTGTGGAAAATTCATTCCCACTGTCATTTTATTTGATGCCAGGTGATAGTCACCAACCCATGGGGATTGGTAATTCCATTATAGCCATGTTTGGATTAGTTTGGGTTTTAGGTTACCAGGGTACCCGAGCTAGTTTGTGATATATTTGTATAAAAGGATCTGCATTGAGATTATTGTATTGATTTCAGTATGCAGTTTAGTAAACTTTTCTGAACATAGAAGGTAGTTGTAATTGAGTATATGTCCAAGTATCACCATAACAAACCTGAAGTCACTAGGGGTGGTTTGGGAAAGGTGTCTGGATGATTAGTTATAGTCTTTTCCCTAATTTTTATTTGAATATATTGAAATCCAAATCCATTTTTTCTATCTATTGGGATTAATTTCACTCATTTCTCTATTTGAGTGTTAATCTGATGACTTCATTATTATATATTGATATCATGTAGCATCATGACTCTGAGAAGACATTATAATCAGATCTAGGAGGAATCTTTTGTTAAACCTGAGTGACAAAATCCTCTTATGGACCCAAATCTGGTTGAGGTAATTGTGAGTAATATCCAAGCTTTGGGACATGCACCTACAATACCTCTCGTTCGGGATCTAATTGTGGAACCTTAAAGGGTTCGTCTTTGGAATATTTCTCAGGAGTTCCTTCACCAAAATCCACTAGCGTTCAAAGGACAAAATGATCCTAAAGATGATGAGGAATGATTTACTAGGATCAAGCATCTGTTTGGGTTATTGGAGACACCTGATGAAATCAAGGTGAAGTGTACCACCTTTTTCATGACCCCCTCCCCAAAAAGTGTACCCCCCTGGGCCGGTAATGTGATAAGGGAGATAATGACCCTCGAGTCCCGCCTCCAGTAGGCCCTGGGTTGGCAAATAGTACCTAGGGTATAATAAACACACAAATGGGAGGCATTACCCTCTAAGAGAACACATGTGAAAGAGAGAGATAAGATAGACACCAATCAACTCCAACCCCTACTGAAATATAAAATAAATACCAAGTACACATATTTAATGTCAAGAAAAATGACTACAACTGAAAGGGGAAAATTGCAAGTACCCAAAAGAAAGTAAAAATAGCAACAACCACGAATCCCAAACAGCTCCTACAACCCCAAGCTAGTAGATATCAGCTTGATCTCCAACTTGCTCTAAGTGACCTAAAAAACAATTTATATATACATAGGGTGAGTATAATAGTATATTCAGTAGGATCCTCCCTGAAATCTCTCATTCAAAAGTAAATAAAACATTCTAAAGAACAGTGAAAAACAAGTGAAACTGACTCATCACCTAAGTAGGTATACTAAGTTCCTAGCCTCACCATGGATACTCTCACCAAGTAACGCATACAAGAGTATATAATATAATAAAAAATATCAAGGGTACCCCGCTACTACATCACCACTGGTTTTCCACTTTGCCCCAACATCGCACGTCCTAACTATCTCTCTCCAAAAGGCTTGCCCGCAGACACTTGGGCAAAGCACCACAACATGCACCTCATGCAACAAAACCACCACGTCCACGTAAGTAATTAACAAGGTAGTTTTTGTGACCCACCACAGCTCGTATAACATGTATTATATGTCAGGTATTATACCTCAAGACATTACAGCCCATACACCGAGTAAGGATCCTCAAGCCATCACAGCCTATACATGTTACACCTACAGTATCCCATAGTAAACTATATCCAGAATATATGTGTGTGAAAAACCATAATCCATTACAACCCTCTACACACATATATGGGGAAAACTAACTGTTGTTCCTACCAACACAAGTAACTACCAAGAGAAGAGAGATTGGCCAAAGGGGGTATTCATCTATCTATCCTCCCATCAGAATGTTAGGTAAAACATCCCCCCCCCCCATGGCTCAGAATCCCTAGGGTGTCAGTTTCCCTAACTAACAGGGTGGAGTAGCATATAGAAACACAAAAGTACAGAATATATTATAGCTTACAACCACACTATAGGCATAACCTATTCTTAGTCTCAACTGCAGCTAACGTCTCTTGGACTCCCAGTTACCACTTCTAAGACTAGGTATCCTATAAGCACACAACCATTTAAAGAGATTTATTATATTAATTTATTTTCTTCCTATCAGATTCCCTTTTCGTTAATTAATTATTTAAACATTAATTAACCATTAACAATTCCACATTACATTTCATTAGAATCAAACCCAAATTCCATTGTCCCTTTAAATTGTAACCTCATCATTGTGTCCCAGCAAGCTCCAACACCTTAGGTTAACATCATTTATTTGATTATTTATTTACAACATTACTTTCCCATATTCCCCGGCATTCTAAAAAACATTCTATGCTACTAAACACAAGGGGGATCAACACGGTGAGTAACTGAACTACCCATCGAGTCTTTTCCACCTATAGTAAGAGTGTAGACCCATCCTCCCTTGAGAAGCTAGACACGGAAAGCACATGGCATACCCCGCGCATCTTCACCCCTTTCAGAAGAAGGTTAAGCAAGACCAGTTGCCTTGAGGAGTGGTGAAAATTAAAGAAGATAGACAACCAAAAAGAATCATCAAGAATCCAAACATTCACATCCAATACATTATATCATCCATGGTGTCCTCCCTGACACCCACATGCATAAACTAATGCATCTCGCCACTCTAGGCGTCAACTGCTACCACAACCAATATGCCTCCATTCCCCCACATATCACCACATCCATCCAGGCTCACATCACTACACAAGAAGTAGTAAAACAAAAATCATATCAATTGGGCTCTTGGCCCTTAAACAAGAAAGAGGGTAACTTATAACCCTACAATAAATTTCCTTTTATCAATCAACCAGTTCTTGAATCCATCTTGGATTAACCGATTTATTATTCGTAGGTTCCAAATACGTAAAACCTAACCAGTAAGTTTTCAAAAATAATTAAACATGCTTAATACACCAATTTAATTAACATCAAATTACAACAACATCAATCGGATTCATTCTCATGCCTCTTTATCTTTAGACGAGTGATTATCAATTAATTATGGATTTACATTATTTACCAATTTCCATCAAGAACTAAATTCTAAACAAAGAAAGCATTGATATCACACTATCTAGAAAAACAAGAGGCAATAACATATGATCGATATCAAATTATTTATCTTCTTCAAATATTTATTATGTCAATTACATTGTGATCCAGTGGGATAAAATATGCTAACAATACAGTTGCATGCAAAAGAAGAGAGAAGTAACAAATCCCCTACCTCAAAAAGTTCTTGACATTCTTTATACAAGAACAAGTCACACAATGGGTTATGATCTCCTCCGTTGTGACAACTTTATCCACCCGAGGATGTAGAGACACCACCACATCAGCCAAAACCCAAGAAAATCCCATTAGGAACATGGGGTAAAATTAGATAAAAATGGAAAGGAGAAAAAAGGAGATGAACCCGAAATAATGAAGATAGATTATACCTTATATCGAGGATTGATGGATACTTCATGGTTTCATCAAAACTGAGTGGAACCAATCCTAGGAGGAAATTTTGATTTTGAAACTCATGCGGGATAGAATGAAAGGTTTGATCATCTCGCAACTGAGAAAAAGGAAGAAGAACTAGGGATGAAGATATCTCGTCCCTTTAAAAGATTTAGCGTAGCGGCGGTTTAAGATACGCTGGATTTCCCATTACAAGTAGATCGCATTAAACCACATGGTTTGACCAATTAAAAACATATTTAGCCTTTGGAATAATTAATATAGGAGTTATGGCCTTTGAATCGGCCCTAGTGTCCTTAAAACAAGGCTTTAAATGCATTTTATGTCAAAGAAAACGTTAAAGGGGCGAAACTGTAGGAAGTTGGAAACACTGTTCATGAACTTGAAATTTGACAATGGAAAGAGGTCACCATTGGAACCTCACCATTCTCGAAACACTGTTCATGAACACAAAATTTGGAAAAGGAAAGAGGCCATCGTTGAAACCTCACCATTTTGGAAACACTATTCATGAACCTCACCGTTGGGACATCATCATTTTGGAAACACTATTCATGAACTCAAAATTTGGAAAAGGAAAGAGGTCACCGTTGGAACCTCACTATTCTGGAAACACTATTCATGAACTCAAAATTTGGAAAAGGAAAGAGGTCATTGTTGGAACCTCACCATTCTGGAAACACTGTTCATGAACTCAAAATTTGGAAAAGGAAAGTGGTCACCATTGGAGCCTCACCGTTGGAACCTCACTATTGCACTATTCACATAAGGTTACTGATGACACCATTCACATAAGGTCACTGATGACATTGTTCACATAAGGTCCCCGATTTCACTATTCACATAAGATCACCGTTGCACTGTTCACATAAGGTTATCGATGACACTGTTCACAGAAGGTCACCGATGACACTGTTCACAGATGGTCACCATTTCACTGTTCACATAAGGTTACCGAAGACACTATTCACATAAGGTCACCAATGACACTATTCACAGAAAGGTCGCCGATGCACTGTTCATAATGGTCTACCATTGGAACTGTTCACCGATGGAAATATTCACAGAAATGGAAATTTGGAAAGGTGTTGGAGATAATTCACCTTAACCTCCCGAAACACCTCATACACCAGAGAGGTTCGGGCCATTACAACCTTCGTGTTAGATGGACCAGGAAGGAGATTGTGGGACCTGATGGTGATGGTGAAGAAACATGAGGGATTAGATTAGAAAGACATAAATTCTATTTTCACCGACCAATTCTATCTAGAGTCAATGTTGTTAGCAAGGATAAAAAGTTTTTAAAAGATTATCAGGCTGAAAGGACCATGACAGAGTATGAAAATCATTTTGCTAAGCTTGTTCAGTTTTCACCTGAGATAGTATCAAATGAGAAGATGATGGCTTGAAGGTTCAAGTTGGGACTACAATATAATATTCTTTCTTAGGTATTCATGCTAAATATTCCTTATTATGATGATGTGATGGATATATTGTTGTTGTTTGAAATGGACTTGGCTAGTAAGTCAGAGTTTTTGGAAGTTTCTTTCTCTCCTAGTGGCAGTGTGAATTCCTCTAGTGGAAAGAGGAAGCATTATGACTCTCATGGTGGTTCTCAACAGTAGGGTTTTTCTAAACCTCTTTCACTTATTTACAGATGCCCTTTTATTTTCTACCAGGGTGTAAATACTGGGTATTCAAAGAGTTTTTTCACTAAGGAACCCAATAATTGTGGCTCATGCGGATGGTCGGGTCACCTACAGAAGTTCTTCCATGTTTATTTTACTCTTCATAGTGGCACGAGATCATCAAAACCTTATAAAATTGTAACACAAACATATGATTCACATACAAGGGGTTCTATTAATAAGCATCTAGAATGAATCTTCTTCACGCAGTGGAACAGTCTCCATAGGAAGCGGATATAGGTCCAACGACTGTGAGAGGTACAATCACTATAGCTTCATCATTAGTGACTACTTAATTTGTTACTGGTGTATCTCATTCATTTGTTTCAAATCATATTTTTAATTTTCTAAATCCTCATAAGGATCTTTTATCTTATGTAATAGATATCATTACACCCCTTGGGATAAAGAGATAACAAGGTCTTTGTAGTCCTACTTGTGTTTTCTCTCTATTAGATATTGAGCTTTCTTGGAGTATTCTGGTTCTCAATATGAAACCACCTAACATCATGTTCAGGATGGATTGGATCATTTCCAATAAAACCTAGATCAATTGTTATCTCTGATGGGTCTCCTTCACTACATTGATGGTGTGTACCTTATCTTTCAGGGAGAATGGGACATAATGTCGAGTAGATCTGGAACCTCTTATCCGAAGTTAGGGAAAGTGATATCAGTGGTTTCCTTTTATCTATAGTAGTAATTTTTAGGAGTGATCTCCCTCTAGTTTTTTTTAGTTTCCTTACATTTTTTCTTCTAACTTCTCTGGGTTACCACTTATAATTGAGGTATAGTTTTCTATTGACTTTGCACCTGGTACTCAACCAGTTTATATTCCCTCTTACCAAATGGAACCAACTAAAATGAAAGGGATGAATAATTAGTTGTATGGCCTTTTAAAGAAAGTCTTTATATGCCAGAGTGTGTCACCTTGGGATGCGATGGTTCTCTTTGCTAAGAAATCTGATTGTTCACTTCATATTTTTGTGGATTGCCAAAAACTCAATAGAGTTGTGGTAAAAAATAATTAACTATTTCCATAGATTGATGATCTATTTGATTAGTTGAAATGGGTTAATTATTTCTCAAATATTTATCTTTGATCTGGTTACCATCATTTGAGTATAAAATAATCCGACATTCAAAAAACTTCCTTTTAGAGTAGGTATGGCCACTATGAGTACCTTTTCATGCCATTTGGTTTAATCAAAGATTCTACAGTCTTTATGGATTTAATGAATAGGACATTCCATGAGTATCCCAATACTTTTTTGTTGTATTTGTGGATGACATACTTGTTTAGTCTAAGTTTGAGGAGGATCATATGTATCATCTGAGAGAAGTTATGGAAGTTTTGAGAAATCACCAACTTTATGCGAAGCTTTTGAAATGTGATTTCTAGATTCGGGAAGTGAAATTAATGTTAAAATTGGTATTGAAACATGGTATATCAGTCAATCATGAGAATTTAAATGCTATTATGATGTGTGAACAACCATGAAATGTCTTTGAGATTTGGAGTTTCATGGGTATATCTTGGTATTATTGTCAGTTTGTTAAGGACTTCTCAAAGTTGGATTCATTGATGACTACTCTAACTCATTAAGGAGTAAAGTTTTCTTGGGATGAAAGTTATCAGAGTTCTTTTGTTGAGCTGAAATGTATTTTGATTACTACACTAGTTTTGACTCTCCCAGAGGTTATGCGGGTCTATGTGGCCTTATGTGATGCATCGGGTATAGGATTGGGCTGAGTTCTTATGAAAGGTGACCATGTCATTTCTTATGGTTCTCATCAGCTTAGGCCACACAATAAGAATTATCTAACCCACAACCTTGAACTTTATTTTTTGATGCAAGTTCTTAAGATTTAGTGGGAATACCATTACGGAGAAAGATTTACTGTGTATTCAGAACAAAAAATAATGAGTTATATATTCTATCAAAAATATTTGAATCTTTCCGAGAGGCATTGGGTGGAATACCTAAAATATTTTGACTTTGACATAGCCTATACCCTGGGGAAAGGTAATTTCATTACAAATTCTTTGAGAAAAAAACTTTTGACACATTCCATGAAATAATATTTGAAAAAGTAGAACTTGATGGATATTTTTGTAGAGTTTCATATTGGAGTCTGGGAATCAAGGTTCAAGGTTACTCTGGCCAGTGTTTGGTTCAAATCCTCTCTTCTTGAGATGATTATTCTATAACAACAACTTGATGATAAGTTATTTAGAATTTGAGACTCTCTTTATGGTGGGGAGACTGTTTCTGAGTGGTCTTTCTCCTAAGAGGGCATAATAGGATTTCAAAATTTCTTTGGTGTGTCGTTAGTAGTAAGAAAATATATGATGGTAGATTTCCATATAATTCCTAGTGGGATATCCTCCAAATAATCACAAATATGTTCTATGACATGCAGAAACAATTTTGGTGGCCAATGAGATGGGGAATTGCATAATTTTTCTCTCATTGTTATAAGTTGCATCAGGTCAAGGCCAAGCACTAGAAACCTTCAGTTTTTCTTCAACCACTTCCAGTTCCAACTTGTAAGTGGGATGATATTTTAATAGACTTTTTGGTTGGGTTGCTGCATACCTAGAAAAAGAAGAATGTGATATGGGTTGTGATCACTCATCTGACTAAATAGGATCACTTTATTCCCATACATGAAATAAAAAGAATTTAAGGATTTGTGTAATCTCTATGTGAAATAGATGGTTTATTCTCATTGAGTTCTGTCGATTATACTCACTGATAGGGATCCTCGATTCACTTATCAGTTTTGGATAGGCCTTCAAGAGGCATTAGGATATTAGGTCTATTTGATTATGGAATACAATCCGTAGTCAGATAGTTAGACAGAAATACCTATATAGATTCTTTATGACATGTTACATGCCTATGTCATTGACTTTGGTGGATATTGGGATAACCATCTGAGGATGGTTGAGTTTTCTTATAACAATTGTTACCAGTTTAAAATTGGAATTAATCCTTTTCAGGCCTTTTATGGATGGCCTTTAAGATCTCCACTGTGTTGGTTTTAGATTGGAGAAAGTTACTTGGTTGGGATAATCTTGTGTCAAGAGATGACAAAAAATATTTATTTGATTCATCAGAGGATGTTGAAAGAACAGACCCAGTATAAGTCTTATGATGATGTTCATCATGGACCATTGGAATTTTTAGTTTGTGACAAGGTGTTCTTGAAATTTTCACCCCATTTGGGTCATCGACGGCTTGGGAGGCAAGGGAAACTTGCTCCTCAGTTTTTGGGAACCTTTGAGGTTATTGAGAAGGTGGGAAAATTGGATTACTGTTTAGTACTGCTACTACATCTAATGTTGATACATAATGTGTTTCATGTATCTCATCTATGAAAGTATCTATTTGGCCTATCTCATGTTCTTAGCTGTAGTTATCTAGAGGTTGAAATAGATTTATCCATGATTGAACAACTAGTTACTATAGTTTATTCTAAAACCAAGGTATTTTGTGGGAGGATGATACCTTTGTTTCGAGTGCTATGGAAGCATGGTTCTTATTTTCATGAGACGTGGGAGAGGGAGGCACTGATGAGAGAGTAGTGGCCTTATCTTTTTGGCATAGAATACTAATAGTAGACTTTCTATGGAAATAAATTTTCTAGGGTAGGTAAGTTGTTACATCCTATCACTGCTTTTCGGTATTTATAAACCCCTATTTTTACCATTCTTTGGTTAGGTTTTGTTTCGGTTTGTTTTGGGCGATAACAAGGAAATTTTGAAAACCATGAAAACCAAGGTAGTGGGATTTTGCAATGTTTGAAAAACTATGTTCCCACTTAGTAGAAACCATGCACCAGAATAAAATAGATTCACATCTAGGGAACATGGTTTTTCTAAACCATGTATCTCTTCCCATAGAACCATGTGTTCATGATTTTTTAATACGAAAATTAATTTTAAAATTCCTAAAACCCACCTTTTAGGTCCTCGAAGGATGTATATGACCCCCATATGATTTATTATTCCCTAGGAGCTAACAAGAACAGTTATTATCTCCTAAAAACCATCCCTAAAGTGAATTGAAGCTATGAGAATGGAATTCTATCTTCTCCTAGTTAGTTTCCTCTTCCCGTTCTCTTTCTCCCACTATCTCTCTTCTCCTCCCTAGGGTTTTATAGATCATCTTGTTGTTGGAAGATATAATCAGCTTAATTTTGGATCTTGGATCTAGGTTTTCTTCCTATATTCTGTTTTCATTATTCTTTATTGGTGAATCCTGATTAGGGTTTGGAGTTTTGAGATCCCATGTTTCCAAGTTACATGGTTTCGTTTTTATTGGATAATTTAATTAACCCCATATTTCTTTATTTGATTAAATTGGTTTCAATTGAATGTGTGGGATTTGATTCTTATGAAATTTAATTTTTAAAAAACCCAATTCCATTTAATTTAGGGATGTGGATTTGAAATTAAATTTTGGCATAAAATTGAGAAAAACCCCAACTCCATTGAATTGGGGATTTATTGTGAAATTTAAGGAATTTTTTGACATTTAAATTGTCAAATTTAAATTTTGAAATTGAATTCTGAATTGATTTCATATTATTATATGAAGAAAATGGATTAAAATGGATTCGATAGAAACCTTAGTATTTTATCTTAGAAAAGGGCATGTTTTTTATTAAAATCTTATTTTGGTTTTTAAATAGACAATTGAAATATTTGAAATGGACAATGGGATGAATTGTATTTTAAGAAGTCTTAAAATAAATTTTACATCATTGTTTGTTATTAGAGAACATGAAATCCTTAGGTAGTTAGTGAGTTATTCGAATAGAACTCTATAATTTACAACGTTCTAAAACATATTTTTAGCACATCAAATCCTCGACAGGATGGTGATGAAGTCACCTTTTTTCATACCAAAGGAAAATGTGTATACACATATTTTTTGTGTCGCATTAAGTGTGTGGATTCCTTTAACCTAGAACTATCATAACTTTAGGCATATGACCATGTTTTTCACTTGTTTTTATTTGAAATGTATAAATATGTTCCAATGTTTGAAAATTGTTTTCCATGCCTTCTGAATTTATATAAACTATTTTATAAAAAAAATTATATAATTTTTTAAATTATTTCCATCATTTGAAATGTCAAGCATGATTTGTTTAAATATTATTTTGAAATTCCAAACTTTTTTATTTAAAATTGAAAGATTTTTATTTGGTTAATTAAATGTTGGAATCTATTATGGAATCTTTGGTGATACCCTATAGGGATTTTAGCTCATACCCTACCTATGCCTTCATGTGTTTTTAGATTATCTCTTTCCAGGTTCGAGTAGTGGAAAAGCACCACTTAGAGGTGGTTCTAGCTGTTGACCTTGGGATTGGAGAGTTGATTCCGTTGGGACTTTGTTTGTTCTTTCAGGTTCCTAGAACTTTACTATAATATTTTTGGTTGTTTATACTTGTTTGACTTCTGGTACACTTCTCCCTGTGGAGTTTCTCTTGTATACATACTATCTTGTTTATCTTGCTTCTACAATTTTTGTGGAAAATTCATTCCCAATTCCATATTTGATGATTCTAGGTGCTAGTTTCCAACTTGTGGTGATCAGGAATGCCCTTCGGGCCAGTTAGGATCGGTTCGGGTGTCAGGTTACCAAGGTACCTGGGCTAGTTTATGACACTCATACTCTATTGTGAGACTCATTTTCAGATTCATACATGTATAGTTGTGAAAACCTTGGTGGTTTTCTATTAAGAGGACATAAACTACCTATGAGTTGTAGTTTTTTCCATCTAATCTTAATATATATAGAGATTGACCATTTTTTACTGATCTATCAACCTTCCCACCCATTGATGTGAATAAAAGCATGAAATTTTAAATGTTCATGTAATATTGTAATATTATTTCCATGGAAGAGGTGTGATTAAAACCCAATTTTCTAAGGTTTTGTGGACATGTTGGGAGTAAGTTTCATGAACCAAGATGGGATACCATCAAACCTGATACCCGACCAAGCCTGAGACAAGGCACAATGGGTTTTCCCGATCCCCACGTCCTTGAAATTAATACCTGGTTTTCAAAAATATATTTTGGAAATGATTTTAAATATTTATATAACAATAACCAACCCACAAAAGTAAGGAAACACATAACTAATAACCATGACCCAATGTGGTACAACAATTTTCAGAATCAAAGTTTTAAAATTGAAACCAAAATACAAAGTAAAACAATGGAAATATAACCACTCAACATCCCAAAATAATATGTGAAACATGAGGGACATCACCCTCAAGCCACCACCATTAACACCTATAATGAGTGGAAATCTCTAGAAACCAGAACCACCATCACCACAACACATCCTTCCTTTACCTAGGTCATACATAAATAAGTCTATATACACCTAAAGTTGTATGTAGGGTGTAAGGAAAATCCAAGTAGGATGCCACCCAAAACAAAAATTCCATGTTGCAATGTTAGAAGATAAATCAACATGCACATTTATATGAAAACACCTGGAAACATTTTCAAAGGAAATTTCAAGTAAAAAAATTCAGAAAAACATTCTTTCAAGATAAACCATTTTTTAAATGAAACTAGCCTCAATGCCATAGAGTACACAAGGTCTATCATATATCAACGGTTGAAACCTCATCACATATATAATGTCACAAGAGAGCAACATGGGTAAATCCCTAAGGGTATCTAGTACAAGTGATTCACTAAGTACTTCATACCTCTATGATCAATATCCTCCAACTCAACTACCAATAAATTTCCTTTTCATGAACTACTATGAGGGATCGTCCCATGGGCCTAGTGGTCTCCAAATAACAGTCCAATGCCAACATAATCTCATGCACAAGAAATTAGGAGGGATCAATCCAAGGGGACAAAGGTCTCCTATCATATCATATGTTTAATTAGTGTTTCCCATGTAAATCCTACTAAGTGAATTCAGGACTTTCCACTTTCGAGTCAACTATTTTCAATCCACTAGAAGAATTTGGACCTTCCCACTTCCAAAACACTATATTACTTGTTCTAGTTTTACCCACTGAGATACTTGGGATTACCTTTGTTCTCAAATTCTATTTCACATGTCACGTAACCATCACTTTCACAAACACATTCCAAGATGTATATGTACACAAGGAAATCATCAGTTTTTCAACAACACAAGAAATAAAACCATTTTCTATAAAGAAAATCGCCTTTAATTTTACACGCACCAAAACTAATTCAAAAAAATAAACAACTTTCACGATCCATGAAACCTATTTGATAACATTACAATAAAATCACATAATTAATTCAATAGCTTTCCATGGGCCAAGCCCTATCAAATTCCACACATAAACCAATTTTATTTTAAAAAAACATTCTTTGTGTCATTTAAATTATTCACACGTCACCTTAAAGGTGCAAAAAAAAGAATAGAACATTCCATAAAATCGATTTCATTTGAAGAACCCACTTTCAATAAATTTTCACCTTAATTTCTTTCAAAAACACATTTCACACATTTCATAAAATCATAAAACACTTTTAAGAAGAACCACAATAATGCACACATGAAAACATAACCATTTTCATTTTGAAATACAATTTTAATCACATATTCATGTAGAAATATTTACAAAACAATTTTTTCACCACACAAAAAAATCATAAAACATATTTATAATGGAAAGAAAGCAGTATGAACTTATCCAATAATGTAAAATCACAAAACCACCTACCTCACACTTGGAAACTTCCAAAAATTAATTCCAAATGACAACTGAACCACCAAAATACCCTATTAAGGAAATATTGAACAACAAAAATCATTATATCACTCAACAATATTAGACCAAAACCTCCTTTTTGGACAAAAATATTCTATAAAATAGGAACTCAATAAAAAGAGGATAAAACCCTAGAAAGAGGGAAGAAACCCAGGGATAAATAACTTACTTGATGTTTCCTTGATGAATCCACACCAAATACACCAAAATTAGGGATTCCAAGGGATTAAAGAGGAGGAAAGTTAAGATCCTAGGGCTAGAGATCTTGAATAGGGTGGGCAAGGAGGAATTTAGGGTTAAAATCTGAGAGGTCACAAAGGTAAATTTAAATTTTTTAATGACCTGGAAAAGTCACATGGTTTTCCTGCACGGTATTCCAAACCATGTGAAAACTATTCACCCCTCACTTTACAAGAGGAATCATGAAACGTGGTTAGGTTGCATGACCTAAAATCATGTTCCAATCATGTTGTTCACAGTTGTCTAGAAGTTCCACAGGCCACACAGGTTTTGGGGTATGGATTCACGATTTGACAAATCATGTGACAACTATGCACCTCATTTTACCAACCCAAAAACTCCCTTTTTCACAAGAAAACCCCTGGAAAACCAAGGAATAAATTTGGGAAAAAAATAAATAGAACAAATACCATAAGATGAAGGCACAGATGTGACCATTCTCCAAACCATGAAAAAAATTTGCGCCTGAAAAGTCATCCTGAATCCTGATCCAAAAAAAGAATGGGTACTCCTTTTCAACCTAAGTCCTATAATCCCAAGTCTCATCTTCATCACAACCATTCTTTTAAACAACTCTAACCAATGGAATCGACTTCTCAGAAATCACCTTCTCTTGGGAATCTACAATCTACTATGGTCGCTTAAACACAAATAGATCGGGCTCAAACTCTAACTCCTCCCATCTCAAGACATGGGATAGATACATATTATACATTTTTGATTTTGATACAAGGAACACATCATGAGTCGATGTAAACTGTGAATACAAATACAACTGATATTCCACCTTATCAACTCCCTCAGAAATCACAAAAGGCCCAGCATACCTTGGTGTAAGTTTCCCCCGCTAACCCAAACAGTGATGACCCAAGTGAGGTTCCACCTTCAGAAAAACCTGGAAACCCACAGAAAATTCTAAATAAGGATTAATTTGATAAAAATAAGACTTATAATTAATTTTAAATATCAACAATGGATGCCTGATCAACTTCACTTTCTCAGATGTTTCTTATACAAGGTTCGACCGCAATAATGAGGTCTCACCCACCTCATCCCAATACAAAGGGGACCGACATGGATAACTGTAATGTGCCTCAAAATGATCAATTAGAATAAAATATTGGTAGCTATATTTATATGATAATTAAATTAATCCCAAATGGATATCCCAATAACCACACAAATCTAAAACACATGCCTGGAGCATATATTCCAAAATATGATTCGCCCGCTCCATCTGAACTTCTGTTTGGGGTTGGTATGTTATGCTCAATTTGACATGTGAACCCATTTCCTTATAAATTACTTCCCAAAAAATAGAGGTAAAATGTGGGGTACCTATCAAAAATTATATCTAATAACACACAATGAAGCCTCACAACCTCCTAAAAACAATCAGCTCACCTCATCCACCTTGGTCGAGTCTCTAATCGGAATAAAATGAGATAACATGTTCAGAAGGTCAATAAAAACCCAAATATAATTACACCCCCATAGTTTATGAGTTAATCCCACAATAAATTACATTTAAATTCCATCCCAATTATAGGTAGTAATAGGTAGAGGCTAAAGAAAAATGGAAGGTCTCTATTTCTCTACTTTAAAATGTTGATATGTATAACACTGCAATATGAAGTCAGCTATATCATGTCTCATACCTAGACATAATTTAACACCCCAAGGTTTTGAAAATAAATATTGAATGCAATTTTATAATCTAGCCATTAAACACAACTTTTCCTCTTCTATGTTTTGAATTTCAAAAAAAAAGTCATCTAGAGTTGTGTTCAGTAATTCATTTGGAGTCTGATAGAACAAACTTGATTTTTGGTGAATAGTAACATACCCTTATGAATAATAATATGAATATTAATATTAACCTTATGAATATTGAATAATGATATTATTTTATTTTATTATGATAATAAGATAATGGGATCTTAATTAATTTTTCAATGTCACATAAAACTGATTATACCTCTAAGAATGTTATTTTTTGAATTAACTATGGATTTATTTAAAAATTAAATAAATAATATTTAGAAAATTATTTTTGAAAAATGGAGTTCACTTTGGAATTCTACACATCGAAAAATGGGTGGGTAAATTTTTTGGTATTTTTCTAAAATTCTAGAATTTTTGATGAAAAGTGAAATATGATAAAATACCGTATATACAAATTATCAGTTAAATACACTATTTATGACATCATAAGTGATGTAAGGACACTTTGTTCGAACTCACATGCAGTTATTACTATTAGGGTTCACATGAAACAACACCATTGGTTGTCTTGATGGAAATAATAAAATAATAAAATAAAATATTCAAAATTTACCCCTCTCCTGCGCTATAAAAACCCCCCACCACTCCCTCTTCTATTCACTCTTCTAAGCCTTGAAGCTCCTCAATGTTCTACCTGATTACCCTTACCTAGTCACTCCCCACAACCAGGAAGCTCTTAGCCTTTCCAAAAGACCAAAACCCCTTCCCTTATGGAGGTTCTCAAGGAAGTTGTTTCAAGAGGTAAAACACCTTTCTTTTTCTTTTAGTTTCATTTCAATTTATCTCCTTTTGTTATCCTCTCCTCACCTCCTCTATCCAAATAATCATGATAACTCCATTATAATATATATACTGGATTTATATCATGTGAATGGAAGAAACATCATCAATATTCTTACTCCCTCCCTTTTATTTTTATAAACGAAATCAATGTCCATGAGATTCTAATTTTATAACCTTCGTGGACAACGAAGTTTCGTTCTTCAATTTCATCTTAATTACTGGTCATTAAACCATATTTATGGTTTAACCAGACTATAATATATGTATTATAACCTAATTAATATTCATTAACTAGAATATGTACATATAATTATGGTATATGACAAAACTAGTTCATAATAATCCAAATACCGCCAAATAATCGAAGTGGTTGTCATCTAATGATTCATTATAATTCAATGTAACCAAAGGATATAAATGACCATTATAAATTCTGTATGTTCATAAATAATATTTAATTTCAATTCTGGAGATTTATAACCATTCTTCATGAAGTCCATTACTTAAAAACAAGTGAACTGATTATGAAAATAAAGAAAACGAACACCCCGGAACAACGAAATTCAATATAATAACTTATAAATAAGGTTATAAATGACCTAAATATAATTATTATAAACTAAAAACATGTCTAATAGGTTCTTAAATAAGTTATTAATAAGTATAATTTCATATTACAGGATCTTAAGTTCAAGAGCGGAACACGTTTGGAGTTGAGGTAAGGGTTTTTTCACCCAAACTTCCATTTTCATTCGGGATACTTTAATTGTCTAATTACCTCAATGAAATTATTATTTATTGTTATGTAATCCTCATTTATTCTATGAGAGTATCATATATATGTTTACAAACCATAACCTTTCTTTATTTTATGTATAGTTACATGTTTTAAAAGGAACTTTCAAAATTGTTTCCAAAATACAAGCCCGGTTTAAGGGAATTTCTCAAATTCTTACCTATTTTCAAGGGAACTCTATAATATGTTTTTCGAAACCATTATATTTATAAAATCACTCATTTTATTATGAAAATACTATCTTACTTCACATATGGTTTTATACAAATATTTTTCCAAAATAACTCTTATTTTCAAAATAAAAGAGTATTTATCTCAAGAATTGCTTAATGATTTTATAAGAGTGTTTTAGTCTAATTCAACACTCTTGTTGATTCCATGGTATTATTGGGTTTAATAATTTATGAAGTCATCTACCATATTTTATTTAATGGTTTATTAATAACTCTATTGTATATGGTCTATCCTAAAACCATTCACCATATTACTCGGAATGGTTAGTGTTTTATGTTTAATGATTGGGGAAAGTTAGTTACATTTCATATGATAGTTTCAATATGAATGTATATGTTGTTCATGTTGATCCCTGATCATACGAGGAATGCATTGGACTTATTATGTGATTGGTGGGTCCCACTATATCCCCTCGATGCATTGGTAGGTCTCATGAGACAAATATACGTGGAACTAGCCAAGGCCTTTCCCAATGTGATATATGGATTTTGGTTGAGGCCTTAATCATTAGACGTCTTGGCCGAGGCCTTGAAAAAATATTTCAGAATGTCCAGAATATGAACTTCCCTCATTATGAAGCTATTAATTGAAAGTTCATGTGGTTATTTTACTAGTAGAATACCTGTGTTTATGTTTTATTATGACATTAATTACTCAGCTCATTTTCCTTCCATAATGTGTTCAAGTTTATTATTAAAGGCAAGTGTTTTCAATTATTCACCATGTCTAATGTTTATATTATCTTCCATTGTATTTCTTACTCTTAATGATCATTTGATATCACCCCTTTCTTATGTTTCATTTTCTCAGGACATGAAGAAGTAATTTATGAATGACATGCGGAAATAACCTAGGAGTTATGAATGTTTTCTAAGGAGCTTCCATGTCGTTTTGATTTTCAAGTTGTATTATTGAACTTATGTATGTATCTTGTTTAAAATAATACTAAACTACTTGGTCCTTCAGGATTCGAATTCCTTGTTTATATTCAAATGTAATCAAATAAGGCACCGGCTCCGGGAAACTGGGGTTGGGTCCTTATAGTTGGTATCAGAGGAAAGTTTAGTAGAAAACTTGGAAACTGGATTTAGAAAATGTAGATTAGGGAAGAGTCCCTAAGATATTATTTGAGGATAAACATACAAGAACACCCTGGTATTTTGGTAAGGAATAGATTATCTGGATCATTCAAGCAACACATCCCTATCTGGATACGAGCAGGTAGAGGTGGATCTGGCACAGATATACCTAGGAGTGAAAGCTCTGACAAGGTGTTTCGGGCTTGACCCGGGGTATCCTAGTATACTACAACAGGCCTTTTTACACTCTTGGTTACGATACTCCTAGGGGATATTCTTAGGATAATTCATGTTTTCTTTACAAGCCATTATGAAGGATTTAAATGTAAATTTATCCTCAAATATACCATGTTTATGATTAAGATATTAGCTATGCATAGGATTTAAATTTATGATTAGTATTTTTCTACATTGAGATTATAAATTATGATTCATACCCTAATCTAGTGTATGAAATTATTTAGTAATGGTTCCTATTGGAAGGAATGGAAACCGCACGAACGCACATGTCCCCTGTAGGGATTTCCCTCCAATGCAAGATAATGATGTTGGATCTGGTGTTTTGACTGGTGCTGAGAAACTTATAACTATACTGGGACAACTTTCTCTGGTTATGAATAATAACCTTAATTGTATGGAGCATCTGGATCCACCATGTGGAGGATCTATGTTAGATCACTTTGTGTGACAAAAACCTCCATCATTCAATGGGACTACAAACCTGTTTGTAGAAGAGCATTGGATATGTTCCCTTGAGAAGATATTTCTCAATTTGGGATGTAATGAAAAAGAGAATATTTTCAAGGAAATATATCGTCTAACGGGAGATGTAGATCAGTGGTGGAAATTAATCCAAAACACAGAGGAGGAAGAAATAGAAGATATGGAATGGAGGGATTTTAAGGAAATCTTCTTAGAAAAATATTTTCCCCGTGAACAGAGAGCAGATATGGAGAGGAAATTATTTAATCTGAGGCAGAAGGCGGATGAAAATGTTTCCAAGTATGAATCCAACTTTATAAGGTTAGCAATACATGTTGTGAACTATATACAAAATCCAAGGAGAAAAATGTATGGATTCTTTGATGGCCTAAAGACATTCCTCTGGTAGGCACTGGTCTCCCAAAGTTTTTCATCATATGAGGATATAGTTTCATGTGCTATCAAGATAGAAAAATAATTCTCTAAGTCTTATGACTTTAAGGGAAATCAAGAAAAGAAGAGGGCAACTGAAAACCCTAGGAAGGAAAATAAGGAAATAGGGAATAAGGTAAGAGTTGAATTTCTACCATGTGACAATTGTGGAAGGAAACACCCTGGTGCGTACTTAAAAGGAAGAGGAGTATGCTACAAATGTGGTCAGAAAGTCCATCTTGTTGGTGATTGCAAGGGGAAGAAGGAAGCAAATGATGTTAGATGCTATAATTTTTCGGAGATGGGATACTATGCTAATTATTTTCCAAAGCATCAAGGAAATATGCAACAGAAAAGGCCAAAGGATCAGGGACAAGCTTATGCAATCACAACTGCAAAGGTTGAAGTTCTGAATGATGTGGTGGAAGGTACTTTGATCATTTCATCAAACTTAGACAATGCTTTATTTGATTCTGGATCATCGCATTATTTCATATCTTCCCAGTTTTCTAAGAAAATTAGATATTTCCAGTTTGATTTAACAAGGGATTTGTTAGTCAAAACTCCTAAGGTAAGTATCATTGTAACAAAGTTCTATGAATCAGTTCCTATTAGGGAATATAAATGTTCTTTATCTACTGATCTCATTTTCATACCCATGATTAGATTTTATATAATCCTTGGTATGGATTCTATTTCAGACCATGATGCAAAAATTTATTGTAAGAAGAAGGAGGTTACAGTTTTCGATGATGATAAGAAGTACCTTATCTTTAGAGCAAAAACGTCACCACCTAGTTCTTATCTAGATCCACCCCTAGTAGCTCAACTAAATTCAATTATCAGAGAGGAAGATAATTAAATAACTATGGTGAGTAAAAGAATGTTAAAGTATAATATGTACCGTTTGTGCCAGCATATATCAATTTCTTTCCAGAGGATTTACCTGGACATCCTCCAGAGTGGGAAATTGAGTTTTCCATTTACTTAATTCCTGGTTCAAGGCCCATATCAAAGACTCCCTATAGAATGGACACTATAGAGCTAGTGGATCTAAAGAAAAAACTAGAGGAATTGAATGATAAAGGATTTATTCATCCTAGTGTTTCTTCATGGGGAGCCCATGTTTTTTTGTTAAGAAGAAAGATGGGTCTATGAGGTTGTGCATTGACGACAGAGAAATAAATGCTATTATAATAAATAATAAGTATAATTTTCCACGAATTGATGATTTATTAGATCAACTACATAGAGCCCAATATTTTTTGAAGATTGATCTTCGATCTGGATATCATCAATTTCTTGTGAGAAAGGAAGACATTCCTAAAATAGCATTTCGAACCAGGTACGGGCATTATGATTTTACAGTAATGCCTTTTGGACTAACCAATGCACCATCTATTTTCATGGATCTCATGGATAGAGTCTTCAAGGAATATCTTGATGACTTTTTAGTGGTGTTTATCGATGATATCCTAGTATACTCTAAGAGCTATGAATATCATGAAAATCACTTGCGCACCATTCTAAAGACTCTGAGAAGAAATGAATTATATGGGAAGTTCAGTAAGTGTGAATTATGGCTTCAATCAGTTTCCTTTCTGGCCCACATTGTCTCTAAGGATGGAATATTTGTAGATCCTATGAAGACAAAGGCTTTTTAAGAATGGCCTACTCCAACGAACGTAACTGAGGTACGTAGTTTTATTGGTTTAGTAGGTTATTATCGGCATTTCATTCAGAACTTCGCCCGTTTAGCCAACCCGATGACCAAACTCACATGAAAAGGGGTTAAGTTTGTATGGACCAAGGAATGTGAATATTGTTTTGAATAATTGAAGAGGAGGTTAGTGAATGCTCCAATCCTAACCCTACCATCGGGGAATGATGTGTTTGTTATCTATTGTGACGCATCAAAGAAAGGACTTGATTGTGTCCTTTTGTAGAATGATCGATTGATTGCCTATGAATCTAGGTAGTTAAAAATTCATGAACAAAACTATCCAACTCATGATCTTGAGTTAGAAGCAGTAATCATTGCTCTGAAGATTTGGATACATTACCTCTATAGAAAGAAATGTGAGATATATACAGATCATAAGAGTTTTAAATATATATTCTCACAGAAATAACTCAACATGAGACAAAGAAGATGGATTGAGCTACACAAAGACTATGATTGCATAATAAACTACCACCCCAGGAAGGAAAACAAGTTGGTATATGCTTTGAGTAGAAAGGACCATGGAATTCTGAAAAAGATGAGAGTTTAAAGGTATCCTCTGTTCATGGATCTAGTAAAGATGCATATGGGAATTATCAAGGAAGGTAAAACGTCACTACTTTTTCAAATGGTTTCTAAACCTTCTTTACCAGAAAAGATAAAATGTTATTAGGCTGATGATGAGGAGTTTCAAAAGAAAATTAAAGCTATAAATGATGGTAGATTGACTAAATTCACATATGAAGGAGGCATTTTGAAATATGGAAAGAGGCTTTGTGTTCCCACTATTCAGGAGCTTAAGAGGGAACTACTGGATGATTCTCATAGCTCCAATTTATCTATTCACCTTGTTATCACAAATATGTTCAGAGATCTAACGGAATATTTTTTGTGGGAAAACATGAGGAGGGAGATTACTGATTACTTATCGAGATGTTTGGTTTGTCAATAGGTGAAGGCGGGAAGACAACATCCTAGTCAAGTCATGCAACCCCTTCATATACCTATGTGGAAATGGTATTATATTACGATGGACTTTGTCATGGGGCTACCAAAGACTCCAAGGAAGAATGACACGATATGGGTCATTGTTGACTGTCTTACAAAATATTCGCATTTTCTTGCTATAAGGGAAGATTTAGCACTAGAGTGTTTAGCAAGAATATATATTAATGAAGTTGTAAGACTTCATGGTGTACCCTCATCAATTGTTTTCGATCGTGATCCCCATTTTACATCAAGATTCTGGAAGAGTCTTCAGAAGGCCCTAGATATTGATCTTCATTTGAGCACTGCCTACCACCCACAAACTGATGGAAAATCAAAACGGGCTATTCAAACACTGGAGGACATCTTGAGGTCTTGTTCACTTGATTTTCAAGGCTTGTGGGACCAGTATTTACCTCTTTTGGAATTTTCCTACAACAATAACTTCCATTAAAGTATTCAGAAGGCACCCTATGAAAAATTATATGGGAAGAGATGTCGTACACAAAATTGCTGGGATGATGTTGGTTAAAGAAAGCTTGTGGGCCCAGAACTTGTTGAAGAAACAAAAGAAATGGTGAAAATTATCCAAAACCTTATCAAAATAGCTCAAAGTAAGCAAAAGAGATATACTGATAACCAAAGGAAGGATTTAGAATTTCAAGAAGGTGATCACATTTTTTTAAAGGTATCTCCATGGAAGGGTATTATATGATTCAGTAAAAAGAGAAAATTAAGACCCAGGTACATCAGAACTTTTGAAATTCTAGACCGAATTGGAGTCGTACCTTACCGTTTGGCAATGCAGCCAAGACTCTCCAAGGTTCACAATGTGTTCCACGTGTCAATGTTAAGAAATTACATGCCAAACCCAACACATGTACTCACTTATGAAGAAGTAGAACCTGAGCCTGGTCTATCTTATTGTGAAGATCCTATCAAGATTCTTGATACTAGAGAACAAGTATTGAGAAATCGGACGACTCTTCTGGTAAAGGTTCTTTGGAGGAAGCATAAGATGGAGGAAGCAACATGGGAGCCTGAGGAGCTTATGTTAAAGACATACCTGAATATTTTTAGGTAATGTTTTATGAATTTCGAGGACAAAATTTTGGTAAGGAGGGGAGAATGTAACACCCCAAGGTTTTGAAAATAAATATTGAATTCAATTTTATAATCTATCCATTAAACACAACTTTGCCTCTTCTATGTTTTGAATTTCAAAAAAAGGTCATCTAGAGTTGTGTTCAGTAAGTCATTTGGAGTTCGATAAAACAAACTTGATTTTTGGTGAATAGTAACATACCCTTATGAATAGTAATATGAATAGTAATATGAACCTTATGAATAGTAAAAATGATATTATTTTATTTTCTTATGGTAATAAGATAATGGGATCTTAATTAATTTTTCAATGTCACATAAAACTGATTATACCTCTAAGATTGATATTTTTCGAATTAACTGTGGCTTTATTTAAAAATTAAATTAATAATATTTAGAAAATTATGTTTGAAAAAATGAGTTCACTTTTTAATTCTACATGTCGAAAAATGGTAGGGTTTAATTTTTGGGATTTTTTGAAATTCTAGAATTTTTTATGAAAAGTGAAATACGATAAAATACCGTATATACAAATTATCAGTTAAATACAATATTTATGACATCATAAGTAATGTAAGGCCACTTGGTTCGAACTCACATGAACTTAATACTATTAGGGGTCACATGAAACAACACTATTGGTTTTCTTGATGGAAATAATAAAATAATGAAATAAAATATTCAAAATTTACCCCTCTCCTCCACTATAAAAACACCCCACCACTCCCTCTTCTCTTCACTCCTCTAATCCTTGAAGCCCCTCAAAGTTCTGCCTAATTACCCTTCCCTAGTCACTCCCCACGACCAGGAATCTCTTAGTCTTTCCAAAAGACCAAAACCCCTTCCCTGAAGGAGGTTCTCAAGGAAGTTGTTTCAAGAGGTAAAACACCTTTCTTTTTCTTTCAGTTTCAATTCAATTTATCTTCTTTTGTTATCATCTCCTCACCTCCTCTGTCCAAATGATCATGATAAACCCAGTATAATCTATATGCTAGATTTATATCATTTTAATGGAATAACCATCATCAATATTCTTACTCCCTTCCTTTTATTTTTATAAACGAAATCAACGCCCATGAGGTTCCAATTTATAACCTTCGTGGACGACAAAGTTTTTTTCCTCAATTTATTCTTCATTACTGGTCATGAAACCATATTTATGGTTGAACCATACTATAATATATTTATTATAACCTAATTAATATTTAGTAACTGGAATATGTACATATAATTATGTTATATGACAAAACTAGTTCATAATAATCCAAATACCGCCAAATAATCGAAGTGGTTGTCATCTAATGATTCATTCTCATTCCATGTAACCAAATGATATAAATGAAAATTATAAATTCTGTATGTTCATAAATAATATTTAATTTCAATTATGGATATTTATAACCATTCCTCATGAAGTCCATTTCTTAAAAACAAGTGAACCAATTATGAAAATAAAGAAAACGAACAACCCGGAACAACAAAATTCAATATAACAAATTAGAAATAAGGTTATAAATTAACTAACAGAATTATGATAAACTAAATACCTGTATAATAGGTTCTTAAATAATTTATTAATAAGTATAATTTCATATTCCAGGAGCTTAATTTCAAGAGAGGAACACGTTTGGTGTAAAGGTAAGGGTTTTTCCACCTGAACATCTATTTTCATTTGGGATACTTTCATTGTCTAATTACATCAATGAAATTATTATGTATTGTTATTTACTCCTCATATATTCTGTGTGAGTATAATATATATGTTTACAAACCAGAACCCTTCCTTATTTTATGGATAGTTACATTTTTTAAAAGGAACTTTCAAAATTGTTTCCAAAATACAAGCCCAATTCAAGGGAATTTCACAAATTCTTGACTATTTTCAAGGGCACTCTATAATCTGTTTTTGGAAACCATTATCTTTATAAAATCAATCATTTTATTATTAAAATACTATCTTACTTTACTTCTGGTTTTATATAATTATTTTTCCAAAATAACTCTTCTTTTCAAAATAAAATAGTATTTATCTCAAGAATTGCTTAATGATTTTATAAGAGTGTTTTCATCTAATTCAACACTCTTATTGATTCCATCGTATTATTAGGTTTAATCATTTATGAACTCATATACCATATTTTATTTAATGGTTTATGAATAACTCTATTTTGGATGATCTATCCTAAAACCATTCATCATATTACTCGTAATGGTTAGTGTTTTATGTTTAATGATTGGGGAAAGTTATTTACATTTCATATGATAGTTTCAATATGAATGTATATGTTGTTTATGTTGATCCCTGATAATATGAGTAATAATTGGACTTATTATGTGATGGGTGGGGCCCTCTATATCCCCTATATGAATCAGTAGGTCTCATGATACAAATAGACGTGGAATTGGATGAGGCCTTTCCCAATGTGATATATGGATTTTGGCTGAGGCCTTAATCATTAGATGTCTTGGCCGAGGCCTTGACAAAATGGTTCAGAATGTCCAGCATACGCACATCCCTCATTACCAATCTATTAATTGAAATTTCATGTGGTTATTCGACTAGTAGAATACACATGATTATGTTTTATTATGGCATTATTTACTCAGCTCATTTTCCTACCATAATGTGTTCAAGTTTATTATTAAAGGCATGTGTTTTAAATTATTCACCATGTCTAATGTTTATATTATCTTCCTCTTTATTGCTTAATATTACTAAGCATTTGAGCTCACCCCTTTCTTATGTTTCATTTTCTCAGGACATGAATAAGTAATTTATGAATGAAATGCTGAAATAACCTAGGAGTTATATGGATGTTGTCTAAGGAGCTTCCATGTAATTTTTCTTTTCAAGTTGTATTATTGAACTAATGTATGTATCTTGTTTCCAATAATACTAAGCTACTTTGTCCTTCGGGATTCGAATTCCTTGTATTTATTCCAACGTAATCAAATAAGTCACCGGCTCCGGGAAATTGGGGTCGGGTCCTTACACATAATAACAGTCAGGAACATCATAAAGCATCTTGGTGGCACCAGGATAAGCATCCCACAAAGACTAATAGAAATACAGTATCACCACTTTCCGTAAACAATTACCACAAAGAAACTTTTAAAACACAAATCTTCTTTAGGAGACAACGACCACTCACAAGGCTCTTCCCCACCATGAAAAAACTTCATTGAACACTAGAAAAAATCATCATTTAGATTCTTCTTATGAATTAATTCCATGAGGGAAGGTGTCAACTACATGCTGGACAAGAGCACACCTCCATTGTGATCCTTTATATCCAGGCGCATCTAAGCAATGAGCCCCATCAAAATCCACTAATCACTGGACTTATTCATCTATTACACTGAAACTTTTCTACTCAAGTAATCTACCACCACTTTACCTTTTCCCAGGGTATAAACTATATCAAAATCAAACCCTTGAAGGTACTCAACCCAATGAAACTTCCTTAAGTTCAAATTATTTTTGAGAAAATATTATCCAAACTATTATGATTAGAATAAACCATAAACTTCTCCCCAAAAAAGATAATGATGCCACATAGGTTTTCATCACTTCTCCTAACTCTAGGTCATGGGTTAGATAGTTATTCTCATGTTCTCAGAGTTTAAAAGATCCATAATCCACCACATGATCATCCTATATCAACACACACCCAAGACCCATAACTGAGGCATTGAAATAAACCACATAACCATTTCTAGACTCTAGAAAGATCAAAACAGAAGTTCTAGTCAACTACAGCTTAAGATCCTAAAAGGATTCTTGGCTTTCATAACTCCACTTAAACTTTACACCTTTATGGGTAAGTTCTATCATGGATGAATCTAGTCAGGTGAAATCCTGAATGAACCACCTTTAATAACCTTCCATGCACAAAAAACTCATGATCTCAAAAAAAAATCCTCAGATGCGCCAATGACATCACTGAACTTAATTTCTCAAGGTCCACTAAAAATCCTCATGTTGACATAAAATTACCCAAAAACTTAACCTCCATGAACCATAAGGTTCACTTTAAAAACTTTTCATAGAGGAAATGATCTCTAAGAGTGCCCAAGACAATTCTAAAATGCCACCCATACTCCTCCTCAGATCTTAAATAAACTAGTATGTCATCCATGAATACCATGAAAAATGAGTCAAGGTACTGTTAAAACACCCTATTCATAAGTTCCATAAAGACCACATGGGAATTTTGAGACCCAAAAGGGATGGACAAGTAATCAAAATGGCCACACCTGCTTTGTAAATTTATTTTTATAACATGTTCCTCTCTAACTCTAACTTGATTATACCCATAACACAAATCAATCTTGGACACCCACCTCTCACACTTTAATAGATCAAACAATTCATCAATATGGGGGAAGGTATACTTGTTCTTAATCATCAATTTATTCAACTTCTGGTAATCAATGTACAACCTTAGAGGTCCTTTATACTTTTTCACAAACAAAACTGGGGAGACCCATGGAGAGATGCCCAGGTGAATGAATCCTTTTGATTCTAAATCATCTAGTTTTACCGTTAATTTCCTCAACTCATTGGGGTCCATATGGTATGCGGGAATAGATATGAGTTGTGTTCCCAATGCCAAATCTATAGATAACTTTACATCTCGCTTTAGAGTAAAGCCAGAAAAGTCATATGGAAATACCTTTGGGAACTTATCCATAATAAGAGGTAATCCAATCTCATATCCCCTAACATCTTCCTCCAACATGAGAGACAAGATCTGATAGATAATATTTCCCGACTCCATTAGTGGAGGTCCAACACGACCCGACCAAGGATATATTCCCCATGAAAAACCTGGGTACTCCCATTATGTTCCATGAAACTCACACACCACCTATAGAAATCGATGTGTGCATGAAAGAGTACCATTTAATCCATACCAAGGATTACATCGAATAGGTTCATATCTAAAATCAAAAAATACCATACCAACTTGACCACTTACACGGTGAGTACACAAGACAAGGACCTAAAACCCTTTTATCACTTCTTACCAAGAGTTATTACCAAATCCATCCCATATGACATAAGTTCAGTTGTAAATTTCATCACATACATAGAGAATAAATAAAATAAATGGATGCACCAGTATCAAATAGAATAATAGCTAAATATGAGGCAATAAGAAAGGTAAATCAAACTGTCACAGGCCCTACATCTAACTCCACTAGAACTCTATCCACTGCATGAATATTCCTCATCTCAGTCTAAGCCTAAGAACGACCCCAAAACTATGGATCTTCCCTGAACCAAATATTATGAATGAAGATCTAGTCCAACTTCCATGACCACCAAACTGATATCCCACTATATTGGAAGGGTTTAGATCATCTTACATCCCCTTGTAAGCCACAGATCCATCACCTCTCTGATATGGGAGTGGCACCTTTCAAAAATTCTAAAAGTTCCCCAAAGCTCTGCACTAATGGAAAGGTATGGATGGTGAAGAACCCAAAAATCATTGTGTCCCACTTTTCCACACTGATGTAACAACACTAACCTTGCACTTGGATCCATGGGTGAATACATCCAAGAAGGATGGATTGCACCACCACCACCCCTCTTCTCCTACTCCTCTCACTTCCTTTTCTTCTTAGATGAACTACCACTACCTACTACTGACCCAACCCCCAAGGAACCAAACTGTACATTGAAATCAATCTCCACCATACAATCATGGTCAACCACCTCATCTTAGTTTTTCATCCTAAATAAGAACACTTTAGAATAAATTTCTGGCTGCAACCCCCTCTCAAACCCTCAATCATTCATCTTCTCACTAGAAACAATTTTGAGTGCATAATATACCAAATATGTGAAGCGGTTGGCATACTCCATCACTGTATTATCTCTCTGGGTAAGATCCATGAATTCTTAGGACCTGAAATAATCCAAAACCTCAGGAAAATAATATAAATTGAAGGTAGTCCTAAAATATCTTCAACCCATCTGCTCATGCTTTCTAGCTTACACCACTGATTCCCACCACTTCTAATTGGGAACTTCCAAAAGAAATGAAGCACATTTGAATCTGATAGACATAGGAGGGTCAAGAAATTAAAACATCCCATCTATCCTTTCAAGACAATCCTCTACTTCATATGGTTCCACATTTCCCCAGAATGATGGAGGATTTCTCTTTAGAAACTCATAATATTTTTCCTTTCGAGGACCTTGTCTGGCTTCCCTAACATGGGTAGTGTAGAACCTGGTTCTTACATTGAGGTACAAATTATTTTATTATTTTTCCCATTAGTTGGTTTTGAGAAAACAAGGAAAAAATAGACATGTAATGGAATCATACTGTCACACGTGCTGATTTAGGGTTACACACCATGTAATTCTAAGTACACGTCATGTAGTTAGGCTATGTATGATGGGAATACATGGTGTGTGGGAATGTCGGCAAAGAAAAGAGGAAAATCCAACTATATGTCGTGTACTTCTTGGTAAACACTGTGTAGTCATGTCGACATGTTCTAGAAAGTAAGTCAGTTGAAGTCAGCTGCTAAATGAACAGTAAAATGATATACATGTCATGTATATGGACTTACATGCCGTGTACTTTTTTTCTCTTAAAACGGGTAGTAACCTCTCCATTCTGCAGTTTGGACAGTGGGCTTACTGGGGGAACTCAAGAGGAGTGCCAGAACATAAACCTCTTCCCGATTGATCATCTGAACTCCGAATCAATCACCATCAGTCTCATTTTAACCCAATTAGTGAGTGATCAATTACTCTTGAGCCATTCTTGGTAATTACTTTTCTCGAAGAAGTTATTTAAGGATGATTAAATATCCTTGTTTCATAGATCTATACCATTCTAGATTGAATTGGAAGTCGAGGCTGGATGAGGAGAGACATACTACGATGAGGTAGGTGGTCTCATGATATTGTTTAAGGTCAAGTTGTTTATAGGTGTCCTTGTGTCACGCGCCGATGTATAGGGTGCCTCTTGATTTATAATTTGACCCATGTTAATACCTAATGACATTATGTAATTGAGTAAATTAATTGAATCATGTTTAGGCTTTTTTGTTTGATTAAGAGCCACCCCATGGGTGCGTTCTCCCTCGGATAACCATTGTTTAGCCATTTGGCCTAGGATGTCAATGGGTATTCATTTTTTCCCTTTGTAAGGGTTATTTTAGAATTTAATTGGTAAAATAAATTTTTCTATGTGAATATGATTTTTAAATCCTTGTGATATTTTAATTCACATCTTAGTCTTGTTATATGAATTTTTCCCACATTAGTTGATTATTTGAAACCATGTAGTAGTGTAATTTACATGTGTTGGTTTTAATATTTTGAAATGTTGATACATTGGGTTTGGCCCTAAATATCCTGAAATGCTGATATATCGTGCTTGGCCATAAATATGCTAAAATGTTGATATACTGGGCATGGCTCTGATACATGGTGAAATGTTTATATACTGGGCTAGTCCACGACATTAATATGTGGAAATGCTGATACACCGGGCTTTTTCCTAATTTGAATGTGCTAAAATTCTTATACATCAACCCTGAACCTAATACATATTGATATGGAATGAATAACGACGCATATGGAAAAAACACACAAGCTTGGATTCGGTCTACACTTCATTGTTTAGATAGCCTATTGAGGTATCTATTGTGTTTAATTTATATAGTGGATTGACAGGCTTAATCTGGATCCCAAGACTTATATAATTCAATGAAATTGAATTGATTAAAGAACATTAAATGAATGTAAATTAATTACAATACTTATAGGATTGTTTACTTTTGAGTACCTTCTAGTTTACTACATTTCACTACTATACATTATTGTTGCATATACTCACTGAAATATTGGAACAAACCTTCGGCAGTTGCCTACTGAGATTTATTTATCACACCCTAATTGGGTCATGTTTTTTGTCCCAAATAGGCTATATTTCTGCATGTGTCGATAGGAGCAGGGCTCCTTATACAGGTACATGATTGCTGCTTAGGAGCGGGAGAGCATGGGACCAAGCCAAGGATTGTGATGCCGCAGAGTTTCATTTTGTTTTACCATAATTTGGTATTGTGTAGTACTTGATTTTAGTTTATCTTGTTTTCACTTTTTTTTTTAGAACATGTGACATGATGCATCATTTTGATATAACATGCCTTCTGGTTATCTTTATCTTTTAGTCTTTAGTTGTTTGCTTCAGTTTCATGATGTTTACTGCTTCATCTATTTTTATTATTATTTATGCTGCTATGTTACACTCTGCCAATGAGGGCATAGTTTCCCCACTATCACACCCTATTCCCTCGCTGCTCGTTTGAAGCCTCTGGCATTTGGGGAAATGTAGTTGAGGCCATGTGGCCAACCAAGTACAAGGAACCTTTTAGTGTCATCCAGATTATGGATGTTACAAAATGGTATCAAAGTGTTTCTTTTCTACTTTTTCTTGCTATTTGGTGATAATATTCTGAAATAGGAAGGATATGGAATTTGGTAATTTGTTGTGCCCAGGAGTAGTTACCCTGTGTATAGGGTAAATCCAATTTATGTTGAATATTTCAATTTTTCTAATTTTGAAATTATTACAGTTGATTTTATTTCACCATTGGGTGACACACTTGTTTTGTGCTGTTATTACTGATATTATTATGGATCTATTTCTTGAAGACTAATGAGATGATAGTATTCCATATCATACATCATATAGACACTTGTTAGAATCACATTCCATGCATTATGCCATGCCATATTGGATGCATTAGATACTTCATGCTATTGTGATAGATGATGTGCTAGAGATTCATGTTTTTTGTGATAGTACTTTGATAGATATTCCTACTATTGTGATAGGTGTATTGGTACATGATATGGTTCGAATTGAATGGATTACAAACTTTGATCTCTAAGGTGTATGGGTCCTCTTGGATCTGAATTTGGTGGATCATGATTTATCTTATTGTATAGAATTTTATTGAGATATGTTATGATTGGGTTCCAAACATTGATTCATAGGGAGTATGGTCCCTCATAGATTGGAATATGAAATCCCACTAGTTGGTTTTCTACTGAACATGGGTTTTCTGGGAAATCTAGATTTTATGTCCTAAAAACCAGTATACGCGGTGTGTAGTGTAGCCTAATAGCCGTGTGTTCTTCCTATTGGGGAATGTGGTGTTTCGTGTTTTAAAGATGTACACGTCGTGTACCATATGTAAACATCATGTAATATATGACCATGTAACGATCCATGTGAGGGGAAACACATGTTGTTGAGTATTGAACAGAACACGTTTTGTTCCTTCGGTACACGTCATGTAGCTTACCTAGGAAAAACTCGTGTAGACCTGTCCTTGTGGGAGTATAGGGCCAGGAGGACAGACCTGTGTACACGCCGTGTGTGGATGGAACATGCCATGTAACTGGGGTTGATACACACCCAGGATGACGGTAGCACATGACCATGTTCTTGACCTTGTAGATCCATGCCACTGTGATGACCATGAGTTGTATGCTAGGAGAGCAGTGATGATCATACTCCAGAAATGGTAGGCCATGGGCTACCAATGGATCCTCTAGTTATGCCAGCTACAACACCAACTGTTATACCAAATCCATGTGTATATGCATAGTTCTGTGAAATATTTGTGATGTTTATGAAGAAATTTCAAGGAGCACTGCAGGATACCACATCTATACCAAAGAGGACGTGTATATTCCAGTAGTATAATACACCTACTTTTTAGGGGATGAAGGAACAAAAGTAGCATAATCATGGATGGAGTCATTGATGACTATCTTCAATCATCTAGAGATGCCTCTTGATAGGAGGCTCAAGCTCACAACATATATAATGCGTGATTATGCAAAGAGATGGTGGGATAATATCACTCAAGCAGGGCGTCATCAGGAAATGACATGGGAATACTTTTAGGCGGCCTTATATGATTATTATTTTCCTGAGACACTGAGGATTGACCAAGTCTGGTAGTTCATTCACCTGGAGTAGGTCACACTATCAGTTATGGACTATTCTTCCTGTTTTACTAAGCTTTAGTGTTCCAGACCTATTCTGATGGGTGATGAAGTATCGAGAACTAGACGATTAGTGTATGGTCTCAGGTTTGACATATGTTCACTGGTGAATGTCTTCATGTTTCCTTTTGTCTCTGCTATTTTGAATCAGGTGTTGATTACTGAATGCAACCTATGGGAATCTAGGGGTACGATCTAGGGAGGTTCGGCACTGAGATCTTGTACTATGTCAACTGGAAGCGGGAAGCGTCATATGAAGCTTTCTCGTAGAGATATGAGAAGTCATAACTTTCCTTCCGATAGCTAGATGTGGTGATACCAGGGCGTAAGTATTGGTCATACTAAACCTCATTTCCTGATGGATCCAATCGAATGTCGAGCATGTGGCAAGATGGTCCATTTAAAGTGGTTCTACAGGACGTTTCCACCAATATCTAGTGAGAGAGGATCTGCACCAACTCCACATTCATGAGTGGGGTCAGCAGCTTCTCACCAGTCAGGGAACTAGAATATGTCAAGTTGTTCAGGCTGAGGGGGTGGTCATTAATGTGGTATCCAGACCCCATGATCTCAGCGACAGCAGGGTGGTTCAGCTCAGGTTATCCATGCAGTGTCTCAGGGCCGTGGTATAGGTCAGAATTATGCATTGTAATAGACCCAACAGAAGCAGGATATCAGACCTTCTACTATTAGTGGAACTATTATAGTCGCCTATGTTTTATCTTCTACACTTTTTAATACTATTTCTACACATAGTTTTATATATGTAGCCTTTGTAAAAATCCTTCGGCTCTATTTTTATACTACTTCTGATGTTATGATTCTAGACACTCTGTTAGGGATTAGGATAGTAGGTGTGCATCAGTGAAAGGAGTTACCCCTTGAGATTGGTGGGTGTCACTTTCAATGGAACCTCTATTTCTTAGAGATGACAGTCTTTGATTTCATTATCGAAATGAACTGGTTGACTCATTTTCGGGCCTTTATTGATTTCTATCACCACAGAGTGAGTTTCACATCACCAGAGGGAAAAAGTTTTCTACACAAGAGTGAATGGGATGTTCAGGTGATCAGAGCTGGACCCAAACATCGTTGGTTGGGTGGGTTGACAGCCCATATTGCAAGTTTGTATTTAGATGGTTAGAGATCATGTCTGGTAGATTTTCCTTCAGTGATTGATTATTATAGGGATGTTTTTTTGAATGACTTCTCAGGCCTACCTCTAGAAAGAGAGGTTCAGTACACTATTGAGCTAGTTCCATGAGCTACACCAGTATCCATTCCTCTTTATAGGATGACTACAAAAGAGTTTCAAATGCTCAAGAGCTAGTTGGAAGATCTGGAAGCTAAGGGTTTTATATGAGCCAATGCTTCTCTTTGGGGTTCATCGCTCCTTTTATGAAAAAGGCAGACATTACCCTTAGGATATGCATGGACTATCAGAAACTGAACCAATTGATCGTTAAAAACTGATATCCCTTACCACATATAGATGAACTTTCCGATCAACTGCGGGGAGGTTGAGTGTTCTCGAAGATTGACCTAAGGATAGGATATCACCAGGTACATGTTCGATCGGCAGACATTCCTCATACATCCTTTCTTAGTATGTATGGTCTCTATGAGTACTTGGTTATGCCATTTGTTCTCACGAATGTGCTAGCAGTTTTCATGGCACTGATGAACTGAGTGTTACATCCTTTTCTATATTCTTTTTTGGTGTTTTTCATAGATGATATCTTGGTGTATTCTCACAATCTACATAACCATCCCAAACATCTTGATATCATTTTTAATACACTAAGAGAGTATTAGTTATATGCTAAGTTCGCAAAATTCCACTTCCAGATGGATCAGATTCACTTCCTGGGTCACGTTATCTCGGAAACTAGATTATTCATGGACCCAGAGAAGGTGAGAGCAGTGGTGACATAGGAGTACTCTAAGAACATTTTTTATGTACATAGATTCTTGGGAATATCTAGTTACTACAGGTGTTTTATACAGTACTTATAAATCATAGTAGTGTCGATCGTGGGCTTTACTAAGAAAGGTTTGAAGTTTGAGTGGTCAGATTCTTGTGATGTAGCCTTTTAGGAGTTGAATGGACGTTTGAATTCAGCACTGATACTGAAATTTCCAGAGTCAGAAAAGAGTTACACTGTATACCATGATGCATCATGTATTAGACTAGGATCTGTGCTTATGCAAGGGGATTGATTTTTTTTTTTGAACGGTTCTTAGCAGTTGAGGCCACATGAGAGGAATTACCCGACGCACGATCTCGAGATAACTATAGTTGTGCAAGATTTACGCTGTTGGAGAAATTATCTTCTGGGAGAACATTTTGTGGTGTAAACAGGCCATAAAATCCTCAAATACATCTTTACTTAGCATGATTTGAATCTGAGACAGTGAAAGGTGGGTTGAGTACCTTGAGTATTTTGACTTTGAGCTTTCCTACACGCCTAGGAAAGGCAATGTATTGGTTGATACGTTGAGTAGGTGGACACAGATACAAGTAGTTCAGGAGGCCAGTGGTGAGTGGAAGCTTATGTATTTTTTCTCTAAGATGAATTTATAGGTGCACGACAGTTAGGGATAGACTTTTCTTTCATCTTTGGAAGTTAACTCTACCCTATGGGACAGAGTGAGGATGAGGAAACTATCAGATTCCAAAGGCCTAGTTCTATGGGAGGGTGTGGCAGGTGAGGAACCTCCACCCGGATGGATGATAGGAGAATATTAAGTTCTACATATCCATGGACGTGTGTGGGTTCCAGGAAATATAAACGAGGAGCTGATGCGGGGGTTTCATGCTTCATCTTGGGAAGTGCATCTTGGAGTCACCAAGATGTACCATGACTTACGTCGTCACTACTGGTGGTCAGGCATGAAGTGAGAAGTAGGTAGTTTTTTTATTAGGTGTTCCACTTGTCAGCATGTGAAGATGTAACATCAGTGGCTGGCTGGGCTTTTATATCATCTAGCCATTCCTGAGTGTAAATGGGATGTTGTCGCGATGGATTTTGTGATGGGGTTATCGAGGTTTCCTAGAGGAAACAATGCTATGTAGGTTATAGTTGACAGGCTTACGAAGGTCACTCATTTCTTGCCAATAAAGGTGAACTTTGGTGTTGATGAGCTCGAAAAGCTGTATATTCCAGAGGTGGTACGAATTCATGGGGTCCCTCATTCTATAGTCTCAGATAGGGACTCCCTCTTTATATCTCATTTATGGAATAGTTTTTAGAGGGAGTTGGGTACACAGGTGCTTCTGAGCACAGCATTCCACCCTCAGACTGATGGCCAGTCAGAGCGTACGATACAAGTGTTATAGGACATGTTGCATGCATGTATCCTAGACTTTGGGGGATCTTGGGAGAATAATATACCCATGGTTGATTTCACTTATAATAACAGCTTCCAGGTTACTATTTAGATAGTTCCATATAAGGCTCTGTACAGGAGGCCATGCTAATCACCACTATGTTGGATAGAGGTAGGGGAGGCAGTTATGTTTGGACCTCATCTTGTCTAGGATACCACTGATTAGGTTTAATTGATTTGGAAGCTGATGGATATGGAATAGTCTCATCAGAAATCATACGCATATCGCCATAGATGACCTTTGGAGTTCGTGTTTGGGGATAGAGCTTTCCTATGTGTCACCCTGAGATTGGGACACAAGAGAATCAGAAGATAGGATAAAGTTTCACTGAGATATGTCAGACCATTTGAGATTCTGGAGTGAGCTGGGTTAGTCACCTATCGGTTATAGTTACCTCAGAGGTACCAATCCATGCATCAAATCTTCCATGTATCTCAGCTACGCCACTATTACTTAGACCCTTCTCACATTTTCAACCTTAGGAGGTTGTGATTCAGGTTGATGAATCCTTTGAGGAGAATCCAATTCGTATAGTTGATTGGATCATGAAGGTTCTCCAAGGCTGGTTAGTTTCTCTTGTATGGGTTTTGTGGAAGCACGGACGAGTATAGTACGAGACTTGGGAGAGGGAGGCCGATGTACGTGCTCAGTGGCCAGAGTTTTTATCAGATATTTATCCACCACCTTTGGAGGGTAAATTTGGGGATGAATTTATTTAAGGGGGAAGTTTGTAAGAACTTGGTTCTTACTTTGAGGTATGGTTTTCTTTTATTATTTTTCCTTTGAGTTTGTTTAGAGAAAAAAAGGTAAAACTAGACACATACAGGAATCAAACTGTCACACAAGCTGATTTAGGGTTACATGACGTGTAATTCGAAGTACATGACATGTATTTAGGCTATGTATGATGGGAATAAATGGCATGTGGGAATATTGGAAAGGAAAAGAGTAAAATCCAACTAGATGTCGTGTTATTCTTGGTATATGTCGTGTAGTCATATCCACAGGTTCTGGAAAGTAAGTCAGTGGAATCTAGCCACCAGATGAACAGTAAAATGATATACATGTCATGTATATGTACTTACATGTTGTGTACTTTTGTTTTTTTATTAAATTGGGTAGTACCCTCTCCATTATATAGTTTGGATATTGGGATTGTTGGGGGAACTCAAGAGGAGTGTCAAAACTTCATCCTCTTCCCGATTGATCATACGAACTCCGAATCAATTTCTGTTGGTCTCATTTGAACCCAATCAGTGAGGGCTCAATTACCCTTCAGTAATTCTTGATAATTCCTTTTCTCAAAGAAGTTATTTAAGGTTGAGTAAATATCCTTGTTTCTTATATCTATACCATTATATCTTGAATTGGAAGTAGAGGCTGTAAGAGGAGAGTTATACTATGACGAGGTAGCTAGTCTCGTGCTAATTTCATAATGTCAAGTATTTTATAGGTTTTGTTGCATCACGTGCCCATGTTTAGGGTGAAACTTGATTGATAATTTGACCCATGTTGATACCTAATGACATTAGGTAATTTTGTAAATTAATTTAAGCATGTTTGGGCTTTTTGGTTTAATTAAGGTCCACCTCGTGGGTTTGTTTTCCCTCGGATGACCATTGTTTAGCCGTTTGTCCCAGGATGTCGATGGGCATGCCTTTGTTTCCCTTTTTAAGGGTTGTTTTAGAATAAAATTTGTGAAATAAATTTTTCCATTTGAATATGATTGTTAAAGCCTTGTGACATTTTAATTAACATGTTAGTCTTGTTATATAAAGTTTTCCCACGTGAGTTGATTATTTGAAACCATGTAATAGTGTAATTTACATGTGCTGGTTTTAATATGCTGAAATGATGATACACTGGGCGTGGCACTAAATATGATGAAATTTTGATATACTAGGCTTGGCCCTGAATATGTGGAAATGCTAATATATCAGGCTTGGCCCTCATACATGTTGAAATGCTGATATATCGAGCTAGTCCCTGACTTTAATATGCTGAAATGCTGAAACACTGAGCTGCTCCCTGACTTGAATGTGATAAAATTATTATACATAGTCCTTTTCCCTAAGTCATATTGATATGGAATGACTGATGATGCATCTTCCAATCCAAAGCACAATCTTGGATTCAGTCTACACTTCTTTTTTTAGATACCCTGCTAAGGTATCTGTTGTGTTTACTTTATATAGTGGGTCGACAGTCATAGTATGGATCCTAAGACTTATATAATTCAATAAATTTGAATTGATTAAAGAAAATTAAATGAATTTAAATGAATTCCAGTACTTGTGGGATTTTTTTACATTTTAGTACCAACAAGTTTACTACATTTCACTATTGTACACTACTATTGCATATACTCAATAAAAGATTGGAACAGACCTTCAGTGGTTGCCTACTGGGATTTATTTCTCACAACCTGTTTTGGTCATGTTTTTGGGCTCAAACAGACTATATTACTGCAGTTGTCGATAAGATCAGGGCTCTTTATATTGGTACTTGATTGCTTATTAGAAGAAGGAGCTGAGTTTCATTTTTTTTTTCTGTACTTTGGTATTGTGTAGTACTTGATTTCAGTGTTTCATGTTTTCACTATTTTCTTAGAATATGTGACATGCTGCATCATTTTGATATAACATTCCTTCTATTTATCTTTATCTTTTATTATGTAGTTGTTTTCTTCAATTGCATGTTTTTACTGCTTCTGCTATTTTTATTATTATTTATTCTACTATGTTACACTCTGTCAATGAGGTCATATTTTCCCCACAATCACACACTAGGCCCTCGCTACTAGTCAGCAGCATCTGGCGTATGGGGAAATTTTCTTGAGGCCATGTGGGCAACCGGGTACGGTCGCCTTTTAGTGGCATTTGGATCCAGGATGTTACAGGTAGAACCAGATCCCGCTCCTTGTCCCAAAGATTGGGTACCCCAAAAAACTACCTCCTCTAGCCTATGGTCAATTGGGAATGGATAATTCTCTCCCACCTATTCCTCTGATTGGATAGGGACTCTCTGAGGAGGAATTTTACTATAATAAGTGTCATTCACAAGAAAACCATCATTGTATATTCTAAAAATTTATATTAGTAACAACAATAAATTTCAAACACTTCAATAAATCCAAACAAAACCAATTTCAGCACAATAAAAAGTCAAACCACTTCACCCCCCACTCAGTTTCCATATACAATATGCAGCCTGTAAATATCACCTAGAGTAAAATTAAAACCACATCCCAACATCCCATAGAGACTCGAGTCCTGTAATGAGCTATACTGGCCAAGAACCCTACTCACAACAAGAATGAAAAGTCCTAAAAATACTAGCTCCAATCTATATAGACTCCTACCAAATATCATAACCCAAAAAAAAATAACCTATCCTCTGGTACCATTTTTTTATGAACCAAGATGATATACCATCTAACTCGATACCTGACCTAGACCAAGACAATGCCTTAAGGGAATTCCCAATCACCAAAGGTTGTAAAATATTACCTGGGTATCAAAAATATATTTTGGGAATTACTTCACCCATTTATAAAACAATAACCAAGCCACAGAAGTAAGGAAACACAAAACCAATAACAATGACCAAACGTAGTTTGACAATTTTCAGAATCAATGTTTTCAATTTAAACCAAAATCCAAAGTAAAATAATGGAAAGGGAACCACTAAAAATCCCAAAATCCTTCATGTAACATGAGGAACATCACCCTCAAGCCACCACCACAAACACCTATAACAAGTGTAACTCTCTAGCAACTGGAACCACCATCACTACGACAAATCTTACCTTTACCTGGGTCATACATAATAAATTCTATATACACTCAAAGGTTTATGTAGGTTGTAAACCAAATCCTAGTAGGATTACACCCAAAAGAAAAGATTACATGCTATAATGTTACAATATAAATCAACATACACATTTATAATCAAACACTTGGAAACATTTTCAAAGTGAATTTCAAGTGAACATTTTTAGAAAAAAATTCTTTCAAGGTAAAACATTTTTCAAAAGAAACTATCCTAAATTCCACAGAGAACACAAGGTCCACCATATACCAATTTTTGAAACCACATCATATATATAATGTCACAAGAGGGTTCCATGGGTAAATCCCTAGGGGTAGCTATCATAAGTGAGTCACTAATAACCTCATACCTTGATGATCAATATCCTCCAACTCCACTACTAATAGTTTTCCTATTCATGAGCCACCAGGAGGGATCATCCTAAGGGACTAGTGGGCTCCAAATAATATGCCAATGCCAACACGTTCACATGCATGAGCCACTATGAGGGATCATCCCATGGGCCTAGTGGTCTCTGATCATATCATATGTTTAGTTGGTGTTGTCAGTCTAAATCCTGCTAAGTGAATCCAGGAATTTCCACTTCTAAGTCAACTAGTATCAATACAATAAAATAATATGAGCCTTTCCACTTTCAAAAAACTAGCATAATAGTTCTAGTTTTAACCACTTAGATACCTAGAATTATCTTTGTGCTCAAATTACATTTCACATGTCACTTAACTATCACTTTCACAAACACATTCTAATCCACATAAGCACACAAGGAAATCATCTCTTTCCCAACAACATAATGAACCAACCATTTTCCATAAAGAAAACCACCTTCCGTTTTACATACACCAAAACCATTTCAAAACACATTTTCTATAACTTTCATAATCCATGAAATCTATTTGGAAACATTAAAAGAAAAAACATAATTAATTCAATCACTTTCCACGGTCCAATTCCTTTTCAATTCCACACATAAACCAATTTCATTTTAAAAAAACATAATTCTCATAATTTACACAATTCAAACATCACCTTAAAGATTAAAAACAAAGAATCCAACATGAAATAAAAAAAATTCATTTGAAGAACACACTTTCAATACCTTTTCACCTCAAGTTACTTCAAAAACACATTTCTCTCCTTTCAAACAAATCATAAAAAACTTCCAAGAAGTACAACAAGAAGGAACACATGAAAACATAATTTTTTTACTTTTAAAATTCCATTTTCATCACATATTCGTGTCTAACTCTTTAAAAAACTTGTTTTCCACCACAAAAAAAAATCATAGAACATATTCATAAATCCATGAAAGTAATCTGAACTCATATAATAATGTAAAATCATCTAACCACCTAACTCAAAATTGTAAACTTCTAGAAATTAATGAAAAATCACAACCACACTACCACAAGACCCAATTAAGGAAAGACTGAACAAAAAACATCATTATCTCCCACAAAAAAATAAGATCAAAACCCTTTTTCTATCAAAACCCCATTGGAAAATATGAACTCAATAAAGAGGTAAGAAAATCCTAGAAAGAGGGAATAAACCATTGGAGAAATCACTTAATTGATGTTTCCTTGACAAATCCATACCAAATACACCAAAAGGAGAGAGTCTAAGGGAGCCAATATGAGTAGAGGGAGGAACCTAGGGCTAGAGAGATCGAATGGGGTGAGCAATGGGGGATTTAGGGTTAACATTTTAGAGGTCACAAAGGTAAATTTACACTTTTAAATGACATGGACAAGTCGCATGGTTTTCCCACATGGTTTTCCAAACCGTGAGGAAACTGTGCACCCCTCACTATCTAGAAGGAACCATGCCACACTGTTAGGATTCACGACTTCAAACCATGCACCAACAATGTGGTTCACCACTTTACAAAATTTCCACAAGCCACATGGTATCCTGGGTATGGACGAATAATTTAAAGAACCATGCACCAACCATGTGTCTCATTCTGTCAACCCAAAAACTCCCATTTTTCACCAAAAATACCTAGGAAATCCAAGGAATAAACATGGGATAAAAATAAAGAGAATAAATACCTTAATATGAAGACCCATATGTGATAGTAAGACCAAATAAATCTTTCACAGTGAGTAGCATAGAGAAAAACATGGGTTATGTTTGTTGCTACATTTCTTATTTCTCTCATCAAACCAGAATATTGAACAAAAATATTCAAAATTGTTAAAATGATCTATAATATCTGAATATGATGTTATAAAAATGGAATATAATTTAATATGTTATTCAAAAGGTACTAATAATATCAGAAATGCATTGAAAATTTTATTGTAGTATTAAGATAGTTCAAGTAATTAAACTAACCCGTGTGCTCCACAGTTTGTAGTTGTAGTTAATTTTCTACGGTAACCAATGTTACTCAATTTGTTAGTGTTATATATTTCATAATATTAATACATAATTTAAAATTTTAATTATATAAAATAAAACATGTACTTTCACATAATTTAAAAATGTATAACAGTATGTATGAAAGAATTTATTACTACATGTGCCTCTAAAATTGCATGATTCATTGATGTTTGAACATCCTTTTTTTGGCTAGAACTTGTATCTAGAGTAGTACTCCATTTCCAAAAAAGAAATATTTATAATATAATTCAATATTATATGGAATATATATATATATATATATAAGTAAATTTTTCTATTTTAGTGGTAATTTCTAACATTCTCGAGATTGAAAATGATTTTTAGTCACCAGTAACAATATCAGTAAAATAGTATCTATTATAAGGGTAATTACAAAGAAATAATATTGAAATGAAAGAGAAGAGAATGTGTAAATTTATATGTGGTTCTTACTATGATGATCAGGCAAGGAGTGAATCAGTTATAATATTAGCATCATTCATCAAAGCTAGAAAAATTAATAAAGAAACATTTAGTTGGTAAATACAAGTTTTATATAACCAACATATTTTTCATCAGAGTACATTGAAATCATACTTACAAAATTAAAGACCATGTTGTACCAGGGTATCCAGTATTTTTTTTCTCTTTCTTGATCCAAAAAATATCGTTAACAATGTAGCACATTGTTGAGGAACTCTCAAATAAATAAAAGATGAATTTGGCCAATTTTTGGTAGTGTTAATTGAACTAAGAAAGAAAATTGATTGTAAAAGTAAATTTAAAATGAACAAACCATTGATAGAGAAATATGATAATTTCATATGTGTTTCTCTCTGTGTGTTTCCATTTGGTAGGAGTGGTTTAGTTATTGGAGTAAAAGATAGCTCAGTATATGTAATAGACGAATTTATAATAGATGTTGAACTATTAATTGTCATAATATAGTAAATATATTAAGTGAAATAATGGTAAACAACAGAATAATTTAAATTAAATATAATACATAACTCACAACCTTATTCCCATTGTTACCTTAGTATTCTCTTTTGAAACCTTCCTTCTCTAGATCTTGATAGGGATTTCATGTTCACATTGTTTTTATTTTAATTCAATTTTCAAGGTGTTCAGTAAAATCATCTTAAGAAAAATTGTGTGTATAATGTATGTAATATATATTGGAAAGGAAATCTGTAAGTTGACTAATCATGAAATCAAAGGTGTTTTAAAAAAAATAGCAATTACCAGTATATAAAATATTCATGATAGAAAATGGAACAATTTTGTATTGAATAAAATAAGTTAGGCTTACCTAAAGTGATACACAATTTGATGTAGTGGAGGAGGAAGAGGTCAATGATGTTAGAAAATTTATATGTTGAAAGATTCATTGAATGGAAGATTTTTTTTCCATTTTTTCTAAATCATAAAATAAGATATATAGTGGTAGCCTTTGGAAAATTCATAAGAAATAATAAATCCATAATATTGGAGATAGGAAAACAAAATTCATAAAATGTGAAGAAAATAGAAGTTAGGAAAAGAAATTATTGTATGTTGATTAACCCCTCATCAATTTTTGAAAAGGAACAAAAACATATACTTTTGAAGAATAGTGGACGTACTGGAGATGGTAAAGATATTCTAGAAGTTTTTTTGGGGACTGTATCATGGTGGTTTAAAGTCTATTAAGTAGAAAGAGAGGAAGAATGAAGATTTCAGAGTAGATCGATGTTGAAGAAATTGTTGAATGGGTTGTGGGAAGTGGGGTATATAGTAGTAAATAAGTACGGGAAACCTTAGGAAGATATGAGGGAAATCTTGAGCGGGAGGGGGTTGGAAGGGAGGTAATAGGACTGGATCGAAGCGAAGGAGGGAATCAATGGAAGCAGCTTGCAGGAGTACGAAGATGACTGTATTCTATGGGAACCCTTGTAGGAGTGGAGGGGAATTAGGAGTGGGAGGGGGTAATAATAGAGGGAGTGTAAGGGGAATCAATTTAAGGAGTTTGAGGTTTCTTGGTGTTGGCGGTATTCTGTGGGAACCCTATGATGAGTGGAGGGAAATCACAACCGAGAGGGTGTTAGAATGAAGGGAATGTAAGGGGAGTGAAGTGGAGGAGGGATATAGTGTATGGAAGTAATGACACATGGTAGGAATGGTACCCATATTTAGTAGATATAGTAGATGGTTCACATGAAAGTTCACTTGGTTAGAGAGATTAAACTATGTGGTCTTATCCATTACAAATGGATGTACCCCTTTGAGTGGTATATGAATATTTTTAAAGGGTATGTCAAGAATTAGAATCATCCAGAAGGTTGTATTTCATAATGATATATTTTTGAAGAATATATTGAATTCTATATCGATTACCCATTAGATGCCGACAGAATCAGTCTCCCAAAGTATCTTCATAGTGAATGACTTATGGGAGAAGGGATTTCTAGAAGATTTGTTGTTATAATGAAAATCACATAGTAGGATAAAGCATGCCTTTAAATTTTACATAATAGTGAAGATTTTGATCCATAAATTGAATCCCAAAAATTAATTATTAAATATTTGAATCCATCAAGGGATGATGTATGGATGTCAAATACACATAATAAACAGTTTATAGGATGGTTTTGAGATCAAATTTATAAGATATTATCTAAAAATATGAATTCAATTTGTAGAACGACTTCGATGGCTAGCCAGGGGACCAAATTTAAATGTTATATCTTGAAATTGCTTTATAATAAATAGTTATATTTTCTATACAAAATAACACACTGAATTCAGTATAACAAAAAAATAGTGGAGTTATGCTTGTGGAGGAAGCGATGCATAAATCTAGTTCCAAGGATATAAATCCAATTTATGTGAATATGTCATATTTTGGAAGTATCAAATAGATATATGAGTTGGATTATATATAATTTCAAGTGATTATTTTCTATTTAAAATGGTTTAACAATATAATTTTATTGAATTTTGATGAAATTATATTTGTGTATGTGAATTTTAGTATGAAAGTGAAAAAGGATAATCTGTTGATAATTACATCACAAGCAGTGCAAGTATTTTATGTCTCAAATCTAACAAACAAGAATTTTTTGATCATCCTATTGAAGACTAAAACAACTGTAGGGTCAGATGAAAATTCATTCTAGGATAACTCTTTCATTGGGATATCACAATCAGTTCATGGTGGTCCCAATATAGACAATGTCTTGTTCATTAGAGGGTACCACAAAGTGGGGATTTGGATTCTCGGTAGAGGATAAAAATCCAATCAACATTTAAAAAACAAAGAGAGTTCAATGAGAAGGTTAAAGTGTTTTTAAATATACTATGATTTTACTCATAATATTATATATTCTTTAATGCATTAACATAATATAAATTAAATATTTGACTACTCGCGCAGACATACATTGTCTTCTACATGTGATGATTTTACCAATCTCGGGGAAGGATAGACTGTTGATGCTAAAAAAATAATTATTAAGGGATAAAAATCATATTAATGAAAAATACTATAATGGAACAGTATCATAGTGTTGGATAAAATTATCAAGGAAAGAAGTAAGGACATAAAATTTGAGTTCAACTAGAATCAACGTGGCCAACATGTTAACCCCAATAAGTCAATTTTCATTAGTTATGTTGGGGTCACAATGAGAATGAATGTGACGATTGATATAGATTCATAGTGCCATGTTTATCCTGTAATGAAGGAAAACCTTTAGAATACATAAAGGTTCTATTATGACATAATATCTCTATTTTACTAACAAATTATCTAATGAAAAATTGATTTAATTTTCATTATTCCTTGTATAGATTGTTTATTTTAGAATATATTTTTTTAAGAAATATGTATTAATCGATGCTATAAAAGACAATAAAGGATTATATAATATATTTACCAAGTTACATCTTAGGGATGCTGAGGGGAAAGTAAAGCCCTACCCACGAGTTAGTCATACACACAGTATAAAGGCGGAAACATGGAATGCATTCATCAGTTGTCGTAGTGAGAAATCATTTCAGGTTCATTGTAGTTGATAACATATTATTTTAAATTATTTATTTTATCCAATTTGATTCAAAATTGTTAATTTAGGAAATAGAAAAATAGTTCTAAAAATAAAGAACATCCATTAAAACCAATGTACCCCTATCGCAAATCATGGATAAGGTACTCTTCACTAGAGAAGAAATAGGTATGTATTTTAAATCAAAAATAAAAGTTTTATGTGATATGAAAGAACATATGTTTATTTGTTTAAATGCAGATTGATGAATCAAAATCCAAAGCCACTTCCATCCCATGTCATGTGATATGGAAGGAGGATCTCATAAATAAGAAGCATAAACTAGATTATTAAAACAAAAAAGTAGTATAGAAAACATTTGTAGGTATGACATAATAGTAATTCATCATGATTTATAATAGTATTACATAACAATATCTATTTGTGTTTATATGTTTTTTATATAGTATAGATACAAGAAACGTTATTGATTGTACTGAAAGAAAAACTACTTTCACTATCTTTGAAGCATCCAGAACAATATGGTCGTGTTAGAGAAGTAAGTTTTGGAGTGTTTCCTCAAACATATTTTGAGAAGATAAAACCAAAAGAAGACGCAAATAATATGATGAAAGTATTGAAGGCAAAAATAGATTCTTTGAAATATTTTATTGTCTGGTTTGGTTTAGAATACCAATGTATGAGAAAGGGTCAAATACAAATGTTAGTGGAACAAATATCCACGCATGAAGAACCAAATGACCCCACTAGATTTGAGGCAAGTCATTCCCCTTAACTGCATTCCTTACCTGAGGTAATCAATTTTTTCATTACTCTTTCTCTAAAATGTGAATCAATCAACTTTTGATAAATTTATATTACTAAAATTATACAGTGTAATGTTTTATGTGATTTCTATATATCAACGGCCACACACGTCCTTGTTGAAAGGGGTACGATGTATAATATCATGTCATACAAGCTATATAATAAAGAACTCCCAAAAGATCACATGAGAGTATGGATTGAGGTAGATCAAGAGACAACCATTGAGTTGTCTATTTAACTTGATGATATGGATATTACAACGTTCAATGATGTTGTTGTAACTTTTATATCATGGCCATCTAATCTTATAAAGATACATGAGGTACGTATTTAGTAAATTTTTTCAAATGAAAAATTTATAAATGTTGATGAAAAAATATTTGAAGTGAGGTATGGTATTATAGATGGATAAAGTGATGGGGAAAAGGGAGGTCATGTAAAATCCTAGGTTTTTAAAAGGAAACACTAAGTTCGACATTGTACATTACACCCCACATAAATCTTAAACGAACAACTAAATATTATTATTTAAATGTTATCTCTATAACCTATTCATTAGAATTGAGGGTATGAATATGATTAAATAAATTATAAAAATATGGTTTAAAAATGTGTATATATATATATATAATTAATTATTTTGTGACCAATTAGTTATAAATGAAAATAAAACCCCACTTAAAATAAAAGGAAATGATTGCTGAAAAACTATTTAAATATGCACAAGTGTGTTTTATACCAATAAATAAAAAAAATCACTATTGTGGTATTATATTAATAGTATATATATAATATATTAAATATAATGTTTAAAATTCATCTTATATGTTTTTGAGACATTATATAAGAATAGATCCAATTTTTTATATAAGACAAGTAATTTTCTAAATAGGTAGTTTTTCCACCTTTTGATGAAGAACTTGATTTAAATATAGTTTATAACACTTTTATAAATTATATTTGACAAAATAAAATTCTTCTTTGAATCTGGAGTATCAAAGATTACTTTGGTTGAATTTTTAATATTTCTCTGATAAGTTTCATTTATTGATGGATAGTTAAAAAATATTGCATTTTTAATTGAAAAAACATTTTCTTATAAATACTTTATAGTGTAAAATTTTATTTTTAAATGGATTTTAAGTATAATTAGATCAATATTTTATCATTTAATCCAATTAAGGTCATTAGAATCAATTCCAAATTGAATTTTTATGTAAAAACATTTTAATCTTCTGAACATTTTTACTTTAAAAACTTGTTTTCTCATTCCGTCAACGGGATTAATTTTTAATTAATTTCTACAATTTATGTGTTTTAAAATTTTAAAAATAGATTTCATATTTTTAATAATAAGTTATAAATTATGTAAATTGGTACCATTTATTTTTTTACATTATGAACAATAACATTAGTATTTTTTTAACATGGTTAAAGGTAAATCGGTGATTAAAGGTAAAAATAATATTATAAAATTATATAATTACCCTAAAACTTGTCCTAATTTAATTTTATAAGTTTTATTTTACAAAATCATCTTTGGCCCAAAATTATATCCTTTTTAAGCCACTTGGTTGAGAGTATGACATTTATAATATGATGTTCAAGGAAAAGTCAATTTTGTCACACTTTTGTTTTTAACAAGTAAAATATTTTTAATAGGGGCTAATATAGGGGATGTGTTCAAATATAAATATTATTTTGAAATATAAAACATTTATATTTATCATGATAATTTATTTTTAATTTTTAGGTAATAAAAAATTAAATTAAAGGCCTGCACAACAATGATGTAATAATTGTTTAATTAAAGAAAATGTCAAATAAATGTTTCTAAAAATACTAAAATAAATATAATTTGAGATTATTAATTACATAAAAGAATTATATAGATTACTTATAAATGTTATTGATATTTTATAATTATTGGATCTAATTTATCTTATTGTTAGGATATTCTTAAAAAGTCAAGTAATGAATAGTGGAAAAATTGATATTATTGCTATTTAAAAATAAATAATATTTTAATAAATGATATAAAATATAATTTAGTACAAATTATTGGGATAAGTATTAAAATTTCATTGATGACTCTTTTATTGGTCTTTTGGAATTTTATAGTAATTATTCTAACCCTCAACCTATAAATTACATGTTATCATGGTAAGAGTTAAAGGGGTTAAAACAAAAAGATAAGGATTAAAAAAATAACAAAAACTTTTATAATTTTCATTTGATTAATGTATTTAGAACAATTATCATCCTATATTTTAAATAAACCTCTTTTTAACCATTTTTAATAGAATATTAATTTATATTAATTTAATGTTTTGAAGAATCCCATGAGTTCCCCTTTTCTTTCCTATAAAAGGGCACCCATTATTCTCATTTAAATACACTTAAAAACCTATATTGTTTGGAAAATATCAGCCAAAATACCTTCCTATAATTTCTAACAACAATATAGAGGCCTTATTTTAGACAGAATTCCCTACTTAGAGGTTTTAAGGTATTGATCAAAGGAGATTGTTCAAAGAAGAGGTATCATTTTCAATTGAGTGTTTCTATTTTATTTTTCCTTCAACTTTCTTAAAATATTATTCCATCATTATGAAATAATAAATCCAGTATCATAAATATAATTAGATGTTATTATGTTAAAATCATCACCTAAATCCATCTTCATTTCCATCAAATGGGAAAGAATTAATTGTTCGTGCGTACGGCGGACCACCGCCTCACGAACCGATATAATTCATTTTCCATCACCGTCTGTCAAGACAAGTTATAATGATGTAATTAATGTTTATATATAATAATAGTTACATATTTATCATTATTAAAGAATAATATGTTCTTACCTTTCCATGCACATAAAAATGATAACGTCGTTCGTGCAAACGTGTGAACTATCCCCTCCACTAAGCGATTTGATTCATTTTTCATCACCACATCACATGGATGATATATATATATATATAAATTTAAATGTTTTATATGATATTAATGATATTATTATTATTATTATTAATGACAAAATAATACTTATCTTCTTTTTATAATGATCATTGAATATTCGAAACGTTTCTCATTCGTATATACGACCTACCATCATCATTATTATAACGCAGTTCATTTTTCATAACCATAATTTACAGTTTGATTTAAATCTATAATTGATGTAATAAAATGATAGTTATATCATGAATATTATTTTGGAGATGATGGACTTATGACCATTGACATCATACCAAATTTATTTTGGACTCAAATACCAAATATTGACAAAACGTCCAACATGAACTTATATAATTATGTAATTGTTATAACATGATAATAAGTGATATTAAAGTAATAATAAACATTAAAAATGTTATCAAGAAAGTAAAAAATGAAACTAATTTTATTATTCCAGAATATAAAGATTGTATGTGATGATTCGGACTCAAGGTAATGTACTTTCTTTTAAAAACCACTTTTAGAATATACTTTTTCAACTATTTTTACAAAATCCAAAAGGATTGTTTTTTAACATATAAGGAATTAATATAATTTATTAATTGTATATAAATTAAATTTTTTTATGATTCCTTTATAATTTACAATTTTATTTTCAAAAAAATTGTTTCCATGTATGAGTGTGCAGCTTTGTAAAAATGAAAAGGGATTTCAAAGTGGAAAAGTTGTTTTTATTTTATGAATGATTTATGTTTTATTCTTATTTTATGGTTATTGGGAATTGTTTATGAGTATGAGTGGTTATGTGATAAATCGAGGTAAGTTAATCCCATTATAGCTCTCCAATGCATTCGTTAAAGATATAGAGTTAATCAGTAGGGTTTATCTTAAGAGATTAAGGGAATATATTGTGGTGGGTATTTAAAATGTAACCATGGAGGTTACTCCCTATGTTGTCATGATAGCTAAAAAATTTAAGAGTGATATATAATTTATGTCACAAGTTACCTTTATTATTTATGTTTTCTATGGAGTTTTATAAGAATCTTATATTATCCCAAGGTAATCTAAAGAGATTATGTTTTATGGGTAATAAGTATAACTTTGTGAGAAAAAAAATCATGAGTTTAAATTATTCATGGACTAATGGTTTCTTTGTTTCTTTTTATGTAACTAAATAAGATTTTTTTTTCCATCCCTATTTTTAAAAAAAACCCTAGTGTAAAAGTATGGGTAAGACAAAGGAGGAAGTCAAGATGAATGTTGTGATGATTTTTTCATGAAAAAAATCATGTTTTTTTAGAAAGTTTTATATTTTGGAAGAACTAGATACATGTTATAGTTGTATCCACTTTGTATGAATGTGAAATTTTATGTACGAATTATGACCTAATTCTATAAAACTATAAACCTGAGAAGATCATTAATGTGAAAGAAAGTAAATTGATGAATAAAACTCAATATCAATTAATGTTTAAGGATGGGGCCAGATAGTTGGTATAAAAGGTCTGTTTAGATAACTTTATAGGTTAGTATGTTATTTAACCAAAAGTTACAAGTCATATATAACCACAATGGTTAGAATGCTAGTAAGGTTAATAGTTATTTTATATAAATTGTATGATTTTTAGATAACATGAATAAGGATATTTTAGTTTTTATCATACTCATAATATTGTGTATTATGATTTTATTTCTGACACTAACCTTTTTGGTTTTAGTAAATAGCTAGATCCTGTAGGTACCAATGTAACAATTTTTGTGAAGGAAAACGTGGTGGTTATCTGAATAAGAAACTGGATGAAATAGTAACTTCAATGAGAACTCTTGTAGTTATTATAAACCAACTATTAGGAGTAATGATTAACCATTAAGACCTTATTTAGTTTTTTAATGCATCATATGTGAGAGAAATGAATATATATGTAAGTTTAAATAATAATGATCATAAATGTAAATATATTCAATGAAACGTGTGTTAAGGATGTAGAAAGAAAGACCTAGAAAAATGTATTAAAGGTAATGGAAGATATTTTAAATGTGGTAAAAGTGGTCATAAATAAATAATCTACAAAGTAAAAAAGGATTCGTTCAATTGACTCCATGAAAGGGAATGAATTTGTTACTAGGCTATCAATTGAACATTTTAAATGTGGGGAGTTTGGTCATTATTTATTTCAACGTCTTAGGAACAAGACTCATGAGTGGGATTAGTAGGATCATACTAATATATTTTTATGAATACCTAATGACATTACAATTAATGATGAGGAAACAGAAAATGACATATGAACAGTATGGATTATTTCTTGGTTCATGTTTTAACAGTATCTTAGCATATGATTCATATTTTTGTTTTTAGGAACTAAGTACAAAGGAATAAGGTGTTAAATCATGGTTAAGGATTATGAATGATTAAGATGTCTCTATATAAGTAATTCAAGGGTTATGTTAGATCTAAGGATGATGAAATGTTTAAAATTGTTAATAGTCTTTTGAAAATGGCAGTACTTTGTAAATAATCTTTTAGTTTCTGCTATATGTAACCCTTATGTTTGTTATGTGAAAATGTTATTTGAGGAAGAATTATCACTTATTTTTCAGAAATAATTATAAAGGTATAGATAACCTTTCACTTTTATATGATCTTTGGTTTTGAGGTATTTATGGGAAATATATATTTGGATAAAAAATGAGAAGTATAAGATAATACTTGAGGTTAAAACAAGTTATGGTTTTTTGAGAATTTTATCATATTTTTGGAATTTTAAAATAATTATATAGTTTTAGAAAAAGGATAACCTACAGGATGGGTGAGAACCCATCACATCCGGAAAGACTATAAGAATCGAACCCACAACCGAAGGGAAACAAGGGTACATCGCCTACCATTAGCCTACATGAAGTCTCAGTTAGTATGAATTTTTTTTAGTTAAATGATTTTTTGGATAAATAATAAGTTGATTTATGGAACATATTTTTTATAGAAAATATAACCTAAGGATAGGAAAATTATTTGTTGATTAAGTGATTAATATTATTTCGGAAGACATTCACTACTTTGGGAATCCTATAGGATCAAGGTAAATATAATATTATGGTATTTTATTTGAGGAATAAAGGTTGAATTATATTTTGTAAGAATATATTATTTAATTGTGAACATATGTGTATTTAGGTTATTTATGGAAATAGTTAGCGTGACTTGAAGATTAGTTGGTAAATTTCTTTCTGGCATGAGACTTCAAGAGTAATTGGTGTTATTTGGAGATAATTTGTAAAATTTATATTAAAATATTATGTGATTAAATAATTTTTCGATTTCAATATTATTATAGAATATTGTTTAGGAGGGTTAAGGATTTTTGAATGATCTATGTTGAACTTTGGGTATTACTATTGAATTTTGTAGATTGAAGTAGTTTTTCAACATATAAGGTTTATTATTTAGGGGGAATTATATTATCTTGTACTAAAAATTTTGGTTTAGTTAAATTATAAATATAGGATAAATATATAGTTAATATTTTATGGATTATGTAACTATCTATAAGTTAATTATAGTGCTTCATGCATAAAAAACTCATCTTGAATACTCATCATTTGGATAAAAATATGAGTTTGTGGTGAAAATTTATTAAAGGATGAAACCCTACTTTTAAAGTAAGTATATTTCCTTATATTCTTAGTAAAAGTAGTAAAATAATTCCTCAACTCTATGAAAAGGATTTTGAAACAAAAAATGTTATCTGTTTACTTCACTTACTAAGAAATCAATTACCTTTTAACCCATCACAGATTTATAGTTTTGTGAGTTTTAACTTTCTCAAGACCGTGTTTTTTATCACTCTTCATCATAACTTGATAGTTTGTTTTCTCTTCTACATCCATGTTTTTCTACATGTAACACTAGTATGTGTTATCATAGGTGACCATCATACTTCACTTTCTTTCTTTTAAATTGGATGTTTCATTAATCTTTTTTCTGATATGGGATTTCAATAAAGGTATTTTGAAAAGTAAAACTCTTATTTTTCGATCCTGAGTTCAAATTATGAGGATAAAATTTATTAAAATGGGGTGGAATGTAACATACTATGTTTTTAAAATCAAACACTATGTTTGATAACGTAAATGATACACCACATCGAGCATTAACGAAAACTATACACTATTATTTAAATGTTACCATTATAACCTAACCATAAGAATGGTATGTATGAACAATATTAATGGAATTCTGAAAATATGGTTTAAAAATGTATATATATTATTAATTATTTGGTAAAAATTTAATTATAAATGAAAATAAAACCCTTCTTAAAATAGAAGGAAATTATTTTATGAAAAAACTACTTTAATATGCACAAGTGTGTTTTATAACAATATATAATCAAATCACTAATTTTGGATTATATTAAAGAAATATATATATATATATAATCAATTTAATTTTTAAAATTAATCTTATATTTCTTCTAAACAGGATATAAGAACAAATCTAATTTTACGCATAAAAGAAGTATTTTTCGAAAAAATTAGTTTTGTCTCTTTTTTATGGTGAACTTGATTTAAATATTGTTTTTGAAACTTTTATAAATTATATTTTACACAACAAAATTTTTATTTTAAATTATAGTATCAAAATTTAAATTTCTCTAAAATTGGGTATTTTTCAGATGAGATTCATTTTTTGACGAATAGTGAAAAAATATTGCATTTTTAATTGAAAATAAATTTTTCATTTAAATAATTTATAATAATTAATTATATTTTTAATTGATTTTAAAGTATAATTAGATCATAAATTTTTCATTTATTTTAATGAAGGTTATTGGAATAAATTTTACATTAAATTTGTATATAAAAACATTTCAATCCTTTTAATGTTTTTAGTTTAAAAACTCATTTTATCGTTACATCAATGGGATTAATTTTTAAATATTTTTTTCAATTTATGTGTCTTTAATTTTGAAAAATGGAATCCATATTTGGAATCATAAGGACCAAATTATTTAAATAGGTCCATTTTATTTTTTTACATTATAAATAGTATCTTTAGTAATTTTTTTATTAACATGGTTAAAGGTAAAGTAGGTAATTAAGGTTAAAAATAATACTATAAATATTTTATATTTACCCTAAAACTTGTCATAATTTCATTGGATAAGTTTTTTTAAACAAAATATTCCTTGGTCCTAAATTATAACCTTTGTAATCCACCTGGTTGAGAGTGAGACATTTACAATATTATATTCAAATAAAAGTTAATTTTTCCACACTTTTGTTTTTAACAAGTGGTATATTTATAATATGGGGTTATATAGGGGATATATTCAAATATAAATATTATTTTGAATTCTAAAATATTTATATTTATCGTGATTATTTATTTTTTATTTTTAGTAAATAAAAAATTAAATTAAAGTCTTGCACAATGATGATGCAGTAATTTTTTAATTGAAGTAAATATCAAATAAAAAATATTAAAAAAATTAAAATAAATATAATTTGAGATAATTAATATCATCCAAAAAAATTAAGATTAATTTTACATGTTAGTAATGTTTTAAAAGTGTTAGTCTTGATTTATCTTGTTTTTATGATATTTTTAAAAAGTCAAGTAATGAATAGTGACAAATTGACATTATTGATATTTTAAAATAAATAATATCTTAATAAGTGATATAAAATTTATAAAAATATCAATTTAGGAAAAATTATTGGGATAAGTCTTAAAATATTATAAATTACTCATTAATTGGTTATTTTTCATTTTATAGTAATTATATTAACCCCCAAAGTGTAAATTACTCGATATTAGGGTAAGAGTTAAAAGGGTTAAAACAAAAAGATAATGATTCAAAAGTAATAAAGACTTTTCTAATTTTTATTTGATGGATTTATTTCAAACCATTATAATAATATATTCTAAATAAATCTCTTAGGACCCATTTGTAATATAATATTAATTTATATTAATTCAATATTTTGAAGATTCCCAAGAGTGCCCCTTTCCTTTCCAATAAAAGGGAACCCATTATTCTCATTTCAATGCACTTAAAAAATGATTTGTTTCATCCAATATCTACCCAAATTCATTTCTAGAATCCCTACCCACAATCTAGATTCCTTTTTTGGAATAAAAGCCTCCTTAGTGGTGTCAAGGTATTAATCAAAGGAGATCATCTGAAGAAGTGGTATCATTTTAATTAAGTTTTTCTATTTTATTTATTCTTACACTTATAATATTTTTTCACCATTATGAAATAATAAATCCACTATACTAAATATACTTATATTTTATTATGTTAATATAATCACCTAAATCCATCTTTATTTCTATCAAAGTGGAAAAAGAATTAATCATTCATGCATTCTGCAGACTACTACCTCACGAACCGATATAATTTGTTGTCCATCACCATTTCTCAATACCGGTTATAATGATGAAATTAATATTTATATATGATATTAATGACATATTTATCATTATTAAATAATAATATATTCTTACATTTCCATTAACATCAAAACAATAACTTCGTTCATGTGTATGTATGAACTATCACCTCTAAGAAGTGATGTGATTTGTTTTTCATCACCACATAACATGGATGATATATATAAGTATATTTAAAGGTTTTATATGATATGAATTATATTATAATCATTATGTAAAGATAAAATAATACTTAAATTCTTTCCAAAATGATCATTGAAAAGTGGAAACGTTACTCATGCGTGTGTACAGCCTACCGTCTCCATGATTATAACGCAGTTCATTTTTCATAACCTTACTTAATGGTTTTATTATAAATTATTATTGATATATAAAATTTATAATAATTTAATTAATATTACTCTAGAGATAATGGAATTATGACCCGTGACATCATACCAAATTCAGTTTGGACTCAAGTACCGAATATCAACAAAACATCTTATATTAACTTAAATAATTAAGTAATTGTTATAACATGATAATAATTGATATAAAATGAATAATAAACCTTAAAAAGATTTCTAAATAAAGTAAATAATTAGCCTAATTTTATTATTCAGTAAGATAATTATTGTACGTGATGATTCGAACTCAATGTAAAGGACTTTCTTTCAAAACCCTCTTTTAAAAGACACTTTTTCAACTATTTTTACAAAATCCAAAAGGATTATTTTTTTAACATATAAGGAATGAATGGAATTTATCGATTTCATGTTGATTTAATTTTTTTATTCTTTATTTACAAGTTTTAAATTTTATTTTTAAATAAATTGTTTCCATGTATGAGTTTGTGACTTTGTAAAAATGAAAATTGGTTTCAAAATAGAAAAATTATTCTTCTTTTATGAATAAATTATGTTTTATTATAATGTTATGCTTCTTGGGAATTGTTTATGAGTACAGCTGGCTCCATGAAAAACTTAAAGGGGGATGAGACCGTTATATCTCTCCAATTAATTTGGTAATGATATAGAGTTAATTGGTAGGGTTTCTCCTAAGAGATAAAGGGAATATACTACGGTGGGTATTCCCAATGTATCTATGGAGGTTACCACCTATATAGCCATGATAGATACCGAAAATGTAAGAGTGATATGGAACTAATTCCACAAGTTACCTTTATGATTTATATTTTCTATGGATTTTTAAATGAATCTTATTATTTCATGAGGTAATCTAAATAGAATGTGCTTTATGGGTGAAAATTATAACATTTTGAAAACATTTTCATGGGTTTAAAGTATTAATGGACTAACAGTTTCTTTATTTATTTTTTATTTCCAATAATGAGATTTTTGTGCTCATACCAAGTTTTAAAATGTTTTTCATAGGGTATAAGGATGGGTAAGAGAATGGAGGAAGTCAAGATGGATGTTATGAATATTTTTTCATGAAAAAGAAATCATGTTTTATTTTAAAAAAAATATATTTTGGAATAAATGGATACTATTTTAGTTTTATCCAATTTGTATGAATTTGAAATGTTATGTATGAATTATGACCTTATTCTCAAAAACTCTAAAGCTAAAAAGATCTATAATGTGAAAGAAAGTAAATTCTTGACTAAAACTCAAGATCATGTAATGTTTTAGGTTGGAGCCTTTTAGGTCGAATCAAGTCAATCTAGTGAATTGACTGAGAAATAAAAAAACCTTTTGGGAGTACCTTCTCCATTCCAGTTCCACATTAACATTTATTATTATTAAAAATTCATGAAGAGACCACATTTAAAGATGAAAATATGTATTACATTCTATATTAAGAAGAAAATTTTGGAACTATTGCAACATACATAGTTGGTATTGAGAGTATAAATGAGATTATAAAGTTTGAATGGATGGGAGTCTCAGTTGTGAATACATACATAAGATACATTTTCATAATACATTTGTATTAATAGTGATCTAATATGTTCATTAAAGTTAATAACTATTCATATTTTATATAGGTGTTTACATTACTACTATGTAAATGTAAAATTGTGTGAAGAACAATTTGGATTCATTAATCCCAATATCATTTCTTTGAAAAAAAAAATCTTTGGAGAAGGAAGAAATTAATAAGATAAACAATGAGTTATACATTGCATTTGAGAAAAAAAATACATCACAGACACTTTTTAATGCCAACATTACAGAGGTAAACCTCTACAATCTAATAATATAAAATGTATTTTTATTTTTTTATTACTTATTTGTTTTTGTTTTTTAGGAAGCACTGGATGTTGATCTCACTCAATCTGGATACCCCAAATATTTATTTTTTGGATCCAATGCATGTATATCCAATAAACTGACCACACATGATGTGTATTGTGAATTTTTAATACACTGAATAAATATTTTATAGATAAACTTAAAATTATATGTTTCAATATGTATTTTAAAAAGAATTTTATTATGATAGAGATATCACTAAATATAGGATAATTCATGGAATGAAGTCAGAAACTAAACATAAATGGATTGTGGATTACTTCAAATGGAAATAGAGTAAGGTATATATAGAGTGGTTTAACAATCAAAACATATTTCAGAACAATTTCCTTATTTTGGTCAATATTTATATAGTTTTAGATGTAAGATAATGTCAATTATTGTTGATATTATGTTTGAAAATTTATGAGAGAGATCATAAATCATAAAAATACCAGCATCCCCCAATAGATAATTTCCAGAGTTAATTACAATTTCATTATAAATATTTCTTAATTGTTTGTTTGTCTATATTTTCTCAACACTAACAAGACTTCCAAAAACCTTCATACTAAAAAAAGAATTAAATTATAGATGAGTGGGCAATTTACATGGTGTCAAAAAAAAATCTGACAACAAATTTAGATGACTACCTTCCATGTTTATTATAAAGTATGAGCTATGATCTTATAAATAAATTAGAGGTGTGAATAATTAGTATTAGAGTAATTATATATTATTTTTGATCTGTTTATCATTGAGAATTATAATAGAGGGAATTAATTTTTTTAGAAACAACTAGAAAACATTGTTTCAGAATGTATGCATTAATCATGAAGAGTTGAATTCCTACTACTTATATAGTTAATTTTCTCACCATTTTATATACTTTTTTAAATTAATTTCCTTATCATTATTATAATAAAATTAGACATGTTCCTTCTCTAGGGTTCCATCATGGGTGGTGGTAAATGATAAAAGAAAAAACAATATATAGGTTTCACTTTGGTGTTGGTAGAATTATTTGGGCAATTCAATCATCAATTAGATGCATGATATAATATCAAAAATTATTTTGAAATACATACAAGCAATACATCAAGTTTACATTAGTGAAATGGATTGAATAAATATGATTCTTTTTAATGAACAAGAAGTGAAATTAAATCATCCCACCATTATATCACATATAATCTCACAATCATTACATGATTAAAGGTGTTTAACCTATCCTTATTATGCATGTAGATACCTGTTCACTGAATCACCATCAAAAAATGTGTCCAATGTTTCATCTCTAATATGCTTGTGCACATTCATTATTTAAAATGAACCATGTTCACAATCTCACTAATAAAAAACTTATCATTATTCTTAATAAAAATACATGAGAATAGCGGTGTTCCCATTTTTATGAACAAAAATGATGATGTTATGTTAGAGTTTATCATCAACCAAAATATTGAATAGGATATACTAATCTATATAAGAATCTAGGAAGACTTAATGGATGCATAATATTTTAGTTTCATTTGGATTCTATAAAGTGTTATACTGATGTTTAATGCTATAAAATGGTGTAAAAAATTTATAATGGAGTTTAGTGTCTTATAAAAATACATAATGGGTCGTACATAATTTTTTTCCATAAAAGAAGTTAAATTGTTTATCATGGAGTTTGTAATCTCTATGACGGTGGTAGGGAAAGATAGATTTTATTATGTTCCCTAAAAACTCAAATTTAAATATCTATTTTATTTCATTCAATGAATTTTAATAGGTTTACAGTAATGGTTTATGTTTTCCAAGAATAAATAAAGGTATAAACTAATTGTTAGTACAATATTGGAATATATAATGTGTTATTCTAGTTTATTATCACATAAGAAGAAAAATTTGTATATATGAGTTATACACCAACCTAAAAGGATAAATTTTTTTATGGAACTTTTTTGTAATGTGTTAATTTTATGACATTATAAAGTAGTTAAATATAACATGTTTTTGGGATTGAGATTCTAAAATATTTTCTTTTAGGTTCATGTAAGATTTACTAAATTTCTTTTATTTTAGTTTTATATGATCAATAATAATTATATTATAGTTTAATGATATATAATGAAAACAAAATGACCTTTAGTTGATTTTATAATCATTTTATCTAATTTTTTAGGTAATTTACTCTTCATTTTTATCTAATACTTATTTTGTTAATTTTCATAGAGATCATAAAGAAACAACTTCGTAAACAAGGATGATTCTCTCTTCTACTATGATCATGCACTCAATAAGGATGATGCACTCATGATGATGCAATTTTCTTTTTATTCTCCAATCCATTCAACATTCTGGTTTATCAAACTGAAATATTGTTATATGACATGGAAGAATTAATACACTGTAAGATACAAAAGATAGATTTTACCTATTATGACTCAAATTGTGTATTTTTAGATTAAATTTTACATTTTGTTAATATATTGTTTCAAATTTATGTTAAATTTATTTCTTTATAGTATTATTAAAATAAGAATTATTTTCTTATATAGGTGGATTAATTTTCTCAATTTGGGTTGTTTGTTTGAATCTTCTCATTCACATAAGAGATTAGACTTCGAGGATGCAACTGAGATAATGACAACAAGGAAAATGGGTCAAGAATGTACAAAACTGTTATGAAAATATGAATTCCTACTACTTATTTAATTAATTGTTTCAACATTTTATCTACTATTTGTAAGTTAAATTTAGTTTAATTTATATCTAATAATTATTTAGTTTTTTTACAGATATTTTCTAAAGTCATATTTTTATTTCATCTATCTGTAAAAAGGTAAAAAAGAAATAACATATTCCTTTCTAATGGAAGAGGAAACCCCATGCTTCTAGAAACGTGAAGTGTATAAGGTATCATGAGGTTTCCTCTTACATTATAATGGAACATGCTCACTCTTTTCCTAATTATTTTATATAGTTGAAATCAAAACACATATAAAATAATGAATAATCCTTACATAAATCTGATACGCAGTGTGCTCGGTATGACTCAGACATTGATTTTTTAGTTTATAATTTAAATTTTAGTTTAATACACACATCACATACTTAAAACGAATAAAATACATTAATATTATTTTTATACTTTAGTACAATAATAAATAAGTCAGTTTTGATTTTTAGGAATCAGTTGCATCTCAATCTGATGCATGGTATAACCAGTATAACTCAAATTGTGTCTTTTTATTTAAAATTGATGTTAATTTTGATAAAAAAGAAAATTGATATACTCAAAACCAATAAAAAATTCATATTGTTTTTATAATTAATTAAATTGATATAAAAGTCATTTGTGACATGTAGTAATTAGTTTCACCTTAATCTGAGGTACGGTGTACCCGATATGACTCAAAGTGTCTGTTATCATTTTAAAATTGACATTTTCGTTCAAAAAGATTCAATCAATAAAAATCAAGAAAATTCATTGGTAGTATCTATATAATTTAGTAAAATTGTTCATAAGTCATTTTAGATATCTAGTAATTAGTCTCACATCAAACTGACACATGATGTGATCGGTATAACTCAAACTATGTGTTTCTAGTTTAAAATGACATGTTAGTAAAAAAACAAAAGTGACATACCCAAAACCAATAAAATGGATTAATATTATTTTTTATACTTTAGTAAAATAATCCATAAGTCGTTTTCAATGTTTAGGAATCAGACTCACCTCACTCTGACGTGCAGTGTCACCGGTATGACTCCAAATGTGCCTTTTTATTTAAAATTGACATTAATATTAGTACAAAAAGACAACTGACATACTCAAAATTGAGAAAAAACAATAATATTGTTTTGATAGTTTTTTAAAATTATTCTTAATTCATTTTTTATATGTATGAATCATACACACATCAATTATATACACTACATTCCTGGTATGACTCAAAATGAGGTCAAATTGTATTGATAATTCATCAAAATGATTCATAAGTCATTTGTGATGTGTAAGAATCATTATCATGTCAACCTGACACATGATGTGCTTGTTATGACTCAAAGTGTGTGTTTCTAGTTTAAAAATTATATTTTACTAAAAAATACAAGTGACATACTCAAAACTGAGTAAACTCATTTTTATTGTTTTCATAATTTATTACAATTATATGTAAGTTGTTTTTAACATGAAGGAATTATTTGAACCTCAATTTGATACATGGTGTGATCAGTATGACTCCAATAGTATCTTTTTATTTAAAAATGACATTAATTTTAGTAAAAAATACAACTGACATACTCAAAACTGAGCATCTACATTAATAATGTTTTGATACTTTAGTAAAATGATCAATTTGTGATTTTTTATGTATAAGAATTTTCCTCACTTTAATCTTCTACACGATGTTCCTGGTATGACTCAAAGTTTCTATTATTAGTTTAAAATAGACATTATAGTTCAAAAAGAGTCACTCACTAAAAACCAAGAAAACATGCTCATATTTTCTTAATAATTTATAAAAATGATTCACAAGTCATTTGTCACAAGTAGGAATCTTTCTCACGTCAAACTGATACATGATGTGACTGGTATAACTCAAAGTGAATGATTCTAGTTTAAAATAAAATATTAGTAAAAAACACATGTGACATACTCAAAAACTATGAAAATGAATTTTAATTAATTTAATAATTTATTAAAATTATCCATAAGTCATTTTTTACATTTAGAAGTCAACCTCACCACAATATAACATACAGTGTGACCGGTATGACTCAAAGTGTTCCTTTTTCTTCTAAATTAACATTAATTTCATAAAAAGAAGATAACTGAAAAACTCAAAAATGAGAAAATGCATTTGGATTGTTTTTATAATTTAGGAAAACAATGTAAATTCCATTTATGACATTTATAAATACTCTTATTCTCAATATGATGCAGGATGTTCCTGGTATGACTCAAAGTGTTCGTAGTCGGTTTTAAATTGAGATTATAGTTAAAAAAGAATCACTGATTGAAAACTAATAAAACATACTTCAATTGTCCTGATAATTAATAAAATTATTAATAATTAACTTTTAATTTATAGAAATTTTTCTCACATTATACCAATATATAATGTGACCGGTATGACTCAAAGTTCACGTTTCCAGTTTAAAATTACATTTTAGTAAGAAACACAAGTGACACACTCAAAACCAATAAAACACATTTGAATTCTTTATATACTTTAGTAAAATTATCTATAAGTCATTTTTGGATGCATAGAAATTATCCACACATCAATATAACTTATGGGGTGACTGGTTTGACTCCAAGTGTGTCTTTTTACTTAAATTTGACTTTAATTTTAGTAAAAAAGATGACTAAAATACTAAAAATAGAGAAAAACACATTCATATGGATTTTATAATTTAGGAAAGAAATCCATAATTCATTTTTTACATATAGGAATCAGTTTCACCTAAATATGGTACATGATGTTCCCAAAGTTTCCGTTATCAGTTTAAAATTGACATTTTAGTTCAAAAAGTGTCACCCACTTAAAACTAAGAAAACATAATCAGATTGTCCTGATAATTTTGTAAAATAGTTCTTGAGTCATTTATAACATGTAGGAATCAGTATCACATCAAACTAACACATTATGTGACCTATATAACTCAAAGTTCATGTTTCTAGTTTAAAATAACATTTCAGTAAAAAACACAAGTGACGTACTCAAAACAAAGAAAACACATTTAGCTTGTTTTTATACTTTAGGAAAACTACCCATAAGTTATTTGGGACATATAGGAATCTTATGCACATAAATCCAATACATTGTGTGACTAGTATGAATCCTAGTACATGTTTTCAATATATATAAGTGTCATTTTAGTTTAAACCGTGCAACACATCACAAAAACCAAGAATACAAGCATAGATTATTTTCTCATCATTCTACTTTCTATTACTTAATTAATTTCCTTTTAATTTTTATCTTATAATTATTTAGTTAATTTTGAAAGATATGAGGCTTGAAAATAAAAAATAAATGGTGTGACATGCAAGAATCAAGAGCAACTTGATCTCATACAAAGTGTTCCTAGTATGACTCAAAGTTTAGTTTAAAATTAAAACTTTCTATTTAATTTTTTAATTTATAGTATTACTAACATAAGAATTGTTTTCCTATATAGGTTCGTTATTTTTCTAAAGCTTGGGTAATTTTTCTGCCAATATCATGAGAGGGGTTAGGGGATAAAGATAAAGGAACATTGATGTCTTTTAATGTCTGTGATAATTTTTACTTACTCATATAATTGTATAAACTAATGTTTTAAATATATAAACTATATTTTTTGTATTTGGGTTTTAAATTTTTTTCATTTAAAATATGTATTTTTACTTGTTTTTCTACAATTCTTTTTGGTGTTTATGGTGTTGTAGTGTGATTTAAATTTAATAGCACATTACAGTATTCCCCTTTATGAGCACTCTTTTAGTAATGATAAAGTGACCCATTATCAAAATTTGTATGAGTACTGATAAAGGAAACCTTTATCGTTGATAAATAAAAGCCCTGATAAAATCATATGTCTTTTAATTGCACTTCGGTAGTTATTGTTTTTCTAGCACTGATAAAGGAAAGTTTTACCGCTGATAAAGGACTTTTTTGTAGTAGTGGATATTGATACTAAAAGCCTTCTTCCCTTGGATTAAATCCTTATCCTTGTGCTTGATTTTTATTTTTTTGTTGAGTATATTGGGGTCTCCATACCTATACATAATTTTTTATATTATAATAAATGTAATTAGAATCTTCACAATTCATACCTAGAGGTTGTTTATTATTCATCATTATGTTGAGTTTTCTTAACATTTAGTTCATTTGGGTGGAAAACTGTCTATTTTCCACCATCTTTACTACTTGTACAATCTTCCCGTAGTCTGGTTTCAATTGGAAAATATTTATAAACATTTTTTATAGCAATTCATATCTCTCATCTAGTGCATTCCTTATGAGTGAACCTCCAGTGTCTATTGTAACAATTGATCTATTACCCTATGAAAATCCTTTATAAAAGGTTGGAATTATCTACCACGTTTTTCTTTCAAGATGAAGGAATCATATTATAAAACTTTTTAATCTTTCCCATGAATTATATAAGGGTTATTTAATAATTTTTTCAAAATTTAGTAAACTTACATGCAAATCCATTGATTTTAATGGAGGGAAAACCCGTGTTAATAATTCCCGTACCAAATCCTCGAAAGTTTTAATTGAATGTGGAGAAAGGCTATGAATCCATTCATATTACTTATCCTTGTGTGAGAATATGAATATCCAAAGTCTTGAAACATTATTAATCACATTATTGAATGGAAACATGACTCCTAATTCCAAAAAACTCCCAATATTTGGGGTCTTCGTGTGGAATCCTAGAAAATTTAACTGAGATTGTGATCATTTTAATGATCATCGGATTGATCTCAAAGTTTTGGGAAGAAATTATAGGCCCAAAAATACTTGGATTTACCCCCATGTTTGAGGGTCTTCCATATTTTAACATTGCTTGCATCCTCTGATTTCTTTCTTAAACCTCTTATACAATTCCTCATACTACTTCTTGAAATTCCCCTATCCATCCCCTTGAAATTTTTCTCTTTTATCCACGGTGTCTATTTATTTAATCATTATGAACTAATGATACCTGGAAATGGTTCTGGTTTGGACATCACCTAAGAGAATCATTAATTCTCTTGGATATATCAAAGAACAAATTTTTTTAATATCGAAAATAACAAACTAATTTTAAATGTAGTTGAGTGGAAGATCGAGGTTGATCCACTAAGAACCATATAGAAACATATTATAATTTTTTAGAAAAATTTAAGAAAAAAATAGAATAAGTTATTTATTTTTTTGGATTCCTATATGATGAGATAGATGTGAAAAGTTTCTATTAGTTCTAGTTTGTGCACTTAGTGAGTGAAAAATGTGTGTGGTTTTTTAATTTAAATGGAATTAAAACCTACTTCCAGTGAGTCTCCTCTTAGATTTTTCACTATCTAAATTATGAACCCATTATTCCCATATCATATCTTAGGTTAGTTTATAAATATGTGTTTGGATCCATATTTAAACACAGTGACCCCATACTATTTAAGTGGTTGTGCCATGGGTAAGGTTCACTGGATGAAGTGTCTTTTAAAAGTACAGACCCTTATCTTCCAAAAATGGTTGTGCCTGAAATAGAAGGGTAATAATGAGAATACAAGATTAAATGATATAGAAAACCCATTTTAATTTAAATAAAAAATAATCCCCTTCACTAGGTTTACTCCCCGTACCATTCAAATATTAACAAAAAAAGAAATTTACCCCCTCATGCTAGTAATGAGGGGATAAGAAATAAATGGTAACATAATAAAGATAATGCATCGATAGAGGTATCTAATAGCATACTTTAGTCATCCAAATCTTGAGATCCCAAAAAGAGTGGTTCATTACACCAGAGCCTCCTCCTTCATTTATTCTCCCTAAGATAATTATATTTTTCTTATTTTAAAGTTCAAATTTATATCCACCTATTCTAACATTTATCTCTTTGACTTATTCTCCTCCTCCTCTCTCTCTAATAGTCATTCATGAATTATTTAATGCTTTAACCAGTATTCCTTAATTTAAGGACTGATTAAAAATCCTTATTGTTGGTGAGCCCCTCATGCATACCCTTTTGTTTTTCTCCTTTAAAACTCATCGTGTGGTGTTTGTCCCATCGATACATTAAATATATCAGGTATTTAAATGTTGTATTAACTAGAAACCTATAGAATAGATATTTCTCCTTACATCACAACACATTCAAGGGATACATGGATTTTTGTGTAGCCCTACACCCATGGAACAACCTCCATTTCATCGGTTTTCCTTGGTTCTTCCATAATCACATATCCCACAATATAGTGGAGGTTCTATGACACAACTCCTTTCTTCATTTTCTCTATTTTCAAGTTTGTAGCATAGTGGTTTATCCATGACTATAGCATAATCTTCTTATTCTCAGTGGTACAGGACTATGGAATAATGGAAAGAGAAGTGATCAGCATCTGGATTCTCTAAATTCCTCACCACTTCCAATTTTTCCACATAGACGACGTGGTAAAAGACCACACCAAAACAAAACCTCCATTAGTTATCCCAAGGTGTAATAGTGTAGGCCTACGGTATAGTGATTATCTTAAACCCATCCATCCTTCACAGTGGTTGGATAGATCTCCCATTATCATGAACAACTTTATTTTTCTTTTAAAATAGACATCATGGTGGTCTTCATTTTCTCTAGTGGCGATCAATGGTGGTTCCAAGGCTCAGAAGTGGCTCTAAGATCAAACCTGAGTGGATCAAATGATGGTTATATAGTGTACCATCTTGACAGTAGAGTAGTATTAACGAGTGGTAGTGTGGATAAAATGTATAAGGATGATGATTCGGAGCTAGGGTGAAACATTGTTTCTTATTTAATGATGAACAGTTCTCGGTTCATGCGCATCCCACACCGAAATTTTAGTTGGATGGCCTCTACTTGATAACTAAAGTGTTTCCCACCAATGTCTCTAAACTCCATGGTTATAGGGGATCGACACCTACTCAAACTATGAACACACGTATGGATTGTACCGACCCGCATAAGACTACGGGATTAGGACCATCCTATGCACCCATGCTCCTGTGTGTGACCCATAAACTTTATGTTCTAGGTGCGCTCTCCCTATATAGTGTCCTAGTCATTAGGTCCTCTATGGTCCTTCTTGATGGTTTTCTTCCCTATGGGATGAGGGCTAGACCACATGCCATATTTTTCCTCTAACTCCCCTTAAAAAATTCCACCTACAATTTACAAAAAATGTACTAAGAATATTAAATCAATAATAAACACATTATTTTAATTCTTTTAATTTTCTTCTTTTCAAAATTTCATTTAAAATGTAAATACCCAAAAAATGATTATTCTAAATTAAAACATGGGTATTAATTAATTAAAAACTATGAAATTAAGCAATAAAATTTTTAAAATTTATGCACAAAAAAATAACTCAACATCGTAGGTGTGTGACCCTCATGTGAGAAAGGTTATTGATGTGCAATACCAACCTTTAAATGATCATGATATCATCAAATAATGGTGCACATGTGCTTCTGATGTAATCTATATTCCTCAGGGAATATTAGAGAAAGGTTTTTAAGTGATGTTCAAGGGACTCTAAGTAGTCTTTTTGGGCTCTAGATATAACAATGCGATCTAATCATGGTTAAGATGGTGTTACACACTAGTTCTTAGGTGAGATCATGGTTTTTAGTGCGGATGGTCAATGGTTTGGTCATGGAATTACATTAGGTGTAGGTATTAGACCTCAATGTCAATTTGGGTGATCATGGGGTACCTATGGTTATCAAGTAATCATGATATATATGTTTGAAAATGTTTTAGTGGTAGGATCCAAGCATTCTAATGGCATTCTGGCCAGAGGAATCCCAAATAGTTTTTTTAATGGTATTTGATGCAGTGGGTCATGAACCACATCAAGAATGTCTATGAAAGTGCAATGAACTATGTTTGGGTTATAGATGGGACTTTTTAATAAATATTTAGTATGTTTGGGTTGTGATTGGATGGTAGAGGCATGCCCAATTTGGGTTTGAATATGGTAATGAGGGTTGGTATCAGGGTTGATCAACATTCTCTCACATGTTGAGGTACGGTGTGTCAGAAATTATATCAATTAAGTCGATGGATCACTAAGAGCAGGCTTTAGCAGGAATGTTCTGATGGTGGGAAGTATTGAGGTTTGGAATCATCCTCTTAAGCTAAGTCTTTTGGTGGGGAGCACCATAGTTTGGGTTTTCGATCGAACAAAAATACATGGGTGTATCTGGATGAATGTATTCCATGGAATGTCATCTCAATGTTCAAATGGAATGTGATCATTACCTCAGGTTTGAGAGGACTTGTTCCTATTTTTATAGCTATTATTTAGAAGTGTGGTGGGTATTTTGAAATGTAATAGGGTCGTTTGAATGGGAGTTGATAACTGGCATAGGTTGGGTGATGGATTTAGATGATCACCAGGACTTCTTCGAGAGGATAAGTGTTATGGTGGGGAGTTTGTATGGCCCAAATGTACGGATGGGATTAGAGTTTTAGTGAGAATTGGTCCTATATCATTTAGTGGATAGTTTGGATTTTTTCAGTATTCGAATTCACATTTTGAGGGTTGGAACTCCTAAAAAGACCTATCTTGGATATGTAGTGAAGTTTGGGTGGTAGACTGGGGGTTCAGGAGAGGACTGGATGAGAAATAGGGTAGCTTGGGTTACTGTAGTATCCACCAGCTAGATAGTGGCCTTGTCAAAAGCTAGGAAGCACTATTGGGCTCCCCGTCGAGTCGGTGGCCCGGTATCGACTAGCTAGTAGCCCATGGGTAGTTTTTTTAAATAGGGGGAAAAGGGTCTTTTACACTATTTTACCCCTTAAACTCAACCCAAATTTCCCCCTCCTCATGTTCACAACATCCACAACCAAATCCTAACCTCTTTCACTTCTTCCTCTTGAGAGGATCTCCTTTGTTCCTTGTCCAATTTATCTTCTATCACTTGCATTGGAGATTCTAGGGTAATTATACCTCTCCCCTTACTTTTATTATACCTTCATTTCTTGATAAGTGTTTTTCCATTAGATTAATCTAGCATTCCATATTTTTAGGTCTTTTTTCTAGTTTTCCATTTTATTCTAATTCGTATAAAACTAGAGGCTGATATTGGATGATTGGGATTTCGTAATCATGAGGTTAGTGGTCCATAGACTTAACCCATAGTCTTTATTAGTTTTAGTAGTGGTGTGTTGTGTGGTCAAGCCAACCTTTCTGTGCATTTGTCTAATTAAAAATAATAATTTAATGGTTCTTATTCTTTGTTGAACACCTTGGTTTAAAATACTATATTCCCAAAAGAAAGTTGATTCCAAGTATAATTCCTTGGATATGAAATTAACCCCAAGTTGGATTAAATAAAATTTATGGATTCTTAAGTGTAAAATGGTGAGATGAGTTAATTTTCTTGGTCCAAGAACCTCATGTGAGAAACTAAGTTTTAAATTAATGGATGTGAAATAGAATTTCACAATCATTTATGATCTTAAAGTATAACTTGTAAGATTGATACAATTTGATATAAATGAAATAGAGTTATTTTTTTTATTGTTTAATATACTTATTAAATTAAATTCCTTAATTATGGGTTGGAAAGTGAATTGGGTAAGTCACTTAGCTAGAGGGAATTTTCACCCTATTTATTGTAGAGCCTAAGAAATTTATAATGGGATCCATTTTTTATGAAATTGAATATTTTTAAAAATGGTGAACTATGTTTTTAAGTGGTAGTGGGTTTTAAAACATGAAACGGTGATTTCAGATCATGATGAATTGGCTAAATCTAAATTAATGAATCATTATGCATGAGTTAAAATGATGTATTATAAAGTGAATTGATTATTCAAATTATGTAATGAAAATGAAAAACTAGGATTTTAATGAGTGATTATCGGGAATGTTGTTGTTATGTCCTTAGATTCCATATGATACATGTTACTTAGGAATGTTGGGATGAGTACCTGGATTCTATATGATACTCAATGGTTAGGAATGTTGGGATGAGTTCTCTAATTTCACATGTTTGAAAATGACCTGGGAAGGCCAAAAGTAGTTCCTATACCCCTATGAAACTCGGTTATTGGGAATGTCGGTATGAGCATGTGGATTACATTGGAATGTCAGGATGAGCATCTGGATTCCATGCCATGACTGATAATTGGGTAATATCAGGATGTGAGCTCAGATTCTATGGGAATACTAAGATGATCACTCAGAATCAATGTGATAATTTGGGATATGAGTAATTTTCAGTTAAACCCCAGATTCTATGTGGTTATTTATGGTTGTAACATTCCACATGGTGTGCTCATAGTCATCTCAACACTAGACAAAGAAGGTAGGTTTGATCTTGATCATAGAACTAAGGATAGACAATAGTACAGACAACCTCGAGTGTCATCATGAACTTGGGGAATCAGTGGTTGTTTTACTTTTAAATATAAATTGTTTATAATTTTTATATTTATTACCTTGATCACTTCCTCGTGACTTTTATATCAAATTGATTATATAGATACATTATTGGTGGTGGCATACTGAGTTTTACTCAGACCCTTTTCAGACTGTCATCGCACTATGGTACTCAAGTAGATATCACTATTTGGTTGTTGGTTACAAGTATAGGGAAAGGCCCGATGTTGATGATGGTAGGCCTAACATACCAGTGTGGGTATAGATAATGGGACTGGGAAGGACTCGGGACCATTTTTGGAGGATTCCTTAGTTTCCTTTTTATGTTGGGTATTTATTTTCCTATATATGATATATATCTAGGGGATATTTGCATGTATTGAATGCTCCATTGATATGGAATTTTGATACTATAGTTATTTTTTACCTTTCCCTATTTTTTCTATGATGGTTATCGTGATTTATTTATATTTTATTATTACTTCTTCTATTGTAGATAATTTAACACAAGGTCATAGTCTCTCCACATCAACCTCATAGGCCCTTAATGTTAGTCGTCTTCCTCTCACATGTGGGGAGACTTTCCTAAGTCCATGTGGCATGTTGGCCTAGGGAACCAGTTTAGTGGATACCTGGGTGGGGTGCTACACCACTAATTCTGATGTTTCTTGTATCATAGTAAAAAAATCATGTAATAAATAAATTACTTTTATTTTATTGAGAATATTAACATTTATTCATTAATTCATTAGGTATATTCACCAAGCTTAGTTCGATGTTGAGCTACCATAGCTCCCAAAGGAGTAATGACATATTACAGCATGTAGATATGTAATATTTAAGTATATATTAGGGTGTAATGGTCATGTTTTCTCATTTATATATGGAAAAGGAGACCCATTCCATGCAGTTTCTAGAGAGGAGGTGATATGTTCATGAAAATATATAGGGAAATGATTGGTTGAGGTAAATTTTCTAATATAGACTATGGAGTGGGTTTAAATTATGAACTTCAGTAGCTACAAAATGAGTATGAGTATTTATTATCATATATGCTAGCATGTATCTTCGAGGTGATGATGCAACATTATATTAATGGTGCATAGGTGTCAGTGTCACGTGTACTAAAGAAAATAAATTATACATACATTTTTATTCACATTATTTTAATATATAATATTTATATATATGTGTAATACCTGAAACACTTGACCTAACAAGCTTTGGATTCTAAACATTAATCATCTTAGTCGATGGTATTTGACTCATGCATGAAAATATCATGTGATGCAAATCTGATGAAGTCCACTTCAAAATTAGATTCGGCACATCAATGCACACATTTAAATACATCCTATAAAGCATGTCATTAATTATTCCTCACACATAGACCATCAATACTCTGTATAAGGTCTATCTTCCACCACCAAATGAACTATTTAACCCATCAATATCAAGATCACAAGAAGATAAAAAATTTTGTAATATACATAGTACATGTTGTACATCCCTCAATATCAGTATACAACCTAAATTTGTAGTGGTAAAAATATCACCAACACCAATGAAATCATTAGAATCCCCATTTCCCATATTCAATATACCAAAGTTTCCATCATTGTATGAATAAAACAATTCGATCTTCATTTTAATATGGCATGATGCAACGGAATCAACCACCCATTTAGTGTAAAAATATGACCTGCGGCAATCAATGCCTACTAAAAGTAAATCACCCTCACCCTAAATAAGACTCATTCTAGTATACTTATAATTTGTGTCGTGAGCCTTCTTCTCTTATTTAATATTATTCAAGTCATAATAGTTTCACTACACATGACCCTCCTTATCTCAAAAGAAGAACTCGACCTTTCTTATTGTCTTTATCCAAACTCTCTGGTTATAGTGTCCATCTTCCACAGCCAGAATACCACTATTACCTAAAGATTCGCCATCATTGGTATTTTTTCATGTCTCATTCATCAAGAATAACGAAACTACATCATCAATTTTCTGTGGGTCTTTCCTGAATAGCAATGTAGTGATGAAATTATCATATGAATCAGGAAATTAACCCAACAGAAGAAAATCCTAGTCTTCTTCTTTTATTTCAATAAGTACCACATTACCTTTACTATCAATATTCAACACCATTAAAAATAGATTTGTCAGATTTTTTGTGAACTCGTTGAGATGGTTACCTAAATCTCTATTCTCTAGCATTCATAATCGATACAATAATTTTTTTAGATATAAATGATTTACGAGGGATTTCGATTTATACCTGCTTTCAAGATTCACTTGGATCTCCTCTGGATCTATCAGATTCATCACTTCCCACATAATATTATCATCCAAGTATATTATATTTGTTTTTGTTTCCAACTCTATCATATCCTTCATATCACCATCAGTCAACGTCTTTGGGTTATCTAGTTTTTTTTCAACACCTTCACTTTCTTCTCCAAGAATAGAATATTTTTAACTCTTTACTTCCAAAGTGTGAAAAACATTTTCTCATTAAATAGTTCAATATAGGAATAAATCCTATAGCGTGAATCACCCATATTTAATCTGAAAGAAACATGGATAACCTCCTTTGATACCATTTGTTAGATCATAATTATATTGATCCCAAGATAATTATTCAATTCTGATAAAATAATTATGAAAATTAAAAATGAAAACAAAGTGAATAAATAAAAGGATAAAATAATGGGGACATAGAGAGTTTATGTGAAAAACCCCTCTAATGTAGAGGATTAAAAAACCCTAGAGAAACTACAAGAAAATTCACTAATAATTAGAGAGTACACAGAATCTCAGAAGAATCCTAAAACTTGAATTTTAAATAAAGCATAAAAAACCTGTGTGAAAATCCAAACCTTGATACTCCTATGTTTCCTCTCTAATAATCATCTTGTGATAATATATCACCCTTTTTAATTCAAAACTAAACACACACGATCATTTTAGGACCTAAAATAATCCATTTTTTAAACAACACTTGCCACTGTTCATTGTTTTTCATGCCCTAAAAATCATCACTCATGTATCTGTTTTTAGTCATGCCTAAATTTATTACAACTTCTGTAGTGCCCATGCTTCTCCATTTTTATAAGAAAATGAATTCTCATATCTCATTCAAAAAAGATATAAAAATATATGTCTTCTCATTTTAATTATAAAAAACAGAATATCTTAAAATCTAAAAGATACCCACGATTCGGACTAAACCCCATCACATGTCAGGTTCGTCACTAGATTGAACATCCAAGTTCGATGTGAATTTAAAAAATTTCCTTGTTTATTGAAGGATTGGTTAGATATTTCTTAAAATCAAATTAAATGGGAAGATGAAATTTTTGAATTTTGGGTTTTAAGTAATGTATTTGTTATTGTTTGGTTTTTTAAGGGGTTTGGTCGAAGATTATGTTGAGGCCTCAAGCTCTCTATAATTATGGTTGATCGACATTCATAGATCACTCCTATTCAGGGGAGAAATCAATGGAGGAAAATTATTATTTCAGCAAGGAGTTTTCTTTTATTGTGGTCTGTTGATGTGACAGATAGCAGCCAGCAGCGTGGATGTTTTCATGGGTAGATGAACAACCCAACACAACTATGGGGAAAAAATTCCCTTCATATATAAAATGGTATCAAACCCAAGTATTGTAATAGAGTGGTATTATGATATTTTATCCATATAGGAATAATAAATCTACCCCCCTTCTATCATGGATGTAGGAAATATTTCCAAACTATATAAATCTTTTTGTTATTATATTTTTTCCTCTTTTGTTTGTGTTTTTTTCATATCCACGAACCTTCATTTCCCAAAACAAATGGTATCAGAGACACCAGGGTATAAATGGAAGTGGTGTAGATAATTTTTATAGTGAAAAGAAAATTGAAGTTTATCAGAAATGTTTTTTGAATCCAGATTTTCAAAGATCTTGATGACATGATTCCAAAGCCTCAAACGGTGTCAAAAAAAGCTAAAATGAAATCGGTAGAGGAGGTCAAAGTTTTAGTGAAACCCCGGGTGCTACAGTACCACCTTGCTAGAAAATATGGTACTGTACACATTGATAGTTAATTTTCTTGTGGGTTTTTTGATGATTGTTATAGTGATCCACTTCATTTCCACCTCATCATTCTATCAATACCATTGAAACTATTTTTCCTATATCTTAGCCAATAAAATTCCATTTTCAGTGATCCAAGAGTGGATTATCATCTTTTCAACCATTCCATATGAATCTGTATGGTTATATTTTGGATATTATTATTATATAAATTAAGTAAAATACCAATAATATGATTAAACTCACCACTTTTAATTATAACATCTGGAAACCCAAAATGGAGGATCATTTGTATATTAACGATTTGTGGAAAACAATAGTGGAGACCACTAAGGCCATTTAGTGAAAGTAGAGGAATCATCAATAAGAAATCAATCTGAGGAGAAGGAGTTACCTTGTACCCCATCAATTGATTTGGAGTCATTATTTCTCAATAACAAGTGTGTTCCCAAATTAGACAGTGGATCGATAAGAGTATCTTCAAAAAAATTCCAACAAACACGATGATTTTGTTCAATTGTGAAAATTAGAAATGTTTTTTGTGATGAAAACCATACAAAACAAAGAAAACATGATACATTGACTTGTAAAATTAAAGTATAAATACAAGACCAACATATCAGATCACATGAGTGAGTTCCAAGGTACCATTGATTAGTTTAATTCCATGAAAATGATGATTGATGATGAGTTGTAGGAACTTTTGATGTTGAGTTATTTACTAAATATGTGGGACATAGTAGTTGTGTTAGTCATCCATTCAACTCCAGATGGAACCCTCACTATGGAGATAGAGAAAGATATAATGAAGAATGAAGAGTCCTCAAGGAAGGATGATGGATGTACATCTAAATTAGATGAACTTCTCACTAAAATAAAAGGGAAGAAAATTTTAAGGGAACAAGTAGAGGAAGATAACCATTTGACCAAAGTCTGCAAAGGATAAAGTGATTGAAATCTCAATCTATATATTACATGAAGTTCCACCATTGTGGAAAGACTAACTAATTTATCTGGTAGTAGAGAAGGATGAAGGAAGAGTAGAGTAATTGGGAAGGTAAGACCAAAAATAATGATGTTTCAGTTTTCAATGAAGAGATCATTATTATTAAGGAAGATAATTAGGTCAGTCTTGCAAGATAAGACTTTACATGGGTGATTGTTTCGGGTTCCACCTACCACGTCACCACCAGAAAATATTTATTCTCATCTTACACTTTAGGGAGTTTGAACATTTGAAGATGGGAAAGGATGGTGCATTCATAATCACTAGTATTGGTAATTTTTTTCTAGAGATTAATATTTTATACAAGTCACTGTTGAAGGATGTGAATCATGTTCCTGATATTTACTTCAATCTGATATCCACTGGAATTCTTGAAGAAGATGTATATGTTAGTTTCTTTGGTGATGGGAAATAGAATATTACAAAAGGTAACTTGGTAATTAAAAAGGAAATAAATATTATTATCTTTATCTCATAGATATCATACCATGTAGAGGAGAAGTCAATATAGCTAGAAAATATGTTCATGCATAAGTTTTTCATAGGCATCTTGGTCACATGACTGGGAGAGGAAACAAAATTCTCTTTATGAAGGATATCTAACCAAAAATAAATGGTACACATTTGGATACCTATGTTGATTTCAACAATTTAAAATAGCACAAAGTATCACTTATTTTTTTATTTAAGATCGAGAAAAGAAAATGTTTTAGATTTGATTCACACCATTTTCTGCATGATGTGTGCTTAGTCAATGGGAGGTGCCATTTATTTTGTTACCATCATAGATGATCATTCTAGAAAATTTTGTGCCTTTTATTTGAAAACTAGAGATCAAGTATAGGATGTTTTCAAAGAGTTTCATTTGATTATGGAAAGATAAATAGGAAAATAGTTAAAGTGTGTGTGATCTTACAATAGAAGAGAGTACCATGGTATGTTTGAAGAGTACTACAAGAGTTTCAGTGTCAGGATGGAAAAATCAGTACCAAATATTCCATGGAATAAAGGTGTTACTAAGAGGATGAATAGAACTATTTGAAAGAGAGTCAGGTGTATGAGCTTAAAATAAATGATTCTAAACCCATTTTTATGGGAGATAATGAGGACCATGGTTAGTATTATCAACATTTGTCTATTAGTTCCACATAACTATAATGCTTCAAAAGGGTTTGGATAGGTAAATATGTTTCATAAAAACACTATAGAGTATTTGGTTGCAAGGAATTTTTCACATCTCAAAAGATGAGCGGACGATTCTGGATGGAAAATGAAATAAGTATACCTTTTGGGATATACACATGAGGATTATAGATACCAACATTGAGATTTATTAGTAGGAGGTTAATCATAAAAATATATGTGGTGTTTCTTGAGAATGATATGATTGAATATTTTGAGAAGCCAAAAATGCATAGAAGTTGCAGTCTAAGGAAATTTTAGTCGATTTTGAACTAGTCTCACCACCATCAGTTCCAGCTAGTGTGAGAGAGATACATGAAACTGATGATATATCACTACCAAGTAATATTTCTTCATCTACAGATATGTTTCCATCATATGATATTCCATAAGATATTCCCCTCAAATAGTAGTTTAGTAGATCCACTAGAGAACAAAAATCAAGTCGTAGATACTCACCACATGATTATGTGATGCTCGCCGATGGGGGAGAGAAAAAATGTTATGATTATGTGATCAGGAGTCAGTAGAATATGGAATGGAAGAAGGACATACAAGAGGATATAGTATCCTTTCACAAGAACTGCACATTTGATTTAGTGGAGTTACCACATGGAAAGAAGGAACTCAAGAATAAGAGGGTGTACATAATCAAAGTAGAAGATGGTAGTTCACAGTTGTTCTACAGATATAGAATGGTTGTGAATGGATTAAATATGTAAGAAGGTATTAAATTTGATGAAATTTTTTATCCTATGGTTAAAGTGTCTTCTATCAAAGTAGCTCTTGGATAGGCAGATAGTATGAACCTAGAGATTCAACAACTGGATGTAAAGATAGTGGTCTTACATAGTGATCTTAATGAGGATATTTACATGGAGAAATCAGAGGGATTTTAGATTAAAGGTAAAGAAAATATGTTATTAAAACATAAGAAAATTTTATATGGCCTGAAATAGGCATCGAGGAAATGGTATAAGAAATTCAACTCATTCATGGAGAAGAAAGAGTATAGAAGGACAATTTCTAATCATTGTATTTTCTTCAAATAGTTTTATAATGGAGATTTAATTATCTTGTTTATTTATGTTGATGATATGGTCATTATAGGAATAGATATCACCAATATTTATAGGTTGAATAAGGATTTGAAAAAGTATTTTGAAATTAAAGACTTGGGAGAGGCTACTCAGATTCTTAGTATGAAAATTACTCATGACAGGAGGAATCATGAGATTTTGAAATATTTAGAGTGGTACATTGAGATGGTTATTGAAAGATTCTACATGAGAATGATGAAACCAGTTAGCACCACACTTTTGATCAATTTTAGGATTATGAAAAGTCAGAGTCCAAAAATAGATGAGGAGAAATAAAAAAAGGAAAATGTTCATTATCAGTCAATAGTTGGAAATCTTATGTATGTCATGGTATGCACTAGACCAAATATTTCTCACATTGTTGGTGTTGTGAGTAGATACTTATCAAATCCAAGAAAGGAACATTATACTATGGTAAAATTCTTATTTAGGTATCTCCTAGGTAAATATATTCATTATTTATGTTTTGGAAGCGATAAACCTATTTTAGAAGGAAACACAAATGTAGATATGGTTGGATATGTTGACATGAGGAAATCCAAATCTAGGTATATGATATCTTTTGTAGGGTGAGAAGTTTCATGGAAATCATAAATTTAGAAGTGTGTTTCCTTGTCTACCACAGAATAAGAGTATATTGAAGTCACTGAAGTCTATAAAGAGATGATGTGGATGAAGAAGTTTTTACAGGAGCTTGGACATTGTCACAAGAATTATATTCTCTATTTAAATAGTTAGAGTGCTATACATCTCATTAAGAACCTGAAATTTTATTCTAGGTCCAAAAATATTAATGTGAGATATCACTAGATCTGTAATGTGTTGGAAGAAAGATTTTTTAAAGTTGAGAAAACCAACACCAATTATAATGGGGAAGACATAATGATGAAGATTCTACCCAAAGAGAAGCCAAAAGCTTGCAAGGAGACTATGGGTCTATAATATACGCCAAATTGGTCATTAGGGGTAGATTTTAGGGGGCCACCCCTAATCATGGGAGAAATTAGTGGAGGAAAAAAATCAATAAGGATTTTTCTTCCATGGTGGGCATCCGATGAGATGGACAACAACTGATGATGTTTATGTTTTCATGGGTAGAAAAACTACCCAAAATAACTAGGGAAAAAATTTATTTTTCCATAATATATAAAAAAGTATAAAATTCATTTTATTATAATATATTGATCCTCTTAGATTTTATCTAAAGAGGAATAATAAATCTACCCCCCCCCCCCCGTCTCCCATAGATTTTGTAAATCTTTCTGAACCACATAAATCAATGTGTTATTCCATTTTTTCTTTTCTATTTATGCATTTTTCATATCCATAAACCTATTCTAACCCAACATGACTAAATATCAGTGTGAAGACATTTTACATTGAATAACTTGTCACTAAACTGTATGTATCCATCTCGAGTAAAGAAAAGAGATATCAGTTCGATCGATTCTTCTCAGATATTGGTTCATGAGTGCTCTATTGATAATTATAGTTGAAATCAGTGTTGAGTTGAGGAAATGAGGTTTAATAGTGAGTATACAATTGATAAATATAATAAGAAATGAATGAAAAAATGACCAAAAACAAAAATTAATAGCAAAAATAATCTTTATTAACCTTTAAAAATGTCTAAAAATATAAATCAGATGCACGAAAACCAAAAAATATGTATAGGAAATATAAATGTGGACATCAGAAATTTTTAACATGGAAACCAAAAAAGGGAAAAATCATGGGACCTAGTATTGAAATTAAAATCCTCTAATAATCAAGAGTATAAGACAGAGACTTTCATATGTGAGTAGGATCTCGAAAATAATACTCTGATAGAATATCATATCAAAATAATAAAGTAGAAGTATTTTGAAAGAAGTCTAAAATAAAGAACGTAGCCAAATAAATAAATCCAAATAGATATAATTATGAAGGGTTGTTAATCATTGTCTGAATAAAAGGTATAGAATAAAAACATCACAATCATATTAGAGACCACCACGAATGAAATCTAATCAGATAAAAATAAATTTTCCAGTTTTAGATCTAAAAAACCATTTTTAAAACCTAATTACACCTCAATACCAAGAGAGGGAGTGCCCCACCTTTCTTGGTATGAAGATAGATAGTCACACTACCCAATCCCTAAGAACATAAACCTGTGAATTCTATAACTCCCCTCCTCCATGTCCTTTTTTTATGTTTTTTATGAAGCATGTGGGGTCCCCATGTGAGGAGGAACAAAAAAAACGTCCCCTCCAACTCAACTGGGGATCCCCACCAACCCTGAAATTTGTCTGAAAGTATCAAATTTACCTCTGGGAAAACTCTTATTCAACATATATAAACCATTTTCATCAGTGCGAATCTTCTCAATCTCCAACTATCTCTAATCAAGGATGTCATAGATCTATTGATATAGTACATTGATATGTTTCAACCTTCCATGAAAAGTTTGATTCTTTCCCAAACAAATAGCACTCCGAATGTCACAAAATAAAACATACATGTATGGATTAAAATTAAGATCTCAAATAAAACATTTCATCTATATAAATTATTTGCAATCCTCTAAAGCTGAAATAAACTAAGACTCAATGGTAGATAAATCAACACATCTCTATAATCTAGACTACCAAGATACATCTCCCCTTATAAAAGTGATCAAATATCCTAAAGTATACTTCCTTGAATCCATATCTCTTGTCATATCTGAATCTATAAATTCAAAAAGCATAGGTTCCCTATTGTGAAAACACAATCTCAAATTAGAAGTACCATGAATGTAATGACCCGAAATTTTTTAAATAAATTTTGTTTCCTAATTTTATGTGTTATTGTTATACTCAACAAAAATGTTTCATTTGGTAACATGAGTATAATTAAAATGAGACTGTTGGGTTTTGACTGTTATTTGACCATTGGTCAATATGACCGCTGGAAACTAAACATTTTGACTATTGTCTCTAAATACAAGCAATCTTGGTTAATTAATATAGAAAGAAGATTCGATGGCCTCACCCAGTAGTCTTGGACCGATCGAAGCCCATCTAACAGAACTTGGGAAGGAGGTAGCATCACTGGGCTTTGCTCTGGACCAAACCCAAGCTGAACTTCATCGTATAAAGCTAGAACGGGATCGCCTTCGCGAGAAGTTCAAACTGATAGAAATTACTACTCGTGTGATGTTGGCCGAGCCTCCCTCGGATTCTCTCACCTTAGCACACCTTACACTTAGGTCCTATGCTGGTGTGATAAGGGGCTATGTAAGGAGACCGTAACTGTGTTGTGTAATCCTTTGTTTTAAATAAAATTTCGATTTCTTTTATGAATTTTCAAATGACCGGATAAATATAGTATGCAAATTTTTGATGAATTTTAGAAAAAAGATATTTTAAATATGTTTATGTAAACCCTAAATAATTAAAAATGTGTAATGATTTTCAGAAAATGGTCTTCTGCAATTATGTTCAGTACTAAATTTAGAGTCTAATAAGATCAACTTAATTTTTGATGAATAGTAAATTATGAATAGTGATTTTACGCTTAGGATTAGTAATGTGACCAAATGGATTAGTAATTTTCACTTAAAGAAAGTTTTAATATAATTTAGACACCTTGGTTAAGTAATGTGATTCAATAAAATGGGTAAATAACGGTTTCATAAATTATTAATCAAGTATTAGTTTTTTCAGATGAATAGTGTTTTTTAATTAAAAATTTAATTAAAAATAATTAGAAAATTATTTTTATAAAAATGACTTTATTTTTGAACTCAGAGCATCGATATTATGTTAAGGTAATTTTTGGGGATTTTTCTGAAAAAAATGAATTTTCGATGAATAGTGTTTTTATTTAAAAATTAAATTAAAAATATTTAGAAAAATATTTTTATAAAGTGGATTTCATTTTTGAAATCAGAGCATTGATATTTGGTTAAGGTGAAATTTTGGGATTATTCTGAGAAAGTTGAATTTTCAGTGAATAGTAAAAATACCGTTTTAGGGTTTCGGTATGTTTAATGACATCATAATGATGTCATGATGATGTCATGAGATCTTTTGAGGGTTGGCCGGCCAAGGGTGATGAATTTTTGTTTTGGGGGCCCCATGTGGCCTAACTCCATGATAAATGCCAAGGGAGAGCCCATGGGTTTGAGAAAAGCACATGTGAGGTGTCCTTTGGCCATTAATGCTTTGTCCCCTCACTTTCCCTATAAATACCCACCCTTTCCTCCCTTGGTTTTCACTCCCAACTCTTCCCCAACGAAGTTCTGGTCTTCTTACCTTCCAAAGAGTCCTCCCAAGGTGCCCCCAAGCCCTCAAGGTCCAATCCTTTGAGTTTCAAGAGTCACGTTTTAAGGTAAGGGATCCGACCCCTCTCTTTATTTTCGTGTAATCTCTTTTATGTCATTCCTTTTATGCTCCATGTGATTATGTGAGAGGATGTTCTCTTATATTCCTCTTACTGCCCTTTCATGTTTATATGATGAGAGATCCCCTTTTTCTCTCATCATTTCGTTTTATGAAAGTTTAAGTGACGCCGTTAGGCTGCCGAATGTTTAAGTGATTCTTTCACCCTTCTCATTTTTTTTCAAGTTCGATTTTCATGTCAAATCTTTCAAGTTCCTTTTTATTATGTTGGGGTATGATCTCTATATCTATCATACTGATATCTTATGATCATATGATGAGAGACCCTATTTTATTTGTCCAATTCATTTTTGTTGAAGTTTAAGTGACGCCGTTAGGCTGCCGAATTTTCATAAGAGAAATCAAATTTTTGTCTTCCTTCCATGTTTTTCGTTTCAATTGGTATGTCCTTTAAATTGCATCACCATGTCCATATATCCTTCTTATTCTGTCCCTTTACCTTTTCATGGGTCAATTATGATTTTTCAACCCATTTTCCCTCTCTTTTTAAAGTTTCTAAAACCTAGTAACATAGCCGTTATGCTGCAGAATTTTCGTCTCAAAATGCCTCTCTTTTCTCAAAATTATTTTATGTTATAAAGTGAATACTCAAAGCTCCTATTTCTAAAGGGGTATTCACATATATATAAAAATGATCTATTTTAAATTCTAGGATTTACATACATGATACCCGCTTTCCCTTTCCGTGGGTTTAAAGTAACGTAAAGATCATGTCTTTAAAGCAGTTTTTGAAACGTTATGATTATGAAATGAAACCCATTTGTTTTATGCTATATGGGTTATTTATGAAATGTTTGATGATGATATATGTGGCTCACATGAAAATAAAGACAAATTTAAGGGTGCGCCCTGATAGCGCTCCAATGCATTGGGTAAAGACTTAATCTCTAGAGATGACCATTTTAACGACGCCTTGGTGAATAACCTTGGTAATTTTTAACGACACCTTGGGGATGGACCTTGGTGAAACGAAACGATTGTCAATATTAAATGTTGTAGCCACATCTTCAAGTTATGAAAAATGTTATTTTTATTATGATGTATCTCATGATTTCTTTCTCATGCCTTAAAGTTCTTTTCATGTCCTTATTGAAGTATCTCAAGTTCACTTGTAAAATGTTTCTCTTGTTTCCCTTACTGGGCCTTCTTCTCACCCTTTCTTTTGATGTATGTCCCCAGGTTATGAGATGCATAATGAACATAGGATGAACTAAAGGAGAATCCTTTCAAGTGTTTAAGAAGAATGTTTTTATGTTTTTTTTATGTATTATGATCCTTGTTTCCAAAACACTAAACCTTAACGATCCTCAGTTCCGTGTAATGAAATGAAAGTTTATGTTATAAAATGGCGGGATGCTATAGTTGGTATCAAAGGATGGTTTAGTTATTTTTGGAAATTAGGATATGAAAACTTTAGGAAGAACCCTATAGAAAAGTTTTAATATAGGAAATCTTCCTGGTATTTTGGTGAGTATTGAGTAAGGGGTTGCCAAGAAAATACATCCCTGTCTGGATACGAGCAGGTAGAGGTGGCTCTGGCACAGATGTACATAGGGGTAAAACCCAAAAACACCTCTTTGAGCTAGACTCAAACGGGAACTGGTACACGACAACGGGCCTTGCTGCACTCTTGGTTACGACACTCCCGGGGGATATGCTTTGGTAAATTCATAAGCTTAGTATGAACCATTACAAAAGGAACAAAGATAAAATAAAATAACGATTCACATAAGAATATATGATCATAGATAACCTAGATTGGAACCTAGGGGATCACAAGTTAGGGTATACTTTTCTTCTAAAAGTTATCCTTATATGATTTAAGCTCCTTTTCATGATTATTGGTTAAGTATTTAAGCCTCTAATTATAATTTCTCTTCTTAGTTAATGGTGTGAGATGGAAGAACATGTCCCAAAAACCAATGTGATAGGAAATGCAATGATTTCCATATTAATATGAAAGAGATGATTAGGGGATTAAAACTCTGATTATTATTTTGGAATATGTTCACTATTTTGGGGACCCTATATGATCGAGGTAAATAGACTACTACGGTATTTTCTTTGAAGAGTAGTGTTGACTTATATTTTGAAGAATCGATGAATTTAAGGTGGAATTATAGTAATTTAGGTTACTTATGGAAATTATTAACCTATCTTGGGGTAAATATGTTTAGGTTAGTTACTTTTTCATAAGATGTTAGGAGTGGTTGATGTTGTTTGGAGATGAATGATAAAGTTTAACTTGGAAGACTATGTTATCAAATACTTCTTGTAATTGGGATTCAATATTAGTTTGGTTTATTTTGAGGATTTTTAAGGATAGTTATTTATGGAATGGACTATGATGAAATTTGGGAAGTACCATGGAACTTTGAAGATTTAAAAGTAGTTTCCATTCCTATGGGATTATTTCTTTTTGAAGAATTGTTTTACCTTACCCTTTCTGTTTTTGGGATAATGTTTAAAGATAGAAGAAATGGATAGTTAATCTTTTGTGGATTATGAAGATGATTCTTGTGTTTTGATGAGACCAAGTAGTTTTGAATGCTCATAATTTGGAGAAAAGATTTGTTTTGGGTAGAAACTTATTAAAGGATGAAACTCTACATGAAGATAAGTATATTTTCTTATGTTTTTGTTCTATGTAGTAAATGAAATCCTCAAAATTATGAAAAGAAACGTAAAACAAAAATGTTGTTGGTTTACGTTTCCTACTAGGTAATCAAACACCATTTACACACATCATAAGTTTGGGATTTTCTCATGGTTAACTTTCTCCTAATCATGTTCTCTATCACTCTCCCTCAGAACTTGACCCTTTGTTTTCTCCTCCATGTCCATGTTTTCCTACATGGAACCCTGGTGTGGGTTAACTCGGGTGAACTTTGTACTTCCCTTTCTTTATTTTAAAGTAATAGTTTTACTCACTCCTTTTCTGATGTGGGACTTTCAATGAAATTTCAAAACCCAATTTTAAAATTGCGAGGACGCAATTTCTTAAGGGGGGAAGATTGTAATGACCCGAAATTTTTTAAATAAATTTTGTTTCCTAATTTTATGTGTTATTGTTATACTCAACAAAAATGTTTCATTTGGTAACATGAGTATAATTAAAATGAGACTGTTGGGTTTTGACTGTTATTTGACCATTGGTCAATATGACCGCTGGAAACTAAACATTTTGACTATTGTCTCTAAATACAAGCAATCTTGGTTAATTAATATAGAAAGAAGATTCGATGGCCTCACCCAGTAGTCTTGGACCGATCGAAGCCCATCTAACAGAACTTGGGAAGGAGGTAGCACCACTGGGCTTTGCTCTGGACCAAACCCAAGCTGAACTTTATCGTATAAAGCTAGAACGGGATCGCCTTCGCGAGAAGTTCAAACTGATATAAATTACTACTCGTGCGATGTTGGCCGAGCCTCCCTCGGATTCTCTCACCTTAGCACACCTTACACTTAGGTCCTATGCTGGTGTGATAAAGGGCTATATAAGGAGACCGTAACTGTGTTGTGTAATCCTTTGTTTTAAATAAAATTTCGATTTCTTTTATGAATTTTCAAATGACCGGATAAATAAGTATGCAAATTTTTGATGAATTTTAGAAAAAAGATATTTTAAATATGTTTATGTAAACCCTAAATAATTAAAAATGTGTAATGATTTTCAAAAAATGGTCTTCTGCAATTATGTTCAGTACTAAATTTAGAGTCTAATAAGATCAACTTAATTTTTGATGAATAGTAAATTATGAATAGTGATTTTACGCTTAGGATTAGTAATGTGACCAAATGGATTAGTAATTTTCACTTAAAGAAAGTTTTAATATAATTTAGACACCTTGGTTAAGTAATGTGATTCAATAAAATGGGTAAATAACGGTTTCATAAATTATTAATCAAGTATTAGTTTTTTCGGATGAATAGTGTTTTTTAATTAAAAATTTAATTAAAAATAATTAGAAAATTATTTTTATAAAAATGACTTTATTTTTGAACTCAGAGCATCGATATTATGTTAAGGTAATTTTTGGGGATTTTTCTGAAAAAAATGAATTTTCGATGAATAGTGTTTTTATTTAAAAATTAAATTAAAAATATTTAGAAAAATATTTTTATAAAATGGATTTCATTTTTGAAATCAGAGCATTGATATTTGGTTAAGGTGAAATTTTGGGATTATTCTGAGAAAGTTGAATTTTCAGTGAATAGTAAAAATACCGTTTTAGGGTTTCGGTATGTTTAATGACATCATAATGATGTCATGATGATGTCATGAGATCTTTTGAGGGTTGGCCGGCCAAGGGTGATGAATTTTTGTTTTGGGGGCCCCATGTGGCCTAACTCCATGATAAATGCCAAGGGAGAGCCCATGGGTTTGAGAAAAGCACATGTGAGGTGTCCTTTGGCCATTAATGCTTTGTCCCCTCACTTTCCCTATAAATACCCACCCTTTCCTCCCTTGGTTTTCACTCCCAACTCTTCCCCAACGAAGTTCTGGTCTTCTTACCTTCCAAAGAGTCCTCCCAAGGTTCCCCCAAGCCCTCAAGGTCCAATCCTTTGAGTTTCAAGAGTCACGTTTTAAGGTAAGGGATCCGACCCCTCTCTTTATTTTCGTGTAATCTCTTTTATGTCATTCCTTTTATGCTCCATGTGATTATGTGAGAGGATGTTCTCTTATATTCCTATTACTGCCCTTTCATGTTTATATGATGAGAGATCCCCTTTTTCTCTCATCATTTCGTTTTATGAAAGTTTAAGTGACGCCGTTAGGCTGCCGAATGTTTAAGTGATTCTTTCACCCTTCTCATTTTTTTTCAAGTTCGATTTTCATGTCAAATCTTTCAAGTTCCTTTTTATTATGTTGGGGTATGATCTCTATATCTATCATACTGATATCTTATGATCATATTATGAGAGACCCTATTTTATTTGTCCAATTCATTTTTGTTGAAGTTTAAGTGACGCCGTTAGGCTGCCGAATTTTCATAAGAGAAATCAAATTTTTGTCTTCCTTCCATGTTTTTCGTTTCAATTGGTATGTCCTTGAAATTGCATCACCATGTCCATATATCCTTCTTATTCTGTCCCTTTACCTTTTCATGGGTCAATTATGATTGTTCAACCCATGTTCCCTCTCTTTTCAAAGTTTCTAAAACCTTGTAACATAGCCGTTATGCTGCAGAATTTTCGTCTCAAAATGCCTCTCTTTTCTCAAAATTATTTTATGTTATAAAGTGAATACTCAAAGCTCCTATTTCTAATGGGGTATTCACATATATATATAAATGATCTATTTTAAATTCTAGGATTTACATACATGATACCCGCTTTCCCTTTCCGTGGGTTTAAAGTAACGTAAAGATCATGTCTTTAAAGCAGTTTTTGAAACGTTATGATTATGAAATGAAACCCATTTGTTTTATGCTATATGGGTTATTTATGAAATGTTTGATGATGATATATGTGGATCACATGAAAATAAAGACAAATTTAAGGGTGCGCCCTGATAGCGCTCCAATGCATTGGGTAAAGACTTAATCTCTAGAGATGACCATTTTAACGACGCCTTGGTGAATAACCTTGGTAATTTTTAACGACACCTTGGGGATGGACCTTGGTGAAACGAAACGATTGTCAATATTAAATGTTGTAGCCACATCTTCAAGTTATGAAAAATGTTATTTTTATTATGATGTATCTCATGATTTCTTTCTCATGCCTTAAAGTTCTTTTCATGTCCTTATTGAAGTATCTCAAGTTCACTTGTAAAATGTTTCTCTTGTTTCCCTTACTGGGCCTTCTGCTCACCCTTTCTTTTGATGTATGACCCCAGGTTATGAGATGCATAATGAACATAGGATGAACTAAAGGATAAGCCTTTCAAGTGTTTAAGAAGAATGTTTTTATGTTTTTTTTTATGTATTATGATCCTTGTTTCCAAGACACTAAACCTTAACGATCCTCAGTTCCGTGTAATGAAATGAAAGTTTATGTTATAAAATGGCGGGATGCTATAATGAAGATAATAAAATATATACTTAAATGCTATCCAATTCTCTCTACCTATATTAGATAGAAAATGAAAGACCACACCAAATTCATGAGCTATATCAGGTATAGTACATACCATCGCATACATAAAACATACAACAGCATATGAATAAGTTATGTGTCATATCTCCTCTCTCTCTTCATCAGTAGAAGGTGATTGACTAGTACTAAGCTTAAAATGTAAATAAATAGAACTAATAACAACTTTGACACTGTTTATATAAAATATTTGAAGAACCTTATCAATATATCTATATAGAGATAACCATAATTTCATGGCCTTTTTTCATGAGAGATCCACATGCCAAAAAACTACCATTCTATCCCCAAGTATTTCATCATAAAATATTGAAAAATTTCCTTCCTAAATCTATCAATTATAGAAGCATCATGACCAACATAGGTCATATCATCAATATAAATTAATAGTAAAATAAAACTATTATCATTAAATCTCTGAACAAAAAGATAATGATTAGAGGATGCCTTCCTAAAACCCTAATGAAAAATGATAGATTCAAACTTTATATAACACTACCCCATATATTGATTCAAATCATAAAAACTCTTCTTTATCCTTCATACATAATTCTATTTACCTTTTTCAACAAAAACCTCTGGTTTCTCCATATAAATCAACTCATCTAATTATACATGGATGAAATTTGTCTTCAAATCCATCTATTAAATTTGTATATCCAAACTAGAATAAAAATAAAGAACAAATTGAATGGAATATATTTTGATAACAGGTAAAAAAATCTCATCAAAATCAATAAATTTCTTCTAAACTATTCTTTTTACAATTAATCTTTCCTTGTATCAGGGAATATAATTAGATTCTTCTTTTTTAATCCTATAAATCTATTGATTTTGAAAATATATCTTAATTTTATATAACTTCACTATCTCAAAAGTATGGTTTTAGTGTGACGATATCATCTCATCATCTATTCCCACAACCCATATTTCCTCCATTTCACTTTCCATCACCTCGTCAAAAGATTCGGGTTCTCCCCCTTCAACGAGGAGCACATATTCATCAGTTGAATACCGAGAAGAAATGGTACAATGTCGAGATGACCATCTAATTGGAATTGTGGGTTCATTAATAACCCCTCGAACTAGATCATCAGAAACAAAAAGTTATATCAGAAAAAAAAAACTCCATTCTTTTCACTCTGAAAATAATTCTTCACATCAACAGAATCATAAGAATCAACATCATAAGGTAAATATGACTTATAAATTTTCTCAATATGGAAAGTTCCATCAGAAGTTGGAGAAGTATATTTTTATCCCTTATCAACATCTATAATATTTTGATCCTCCATATATATTTCTTCATGGTTTCTGAAAAAAAAATCAAAGTAGGATCATAGAACCTATATCTGAACTCATCATGTCCATACATAATAAAAATACATTGTCATGTCTTACTTACCAACTTAGATCTCTCATCTCTAGGAACATGAACAAAATCCTTACAGCCAAAAACACATAAATTGTCATACTTTATCTCTTTGACATACCAAACCTTTTTATGAGTGTATGTATGGAAAGAAATTTTAGGTGATAAATTGAGAATATATGTTGTAGTAAATAAATCAACACCCCCAAAATTTCCAAGAAACATTGCTTCCAAAAGAAAACATAAAACTCTTTCCCAAAAAGTCCAGTTCATCCACTCAACTACACCATTTAGATAAGGTGTCTTAGGAGGATTATTTTGATGAAAAATAAATTTTAAATACAAAACTGATCAAACATACCACAATACTTACCCCCATTGTTAGTGAGAATACATTTCAACTTCTTACCAGATTCAGTTTCAGTTGAAACATGGAATTGATTAAAAACACTAAACACCTAAATTTTTGAATTAAAAACATAAACCAAAAGTTTAAATTAGTATTCTCCAATAATAATAAACAAATAAATACTTCCAATAAATGTCTTATATTTCACAGGATCACATACATCAAAATGAACTAATTCAAGTACCTGTGACTTCCAGTGTAAAGGATGGCTACTAAAACTCACTCTTCTTTATTTTCTGGCCAAATAGTGATATCACATGTCTAATTTGAAACCTTTAAAACCTAAAAGAAAATTTCTCTTAGCCAAAAAACCAATACCATTTTCACTAATGTGGTTTATCCTCTTATACCATAACTTTGAAGACACACTGCACTAAACAAATAAAGTAGTAACATAAGAAATATAATCTTTATTCCAACAAAAACCTGACTACTTCTTTCCTCAAGACATAATCAAGGAAACCTTGGAAATATTCCATTATTCATCACTAAAAATACTAATAAAATCATAATCATCACGAACAGTGGTAGAAATAAGATTCAAACAAACCTCTAGCGCATGTCGAACTTCCTTTAAAATTAGCTTACTTCTTGCACTGGTCTCCAACAAAATAGTATTGATACCTACAAAATCAACATGACCATAATTACCATATTCAAAATCCTATAATTACTTGGGATTTAATATATAAATAACACCTTCCTTGATATCACATGAAAATAGACACCACTTTCAACAACCCATCAAGAATCATCAGAAGTAATATTAATGGAGTCATAAAAAATAATAAGAATCCTTGTAACGGTGGAGACATGATCATCTCCATCACCATTTTTATTATACTGATTTTCCTTCATTGTGTTTTCGATTTTAAAATAATAGAAAAATATATTAACATGTCCTTTCTTACCACAATGATTACATTCAAACTCTCTCATCTTTGGCCTATATTTGCTTCTATCTTTTCTCTTACTTTGGTTTCTCTGTCCCTAATTTGTTTCCTGAATTCTCCCCTAGTTCTCAATGACAAAAATCTCTGAATAATATTTATCCTGTGTATGTCTCATAGCCTATTCATTAAAAATAGAACACTTAAAAAAACTAAATGTCACAACAACATTAGGATCAAAACTAGTTATAGTAACTCAAAAATTCTCCCAAGAATTAATTAAAGTATTAGGAAAATAAAGAACTAAAAATTCATCCTCAAAAGTAATACCCATACCATAAAACTGATCAAAACATCTCTAAAATTCACCCAAATAGTGATAAATAGATGTACCTTCTTTGTACTTAAAATTCATCACCTGTTTGAGGAGAAACAATTTATTTTTTTCAATTTTAGAAGAATATGTATTTTTGAGATTATCCCAAAAAATTATAGTGTGAGAGATGTTGAAAATATGGTTCATAACGTTTTATTCGACCCCCTAATTAATGAAACCAAAAACCACCTCATTCTCAAACTCTCATTCTTCATCATACATTCTTTTTGTCTTTTGAGTACTAAACATAAGTATATTCATTTTCTTGAAAAAAGGTGTATCATTCATTTTTAATCACCGCATATGGTAAATGGAACCATTCAAAAAAATCAGCAAACTCTAATTATATTACATAATTTATATGAATAAAAAACAAATCCTATAATACTAGATGTTTGGAAAGACAGTAAGTGATTAATGCACAAATGAACAACAAAGATAATGTGCAGTAGAAATAAATTTCATTTCCCTTCAAACAAGACTAAAAATTAAAGTAAATGTGCATGGACTGCATAATATGTGTAGGAAAAACAAATATTGATACTGTAAATTTTTAATGTGGAAAACTCATAAGGTAATATCCACAGGACCTAGTCTAGAATGAAAAATCTACCAATAATCAAGAGTAAAAGGAAAATACTCCCAAATTTGAGTGGGATATAAAAAATAATACTCTAACTGAATAGTTGATCAAAGGTAAAAAGGAAGATGTAGTATGAAATCGGTTTGAAATGAAGAATGTGACCTGATAAAGAAATCCAAATAGATCTAACCATGAAGGATGGTTGATCATTGTTCGAACAAAAGGTGCTGAAAAAACATCACAATCAGATCATGGACCACCGTCGATGAAAGATAATCAGTTCATAATAAATTCACAAATTATAGACCTAAAACCTTAATATCAAAACCTAACTACCCCTCAATACCAAACAAAGGGAGGCATGAACCTTGCTTAGGATAAAGAGAGATGTCCACACTAAATAATCCCAAAAACACATCCACCCATGAAGTCTGTAACTCCCCTCCTCCATATTTTTTCCCTTTTTTAATGATGCACATGGGGTACCCATGTGAGGAGGGCCCCCCACATTTACCATTTGTGATGAAAAATCACCTAAATTGATTCAATGAGCAAGCCATAAACTAGCTCAAGGATGAGGAATATGTGGTCTACTAATTTTAAGGTTCGGTGTGAAATGAACAAATCTTGTTGTAATTTGAGATCGAAGATTGTTGTTTTTTGGTGACTGATTCATGTATAGGATCAAATTTTAAAGATGATGGGGCCTACAAAATTCCCTAATGTTACAAAAACAAGATAAAAATTGAGTTCACTATAGATTCTCAAATAAATGCAGTGACGTCCAGGAAAGATCCCATATCAACAAAAGAGATAATCTTAGATGAAGTTCAAATATAATTATGTATAGGCACAAAGTTCAAATTGATCGAAACTCCATTAAAAATTCCCCCCCCCATTAAAATAATCCTACACCAGATTCCCATGCATTATTTTCCTCACAAGACAATCGTTATCACATCTGACTTCCACTATGGCTAGGGTGTGCCAAATCATTTCACCCTTTGATACTTCTTAAAGTATTATAGAGACTGATCATGGGTTGGGAATTATTTTACAAGAAAATTTTTAATTACACACTCATGAAGAAATATTGACCATGAAATTGTGCACTTTGTGAACATATAAAGAAAGTGATCTAGGCTGAAAATGAGAGAAAAAATTAGGATTTGTTGGGTTCATTGGAGTGGAGGTTCATGTTAATCACATGGAGGGGAGATTTTACAATTAGATCGACCAAGCAGTTTATGCTTCATCTTTCCTTAATTTTATTTCATTATATTTTCATACTCTGTTGATGGAACACTAGTCCATTTTTGGTCATGCTAAGTAGAATTCCCCCATTATCCTATTATTAAATTTTATTTTTTAATGATAAACTCTCCTTTTTTACTTCTCTACTTATTTTTTATTTCATAATCAATAGGAGGATTATAATTTCTTATTATTGTAACTACTTCTTCTCTTTCTCAAAATTCTATACAAAATCCACTTTTATTCACTAATTTGTCTAAAATCATGATAATTGGATTAGTCTTAGACTGATTGTAAATATATTATCACTTGTCTCAGAAAGATTAGGGGGTACAGGATCATTATACTCCCTAATTCAAGATGCAAAATACTAGTGATAGTAATCAATGAGATTTCATTTTATTAGAGAAATAATAGGGGTATAACATGAATAATAATTCAATAAGAGTGTAAGGGAATGATCTAAGGATATACCACTATTTTTAATATTGAATTTCAAACCAACTCAATTCAAACACTATTTTCAATCACACCCATAACCTATAAAACAAGATAAAAACAAACTCATAATACTCTCTTATTTTGAGATATCTTGAGTCCCACTATGACTATGTTTAAAACATAGTTTCAAAATTCATTTGTTGGAGGCCCCGTGATAGGTCACGTATAAACATGGCACTATTGTTGGGGAGTCTGGTGTCAGTGATTTAATTTATTAAAAATTAATTCAATACATGACTAGGACAAGTTCATCCTACCTCATTGGTTTTGATCCATAGGTTGAATGAACTATTCTAGTATGAATTTAAAACTTGGTAATCATAGAGTAAATGGAAAGAGATTTTGTCACTTCCCTAATGACTGACTCTCCATCCACTTCTAATTCTTCCACCAAATTCACTTTAAGGAATGAAAACATGGAAAATAACTTAGATCAACTGAATAGGAATTTGAGAGAGCTATATAAACCAAATTTTAATAACAATAATCAAGAAAAAAAATTAAACAATGAATAGGAATTTGAACTAAAAACATGAATGATCCAACTCTTAACCATGTTTCATAGTTTGTTAAGAGAAGACCCTAATAATAATTTAAAAGAATTTGCAGATGTTTGTAACAACTTCAATCCCATAGGATTATCTGAGGCTCGTATCATCTATAAATCCTTCCCATTCTCCTTAGATTGACTAACCAAGGAATGGTTATATATATTTCAACCTAGAGAAGTTACCACATGGGAATAATATCAAATATTTCCCTACAAAGAAGTATACCTTCCCACAAGGAGTACCCAACTAAGAAAAGATATATATGGGATAAAAAAATTTAATATAGAAAATCTTTAAGAGTTTTGGGAAATATTCACGTTCTTGAAAACTTCTTTCCCACACCAACCCCATAAAGATCAATATTTTCTGGGATTTTTTATTAGGGATTGATGGATAATAAATGGAATTGGTTAGATACTTCCTCTAGTGGATCACTAATCAAAAAGTCACCTCCTAAAGATAGATATTCAATCAATAGTATCTCATAAAATTATGATAAATTCATTACAAGTTCCACAACTAGATGTGTAAATGATGTAAAAATTTCTAACTCCCCTTTACTTGAAAATAAAATTGATGAAATAACATCTCTTATGAGAAATTTATCTTTGAATAAGGCATGTGAAACATTACCTCCAAAACCTCTAATAGACTTCCAACACTACTTCTCTCAAAACCACTACATTGATAGATTCATACAAGTACAAGAAATTTGTGATTCTATATTCTAGAGTCTATTCCAGCAGAGAATAGCAAGAAAACAATTATATATGGATTATTCTAATATTTAGTCATGAGATGGGAACCAACAATAGAAAAGTACACCTTTCCAAAAGGATTTCCAGAAACCTTTCCATCCTCTTCCCTCTCAAAGAAAATTTTTTCAACCCTCTACAAGAAAAATAAAGACTAAAATCAAGATCCCACCATGAATTAATTTCTTAAACAAATTTTGCAATCTCATTCCACTCAAAAAAAACCTGAAAAACTCACAAATTAGCACTAAAGGATCTATAAGGGAAGTACAAACATATTATGATTTTAATTAATGACTTAAATAATCAAGGATCAAGTAATAATCTTTCTCATCCAATTCCTAACTATAAGGGAAATATCAGTTATATTTCATTAATGAGTGGTAAGGATCTAGGAAGCATTGAAGAATCAACATATCAATAATGAGAAGGAAGTGTATATCCACATGAACATAAATAATATACCTAGGAGAAATAATATAAAAAAATTTTGAGAACATTATGAGTTAATATGGAAAATGTAAAATACAAGGTGGAAGACTAAAATTAGCCTCAAACTCCATTCCCATATAGAGTAAAACCACCCTAGAGAATCAATGAAGACACACAATAGAAATAGATTCTTGAGATATTGAAAAAGGCAGAGATTAACATCCCTTTTCTAAAATACATCTGAAAAATACCAAGGTTTGAAAAATTCATCAAGGGGATGTGCACTAGGAAAAGAATATTTCAAGGTAATGAAAAGGTAATTTTTGGTAAAATTTCTTCCATACTTTTACCTCCATAAATACTTTAGATATTTCAAGATATAGTTACCTTAACTATCCCATGCACTATTATAGATATTAATTTTTTCCAAAGCATTATGTGATTTAGGAGAATCAATTAATGTAATGCCTTACTCAGTTTATTCTTCCCTACATATTGAAGAGTCTTAACCCACCCGATTTGTAGTACAACTTTCCAATAAATCCACTGCCTACCTATTATGTGTTCTTGAAGCTGTTCTGGTAAGTGTACAAGGATTTTCATTCCCTATTGACTTCTAAATTATGAAAATGGAGGAATGAAAAGTAAAGGATTGATCCCCTTTCATATTATGTAGTTCATTCCTCAATATTTCCAATAAAATAATAAATTTTAATAAAGGAATAATTTCAATGATTTTTGGTGAAAAACTATGGATTTTAACATTATTAATTCAATTAAATACCCTCATAAAGAGAAATATATTTTTACTTTGAAAAATTTTAAATTACCTTGTTTCTCTAAGGAATAAATTGAACTATTTGATGAAATAATTATATTAGGAGAATCTTTAGAATCACATGATCTTATTGATGAATCTGATTTTGAAAATGAGCTTAATCTAGAAATAGTGTGGTGTGCTAGAAAATTTTGAAAGAATTTGTGAAAGTTACTATGATGATTTTCTTAAAAAACCCATTGATACTTATTTCTTACATGTTTAGGTTTCCAATATGGAAAATAAAAATCTAAAATCTTCTTTGGAACACCCCGAAACTAGAACTAAATTTCTCCCTTCAAATTTGAAATATTATTTCATTAGGAAAAATTAGAAACTTCCTGTCATAATTTCTAATAATTAAAGTCCCAAAAAAAATTATCAACTACTGGAAATTATGAAACAAAATGATAATTCCTTATGCTAAACACTGTGATATATTCCAAGAATTGTCCCTACAAATTTTATGCATCGAATCTTTCTTGAAAATGAGTCTAAAATAGTGATACATCCCCAAATAAGGCTCAAAACAACCCTTTTAGAAGCTATAAAATTGATGTAGAAAGACTATTAGGAGCTGTAATAATTTACCCCATCTCAAACTCCCAATGGGTGAGTCCCATTCAAATAATTCATTAGAATATTGGATAAACCATCTTACAAAATGATAAAAATGAATTAGTTCTCAAAAAACAATAGTTGGAGTTTTTTCATTGATTATAGGAAACTAAAACATGTGAAACACAAAGATCACTACCACATTCCTTTTACAGACCAAATGTTAGAGTGTCTAGCTAGAAAGGGTAACTATTGTTTCCTTGATGGTTTTTTTGGGGACTTTTAGGTTCCAATTTCTCTGGAGGACCAAGATAAGACTACCTTCATAATCCCCTTTTATACATTCTCCTTTTAAAGGATGTATTTTAGTCTTTGAAATTCCCTTGGTAACTTTCAATGCAACATAGTAAGCATCTTCTCAAACCTAATTGAGAACTTATGGGAGGTATTTCTTGATGATTTTACTATTTATGGAACTCATTTTAAGAGTTTCCATGAAATTGTAGAAAATATTTTGAAGAGTTTTATTGATAAAAACTTGGTATTAAATTATTAAAAGGACTCATTTATTGTTATATAATGTAAATGTTTTAAGAAACATAATTTCTAAATATTTTATTGAAGTGGGAAAGGAAAAAAAATTTATCTCTATACTACCTTACCCAGCCATTATGAGACACATTAGATCATTTTTAGGCCATTTTTTATTTTATATATGGTTTATTGAGGAATTTAGTAAAATTTATTTTCCCCTAAATAAACTACTCAACAAGGAAAATAAAAATGAATTTAATGAATTATGTAGGGAAAATTTTGATACGGTAAAAGAAATCTTGACCACAGCCCCCATAATTTTCCCACAAAACTGGAAACACCCCATTAAAATTTTGTGTGATGCATTAAACATAGTTACAGGAGCTGTGTTTTCCTACAAAATTGATTGACACCTGATTAGCCACTAAATGAGGATAATATTCATTGTTAATATATATAATATTCATGTGCCTTATTATTCATAAACACCATTTTAGTGCATTTTACACTTTGAACATCATTTCACATTATGATTGTAATACCTTCTTAAATTGCACTATTATGTGGTACATTTTTTAATATCATTTGAAGTGCCCAATGATTCATATGATTATACATATTTTAATTTGAAATTTTTGAAAATTTATCTACACTTAAATATAAACATGTTTTATTCAGGGATCAATGGATAATTCATGGAGGATGATAGAGATATTTGGCAATGAAATGAAGCAATTCTAGAGAAGGCAGATTGGACACCAGCCCACTGTTGAGACTGTTGGGCCCAACATACAGTCCCAATTAATCCCAAATTTCGTGGGATGATATCAGACATGTATAGGAACAAATCACTCTTCATGATACAATGCTAATTCGGCCTCTATGGTGGTCATTTAGGCAGACCAAGTTAAAGATAAAATTCTGGGCCAGATTCTGAGGCCCAGAAAAACAGCCCACTAATCTAATCATATCTCCGAATATAAAACTCCAAATTGGCCCAAATTTTACAGGAGGTTATAAGACATCCGGAGATCCATTTTCTTCTTCTATGGCCCACTTTTATTCGGCAGTCTAGAAGGTCTTACAGACGTGTCTGTTCGGTGAAGGAAATCTGGCTGCCACCTCGGGTCAAATGTGGAAAAGTTCAAATTCCACAAGCTTTCCACCACCTATGGCCTACCAAAATTAATTGAGATGCTTTGTACTGTTGGAGGATCGACCCAAGGATACCAAAATTCCTATTTAAGGCAGTGGTGGTGAAGGAGTTTGGAATATTGGATGCTTTATTCAATTGTAATGTTATTCTGCATTTTTGTTGCCTCAAATTTGTCTTTCACATGTAAGTTGTTCAATTCACTTTAGTTTCTTAATAAAAGTTCTTCTTCTACTCTTATTCTATTTTTCTTTATATCACTTTGATACCTTTGTATCAAGGTGTGAATTTATTCACACCAACCCTTGTGAAATTATTCACACAACGGTGGAGTGATCATTTTATTTTTGTTGTTTTCTTTACTTCTCCATTTCCTCCCTCATGAGTCTACTTTCTGCTTCCATTGAAATAATGGGATCAATGGAGGGATAACCCACTTATGGGTTGATCCAAGGGAGTATCAAGGGGATGTATTGGATGTTATTTATCACCTAATTAATGTATAATGACTTCTTTAATTGGGATTTTTATTTGATGATTTTTAAACTCCATCGTCCTTGTTGAATTTAAGGCCACACACTTCAAGTACTAATACGAACCTTTACCTTGAAGTGCTCAAAAATTTGATCCTTAAAGTGTATAGGTGATTAGTATTAAATGGTGTAGGCATTAAAACAGAAAGTGATGATGTTGTTTTATCTCCTTAAATGAACCCATCTCAAATATAATAAATTAAAATCATTGAAAAGGTAATACGTTCAATCCACCCCGAGCAATAATCTAGGATCAACTCATTCTTTTACATTGAATTCACTTAAATCTGTTAGATATCCTTTAAAACCATCTTAAATCAACCCAAGTTGGCCACTTCATAGCCAAAAACAGTCCACAGAATGTACGTGTCTATAGGTTTCTTCTTAAGTCTCTGAGGATTCGATAACCCAAGCTAAACTACAAGGACCGTTCTACCTTCATCTCTTGGGTAAATTTGAGCGAGAATAAAATTTTGGCACCGTTTCCGGGGACCTAAGTATGTTATCTTAGATACTATCATCCTTTTTTTCATCCCACTTCTCTTATCTCATCACCAATTTCATTCATATGGAAAACCCTTTTGAACAAATCCAAACATGGGGAACCTCTCCTTACTTTGATCACCCAACCCCATGTACGATGTACAATGACCATCCTAATTCCTACTTGTGGGATCATCAACAACATACTTAACCACAATTTTTTTATTCATATGATCCATAATACATTCAATCCTATTATGAGTTTCAATCCCCACAATGCCAATTTGAACACCCTCTTGTGCAATTCCAACAACTTAATTATCCACCTGAAATAGACCATATTTCTCAACCCATTACCCATAATGATCCACAACCATTACTTGAAAAATTGTGTCAACAAATGTAGATAATTAATTTTGAGGTTTCATCATTGAGGTTAGAACTAGAAAGCATTAAAAATTGTGAGGAACCCATCCCTACACAAACTGTCCCTTCCATAACCTTATGTGAAGTGTCTAGTTTCCCACAAACCTCTCATGGATTTATTAAAGAACCAACCATTGGATTTTGGATAGATGAATAAGATCAATGAATTGTTTAAGGGTCTTTAAATGAAGATGAAATTAACTTTTTGAATTCAAAAGAGGAGAATTTGACATCATGGATTGAGTCTCCTAAGTATAACTCCATTGATGAATTTTCAAAAACACCAACCTTTGAACCATTGGGAGAAATCATAAACTTTGACTCCATATCCATTCCAAACACTGATCTTTCAAATTTTGTGGTTGAATCTTCTATTCAAAAGGAACCAATTTTGTTGAGAAATTTGGAAAATGAAACTGAGTTGGATTCAAAATATCAACTTGTGTCTAAATGTCCTATCCAAACCGAGCCCAAAATTATTTTCATTCCCTCCTCACTAAATAATACCTTAATAAGTTATAATAATGACCTTTCGATTGTAATTCATTCTTCTCTTGAAACCAAAAAAGTTTTAATGATCATCTATGTCTTAGGAAAGACTACAGAGGAAACTGGATCAACTATTTTTGATATTCCTTGGATTTTACCACCCATTTTAGAACATAGGCTTTCACACAAAAAAAATTATAAAAAAAGAATCAATCTCAATATATTGGAAATGGAGAAAGATTAGGTCCTTAAAATGTTGAAAATTTGTATTGGGTAAGTTAGGAGGTCCATGTCGGGCTAACGACGTTAAACAAAGCGTTACATGGGAGGCAACCCATGGTTTTCAAGTTTTCAATCATTTTTTTTAATTACCTTTTTATTTTAAATAGGATTAATGAGTCATTTTGATATTTATAAATAAAAAAAATAAACTTTTGACCTATTCTTTTATAATGAGTATGGATGGGGTACGAAAGGGGAGCGCTATATTCATCTGTGTCACGTGGTGTGATCCTTGAGTAATACCTTACCCAGAAATTTAAAAAGAAGACAATGTATCATCAGTATATTTTATTTTATTTTTATGGGTTTTTAGGTTAAAATAAAAATACAAAAAAATAATAATATAATAATAATAAAAATAATAAAAAGTCCACATCGTAGGTCGTGGGTCAAACCCCATCACAACTGGCGAAGCCGCGGGGATTCGAACCCGGGACCGAAGGGAGACAGGGGCGTGTTCTTACCACTGACCTACGGCTTTTTGTGATTCCTTATTCTATAATTTTTATATATATGCTTATATTTTACTTTATTTATTATATAAATATATATATATATATATTGTTGTGTTTTGTTGTGTTTATTTTGTTTTTCCTTTTTCTACTAGGGAACTCTGCAAGTGACATGGAGATCAAGGGACTAAATAAGAGCAACAAGAACTTCAACTTCAACCACCAGGTGACTTCATTCCATGATCCTAATTTTCAATTTCCTTTTTGAACTTTCATTCTATAACTCTACCCACTTCTAAATTTTGTTTTCTTTAAACACTGGGGACAGTGTTATTTTAAGTTGGGGGGGAGATAAAATAAAAAATGATTTCGTGTCAAAAAAAATGAATGATTTGAAAAAAAAAATTGTGTAAATGGAAGGAAAAATTCCTTTAACTTTGAACATGGTAATGCACATTGCACACTTTGAAACTGAATATCAAATAATTTAGCATACCATGATTCTGATTTTAATCCTTGTATAATTTCATGAGCATAGATTTTGGAAAGTGTGGCTGTCCAATGTGATATTTCATCGTTTATATTTTCATCCAAATAAAAAAAAATTACAATGCACGTCCTTTGGATAGTGGGGAATTAGTTTGATTTCATGGGGTCCCCTAAATAAATATCATAGGTTTGGTGATAATTTTAGTATAATATGAGTATTCAAAAAAAAATTAAAAAAAAATTTGCGCGTAGAGCAATGAAATGACCTAATGCGTGGGTTTCGGCACTTGGGGATCGTGACTCCATAGTTTTCTAGCTCAGAGTTAGTAATTTTATCTCTATTTATGGTAATTTGAATTTTCTTTTTGATTGAGTTACCTCGAGATGATTCCCGAGTATGTGGGCTTCACTTGGTTCCCTAAGTTCTTTGAGCCTAGGAGTCATCGGCAAAGTCTCGCTATAGGGTTTGACTCTTTTGAGTGCAACTTCAATTACCAGGGAAAAATTGCAAAAACAAAAAAAACAACAAAAAAAACAAAAAAAATTATACAAAAAAAATGAATACTCATCTTAATATTGAAATGTGATTTCACCTAGCGCTTTCGTAATTTCCCCCTTGAATAAAGATGAACCCCCATGTCTATTGTGATGCACAACACATCATCATACTTAAATGATATTGGATGAAATATGGCAATGAATTTGAACAAAGGAATGGTCTTGGGATTGGGATCTGCTTATGAAACTATCTTGTATTAAAATATTTTTATGGGTTTCATGATTGTTTGGTATAAGGTTTTTTGGTGATCATTGTGTATTAAAATGTTTTTGAAAAAGGGAATTCGAATTTCATATTGTTGAGATATATTTTATTCGGGACTAGCAAAACTCAAGTTGTGGGGTGTGATTAGCCACTAAATTAGGATAATATTAATTTTTAATATATATAATATTCATGTTCCTTATTATTCATAAACACCATTTTAGTGCATTTTACACTTTGAACATCATTTCACATTATGATTGTAATACCTTCTTAAATTGCACTATTATGTGATACATTTTTTAACATCATTTGAAGTACCCAATGATTCATATGATTATACATATTTTAATTTTATATTTTTGTAAATTTATCTACACTTAAATATAAACATGTTTGATTCAGGGATCAATGGATAATTCATGGAGGATGATGGAGATATTTGGCAATGAAAGGAAGCAATTCTAGAGAAGGCAGATTGGACATCATCCCACTGATGAGACTGTTGGGACCAACATACAGGCACAATTAATCCCACATTTCGTGGGATGATATAAGACATGTATAGAAACAAATAACTCTTCATGATCCAATTCTAATTAGGCCTCTATGATGGTCATTTAGGCGGCCCAAGTTAAAGATAAAATTCTGGGCCAGATTCTGCGGCCCAGAAAAACATCCCACTAATCTAATCATATCTCCGAATAGACAACTCCAAATGGGCCCAAATTTGACAGGAAGGTATAAGACGTCAGGAAATCCATTTGCTTCTTCTATGGTCTACTCTGATTCTGCCGTCTAGAAGGTCTTCCAGACGCGTCTGTTCGGTGAAGGAAAGCTGGCTGCCACCTCGGGTCAAATGTGGAAAAGTTCAAATTCCACAAGCTTTCCACCACCTATGGCCTACCAAAATTAATTGAGATGTTTTGTACTGTTGTATACTAAACCCAAGGCTCAAAAAATTCCTATTTAAGGTAGTGGTGGTGAAGGAGTTTGGAATCTTGGATGCTTTGTTCAATTGTAATGTTATGCTGCATTTTTGTTACCTCAAATTTGTCTTTCACATGTAAGTTGTTCAATTCACTTTAGTTTCTTAATAAAAGTTCATCTTATACTCTTATTCTGTTGTTCTTCATATCACTTTGATACTGTTGGATAAAGGTGTGAATTTATTCACACCAAACCTTGTGAAATTATTCACACAACGGTGGAGTGATCATTTTATTTTTGTTGTTTTCTTTACTTCTCCATTTCCTCCCTCATGAGTCTACTTTCCGCTTCCATTGAAATCATGGGATCAATGAAGGGATAACCCAATTATGGGTTGATCCAAGGGAGTAGAAAGTGGCTGGATTGGGTGTTATTTATCACCTAATTAATGTATAATGACTTCTTTAATTGGGATTTTTATTTGATGATTTTTAAACTCCATCGTCCTTGTTGAATTTAAGGTCACACACTTCAAGTACTAATACGAACCTTTACCTTGAAGTGCTCAAAACTTTGATCCTTCAAGTGTATAGGTGATTAGTATTAAATGGTGTAGGAATTAAACCATCAAGTGATGATGTTGTTTTATCTCCTTAAATGAACCCATCTCAAATATAAGAAATTAAAATCATTGAAAAGGTAATACGTCCAATCCACCCCGAGAAATAACCTAGGATCAACTCATTATTTTACATTGAATTCACTTAAATCTGTTAGATATCCTTTAAAACCATCTTAAATCAACCCAATTTGGCCACTTCATAGCCAAAAACAGTCCATAGAATGTACGTGTCTATAGGTTTCTTCTTAGGTCTCTGAGGATTCGATAACCCAAGCTAAACTACAAGGACCGTTCTACCTTCATCTCTTGGGTAAATTTGAGCGAGAATCAACACCCAAAGTGATGGCCTAAAATTCATGAATCCAAAATAAATTATACAACAATAGAGAAGAATTTTATGTTATATTGTTATTTATTTATATAAATTTTGATCTTACCTGTTAGGAAGTAAAGTAATAATCTATACTAATCTTGCATCCTTCATGTATTTGATCAAGAAATATAAAGAAAATACTGGGCTAGTGACATATATATTATTACTAAAAGAAATAAACTTAGAGATCAAAGACAATAAGGGTACTAAAAATATGGTTGTAGACCACATGAATAGATTTCTTCACATTTCTAAGCTACACCCGCCTATTGAAGTAAATTTATCTGACTCATTCCCTAGTGAGAAGCTATTTGAATCCAACCAAACACCCTGGTATGCTAATTTAGTTAATATTATAGTCACATCAAAGATATATCCCTTATTTAATAAGAATAAAACTTCTAAATTTCAATATTATAAAAATTATTGTGTTTGGGGAGATCTATATTTATGGAATATCTGTTGGGATAAAGTGATAAGGAGATGTATCACTAAAGAATAGGTTAATTGTATGCTTTAAATTTGTCATAAAATTGTACATGGAGGCTATTTTAGACCTCAAATAACATATGGGAAAGTTTTGGAAGTTGGTTCATTTTAGGCCTCAATTTTCAATGATTCATATAATTTTTGAAAGAAGTGTTCAAACTATCAATTTATTGATGTAATTTTCAAAGTACATGAAATTCCATAAAGACCTTTGATTTTTTTAGAAATATTTGATGTATAATGATTATATTTCATTGGACAATTTCCTCTTTCATTTGGATTATCCTATATCTTATCAGCAATGGATTTTGTTTCTTAGTGGACTGAAGTGAAAGCTACATGAACTGATGATTCCAAAGTTGTAATTGAATTTCTAAAAAAAATATTTTTTGTAATTTTGGAATCTTTTAAGACATAATTAGTAACAAGGGTATTCACTTCTATAATAAGAACATGGAAGCATTAATGAGGAAATATGGATTGCATCACAATATTTCCACTTCTTAAAACCCATTAACAAATTGGTAGATTGAGGTATCCAAAAGAGAGATGAAAATGTTTCTATAGAAGATAGTGCAACCCAACCATAAATATAAGAGTAAGAAGATCAAGGACTCATTACAGGAATATAGTACTACCTATACAACCCTTCTAGTTGTATATCCATAAAAAATTTCTTATGGATAACACTTTCACTTTCATGTTGATCTATAACACAAAGCCTACTTGGTTTTTAAGAGAGTTAACCTAGGGTTTGGAAAGGTTAGAAAGAAGAGAAATCTGTAGATGATTGAACTTAAAGAGATGAGAAGAGAAACCAATGATAGACTCATCCAAAAAATAAATTTTAAAATTGGAGATAAAGTGTTATTGTTATTCTCAATGATGAAACTCGTGCTAGTTAAACTTTTTTCCAAGTGTTCTGGACCATACACATTGACAAAAACTTTTTCATTTGATGTAATTTAGATCAAGGGATATGAATCACAAAACCCCTTCAAAGTTTATTTCTAATAAGGGAAGAATTACCATAAGGAATTTTATAAAGATCCAGTGGAGGATTCAAAATTCCTCTCTATTTCTATTAAATAAGGAACTTTCGTGTAATCTCTCTCAATTACACTAGTTTAGATTCTTTTTATTTTTAATTTTTGTTCCTTGATAAATGCATGCTATAATTAAATGGAATTATGTTTAAACTAAGTCTATAAGAGATAGAACATGTATCATAGTATGTAAATATTTTTTTCAATTTTTATATTTTTTATTTTATCATATTTTAGTCTTAAATAAAGTAAATAAAAAAATTTCATAGTCTATTTTTAGGAATATATATATTTTTTATTCTTGTTTTTGTTTTTAGATTTTTTTAGTGTAAATAAATAAATAAACACATGTTGTTTAATGTTTTCTTTCCTTTTTTAAATATCATGATATAGTGGAGGGGTTCATTGGTTCTAAAATTGTGAGATATAAATGATTGTGGAGTAAATTTGTCACTGGATTCATGGACATTTGGTCTTATAACTAAAAAAGAGTGTGAGTGAAAATATTTTTGTGGAATTATAATTATAACAAGAGGTCACGAGATTTTTGAACTTAATCCAAGGTAACTTTCCCTCTTTGAAAAAGAATACCTTAAGGAGCTAACTAAAAATAAATTTGGTATAAGTCCATTGAAACTGGAGAAAAATGGGAAATTAGGGTCCCATAATGAATTTCTGAGACATTAGTAATTAGTTGTGTGCATAAATTAAATCCATTTTTCAATATTTAATAAGTTCATTTGATTAATGTTTTACAAATACATGGCTAGGAGAAACTCAAGAAAAATAATTTAATAAAGGGCTTAATACTTAAAAATGAATTCATTCAGGTGAGGGGAATATTTAACCCTAATGAAAAAGGGTTAATTGACTTATAACAATTTCATTTGAGTTGTATCAAGGAAGTAGAAATTGTAACTTTGGTTTAAGAAACTTATGAGAGAGGGATAAATGGAAGTGAAACTTATCAAAAAATTTATTCCACATAAATATAATTTTCTTTTCTCCTTAAACTATAACTTCCCTTAAATTGAGGTAAGTTGATGGATTGAAATCATAGAAGAGGTAAGATAGTTCAAAAAATAGAGGGATATATGATTTTTTTTTACCTGGTATGTGTATTAATTCTAGGTAGGACTATATTTTTTTAACTTTTGAATAAATTAATTCATTGATAAGAATTTATTCATAGTGAAATAGTTTAAGTGTGGGGTAGTGATGAGAGCTCAAAATTTCAAAAAAAATAAACTGATTTTTTTTATTTATAACCCCTTGATTTAATTAAAATATGGTCAACTAATTAATCTTTTTTACATTGGATAATTTTGGACTTTATTGAAATATGGATTTAATATTGATTTTTAATGATCTATATATATTTTGGGTTTAAACTAGAATGCATGCATTAATTAGTAATTTCAATATTTAATGTATTATACTAGGATCTTTCAAATTATCTAGAATAAGACTATATTTTAAATTATGAATTTTAAATAATGACACATCAATTGGGAATTTAAGTGTGATTTAGAAACTGAATTTGAAATGAATATGTTTTGAATAATCTATAATTAATTTGTTAAAATGGATTTAATCATGATTTTTTATGGTTTTTTACATTTTGAATTTCATGAAAACCATACAGTAATTTGAATTGTAATTATTTAAAGGGAATTTAATTATGGTTTTTGAAAATGATTAATTCACTTTAAATTTAGAACGGGAGTGAACTAAAAAAAATATATGTATTTGTGAAATACATATTGAATATGAAAATTTGGAAATGGAATCAAGATTCTATAAGAATCTAGTGTGATTCTGTGAGAATGAAAACTTTCTTTTGTGCCTCCCTCATCTTCACACATGGAAGCACGTTTTCTTTTGTTCCATGATTTTGTACACCACATATATCAACCATGAGATAAAAAATGCTATCTTCTAACTAATTTCTTCATATCATTATTCTTTTATGAAACATATTGAGCATGCTTCCATGAGAAGTTATTTCAATACCTTTCCTCCATGCACCATCATCCTTATGTACCCTCCCCCCCCCCCTTAATTTTTGAGAATAAAGGATAAAATTATGTGCCCTTCCTCAACCATTAAACCATCTCCCCCCCAATATGTACTTATGTAGGAGTGTGAAATCAACTATTCCTAACCAACAAGCCATGCCTGTTATTTTCAACATACCATGAAAAGCATAGTTTGAAGATACTGTAAGACTGATTTATAATCTCTTTAATACAAATCTCACTAAACTCAGGAAATGGTGCTAAAAGAAGGAGCACCAAGTTTGAATATGAGAATTCCAAAACAGTGATGACTTCTTGAATGAATATGAGGATAATTGAGCATGAGTCAACATTGAATCCATCCAAACTTGTCAAAAGGAGAACTACTGGAAAATAGTTATTTAGCGGTGGTTTTTTCACAGTTTTGAAAAGAGCTGCTAAATGTTTTTCGGGATAAAATTTAGAAGAATTTTTTAAAAAAATCCATTACTTGTTCTTAAAATATTTTTCATAATTTTTTTATAATTTGTTTTCAAAAAAATCATTTTTCTGTAGCGGTGGTTTTTTAAAAAAATCACCACGAAATGGATGGAAAAAATAAAAAATTATTAATTATTATTTACTATCATATGTAGTTTATTATTTATAATTTTATTTAATTATAATTTTTTAATTAATAAATATTTATAATTATTAGTTAATGATAATTTTTAAGTGAAAAAAAATCTTCAATAAGTTGAAAATCACACTTTGGTATCAAATGACCATAACTTTTGATCCGAAAGTCAGTTTTAGCTCCACAACTAGTCAAATAGAAGCTTATAAAATGATCTAAAACCATATGAGATTTAAATCATATGATAATTAATGGAATAAAATATATTATAGTTTCAGAAAAATTCATAAATCAAACTTGAACTTCAAATGGCCATAACTTTTCATCCGGGTGTCCGTTTGAGCTCTACCACATATCAAATCAAAGCCTGCGATGATCTATATTCTATAGATGATCATGGATTGACGTGAAAGAGAACTATATAATTTTCATCCCTTGAAAGGTCCATAAGGCCTCAAAAACTGAGTTTTTTGTTGTCGACCCCGGTTTATTAAAATTAAAACGACTATAGCTTGTGATCTGGGTATTCCTTTGGCCTATACCACATATAATATCAAATATCATTTCATGATCTTTGATTTGATGGGTTGTTGAGATGAAATAGACTCTCGAATCAAAAGATATATTCGTTTCAAGGTTTTTATGGGTTTTGGGGTTTTCAGAGTTTCTAAACGTTTTTATGTGTTTTAAGGGTACCCCAATTTTTTAACATTCGATGTATTTTCAACCTCATTTAAGGGGGTCTTATTTCCTTTTTCAATGGGGACTCAATTTATTATCAGGGATTACAGTCATATTGATATTGTGGTTTTTTGAAACTTTATCAATTTTCACAGTGTAATTTTATTTATAATTAAATATATGCACATTTTCTTATATTTACTTATAAAATCACTTGTATAAATACATATTTACATAGAAATGTATTTTTAAGTATATAAACCAAGTGGAAATAAATATTTTTTTATTCATTTCATTTAGAATGAATAATTATCAATTTTATATACATTTGTAAATATTTATTAATATTTATGTTTACATATTTTTATATCATATATGTGTAGATATATATTTAGATATATTTATATTTACTTGTGCTTATATATATATTTATATTAATATACAATTATAAATCTGAGTGTGTTTATATATATTTATGTTACATAAATATGTGTTTATATATATTTATGTAAATTTTTTTATAAGTATATATATTTATAGAAATTTATATCCATTAATTATTTTATTATTTTATTATTTTACTATTTTACTATTTTATTATTTATTATTTATTATTTAATATTTATTATTTATTATTTATTATTTATCATTAATTAATTATTGAATTATTATTAACTATGAGTTATTAATTATATATTTATTATTTATTGATTTATTTTTATTTATTTATTATTATTTGTTTATTTATTATTATTTATTTATTATTTATTATTTATTATTTATTATTTATTATTTAGTATTTAGTATTTAGTATTTTTTATTTAGTATTTTTTATTTAGTATTTTTTATTTCTTATTTTTTATTTTTTATTTTTTATTTATTATTTATTATTTATTATTTGTTATTTATTATTCATTATTCTATTATTTTATTATTTTATTTTCATAAATTTTTTATTTTCTTATTTTATTATTTTATTATTTTATTATTTTATTTTCATAATTTTATTATTTATTTATTTATTATTATTATTTATTTATTATTTATTTATTATTGATTTCTTAATTGTTTATTTATTATTATTTATTTCTTATTATTTTTTATTTTTTATTTTTTATTTTTTATTTTTTATTTTTTATTTTTTATTTTTTATTTTTTATTTTTTATTTTTTATTTTTTATTTTTTATTTTTTATTTCTTATTTTTTATTTCTTATTTTTTATTTCTTATTTTTTATTTTTTATTTTTTATTAATTTAATGTTTTATTTTCTTCATTTTATTATTTTATTAATTTATTTTCGTAATTTTATTATTTTATTAATTTATTTTCGTAATTTTATTATTTTATTAATTTATTTTCATAATTTTGTTATTTATTTATTTATTTTTTATTTTTTATTTTTTATTTTTTATTTTTTATTTTTTATTTATTTATGATTCATTTACTATTTATTATTTATTTATTATTGTTTAATTATTATTATTTATTTATTATTTTTTATTATTTATTTATTATTTATTTATTATTTATTAGTTATTATTATTTATTATTATTTATTATTATTTATTATTTATTATTTATTATTATTTATTTATTATTTATTATTTATTATTTATTATTTATTATTTATTATTTATTATTTATTATTTATTATTTATTATTTATTATTTGTTATTTGTTATTCAATATTTTTATTTATTATTTATTATTTATTATTTTTTTCAATTAATATATATAAGTGTATTAAATTATGTTTATTCACCACATAAAGAGTCTGCTAGAGTGGTAATGTCTTTGGAGAATATGCAAGATGTTAGGGGTCCAAATCTCACCCAACGCAGATTTTCTATATATGTCACATGCACATGCACATACATGTGCTTGTACTTGTGCATGGTAATAAATAGTAAAAGATATAATAAAATAAATTACAGAAAAATAAATAAAATAAAAAACACCACTAAATCATTTAGCGACAGTTTCAACCGCTGCTAAAAAATCGTCATTAAATTGATCTACAACAATTTTGAAAAACTGCCGCTAATTGATTGTCAGCGCATGATTTAGCGGCGGTTTTTCAAAACTGTCACAGAATGATTTAATGGCTGTTTATACCGCCGGTAAACTCGAATTTTTGTGTAGTGGAGAATTGGGGTCGACCCATGTCTAACCATAGTGAATTGTGATAAACCAGTTGCTATGAGAGTTTTTTTACTGGACTCAAATAAGAAAGATGATTAGATTGATGAAACTATAGAAGGAATACCTAATCAAAACACTAGCTTCTTAAAGAAACTTGAACTAGATATCAAAGGAGATGTCAAGCCGAAATTCGTCCGATGAAGAAGACAACTTCAATCAAAGAGGGAATTCAGACCGGTTAGGAGATGACTCGAACTGATCTCATCTGATGTTATAGTTTGAATCAACTGAGGAAAATAAAATTTTCTAACTGATGGACTGAAACTCTTGGAGTGGAATACTCGATCGAATGAAGACCAGGTTTTTAGGACTTCTTGTCCCACTGAAGAAGATGACTAAATCACACTTGCTCATGGAAGATGAAATATGTTGGGATCATGTTCAAATTGAAGATCCAAGTTCGATGTGTGTTTTTAGTAATTCACTGATTCTTGAAGGATTGGTTGGAGTTTTTTACAATTGACTTGATTTAAAAGAAAAAATTATGAGTTTGTGGGTTTGAGTTGTGTGTTCGCTAGTCTTCAGTTTTTGTAGGTGTCCAACCAAAGATGGTGTCAGGGTCTCAAGCTCCCAATCACTACAGTTGTAGGTTCATAGAGGAATGAATTTCATATTCTCAACTAAATATCTCTATAAAAACATTTTTGATTGAAACACTATATGATCAAATATATATATCAAGCTCGATCAAAGGAAAGGGGCCTAGGTTTGATCGAGACTTCTCAAAGATTAGTGATTGAGTACTGATTGATAATTCAAATTGAAATCAGTGTTGATTTGAGGCAAGGAGGCTGAATGTTGTGTCTGTTGGGCTTTATGAAGAATCATCTAAATTTATTTGATGAGCAATCCACAAACTGGTTAAATGATGAAGAAGACATGATTTACCAATTTTGAGGCTGGGTGTTGAAGTTAACCAATCACGTTGGAGTCCTAGATCGAAGTTTTTTATTTGATAGTGATTGTTTTATTTGAAGGATAAACTTTTGAAGATGATGGGGCCTCCAACATTCTCTAGTGTTGTGACTGTGAGATCATAATTGAGTGCACTATAGATGTAATGTCCTCAGCCCGATACTCCCTTATGTGACTGAGTTTGGTGGGCTATGGGACCTCAAGCACACCTCCTCATATGCCAGATGTTGCTTAATAATAACAAGGCTATAAGTAATAGTGGGGAGACTATACCCTCTAGAATAGATTTACAATAGCTACAGAAATAACAATAATATAGTAGTGGAAATAGCATAAATAAGATAAATAATCAGACATTCATCCATAACAGAATAAAGGATAATCAAAAATATAACAATAAAGAACCATGTAATGATAAGATGAATATAACTAAATGATGTACTGAAAATCATACAAATCAAGACAAAACTGGAAGATAAAGGACTCCAAAAATCATGGTCTTGAACCCAATATAGATCCCACCTCCAAACTCCATCCCAACGGGTAATAAATAATCCACGAGGCCCCTTGTCCTTTTCCAAACCTACATCAATGAAATATGCCCAGGTACCCAACGATGGCCTAAATAGGGTGTGAGTAAAACTCTATAGGCCGACATCACTATGTTTAAACAAATCTAATATGAATACTAAGTGCATGCAATAAAGTTATAAAACATGGGTTTTAATTAATCAATTAATATGAAACATTAAAAGACCCACCAACACTCAATCTCTATATTGACACCAGGGTTAGTCAAAACTAATTCAGTTCCATTCCAGATATCTCTATCTAAGGATGGGTCCTCCAATATCAAGAGGAATCATCCAAGTTGAGGGAGGATTATCCTATCATAGATGAATTGTAATGATCCAAATTTTTCAATGGAAATTTACTTCTTATAATTATGTCATATAATCATATAAAATCACAACATAATGAACTACAAAGTTCTATGTGGCCTTTAAACATAAGTTTTTCACTTCTGTGATTTGAATTTCAAAAATCTAACATACATGTTTGCAATCAGTAAGTTATTTGGAGTCTAATATGACCACCTTAATTTTTTGTGAATATTAACATACCCTTATAAATAGTAATGTTACCATTATGAATAGTGATATACCCTAATGGATAGTAACCTTACTTCTGATAGTATATAAATAAGATTCAAGTGAAAGTACGATGTACCTATATTTTGGAATAAGTAAATAAATGTTTTAAAATAGTTTTTTTAATAAATTATGATTTTAATTAAATATTAAATTAATAATATTCAGAAAAATGGATTCCATTTTTTGGATTCTACACATCAAAAAATGGTTAGGGTGAATTTTTTTATTTTTCTGAAATACTTGAATTTTCTGTGAATAGTAAAATACATTAATTTGCAGTATAAATACATTATAATTTAAATCCACTATTACTGACATAATAAGTGATGTAAGCACTGAAATATATTACTCACATGAACTTATGACTATTCTTGGTCTTGGAATCATCACTATTTCTTGTATTATGGGAAAATAATAAACTAATGATTATAATATTATGAAAACCCTCCTCTCCTCCACTATAAATATCACCCCTCCTTACCTCTTCTCTTCACTCCTCTCAAGCCTTGTGACTTGCCTATATTTTACCTGAATCTATCCTTAGGATCCTCCCCCATGTTCAATATCCCATGGTCTCATCAAAAGACCAAATCTTCTCCCCATAAGATTCTCTCAAGGAAGATTGAATCAAGAGGTAAATTCCTCTTTTCTTTTCTTTCTTTTTATTTTCAAGTTCATTTGTTTTCTTTTTTATCCTTACTGATCATCATCCAAATGTTATGATAACTCCAGTACCTTACATGTACTATAATTTTTTTAGGATAATTTAATAAGTTATTATTATATCTCCTTTACTCTTCTTTTATTTCAGTAATGAAGACACCATCCGAGATGTGTTAATTTACCACATTCAAGGATGATGGGTTTTCAATTTCCATTACCATATTAAATTATGGTCATGAAACCATTTTCATGTTTTAACCAAACCATAATATATGTATTATGCCTCATCTTTGATTCTGGGATCCTTTTTTTACACAAGGTTTTGGTTTATAAAACAAAACATGTTCTTTGTGGTCAAAAAACCGCCAATTAACCCAAAAGGTTGTCACTAAAGTTTTATATAATGATTCAACTTCACTCTAAGTAACCAAATAAAAATTTCAACCCTGTAACCTTATATATTTTCAATAAAAAAATATAACTTCAATTCTGTACAACCACCTTCATCATACATGTTTATCTGAACATGAACCAATCATTAAAACCAAGCAAGCAAAAGGACCCGAAAAATGAAATTGAACCTCATAACCAATCAAAATGGTTATAAATAAACTTAAAAAGGTTCTAATAAATATTTTTCATATATAATAGTTTCTTAAGTTATTAATTAATGAACCTAATTTGATTATTCAGGTCATTAATTTCAATAAAATATCACCATCAGATTTAAGGTAAGGGACCCTCTCTATCTCACTCTTATTCAAGAATGTTCTCAATGTTATGATATTATATGTGTAAATACTAATGATGGGGTATGATTTTTCACCTCACCCATACTTAACTCATTATTTATAAGTGATTATAAACCCTTTTATCTCTCATTAATCCCTCTTAAGTACACGTGATAGCATGCCAATAATCTGTAAGGGATTCTACCCAAACATCCTTTGTTCCTTCAGGTTGCCTCAACTTTCTTATTAACAAAATGAATTTATCTTATATTTTTATTTTCATCTTCTAAATTATGTGCACATGTACCAAATTCATTTATCAATACCCTTTCATCATTATCTTTTGGGGATATATATGTTTTTAAGTGATTCCCTCCTCAATACTTCCTGATATGAAAACTTGTTTTAAGGGAACTTCCTAAATTCTTAATTGATTTCAAGGGCACACTATCCTCTATTTTAAGCCACCATTATCTTTATAAAATCATACTTTTTATTATTAAAACCTTCTTGATTCACTTCTGGTTTTATATAAAATATTTTTCTCTTTTCTATTTTAAAATCTCTATTGTATTTTCCTTAAAACCGCACAAAACTTTTTAAATATAAAATTTCTTAAATACTTTTCTTACATGTTTTCACATATACTTGAAATAACTTACCATGATAAATGCCTTTTTTTCTTTATTAATGTCCATGTATAGTTTAGTTCCTTTCTTTCATGGGCACTTTTATGAGACACTCATTTTTTATGCTTTATGACATGATTGTTGTACCCAATTCTTTATATGGGCAACCCTTATGTTTATGTAATATTGATTATGTACGATTCTTTATATGGTAAACATATTCATGAAAATTTTAGATGGATGCACCCAGATATTTCTCTAATGCATTGGCTATTGTTGAATCTCATGAGATGTTATGTGAAACGGTCTTAGCGGTTATCCTTGGCTTGTGCAAATATGGGAAACAGTCTTAGCGGTTAGCCTTGTATTGTGATACTATGGGAAATAGTCTTGGAGGTTATCATTGACTTATACTGAATTCATGTTTTATGTTTCTGACTCATTACTATGACTCCATATTTATATTATTACTTTTTTATATGTTATGATTCCATATGTTAAATTCCTTTTTATATCATCATATCATTCCTTCTATCCCTCTAGATATCAATAATATCACCCTCAGGCAACCGATATAAACATACTCCGTTCCCTCATGCATCTAGTTACTATGAAACTTTCCCTTAGGTGGTTTGTATCCCATGGATCTTTCCCTCAGGCAGTCCATGACTAATGCATATTTCCCTTGGGAAAAAATGTAATGATTCACCATTCCCTCAGGTGTCATATATAGTTCTCTCAAGCACCCATAACAAGTACATTTCATGGCAATCAATAATCTCAAACAAACATATGAAAAATAGTTCTCAGGTATCCATCATAGCAGAGTCAAACCAGGAAAATATAGAAAACAAAAAACATTTCTAAGCATCAACTATATCATCATAATATATAATGGTTAATTTATTCAATTACCATTAATCTTAGCCAATTACATTTCATTTATCAATTTATCAAAAATCCATTAACTTTACAAATAACTAATTTTTTTCTCGGGGAATCCATTTCAATAAAACACCAAAATTATATAATATGACACTTCATAATATCAATAAATTCCATAAATTAAATTGTTAATAAAAAATCACAACAACAGGTTCATTGATTATTTCAAGGGTACCCTCACCCTATTTGTGGCCACAAGCCTGGTCTCAATGCCAATGTACCCAACATGATCTAATGGAAGGCTTAATCATAAGAAAATTATCCAAAAATATATTATCCAATTAGTTAGGTCATTTGAATGGTGTTCCGGTGTCAATAATATTCATTTCACGTACATAAATAATTAAAATAGACCTTAGGTATTCATTCTAGACCACCTACCTCGAAAGAAGAGAAGTAAATTATAAAACCTCATGTCTGTGGTAGCGATCAGTATCCCCATTCCCTTTAACAAGAACCATAAATTATATCAATAATGGACCGAAAATAGGAAGAAGAACTAGAAGTATTTCCTTAAAACTCTAGGTCTGAAACACCTAAGTCCATCGTGTTCTTGATTCTTGATCAAAGAGGATTTTCATAAATCACTACTAGAAGTATTTTAGTTGACAATAGGATAGACATGTTATCAAAACATTGGGTGCTAGTTTTAAAACAGCTGGAACAGCTTATTTATGACATAAATAGGTAATTTACATTGTAAATCCAATTATTTACATATACAATGATAAAATTTTATCTATAACTTAAAACCCACATAAAACCAATCTTATGACATAAAATACCTTTTTATGGCAGAAATCTATATTCTATGGTCTACCCTAACAAGTTTACAATATAAAAGGATTTACACAGGGAGTAGGCTTCCAGAAGAATTTATGATGTAAATTTAATATTTACACTGTAAATTCATTATATAGTCTGCAATTTCTAGATCCCCTATAGTAATTCCCATAACCCAACTCCCTTAAAAATTTTCCACCCAAATATCAAAAAAAAAATCAACCAAAATCCAAAAGTTTTACTAAAAATTAAAGAGAGATGTGCTTGGAAAAAGACAAGATCTTACAACATATCCACTATATAATAACTCATAACTGAGATGCTCCACATATCATTGTGGGGTATCAATGAAAAAATATGTCCATTATTTCTACATATCAAACTCACTCTCCTATTTATCCTTTTTTAAATACCCATGTTTTCATTTTACTCACATTAAGGCACGGTTTTCCCATAGAGATTCTTCTCACTGCGGTCTAATATATGAATTAGATTCTCCTCAAAGGATACAACAATTTCCAACTTGACATTGTCAACATATATAATTTGAGAAGGGTTAGGAAGGTTGTCCAAATTTATGAAAAGATAAATTAATCATGCATGGTACTATAACATTATAGAATGGCTAAATGGTATTCCACTTGACTGACCCCCTCCACTATCTCAAGAAGCATGATAAACCTAGGTGTTAGCTTTCCATTTTTCCTGATACAATTTTTTCCTAGCCTAGATGACACTTGAAGGAAAATACAATGACCAAACTCAAACATTAGAGGTCATATCTGATTGTTAGTATACAATTTATGATGGCTATTAACGGTCACCAATCACTTTCTGAACAACTAAACCTACTCAAATGTCTCCTGCATGAGACTAGGTCCAACGAGCAATGATTCACTAATATTTAACCAATAAATATGATTATGGTATTTTCTTCCATACAAATCATTGAAAGGAACCATTTGGATCAAATCCTATAAGATATTATTATATGTGAACTCCATGAGCACTATATGTTTCTCATAAAAACCACTATAATTCATAACACATGACTATAACATATCCTCTGGAATCTGAATCATCTATTAAGATTGGCCATCAGTCTAAGGATGATATTTTTCACTCAGAAGAACCTATAATACCAAATCCTTCTGAATACCCTACTATAATCAAAATTTGAAATAGGGATCTTTATATGAAATGATACTCCTCGGGACACCATGCAGTCAAATTATCTCTTGCACATAGAGATTTCCTAGGTAATCAATGGTGAGGGTACCCCTGATAGGAATTAAGTAAGATACCATCATCAGTTGATCTATGATCCCAAATAATACATCATTCTTGTGAGATTTCCTGGGTAATACAATCACAAAATACATAGTGACATCATTCCACCTCCATTCTAGAATGGGTGAAGGTTGTAATAACCCAAGGGGAATTTGATTCTTGGCCTTAACCTAATAAAAGGTGAAACATCTCTCCATGAAGCCCCTTATCTCCTATTTTATCCCTAGACACCAGTACTATCTATGGAGATCATGATGCATATTTTTCATACCTGTATGCACTTCCCATTTAGAATCATGAAACTAACTCATTAGTTCCTCATGAAAACACATAGGAACCTATACATGGCCACAAAAAAGAAGAACATCACCACTTTCAAGAGACCAGTCTCACTTTGGATCTCCACTGTATAAGATATCCTTATGAACTAAGCCCTATGGATTAGATAACTTCTCGATATTGATCTAGTCCAAAATAAAGGGTTTAGAACATGTTAAAGTTATATATTTCTTCCCCTGGGACTCCTAAACAATGAGATACATGTCTGAAAAGAGTTACATCATCTTACACTCAACACAAGACTCTTATACTAACTATGTCTACATCTTCTATCTCAAATCATTAGTAATGATGTTTCCCCTGCATGGTGTGTTATCCATCTTGAAGTTGAAAAAATGCAGATACTTGAACAACCTCCTCTTATAAAGGTTTAGGTCCCACTGAGAAAAGATATACCTGATGATATTTTAGTCCAAGTACACCACAAACCTATTGCATATTGGATAGTGTTTCTAGAATATCTAGGAATGTACCACTATAGCTAACTCCAGATCATGAGTAATGTAATTCCTATCATGTGGCCTCAGTTTTCTGGAGCCATAAATAACAACTTGGCACTCCTGCATTAGAACTACTCTGAGTCTGAATCTAGATGCATAACTATACATGATATATGCATTACCCAGAACATGTATGCTAAGTATAGGTGTTGATTTCAGCCTTCTATTCAACTCATATAAATCCCTCTTGAAAGCATCTTTCCAAACAACCTTCACCCCTTTCTTGGTCAACCTGGACATCGGTGTTGTCAATCATGATAAATCTTGGATGAAACGCTCATAATAACCTACCAAACCCATAAATATTCAAATATCAATGAAATTATTGGGTCTCTCCCTAGATAATACACATATAACCTTATCTAGGTCCAATAACACTCTATTCTCTGAGATAAAATGGACCAAGAAGTGAAATCCATCAATAAAAAACTGCATTTTGGTGTCTTGGATTAAAGATGATTCTCTCTCAGTGTACTCATGATGATGTCAAGATGTAGGGAATTATTTTTTATATAATGAGAGTATAATGTGATTTCATCAACGAAAACTAACACAAAATGATCCAAAATATGATGAAATTCCTGATTTAGAAAGGCCATGAATACCACCAATGTGTTCGTTAGACTAAATGACATCACTATGAACTCAAACAATTAATATCTACTCCTAAAATCAACTTAGTGTATATATGATGGTATCACACTAAACTAGTGGTACACTGACCTTAATTAAATCTTAGAGAAGATCCTAAAATCTCTCAATTGATTGAATAGATCATCGATGTGCAGAAGGGGATAGCGGTTCTTAACTGTCATCTGGTTCAATTTCTGATAATCTACACATAAGTTAAACCACTTGTTAACCTTATTAGACAAAATCATGGTAGAACCCCATAAATAATTACTAGTCCATATTAATCTTTTAGATTCTAAAAATTCCAACCGAACATTCAACTCACAATGCTCTACTTGTGCTATTCTATAAGGAGGGATATAAACTAGATCAGCTTCCAACACCAACTCAATTGTTAACTTGATCTCCAGCTTGGGTGGTAAGTCAGATAATTCTTCAGGAAATGCATCTTGAAAATAGTCCACCATTGGATTAAAGTTATCTTACTTTATTCCACCATCGTCCAGAACAAGGCATTCCAATTAGGCCATGAGAAAATCCAATCTGTACTAAATTAGTCTTGCACGACCATCCTGAAAATCTCACTCACCCTAGTGATAATAGCTTCCCCCTTATAGAGATAGAAAAGTGACTCTCCTTTGATAATAGTTGATGTAATCTTGGTATAGAAATATCTAATCCATACCCAAAATCAAATTAAATCCTTTCATTCCTAGAACAAATAAATCAAAAAGGAAATGGAAGCTACAAATTTATAGAGAACATGCCTTGAAATGTTTGATATCCTTTTACTGCACTCTTAATGGTGTGTCTATGGTTATAACACCATCCAATCTCTCCACATACAATCCCAATAAATTTTCAAAATAAAAAGATAAAAATGAATGTGATGCTTATATATAAAAAAACGAGGGTGGATGATGCAAGAATCATACCTTTGATGATAAAAGTTCATACATCCAAAATAGTCAGGGTAGATTGCATGGAGTGCAGCTAAATCACCCCTCTTCCATGGGATATAGTCTGAATCCCCAATAATGTTCCCTCTTCCTAGTACTTTCACTCCAACATTGGGGTACCATGTCTCCTACATTGGCCTAAACCTCCTATGGAACTCCAACTACTAGTCAGCTGAGGGGTGGTTGAGTTTCTCCTAGACTCTAGTGCATGTACTGATCCCCAACCACTAATCTAATATAAAAAGTCCATACATAACCTCTATAGATGACCCAACCCACCAAAATCATGACACTCTACTCTGGGGAAAGAAAACTATTGTAGATTATGGCCCAACTTTCCATGCTAAAAGCACTAAAATAGACTATGACTCTGATATGGCTTCCCACTTCCCTAGTTACTCATCCCGCTACATACCTGGTGATAACTATCATAAAAATTCTTCCTACTACCAGAAGAAGATCACATAGATCGCCCCACTAAAATTTCTCAGCTACTGCTAGGGGCTTTATTAGATTACCTTCTATAATGAGAGCCTAATTCATCACATCTATGAAGATACTCAAACAAAATATGTTCACATGTGACCTGGTCCCATAGTTAATCCCATCCAAGAAATTCTTGTCTTTGTGATCTTATCAACTTCTAAAGACATAGAAAAATGTTCTAGGTTATTGGAGCATCTAGAATACTTCATATCTAACATGTATACCTATATCAAGTGCATGAACTTAGTAAATTTCTCATCCATCAACATTTCTGGATAGAAGTGGCTCAGGAAATTCACCTTGAATTTCTTCTAGGATAACTCCTCTTGCTGCCCATCTTTCTGTAGAATTTCCCACCAATACTTGGTTAGTCCATGAATCATGTAATAAGAAATATTAACCCTCATTTAAGTAGGTTTTTAAAAGATTCTTTTAGATCATATGGACTGGCTTGATCAAGAACTCAACATCCTAGTGTCCACCCTCCCCAGTGAATGTAGGCAGATATTGCAGTTAAACCTCTCTCATCAGATCATACATCAAAGGTATGGTTTGAATAGTATACGTGTCCATGGATTGAATGAACCTCATGAAGATATCATAGAGTTTATCATCCATGTAATTGTATTTATCTCAAGTAATTTTTGAACCAACTATGTTAGGAGCATGTTGATTTTCACTCCCGGGACGATCGATCCAAAGACGGCAAGGAGTATTTTTATCTATAAAGATTTAACACACACATTATAACATAGGTTACACAAAAAAAATTCAACCTCAATAGGTGAAAACAAAAAATAACCATTGAATCAATATACCTATAAATTTGTAGTAATAAGTGAATTGGAATAACAGAATAGTTTAGTTCATTTCTTTTATCAGGCATATCAAGGGGTTTCATTTCATAGTTCATCTGGGCAGATATATCACATGCAATTGATATGTCCCTGTCATGAATAATTCATGTCAACATGTATGAAAATGTGCCTATCATGATGTATTCATACTCATATAATTCTTTATCATCCCATTATTAAAATATCATAAAATGGTAACATCACTCAGAAAGTGAATCACCCAAGGTTAAATAACATCAACTATAACAAGCGAATAACATAAACAATAATATCATCCCTTGGAACTCGTATTTTCCCCTACACATGGGTTATCTACTCCCATATACAAGCTCATTGAAAATTTCAAACACATGAAAGACTCATTTATACCTTTCCCAAATAGAAATTAAACATAAAAAAACTGGAGGCCCCGATACCACTTTGTAACATCCCTAGCCTGATACTCCCTCATGTGACTGAGACGGGTGGGCTATGGGACCTCAATCAAACATCCCCATATTCCAAAATATTTTTACTAGTAGTGAGGATGTAATGAATAGGGGGATATTATACCCTCTAGAAAAAATTTAAAATAGCATCATAAATAAAAATTACGGAGTACAAGAAATAGAAAAATTAAGATAAATAATCATACATGCTTCCATAGAAGATTAAAGGACAGTAAAAAAATCAATAACAAGGAACCATGTAATGAAAAGATGAATGTAACTAAATGATGTGTTGAAATCCATACAACTAAATAAAAAACTGGAAGATAAATGACTCCAAAAAACCCGGTCTCAAACCCCATGTCAACCCTGTCTCAAAACTCTAGCCCATCCAACAAGTAATAAACAACAAAATCCCTTGATCTTTTCCAAACCTTCATACATGAAATATACTCGAGTAACAAATTTAGACCATAATATGGTGTGATTAAAACTCAATAGGTTGACACCACCACGTCTAAACAAATTCATTGTGAATAATAAGTGCATCCAATGAAGCAATAAAACAGGGGTATTAATTAATCAATTAAAGAGATACATCAAAAGACCTGTCAATCCTCAAGCTATGGGTTAACACTCAGCGTTAGCCAAACATGTTTTGATGTCATGATAGATATCTCTATACTAGGATGGTTACTCCTACATTAGAATGGATTATCCAAGTCAAGGGTCGATTCTACTACCAAATATGAATCGCACACAGTATATCACAAACAAGGATCCTCTGCCCTCAAGCCATTAAGAATATCTCCCTAAAGCATAAAGTATAATCATACTCTTATCCCTTAGGTATCAAGTGACTATGAAACTTACCCTTAGGTGTTTTTTATCCCATGCATCTTTATCTCAGGCGGTCCATGATCCATGCAGCTTTCCCTTAGGTGGAAATGTAACCATGCACCTTACCCTGAGGCATCACATATAGTGTTCTTAATTTCCCATCACAAGTACATGTCATGAAAATGAATAATATCTAACAAACATATGAAAAACATCCCTCAGGAATCCATCGTATTAGAGTCAAACCAAACAAAATCTAGCAAACAAAAACACCTGGCTAATCACAAAACACAAATCACAATAGCATGTTCATAAATAATTTCAAGTGTAGGCTCACCCTATGGGTGCCTGAAAGCCTGGTATTAATGATAATGGACCCAATGGGTTATAATGGGAGGTTTTATCATAATATTATCATCCAGTAATGAATTTTCTAATTAGTTAGGTCATGTATATTTAATTTTGGTGTGAATTGTAGTCATTTCACATACTTAGATAATTAAAACAAGCCTGAGGGATTTGCTCTAAATCACTTAGCTCAAAAGTAGATAAGGAGATGAAAAAACCTCACATCCATGGTAGTGATTAGTTTTCCCCTTACCTTCAAGAAGAAATAGAAATTTCATAAACAACAGATCGAGAAGAGAAAGAATAATTAGAAGGATTACCTTAAAACTCTAGGTCCAAAACACCTATATCCAGCATGGTCTTGCTTCCAGATCGAATGGGATTTTCATAAATCACTTCTAGAAGGGATATAGCTGAGACATGGAGAGAATCATTCTTAAAATGTTGTGTGTAAATTTTGAAACACCCAACATGGCTTATTTATGACATAAAGAGAGAATTTACATTGTAAATCCCATGAATTTCATATATGTTGAAAATTCCATCGCCTCATATTAAAAACTACATAAAACTATTCTTATGATGTAAAATACCTTTTTATAACATAAATAAATATTTTATGGCCTAGCCTAACAAGTTTATAGCATAAAAGTATTTTCACAGGGATTCATCTTCCCGATGAACTTACACCATAAATTCGATATGCAACCTGCAATTTCCAGCTATTCTATAGAACTTCCCAAAACCAAACTCCCTCAAAAAATTTCCACCCAAATTTCAAACAAAAAGGAAACCAAAAAACAAAAGTTTTACCAAAAATTAAAAAAAATTACCTAGAAAAATACAATCTCTTATAGTAGATGCTTGAATAAATACAGTGATGTCATAGCCCAAACCCATATCAACATGATACTCGATCTCAGACAAAGCCCCAATATAGTGACATCTAGTCCCAAAGTTCATATCAATACCAAATCCATTAAAACATGCCCCAGGTATTTAAATAATTCTTCACTAGAGGAAAATATCTTCCTCATGAGGGAATCTCCAGTATATCTGACAACCATTGTGTCTATGGAACACTAAATAATTTCACCGTTTGATATTTCTCAAAGGAGTATAAATCTTGATAATGGGAGGGGAATCATTTTTTGAGAAAAAATAAAATGAAATGCACATGAATAAATATCAACCATAACAAAATGCACATGTAACCAATATAAAGAATGGGAATTGAGTTAGAAATTGGAGGAATAATTTAGAATTTCCAAGTACATTGGAGTGGAATCTCATGATAATCACATGGAGGGGAATAGAGGATTGAAAATATCCCTGATAATTTCTATAAGATGAACCATTGTTCGATAGAGTAAAGAGATTCAATAATTAGATCAATCGACATGTTACTACATCTTCACTACTTCATTTCATTTCATTCTATTTTAATACTTCTATGATTACATGTTAGGACACTTGTGTTCAATACAAGGAGAATTTCCACATTCCCCTATTGTTGAATTATACTTATTAATTATTAGCTCTCATACTTGCTTGTATGGTTTTTTTTAACTGCATAATATGTAGGCGGTTTCTACTTTCTTATGTTTTTAATTACTTCTTCTTTTTCTCATAATTGTATACACAAACTACTTGGATTTACTCCATTATTTACAATCATGATAAGTGGTTTGGTCATAGAGTGATTGGAAATATTTGATCAATATGATAAGAAATATTAATGGATGCATGATCATTATACTCCCTTATTCAAGATGCAACATCTAAGTGAGAGTAATCAATGGGATTTAATCTGATTATAGAAATAATAAGGGAAAAACATGAATAATGATTCAACAAGAGGATGAGTGAATGATCAAAGGATATACCATAATTTTTAGTATGGAATTTAAAACCAACTCAATTAAACCATTATTTTCACTCACATCCAAAACCCATAAAACAAGATAAAAACAAACTCATAAAACTTTCCACTCCTAAGACAACATAATCCCTACTATAACTACATTTAAAAATTGGGTTCAAATTTTATTTTCTAGTGGCTCCGTGATAAGATGTGCATTCAATATTTATCAAGAATACCAAAAATGAAATTTTAGTGTTTTAAAACTCTAAAATGTCTGTGTAGTAATAAAAACCTATAAAACATCCATTAATTCTTGTGAAATCATAGTAAAATTATCTTTGAATTGTTTTTGAAATTTCTTAATAGTTGGAACACTAATATAACATTTTTTGTGCTCAAAATTACTAAATATGTAGTTTTTAAAGATATTAAATTCTTCAAAAAAATGTGTTAGGGGGTAAAAACCAAGTAAAAATCATAAATTATTGTAATATATTATTTAAAAACCACTAATTGGTTTTTTTAATGTAATAACAGAGAAAATATCAATCTGGGTAATGGTTTTCTTAGGATGAATAAAAACACACTTTTGGTGTTTTAAAGCTCTAAAACATGCATGTAATAGTAAAAACCTATAAATGACCAATATTTTACATGATATCATAGGAAAATGATATTTGAATTATTTTTTACATGTCCAAGTAGATGACACATCAATCTAAAATGCAGTGTACTTAGAATGACTAAATAATTAGTTTTTAAAGATATTAAAGTCTTTAGAAATGCATGTATAAGAATCAAAAACCATGAAAAAGACATAAAATTGAAATGAAATCATAGGATAATTACTGTTGATTTATTTTTTATTTTTATGAATAGACGCCACAAAAATTTGAGTTATAGTTTTTTCAAGATGACCAAAATGCATTTTTAGTGTTTTAAAACTCAAAAATTTGAATGTAAAGGTAAAAACCTAGAAAATGACTATGAATTGAAATTAAAAGTAAGGAAAATGATCTTTTAATTATTTTTTAATTGAAAAAAAAATTAATTTCAATCCTAAAAGTTTTCTAAGGATCAAACGACATTTTTTAACACAATGGAAACAATTAGAAACCATAAACCAAGATCTACCATGCTATAAATTAAATCGATATAAATATATAAAATTAAGAACTCATGTATATAACTTACACCATCAATTCTACTTCTCATATATTGATGCAATAATTCTTGATGAATATCCCTTAAATTAATCAAAAGGACTCCCTCCTTCATGTTGTATTCATAGGCTAAATTGAATCACCCAACTCTTGGGTGGGATTCCTCCATGTAACTAAGGTATGATAGTATCTATCAAGAGTTAACGAAAGAGAATGATATATATTATGGGTGTGGGAGAATTTATAGATAGCACTGAACTAAAAATAATAAACCATTCCAATGGTATAACTTACCTTATTTATAGCTATGACCAGCACCTCCAAGCATTAACTTGTACTGTAACGTATGACTCAAATACAATATGTGATTAAAAATATTATAACCCCTTGGTAGAATTAATTTATCACATAAATTATATATCATTTATTTGATTAATTTAATTGTGGAATTAAGTTTAAGATATACACACATTATCATATAATATCTAGCTGCCCAAGAATATCATAGCCTTTCCAAACGAATCGTATTATACAATTCATGGAAAAGGTAGTGGAATGTTATATCGATAATATTACTTATAATATGATAAAAATAAGGTATAAGATATTCCTTAAAACCATCAATTTCATACCAAATGAAATGTATATATTATACACTATGATATAGGTCTTTAAATCATATCTGCTTCAATCTCCCACTTAAATTAAATCCTCATAGATTTAGTGTCATTTCACCTCATATCATATCATATCATATACAATAACATATGAAATCATATTATAACCCCATTTTGGATATCTTCTAAAGAAATTTTGGAAAGATACCATATATGTAACACCTTTTGAATAACCATCCAAAACTCCTTTTAGATAACTGCTAAAACTCTTTCTAGGGTAGCTATATGAGTTTTATAAAACTCAATATTGATTCATTCAACCATAATGTGTGACCCCAAGGGAATTTACAGTGTTGAAAACAAATATGAATTCTCAAATTAAAAAATTTATATAAGGAGTAGCCTGTAGAAAAATCATCAATGTTACTCAAGCTACAAATCTCCATCAAACACATGTATCTATATACCTATGTCAGTCAGTTTCATCATACATAAGCATTAATTTTCATATGTCCCTTTATCCAAGAAATTAAGTGACCATGGGACAAGGAGTATATTAATCTCATATATCTTCTTTATATATTCTGGAATCTCTATGTATAGACTAACCAGGTCAATGAATACATCATAAGTCAGTCACCTTTATGGATGATCAAATCACATTCACCTCATCTGATATCTAATCACATCATATATACTATCTAGTTACAGCTATAAACTTCTTCATTATATCTCAATCGAGGGCCTAGATGTAAAACATATCATATGAGAGGAAAACTCTCATCTTGGTTAAGTTCCAACTAATGACATGGTTAGAAACATACCCAACCACCCCCTAATTAACTAAGCTTCAGATATTGTGTAAAAAAATTATCAAAGTATAAAGGTTCACATACTAGATATTTCACTAACCTCGTGTAGTGGGGACTCTAAATATAAACCATGTACCACTATTATTCCAAATACATAGTGTATAACACTTCATGTGGTATATAATTAGTTGGTAAATCCATGCACAAAACCCATTTTTACTTCATGAACATATTTTTTATCTAGATAAAAGAATCCTACTCATTTTAACCTTAACATTTCATCAAAACATATAATACTCAATGAAAAATATTGATTATGGATAACTCAAAGTCATATTTCGAGAGGTCAATTAATATTTCACTTCATGATATATATATATATATGAATCTAATGTGAAATAATGATAAAGTGGATATTGTATTTTAGTATAACACAGAACATTTTATATTCTTAAACTTCGTTAAGAATACTTAAAAAAACCATACATAAGAACCTATTTAACATATCACATATGATAGACTATGAGATACGACATATATTTACTGTACTCTCATATATTTTGTTATAATCATTACACGTATATAAAATTATTACAACATCTCTATGTGAACACATGATAAAACTCTCCCACTAAACTATTTATTGAGTAACATCTATGAATAAATTTAGTTTAAATAATGGTGAGCCTTTATAATCACATTACTAGTGTTTAACTCCTTGAAAAAAGTATAAAAACCTGTTAACTTCAAAAAATCCAATGTTAAGATATTAATAACTTATGTTGTCTACTTAGAAATCTTTATATGTTTATAAATATAATTATTTTAACCCTTTCCATCATAATTTTCCTTGAATGTGATATTTACTTTTTACTTTGTTTGACATAATCCTTTATTTGTTAACTTTGAACTTCATTAAGTCTAAACATACTCCCACTAGTTTCTTAGACACTATATCCTCTTTAGAATGTCATACTAAGATACAAAAAATATTCTATGTGGGGAAAAAATAGTTTTCCATTAAGTGGAAATATTTAACAAAAAAACTATTTTTTCTATATCATATATGGTACTCTATGTGTTCTGGAGTATTTTTTTATAGAATATTATTCTTTAAAATACTAAATTAATGGTGGTGGGAAAAAATACCTCATATTTTAACAAAAATCTAGATAAACCCTTTAAACTTGGATAAAACATTTTTATCATTGTATCATTTTCAAACATGTTATAGAATATTATGAATCACAAACCATTCATATTAAATCCATCATCTCACACAATTCAAAATAACTCTTTGTTATGAAAAAAAAATTCTTTTATTATATAAGAGGTATAAACTTAAAAACACACATCCTTTATTTTGATCCACCTAAGATCGATAAATTTATTTTCAATCAATTATTTGATGTATAAACTCTTTGATTTTCCACTTAAATGAAAACTATATGATTTATCAATTATTTACTTCTTTTTTGAATTATTTTATATTTATAACACTTGAAAACATAAATTAATTATCATATACCCTTAAAAGTTGAAGAATTAATTTCTATAACACTAGTACCTAATATAGAAATTCAGTGGATGTTCCTAAACTTCTTTGGGTATCTAAAATTATTCCATCAAATGGAATCAATTTCCTTCCTTCTTGAAACCACCTTTAGGTTTCAATGACCATAACTTTCTACCTGATGAAACATTATTGGACTCTCTAACTAAATTTTCTTATTTTAGTTTGAAATTTTACCCACCTGAACTATTGATACAACACCAAAAGAGAATCATATCATACCCAATACATTCATCATTAAAATTTTGATAAAAAAGGGTAAACATTTATTTAACTCATTCAAATTTTTAAAACATTTAAAATTTGACAACATAAAAAAATTCATAACTAGAACATGCCTAAAGGAAACCATCAGTATGCCGAAAACAAGACCAATCATATTGAGTATTTGAGTGGATACAAATATTTCTTATATCATTTTTCATATAATGACTTTGAAACCATAATTTAATCCTTGTATACTTTACACAAGAAATTAGATTCACTTGTTGGGTAACATCAAAATTAGGTTACTCGGGAAGGGATTACTCTTAACATAGAAAAAATTTCTTCTTACATAAGAAAGTTTTTTTATTTATTTATTATAAAAACTTATTAAGATTTATACCAATCTAATAAGTTTAAATAAATTTAGATTCTCCTTTATCTAGGATAGATTTCATATTTAATCTTTATAATGATGAGGATGAAATATTATCTATAGCATAACCTTTTATCTAATGAGTGTCATCTTTTACATTTATTTAATTAAGACTTATATTAAATGTGATCTCATTAAAATAATGACCCATTTTAAATTTCATAATATCTATTAGTGATAAAATATCCATATTTCACTATTAAATGAGTATTCTTTGGAATTACTCTCACAACGTAGTTATTTCGATTGTCCATTATTCGAAGTCTATTATATATGACTCTAGGATGGTTGAGAAAACAACCCTTTTCCATTTCCATCATATAGATAAACATAACACCATTCCTTTGGAATCCTAGCTATTAGGGTTTTCTAGATAACTATAACCCAAATATCATAGTGGTATTTAATTACCTGACTCTTAAAGTTATTCATTTACATTATTCCATGAAAAATATAATTCATGGGCACCCTGCTTTGGCAGAACCTACTTGGTTGAATGATTGAGGTCCTAACATGTGTTTACTATGGAAGGAATCTAATAGCTATTATTTTTAAAGGGGATTTATTATATCATAATCTTATATCATGTTATTATATTTACATTTTTTATGAGTCTAATGATTTAGTTTGGAATATTATTTATTCCACCAAATAAATATGTTCAAACCATATTGATGTGATACTCCTTACATAACTCATAGATTGTGTTACTAGAACAAATTAAAAGATAGCTATATTCATACATATATAAATGAATCCAATTCATAAGGTACAATAAAAAATTTCATGTAAAGTTATAGAATCATATGAAATCAACAACCCCAATAAGAGTAATCTTGGAGTGATAGATTTGCAACCCCCCAATTTTCTAGAGAATACATACGCTTATAACCTAATGATTATTACAACCTAAAGTCCCTCTATGAAAAGATACTTTACTTAAGAGATATTTATATTTAATAAATATTCTAACACCAAATGTGTATAAACTATAATAAACCTCTTAATTAAATCTCATAACCTAGTAAAATAAAAAATCAAGGTAGAAGAAATTTTGACCAATTATCATACATGGAATGTAACTCCATAGAAGCATGTAAGATAACTTAGAAGTAGTTTAACTCTTTAAACTAAAGAATATATTTATTCATAATATAATAATTATAACTATTAATAAAAAAATGTATAAATAAATAAATTAGCAATTCATATATTTAAACATAAGGTAAAGGATATATCAGAAATTCATCAATCATGCTATTATGAAAACTTTATAATTATTCCAAGAATTATAGAAATTACATAACTAAAAAAATATATAAACACTTTATATTTATTCTCAATATGAACACAATAATATTGTTCATTATATGAAATTTACTTTAAATATATGATATTATATGGAACATAAATATTTTATATTTCAATTATATTGTGAAAACAATTTATATAATTTAAATATCACATATTTAATATTATTTAAATATTTTATCATATCAATTTTCAAAACTCATTCTGAAATGGTTTAAATAATTTCTCAAATAAGGCACTTTTAATTCAAACAATTAAAATTCAATATTTATGAACTATTAAAAATTTAATTACATACCCTTTTATATTCTTCCTTATTTTGTAATTTATAAACATTCTATAAATTACATGAATACTTTCTATATAACCATCTATATCCAAATTATAAGTCATTCCATATAATTTGAAAAATATATTTAATATTAACATTTGATATTATAGAATATTTATTTATTAAATGTATCATAAACACTTAATAGCTAATTATAAATAATTTACAATTAACTAATTTATAACAATCATTACAAATTTAAATAAATATCCCAGAAATAAATTTTTATATGATTTATAAACATTTTATTCAATTAAAAATTTAAATTAAGAAAAATCACATTTTTATTACATATATTATTCTAGAATATCCAATATATCATAGTCTACAGTTTATAGGTTGTGATTCCCAAAAATCCTAGTGTCATCAATCATATTTTATGACTAATAACATTTGTTGGAGATACTAAGAGGTGTCCACATAAGAGTCACTCAGCATGCCTCAGCTATCGTAGGCTATGACAGGCTTCTGTGTAATGTTAAAAATAGAAAACGAGGGCCTAAATAAGTGTAATATCATGGTTTTGGATATATACCACATTTATAAGAATAAATTCAGTGATGGTAGTCTATGTTAGTCCGTTTTTTTGGTGTCTAGTTGTCATTATCTATAATAGGTGCAATAAATGATTAATCCAATTCATTTCATATGCATCAATGTCATGGATTATGATAGCATCCACATATGTTTAACCCAACATTGGTGGATTTATGTAATTTTAAACCCCTAGCACAATGATTTTTATTTTATGAAAAGTATTGATAGCGCTCTTAAGATGTACTCTATTTTCTAACCACAGATCTCTACCATCATAACCATCTACTTCCAGAGTTTTACCTTATGAAACATCAAAATACAATGAATTACAACCATGTCATCCTTTAATATAGGAAATATTACATGTATATGATATACTTTATTCTTTATTTTTAACATGATTTTAAGAAGTAAGAAGCATGGTAAAAATACAATACCACTAAATGGTTTCAAAAGATCAAAAAACACTTTTTTAATGAAACATAAACAATTATAAGTCTTAAACTAAAATATAATAAGGTCTTCATCCTCCATGGTGTATCCAAAAATCGAACCAAATCACCCAAAACTTGGGTGGGATTCCTCCCGGCAACCAAGATATGCTAGTATCTCTCAAGTGTTAAGGAAGGAGAAGGATATAGATATATGGGTGTGGGAGAATTGACATATAGCATTGAACAAAAAATGAACGACCATAAACATGGTATATCCCACCTAATTTATAACCTTGACCATCCTCCATGAATTAACTAATGTTATAATGTAATATTTAAATGCAATGAGCGGTTATAACTCTTATAAATCCTTTTGAAAATGAATTTATCATATAAATTCTATTTTTTCTCCCGTACGTTTAAGGATAAAATTAAGTTCAATAGATCTGTACATTATCATATAACATTCAGCTACCTAAACATGTCTTGGAATTTCCAAATTAATTGTATTATACTATTCATAGAAAAGGAAGTGGCATATTATCCATATAATATTCCTTGAGATATGATAAAAATAAGGCATATGATATACCTTAAAACCATGTATGTCATACCATACAAATAGAATACATTACCATATAGGGATTTAGAGTATATATCCTTTAAATTTGATGTGTAGTGTGCTTGAAATGATTCAATAAAAAGTATAAAAATATAGAAAACGAATATGAATTAATGTGAAATAATAGGAAAATGATCTTTGAATTAATCATGACATACAAGAATAGATGACCAGGGTTTATTCATGAAATGTAAGATTAAATTACTCATTGAACTAAGTTTTGGTTTTCTCAGGATGACAGAGAGAGAAAAAAAATAGATTTTTAAAACTCTAAAACATGTGTGTAATTGTAAAAACCTAGAAAATGTCCATGAATTATTGTAAAATAATAGAACAAAAATATTTAATTGTTTTGACCTATATGAATAGAATAAACACTAATCTGACACGTGGTGTGCTCAGAATGACTAAATAAAGAGTGTTTGTAGATATAGATCTTTAAAAACATGTATAAAGGGTTCAAAATAAAGAAAAAGACATCTAATTTCCATGAAATCTTTTGAAAATGGTCACTTATAGATTTTTTAAATTGTAAGAACAAACTCCACAACAATCCAAGTTTTGATTTTATCAAGATGATCAGAAACACGCTTTAATTATTTTAAAATTATAAACCATGATTGTAATTTTTGAAAACTAAAAAAAGTACACAAATTCGTGTGAAATCAAAGGAAAACAATATTTTAATTATTTTGTACATGTTTGGATATACGACATATCAATCTGACATTTGATGTGCCTATAATGGATAAATAAAAAATCTAGATATTAATGTCTTTTAAAACATGGGTTAGGGGCCAAAACCAATAAGAAATCTCGAATTTTCATTAAATATTAATTTAATAGATGCTTATTTATTTTCAAAATATAGTATTATATGGTACATCAATCTGAATTTATATTTTATAAGGCTGACTAAAAATACACTTTAAGGGTTTTTAAATTCTAAAACATGAATGTAATGATCAAAACATAAAAAACCATGAATTGACATGAAATAATTAAACAATTATATTTGAATTATTTATAACATGTTCAAATAGATGGCATGAAAATATGACATGTAATGTGTTTGGAATGATTAAATAATAAATTTTCAAAGACATTAACATCATTAAAAACATATATCAGGGGGTAAAAACTAATTAAACGGCCTTAGATTGATGTTAAATCTTATCAAAATGACTCCTGATTTATTTTTGAAATGTAGGAATAGATGGAACCTCAATTCTAGTTGTGGTTTTCTTGGGATGATTGAAAATGAACTTTTAGAGTTTTAAAATTCTAAAACATGCATATAGTAGTCAAAACCTAGAAAATGACCATAAAATTATGTAAAATCAAAGTAAAATAATCTTTGAATCATTTTTGAATTTTATAAATATATGAAACATCAATATGATGTGTGATGTGCTTGTAATGAATGAATATATAGGTTTTTGAAGATTAAAAGTATTTAAAAATGTGTGTTATGGGGTCAAAACTAAGAAAACAACCTCATATTCCAATGAATTATTAGAAAAATAACCACTAATTATTTTTTGAAATAAAGGAATAAATGGCACATTAATCTAAGTTTAAATTTTCTCTAGATGACCAAGAACACACTTTTATTGTTTTAAAACTCTAAAATGTGTGTGTGATGGTTAAAACCTAACAAACAGACATTAATTGTCATGAAATCGTAGTAAAATGATCTTTACATTATTTTTGACATATTAGAGTAGATGAGATGTCAGTCCAATGTGTTATGTGCTAAAAATAACTAAATAATAATCTTTTAAAGATATTAAATTCCCTAAAACTTATGTTATGGGGTCAAAACTAATCAACTGAACTTATATTACCATGAAACCTTAGGTCAAATAATACAGGTTTTTTTGTGAAAAATGAGAATAAGTGACACATCAATTAAAGTTTTAGTTTTCCTTAGATGACTGAAAATGAACTTGTAGTGTTTTAAAACTCTAAAACATGCATGTAATGGTAAACTTCTATAAAATGGCCATTAATTGACATAAAATCAAAGGATAATGATATTTGAATTATTTATGACATGTATAAATACATGATGCATCAATCCAACATGTGTTGTTCTTATAATGACTAAATAAGTAGTTTTAAAAGATATTAAAGTCTTTAAAAACATGTGTTGGGGATTCAAAACCAAATAATAACCATGAATTACCATGAAATATGAGGAAAATGAATACTGATTTTTTTTTTGAAATTTAGGAATATATTTCACAACAATATGAGTTTTGGTTTTATCAGGATGGCCAAAAACATACTTTTAGTGTTTTGAAACTCTAAAATGTGAATGTAACTATCAAAATGTACCAATAAACTATGAATTGATTTGAAATCATAGGATATTTATATTTGAATTATTTTTAACATATATGAATAGATGAAACATCAATCTAATATGTGGTTTGATCAGGATGACTAAATAAACAGTTTTTAAAGATATTGATGTCTTTAAAAAAGTTTATCAAGGGCCAAAAATAAGAAAAAAATCGAATTTCTATGAAATATTAGTAAAATTTACATTGATAGATTTATGAAATGTAAGAATAGACACCACAATAATTCAAGTTATGGTTTTATCAAGACGACCAAAAACACATGTTTATTGTTTTAAAACACTAAAACATGCATGTGACCATCAAACCCTATATAAATCAAAAATTGATGTGAAATAATAGGACAACCATATTTGAATTTTTTTGTATGAATGAATATATGACACATCAATCCAATGTGCGGTGTTCTGAGAATGATGAAATAATCAGTTTTTAAAGATATTAAAGTCTTAAAAACATGTAAGAGGGGGGTAAAACTGATAAAACCACTGTATATTCCTATAAAATCTCAATAAAAATAAACTTTGATTAATTTTTGAAATATATGAATAGACACTACATCAATCTGAGTAGTTTTTTTCTTGGGATGATTGGAAATGAACTATTAGTGTTTTAAAACTCTATAAAGTGCATATAATGGTCAAAACCTAGAAATGAGCATTAATTGATATGAAATCATAGGAAAAATATCTTTGAATTATTTTTGACATGTACAAATAGAAAACACATTAATACAATGTGTGGTGTGCTCAAAAATGACTAAAAAATAGTTTTAGATTAAAAACAAGTAATATGTTGAAAAATAACAAACGATCATAGAGTGCTTGTTCATTGTACTAATTTTTAATTTAAATAATCTATTGGCTTGTAATTATTAAAAAAAATTATTTTTTACTATGTTAAGTTTTTCTTTAAATTTATTTGTCTTTCAGTTATGAGATAATGGGTCTGTAGCTCGAAAAATGATTCAATGTGGTTATTTGTGAGATTATTAAATAAATTATTTATGATGTAGGCATATATTGAATTTTTGAATTATGGTTGATTTTTGTTTGTGTTTTTTAAAACAAAAGTTATGGAGGCATAATAATTTTCATTATCTTTTAAAAAAATAATTTTGTATAATGACCTCCATATGACGGTTGTTATCACTGCATGTGTGATGTCCTAAAGTAACCAACATATAATGGTTTCTATATCCTCACATAGGATGACCTATAGAAACAATTATAAGGCAGCTAGTGGGTATAACAATGACCTAATAGCGACCTCCATATGGTGGTCATTGCATGACCGTTACAGGCCATTACACTATAACATATTTGGGAATATTCAGCACTACCCTTTATCGGCGCTAACAAAAAACACTGATAAATATAACCTTTATCAACACTAAAAAAAGTGATAATAAAAGGCAACCTTTTGAGTAATTTTTTTAACACGGATAAAGAATACCCTTTATCGTTAATTTTTTAGCATTGATAAAGGGAACTATATTTTATATATACATATTTATATAATATTAAATATGATTTATATGACAATAACTATATATATTTATATAAATATAATTTATATATTTTTTTAATCATGTATACTTTGTTTATAATATATTTAAATTCAAATTATATAATTTATATATATATATATATATATATTCATATTCATATTATATAATTTATAATTAATATACATATACATTTATATTTATATTTATGTGTGTGTTTAAATGATGAGAGGTTAATACATTTATGTGTGTGCATGTGTATGTGAGTGTACTTATACGTGTATGTGTGTGTGTGTGTGTCTGCATGTGTGTATGTGTGTGTGTATGTGTATATTTACATGTGTATGTATACATATGTAATAAACTAGATACATGTAGATATGTGTTGGTTCACCTATATATCACATATATACACACACAAAAATATTTAAACATGTATATAAATGATAACATTTCTAATCATAATTAAAAACATAAATATAGTTAATAATTAATTATATTTTATATATATAATCAATACAATATATATCTCTATAATTAATTTTGTAATAATATTATATATCTACATATTATAAATGTAAATCTATTTAGATATAAATATTAAAATTCTTACTTATAATTTTATAATTTTATAATTAATTATATATTGTGGAAAACATTTATAGATGATATTACTATTTATTAAAGATATATTTTTAAAAAATATTTATTCATTTATATAATTAATAATATTTAAATAATTATTAAATAATTATTAAATTTTTTAAATGTAGTTAATAATTGATTATATTTATTATTTTTAAATATTTATTAATTATTATTATAAAGTAATTTTTTAATAATTAATTTATTATAATATTAATACTTTTATTCATAATATTTATCAAAATATTAATACACTCACTAATAAAATATTTATTATAATATTAATAGATTTATTAATAAAAAATTATAATAATATTAATAAATTTATCATAATATTAAAACATTTATTATAATATAATACATTTATCATAATATTATCAAATTTATTAATAAATTTAATATAAATAATTTTTTTATTTATTATAAATTTTTTTTAATTTTTTTTAATATTTATTCTTTTTTATTAAAAAGTAATTTTTAATATTATTATTTATATAATTAGTAATTTATTGAAATTTTTAAATTTAATTTTTTTTCACTAACATTTTTCAGCCCTATATTAAGTGCTTCTAAAAGTCTATTTATCAATGCTTATCAGTTATCCCTGATAAATGAAAGATTTATTGACGCTTTTTAGTGTTGATAAATCCTACCTTTATCAACACTTTTCATTTTAGTGCTAATAAGGATACCATTTATCCACACTTTTATTAGTACTAATAAAATCTCGTCCCCACTTTTAAAATAAACCTAACAGGGATCTCCACTCACTCGCATCATTCAATATCTCATGAAATCCGAAGTTTGTTTCCACCTTCTTCGAATATTTCAGACAAATCAACCCTCAAAACTAAAGGTATGTTATTAATTTCTCATTTTTAATCAATCTTGCATAGTTTTTATAAATTTTTTATTATTCTTCTCACCTACTTGATTTTTGGCGCTTGTTTTCATGATTTTTTGTTTTTCTTCTCATCTGCTCAATGCTTGTCCCCTTGCTTAGATGATTTTTTATTATTCTTGTAAAAATTGTTCATCTAATTCGAGGAGGGTAGTCTCTTTACTTATTGTGGTGTTTAGATTTTGATTATGTAATATTTTTGTGTTGTGTGAGTTTTTTAATTAATTATTAATGGTTATTGACATGGAAAATTATTTTAAATATTATAAATTAATTTTTAAGGACTATTATTCATTGTGAATATTTATTATGATAATTCAATGATGAATTTGAAGAATTTATTATGTAAATAGGTAACCTAAAGGGTATTTAGACCTAATGAAAGTTTTATTTATTGTAAACAATATTGGTGGGATTAATGTTAAGGAAATAAGTTTTTAATTGATGATTCTAAGTTTAATTTTGTATGATTTGGGTGATTCTCTATTACTTTAACTCATGTTGGGCTTATATGAGTTTTAGTAACTTTATGTGTGTAAATTGATATTATATGTGTTTAATATAGTAGTTTTCTATTGTAAATAAAGTTTATTTAGATGATAAATCTTTTGTAAATAGGGATAAATATTCCAAGTTATTTGGAAGAATTGGTTATATATTTTAGGGTACTTTTTTATAAAAAAACATGTGGGAAATAAAGGTATCGAGGAACAAAGTGGAAGCATATGGGTTGGAGAATTAAAATTTTTATCGCCATATTGATATAATTACATCTTCTTTAGAAATTTGACGCTAGGTATGAAGGTTTAGGATCTCACATGAAGAATTTAAGCACAAAAAATAAATCAAAAAATTACCTCGATCGATTTGAAGGCACATTCGACAATCACTTGTTTCCAGGGAACATTGCTCTAAGGAACTGAGTTTGGATCCCTCTATATCATCCAATAATTCTTTAAAATTATATGGGAATAATTATCATTTAAATCTAGGTGTTATCATAGAGATTCGATGAAACCTTTGACATCCCAATGATCACCGCTACACTGATCATTCGATCCATGAAGAAGAAGTTGGATCGAAGGCTTAGATTGGCTGCTTCTCTCTCTAGGAAGTGGGAGAGATGATAGAGTGGCTCTCAAATTCATTCAGTGAATGGTACCTTCAACAAGAGCCCCTCTTACTTATATAGAATGGTATTAAATACCTGGAAATGGCTCCTCATCCCCTAAATATGTTTTAACCACTAAATAATCCATAAACGACATCTTATGAATGATTTTTTGAGTCATAAATATCATTTCTATTTTTATTAGTTACTTCTAATATAATAAATATATTATGTGATAAAATACATTAATTAACTCGAATCATCATTCCTCCAAATATTAAATGAACCTTCAATATTAAAATAATAATCGTTCATTAAATAATTTCCCACGTATTCACTTAATATATTGTCAAAAAATTTAATAAATAAATTCATTACCAATTATTCTAAACTCAAATAATATGAATTTATTTATTTAATAGTGATCATTCAAAATTGGAAATAACTCAGACCACATAGTGGGTCCCACCATGTCCTAAACACCTATTTATTAAAATAGGCCAGACTTTATAATATGCTATGTGTGTGACCCTCTAGGACCTTATCTCAATATAAGTGAATATTATTCATAGACTAAGAGTAGATTCTAGAAACCCGTCATGGTACCTAATGAGATAAGGAGTAGTTATAGTGACAAAATCCTCCAATGAACACACTTTGTGTAATATAATCTCTTGGTCTCAAGATATCTCATAAATCAGGGTGAACACATTGTTTCATCATCCTTTCTATCTTTATTGTTTATTGACAAAACTGGATGGACTTACCTTCTTCTACCATGTCCATGTATTTAGATAAGGTACTACCATCCTGATCAACTGGGCTTGAGATATCACTTCCTTTTTTAAGAGATAAATTCTATATTTTTCATTCAATAAATGGCATACCACTAATGGTGAACCCAACACAAGTTAAATCACCATTGCCTAAATGACATGATTTTTATCTTACAACAAAATACATAATAAAATGATATATTCTGATAATAATCTCAAGTTAGGAGACCATTACACATGTTTGTAGATAGGAACTATTGATGACACCAGATCCACTAGCAATGGATAGTCGTACATCATCTATGTCTTTTCAACATGATGTATCTCGACTATAGGATATAAGTTTAAGGTTTCTATCATGTTATCTCTAGGTTATAGTTATAGTCTAGAAGCTACTATAATCTTTTGATATGAAAATTAATCTAAGGACATTACCATATAAATATTTGGCATAGAAATATCAACATTATTATGGTGAGAATACATTATGCATAACTCACTATATATATGATATGATAATTGACAAGTACTATTCAAGTTGGGTCTAGGGAACCCACTTTTTAAAACACTACCACTTATACTAGAGACAACTTGATAACTATCCTTGTTAGTTCTCACAAGATAAGATTTTGCTTCCACTGAGTAATTCATTTATTCATTGGGCCTATCATGAATCCACTGTGTGACTACGATGTTATCTATGACTTCATCTCCTTGAGTAAGACTCCTCAAGGGATGATATCTCTGGGAATATTCCTTTTTTCCTATTTCAAAACTTTACCTCTTATATAGTACAATTATAGTGATCTTATCAAAATTTATATTATGATAATAAATTACTTACTATGACTAATTATAAGAAATGGAATAAATTATTATGTATTTTACACTGCTTCTTTAGCTGCATCAGAAGATGAAATGCACTCGGTATTTGTAGATAGATCTACAACAATATTGAATGATATTATCTTGAATATTACCTTAGTTTGGATACAATATTAGATCATATTAATCCATAGGAAGACTAGTTTATTCTCCCTTATAAATAGTGTTTCTTCCTCTTTAAGTACCAGTAACATATCTCTTATACTATCTCAAGTACAATAGGATAGTAGTGACTACTTATAATGTAGTTTTCCTAGATTTTTCTAATATTTTTCTACCATAAAGTATATGTTTTTGATATCATATTTTGTAAAAAACATGGCAAAGTGATAGATCCATTTCTAGATCTTATGGAATTTTACTCACCACTTTAATCTCCTCCTATGCCTCATATAAGTATTCTTGGAGAAATTTATTGCATGTTACATTGGTAACAATTCTCTCATTAATTTTTCCAACCTGTATTTTTTAATACCTTTTCAACATGTGTACTTTGACTTGGTCTAAGTAACCCATTATATCTACGTCTGTAGATATTATTCCCTAGAAATTAGGTTACTACTTTAAGTCAATATATAGAGATTTACTTTCATTATGGTCTTAACTAACTCTATAATAATAGTTATTTTCCATATGTTATCTAACATATTTTACTTGGAAAACTATAGAACTCCCCTATCCTCTTATATATATAGGGTGAAAATTCATTTTAAATGAATATTATATGATCTTTTGGATTAATTTGATCCAAATTTGGATTTCAGTAACTTTAACCCCTTATTGGCATTATGTGGTGTCACTAATCTTTTGAGTTGTATCATATAGACACTTTTCAAGAAAGGTAGTCTTGATATCCAATACTCAATATAATGATAATATAAAGTATCTATGAATAGAATAATTCTAATGGATTTAGGAATGATCACTTGGTATAACCAATCATGCCTTATTGGGGCCTCTCTTATACCACTCATGTTTATTCACTCTTGAATACCCACCAATGTCTTTTCATTAATAGAAGAAATTTCCAGAATACAAACTCGATTTTGGTATATCGAATCAATTTCCTAAATTCATTTAAACTTGTAAATTATAATTGATTTCCATTTACTATTTCCTTTTAGGATACATTATTCTCAATGAATAATGTATCACCTACCATAGTGAATATAAATCCACCACTATGGTTTCATTCTTTCTACGTAGTATGTGTCTATGTAACATTCATTTTTCATAATCTCTTGTGGAAGTTATTTATATTCCAAATAGTTGTGCATATTCATCCTTGACTTAACCTAAGTCAATATTACTCCCACTATATCAAATAAATATGTGATACCTTTTATAGAAACATATTTTATCACTTAACAACAACTTTTTCTATCATATAGATTTATATAATAACCTCTATGAACTTTAGGATACTAACAGAGATGAACTTTCAAACTTGCTTTATGAAAGTTTGTTTATATTCATAACAAACTATTTGAATCTAAACACATGTTATTATAATATAATGGATTTATATCATACTAAAAATAAGATGATATTCATTTTCCATTATAGATGGCATATGGTTATGGGATGACGCCTCTATTTGTGAAGCATGACTTGAAAATGATGGAATTTTCTGTAATGCGCATTAATCTCAAAATTGATGCTCCTTTCACATACATCATTAATATTATGTGTATAAGTAAATTAATATTTATAAATTACTTCATTCTACATTTTATTAATCAATTTTTTCATGTAATACTTATCATCGATCCTCATTATTAGCATCATAGCTTTGATGTGTATAAAGAAATATTTGTTTAGGAATAAATCCACTCCATGTTTTCTTGATTGGTGAATTAGTAGTCAGTATATTTTTTGACACATGGGTAAAAAGAAACTCCTAGCCACTAAACATGTATATTTTTTATTTCACTATTACATTATTTAAGATGATTAAAGGAATCTTATGAAGTATATTTACCACTTTCTTGACCTTGTAAAAGTTTACACTCTCTATCTCAACAGATTTTAAAATATATGTGGACCACCCTTATTTATAAAGGTTTATTTATAAAGGTTTATTTATCCAAATATAAACAAGAAATTTTTTTGATAATACCTTAGTTATTTATCTTCAAAGAGTCTAAAACCATACTAGGTGTATTCTTGAAAACTACTTAGTTTTACTAGATAAATAATTTTCTTACCACAACTAGCTATAATAGTGTCTTAAATTTAATATTCATTAGTAATCATCAATGATTCAAGTATTACTAAACAATTAGTTGAGTATTATAGAAACAAAAAACATTCATTAAAAAATGGAATAGTGTATCTTTATTTCCAATGGACGTGTGAGATAAATGATTTGGTAATACTCAATAAAAGTTAAACTATAATCATTAATATCAAAATATAGAAGTTTTTTACTTATCACCATTGACTTAATAATCACCTTGTATCAATCTCTTATAGAATTCACCTTACTTCTTGTAATGTTTCTATACTTAATTCATTACTATATTTGGATATAAATTTGTGACAGACATTTATAATCTAATACCCAAAAATTACAATAGAAACGTCACTTATAAATAATGAATATAGATGAATAATAAGTGACTACTTTCTTCTTCAATTCAGTTCATTACATTTATCTTATATAGAATTATTTTATGACATGAGAAGAAAATATCCACTTGTGTGATGATCTACCTATTTTTTTAAAGGATGTTGAAAAGGTACCTTTGGAATCACACTTTCCATTAGCCTTCTAATCTTGTTTTTCAAATAGTTCACCATGATAACTAAATTTTAATCTTTCTTTATGTTATTATCTACTTAGAAACCCTTACCCAAAAGGTAATGAATTGTTTTATCCATTTACTTTACATTCTTGAAATCCTAAATAAAACTTGAGTAATAGGGTGATAAGGATATAAAAATGTGATGTATTGAAAGATTTTGATCCATCTTTCAATTTACATATATTCAGTGTAATAATTATCTCATTTGTTTCTCACTTCTCTTTCTCTGAATAGGCTTCTCAAAGATGATTCAACATGTGAAATCATCCATTTCCTGATGTTTTTTTCACAACACATCATTCATTAATGATATCACTATGATGTAAACATAAAATTTGTCATACATGTGTCTCCTATAATAATCCTTTTCACAAATGATTTATGAGGTGGATTGACAGGTTGTGGGGACTTCATCACATAGAATTTACTATATCGTAATACTTTGCATAAGCACATGTACTACTCTTAGAAACCCACACCATTGAGGAAAAAAAATTGTCCAATATTAATCACATTGTATCTATGGTATTACTTTCCATTTTTCTACAAAATAAATCTTAATCAAATTAGTAATTTATCTTGATTACTGATTAGGCATTATAGATTTTATTAAATCATTAGATGTATCCCGTTATTTTACCAAACCCTTGTATCCCTCACTATTAGATTCATAATACCTAGTTTCTTGAGTATTTTAGGGTAAAGGATCCCTGAAACCTCTCTTTATATTCCATGTTATGGATACACCATTACTCAAATATTTTCAAGGTAGTTGTTTCATAGGCCTATCATATTAACTCATGGATCCATGAGCTATTGAGTTAAGTACTAGATTCTATAAATTAAAAACTTTATTTACTCAACTCTTTGCCTCTAAAGTGGAAAAATCTAGCTATTTCTAATTATTTACTATCATATTTATTTAAGTTTACCCATAACTCTCATAAGAAATACTTAGTAGTATGAGGCACCAACAACTAGGGCTAATGAGAACCTCATACACATTGTTTTGTTAAAATCAAAATGACAAAAATAATTATGAATTAATATTTATTTAATTGTTTTTATTATTTATCGATGAATGATATTATTTTCTATTTGATAGTATTGTACTATGTGATATCATTCATAACTTGAAAATGCATTAAATAGAAATCATTCATCAAGTATTTATTTGTTTTAATCTATTCATTTTAGTTTATTATTTTATGTGATGACATAAACATTCATATTCAAAAAACAATAACAAATCATGCATTAATTAAATAAACAATGTGACTGATCATGAGGATTTGGTATTGGTTGATATATTTAAGCTAAATGGATCAACCGTGACCTTGAGGGTAAAATACCTGAGTCGTGACTGATGTTGAGTCAATAAGGTTTTCCTTATGACTTTTCCATTCCTTCTTGTTTTGAAAATCACAAACACCTTATCTTTAAGAAAATTGCTTTTATAAGAAAAATTGCTTTTAAAAGGAAAATCGCTTTTGTAAGAAAAATTATCCTTATCATATTTTCATCCATATTTTTCTTAAGTATAAGATTCGAATTCATTTCTATTTTCTCGTAATTGCTTGAAACTTTGATATGAAGTATTCTATTTTTAGGATCCGAATTCTGGATAAGAACTGTGATAAAGTTTCATTCCGAATTCCAAATGAGAACTGTAATAAATTTCATTCCGAATTCCGGATAAGAACTTTGATTATGTTCTACTCCAGATTCAGGATACGAATCCTTATGAAGTTCGATAACGAATTCTCATTACGAATTCTAATGATGAATTCTCATTACGAATTCTGATGAAGAATTCTCATTACGAATTCTGATGACGAATTCTCATTACAAATTCGGATGAAGAATTCTCATTCTGAATTCTCATTCCGAATTCACCTATTAAACAGAATCTGATCATCTCTGTTTTATACACTCCGTATTTATTTAGACTCTGAAAAATTATTTTTGTTTACACTCCGAACATTCACTACGAACTTTTGAGTTAGTTTTTAAACGGTGTCGTACATTCTGTTACACTTTTTTTGTTATAAAACGATGTCGTCTATTCTGTTATAAACTAACCGTTGGTTAAGTTACACGTGTACAGGTCCTTCCGATTTTTAAGGAAAATATGACCGTTGGGAAGGAGGCCGACCTTACCTATAAATAGGAGCTCATTTGAAAGAGCTTGATACAGATAAACAAATTGGTTTGGTTTTGTGCATACATGTTTTTGAAGTGATTTCTAGAGAGAGAGGCTCTTATTAACTCTCAAAGCTTCGTGCGACTCTAAATGTTGGTGATTACATTCGAGGACTTCCGGGGATAGGAAGACAGAGGTTGCCGACTACCTTGAAGTTTGAGGGCTTCCTTGCTGAGGAAGACAGAGGTTGCCAACTACCTTGAAGTTGAGGGCTTGCAGGGATAGCAAGACAGAGACTCCGATCTTCGTATTGAGGGCTTACCCTGGTGTGGGTAAGACAGACTTGCTTGAAAGTATAAATCAAGGGACCTTTATCCAAGGTTGTTTGATACCCTTCTCTTTGGGTTAAAAGACTTATATCTTGTTACTTGTAGTTATACTACTTGTTTATTTTCCGCTGCATTTTGTATTATAAGGAAAGTATAACTTTCTTATAACTCCTTATTTGTACTCTGTTTCATTTAGATTCTATATGCTTTAAGGTAGAATCTCACATTGTAATCTTTTATCAAGTTTTACTTTCTGGAACCATATTTCTGGAACCTACTTTCGGAATCTCTTTCCAAGTTTGCATTCGGTGTTAGAGGTGTTTTGAATTTTCTTAAGTTTAACTTTGTTAAACTTAGCCCTTTCCTTTTCTTAAGGAAAACATAGTTATTCATAACTAGCTTTAAAGGTTCCAAATGAATTTTTAAAGTATACCATTCACCCCCCCTCTTGTATATTGATCATCTACATCATTATTTCGATCCTACAATTGGTATCAAAGGTTGGAAACCTCATACTCTATACCAATCCTACAATTGGTATCAGAGAAGGTCTCTGAAATACTTATACTCACGAATAAGTTTTTCTTGCTCATTTTCCCATTCCAAATTTTCCCATTCCGAACTTTCTCATTCCGAACTTTGTTATTACAAACTTTTGCTACTAACAAATTTTTGTGCCAAAGGTTGTTCAAGTATGGCAGGAATTAATGTTGGTTCCATTGATAATCTAAATCCTACAAGACCACCAATCTTTGATGGTAATGACTATGAGTACTAGAGAGACTGAATGAAGACTTTCGTTATCAATACTGGAGTGGAAAACTTCGTTATGCTTACTGGTGATTATAAAATTCCTGACAAGGAAGTTAGAACTTTCACTAACCAGGAAAAGCAAGAATATCAACTCAATTATAAGGTACGCAATACTTTACTATGTTCAATGAATAGAAATATATATAGCCAAATTTCTTCTTGTGAACCAGCAAATTGTATCTGGAAGAAGTTAGAGGTTACACACTTTGGGACTTCTAAAGTGATTGAGACTAGGAGAGCTATGCTTAGAGCTGAATATCATGGCTTCAACTTTCCTTATGGTGAACCAATCTGTAAAGTTCAACAGAGATATATGACTATCGTCAACATTTTACAGTCTATGGGAGAGAAAGGTTTAGATGATGAAGCACTTCTGGATAAGATAATTGATATTATGCCCAATGAGTGGGAATCCAAAAGAACTGCTATAGATGAGAACAGGAAGGTCACTCAAATTACTCTTGATGAATTATTTGGAACTCTTCTCCAACATGAAACCAGAATAAAGAGAGATGCTGAAAATATCAAGAAGAAGAATGGAAATGGTACTGTTTATTTTACAACAACTTTAAATCAGATGAAAGCTAAGACTCCTGAGAGAATAACCAGATCCATGTCTAAGAAATTTATTTTCCAGTCCGAATCTAGTGAGAGTGAAGTCTCTGAAAATGAATTAGCAAATCTTGATCGAAGAATGAACAAGATAGCTGGACAGAGAAATTTCCAATCCATGTATAAGAAAAAGGACAGGAAATATAAGAAAGATGGAGAAGTTCCTTGTTATGAATGCAAGAGAGCTGGACATATTAGACTAGATTGCCCTTTTCTCAAAAAGAAAGAAAGAAAAGAAAGGAATTCAGACAGGAACAGAAATAAATATTATAAAGACAAAGCTAAGAAAGTTTTGAAAGTTAAAGACACCTGGAGTGCCAGTGGTGGTGACTCTTCAGATGAATCTTCTGATTATGAATCTTCAGGATAGAAGAATCTTGGTCTTATAGCCAGATTACCTATTGATAATCATTGTTTTATGGCTAAGGTATGAAATGATGAATCTTTGACCAATGTTTCTTTAAATTTCAATGATAGTAAGTATTATAACTCTTCTGATGAAGAATCCTCTTATAATGAAGAAAATACTTTACCTACTTATGAAGAAGTCTCTAGGTTTGCTGAACTTCTTGAAATTGAGAATTACAAACTCAATAAAAAACTTGGTAAGGAAAACTCTAGGAATTCCATTCTTACAAAAGAGATATCAGATCTTTATAAAGATCTTGATAAGAAAAATGTTGATTTTGAAAGTATTTCAAAAAATCTTGAGGAAGTAAGTTCTGAGAAGAAAAAACTTTCTAAAGAATTAGAAAAAGTAATTTCTAAGAAAAATGTTTTCGAGCCTATCTCTAGTTTTAAAACTAATGATTTTGAGGATAAAAAACTTGGTTATAAAACTCAAGTCCGAAATTTTTTCCTTAAAGAAGTGTTTATCAAACCTTACCCATGGTAAGGAAAATTTTGATAAAATGTATTCCCAAATACGACCTTTAAGAAATAAATCCAGATTTGGTTATACCCATGAAAAACCAATTTTTAGTAACAATTATTTTGTTCCTCAAAGTTCCCCATTTTGTACGAAGTGTCAATGTGGTGGTCACTGGGAAAATAATTGTTCCTTAAACAAAACCCAATCTTTAGGATTTCACAAAGCTTACTTTTCTAAGAAGATGTGGGTTCCTAAAATTTTATTATCTGAAAATCTCGGATCCAAACAAGTTTGGATTCAGAAAGTCTAATTTTCTTCTTGATTTTAGGAAAATAAAGAGAGTACCAGCAACAATACATGGTACATGGATAGTGGATGTTCCCGGCACATGACTAGTAACAAAAGATTTTTTGAAAAGATTATCAAAACGAAAGGAGGAAAGGTAACTTTCGGAGATAACGCTAAGGGAGAGATTATTGGTATTGGTAATATTGTTCTTATTGGTAAAACCTTGATTTCAAATGTTCTTTTTGTTAAGGGTCTTAAGCACAACCTCATTAGCATAAGTCAGTTATGTGATGAAGGTTACCTTGTGAATTTTAGGAATGATAAGTGCTTAGTTCACAATTCCAAGGAAGAATTTATTCTCTCAGCCAATAGGAAAGAGAATGTTTACACTTTAAACTTAGAAGACCTTAGAATCCAAGATTTACCTTGCCTTAGTGCAATGGAAGATCATTCCTGGTTATGGCATAGAAGACTAGGTCACTGTAACCTTAGAAACTTATGTAAACTCTCTAAGAGGAAACTAGTTAAGGATCTACCGGAGCTTAGATTTGATTTTTCTAAATTTTGTGATCCTTATCAATATGGAAAGCAACATAAATCTAGTTTTAAATCAATCGGTTAAGTCTCAACAACTGATGCATTACAGTTAGTGTATATGGATCTTTTCGGTCCAACACAAACTGGAAGTATTGGAGGCAAATACTATGTGTTTGTTTTAGTTGATGATTACACTAGATTTACTTGGGTCTATTTTCTAACAAAGAATTCTGAAGATTTTTCGTATTTAAAAGTTTTAGAGCTCAAGTTAAAAATGAGAAAAGCCTTCCATTGAAAACTATTCATAGTGATCATGGAGGAGAATTTCAAAATTCTGATTTTGAAACTTTTTGTAGTAAAAAAGGTATTACTCACAATTTTTTAGCTCCTAGAACTCCTCAACAGAATGGTGTAGTTGAAAGAAGAAATAGAATTCTTCAAGAAATAACTAGAACCATGTTGAGTGAATATTCTATTGCTAGACATTTCTGGGATGAAGCTGTAAGTACTGCTTGTTATACTATAAATCGAGTTTTGATTAGACCTTTTCTTAATAAAACTCCTTATGAGTTATGGAATGGTAGAAAACCAAGACTATCCTACTTCAACGTTTTTGGTTTCAAAGTATTTATTCGAAATACTAAAGATAACTTACATAAATTCCCACCAAAATCTGATGAAGGAATTTTCTTAGGTTATTCCACAACTTCTAAGGCTTATAGAGTTTTTAATAAAAATACTTGTACTGTTGAAGAAACAGTACATGTAAAATTTGATCGATCAGATCCTTTTGTTTTTAAACCACCTCAACCTACATCCTCGGATTTGTTTTCAAAAATTGATTGTCAACATTTGATAGAAGAACCTTCTAATAAGTAAATTGTTCAAAAAGATACTTTTGAAACATTTACCCCAGAAGACTTTCTACCCTATGTTGATGAACAGGTTTTACGAAACCCAAATCAGGTGTTTCTTAAGAATCATCCCAGTGATAGTATCATTGGTGATGTAAATAAACCTGTAAGGACTAGAAGTTCCTTAAGAAATGAAGTATAACATCTAGCATTTCTTTCCCAATTAGAACCTAAAAGCACTAATGAAGCTTTAGGTGATGATGATTGGATCAAAGCTATGCAAGATGAACTAAATGAATTCGAAAGGAATAAAGTCTGGACCTTGGTTGAAAGACCTAAGGAAAATTCTGTTATTGGAGTAAAATGGGTTTTCAAAAATAAATGTGATGAAAATGAAATCATAGTAAGAAATAAATCTAGACTTGTTGCTAAAGGCTATAATCAGCAAGAGGGAATAGACTATGAAGAAACCTATGCTCCAGTAGCTAGCCTTGAATCTATCCGTATTCTACTTTCCTTTGCAGAATTCTTTAATTTTAAACTTTTTCAAATGGATGTGAAATGTTCTTTTCTTAACGGTTATGTTCAAGAGGAAGTTTTTGTTGAACAACCTCCTGGATTTGAAGATACAAAACATCTTGATCATGTTTTTAGACTTACCAAAGCTTTGTATGGCCTTAAACAAGCCCCACGAGCATGGTATGATAGACTCACTGGATTTTTGCTTCAAAATAACTATGTTAAGGGAAATGCAGATCCAACTCTTTTTATAAATAAAGATAAGAAAAATGTTTTGATTGTTCAAATTTATGTTGATGACATCATATTTGGTTTAACTCAGCAATCTTTGACTGACTCTTTTTCAAGTCTAATGAAATCTGAGTTTGAAATGAGTATGATGGGTGAGTTAACATTTATCCTTGGTTTTCAAATTTCTCAAAAACCAGAAGGAACCTACATATATCAACATAAGTATATTAAAGATCTTCTTAAAAAGTATGGTTATGACAACACTAAGAGTATAAGTACTCCCATTGGTACCTCAAACTCTTTAGATCTTGATGAATCTGGGAAACCAGTAGATCAAACATCTTTTAGAGGTATGATAGGAAGTTTACTTTACTTGACAGCTAGTCGAGAAGACTTAATGTTCTCAGTATGCTTATGTGCAAGATATCAATCCAATCCTAAGGAATCTCACTTAAAGGAAGTAAAAAAAGAATTTTTCGCTACCTTAAGGGGACCATGGATCTAGGATTATTTTATACTTCTGGAAATGATTTTGTTGTAAAAATATTTTCTGATGCTGACTTTGGTGGATGTAGAATGGATAGAAAAAGTACATTCGGAACTTGTCATTTCTTAGGAGATTCATTAGTTTCTTGGTCTTGCAAGAAGCAACATTCTGTAGCACTCTCCACTGCTGAAGCTGAATATGTAGCAGCTGGAAGTTGTTGTGCTCAAGTGTTGTGGATGTAACACACACTCACAGACTATGGCTTGAGTTTTACTAAAACTCAAATTTTGTGTGATAACACAAGTTCCATTTCCCTCGGTAAGAACCCTGCACATCACTCTCGTGCAAAACACATAGATATTAGGCATCACTTTCTTAGGGATCACACACTTAAAGGAGATATCATTCTTTAATTTATCATAACACAAGATCAACATGCTGATATTTTCACAAAATCTTTACCTTCTGATAGATTTTAATACATTAAACAGAAGTTAGGGATGATAACCGTAAGGTAATCCTCCTTAATTAACTTTCTGTTGAAAAAATCTCCTTACAGCAATAAACTCCTTTTTATAGGGGGAGTACATTTGATTGTTAGATTAATAAAGTTTTTCAAAATTTGTTTTCAAACTTTTCGGAACTAAAATTTCAGAATGGACTTTCCGGAACTAAAACCTTCCAAAATGGATATTTTCGTATAGAAAACTTCTGGAATGGAAATTTTCGTATTAAAAACTTCCGGAATGGAAAATTTCGTACTGGTATTTTCATAACGGGATTTTCGTACCGAATCTTTCATAATGAATTTTTCGTTTTCAAAATTTTGTAATGAAATTTTTCATACTAAGTTTTCCGTACTGAGTTTTTTTTTTAGTGAGTTTTGTGAACTATGTCTTTTCATAATAAAGATTTTTTCATAGTCATTTTTATATTACCCATTACGAATAATCTTCCTAAGCCAATCCGAAAGGTATGATTTCTTTACTCAAGTTTTCGTAGTCATACTTTACTTGCTGGAATTTTCTTATATTTTGTTTTCGGGTTATAATTTTCTTAGATCTTTGTTTTAATAAAACCTCAAAAAGATCGGATTCAAGTTTTCATGAGAATTGGTTTTCGATCGTCAGATCTGATCTCAGATTGTCACAATCGTTCGATCAACCGTGGAAGATGAACCGTCATCTCATTGCCTATATAAAGGGGACCCAAATAGTTGTCCCACATTGGTTTTCAAGCTCTCACATCCCGAAGCGCTGCCTCTCTATTTTAAGATCGTTCCGAACTTCAGCTTTCTCCGTTCCGAACTTCTCAGAGGTCTTCAAATCGTAATGTCTGTGTAATTAGCTTCTCAAGAAATGTCATCCTCCAAACCGATTTCACAATGGTTAGTTTACAGATAAAGGCTGGTTTATCCGGATTTCTTCAACAACTATGATTCTCTTATTTCGAAGAACATAAAGTTGAATGGGTGGGAAGATATTGTTGTGTCCAAACCGGGGAATCAAGATGATGTTTTTTCGGAGTTACTTGTTGAATTATATGAAACTGTTTCCTTCTTTAAAGAAGATAATAGGGAGAAGTTTTCTTTTAAGTCTTATGGCAAGACTTATAAACTTTCTTATACCAAGGCAGCAAGATTGGTAGGGATGACCTATGAAGGATAAGATGAGTTCATATCTCACGTTTTTTCAGATTCTAAAGGAAGCTTCAACAAGGAAAAAGCTTTGAAAACTCTCGGAATCTCAGATGACAAAGCTCTGAAGCTTGCTAGCTTGCCTACAAATTTCTGGATTCTAGAGTTGTGGGTATGAGGTCTTATCGTACCGAGGAAAGGTGATAAAGATAGTCTAAAGAAGAGTGAAATCTATATCTTAGATTTTCTGATAAATCTAAGAAAGTTTAACTTCATGAGGCACATTCTTATAACTATTGAGAATCTTAAGAAAGGAAATCTCAGAGCCCAACTCGTAATGTACCCAGCAATTTTATCAAAGTTGATAGTTCGGTGCCTTGAATATTTCAAGGAGGCGTGCAAGTCTAAAAAAAGGGTTTTCAAAATTTTGTTGGTAAGTGATGATACTCTTAAGAGGATGGATGTGGATTTCAACAAAGAGACTGGTGAGTTCTTTGATTTTCCAAATCAAGAAGAAGCAGTTCCAAAGGCTACTGAACCAGAATCATCTAAGCCAGTAAAGAAAAGAAAGTTGAAAGAAGTTGCAGTTGAAGTACAGGATCCTAAATCTAAGGAAGTTCAAACTGCACCTCCAAAACCGAAGAAGAAGAAAGAATATCCTGATGAAGTAGTTGCGAAGTGGAGAGCAGATAAAGAGAAAAGCAAAGAAGGGGATCTACAGTTCGGATTGGATCCTGCGAAAGATAAGGCTTTGAAGGAAAGGAAAGAAGATGAATTAGTAAAACAAGCAAAATAAAGAAGTTCAAGAAGAAGATGTCAGAAGCTGAAGCAGTCCAATCTTTGTTAAAATTTAATGAGTTGGTATCCGGAAGCATTCTAGTTCCAAGATCTTTCTCCTTGGAATCTCTACCTGAGACTCCCGGAAGAAACCTTGATTTTCTGGAAGAGATTAGAGCTGAGCATGTTGAGCAACTCGAGCAGATTCAGCAAGTGGAAGAGGAAGAAGCAGTTGCTGAAGGAAGTGGTGAAACTGGAGATCTATTGAAAGAAGTAGATGATTATAAGGGGTCACCTTCGGAACATCTGTCACTCCGAACTTCAGAGGCTGAATCCTCTAAGTTAGTAACCCCAGATAAGGATAAGAATGAGGAAGATGTTGTTCAAAAAGTTGTTGATGATGTTATTCAAGTATCTACTAGAGAGTAGAAAACTCCAGATCAAGAATCGATTCCGAAAAAGGACAAGGGAAAGAAACTCCTTGTTGATACTCTGAAATAAGTGGCAAGAAAGAAAAGAGAATTTGGTGATTCGTCTAAAAGGAAGTTGGATCTTATTGAGGAAGAAAATTCTCCAAGCAAAGTTTCGGATTCGGATTCATCCTCGTTGGGACATGACTTTGTTGTTCAATCTTTAATAAAGTTAGTAGGTTCCATTCCAACCATCTAGACTATAGATTCAAGATGTCAAATGCTCCAACATGCTCTGAATCAGAAATCATATTCCGTATCCATGGTTATAGATAAGTGTGTCGAGATAGAAGCTAAATTCAAATCTTTTCTTGTTGGATATGAAGCCCACAAAAGATCTTGCAAGAGGATGACAAGCTGGTCGAGGAAAACTGTAGAAGAGATGAGGCTATTTGATGAATTTCAAGACAATGTTAAAGATGATTTTGAGACTGAGGACAGCAAGATAAATGACTTGACTTCTTCCTTTGAAGAGAAGCTAACAGATGAAAAGAACTTCTGGATTCAAGAAGTTAGAGATCTGAATGGGAAGCTGAATTCCGTTTCTCAAAACTGGAAGTTTGAAAGGGATCATCGGATTGAGTTTGAAGAGAAATTAAAGGCTCAGGAAGAAAAGTTGAAGGCTCAGGAAGAAAAGCTTAAAGCCCAGGAAGAAAATATTGAAGCTCAATCTGCAAGAATAGTGGTCTTAGAGAAGAAAGCTGAAAAAGATCATAAAGACCTAAAGAAGATTAAGACTATTCTTAAGGGGCTCATTTTGAAGGAAAAAGATCTGAAATAGTTAAATCCGATCTTTTTGTTGTATCTTGCATTCCTCAAAATTAATGAAAATCTTGGTTTCTCGTCTTTTGTTATTATTACTAATTTTTCAGGTACTTAGATTTTTTTTCATTTCCTCGAATTCTTTTTGAAAATCACAAAGGGGGAGAAGGAAAAGATCCTTAAGGAAAAAGAACTCTAATAAGATTTTATCTAAGGGGGAGTTTTTCATTAAAGAATACTTTCTTATTTATAATGAAATGTCACTCCGGAAATCTAGAATACAATCCTTAGAGTTTCAAAGCCTAAGGGGCAGTTAGTCGTATTCATCAATATCCTTAAAGCAAATGGAGATAAGCCTTAATGTTTTTCTTTCTTCTTAGAATTTTTTTTGTAAGGATGTTTTTTCTTTCCAAAAAGGGGGAGATTGTTGAGTCAATAAGGTTTTCCTTATGACTTTTCCATTCCTTCTTGTTTTGAAAATCACAAACACCTTATCTTTAAGAAAATTGCTTTTATAAGGAAAATTGATTTTATAAGGAAAATCGCTTTTGTAAGAAAAATTATCCTTATCATATTTTCATCCATATTTTTCTTAAGTATAAGATTCTAATTCATTTCTATTTTCTCGGAATTGATTGAAACGTTGATATGAAGTATTCTGTTTTTAGGATCCGAATTCTGGATAAGAACTGTGATAAAGTTTCGCTCCAAATTCCAAATGAGAACTGTAATAAAGTTTCATTCCGAATTCCGGATACGAACTCTGATTAAGTTCTACTCCAGATTCAGGATACGAATCCTTATGAAGTTCGAAAACGAATTCTCATTACGAATTATAATGATGAATTCTCATTACGAATTCTCATGAAGAATTCTCATTACGAATTCTGATGACGAATTCTCATTACAAATTCTGATGACGAATTCTCATTCCGAATTCTCATTTCGAATTCACCTATTAAACAGAATCTGATCATCTCTGTTTTATACACTCTGTATTTATTTAGACTCCGAAAAATTATTTTTGTTTACACTCCGAACTTTTGAGTTAGTTTTTAAACGGTGTCGTACATTCTGTTACACTTGTTTTGTTATAAAACGATGTCGTCTATTCTGTTATAAACTAATCGTTGGTTAAGTTACACGTGTACAGGTCCTTCCGATTTTTAAGGAAAATATGACCATTGGGAAGGAGGCCGACCATACCTATAAATAGGAGCTCATTTGAAAGAGCTCGATACAGATGAAAAACTTGGTTTGGTTTTCTGCATACATACTGTTGAAGTGATTTCTAGAGAGAGAGGCTCTTATTAACTCTCAAAGCTTCGTGTGACTCTGAATGTTAGTGATTACATTCGAGGACTTCCGGGGATAGGAAGACAGAGGTTGCCGACTACCTTGAAGTTCGAGGGCTTTCTTGCTGAGGAAGACAGAGGTTGCCAACTACCTTGAAGTTGAGGGCTTGTAGGGATAGAAAGGCAGAGACTCTGATCTTCGTATCGAGGGCTTACCCTGGTGTGGGTAAGACAGACTTGCTTAAAAGTATAAATCAAGGGACCTTTATCCAAGGTTGTTGGATACCCTTCTCTTTGGGTTAAAAGACTTATATCTTGTTACTTGTAGTTCTACTACTTGTTTATTTTCCGCTGCATTTTGTATTATAAGGAAAGTATAACTTTCTTATACCTTCTTATTTGTACTCTGTTTCATTAAGATTCTATACGATTTAAGGTAGAATCTCACATTGTAATATTTTATTAAGTTTTACTTTCTGGAACCATATTTCCGGAACCTACTTTCAGAATCTCTTTCCAAGTTTGCATTCGGTGTTAGAGGTGTTGTGAATTTGCTTAAGTTTAACTTTTTTAAACTTAGACCTTTCCTTTTCTTAAGGAAAACATAGTTATTCGTAACTAACTTTAAAGGTTCCAAAGGAATTTTTAAAGTATACAATTCACCCCCCTCTTGTATATTGAGCATCTACGTCATTATTTCGATCCTACAACTGACTCATATCATAGTTCTCACCATGGTCCAATATATCCAAATATCATTTGGAATACCATATCATCTTGGCATGGTCTGTGTCTTATAACATCCTAAAATTTGTACATGATGACTTAGGAATGTGTAAAGTACATGTATAAAAAAACTGATGGATGCACAAGACAATATACATATAAAGCGGGAATATAAAATGGGAAGGGTATCAAAAATAAATTAATTATTACAAAAATCTCATGTAATTTCAAAAATTAAATTAAATAAATTAAATTCTAGACATACATTGGTCGGTCAATGCTCAAGATAAATCGGCACACAAAATAAATGTGTGATAAAATTAAATTTATAATAAATTTATCTAGAGTTAATTTTATATAAAATAGACTAATTTTATATAATTTCCATTCATGAAATAATAATCACATCGTCTTCAAAAAATCTAAATCATTCCCAAAAAAAATATGAATTTTTTAATTTTTTAAATTTTTTTGGATCTCTAGGTACTCAGACAACCGTCAAAAGGGGTTCTGGGCCGTTTCTGGGATTATAAGGGGTCATGTGGGTTATCAAGGGCCCAACCCAACCTGAACTAGGTCGGGAAGACCCAGATAGGCCACTGGGTCATCTGGAAGTTAGTGGAATGTGGGGGGAAGGTGTGTGGTAGTGACATTAAAACAAAACAAAAAATGTCTTTTTTAAACTACCCACACTAACTAGTGCGTGTTTGATAAAGAAGAGTCACCAATTTTTAGGGTCGTCAATTTTCAATGTGGTGGGTGGCTATTAAACCCCCATTAACTTCTTTTCTTGTTTTTTTATCACACCTATAGAAAACCCTCCCCCCTAAAATTTTCAGTTTTTTTGGGTTTTCTATTGTTGACTTGTAAAGGGAAATGCCCCCACCCCATTTGGCTCATTCTTTAAAAAAATTGTCTTCTTCTATATGGGTTAAAAGGCCTATATCCATATGTTTTTTTCACATACCCATGAAATAAAATCCCCTGGCTAGAAAATAATATTCTGGTCATTGGGATCCAGCTGGAATATAGGGGTCATGGGAAAATTGACACTACTTATCGACCTGATTTTGTGTCAACCACCGCAAAAATAATTTTAACACAAATACACACACACGTAGATGTGTGTGTGTATGTGTTCCTCATTTTAAAACCCACAAAAAATAGTTTTGATCCAATTAAGTCTTCATATGGCCTTAACTTGGTTTTTCATTATCGGATCAAAGCTTGGTTTGGAGATATAAGACCAGGACGATGCCCACTACATGAATTTATTTAAAATTTAATTTTTACATGGATTAAACAAGAACATGATTTCTCTGATACTAATTGAAGCTACTAAGGAATGCAATAAAAGAAAATAGGTTGGGGAATTAAAAAAATTATCACTGAATCAATGGAACTACATAGTCTTTGGTAATGCACAGCCTAGTACGAAAGATGTATATCTCACATGAAGAATTCAAGCACAAAAAATAAATTAAAGAATTGCCTCAATCGATTTCAAGTGTGTTTGAAAACTACTCATATTCAGTTTTTTTTTCTTGAAGAAACTAAGGTTGGATCCCTCTATATTATCCACATGTGATTTAAAAGTCTATTGGAATAATGATCGTAAAAATTTGGGTGTTATCATGTTGATACAATGAAGCTTTCTAGATCATCATGATCACCACTACATTGATCATTGAATCCAAGAATAATAAGTTTGATCAAAGTCTTATATCAGTTGCTTCTCTCTCTAAGAAGAGGGAGAGACAAGAGAGAGGATCTCCAATTCATGTAGTGAATAGTACCCTGAATGAGAGCCTCCTATTACTTATATAGTGAGGTATAAATACCCAAAAATGGTTCCCCGACCCCCTGAATATGTTTACCTACAAAATAGGTCATAAGAAACATCTTATGATTGATTTTTTGAGTCATAAATATAATTTATATTTTTTTCACTTAATTGAAATATAATAACTATATTATGTGATAAAAGTGAGTAATTAAATCAACAGGTCATTCCTAAAAATATTAAATGAACATTGAATATTAAAATAATATTCATTCATTAAATATTTTCCCATGTATTCATGTAATATCTTATGAATATTTTTAATAAATAAATACAGCATTAATTATTCTAAACTTGAATAATATGATTTTTTTTATTTCATGGTGACCATTCAAACTCAGTCATAACCCAGACCCCATGGTGGGTTCCACCATGTACTAAACTCTTATTCATTAGAATATGCCAGAATTTTGAACATGCTAAGTGTGTGACCCTTTGGGACATTATATCGATAGTAGTGAATAATATTCACATACCAGGAGTAGAGTCCAAAAACCCATCAAGGCCTCTAAAGAGATAAAGAGTAGTCATAGTAACAGCAACCTCCTACGAACCCACATCATGTAATATAATATCTTGTTCTTGCGATATCTCATAAAGTAGGATACACACTTTATTTCATTATCCTTTCTTTCTTTATTATTTATTGACCTAACTAGATATATTTACCTTATTCTACCATGGCAATGTATTTAGAAAAGGTACTACCATCCTGATCAACAGGTCCTGATATAGCACTTTAGTTTAGAATAAAAAAATAATATCTTTATCATTCAATTAATATCATACCACTAATGGTGAACCCAATGCAATCTACCTCATCGCGACGTAAATTCCATGGTTTTAATCTTGCATCAAAGTGCATAATCAAATGGTATACACTAATAATAATCTCAAGTTAGGAGACCATTACACATGTTCACAGATGGGAACAACCAATAACACCTTAGACAATTAGATTTCTCATTGGAAAATCACACATAATGATCTCATCAATTCAATATTACCAAGTGAGAACTTCATGAGATAAAGTCTCAATACTTATGATCCCCCAAAACCTGATAGTATCACATCATCTATGTATTTTATATGTGATGTATATATACCATAGGGCATAAGTTTAAGGTTACTTTAATGGTATCTTTAGGTTCTCATTATATCTTGGGAACTATTATAACCTTTTGATACAACAAGTAATCTAAGGAAATTACCATTTAAATAGTATATACAAAAATATCAACATTATTATGGTAAGAAACTTCATGCATAACTCACTCTATATATGATATGGTAATCTAAAATTACTTTCCATGTTGGGTCTAGGGAACCCACTTTTACAATAGTAAAGGGTTGTATGAGCATGCAAGAAATTAATTTTAAAGTGAAGAAAAGTGATATAAAAAGTGGTAGAAGATTATATAATAATTTTTATGTAAGTGATCTATTAAAGTAGATTAAAATGTTGAATCTTAGGATTATGTGCTAAAAAAATTGTTTAAAAGGAATAATTTTAAAGAAAAAAAGGGGAAATGGGTTTCTAATGGTGTTTATAAAAAGTGTGTGATAACAAGAATACAAACAGTGATTTTCAATATTTGTTTTGATTTTCATTTCTGTATACACCACAACATGGTATGATCCACTATTATGTGATTTATGGTCTCATCATAAAATTTTCATTAGTTTTTTTTTGTTTTGGGAAACACATATTTAGATAAGGACATATTTTACAAAACAATCATAGAACGTGAAGTGGATTAATTATTTCATTCAAAATTTTTAATTTAGAAATATTTTAAGTAATATTTATAACACTAAAAAAATAAAATAAAATAAAAACCATAAATTATTCAATAAATTAGATGAAACAAATGTTCTCACATATTGGGGATGAGTTAAAAAGATGAATTTGGGAAATTATTCTTTGGGGCTCAAGTTTGTGGATGGAATATGACATATTTCATAAATTTAAAAACATAAGAACCATAATCGATGTGATTACTTTGTTTAAAAACTATAGAAACATTAATAAAATTAAGTAATTTTTTTTATATATGTTTTGATAGTGAAATATTTTTATATATACCTTAATACTTATCCAATTATAGAAATTCATAGGTTTCTTGTGCACACTGACAGTGAAAGACAGTGAATTATCTACCTTGATGAATCCATTTTAAAAAATAGAATGATTTATGATATGTGACTTATTGTGATGAAAAAATAAGTATTATTATACTTTATATTCATATGATTCATTGTATTTATATATTCTATACAATTTTTTTATGCAATGGAAATTTATATCAAATATAATAACTATATGTACGTATATATAAAGAATGAACTATTAGGATTATAAGATCATAATTTTTGTGTATTTTTATCTATTAAATATAAATATTATTGAATAAAATATGATGGATATGAATAAAAAATTATTGGATACCAATCATATGACAAATAATTATGAGTATGTGGTTAAAGTGTTTATCGAGTTCAAAAATATCATGCATATGACCCTTCTCAAATCCTTTTTCATTGTTTACATTATTTTTATTCAAGAAAAATTAGCCTAGAAAAGTTTGAATAAAAATTTATCTATCATTGAATAGACCAAAGTTATAGATGTTGGACTAAACATGGGGAATAACACAATGTAACTAGTGACTGGGATAACACTAAGTTTTATGGATCATCTGATATGATTACAATTATGAATGATGATGAAAATTGTATTAAGAATGTGATTACAAGTGTAAATGATTATGAATATCAAATTGAGGAAATGTTAATGAATTTTAAAGATAAACTTTAATATTGTCCAAATTTGTTTGAGAAGTAAAATATTTTTTCAAATATTTCATTGTATGTTCATTGTACTAAATATAAAACATTTTCTACCATTTTAAAGCTATATAATTTGAAAATTGGAAATAGATGGAGTGACACAAGATTTATTAAACTACTCTTTATCTTGAATGATATTATACCATAAGATAATGAGATTCCTTATTGAACATATGATGTCAAATGAATGTTATGTTCAATGGGTATCATATATAAAAGAATACATGTATATCCAAATGATTGTATATTTTTTCAGAAGGACTGTGAAAAACATAAACAATACCTAAGTATGGTGTTTTTGGATATAATAAATATTAATCAAGTCCTTTATAATTTTTAAGGTACTTTCCCATCATTCCATGGTTTAGGAACTTATATGGAAGTAAAGATATCGCAAGGTAATTGATGTGGCACATATATATAAGAATTCGATATAGAAAACTCCATCACCTAGAAGACTATCCTCGGTTAAATAAAATTGATCAAGAGTATCTTAAATTTGGAAATGATCCCATAAACCTTCATCTTGTAGTGTCTACAGATGAAGTGAATCCTTTTTGTGTACAAATTTTCCCTCACATTACATGGACAATTATGTTGGTAAATTATAACTTTCCACAATGGTTAGGAATAAATTGATAATACATTATGTTGTCTCAGATTATATCAGGACCATAATAATCAGGTAATGATATTGATGTTTATTTGGATCTATTGATAGAAGATGTGAAAATATTGTGAGATTCAGGTTTATGTTGTATAATGGCTATATAAATAAGATTTTAAATTAAGAGTCGTGTTGTACAAAAAGATAAATGACTTTACTACTTTTAGAAATTTTTCAGGATATATAATTAAAATAATTATAGGGTATTCCATTTGTAAAGAAGGAACACACTCAGTTAGGTTGAAACATTCCTTGTATACTATATTTCTAAGACATTGTGAATTTTTACCTAGATGACATAAATTCTAATCCTAAATGACATCATTCGATGGGAATTAAAAATAAGTTACAACATTGTCTCTACTTATAGGTGAGTAACATTTTGATAATGTAAATTATATGGTTACCATTTTTGGTAAAATAATTTTGAAAAACCTTATGAAAAATAGTCAGAAAAAGAGATTGATATTTTTAATTACCATAATATAATTTATTGTACATCAGAATTTTTCTTGATGTAATTCACATAGAAAGAAATGTATGTGATAGTTTCATTGGAATGTTACTAAATAAACCTATAAAAAAGGGATATAATTAAGGATAGGTTTTAAATGATTTATATGGGGAGAAGGGAAGTGTTGGTGTCAGAGAGGGGTGAAATATGGACTTTTCTTCCTCTAGTAGCATATGCTCAGGTAATAGAGATATCAATTTTACAACTTCCTGAATGATGTAAAGGTTTCATAGGGGTACTAGTTAAATATAAATAATATTTTTTTTCAATTAATGATTTGAATATATAGGGCCTAAAATCGCATGAATGTAATGTTTTGATGTAATATTTAAGGCCTATAGTTTTATGTTGCATCCTACCTAAAAATGACCAACACACATTAACCAATATTATTTTTATTTTTCAAATCTATATATAGTGAATTTATAAACCAAAAAAAGTTTAAAAATATGGAAAAGGAAATTTCTATCATATTAAGGGAATTATATATGTTCTCTACACTTCCATTATTTGATAAGATAGTTCACTTTGTTAGAGAGAACTGACTATGTGGTCCTGTACATTATAGATGGATGTATCCCATTAAATGGTATATGAAAATTTTGAAATGATGTGTTAAAAATTGATATTAGATAGAAGTTTGTATTATTGAGAGATATATTATTGAATAAGACATTAAATTATATACAGACTACTTGTCCAGTATGGATAGAATTAGTCTCCCAAAATCTCATCACAACAGGTGCTTTGTGGGCGAAGGAATTTCCAAAAGGGATATTTTTATAGTTATTATTAGAGAGTAGAAGCTAGCATAGCATTAAATTTTACATAACATTTTAGAGTTTATGAATATGTTAAAACCCAAAAAATAATTCTTGGGAATTTGAATCTATCAAGGAATGAATACTAGATATCATATATACATAATCAATAGTGTATAGGATGGTTTTAAGACAATATTGTTAAGGAGTTATCAAAAAATCCAAATTCAATTTTAGAATTACTCTGATATCTAGCCAAGGTACCAAGTGCAAATATATTATCTAAAAATGGTTTTTCATTAATATTTATATGTTCTATATAAGGGAATAGGATGAACACAGTATGATGAAAAATAGTGGAGTTAAAATTATGGTGGAAGTGATGCATGTATCTAGTACCAAGGATAAAAATCTAATTTATGTAAATATGTCATACTTTTTCAACATTGAAAAAATATGTGATTTATATTATAAAAAATTCTAAGTGCCAATTTTTCAATGCAAATGGTTTAATAATAGGAGTGCAGTTAAAATTGAGGAATTAGGATTCATGAAAGTGAATTTTAGTAAATAAGGGTATAGGGATGAACTATTTACATATAATCAAGGGTAGTACAAGTAATTTATATCCAGGATCCTAAAAAAACTCATCAATTGTCCTATTTTTGACTGAAACCACATCATGGTCAAATGAATAATCCATTAAAAATGACCCTTTCATTAGGACATCACAATCATTTCATGGTGGTATAAATATAGATTACATCCTATATATCAGAGGGGACCACAATGAGGGGATTTGGATACTTGATATAGGGGCCAAATCCCTTCACCTTTAAATAAAAAAATTGAGTTAAGTAATAAGGTTAATTTTTTTTAATATATAGTGTATTACCTCATTACATTATGTATTCACTGCTGCATTTCCTTAATCTAAATTAAATGTTTGACTAATTCTGTAGATAATGGCTTCTCCATGTGATGATAATCCTAATCCAAGGGAACAAGATGATTCTCCACATATCAATTCTACCGATCTTAAAGACTAATATATTTATAATTTTGAAATTAAGAAAATGGTAGAAAGTGAACAACCTATATTTGAGAAAAAAAGAAGCAATGTATCATGCCAGTTTTAAAAAAATATTAAGGTGTGAAGAAAAGTCATAACATTTAATGTTGTATGGAATGAATGTGGTCAACTTAATAAACCCTAACAAGTCAATTTTCATTAGTTTCATTAGGTCAACCACTTGAATTCATGTGTTGATTGATATAGATTCATGACACAATATTGTTCCAGTGATTAAGGCACTAATTTGGGAAAATATTAAGGTAAAATTATTATATACTTTATCTATTTTACTAAAAAACTAAAATAAGTAAATGATTATTTTCTCTTCATTATCCCTTATTGAGTACATTTTTATTAGATGACTTTTGAATGAAATTTTTAGTAATGTTCACTAATAAGGATCATAGATCCTTTTGTAAAATTATTAAAAAACGTCATCTTAGGGATGTTGAAGGGAAATTAAATCCCCATAAACCACATATATAAGAACACATGATAAACCAAGAAACATGGAATGTATTCATTGGTCTTCTTAAGGATGAATCATTTTTGGTACACTGTAATTGGTAATATTTTAATTGAAATTATGTGTATTAATCACCTTGATTAATAATTATTGATTTATTAAACAACAAAATAATTCTAAAAATAAGTAGCATGCATAAAATCCAACAAACCCCTATTATAAATAAAGGATGGGGTAAATTTTACTTTAAAAATGGTATATTTTTTAAATATATAGTAATACTTTTATGTTATATAAAACAACAACATAATTATATTTCTTTTATTATATATAGATTTATAAATCCAATTCCAATTCCATCCCATATCATATGACATGGATAGAGTATTGTGTAAATAAATATGGAAACCCATTATATGAAAACAGAAAAAGAGTATGGGAATCATGTGTGAGTATGACATAATAAGGATTTATTCTACTTTAAATAAGTATTATAAAAAAATGACTACTTAAATTTCGATATTTCCTATCTATATTAGCAAAAGAATTTCTATCAGCTATACTTTAGGAATGACTACTTTCAATGGAAATGAAATTCCTATAACAATATGGTCATGTTAAAGGTGATGGTTTTAGAATTTCACCTTGAGTATATTTTTAGAAATTAAATATATTAGGGGATAAATATAAGAAAATAGATGAAATTTATGAAAATATAGATGCTTTAGAAGAAAAAAATTAATAGACTGAGTTGTTAAAGAATTTTATGGGAAGGAATCAAAGAGAATAAACAATATAGAAGAAACTGGTACATGAAAATTCATCCCTTGGATTTGAGGATAGATATTCCCCTAAAAGGACTACCTTACCAGTGATAATCTCTTTTTTCATAACTATTTATTTGAAATGTAAATCATAAAAATACCATTAACTTTCCAATACTAAAATTATACATTATTAAATTGATTGTGATTTTTATCTATTAGAATCCACCCATCACCCTATTTTGTGGGGTACAATGTACAATATCCAAGGAGATTTATACATAAAAACAACTTCTAAAAGATCATGTGAGAGTATGGATTCATGTAGCTCATGAACCAAACACTGAGCTACTTATTCCCCTAGATAATCTAGATGTTCACATTGTCAAACATTCTAGTATAACTTTCATAGAATGGTCATTTAGTCTTATAAAAACACATGATGATAACTAGGTATGTTCTTTACAATTTATTTTTTATGAAAAACATTTAAAAATTAATGAAAAAAGTTTGGAACCAAGGAATGTTATTATAGAAAAAGAAAGGGAAGGGAAAAAATAAGGTTGAAAATAATATAAAGGATCAACCGATAAATAAAAAAGACCTTATGAGAGTACCTTTACCCCACCAATTCAATTGTTTCATTTCCAAAACATTACAAGTTATTATGGATTCGTCATTATAAAATAAAAAAATATTACATACATTGAATTCAAATATAAAATATATGAATATGTCATTACACACATGATTGGTCTTGAGAGTTTAAATGAAATTAGCTGTCATGAATGGCTGGGAGTCTAAGTTTTGAATTTATAAATGAGGTATGTAAGATCCCGTGATTGGATGGGTTTTTTAATTTTTAAGAAGAATTTGAATTTTAAAATAAATGGTTGGGTCATTTTGAGAAATGGGATTTAGAACTGATTTATGAGGATTAGAACACCTCAGGAGAGTTGTTTTACACATGAACAGAGGTTCAAGAGTCATCTAGGGGGGTTCAAAGAAGCCCTAGGAGGATCCAATGGTGTCTGGAAATGGAAACAACCACTGTTTGAATCCACTGGGTAGGTGATGTTATTTTTAAGGGTAAGATTACAATCCTACCTAATTATTTAGAGTGGGAGACCCCTCTCTCTCTCTATTATCTCTCATATGGCCAGAAGGGATCCCAATTTTCTCTCTCTTAGTACCCCCTTTTATGGGGTGTTCTTCTTGGTAACTTTTAATAAAGATAGAGGGTATGGGATCTTCTCCCTCCTCTAGTCTCTTTTCTCCTTATTTTTTATGTTTTTCATGTTGTTTCTATTTAGGTCAAAAATAGATATTTCACCACAAGATATTAAAATCACCCATTTTATTTAGGAATTTCATACATTCTAGGAAGGGGAAGTCTTGAAATGATATTTGGGTGTTGCCATTGGAGGTTTTGAGTAATGTGTGTCACACCATGTATTTTTTTGGTTTTCATAAAAAATAAAAAAAATTAATAAGGAAATTAGAAGCATAGGTTAGAGATTTTTCTTGTCTTGGGTTTAGAGGTGTGTCGAGGGTAGTCAACACCCAGTTTTTTAAAGAACCAAAGTTCATTGGATTCACGGTGGGCTATCTAACTTTATTCTATATTTAAGTTGAATTAATTAATTATCAATATTTTAATTGATTAATTATGAATGTATGGTCAAATTTAAGGGCTCGTTTCATAGATACATGCTTAGTTGATCAATGATGAGTCTCAATGATGTGGATGGTCCTTTGAAGCTATTGTCGATCCATATAAAATGTTTGAAAATCTCTAAATGTGGTAGGTGTATGTCTTAATTTCCCCATAAGTAATTTTCTTAGGTGTATGTTATATTTGATGTTCTTGTATCCCACCATTGATGGTGAGGGACCCATAGTTAATCATATTTTTTAATTAAATAAATTAAATAGGTTAAATAACTAGATTAATTGTTTAAAATAAATCTATTTCCTTGGTCTATATATAGAGTAGAGTGCCAAGGTCCACTTTGATCCCTTAGTAACCAACTAAGTTCCTCAACTTCCATAGGGAATGACCTTACCACTTACCATTGTCTTGGATTGAAATAGACCCCAATGAGGATTTCTAGTTGGTAATGGGTGAGAGAGACCTATTGGATCTTGACCAATTAATGTGACATTATGACCTCCTTTAATAGGATGGTGTTTTGAACTTGTATGGTTGGCCTTGGGTTCATTCATGACCTAAAGACCAACAACCTAATTTAATTAATCCCTTAAAGGTCTTGATATGTTTAATGATTCATATTAGGGGAAATATTCATCATGAGATAGCCCCGACCTTAATATGGAGCTTGGAGGGGACCCTGAGTAGGGTGCCTCGATCATGTTCAAAACCTGGTAAGGAAACATTGCGAATGGGTAGTGATGACCAAGGTTATCCCCCTGAACCATAATTAACTAGTGTGACCGCTAAGGATAATAACATAATAAGATGGGTTTAGGCATTCAGCCAACCCCTTGAATTCAATATTAAATATTAATTTACTTACTAGTTAAATTGTAACTGACTAGAATTTTATAATTATAAATGAATCAATAGTTATTGAGGGATGTGATTCCCTTGGATACTTGTATGACCAATTTCTAGGGTCAACTAGGACATGACCCCACCTTTCCATTACAAGGGATGTTAGTTTCACCTGAATCCTGAATGTGACAAATTAATATGATTTATATGGTAATAATCATATGTATATCATTACTTATGTATTTATATGTATTTCATAAAGTAAATATCAAGTTGGATGCCTAAAAGATTTGTATTCACCTCATAATTAACAAATATTGTCATTAACTATTATTTAATGTTTAAATTAAAAGTAATTAATGCTTTTAAATCCTTAGATGCTTGGTGAGAATAGGTTCGAGTATTTTATGTTACTATTACTAGAATTATAGTGTATTATGGATTCCTACTTTCACAGGAAATAGAGGAGGTTGTTTAGTGCATATTTTAAACCTCGCTTAGATAGTGTTCCACTCAAGACTCTAAACCTACTAGGATATAGATGATTCTAGAGGTTACCAGGTGGCCTCATTTCACTCAAGCACTAGATATATGAGACATCTCTGAGGTTGATAATGATATCCTTGATTAATTTCTAGTATACACCCTAGGATCGGGTGGATACACCATGATTTCAATTCCCAGATCTATCTATGAATAGGATATTGAGCCAATGATTAATGTATGATGAGTTATTATCTCAAATTAGGATATTCTTCCTATAATATTTCTTAAGGGTCATCCCCTTAGGAATTCATTCGAGTTTACAATGTCTTGTTTGCCTACGAATTGAGGTTATGGAATCTAACATCAAACTGGAATAGGGAGCATTGATACATTATATGGGTTCCACTGATTACTCGCAGATTGAGTGGTATAACCAGGACACCTAGGATCCTACTTGATGTATTACTTATAAAATATTCATATTTAATGGAGGTGGGTGCAGTTTATACTGGGATAGGGATTGTATCCCCCTGTGGTGACATAGCTTGCTTAGAGACATTTTTTTCTAACTAAAGAAGGTAATTTTAGGCTGGGGTATCCATCAATCCCTATGTATGACATTGGTTATTTAAATTATTTCTAGTAAATAAATGTTTTTATTGTTTTTCAGATGAGTAGTTTTCATACACATACACTACATTTACTATCTTAGTATGGCACTATGTTAGTGATTCCCTGCTGAGTTTTTTACTCACACCCTACTTGGGAAACTATTACACTTGGGTACCCAAGAATATGTTCAATTGGTTGTAGGAATGAGTTGGGATAATTCCTAGGATATCATTATTGAGTGGGATAGCTCGAATGTGCACTTGAAGATTTGTATGAGGTATGTCTTGGGGTTGTTAAGGGGTTAGTGTCCTTATTTTCTTTTACTTATGGTATGCATATGTGACTTTCCAGTGGGAGATCAACGTTTATATGGCATGTTTTTTAGGTCCTTTACTGCATTTCATTCATTATTTCCTATTTATATTTATATTTTTCCTCTTTTAGTTTATTATGATGATGAATCATTTTTATCCATTTTCAGTTGTTTTCTTATTCTGACATGAGGGTATAGTCTCCCACAGTTATACCATAGGCCCTCACTACTATTCAGCAGCCTGTAGTGTATAGTGAGGTATTCTTGAGACCATATGGAGACCCAACCTGATTATTATTCATAGTAACCTAGGCGAAGCATGAAAAAGTAGTATTAGAGTCGTTACTTTCCTATTGTATTACTATCTGGGGTATGGTAGATAGGATTATTTGAGATGTGTTAGAGCCTGTGATACATATAGGACCAGTGGGTTGAGAAAACTTGTTCTAGTAATAATTCAAGGTTTTCAGGGATATGAGATTGATGTTCTTGGTTTCTTATGTTATGGTTGTATATGATTTTCACTTGTAGTAAAGAACATGTGCCTTTGATTTTATGCTTTATTGTGGATTTATATCACTTATCTCATTGGTAAAAAACTAGTGATTTGATTTTGATCCTTATCCTATAGAGGAAAGAGGAATTTATTCATGCATCATATCAAGCACATGGTATCCACATATTATTGTCCTAATAGTGTTTAATTTTATTGATGATTAAAGATAATGATTTAAAGTGTCAACAATAGCCTAAATGGTATTTTCCTAAATAGGTTCTTAGATGAATTATACTCAATTGGACCACCTTTTTTACATTCTTCAATGATAGTCCATGTGGACTACTCCATTATGTGACTTGGCAACAGTGATGCTAGTATATATTGTCCAGCACAATAGGAGCAGTGACTCATAGTAGGTCAGGATAGGTTATCATTTCCTTATTATTAACTCTAAAAGGTTTCTATATGAATATGATTCCTTATAGTGGGACCATTAATATAACCTTTTAGGCACTTATTACTCTTTTCTTGACCCTATTAGGCTGGACTTGGCACCAAATACCTCAATGTTGACCCTTATAGGTTGACGTGGGAAGTTAATGCCTTTCTAGTTGTCCTTTCACTGGTGTATCCTTTTCAGGTGCAGTAAACTAAAAAGTCATAACAAACTACATGTTGTTTTTCTATCTATATTTGTATGTAATTTTACCTAACTAACCTTTTTTAGGGTTATCTAGTATGGTTATTAAATATGATGTTAATAGTTACATAATTCTCCTGGTTTAACTATAACCTCAAGGGAGTATTATTATATATGGATGCTCGGTGAGGGTCATATCATCAACTTTTCTATGTTGACAGCATTTCCCTCTAAGGAGAATTCTGGTATATCGATGCTTGGTATGTGATGCCTTAAATGGTTAACTCATGAGAATACTTCTTTAAAGTTAATGGATCGTTAATGGTTTGGACTTAAATGGGATTAAAATTACAACTTATAGGGTATTTTCCTCTATAACTTTCAATTTAAACCCTATATAAATGAACCCATGTAAGCATTTTTGACCCTCATAGGTCAATATTATCTCTACCTACCTTTGAAATTAACTCCTTTATGTTGAGTTTCTAGGCATGTTAGATTTTATCTAATGGTCAAGTCGGGAACGAGGATGTTTCCCATGCATTATAATTAAAATAGTACATTACCTATATGAGGTTCCCTAGATGTGAGTGGTGATTGGAATGTGATATTGTTGTATGTGATACCCTATAAGGGGATGTTTGGGCATGTTGATTTCATGGGTTTCGATATGGAAGAACGGATGGCGTCTCATGAGACATGACCTTGGTGAGAGTTTTGACCTATGGGATAGGTGGATAGACTTAGTGGCCCTGACATGAGATCTAACTGGTAGGGCTAGGTGGGAGACCTAGAGGCCCTTAGTTTTTACATGGATCATAGTGGGTAATAATTTGGTTTGATCAAGGGAAACCCATGAAAGGGGGTATCCCAGGATGGTAGTTTCCTTTGAGGAAAAGAATAGGCACATGCTTCAACCTATGAAATTAATGCATGATAGGTTCTAGAGGTTTGTTTAATAAGTAGGATGATGTCCCTAGTTTTTAAGGAATCACCTAGGTTTCTTGGGTATCGATATAGACTTCGATGGGTACAACTTTTAGGGTGCCTGGTCTTATTGACTTGGGGTCTATTGTTAGTAGTGTAGTCAAAGCGTGGGTGGATGCTTATGACTGGAGTGATGATAAGTTATGGATAAGCAGGTGGATGAGGTTGACACACTTTAAACTAAGTATGATCAATTGTGCTGCTAGAACAACACTGTGATGTGGGCGGTCATTGATGAAACATGGAACAATTAAGGGGCCTAATTTTGAAGAGGAGTTCTTAGAGATCTTCTGGTGTGTCAAGACCGGAATTTCATGGAGCACTATCAGATTGAACTTTATGGTGAAAGACTCACAACATCATGAGTGGGTTTTGTGCTTGGGTATTATGGGAGTGTGCACCCATTGTGATTGAAGACTAGGGGAAACTTGTGCTAGATTCATGTGATGTCATTAAGGTATGAAATTGGTGATAGTAATGAGTGGGATGAGGGATGATATTAATTAATGAGATGCTTTCAGGCATGGTGACCTGGATATTCTATTTAAATAAGTGAAGTACCTACAATGAGGTCCATTTGGTAATGAAATGGGTGTTGTAGGATAGTCGAACAGAGTGTGGACCATGACACACGTTGTAAAGAGATGTGGTTTCAGGACTAGTATGAGGTAATCATGGCTAGAGAGGAGTAGAACATGTCAAACAGTAGATCCTTTTAAGGAATGGATCGAGAGTTGTGAACCATTATGAATTAAATTTTAGTGACTATCACGGATTTCATTCTCATGGGTCGAAAGCGGGTTCTAAGTGATGTTTGCATTGGTTCTCAAGAATGATCAGGTTTTGTCCATGCAATCTGATATGTATGGTGAGGGATGAAGTATAGGATGATATGATCTAGAACTTGTTTTTATGGTGTGATGATGAGGCAGATCCTAAGGTAGGGAGTGGGATGTCAGCTACGAGCATGTGATCTTCATTTAAAAAGGTATATGAGAGTGTGTAACTAGTTTTTGGATGGTTTTTTTGCATTATAATGTCATTAGATAAATGGAAATTCATATTAGGTTCCTTGGTTAATTCTAGGTACATGTACGAATACAATATCAGATGGAGTTTGAGTATGGGAATCGGTGTTGGGATGCTTGTGGTGATCCAGAGGTATTGGATCAGAAATGCGTCAATGTTTTTGTTGTGGACCAATGATGGAATTTAAAATTTGATGGTTCGGATAGGAAATGTCATTAGAAGTTGAGTTAAGGATTTTTTGGGTATATAAAAATTATCTTGGGATGACTCTGATGTTATAATCACTGTGATTGGGTTTTAGTAACACGTTTCTACCTAGAGTCGATCATTTTGAGGGAAGTTGGCCAGTGGGGGTCAACTCATATTCTCTCCTATTTCTAGATGCAGTCAGTGATGAACCACATCAGTCACACTGTTGGGATGATATAGTTGTAATTCAAATATTGTCCATGTATTTTCATGGAAAAGATATCGTGACCAAGTTGATCTTATTCTATTGGAATTTGACAGTTTCATATCAAAATTGGGGATCAGATGTTACATCCTCATGTGTAATTTGGGGTAGAGAATTGAGAATTATACCATGATACTTATTATAATACTAGGGGAATGTTTTAGTAGGCAATTTCAACTGTGGTGGCATCGTGTCTTAGGATTGGATTCTGAAATAAAGAACCTATGGTGGGGATCACCATAGACTAAGTGATGAACTGGATGATGACACAAGCATGTCTCTGGGTATATTATCCTGAGTAAGTGTCATATTTATATTTCAATAGTGGTTATAAGTGTTGTATCGGGGTTTTTTTGTTAAGTTTTGTATGTTCAAAGTGGAGTTTTGGAAGCATGTTTGGCGTTCAAAGATGGAATAAAACCTATTGAGTAGGAATTCATGAATAAGGTAGGTCATTATATTAATTTTGATTCCCACCGATACTTTTTATGACTGAGAAGTGTTAAGGTGGGTGAGGCTATAATATCTCATGTTTAGATGAGATCTTGAATTTTTGAGAAGAATTTGAATTTTCAAATAAGTGTCTGGTTAATTTTGAGAATTGGGATTCAAAATAAATTTCTAAGGATTGTAAAACCACAATAGAGTTGTTTTACATAGTAATAGAGGCTCAAAATTCATCTCAATGGTTCAAAGGAGCCCTAGGAAGAGTCGGGTGGCTTCTGTAATAGCTCTTCCAGCTAGCCGGTGGTGTTTGGCAGTGGAAACTACAACTTCCTAAATCCACCGGGCAGCAGAGGAGATTTTCAGGGGGAAATTAAAATCCCCCCCACAAATTATTTATTATTGGAAACCCCCTATCACTATATTTTATCTCTCATTCATCCATGAGGGCTCTCCCTTTACTCTCCCTCCCCCTATAAGGGTTGTTCTTCTTGGGAGTTTTCAAAAATGAAATATGGTAGAGGATCCTATCCTTCCTCCCATATATTCTCTTCATATTTTCACTAGTTTTGATAGTATTTACATTTAGGATGAAAATTTATATTTCACTAGAGGATGTTAAAATCACTCATTTTGATTGATGATTTTGTACAACCCATGAAGGGTATGTCCCATGATGATTTCTGGGTGAGGTTGTCTAATTATTTGATTAAGGTATGTCATGATATGTATTTTTCTTCAATTTTTTATAAGAATTTAAATTTTTTTAATAATGAAATTGGAATTGTAGGTTGTATATTTTACTCAACTTGGGTTTGGAGGTGTGTTGAGGGTGGATGAAACCCCGTTTCTTGAAGTTTTGGTGATCTTTGAATTCTTAATGAGATATCCTGCATTATACCACATTTAAGTTGATTTAATTAATTAATTACAAATTTTTTAATTGATTAGTTATGAATGAATGGTTTGAGTTAGGGTATTGGATCATAGTGACAAGCTCGTTTGAGAAAGGACAAGGATGGATGAGGTGAACGGGCCTTGGAAGCTACTGTCGGCCCTCAAAAAATGTTGGAAAAGCTCTATAGGTGGTAGTTGGTTTGTTGTAATGTCCCCTTATGTAATTTTCTTAGTGTATGTGTTATTTTATGTTCTTGGGTCTCACCATTGATGATGAGGAACCCATAGTTAACCATATTTTTTAATTAAATAAATTAATTAGCTTAAATAACTAAATTAAATTGTTTAAAATAAATCTAGTTCCTTGACCTACATATGGAGTAGAGTTCCAAGTGACACTTCGATACATTGGGCGATGACTAAGTTCCTTGGTCACCGTAGGCTATAACCTTACCCTTGACTATTTCATTTAATTAAAATGGACCTTGATGGGTATCTCTAGTTGGGAATGGTTGAGAGAGACCTCTTGGACTTGGACCAATGTGACATCATGGCCTCCTTTAAGAGGATAGAGTTTTGAACTTGTATGGCTGGCCTAGGGGATGTTCGTGACCTGAAGACCAACTACCTAATTTAATTAAGGAATTAAATTTCCTAATGTGTTTGAGGGTAAATCTTAGGGGAATTATTCCTCTTAATATAGAATCATACTTGATATGGGACTTAGAGGGGACCCCAAGTAGGGTGACCTGATCATGTTCAGACCCTAGTAAGGGAATGTTGGGAACAGGTAGTGATAACCAAGGGTATCCCCCTAAATCATAATTAACTAGCATGTACCTTAATTCCAGTAACATAACAAGATGGGTTCGAGTATTTAACCAACCCTATTACTTTAATATTAAATATTAATTTAATTATTAGTTAAATTGTAATTGACAAGACTTTGATAATTATAAATGAACTGGTAATGCTTGAGGGATTTTCCTCCCAAAACTACTTATATGGTTGGGTGACAGGGTCACCTAGGACCCAACCCTACCTTTGCATTACAAGGGATGTTATTTCCACCCAAATCATGAATGTGATAAATTAATATGGTGTATATGGTTATAATAATATGTATATTATTACTTTTGTATTTATATATATGTTATAAAGTAAATATTAAGTTGAATGCCTACCAAATTGGGATCCACCTCTTAATTGATGAATATGGACATTAATTATAGTTTAATATTTAAATTAAAAGTAATTAATGTTGGTAAAGCCTTTGTATTCCTGATGATCTTAGGATCTGATATCTAATGTTACCATTAGTAGAATGCCTAGTGTTTTTAGGATTCCTCCTTGCATGGAAAAACAATGGAGGTTATCAAGTGCATCTCAAAAACTCCTCTTAGATAGTATGTCACCCAGGACACCAATCCCGATAAGATCAAGTTGATGCAAGAGGTTCGTAGGTGGCCATATTTCTCTTGATCACTAGATGTTTGAGACATCCCTGAGGTTGATGATGATTCCTTGATTAATTCCTAGGATACTCCATATGATCGGGTGGATGCACCATGATTTCATTTCCTAGATTTGTCTAGGAATAGGTTATTGAGCTAGTGATTAATGGATGTCAAGTTATCATCTATGATAATGAGATTAATCCTTTTATATTTATTAAGGTTCATCCCATTATGAATTCATTCCAGTTTCCAATACCTTGTTTGCCTATAGACTGAGACCTAGGAATAAGACGTCAAGCTAGGATAGGGAATGTTGAGATGTTTTCTAGGTTCCACTGATAACTCATATCTTGAGTGGTATTCCTGGGATATGAAGTATCCAACTTGATTTATTACCTACATAATGTCCAACTAGTACTGAGAATTCTATCTTATATTTAGTTGAGGTGAGTATATGTGATCCCTGGGCTAGGGCTTGTATCCCCCTATACTAACATAGCTTACTCAAATATATTTTTTAGTGTTGACTGAAGTAGGTATGGTCAGACCAGGGTAGCCATCAAACTCTAGGTATGACATTTTTAATTTAAATTATTTTAGGTAGATAAATTTTATTATTATTTTTCAACAAAGTATTTCGCATACATATACACTTCTTTTACTTTCTAGGTATGAGACTACATTGGTGGTTCCCTACTGAGTTTTGTACTCATACCCTACCAGGCCACCATTTCACTTGGGTTCCTAAGAATATGTTCACTTGGTTGAAGGAATAGGTTGGGATATGGCCTGGGAAACATGATTTAGCAGGATATCTTGGACATGTACACAGAACTTTGGACATAGTATGAATCAGGGTTATCAAGGAGAATGTATCTTTATTTTATTTTACTTTTGGTGTGTATATGTGGCTATCCCAATGGGCATTAATGGTTGGTATAGAATGGAAATTTCATTCCTTATATCCTTTTATTCATTAGTGCTAATTTATATTTATCTATTTCTGCTTTCAGTTTATTGTGATGATGTATCATGTTTAGTTATTTTCCACAATTTTATAAATATTACACAAGGGAATACTCTCCCCATAGTTACACCCAAGTCCCTCACTACTAGTTTATAGCCTCTAACATACAGGGATGCATGGTTGAGGCCATGTGGTGACCCAATATAGTTACTTTTGTAACTTCCCAGACCCGAATTCCACTCAATAGTTCCCTAAGACTAGTTGACCACATGGCCTCAAGAGCATCTCCCCAAACAACAGAGGCTACCAACTAGTAGAAAGGGCTTAGGTGTGTTAATGGGGAGACTATTCTATCATCAATAGAGTACAACACTGAGTAATATCAATAATAGTCAATAGAGTAAGCAATATAATTTCCAGACAATATATAAATAATAGGAATATATAACAATTCCAGAGTATCCCATATAAAATGATGAATGTGGAATGTGTCTAAAATTTCAAAAATAGGTACATTGTAGTACAATATAATAAAACTCCCAAAATACCAAAAAGACCAAAATTACTATCTCTCAATAGCATCACAAGCCTCAGCCTAGTCTCATGCTCCCCTACTCCTAAGCATGGAACAATATCAAGCACCAAACTATGGGACCTTTTCCCGATCCCTACCTGCATCCATAAAGTATGTTCAGGTACCCAACAGTGGATCAAACAGAGTGTGAGATATAATCCCAGTAGGTAACCACCCAAAGATCTATACAATTTCAGGATATGAAATATAAAAATCTAAGTAGTGTTTAAGTAAAGTAGGTAAGCAATAAATAAATGTAAAGTACCCATGGCATATCTACTACAAAGAAAGTTATATTTCATATCCTCAAGAGGATCCCTCCAAAACAAGTGTAAAGACCCTATAACAATATAGTTTTAATCGATACATAAATAACCAACACATCCTCTCTATAAATCTATACATATCATGTCAACAATGGCCTAACTGTATACCGATATGAGTCAAAACATCCACGGTCAAGTCGTATAACAAATCATGTCACATTTACCTTGTATGTTTTGTATAATCAAAGTGTTGGAATATGAAGGGCTAGATCAAAGGTGTATAAGACCAATGAAACCTCATCAATTCCTAGGATAATGTTTATGGAAACTTGGTTAGGCTTGATAGGGGTCCAAGGAGCATATCTACCAACCATGTCCATTGTGAGCCCACGAAAAACTGGATCTAAGGGGTAGCAAGGCCCCAGAAATCCCACTCAATTAAGACCCATAGAGAAATATCTATCCAATGCATCCACTACCGTGTCAAGATCTAGGGAGTAACATCCAAGGCATCTCAATAGAATTAAAACGCTTGGTATACCAACCAAGGAATCCACTACCATTTCAAATACATCCCATTTAGTTCATCAATCCATCCAACGTTACTTTTTATTTTCAAAAAACACTTTTAAGGGGATAGTGATAACCCTCACAACATTAAACACCAAAATAAACAACAGATTTGTTGAAGAACAGTTTTAGCCGATTGGAATCAATTTCCCTAAATAATATCTAGGGAATAGAATTTACCTAGTAGTCAGGGTAGCCCTTCAATATGCCTTCATACTGAAGTTCCATGTTGTCCCAAGATTTCATGAATTCCTCCATGTCAATCTTCCCCATATTGAAGCCTCTAAGAAGAATAAAAGCCTTCTTATAAATACACTTGCCTTGTTCCTCAGCAGTGATCACATGAATTGTTCTTCCTATCTTCTTCAATGCTTTCATATCCATATCTTCCTCTCCCATTTATTCATCTGAGTGCAATAGCATATCCATGTGTTCCAGCATCAATGATATCTATTGTTGAGGGTATCTGGCAGAGATTGTCTCATGTTTCTATCTAGGATCCCTCGTCTTCGTCGAGGGAATGACAAGGACTCCAGCCTCACCACCTGCAGACACTGGGTCATTATATGTGTTGACCACTGCATTCCAATTTCTCACAGTGATAGGATCCTTTGGAATCTTCTTGACCTTACTTGCAGACCCTGTGATAGGAGAACTAGGTAGGTTAGAATACTCCTTCCTATGTCACCCCCTCCGGTTGGTCTTGATAAAGACATCAGAATCAGTAGAAATGAACTTTCCCTTCTGTGAGCATGATCTTAGATATTCCTCTACAATGGTTACTTCCTTGGGCTCAGTAGAGGCATCCATAACATCATCCATATTATCTTGGGACTCACCCACATCTACTAAGTGGTCCTCTTCATGTGAAGCCTCATTCCTGTTTAGATCCTCGTTATCTTGGCAGTCATCATCACCCAACACTGCATACTGGTTTTGGAGGTCCATTTTTGATCTCCCAGCTATAACCATCTCCGCATAATAAAGGGTCACCTGTATGGCCTTCCTTGGCACCTTGGAGGATCCTGCCTGATGATAGCCTCTTCCCATATATTGAAATTGCATTGAGGTGTCCTTCAGATCCAGACACTGGGAATTCCCACTGGATTATTGGTCCTCAAAATGTCCCTCAATCACCTCTGTAACATTGGATACATTTATTGGAACCATCTAGATTGTTTTTACCTTCAGGTGGGCCTCCTTCACTCCGTGATTATTACCTCCAGTTGAATCGCCTTCCAAAAGCAATTGTAGGTCTTTCCCTGCCTCATTACTATAACCTAAATCTTATTTATCCAGGGGTACCACCTCATTAGCACCCACGTCAAATGAATTTCCTTTTATCACCATTTCCCCTGGGATGCACACCCCTAGGTCTCTCTTCAATCTGTCAAAAACCATAACAACATTCAGGTTTTGAGAGGGGTCCATTTATTCCTCTAGCGGCTACTTTTCACCGCCACCCTGATCATCTGTCGACTGATTACACGGCATGTATTACTAAGTACACGATGTGTAGTTATTTTTTACATCCTTTAATCACTGACAAGTCTACACACCCTGTGTTCTTGTCCCACACAACCCAAGTACATGGCGTTTATATGAAAGTACACGGCTTGTAGTCTGTTTTTACCGACAAACCTACACGCCCTGTATTCTAATCCCATATAGCCAATGTACATGGCGTGTACCCATAAATTTGGGATTTTTCCCACATTTCACTTTTTTTCTCAAAAACATATAAGGAAAAAGAAAAATAAGAAACCCGTACCTCAAGAATAAGAACCGGGTTCTTACAACTAGCACACCCCACCACCCCCTACTCACATGCATGCCCCCCCACCCATATATTTATCATTGCTTTCCCCCTCACCACCACCCTACATTTATCAGCACTCACAACCCTCCTTCCCATTAATCACTCTCAAGCAACTCATAGGATTCAAACTTAGGATCTCCAGGTTCATAGTCAATGTCCATTACCACTACAATAGCTTTTTTCTATATATTATGATATAAAAATTTATTTTTATATATTTACTTATATTCTTTCATATATTTATTCTTATAATTATACATATTTATATAATTATATATTTATATAATTATTTTTAAATACATTTATAAAATATGTTTGCTTTTGTGTGTATTTGTGTGTGTGTGTGTGTATATTTGTGTGTATTTATATTTATATTTATGTGTGCGTTTTTATATTTATATATTTATATTTATATAGTTGTATATAATTATATATATTCAAATATTTATTTTTAAATACATTTATAAAGTTTTTGTGTGTGTGTGTGTGCTTATATTTATATATACATGGGTGTGTGTCAATAAATAAATATAAATATCAATATAAATATTTATATTTATATTTATTTACATATATTATATGTTAATATTTATTTTCATGTATTCGAATATATATGTGTGCTTGTGTTTGTGTATAAAATTACATATACATTTGTATATATATATACATATTCATACATTTTTATAACATGAATAAAATGGATAAATTTTTAATTTAATTAAAATGTATAATTATTTTTTATTTACGTACTGTTTATATTTTAAGAAGACATTTAATTTGTAAATATATTTAAATATTTATTTATAAAATTAAATTTTTTATATGTAAATATATGAAAATATGTATATATTTATTTATAAATAACACTACAATATGAAAAACATAAAAATTTCAATCCCATAATAACCATATGAGTGTAAGATTTGGGAATAAAATCAGTTTCCATCGAAAAGAGACAAGAAGACCCTCTTAAAAAAAGCTGAAATTTCATGTTTAAAAATTTGGGTATCACAACAAAAAACTCAGTTTTAAAGGCTTTAGAGGCCTTTTTTAACCTCTAAAAACAAGATTCATGTAGTGGACTCGGTTTGAGGTATGTCACTATTTTATTCCTTTTGTCTTAAGTTTGAATTTTTTAGAATATCTTGCTAAAAGAGTTTAGGGGAATAAAGAGGAGATAGTCTAGAAATGGGATTCTATAAATCTACAGGAACAATTTATGTTGTAAATTGGAGTTTTACAATGTAAATGTTGTGGGCCAGATGTTTTGGATTAGGAATTTCAAGATTTAAAATAAATTTTATGTTATAAATTGGTTTACTTAGATTTAATTTAGAGGCAACATGTTCTTTTGGTTGAATTCACCCCTCAAGGAATTTATGATGTAAATCCATGTCTTACGCTATAAATTTGTTCGAGCCTAGCTATTTTTTACTTAGTAACCAGTTGTAACCCCTCATTTAGTTCTTGTCCCTTCCTCTCAACCTTTAGGGATTCCCTAGGTAATTTACAATGGCATTCAATTTCTAAACTCTGATTCTAATGAATCCTTGGGCGTTCAATTTTTGAGATCAAAGGTTAGGGTCTCTTTATTCCTTCTTGTCTTAGATGTCCTCGGTTTTTATCATATAGAACCACTGATCTATGTTATAATACCTGAATCTATGGGTTCATATTTTTGTTGATGAGATATTATTGGGTTTTGATAGAGGAATAGAAGGAATATGTCTGATTGATGGAATAATATTTGATCTCTCATTCTAATTAACATGAGTTAAGTGGGTTTTCCCACTTTCCACTTTTATTGGAACTAGAAGGATTATTAGATTTCAAAAAAAATCTCCTCTATTTTCAATGGTTTTTACCTAGTAAAAATCTACCGATAATTCTCATACTGGTTGGATTGAAATTGGATTGTGGGTTTTTCCCACAATGGATTATTGAATTGATTAAAAGTTTTTACATAAATTAAATATGGTTTTGACACATATTCTTGGCATAATGGGTTGTGAGTTCCATATGGAAAGGAACAGGTTGGTGTGTGATAATTATTTCACTGCACAAGGCCTTTTTGAAACATACTTGGTGCTCAGTGCTGACTAGAAAGGAACAAGGGGAAATATGCCACTAAGTGATGTATTAGTGGAGTACATACCATAGTTTATGATTATAGGGGTTTCATTTTTGAATTCATGTGTATGAGAGAGATAAACTGGTTGTTTATGCTAAATTGGGAATTATAAACCACTTATTCTTTTTGAAAGAGAAATACGGTTATGACTTAAACTACTTTTGGAAAACCTATTCATATGAGATATTTTATATTGTGAAAACTATTTACTATTTTGATATTCTTTCATGTAGTTTTATATCTTATGATCAAACCTATTTCTATTATTAGTTTCATGTGGGAAGAATCTTGGGGGTTTCCTATTGGGTATGATTACTCGCCCCCTAAATATGCAATTTGGTATGTATGCAGATGTTGTTTTATATGATACAAGAAAGGGACCGGTTTCTTACTTTTCTAGGGATGATCCTTGATGTCAATTTCAAAGTTGGTGGAGTTGGATCTTGGTGTTGGTTTATGTATGGGTCAGCAGTGTCACCATCTTAGTACCTATGTCTTTTGATGCTTTGGATTTCTTCTTTACTATCTCTTACAGTTTTGTTGTTATTATAATATTTTTCCCCTATTTTATTTTTTATTTATGGATTGGTCACATTTTACATCTCAAATATATTTAGGTATATTCATCATTTATATATAATTTTTTGGTTTATTTATCTATAACTTGTTCTGTGTGTGTGAGATTATTAAAGGGTGAATTGTTCCCCCATGTTTCTTATGTTTAAACCCTTGGTATTTATTTCTATCCTTTAGTGTCTAGAATATTTCACCTAATGTTAGTGGAATTTTTCCTCTTATTTAGCTAATGGGTTGGGGTGGGATGTCATAAATGGTATCAGGATTGTTCGTTCTTTGAGTTGGGTTCATAGCAAGGAGATAAGAATGCCAAAACTTGAAATGTGTATCTTAAAAAGACATAGCAAACCTTTTTATATTAAAATTCAAGTTTCCATGTTGGTTTGGGTACAAAATTGTTCTAAGACACTTCTATAAAAGGTGTCAACTCATCATCGTGGGTTTATCCGATGAGTATATCATGTCATGAATTATCACTAAGATTTCCTACTATGATTTCATTGTCTCATGGTTATTTTATTATTGATTTTGTGGAATTGAGAATAATGTATTAATATATAGAATATAACCATGAAAATATAAAAAATGAAAAGTTTTAATTTATTGATTTTTGAAATGCTTTATAGAATGAAAATTCCACTAGTAGGTAGAATAAGAAATCAACAAGAGGGAGTAGCTAAGAACGTGGTTTCACTGGGACCATAAGTAAAGAATGATTTGGTTAATATTATAGTGCAAGCTTTTTAGGATATTGAAAAGGGACCTAGGGCTAAGTAACCTCATCAGGTAAATCACTTAGCATACTTTCTAAGGAAGAATCCACCAACGTTTCATGGTTATTATTGACCTAATAAAGTATAGGCATGGCTGAGTATGATAAACATGTTTTTTTGAATTATTGGGGACACTAGATGAGATGGAGGACAATCTAGAAATTTATATTCTTGAAGACCTGGAGCTATAAAGGTGGGACTTGTCTATTTAGGATAATTTGTATCAAGACCTCGCTTGGAAAGGATATATCAAATTGTTCAATAAAAAATTGTTTCTGAAAAACTTTCAAATAGAGAAGATAGTAGACTTCTTTCAATTAGAACAAAGAAGTATGTTATTAACTGAATATGTAGATAAATTCACTAACCTTGTCTACTTTTCACCAGAGGTAGTGGCTAGAGAAACACTAAAAGCTCAAATCTTTGAGTCAAGTCCATGACTAGAGGTTCACTTAAAGATAATAATGTTCTATATTACAGATTATACAGAAATGGTGAATAAGGGACTAGTGGGAGAAAGATATCTGGTAGGGAATCCCAGTGGAGGGGACACCTTTTTTCATTTGAGTGTTGGTGGGAGCATCATATTTGGAAATAAAATCAAGAGGAAGAGTTACTCTCTGGGTATATAGGTAACATAAAATTAATACCCAAGATCAGTCTCTTATCCACCATATCACAGGAATGTACCAGGTTGTTTCTAGTGTGGCATGCTCTTATACAGAAATAAATATTGCATGAAACCCCCAAGGAATTTCCACCATTGTGGAAAGAGAGGACATCTCGAGAAGTATTATCATAAACTTATGGGATCACCAGGTTTAATATGCTCAAATCAGACTCATGATTAATATTATATGGATAAACAATCATATCAGATTAGTTTTCATCCACAAACTCATATGAACAAGGGTGTTTTCGAGAATACTTTGGTCATTTGGGCAATACCTTAGCATGAAAGAAAGTGATATATCATGACATATGAGTGATTGATTTATGGATTAGAGAAGGATATCATGATCAAAAAATTGGGTCCCTCTATAGTGTGAGGAATCATTCTTCTAAACTCGACTATTATGCATGTATTGTTTGATATTGGCACATCTCATTCTTTCATTTCTTCTTCTGTGGTTAAAAAATAGGGATTACATGTGGAAATTATTCCTCATATCATGAGTGCCAAGATACCCATTGGATAGTGGAAATGAATAGGATTAAAATATCCAGTATGATCCATTTCCATTTATGTAATACAATTTTTTGGAAGTTTATGGTCATAGATATGGATAATTTTTATGTAATATTTGGTATGGATTGGCTAGTGGGATTTAAATCTCATATAGACCGCCATGCTTATTAGGTGACGTTTACATCCCTAGATGTATCTCTTCATATATTTAAGGGGTATTTGGATATAAGTGATGGTAGATATGTAACTTTATCAGTATTGGACGGAACCATCTCTATCTAGTGAGTGGCAATGACCTTGTCAGTTACTAATGAAATGGGAAATAGAACTCTTCTGGTCATAGTGGATCAATACCCTAATGTAATTTTGAAATATTTATCTATGCTACCACCAAGGTGTGAAATATAATTTGATATTGACCAACTCCCAATAATAATACCTCTTTCATTTCCATCTTACAGAATGGCTCCAATAGAGTTATGAGAGTTAAAGGTTCAACTAGAAGAGTTGAAAAGTAAAGGCTTCATCAGACCTAATACATCACCTTGGGTTTCTCCAGTTTTATTCATAAATAATTTGGATAGTCCTCTCTGGTTATGTATTGATTATAATAAGTTAAATCAAGTTATGATCAAAAATAGATACCCTATTCCTCAAATGAGTGGCTTATTTGATCAAGTAAAGGGAGATAAATGGTTCCCCAAGATTGATCTATGATCAGGATATCAACAGTTTAGATTCATAAGAGAGGATATTCCAAAGATATCATTCTAGAGTAGATATGACCATTATGAATATGTCATCATGCCTTTTGGTCCGATGAATGCACCTACAGTTTTCATGGAATTAATTAGTCGTATCTTCTATAGGTACCTCGAATTCTTTGTAGTTATATTTGTTGATGATATTTTGGTTTACTCTTAAAGTAGGAATGACCATGAAGAGAACTTGTATATTTTACTCAGTACATTATAGGATCATCGTTTGTATGTTAATTTTTCTAAGTGTGTCTTCTATATTCAAGAAGGTTTCTTCCTCGTTCATCTCATTTCTGAAGAAGGAATATAAGTTTCCCTGTGAGAAATAGAATCATTAGTCTCTTGGCATCTACAAAATAATGTTTTCGAGATACAAAGATTTATGGGATTAACAGGCTATTATCGTCATTTTTTTCAAGATTTCTCAAGACTTGCTTCTCCCATAAATGCTTTTACAATAAAGGGAATTCCATTCTTATGGATTGATATATGTCATAAAAATATTTCTATATCTTAAAACGCATTTCACCTCATCACCCTTCCTAATATTTCTAGGATCGGATAAGGAATATGTGGTATATGGTGATGCATCAAGATTAGGTCTTGGTTTTGTTCTCATGAAGTGATATCATGTTGTATCCTATGGTTTGAGGTAATTGAGATCACATGAGAATAATTATCCTATGAATGACTTGGAATTAGTTGTATTTTTCTATTCCTTAAAGACTTGGTGGCAATAAATCTTTGGGTAAATGTTCGTGGTTTTTACTACCCATAAGAGATTGAAATATATATTTTATCAATGAGACTTGAACTTGAGACAATGAAGATGGATGGAGTACCTCTAGATGTTTGATTTTTACTTGGTATACACACCTGGTAAAGGGAATTCTACGGTAGATGCGTTGAGTCAGAAATACTATAGTGAAGTGGTCTAAGAAGCTAGTGATCAATGGTAGTTAATGAGAATTATTAGTAACATGCATCTAGATTTCACGGTACAGGCTGAGCATGTAATTTTCTTTCCAATCAATCTGGTTCCTAACTTGTTAGATTTGGTAAAAGAGTCTCAGATATAAAACCCTAATTGCATCATTATTAGGTCAAACGTAAATGGTGGGGAGACTTATAATAGATGGATTGAGGATGAAAACTATTTGTTACATTTTTAGAATTGTTTTTTAGTTTCTCAGTCTTTCCAGGAATGGATTCTTTCTTCATATCACCATTCAAAATGATCTATTCATCCAGGTATTCAGAAAATGTACAAGGTGATGAAAACTCATTTCTGGAGGTTGGGCATGAGACACAAGATTTCAGAATATGTGATGGAATGCCTAAATTTCCAACCAATAAAATCATAACATTAAAGACCGGATGGTATTTTTCAATATATGCATATACCTATACAAAATTTGGAACAGATTGTAATGGACTTTGTCATAGATCTACCAAGGATATTCAGGAAGCATGATGATATTTGGGTAGTTGTGGATCAACTCACCAAGTTGACACACTTTCTCTATATTATATAATCTAACACATTAGAGGACTTTCAAAAGCTTTATATATGAGAAGTAGTTAGGTTACATGGATTTATAGTTTCAATTCTATATGACAGAGCTCCTCATTTCACATCATGATTCTGGTGATCATTACAAAAAACTCTTGGGATTCAATTGACTATGAGCTTGACATATCATCCAAAAATTTATTGGAAGTCAGATCACACATTTTAACCATTAGAATATATTCTTAGAGAACATGTCATGTACTTTTGTGGTTCATGGGAGGATAATATTCCTTTGGTTTAATTCTCCTATAATAACAGCTATCAGGTGATGATATAGGTGGCCCCATTTGAGGATTTATATGGTCATTATTTTTTCTACACTATGTTGGATGGAGATAAGAGAGACATTATTTATTGGTCTTAGTCTTATTTATAAGACTAAGAAGAATATCCAAATGATCTGGAAGTAGATGTCTATGACTCAAAACCGATAAAAGCTATATGTAGACAATCATTACCATCCTTTATCTTTTTATGTCAGTGACCATGCCTTCTTAAAAGTGTCACCAAGACTTTTTCATCGATGATTGGTAAAAAAAGGGAAGTTATCATCACGGTACGTATGTGGGATCGTTCAAAGTGGTGGAATATATTAGCATGGTTTTGTATTGGTTAGCCTTACTGCTGAGGTTAAATGACATTCATAATGTGTTCCATGTTTATCAACAGAAGAAGTATCACCTAGATCATCGACATGTGATCAGTTGGAATCATGTTACTCTTGATCCTAATGCAACGTCTATCCATGAATGGGTTTAGGTTTTGGAAATACATGAAAAGACCCTGTGTGGGAGATCTATTTCCTTTATGAGATTTTTTTGATAGTATGGTCGAGTTCAAGAGGAAACATGGGAATAGGAGAAGTCTGTATGGGAGAAATGGCCTGAGTTGTTCAAATGAAACATTTTTATCTAGCTTCATAAGTATGGAAATCCCAATTGTGGGGAGACTATAACACCCCTGATTTGAGGTACGTCATTGTTTTATGCCTTTTTTCTTGCATTTGAATTCTTATAAATACCTTGTTAGAAGAGTTTAAGGGAATAAATAGGAGGTGGTATGAAAATAGGCTTATATAAATCTACATGAACAATTTTTATCATAAATTATGGTTTTACAACATAAATGTTGTAGGTAAGATGTTTCAGTTGAGGAATTTTATGATGTAAAATGAATTTATGTTATAAATTTTTTTTCTATTATTTAATTTAGAGGCGGCGTGTTTTTCAGCGGAAGTCACCCATTGAGGAATTTACGAAGTAAATTCCTAACTTACGCCATAAATTCATTTGGTACCAGATAGTTTGTACCCAGTAATAGGTTTTAACCCCATATTTGGTTCATGCTCCTTCCTCTCGACTTCCAAGGATTCCCTAGGTGATTTTCGATGACCTTCAACATCCGTAATCCAATTCCAACAAATCATTGGGAGTTTAATTGAATAGATCAAAGGTTAGGGTCTTTTTCTTCCTTATTGTCTTAAATAACCTCATTTTTTCTCATATGGAACCATAAATTGGTGTTATAATACCCAAATCTAAGGGTTCATATTTGTGTTGATGAGATCTTGTTAGGTTTTGATAGAGGAACAAAAGGAAGAGGTCTGATCGGTGGAATCATTTTTGATCTATTAAGCCAATTGACTTGATGTAGGTTTTTTTACCTCTTTCCACTTTTATTGGAACTTGAAGGATTATTAGGTTTCTAAAATTTTTCTCCTCTATTTTCAATGGTTTTTCCTCAACAAAAATATGCTCATAATTCTTTTACTGGTTGGCTTGAAATTGTATTGTGGGTGTTTCCAAGAATGGATTTTTGAATTGATTAAAAGTTTTTACATAAATGAAAGATGTTTTTGACACATGTTCTTGATATAATGGGTTGTGAGTGTCTTATATAAAGGCATAGGTTGGTGTGTTCATTCATTATTGCATTGTACAAGGTCATGTTGAAACAGTCTTGGTGCTCGGTGTTGGCTAGAAATACATAAGGGGAAATATGCCACCAAGCGACGGCTTGTAGGAGAACATACCACTGTTCATGAGTATAGGGGTTTCATTTTGGCATGAATGTGTGTGATAGAGAGAGAGAGCCTGGTTGATTATGCCGAATTGGGAATTATGAACTGCTTTTTCTTTTTAAAAGAGAAATATTGTGATGAATTAAACTGCTTTTGGAAAACCTATTCATCTGAGATATTTTATATTGTGATTTTTTTTTCTTTTATATTCTTTATGCTAGTTTTATATCTTGTGAGCTAGCCTCTTTCTGGTATTAGTGTCATGTGGGAAGAATCTTGGGGGTTTCCCACTGGGTATGATTACTCACACCCTACATTTGCACTTTGGTGTATATATAGATGTTATTTTCGTGATATAGGAAAGGGACTAGCTTATTACTTTTCTAGTGGTGCTCCTTGATCTTTTTGTCATAGTTGGTGGAGTTGGAGCCTAGAGTTGGTTTATGTGTGGGTCAGGACTGGTTCCACCTTGGTACCTGGGTATTTTGTTACTTTAGAGTTTTTAGCTTCTATCTCTTATTGTTCTGTTGTTACTCTAATATTTGTCCATGTTTTATTGTTTATTGATGGATTGGTCACATTGTTCATCTCAGTTAGATTTTGGTGCATTCATCACTTAATATATATTCACTACCACAAAAATGGGTTTTTGTGGTGGCACCCTTTATCAGCATTTTTTTAGTAGCACTGATAAAGACCCCTCTTTATCAGCACTTTTTTACTAGCACTGATAAAGGGTATATTTCAAAAAATATATATTTCATTAAAAATAATATGTTAATATATTAATATATATTGATATAAATATAATATACATTTTTTAAATATGTTTTAGATAAATCTAAATAGGCATGTACACTTAATATATTAGATAATTATTGAAAATGACATTTAAAATAATTAAAAATGTTTTTTTAATTAATAATTTTCTAATTTTATCGATTAATAGTCATTTAATAATAATTTGAATATAAAAAATCAAAAAATTAATAAGAGATCCAAAATAAGTTGAAAACATAACTCGAACTTCAAACACCAATAACTTTTGGTTCAGGTGTCTGTTTAGGCTCTACCACATATGCAATTGAAGCTTGTGATGAGATATACGCCCTAAATAACATATGTAAACCTTTTTCACATCTTTAGAGGCCAAAAAGGGATCATAAGGCCTCCAAAACTGATTTTTTAGTCGGGGTATCCTAATTATTTGACATTCGATGGATTTTCGGACTCATTTAAGGGGGGTCTTATTGCATTTTTTGTGGAGATTTATTTTATTTCCAAGTATTAAATTCATATTGATATTATGGTTTTAAAATTTTATCATTTTTCATAGTGTATTGTTATTTATAATCAAATATATAACAATATATACATATTTTTTATATATTCACCCACAAAAATTTAATTTTATAAATAAATAATTAAACATATTTACATATAAAATATATTTCTCAATATATTAAACTTATCTAAATAAAAAATAATATCCATTTTATTTAAAATACAAATGTATGAATATTTATATACATATACATATAAAATTAATGTATATATAATGTTTATATATATATAAATATATTTTTGTGTGTATTGACAAAAATATATATATTTATCTACATATTCTAATATATGTATATAAATATTAATATATAATATATGTAAATAAATATAAATATGTATAATTATATTTATAGATGCATACATATATATAAATATATGTATTTATGTATTTATAAACACACACACAAAACAAATTTTATATATCTATTTATATATATATATATGGATAAAAAATGTAACGAAATATATATAAATATATAGATATATCATAAAATGCAAAACAAAACAATATAGGTGAGTGGAAGAGTCGCGGGCACATGAGGAGGAGGACTCAGGTTCGAAACCCAGTAAAGGCAAGGGCATGAAAGCGGGTGAGCAGGTAGCTAGCGCTATTAAAGGAGGGAAGGGGGTTAGCATTGTTAAAGGGGGCAGGGGAGGCTAGTGTTGTTAAAAGGGGGTCGAGCGTTGATAAATGGGGGTGGTCCACCCTCATATTTTCATAAAAAATATATAAATTTATTTACCTTTATAAACTATTTTTTAGCACTGATAAAAGGAGTCTTTATCAACGATTTTTTCAGCAGTGATAAAAGGGAACCTCCTTTAATAGCATCTTGATTATCAGCACTTTTTTTTAGCATGGATAAAGGGATTTTTTAGCACCGATAAAACCCTATTTTGCAGTAGTGATGTCGTTGGTTTATTTATCTATACCTTGTTCTTTGTTTGTGAGTATATTAACTTTTAATTCGTTCCCCCGTGTTTCTTGTATTTAAATCCAAAGCATTTATTGTTAGTCTTTGGTGTCTCGGAGATGTCACCTAAGGTTAGTGGCATTCCGAATATTCTCAAGCCAATGGGTTGGTGCGAGACATTACAATTCAGGTTCCTCCAAAGCTTGAATGACATACATATTTTCAAAAACTTTGATTTGATGTATTGTGGAACCCATATAGACACCTAAATTTAAATTTATAGTTGTTTGAGGTTTAAGTTATGTTTTCAAATTATCTTAATATATTAATTAATTTATTAATTTTTTCTATCACCAATTTGTTATTAAATATCTATTACTAAACACTAATTTACAAATTATTAATTAGTATTAGTTTTTAATTATTTTTAAACCATTTTTACTAAATATATTATATATTAATTGTAAATTCATATGTAAAAGGTGGGTTACAACTATGAAAGTGGCACACAGTGAAACAACGCAAATGAAAATAAACCGCTGGTCTAGAGACTTGACCCTACGACCATGCCCCAAACCCCTACCCTCCCTCACCGCCCTAGTCGAGCGCGGGGGGCAAGTGTAAATACATATTCAGTATTATATAAATCATATTTATGAAAAAATATTTTTTATATATCAGTATAAATGTATTTAAATTTTAAAATGTGGTTTTTAATAATTTATATATTTTTTAATGAAGATCACTTGTTATCAGTGCTAAAAAAAAGTGCTGATAAGTGGAGTTTTTATCAGTGCTAAAAAGTGATGATAAAGACTAATAAAAAAGTTGATAAATGGGTAATTTTTTAGTGCTAAAAAATACTGATAAAACCTAATAAAAATAGTGATAAACCCCCTTTTTATCAATGATTTTAACTAGCACCCATAAAAGTATCTTATTTATCAGTGTTTTTTTAATGGTGATAAACATCAGTAGTTAATATAGTGAATAATGTAGTATTGTTTCTAGTGAAACCCACATTATATATACACGGTCTGGTCCTATTAAGCATCCTAGGTTTTTGAACTGATATTTTTTGCAAACATCCCTGAAGATCTTTTTTGTTTCCTCTAGTAAGTTTGATGGATTAAAATTCAGGGTATTTTTTTACACCCGTTCCTTTCCAGTAAGAATAAACAAGGGTACATATAGATGCAAAATTATTTGTCGAGTATCATTAAAAAAATAATAAAAGAAACCCAAATTTTATTCTTGTAGGGATGTATTCTGGAGGGTCTTCGGCTTTAAAAAATGTCAACTGCCTTTGGTGGCCGGCACGCGGCTGGCAGTTGCCTCCTCCCTCCCTACCGTTGGGTACACCTCCTTCAAAACCACCATTCATGGTGATGCTGGTGACCGGAAGGGACACGTGGAACTCACGTAACCATTGACTAGGTGGAGATAGGTTCCTAGGTCCTGACGGGTGGAGACGTTGAGGCCGCTTAAGTGGGGCGAGTCTCAGCTCGAGAGTCGGAGCTCCTTGCCCACTGGGCGTCCTTGACAAGTCGCTCGATCCACTACTACAACTAGATCAGGTGAAATTCGGTTGCGGCGGAGTCGTCAGCGGTAGACTAGGGGATCTTGGTTAATTAGGACGTCATCCGATTTGAGCATGCGGAGGACCTTGGTGCCTCAGCTCTCCAGCGGATGCCGGAAGCCATGGTTTCCAACGCGGGGGCTAGTGAAGGACATGACGATACTCTTAGGTGCACAGTTTCTGAATGTTTCCTCGATTTCATCATCGGTGAGGGTGGCCAGGGTGGCACCAAGGCTGTGGCCGGTGAACTTCAGGCTCAACGGTTCTTCCCCATAGGTTTTGAGCAGTCGCCCGACCTCATTCTGGGTCATGCCCCGTAGGCTTGTGCACGTGTCTGTGTGGGACCCGGAGGTTCCTGATGGAAACATCTATCACACCACCTTTTTTCAAAGGTGGTGCACCAACCTCCTCCTATCTAAGACTTCCACCTTTAACGTTACACATTATGCATGTGTAGTAACTGTTGTTTTGACAGCCATGACGGTTGTAAATGGTAGGTGTATGGTTCACCAAATCCACCTACCATGGTTGGTGGTATCCATGGGAGAAGTCCATGGAAAGTGGGGGATTAGTGGGAGTTGTGTCAAACTTGAAACCCCCCACCATGCCTATTTAAGGAGGTCCATGAGAGCTTCAATAGTCATCATCCGAGCCAAGAGAGCTCATTGTATCCAAAGAGAGTTAGGATAGCTCCATGTGTGAGAAATAAATGGAGGTGTGTGGGAGGGGTCTCTTGTAACATTTATTCCTATTGAAATAAATTTTTCTTCTTCCTCCGTTCATCTCTCTTCGTGGTCAGTGAACCACAACAAGTGGTATCTGAGGGAGTTCCGGTGCAACGACGGTGAGAAATTGAGTTTTTCTAGTGACCAAAAAATTCAAGTTGCTCTGAATCCTATTTTGAAGGCATATTCTAAAATTTTGTGGGGATACAATTCCAACGGCGCAAACAGCATCGCAAGTGGAGCTAAAATGAGATTTCTAGGCTCGGTCAAAATTACAGTCAAATATCAGGTGCTACAATAACACCTTACCAGAGAAGAAGGTATTGTTCCAGCACCGGAAAAATTTCCAGAGAGTTTCCATCTACTTTGTAATGCCACATCAACACCATTTCAGTGCCACATCATCGGTTGATCTCGATCGTTGATAAAGTTTTGATCATATCTTGAACAATCGATGTCCGATTTCGACGATCCAGGAGTCAATTCCACCATTTTAAACAGTTCCAAATGCAACAATGAGCTAAATTTTTTTAGATTTTGCACCAAATTTTTCAGAATTAAAATCCAATGGAGGGATCATCCATGAGAGGTGGTCGAGGGGCCGAAAATGGATGCCAAAGCCAGAGCAAGTCTATAGATTGCAGGAGACAATCATATAAATGATACCACTATTGCATGATGGGACACATGAAGAATAACTGTCGAATGATAATACAAGAAAAGGGTCAAAGTAGCAACCAACAAAGAGGAAATGGAGCACGTGCGTGACAGTCTCCCGAGAAATCACACTTTTCTCCAAAAACGAAGAGGATATGTGCTTTCATACAGTAGGGAAAGACACAAAATGGGTGGTCCATATTGCAGTATCATAACATGTCACTCTATATCATGAGTATTTCTTGACTTGTCAATCTGGTGACTTTGGTGCAATCAATATGGAAAATACCAGTTCAGCGGATATTTTTGGCATGGGTGATACCTAATTCAAGATGAGCATTGGATACACAATCACCCTCAATTCCGTTCGGCATGTTACAAGCCTTAGAATCAACATGTTATCAGGTATATCCTTTGATCGACAAGGCCGTGACAACATCTTCAATAATGGGGCATGGAAGATGACAAAGGTATCCATTTTCATCACCCAAGGCCACATATGCGTTACGTTGTACAAAACTCATGTGAAGATATGTGTAGAAAACCTCAATACGGTGGAAGGAGAAACATCCAATATGTGGCATAGGAGACTCAGTCACATGAGTGAAATAGGTTTATCTACCCTAACGAAGAATAAGTGCATCGGTAATAACAAAGATTCGTCACTTGATCCATGTAAATACTTCTTCTATGGGAAGCAGCATACAGTCTCATTCAATACTACTTCATCAAGGGGATCAGAGTTACTAGATCTAGTGCACTCTGATGTATGCAGACCCATAGAGGTGGATTTATTGGGAGGTAACAAATATTTTCTATCCTTTATTGATGATGCATCTCGAAGGGTGTGAGTGTTCTTCTTGTAGATGAAGGACCAAGTATTGGACTATTTAAAGATGTTTCGCACCATGGTGGAGCATGAAACTAGAAGGGAGATTAAGTGTCTTCATTCAAACAATGGTGGATAGTACACATCTAGGAAATTTGATTCCTATTGTAGGATTCAGGGCATCTGAAATGAGAGGATGGTCCCACACACCCCACAACACAATGAAGTTATAGAAAGGATGAACAGAACCATCGTGGAGAAGGTCAGAATCATGATTAGTTTGGTTAATCTCCCTAAACCATTATGGGGAGAATATATTCAGGTTGCTTTCTACCTCATCAATAGATCACCGTCGGTCCCACTGAATTTTGAAATTCCATAGAAGAGATGGTCTGTTAAACATCCCCCATACTCTCATTTACGAGTAGTTGGATGTTTGTCATTTACACATGTATCCAAGGAGCTCAGGAAGAAGCTAGAAAAAAGATCTACTCCATGCATATTCATTAGCTATGGATATGAGGAGTTTAGATATAAGCTTTGGGGTCTGAAGGAGAATAAGGTGATCAGAAATAGAGATGTCTTGTTCAATAAGAACCAGATGATCGAGGACATTAAAAACCCTAGAATTTATTGAAGGGAAAGTGTCGAGTACTCAATTCATGATCCAACACCTGTACCATCATCACCTATCAATTAATAGGAGGAGGTGAAAGAAGACTCATTGATAGCAGACCAGGAGGCAGTGGAGGAGGATTTTGAGTAGGGGGAGACTCAAACCTCTCCACAAGAAGTTTCAGAACCATCATAAGAGCTGGGTGATGATGTGCCTCCTGAACCTAACATTTCATAGGTTCGAAGATCTTCATGAGGAAGGATTCCGTCAACAAAATATTCAAAATCAGAGTACCTATTGATGATTGATGATGGGGATCCATAAGGATACCAGGAAGTAGTGTCTCATCCTAAAAACTCAAGTGGTTGCATGCAATAGAGGATGAGATGGAGTCTTTAATGAAGAACCGGACATATGATTTGGTGGAACTACCCAAAGGTAAAAAGGAACTAACCAAAAAATGGTTGTTCAAGATAAAGAAGGATGGCAGTAAAAAGGATGCCAAGCACAAATCTCAGTTAGATGTCAAGGTATTCCTTCATAATAAAGGAGTTAACTTTGATGATATTTTTTCACCCGTGGTGAAGAGGGATTCAATCCAAGTCATTTTCAGATTGGTGGCCAACTTGGAATTGGAGCTTGAATAGATAGATGTGAAGACAACTTTTATTCATGGTGACCTCTCTAAGAAGATCTATATGAATCATCCTAAAGGTTTTAAGGTTTTTGTACAAGAAAACCTCATCTTCAAATTGAAGAATAGATTGTGCGGACTGAAACAGGCTCTCAGACAGTGGTACAAGAAGTTTGAATCATTCATGGTGAGTCATGGCTACAAGCGGACACAAGTGGACCAGTATGTCTACATCCATAGATTTTAGGATGGTAAATTTGTTTCTCTTCTACTTTATGTCGATGATATGTTGATCATTGGGAAGGATGCATCAAATATTATCTAGTCGAAGAAGGAGTTATCCATGTATTTTGATATAAAGGACTTGGGAGTAGCTCAACAGATTTTGGGAATGCATATCATTCATGATAGAAAGTGGAATTTGTTATGGGTGTCTTAGGATAAGTGTGTTGAACATGTTCTGAAACATTTCAACATGGAGAAATCCAAACCAGTGACCATTCCTCTTCTTGGTCATTTGAAGTTGATCAAGAGTTCATGATCGTAGTCCAAGGAAGAAATCGAGGCGATGGATATGATACCATACTCTTCAATAGTTGGGATCTTGATGTATGATATAGTAAGTATGAGACCTGACATTTCCCTTGCAGTGGAAATTATGATCCGATTTCTCTACAATCTTGGGAAGCATCCATGGGATGCAGTCGAGTGGATTTTGAGGTATTTTAAAGGTACTTCAAAGTTATGTGTGTGTTATGGGAAATATGAACCAATCTTGGAGATCTATATATATGCAGATATGGCTGAATATCCTGATAGTAAGAATTTTACATCAGGATACATCTATACTTTTGTAGGAGGATATGAATCATGGAAGTCAAAGTTTCATAATTTCATTACTTTATCCACGATGAAAGTATAGTGCATTGCTGCTTCGGAAGCTGGCAAGAAGATGTTGTGGCTAAAGTGTTTTCTCTAGGATCTCGGATTCAAAAAAAATGAGGAAATGGTTAATTAAAATATTCAAAGTGATTTTTACTTGAGTAAGAACTCCATGTACCATTCTCAGATGAAGCACATCGACATTTTCTATCATTGGATGTGCCAAGTGATAGATCAACAGCTGTTGAAACTTGTGAAGATCCACACAAAGTAAAACTCAGTGGATATGTTAACAAAGGTAGTTTATTATGAGAAGATAAACCTTTGTAGATTCTCTATAATATTGCAGTTGGAGGGAGAGAATTGATGGAAACATCTAACTTCACACCACCCTTTTTCAAAGCTGGTACACCAACCTCCTCCTAACTAAGACTTCCACCTTTGCTGCTACACATTATTCATGTGTAGTAACTATTGTTTTGAAATATATGACAATTTTAAATGGTAGGTGGATGGTGCACCAAATCCACCTACCATGGTTAGTGGAAGCCATGGGAGAAGTCAATGGTAGGTGGGGGATTGGTGGGAGTTGTGTCAAATTTTGTACCACCCTCCATGCCTATTTAATGAGGGCCATGAGAGCTTCAACGATCATAATCCAATATAAGAGATCTAATTATATCCAAAGATATATGGGAGAGCTCCATGTGTGAGAAATAAAGGTAGGTATGTGGGAGGGGTCTCTTGTAACATTTATTCCTGTTTAAATAAATCTTACTTCTTCCTCTATTCATCTTTTTTTGTGGTTTGTGAAACACAACAATTCTGGGTGAGGTGGTACCTAGTTTGGGGCATCCCTAACCTGTTCAGGAGGGAGTTCCTGTCGAACCGTAAAGTGTCATAAGAGGGGGGGTCGGGTCGAAATCAAAGGACTTGTAGGCAGCATCGATGAAGCGGTCGTAGCGTAAGATTTTGGCCCGCAGGGAATGGTTGAACGGGTCAAGCAAGCCATCCCATTTGGCCAACCCCTGGTACTCTGGCCATCACATCCTGAGCCTCACCACTGTGAGTCAGTGGCGATGAGCCAGGTTTCCAGTGTGGGTGTGGAAATAGAGTCGAGGAGTCCCTCCAAGGCGTCCATGTGGTTATGCACTAATTTCATGGGGAAGGACAGTGGTGCGGCGACGAGACTTCGACGATAGTGAATGAGGGGCGGGGTGGAGGACGGAGGATGTATAGGGATGGTCCGCAGGGGTTGAGACTTTATAGGGGCGAAGAGGTTCATGGTGATAGGCGGTGGTGCATGGGGTAGTTACACAAGGCATTAGATATATAAATGGGAGGGAGAGTGAGGTTGGAGTGTGGGGAGTTGGTGTTTTTATTGTGTTTCATGTTAATTTTTAAATTACTATGTACCGTGTTAATGTGTCATTTTAATCATCAAAATTATAATAGTTTCTTGAGTTTTGTATGCAATAATTTTTTAAAATGGGATTTTCTTAAATAATTTTTAAAATGATGTAGGTTTCATGATATTCGTGAACATGAGTGCCTAGGAGGGATACATCGAATTTCAAACCTCTCACCACCACCACCACCACCAAGCTCTGAGAGAAGGAACCACTCAACCACACTCATGGGGTAACATAATGTAACTAATAATAATCATGTTAGTAATATAATTATCAAATAATAATAGAATTAATATGATCACTGAATATTCATAATATAGTTAATGATAATAACAAATATTAATATAATTATCAAATAATAATTACAAATAATAGTAATTATCTAAATAATTATTATTATTATTATTGAAAATACTACATAATAATTTTATATTATCATATCATTTAATGTAATAGATTTATTTGATAATAAAATAATTATTTTTTGAAATATATATCCATGTAGTAAATAATTAATAATAAAAATTGTAATAATTTATATTTGAGTAATTAAAATAAATAACTTTTGAAAATAAAAAATGATTAATCCATAACATGATTTAAATAACTTGTAATTAATACATGTTAATATAAATAATTATTATTATTATTAAGTTATTAATATAATTATAAATTAATAATATAATTAATATGATTAGTAATTATTCGTGATATAGTTTCTAATTATAGCAATTGGTTTTTTTTTGCATTAAGAAAGGTTATATATTATTAGTTATTAATTATTTTAATTAATTACGTAATGAATTATAAATTAAATTAATTAAGTATTATTATGATTATTATTCCTAATTATTAATTATATTAATTAAATTTAAAACTTAGCTTTTTAAATAAGGAAAAAATTCAACATATAACATAGATCATCTAGTATGTGTTGTTGTCTCAGATGTAGCATTGTGCCAAAGTCTGGGGTATAAATAATGCATCTGTGTTGTGTCTGTCAAAGTGTTTGTCTTGGGGTATGCACATCCTCTATATCATTTTGTGAAATTGCCTTCATACCATCTTGTGTGATAGATGGTGGATCTGAAGTCCCCTCACCCATACCTTATCCTAGCTGGAAGGAAAGTGACTACTAACTAGAACTCTATCCCACATGGGAAGAAGACGACTACTATGTAATGAGTATCTCCTTAGTGGGGAAAAATGTAGACCAAAACACACTCCACCCTCCATTAATTATTTCAACATAATATGAAAATGTAAGGGACTATGAATCAGAATCACTAGCAAAAGTGTCACTATAAGCATAGCCTATGGTTGTGGCTAACCTGTGACAGGAAGTGTGGGACAATAGTAGAAAAATGGCCTTCAACATTGGTATTTTAATGTTGGTTCTTTGATACCAATGTTAAAAGTATTCCATAAGGAATTTTAAAATTGGTTATTCCATAACCGATTTTAAAATCTAACTTTTAATGTTGGTTCCATAAAAACTGATGCTAAATGTCCTCATCGAAGACTTTTAACATCTGTTTTTTTTTAGGAACCGACGTTAAAATTCACTTTCTGGCATTGGTTTTTCAAATAAACAACATTTAAAATCATTACCATGTTTTAGTTAATTTCTAAAGATTATATTTTACTGTTTGTGGAGTTAAAATGGACTTAGGGATCAATAGTTATGGACGTCAGAAGTTGAACATTATATGACTTAACTTTTAACATCAATTGTTTTCAGAAACCAACATTAAAAGTCACTTTTTGGTATCGGTTTTTCAAACAACTGATGTTAAAAATAATTAACAATTTTTGTACAATTTCTCAAAATTCAATTTAACTAGTTTTAGATCTAAAACGGACTTACGAATCAAAAGTTATAGATGTTGGAAGTTGAACATTATAAGACTTGACTTTTAATTTCATTTTTTCCACAAACCACATTAAAAGTCACTTTTGGAATCATTTTTTCAAATAAATTACATTAAAAAACAATACTAATTTGTATCTCATTTATCAATATTTGATTTTACTAATTGTGAAGCTAAAATGGACTTACGGATCAAAATTTATGGATGTATGAAGTTGAACATTATAAGACTTGACTTCTAATGTCGGTTTTTTTTTCAAGAATTGATGTTAAAAATCACTTCTTGGCATTGGTTTTTAAAATAATCAACATTAGAAATAAATACCAAGTTTTATCTCATTTATAAAGATTTTATTTGACTAATTGTGGAGCAAAAATGGACTTACAGATTAAAATTTATGGACGTCGGAAGTTAAACATTATAAGATTTAACTTTTAACATCGGTTCTTTTCAGGAACCGATGTTAAAAGTCACTTTTGGAATTTATTATTCAAATAAACAGTGTTAAAAATAATTATTAAGTTTTATATAATTTCTCAATATCTGATTTGACTAGTCGGGGAGCTAAAATGGACTTACGGATCAAAAGTTATGGATGTCACAAGTTGAACATTATAAGACTTTTAACGTCTGGTTTTTCTAGTAACTGACATTAACAGTAAACTTCAAATACATGGGATTGGTATTTCAATATATTTTACAACGCACATTTCATTTTTTATAACCCATCCTAAATTTTAATTCAACACATTTGAAAATATTTTTGTTTACTATATATAAATCCATATTCTCATTTTTTCAACATTTTTGACCTCTTCAAATCAATCAAATTTTCAACACGTCTTCAATCGATGATTTAAACAAGGTGTATATTAAATCATGCAATTTAATTATTATTATTTTCATTCATTGATAAAAATATTGATACTTTTCCTTATAATGATGAATTGTTATTATGATCGAGTTATAAAGATAAGACACTTGGATGATATTTACCAATCAAGGTGAAAAATTCATTATTGGTCACTATTTTCATTACCACATGTGTTCTACACTAAATAGAAGAGAAATGACAATAAAAACATATCTATTTATAGAAAAATCTAAAAATAGTTGAAATATGTTTTAACCCTTATTTTTATTATTTTCATTTGGTGTATGTAATTTTCATTCATGTTCCTTATGTTTTCTTTGAAACGAGTTGTATCAATCGAAACTTAGAGAAGTCCAACTTCCGAGGACCATAACTTTTGATCTGTAACTCTATTTTAACACAATGACCAGTAAAATTGAATCTTAGGAATTTATATAAAACCTTATAAACATATTTAATGTCATTTATTTTAAAACTGACATAAAAATTTACTTCTAAAATCGGTTCCAGAAAAAAAATGATTCAAAGTCTTCTATGAAGGATTTTAGCATCGTTTTTTCATGAACTGATGTTAAATAAAGGTTTTAAACATTGGTTAATGAATAAAATACATTAAACTACTTCAATGAGGACTTTTAATATCATTTTATATCAAAAACTAACATTAAATACCAATTTTAATTAGACTTTCGATGCCGGTTTTTTGGAAAACCGACATTGACAGGTGAACATTTTACTTTTTGACATCGGTTTATAAAAACTGACATCAAAAGTCCCATTTTTAACGTTGGTGGTTTCAATGTAGGTTAAAAACTAACATTAAATACCATTTTTCTACTAGTGGTATTATTTGTATGATCATGGTAAACAAGCTCCTTATGCAACACAACATCATGTGGCACATCAATAAAGAGGTCTTTCACCCTTTGACACATCCAGATGTGGCTATTTACCCTTTTTCACATCAACATGGGGCTCGAAATCATCTCACACATTAAATAAAATCCCATTAAAAATCTCATTTATGGTAAGATGAAGTTCTTTAACTACTTTTTGAAAATAACTATGGCCAAATGTGTCTCCCTCCATGGGATTGGAAATGTGTATGGGGTGTGCCATATGAGTATCCTCTAAAAAAATCATATAGTTAACTATAGTTAATAAAAGATCTATTTAAAAGGGTAAGAAGTTAATACCAAGTCATGATAACCTCATATGTGTTGCTTAAGATATAACAATGAGGTTATGCGATACCAAGGCACATAATCCAACTACTCTTATAGATCCATGTGCACTATGATTTCTCCTCATAATTGAGACTCATTTCATCTATCTCATATCTAAATATATAACACATGATATTGCCTCATATAAAAGTCTCATTTCCCTGACATATTCATAGAATGAAGTGAAGACAACTGATTGAGTGATATGGGAATGGGTTTATGGAATCCAAACTACCTCATAACTCTATTAATATGGTGCCACACAACTATATGAAAATGAATAAGAGGCATGAAACATGTGCTGGCAGCAAGCATCATTGTACAGTAAGGAAAGAGACTTTGAATAACATGCTAAAAATATGTCATTCATGAAACCTAGAATAAAAAATAATAATATAAAATTAATAAAAGAAATCATTTTCAATATACAATAATAATCTAAGTATATAACTACTAATCATGTGAATTATCTAGTCGATGACTATCCAACGTAACTCTATAGGAGTGGATATAATTTCTGACAATACTTGAATGTTTATGGGCCTGGATCCAGCTACAGATAAAATTTTTGTAGCTATAGTCTCATAATAAAAATTTATAGATTTGAATTTCTCACAAGAAGGATGGATAAACATACCATCATCCACATAGGGAATTTGTATCATATCCTTAGTCAATGGTGTGTGAACATGTGGACTAAACTGAGGGATGCACTCTCATACCTGAATCTGAATAAGGATAACACATCCTATAATCTACATCTAATTGATGCGATATGCGATGCATAATTCCCTGTATGTATAAGCAAGATATGTAAGCCTCGAGCTATACCTCCTTGTTTGGTTTAGGTCCTCAAGTAAAGATAAATGCATCATATAGAAAAATGTAATAGAATTATTGAAAAATTTCATACCACCAATATATATCAAAATTTATGTGCATGTAAATTTCAGGAAAATGATCTCATCGACATAATCTACTAAATGGATGAAGTACTCGTTTATCCATGACATGCATAGTTGACTGCCGAAGACAGACCTACCATCACCCCATACCTGAATTCCAAGTATCTTATAAACTAAATCAAAACCATCACCTATAACTCAACTTATCACACTCACACCCTCAATAGGGAGGTCTAACATAAGGTACGCATCCTCAAGACTAATCATCATCTCACCCTCTAGTAGATGAAAATTATGCGTCTTCATCCTTCATCTCTCTACAAGGGTTACAATGAGCCAGTGATCAAAAAAAGTAAAATCACACATTATTATACCATAGAACCCTTCACATTGAAAATGAGGGAAGATGGTAGGAGGGGGTGAAATGTGATGGAAGTGGTTTGACCTCTTCACACTCAGAGGTGGAACAATATGGCCCTCTAAGACAAGATGAGAAACATGTCTATCCTGGAAGGTGAGCAAAGTAATATCTACCATATCAATATATGATATAATCATTGTTATTTATAGTTAATGAAATACATTTTCTAAAATAAATTTTTAATAAATATAAGTTGAAAAACTAGGTACACAATTAACATCCATTATGAAACATGAAACAATCCAGGGTATAATCATATTTTTACACAAAAATGATAAAATACATAAATAAAGTCAATGTTAATGTGAAGTGGAGATCCTTCTTTCTACGTTGAGACACATTTTATGATTATGACCTTCAATGTGACATATGTTGCATCATTATCCCACTCTCTATTCATGAGTCAAATCCATATCGTTTCTAATATGAGTAGACTTTGGCATTATCCAAGGGAGCAACCTGGTAATATCAGGGACCAAAGTTGGTTGATTAGTGAAAAGGTAATATTATGAAAATCACCAATAGGAATCCAAAGCACACAATATAAGTCAACCAGAGTGATCAAGTGATATACCTAATAGACATACAGTTCTAAGAATAATTTCATGGATGAAAAAATTATGATTACATGTGTATAGGGATACCTCAATTCCTAGAAAGAACCACATTCACAGTATATGTTTTCTAGTAAAACCACTAGCACTTGATTTTTGTTTCTTGTGAGTGGGTCGTGGAATTTTGTTACCTCAAATAGGCTCCCTTACTGATAAAATATTCAAAAAAAAAATGATAATGTTTGTTGTAATATCTTATAAATGTCTCTTTTGAAGTTTTGATCAAAGTGGATCCCATGTTGCATCCCTTGATAATCCTATTGGGAGCGTTCAATAAACTACTTCACACATCAATAAAATTTCTTTTGTACTAATCTTGTGATTAGTAGTTTATGAACACCCTTAAAGTCCTAATTTATTCACACCATAATATTAGTGGTAATATGGTCATATCTCATACCACCATAAGATGCCAATGACTATTTCTCCTTTGAAATATGCATCATGTAATCATACACATCTTGATTAGAACTTCAAATTCCTTCAAACTGATCATTGAATTTTCCCTATCATATCCCATATGCTAAAACAAATAAGAAAGAAATATATTTAAAAGTATAGTAAAAATTATTCAAATAAATATAAGTTTAATAAAAAAATCCAACTTGATGATCAACTTATTTATTGCACCATATTTAAAATGTTTATGCACATTACTGAAAATATGTTTTATGAAATATCAATGATAATAATTAGGATCTCTATATGAAAATCCAACACTATTAATGGCCTCTATAATCCCTTAATGTCGATCGGATATCAAGAACACTCCTTGTATTTTCATAACATGGATGCGTATACAGGCTAAGAACCAACTCTATGATTAAAAGTTCTCACTTTGAATAATATAAAATGAAAGTGGGATAGGAGAACGATTATTATCCTATGAGGTAGAAAGGTGTAGTACACTTTAATACTTTCTGTGAAGAAATTTTCCATAAACATTAATGACTTGTTTGTAATAAGAAAATACGACGATACGTGGTTTTAATGCTCAGAAAATCCTATGGAACCTTCCCTTTGTTTGATTAATCCTATCACCCCAATAGACATACTAAATGATGACATGATGTTAAATAACCTAATTTTTCAAATACAACAATCCCATTATCAATATAAAAGTTATATATGATTCATACCAATCACTATACACTTTTATAATTGCCTTTTATTTTTCCATCCAAGATTTTCCATAGGATATCCTGTATTTGGACAATAGTTACACTCGTTCTAAGATAAGGGACATAAAGACACTCTGACATGTTGATATCATCTTAACAATAATAGTCGATATAAATTATTCATCTAGTTTATAATTATCCTGCGACAGTCTTTGGTGTAGAAAAATTATTTTCATCTTCCAACTTAGATATATTTCAATACACAAAAAAATTATCATATAGTTCCTGCAAGTGAAATTTACGTTTTGGCCCATATTTATCACACTGAATGATGTATTTTCCCTTTTTTGAATCATCAACCATGAATAAAAAATGTTTCCCTATATGGTATTTTTTTAACTATACTTTTCAATGAACTTTTACTTTTAAACTCTTTTCCAACATGTAATGCACTCTCAGTTGAGGAAGATGTGTTACCTATAACGCTTGGAAATTCATTACTTAGTATAATGAAATCCCAATCAAACTGTTGTGCACATAATATTCTATATACTAAGGAAGTACATAGTGGAGAATGGTTACCACTTTTTGGTTCTTACCTATCTATCAAAGGAGCCACAAATTTTCTATTGACCATATCTTCCTCACCTACATCATCTCTCGTCACATCATCAGATACTTCATCATTTGAGAAAATCTTATTCATTAAATCTAGAGTGTCGATAGGGATGTCTCTTATACTTCTCTCTATACTCTATTCACCATGTTCATAATTAGTCTCTATTACTGGATTCATATGATAATAATTTGAATGATAATTTTTTAAAGGACTACTTCAACAAATCTCCCATAACAGGGTCCTGTAATAGTATGTTTCACCTCAAAATAACATAAATTTCTACATAGAATTCCATTAAAACATTACTACACCATTTATTGAACATAGATGATGCTTCCACCCAATCCTCATCATCGAACATAGGATATCCAATGTTATATAGGTGATAGACATATTGAAAATTCTAATATGTGAATGAACTAATTACTTAATTATCCCTCAGTTTTAAGCGATTATTAATCTTTATAAGAACTTATTCTGATATCATACAATTATGAAAATTAAGAAACTCTTGTTTGTGGTAGACTGTAGTTAAGACCATGATCATTATAAATTACTTATCTTTTTTAGTATATTGAGATAAACATGATTACCTAAAAAGGAAATTTAGTAAAACGTTATATATATTTATATTGCATCATCAAATGCTTAAATTTTTTTAATTAGTTCTAATTAAATAATTGTGACATGATCTTGAGACATTTTCTATGGATTGATTCATCATTATTAGAGAAACTATATGAAACCTAGGGGAAACTCCTTGAGCCTCTATTATCTCATATTTTAGTAACCATTATTCTCGTTTCTTTTATGGTGTACAAATCTAGCATCGAACATTAATAACTATCATAGAACCTCCTTTTATTATAATACTACTCACGTGTAAATAAGGGGTACAAGGGGGTTGTGATACATAATAATTTAATACGGTCACATAGGGCATTACATTCTTAGGGAGAGGGATGACACCTATGTCATCAAAAAAAAGTGAATATAATTATAAGAAATTATATAACAAAAATAATAATTATAACATACAATTCCAAGAAAACATTGGTTGGTTATCTCAAGATCAATCATCATTCAAATCACTTATCAAGTTTTTATGGTTAGTTCTTATTTTATACATAAAATAAATTTATAGAAAATAATATTTTTAAATATTATTATATATATTACTATACAACTATGTAATTTGTGATATTACTTAAATATAAATAATTATATTTTTCATATTAATAATAATTTACATATATATCTAAGAAATTATTTTAAAAATATTATTTATAGTGATTTTTTTAATTAAATCAATGAAAATTATATTATTTTTATATATAACCAACAATCTATTATAAACCAATCAAATGCTTAACATTTTTAGTTAGTTATGATTAAATAACCATGACGTGATATTGAGACATTTTTTATGGATTGGTTTATCATTATTAGATAAACCAACCAAAACCTAGGGGGGAAACTCCTTGAGCCTTTATTGTCTTAGATTTCCATAGCCACCATTCACCTTTCTTTTATGGTGTACAAATCTATAATCGAACATCAAAAGTTCTTGTGAAAACTCCTTTTATTACAATATTACTAACATGCAAGTGATAGGTTTAAGGAGTTTGGGATATATGATAATTTAATGTGAACCCACAGGTAATTATATTCTTGGAGAGAGGGGTAACATGCAGTGTTGGGCTCACAAACAACTTCTAATTAAATCATTAGAAACAACTCCATGGAACTTCACATATGAAAGAAAAATATCTATAATGAACCCCATGAACAATTACCAAAATTTGGAAGAAGTACGCACCCAAGACACCACACCACAACATAAAACCACTAGAAGAATGTAGGAAATTCTATTGGAAACAATGATCAAAAGAAAACATGAAAGGAAAAGAACCAAACAAGGAGATTACATAGTTCACACTTGCACTTTAATCCATGGGGTAATGATACTTCACTTTATTCAAAGTATCAAGAAGAAAGATGATTACAATGAACTCAATATCACTAATCATTTAGAATAGATACCAATTTTACAAGTGATCCACCCTACCATATATAGTAGTTCCCTTCTGGTGCTTCCAGTATCCACCATCATCGGATCTATGTGTAATGGAGTTCACCTAGTCTATGATCCAAGGAGGAACCCTTCATCTGGTCAAAGATTCCCACAACCAAAACTTGTCCAATCGGTCGACTGTTCCTTATTAGAAGATATTTCAAATATAAAACCCTTCATATCTAATGGTGAATGAACTTATGATGGACCCACTCTTGCACCATCATGTATCTTTTGGTGTACTGATCTTCTAATACTTCAACCCCATCTTCACAGGGTTGTAAGAAATAAGGTTTTCATATTTTTTCATATAAAAAATCCTATATTTATTCCTTCTAATGAAATAAATATCACATATAAATAATCTCCTACTAGAGAATAATTTTAGTTTTGGGACTAAGACCATTACCAGCACCCATACAGACTTCTTCCTTTGAATTATCACAAAGTAACTATATAGTTCCCCTCCATGGATTTCTTATAGTATTCCCAAACTTACCAAGGTGCAACATTGCCTAATCAATTTTCAAATTATGACCTCTATCAGTAAGTCAATTGGATTCTTCACCCCTTTGATCTTATTTAGGTCTATCACACCTTCCTCCAACATCATCCCAATGAAGTGTTACTTCATTGGAATATACTTTTCTTGAGAATGAAGCATTTGATTTCTATACAAGTGAATCTCTCTCTGTGAGTCAAAAAATGACTTATTAACTTCTATTTATTTTCTAAGATCCTTCAGTAACCCCTTTATCCACACTAGATCCTTCCATTATTCCACAAAAGCAATGTACTTTGATTCCTTTGTAAAAAGTGTGACCACTGATTGAATTTTGGATATACAACTCATCGCCATTCCTTTAAAGGTGAAAACATTCCCTGAAGTGCTCTTCCATGAATCAGAATCTCTGTCAAAGTTAGAGTCTATTAAAACTTACCAAGGCTCATCCATTTTAAATAAAATTTCCAAGTTTTTTTTACCCTTCAAGTATGAGAGGATCTATTTCACATCCTCCCAGTGTTCCCTTCTAAGGTTCTACATGAACTTGTTGACAACTCCCACTATTTTTGTAATGTCCTAATGAGTGCAGGCCATGGATTACATCAAGAATCCAATAGATGATTCATATGTAACCTTCAAAATATACTCAACCTCAAATTTTATTCGTGGTGAATTATCATTCCATATATTAAAATGTCTGGCCAAGGGTGTTTTTATAGGTTACTTCCAATAAAATGAATCATTTTACAACCTTTGAGATGTAGTCATCTTGGGCTAGGTATAGTGTACCAAAACTTTGGTATCATATAATCCTCATCCCAAAATCCTCTTAATAATACCAAGATCCTTAATCTTGAATCTAACTTAAAACTTATTGATTAGATCAATAATCATTTCATTCATTGGACCCATTATCAGCATATCATCCACATAAATTTGAAGGATGATGAAACTCCCATCAACAAATATCTTTTGGTAATAGTAACGGTCAACATTACTTTGGAAGAACTTCTATTCAATCATGAAAATGTTGAAATTATGATTCTAACACCTTAGTGCTTGATTCAAACTCTAAAGGCCACATTTTAGTTTACACACAATTTTCTGGTTCTATTGATCCTAAAAACCATCCAGCTTCTCTATGCATATTTTTTAATATAAATCTACATGAAGGAGTAATTTATTCACATTAATCTTCTCTATATAATGTTCTTACAATGAAAATATAATCAATACTATTTTAATAATATTATGCTTAATTAATAGAGAAAAGATTTTAGAGAAATATACTCATTCATTATATTAAAAATCCTTTACAACTAACCTGGACTTTACTTCCACCTACTATATTTCTCTTCCTTCAGTTGTAAACCCATTTTTTATGAAGAATATTATTCCTAAAAGTTATTTATATCATCTCCCATGGTTTTAACACATTTATAGACTTTTAGATACCCTTTTTTTCCTATAATACTTTGGAATATATCTAGAAATATGTTTGGAGCCAGGAGCTAAGACGACGTGCAATTCTGAGGTTCGGTGTGCCCGAAATTAATTTTATAAAATTATTAAATATATTTTATCTCATGTAAATATGATTTATTAAATAAAATGTGATAAATCTTAAACAGAGTATTTGATAAAAAAATATGAGACCACGATTGAATCCATAACGTGAGTTTTACCCTAGGAACGACTTAAAATTGGTTGGCATGGGATGTTCAGACAAAAGAAGTTGTTGGTGGATGCATTTAGTTAAATAAATAATTAAATTATTTATTTTAATTAAATTATCTAAAATTAGAACCCATATTTAAATAAATCATCATGGAGGATATCCAAGGTTATTCTCGTAACCATGGGATCATTGAGAGGAGAGTTATTCTACCTCCATTAGAGAATGAGAATTAGATGATGATGAAACTCTGGATCCAGGAGAATCGAGGTGTAGCGAACTCAATGACTTCTATCATTCATTGGTGAGAAAATTCTTCATCAATGGATGATCCAAATTGAGGTAGGACTCATCAATTTTCGGATTCTACCCCAAATAATTAAATAAATTGATCATGATCGAATCCATCTCTTGATATGAATTAAATCAAGCATTTTCACATGCCTATGAATCAGTTCTCAATTGAATATTAAATTAATCCCCAATATACCATGTTTCCAAGTGGGACATTGCTAGGTTTTTTTTACTTTCTTCAGGTTCATCAAATAGAGTGTTTCCAGATGGAGTTGATCAGACATGGATCCTTAGACATATTGGATGGAAGTTTTTCCTCCTATTTTATATCAGATCTTTTTTTGGGTGGTGGGTTTGTAACTCCTCATTTGATTCATGTCCCTTCATCTCAACTTCCAGAGCCCCCTTAGGTGATTTCTGATGACTTTTGACGTCTAAAATCCAATTCTAATGAATCCTTGGGAATTTAATTATGGAGATAAAAGGTTAGGGTCTCATTCTTCCTTCTTATCTTAGATCTCCTTAGTTTGTCTTATATGGAACCATATTTGGTGTTATAATGGGTTCAAATTTGTTTTGATGATATCTTATTGGGTTTTTATAGATGAACGGAGGGAAGATGTCTAACCAATGTAATCATATTTGATCATTCATTCCAATTGACTTGTGGTAGGTGGTGTTTCTATCTTTTTACTTTTTTTGGAACTTGAAGGATTATTAGGTTTCTAAAACAATTATCCTTCATTTTCAATGTTTTTCCTCGGTAAAACACTACTGATAATTCTCTTACTGGTTGGATTGAAATTGGAGTGTGGGTGTTGCCCACAATGGATTTTTGAATTGATTAAAAGTGTTTACATAAATGAAAGATGGTTTTGGAACATGTTCTTGGCATAATGGGTTGTAAGTTTCATATATAAATTCATGGGTTGGTGTGTGTTAATTATTTAATTTTACGAGGTCTTGTTGAAATAGTCATGGTGCTCAGTGTCGAATGGAAAGGAACAGGGGGGAATATGCCACCAAGCGATGAATTTTTTGAGGACATACCACCGCTCTTGAGTATAGGGGTGTTATTTTAGCATACATGTGTGCATGAGAGAGAACCTGGTTTATTATTCCAAATTGATAATTATGAACTACTTCTTATTTTTGAAAGTGAAACATTGTTATGTATTAAATTGATTTTGGAAAACCTATTCATTTGAAATATTTTATATTGGGAAAATTGTTTATTTCTTTGATATTCTTTTTGCTAGTTTTATATCCTGTGAGATAACATGTTTCTATTCTTAGTGGCGTGTGAGGAGAATCTTGGGGGTTTACTATAGGGTATGATTACTCACCTCTTGTATATGCATTTTGGTGCATATATAGATGTTGTTTTCCATGATACAGGAAAATGACCAGTGATAAAAAGTACCTTATTTATCAACATTTTTTAAATGCCGATAAGCAGTTAAAATATTGAATTGTGTAGTATTGTTTATAGTACACCCCATATTATATATAAGGTTTGGGTGGCATTTTTGGGGTGCCTCCTCAAATGGATTACCACGTAGGTCAATATCACCTTCCTCAAATGGAGCACCATGTGGGTGAAAACCACATGACTTAATTCATATAGAGACATGATTTTAACATAGTTCAATGAAGTATTTTTTTTGTAGAGTTAGGAACCTTTACATGGACATTTTTTTATATAAAAAAGGTATCTCTTGGTGTTTCATCATACACCAGCAATACAGAGAGAAAATTCCATTTGATGATCGCATTTTTTCTATGATCATTTTTCTCATATTCTCTCTACCTTTTTGGTCCATTATTTTATCTGAGTATTACTTTTGAGTTTTCTTCCATTTTTTGGGAGTATCTACTGTGTAATTTTTCATTTTAGTGGATACCTCTTTTTGGACTAAGTCTCATGGTTTTTCCCTTTTGAGTTTTCCACGTAAAAATTTCAGTGCCAAATTTTATTTTTTTGCACATTTATTTTTGGTTCGTTGTGCATCTGCTTTTGTTTGAGGGAAAGAAATTTATTTCCACAAAACATTCTATTTACTATTGTTTGTGTGTTCGTCACTTTCTTCCTTTCCCAACATTTGGTATCATAGGTATTGGTTTTTATTTCATATTTATTATGGAATCCAATTACAGTTATATGATTTAATTGAATGGTACCAACTACCATATGTGGTGACTAAAAATGAAGGATCTGCTTTTTGTCAAGCGAAGGCATCTTCCAATGTTTAGTACCCAGAATCCAGAAAGGATGTCACATGAATAATGGGTGTCTTAGCATGATATGTTTTGTGTTTTCATTTTATAATGGGTCAAAGATAATGTGATGATCTATATTTTCAGCATCTCTCATGCCATAATTTTGTGGCAGAAGATTGAGACTACCTGTGCTTCCATGACAAGAAACAATAATATGTTTCTTCTCAAACAAATGATGCATTTGAGGTACAAATAAGGAACATCTATTTATAACTATTTAAGTGAATAGAAATGATGTTTTGATCAGTTTTCTAGCATGGGTATCAATTTTGAAGATGAGGTTTAGCTCTTTTTTTTCTTAACACTTTACCTGATTCTTGGGAGAATTTAGGTGTTACTCTAACCAGTTTTTCTTCTAATAGTGATGTGACATTTAGTTTTGTTAAGTAATATATTTTGAATAAATAGTTCAAGAGACTCACACATGATAAATCCTCTTCAGATCTTTTATTCACATAGAACAGGGGGAGAATCCAGGACTACGGAAAGAGCAGTCGAGGTAAGAGAAAAGGCAGAAGCAAATCCAGGTCAAAGTAGAGAGATTTTAAATGTCATCATTGTGGTAATAAAGGGCATGTTAATAAGTTCTGTTATTAGTTTAAAATAGAAAATATAATTAAGTAAAATTTGTATAATAATAATGGTTATGGAGATGATCATGACTCTACTACTACAGGGGGTGATCTTTTTATTGTTTATGACTCCATTAATATTGTTTTCGATGATTCTTACTAGGTTATTGATAGTGGTGTCTGTTTTAATGTGGCATCGAAGAAGGATTTATTTACATCTTACATCCCAAGTAATTTCTTTATTTTGAATATGGGTAATTATTGTCATGTTGATGTTGTAGGTATCAAGATTGTTTGTTTGGAGAACAGCACAAGAAGTAAACTGATTTTGAAGAATGTTCGACATGCACCAGAGGTTCTCTTGAATCTTATTTCTACCAGTTTTCTTGATGATGAAGGGTTTATCAGTAATTTTGGTGATTTCCAATGGAAACTTTTCGAGGGTTATTTTATTATGGATCGAGTTAAGAAGCAATCAGGTTTGTACTGGACTAGAGATTCTATTTCTTGTGATACTGCTTGCGTTTTTTAGTGTAGTGTTTCAACAATGTTATGGCATAAGAGGCTCAGTCACACTATTGATAAGGGGATTGGTTGTTTGGTCAAGGTAAATATTCTTCCATATTTGTAGAGTGTCAAATTGAACATGTTTGATCACTTTATGGCTATAAAATGAATCAGAGTGAGTTTTAGTAGTCATCCTCCGCACAGGAAGTCACAAATACTTGAATTAGTACATTCTGACATTTACGGTCATTTGATATCTAAGACCTTTAGTGGCAGTATTTATTTTGTGAAATTTATTGATGACTACTAACATAAGCTCTAGTTTTATGTTTTTAATGCCAAAAGTTAGTTAATCAGTGTTTTTAAGTAATTTCATGTTTCTAATGAAAGATAATATGGTAAGAAATTGAAATTTTTTCTCACTGACAATGGGGGAGAGTATTGTGGTCCGTTTGATCAGCATTATAGGTAGGGAGGTATTCAACATCAGAACAAAACCTCCCAATACACCTTAGCTGAATGGTATAGTTGAGCATATGAATAGTACTTTACTGGAAAGAGTCCGTTGTTTGGTTTCGGAAGAAAAGTTGCGCGGACATTTTTGGGGTGAGGCTTTGCATATTCCTACTTATATTATCAGTTTATAATCTATGGTTTCTTTGTATACTGACACTCCAAACATGTTTTGGTATGGAAAATATACCAGTTATGATCACTTTCATGTTTTGGTTGCAAGGATTCTATTCATGTGCCTAGAGATGAGAGATCCAAGCTGGATGGTAAGACATGCCAATGCATTTTTATTGCCTATAGACACGATGAGTTTGGGTACCGGTTTTATGATCCTTCTTTAAAGAAAATTATTAGAAGATGTGATGCGGTGTTTAAGGAGGATCAGACTATTGCAGAAATTAATGCGGGAGAAAAATCCACTTCTTCATATTCTAATGGATTTGTCAGTCTTGAGCTGGGTTCTGATTCACATTGACCTCATATTGTTTATTTTGATGATCATGTGGATGTGCAAAATGATGTTCAAGGTGAACAGGTTAGAGTTGAAGTTTTTGATGTACATTTTGTTTCTGATGATCTGATTCCAGAGGTTATTAATGAACCTGTTGTTACACTCAAGTTATCATCTCAGCATTGTACTCTTTCTACTCAGTATTCACCTGATGAGTATGTGCTCCTCGCTAAATGGGGAGAACCTGAATCTTTTTATAACAACCCTGCTTTTTTTACACTTAAACATGATTTATTACATAAGAACCATCACTTGATACAACATGGAAGATCGATAGGTCTACTATATTTGGGTCTTAGGAACATTATATAACAACTTGAAACATAAAACACAACATCTTTATTGAAAACTTCTTTTATATGACCACTATATTCCCTCATACTTAGCATTTCATGGGATAACCTGAGGACATGCATAAGAAAAGGGTGAGCTATAAAGCCCAGTAAGGGAGTAAACAAGATATAACATGAATATTACAATACATGTTAGGCAATAGGTATATAAATGAGTTCAAGAGAAATATTAACATAAAGTCATGATATAGCTTGATCATCATAACATGGAAATATGGCAACAACACTTAACATGGAATTAGCATGAGCCAAGTCTCATTGCACAAGGAATATGAGTAAACCCTCATTGAACATGAAGCATGATTAAACCCTCGTTGCACTTGAATTATCATGAGTCAACACTCATTGCACATGACGTATCATGATACTATACTTTACCCAATGCATTGGAGCGCTATCAGGGCGTACCCTTCTTAAACATTTCATTTCATGCATAAGTGTGCCACATGGATCATACAACATTGAATCATTAAAAGTAATCATTTATTCCATGATAAAGGAATGTGTAATACATAAATGAAACTCTTTAAACAATAAGTAAATGTGCATAAAGGTTAATACCCTTGATAAATAAATGGGCATGGTATTCACTACACAATGACTTTGGCTTGGAAAAATTGCGGTGCAATTTCAGCAGCATAATAGCGTGACAAAAGAACTCATAAAAATGGTTTATGAGAGAGAAAGGGGTGTATCATCATATTTATATGAAATGTAAAGTAAGGGGGGTCATATAGATACATGTCCCAACAAATTTAATGGAATTTAGATGCATAATACAAAAGAATTGCTTAGATGTAAATGAGGAGAGAGAAATCCCTCATGGAATTTCGGCATGGTAACGGGTGTACATGGGAGGCATTAATGAGAGTGAAATGGGTATCCCATCATCCAAACATAAATAGGTAAGTATGGGGGAGGTTCAAAATCATACCCCAACATTTTTAATTGAAAATAAAAGGTCATAACAACTTAAATAAAATTGCGCAAAAATGAGAAAGGAAGAAATCACTTACTTGGAAGTGTGATCTCAAAGGCTTGGGAGAGGCTTGAGAGAGGATTATTGGGATCTTGGGGAACCTTGGGAGGATTATAGAGAGAGGATGGAAGAGTTTGGACGAACTCCAAAGGCTTTGAGTGAGGAGTAAGTGGGAGATTGTGTGGGTTTATATAGGAAATGAGAGGTAATTCTTTATTATTTAGGTTTGGGACACCTCACATTAAACTAATCAAAACCACAAACCAGCCCATGATTTTTTCCCATGGTTTTTTCCAAAGAGGAGTAGAAAAAAATATTTTATAAGGCCAATTTCCTAAATTCTTAAAATAAAAGGGTTTCTTATGTGGATGTGAGTCACACTCTCAAGAAAAACAATTTAAAAAGACAAAATGTTTTATAAGTCTTGGAGAGTCCACTAAAGATTTGTAAAACAAATCAAATAAATCCAAAATAACATTATTTTAATGGTAAAACATATATTGGCTGAACACAATGTTTATAGTATTTTATTACATCACTATTGGGTCATTATGATGTCATAAAACACATTATATATTTAAATGATATTTAATTTGTACCCAAAAATTCGACTGTCTCAGAAAATTGTGAAAATTTCACCATTGGATAATTTCGACATCCTGATTCCATAAATAATATTAATTTTATCTAAATAATTCTCCAAATATGTTAATTTTCATTTTTAAAATAAAAACCTACATTTATCAAAAATTCATGGGTTTTGACAAAAATGGCTTTCAAACCTTAATAAAAATTACAATTGCATTCATAAAATTATACAATAATTTATATTTAATAAAAATTAATTTAATAATATTATTATTTTATTAAAATATTATTTAATTCAAAAATCCATTAATTCATAAAAATAGATTTCTTAGTTGAATATTAACTAAAAATACTATTTGTGATTTAAAAACTATTTACAAAGTAACAATAATAAAATGAAAGTATATTAATTATTATATACAAAAATAATGTACATAATCATAGTATTAGGGTCTTGTCACATAACCTCTTAAAACAGCCACATAAGACCTAAGGGTAAGGTACGCGATCGTGATAGACTATTGGGATGGCTCGGATAACATCGCTCGAGTGGTAATCTCTATCAACTTCCACTTCTCCCGTAGGCGGTTCCACTCGAGCTTAACGTATTAAAGCTTGGATTGGACTTGGTCAAGAGTGAATCCCAATGACACCACCTCCTTTTTGAGCTCTGATAAATGGGCTTCATACAGGGCATGTCTACTAGATGAGGCCATCGCTTCCTTTGTCTGAGTAAATTGGATTTGTTTAAGCCCTATATTTATACTAATCATGTGATCACTATTTAATGTCTATAATAGAAACATTCAAAAATATTAATGGTATTTTAAAATCCAAAAACATAAAACAAAATAAGTGCATATGTTGTATAACCATTTCACATATTAAGACATTTAATTAGATCAAGAGGGATTTTCATTAACAAATGTTTGGGTTGTTACAATCTTCCCCCCTTAAGAAATTTTTCCCTCAAAATTTCCTTTTCCCACACTAAAATAAATAAGGGTAACTCTTCTTCATCACCTCCTCTTATTCCCACGTCACTTCTTCAAACTTTTGGTTTCACCACAACACCTTCACGAGGGGAATTGTCTTATTTTGTAGGACTTTTTCCCTACGATCTATGATCTTCATTGGTTGCTCCTCGTAAGAAAGATCATACTCTAGTTGTACTACCTCTAAAGAGAGTACATGTGAAGGGTCCGGTATGTACTTCCTTAAGAGGGATACATGAAAGATATCATGTACTTTGTCCATGGTAGGTGGAAGTGCTAGTCGATAGGCTATATCCCTGACACAATCAAGAATCTAGAAGGGTCTGATGTACCTAGGACTTAACTTCCCTTTCTTTCCAAACCTCGTGACCTTTTTTCCACAGAGATATGCATAGAAATACCATGTCTCCAACTTTAAACTCAAGGTGTCATCAACGGTTATCCGCATAACTCTTCTGTCGACTCTAGGCTTCCTTAATATGCTGCTGAATGGTTTTCACCTTCTCCACCATTTCTTTGACTATTTTTGGTCCTAGCAGCTTACGCTCACTGACTTCATCCCAACACGATGGCGTTCTACACCTTTTCCCATAAAGGGATTCATATGGTGTCATTCAAATGCTCGAGTGGAAACTGTTATTGTAGGAGAATTCAATAAGGGGAAGATGTTGGTCCCATCCTCCTTTGAAGTCCATTGAGCACGCTCTCAACATTTCCTCAAATGTTTGGATATTATGCTCTGATTGGACATCAGTTTGAGGATGATAAGTCGTACTGAATTTTAGATCAGTATTTAGAGCATGTTGAAGACTCTTTTAAAACTTAGAGGTGAATCTTGGATCACGATCGGATACAATAGGTAGTGGTACTCCATGCATCCTTACCACTTCTATGATATATATCTGTGCCAGTTGATCCAATGAGAAATCCTCCTGAATAGCAATGAAGTGTGTAGACTTTGTAAGACGATCGACAAAAACCCAGATTGCATTGTTTCCTTTAGATGTATTTGGAAGTCTGGTGACAAATTCCATGGTAATGTTCTCCCATTTCCATGCTAGTATGGGAAATGGTTGCATCATCCCCTTAGACTTTTGTCTCTCAGCCTTAACTTTCTGACACACCAGACACTTTGATGTATATTCAATGATCTCCTTCTTCATGTTATCCCATCAATAATGATCTCGAATATCTCGATACATCTTTGTGTTTCCTGGGTGGATGGAGAAATTTGAACTATGTGCATCATCCAAAAGATCCTTCTTCAGCTCCAGACATGATGGAACACATAGTTTTCTCCCAAATCTCACAATTCCTTCTTTATTGACATTGAACTCTGAGGATTTTCCTTTTCTGATAGTTTCCACCTTCTTCTAAATTCCTACATCATCCTTTTGAGCATCCTTTAACTTTTCCAAAAGAGATGGTTGAGCAATAATTTGTGAAAGGATTGATAATGTTCCCTTCTTTATGATTCTCATGTCCATCTTCATCAAATCCAAGAGGATTATATCCTTTTCAATTATCATTAATGATAGAATTGTTGGATCCTTTCTACTTAGAGAATTTTCCACCTTGTTCGCTTTCCCAGGGTGGTAATGGATTGAGCAGTCATAGTCTTTGATCAAATCTAACCATCTTCATTGGAGAATATTCAACTCTTTTTGTGTGAATATATACTTGAGGCTTTTGTGGTCTTCATATATTTCACACTTCTCCCCAAAGAGATAATGCCGCCAAATTTTCAAATTGAATATCACTACAGCCAACTCAAGGTCATGTGTTGGATAGTTCTGCTCATGAACTTTCAATTTCCTTGAAGCATAGGCAATGACTTTTTCATTTTTCATCAACACGCATACTAGGACCTTATTCGAAGCATCACTAAATACCATAAAAATTTCTCCACTTGTGGGTAGTGTGAGCACGGGCGCAGTGATAAGCATCCTTTTCAACTCCTTGAAGCTTTGTTTTAATTCATCACTCCAATAAAACTTTACTCTCTTCTGAGTTAGCTTGGTAAGAGGGTTGGAAAATCGTGAGAAATTTCTCACAAATTGTCAATAATATCCAGCTAACCCCAAGAAGCTATGGATATATGTTACCTATGTTGGCCTTGGCCATCCCTCTATTGTAGTTGTCTTAGAGGGATCCACAGATATCCCATTTCTTATGATGATATAACCCAAGAATGAGACCTCCTTCAACCAGAAATCACACTTGTTGTACTTTTCATAGAGATTCTCCTTCCACAAGGTCTCCAGTACAGTTCTTAGATACTCCTTATGATCCTCCTTGGTTTTGGAATATATTATAATATCATCTATAAAGACTACCACAAATGTGTCAAGGTAATATCTAAAGACTCTATGAATCAAGTCCATAATGATTTCTGGAGAATTAGTGAGTCTGAAAGGCATTACTATGAATTCATAGTGCCTGTATTTTATACAAAAAGCAGTATTGGGGACATCTTCCTTCTTCACCCTAACTGGATAATATCCCGACCGAAAATATACCTTAGAGAAGTATTGTTATCCATGTAGCTGATTGAACAAGTCATAAATCTGTGGCAGAGGATAATTTTTCTTTATCGTGATTTTGTTAAGCTCACGATAATCGATGTAAAGGCACATTGACTCATCCTTCTTCTTGACGAAGAAGACTGGTGCACCCCATGGTGAAGCACTTGGGCGTATAAACCCTTTATCCAGATTCTCCTGTAGTTGTTTCTTCAGATCTTTAAGCTCCACAACATCCATTCTATATGGAGTCTTGGATATTGGTAATGCCCCAGGTATAAGTTCAATTGAGAATTCAACATCTTTTCTAGGAGGAAGACCAGGAAATTCCTCAGGAAACACTTCAGCGAATTCCCTCACAATAGGAATGTCTTAAAGAATGGTTTCTTCCTTGGAATCAATCATCTGATCCAGATACGCATGCTCATTGGTCAATAATATCCATTCTTTAGATGATGTATCTAAAGAAGATTCATCCTCCTACTTGCACTTGTACTGGATCGGGGGCGATTCTCCACATGGAGAGTGATTTCCCTCTCATGACAATTTATGTTGGATCTATATAAGGAAATCCAATCCATGCTAAGAATTACATCAAATTACACTAGAGGGAGTTTGAAAAAGTTCTCCGGGAAGTTAAATCCACTGATTATAACAGGGGAGGAGCTATATTCATTAGATGCAATGATTTCCCCATTTTCCATACTCACTGGAATCTTTACTTCCATGATTTGTGGTGATGTTGGTATTATTCTACTAAACTTTAGAGATATAAAAGAATTCATAGAACTTGAATCAAAAAGTGTGTTCTCTATTATTGAATGAATAACTAGCGTACCTGTCACCACTTCGTTGTCGGGGTTCACTTCGGCGGTAGTGATGGAAAAAAGCTCACATGTGCTGCCTTGGAGGTTGTTGGTTGTCTTCGAAAACCCTTGGCTTAGGGCACTGATTTGCAAGGTGTCCTGGTTCTTTTCATTTGTAGCAATTAACAACGCGTTGAGAGTCGAACGAAGTGTTCCTCTCCTTTATTACAGCTGCGGGTTTTTCTTGCCGACAATTAATGGCTATGTTCCCTTCTCTTCCACACCTAAAGCATTTCCTCATCCCCTTTAGGAAATTTCTGGGGTGCTTCTTTCCGCACCTTTGGAAAGTGGGGTGATGGATCCTCTTAGCACCATTGGATTTATCCATCGGACCACCAACATTGAAGTCCACATTACGCTTCTTATCCCCATGATACCCCTGAGATTCTCTGATCTCCATTTCAACTTTGAGGGCACATCGTAAAATTTCCTCATAGCTGTTGAAGTCACGGATCGCTAGCGCTTTCCGCAGGCTAGGTTTCAGCCCACCAAAGAAGCAGTCAACCTTGCATTCGGGGGTGACAACAAAGCCGGAGGCATATCGTGCAAGCCTTGTGAAGTTTTCCTCTTACGCTCTGACAGATTCATCGTCTTTTTTCTTGTGGGAAAGGAAGTCCCTTTCCATCTTAAGTCGGAAGGTGCACGGAAAATATTTATTAAAAAACATCTTCTAAAAATCCTTCCATTTCATCGCCTTGATCTCCTCCTCAGTCTTTGTATTTTTGATCAGTGTCCACCATTGATCAGCTTTACCCTCTATATGATAAGAAGCCAAAAAAACCTTCTCTTGTTACGAACATTGAAGGATGGAGAATATCTTCTCAATGGAGTTTAACCATTGTTCGACGATTTAGGGATCAGATGATCCATTAAAAGTATGAGGCCTTTGTCTCATGAAACTCTTGATATTGACTTGTTCTTTCTTAGGGGGGGTTGAATGTTCCTCTTGACCCATGTTTCTATTCAAATCTTGAGTTAACTGAGAAAGTATCATGACAAAGTTCGTGATTCCCGCTCCCATTGGATGGGGAATCTCATTAGAACAATCATTGCATTGATCTTCACATCGGTTGTTAGCCTGAGTCCTCCTATTACCAGCCATTGGATGGAATAAATGGAATGTTAAGCGTAACACATAAAGGGTAATCCAAAAACAAAAAAGGTTGAATTATAAATTACTTTTATTTCCTTAACTTATGAATCTACAGGCTTCAATCTATGTTATCCATGATCTAATTTCTAACATATATTCCTAGGGGAATTTTTTTATTCCCTTTATAATGGTTCATACTAAGCTCATGAATTTACCAAAGCATATCCCCCGGGAGTGTTGTAACCAAGAGTGCAGCAAGGCCTGTTGTCGTGTACCAGGATACCCCAGGTCAAGCCCGAAACTCCTTGTCAGGATTTTCGCTCCTAGGTACATCTGTGTCAGAGCTGTCTTTACCTACTCGTATCCAGAAAGGAATGTATTTTCTTGATAAACCACTTACTCAATTCTCACCAAAACTTAGGGATGTTTTTATTATACTTAGTATTATCCCTAAGGCTTTTACTAGGATTTTCTAATCCTAATCCCAAAAATAACTAAACATATCCTCTGATACCAACTATAACAACCCTGCTTTTTTTTACACTTAAACATGATTTATTACATAAGAACCTTCACTTGATACAACATGGAAGATCAAGAGGTATAGTGTCTTTGGGGCTTAGGAACATTACATAGCAACTTGAAACATAAAACACAACGTCTTTATTGGAAACTTCTTTTACATGACTACTACATTCCCTCGTACTTAGCATTGCATGGGATAACCTGAGGACATGTATAAGAAAAGGGTGAGCTATAAAGCCCAGTAAGGGAGTAAACAAGATATAACATGAAGAATAAAATACATGTTAGTCAATAGGAATATAAATTAGTGCAAGAGAAACATTAACATAAAGGCATGATATATCTTGATCATCATAACATGGAAATGTGGCAACAACACTTAACATGGAATTAGCATGAGCCAAGGCTCATTGCACATAGATCATGAGTAAACCCTCATTGCACATGAAGCACTAGTAAACCCTCGTTGCACTTGAATTATCATGAGTCAACACTCATTTCATATGACGTATCATGATGTTATACTTTACCCAATGCATTGGAGAGCTATTAGGGCGTACCCTTCTTAAACATTTCATTTCATGCATAAGTGTGCCACATGGATCATACAACATTGAATCATTCAACGTAATAATTTATTCCATGACAAAGGAATGTGGAATACATACATTAAACTCTTTAAAAAATAAGTAAATGTGCATAAAGGTGAATATTCTTGATAGAGAAATGGGCATGGTATTCACTACACAATGACTTTGGTTTGGAAAAATCGCGGTGCAATTTTGGCAGCATAACGGTGTGACATAAGAACTCGTAAAAATGGTTGATGAGAGAGATAGGGGTGTATCACCATATTTACATGAAATGGGCAGTAAGGGGTTCATATAGATACATGTCCCAACAAATGTAATGGAATTTAGATGCATAATACAAAAGAATTTCTTGGATGTAAACGATGAGAGAGAAACCCCTCACGGAATTTCAGCATGGTAACGGGTGTACATGGGAGGCATTGATGAGAGAGAAATGGGTCTCCCATAATCCAAAAATAAAGAGGAAAGTATGGGGAGGTTCTAAATCATACACCAACATTTTTTATTGAAAATAAAAGGGCATAACAACTTAAAGAAAATTGGACAAAAATGAGAAAGGAAGAAATCCCTTACTTGGAAGTGTGATTCCAAAGGCTTGGGAGAGGCTTGAGAGAGGCTTATTGGGAGCTTGGGGAGCCTTGGGAGGATTCTAGAGAGAGGAGTTCATAGGTTGGATGAACTCCAAAGACTTTGAGTGAGGATGAAGTGGGAGCTTGGGTGGGTTTATATAGGAAATGAGAGGTAATTCTTTATTATTTAGGTTTGGGACACCTCACATTAAACTAATCAAAACCACAAACCATCCCATGGTTTTTGCCCATGGTTTTTTCCAAAGGGGAGTGAAAAACAATATTTTATAAGGCTGATGGCCGAAACTCTTAAAATAATAGGGTTGCTTATGTGGAGGTGAGTCACACTCTCAAGGAAAACAATTTTAAAAAAAGACAAAATGTTTTATAAGTCTTGGAGGGTCCACTACAGATTTGTAAAATAAATCAAATAAATCAAAAATAACATTATTTTAATGGTAAAATATATATTGGCCGAACATAATGTTTATAGTATGTTATTACATCACTATTGGGTCATTATGATGTCATAAAACACATTATATATTTAAACGATATTTAATTTTTACCCAAAAATTCAACTGTCTCAGAAAATTATGAAATTTTCACCGTTGGATAATTTCGACATCCTGATTCCATAAATAATATTTATTTTATTTAAATAATTTTCTAAATATGTTAATTTTTATTTTTAAAATAAAAACCGACATTTATCGAAAATTCCTGGGTTTTGACAAAAATGGCTTTCAAACCTTAATAAAAATTACAATTGCATTCATAAAATTATACGATCATTTATATTTAATAAATATTAATTTGATAATAATAATATTATTTTATTAAAATATTATTTAATTCAAAAATCCATTAATTCATCAAAATAGATTTCTTAGTTGAATATTAACTAAAAATACTATTTGTGCTTTAAAAACTATTTACAAAGTAACAATAATAAACTGAAAGTATATTCATTATTATATAAAAAAATAATATACATAATCATGGTACTAGGGTCTTGTTACATAACCCCTTAAAACAGGCGCATAAGACCTAAGGGTAAGGTGCACGATGGTGACAGACTCTTGGGATGGCTCGGATAACATCGCTCGAGCGGTAATCTCTATCAACTTTCACTTCTCCCATAGGCGATTCCGCTCGAGCTTAACGTATTCAAGCTCGGCTTGGGTTTGGTCAAGAGCGAAGCCCAATGACACCACCTCCTTTTCATGCTCTGATAAATGGGCTTCATACGGAGTAAGTCTACTGGATGAGGCTATCACTTTCTTTGTCTGAGTAAATTGAATTTGTTAAAGCCCTATATTTATACTAATCATGTGATCATTGTTTAATGTCTATAATAGCAATGGTCATAACTCTTAATGGTATTTTAAAATCCAAAAACATAAAACAAAAGAAGTGCATATGTTGTATAACCATTTCACATATTAAGACATTTAATTAGATCAAGAGAGATTTTCATTAACAAATTTTTGGGTCGTTACACTTTTGATGAGGTGATGGAAAGTGAACAGAAGGACAAATGGGTTGCGATAATGGATGATGAGATGACATCATTGCACAAGAACCATACTTTTGAGCTGGTGAAGTTACCAACAGGTAAGAGAGCATTGTAAAATCGGTGGATTTATCAGATTAAAAATGAAGAATCTAGTTATGTTCCATGATACAAGGAAAGGTTAGTTGTCAAAGGCTTTCGTCAGAAGAAAGGTATTGATTTTGATGAGATTTTATCACGTATTATCAAAATATCATCCATTTGGGTTGTTCTTGGTTTGGCTGCTAGTTTGGATCTGTAGATTGAGTAGATGGATGTGAAGACAGGTTTCCTCCATGGAGATTTAGAGGAGATATATATGGAGTAGCCAGAGAGTTTTTTTTTTGAAATAGGTAAAGAAAATCATGTCTATAGGTTAAAGAAGAGATTGCATGGTTTGAAGCAAGCTCTGAGACAATGGTATAAGAAGTTTGAATCTGTTATTTCTCATCAGTGTTTCAGGAAGACATCTTCTGATCATTGTTTTTTTGTTCAGAGATTTACTGATGATGATTTTATTATACTATTGTTATATGTCGATTATATGCTCATTATGGGCCATGCTACTTCTAGAATTGACAGATTGAAAAGGGATCTTTATCGGTATTTTTCCATGAAAGACTTGGGGTCAGTACGATAGATTCTTGGCATGTCGATTTCTCGTGATAGAAAGGCCAAAAAATTGTGGTTATCTCAGGAGAGATACATTGAGAAGGTTCTTCAAATATTTTTTATGGACAGAGTGAATGTGGTTAGTACTCTTGCTTTAAATTTCAAGCTCAGTACTAGTCAGTCACCTTTTACTGATATAGAGAGAGGGGAGATGTAGCACACACCTTATTCATCTATCATTGGTCGTTTGATGTATGTGATGGTATGTACTATATTTGATATATGTTATGTAGTTGGTGTGGTTAGTCATTTTCTATCAAATCCAGGTAGAGATCATTGGAGAGAAGTGAAGTATATTTTTCGTCATCTTTATGGTACTTATGTTCTAAGATTGCATTTTGGCAAAGAGGAACCTATGCTTTGTGGCTTTACAGATTCAAATATGGTAGGAGATGTCCATTTGATGAAGCCTACTTCAGGCTAGTTGATCACTTTTTGCAGGGGGAGCTGTATCTTGGCAGTCTAGATTGGAGAGATGTGTTGCTTTATCTACCACAGAGTCAGAGTTTATTGCAGCTACAGAGACATGTAAAGAATTGTTGTGGATGAAAACTTTTATTCAAAGGCTCAATTTAAATCAGGACATGTATGTTTTATTTTGTGATAGTCAGAGTACTATTTGTTTGGGAGAAAATTCCACTTTTCATGGTAGGTCGAAACATATCGATGTTCGGTATCATTGGATCTGTAACGTCTTTGATTCGAGATAGTTAGAGCTTGAGAAGATCCACACTTATGACAATGGGTCAGACATGTTGATCAAGAGTTTACCCAAAGGTAAATTTGAGACTTGTTGGATGATTTTAGAGTTGGTGGTGATCCTCACTTGAGTCGAAGAGGGAGTTTGTTGGGGGTGCCTCCTCAAATGGAGCACCACGCGGGTCAAGACCGTGTTTCTCAAATGGAACACCAAGCGGGTCAAGACCACGTGAATTAATTCACGTGGAGACATGATTTTAATGCGGGACAAAGAAGCGTTTTTTGTGGAGTTACGAATCTTCACGGGACATTTTTCCTGAAAAAAGGAGACAGCGCTTGGTATTTCACCATACACCGGCAATACGGAGAGCAAATTCCATTTGGTGATCGGCTTTGTTCGACGATCATTTTTCTCATCTGCTCTCTGCCTTTTCGATTTACTGTTTTATCTGAGTATTAATTTTGAGATCTCTTCCATTTTTAGGGAGTCCCTACCGAGTACTTTTTCATTTTAGTGGATTCCAATTTCTAGATTAGGTCCGATGGTTTTTTTATTTTAGGTTTTTAACATAAAAATTTCGGTGTCAACTTTTATTTTTATGCACATTTATTTTTAGGTCGTTGTGGTTTTGTTTCAAGGAAAATAAATTTATTTCACCACCACTTTGGATTTTCTATTGTTTACGCGTTGATCCCTTTCCAACTTTATCAACGTGGCCCCGTCTGAGTTCCCAGTCCTATTCATCACCCTAGGTTTTTCAACTTATATTTTTTGCAAACCTTCCAGACGATCTTTTTTGCTTCCTCTAGTAAGTTCGATGGATTAAAATTATGGGTATCGTTTTCCACGAGTTCCTTTCAAACAAGAAACCCTGTTTATAAGGCTACTTATAGATGCAAATTTCTTCGTCGTACAATCATGCCTAGTATCTAAAAAATAAATAAATAAATAAAAGAAACCCTGCTTTTATTCCTCGGGTGGGCCTTCGGCTTTAAAATACGCCGACTGCCTTCGGTGGCCGGCGCGCGCCAGGCAGCTGCCTCCTCCCTCCCTACCGTCGGGTACACATCCTTCAAAACCACCATTCATGGCGACGCCGGCGACCGGAAGGGACACGTGGAGCTCACGTACCCGTTGACTAGGTGGAGATAGGTGCCGAGGTCGTGACAGGTGGAGACGTTGAGGCGGCTTAAGTGGGGCGAGTCCCGGCTCCGGAGCCGGAGCTCCTTGCCCACCTCCGCGTACGACCACTGGGCGTCCTCGACGCGCCGCTCGAGCTACCGCTGCAACCGGGTCACGTGCAAGCCGGGCGCGGCGGAGGCGTCGGCGGTGGACCAGGGGATCTTGGTTACCACGTCATCCGAGTTGACCATGCGGAGGACCTTGGTGCCTCGGCTCTCCAGCCGCTGCCGGAAGCCGCGGTTGCCGACGCGGGGGCTGCCGAAGGACATGACGGTGCTCTTCGGCGCGCGGTCGCCGAATGTGGCCTTGATGTCGTCGTCGGCGAGGGTGGCCAGGGCGGCGCCAAGGCTGTGGCCGGTGAACGTGAGGCTCAGCGGTTCGTCGCCATAGGTTTTGAGCAGCCGCCCGACCTCGTTCCGGATCATGTCCCGCAGGCTCGCGCACGTGTCCGTGCGGGAGGTGTAGAGGCTCAACAACCCGGATTGCGCCATCGGACCCGAATCCGTCCTCCGATCCTGGGCGTCCGGCAAGGGGGCGAGGGCGCCGCGGAGGTTCTCGAGCCACTCGAGGCAGGTGGCGGTGCCGCGGAGGGCGAACACGACGTCGCGGCGGCCCAGCCGGGCGATCTGCTCCCGGTCTTGGCAAACTGCCACGTAACCGATCCAGCTGGACCGAGTCGTCATCCAGGCGGGAGCCTTCTTGAGCCACCCGGGGAGGGCGATGCCTGACGTGACCCGGAGGTTCCGGGTGAGGCGGTACCCGGTTTGGGGCAGCCCAGACCGGTTCAGGAGGGAGTTCTTGTCGAACCGGCAGGTGGCGTAAGAGGGGGAGGCCGGGTCGAAGTCGAAGGACTTGTAGGCGGCGTCGATGAACTGGCCGTAGCGCAGGATTTCGGCCCGCAGGGCGTGGTCGAGCGGGTCAAGCAGGCCGTCCCAGTTGGCCACCCCCTGGTACTCCGGCCACCGCTTCCCTAGCCTCGCTGCACGAGAGTCGTTGGCGGTGAGCCGGGTGGCCGGCGTGGCTGTGGCCGCGGAGTCGAGGAGGCCCTCCAAGGCGGCCCTGTGGTTATGCGCAGATTTCACGGGGAGGGACGGCGGTGCGACGGCGGGACTTAGGCGGCAGTGAATGAGGGGCGGGGCGGGGGACGGAGGATGAATGGGGAAGGTCCGCAGGGGTTGAGAGTTGAGAGGGGCGGAGAGGTTCAGGGTGATGGGAGGCATCCGGGGGCAGTTTAGTTACTTAGAGAAGGCGTTAGTTATATAAATGGGTGGGAGAGTGAGGTGGGAGTGTGGGGGGTTGGTGTTTTTACCGCGTGCCGTGTTAATTTTCAGAGTACTGTGTACCGTGTGTACCGTGTTAATGTGTCATTTTAATCATCAAAATTATACTAGTTTTCTGGGTTTTATATGGAGTAAGTTTTTAAAATGGTTTTTTTTTTAAATAATTTTTAAAATGAACTTCAGTGCCTAGGAGGGATACCTCCAATTCGAAAACACTACATAATAATTTTCTAATATTATATCATTTAATGTAATAGATTTACTTGATAATAAAATAATTATTTTTTGAAATATATAAACATATAATAAATAATTAGTGATATAAATTGTGATAATGTATATTTGATAATAAAATAATTATTATTGCTAATTATTAATTAAATTATTAATTTTAAAATGTAAATTTTCAAATAAGGAAAAAATTCAACCTATAGCATAGATATAAAAACATATTTCTTAATATATAAACCATATCTGAATAAAAAACAATACCCATTTTATTCAAAATATAAATGTATGAATATTTATATACATATACAAATACAATTAATATATATATAATGTGTGTGTGTGTGTCTGTGTATTCACAAACATATATATGTTTATCTACATGTTCTAATATATATTAGATGCAAGAACGGCTCGGAAAATTCGGTTGCCCCATACCAACATTAGAATTTTTGCCCTCAATGCATTGAGAGCTACAGTAAAAGGATAAAATCAATACCCTTTTTTTCTATTTTTTTTCTTGTTTGTGTGTTGCCCTAACCCATGGGCTCATGGGGCTTGCCTTAAGGCCAACCTTGATTAGATGTTTGAATGTAATATCACATTCAAACACTCACCCCACACACACGGAGACTTGAAAGGTAGGTCATAACTCCCTAAGGGATAACCCACCCAACCATCCAATTTATTATATTATATATTTTTTGCTCTAAGACCCAGTGGGTATGAAACCCATTAAGTGGCTCGTAGGCCCATCATTGGATGGCCCGATGGGCCTTTTTTGCATCATGTCTACCTCGCCACTTGCACATCATGTCTGCGTCCCCACCCCCTTGATGGCCTTAAGGCCCAGTGACCCGAAAGCCCATTCGGGATGAATAGTACTACCGCTAGAGTACCTATTTGCTACAGTACTTGCTACATGTGGGGGCCACTCCCATTTGTGGGATAAGCCTTATGTCGGCAACAACGATATCTTCTTGGGCGGCAACCTACCAAGACGTCTCCTTGGACCTTTGAAGTAGCCATTTTTAACGCAACTGACAGCTGGAGAAACGTCAAGGATTGATGAACCAACCCTTCACAACTTTGTTTTTCAGTATCTATAAAACGTGTATGATTCCCATGAATTGTAATCTGAAAAAAAAACTCTACTGTAACGTTGTGTATCCTCCGACGATTATCCGGAGTAATAGAAATTGGTCCCCTCTTCTCCTGTGGACGTAGGCATCACTGCCGAACTACGTAAATTTCTTGTGTTGATCCGTTTTATTCCTCGTTTGTGTTCGTTTTGATTGCCACGACGCTCTGCTGCCCCAACAAAGTTGTATCAGAGGGTTCGGGAGTAAAACGACGACACTGCACCAAAATTTTCCAGCGACCAGGAAATTAAAGTTGCTCAGAAATTTTTTTTGAGCCCGGATCTGTGAAGAGCACGACGAGACGATTCCAACAGTGCAAGCGACGTCAAAAAACGGAGCTGAAACGAAGGAGATAAGACTGGTCAAACCACAGATGCTATAGTACCCCCGTGCCAGAGAAGACAACACTGTTCACGCCGCCAGCGACATTCCGGCAACTTTTCTGGCCACTGTTCCAGCAGGCCACGTCAGTGCCACGTCAGCGGTCAATCCAGACCGTTGAAACTGTTTTGGCTATAACTCGGCCAATCAGAGCTCGTTTCCAGCGATGCAGGAGTCGATTTCAGGTATTTCAACCATTCCAGACACATCCATATGGATAGATTTTCGAAATTCACACTCGAGTAATGGATGAAAATACCGGTAATATAATTAAACTCACTGCGTTTAATTATGCCATCTAGAAATTGAAAATGGATGACATTTTGTATATTAAAGATTTGTGGAAGCTTATAGTGGAAACCACTAAGCCTGTTGCAGCGTAAGCGGAGGAAACGTCAACAAGCAGTAAACCTGACGAGAAAACGTCAGCTAGTACCCCGCGCAGTGGATGCGGAGTGGGTCATACTCAACAGGAAGTGCGCTGCCCAAATCAGACAGTGGATCGACAAGAGCATCTTCAAAAAAAAATCCAATGAACATGACGCCTCCATTCTTTGGCAAAAATTGGAAAAGATGTTTGTGAGGGCAACCACGCAAAACAAAGCAAACATGATACGTCGTCTTGTCAACTTAAAATACAAAGACGAGACCAACGTATCAGAGCACATGAGCGCGTTCCAAGGTATTGTTGATCAGCCGAATTCTATGAAAATAATGATTGATGATGAGTTACAGAGACTGTTGATGTTGAGTTCTTTACCGAAGACGTGAGACACATTAGTTGTGTCGGTCAACAATTCTACTCCAGATGGAACTCTCACCGTGGAGATGTTGAAAGACAAAACGCTGAATGAAGAGTCCAGAAGAAAAGATGAGGGACATACACCTGAATCAGAGGCTCTTGTCACTAAAAGACAAGGGAAGTAGAAATGGCAGGGATGACGTAGAGGAATAGAACCCCATGACCAAAGTCTTCAAAGGAGGAAACGATTGAAATCTCAATCAAGATATGACATGAAGCGCCACCATTGTGGCAAGCCTGGACACTTCATCTAGGAGTGTAGAAGTCTGAAGGTAGAACAGAGGAATTAGGAAGGTAATACCCAAAATAACGATGTTGTAGTTGTCAATAATGAAATCGTTATTGTTCAAGAAGACAATCAGGTCAGTCTTGTAAGCCAAGAGTCGACATGGGTGATCGATTCTGGCACCTCATACCATGTCACTGCCAGAAGAGATTTCTTCTCATCTCACTGTTAAGGAAATTTTGGACATGTGAAGATGGGAAATGACGGTGCATCCAAAATTACTGGTATTGGTAATATTTTTTTGGAAACTAATGTTGGATACAGGTTATTGTTGAAGGATGTGAGGCATGTTCCTGATATTCGCCTCAATCTGATATCCACTGGAATGCTCGACGACGAGGGATATGTCAGTTCCTTCGGTGATGGGAAATGGAAGCTTACCAAAGGTAACATCGTAATTGCTAAAGGAAAGAAAGATACTTCTCTTTATCTCACAGATGCAAGACCGTGTGGAGGAGAAGTAAATGCAGCCAGAAAATATGTTCCTATAGAAGTTTGGCACAGGTGGCTGGGTCACATGAGCGAGATAGGAATCAGAATGCTCTCTAGGAAGGATCTCTTGCCAAGAATAAAAGGTACACATCTGGATACTTGTGTTGATTGCATCATGGGAAAACAACACAGAGTATCATTCCGTAGTTATATACCATCCAGAAAAGAAAATGCTTTAGATTTGATTCACACTGATGTCTGCATGATGAGCACCAAGATGATGGGAGGTGCTATTTATTTTGTTACCTTTAAAGATGATCATTCAAGAAAAGTCTGGGCCTTTTCTTTGGAAACTAAAGATCAAGTGCAAGATGCTTTCAAGCAGTTTCATGTGAAGGTGGAAAGAGAAACAAGCATGCGATTAAAGTGTGTGCAAGTAGATAATGAAGGAGAGTACCATGGTCCATTTGAGGAGTAATACAAGAGTTTTGAAATTAGGCTGAAAAAATCAGTACTGAAAGATGCCTCAACATAACGGTCTTGCTGAGAGGATGAACAAAACAATTTGCAAGAGAATCACATGTATGCTCTCAAATGAAAAGTTGCCAAACACCTTTTGGGGGGAGGCAATGATGATCGCAATTGATCTTATCAACCTTTATCCATCAGTTCCAATAAACTATGACGTTCTAAAAAGTGTCTGGACAGGTAAAGATGTTTCATACAAACACTTGAGAGTATTTGACTGCAGGGCATTTATTCACATCCCGAAAGATGAGCAGGAAAAGATGGTTGGGAAAGAAAAGCAATGTATCTTTTTGGGACACGGTCATAAAGAGTTTGGAGACCAACTTTGGGATCCTATCAATAAGAGGATCGTCAGAAGCCGAGATGTGGTGTTTTTTGAGGATCAGACGATTGAAGATTTTGAGAAGCCATAAACTGTAGAGAAGTCACAGTCTGAGGAAATTCCAGTCAGTCTGGAACCAGTCCCACCACCATCAGTACCAGCTAGCGTGAGAGAGATATGTGACACTGATGATACATCACTACCAGGTAATATGTCTCCATCTGCTGATATGTCTTAATCATATGATATTCCATAATAGATTCCCCCCGAAGTACAGTTGAGGAGATCCACCAGAGAACAAAAACTGAGTCATAGATACTCACCAAATGAGTATGTGATGCTCACTGACGGGGGAGAGCCAGACAATTATAATGATGTGATAAGGAGTAAGAAGAAGATGGAATGGAAGAAGGCCATGTAAGAGGAGATGAGACCCTTGCACAAGAACCGTACATTTGATTTGGTAGAATTACCGCACGAAAAGAAGGGACTCAAGAACAAGTGGGTGTACAGAATTAAAGAAGAAGATAGCAGCTCACAACCGCGCTACAGAGCCATAATGGTTGTGAAGGGATTCGGTCAAAAGAAAGGTATTGACTTTGATGAAATTTTTTCTCCTTATGGTTAAAATGTCTTCTATTATAGTTGTTCTTGGATTAGAGGCTAGTTTGAACCTGGAGGTTCAACAACTGGATGTAAAGACAACGTTCTTACATGGTGATCTTGAGGAGGATATATACATGGATCAACCAGAGGGATTTCAGGTGAAAGGGAAAGAAAACCTGGTATAAAAGCTTAAGAAAAATTTATATGGTCTGAAACAGGCATCGAGGCAATGGTATAGGAAATTTGACTCATTCATGGAGAAAAATGAGTACAGGAGGACGACTGCTGATCACTGTGTTTTTATCAAACAATTTGTTGAGGGTGATTTCATTATATTGTTGCTTTATGTTGATGATATGATGATTATTGGAAGAGATATCACCAAGATTGAGAGGTTGAAGAAGGAATTGAACAATTATTTTGAAATGAAGGACTTGGGAGATGCTACTCAAATTCTTGGTATGATGATTACTCATGACAGGAGTAATCACAAGATTTGGATATCTCAGGAGTGGTAAATTGAGAAGGTTCTTGAAAGATTCAACATGGGAAAGGAAAAAACATTTATCACTCCACTTGTGAGTCATTTCAGGCTCACGACAAGTCAGAGTCCATCAACTGAGAAGGAGAAAGCAGAAATGGAAATGTTTCCTTATCAGTTAGTAGTTGGCAGTCTTATGTATGCCATGATGTGCACCAGACCAGACATTGATCACACTGTTAGCATTGTGAGTAGGTTCTTATTTGATCCAGGAAAGGAGCACTGGATGGCAGTCAAATGGATATTGAGGTATATCCAAGGTACATCTAGTCATTTTTTATGTTTTGTAAGTGACAAACATGTTTTGGAAGGATACACAAATTCATATATGGTTGGAGATGTAGACACAAGGAAATCCATATCTGGATACCTGATATCATTTGTAGGGGAAGCAGTCTCATGACAATCACAACTTCAAAAGTGTGTTGCCTTATCCACCACAGATACGGAGTATATCATAGTCACTGAAGGCTATAAAGAGATGTTGTGGATGAAAAAGTTTTTAAAGGAGATGGGACAGAGTCAGGAGAATTATATTCTCTATTGCAATAGCGAGAGCGCTATTCATCTCAGCAAGAACCTGACATTTCATTCTAGGTCCAAACAAACAGATGTGCGGTATCATTGGATTCGAAATGTACTTGAAGAAAGATTGTTGAATGTTGGAAAAATCCACACCAATGGTAATGAGGCAGACATGATGACGAAGGTTCTACTGAAAGAGAAGATGGATGCCTGCAAGGAGACTGCAAGTCTAGCTTCTACCCCAAATTGGTCATGAGGGGGATATTTGTGGGGGCCACTCCCATTTGTGGGAGAAGTCTTTTGTCGACAACAACAATATCTTCTTGGGAGGCAACCTACCAAGTGTAACACCCCGAGCTTCCACGATACGCTTCTCATTCAATAATGCAATAGCTTGCATTATACGCAACTTCGAGTTCTAAAACACCGCGACTAATCAAAGTAGCCGTTATGGATAGTAATAACCACTTTTTAAAATTATAGAAATTTTATATTTCAAAATGGACTTCATTTTTGAATTCGTAATATCGAAATTATCCTAAGTTGAATTTTTTGTAACTTTCTGAGAACTTCCAATTTTTTTATAAATAGTGAAAGATACTTAAAACAACTTTTTTAATCAAAATAATTTATTGTGATAAATTATACTATTTAGTGGTTTTAAAGTATAATTAGAATATATTTTTACCATTTTATCCAATGGTGGTCATTAGAATTAATTTAACATTGAAATTGGACATAAACAATTGCCAATCTTTTGATATAAATTGTTTCTTAAAAACACGCTATCTGTCGTAACAGCGGGAATTAATTATAAAATTAATTAATGAAACTTATATGTTTGGAATTTTGTAAAATAGACATCATTTTTGAATTCGGAATATCAATTATAGCTTAGGGTGAAATTTTGGCATTGTTCTGAAAAACTTCAATTTTTGATGAATAGTGAAACCACTAAGTGGTAGTTAAATAACTGATTTTTTCGTTTAAATGAAATATTACTTCTGTGATTTTATTTTCAAAAATCCTACATACATGGTTGTCATTAAGAAGTAAAATGTGGTTCAATGAGATTAAAATAATTTTTTGGTGAATAGTAACTTTTAAGTTCTTAATCGCGATTAGAGGTAATTAGTGTAGTTTAAGGTAAAAATAATGTTTTTATAATATGAGATGAGCATGACACTTGTCCTACTCATATTGGATGAGTCATGGCCGACCAAGACAACCCATGGGTCAACTTGGGGACCCCATGGAGCCACTTTATTTAGAAAATGACATAAACACCTTTTATTTAATGTTAAAGTAAAAAATGACACAAACATAAAATGTTTTACTAAAACAATTTTTACGTGGGGTTACACAAGTCCAAATTTTGATTATAAATATTCATTAGAAAGATAAAAAGATTTACTACATCATAGTATTTTTTTTATAATTTTTAGACATTAAATAAATTAAATTATTTATGACATCATTATGATGTGGCAATGACCTCATTATTTAACGATTTAAATAAAATGAGAAGATAATGCAAAATCCAAGGCTTACACTTGTCCAAAGCCTATTGGATGAAGAGATTTCGAACCCTTATCACCTTATCCACGAATTATATAAGTGTGGGACCTTTAGAATCCGAAAAGCATTGTATAATAATGTAACATTTCAATCTTTCCAAAAGAGCCCCTCCTCTCCACTTATAAAAGGCCCCCACCACTCCCACCTTATTCACACCTTCAAGCCATTTGGCTCGGGCAACCTCTGCCCAAATACTCTCCCAACTTCCCCCTATTACTCCTAGAAGCCTTAATTTTGGCAGAACTCTTCCCAAGGAAGCCTTTGGCTCAAATCAAAAAGAGTTACCCGATTTTGAGGTAATGTCTTCTCTAATGTTGTTTTGTTTTATTTTTCTTCTCCAACCCCCTAAAATCTTTTTATTCATTTCTTTTGTAACAAAACCAGTATCCTCAATATACTAGGATGTTTTTATAAGAAGCATTCGAGCTACACTTACACACACCTACATCTAATGGTTAAAGAACATACGGTTTCTGTGGATGGCGAATTTATGCCTCACGAAACGATGATTGTTCAACACTCATATAACACCTTCAAAGGTGGCCATTAAGATGTCACTATTTTTATATATGATATATAATATGTTTATGTTTTACTTATGCTTCTGTATTTCTCATTTATGGCATACTTTATGATTTCCATTATGGGTAAAACGCGATAATTTCATTTTAGGAAGTGCGGACTACCGCCCCCTCAAAGTGATTTGAATCGTTAATGCCATATGTGGGATGTATAAAGGATGGAGTAAATGGTATTATACACTATATTATACTGGAATTATATTATACATTTATATCATTATGATTTAGTTCCATTAAATATGAAATTGAAATGAAAGTAGCGTTCATGCGTACGTACAGCTTACCGTCTCCATGAACGGTGCATTTCATTTCTTACCTCTAAATGTTACGTAATATTATAAATGAATGTATATACTGGATATATAATATATATATGACATCTAAATCATGAATATAATTCTGGATATAATGGATATTCTACCACATGAACAACTTGTAATTATAAGAAGTTTATTGTTGACTCAAGTACCAAAGATCGACAAAACGACCGTTATTAACTTAAATAATTACATAATATTCATAACATTGTAATAAGTGATATAAAAAGAATAATGAAATTGAAAATGGTTCTTAATAAGGTAGATATTAACTATAGTTTATTATTCAGGAGGTTAAAGAACGGTTGAGTCAAGTCAGACATAAGGTAAGGGAACTTCTTAACCCAACTTCCATTCTTTGGGTTAATCTCCTACTTTCAAATTATGTCATGATATTATTATGTCCTATCTTATATTTGTACTTTATTTATGTGTACTTATATTGAATACACATAATAGATCTATTTTATTTTAAAAATGATCTTTTTAAGGACTTTGTCTCAATCTCCTTTCATTGAGGCATATTTGGTTTTATACACAACTTTCTTTTATACGGTGTATAAACCCCTTTGACTTTGACTTTTATTCAAAAAGGAATCCTTTTTTAAAAAATCATTTTACTAAACAACAAAAGGAATGTTTTTGTCTTATGTATGCGGCGACAATGACTTCCTCGCCGTCGTGACCATTATTTGTGTTTCAGCTTCCTCTACAAGCCATAACGTTTTTTAATGAAAAATAAATACAAAGTTTTAACTTTCTTTTATTTTGGTATTGAAAATGGTTTTGAAAGTGTTTTTATTATATCAATGTGTTGTATTGATATCTTGTGATTGAAATGTGGAAATGTTATGTTTCCTTTATGCATGTTTTATGTGATATGATTATGTTATGGTTTATGATATGTTTAAACCTATTCATATGAGGAATGCATTGGACTTAATAAGTGACGGGTGGAGCCCGCTACAGCTCCTCGATGCATCGGCAGGTCTCATGAGACAAACTAGTGTCTTGGCACGAGGCCTTGACAAAATCTTATTTGTGGTCTTGGCACAAGGCCCTGACTACGTGGTTATGATAGTCTGGCATTATGCATTCCATCATTATGAAAGTGGTTATTGATATTTCATGTGATTATTCGACCAGTAGAATATCCATGTGAAGAAGTGAATGACATTATCTCATTTTACTTTTTCCATATTATGTTTATGTTCAAGTTTAAAAGGATTTTGTTTTAGTTATACATTGCCTTAAATTTTTATGTTTATTTATGAAAGCTTCCGCAATATTTTTATCCTTACTGAGCATCTGAGCTCACCCCTTTCAATGTTTTAATATTTTCCAGGATGTGAAGAAGTATTTTATGAATGACCTGCAGGGATAGTCCGAAGAGGATAGAAGTGTGGACTATGGAGACTATGTTATTATAGTTTTTCACTTTGTGATGTAATGTAACGTTTACGAATGTATCTAGTGTTTCCAAGGCTACTAAACTAATCGGTCTTTCGAGACTTGATCTTTTGTGATCATGCCAATGTTACGAAGTAATGCACCGACTCTGGGTAGCTGGGGTCGGGGCGTTACACCAAGACGCCTCCTTGGACCTTTGAAGCATCCATCTTTGAACGCAGCTGGCAGCGGGAGAAACGTCAAGGGTTGATGAAGCAACCCTTGACAACGTTTTTTTTCAGTATCTATAAAACAAGTATGATTCCCATGAATTGCAATCTGAAAAAAACCCTGCTGTAATGTTGTGTATCCTCCAATGATTATCCGGAGAGTAATAGAAACCGGCCCCCCTATTCTCCCGTGGACGTAGGCATCACTGTCGAACCACGTAAATCTTTTATGTTGATCCATTTTATTCCTCATTTTTGTTAGTTTTGATTGCCACGACGCTCCACTGCCCCAACACTATAGTATTGATACAGTAACTGTAGACATTTGGTACTGCCTAGATTTGAATGCGGGTCTGATAAAGGATTTTGGGAAGGCTGTACCAATCAAGTAAACCCCCAACTGTAGAATAATATATGTATATAAATATTAATATATAATATATGTAAATAAATATAAATATGTATAATTATATTTATAAATGCACACACACACATATATGTATTTATAAACACACACATACAAAAATATATTTTAAATATGTATTTAAATATATATATATATGGATAAAAATGTAATGAAATATATATAAATATATAGATATATCATAAAATGAAAAATAAAACAATGTAGGTGAGTGGAAGTGGTGCAGACACACGAGGGGGGGGGTCCAAGGTTCGAAACCCAGCAATGACAAGGGCGCATGCGGGCTGGTGAAACATTCCCTAGCACTGTTAAAGCAGGGGGGCTTCCTAACACTATTAAATGGGTGGGTTGGGGGTAAAGGGATGGGTTGGGGTAGTTCTTAGCACTGTTGAAAGGGTGGATTGGGTGGTGGATCTACCCTATGGTTTGGATTTTTTTTTACTTTTATCAGCGCTTTTTTTAGTGATGATAAAAGTGCCCCCCTTTTATCAATGCTTCGATTATATGCACTTTTTTAGCGCTGATAAAAGATTTATTTAGCACTGATAAAACTCTCACTACCACATATCGGTGCAAAGGTAGTGCCGACCTTTATCAGAGTTAAGAAAAACGAGCTGATTAAAGGGGAGCTTTTATCAGCGCTATCTAAAAGCACTGATAAATCTACCCTTTATCAGCACTGATAAAAATTTTCATTAATTTTTTTTATTAATTTATTTAAAAATATTATATTTATATTAAAAAATATTTATTTATACACTTTAAATAAAAAAAAACATGTTTATAATTAATATGTATTTTTTTAATAATTCAAATATATATATAATCTTTTAAAAAATGTATTTATAAGATTATAATTTTAATAAATATATATTTAAATAATTATAAGATTATAATAAATTTTATTAAATAATAAACTTATTTATTATTTTTACAAATATATATTTACAAATATATATTTATTATTATATATTTATAATTATATTAAATACTTTTTAAATATAAATATGTATATTTATAATTATAATTATATATATATATATATATTTACATAAATATATGTTTCCATTGAATTTGGTCAATAAATACATTGATGCATGAGTATAATTGATGTGTATATGTTATGTATTCATCATGAATGTTCATATCATGACCCATCCCCTGGGGCCCATGTTGAGACTACCCCAAGCTCGCCTCCCAAAGGCCAAGGTCTAGCGACTAGCGCTGGAGGCTCCTGCAAGTGGGAGGCACTTGCCGAGTACCTGTACACACGCACACTCACAACCCCATCCCACAATGCTGGAAAGGAAAACATGCATACCACTAAAACAACCATTGAGAGTAGAGGTACAAGATGTAAGTAAAATGGGCCAGAATACAAACCCAACAAAAAACAAACTGTAAACAAGTGAGTACAAGGTCTCTTATAATCCATCCGCAGAAAATCCTACCTGAAGGGTAGGTGTAGAGTAACTTCCAGAAGCTGTAGGAGTATTCCTCGCCTATCCGATCTCACTGGGCATCGCCTGGTCCAGGACCACCAAGGTCTATGTCAAAGCGTCGATCGTCTGCATAAGGCAAGAAATGTGCAGGCGAAACCCGTGCAGGGGGAAGTAATACAATACTCAGTAGGAACCCTAAACCATAAAGAAAGACCACAAATGAATAGTACACACTAATAATTTTCAGATCACACAGATATAACCAAAAGTATAGAAAGCAAGATTATTAGTCGTAAAGCTGGATCATATTTTACTGCCAAGGGACTCATCCCTGACGAGTCACTGAGATCTACGCGCCTACCGGGCCACTGAGATCCACTCGGCTATCGGGCCACTGAGGTCTGCTCGGCTACCGCTCGTCTGCCAGACCACTGAGGTCTGCTCGACTATTGCTCTTCTACCAGGTCACTAAGGTCTGCTCGGCTACTGTTTTTCTATTGGGCCACTGAGGTCCGCTCAGCTACTGCTCGTCTGCCGGGCCACTGAGGTTCACTCGTCTACTACTCGCAGCGCACTTCATTCCGAGAGAATATACTCCTCAAGACATTGTTCGTATCCTAACTTCCATGAAAACTCACTTAGAGTATGTCAAAATGACCATCTTGTCGTGAGGGTCCCAATGCAGCAAATGACTCTTCAATCAGACGTACGGTTTGAAAGTTATGGACGTTTTAGTAATAAGGGGACGGTAGGGTCTGAGTTCGGTTTAACCCAGCCGGGCCAACCCGACCCAACCTGACTTGACCTAGATCCGACTCGGTCTGCTCGGCCTGGCCAAGGCCAGTTGGGCTGTGGGTCCAGCCCACTGGGGTGACCCGAAACACCTTCTCCTACTCAGCCCACTGTGAGCGAGCCGATGTGCCTCGCCCGAACGCGGCGACAGTCACCGCCTCTACTCCCGGTCAACATGGCGGGTTTCCCTCGTGACCGCCACGCAGGTCTCTCTATGGCCCTCTTGCCGTGGTCCTGCTATACCGCGGCCCTCTGGTCACATGATGCGGCTCGATTCTGCATTCGCTGGAGACCCCACCACTGGCTATTGCTAGCGGCCCTCGTTCGCCGCCCTACGGTCAATGTCGCGGGGACCTCAACCACCACTAGTGCGCGCCACCTCCCACACGCGGCCAACGTTACCGCGTGCCTCCACCGACAGGTCCTTATGCAGGCCACCAGACTTTCTCCGGTGGTCTGTTCTCCGATCTGTGAGCGCTTTCGGGGTCCTCAGGTCGTCATCGTCCCTGTTACGGTTTCAAAGTATCCTTGTCGTTGATCCGGGGGTTTGGTCATGAATAACACTAGAATACCCACAACGGAGGGGTCCGACCATGTGCATATCAGCCCGATTCCTCTGCATTAAAATAAAAGGGAGATGATTAACATTAAGTTTCTATTCCTTCAAGCCCGATATAAACAAATCCACCCCGTAAGAACAAATAACCCACAAATCAACTTATTAGTGGGTTGATCAGCGTTCGTTGTTTAGAAAGAAATACCTGGGAAACAATTTCATCAAGAACAAACCCATACCTCAAAGTTAGATCATTCATTATTGAGGATCGCACTGCTACGTTCGTTTCTCTACAATCTGTTGTTGGTGGGCGTTCGTCGATCGTCGCTCGCCAATGCCAAATCTGTAAGGGTTCAGAAAATTCTCCAACGTGCCAACGACCGGTCTTCGGTCAATCTAATAAAGGTAGAAAACAAATTTCATCTTTTTTGTTACATTACGTTGAAGCGTCGTTATGCTGTTTCATAAATAAAATAGCATTTCAGTTATGCTTAGGTTACAATGTCGTTATGTTGCAACGAATTCAAAATTCAAAATAAAATAAACTTTGATGTTTATTTTATTTTTCCTTAAGAAATTATTTTAATAAAATTTCTTTAAAAGTCAAAAAACTAACCCTTTCCCTCGACCCTTTCTAGTTATGGTTAATTCTTTTCTTAGGTTAAGTCGTCATTTCAGATGCAATGATCCCCTTCTATTTTTAATCCAGGCACCTGTTTAGAAGTTGTTAAAACCATGCACTTGTGCTATTTTAAATAAACTTAAAAAAAGTTCAAACAATTGTTTCGGGCTCATAGGGATAGGAAATCAAGTTCCTTATGATCACCTGGTCTTGTAATAATCCCATATAATTTTAAAAAAAAATTACATGGAATTCCGGGACATTACATTACCCCCACCTTTAGGGCTTTACGTCCTTATAAGAAAAACCAAGGGCTAAACAAACAAATGGGGGTACTGAGATTGGATTTGATCCTCCCACTCCCAAGTGATATCCTAGAGATTCCCATCCATGTCTAATTTAAGCTCATTTGGATCATAAATATATGATATATGGGACCATATTCAAAAGACTACAGACCTGTGCACATATTTCAAGGCCTGACTTGTGAGCTGGTTTTGGGCCTTCAAATGATGGATTGATCTTTTAGTTAAGATGAATGAAATGAATACCATGATGAATCTAATCCTAAAAAATGTAATTTCCAAATTTAATTTAGTGTAGAGAATTTTATGGATGAAGTTCAGAAAGAAATTAAAATAGTTAAAATCCAAAATTATTCCTTTTTTGTAATTAAGCTCAAAATGCTACTAAAATCATAAAATGTGGAAATTTATCTTAAAATACAAATTTTTTGGGATTAAAAACATTGAAATTTAATTTAAAATAATTGAAAATATTTTTTCTTTTATTTCTTCCACACTTAAGTATTGAACTTCTGGGAAATCATATAATACCAAGGTTAAAAAAACTTCCCAAAGTATAAATGACAACACAACTCAATTTTAATATCAAGGAAAATATCATGCCAACTACATGGTTAAAAATTCCCTAAATCATAAAAAAATCATAAAAATACATTCAATTTCATGTTAATCCTCTTGTGCATATCATACCCACCTCCCCTGAAAAATATTACTCTCTTCACTCAAGGGTTTTTAGTGCGGAGTTTTTCTCATTCTCAAGAACATGTGTGATCTACATAGGATTTCTATAATCATAGTATCTACAATTCACAGTGTGAAAAATGTGTCAATCATGAGGTGTTTTTCATGGGTTGTTCTGATGATGAGGGTTAACTAGTTTAAAATGTAAAAAAATCAGAGGCAGAATGAGGAGTTTTAAGCTATAATGTGAAGTAAATGCATGAAAACCGTTTTCCTTAAGAATGGTGTGCTCCTCAATCATCTTGAAAATGAATCTATGAACACCTATTTATTTATTAGTAAATTTCACACATGAAATTTTAGCATCAATAATAAATTTATTCCCCATTTTCTCCATTTGTAGCATTGTTTCATCTTGAATTCAGATATAGAATTTCTCTTCAGAATCATGTTTTTGAGGAAAAGATAGGTTGATTTTGATCTTCAAGTATTTTTGAACTCCTGGACCATATTTTTAATGATATTTTGGTCCACACATACATCTTTAAATCATGAAATTTCCTCCACCAAAGGAGAAATAAATATGAAAACACTTTCAATTCATCTAAAACATATTCTTAAGAAAAGAAAAATAAATCTCATCTTCTCACCCCCCACACATGATTTTAACAATAGTCATGCATTTAAATTATAGAGAATGTTGCACAAGGATCAATGACTTGTAATGTGGCTGTCTGAAAAGGTATTTCATAGATACTAGGGTCTTAATAAAGGTTAGATTTAAAGGTAGGACAAAATAACTGTTCAATGTAAAAGGGTTTTCAAAATGGTGCCTCAATCATACTTGGAACATTCTATGAACTCTAACATCTTTGAAAAAGAGAAAAACATCAAGTTTTGGATCACACAACATGTCTCAAGACTCCTAAGAAAATGAGAAATGTAAATAATATTTCAAAAGGGTTTAGAAACTTCTTGTGTTGCGAAATATTTTCAATTTGGATAGCACTAGTTCACATGAGTTTCATAATAAATCAAAATTCATCAAATTAAAAGATCATAAATCAATATAGTGCACACCCAGGGTTAGTCTGGAGGAGGTAGCTCAGAAAACACCAAATTTCGATTGTCTCTATTTATATGCTCACTAATATTAAACTAAATAATATAATGTTAGGTATTTGAAATTTTGGAATGAAAATTAAATCAATTCAATATAAATAAAGTTAAACATAAAATAAAAAATGCAGATAGAATGATTGATGTTAGACATAAAGGAGATCCTCCCACAAGAACACCAAGAGTGAACCTTCATTGTCTCATTATTAAATTCAAATCTAATTAATGAACATGCTCCATCGTATGCATGAACATACTATTATACCCATGTTGTTAATATATGGTGCAGTCAATGATTTTTGAGAGACTTCACATCCACCTCCTCGATCGAGGGAGAATATTATAGAAGAGAAAGCTAAGCCTCGGGTGGAAAGCAGAGACACAAAGGTTCCTTTCCCACTAAGATCCACTCTCGGCCTAACTATAAAAAAATAAGAAACATTAATCATGAATGTTCAAAGACATGGGTTCATCATTGGATTACGCCCCCTATGAACTTCCTTGAGTTTGGTACTTATGATCATGAGTATAAGAGTTCACCATGAAGAAGAAAACAGGGAGAGAAAATGAAAGAGTGATAAATTAAGAAAGAAATTAGGAAAATAAAATTAAAACATGAAATGTAATTATAGAATGAAAATAAAATAAAATATGAGACTAAAATAAAACATAAATTCATCCAAATCATCAGTGTAGTGGTCGATCCCTTGAGATGTTTTTAAATTAAAAATTTATAGGGAGAAGAGTGAAATATTTTGGCTTCCAAATTTTTCACTGAATGTTTACACATGTTACAAAAAATTAATGGACTAATTGGGAAATGTTTTCTTATTTAAAATTTTCCCAATATTTATTTATATTGTGAAAAAAATTAAACTTCATTGGATACGTTTAGAAAAAGTTGCATCCCATTTACTCTGAAAATTTATCCAGGCAAGGCGGACTCTTCATATCCCCCAAATCTGATTTACCATGAATTTATGGCCTTTAAATAGGCATAATAAGGTGTGAAAACATTTATGAAAAATTTTCATTAATATATTATAAAAATACATGTCAAATTTCAGCTCATTTGGATCATAAATTAATGTGATATGGGCTCATCCTCAAAAGTATCCAGATCTGTGCACAGATTTCAAGCCCCAACTTGTGAGCTGGTTTTGGGCCTTCAAATGATGGATTGAGCTTTGGTTTTAGAATAATGAAATGAATAAAAATATGTATTTAAACATATAAAAAAGTAATTTCATAATTTAATTTAGTTTATAGAATTTTATGGCTTAATTACAAAAATAAATTAAAATAGTTAAAATTCAAAATTAGCCCATTTTTATAATTTAGCTGAACATGCTACTAAATTCATAAAATATGGAAATTTACCCTAAAATAAAAATTTGGTGGGTTTAAAAAAATTGAAATTAAATGTAAAATAATTTAAAAATATTTTCTCTATTAATCCCCCCACTTAAACATTGCACTACTGAGAAATCATCTAATTCCAAGGTCAAAACAAACTCTACAAAGCATAAATGAAAACAAAACTCAATTATCATATCAAGGAAAATAATATGCATCCTACATGGATAAAAATTTAGTAAATCCTAAAAAATCATAAAAATCCATTCAATCACATATTAATATTCACATTCATTCCATACCTACCTCCCCAAAAAAATATTCCCCTCTTCACTCAAAGATTTTTAATGTGGAGTTTTTCTCATTATCAAGAACATGTGCGATCTACATAATCTTTCAATCCTCCTAGTATCTCCACTTCACAAAGTAAAAAACATGTCAATCATGAGGTATTTTCCATGGATTTTTCTTAGGTTGAGGATTTTATGGTTTAAATGTAAAAACATCATAGGAATAATGTGGAGGGTAAATATCTAAAGTGAAATAAATGCATGAAAAAAGTTTTCCTCAAGAATGGTATGCTTCTTAATTAGCTCGAAAATAAATCACCTCTTCACACATATTTCATTATTTGGGAAGTTCACACATGAAAATTTATAATCAATGATAAATTTATTCTCTTTTTTACTCCATTTGGATCATTGTTTCATCTTGAATTCATATAATGAATTTCTCTTCAGAATCATGTTTTTGAGGAAAAGAGAAGAAGATTTTGATCTTCAAGTATTGGTGAACTCCTATCCCATGTTTGTAATGATATTTTGGGCCACACATACATATTTAAATGATGTAATTTCTTCCACAAAATCAAAAATAAATATGGAAACACTTTCAATTCATCTCAAACGGATTCTTCAAGAAAGAAAAATACAGCTCATCTTCTCCCTCTCCCACACTTGATTTAAACAATAATAATGTATTTAACTTCTAGAGAAGGTTGTATAAGAAAAATGGATTATAATGTGGCTTAATAACAAGATATTTCATGGATAATTATGGGTTTAATAAATGTCAGATATAAAGGTATAACAAAATAAGATTTCAATACAAAAAAGGGCTTTCAAAATGCTACCTCAATCACACTTGGAACATTCCATGAACTCTAAAATCTTTAAAAAAGAGAAAAAAACAAGTTATATGTCACAAAACATGCCTTAAGACTCTAAAAAAATAGAAAATTTAAAGGAGATGTTAAAAGGGTTTAGAAAATTATTGGTTTGGGCATGATTTTCAATTTGGACAATACTAGTTCACATGAGTTTCATATTCAATCAAACTTCATTAAATGAGAAGATAAAAAACAAAGGGAGAAAATAAATTAAAAAATCATTTAAATACTAAAACATTAAAATCAATAAATGTTCAAAAAACAAAAATGTGGTTGGAATTTTACAAAGTATTTTATTTTTAACAATAATAGTAAGAACAAACTAATAATAAAAAGAAAGACTTGAAAAATTTATAAAAAAACATTAAAAAAATGGAAACACACAAAAAAAAAATCCTAGAAAAATATTGAAATCCCTCTCCAAAACTTATTTCATTTAATACACTCTTTTAAGTTAAAATCATATTAATAAAGTTTTACATGATGAATTTAAATTAAAAAGTAAATAAAATAAAAAAAGAACACAAGAAGATTTATTTTTCAGTGGAAACCTTGAGTTAGGATCCTAGATGGTACCACTTCAAAATGATAAGAATGAAGGGATAAAAAATAATAAAAATAGTGAAAAATAAAGATAAAGGAGAATGGAAAGGGATAATTCTTGGTTTATACCCCCCAAGTAAGTGATATGTTTTTACAGCCCTTAGTCAGGTAGTTGTATTCGGTTATCCCCAATCAAAAGGTGGATGTGGTTTCTTTGATATGAACCACCATATTTGATTCTTACTAGTATCCATGAGTTGAAATTGATAATGGATAACCCCAAAGAAGATTAGAAAATTCCCAACCCCCATGAAAGAATAAAGATATAATTTAAGGTCCAGAGTGGGGGGAAAAGAAGATAGGGGTTCTCTCTATTGACATTCATGGCGTCGTCCTCCATATAGTATACAAGTTATCGTAGATGAGGTATTTGTAACACCACATTATCCTTAAAATATTACTCTTAGACCACCACTACTTGTATGAATTATTATATAAATTTAAAGTCCTACTTCATTTGGGATGTGTCAAAAATTTTAGGAAAAGAGAATTCATAAAACAATTAAACTTGAATAAGATTAAAACATGAAAAATGAATAAAGAAATATTCCCTTTCAAGTAAGTATGAATGAAAATTGATCTCTTATAGAAGGACCATTGGAAACTCAATCTCAGAAGGAGCATCTTCATAATCATCTTCCAAAGTAAGAGATATGTATAGAGGTACTGATTTTTCATTGTCAAGGATGGGAAGATCATGTTTTAGGTTATCTTTAACAAATATATTATAGTATTTATCCAAAAAATGTTGATCTCCTATAAGTATATTAGATGGAATATTTTCTTCAAGGACCTCCTCGAGAAATGGTTGAGTGTGGGATGGTGGTATTAATTCATTTAGTATCTTATTTTTAAATGCCTTAAGTTCTTTAACATAAAAAATGATTGGGGAAATCTCTTCCACCACTCATTATGGTTATGGTTCCGGTTTAGGTTTTGGTTTCTCCAACAGTTCACAAATATATTATTCCACTCTTTCATATTTTCTCTTCATTTTTTTGTATGTCTTATTTAAGTTCTTGCATATGGTATTCAAGATCATTTTGAAATTCTTATTTAACCAGTTATCAGTTAGTCCATGCATAATAATTTGAATTGAAATACATCATGAACAAAGAAGAATTATTTTAGTTTTCGTAATTTATGTTTTTTTTGTGTTTTTTATGAAAAATTATGCGTGAATTTTTTTCATCCCCATAAATGGAATCAATTTTACGAATATTTTTCATGTTTTCTCTCAAAATATTTATAATTTTAACTAATTGAACCATAGGGGCTGACCTAGGTCATTCTATTGAGGAGCTTTTGTGGTTAATCACTCAATACTTCTAATTCACCTTTTATTTTTTTAATATTTTATTATTTATGAAATAAAAATAAAATAAATGGAGGTTTGAGAATTGATAATTCAATACTGAAATTAAAAATTCATATGAAATTATAGCACAATGAATGAAAAAAATGAAGTTAAAAAAATGAGTTATTCCTGAGAGAATCGCCCAGATTGAACATTCATTGTATTATTATTAGTTTCAAATGTATTTAATGAATACAATCCATCATATGTGTGAACATAATATTATATATATGGTTTTGAATATATAGTGCACTCGATCGACTACACCACACATCCACCTCCTCGATCGAGGGAAAATAATGCGGAAGAAAAATCTAAGACAAGGGTGGCAAGTGGATACACAAAGACACCTTTCTCACTAAGAACCCCTTTGGCATAACTATAAGAAAATAAGAAACATTGAGCATGAATGTTCAATGAGTTGGGTTCATCACTGGATTACTCCCCCATAAAATTCCTTAGATTAGCTATTCATGATCATGAGTATAAGAGTTCACAATAAAGAAGAAAATGGGGAGAGAAATGAAAGAGAGATAAAATAAGAGAGAAATTAGGACACTAAAAATAAACCATGGAATGAAATTATAGAATGATAATAAAAGAAAATATAAGAAAAAACTATAGCATAACTTTTTTCAAATCTTTAGTGTGGTGGCCAATCCCTTGAAAGGTTATGGAATTATAAATTTATAGGGAGAGGAGTGGAATATTTTGGATCCAATTTTTTTATCCAAAATCTTATGCGTAGTAGACACATTTAATGGACTAATTGTGAAATGTTGCATTTTTTATAGTTGTTACAATATTTATTGGTCATGTGAACACCAAATTTAATCTTCATTTTCCAAGTTTATAAAAAATTACATCCCAGTTACTTAGAAAATTTATTCTGTCCAGGAAGACTCCTCGTATTTCACAAATAAAAATTCCCATGCATTTTTGGCCTTACAAGAAGATGAATTAGGCATGAACACCTACATAAAAAATGTTTAATAATATCTTCCACCACTCCATGTTGAATTTTAGATCATTTTGATAGGAAATTTATGAGATATTCTCCCATCTTAAAAAATATCCAGATTTGTGCACAATTTTCGAGGCCTAATTTGGGAGCTAGTTTTGGGCCTTCAAATGATGGATTGAAATTTTGGTTCAAAAGAATGAAATGAATCCAAAAATTTATTTAATCCTAAAAAAAATAATTTCACAATCTTATTTAGTATATATAAATTTATGGAAGAAGTCATAAAATCAATTAAAATAGTTAAAATCTAAAATTAGGCCATTTTTGCAATGAAGCTCAAAATTCTACTAAAACCATAAAATGTAGAAATAGACCTTAAAATAAATATTTGGTGAGATTAAAAACATTTAAATTAAATATAAATTAATTGAAAATATTTGATCTGTCAATTCCTGCACACTTGAACATTGCACTCTTGGGAAGTCATTTAATACCAATGTTAAAACGAACTTCTCAAAGCATAAATGAAAACACAACTCAATTATCATATCTAAGAAAATATAATGCCTACTACATGGATAAAAATTCCCTGACTCTTAAAAAATCATAAAAATACATTCATTATCATGTTAATCCTCACATACACGTCATACCTACCTCCCATTAACAATATTTCTCTCTTCACTCAAGGATTTTTAATGTGGAGTTTTTCTCATTATCAAGAACATGTGTAATCTCTATAGGCTTGCTACCCTCCTAGTATATCCACTTAATAGAGTTAAATTTTTATAAATCATGAGGTATTTTTCATGGGTTTTTATGATGCTGAGGGTTAGAAGGTTTTAAATGCAAAAAAATTAGAGGTAGAATGATGAGGGTTAAACTCTAAAGTAAAGTTAATACTTGAAAACAGTTTTGCTCAAGTATGGTGTGCTCTTTAATCTGATAAAAAATTAATCACCTAAAAACACATCTTACTTTATTTGAGAAGTTCACACATGAAATTTTAGTATCAATGATAAATTTATTCCCTATTTCTTCCCATTTTTAATATTTTTTCAGCTTGAATTTAAATTTGTAATTTCTATTTAGAATCAAGTTTTTGAGGAAAAGTGAGAAAAGTTTTGATATTCAAGTATCAGAGATCTCCTAAACCATATTTTTAATGATATTTTGGTCCACACATACATATTTAGATCAAGAAATATCTTCTAAAAAACAATAATAAATATGACCACACTTTCAAATCAGCTCAAACATATTCTTCAAGAAAATAAAATATAACTCATCTCCCCCCTCCCCCACACTTGAGTTCATTAATAATCATGCATTTAAATTATATAGAAGGTTGAAAAGGGATAAATGGATTTTAATGTGACTAACTAAAAAGGTATTTGATGGCTATTAGTGGTTTAATAAAATTTAGATTTAAAGGTAGTCTAAAATAAGAGTTCAGTGTAAAAAGTGAATTCTAAATGGTTCCATAATCATACTTGCCACATTCCATGAAATCTAAAAAATTTTAAAAAGAGAAAAGTAGAAAGTTATGGATAAAAAAAAGTATCAAGACTCTCAAGAAAAGGATAAATTTAATGAAAATGTCCAAATGGTCTAAAAACCTCTAGGGTTGGGTGTGATTTTTAATTTAGACAACACTAGTGCCCATGAGTTTCACAATCAATCAGACTTTACGAAAAACAAATATCGGAAGTAAAGAATCAAAATATATTCAAAAATAATTTTAATATTAAAAAATTAAAATTAAGAAATGTTCCAAATTCATTTATATGGTTTTAATTTTTCAAATTATTCAATTTAGCCCGTGAATCCTAAAAACACACCAAATATAAAAAAGAAAAACATTAAAAATTTAGAAAAAATATGAAAAAATAGAATCACAAAAAAAATTCCTAAAAAATATTGACATCCCTCCCTTAAAAACATTCCATTTAATACCCTTTTTTAGTTTAAATTATATTAATAATGTTTTACATGTAGAATTTAAATCGGGAAGCAAATAAAATAAAGAAAAGGAAGAACACAACCTGATTTTTTTAGTGGAAGCCTTGAGTTAAGCTCTTAGCTGCTAACACTTTAAAACTACAAGAAATAAAGGACAAATAATAATAAAAATAAATAAAAAATAAATAAAAAAGGGAAATAAAAGGTAATATTCTTGGTTTAGAACCCTAAGCGGGTGGTAGGTTTTTACCACCCCTAGTAAGGCGATTGTAGTGGATTATCCCCAATCATAATGTGGGTGCAGTTTCTTTGAGATGAACCACCACAAGTGAATATTATAAATGAACATGAGTTGACAATAATAATGGATAACACAAAAGAAGATAATAAAATTACCAACCCCTAATAAAGAATAAAGAGAGAATTTAAGGTCTAGAGTGGGATGAAAAATAATATAAAGGTGATCCTTGTTGACTTTCATGGTGTCCTCCTCCATATTGTATACAAGTTATAGAGGAGATAGTCATATCACCACATGATACTTCAAATATTCCTCTTTTACCACCCCTTCTTGTATGACTTCTTCCAGAACCTCCAAGGATTTATCCATTTGTGACATGTCATAAATTTTAGAAAAATAGAATTCATAAAATAATTCAACTTTAGTAAGATTAAGACATGGAGAATCAATAAGAAAATATTAAATTTCAAGCAAGTCAATATGGAAATTGAAAACTTTTGGATTGACCATTGGAAACTTAGTCTCAGCAGGTGCATCTTCATCATTATCTTCCAAAGTAAGGGATATTTATATAGGTGTTGATTTTTCATTTTCAAGGATGGGAAGACCATGTTTTAGGTTATCTCTAATAAATCTATGCCAGGATTAATCCAAAAAATATTGATCTCCCATAAGTACATAAGATGGAATGTTTTATTTAGAGAACTCCTCAAGTAATGGTTGAGTCTAAGATGGTGTTATTAATTCCTTCAGTATCTCATTCTCAACTGCCTTAGATTATTTAAAATAAAAAATGATTGGTAATATCTTTTCCACCACTTGTTTTGGTTCTGGTTCCAATTCAGTTTCCAGTTTCTCTAGCAGTGCATGAATATAATCTTTTGTCCTTTCAGATTTTTTCTTTAGTTTTCATATGTATTATTTATGTTCTTATATCTAGGATAAAAGATCATTTAGACCTTCTTATTTCACATGTGATTGATTATTCAATGCATAATAATTTGAATTTAAATACATCATGAACAAATAATATTTTTTTTAAAAAAATTATGGTTTTTTGTGTTTTTTATAAAAACAGCATGTGAAATTGTTGTGCCTCCCCAAAATGGTGCCAATTTCATGAAGAATTTCCATGTGTGATCTCAAAATATTTATGATTTTAACTAAGTGTAGGTAATGGTCTAACCTAGGGAATTATCTTGAGGAACTGTTGTGGTCAATAACTCACTAATTCTAATTCACTTTTATATATATATTTTTATGAAATAAAACTTAAAGGAATAGAGTGTTGAGAATTAATAATGAAATAATAAAATTATACATACATATGGAATTTGAACACAATGAATGCAAATAGAATGAATTTAGAAAGAATAGAGATATTACGGAGAGAATCACCCAGATTGAACCATCATTTTATTATTATTAGTTTCAAATGTACTTAATGAATGCGCTATATAGTATATGTGAATATCATATTATTATTATTATTTTGAATATAAAATGTACTCAATTGACTACACTACAAATCCACCTCCTTGATTGAGGGAAAATAATGTAGAAGAAAATGATGAGCCTCAAGTGGAAAGTGGAGACACAAAGGCACCTTGGACACTACGATCCCACTTAAAATAATTCTAAGAAAATAAGAAACAATAAGAATTAATGTTAAATTAATTAGGTTTATCAATTAATAAATCCCTTAGGAACTTCCTCGTGTTATCTACTCATGATCATGAGCATAAGAGTTCACAATGAAGAAGAAAATGGGGAGAGAAAATGAAAGAAATATAAAATAAGAGATAAAGGAGGACACTAAAAGTAAAACATGAAATGGTATTACAAAATTAAAATAAAATAAAATTTAATACTAAAATATAGTATATATTTGGTTAAATCTTTATCATAGTGGCTGATCCCTTGAAAGGTTATGGAATTACAAATTTCTAGGAAGAGGAGTGAAATATTTTGGGACCAGAAATTTTCTCTGAAATTTTATACATGGTATACATATTAAATAGAAAAATTTAGAAAATTTGTCTTCTTTAAGGTTGTTCCACTATTTCTTTCATGTATGAAAACCAAATTTCCACTTCATTTGAAATGTGTAGAAAAAGTTACATCTCATTTACTCTGAAAATTTATTCTAGCTAGCCAGACTCTTCATATTATCTAAATATGATTTCCCATGAATTTATGGTCTTTAAAGAGGTATAATTAGGCATGGAAACCTTTACCAAAATTGTTCATTAATATCTTTTACCACCCCATATCTAATTTAATCTCATTTATACCATCCATTTATGAGATACACATCCATCTTCAAAAGTATCTAGATTTGTGCATAGATTTCAAGGCCCAACTTGTGAGATGGTTTTGGGACTTCAAATGATGGATTGATATTTAGGTTTAGAAGAATGAAATTAATACCAAGATATATTTATGAATAAGAAAGTAATTTTACAATTTAATTTATTGTAAATAATATTTTGGATGAAGTACAGAAATAAATTAAAATAGTTAAAATCCAAAATTACAACATTTTTTCTTTTAAGCTCAAAATACTACTAAAACCTTAAAATGTGGAAATTTCTATTAAAATAACACTTTATTGTGATAAAAAACATTGAACTTAAATGTAAAATAATTGAAAATATTTTCCCTATCAGTCAATTAGATATCATGAACACTATTGATTTTCATAACATGGATGCATATACAGATAAAAAACTAACTCCATGATTAAAAATACTCTCGTTGAACAATATAAAATTAAACCGGGACATGAGAAAGATTACTGTATTATGATTTACAAAGGATTAGTACACCTCAATACATTCTATAAAGAAAATTTCCATCAATACAAATAAATTGTTTGAAATAAAGAAATGTGATGATACATGGTCTGAATGATTAGAAAATCATATAGAACTTTCCCTTTGTTCGATCAACCCTATTATCCCAAGATACATACTGAATGATGTCCAGATGAAAAATGATATAATTTTTCAAATAAAGAAATCCCATTAACTATATAAAAGCTTAATATGATTCATCCCAATCACTATAAAATTTTAAAATTGTATTCTATTTTTCTATTCAAGATTTTTCATAGGATATCCTGTATTTGAACAAATTTTGTACTCATTATGAGATGAGGGACATAGAAACACCCTAAAACATTTGTATCATCTCAACAATAATAGTCGATATAAATTTCAAATTTAGTATAGAAAGATCGTGTGATAGTCTTGGGTGTAGAAAATTATGCGGACCTTACAACTTATATACCTTTCAATATAAAAACAACTTATCATATATTTACCACAAGTAAAATTTACATTATGGCCCATATTCATCACAATGAATGATTTATTTTCCATTTTTTGGCTCATAAACCATGAATAATTTTTTTATCTATATAGTATTTTTTAACTATATTTTCCAATGAAATTTTACTTTAAAACTCTTTTCCAACATGTAATGTGTTCTTAGTTGAGGCAGAAGTGTTACCTATAATTCTTGGGAATTCCCTACTCAATGTAATGAAATCCTAGTCAAACTATTGTGCACATGATATTCCCTCCACTAAGGAAGTCAAAAATGGAGGATGGTTCCCACTTTATAGTTCTTTTCTATCTGTCAAAGGAGACTTAGAAGGTTCATTGACCATATATTCCTCACCTACATCATATCCTAACACATCATTAGATACTTCCTCATCAGAGAAAATATCATTCATTAAATCTAGAGTATCGATAGGGATGTCTCTTATAATTCTCTCTATATTTTATTTATCTTTTTTATAATTAGTCTATATTACTAGATTCATATGCGAATACATTGAATGATAATTTTTTAAAGGAACGAATTAAATAAATCTCTCATAATAGGGTCCTGTAACAATATGTTTCACCTAAAAAATAACATAAATTTCCACATAAAATTCTATTGAAGCATTACTACACCATTTATTGAACATAGATGATTCTTCCAGCCAATCATCATAATTGAAAAGAGTATACCCAATGTTCCATAGGTGATCGTAATATTAAAAATACTAATATGTGATTGACCTAATTACTTGACCATCCCTCATTTTTGGGAGACTATGAATCTTCATATGAACTTCTTCTAATGTCATATAGTCCTGAATATTAACAACTCTTATCTTGGGTAAACTATAGTTAAGACCTTGATCATTATAAATTAATTATCTTTTGTAATATATGGACATATAAATTATTACCTAGAAAGAAAATTTAGTAAAACATTATATATGTTTATATTACATCATCAAATTCTTAACATTTTTTTAATTATTTCCTAATTAAATAACTATGACATGATATTGAGACATTTTCAATAGATGGGGTTATCATTATTAGATAAACCAAATAAAACCCTAGGGGAACTCCTTGAGCCTCTATTATCTTAGATTTTAGTACCACTATTCTTCTTTCTTTCATGGTGTACAAATTCAGTATCGAACTTCTATAACTACCATAGAATATCCTTTTATTATAATATTAATCACATGAAAGTGTGGGGTTCAAGGTGATTGGGATATATAATAATTTAATATGGTCATGTAGGGCCTCACATTCTTAGAGAGAGGGATGGCTTGTAGGCCATCAATGAATAAAGTGACTGTAATTATAAAAAATTATATAACCAAATATAAAATAATTATAACATACAATTCCAAGAAAACATTGGTTGGTTACATAAAGATCAATCATCAGTTAACTAAATTTCCAAGTTTTTTATGGATAGTTCTTATTTTATACATATAAGTAATTATATTTTTAAACATGATTATATATATTACTATAAACCTATGTAATTGGTGATATTAATTATATATAAATAATTAAAATTTTTATAATAATAATAATATTCAAATATATCTTAGAAATTATTTTAAAAAATAATATTAATAGTAATTTTTTAATTAAATCAACGAAAATAAAATTATTTTTATATATAACCAATAATATATTATAAACCAATCAAATGCTTAAATTTTTTAATTAGTTTGGATTAAATAACTATGACATGATCTTGAGACATTTTATATGGATAGGTATATCATTATTTGATAAATGAACCAAAACCTATGAGGAAACTCCTTTAGCCTTTATTGTCTCAGATTTCCATAACCACCATTTTTCTTTCTTTAATGGTGTACAAATACATCATTGAACATCAACACTTCTCATGAACCCTCCTTTTATTACAATATTACTAACATGAAAGTGATTTATTTAAGGAGTTTGGTATACATAAAAATTTAATTCAAACATAGGTCTTTACATTCATGGAGAGAGGGATAACCTACAGTGTTGGGATCATGGATAACTTCCAATTAAACCATAAAAAGAAAATCTATGGGAACTTCACATGCAAAAGAAAAAGCTCTAGAATGAACTCCAAGGGTGATGCGTGAAATTTAAAAGAAGCACGCACCCAAGACACTATGACACAATATAAATCCACCAGAAGAATGTAGGAATGACTATTAGAAACAATGATCAGAAGAAACATGAAAGTCAAAGAAAAAAACAAAGAGATTACATGGTTCAGGCATGCACCCTAATCCAAGGGGGAATGGTGCTTCACTTTATCCAAAGTATCAAGGATTAAGATGATTACAATGAACTCAATATCACTATTCATTTAGAAGATATATTAATTTTACAAGTGATCCACCCTACCATATATAGTAATTCTCTTATGTTTCTTCCAATATCCACTACCACTAGATCTATGTGTGTGGGATCTAAACTACTCTAAGATCAAAGGAGGAACCCTTCATCTAGTCAAATATTCCCCTAAACACAACTTTCCTAGGTAGTCTAATATTCCTTATCTAATGATATTTCATATATTAAATCCTATATATCTATTTGTGGCAAAACATTCGATGGACCCACTCTTGCACCAGAATATATCTTCTAGTATATCGATGTTCTTATGCTTAAAACCCATCTCCACATGGTTGTCTAAAATAAGGTTATCATATTTTATCCTTTAAAAAATACTATATTTCTTATTTCTAATGAAATGAAGATCACATCTCAATAATCTCCAACTTTAGATTCATTTAAGTATTGTGACTAAGTCCTTTATCAGCACCCATACAAACTTCCTCCTTTAAATTATCACAAAGCAGTTATATAGCCCCCCTTCATGGATTTCTTTAGGTAATCAAAAACATACTTTGGTGAAAAATTTCCTTTTCACTTTCTGGGTTAAGAACTTCATTAACAAGTTAGATGGATTTTTCACCCCTTCGATATTCTGTAGGTCTATCACACCTTCCTCCAAAAACTTCCTAATGAAGTATTACTTCAGTGGAATATAATTTGTTAGAGAATGAAACATTAGATTTATGGCCAACTGAATCACCCTCTACGAGTCACAAAACTATATCCTAAATTCCATTACTTTTCTAAGATCCTCCAGTAACCCCTTCAACCATACTAGTTCCTTCCCTAATTCTTTCAAATCAATTTAAACCGATTCCATTGTAGAAAGTGTAACCACTGATTAAATTTTGGATATCTAACTCACCTCCATTACTCTAAAGGTAAACACATACCCTTAAGTGGTCTTCTATTAATTATATTCTCTACGAAAGTCAGAGTCTATGAAACCTTATAAAGGTTTATCCATTTTAAATAAAAGTTCATGTTCTTTGGAACCCTTCATGTATCATAGGATCTATTTCATAGCCTCATAGTGTTCCCATCCAAGGTTTGACATGAACCTGATAACAACCCCCAATATTTGTGTAATTTCCAAAGGAGTACAGGTTATGGCATACATCAAGCTTCCAATAGATGATGTATATGGAACCTTAAATATATACTTGACATCAACATACATTTGTTGCAACTTCTCATAAATTATATTTAAATGACCAGCCAAGGGCGAGGTCACATGTTTCAATTCCAACAAACTAAATCCTTCTACCACCTTTTGGATGTAGTCATCCGATATAGTGTACCATAAATTTGGTCTCATATAATCCTTATCCCCAAAATCATCTTTACATGACCAAGATCCTTCATCTCAGAGCTACCTAAAAACTTATTGATTAGGTTAATTATCCTTTATTTCACCAGAACCATAATCTTCAAATCATCCACATAAATTTTAAGGATGATGAAACTCACATCATCAAACACCTTTTAGTAATAATAATGATCAACATTAATCCAACAAAACTTCCATTGAATCATGAAATTATTAAACTTCCAATTATAACACCTTCATAACACCCCAAAATTTTATGGTATGTATCTTGTTAAATAAGTTCATTTTATTCGATATCTTATGTTTCACACAACACCGATCTTAAAAAAATAATAATATACTATTAAATAGTAACTTGATTGTTGGAATAGTAATGTGACCATTATGAATAGTAATGTGACCATTAAAATATTAACCTAACCTATGAGAGTATAAATAAAATTTTGGAATCTTATAAATGGAAATATGATATAATTATATTATATATTATGTAAATAAATGTTTTAAAAATGATAAATTAATTATTGGTATTTTTGTGAAACATAAATGTTTATTTAAAATTTTATAATTAATATAATGATTTTAAAGAAAATATATTTTCATAAAATATATTCATGAATTATTATTTTTCTTATCTTATTGTTATAATATAATTTTATGAGACCTTGATTAATTTTTCCAAGTGTAACAAGAATAGTTATAATTTTAAAATTGATATTTTTCTAATAAATGATGTTCTTAATAAAAAATAAATATATCAAATTTATAAAATTATTTTCAAAAAATGGATTTCATTATTGAATTATTAATGTTGAAAAATGGTTACAGTGATTTTTTGGGATTTTTTTAAAATAGTTGAATTTTTTGTGAATAGTGACATACGATAATTTGTGGTATAAGTAAATAAATGAATTATTGAGTCATGGATGCTGTATGTATAAGTTAAGAACCCATTTATTAAAACAATCATGAATTATTTAGTATATTTAGTCACAAGAATCATCACTATTGATAGTATTGATCCAAAATAATAAACAAATGAATAAAATAATCAAAAAAGACTCCTCTCCTCCACTATAAATACCACCCCTCACCATCTTTTCTCCTCACACCACCAAAACCTTGAAGCATGAAAAATTTATTCCAAAACCTATATAAAACCCCTAACCAATGTTTTTTTCTTACTTATCTCACCCAAAATTCCATTTAAAAGTTCCTTAAGAGGGTTCTCAAGGAGAAGAATTCAAGAGGTAAAATCCACTTTCATTCTTTTAAATTTCCTTAAATTTTTTTCTTTTATTATACTTTATTACCTCCTCTATAAAAAAATGAATTAAAACTATATTATCTTATATATAATTTAATTTTATTATGTTAATGGAATATTTATCATCAAACACATTCTCCACTCCCTTTTATTCTAAAAATGAAAACATCATCTGTGATGTGTCGATTTACCGTCATCATGGACGATGCATTTTCATTTTCCATTACCACCTTCAAGGATGATCATAAAACCATTATAATGGTTAAAATATATTGTAAAATTTATATTAAAATATATTTAATGTTCTGTAATCAGTATACATATACATAATATTAATTAATACAACAAAACTATTGTACAATGATCAAAAAATGCCAAAATAATCTAAACAATTATCATTAAAATTTTATCTAATGAACCATACTCATGTCTGAATAAAATGATATATAATACCATTTAATCTTCTAAAATTTCATTAATAACATATAATTTCAATTCTGGATAACTATTCCCATTTTACATAATCTTTTGTATATGTATATAAGTGAACCAATCATGAAAACTAATGAAACGAACACTACTGAACAAAAAAATTGAATCTTATAACACATAAAAAAGGCCGTAAATGAACTTAATAAAATTATAATAAATAAAATAAATGTTTAAGTGGTTATTAAATAAATTATTAATAAATCTAATTTCATTATTTAGGACATTAAGTTCAAGTGAAGAACACATTCAGACATAAAGTAAGGGATTCTCCCCAAACCTCCAATTTTTCCTTTGGGTTATTCTTTCTCTCTATTTAAACTAATTTAATTATTAAAAATTCTTATTAAATATTCCTAAATTCTATGTTTTTGTTCCAAATATATTTACCAAGATTAATTCTTCATTATTTTATGGGAAATACATGTTTTATAAGGATTTATTTTCAATTCCTCCTAATAAGCAAGCCTGATTAAAGAGAACTTCCCAATTTCTTACCCATTTTAAAGTACCATATATAACATGTTTTAATATATCAATATTTTTATAAAATCACTGATTTTATCATGAAAATATATATTTTTTCATTTCTGGTTTTATACAAACAATTATACTTTTTTCTGTTTTAAAGACTCATTAATATTTTCCTTAAATTGAACTAAAGAGGATCATTTATAAAGTTTATTAAACACACCTTTTAAATGTTTTCACATAAGTTGGAAATCATTGATCATTATCTATTCCTATTTTATATTATGAATTTCCAAGTATTATTTAAATCCATTCTTTCATAGACTCTATTATGATATTCCATTTGGTTATTCCTTATTCGCAACTTATTCCTTGTGTGTGGTGTATGTATACTTACCTTTAATTTGTGATCATTATTCATTGAATATTTCATTAAATATCTATATTTATCGTATCATAGATATTATTATTTCCTTATCCGTGTACTATTTTTACATATGGTGTTTTCCTTGAATGATTTTATAATTGGGTAAATATTTATGAATCTGTATCCTCTACTCAATATGGATATTTTGATAAGTCATATTGTTCATGAATTTAATATATGTATGAATAATTATTTGGATATGAAGTAATGGGTGGCGACCAGTTATAGATATCCCCTTATGCATCGACATGCATCATGTGACAAAATAGTTGGTGAAAAATCCTTCATGTTTGTTTATAAACACAATCCGATGGGTTTTTACCCACATACTTTAACTGTCTTAATGATACAATGGTTCATGTTACAGATACATGACTTCTAATTATTAAAAAGTTTCTTCATTCATTATTTAGTTATTACTTTCCATGTGATTTTCACTATGAAAAAATATGTGGATGCATTTACATTATCATTTTATTGATGGCATGTGTTTTTTAGTTATTTACCTTTCAATTATGATTATTCCTTATTGAATTTTCTTCACTTATTATTGATTCATGTAACCCCTACTGAGAATTTAATCTCAAACCTTTCATTTTTCTCCTTCCCCAGGTTATGAAGATGAAATTTTTGAATAATTTTCATGGAAACAATTTTATTTTTCTTTTGTTATGTTCTATGTTTAATTACCAATATAATAAGGGAACCTTGTATGAATTTAGTTATTTAATTCTAATAAACTAATCGATCCTTGGTGATGTGATCACTTGTATCTATGCCATTTTAATAAAATAACCATCAACTATGGGCTACTAGGGTTAGGGTTTTTATAGTTGGTATTAGAGAAAGTTTAGTAAAAACCTTGGGAAATATATGTTAAGTAAACATGAGAAATATTATAATACCTTATAATGAATTTTTTCCTCAATACTCATGATGATTATGAGCTAACTCAATGTGTTCCATTATTTAGTTATGGTTCCTAATAGAAGGATGGGAATCAATACTCGCAGTTAATATAGGGATTTACCCACTAAGAAAGTCAACAAATTTAGTATTGGATATGAGAAGATCAAGACCATATTAAGAAAACTTACTCAAGTTATGATGAATAACCATACTACACCTATTTTGGATCATTTGATATGAGAAAAGCCCCCATATTTTAGTGGGGCTACTAATCTAGTGATAGCTGAGCAGTGGATCAAGTACCTTGAAAAGATATTTATTGCATTAAGATGTAATGAAAATGAAAAGGTAGTGATGGTAGTATATTTTCTCAAGATGATTATAAATGGTGGTCATTGATCTAAAATACTAAGGAAGAATATGAAATTGAATACATGGAATGGATAAATTTTAATGAAACGTTATTCGATAAATATTTCCCTCATGAACAACAAACAAAAATGAAGAGAAAATTCCTCAGCTTAAAGCAAAGGGAATAAGAGAGTGTTATAGAGTATGAGGATACCATAACAATAATATCCATGTATTCTATAGATTACATAAGTGATTCTAAAGAAAATATTGATCATTTATTTTGAGGACTTAAGCCATGTTTCTGAAGGGCACTGAATTCTCAAAATTTTTCATCATATGATGAAATAGTTTTAAGTGCCATGAAAATAAGAATGAATTTTCTAGATCCTAATCTTTAATGGAAATTAAGATAAAGAATATGTCTTCTAATAACCATGGAAAATGTGAAGCATCAAAGAATAATAAGAGAATGAAGAAATTTCTATTATCCAGCAATTGTGGAAAAAATCATCTTGGTAAATGCTTGAAAGGCATGAGAGTTTTCTATAAGTGCAGATAAAAGGTTCATCAAGATAATGATTATAATGGGAAAAAACAAATAAATGATTTTCAATGATTCAAATGTAATGAAATGGGGAATTATTCAAATCAATATCCGAATCGTTAGAGGAATCTACCTTAGAAGTGGATAAGGGGAGATGAACAAGCTTATGCAATCACTACAACTAAAGTAGAAGTACCTAATGATATGGTGGAAGGAACATTAAACCTATATTCAAATATATCAAATGATTTATTTGATTTTGGATCATCACACTCTTTTATATCTACCCAGTTTTCTAAGAAAATAAGACATTTACCTTTTGATTTAACAAATGAGTTATCAGTCAAAAATCCTAAGGGAAGTCTCATTATAACAAAAATGTGTCGATCAGTCCCTTTTATAACACATAAACATGATTTAGTTGTTGAAATTATCATCATAACCATGGTTTACTTTTATATAATCCTCAGTATGGATTGGATTTAAAAATATGATGTGAAAATTTATTGCATGAAGAAGGAAATTACGATCTTTGAGGAAGATATAGAATCCCTTATCTTAAGAGAAGAAACCTCATCATATGATTCTTATCTAGATCCACCCTCAGTAGCTCTACTAAATGAAATTATTAGGGAGGAAGAGGAAAAACATCTAGGGATGAGGACAATAATTTTCGAATTAAGTATTTACCAATTGTGAAAGAATACATTGATGTATTTCCTGAGGAATTACCTAGGCACCCCTAGTGCATGAAGTTAGATTTACCATTGATCTAATCCCTAATGAAATACCCATATCAAAGATCCTGTATAGAATGAAAACTATGGAATTAGTGGAACTAAAGAAAAAACTAGAGTATTTAAGTAATAATGGATTTACTCACTCTAGTGTTTCTCTATGGGGATCCCCTGTTCTCTTTGTGAAGAAGAAAGATGGATCCTTGAGGCTGCACATTGAATATAGAGAAATCAATTCAATTAAAATAAAGAACACGTACCCTCTACCTCTCACTGATGATTTATTTGATCAACTCCACAGAGGTTAATATTTTTTGAATATTGACCTTCATTCGAGACATCATCAATTACATGTAAAGATGGAATATATTACAAAGAAAATATTTCAAACCCGGAATGGACATTACAAGTTTATAGTAATTCCATTTGGACTGACTAATTCACACTCTATTTTCATAGATTTAATGAGAAGAGTATTCAAGTAATATCTTGATAAATTTATTGTGGTATTTATTGATGATATCTTGGTGCACTCCAAAATCTATGAGTACTATGAGAACCACTTACAAATTTTTCTAAAGACTCTTAAAAGAAAAGATTTATATGGGAATTTTAGAAAGTGTGAATTCTGTATTCAAATAGTTTATTTTCTTGTCCATATCATCTAAAAGGATGTAATCTCATTTGATCCTATGAATAAAAAGGCAATAAAAGAATTTCCTACACCAACTAACATAACTAAGTTACATAGTTTCATTGGTTTAGTAGGTTACTATCAGCATTTTGTCTAGAATTTTGCCCGATTGGATAACCCGTTTACCAAGATCACTTGTAAAGGGGTTAAGTTCGTATGGAAAAAATAATGTGCAAAGTGTTTTGAATAATTTAATAGAATATTAGTCAGTGCTCCAATTTTGACTCTACAATTAGGAAATAATGGGTTTGTGATATACTGTGATGCATCAAAGAATTGACTAGGTTGTGTCCTTATGAAAAATGATAAAGTTAAATGCATATAAATCAAGGCAGTTGAAGACACATGAACAAAATTATCCAACTCATGATCTCGACTTAGAAAACATAGTATTTTCTCTAAATATACAGAGACACTATCTCTATGGTGAAATATGTGAGATATATATGGATCAAAATATTTTGAAATACATCTTTAGAAAGAAATAACTCAACTTGAGTCAAAGGTGATGACTCTAGTTATTCAAAGATTATGATTTCTCAATACACTACCACCCAGGAAAAGTAAAAAAGGTAGTAGATGAATCAAGTAGGAAAGATCATGTACTTCTAACCCAAATGAGGGCTGAGAAAGATCCTATGTTCATGGATTTAGCAAATATGTATATGGGAAATGTTAAGGAATATGAAACATCACTCCTTTTTCAAATTATTGTGAAACCATTTTGGATGGAGAAGATACAAATCTCTCAATTTTATGATTGGAATTTGCAAAATAAAATTAAAACCGTTAAGGATGGAAGATTTGAAGACTTCTTGTATGAATATGGAGTTCTAAAATTTGGAAAGAGGTTTTGTATACTATCAATACCAAAGCTAAAAAGGGATCTATTAGATGATTCCCATAGTTCAAATTTCTCTATACACCTTGGTAGTACCAAGATGCATAGAGATCCAAAGAACATTTTTTGTGGGTTAATATGATGTGAGAAATTTCTAACTATGTGTCTAGGTGTATCATTTTTCAACAAGTGAAGGCTAAGAGACAACATAATAGAGGAGTTATGAAACATATACCTATTTCTATGTGGAAGTGGGATGACATTACGATGTAATTTTTCATGGTACTACCAAGGACACCTTGAAGGAATGTTGAAATATTGTTTATTGTTGATCATCTTACAAAATTGGAACATTTTCTCACAATAAGAGAAGATTTACCTCTTGAGTTCCTAGAATGACTCTATATTAATAAATTTATAAGACTTCATGGTGTATATCTTTCGATTGGGACTGATTGAGATCCCCATTTCACAAAAAAATTCTGGAAGAGTCTTTAGAAGGCTTTGGATACTGAGCTTCATTTGAGTATTGCTTATCACCCTCAAACAAAAAGATAGTCTGAAAGGACTATTCAAACATTAGAATACTTGTTGAGATCACGATCAATTGACTTTCAAGGTATTTGGGATTATTATTTACTTTGTTATAATTTTCCTACAATAATAGTTTCCATTCTAGTATTAAAATGGCACCATATGAAGCATTATATAGCAATAGATGTCATACTACAGATTGTTGGGATGAAATTAGTGGGAGGAAACTTATAGGCCTATAAATTATTGAAAATACAATGACAAAGGTAACAACTATTCAAGCTCATATAAAAGAGGATCAAAGTATGAAAAAGATTTATGCTTATAACTGGAGAAAGGACTTGGAATTTCAAGTGGGAGATCATGTATTTCTGAAAGTATCTCCATGGAAGGGTATCATAAGGTTAATTAAGAAAGGGAAAATGATCCCCATGTATATTATACCATTTGAAATTCTAGAAATAATTGATTTTGTAGCATACCGATTAGAAATTCCACCAAGTCTCTCCAAAGTTCATGATGTGTTCCACATATCATTGATAAAGAAGTACATGCCAGACACAATGCATGTACTCACCTATGAAGAAATAGAACTGGAACCTAATTTTTTTACTATGAAGTGACTATCGATATTCCTTACAGAAGAAAGAAAGTATTGATAAATTAGATGACTTGACTGGTAAAGGTTCTATAGAGAAATCATAAAATGTAAAAAGCAATTTGGGAACCTAAGGACGCTATGAAGAAGAACCACCCTTATCTATTTAGAAGGAAATATTAGTGAAAAATTTTGAGGATGAAATTTCTGAAGGAGGTAAGAATATAACACCCCAAGATTTTATGGTATGCATCTTCTTAAATAAATTTAATTCATTCTATAGCTTATGTTTCACACAACATCGAGCTTAAATGAAGAGTAATATACTATTAAATAGTAACTTGATCGTTGGAATATTAATGTGACGACCATTAGAATAGTAAAATAACCTATGATAGTATAAATAAAATTTAGGCATCTTATAAATGGAAATATGATATAGTTATATCACAGTTTAAGTAAATAAATGTTTTAAAAATGATTAATTAATTGTTGGTATTTTTGTGAAACATAAATGTTTATTTATAATTTTACAATTAATATATTGATTTAAAAGAAAATTCATTTTCATAAAAAAATCCATGAATTAATATTTTTTTGTCTTATTATTATAATATAAATTTATGATACCTTAATTAATTTTTCAAAGTGTCACAAGATCAGTTATAATTTTAAAATCAGTATTTTTTGAATAAATGATGATTTTAATTAAAAATTAAATTTATCATATTTAGAAAATTAATTTAAAAAAAATGGAGTTCATTTTTGAGTTTTTCACATCAAAAAATGGTTAGGGTGAATTTTTGGTATTTTTTTAAAATAGTTGAAATTCTAGTGAATAGTGAAATATAGTAATTTATGGTATAAGTAAATAATTGAATTATTGAGTCATGGATGATGTATGGATGAGGTAAAAACCCATTAGTTTGAACTCACATTCATTAGTTACTTTATTTATTCACAAGAATCATCAATATTTATAGTCTTGAGAAAAAATAATATGCAAATGAATAAAATAATCCAAAAACACTCATATACTTCTCTATAAATACCACCCATGACCACCACTTCTCCTCACACCAAAAAATCCTTGAATATTGTCCAATTTATGTCTAATACCTCTAAAAAACCTCCCACACGTTTTTTTCTTGCTTATCTCATCCAAAATACCATTATAAGTTCCTTAAGAAGTTTCTCAAGGAGAGGAATCCAAGAGGTAAAATATCCTTTCGTTCTTTTAATTTTCTTTCAATTTATTTTATTTTATTATCATTCCCTTAACTCCTATATGAAAAAATTAATGATAACTCTAGTATCTTCTATATACTAGAATATTATTATGTTAAAGGAATATTTATCACCAAACCCCTTCTCCTCTCCCTTTTATTCTAAAAGTGAAAACATTGTCCGTGATTTGTTGATTTACCGCCATCACAGACGATGTATTTTAATTTTCCATTACCACCTTCAAGGATTGTTATAAAAAAATTATAATGGTTAAAAAAATTTATAAAATTTATATTCAAACTTATTTAGTGTTCTGTAACTAGTATATATATACATAATATTAATTAATATAACAAAACTAGTGTCCAATGATAAAAAAATGAAAAAATAATCTAAACAGTTATCATTATCGTTTTATCTAATGAATCATTATAATATATGAAAAAATGATATATAAGACCATTTAATACCATTTAATTAAATTAATAACATATAATTTCAAATCTTAATAACTATTCCCATTTTACATGATCTTTTGTACATGTATACAAGTGAAACAAATCATGAAAACTAATGTAACGAACACTCCTGAATGATGAAATTGAATCTTATAACTCATAAAAAAGGACAAAAATGAAATTAATAAAATTATAATAAATAAAATAAATGTTGAATATTTTCTTAAATAAATTATTAATAAATCTAATTTCATTATCTAGGATATTAAGTGCAAGTGTAGAACACTTTCAAACATATGGTAAGGGATTCTCCCCAAACCTCCATTTTTTCCTTCGGGTTACACTTTATCTCTCTTTACCCCAATTTAATTCTTAATTATTATTATGAAATATTACTAAATTCTATGTTTATGTTCCAAATATATTTACCTATCTCAATTTTTCTTTCTTTTATGGTAGATACATGTTTTACAAGGGTTCCTTTTCAATTCCTCCTAATAAGCAAACCCGATTAAAGGGGACTTCCCAATTTCTCACCCATATTCATGTACAATACATAATTTATTTTCAAATACCAATATTTTTCTAAAATTAATAATTTTATCATGAAAAACTATATTTTTTCATTTCTGGTTTTATACAAAAAATTATACCGCTTTCTGTTTTAAAGACTGATATTTTCCTTAAACCGCACTAAAGAGGCTAATTTCTAAAGTTTCTTAAACACTCATTTTAAATATTTTCACTTCATTTAGAGATAATTTATAATTTTATATTTCTATTTACCATTATTAATTTCCATGTATGATTTAAATCCATTATTTCATGGACCCCATTATGATATTCCATTTGGTTATGGATTATGCAGCACTCATTCCTTGTGTGTGGTGTATGTATACTTTGCTTTAATTTTTAATCATCATTCATTGCAGATTTAATTAAACAGACATATTTATTATATCATGGATATTATTATTTCCTTATAAATGTACCATTATTACATATGGTGTTTTCTTTGAGTGATGTTTTAATTGGGTAAATATCAATGAATATATATCCTCTACTCAATACAGATATTTTGATAAGTCATATTGTTCATGAATTGAATCTATGTATGAATAATTATTTTTAATTGTAGTGACGGGTGGATCCTAATTATAAATTTCCCCTTGATGCATCGATAGGTATCATGAGACAAAACAATTGTAAAAAAAACCTTCATGTTTTTTTCCAAGAAGAATCATATGGGTTTTTACCCACAAACTTAAACCATCTTGATGGTATAATGGAACATCTACCAAATACACGACATCCAATGATTAAGAATTTTATTTATTCAGTATTCAGTTATTACTTTACATGATATTCTTACTATGAAAAAAATCCATGGATACATTTACATTCTAAATTTATTGATGGCATGCATTTTTCACTTATTTACCTTGCCATTATGATTATGACTTATTAAATTTTCTTAAATTATTATTGATTAATGTAACCCTTACTGATCATTTTAGATCACCCCTTTCATTTATTTTTCTTACATAGTTTTTGAATATGAAATCTTTGAATAAGTTTCATGGAATCATTTTTATTTTCCTTTTTTATGTTATGTGTTTAGTTACCAATGTATTAAGAGAACCATTTATGTATCTAGTTCTTCAAGACTACTAAATTGATCGATCCTTAGTGATGTTATCTCTGGTATCTATGTCATGTAATAAAATAACCACTAACTCTAGGATACTATGGTTGGGGTTGTTACAACCTTAGTTCTTGCTTCAAACTATAAAGGTTATATCTGAGTTTACACACAAGTTTCTATTTCTATTGATCCTGAAAGCCAACCAACTTATCTATACCAATTTATTTATCTAAATATCTATAAAGGAATATTTTATTTACATACTTATTCTCTATATAAAGTTATTTTGATGAAAATATACTAAAAAATGTTTGAATAATTATATACTTAATTATTATAGAAAATATTTCAGATAAATATACCCATTCTTTCTATTGAAATTCCTTTATAACTAACCTAGACTTTACTTCCACCTACCATATTCCTCTTACTTCAGCTAATAAACCCATTTTTTATGAAGAATATTATTCCCAACAAGTATTTCTATCATATCCCATGTTTTGAACATGTTTAGGGACTCAAGTTCAACCCTTATGGATAACTCCCACTGTTTGAAATCCTTTAAGTCCCTTTCCTATTCTAAGAATTCAGGCTCTCTATCATCCATTAAAAATATATAATGTAAAGTAATATTATACCTTTTCACTTAGCATATTTCCCTAGTATATATCTGAATTTGTCTTTGTGGATTATATCCTTCCTATATTGTAATTTTTAGAGTGTGAAATTCTAGTTCTTGAGATTAAACAATCCTTAAACACTATAGATCTTTAGGCTAAGGAAAAAACATAAGAACTTGACCTATTTCTTATGGAAACTCGATAAAATTATATGGTGTTTTATAAACTAATGTTCTTCCTAAATTTTCTAGAAAATTTTCATCTTATAGTCATTTATCCAGGTGAAACTCAATTTTTGATGATACTTTTCATCCATCAAAACTCCCCATAATGTTTCAATCCTTCCACATGTTCTAATCATTTAAGATCACACTTTGACTTCTAATGATTATCCATAAATCATTATCCTAGAGTTGAAATCCAAATTATTCATTGAAATAGCTAAAAAAGTAACATGATATAGACTTAGCCTCTAGATTCTCTCATTATTTTGAATCAATGTAGGAATAATCAAGTGGATCAATTATTTTTAGGTGGTTTAAATCAACATTTCTTCTAGACCAATAGTTATCCAGAAGTTGCAGCCCAATGGGTGAGGATGGACTTAGATTAACTAAGTGGGTCTCATAGTTTACCACCTTCACCCAAAATACTATAGGGAACCCTATGTGAATCCTCATTCTCTCCCATAACTTTCCACCAATGTCCTATTCATCCTCTCTACAACTCTATTATTCTTCAGATCCCTTGACACAGTTTTCTCAAAATGAATCCCCTTCCACCAATAGAACCTCTGAAACTCCATATTTATGTACCCACCTCCATTATATAACTATAAACACTTAAAAATAATTCTAGTCTCCTTATATACTATGTACCTCCATTGGAATAATGTCTCAAACACCTTGAATTTGTGATTGATGAAGTACACCCATGATTTTCATATAGAATCATTAATGAAAGTTAAGTATTAGAGTGAACCTCTATGAGAATGAACTAGAATTGGCCCTCACTGTCATGAACCCCTCCACAGAAAGTGTAATCCTCTTAGTCCAGTGAGAAGAGATATAGTGACACCCAAGTCCCACATCTAGTAAGCTCTGAGGTGGTCACTAGCAGCACGGGTATAGTAAACACGTAGATGGGAGGCATTACCCTTTTAAGGGAAACACATAAATGATAGAGAGATAAGATAAGAACCAATCAATACCTACTCAGACTCTAATATAAAATAAAAACCAAGTGAACATATTTAATAACATTTAAGAACTACTACAACTGAAAGGAAAACTACAAGTACCAAAAAAAGGTAAAGACAATGGCGACCACGATGCCCAAATAGCTCCTGAAAAACCCACAAGCTAGTAGTAACTATCCTGATCTCTCCTACTGACCTAAAAGAAAATATTTATAGATATATAGGGTGATTATAATAGTATACTCATTAGGACCCTCCCCAAATCCTCTCATTAAAAAGGTAAAGAAGTCATACTAAACCATAGTGAACAATAAGTGAAACTAACCCATCACCTAAACATGTATACTAAGTTCCCAACCTCACCATGAATACTATCACCAAGTATCACATACAATAGAATATAATATAATAGATAATATCAAGGGTACGCCGCTAACACTTACCCACTGGTTTTCCGCTCCACCCTAACATCACACGTCCTAATAATTTCTCTCCAAAAGGTTATCCCGCAAACACCTAGGTGAAGAACCAAAACATGCACCTCTTTCATCACATCCCCATGCCCATATAACTAAAAGTAACCATGTAGTTTCTAGGATCCACCACAAACCATATAATTTGTATCATATATCTGGTATTATACATCAAGCCATCACAACCCATACACTAAGTAAGGATCTTAAAGCTGTCACACCATATACATGTTATACCTATAGTATTCCATGGAAAACTATATCCAGATTACATGTGTGTGAAATAACCACAATCCATTACATCACTCTACACACATATATGGGAAAAAATAACCACCATTCACACCAAAAAAATTAACTACCAACATAATATTCTATAATATAGCTCACACCCAAACTATAGAGAAAAACTATTCTCAGAATCAATTTAAAAAATACCGCTCAGACTCCCAGCTGCCACTACCAAGACCATATATCCTATAAGCACACAACAATTTAAAGAGATATAATAAATAATTTTATTCATTTTTATCAGTTTCAATTTATGTTAATTAATTCATTAACCATTACTTAACTATTAACATTTTACACATTACATTATATTAGCATCACAACAAAGTTCCATGCCCTCCAGGCATAAGAAAACTGAGCCCACCACTTCTTAGAATTACAACCTTAGCATTGCATCCCAACAATCTCCAACCCCATGGTTTAAACATTTATGTAATTATTAACATCACCACTTTCAATATTACTTGGTAATATAGAAAAACATATTAATATACAATAAAAGGTATTCAACCAAGAACAACCATCTACCTCAAGTAGTGAGGAAAATATAGTAGTTAAACAACAACCTAGCCATCAACCAAACAATAGATTCAAATAAGAATCCAACTTTCATATCAATGGGTAAGCCCAACTTTAAACCATTCTTTCATCTCTGATATCATCCCCATCACCCAAATTTGTATCTAGATGCATCCCTCTATCACAGGCATCAACTTCTACCCCAACATCTGAGCCTCCCCTCCCCACATACCACAAAAACCCTCCAGGCTCAGCTATCCTAGGCTCACATCACATCTGGGCCTCCCCACCCCTGTACCACAATTTCCCTCCAAGCTCATCCTTCTTATCCTCACGTCACATTGGGGCCTACCCACCCCACATCACAAGGCTCCTAACTAGATCACATCACAATCAGGAAGAAACAAACATAGAAATTAGGCTCTTGGACTTAAATAAAGGAATCCAACCTTTACACACAATGATCCCTCATAACTCTAATAACAAGGCACTCGGCCTTAACAAAGGCATTATATTTTATCACAAAACTAATTATTATTCCATATTTAATTATCCAATTCATTATTTATAGGTTCTAACTATGGAAAAACTAAAAAGTAAGCTAGCACAAGATGTCACAAATTAATTAAAAAACTAATTTAACATTCCTTTAATTATTTTATCAACAAGAATCATCATTATTCACATATTTATTCAATTTTATTAACACATGGAATGTCAATTAATTTAAATATTATTATAAAAATAATATTATAACATGCCAAATTCATTAAACATTTCTATCTAATCATTTATCCAATTATTTATCAATTTATTCCAGCTTTATTTTCTTTACCAATTCCACATGCTAATCAAAGAATAATAAGAATAACATAGATACCACACTATCTAGAAAAACAATAGGCAAACCATTATCACATTACAAAATAGAAATATTGTCATGCAATTGATATCAATTTATTAATCTGGTTCAAGTAATTATTAGGTTATTTTCATTGGAATCCAAGGGGATAAATCATTATCAATTTATGATTTCACATAAATAAAAGAGAAAAAATGAATCCCCTACCTCAAAAGAGTGTCGAAATTATTTTCAAGATAACAGAACAACATTGCAGATCCCGATCGCCTCTCCCACAAGAACTTCATCCACCCGGGGACTCTGCGCCCCAACTATAACAACAAACAACCAAGAAAACTCTATTAGAAATATGGAGATCAAGTGAAGTCACATGGGAAGAGGAACAAGGGGAAAAATCAATGAAATGGAAAGAAAAGAGGTATAAAATACCTTGTATTGAAGAAATATTAAAGAAGGGAAGCTAGGGATCGATCCTTGAAAAAAGAATCTCCAAAATGTCAAAGAGGGGGTTTCCAGGTCACCTGGAAGGATAGGGATACACTACAGGTTGTAGGGGTTGGGGAACCCATGGTGATGCATCTTTTAAAGATATACAACATTAGGGATTTACACAATATGTAATACCATTTCATGTCTGGTAATCCTCAAGGTATGGTTTACACTGGAAAACACACTGCCTTTTTATTTACAACCCTTATTTATTACACTTCATGATATGATTGACACAAGTTTTGAAAACCACTTTCATATTGGGTAAAATTTTTACATGGTGTACAAATATCCCTGATTCCATCTCTTAATAGTTAAACTCTTGCAGAATTCCTCCGAGCCTCCTCTGAGAACCTCTATCTTTGGAAATGTGAAACGGTTTGATCCACGTGGACCTGGGACTTTACATTAGATACCGCTAAAAACATTCTCATCCTCAAGAATCCAAAACCAACCTATAAAGGAAATAGAAAAGGGTCATCCAAATAGCCACCCCGTGAGATACCTCTCAAGGCTCTCGCCACCACATGAGCTCAACCACCTCATCATAGGAACAATGTGAAACCACAACTTGATCCTAAACATCCTCCTATGGGAGATACCTCTCAAAATAGAGTAGGATATCTCATAAACCAGAATTTTTTTACAACAAAAAAATGAACAATTTTTTTAGAGAATAACTAAACATCAAATAACTAGGGGTACTGAGTGTGTATCTATGACTCACGTTCCCAGGTACTGTCCTCCATGATACTGTGTCTCCACAAGACATGAACCAATGTGATAGAATTCCCATGAAACACCTTCTCCTAGAGGTCCTAGATATATATAGGCCATTCCTCAAATGTTGAATCATCACCAACATCGATCTCATCCCAATCGATGACACGAGAGTCATTATAAAGATAATAACGGAGATGCGACATGTGAAACATAGCGCATATCTAGCTCATATATGGAATAAGTGCTATCCAATACTCCATGACTCCAACATGATCTAACACCTCAAAAGGCCCAATAAATAAGGGATAAATATTACTCCCATGACCAAACCTTCACTTTACATGATGGGGAGTCACCTTTAGGAACATGTGATCCCCAAAATTGACCTCCAAAAGTCTCCTCCTATGATCAACATAGGATTTATAATAATCATGTGCTACTTTAATCCTCTCACAAATCACCTGAACTATCCCTGTCATATTTTTCACTGGCTTTGGTGCACAAATTACTGACTCTTTGAACCCAATCTACTATAAAGAATAATGGAAAGGTCAGATATATAAGGATTAAAACACCGCCATACCAATGGTGGAGTGAATACTATTTTTGTAAGAAAACTCTACCAAGGGTAGGTGACTCATCCATGAACCACCAAAATCTAGGACACAAGAGTGAAACATGTATTCAAGATTTTGGATGGTCGACTCTGTCTAACCATCAATCTATAGATGAAAATAAGTGTTATGGAATAACTAAGAACAAAAAGCATTATGGATACCTCTCCACACCATGGATGTAAAAAGAGGATCTCAATCAGAAATGATCATCCTCAGGACCCTATGGACTCTCATCACCTCCTTCAAATACTACCTCAATAAAACCTCCACTGATCTCAACTCTTGGATCTCTATAATGTGGGATGATTTCTTCAATCAATACAATACCACCCATATATCATTGTAACATCCCTAAGATCGATGTAAACTGGTAACAAAGTCCATCGATATGTACTCCCACTTCCACTAAGGGAAATCTAATGGCTAGAGAAAACCATAAGGAACATTATGCTCAAAATTCACATTATGGAAAACCAAACATCGAGACACAAAATCTGCAACTGCACACTTCAACCCAAGCCACAAAACTAACCTCTCAAAGCTCTGTAATTTTTTTTCACACCAAGATGTACCACCAAATTTGAACTATGGAACCCTATGAGAACTATCTTATGCATTTACAAAGGAATGAAAATCCTTCCCTAAAATAACACTTAATAATGTTCATCCTTAGACCAACCATCAGGGGCCTCACCACAAACAACTAATTCTCTCTATACCTCCACCTCAAGATCCCCCAATAAGGATTCCTCATCCTATTGCACTAGAGATGACTGCACCATAATCTAAAAAAGGAAACCTCTTCCCTCAACTTCTCCCATATCTATATACAATGCTAAAAGTTATTCCATAACTCTCCAAGAATCACCAGATTCATGCACTGCATCACTACACAACTTCTTGATCATCACATCACTTACAACATTCCCCTTTCTATGTGTATACAAAATCTCAAAGTCATAATAATGTAATAAATCCATCCAAAAATGCTGATGCAAGTTCAAGTTATGTTGGGAGAAAACATACCTCAGTCTCTTATGATCGGTGAATAACACAAATCGCTCACTGATGAGGTAATGTCTCCAAAACATTACCGCTTCCAACTCAAGATCATGGGCGGAATAGTTATGCTAATGGTGATGCAACTACCAAGACCCATAATAAATAATCAATCTCTATTGCATTAGAACATAGCCCAAATCAAGATGCCACACATCATTGGAAACCTAAAACTAAACTACTTTCATTGGTAGACAAAGGATTAGAGCACTAAACAACTTATCCTTCAGATTTGAAAAAGTTGTCTGACACTAATCATTCCACAAGAATCACTGATCCTTTTTGGTCAATGATTTCAGAGGAGTCACAAACTGAGAGAAATAGGCTACTAACCTCTTGTAATAGCCCGCAAGATGAAGGAAACTTCACTCCTCTACCACTATCTTGGGGGATTCCCAATACAAAACTACTTATATCTTGATAGATCTATAACTAATCCCTATTGGGATACAACATGACCTAAGAAACGTACTTCTCGAGGCCAAAAATCACACTTCAGAAACTTCTCAAATAGCTGCTCATGACAAAGAAAATCCAAAATGGAACAGAGATGCTCAACATGCTTCCACTCATATGTGGATTACACAAGGATATCAATGATGAAAAACACCAAAAAATTATCCAAGAACTTATAGAACACAATATTCATTAACCCCATGAACACAACTGAAGCATTCAACACACTGAATGAAATAAAAACAAACTCATAATGCCCATGAAGACAATAAAAAGAAGTATTCGGGATATCCTCATCCTTCACACACATATGATGACATCCTAACCACACATAAATCTTCAATAACCAATTTTAACCCTTCAATTAATTTAATAAATCATCAATCTATGGAATATGATAACAGTTCTTCATTGTCACTTAGTTTAAGGGACGATATTCAATACAAAACCATAAACTTCCATTATCCTTTTTTAAAAACAAAACTGGTGCACCCCATGGTGAAACACTTGGATGATCAAAACCACACTGAAATAGACCATTGATCTATATGTGGATCTATCGAAAATCATACGGTTCCATCCCATATAGAGACATAGAGGTTGGAAACAATCCTAGTTATTGTTCGATCTCAAACTTGATCTCTCATCGAGGGGGTAACACTACAACCTCCTCTAGAAATACATTGGGGTACTATTCTATGACTATAGGAAACATTGACTGATAGACATATGATGAACTCAATATCATCTCAACCATCAAGGATGTGAAGGAAGGAACTTGCCTCTAACCTATCCCAGGGTCTCGCTTGATAAGAAACACTACTGGATCTCTATCAGCATCAAAGAATGCAACTTGCCTCCTGAAGCAATCATAAATAGAATTCATAGAATAAAACCTATACATTCTTAGGATGATGTCATATTGTTTTATAAAAAAATATAGAAAATATCCCAAAGAGTGGTGCTACCCAAACATTAGCTCACAATATCTATATACATCAAACAAGTCAGCTTGACCTCCAACTGGCGTAGTCAAAGCTAGGGGCACTGGAAACCTCTCTACCTCAATCCCAAAAGCATGGACAAGGGAATGTGATATGAAGGAATGTGTCATTCCTAGATAAAAAAAGGCATGCAACCATGTAGAAAATTAGCAATGGGTACCACGAACGATGTCTGACTCACCTAGTGCTAGAACCGCTAAAGCATGAAGCTAACCATGACCTACACAATGTTCTCTCTAACCATACCAATAAACACCTACACAGTCACACTCTACTATCTGAGGATAGGGAGAATCCCTAGGATGTCCTCTACCTACCCCATATACTCTATATTGATCCTAAACTGGAGAAACCTACTACTGCTACCTTGTCTAGAACTGCCTCAGTGGAGAAACCTGTAGCAGGATATCTGACACACACTAACTACTCAGAAAGGTTAGGCACTCCAGTCACTGATGACCTAAACCTCCACAAGAAAAAAATGTGTTTGATCCATTATCATAGGCCTAGGAGATTTAACCTCTAGAGAAATGAGACATTGAGTGCTGGGGCCTACCCTAGGCAGATCAGAAGCTCTTCTATCCTGACTACTGGGAACCCCACACCACAACTCTTCTTTGTGAGGAGTCTTGATGAACCCCTTCTTGTGATGATCCTATTCTAGATAACATCCTATATATGATCTCTACTCTCTCTATCACCTCAAGGTATATATTCAATATAAATGGGGTAATCTGGCATTGGATATCTAGACATAGATCCTCCTCAAAATTCCTCTCCCTTACCTCTTCACCTTGAAATATGTCTGAAGCATATCTTAGAAGGTTTCTAAAAAGGATCCAAAACTCTTGCAAACTAGGACTTTCTTGATGAAGGGTAAGTAGATCCTGGAGACTAGATGCCTTCACAATCGAATAAAGAAACTTGGCTCTGAAATAGTATCATAACTCCTCCCATAATATTTCCGATACATCGTGATCTCTAAGGAACAATAACCACCATTTCCTCGCTACCCCACACATCATCATTAAAACCAATGATACTCAGTTCTCCTTCTGAGCATATATATAACTTAAGGATATCTCAACCTACTCCAACTAGTATTCCATGACTATATTTGAAAAGGATCCCTCATATATTTGAAGACTCTAGAATTTAAACACTCAGAGTTTCCTCCTTTAAGTGTCATCATAAACCTCTACACTATGGTGATCTGTTGGTGTAACCTACGGAACATCTACTGTGTGAACATGATGAGGACGTCAAACAAGATCAATCCCTATAAAATAAAAAATAGTTAGATCTCATAAACCTAGAATATGGAAGACCTTAACATTAATTAATTATTTTCTTTTGTTCATTTTAGGTTAACCAATCCTAAGGTCTACCCATTCAAACATAGGCACAAAGAATAACTATGCATGATCCTTTCCTAGGTCTATACCCTATAACCAGTATCACCTCATTTAGTATCCACCATACTATTAATGGTTCGTGAATCAGATCACAAGGGTCCCTAAATAACCATTTCTAAGCCAATCTCCAATGTTGAGAATGGTTGGTAAACTTAACTGACACTATTTCCCTACCAACCCATGAAAACTCAACTATCCCTAATTCCAAACTCCATCCTATATCTAAAATAGATCTTTGATACCAATTTGTAATGACCCCATTACCAAAAATTGTACTCCTCCTAATCTAGCAATGGGAGAAGAGAGATAGTGACACCCAAGTCCCACCTCTAGTAGGCCCTGGGTTGGCGAATAGCACTAATGGTATAATAAACATGAAGATGGGAGGCATTACCCTCTAAGAGAAACACATAAAAAAGAGAGAGATATGATATAAACCAATCAACCACTACTCATAATCCAATATAAAAGAAAACCCAAGTGTACATATGTAATGACATGCAATAACTACTACAATTGAATGAAAAAATGAATTTACCAAAAGAAAGGTAAATATGGAGGTGACCATGAAGCCCTGATATCTCTTGCAAAACCCACAATCTAGTAGTAACTAGCTTGATCTCCAACCTACTTCCACTGACCTAAAAGAAAATATTTATAGATTCACAGGGTGAGTATAAGAGTATACTCAGTAGGATCTTTCCCAAAGCCTCTCGTGCAAAAGGTAAAGAAATCATGATAAAGAATAGTGAACAACAAGTGAAACTAACTCATCACCTAAACATGTATACTAAGTTCCATACATCACCAAGGATAATCTAACCAATTATCGCATATAAGATCATATAATATAATAAAGAATATCAAGGGTACCCATCTAGCACTTCCCCACTAGTTTTCTGCTCTACCTCAATGTTTCATGTCCTAAGTATCTCTCTCCAAAAGGCTATCCCACACACACCTGGGAAATACACCACAACGTGCACCTCATGAAACACACCACCACTTCCATATAACCAAAATTAACCTGGTTGTTTCTAGAATCCACCACAACCTGTATAACATATATCATACATGAGGTATTATTCCTCAATCCATCATAACCCATACACCGAGTAAGTATCATCAAGCCGTGAGAGTTTATACACGTTTTACCTATAGTAGTCCTTAGGAAACTATATCTAGAATACATTTGTGTGAAATGACCACAATCCATTACATACCTCTACACACATATACAGGGAAAACTAACCATTGTGCATACAAGTACAAGTAAATACTAGGATAAGAGAGTGGGAAAAAAGGGGGTAGTCACCCATCCATCCTCCTATTGGGATGTTGAAAAAAACACCCCCTATGGATCAGAATCCTCAGGGTTTAGGTTGCCCTAATTGGAAGGGTGGAGTAGTATATGAAATCAAAAAATGTACATCCTATAATATATCTCACAACCACTCTCTAGGAATTACCTAGTCTCAAAATCAACTGCAACTAATGCCTCTTAGACTCCTGACTACCTCTACTAAGACCTGATATCCTATAAGCACCCAACCATTTAAAGATCTACATTAATTTTTTTATTCCTTTTAATCAGTTTCAATTTATATTAATTAATTCATTAAACATAAATTAACCATTAACATTTTCAAAATTGCGTTAAATTAGCATCACAATAAATTTCCATTCCCTCGAGGCATAATCCAACAGAGTGAACAACTTCTTAGAAGTATAACCTCATCATTGCATCCTAGCAAGTTCCAAACCCATGGTTTAAAAATTTATTCATTTATTAAAATCACCCCATTACATATTACCGGTTACTCTATAAAAACATATTAAGCTACCAGACATGGTATACAACCAAGCAAAAACATATTCCTCAAGAAGTGGGGAAAATAAATCAGATAAAAAAAAACCTGTCCATCATCCAAACAACATATTCAAGCAAGCATCCAGCTTTCATACCAATGAGTAAGACCAGGTCCCACCAATTTCATCATCTTTGATGTCCTCCATGACACCCACATGCATATCCTGATGTATCTTTCTATCACAAGCATTAATTTCTGCTACAACATCCGGGCCTCCCCACCTTACATACCACAACATCCCTCCAGGCTCATCCATCCTAGACTCACATCACATTATGGCCTACTCACTCCATATACCACAACATCCCTCTAGGATCATCCATCCCAATATCACATCACACACAAGACTCCCCTCCTCACATCACAAGGATCCTAACTAGAGAACATCACAAGAAGCAAGAAAAAAACATAGAAACTGAGCACTTGGCCCTAAAACAAGGCATACATCCTTTACACACAATGATCCCTCACAAATCTCTACACAAGGCACTCAACCTTTTCAAAGGAATTATCTTTTTTCACATAACTGATTCTTATTCCATCTTAAATTAACTGATTCATTATTTATAGGTTCCAACTATGGGAAACAAAAGAAACAAGCTAGAACAAGACCAAAAAATAATTAAAAAAATAATTTAACATTCCATTAATTCTTTTATCAATAAGAATCAACATGCTTCACATCTTTATTCAATTACATTAACTTATGTAAGGTCAATTAATTTAAATATTCTTATAGTAATAAGATTTCAACACACCAGATTCATTAAACATTCCTCTAATAATTTATCAAATTATTTATCAATTAATTATAGCTTTATGTTATTTACCAATTACACATTCTAATCCAAGCATAACAAGCACATTATAGATATCACACTATCTAGAAAAACAAGAGGCAATCCGTTATTAGGGTATAAAATGGAAACATCACCATGAAAACAACATCAATTCTTTAATCTGGTTCAATTAATTATTATATTAATTTCATTGGAATCCATGTGGATAAATCATTCTCAATTTACTATTGCACATAAAAAAATAGAAGAAAAAAATCCTCTACCTCAAAAGGGTCTCAACATTCTTCACATGAGAATGGAACAACGCTGCAGATCCCAATCACTTCTCCCTCAAGAAATGAATCCACCTAGGGATGCCTTTCCACAACCACACCATCAAACAAACAACAAAAATCCATTAGAAATATAGAGATCATGTTCTGTCACATGGAAATAGGAACAAGAGGAAACAAATTGATGAAACCATAATAACAAAGGTAGAACATACCTTAGATCAAATATAGATTTATGGAGGGAAGCTAAGGATTGATCCTTGATAATGGAATGTAAAAAATGTTGAAGAGGGGTTGATGGGTTTCCAGGAATAAGAGGGATGAGATGTAGGCCATATGTTTTGGTAAACCCTCAACACTGCATCTTTTAAAGATATACAACATCAGAGATTTACATGACATGTAATCCTATTTCACGTTGTGTAATCCTAGGGGTATGGTTTATGAAAAAAAATGTAACACCATTTTATTTTTACACCCTGATTTATTACACACCATGATATGATCAGTACAAGTCATGAAACCCACTTTCACGTCATGTACAATTTTTACACTGCGTGAAATCTCCCTGCTTACAGCTTTTAGCATCTAAAATCCTCTAGACTTCCTCTGAGCCTCCTATGATCTCCCTTCAAGAACCTTGGTCTTCATAAATGTGAAAAGGGATAATCCACATGGATCTAGGCCCTTACACTCATAAATTTGTATTAACCAACTTCAATGTCTAGTTATTTGATATTTTCCATTTGATTCAAAAATAAAACTTCCAATACTTTCAAAATATGAAATCCTTTTCCATTCCATACTCCATGATTCCATTATCCAATATTCCCTCTGTTGCTAGAATCTTTATTACCTTCTCAATGAGGTGTCCTAGAAAGGCATTCCAAATTTTAGAGTAAGTAACCTCTCTAGCTTGCATCACTTCTTTTGATGGAGCCTTGTAAAAATTTTCACATTCCATATGTAAAAATTATATAGAAACCAGAGTTATCTAGCTACCCCATTAAAATTATGTTATTTCTTAATCCATGGATATTCCAAAAAACCATGAAAATTTTAAAAACTTTCATTCATTTTATAGATTGAGATATCACCCATGCTAAAAATATTAAGATATTTTCCATATTCTAGATGAACTCTTCCAAATCTTCTAGATATATAACTCTTCATACTCCCCCCACCAGATGTTTAATGAAATGAAGCTCTAAATTCTATCACCGAGGACTAGAGTGAGATGGTGGTACTTAGGATAAAACACTCGTTTCCTATGACATAGGTTTCATAGAACTTCTTTTTGAATTATATATTCTAGAGTTCTACTTCTGATCATTGTAATCAATTTTTAGGTGTCATTTATTCCCATAATGCTAATAAAGGGGAGCACCTTCCACTATGCTACTCCTAATCTGGATCCTCTGGCCTTTACCCTTATAGTGACCTTTCCATACAATAGTTTTCCCTTTTCATTCTATATTATAAGAGTTATAAAAAGATATATGTATCTCTTTAGGATGAATTTATTTATTCAACATCATCCTCTATACATTTGTAAACTTCAAATATATCTTTCTACTAGAATTAGTCACAACCATCACCATTTCATGAAATGACTCTAGAAGAGAGGAGAGTGAAAAATTCCAAATATGAGTCTTTAAATTATAACTTTAATTATTCCATTTGAATTTGAAATACATTGAATTCATTCAAATGATTGGATTATTTAGTCTAAAATTCACATGCCAAATAATATCCTTAGTGAAAACACCTTATACATCACCATGGGCTTCTCATACATATCAGATAAGGTATTTGTGACTTCTAATGCAGTCTTGACTTCTAAAATGTAGAATATGATATTTTTTTAAAGTGAAATATACATCATCCTTGGTGATTTATTATCCATCCTTTCCCATTCCTCCTTTTTAATCACTTTCAACTTAGCTCCATCCAATAGAAGAGTAAGGTATTTATATAGAATAAAATCCTCAATTTTCATTTTAAAAAACCAAAAAACCATTTTGTTGAACTTAAATAGTGGTACCTTTATCTCTTCTCATACTATTCCAATTTTTTTTTGAACCCACACTACTTCTGATCAATGTAAAACAAGAGGTCAAGAACTACTTACTGATAATCTCCCACATGTAAAAGGCCATAATCTTACTACTGAACCAAGATCTGAAACACCTTCATTGGGTCCTGATACTCTATAAACACACCAAATAAAAGCCTTGATACCAATTATTGGGCTCACATAATAATAATTATTAAACTAATAGAAGTAACTCAATTAAAACTTCACATGTGGAAGAAAAAGAACTGGAATAAACCCCACAGATAATGCCTAAAACTTATAAGAAGCTCAAACCCAAGTCATCACACTATAATATAAAACCACTAGAATAATGTAGGAAAGACTATTAGAAATAATTATAGAAAGAAAAAATCAAAGGAAAAGAACAACACAAATATATTACATGGTTTAGGCTTTCACCTTAATCCATGGAGGAATAGGAATTCACTTTATTCAAAGTATCAAGAAGAAATATGTTTACAATAAACATGATTTCACTAATAATTCATAAGAGATGTAAATTTCACAAGTGGTCCACATTTACATATATAATATTATTTCTATGGTGCTTCCAGTTTACACTACTATCTAATCTATACAATATGAATTCTACCTCCCCTGAGATCCACAGAAGAACCCTCTGTCAGGTGGAATCTTCCCATCACCATAACTTTCCCAACTGGTTGACTGTTTTTTTGGGGATACTCTAGATCTTTATGCTTCTGATAAAATAACTAGAATTATTATCATTGATCCATAAAAACTTCACAAACCATAGTCTATACATAGTGTAAATACAACCTCCAGAAGTTCCATTCCCCACAATTGAGTTTACCAGAATTAAGTAGACTTAAAACCCTACTCAACCAATAAATTTATCCTTATATCACTCAAGAAAACTAAAAATAATTCAAGGAAAAGGAAATAAATTCAATGAAAATATAGAGAGAAATAAATTCACACAAGATATTAACATTATTTAGACAATGATTATTACATTCATGGGAGAAAAACTACCACTTTTCTTTATTACAATAGAATGGAATAAGATATTACAACCAATATTAATAAGCATGGGAACCTTGGATTTATTACCAACTCGGTAACCCTTTAGATTTATTAAACTTCCTTACCTCCAATGACCCATAAAAACACCATCATAAGATGTGAAATTATGATGATATTACTACCCATAGAGATATCATGCTTCCACTGTATGCACATTAAATTATTCTAAATTCTAACAACTATAATTATGGTAACCCAAATCCGGTGAATGAACTTTTAATAAAATAAAATAGAATTCACCTCCTAAAAATATCACACTTGTTTTAGGTAACCTTGGTAACTATATAACCTTTAGTAAACATACTTTTTTCTTCATAGAAAGAATGCATGAGTTTATTAACCTTATTTCCATTCACTCAACTCCCACTGAGGCATGGTTCCACCTCAAAATTTCTTGAAATACCATCTTAGTGAATTATGAACGAAATGATACTTTAGGTCAATATGTTTTTACTTTTATGGAACACTAGATTTTTAGCCAAGTGGATTGAACTTTGTCTATCATTGAAAATAAATTCTCTTTCCAGACTCCTTTCAAGCTCCCTCAGTGATCTCATAAACCAAATAATTTCCTGCATATCTTCCGTTTTAACTACATACTCATCTTCCACTATACTTAACATCACAAGATTTTGATTTCATAATATCTAGATGACCGTTTTTTCTACATGGGTAAACACAAATCCTATCATTATATTCTAGGTGTAAAAATATATGAAAAAATCAACATCAATAAATCTAGATAAAGGATCATCCATCCCATAGAATAAGTCTATATCTTCCATTCCATTAAAATACCAAAAAATCCATTTAGAAACCTCCAAGTGTAATTTCCCTATATTTGACATGAATTTACTTATGAATCCCACTAAAAACGTAATGTACAACTAAGTGAAAACCATTGCATACATCAAACTTATGACCATTGACATATATGAAACTTTCTCCATTTATTTGGCCTCAAATTCTATTTTGGGTGTTTGTTCATTAGATAACATAAAGTGTACATCCAAAGGATTCAAGATCATCTTACTCCTATTCATTATAAATCCTTGGATCAACTTTATAATGTAGTTGATATAACCAAAGTTTGGCTCTCTAATCTCTCTTGATATTCTTACCCAAAATATTCTTGGATTTTCCGAGATCCTTAATTTTGAATCTTCTATACAAATCATGTTTCAACTTCTAGATTCTTTTAGCATCCATTCCAGAAATTAATAAATTTTCTATATATAAAATAAATAATGAATTCCTCACATTCCTATTTATTTCAGTAAAAAAATGATATTCATTACATATCTCAAACCCTTATACTAACATAAATAAATCAAATTTCTCATTTCTCTTTCTGTGGTGATTGCTTCGAACTTTAAATAATATTCTAAAATTTATATAAAAAATTTTGGGCTTCATCTTCCATGAAACTCATTGGTTACTTCATGTAAATTTATTCCCCTAACCTTCCATGAAGGAAGACTATCTTTACATCCATCTATTCATGTTATAGACCTTCCATTGAATCCATGCTCATCATTATTCAGATATTTTTGTGTTTAAATACCGATGAGAATATTTATGAGAAACTAACACCTTCTTTATTTTGAAATCCATTTTCCTCTAGCCATAACTTGTATTTATTATTTTGATCAGCCTCTTATTTCATCTAGAATACACCTTTATTTTAAAATTCCTTATTCTCTTCAAGTAGTTAAGTTAATTCCTAGATATATTTGAACTTTAATGAATCCATTTATCCATTCATCACTCACTTCCACTATTTGTAATCACTAAGTGCAGCTACATATTTTAGGATCTCTATCACATATGTATATTTTATAAGAATAAATTTTATGTTAGCCTAAAATATCTAAATGAGATTTTATTTTCTTGGTTCATCTTCTCAACTTAGTTGGTTGTACAAAACTTCTTGTATTTTCTCTAACTTCTAAAGGCCTAACATTCGGTGCTCTCAATAGAGCTTCAACCTCCCTATTACTTTCTAGAATATCTTTTTTGGTCTCACCTACAGACTTCTTTTGATTTCACCTGAGTTCTATAGAACTTTAGAGAATTATCCCACAAATTTTGGTCCTTATAAAAAACCCCTTCATTGAAGTGAACATCTTAGCTTCAGATGACTTGTGTTTTCCCATCATTTAATAACTAGTAGCTAAAATTCTCATCACCATACCAATGAAAAAAAACCTTATACTTAGAATCAATATTATCCCAATCCTTAGAATCAATATTCATGTATTCCAAGATTCTCAATACCTTATTATGGTTAACTTATGGTTGTTTATCGGACCATAGATCCACTGGAATTTCTTACCCAATTGTTATTTATATAATTATGGTGTTGAGATATGAGGTTGTATTGAGTACCTATTCCCAAATTCCCTTGAACATACCCGAGTGAAAACTCATACTTATAGTCTTACTTTTTATTATTTGATTAATTATATCATCCACTCCATTATTTTGTGGAGTTTTAGTTATATCCTTATCTTTCCTTATCCATTTATTATTATAGAAGTTTTAAAAGTGTATTTAGTGTACTCACCATAATTACTAGAATGTAGCATATTGAGACTCCAACCACATACCCTTTATACCATGAACTTCCATTGAATAAAATCCTAAAATAATTGGAATTATAATTCAAAAAATGAATCCAATTTTTTGTGAAGAATCATCGATAAATGTTACAAAGTAAAGTGAACCCCTGAGGGACTAAATATGGGTTGGTCCCCAAACATTAGTATAAACAAGTTCTAACATCTTGTTCTAGATATTTCATCCATCTAAGTTGAAGGAAAACATTCTTTGTTTCCCTAACACATAGCTTTCAAATCTTATGATGATCATTTGATCAAGCTTTAGTATGCCGTTTTTACTTAGAACCTTCATGTTATTTTCACTACGATGACCATTTTCACAATTCCAAACCTCTAGATTAAAAAAAATTCTAGCCAAATAAATTGAACTATTTTTTTTCAAATATAGTGTCTCATACTTTACTCGTTTTCCAACCACTATAGATCCTCAAGTAACTTTCCATAATCCAATGGAAAAATTAGTTCCACACCCAACCTCATAAAGTTATCCAACTAAAATTATGTTCTTATGTAGTCTTGGGATATGTCTAAAATTCTTAAGTTTCAAGACACCCTCATTATTTATCCAGATATTCACATATCCTTTTCTAATAATCACTAGAGCTTTATCATCCACCACATACACTTTAATGAAACTTCAAGATGTATAATTTTCATTGCATATCTACTCTACCACTAAATGAAATGATGTCCCCAAGTCAAATTCCCATCACTCCACTAGAATGTTGAAACTTCATAATAATTTCCTACTTTATTCCATTGAACCAATAAAATTTGAGCTACTAGAAGTTAATGATATTTTTTATCTTTACTTATAACTCTTACATTACTTGTAAAATTATCCTCTTTTACCACACTTCCAACATATAGGGCCTCAACCTTCTAAATTTACTTGGATATTATCCCATGTATTTTCTTCTATTGATTTATTTTGATTGAATTACTTCTCTTGAGGTGACCATCCTCATCCATCATCCTTAATAGAATTATCGAATCATTCTTGGACTTCACTCTGCTTGAGATCCTCATTTAGGATTAAGTTTTGGATATCATCAAATACTAAATATTTATTTCCACTAAAGTTACTAATGATATTCACTATCACTTCCAAACTCTCTAGAAGAGATGATAGTAGTAGGAGTTCCCATAAACTAGACATGAACTCCACATTAACTAATTTGAGTTTCCCTCGAATCATATATAAATCATTCATGTGATCTACCACTGGACTTCCTTATGAGAACCTTAGGATGAACAACCTCTACATCATGAAAACTTTGTTAAATGACATTGGTTTCTAAAACATACCCACCAAAACCTTCATCAGTTACACCACTTGAATTTAAAATGCAACATTCCTTGTCAGAGACATCTTAACCAGCACCAAATATTTACTATCCATTCATTCCCATTCCCACTTTTTTATCTTCTCTAGAAAACACCAATAATTGGAGAATCAAGGTCCTTTTAAATAATATAGCCCTCTATATATATTTTTCATAACCCAAAATCCATCCCATAAAACATGTATACTCAGAAACTTCTATCATCTGACACTGCATCTTTCGATGTCAGTGAACTCTCACTAGAATCGAGATAAAGTCATGTCAAGTGAAAAGAAACCTGAGCATCCTAACCTGAACCACAATATTTGATATCTATTTCTTGGTATTCTTAAAACCTTAATGTTTCTGATAAAACCACCAAAATGAGGATCACTGATCCACCAGAACTTCATACACTAGAGACTCTACACAATAAAAATGAAACCTCTGAAAGTTCCCTTCCCACAATTGAGTGTACTGGAAGTCGATAGACTTAAAAACTTTCTCACCACATAAATTCATCCTTATATCACTCAAGAAAACTCACAATAACTCATGGAAAATAGAAATACATTCAATGGAAATACATAAATAAAGAAATGAACATAATAGATTAATGTTCATTAAGAACCGAGTTAAACATGCCTAGAAGAAACATTATTACTTTACTTTATTAAAATCAGAATATATAAGATATTATAACCAAGATTACAAGGTATAAGTAATCTAAAAAAGATAGTATTAATATAATTCTATTTTCTTTACTCACATGGACCCACTTATCACTAGTGTAGAAAAGTATTTTCCATGTCAGTTTTTTAAGTTTTTAACTTAAGTTAATTAGAAATTTATTTGTTATTTATGTTGAAAATATGTTTTTTAATTTGTTTATTTTAACCAACATAATTGTTTATGTCATTTATTAAAAAAATAATCATAAAAAACCCTAAATAAAATGTAAAATTGAGCTATTTTTTACATAGGTAATAAAAAAATGATGTAAAAACATGTTTTTTACAGTGATTATTTAAAATAGCTGATGTAAAAAAAATCATTTTACATAAGTTATATTATAAATTAAATAAAAAATAATTTTTTTAAAATATTTTAGAAAATATAGTATACCCAACCAGTAATAGATCAAAAACTGGCAAAAATGACAGTATAAATAACAACACAAATATAATTCATAAAAAAATATTCACATTACAACTCTTTTCAAGTTAAAAAAATATAAAATTTAAACTTCAAAATATATATTATAAATATAGGTAAACTAAATTAGAATCAGAATTATAAAATAACACACCCATTATCCTCATATATGATTTAAATATTTTCCAGTATATGTGTGAGAGTCATAAAAAAGCTACTAATTAAAAGTAAAGTATTAAACATGTATTTTAAATAAAATTATTAAATAAATAAAACGAAGGATTATAATAAAATCCAACACTGTGGAATTTTGTTAATGTTCTAGTTGAAAGTATTTCAAACATAAATATTAAAACATAATGTCCACATTCTATTATTCCTTATTAGCGATGAAAATTCTATTTGAATATAAGTTTTAAATTAAAAATAAAATTATTATTATCTATTAAATTATAGTAATTATAAATGTAGTTACCATTTCACACAAATTTTTGAATTTGAATTTATTATTTATTATTTTCTCTCTATATTAATCTCATTCCTTGTTTGAAAATGAAAAGTATTAAATAAAATTAGAATTTATTATAATATATAATTACTCAAATAATCAGTCTTATGTCTCCACTAATTATTTAAATTTTTTCCATGTGCCACTATATTTGGAGCATAAACAGTAATTTGTCATTTATTTTGGTCCAAAAAATACGACATCCAATGAACACTAATATATAAAAACATATTATTAGTGGTTTTTTAATTAAAAAAAACACCACTTTTTGAAATATATTTTTCATAACTGTCAAGACAAAGAAACATAAAACACTAAATTTCATCATTCTAAATTCTTTTACAAATAAATATTATTCTTTCATCATCCTATAATTCCTTATTTGTTAGATAAATAAATTGTGTGTCCAATAATTCATACACTAATGTTGTGTCATACTGAATATAATGTTTATAAAGAATACCTAATAAAAAAATATTAGTATTAAGTTAAATTAACCAAATAAATATAATTGAAAGAAATATGATAATCAAATTACATTAAAAAGACTTATATCACCATGATTCCCAACATTTCTAATTTTACAAGCTACATGATGTCTGTTTTAAAAATCACCACAATAATAATGCACCCAGAAATGTCAGCATCTATTATAATCTCATAAACATTTAAAAACATTGATTTATATATTTATAATTTAAAAATTCCTTTATAAAAAGTAGTATATAAATTCAAAGAGGCCTCAACATGTTTTTTTTCCATAAAAAATTTATTTACCTTTAAATTAATCCTATATATATTTATTAAAATATTTTAAAAAATTTAACCCCAATACAAAAAATAAATACAAATAATGGTTATAATCTATGGATACCACAATGGTATATTGCTGGAAAAGTCTAGAGGTGAAAATAAAAAATTCCTAAAACTTTTTCAAACTACAGAAACCTCATCTATAGGGAATGGTAATCTAGTTGATGCATCTATCATATCCTATACTATTACCATACCTCGATCTCTCTCCATATACTGATGATGTAAGGGTATCCTCAATATAATATATAGATCCATAAGTCATAATAATATATTGGGGATATTTAATATATAGCTCATAGTATATGGGAAGCTATGAAGGAGGAGGTGTATGAGTTGGATATTCGGGTGGAGGTAGAGGAGTGAGAAATGTAGCCAAAGGTGGAGGAGTGGGATATTCACCATGAAGCTATCTATTTATGTCAACAAACATCAATAGTACTGAATCTCTAATCATTTCCACCATCGTCTAACACATCTCCTAAACTTATTCTTCCAAATAATCTATTTTTCCTTAATATACATCCTCCCTTGAGAAAGTTCCAATTTAAATAAATAGTTTTTTAATTGATACACCCACCTTGTATCATCATACACGGCCTGAGTGTTTAGGATTTCCTAATGTAGTAACTAAAATATCCTTTCTAACCTCAAGTATGAAGGTCACCCATGTGATCTTCTCCTCATGTGATTCTTGTATAGATTATTTGGAAAATTTATATAGTTAATTACAAAATATAAATAATTTGAAAAATACTTAAATAAATCCTTACAATATTCCCATATATAACCCTAAACTAATATATAAGATATGCTCACTTTTTAGTCATCTTGGCCCTCTTCTATTTTTCATGTTTAGGTGGCGGGTCAATCTCTACTAAGTCTCAAGACTCAGATCTAAATTTATTAAATTTTTCATCCGTATTTTTCTCTTCTAAAAATGGATACCCTCCATGGGATAAAGTATGAGGTTATAGGTTTTTAGATTTGATATTCTAATGATATATACCCAGTTCCTATTAAATAAATGAAAAAAACATTAAGATTATCACTATTAGTGATTATAAAAAAACATAAAAAATTTAACATTGTACTTACTAAAAATGATTGTTTCCACACACTTAAAATAAATTTATTCAGTGATCCTTTATCTAGAAAATGATATATATCACATGGATTTTAATTTTGTCTTGCTTTAAAAACTAAATCCAAAGTTGGGTTTGATTTAAAATCCCTCTATCTCATAGTGAGAAAACCTAAAAATTCCTTCCCAAATTATTTAATATCATTTATATCATACGTAATTTTATGAGAAGGAAAAAATAACATATATTATTAAAAACATGTCATGATAAGAAAAATAATCATAAACTATCTTACCAAAATTATCTCTCATAGCTTAAATAGTATCATATTTTTATGCTTCTTCAATCAGAAATCAAAATGATAAATTTTTATCTATATTTCATTGATACAAAACACTAAAATTGTTTTGAATTTGAATCCCTAGGATCAACATTATCATAAAACTCAAAAAATATCATATGTTCCTAGAAATGAGTAAGTAATAATATTAGTAATCATGTGCTCCTATGTTTACCAACCCTGGATGCCTTTTTTATCCCTATGTAAGTAGAAGGATCCTATATAGAATTATGAGTGAAATCCTCAATATATGTTTGTATAGGGTCATCCTTATAAGATTAATGTGAATCATCTATTTAATAATATAATATCCTACAAATAAAATAAACAAAAAATTACTAAAATATTATACAAATCTTATTGTTATAAATAAAATAAAATATAAATTAAAAAATGATCCAATAAAAACTAAACAGAAACAATTTTTTTATTCCTATTCCTTAAATTAGTTAACTAATATTCTAAAAAAATGGAAAAAACATTTATGATTCATGGAATGATTCATACAAAAGAAAAAAAATAATTGGTAAAAGATTATATAAATTCAAAAACTACATATGAGTTTTAATATTAATTGGAAAATGATAAGAACAAAACAAAACAAAAGAAAACTAAATAAATAAATCTATTATATTTGTTAGAGTAGTTAATAATAATGAAAATAAAATAGTGAAAAAATTTATGAAACATGAAATGATATAGATAGATGAATATAAATATTAAGTAAAAATTTATATATAAAATTGAATAACTTTAACATGATACAAACAAAACTATACTAAAATAAACTAACAATTTATCAAATTTTTTAAAATCTGCGACTTAACTAAAAAAAATAAAAAATAGTATATCGAAAAATTTGAAAATTTTGAAAAGTTAAACAAGAAATAAATATATGTTACCAGTAATATTGGAAGATTACTAAAGTATTTTTTCCTTTATTATTTCCTCATTATTGTTCTATATATCTCAATATATATCTATAATATGGTAATCAATATCCTTTTATAATATTTTTATAGAAATAGGGGTCTAAAATAATTCATTATCATCATAAATATTTTTTATCAGTAAAATATTGTTTTTTTCTTGTAAAATAAATAACACTATACATTTGATTTATCAAGACATAGAAAATTTGTTTTCCATGTGTTTCCATGATAAAAGGGTCATCTATATATTCCAACCTATTTAGATTTACTGTTATTATATTGAATTCATCATTCATAACACTGTTGTTATCGACAACCAATTTATAGTTGAACACTAGAAATATAAAATTAATATCATCAATCTCCCATATTTATTTAATAACTCCATAATATGAACATGACATGAAGATTAGGTTTTTGTCTTTTTCACTCAAATTTTTTTTTGCTTCAATTAACCCCAATACACTACTATTCTAAACTACACTTCTATTTTCCTGATCATTAGAATAAAATGTATAGTTATTACTATCATACCCTGGCCATGTTATCACAATTACATTTGGGCCACTCGTTAACCATGTTAATGTTTCCCACATATCTAATATACCATGCAATTTCTATTTAAACCATTACTTTTTTATTATTACCATTCAATACCCATATATATTAATTCTTTGGATAACACTATTTTAATACATTATTATACGATGTTATATATGGTTGAGCAACATCTATGTTATTCAAGATATAAAAATACACTCGCTTTATTTTTTCACCTATCAATGATTTCATTCTCAAGCCACAAATACCTTTTAAACCAAACCTAAATCATTCATAGAGAGATGCAAGAAAAAAAATGCACTCCACTACAAACAACTAGTCCATGTAAAACTCTGCAACTTCCTTAGGAATATATTTCTAAAAAATGGAGGCTTTTGATCAATATATTTTCCAAAAACACACCTTCAATATCTGTATATTCCTTTTAAAATAATAAATCCAATATAGATATATGAAACCGTGAAGATTTATTTCTTTCAAAAAATGAAACATTAAATACACTTTTATATCAAAAAAAGATGTTGGAAAGTATATTTTCAGTTCACAAAGTATATAAACTAAACCGTTTTAATTTTTTTTTTAAAATTCATATCTATCAATTTATTCTAATTTGAATTGAAAAACTAGAACACCTTCATGATAATCATTATGAAATAGATGGGTAGTATTCCACACAATGAAACTGGTAGGGGTTATTGCATCTTGACATGATAATTATGAGATTTCATGCCTATTAAGTTCAAATCATTTAGTGAAAAAACATATTTTACATTTGAATAATAATCCCGAGGCACTTTGATACTATAGATCTATTGAAAAAAAATTATTTTCTACCTCTTGGATAATGTATGACAAGATGGAGGAAAATATGTTCATTTTTATTTAGGAGTGGAAGATAACTCCAAACACATTCCCATTGATAGAAAATACAATCTTGCATTCAAACCATCCTTCACATTACCTTTAATTTATAAAAATTTTACAATAAAACTATCACATATATTCTTCTCAACATGCACCACATCAATGTTATTTTTGATCTCACGATATCTTCAATATTAAAGCTCAAAAAATATTAATATTTTCTTCCATATATTTCTATCATTACCAGATCTTTGTGTGTTTCCAAATATAACATAAATGTTTCTCTCTCTCTCAAAATGTTGATTAATTAAAAAGAGATTTTGAGTGATATCATATTCTTATAAACTATTGAATTAATTTTTCAATATTCGATAAGAGTGATCCATATAAAAAAACATTTGATGACCTATGTACACCATTTTAATCCTATGTTTTAGTTAATAATAAGAATTCCCTTATTTTCAAATTGGATAAGATTTATTTCGGTTAACACTACATCTAAAAAAATTTACATATGGAAAGTATTTCACAGTATAAATAATCATTTTATACAATTAAAAATATCAATTTTATATGAATTTTAAACTTCGATACCTTCCTCTCATAAGTTTTTCAAATCATCAAATAATTGTAATAAGTAAGCATCAACATCATTTTCAGGATGTTTTGGTCCATAAATCATTAAATTGAACATGATATATTTCATCTTAACACAAATTTCATGAGATATATTGGAAATTAACAACAAAATAGGACACGAACCATGTTTTATACCAAGAATCAGATATATATTTTCTTTATCATCACACAACCTAAGTATGATATTTCTAAATTCTTTTCCAAATTTAGGAAATTATTGATCAATTTTCTTCCATTTTGGATAGTTAGTAGGATGAAATAATTTTCCATCAAATATTCACTCATATTTATGACATCATAACCTTTTTTAATTATTTGAATTTAAAAATAAATGTTTTAGATGAGGAATTATAAGAAGATACCGAATTTTCGTATTAGGAGTATTGGTACTTTTCATAATAGATGAATCAATTTCTGATTGTTATTTCAACTTATGCCAGGATGTCTAACATTTAAGACACTCTAGAAGACCTTTACATTCCTTAATATAAAAAAAATCATTAGGATAGGTATGTATATTACTATACACCAATCCCATTGGGAATTCCAATTTTTTCACATTATAATTTGAAAATGGTAGATCGTTGTGTCCAGGAAGTATGTATTTATATAGTTGTAAAATTATATGAAACTCTTATCACTCTATCCATTCCTAGATTTAAAGTTCACCAATATTAACACTATTGATAAAACTATGAATTTCTTATAACCTGGATATAATAGGTTTTTAGAATCACCATATAAGCACTCAATCGACAATGCTTTCTCAATTTACTCAACTTCAATATCATGATTCATTTGTTCAATTTGATCAAAAGTATTATTATGAAAGTCACTATCATTATTAGTTCTTTAATTCTTTCCAATTTCACCATGCCAAATCAAAGGTTTGTAACTCATATTAAAACCATTTCAAATTAAATGATATTTGATTTCTATTATTTTTAGCTTTCTCATATTTAAGAATTTCAAGCATGAATAGAAAAATAGGTTTCTATTTAGAATATTTCATTTGGAAAATTCCAAAAAGGCATCAACCCCTTCCTCATGTTCATACCTTGTTAACCGTTCAATAATACAACTATGATTTATTATCACCAATAACAAATTTAAATTATTAAATATCTGTTACTTTTTTTGAAGATTAAATTCATATTTACTCTTACAAATAACAATACAAACAAAAAAAACAAATTGTTTACACATCATTGTTCATTATGTAATGAAATATTATTAAAACAAAATTGTTTTATTTTAAAAAAAGTGAAATAAAATATTGTATTTATCAAAATGTTTCATTGAAAATGCTTTACATAATATTTTTTCTTAAAATAACTTCCAAAATTATTTATTTTTTTTATTTTTTTAAAATATTTATTTACTGTATTTTATATTTATTTTGAAGAATTTAAAAGTAAAAAATAAGAAAATATTTTTTTTAAAAATTTAAATAAAAACTATTTTAAAAACATATTTATTTTCATATTTTATACATAAAATATTATAGTTAAATTAAATATTTATAAAAAACTCAATATAAAATAAATTATCTAATAAAAAAATTATAAGTTAAAACAAAAAAAATAAATGACCAAACATTAGTTTTTAAAATTAATAAAAACTAATAAACTTTACAAATGTTTATAAATATTATAATATATATACATTACTTATTATATTATATTCATTTAAAATAATATAAATCATTCAATAATAAAAATTTTTATTCTTAAAAACTAAAATTTCTAAAATAAAATTAATGAGCCTAAATTATTATATAAATAATTTTCACATATTAAAAACCATATAAAGGTATCATGTATTCTAAGTAAACTATAAATCATAATAAGAATATGAAAAATTTCTATTAGAAAGCAAGTGATGAATAAAATAAAATAAAAATAAAAATATATCAGATCAATGTGAACCAAACACATAAACCTTTAGAAGAAATCCAACTGATGTTAGAACCCGCTATCAAATTGATGAAAATCAGTAGCTAGAATTAGGTCTATGAATAAAATAAACATAATGAACCATAAAAAAATAATACTAAACATACAATTCATCTACATGAAATAGTAGTAATTTAACAAAAGAAAAAAATGAAAAAAATGGAAAAAAACTTGAGTTAAAAGAGACTGAAAGATAGTTCAAGAACAATCAACTATATAAAATAGCAACGACAACAACATGATATGATTACGGTGATAGGAAACGATGTTAAAAGTGGGGAATATTACTGAATCACAGGTTATGCCTTCATTTAGGAAAGAAAATCTAGAGAGATAGAGTGATTGAAATGAAATAATAGGCCCCTCTTGATATCTTAAATTTTATAAATATCTTCGATGTTAATTATTTATTAACCGAAATAAAAATTAGTTCTTTTACGTTTTTTATATAATAATAGATGTAAAAGACTTTCAACTCATGTATTTTACATCAGTTATTATATAACTGATGAAAAATACTATTTATAAAGTCATATTTTAAAACTATCATTATAAATATTATCATTTTAAATAGTTTCTACACTAGTGTATATACAAAGTGACATTCGGTCAATAATTTATATCTACTCCCCTAAAAACATGGATCATTAATCATGGTTACCTCATTTTGATTACCAACCCGATAACCCTTCAATTTTGATGAACTTACAAACCTCCAGTTCCCCATAATAACATCATCAAAAGATGAAAACTTATAATGATCTTGTTACCCATGGAGTTGACCTACTGCCACTATCTCTACACTACACCGCTCCAACTTTCTGTGATTGTAATTCTGGTAACCTAAATCTGGTGAATGGACTTCTGGTGAACTAAAATAGATTCCACTTCCCAACATGTTCTCCTTCCGAAGATATTTTAGATATAAAATCCTATATATCTACTGATGTCTAAAATTCCGATAGACTCACCCCTGTACTAGCCTGTATCTTCCAATGTACTGAAGTTCTTCCACTGCCTCCCTAACTCCATGTGGTTGTTGGAAATAAGGTTACTAAATTTTCTCCTTTTGATAATCTCACATTTCCTCCTTATAAGGAAACAAAGTTCAAAACTCAACACATAGGTCATCAAGGGGCTCTTTGGTCCAAAAAATGGGCTTTCAAGCCTTGTATTCAGGCCACTTGGACTTGGGCCTTCGAGCTATGTAATGGGTCTCCCTCTGCCCAGTCAAAATAGTTCTTTGCTTTAAATAATAATGAGGCTTCGGCCCCAACCTTTCAAAAAAAACATAGGTTATCAATGAAGAAATTAAATGTAATAATTACAAATTATATAACCAAATGAAAAATAATTAAAACATACAATCCAATCAAACATTTGTCGGTCATCTCAAGATCTGTCAACAGTCAATTTACTTATCAAGTTTTTTATGCATAGTTTTTATTTTCTAATTGCAATAAATGTATAATAATACTTTTTTAAAATATAATTATATATATTACTACACAGTTATGTAATTAATGATATTATTTAAATATAAATAATCAAAATTTTCATATTGATAATATTTTTATATATATCTATGTAATAATTTTAAAAAATAATTTTAATATTCAGTTTTTTAATTTAATTAACAAAAATAATATTATATACATAACCAATACTTTATTGTAAATTTATTTAAATTTCAATATAATAAATAATATATATATAATTATATTCCAATATGGTTATTTATATTTTTAAATATAATTATATATACACGCATAATTGTAAGTAATTATATTTTCCAAAATATTAACAATATTATTTTTCACATAATTACTCATAATATTATATATATAATTAATATTTTATAAAAATAATATTAATTGTAATATTTTTAATTTAATTAATAGAAGTAATATTATTTATATATATATAACAGTATATTATAAATTTATTTCAATTTGAATATAATAAAAAATATACATATATTCAATTATAGTTATTAATATTTTTAAATATAATTATATATATATACACTTTTGTAAGTAATTATATTATATTTAATATAAATAATATTAATTTTTACATAATTACTCATAATGTTATATATATAATTTTTTAAAGTATTATTAATTGTGATTTTTTAAATTTAATTAATGAAAATAATATTTATTATATATATAACCAATAATATATTATAAATTTAATTAAATTTAAATATAATAAATAACACACACACACACATATAATTATATTCAAATATAATTATTCATATTTATAAATATAATTGTATATATACATTTTTGTAAGTAATTATGTTTTCAAAAATATAAATAATACCATTTTATAAATAATTACTCATTATATTATACATATATGTGTGTAATTAATATTTTTTAAAAACCAATATTAATAATATTTTTTAAAAAATATAATTAACTAGAATAATTTTATTTTTATATATAACTATTAATATATTGTAAATTTAATTAAATTTAAATATAATAGATAATATTATAATATATATATAATTATATTTAAATTTACTTATTAATGTTTATATATATTATTATATATATACATTTTTTTTATAATTAATTATATTTTCTAAATATAAATAATAATATTTTTTTATTCAATTAATAACAATTCAACACAATTTAAATAATAAAAACATCTTTTTTGAGTTTTCAAAATAATTTTACAAAATTTAAATCATACAAAGAACATACAACTTAAATCATACACTCAAAAAATTTAAATTAGTAATTCATGCAAACAAAATAAATAAAGAAACTGAAAAAATAAAAAAAATAAAAAAATAAAAAAAATTACATTCCCAAAGATAAAAAATAATAAGTTTGAAAAGGGATATCAGTTTTCCATAGCTTCACTGAAAAAGGAGGGGGGGGGGTGAGAAAAATGAGGGGGGGTCCCTTTTATAGAAATCGGCTGAAAGGAGGTGTGAATTGCATTCACGCCTCCTGTGTGTCGATTACACCGGAAGCACAAATGTGGTTTACGCTTCCTATGGGGTGGTGAAGGAAGCATGAACCACATTCAAGATTCCTATTTAACATTGGAGTGTGAATTACATTTAAGCTTTATTGAACCCATTTTAAAAAATAATACCAAACCTAACCCGATTATAATTTTTTTTCTTAAAACCCATTTAAAAAAAATATTTTATATGATATAATAAAAAAAATTTCAATGTAAATCTAACTTCCTGACCTGGGAAACATTTAAATGGTTCCTTGATCCAGTTAGTCACATGGCCTCAATTGTGCCTCCCCATATGCCAGAGGCAGCTGACTAGAAACAAGGGTCTAATAATAGTATGGTGGGGAGACTATACCCTCATGATCAGAGTAGCATAGGAGTATAAAAGGTAATGAAACAGTCAACAACATAAATAGTTTAAATAAAAGAAAAAAATGGTAGAAGATAACAATAATTGATAAAATTTCTATCACTGAATATACAACCATACATGCATGTCCAGATGAGGCTACATAATCTAAACAATTGACATACATCAGGAAGTGCAATACAGTATAGTATAGGTATAATTGAAGTGAAGAAAATACCAAAGGGATAACTCCATGAGAATCCTAAGCTATTGCTCAACTCTTTTCTCTTAACTCCTATATCCAAGAATAAAAACAAGCAAGCTTAATCCAAAACCTGATCCTGCAACCATGAGGTCTGTTCAGGCACCCCAATGTAATGGAGGCCTAAACAAGGTGTGAGATAAACTCATTTGGACACCACCAATGATGTCTAAAGCTATCCAGTCTATGGGTGTAACATACAATAGTGTGCAGGTATGATAAATAAAGTAGTAAAAAATGGAAAACAAATAAACCATTTTACACTCAGTATCCTCATGGGATGCCTTACTGAAAATACCTGATTCGGTCTAAGCTAGAATATCTTTGAACCGATGTCACCAAGTACATATAAATTTAAATATACATAGATTTGTATGTATATATATGGTCTATATACATTGGAAAATTTATAGCCATATATATGGATATGTAGTGCTAGTCAGGACCTGGGGCGTAACTCAGGCATCCATGACTAGTCATAAGAATCTCGAAAGGAAATATGAAGGGACACCATTCCCAAGTATCACAATGTATAAGGGGCGTCGTGATCATGTATGAAGATGTATAAGGGATTACATACTTGAGTATCACAGTGCATAATGGACACCATGACCAATTATTATAATGTATATGGGATGCCCTGCCTGGGTATCATGATGTATATGGGATGCCATGCCCGAGTATCACAATGTATAAGGGATTCCATTCCCAAGTATCACAATGTATAAGGGAATCCATTCCCAAGTATCAAAATGTATAAGGAACTCCATTCCTGAGTATCATTATGTATAAGGGACTCCATACCTAAGTATCATGATATATAAGGGATGACATGCCTAAGTATCACAATGTATAAGGGACGACATGCCCAAGTATCATGATGTATAAGGGATTCCATGCTCGAGTTACACAATGTATAAGGGAAAATATGAGCTTAATCATGACACATAATTATTCAATCCTATTTTTGGGACATTTTATTTATAATAAATTCAATAATTCCATGGGAAGGTCGATTCCATTCATCATTCAAATATTCCCATTTAGATTCCTCATTTTATTTAAGAAAGCAGTTCAACTCATAGGTGGTTTTGTTATAAATGGGTCATTTTGGGTATCATTCCCAAATATCTCAATTAAATTTAATTATCCCTTACATGAGAGATTAAACATCACACCTCAAAAGGTAATCAAAGTGTTCAAGGCATTATAATTACAAGCATTTGAAACATCATTCAGAGTGGGTGTTTTAATCTTCTAGAGGAAGCATAGGTCATGATCATAAAAGAAATGCAACTAAAGGGGGTGATTTAGGTTGAGTTGAACACCTTAAATGGTTAAATTTAATGCATTAGGACTATTTAATTAAAGCATCAGTTTCTATATATTTAATTAAACATTTAAGAGGCTTCTCACAGAAACACTGACATGCAACACAATGGGGTAATTTATAAACGAGCAAGAATTTAAGGGAAAATTTATATACCAAATACCTTATACCAAAGGAGTTCAATTCATCCATTATCACCCAATAAATTGATATGAATCAAGAGAAAATGGAATAATTGAAAATCACCTTGAAAATAGGAAAAAAGAGCTCACATGGATTTGGAATTCCATATGGGAAGATAAATGAAGAAAGAAGAAAGTGGAATTTAGAGATTATCAAGGATTTCCGACGCGATTGACAACACTTTAATTAGAGATCAAATATAAGAGATCCATATAACTGTAGGATAGGGATATGATCTACTGCTAAAACCTCTTGGGCACCCTCCTGTTGTCTGAAGAAAAAAAGAAGTGGCTAAGCCCCTGTTAAACTTAAAAAAACCCGGCCCACATGATTCATGATGTGAACTAAATTTATGTCATGAATTACTTAGGTTAAAACTCTCAAGATATCCAATTATGAATCCTCCCTAGATAAAACCTATGAAACACATTCACATCATGAAAGGAATTCATGATATTAATGACTAGCTATAGTAGTTTTTAGTATCCCAAGCCGTCTGTTCTTCCTATGGTGTTCTCCCAAACCCCCAGGGCTTCCAACGAATCATAACCTATATATCAAAAAATAAATTATTAATTTTAAAATCCTATAAAACTCACTCAAAATACTATATTCCAAATGACCCATCCACTAATGGAAAAATTTTTCAAATTCCCTTGGAAACTTCATTCGGTTTAAATCCTAGGATCTTATGGTCTCCCGACCTTAGAACTTCTCATCCCTATGAATATTTTTAGAACAATGAAAACAATCACCCAACCTACTTGGGTCATTAAGTTTCATATAAATTATTTTTTTTGTGTTTACAAACACCCAAAAAACCTCAAACATCACTTTTAATATATTATACACAATTCCTTAAACTCAAGAAAACACTCACATTCCAAAACTGAAACACTAAGAGGACACTTACTTGAGACCATCTAACTAGAGACATGCTTACGTCATAATATATTTAATAATACAACCTATGGATCTTTCCAAAATAGTTTCTACCATTTAATTCCAAACTCTGAGCTACGGTACATCCACCATCGGAATTGCCTATTTAATCATTCCAATGACACTACCAGCATGATTGTTAATTTTATGAAATGGTCAACTTATAATTGACTTAATTTATCCCGGTAAATATATATTTCCTGAAAAGTCTCAGCTAACTTTCAATGCACTCACCTTATCCCAATGACATTCCATAAGCAGACCCTCACTAATTTCATGCAACAAAAAATTCCCCAAGTTGAATCACCTCTGGTCGACTACATTAAATAACACATAACTTAGACGGCTGATGCATTTTAAAAACTATATCCCAGTTACTTTTAATGAAGGTACCTCAATATTTATATGACCATTTTCACTAAGTCTCGTAACTAGTGTCTGGTGGTATCTCCAGTCAAAACATTCATTTATGTTTCCATGCCACAGAATGAACATGTGTGTATACCTGATCCAAAAAACATGGATCATCATCCTCAAACAATATTATTCAAGCCTGACTGAAGTCTAGGGTTACATTGGAATAATTAATTGGAGTTAAATACCTCATACATGGTAGTCCATACTCTGTTTTTTATAATTGATACATCAGTACATAGCCAAAACATCCACGAATCAAAATGTTGTCTGAACCCAATGTCAATCAAGTCAAGATTCATCTGGTTTCAATGAGTCCTTCAAAGGAATTCCTACTCGGGAAACCAAGTATCACTCAGGTCTAACCATTCTCATATGAACAACCATGATTTTAGAGTTCAACTACCATGTAGTCTATTTATAAAAATATAAGATCATTTTAATTTTGCTCGGCATATTTTTGACATTCTATTAGTGCACATTGGATGATTTCAAGATGATTGTAATGATCATCAATGAGCCAAGAGTACACCAAGATGATATCAAATATTACTAAGAATACCCAATAAACTCCTTTCATATCCAATATGAAGTTCCTAACACGGTTTTAATCCAAACATTACCTAACTACGGACAAAAAAAAAACAATTGAACTATCTCTGGATGATTCATTTTAAAAGAGCTTGGATGATCCTTCAAACGTATCATATTTAACCAAAAAAAATTCCTTTAACACCCAAATTATCACATGATCAATAAATCATATCTAGTGAGTTTCAACCTGACTAATGGTATTTTCAATGGTTGCATATATTTCAAACCATATCATCATCGTGATGCTTTGCAGGCACTGACATATTTCAAAACTTACTAGCCCCATGGGTATTTGAATCAATGATGAACATTTCCAAATGGTCCTCACTAGTTGTGATTCTTATATATAGAATGAAACAATTTCCCAATATTGATATGATACTCTACACCATAGGAGTGTCATATTCATATTTTATTAAAGATAGGAACTCATCCAATGACACATGTTCCATCAACCACTGACTGCAGGTCCTAGTTGTCCTAGTCACTTTTTGCATCATGTATTTCTCCCATATTTCCTTATACAATCTATACAAAAAAATCTAGTTTATGTTGATTAAAAACTAATCATAGATCAATTTATATTTTCACTTATGATATATTTTTTCAATTGGTTGATTAAAACCAGTGCTCTTAATAAATTTTAACTGACCATACATCCCCCACAGAGGGGGGGGGGGATATTACATTTTATGATTAAATTTAAAATGATTTGTATATACATGTTTGTTTGTGTGTGTGTTTATATATATAATTTTTTTAATTTATATTAATTTATATTTTTATTAATAAATATTTATAAATAACCATAAGAATATAAATTTTATATTTTATTTCAAATTTTAATTGAAATTTCAAGGTAAAATTAAACTTGATGTTAGAATTGAAATTTAAATTCAAAATTTGTATTTGAATTTGAAATTAAAATTATAATAAAATTAAAATTAAAATTTATGTTTTAAAATTTAAATTGAAATTTAAATTAAAAAATATGTAATATAAATATATAAATAAAATTATGATTTTAAATGAAAATTAAAATTGAAAAAATAAATAAAAATCATAGTAATATTCATAAGAGAATAAATTTAATATTTGATTTCAAATTTTAATTGAAATTTTAGTATGATAAATATCTTTATTGTAAATGGAATCTTATTCAGTGTACACTATTAAAGGAAATTTTGGGTTTTTAAATATATGGATAAGGAATGTACTTACATTAAAACATCACATGGAGGTTATATTTCTTAGACATCATATATTTTTTACATGAAAAACATCAATACCCCAAGTGGAAAAATATATTAAAGTGGTACTCAAAAGAAGGTGTGTTACCTTCTCCATTAACATGCGATGAAAATTTTGATAAGGTAAGTGATATTCCAAAAATTTAGGTAGATATTTCTCTAAAATCCTAATGATTATAGGCTTGAAAAAACTTTTTTTTTATTAACTTGGTAGAATTTTTTGTATATCCAAAATTTTTTAAACATCATGAATATCCAAAAATGTATTTCATAATGAAATTTTCATGTCACTAAATGTATAAGGAAATACCATATATGGAATTAATTATAGGTAATACATTATTTATTTAGTGATCCATGTCCTAATTATATTGATTAAAGTAATACTAAGGATTTAAATTGGATATTTGATTAGTGATAACACAATAATGTTTGAATTTTTGGATCTAGAGCAGGGTCTATTCTCCATTTTGGGAGTTAGTTATGAACTATAGAATTAAAGGATGAATATTTAAGTGTTTTTACATATAGTTTGTGTGGAAATTTAAGCATTTTATATATAAATATTACTATATTCTAGATGTATATTAAATATATATCATAATAAAACATTCCCCTACACTATAAAGGTTTAGTTTCTTTGGAGTGTATATATATAATCATCTTATTTCATGAATGATATTAAAAATCTCCAAAAATGTTATTCTCACATATTAAAATTCTTAGATATACCATAAAAAACCTTTATTTATAATATGGGGGAATAAACCATAATAAAGGGTGATCTTAGATACTCAATAACGGTAAACATTATATATATCAATCAACGATCATAAGTGAGCATAATATAAGTATAAGGGTATGATAACATGATCATAAATTAGGAAATTCACACTCAATTGGTGAAAGATATTTAATCAAGAATCATGAAAAGAGGATTTTTCATAATAAAACAAATAAGTCATAAGATTGTAGAATCATCAATAATTAATCATGAGTTAAGAGAATATTTCATGTGAATATGACATAGGTTTTTGGTATACACATAATCATAGAAAACCATTTCATTAGTCAAGGATCTCTTCTAACACTACCATAGTGGATTGGGTTCACTCCCTATTTCTTTATTTCCTTAGTCAAGGTCCACTCATAAGACTATCATATTGGATATATTCCCTTATTTAACTGGGTTTACTCCTCATTATAGTCTATATTATCTCATGAGATATCATTCTTCACCCAATGTGTTGGAGGGATATATAATTCTAGGACCACCCATTACATAATGAAAACCATACATATGTGTTCTATAGGATTGTAAAAAATTCATCAATTCATCATCTTATAACCCTTATTAAAGAAATAGGTTTCATAAACATTCCATCATTCCATCATTTCATCATATAATATCCCATAGAAATAAAATGGGTTTCATAAAGATTTCATTATAACTTAATTAACCCATGGGAAAGAAATAGGTTTTATAGAAACATACTTAAATAATTATCATAATAATCCATCTAGATAAATAAATTGGATGGTATAATAAGATAATATTACCATTTATGTATAAAAATCCTTAAAATATTATGACATAGAAAAAAACTACCTTTTAATGAACACTAGAACCTTTCTCGGGAAAACATGATAAAAATACCCTTTATTTTTGAAAAAAATTCAACTATAAATTCCTTGATTACTGATACAATTACTTTATTTGAAAATTACCTTGGAAACATGTAAAGGAAACTTCCAACCAAGTAATGTTCATGATTATAAGAAAATATATTTATGATGTATATGTGAAATGATAACATTATTCTCACAATTTTTGAAAAAATTAAAAAATGATTTTTTTAGAATTTTTTTAATTTTTTTCTTAAAATCTTTGTAAATAAATTAAAAGGTAGTGAAAATGAAAATTTTAAAACATTTTATATATTGTGAAAAATTTTTATTTAAAAATTTAAAGATCATAGACATGGAATAAAATTTTTTTCGACCATAGAGGTAATAAGATGAATTTTCTTAAATATATTTTCTCAATAATTTTGAGTATGAAAGAGGTAAAAATGGTACTATTACATAAAAATTATAGGAATAACTAAAGGATAAGAAAATAGATAGGGTTTAAAGGATAAGGATTATATAATTGTTGTACCACTCACTCTATTAGTGTTTTAATGATCAAAACACTATTTTTGGTTCTTAACTAATTATTTTAAGTCTATTTCAATTACTATGTTTAGATATATAGTAAGGAAGTTTCTCAGCTAAACCATGGTCATAAGAGGAAAAAGTAGAACCATTTTGAAGGCTTCATCTAACTATAAGCATTGACCACCCTGTAATATAGAATTGACCAGTGGGTAGAGCTGGACAGAATCACTTTCTCTTTCCTAAACCTATCGGCCAGCTGGTTCTATTGACAGTACCTCCTAGATACTTAATATAACACCCCAACCTAGAAACCATATGTTTTGGAGAGTCACATGTCATCCAGAATTCACCCCATACGATAGAGGTTGTAGACTACTGGTAAGGGCCTAATAAAAACAATATTAAGACTATGCCCAATAATTGATTAATATAAGAAGTAGAAAATTTCAAGCATCATCGACATGATGCCAGAGTATGAAAAGTAAATAAACATAAACAATAAAATACATGATACTATCATATATAACATAAAATTGGTTTCCCACTGAGATAACCAAAATATAAAACAAAATAAAAATAGAACGCATGCACTCTAGCCCTACAACCACACTCAGGCCTCACACACACTATCTACACAACCTATCAATCTTACCTAGCCCAATCCACTACATGTGTCTTACTCTGAAAAAATGTAGATATAAGTTCTATACATGCACTGATGTTTCCATGCAGGGTGTGAGCATAAAACTTAGTAGGTTCTAACAAATCACCCCTAATATACATCTTCATATGAGGTGTATTCATGAAGAAATTAAATATATAAATAAACATGATAATAGATTAATCATGCACTAACCAGGACACTCTAACACTTGATGAGTATAAGCACCGATCACACCACCATATTATAATCAGACCACCATGGCGCTTGGCTATACTTGCTTCGATGCAATGCCAGAATCCACTTGTCACCTCATGACATCATATTGATGAACAAACCATACCCAAAGTCTTAGGGTATGGAAACATCTAAAATTTTGACCCGATACCCACATACACAGGGCATAGTCATATATCCAAAATATTTGACCCGTACCCTCTCACTCAAGGGTGGTCCCTCGTTCTCACATTTTATGATGAACTATCTACTAGGGAAGTCCTCAATGCAAGCCTACTAAATAAAGTTCTTAATCATGCCGATGATGAGAGGCCGATTATTGAGCCTATTAGTCATAGGTAGATGTTCTCGGTTGCAAAGAAGGATGAGGATATGAAGGTAGTTCCTCCGAATGAATCTATTAGGATAAAGAGGAATTTTTCAGAAGTGGTGTAGAACGCAATGGAACCTTCCTTATTAGATTTTTCTGCTCCTCTACATAGGAGAGTGATAAATAGAAGGAGGATTACTCATGTGTTAGCTAATCAAGAAGCGGGTGAGGAACGATTCAACCTATGCCGATATTCAATTATCGTGAGAGTCATCATCCTTAAGGGTGAGCGGCTGTGGAAATTTCAGGATCTGACTCAAAGGGTGGCAGAGGTTTGGGGATTTGATGACTGGAGAATGATTGTGATGGGAAGGGGATACTATCATGTGGTCTTACCCTCGAATGAAGGTAAGCGGAAAGCATAGAGCAAAGGCACTATCTCCTTGAGCCCTAGTTTTCTGAATGTGCAGGAATGGGACTAAAATTTTGATCCCATGAATGTACGTAATACTCACACTCAATAATAGATCAGAATCTATAAGCTGAATTGGCTGTATTGGAACCCAAAGATTCTATGGGATGTTGCATTCTCTGTAGGCAACCCTATTCAAATGGATCGATAGACTGACAATCTGAGGCTTGGGAATTATTCTAGAATCTTAGTTGAAGTTGATATGTCGAGTATGCTTATTGAGGATGTGGTTCTTACAATGAGGGATGACACCATGAAGCTTGAAATTCTATATGAGCAGAAGCGAAAGTTTTGTTTGATATGTTTGTTCTTTGGACATATGATTGCTAAGTATAATTCGGACAAAGAATGTCAGTTCTGTAAGATGAAGGGCCCTAATGAGAGCATGTGTAGAAGAAAGAAAGGGAAGGAGACAAATCCTCTAGATCCCTTGGAGAATAATAGATATGGACAAGGACTTGGCCCTAGGAAGAATGAAAATCTGAACATAGGGGGCTCTTCCTCTGTGAAAATGGTGAATTATATGCCTCACAATGGGGCACCTTTTGGGCCTGCCTTGGCTGTAGAGGGACTAGTTGAGGCAATTCAGGTGGCACCCTCTTCCCCCTGTAGTGACATTGTGCCTGTAGTGGATAGGAAGGATGTACTACCATAGTTTTATGCCATTACTAATGTGGAGAAGGGAACACCTAACTAGCCAGGAGCTGATCATGATGCCACTTGGATTGGATTATCTAATACGAAGTCGCAATAAATTGGCAATGATGTGTGTATAGATCACCATACAGCTTCTGATCCAAGAGGAAACTTCACTCAAATTTCCCCCTCCAAGGCTGTCCGAATGAGCATTACTGTGGGCAGTGACCCCCTATTAAATCTAGAAATACTTTCATGCCACTGAGTGGAAGACTCTGGTCGGATGAGGTGAAAAAGTCTCAAAATACCGAGTCAGTTACAATCAGTACATGGGGTACTACTGATTCCCCCAGTGGTAGGCCGGATGGAATGTCTGTTGATGTTAGTGGTGCCCAACACACTAAATTAGTCACAGCCTACTCAGGGGAGGCTGCACCCAGTGGTAGTGCTAGTGGTGGAGCGATTGGGCTATTGATTGAAGGCAGTAATTCCAAGCAGGTGGAGGAGAAACAAAACACAGAACATGTTACAGACAGCCCAAGTGTGGATGATGTTGTATCCAATGGTAGTTTGGATGAGATGTATGCTTCCACTGATACACATAACCAGTACACTAATAATGATAAGGGAGTCAGTGGGGCAATCTAGGTGATGGAACAACATAACATCATTATCCCTGGACATGGCCTAAAGAAGGGGTAGGGTGGAAATGTGAAGAAAGGGAAAAGACAAGCCTCATTGGAGAGAAAAGGAGGGCCTCTGAAAAGAGGCATGGACAATAAAAAATGAGTATTCTTTATTAGAATTGTCAAGGGATGGGAAATTCCCACACGGTCAGGGCCCTTCTACATTATATTATGACCTACAAACCGATGTTTGTCAGTATTGCTGAACCTAAGGTCCTCTTTGAAAAATGGAACGGATTCAAATGGGGATATCTAGGATACAACTTTGTCTCCAACAATCAACACAAATCTTCTATGGAACACCAGTGGGTTTTAAGGCATGATACCATTTAGATCACTTCCTGTGATAGTGGGCCTCAAAGTATTTTGGTTAATTGCAGCTTTGCTGGACATGATATTTTAATATCATTTTTATGCTTCCTCTTATTATATTAGGAGGATAGATCTATAGGAGGAACTCAAAGTCACATCCAGGAGGCTTCATCAAAAATTAATGCTTATTGGTGATTTCAATACAGTGTTGAAGCCCGAGGAGAAAACTGGAACCAACTTTAATAGGACTGCTGCTGCTGAATTTTTTGAGTGCATTGATTACTGCAATCTAGATCAGATTCCCATGGATGGTTCTTATTTCACCGGGTGTAGATATACATGGGAGGGGAAACAAGCTAGCAAGATTTATAGATGATTTTTCTGCATTGATGATCATGCTACAACCCATGGAGTATCTGCATTCTCAATTCCAAAACATCACTCTGACCACAATACAATTGTTGTTGATGTTAGCATTCAGTTGACAAGGTCAGATCCTATACCCTTTCGATTCAACAATGGATGGATTGTGATTCCAGGATGAAGAGAAATTTTCTTAGAGGCATGAAAGTCTGAAGTCATTGGGAGCCCTCTCCAAATACTTACTGTGAAGCTTAAGCATCTTAAGGGGCTGCTAAGGGAATGGAGCAGAAAATCATTTTCAAAACTTGATGAGGATATTAGGCAGTCAGAGGAGGAGCTGTCCATGATTCAAATATGTCATGGGCAGCAATCTACTCTATCTAGGGAGGAAATAATATCCCATAATAAACTTTATGACCTATTAATGGTGAAAGAAAGATTGGTCAGAAATCAAATGAATGTGAAATGATTAAAGGATGGGGAAAAAAACTCCAAGTTCTTCTACAGATTACACAAGGAAAAGCATGCGCGTGCAGGGAGAAAGGTGATCAATATTGGTGGACACCTCTATAATGAAGAAAGTGAGATTACTCTGGCTATTGTTGAACACTTTAAGGGAATATAATCTAATAATGGGCAGTCCAACACTTACTGCATGGTTGAAAACATCAACCCCTATATTGATGATAATTTGAACCAGCTCCTAATTGCCCCCCCATGCAAAGAGGATATCAAATCTGCTCTCCTATATCTCAATATTTAGAGTGCCCCAGGCCCTGATGGATTCACTAACAAAATTTTCATGTTCTATTGGGACATTTTACAGAATGATATTGAGCAGGTCATTAAGGATTTCTTCTCCCACACACACATGCCCTCATGGAATGAATTCCTATTTCATTACTCTCATCCCCAAGAAAGATAATGCTCTTGATATCAAGGACTTCAGGCCAGTTTCACTTGGGAACACAATACCCAAACTTATCAGTAAAATTTTGATGAGAAGTATGGGTGGGTTGGTTGATGACAAGATTACTACTAACCAATTTAGATTTTTCCCAAGGAGAACCATCCAATAGTACCTATTCATGGCCTATGAGAGTGTCAATCTAATGAGAAATAAGACAAAGGAAGGAAACTTTTCCCTCAAAATTGATATTTCCAAGGATTTTGACACTCTTAAATGGAGCTTTCTTTTGGAGGTCCTTAGTAGGTATGGTTTCTCTAATGGGTTTGTGAAGATGATTCGTATCATACATGGCTCTTCAAGGCTGTCAATTCTTGTTAATGGTTCCCCAAGGGGTTTTTTTCCTTTCACCAGGGTGTACGATAAGGTGATCCACTTTTTGGTATTCTTTTTTCCATTACAGAGGATTACCTTAGTAGGTGTATAAATGAACTAGCTCAAATGGGACTATACAAGAAAATTAGGGCTGGTGTGAGAGAGCATGCACCATCTCATTTATTATATGCAGATGAAATCTTATTATTTGGCCAAGCTTCAAGAAGAACTATATCCTCTATTAAATCCCTCTTCAGTCATTATGAAGAGGTAGCTAGACATTCCATCAATTGGGACAAGTCTTCCATTTTTTTTGGGAATAGAATTTCGGCTGGAAAAAGGAATAGGATTGTCAGGTATCTTTGGGTGAGGAGGGGATCCCTACCTTTCCAATACCTTGGGGTCCCATTGTTTTAGGGAAAAGTGAAAAGGAAGTACTTGGAGGGTATTTATGCTAGTATTTTGCATCAGATGGCCAGCAAGAAAGGGAAGGCTATGTCCCTGGCTGGGAGGGTCTGCCTTGTGAACTCAGTGATCACATCAAAATTTTTATATTCCTTATCTCTCTATCGATGACCGAGAGGACTTCTCAGGGAGCTTCAGGTCATGGTACGTAATTTCATATGGATGGGTTCACCACATGAGAGGAAGTTTATTACATTTGAGTGGAAGTATTGAATCAAGCCTGTGGAGATGTGGGGCCTTGGACTTAAGGATCTTTGTACCTTCAATGATGGTTTGATTGGGAAATTCACCTAGAACCTGATCTCTCATGAAGCTCATGATGAATTTCTTTCAAACAGAATCACAAATAGGCTTCTCAATGGTTATAATTATTATCTTGCCTCATCAATTTGGGCCTCTCCCAGGAATGCATATGTGAGGATCATGCAGGATACCAAGTGGTTGGTATGTAGGGACTCCACAATGAATTTTTGGAACACAAAGTGGCTCACACAACCCCTTTGCAATCTTAATATGCCACCTGAAGCATCCCCTTTTTCTATCTCGGGTTTACTCTCACATATGAATTCCTCTGCCTTTAGTATTCCTGTATAGGTGGATAATTAAATCAACAGTTATGCTTTTATCGATTATGATACACTGATTTGGACCCATAGCAGGAATGGGTTGTTTAACTACATAGGATTTTTACAGGAATCTCTATGGGGGAAAAACTCTTCCACCTACTTGGATAATGCAATTCAGAGATTGATTCATTAAACATTCCATATTTCTTCTAATCTGGAGAATTTTGAAAAATAGAATGCCCACATCTGATCCTCACAAGAGGGATAGCATCCAGATAGCCTCTATGTGTTCTCTATACAAGGTTGATGAGGACTCCATGCAGCATGTTTTCATTGACTGTAGTCAGGACAAACAACTCTGGGACTATACTGGTTCTTTGTTCAGGCTAGCTTTTAACAACTGCAGGCCAGTCCTGGACCTACTCTCCAGTCTGTTACATGATTGCTTTAGTGATAAAATTCACAACCTTCTGTTGGATGCTATTGATGTAGTAATTGAAGCCATATGGGAAGCCTAAAATGTAGCATTGTTTGGTGGTGTGCGCAGAAATGTCTAGTAAGGTATGGTGGCTATTCATAGGGATGTTTATGCTACTTATCAAGTATAGGATGGTGCCATGTTTAAAATTGTTTCTGATCTCCAAATTTTGAGAATAATAGGCATTTCGGGTCAGCCACGCAAGCCTCATATGCTGAAATATATTCGATGGATACCACCCATTGTGTCTTGCCTCAAGTTAAATGTTGATGGTGCTGTGTCGGGTGAACTATGTCCGTCAGGTTTTGGGGGAGTGTTCCACACTTTTCATGGGTTTGTAAAGGGATTCTTCTACCATGCCATTGGGATTAACACCACCTTCGAAGCTGAAATATGGGTAATGATCTTTGCTATCAGGTACACTGTCCAGGTTAATTGGGAATATATATGGATATAATCTGATTCTCAAACTACGGTTCATGCTTTGAGAACAAAGACGCGCGAGGTTCCTTGGTGTGTGCTACCTCAATGGGTTTACTATCTCAGTAAGATCGCTCAGATGCATGTGGTTGTTTTTCACGTCTACCGGGAGGCCAATCAGGTGGCAGATGCTCTAGAAAAGTAGGCACTCATTGATCTTGGAGAGATGTGGTCTTTCACGGATCCTGATTACTGTGCCTCACTTGTGAAGCTAGATAGATGTGGTGTGATGAACACTCATTTATGTAATAACCCCTTGTATGCTTGCCTCATTTCCTTTTTTATTTATGTTTTTTAGGACCGACTTCCACCAGTTCCTGACTTTTCTGGTATACAATCATCATTGAATGATATGAAACGATAAAATCCACTCTCACTATGGTTCTCAACCCAATGATCGATGGAACATTGCATGATCATCCACCAAACCAAACCTCTAAGGAGATGTCACTAATCACACTGAACCATGACCAAATACACTGGGGAGGTCCATCATCACCTCAACCTATCCCCACAAACTCTAGGGAGGTCACCCCAAGCATAATAACCCTTGTACCCTCAAGGAAAGGTCCCTTCAGCACAAACATATAGGAAAAAAACTCATCACTCATCTTTCTAGCTAATCCCAATGTGCCTATTTCTTAAGATCTATCCCCTAATTGGAACACATATTATCTCATCTGACAGGGTATCCACATAGTCCTACAAACACACCATAGTCTCCCCACTTGATACCACCTTAATCTCTTCACCTATTAGTGACATTACTACCTAAAGGTTCACCTCGACACAAATGCCATGGTTTGGTCCAACCTAGGCAAAGTCTCTCATCACTCCTAGTCTCGCTCTCCATGGAACATCCTAAGCCATAACATCCTACCCAGACCTAGACTCATATAAAGGGTCCAAAATCTAGGAAAATTCCCCTTGCAAATAATATTATTTATATATATATAACACTATATTTTAAATTTAATTCATTTTAAATATAATAAATAATATATATAAATAAATAAATAAATAAATATATTTATATTAAATTAAAGTTATTAATATTTTTAAATACAATTATATATATATATATATATATAAGTAATTATATTTTATTAAATATAAATAATATTATTTTTTACATAATTACTCATAATATTATATATATATATATATAATTTTTTAAATTATTATAAATAAATTTAAATTAATTATTCATATAAACAAAATAAATAAAGAAACTGAAAAAATAAAAATAAATAAAAGGAATTTACATTCCCAAAGATCACAAATAATAAGTTTTGAAAGGGATATCCGTTTTCCATAGCTTCAGTGATAAAAGAGGGGGGGGGGGGTGAGATAAATGAGGGGGGGGGGTCCCTTTTATAGAAATTGGCCGATAAAAGGTGTGAATTGCATTCATGACACCTGTGTGCCGATTACACATGAAGTATGAATGTGTTTTACGATTCTTATGGGGTGGTGAAGAAATCATGAACCACATTCAAGATTCATATTTAACATTTGAGTGTGAATGATGTTTATGCTTTACTGAACCCATTTTAAAAAATAGTACCAAACCTTACCCGATTATATTTTTTTTTTCTTAAAACCCATTTAAATAAAACTATTTTATATGATATAATAAACAAACTTTGAATGTAAATTTAACATCACGACCTAGGAACCATTGAAATGTTTCCTTGAGATGGTTAGTCACAAGCCCTAAAGTGCGCCTCCCTATACTCCAGAGGTGGAAAACTAGAAAAAAGGGTCTAATAATGGTATGGTGTAAAGACTATACCGTCATGATCAGAGTAGCATAGCGGCATAAGAGGTAATGAAATAATCAACAACTTAAATAGTATAAATAAAATAAAAAATGGTAGAAGATAACAATAATAGATAAAATGACCATCACTGAATATACAACCATGCATGCATGTCCAAATGAGGCAACATAATATAAACAATAAACATACAGTACGAAGTACAATACAGTATAGTGTAGGTATAATTTAAGTGAAGAAACTACCAAAGGGATAACTCCATGAGAATACTAAGCTATGGATCAGATCTTTTCTCTTCACTCCCATATCCGAGAATAAAAACAAGCAAGCTGAATTCAAAACCTGATCCTACAACCATGAGATCCGTTCAGGTACCCCAGTGTAATAGAGGCTTGAACAGGGTCTGAGATATACTCATTTTTCCACCACCAATGGTGTGTAAACATATCTAGTATATGGGTGTAACTTACAATAGTGTGTAGGTATGATAAATAAAGTAGTAAAAAAGAAAAACAAATAAACCATGTTACGCTTAGAATCCTCATGGGATGCCTTACCGATATTACCCGCTTCAGCCCAAGTCGGAATATCTCTGAACCGATGTCACCAAGTACATATATATGTAAATATATATAGATATGTATATATATATGGTCTAGATATATTGTAAAATTTATGTCCATATATATTGATATGTAGTGCTAGTTAGGACCTGGGGCGTAACTCAGGCATCCATCACTAGTCATGATAATCTCAAAAGAAAGTATGAAGGGATTCCATTACCAAGTATCACAATGTATAATGGATTCCATGCTCATGTATGACGATGTATAAGGTATTCCATTCTTGAGTATCACAATGAATAATGGATTCCATTCCCAAGTATTACAATGTATAAGGGATGTCCTTCCCGAGTATCACAGTGTATAAGGGATTCCATGCCTGAGTATCACAATGTATAATGGATTCCATTCCCAAGTATCACAATGTATAAGGGACTCCATTCCCAAGTATCAAAATTTATAAGGGACACCATTGTTGAGTATCATGATGTATAAGGGACTCCATGCCTAAGTATTATGATACATAAGGGATGACATGCCTAAGTATCACAATATATAAGGGATGCCATACCCATGTATCATGAAGTATAAGGGATTAAATTCTTGAGTATCACAATGTATAATGGATTATACGAGCTTAATACGGCCACATAATAATTCAATCCTATTATTTGGGACGTTTTATTTATAATAAAGTCAAGAATTCCATGGGAAGGTCCATTCCATTCATCATTCAAATATTCCCATTTAGATTCCCCTTTTTATTTAAGAAGGTGGTGCACCTCATAGGTGGTTTTATTATAAATGGGTCATTTTGGTTGTAATTAAAAAATAGATTAATTCAATTTAATCATACCTTACATGAGAGATTAATCATGAAACCTCAAAATGTAATCGAATTGTTCAAGGTATTATAATTACAAGCATTTGAAACATCATTCAGAGAGGGTGTTTTAATCTCCTAGAGGAAGCATACTTCGTGATCATAAAAAATGACCCTAAAGTGGGTGGTTAAGGTTTATTTTAACACCTCCAATGGTTAAATTTAATGCATGGGGACTATTTGATTAAAGCATTGGGTTCTACATATTTATTTCAATATTTAAGAGGCTTATCACAGAAACACTGGTATAAAACACCATGGTGTAATTTATAAACGAGCAATACATTAAGGAAAAATCAATATACCACCTAAATTATACCAAATGAGTTCTACTCATCCATTATCACCCAATAACATGATATGAATCCAAAAAATGGAAGAATCAACAAGCACCCTGAAAATAAGAAAAATGAGCTCACATGGATTTGGCATTTCATATGGGAAGATAAATGAAGGAAGAAGTAAGTGGAAATGAGATATCATCAAGGATTTACAATAATATAGACAATGATTTAATCAGATATCAAATATAGGATATCCAAATAACCTTAGGATAGGGAGATGAGCTACCGCTGAAACCTCTAACGAACCCTCCATTTATCTGAAGAAAAAAATAAGTGGTTGATCCGTTGTTAACCTTAAAAAAACCCAGACCGCAAGATTCATGATGTTAATTGAATTCATGTTGTGAATTACTTAGGGTTAACCTCTTGAGATATCAAATTCTGAATCCTCCATAGATAAATCCTATGAAACACATTCACATCATGAAATGAATTCATGATATGAATGACTAGCTGCAGTAGTTTTTTGTAGCCCAAGCCATCTATTCTTCCTCTGGTGTTCGCCCAAACGCCTGGGGATTCCACCAAATCATAAACCATATATGAAAACATCCATTATTGATGTTAAAATCCTATAAAACTCACTCAAAACAATATATTAAAAAAATGAACCATCCACTATTGGAATTTTTTTTTCAAATTTCCTTGGAAACTTCATCCGGTTTAAAACCTAGGATCTTATGGTCTCCCCACCTTAGAACTTCTCATCCTTGTGAATATTCGTAGAGAAATGAAAAAAATCACCCAACCTACTTAGGTCATTAAGTTTCATATAAATTCTTATTTTGTGTTTCCAAACACCCAACAAACCTCAAACATCACTTTTAACATATTATACACAATCCATTAAAACTCAAGAAAACACTCACATTCCAAAACTAAAACACTGAGATGATGCTTATCTGATCCCATATAACCGGATACATGAACAAATAATAATCTATTTAATCATCCAACCTATGGATGTTCCCAAAATACTTTGTACCATTTAATTCCAAACTTTGAGCCATGGTACCTCCACCATTAGAATTGCATATTTAATCATTCCAATGATGCCCCCAGCATGATCTTTAATTTTATAAAATGGTCAATTTCCAATTGAACTAATTTAGCCCGGTTAATCTATATTTTCATGAAAAGTCTCATCTAATTATCACTGCACTCACCTCATACATGGTTATTTACTAGGAATGAACACATTCCCTCTCTCCTTTATACAAGCCTAAAATAGTAATATAAAGTAAAAATAACCTTCTCTAACACTACTTTGTAACGTCCAAACATGGGATCCATGGAAACAGTGCCCCAAGTCAATTGGTCAAATGGCCTCAAGCGCACCTCCCCATAAACCAGAGGATTCTGACTAATAGTAGGGGTATAATGATAATATGGTGGAGAGACTATACCCTCATGATCATAGTATTACAATGATATAAGAGGTAATGCAATAATAAATAGTGGAAATAGTATAAATAAAATACATAACAAAAGAGGATAATAATAAATAATAAAATGGACAACACAAAATATATAACCATACACAAATGTCCAGATAAGGCTACATAATCTAAATAGTAAACATATAGCAGGCGATGCAATCTGATAAAATACAGGTATAATAGAAGTGAAAAAAATCCAAAAGGGATAACTCCATGAGCATATTTATCCTTGTCTCAATCCTTTTCCCCTAAATATTATATCCAAGAATAATAGTAATAAATTTGAATCTAAATCCTAATAGTGCTAGTCAGGACCCAGGGTATAATTTAGGTGTCCATGACTAGTCATGAGGATCTCATAAGGTAGTATGAAGGGATACCATGCCTGCGTATCAAAATATATAAGGGATTATATATCTGTTTATAATGATTTATAAGGGATTTCATTCCATAATGTCACAATGTATAAGGGACACCATGACTGAGTATCACAATGTATAATGGACTTCATGTTCAAGTATCACAATGTATAAGGAACACCATGTCAGAGTATCACAATGTAAAAGGGATGCCATGCCTGAGTATCGAAATGTATAAGGGACACCATACCAAATTATCATGATGTATAAGGGATTCCATGCCTAAATATAAAAATTTAATAAGGGAATCCATTTCCAAGTATCACAATGTATAAGGTATTCCATGCCCGATTATCATGATGTATATGGGATGTCATTCCCGAGTATCATGATGTACAAAGGATGCCATGCCTGACAATAATAATTTATAAGGGATGTCATTCCTGAGTATCATGATGTATAAGGGACACCATGCTCAAGTATCACAATTTATAAGGAACACCATGAACTTAATCATGCCACATCAAAATTCAATCATATCATTTGGACCATTTCATTTATAAGAAAATCAAGATTTCCATGGGAAGGTCCATGCCATTAATTATTAAAATATTTCCATTTAGATGCCCCATTTTATTTAAGATGGTGGTGCACCTCATGGGTTCTTTTAGTATAAAACATTCCATGTTGGTTATCATGCCCAAATTTCATAATTCAGTTTAATCATCCCTTACATGACTGATTAACCATCACACCTTAAAATGGGATCAATGTGTGGAACACATTATAATTACAAGTGTTTGAAACATTAACTAGATAGGGTGTTTTAAAGTCCTAGATGAAGCATAAGTCATGATCATAAAATAAACACACCTAAATGGGGTGGTTAGAGTTGCGGTGAACACCTCTATTGATTAAATTTAATTCCTCAGGACTATTTAATTAAAGCATTAGGTTCAACACATTTAATTTGATATTTAAGAGGCATCCCATGAAAACACTGACACCCAACACAATAGGGTAATTTATAAATGAACAATAATTTAATGGAAAATCTATTGGTCACCTAACTTATACTAAGGGTGTTCCAATGGTCCATTATTGGTCATTAACTCATTCCAAATCAAGATAAAATGGAAGAATCAATAAACTCCCTAAAAATAGGAAAAAATAGCTTTCATGGATTTATCATTCCATATGGGAAGATAAAAAAAATAATTAAAAGGAATCAAGATATTATCAAGGGATATCCAACATGATAGATGGATATTTAATCCAATCTCTGATAGATGATATCCAAAGAACCTAAGGAGAGGGATATGAGTCGCTGCCTAGACCTCCTGCGCACCCTCCTGTTGTTTAAAGAAAAAAAGGATGGGTTAATCCCCTGTTAACGTTAAAAAAAGGACCCACAAAATTAATGATGTGAATCTTATTCACATCATGAATTCCTCAGGGTATACCCCTTGGTATTTCATGTCCTAAATCCTCCCTGGATGCACCCCATGAAACCCACTCATGTCATGAAATAAATTCATGATGCGAATGACTAGTTGTAGTTTTTTCAGTAGCCCAAGCCATCCGTTCTTCCTATGGTGTTTTCTTGAACTAGTGGGGATTCCAAAAAATCATAACCCACATCCTAAAACATCACTTATGGTCATTAAAACCCTCAGAACCTCACTTAGAGTCCCAGATTTTAAAATGACATGTCCACCAATGGAAAAAAATTCAAATTCCCTTGGAAAATTCTTCAGATTCAAAACATGATATCTTATAGTAAAAAACATATGTAAATATTTATGAGGTGTAGATTCATTACCATGTAGTCTAAATATAATTTTAAATTTATTAAATTTACTTTCACAACCTATGTTAGATCTGAAGTCAGTAAGACATAAACCTGTCTTAATGATAACTTTTAAATTAAGATTTATATATGAGTTTTTTAAAATATATATATAGGGGTGTAAATGATTAAATTAGATGACTTAAATTGACCAAACTAAATAGAATTAAACCAGAGAAACTCATTTTAAATTGGTTAATCAGTTCAAGTCTGTTGATGAATATTCTATATTTTTATTTTTTTTATAATTTTTTTGTTAACCTTAATCTTTTTTAATTGGAACATTAGAATTAAATAAATATATAAATAATTTTTGAAAGATGAAGTGATTATTAAATTTTAATGATCAAAATTAAATATAAGATAAATTATTTTTGATTTTTCAATATAATGAAACATGAGGAACATATTTGATAATTAGGTGAATATAATTCATTAAATCACATTGAATGTTTTCCCTTACATTATAAAATTACTTTAAATATTTTCCATGTTGATGGTTTGGTTATTTATCAAAGTATTTCTTTTATATTAATATTGAATTAATAATTTTTTTCAATAATATTCTCTATATACTATTTTTTTATCATGATCTTCAATTTATTTTATATTACTTGGTTATTAAAGTTTAATGTTTTTTATTTTTTTATGAATAAATTTTTCATCATGTATTTTTTCCCATACTTTCTTATCCAATCTAAACAAACCAATTTAGTTTACGTTGATTACTAACTAATTGAAGATCAATTTCTATTTTCACTAATGATTTTATTTCAATTGGTTGATTAAAACTAGTGTTCTTAATCAATTTTAACTGACCACACAATCCCCATAAGGGGGGGATATTACATTTTATGATTAAATTTAAAATGTTTTTTATATACATGTATGTTTGTTTCTGTGTTTAAATATATAATTTTTTTAATTTATATTAATATATATTTTTATTAATAAATGTTTATAAATAATCATAAGAATATAAATTTAATATTTTATTTCAAATTTTAATTGAAATTTCAAAGTAAAATTAAAATTGAAGTTGAAATTTAAATTTAGGTTCAAAAATTTTATTTGAATTTGAAATTGAAATAATAATAATAATAAAATTAAAATTAAAATTTATGTTTTAAAATTTAAATTGAAATTTAAATTTACAAATATGTAATATAAATATATAAATAAAATTATGATTTCAAATGAAAATTAAAATTATAAAAATAAATAACAATTATATTAATATTCGTAAGAGAATAAATTTAATATTTTATTTCAAATTTTAGTTGAAAATTTAGTATGATAAATATCTTTATTGTATATATAATGTTATTCAATGTACACTATTATTAAAGGAAATTTTTGTTTTTATATATGTAGATAAGGAACACACTTACATTAAAACATCACACAAAGGTTATATTTCTTGGACATCATATATTATTACATCAACAACATCGATACCCCAAGTGGAAAAATACATTCAAGAGGTACTCAGAAGAAGGATTGTTACCTTCCCCATTAAAATGTGATGAAAATTTTGATTAGGTAACTGATATTTCAAAAATTTAGCTAAATATTTATCTAGAATCCTAATTATGGTAGGCTTAAAAAAATATTTTTATTACCTTGGTATAATATTTTGTATGTCAGGAATTTTTTAGACATCATGCATATCCGAAAATGTATGTCATAATAAAATTTTCATTGTACTAAATATATAAGGAAATACCATATATGTAATTAATTCAAGGTAATACATAATTTATTTAGTGATCCATGTCCTAATTATATTGATTAATGTAATTCTAAGGATTTAAATTGGATATTTGATTAGTGATAACACAATATTTTTTGAATTTTTGGATCTAGATCAGGGTCCATTCTTTATTTTGGGATTTATTTATGAACTTGATAATTATAGGATGAAAATTTAAGTGTTTTTACATACGGTTTGTGTGTAAATGCAAGAATTTTATATGTAAATATTAAAATATTTTAGATGAATATGCATTATATCTCATAACAATACATGTCCATGAACCATAAAGTTTTAGTGTCTTTGGATTGTAGATACATAATCATCTTATTTCATGAAATATATTCAACATCTCCCTAAAAGCTATTCTCACATAGTAAACTTCTTAGACATACCCTAAGCAAACCTTTATTTATAATATGGGGAAATAAAATATAAGAAAGGGTGATATCAGATACTCAATAAGGGTAAACATAAGAGATATCAATCAATGATAATAATTGAGCATAATATAAGTATAAGGGTATGATAACATGATCATAACTTATGAAAGTCACACTCAATCAGTGAAATGTCTTTAATCATGAATCATAAAAAGAGGATTTTTCATAATAAAATAAATAAGTCATAAGATTGTAGAATCATCAATAATCAATCATGAGTCAAGATAATATTTCATTAGAATATGACATAGGTTTGTGGTATACACATAATCATAGAAAACAATTTCATTAGTCAAGGATCTCTTATAAGACTACCATAGTGGATTGGGTTCACTCCATATTGCTTCATTTCCTTATTCGAGGTTCACCCCTAAGACTATAATATTGGATAGAGTCTATTACTGAATTGGGTTTACTCCCCATTCTAGTCTATATTATCTCACGAGATATCATTCTTCACCCAATGTGTTGGAGGTATATATAATTATAGGAACACCCATTAAATAATGAAAACCATACATATGTGTTCTATAGGATCATAAAAAATTCATCAATTCATCTTGTAATAACCCTTGTAAAAAAATAGGTTTCATAAACATTCCATCATTTCATCATATAATATCCTATAGAAAATAAATGGGGTTCATAAAGATTTCATCATAACTTAATCAACCCATGGGAAAGAAATAGGTTTTATAGAAACATAATTAAATAATCATCATCATAATGCATATAGATAAAGAAATTGGATGGTATCATAAGTTCATATTTCTAATGAAGTATAAAAATCCTTAAAAGATGTTGACATAGAATAAAAATACCTTTAAATGAACACTAGAACCTTTCTCAGAAAAACATGATAAATATACCCTTTATTTTTGAAAAAATTTCAACTTTAAATTCCTTGATTATTGAGAAAGTTATTTTCTTTTAAAATAAACATGGAAACATGTAAAGGAGACTTCCAACCAAGGAATGTTCACAATGATGGGAAAATCTGTTTATGATGTATATGCGAAATGATAACATTCTTTTCACACTTTTGTGAAAATTAAAAAAAATGATTTTTTAATATTTTTTAAAATGTTTCATTATAACCATTGTAAATAAGTTCAAAATTAGTTAAAATGACATTTTTAAAACATTTTAAGTATTGTTAAAAATTTCTATTTAAAAATTTAAAGAGCATAGACATGGAAGAAAAAGTTTTTCGACCATAGAGGGAATAAGGGTGATTTTTCTTAAATACATTTTCTCAATCATCTTGAGTACCAAAGAGAGTAAAATGGTATTATTACATAAAAATAATAGGAATAAATAGAGGATAATAAAATAGATGGGGTTTATGGGATAAGGATTATATAATTGTTGTACCACTCACTCTATTATTGTTTTAATGACCAAAGCCCTATTTTTTGTTCCTAATTTTTTTTAAGTTTATTTCAATTACTATGTTTAGAAATATAATAAGGAAGTTTCTTTGATGAAATATGGTCATAAGAGAAAAGAGGAGAACTATTTTGAAGGTTTCCTTTGGATGGAAGCATCGACCACCTTGTAAGATGGAACTGACCATTCGGTAGAGCTGGAAAGAAGCACTTTCTCTTGACTAAACCCATCAGCTAGCTGGTGCAGTTAACAATAGCTCCTAGATACTTTACATAACAACCAACCTAGAAACCATATGTGTTGGAGAGTCACATGGAATCAATAATTCCCCCCATATGCTAGAGGATGTAGACTACTAGTAAGGACATAATACAAATAGTGTGGAAACTATTCCCTCTTATTAGAGTAATATAAGAATTAGAAACTCTTAAGCATTAACCACATCATTCCAAAGTATGAAAAGTAAATAAACATAAACAATAAAACACATGATACTATCATATACAACATAAAATTGTTCTCCCACTGGGATAACCCAAATATATAAAAAAACAAAAATACAACACATGCACTCTAGACTTATTACCATCTTTGGGCCTCAGACACACTATGTCCACAAACTTTCAAGCTTCCCCAGCCTAATCTAATAATTGTGTATTACTCTAACCTAAATGTATATATAAGGTCTATACATGCACTGATATTTCTATATAGGGTGTGAGCATAAAAATTAGTAGGGTCTCAAAAATCACCCCTAATATACACCATCATATGAGTGTGTATGCATGAAGAAATTAAATATATAAATAAAAATGATAATCGATTCATCATGCAATAACCAGGCCACTCTGACACTTGATGAGTATAAACACTAATCAAAGAAATACATGATAACCAGAACACCATAGTTCTTGACTATACTTTCTTTGATGCAATGTTAGAATCCACTTATCACCTCATGACATCATATCATTGAACAACCCATACCCAAAGACTCAGGGTATGGAAACATCTAAACTCTCAACCCGATACCTGTATACATAGGGCATAGTCATGTGTCCAAAATATTTGACCCATACCCTCTCACTCAAGGGTGGTTTATGTAAGGGTTGGTGTCATGAGAACAAACTATATTGTACTTTGATTACATGAATGTACTCTTATTAGATATTTTTTATTGTTCTACATGACTATAATATAATAATATCCTGGAATATTTGTTGCATTAATAAGGTCATGGAAGATCCCTGCTATGATGAGAACCTTGAAATGCTATAACAATATTCTTAAATAAAGTTCTACGGTTGGATGACATACTATGATAGGACACATAGTATACAAACCAGCATGTGTGAGTACTCGTAAGAAGACGAGACTCTCTCTCATGGAGTTCACACTTGGTAATCTTCAAGATGGGAGATTATGAGAACAGACCTGCCAGTATCAATTCTGCATGTCTTGGTGTCATCAGATATTTCTATCTACAAGCGTGTGTAATGGTCCTTATACTGGAATATTATCATTAACTCATGTCATGAATCACACACTTATATTTTCTAACGAAAACCATCACGAAGACATTTGGCGGGAAGTAGGGTACGTTGGGTGCATCACAAATGACATGTTGTTAATAGATAATTAGAGGAAGGATTTGTCCCTTCCATATTTATGGAAGTAGATATCTCTGGCCCTTTGATTGAAATATAACTTTCACACAAATTCCATGGCCATGGTGTAACGACGAGTTTATTTCTGGAAGTCAATGAATGACAGATCAAGCATATAGGTTTATGACACTGCCATGAAACCTACTTGATGAGATATTGAGACAAAGGGATTAAATTACATAGTAAGCATTCATATGAGGTGACACGTCAATGTGGCATAAACTTCTTTCTCTTGGGTGCCTTAACCCGTTGCTAGATAGTAATCTTGGACTTTAGGCAAGCCCGCCTAATGCCAATGAGAAAGAGGCCTAGAGGATCACAAACTAAGTGTATCCAAGTATCTCAAGTAGAATAAATATTATTCCCGTATGTGGTTTAATAATTATTCAAGTAAGAAAAAATCATTTTAATGATGGAGGAATAAGGAAATGAAAAACAAGATAAACACACCATGTATTAATGATTACACGCCATGTAGTTTTTCATGGAAAACAAGTACATGCCGTGTATTAAAGATTACATGCCGTGTAGTTTTCATTTTGGAACGGAAATGAAAAACAAGTACACACCGTGTATTAATTATTACACGCCGTGTAGTTTTATGGAAAACAAGTACACGCCGTGTATTAATTATTACATGTCGTGTAGTTTTCTAGTTGGGATTTTGAGGATATAATATTTTTTTATTAAATGATATTTATTATAATCAATGTGGGCCCATGTTAAGGAATTAATTATTCAACATGGGGTTTTCAATAAGATTAAATGAAATAAATAAAACACGTAACACATTTATTTATTATCGTAACTCTACAACCTCAAACCTGATTATAAATATCCTCACAACCCCAAATCTTTTCTAACAAGAGAATCGTTGTGCAGAAAAATTCTGGAGAATTATTTCGAGGCTGAAAGAACCTCTTCCTCCAAGAACACTCTAAAGACCAAGAGAGATCCTCTTCCATCAGATCAAGACGATCTAAGGCGGACAACGCAAGCAAAGGTTTCTCCACGCTAGCACCCTGAGACTCCTTTGGTGACGTCCATAGATATAAGGTGCACGTGTGGATCACTGCTAGAGGAAGTCTATCCATGGATTCTGCGACACAACGACGTATCACATCGGAACATGATCAGAAATATCAACGAATAAAGAACACCAAAAGGTACTTCTTTTCAATTGATTAAAATAATTCTAATCAACCTTTACCGATCCTACTTTGTGGTTCCGAGACTTTCCTTTTCTTTTTCTATTTCTGTGATTCAATCCATGGAGACTGACATTTATCATCGTATTGATCCTGGATTGATCATTATTAATGACATAAAGCCAATTTGGCACATCCACCCACGTGCTTCCGCTAGACCTGGAACCTTCAGTTCATCATTCTCACATCGTATCATGACCCATCCACTAGGGATGTCCTCAATGAAATCCTACTAAGGAAAGGTATTAGTCATGCACATTGATCCAAGCCACATCTAGTAAGGTCCTTGACCCAATAACCAAGCGTTAAGGAATAATATCAATTGAAAAAAATCCACACTCACTATATTTATCAACCTAATACTTGAAGGAACATTGCATGATCATCCACCAAGAGAAACCTCTTAGGAAATCTCACCAATCACACTGACCCATCGTCGAAGAAACTGGGGAGGTCCATCAACACCTCAAACCATTCCTATAAACTCTAGGGAGGTCACCTCAAGCATACTAACCCAAGTATCATCAAGGAAAGGTCCCTTAAACACAATAATATAGGGAAAAAACCCATCACCCAGCTTTATATATTTTACCAATGTACCTATTTCTTAAAACCTATCCCCTCATTGGAACACATATTAACTCACGAGAAAGGGTATCCACATGGTCCTCCAGACAGACCGTAGTATCTCCCCCTTAATACCACCTTAATATCTTCACCTAATGGTGACATTACTACCCGAAGGTTCACCTTGACACAAACCTCATGGTTTGGTCCAACCTAGCCAAAGTCTCTCATTACTCTTGGTCTCGCTCCGCATGGAACATCCTAAGACAAAACATCCTACCCATACCTTGACTTATATAAAGGGTCACAAATCTAGTAAAAGGACCCCTTAGAAAGATAATTCTAATTCCTGAAGGTATTATCCTATTTACCTCATACAAAAAGGCTCACCTCTGACTTCAGAAGGTAGTTAAAATCATTCACAAGACATACAACGATCTCACCCATTGTCATTTGGATCCAATCCACCCATGTCTTCCCACTAGATCTAGGTAACCCAACCTAGGATATCAGTATCTTAACATGCAGCCTGAGACCTTCCCAAGGTCTTGTGTTTTCTAAAACAATACACTCAACCCTTGGAGACTAAGTCTACATGAGATCTCAAAACACCCAAGTTCTCAAGAGCACTTATTCCAAGAATAGTTGGCCTAATGTTTTCCTAATTCATCAAACAAAGGAACCACTGATCCCTAAACCCCATGAAGTTTGCAGGCATACATTTTTATGCATAAACGACATATTAAATTGTATCATAGGGCCACCTACCTCACTCATTTCATAGACCCCTCAACAAGCTTCATAGAGCCTCGTCCAAGAACCCGTTAAGCCCATGTATGCATCGACATGATTTTAAAAGAAAAAATAGAACCATCCTTTATCCTAAGCATCAATAATCACCATCAATCTAAAACCATGACCAACTACCCATATAGAGTATGCAACGTACCTCTGACACCACCCTGATCAAAATCACTAACCCCAAAAAATCATTATTCTTTAATTTATGAAGAAAAGTTTATAAAAATCACCATAGTTATATACCCCACAAAAACATCATGTGATGATAGGAAGACTATGTTTCAGGATGCCCTCTATGAAGGATGATCAATAGCATCATCCATCTTGGTTGATTCCAACATGGTCTAGTGGAATCAATACTAAAAGATAGATAAAATAATAGGAAAATTGTAGGGTAGTGAAGGAGGGAAAAAATTAATAAAAACATAATATATTACCTTTTTTAATCATCATAATGCATAAAATATCATCCCCCTAATGGTGGATCAAAGGAGTGGAAAGGGGGAGGGAATTCATCTAAGAATGTCCTCTCTTGAGTCCTAAAACCCCCTTAAAACTATGGGAGGTTGGGTCATAAAAGGATGAAAATGAAACCAATTAAAAAAACACACCCAGAAAAACATTATATGGATGGTGTGACCAGGATGAATTCCTAGGATCTATCAAGGTCCCTTGGCTAGCCGATGGGGTTTACCGGCTAGCCTGTGGGTGTAGAAAAATTGAAGTTTCCCTCTAACCAGTTTTTGACTTCCTCTAATGCTCACCAGAACATCTCAGAAATCCCTCAAAATAAAAATCCATCCAAAAATATTATTTTAGTATGTCCAATCTCTCATAATCTCATTTCAAGTCCCTGTTTTCAAAATGAACCATTCACCAAATGAAAAAAATAAAACTCCCTCTCAAATGTAATGACTTGAAATCTATAGGTCATTACAAAATCCCTACCATAATGATTATCATACTCAAGAATTTATAAAAATCCTTTAACCATGTCTCCTAGCCTATGATGAACACTAATTCATTGGGAACTCACCACGTTCCATCTCTAAATTTCAAACGCTCTTCTCCATCAAAAATCTAACACCAAGCTTGGATGAAATATATTCCCTCCAAAAAACTAGTATGATCCCTATAACACACCTATAATATCCTAAAAAACATTATTGAATTGTTTTAAATCACATTGAATTCAATTCTATGTTAATACACTATTTATAATGTCCACCAACTGACCTCTTCTGAAAATTCCTGGCCATACCTGCCGACATGTTCTCACATTTCCCAATCACGACACCTTAAATTATAGAGGAATAATGAGGTCATCTAGAAAACCACACTAAATTCTAAACCTTAATCTCAATGTAATTCCATGGTTAGGCCACCAATCATTTTCTCCATACACTATGAACCTACCCTAAGAACCTATGCACATTTTGATCTAACTCACCCTCGAATCATTTTAAAAAACCCCATGCCTGATGTCAATGAAAAGACTTCAAACAATGTCATATATGAGACCCAAATATGGTATTTATTAGGGAATAAAGATTAGGTAGGCTCACACATGCATCAACATTTTGATTCCACCCTGACTATCCATGACTGATCTCACCACACACTGACATCACAATGTATCCATGACCATCCACCGGCTGGTCATTACCACCACGTGACCCTTCTTACATGAAGGTTATTCACCCATGATTGATATGATGATCCTCACCATAGGGGTTTCATTATCATTTCCTGACAAATCAACTACCCATACTCCATATCCAACAATCCATCCGTCACTACATGAAAAAACTAGACCTGGACAACCCTTTCATACCCAAGAACTTACTCCAAACACCAATTGTCACTTATCCCCGATTCACCAAGAATTTCATCCCTAGCATGGAAAAAATTATTCCAAAACAAGGGTCACACCCTCTAATTCATCAATGGTGCAATACCCACCATATGGATTCCCCTTTACTAATCCATGAGCACCAAACCCAAAATGGGTCCCAACACCGTATTCATATCACTCCTCCCAAGCCATGTAGTCCCATCCCTAAAAAATCTTATCTTGGACTAAGCTTCAATTGACCATACCATGATACATGGATCCATTTCCAATGTGACCTTTCATAGACAAGGGACATCTCCCATTTATTTCCAAAATCCCTAGGCCTCCATTCCCACATAGATCTTGTCAGTCACACTGGTCACATCACTCTGAGAGTGACCCCAAACTGAAACCACCACAACACCACTGTCATTTCACCACTCAGTTTTATCCACAACCTGAACAATTCCCAATAGACCTTAAAATGACCCATTCAATGATTCATAACTAAACCAGGTATCATGTGTACCCCCCAAAAATTTCCTAAAAAACCACACCAATGATCACTCTCATCCTCAACGTAGAGTGATCCACCAAGAACCCACTCATAGGATCTTATTCACTACCTAAACTCATATCAACCTAACCTAATAATTGTACACTCCCATGACACTTGATCGGACAACTAGACTCACACTCCCATGAGACACATCCAATCTATCCCAAGATCACATGAAAAACCCACTAACCATTCCCCACACACATGTCAGTATAAACCAGAAGACCAAGCCATATCACACACTAAGGATAACCACATGAACACCCACCACATAGTCATTGCATCAAAAACAAAAATAGTCCACCAATACTCCAACCATGAAACTCAAAAGTGCATAAAAAACTCTTGGTACAAGCACCTAATTGGTCCCACCTATTGGGTTTTATGGAAATTTCTTCTGGTTAATTGAACATAGTGTTCTCGATTGGCGTTAATCAGATGTCGATATTTGAATAGACTAGAAACATGTTTTCCTACTATTTTCTCACAGAGTTTTCTAGGATGTATCTTTTTCATCGTACAGAAATTCCAATATATAGTGAGAATTAGACGGAGTTTGAGTAGACAAAACTTCCTCGAACTGGGGGTTTTTTAAATAGAGGTTTTAATGATAAAAAAAAGATCTTCAACTGAACCTTTCTCTATTAATGTTAATGGATACATTTATACAAGAAATATATATGGAACAATGACTGAACATTGTTAGTTTCATTGGTTTTTTCTACAGTGTATCGATAATTTCTTAGGTCAATGGGAGGTTGACCATTAAACTCAGAGGTCGATGCAAACTTGTTGAACATACATAGACCTCTATAAATATTGAGGTGGTACAACTCTAATATACAACTAAAATCTATATGAACAATGTATATTTCTGACTTAATTGTCTAAGACTGTACTTTGGAGAGTAAGTGAGTGATTATTTTTTAATTGTTTATATCTCTTGATATGAAAAATGTTTTCAATGTTCTCCCATAGATATAGGAATTTTTCTGAACCATGTTGAATATTGTTATCCATGTTTTCTAATATATGTGAAGTAAAATCATGAGTTTTTATAGTGATTAGGTGACTTATCTCTTCCTAGTTCCAGTGTAAATTACTCAATATGAGGAAGTTATTGGAAAAAATCTCTATCTAATAAAATTTTGGAGTTTTTTCATTGAAGGAAAGATTAAGCGATAAGATTAATAGCCATATCAAACTCTCTGTTCAATAACATTGTGTAATTTTTTCATTGAAGGAAGGTTGATGCGATCAGATGGATAGACATATACATATGATCTATATTGTCTCATCAGGTCCATCTGTTGGACTAAATGGAAGGAGGTTTCTTTAGAAGGTATTACTCCAGGTTTATCCCAACAATTGTTATCAAAGTAATTTCATTAGTTCATTAGTTGGTTCTACTTTACTCACAATATTTATATGTTCTCTTCACTGATATTGAAAGTTATTAGATTTTAGTTGGTTTAATGTTATCAGAATAATGAATTTTAAGAAAGGAAAGGTTCATATTAACATGTTCTATGGAATATTATTTTTCTTTTGGAGAATGAAACCATAATATCGTCTTATATAGAATGATCTTGATGATCCATTGTCTAAAAAGTGTCTTGAAATAAAGGAAGAAGAAAAATGGGGGAAGTTGTAGTGGAATTATTTAGCCTAAATCTTGATTTATCTTGTAAGGACTATTTTATTAAACATTATAGAGAATAAAAAAACTTTATAGGTTATGAAATAATTGGTTGAAATGTATGAGAAGCCAACATATTTTAAAAAAGTTTTCATGTTGTGAGGATTATTCAACTTAAGGTTATTGGAAAAAATTGTTTATTATGATCAGGTGGATGAATTCAATATGATTTGAGGGAAGATAAAATATATAAAGTTTACATTACAAGATGATATTTTGGATTTTTTTTATTCTACTCACACTTCCAAAAAGTTAGGATTCAATTTTGACAATAGTGATTAACTCCAGTGGGAGAAAGATCCGTGTTTGATGATATTAGAAACTTGATCTTGAATGAGGAGTTGAGGTGGAATGAAGTTAAAAATCTATCAAAAAATTCCCTTAATGCTACTATATGGGATTTTTCGTTCATCAGATAGACTGTAAAAAAAATAAATCTTCAAAATATAAGTCCCTAAAGAGAAGAAGATGTAAATCGATAGGATCAAGTACTTCATTCAAGATTTGTGAAAAAGGTCATATCAAAAAAGATTATAAGAATCAGACAAAGGATTCCACTTTTTGATGGAGAAATGTAGAAGATATAATGAAAAATGTGTCCAACATGATAATAAGTATGATCATTCAAGAAGAGTCATGAGTTATTGACTTAGGGGCATCATTATATTCAAATGGTGAGTTAGCGTGAATGGTTAATTATGTACCAGGAATCTTGGTTATTGTACATTTATTGGAATATGAGGCTCTGGATATAGTTGGGAAAGGTGATGTGAACATTTGAATGAAAAGTGTAAGTATCTTAAAACTGAAAAATGTTAGATAAATTTTTTAGGTCTCCAAAAGAACCTCATATTAGTGGGAAAGTTATATTATATAGGTTTTATAATAAATTTTTTTAATGGAGTTTGTATGTTCAACAAATGTTCCTTGGTGATTTCTCATGGAGTAAAAAATGGTACCTTGTATCTTACCAGATAGAGTGAAAAGTCACAACTATCGGAATGACTATATCAGATGGTTTGAAAAAGTGGTACTGTAGGTTCGGTCAAACCAATGAGAAAAATTTTAAAGTTCTAGTAGTGAATGGAATACTCAAACTTAATCACACAAACCTTAGAATATGTTAGAGTTATATGTTAGAAAAAAAATAGTTTCCTTCAACTTGGATGGAATAAATTAGATGAGTTGAAAGTTAGAAATTGTTCATTATAATTTTTGGAATCCATCTCCAGTTCGCTCATATAGAGGTTCACTATACATTATGACCTTCATTGATGATCTAATAATAAGGTTTAGATATACTTATTGAAGAATAAATATGATGTGTTTCAGGAATTTATTCAGTGGAATGCTTTGGATGTGAAAGATTGTGAAATAAAGTTTAAATTTATCTAGACAGACATTGGTAGAGAATACACCAGAATAAACTTTCATAACCTCTGTAATAATAAGGGAATAAAACATGAGAAGGCTATTACATGGACTTTAAAAAAATGGAATCACTAAAAGAATGAAAAAGATACTGAAATAGAAATATCAGAGAATGAGGATTAACTCATGAATACTTAAGTGAGTTTGGGAAGAATCCTTGAACAAAATGGATTATTTGGTAAATAGAAGTCCATATTGAACTGTGTGATAGGAAATTCCTATGGAATGTTAGTCTGATAAGAGACCATAGGTCAATTGTGTCAAGATTTTTGGAAGCATTCCACATGTAAATATCAATGATAAATATAGATACAATCTGGAGGCTAAATAAAAAGTGTTTTTTGTTGTTGATTTTGGGGACAGGGACTTTGGTTATCGCCTATGGGATGATGAAGAAAAACAAGTCATCTGAAGTCAAGATGTTGTTTTCAATGAATAAATTTAGTGGAAATATGGGAACATGGATGAGAAGGAAGCTTAGGACACTTCAATAATAGAAGTTTATAAAGATCATACAAAGTTTAACAATCAAACATTCTTCATGGAAACATCAAATTTTGGAACTTTGATAGTTAGGGTAATGAATAGAGGGTTTTGGACCGATGAACTTGAGGTGGTGCTGATAAAATCCACTCATATCAGGAAACCTGTTTAGATATTTGGGGATGATATGGACTTCTTACTTCAAACAGACACATTGGAACTAGAGAGTCTATAGTAATAATCTACACTCATAGAATCTAAACAGTGGGAGTAATCCATGGAAGATGAAATTAATTACTTAAATATCAATAAAACTTGGGAGTTGGATGAGCTATCATACTATAAGTGGGTTCTTGAAAACAAATGGGTTTTTAATTTGAAATAGTAAGCTGATAAAAGTAAGATATATAAAATAAGTTTTTGGTGAAATGTTTTTAGTAAAAGGAAGGTATTAAATTTTATGAAATTTTATCACTAGTTTTTAAGAACACAACCATTAAGACAATTCTTAGAATTATTGCATATGATGATATACAATTGAAGTAAATGGATTTAAATAAAAAATATCCTTTAAGAGATTTAGAGGAATACATTAATATGGTTCATCCCAGGGGTTTTGAAGATCACTGTAAGAAGGATTTTGTTTTAAAGTTTAAATAAAGTCTTTATGTCTTAAAGAAAGATCCAAGACAGCAAAATAGGAATTTTTAAACTTTCATGTTTGAAGAAAGATTCAATCGATGTGAGTATGATAAATGTTGTTACAAAAATAAATGTGATTATGGAACACATATCATATTATTATTTTATATGGATGATATTTTGTTTGGTGGTCTGAAGTTCCAACTAATTTAGGAACTGAGGAGGATGATTTAAAGAAGGTTTGAGATGAAGGAATTTAGTAAATCTAAGAAAATATCATGTATGAGAATTGAGATGGTTAGGAAGGTCAGTTCATTGATTTTATCCCATAAGGATTTCATTAGGAAAGTCATTAAAATACTTGGAATGAATATTTGTAAACTTATATCAACCCCCCTCACTAGAAACTTAAAACTAACCAATCAATGGATGGAGAAGTTAATGACATGGAGAAGGTTCCTTATGCCTCAACTATATGAATTTTGATGTATGCAACGATTTTCACCCATCCAGATATTTCATTTATAGTGGGAGTTGTTATTCGTTTCAAGCTAAATCCTAGAATGAAATATTGAGAAGATGTGAAATGTATATTAATATAATTAAAAGGTTCATAGGATGAAACTTTATTTTTTTTGAATATTATCTTCTGAAAGGTTTTTTAGATGCATTTTTTCTAGAGACATGGATTCATGGAAAAGCACTATGGGGTTTGTTTTTAATTTTGGTAGAACAATGGTAAATTAGATGTATCAATTAAAAATAATTTTCACTATATCTACAAAATAAGAAGAGTATATATATATTTTTTCTATTAGGAAAGGATTTTATTTTGATGATGTGCTTGTTAAAGAAATTCGTAAAGGGATAAGGTAGGGGATGTTATTTTATGACAGTCAACTATTCATCTTGCTTACAACCTAGTGTTTATTACAAGAATGAAACACATTGAACTAAAGTATCACTTTACATGAACTATACTGGAGGATAATGTTTTGATACATCACAATATTTATGGGAAGAAAAATCTTGTGGATATGATTACAAAGGTGATTGTTCAATAAAGTCTACGACAATATTGTGCCTCAGTAGGAATTTAATGATTAGACGGAGAGGAGAGTACTATTTACATCAGATAGAGGAAGATATCTGGTTAATTAAAGAAGAAGAAAGTAGAAAAATACTAAATTAATTTCCAAGTGGGATATTATTAGGTTTTGTTGAAATTTTTTCAGGTTCATCAGTTAGAGTGTTTTTAAAAGGGGTTTATATGACACATATCTTCAGAAAGTTTGAATGAATGTTTTTCTTACTATTTTATATTAGATAATTTTATGGGTAGTGGGTTTGTGATCAGATAGAAATTCCCAAAGATGGTTACCATCAGACAGAGTTTGATAAGATGTTGCTTCATCAGAATGAGGGTTTTTTATAGATAGGTTTTGAGGATCATACAAAGATCATTGAATGAAACTTTCTTGATTTATGTTCATGGAACCCTTTCCATAGGAATTGGTTGTTTCATAGTTACATGTAATTGGTTGTTTCATTGGGTGTTTTTATATTGTATCGGCCTTTTATGAAGTTAATGAGAGGTAAACTGTGAAACACAAAGGTCGGTGAAAACTTGTTGACCAGACCGAGATCTCTATAAAGAGGGTGGTGGCCCTACTCTAATGTAAAATTGATAAATGTATGAGTAATGTGTGTTTCTAACTTAATTTTCATAGAACATACTTTGGATATGAAGTGAGTGAGTGTTTTGTAATATCTTGTATCTTTTGATATGAAAAATGTTCGTACTATTCTACAGTGGGTGTAGGACTTTGTCAAAACCATCTTAAATCTTGAGGTCTATATATTCTAATATATGTTAAGTACAATCATGAGTTTTAAGTGGTGGTAAAGTTGATAATATCTTACTTATTCCAGTGCAAATTACTATGGAGGAGGAAGCTATCAGATAAACTCTATGTCTATTAACATTGTGGAGTTTTTTTCATTGAAGGCAGGATGAAGTGATCAGATGGATAGACATCTATGTCTGGTGTACATTACCTCGTCAGTATCATCTGTTAGACTGAATTGAAAAATTTTTATTTTCAAGGGATTACTATATGTTTTTTCCAAAACTTCCCTTCTAAAATAGCCTTTGATACCACTTTGTAACACCCCTACCTAGATCATGTCCATGCCGGTGTGCCACATGACCTCAAGCTTGCCTACCTATACACTATACACTACCAACTAGTGGTAAGGGACTAACATTTATAGAGGGGAGACTATAACCTCGAATTAGAGTAATATAAGTAGTTTAAATAAAAAATAATCATTCAAATCATGCCAGAGTAGGAAAAGTAAATAAATATAAATAATAACACAAATGATGTTTTCAGACACAACATCTGATTGATCATCCATAAAGATGACCCAAATAAAAAAAAACACACAACACACATATCCTGGACCTACTACCAACACCAAGCCCCACATTCCCTATCTCTACAACCTATCAAGCTTCCCCAACTCAATCAACTATATGTCATGTTCTCTGACTAGAATTCAGATATAAAGTTTGTACACGCAATGAGATTCCCATCCTGGGTGTGAGGATAAAACTCATTAGGATCTCAATAAACACCCATAATATATTCTATTATATGAATATTTATGTATAAGGAAAAAATATATAGAAATAAACACACCCGTTGAGTTGTTGTGCACTAACTAGGCTGTAGGGCACCCGATGAGCACAAACACTCGTCTAGCCCCCCACATGCTGACCAGGACACCGTAGTGCCTGACCATACCTACTTTAGAACAATACTGGAATACACTCATCACCTCATTCCATCATGCCAATGCCTATTCCACAACAAAAAACTTAGGGTAGTGCAACATAGAAAATCTCAACCTAATACCCACAAAAACTAGGCACAATCATACATCTAAAATCCTTTAACTATAACTTCTTACTCAAGGGATGGCCATCGATGTCACATTGTATGATTATCCAGCACCTAGGGTCTTAATTTACCCAATATTACTAAGGCAAGGTCCTAATCATGCACATCAACCCAAGACATGTCTACAAAGGTCCTCAACCTGATAACCAAGCATCAGGGCATGAACATCCAATAACCCAAGACACACATGGAAAGGTCCTCAACATAATACCTAATGTAATAGGAAAAAATCATCCACCAACCCAAGATTCTAAGTAAAGTTCACCAAAAACATAGATCCATCCTTGTAAAAACTAGGGAGGTCCATCAACACCATGAACCATCCCCATAGGCTATATGTAGGTCACCTAAAGAATCCCAACCAAAGAATCCTAGAGGAAAGGTCCCTCAAGGACAATCACGCAAGGCCATAACATTTCAATCTACTCACCAACTGATCCTAAGTTTCTAGTTGCTCGAGACCTATCCCCTCACCGGAACACATCTTAAATTGCTGAAAAGGGAATACTATTAGTCCTCTAGACCCTCCATAGTTTCATCTCATCAATAAAACCTAAATTTCATCACATGACGGTGACATTGCTACCCCAAGGATCACCTGATCCATACCTTAAGGTCTGGTCTAACCTCATCAAAGTCCCTCAACACTCTCAGTCTCACAACATAGTGGTCATCACAATACATCTCTTCCTACCCAGCCTTGGCCTCATATGCGAGGTCCAAATCCCAAAAACCCCACTTGAAAATGCTATTCCAAGTCCTGATGGAATTTTACCACTCACCACATACACCAAGAGTCACCTTAAACCTCAATAGGGAGTTCTCATTATCCTCATGGAATATGACAGTATCGGCCATCATCATTCGACATCAAGTCACCCATGACTACCCACTATCTCTAGGAAACCTAACCTAGTCTATTTACATCTCAACACACATTGTGAGACCTTATCAATTCCTTATGTTAGCTCAAATGATACACTCACCCCTTGGTGACCAATTCATCAGGTACTCCCAAAACATCCAAGTGCTCAAGAGAACTTATTCCAAGCATAGAAGTCATAGAGCCATCATACTTCATCTACACAAGGACCCATTTGTCCCTAAAACCTGTTCTCTAACCTCATATAGTATGAATTCTTTCATCACATGCATAAAAAATGTATGAAATTGTATTGTAGGGGACACCTACCTAACAGATGAGGTTGACCCATGAGAAAGCTTCACTAATCCTTATCTAAGCACCCATAGATCCCACTCATGCCTCTACCAAGATCATCCAATAAAACCAAGAACTATTTATGATCTTGATCATTTAGTATCACCATCACACAAAAACCGCAATAAACTATCTTCATAGGGTGTATAGTGTACCTCCTACACCATCCCAACCAAAATCTCTAACCCACAACAACAATGTAATCACTAATTTTTTTAATCTAAGCTCAAAAGAATAGAATAATAACTATATTGATATACTATCCAAAACAACTTGTGATGGTAAATATATTACCTCTCAGAATCCCCTTTACATACGATGAAAAAAATCCTCATCCATCTCAATCGGTTCCACCATGATCTTGTGTAATCAATACAAAAAGACGTGATAAAATCATAGAAAATTAGAGGGTAGTGAAGGAGGGGACCAAAAAATGAAGAACAATGGATGATATTACATCAATTAATAATAAAAACACATCCAAGATCATTCCCCTTAATGGGGGATCAAAGGGAAATACCCTAAGTGTGATATCTATTTCCTTAGTGATAATTTTTTGATAGTATGGTTAGGTTAAATAGGAAACATAGGAATAGAAGAAGTTTTTACCCGAGAAATGTTTTGAGTTTTTCAAAGGAAATGTTTTTATCCATATTATTAAGGAAGAAAATACCAATGGTGGGGGAGAATGTAGCACCCACCCATTTGAGGAATGTTTTGGTTTTATGCATTTTATCTTGTGTTTGAATTCATTTGAATACCTTGCTGGAATATTTCATGGGAATAAAGATAAGATAGTCTAGAAACAGGCTTCTGAAAATATAGAGGAACAATTTACATTTTAAATCATCATTTTATGACATAAATTTTGTGGGGGAGATGTTTTGGCTAAAGAAATTTATAACATAAAATAAATTTATGTTGTAAATTCATTTATTGATATTTAATTTAGTGGCGATGCCTTTTTCAATGGAATTCAAACCTAAAAGAATCTACGATTTAAATTTCTAAATTACAAAATAAATTCATCCAAGACCAACCATTTTTTACCTAGTAACTAGTTTTAACTATCCTAATTTGGTTCATGTACCTTCATCATAACTTCTAGGGATTCCCTAGGTGATTTTTGAGGACCATCAATATCTAGACTCCAATTCCAATGAATCCTTGGCCATTCAATTATGGAGATCAATGTTTAGGGTATCATTCTTCCTTCTTGTCTTAAATATACTCAATTTGTATTATATGGAACCATAGATTGGTGTTATAATACCTAGATCTATGGGGTTAGAATTGTGTTGATGAGATCTTATTGGGTTTTGACATTGGGATGGAAGGAAGAGGTATGACTAGTGGAATCATATTTTATCAGTCGTACTAATTAACTTGAGGCAAGTGGGTTTTACCTATTTCCACGTTTATTTGAACTGGAAGGATTATTAGGTTTCTAAAATTTTTCTCCTTTTTTAGATTTTTTTCCTTCATAAAACTCTGCTAATAATTTTCTTACTAGTTTTCTTGAAATTAGACTGTGGGTGTCTTCCATAGTGGATTGTTGAATTGATTAAAAGTGTTTACATAAATGAAATATGGTTTTGAAACATGTTCATAGAATAATAGGTTATGAGTTCCATGTTGAAAGGAATATGTTGGTCTGTGTTCATTATTATATTATATGAGGTCTTGTTGAAATAGTTTGTGTGATCGATGCTGATTGGAAAGGGAAAAGGGAAATATATCACCAACCGATAGCTTGGCAGAGGACGTAACACTGCTCATGAGTATAGGGGTGTCATTTAGACATACGTGCGTGTGTGTTTTTTTGTGAACCTGGTTGATTATTCCAAATTTTTAATAATGAAATGATTTTAATTTTTGAAATAGAAACATTGTTATGACATAAACTACTTTTAGAAAACCTGTTCATTTAAGATATTTTATATTTTGAAAACTGTTTATTTATTTGATATTATTTATGCTAGTTTTATATCCTGTGATCTATCCTATTTTTGGTTTTAGTGTCATGTGACAAGAATATTGGGGGTTTTCTACTGGGTATAATTACTAACCCCTGTATATATACATTGGTGCATATGATGATGTTATTTTTTGTGATATAGGAAAAGGACCAACTTCTTACTTTTCTAGTGGTGATCCTTGATGTCACTATCATAGTTGGAGGAGTTAGATCTTAGAGTTAGTTTATGTGTGGTTCAGGGGTGGTTCTACCTTGGTACTCATGTTTTTTTCTTCTTTGAGTTTTTTAGTTTCTATCTCTTATTATTTCACTGTTACTATGATATTTCTCTATGTTTTTTTTTCTATTGATGGATTGTTCACATTTTTCATCTTATCAATATTTTGGTGCTTGAATAATTAATATTTATGTATTTGGTTTATTTATATGTACCATGTTCTATGTGTGTGAGTTTCTTAATGGGTAAAACATTCCCCCCATGTTTATTATTGTTGTGAAAAAATCCCTCAAGGTAACATTGAAGAATTTTTGGGTTGATTATGTTTGTCAACAAAGAGGGTTTCCTTGGTTAGTTGTGGTGTTCCAGAGATATTTTTGACAACCTAGGTTGAAAAAGAATAATGAAAAAGGAATGGATGATCTGGAGGTGGTACAAAAAGAACAGATATAAGATGGCACTATTTTCCTGTGTTTGCTTAATTTTTGGGCCTCAAAATCAGAAAATAGAGAAATGTTTTTTTTGGAAAAGGGAGTTGTACACAAGATTGAAGGTTATTTGGAAACTTTCATGTGAGGAAAGTTTGAGGACTAGAACACCGAAATATGGAAAAGGCATGAAGTGTGAGAAAGATTTATAAATGTGCATAAAAGATGGAGTTGCACTAAAGAAACTTGCACGCCCAATGAAACGTCATATTGGTTTTGTACACACGAAGTGGATCTTGAATGACATGGTGTATCTTCCACACATGGGTTGGTGAAGCCTATAAATAAGAGCTAACCCCCCTCATTCGAATTAAATCAAAACTTAGAGAGAATCCTATCTTTGAATCGCGCAATTATTTTAAGCAAAGGGAGTTACGTGAAAGAATTGAAGTTGCATGAAAGATAAGAAATTTGCAAGTAATATTTGAGTTGCTTGTAAGAGTGAAGTTTCACGCAAGAGTATTTTATCAAAAAAAATTAAATCTTGCTCACAAGGTATTAATGTTGTGCACAAGATGCAATAAGGTTTTCAAAAATGATTTGGAGTTTCCCAGTACATCTATGGTAAAGTGGTAATCATCAATGGATGAAAGTGGGACATCAATAGAGAATCTACATAAAGTAGAGGATGCATTAATTAGAGATAATGAAAATACCTACAACTCTATAAACTATGAGTGGATACTTTGAAGAAGCAGTGAGCACACTTCAGTTGAGAGAGCAGTGAGATTTCAAATTATGATTGGTTGTAAACAAGGAGGGACAGTGAGTCCACAAAAAATGTTGTAAAAAATAGTGCACTTTTAGTGGATTTAGTATATCAGCACATTTCCATTGTATTCTCATTGGACATAGCTCAGTGAGAGTGAAACAAGTAAAAATTTATGTGTCCTGTGCATGCTTTAATTTATGTTCATACTTTTCTATGGGAAAGAGAGAGAAAAGAGTTTTGTCTAATAATAAAACAATATCAAAAGGGGTAGTTGTTTTAATTTTTCATACCCTAATTCACCCCCACTCAGGGTATTTGACATAGTGTACCTAACACTTATGTTTAAATGCTCGAAAATTATTTTCAGCCTTTGGTGTCTAGGGAATGTCACTAAGGTTAGTGACATTCCACCTATTTTCATGCTAATGAGATGGGTTGAGACATCACAATTTTTATTCCTATAAATTTTAAATGGAATATAACTTTTTACATATTTTAATTTAATATATTGTGGAACCCAAATAGAAACCCAAATACAAAGTTATGGTCATTTTAAGTTTAAGTTATGGTTTCAAATTATCTTAATATATTAATTAATTTATTAATTTTTTCTATCATCAAATTGTTATTAAATATCTATTACTAAACACTAATTTAAAAATTATTTATTAATATTAATTTTTAATTATTTGCTAAACCATTTTCACTAAATATATTATATATTAAGTGAAAATACATATTTTTTATTATATAAATCATATTTATGCAAAAAAAATTATATATATATATATATAAATATAAATAAATTTATACTTTAAAATGCTATTTTTAATAATTTATATTTTTCTATAAAGGTCACCTTTTATTAGTGCTAAAAAAGAACTCATAAAGGGGGTTTTCAACAACATTAAAGAATCACTGATAAATTCTAAAAAAATGTTGATAAATGATAAATTTATCAGAAATAAAAAAGTGCAGATGAAATATAAAAAAAAAATAGTGATAAACCCACGTTTATCAGTTATTTTAATTACCTCCAGTAAAATAAACTTATTTATCAGAATTTTTTTAACGTCGATAAGCAGTTAATATAGCGAATTGTGTAGTATTGTTTCTAGTGGACTCCACCTTATATATATGGTAAGAGTGGATCTTATTGCATTCCAAAGTACTATTAATCACCCTAGTTTTTTCAAGTGATATTTTCTTCAAACCTTCCTGAATATAATTTTAATTTCCTCTAGTATGTTTTTTGGATTAAAACTATGGGTTTTTTGTTGTCTCAGATGCTTCTCTATTCCAAAATCTGGTGTATAGATATTTAATCCATTCCATTTCTGTCAATGTTTATTTTTTGACATATGCACCTCCAGTGTACTATTTGGTGCAGCTACCTTTATACAATCCTGTGTGATAGGTGGTGGATTTGAAGTCCCATTGAATATACCTTGTCCTAGTTGGAAGGAAAGTGACTACTAACTGGAACTATATCCCACATGGGAAGATGATGAATTCTGTGTAACAAGTATCTCCTTAGAGGAAAAAAATGTATACTGAAACAAACTCAAATTTCCATTAATTATTTTAACAAAATATGAAAATATAAAGGACTATAAATCAGAATCAGTAGAATAATCATCACTATAAGAATAGTTTGTGGTTGTGGATCACCCATGAAAAGAAGTGTGGGGGGGGGGGAATTTGGATGATCATGGTGAATATGCTCTTCAAGTGCCACATCATCATGTGGTGCATTCATAAAGAGCCTCACAACCCTTTGACACACCCATATAAGGATCTTTACCCTTTGGAACATTGACATGAGGCTTATCATCACCTGAAACTTTAAATAAAATCCCATGAAAAATGACATATATAGGAAGAATAATCTCTTCCACTACTTCAAAAAAATAGCAATAGTCAAATGCTCCTCTCTATGTGGGATTAGAGATTTGTATGAGGTGTTACATATAAGAATCCCATAAAAAAATTATGCAGTTAAATTTAGTTTTTAAAAGATCTATTTAAAAGAGGAAAAAGTTATTACCAAGTCATGATATCCTTATATTTTATGGTTAAGATATAAAAACGAGGTCATACAGTACCAAGGCACATAATCCAACTGCTCTTATAGATGCATGTGCATCGTTCCTTCTCCTTGCAATCGAGACTTTGAAATATATACCATATCTCAATATATCACTAATGATATATCTTCTTATCAAATTTTAATTTACCTCATATCCTTAGGAAATTAAGTGAAGAAAATTGATTGAGTGGTGTGGGAATGGGTTTACAGAATCTAGATTGCCTCAGAACTTGATTAGCATGGTGTCACTCAACTATATGAAAATGAATAAGAGGCACGGCATATAATGGCAGCAAGTATTGCTGTACAGTAAGGCGATAGAGTTTAGAGAACATGCCCAACATATGAAATTCATGAAAACCAGAATAATAAAAAAATGAATATACAATTAGTTAATTAAATCATTTACAATATACAATAATAATCTAATTATATAACTAACAATAATGTAAATTATCTAGCTGATGGCTATATAACATAAATCTATAAGTGTGGGTATAGTGTTTGACAATATTTGAATGTATAAGTTTCTTTATATATCCATAGATAACATTTTTGGAGTTATAGTTTCATAATAAAAATTTACATATTTGACATTATCACAATATGGATGGATAAAGAGACCATCATCCACACATGGAATCCTGTATAATAACCACATGCAATGGTGTGAGAACCTATGGACCAAACTGAAGGATTCCCTCTCATAAAAAAATATGAATAAGGATAACACATAATATAATATACATCTAATTGATGTGACATGCGATGGATAATTCTATGTATGTATACAAAAGATATGTAGTCCCCAAGCTATACCTATTTGTTTGGTCTAGGTTATCAAGTAAAGATTAATGCACTGTATAGAAAAATGTTGTAGAATGATTTAAAAAGATCATGCCACTCTTATGTATCAAAATGTATGTGTGTGAAAATTTCAGGACAATGATCTCATTGACATCATCGACTAAATGAGTGAAGTGCTCATCTATCCATGACATGCATAGTCGACTACCAAAGATAGACCTACCATCATTCCAAACCTCAATTATAAGTATATTATTAACTAAACCAAACCAATCACCTACAACTCAAATTTTCATAGTCACTCCCTCAATAGGGATGCCTAACATCAGGGACACATCCTCAAGAGTAATCATCATCTCACCCTATAGTAGATGAAAATTATGCCTCTTGAGGCTCCATCTCTATACAAGGTTTGTAATGAGCTGGTGATCGACAAAGGTTAAATCATACATTACTATGTCTTAGAACCCTTCATGTCAAAGATGAGGGATGATGGAAAGAGGGGGAGAAATTTGATGGCAGCGGTGTGACCTCTATATTCTCAGAGGTAGAACAATGTGACCCTCTAATATAGGATGTGAAACTTATTTATCCTGGAAGGTGGGAAAAGGAATATCTTCTATATCTATATATGATATAATCATTTTTATTTATAGCTAATATAATACATTTTCTAAAATATTTTTTTAATAAATATAATTTGAAAAGATGAGGTATATAATTAACATCCATAATGAAAGAAAAAAATATCCAGGTTATAATAATATTTTTACACAGAAATGATTGAATATATAAAGGCAATAAATTGTGATGTGAAGTGGAGCTCATTCCTACCATGTTAGTATATCTTTTATGATAATGATATTTGATGTGACATATGTTGAATCATAGTAACACTCCATATTCTTTAGTCTAGTCCATATCATTCTAATATTAGTATGCTTTGGTCTTCCATGAGTTCAAAACCTGGTAATATCAGAGACCAAAGTTGGTTGATTAGTGGAAAGGTAAAATTATGAAAACCACCAATATCCAACCAAATAAAACTACAGAAGTCAACCAAATTTCTTAAGAGATATACTAAATCTATGTAGTGTTCTAACGATTATTTCATGGATGCACAAATTGAAATGACATGTGCAATGGGACACCTAAAAGCCTAAAAAGAACCATAGTCTTAGTACATTTTTTTCTAGTAAAACCATCAACACTCAACTACTATTTCCTATGAGTGGGTCATAGAAATTTGTTACCTCAAAGAAGGTAACTTACCAATAAAATATTCAAACATGAAATGGTAACATGCCCTATAATATCTTATCAATGTATATTTTAAAGTATTAATCAATGTGAACTCTCTATTTCATCCCCTAATATTCCTGTTGTGAGCATTCAATAAAGTAATTCACACATCAATAAAATGTCTCAGGTAATAAGCCTATGATTGGTATTTTATGAAAAACCTTGAAGACCTCATTTATGAACTCCACAATATTAGTGGTTATATGGCCATATCTCATACCACTATCATATTCCAATGACTATTTCTTAGAAATATTCATTATGTAATCATAAATGACCTGATTAACACTTCAAATACCTTTAAACCACTCATTTAATTTTCAATATCATGGACAATTTCTGGATATAACAATGAAAAAATGTATTTAAAAGTATAGTAAAAATTATTCAAATAAATATTAGTTTAAGGAAAAAAATTCAACTTGATGATCACCTTATTTATTTCTCCATCTTTAAAATGTTTTTCACATTACTAAAAATATGTTTTGTTCAATATTTATGATAATAATTAAATTTTCTCCAAGAAAATACATCACTATTAACAACTTCTATAATCAGTTTACGTTGATCAGATATCAAGAACACTCTTTACATTTTCATAACATGGATGCATATACATGCCAAGAACCAACTCCATGATTAAAAGTTATCCCTTTGAACAATAGAAAATAAAAGGGGGACATGAGCTCGATTTCTATCCTTTGAGGTATAAAGGATTAGTACACCTCAATAATTTCCATGAAGGAAAGTTCCATCAATATTAATGAATTATTTTTAATATGTAAATGTGATGATACAAGGTAAAAATGCTCAAAAAATACTATGGAACTTTCCCTTTGTTTGATCAACCCTATTATCCTAAGATAAATATTGAAAGATGACATGATGATAAATGAATTAGTTATTAAAATAAAAAAAATCCCATTAACTATATAAAATATTTATATGATTCATCCAAGTCACTATACACTTTTAAAAATGCCTTCTATTTTTCCATACAAGCTTTTCCATAGGATATCTGGTATTTGAACATCTATTGTACTTGTTCTAAGATGAGGGACAGATAAACACCATAACATGTTTGTATCATCTCAACAATAATTATCTATATAAATTCTATATCTAGTGTATAATTTTCTAGTGATTTTCCTAGGTTTATAAAATTATGTGGACCTTCCAACTTCGATATCTCTCAATATACAAAAAATTTATCATATATTTCATGCAAGTGAAATTTAAATTCTATCTAATAATTATCGCATTGAATGATGTATATTACCTTTTTTTACTCATCAACCATGAATAAAAAATGTTTCTATATACGGTATTTTTTGAACTATATTTTTCATTGAACATTAACTTTAAAACTCTTTTTGAACATGTAATGTGTTCTTAGTTGAGGAAGAAATGTTACTTAAAGCACTTGGGAATTCACTACTTAGTGTAATGACATCCCAATTAAACTGTTGTGAACATGATATTCCCACCACTAAGGAAGCAAATAGTGGAGGATGGTTACAAATTTTTATTTCTTTTCTATCTATAAAATGAGACTCATAAGGTTCATTGACCATATCTTGCTCACCTACATCATTTCTAGTCACACCATCAGATACTCCCTCATTAGAGAAAATGACATTCATTAAATCTAGAGTATTGATAGGGGTGTATCCTATAATTGTATATATATTTTATTCATCATGTTCATAATTAGTATCTATTACTAGATTCATATGAGAAGATATTTAATGATAATTTTTTAAGGACTGACTTCAAAAAATCTCCCATAATAGGGTCATGTAATAGTATGTTTCACCTCATAAATAACATAAATTTCTACATAAAATTCTATTAAACTATCACTACACCATTTAATGAACATTTATGATTCTTCCACCCAATCCTCACCATTAAAAATAGGATACCCAATGTTCCATAGGTGATCAATATATTGGAAGTACTGATATGTGATTGAACTAATTACTTGACTATCCCTCAGTTTTAAGCGACTATAAATATTCATACAAACTTCTTACAATGCCATAAATTCATTAAGTGTAAAAAATCTTGTCTCTAGTGAATGTTAGTTAAGATACTAATAATTAAAAATTAATTCTTTTTTGTAATATACATACATAGACATGATTAGAAAGAAAGTAAATTTATTTAATCATTATATATATTTATACTACATCATAAAATGATTAAAATTTTTTAATTAGTTCCTAATTAAATAATCATGACACGACCTTGAGACATTTTATATGGATTTATTTATCATTATTAGATAGGAAACCCAGGGGGAATATCCTTGAGCCTCTATTATCTTAGATTTTAGTAATCATTATTCTCCTTTATTTCATAGTTCACAAACCCATCATCAAACATCAATAACTCCCATGAAACCTCATTTGATTATAATATTAGTCACATGAAAGTGAGGTGTTCAAGGGGTTTGGGATACATAATAATTTAATAAAGTCATGTAGGGCCTTACATTCTTAGTTAGAGGGATGGAACGTAGGTAATCAATGAACAAATTGATTATAATTATAACTAATTATATAAAAAAATATAAAATATTTATAACATACAATTTGAAGAAAACATTGGTCAGTCATCTCAAGATCAATCATCAGTCAAATCACTTACCAAGTTTTTTATTGATAGTTCTTATTTTCTACATATAATAAATATATAGTAATAATATTTTTAAATATGATTAGATATATTATGATACATCTATGTAATTTGTGATATTAATTCAATATAAATAATTAAAATTTTCATATTAATAATAATATAAATATATATATCTAAGAAATTATTTTCAAAATATTATAAATAGTAATTTTTTAATTAAATATATGAATGAAATATTATTTTTAAATATATCCAATAAAATGTTATAAACCAATCAAATGATTAACATTTTTAATTAGTTATGATTAAATAACAATGACATGATATTGAGATATTTTCTATGGGTTGGTTTATCATTATTCAATAAACCAACCAAAACCTAGGGGATAAATCCTCATGCCTTTATTGTTTCATATTTCCATAACCACTATTTTCCTTTACTTCATGGTTTTCAAATACATCACTGAACATAAAAACTTCTCATGAAACCTCATATTATTATAACATTAAAAACATGAAATTGACGGGTTTAAGGATTTTTTGATACATAAAAATTCAATGAAAACACACAGGTCCTTACATTCTTGGAGAGATAGAGATAACATTCAGTGTTGGGATCATGAAAAAATTCTAATTAAACTACCAGAAGCAACTCTATGGGAACTTCACATGAGAAAGAAAAAGATCCAAAATAACCCCCATGTATGATGCCCAAATTTTGGAAGAAGAACACACAAAAGACACCATTCCAAAACATAAAACCACTAGAATAATGTAGGAAAGACTATTAGAAACAATGATCGGAAGAAAAAATGAAATTAAAAGAAAAAAACAAAGGGATTATGTGGTTTAGGATTGCACATTAACCCATTGGGGAATGATTATTCACTTTATTCAAAGAATTAAGAAGTAAGATGATTAAAATTTACTCAATCTCACTAATCATTCATAAGATATATCAATTTTACAAGTGATACACCCAACCATATATAGCAGTGCCCTTTTAGTGCTTCCAGTATCCACCACCATCAGATCTATGTGGGAAGGAGTTCACTTACTAAATAATCCAAGGAGGAACCATTAATATGGTCAAATATTCCCACAACCACAAATTTCCTAGCCAGTATACTATTTCCTATCCAAAGAAATTTTTGTTGTGAAATCATGTATATATAATGGTGACAAAACTTTTGATCGACCCACTCTTGCACCATCATTTATCTTCTGATGTACTAATGTTGTACTACTTAAACCCCACTATAAAGACCCAAAAATTTCAAGGAATTTTTTTTCTTAATTTCTTTGGAATTTTACGAGTACGCAGTTTCTGACGGCGCTTGATTCTGAGGCCCGGTGTGCCCAGAATCAATTTCCGAAGTTTAGCTTAGGTACATTCAGTGAACGAACGAGTGATTTTTTCTAACTTTTGAACCGGTGCTCAGAATCGAAATTCGAGGGCACTGATGAAACCGCAGTACCGGTTTTTGCTTAGGAACACCTATTCCGGAGTTTTGTTTTCTCAGGTGTTTATGGGGAATAAAAATATAATTGTTTTATATTTTTATTTCTTCACTAAGCGGTTTAAGTGAAAATTAAGTTGTGTATCAACTTAATTTCTCTCTTCTAAGTGGTTTATCCCACGTGAGGGAGTTGGGTTGGGACCCACTGATGTTCTAACTTCCCTTGAGAGGATTTAAGATGAGTTGGGGACCACAAAAGCCCCCACCTTTTTCACCTTCCCCAAAACCCCTTAAAACCCCCCTTTTATTTTTGTAACTCATCTTAAATTGAGTAACCTTCCTTTTCCTCTATCTCTCCTACCATTAATGTTCCAACACCTAAAATTAATGAGTTAAGCTCCCTAATTAATTGATTCATTTGAATTAATTTTAAAGGCATGACTTTTTTTATAATATTGGGAAGCCTAATGTTTTATTTGCCTTGGAAAATATTGGTTGGGAGACTTTGGGAGAATTAGGAAGAACAAATTTCTCTCGTCGACGAACGCCGACTCCTCCGAAGATCGACAACGTGTTTACCTCCTTCCTTCATCCAAGGCAAGAGCTTGAGGTGACACCCACGAGGAACACCGATTTTCTTCCTCTTCCTTCATGTCAAGGGAGAAGACGCCGCCCGCGTAGAACATCGTCAACGTCTTTCCTTCCAACATTGATGAAGTGATGATACGAACGACGAATGACATGAGGTAGGGGAATTTATTTGGTATTCTCTTTATCTTTTGAGAAAAGAACGAAGAGCGCAGACCAACCATTTCCAGGTTGATCCGCAGATCGTTCGTTCATGCGGGTTGATGTTGAGGTTTATTGTTTTTACCCGTGAATTATTTCCTTGCCGTACGTCGAATTCTATTTGTTGGACACCTGCTATCATTATAACGGGAGGAGGTTGGACCACACAAACACGACCGACCCTCCTCCCCCTTGTTGTTGATTATGTTGCGGCTCGAACGAAGGTGGCACAGTGCAACGACACCACGCGGAAACATGGAGAATTATGTCAAGGATGCGCGGCACCGTCGCACCACGCCGTCGAGGCCGAACGAAAGTGTGGTCGTAATTGGGACCGTGAAGGCGAACAGAAGACTCCATAGTTTGTTCTTTTGATGTGCAGATCGACGGGTATTGACGGAATGGGCCACAAGGACGATTTGATGTTTTCGCAGGGAAGAATGGGACCCGGGATGAGCATCAGCGCAGACGGATTTGAAAATAGACCACCGGAGTAACTCCGGTGGCCCGCAGACACCACCGGCGGTGCGGGTCACCGGCGCGGCGGCCGACACTGGCCGGCTGCCCGGAGGCGGTAGCGTCTCAGTGTGCGGCCTGGAGAAACCGCAGCGGATGAAGCCACGGCGGCGAGCTGGTGGATCCCGCGGCCGCGCGGGATCCAGGGGGGACGCGGTACGCGCCGCGTCCGCGGAGCACCGACTCGCTGGCTGAGCCAGCAAGCCGCCCGGCCCAGCCGGGCCTACTTGGGCGGACCGGGCCGGGCCGGGTCGGTCCGGGCCCAGACCCCCCGTTTTCAGATCACTTTCGGTGTTTTGCCCATATCTTGGGCTACGGACCTTTGATCAATGCACCTTCAGTTGCGTAGCGATCCTTGGATCGAGACGGTCGTTTCGGTATATTACACTAAAGGTTTTGAAGAACTTTCGGTTTGGCCGGGTTGGTTCGGATACGAAACCAACCAGGCCCTCGGAGCGGAAACGCCTATATCTTGAGCTCCGGACGTCCGATTGACGTGCTGTCGACTTTGTTGGATTCCTTTTGATGAGACGGAACTTTCGGCTTACTCCGCTCAAGGTTTGGATGTCGTCGGAGTGTGGTCGGGTTGGTTCGCTCACAAAACCAACTGGGCCCCTGAAACGAAAAAGCCAATAACTCACAGACCGGGCGTCCGATTGACGTGCCGTCTGTCTCGTTGAATTCCTCTGGAGGAGACGGAACTTTTGGCATAATTCGCCTGTGGTTTGGACGCAGTTGGATAGTGGCCGGGTTGGATTGTACCCAAAATCCAACCGGGCCCCTGGAACGGAAAAGTTGATAACTTTCAGACCGGACGTCCGTTTGACGAACCGTCAGCGGCGTTGGTGATCATGTTGAGAAACGGTCCCTATGAGTATACCCTATGTGAGTTAGAGGTACAGTTGAGATACGGTCGGGTTGGTTCATACATGAAACCAACTGGCCCCCTGTGACGAAAAGGATAATAACTCACAGATCGGGCGTCCGATTGACGCGCCGTCTGCTGCGTTGAGACCCCTATGACGAGGAGGTCCTTTGAGATAATTATTCATGGGACTTTGTGATACATGGAGTATCGACCAATAACTCCTGGAGCGGACCCTCCTGGAGACGAGCGTGCGGAGTACAGAGACCTTGTAGCCGGCTGATACCTGACGACTGCTTGACCGATCGACTCGGTGTGTTTCGGATAGCCCAGTGGGGAGCGCTTGGTTGTAGCGGCATACCCACGGCGGATGAGCTCTTGGTTGTAGCAGCAGACCCGTGGTACTCAACAGAAGGAGTACCTCTGGAGGCTGTGAGGGGGAGCGCTTGGTTGTAGCGGCAGACCCACGGTGGAGGAGCGCTTGGTTGTAGCGGCAGACCCGCAATACTCAACAGAAGGAGTACCTCTAGAGGCTATGAGTGGGAGCGCTTGGTTGTAGCGACAGACCCGTGGTGGGAAGCGCTTGGTTGTAGCAGCAGGCCCACAGTACTCAACAGGAGGAGTACCTCAGCAGTCTTAGGTTAGTGAGCAGTACCTCAGAGTCGTGACAGGACCACTGTACACTCCAGAGACGGGGCTCTTCAGCAGTTCCGGTTTCAATAATGAAAATCCTGGTTTCAGTTGAGTCTATGATCTTTGTGTTTACCTCATGATTGAGATGGGTCACTTGATAACTTAGGTATATGTATGGGCATATACCTGGATAGTGGTTATCCGTTGATTTCATAATCTTTGTGTTTCCTCATGATTGAGATGGGTTACTTGATAACTTGGGTATATGTATGAGCATATACCTAGGTAGAGGTTATCTGTTGAAATCTTCTTTGTGGTTATCCTTGTTGGATTTAGTGAGACCTTGAGGGTATCGGGGTCCCTACTGAGTATAATTATACTCACCCCTGCACGGGCTATGCCCGCACCTCATTGTGTTGGTTGCAGATGACGGACAGCGCAGACAGAGGCCGAGTGTTCGAGGACTGGACGGTACCCGGAGGTGGACATCACGACGAGACAGTATCTGGTGGTGGACTTCACGATGAGACGACACTCGGAGGAGGTTGACGGGTGAGAGCGTTGTGGAGGCTATATGTACCTACCCTTCAGGTAGGATCCGTGGTGGACGATCCAGGAGTTGCGCTAACTGTACCTAACCTTTAGGTAGGATCCTTGGTGGACGATCTAGGAGCTGCTTGTCACCTTCCCGCTGTTTTGTCTTTTACATTGTACTTTACAGTTGGGCTTGTATTTCCAGCCCCTTTACTTTCAACACTACTTTTTTTTTCAGTTTTACTTAGTGTTTGCTTCCTCTTGTACTCTGATTGGTGTTTGTTTACTTTTATAAAGGCAATGCCTTCCCAGTTATCGGGATATACGCCTTTGGTGGTATTCTCCATCCCCTGGCCTTTGGAAGGCAGACTTGGGGTAGTTACGACACGGTCCCCGGGGGACGGGTCGTGACAAATTGGTATCAGAGGAGTTCAGTTCTACCGCAGAACTCAGGACTCTGATCTTTTTCTATGTGAAGCAATAGTGTTAAGGGTACCGAGTGTGGTATTCAGTTCAGGGAGTCCAGTGTTGGTGCGGCGGCCGACGTATCCGTACACCAAGACCCTGACAACTGATTTTCGACTTTGTTCACGAAAACACTGATTGCGTGTGTGTTTCCAAAATTTTTAAAGTCAGCTCAAACCAGGTCCGCTCACCAGGTATAAATCATTGACTGTGTCGCATCTGTTCAGGATGTCTCCACGCAGACAGTTAGTTGGAGTTCCGAGAGAGTACTCGATGACGGCTCACCGAGCGACGAGGCTCTGGTGTAGGGCCCTTTTTACTATGTTGGCACCCTCGGGTGGTGTACCAGCAGCACCACCACCTTTTGGGTAGAAGATTCCACCAGCCTTACTATAGAACTATGCATGCTGGAAGAGCGCGTTGCACGAGTTTCAACAGCAGCGGCCTCCGAGGTTACGAGGTGAGGCAGATTCCCAAACAGCAGAGCACTGGCTGGAGGCGATTGATAGAGTTTTCCGCTAAGATGAGACATCATTAGGGTGGATGGTGAAATTGGGCACTATTTTTTTTCAGTGAATGACCATGAGGATGGTCCGCATAGTGAAGAGGCATCAGTACGTGGACCGATGCCTGAGATAGTGCCTTCGGGTAGTGTGTCAGCAATACATCACTACCTGTTGGTCAGCAGTTACAACCGGCGGTACCGGTAGGTGACACATGAAGGCTTACTGCCTTATACGTGTTCCAACATTAGATACCCTCAAGTTCTGAGGCGAGCCAGATGCACAGGCAGCTGAGAACTGGCTTGAGGAGGTGGTTGAGAGTTTTATTTCTAGAGCTTATACAGCTTCGGCAGGACGATGTTTTAGTATCTGAGTAATCATCAAGGCATACTGATCATTTTTGGTACTTAATGACTACGATATGATCAGTGCTTAGAGCTCGAACCTCAGAGCGAGGTGTGTTTAAGGGATATCTGAGTAAGCACTCTTTTCCTTACGCATTCCTACTTATGTTAGGGTGCTAGAATGAACCTTTTTGGTTGAATGTTCTTTGACTGATCGGTTTTAGCCAGTGAATGTTAACAGTGGGTAGATGCGAACTGGCGTCAGTCTCAGAGACTTGGACGTGTAAAATGTTTCAAGAAGAAGAAGTGTCAAGGAAATATGAATCTGCAGAGCAGCAGACGTGGAAGCATAGCTAGGAGAGAAGCATGTGGTGGTGTACTTTTCAACATGTTACGACCACCCGCCTTTGTTGTCCCCTCCAGGCTCAGGGAGCTTGAGGGAAGGGGAAAAGAGTAGCTGCATGCGAGCAAGGAGTGCGACCGAAAGGGCTCTAAGGATGATTCGAAGTGCAGACTTTGTATTCTACTAGCTGCTGTAGCCACAGACATCGATACGAATCATCCCTTCCTTCCATGAATCTAGTCCCAGACCAAGAGTTTCCAGTTAAGCCGTTGACTTGACCCTCACGTCTGGAGATACCTTTGGGAGAAGACTCGATAGTCACACTTACGTCGATGGTGTGATCTGACCCCTAAGGTGAGAGTCTCGGTTGGGACCTCTTGGTGGCAGCGTTGAGGCCTTACGACGTTAGTTTGAGTATGGATTGAGCAATCACTATTCATACTCAAATTGACGGTATTAGGAAAACGTCAGGATGGGTTTTCCTTGGTTGGAGAAAAGGAAATCCCAGGCAGCACAGGTTAAACTCGTGTATGGAGGGTGTACCTGATCATTCTTGGGTCGGCCAACCTTACCCTCGTGGCAGCAGGAGTTTTGAGTTTCAGTTCTAATCAGGAAAGGGAGACCTCTAGAGTTCGAGAATGGTGACCACGTTCTTATACGGGTCCCACCTCGACGAGGTTTATGGAGATGTAGCTGAGGCGGAGAGTAATCTCCAAGGTTCAGCGGACCTTTCCAGGTCCTCAGCTGGGTAGGCGAGGTGGTTTACCGCTTGACCCATCCACCTCAGTTGCACCAGGTGCACGATTAATTCCACGTATCTCAACTGAGGAGACACGTGCTTGACCCGACGCATGTCATCAACCATGGGGAGCTAGACGTTGGTGATGGGGTGACTTTTGCAGGGTTCTAGTAGAGGTTGAGGATCGACAAGAGCGGGTCCTATGAGGATGGTCGATTCCTCTTGTGCGTTTTCGTTGGTAGTGCGGGAACCTATAGGTGAGCACTTGGGGGCGGAAGGCTCAGATTCGTGCTCAGTACCGCTTTTGTATCCCTAGTTTGTGTTAAAGCTTTATGAGGACGTAAATCCCTGAGGTGGGAGTAATGTAAAGACCCGAAAATTTCAAGGAAATTTTTTTCTTAATTTCTTTGGAATTTTATGAGTACAAATTTTCTGACGGTGCCTGATTCCGAGGCCCGGTGTGCCCGGAATCAATTTCCGAAGTTTATCTCAGGTACGTTCAGTGAACAAACGAGCGGGTTTTTCTAACTTTTGAACCGGTGCTTGGAATTGAAATATGAGGGCACCGATGAAACCACAGTGCCGGTTTTTTCTTAGGAACACCTATTTCGGAGTTGCGTTTGCTCGGGTGTTGATGGGGAATAAAAATATAATTGTTTTATATTTTTATTTCTTCACTAAGCGGTTTAAGTGAAAATTAAGTTGTGTCTCAACTTAATTTCTCTCTTCTAAGTGGTTTAGCCCATGTGAGGGAGTTGGGTTGGGACCCACTGATGTTCTAACTTCCCTTGAGAGGATTTAAGATGAGTTGGGTCCCACACGAGCCCCCACCTTTTTCACCTTCCCCAAAACTCCTTAAAACCCCCCTCTTTATTTTTGTAACTCATCATAAATTGAGTAACCTTCCTTTTCCTCTCTCTCTCCTCTCATTAATGTGCCAACACCTAAAATTAATGAGTTAATCTCCCTAATAAATTGATTCATTTGAATTAATTTGAAAGGCATGACTTTTTTTATAATATTGGGGAGCCTAAGGTTTTAATTGCCTTGGCAAATATTGGTTGGGAGACTTTGGGAGAATTAGGAAGAACGACTTTCTCTCGTCGACGAACGCCGACTCCACCGAAGATCGACGATGTGTTTACCTTCTTCCTTCATCCAAGGCAAGAGCTTGAGGTGACGCCCATGAGGAACGCCGATTTTATTCCTCTTCCTTCGTGTCAAGGGAGAAGACGCTGCCCGCGTAGAACATCGTCAACGTCTTTCCTTCCAACGTTGATGAAGTGACGCTACGAATGACAAACGACACGAGGTAGGGGAATTTATTAGGTATTCTCTTTATCTTTTGAGAAAAGAACGACGAGCGCGGACCAACCATTTCCAGGTTGATCCGCGGATCGTTCGTTCATGCGGGTTGATGTTGAGGTTTATTGTTTTTACCCATGAATTATTTCCTTTCCATACGTCGACTTCTATTTGTTGGCCGCCTGCTATCATTATAACAGGAGGAGGTTGGACCATACAAACACGACCGACCCTCCTCCCCCTTGTTGTTGATTATGTTGCGGCACGAACGAAGGTGGCGCGGTGCAATGACACCATGCAGAAACATGGAGAATTACGGCAAGGATTCGCGGCACCGTCGCGCCGCGCCGTCGAGGCCGAATGAAAGTGTGGTCGTAATTGGGACCACAAAGGCGAACAGAAGACTCCGTAGTTTGTTATTTTGACGTGCGGATCGACGGGCATTGACAGAACGGGCCGCATGGACGATTTGATGTTTCCGTAGTGAAGAACGAGACCCGGGATGAGCATCGGCGTAGACGGATTTGAAAACAGACCAACAGAGTAACTCCGGTGGCCCGCGGACACCATCAGCGGCGTGGGTCGCCGGTGGCGCCCCAACGCGCCGCCTGGAGAAACTGCCGCGACTGAAGCCGTGGCGGCGAGCTGGTGGATCCCGCGGCCGCGCGGAATCCAGGGGGGGGGGGATGCGGCGCGCTGGCCGAGCCAGCGAGCCACCCGGCCGAGCCGGGCCGGGCCATGCCCCACTGGGCCGGACCCGGACCCGGGTCGGGTCGACCCGGTTCGGGCCGACCCAGGGGGGGTTGGGCCGGGTCGGCCGGGCCCATACCCCCCGTTTTTGGATCTCTTTTGGTCTTTTGCCCATATCTTGGGCTACGGACCTCCGATCGATGCAGTGTCAGTTGTGTAGCGATCCTTAGATCGAGACGGTCGTTTCGGTATATTACACTCAAGGTTTCGGAGAACTTTGGGTTCGGCTGGGTTGGTTCAGATACGAAACCAACCGGGCCCTCGGAGCAGAAACACCTATATCTTGAGCTCCGGATGTCCGATTGACGTGCCGTCGACTTTGTTGGATTCCTCTTGATGAGAAGGAACTTTTGGATTACTCTGCTCGAGGTTTGGATGCCGTCAGAGTGTGGTCAGGTTGGTTCGCTCATGAAACCAACCGGGCCCCTGAAACGAAAAAGCCAATAACTTATAGACCGAGCGTCTGATTGACGTGCCGTCTGTCTTGTTGAATTCCTCTTGAGGAGACGGAACTTTTGGCATACTTCGCCCGTGTTTTGGACGCAGTTGGATAGTGGCCGGGTTGGATTGTACCCGAAATCCAACCGGGCCCCTGGAACGGAAAAGTTGATAACTTTCAGACCGGACGTCCGTTTGACGAACTGTTAGCGACGTTGGTGATCACGTTGAGAAACGGTCCCTATGAGTATACCCTATGTGATTTCGGGGTATAGTTGAGATACGAACGGGTTGGTTCATACACGAAACCAACAGGGCCCCTGTGACGAAAAGGCTAATAACTCACAGACCGGGCGTCCGATTGACGCACCGTCTGCTGTGTTGAGACCCCTATGACGAGGCAGTCCTTTGAGATACTTCTTCATGGGAATTTGTGATACATGGAGTATCGACCAGTAGCTCGTGGAGCGGACCCTCCTGGAGAGGAACGTGCAGAGTACGGAGACCTTGTAGCCGGCTAAGACCTGACGACTGCTTGACCGATCGACTCGGTGTGTTTCGGATAGCCTAGTGGGGAGCGCTTGGTTGTAGTGGCAGACCCACAGTGGATGAGCGCTTGGTTGTAGCCGCAGACCCATAGTACTCAATAGAAGGAGTACCTCTGGAGGCTATGAGGGGGAGCGCTTGGTTGTAGCGGCAGACCCACGACGGAGGAGCGCTTGGTTGTAGTGGCAGACCCGCGATACTCAACAGAAGGAGTACCTCTGGAGGCTATGAGGGGGAGCGCTTGGTTGTAGCAGCAGACCCATGGTGGGAAGCGCTTGGTTGTAGCAGCAGGCCCACAGTACTCGACAGGAGGAGTACCTCAGCAGTCTTAGGTTAGTGAGCAGTAGCTCGGAGTCGTGACAGGACCACTGTACACTCCAGAGACTGGGCTCTTCAGCAGTTACAATTTCGATAATGAAAATCCTGGTTTCAGCTGAGTCTATGATCTTTGTGTTTACCTCATGATTGAGATGGGTCACTTGATAACTTAGGTATATGTATGGGCATATACCTGGATAGTGGTTATCTGTTGATTTCATAATCTTTGTGTTTCCTCATGATTGAGATGGGTTACTTGATAACTTGGGTATATGTATGGGTATATACCTAGGTAGAGGTTATCTATTGAAATCTTATTTGTGGTTATCCTTGTTGGATTTAGTGAGACCTTGAGGGTCTCGGGGTCCTTACTGAGTATCGTTATACTCACCCCTTCACGGGCTATGCCCGCACCTCGTTGTGTTGGTTGCAGACGACGGGCAACGTAGACAGAGGCCGAGTGTTCGAGGACTGGATGGTACCCGGAGGTGGACCTCACGACGAGACAGTATCTGGTGGTGGACTTCATGATGAGACGACACTCGGAGGAGGTTGACGGGTGAGAGCATTGTGGAGGCTATCTGTACCTACCCTTCAGGTAGGATCCGTGGTGGACGATCCAGGAGTTGCGCTAACCGTACCTACCCTTCAGGTAGGATCCTTGGTGGACGATCTAGGAGCTGCTTGTCACCTTCCCGCTGTTTTGTCTTTTACCTTGTACTTTACAGTTGGTCTTGTATTTCCGGCCCCTTTACTTTCATCACTACTTTTGTTTTCAGTTTTACTTAGTGTTTTCTTCCTCTTGTACTCTGATTAGTGTTTTTTACTTTTATAAAGGCAATGCCTTCCCAGTTATCGGGATATACGCCTTTGGTGCTAGTCGCCATCCCCTGGCCTTTGGAAGGCGGGCTTGGGGTAGTGACGACACGGTCCCCGAGGGACGTGTCATGACACCCACCTTCACATGGTTGTTAAAATAAGGCAATAATATTTTCTCCATTAAAAAATCCTATATATCCACCTTATAATGAAATTAAGATTGCATCTCAGTAATCTACCACTTGAGATTCATTTTAGTTTTGTGACTAAGTCATTTACTATCACCCATACAAACTTTATACTTGGAATTATCGCAAAAAAGATATACAGTTCACATCTATGGAATTATTTCAGTCATCCAAAACTTACTAAGGTGAAAAATTTCCCCATAACTTCCTGAGTTATGTGCTTCATCAACAAGTCAGTTTGATTCTTCACCCCTTCAATCATTTTTAGGTATGTCACACCTTCCTCCAACAATATCCTGATGAATTTATACTTCAGTGGAATATACTTTGTCTGAGAATGAAACATTAGATTTTTAGTGAATTTAATCTCCCTCTGTGAGTCACAAAATAACATCCTAACTTCCATTGCTTTTATAATATCCACCAACAACCCCTTCATCCACACAAGCTCGTTCCCTAATCCCTCCAAAGCAATGAACTCAGATTCCATTGTAGAAATTGTAACCATTTATTGATGTTTGGATATCCAAATCACCATTATTCATCTAAAGGTAAAAAATACATTGAAGTTTTATTCTATGAATCAAAATCTCTTCCAAATTGAGAGTATGAAAAACCTTACATAGGCTCATAAATTTTAAATAAAAGTTCCATGTTTTTTGGAACCCTTAAAGTATCAAAGGATCTATTTCATATCCTCCCTATGTTTCGTACAAGGTTCTACATGGGATCACTGACGACTCCCACTATTTTTGTAATTTACATATGAGTGTAGGCCATGGCATACATTAATATTCGAATAGATTAATCATATGAAACCATTGATATATACTCATCCTAAGATTCTATTCATAGTTAATTATGATTACTTATTTTGAAATGCCCAGTGTAACGCCCTGACCCCCGTTACCCAGAGTCGGTGCATTATTACATAACATTGGCATGATACAAGGAAATCATGTCCCAAAAGACCGATCAGTTTAGTTGCCTTGGAAGTACTAGATACATTCATAAGTTTTACATTACATTGTAAAATGAAAAACAACAACAACATTATATCCATTAACCACATTCATATCCCATAGAATATCCCTACAGGTCAGTCATAATATACTCCTTCGCATCCTGGGAAAAATAAAACATAGAAATGGGTGAGCTCAGATGCTCAGTAATGATAACAATATAGAGTAAACTCTCATAAATAAGCATAAACATTTTAAGGCAATGTATAAGAATAAAACATAAGCCTTTTAAACTTAAACTTCAGCATAATATGGAAATGATAGATCAAATAATTCCATTTAATTATTCACATGGATATTCTACTAGTTTAATAATCACATGAAATATCCATAGCTAATTCCATAATGATGGAATGCATAATGCTGGACATCATAACCACATAGTCAATGCATCATGCCAAGACTAAAAATAAGATTTTGTCAAGGCCATGTTCCAAGACACTAGTTTGTCTCATGATATCTAATGATGCATCAATGAGCTATAGTGGGCTCCAAACATCACTTACTAAGTCCAATTCATTCCTCACATGAAAATGTTTAAACGTAACATAAAAATTTGTATTAAAAATAGAATACAAAATATTAATACTTTAACTATAAACCATGAATGGTATAAAAATAAAACATCCACAGTCAAACATATCACAAAACCTTCAATACAATATGGAATATTTTTATAATAATAAATCAACTTCAAACAAGTTTAAAATCCATCAAAGGATGTTGGCATAGATGAAATGAAAACTATTTTAAAGAAACACCTCTTTCTATTTTGAAATAATTTAAAAGACATGTAATTATAAAAGAAAAAATTTATTTTTGAAAATATTATTATAAGCTTGTAAGGGAATTTTAGATGATGTTATAATGGAATAAAATACCTACACCCGCTGTATAAGTTAAAAAAAACATTATTACTATAATTTGTTGAAAAAGTCATAAAGTACCTTGTTTGGAAAAAGAAGAAAATATTCCTTTCAAACCATTTTATAAAAAGTAAAACTAGGGTATAAATAACTTTAACCCATAGTCTAGTAAATAGTATTTTTTTTCGAAATACATTTTTAAGAAACACAGATGTGGATGATAAAGAGGTCCCAGTAGATACTTACGTAAAAACAACCTCGGATAATAAAGAGATTGTGAAATTAACCCTTAACTTGTACTTTTCTTTGGTCGAGGGTAGTTTAACCTCCTGTATAATGGTGAAATAATTGTTATTAAATTATACAAGAACCATATACATTAATATGATATCATATATTATCCTCTAATATTTTTTTGTTAATAATATTTCAGTAGTATCATCGTTTCCGGTGTTAACTGATTCGTTTTCCTTTATATGTTTTGTTACGTAAGTCATGTTTGTTATGGATATGAAGTATCCTATTAATATTAATAATGATATAAAATATTCAAACATAATTTTTAATCATCAAATGAAAATTATTCTTGAATTTTTAAGATGTGGAATGACATCTCATCGCATCGTGGAGACGGTAAGTCGTATGTACGCACGAGCAACAATATCATTATTTTGATGGTGAAATCGTATATAATTGGATGGTATATTATATATAAATAATAATTAACATGTTATATTTTTTATTTACATCAGTTATACTCATTATTATACCCATCCAAATAATGAAGTGTTTGAACAACAAACTACACCAGGACGTGGAGAGGGTAAGCCATACGTACGCACATATGGTGACTTTGTTATTTATAGGATGGATAGAATAACGAATATGGTTGTACCATATTTATAATAACATCAATGTATGTATAATTTATTTGATATATTATTTTTTTATGGAAACAACAAAGAAAGAGGAAGTGGAAGAAGAAAAGAACTTGAAAGAGGGTGGTGAAATTATTACCTCTTCTTTGGGTGTTTCCTTTTGAGTTGATCAAAAGGGATCCTTAGGTTGGATTTCTGATAAATTTAAGGACTATAGGTTGAATTTAGGGAATTTGGGAGGATATTTGGGCAGGGTTTGGGTAATATAAATGGATTTGGAGGTGTGAAATTAATAGAAGGGGAAGTGCCCTTTTATAAGAGAGGTGAGAGGCACCGTAGGAAAATATTGAAATATTATTTTATAATAAAATCATTTTCAGTTTATAATGGATCCAAATTGATTTGTTTAGAAGATAAGGTGGGGATGGGTTGAAATAATCTCAAAAAATAGGTTTTAGACAAGTTTATGTCATCATATTAAACTTATCTTTTAGATTTAACTATTAGTTAAATAGTTTAACTTTTACTATGTCTTCTTGTATTCTTACACTATATGGTTAATAAGCTTACTATAAACTTCAAAGAGAACCTAAAGTGGTTAATTAATGACATATATAATATTATTTAATCCCTTTTTATGAAACTTAGTTTTTTAGGAATATTATATAATTTAATAATATAATATTTGTTTTTAAAACTCATTTATGTCAATTTTGACACAATTTAGTATTTGGTTTTTGTGAAAATGATAACAACATGATTACTTCAAAAAAAAAAAATTTAATCAAACCTAACATGTAATATTAACCTATAAAGTTAGGGGAATTCATCAAAAGTCTCAAATTACATTTATTTGGATATTTATAATATCAATTATTTTAATCTTTCATTAATAAGGTAATTACTACGTCATCATTGTGTCATAAATAAATTTAATTATTTAATGTATAAAATTATAAATAAAATAAAATTATATAGGAAATATTTTTAGATTTATAATGAATATTTATAGTCTAATTTATATTTTATATAACCCTATATTAAAAATGGTTTTGTTATGAAACTTTGAATTTAACACTTTTAACTCTTCTTTAAATAAAATAATAATAAATGTCCTAATCTAATCCAACAAGACAAAAATGATAATATTTTATTTATATGGTTTTTTTGGTCGAATTACACTTATACAATATAATTAGGATAAGTTTTATGATAATTATGAAATCATTTTTACCTTTAATTACCCTATTTACTTTTAACCGTGGTAAATAATAGTCAAAAGTTACTATTAACCAAAAATTATTTTCATCTTATTGAAACACATTTTACTTAATTATTTTAACTGTGTCTCTTGGATTTTTTAAATTCAACTCATAGAATTGGTAAAATTAAATTTTATGCAAATTTGCAAATGCTCCTGGAAGGTGGGTAAAAGGAGGTAAAAAGTTCAATAAAATTTTATACATCTAATTTTATTATAAAAATGACTCCAATGAATTAAATTGAACTAATATAGGTATTATGTATATATTTTGACTTAAAATAAATAAAATAAAATAATTAATTATTTAAATAAAAAGTTGGTTTTAAATAATAACGCTTTATTTTTCACTATTCATCAAAAATTGAAAGTTCTCAGAAAAATACCAAAAATTCACCCTAAGATAATTTTGATATTACAATTTAAAAAATTAAGCCTATTTTACCAAATTCAAAACATATAAGTTTCATTTATTATTTTAAAATTAATTCCCATTGTCAAAACCAAAAAGCGAGTTTTTAAAAAGTAAAAACTATCAAAAGATTAACATTTGTTTATGTCAAATTTAAATGTGAAATTACTTATAATGACCTACATTGTATTAAATGATAAAAATATAATCTAATTATACTTCCAAACCATTCCAATTTATAATTGGACACTATAAATTTTTTTTATTAAAAAAGTTGTTTTCAATTAAAATTTAGTATTTTTCACTATTCACCAAAATATGAAAGTTATCATAAAAAAGTAAAAAAGTTATCAAAACTAAATTTTTATGTTCTGATTCTAAATAAGAAGTTCATTTTATTAAATCAAATATACAAAAGTGTAAAATATTGGATTTAAAATGGGTTCTCCATTAAAAGGCGGTAACATTGCATTTTCTAAAAAATAATTCCTTTATCTAACAAATTGAATTTGTTCTTATATTATGTCTAAGAAACACATAATATGGATGTTAAAATTATATGGAGTATATTAAATTCAAAATTCAGTTAATACCATTCATAACCGCTTTTTGAACGGCTAGTTTGGTAAGTCGTGGTGCGCTCGAACTCGGCGTTGCGTGTTGCACAAGTTATTAAATTACATTGAAGTAATAACGTACTATGAAATCTTGAGGTGTTACAACCAGACAAGGGAGAGATCACATGTTTCACTTCTAAAAAATTTATGTGCTCCACCACCTTCTGGATGTAGTTATCCTAGGTCCAATATAGTGTATAAGAAATTTGGTCTCATATAATCTTCATCCCCAAAATCCTATTTACAAAACCTAGATCCTTCATCTTGAAGCCGCCTGAAAATTTAGTGATTATCTCAATGACCCTTTCTTTCATCGTACCCATTATAAAAATATTATCTATATAAATTTGAAGGTTGGTGAAACTCCCATCATAAAAATAATTTTGGTAATAGTAATGGTCAATATTACTCTGAAAAAGCTTCTGTTCAATCATGAAATGATTGAAATTCCAATCTTAACTCCTTGGTTCTTACTTCAAACTATAAGGGCTACATTTGATTTTACACACAAGTCCCTGGTTCTGTTGATCTTGAAAACCATGCAACTACTCTATAAATATATCTTCATCTAAATCTCAATGAAGGAATGTTGTCTTCATGTCCATATTCTCTATAAAAGGTTATTCCAATGAAAATATACTCAACACTTTTCAAATATTTTTATACTTAATTACTATAGAAAATATATCATAGAAATATACTCATTCCTTCTATTGAAATTCCTTTACAACATAGCTTGACTTTACTTCCACCTACCATATTCCTCAACCTTTTGTTGAAAAACCCATTTTTTAGGAATAATTTTCCTCCCATAAGGTCTTTTTATCATCTCCCATGTTTTGAAAACATGTAGGGACTCAAGTTCATCCCTTATGGATAAATCTCACTTTTTATAATCTACTAATATCCTTGCCTCTTCTAGGAATTCAGGATCTCTATTATCCATTATAAGTAGATAATATAAAGTAATCTTATAAATTTTTACTTAGAACATTTCCCTAGTAGATATGTAAGATCCCATATATTTCTAGGTATGTATTCCTTTGATTTTTTCAATGAATATCTTTTGTTTGGGTTTTCCTTTGTCTTAGACCTTGTTGTTTAAGATCATTTGTAGATGGACTGAATTTGTTGAGGAAAATGTCCTAAACTTCAAGGATGTATGTTTGTTTGAATTAATAGAGTTTGGGTATAAATGAGTTAAACATTTTTATGAGGTTTTTACATAGTTTGGATGGAATTGGTGGTTGTTCCTATATTTTATGTAGGAACCAAGATGATAGCTATATATAGGGAATTTACACACTGAGTAAATGTATTAAATGACGTGTAAATGTCACCAGACACATGTTGTGAATGGTCAAATGTTTTGAGCTGTTTCATGACATGAATAGAATACATGTTGGGAAATCAAATTGATTAAAGTGTAATAGTTTAATGGGATAAATATTAAACCAAGGATATGTGTTTTTTGGCATAATATAAAAGTATATAAATACACAGCATATAATAATTACACATCAGGTAATTCTCAAGGCCAATGGTTTTAAGAGGGGTAGCAAATATGATTTCATTTACATATATTTGAATCTTCCTTCTCTTCAAACTATGTAATTTTGAAGGAAATTATCAGGTGATTTTCCCCCTTTTGGAAATCATAGTTTGGTGTTTGGTCTTTGGTAATCCCCTTTTCTTTGGTTTTCTTCTCCATTCCTTGTTCTTCCATTAAACTGGTGTGTTATTTTGATCTCCACTATGGAAATAGGTGTTAATATTGTTGTTTGGATGATCTATATTTCTTTATAGATCTACTTCATATTTTTCCTCCATTGGTGATCTCTTTTCTGGTATTTCTTGATCACTGAGTTAAGGTAGGTGGTCAAAAACCTAACCCCATAGTCTGATTAATTGACCAAGTATGTGAAATTTTGTGATTATGATGACATAACATGAACAATAATTAATTGATTAATGAATTATGACAAACCATGAATTTGATTATTCCTCATACCCCCATTTAGATTCAATATTGATGTGACCTGACTTGTGTATACATGTTGGGTGAGAAAACCTTTGATAACTGATGAATTGACTAATGTTTTAAAGTGTGTATAACATAACATGATATTTATAGTGATTTCTTGATATAAAATCACTTTGGTAATATATTATGGGATATTTATATTACTATAGATAATTTTACATATAAATGAAAGTGTAATTGAAATTTTTGTAATTAACCATTGAGGATTTTGATATGACATTGTGATATCCTTGATTTTATGACATGTACTATGGTTGATGCTAAAATTCTTATATATAGGGATTTTAAAAAAGTTAAAATTCATATAGAGATAGATTCTCCCAGTGATACATGCTAAAATTATTATATATATGGCTTTCTTAGAGGCTGAATTACTTATATAACAAGCTTTTCCCATTTATACATTAAAAAATTCTTATATATAAGGCTTTTCAAAGAGTCTGTAATGCTTATATGGAGGTATTTTATTGGTTTTTATATTATTAAATGGTTATGGTTATGGTTGGAATGGTTGTTCTATAAGATTAGATACATATTGTCATGGTGTTGAAGTAGGTTGATTTATATATTGTATTAATTGATTAATTAATACACGTTTTATCACTTTATTTCATGCACTTATTATCAGAATGGTTTTGTCTAGACATGGTGGTGTTTACCTACTATGTTTTACTCAAACCATATTAGGGACAATGTTTGGCACCAGATCAAATTACATGTATGCGTGTTTAGATAATGGAAATGGACCTTGTTGTGGATTGTTACTTGCTGGATAGGATGGAGTTTGGAGACGGGACTGAAACGGGGTTCATGACTAGGGTCTTTTATGTTTATTTTTTGTCAAATAATTCTTTTAATTGTATTTATTTTAGTTTTAAATTTAAATACATTCATAACTTCATGAAATGGTTTTTTATTATTTGTTTTTTCATTTTACTTCATAGTTGTATGTTGTACTGTTTCTACTATTTTTGTAACTCTGATATTTATTTTTGTTGTTTATTTCCACTATGTTGTAACTCCTAACCAAGGAGTATATTATACCCACTATAATAATCACAACCCCACTACTAGTTAGAAGCCTATAACATATGGGGATATGTGATTGAGGTCCCGTAACCAACCTGATTTGGCCACATGAGATGGTTTTGGATCAGGGGAAACTGTAAAGTAGTATCAGAGTTATACATTTTATTTTCCATTTCATTAATATTTGGGAAAGTAAAAAATGAGACTAGGATGTGTCAGGACTTATTATTGATCTTATGAATGGGAGTAGCTAACCCATGTTTGGGGGGAAATCTATGTTCCTGGAGATATGATTGTTGTTCATGATGTTCACTTGTTACGGTTGATTTTATTTTATTCGAAGTGATTCACATGTTGTGTGATGTTATTGTTTCTTGAGATTTAAACTCATGGATTAGTATGGTGTGATAGGAGTTTTCATACATCATGATAGGAGCATAGGGATATATCTTGACAAACATTGTTCATCATAGGGACATATTAATTACATGTGATATATTTTTCATAATGAACTATGAAATGAGATACCTGTTATACCAGATAATGAAATGAAAGAATTGTTATTTCATTCTAAAACACTTGTGAGCCATATTAAGAGATTCCATGATACTATGGTTTCCTATTGCTTTCATATATTAAGGTTTATCTTATTTTTATCCAGTGTTATGAGGAGTTTTTTTATCTTGTAGAGAAAATGACTCCCTAATATATTTGATTTTAGTGTCAAGAGAGAGAAAATCACCATACTCCTAACACAGTTGAGTTGGAGCTTCCTATAGATTCTAAGGATCATATGTATGTTCAAATTCACCATAGATTATTTAGGATAATGTGATCCATAGAAAGGGAAATTGTTCTCACCATGACTTCAATGTATGAGCTGAATATAGAGTTTCAACTAAAACCTCTTATTGTGTTAAATCGGAAAGGATTCCCCTAGGCAACCGAGTTTTACATTGAGTCAGTCCATATGATCTTCAATCACCTTTACACACCCACAAATAGGTGGTTGAATCTTGCTATATATATGTTTAATGGATCTTCCAATCATTAGTGGGATACTATGGACCAAGGTGGGTAGCAATAGAAGTTATCTTAGAAGGAATTAGAGTTTAATTTCTTGAGACACTTATATCTAGATGTGTTGAGGGATAAAAATTCTTACAAGTTCATGCATCTAACATAGGAGGGAATGTCTATGATGAACTACACCAGAAACTTCACTAACTTGTAGTGAGTTGAACCATCTTTAGCTACTGATGAGATCTATAAGGAGAGGTGTTTTCATGATGGGATTCTTTATGAGATTAGGTCATAGGTGAATGTATTTATGTTGAGAATTTTTTTGAATGCGATGAATTAGGAAATCATCATGGAAGGGAATCTGAAAGAGTCCCGAAGCAGTGGTGAAGATGTTTCAGTAGGGTGAACTGGGAGCTATTATTTGGGTGGAAAGTAGCACCACTATGACAATTTTTTCCAAAGAAATAATAGTCATAACAATCATGGAAATGGGAATCCAACTCAATATTGTGTTCTATTATAGTGTTATCAGTGTGCAAAGTTGGGAAAAATATGACCTCAGAGTTCGTACCCCTCTTTAGAGAGACATTCTTACTGAAGGATGGGTCATCTACATAAGTTTTGTTGTAACTTCTCATAGTAGAGTTGTGGCATGGTATTATGAAAAGTACCATAGTCTGGGAAGGAATCAAAAACTCCTTAGAAGAAAAGTAGCTATAATTACACAGGACGTTCAGGCCAAGGTAGGGGCGCAATACCTCAGTGTAGAAGTGTCAGTACTAGGAAGAGAAAATAGCTCAGGGAATTCAAGCAGTATGTAACACACCAAGGATTTAAAAATAAACTTAATATTGAAAGCATAAAACACTGAGTCTCTACAAAAAACACTTTTTTATAACCTAGCCAATGAACATAATTTTTCCACTTTTGTGTTTTGAATTTCAAAAATCTGATATACACGGTTGCGTTCAGGGTCATTTTTTGAGTCTGTTAGAACAAAATTATTTTTTGGTTAATAGTAATGTACCCTTATGAATAGTAATGTACCCTTATGAAGAGTAATATACAATTATTAATAGTAACATCACCCATGTATTTATAAATAAAATTTAGTCACATTATAAATGAAATAGAACATTTTATAAACTATTGATTAAGTATTGGTATTTTTGTGAGTGATAAATATTTAATTACAATTTTAAATTCATAATAAATTTAAATTGAATTTTCATAAAATATGTTCCTAAATAAATAATTTTTTTGTCCAATGATTTTGGTATAATTTTACGAGGCCTTGGTTAATTTTTGAAAGTATTAAAAAATCAGTTTTAAATTTAAAATATGTATTTTTCAATTAAATAATGATTTTATTTAAAAATTAAATTTAAAAAATATAGAAGATTATTTTGATATAATGGAATTCATTTTTGGAATCTACACATTGAAAAATGGTTATTGTTAATTTTTGGGATTTTTCTAAAATAATTCAATTTTAGGTGAATATTAAAATACGATAATTTACGATAAATGCTAAATACATGATTTATTGGGTCATAGGTGATGTAAGGATGATGTAATACCACATGGTTAGAACTCACATGAACATATTACTATTTTTGTTCACAAGAATCAATAATATTTCTGGTCTTGAGGAAAATAATAAAGTAATGATTAAGATATTCAAAAATTACTCCTCCCATCCACTATGACCCCCCTCACTCCCTCTTCTCTTCACACCTCTCAAGCCTTGTTCCTAGTAAAAATTATTCCGAAATATATCCCTAAGCTTTTTCCCCATGTAAAAAATCCCTTGGTATCATAAAAATTGCTAATTATCTCCCCTAAATAGGCTCTCAAGGAAGATTAATTCAAGAGGTAAATTCCTCTTTTCAATTCTTTTATTTTATTTTCAAGTTCCTTTGTTTTCTTTTCTATCCACACATCTCCTCATCCAAATTTTATGAAAACTACAGTAACTTATATGTACTTTAATTTTTTTATGATTATGGAATAATTTATCATCATCTCTTCTTTACCCTTATTTTATGCTAGTATTAAAAAAACACCATCCAAGATGTGCTAATTTACCACATTAAAGGATGATGGGTTTTCTATTTTTATTAGCCTTGTAAATTATGGTCATGAAACATTTATTATGGTTGAACCAGAATATAATATATGTATTATGTCTCATCTATGATTATGTAATCTTTTTGTATACATTGTTTTGATTTATATAGAAAAATGAGTTCGTTGTATTCAAAAACTGAAAATTAACCGAAACGATTATCATTAAATAATTTATATAATGATTCATCTTCAATATAAGCAAACAAATGAAATTTACAACCATTTAAACTTATTTATATTCACTAATAACATTTAACTACAATTATAGAAAACCATCCTCATTTTTCACGATTCTCTATTCATGTATATAAGTATACTGATCATGAAACAAACATACCCGAACAATGAAATCGAACCTCTTAACCCATCAAAAAGACCATGAATAAACTTAATAAGGTTATAATAAATCAATTAAATGGAGATGAGGTTCTGGAATTATTAACTAATGAACCTAAATTTGATTATTCAGGTCATTAAGATTAATTGGATAACACCTTTAGATATAAGATAAGGGTTTCTTAATCTCACTTCCATTTTTGGGAGATATTCCATATTCACTACTACTACTTGTGTATAGTGTATGTATATTTCCCATTTATGTTTAATATCATTAATATATTTATTTTAATTTTATCAAATGTATCATTTTATGATTATTAATTTTTGGAAATATGATTCAATTGATTACAAAGTTGTAAATATTTTTTACCCAAACCTCCATTTTCATTCAGGTTGCTCTTATTCTCTACTCGCCTCAATGAAATTCCTATTTATTTTTATGTACTCATCATAAATTCTTTTTGAATGTTCTATATATGTTTACTTATCATAATACTTATTTATTTTATGTGGAGTTACATGTTTTAAAAAAATCATTCAAAAATTCTTCTGAAATGCAAGCCCAATTCAAGGAACTTCTTGAATTATTATGTATTTTGAAGTTCAATCTGTAATATATTTTAAGCCAAATTTATTTTTCCAAAATCACACATTTTAACGTGAAACATATATTTTGGTTCATTTATGGTTTTATGAAAGAAAACATTCTTTTTCTCTTTAAAATATCTTTAATGAATTCCTTAAAGCACACTAAAATGTTGTAATTCTAAAGATTCTTTAAAAACACTTTTTTACATGATTTCACTTCAGTGGGACTCAATATATGCCTCAAATGTAATATAAATGTCCTTAACTTTTCTTTTCTTGGATATAAATGTTTAAAAATATATTTATGACAAATACAAATGATTTTCCAAAATAACTCTTCTTTCCAAAGTAAAATAAATTTCTCTCTCCTAAATTTAACTTTTATGAGATATATGCCTTGTTCACCACTTATTCCTTGCATGTGGAGTATATACTACCCATTTATATATCATATCAATAGTTTTTTTATTCTCAGGGTATTATAAGGGATTATGATTTGAATTTTTCAAGGTGGAATGTGACACTTTGGAATGTTTAAGGATTATTTATTAAATAATTTCTCAATGGTCTCAATTAAAAGTATATTTATTTATGTAAACATCCTCTAATGAATATTGTATTTCATAGTGTTTTATATCTTATGATATCATATACAATATTTTTTTGAAGCGTTTCTAATTATTTTTAATATGTATATTCTATCTTGATACCATTCACCCATTTACTTTGAATGGATAGTGTTTATGTTTAATGTATTAGGAAATTTATTTAAATTTCATATATTAGATTTAATATGAATGTATATGTTTTTTATGTTCATCTCCATCCATAATAGAAATGTATTGGACGTAGTAAGTGTTGGGTGGGGCCTACTATAACCCCTCAGTGCATCGGTAGGTCTTATGAGATAAACTATGGTCTTGGCATGAGGCCTTGAGAAAATGGATATTTATGGTCTTGGCATAAGGCCTTGACAGTATGGTTTTGATGTCCCACATTATGCTTTCCCCCATTATGAAACTATAAATTTAAAGTTTATGTGGTTATTTGACTAGTAGATTACCCATGATTATGATTTATTATGACATTATTTATTTATCTCATATTCACACCATATTGTGTTCAAGTTTATTTTTAAAGGCATGTGTTTTTAGCTATTCACCAAGCCTAATGTCACTAGTACAAAAACCTTTTTTTACATCGTTTTTTTTATTTTTAACATCGGTTTTAGGCGACGTTATTGCGAGCAATGTTAAAAATATGATTTTTATGTCAGTTATTTAATAACCAATTTCAAAAATGGGGTAATATAGTTTTTAACGTCGGTTTTTAAAAAACCGACATGAAATAAAATCTGGAAAATGATGATAAGAAGCCATTTTTTACGTCGGTTTTTGAAAAAACCGACGTTATAAGTCATTTTTTACGTCGGTTATTTAATAACCGACGTTAAAAGTTATTTTTAACGTCTCTTATTAAATAACAGACATAAAAAATGTTCACTAACTTGTAGAAAATTTTCTAAGATTTCATTTGATAGGTCATAGAGCTCAAACGGATTTACAGATCAAAAGTTATGACCATCAGAAGTTTGATATTTTTTTCGAGGAAAGATTGAATGAGCCAACCGTAGCTTCATATTAGAAGGAATTTTTGAATCCGTAGGGGGATTTGTAGTTTTATCATGATATAAAGAATCATCCATCATTATAATAAATTAACAATCATTAAATGGTATATCAATTAAGAAAACTACTCATAGAAAATATAAATCATGGGAAAATAATCACAAATACCTTGACAAGGTCGCAGAAATAAGAAATCGTTGATTCACGTTGAAGATAAAACAAGTTGATTCGGTGGAACGATGATGGTTGAATGAAATGATCATAAAATGGTATATCAATTAAGAAAAAAAATCATAAAAACCATAAATCATGGATGTATGATTAAATATACCTTGACGAGATCGTGGAAAGAAGAAGTAATTGATTCACGTTCAAGAGAAAAATAGTCGATTTGGGGGAATGATAATGGTTGAAATAAATGATAGTCAAATTAAGATGGGTGTATAATGGAAACATATAATTGAGATTCTATGAGAAAACGCGGTATTAAAAATTTTAGGCGGCAATTCAAAATTTCGATGCTGCGATGTAAAAAAATTGAAATTTCGCGTTCGCGGGATGTTAAAAATACCATTCACGTCGGTTTTATGATAACAGATGTGAAAAGATATTAAAATTTTCACTTATTTTTTACGTCAGTTATTATAAAACCGACGTGAAAAATCAATCTTCGTCACTCTTTCATGTCAGTTATTAAATAACCGACGTGAAAAATCGATTTTCATGACTTTTTCACGTCGGTTATTTAATAACAAATGTTAAAAGGTATTTTTCACGTTGGTTATTTAATAACTGACGTGAAAAAAGTTTACAAAACTGTATTTCATTTTCCAAGATTTAATTTGATAGGTCACGGAGCTCAAACAAAGTTACGGATTAAAAGTTACGGCCATCAGAAGTTGGACATCCTTAAGACATCATTTAGAGATGATCAACTTCTGAAGGCCATAACTTTTAATCTGTAACTTCTTTTGAGCTCTGTGACCTGTCAAATTAAATATTGATAAATGAACTACATTTTTGTAAAAAATTTTCATGTCGGTTACTAAATAACCGACATGAAAAATACCTTTTAACTTCGGTTATTAAATAACCGACGTGAAAAAGTCATGAAAATTGATTTTTCACATCGGTTATTTAATAACCGACGTGAAAAATAAGTGAAAATTTTAATATATTTTCCTGGAAAAGGATTTTTCACGTCGGTTATTTAATAACCGACGTGGAAAAGTGATGTAGATTGATTTTTCACGTCGGTTATATAATAACCGACGTGAAAATTCTGAAAAAATAGATTTTTAACGTCGGTTCTTATATAACCGACGTGAAAAATCATCAAAAATGTATTTTTACGTCGGTTATATAATAACCGACGTGAAAATTTGATTTTTAGATATTTTCAAGTCTGTTCTAAAAAACCGACGTGAAAAATGGTGACATAAAAAAAGGTTTTTGTACTAGTGTGTTTAAGTTTATTATATATTTTGCTGTATTGATTACCCTTACTAAGCATCTAAGACCACCCCTTTATTATGTTTCATTTTCTCAGGACATGATGAAGTTAGTTATTAATGACCTGCATGGATAAACTTAGAGTTGTAGATGTTCCCAATAAAACTTATATATTGTATTTCATTTCAAGTTGTAATGTTGAACCTATGTATGTATCTGGTTTTCCAAAAATACTAAACTACTTGGTCCTTCAGGATACAACTTTATTGTAAGAATTCCAATGTAATGACATAATGCACCAGCTCTGAGATTTTGGGTTCAAGGCATTTGATTCAGTATCAAAGAAATTTTATTAGAAAACTTGGAAATTAGATTTATAAAATGTAGATCAGGTAAGAAAACCCTAAGATAGACTTTGAGGATAAACGTATAAGAACATCCTAGAATTTTTCTAAGGAATAGATTATTTGGATCTTCTTAGAAAATAAATCATTGTTTGGATATTACAAGTGGATGTGATTTTGGAACAGATGTACCTAGAAGTGAAAACTCTGAAAAGGTGTTTCAGGCTTGACCCGAGGTAACCTGGTATAAAAAAATGTTCCTTACTGCACACCTGGTCTAAAACTCCTGGTGGATGTGCTTAGGATAATTGACATTTTAGTTACAAGACATTTTGAAGGATTTATTCCCCTAAAGTATCCAAAGTATATGGTTCTAGGATTTGTAATGCATAAATTTATTTTATTTTCGATACCATGTTTAGGGTTATATAGATTTTATAATTTTATGATCTAATTTAGTATAGGGAATTTGTTATAAATGGTTCCTAGCAGAAGGAATGATAACTTCACCAATTCACATGATGCAAAGAGTAAGAAGGATCATATCTATTATGGTCTCAAGCCATTATTTAAAGTGAAGATAGTCTCCAAAGTATCCTCATCATACGAGGAGATAGTATCATGTGTTAACAAGGTATATAAATAATTCTATTAGTCCAATGGATTTGAAGCGAAGAAAGAGAATAAGAGGGTGGAAGAGGAAATAATGGATAAAAGGAAGAATAAAAAGGGTAGTTTTCCAACATGTGGTACTTGAGGAAGGAAAAACCCCGAAGTTTTCTTAAAAGGAAAAGGATTCTATTATAAGTTTGGAGAAAAGGGCCAAAAAGTTCATGATTTCAAGGGTAAGAAAATGGTTTTCAATGTACACTGCTTCAACTGCATGGAAATGAGACACTATGTGAATCAATGTCCAAAGCATCAAAGGAATATGCCCCAAATGATGTTACTAGATTATGATCAAGTCATGATATTATCATAGATTAATTGGAATGATTAATATGCCTCATCAAGAATCATGTAATTTGAATATTTTATCATCAATGTACTGGTTATAAGAATTATAAAATATATGAAGACTGTACTGCAATGCTATTTCATTAAGAATTTGAGGTCTTATGATGAATTTTACAAGGATAAGTGACTCATTGGAAAGTTAATTTTTTGGGAAAGTATATGGATGATGGAAATAAAAACCTAAATGTATTCCAAATAATTAGGATAATGATGAAGAAATGATTTATTTGGATAAGTACTTAGTACCTCAAAACTGATTATTGACTTGTCTACAAGTGGTCAATGATACCATTGATAGAGTTTACAATATTTATGGATATAAGGAATATGTCCAACAATATATATAAGGATGAGTGCATATTTCTAATAAGGTTTTATAGTAATTTGAGTTATTACCATATTTCAAGAGGACACATGATGAAGATATTCACATGTTTGGAATGTGAATATTTAGGGCTACTACATGTTAATTAAAGGAAAATGAGGTAGTAGATGAATTGATCCAGATAGATCATGGGGTTCTAAACAAAATAAGAATTTCCAAGGACCTAATATACATGGATCTTGAAAGGATAGATATGGGAATGATTCTAATATGTTGGATCATGATATTTTGTAAAGTTAAACAACTTATGAAATGGTTTAAGTTGATCATTGTATGTGGATTTAGAGTTTAATGTCACCACATGATACAACCTGTGCTAAGAGATGAAGTATAGATAGTTCAAGGCACAAACAAAGGATACGATTGTGTTTATGAAATAGAAATTTATATTTATAATCTTATAGAGTGGAATAATTCCTCAACTATAGGAAATGATTATTAAAAAAAATGTTGTCCTATTATCATTTTTTCATAACTGTAGTTTATGGTTTTGTGGTAGTTATCTTTCATTTGAGCATGTACTATATCACTTTCCTTTAGAACACGATGGTTTGATTATTATTCCCTAACCATGTTATACAATTAGAATGCGTAGTTTTGTAGTAACTGATGAATTTCCCAATCCCTCTTATTAAGAGGATATTTTTACAATATTTATGATGTGGGTTTCCCAAAAGATAATTTTCAAGTATCAACCATTAACTTTTTAAATTCAATTTCAAAATTTCGAAAAATAAATGTTGGTAAGGAGGGGAGAAAGTAACACCCCAAGGATTTAAAAATAAATTTAATATTGAATGCATGAAACACTAAGTCTCTACCAAACTACAATTTGTTATAACCTATCCAATGAACATAATTTATCTACTTATGTGTTTTGAATTTCAAAAATCTGACATACACAGTTGTGTTCATGGTCATTTTTGGTGTCTATTAGAAAAAACTATATTTTTGGTGAATAGTAACTTACCCTTATGAATAATAATATACCCTTATTAATAGTAATATACCATTATGAATAGTAACATCACCCATCGATGTATAAATAAAATTTAGGTACATTAGAAATAAAATAGAACATTTTATTAATTATTGATTAAGTATTGGTATTTTTGTGAGTGATAAATATTTAATTAAAGTTTTAAATTCATAAATGGATTTAAAATTATTTTTCATAAAATATGTTACTAAATAAATATTTTTTTGTATAATGATTTTGGGATAATTTTTTGAGGCCTTGGTTAATTTCTAAAAGTATTAAAAAATCAGTTTTAAATTTAAAAAATATATTTTTCAATTAAATAATTATTTTATGAAAAAATTAAATTTCACATATTTTGTAAATTATTTTGATAAAATGGACTTAATTTTTGGATTCTACAGGTTAAAAAATTGTTATGATGATTTTTTTGGATTTTTCTAAAATACTTCACTTTTAGGTGAATAATAAAATACGATAATTTTCGATAAATACTAAATACATGGTTTATTAAGTCATAGGTTATGTAATGATGATTTAAGAAAACATGGTTAGAACTCACAAGTACATATTACTATTATTAGTCACAAGAATCAATACTATTTCTGGTCTTGAGAAAAATAATAAAATAATGATTAAGATATTCAAAAATTACTCCCCTCTTCCACTATAAACCCCCCTCACTCCCTCTTCTCTTCACTCATATCAAGCCTTTTTCCTCATCCAAATTCTACCCAAATCTCTCCATAATCTCTTTCCCCATATTTATAAGACCTTTGTGTCATAAAAATACATAATCCTCACCCCTAAAAAGGCTCTCAAGGAATATTAATTCAAGAGGTAAATTCCTCTTTTCAATTCTTTTACTTTCATTTCAAGTTCCTCTGTTTTCTTTTCTATACTCACCTCACCTCATCCAAATTTTATGAAAAATCCAATAACTTACTTGTACTGTAATTTTTTTATGATTATGGAATAATTTATTATCATCTCTCCTTTACCCTTCTTTTATGCTTGTAGTAAAACAATATCATCCGAGATGTGCTAATTTACCACATTCCAGGATGATGGGATTTCAATTTCTATTACCCTCTTAAATTATAGTCATGAAACCATTATTATGGTTGAACCAAACTATAATATATGTATTATGTATCATCTATGGTTCTGGAATATTTTTTACACATGGTTTTGATTTATAAAACAAAATGAGTTCGTTGTGTTCAAAAACCGCCAATTAACCAAAATGATTATCATTAAATTAATTATATAATGATTCATATTCACTCCAAGTAAAAAAATGAAATTTAAAACTATGTAAACTTATATATTTTTAATAATAAAATATAACTTCAATTCTGGAAAACCATCCTCATTTTACATGATTCTCCGTTCATGTATATAAGTATACCGATCATGAAACTAACAGACCTGAGCAATTAAATTGAACCTCTTAACCCATCAAAAAGGCCATGAATGAACTTAATAAGGTTATAATAAATCAATTTAATGGATATTATGTTATCAAATTATTAATTAATGAACCTAAATTTGATTATTAAGATCATTAAGATCAAGTGGAGAACACCTCCAGACATAAGGTAAGGGTTTCTTTATCTCACTTCCATTTTGTGAGATATCCTGTATTCACTAATATTAATTTTGTATGGTGTTGCACGACCCGTCCCCCAGGGCCCATGCTGTGAATACCCCAAGCCCACCTTCTATAGACCAGGGGCTGGTGACTAGAATCGGAAAGGCGAAACCCAAAAGGGAAGGCATTTCCTTTAAACATGTACACACACATACTAGGTATACAACGAAAGAAAACTACAAAAAGAACTACTGATACTAAAAGTAAGTACTGAGAGAAAATGGGGGATATAATTCAAGCCCAAATGAAAATTAAATACCGCAAAAAGGGAAAGAACAACTCCTGAGGTCATATACTAAGGATCCTATCTATAGGGTAGGTACAAATCATCACTGCAGCTCTCTGAGTCAACCGATCACCTCCGTACACCATCTAGTCCTGGCTCACAAATCTCCATCAAGATTGACCGTCATCTACACAAGACACAAAAAAGTGTGGGCAATTCCTATGTAGGGGTGAGTATAATAATACCCAGGAGGGACCCCGAGACCCCTGAAGGTCTCCCAGAATTCGACAACGGAAAAACCACAAAGCATGATCTCAATCACAAAGCACAAAGTAAAAGAAAACTCACACCACATATATAACATAAAAACATGAATAAATAAGATTAGTAATAAATCTATGTTATCTTATTCTGTCGAGAGGATTTTACTGCCAGACCGTACAAGGTCGCTAGGTGCTGAATCAGAGAAGATCGCTAGGTGCTGACCCACAGAGGATCGCGAAGTGCTGACCCAAGGAGGATCGATAAGTGCTGACCCACAGAGGGTCTCTAGGTGCTTACCCATAGAGGTTATCAAACTACTGAACCATATAGGATCTCTAAGTGATGAACTATAGAGGATCGCTAACTGATGACCCACAGAGGATCGCTAGGTGCTTCATCACGTCACAGCCGGCCACTGGATTCCCACACTTAGCATGCTTGATTCTAGGAGGATCCACTCCTCAATTCATTGATCATACCTCAACCACCATGAAGTCCCATGAATAAGTAACCCGAAGAACTACCATGTCATAAGGGTTCCAATGCAACATACGGTGTGTCTATCGAACACTCGGTCTATAAGTTATAGGCATTTTAGTATCGAGGCCCCAGTTGGATTTCAGTTCAATCCAACCCGGATGTACTCCGAATTTCTCCAAAACCCAAGTGGAGTATCTCAAAATTACCTCCTCTTACTAAGGGTTCCATCACCGTAGATGTTTTATGAAACATATGTCAAGTTTAGAAGATATGGCCCATTAAGAAAAACTGGGTCGGAATGGGTATGGGTCCGGTCCGACCCGGTCGGACCGACCCTGGCTGACCTGGCCCACTAGATGTAACCCTAACTGGCTAGGCATGGCCCGAACCGGATGAGCCTATCCCGGTCTAGGTTGTTGGGCCTTGGGCTCATCCCGGCCCACCCGGCTGGGCACGACCCGACCCACCCGACTGGGCATGGCCCGCCGGGCCGTTGAGCCTGCCCGACTCGATAGCAGGGTGCGGTCCGCCTCCTCAAATGGACTAAGTTTATTCAGGATATTAAATTAGTAGTGTGAGGTTGGAAACAATCCAGTTAATCGGTCCACATTGACCGGTCAATTAGCGTGAACCGCTGGCGTGGGTCCGCCCACCATCGCAACAGGCTGCCTGCCGTCAACGCAGTTGGAAAAGGTCGGCCGCCCCTATCCTCCAGTGTGACTTTAGGCGCTGCTGTCCTCTCGCAGCTGGCAGAAGATGACTGCCACCAACGGTGCTTCCGTGGGTCACCGGTGAAGCTTTGGTGGTCTGATTTTCTTTCTAGATGTGCCTACAAACCTCCTGGGACACCGCCTACACTGCGCGACCCTCGGTTTCGCCATGCTGCAATATTTCTCGATCTCCCACAAAGAACACATCAAATCAATATTGGCGGAGGATCCGAGCCTTGTTCGGTTTGGTCTGCGCCATCCGTGTTAGCATTATAACATGGGAAAGAAATTAATAATCCACAAAATATTCATTTAACAAAAAAACCCCTACCTTTAACTCATTGGAAAACGCAGCAGATGAGGAAGAAGGGTCCATGTTCTGAGGTGTTCGTCAACATTCGTCGATCTATGGATCAAATCCTCAATGGCGTCGTCGAATCTCCATTCTTCGTTAGAGGAAGACGTCGCCAACACTTCATTTAGAGTTCTCCCATGGGTTTCCAAAACCTACGCCAATGATTTGATTAAATAAAAGGGAAAAAGGGTCCCACTCTCCTCTCATTAATGTGGTCCATTAATGAATTAATTAATGAACCCATTAATTTCCCAACTGTGCAGTTGCACAACCAAGTGTAACTGGTCATTAAATGACCTATTAACTATGCGGTCCTTCTATGTCGCTCAACGGTTATAAAGAAGGAATAATATAACTTTAGAGAAAATGTTATATTATTATTTTATTTTAAAAAGGTCAGAAAAAAATATTCTATCCAACCCTTGCTAGTGGAACTTAAGCTTTAACTAAGTGAATCCCGAAACTGCGAATTCAACGATGCCCTCAATTTTTTAATCCAAGAACTAGTTCAAAAGATAGAAATCCATACCCACAGGTTTACTGAACGCACCTTAAAAAGTTCAAAATTCTGTTCTCGGCTCTCCAGGCCTCGGAATAACATGCCGTCATTTTTTTTGACTCATAAAAATTATTTATATTTAAAAAAATAATAATACAAAATTTCCCAGTTTTTACATTATCCCCACCTTAGGGATTTACATCCCCAAAATCCACAAAAAATCTAAGAAAAAATGGGGGTACTGAGCACAAATTTGATCCTTTTACTCCCATGTGCTCTCATAGAGGTTCCTGTGCTGCCACCAAACTTGCACCATAGGGATCGACCTTCCACAAAGGACCCTCTCCTGTCAATCCTCTATATTCACCGGGCACTCCGTGAATGTCGTCCCATCGTCAATTTCCTCCTCGCCCTAGTCGATAACATGCGATGGATCATGCACGTACCTCCTCAGCTGTGACACATGGAAAATATTATGCACCTGGTGTTTCTTTAGGGGGAGAATTAGGTAGTAAAACACCTTTCCAACTATTCTAAGAATCTGAAAGGGTCAAATGAACTTCAGAGATAGATTTCCACCCCGGCTAAATCTCCACAAAACCCATCAAGGTGAGACCCATAAGAAGACGTGGTCTCCCTCATCAAACTCCATGGGTCTCCGTCTTCTGTCAACATACGACTTATGCCTACTCTGTGTAGTATTCATCTTCTCCTAGATGATCTACAACTTCTCAGTGGCAGGTCATACCCACTTTGGAACCATAAGTGCTAAATCTCCCAAGTCTGTCTAGTATAGAGGTGATCTGCATGGTCACTCGTACAAGGTTTCAAATGGTGCCATACCGATGGTGGAGTTATAACTGTTATTTTATGATAACTCTACCAAGGGAAATTTATCCTCCCAACTATGGAAAAAATCAAGGACATAATAATGGAGCATGTCATCAAGCGTTTGTATGGTCTGCTCAGTCTGACCATCTATCTGAGGATGAAAGGTGGTGCTCAAACGTAGCTGAGTCCCGAACGCCTCCTCAATACCTTCCATAATAGGGATGTAAAATGAGCCTCAAAATATGAGATGATCGTCGATGGAACCCTGTGAAGTCCTACTATCTCATGGACATAGAGGCGTCCCAAGACCTCTACTGATCCCTGTTCTCGGATGGGTAGGAAGTGAGCTGACTTAGTGAGTTAGATGACGATCACCCAGATAGAGTCATGTCCCCTAGACGTACATAGTAACGCCGTCACAAAGTCCATCGAGATACCATCCCATTTCCACTCTGGTACCTTGAGTTACTGAGTCAAGCCTATAGAACCTAGTGCTTGTCATTCACTTATTGTCAAGTGAGGAATCGTGAAACAAACTCTTCCACTTCTTTTTTTATCTCTAGCCACTAGTACAGATTCTAGAGGTCTTGGTACATATTCTCCACACCAGGATGTACTTCCAAATGGTATGTGTGGAACTCCCTCAACACCCTCTCTTGAAATATAACTGGTGCCATGGTACGTCCTCCTAAAAGGATGATGTTATTTCCACCTTTAGAAATTTCATCAGGAGCATATCCGGAGGATACCTGAGCACGTCGGGCCTCGTAGTCAACATCACCAAGATGTGCCTCCCGTACTCTTTGAAGGAGTGGGGGAGTTATAGTCATGGACTGGAGGTTTGCTGCTCCATCATTATACACAAAGGATAACTACAACGCGACTACCTACCCTATCACCTCACTCAACAAATGTAAACTATACCTCCTTCTGAGTGAATCTGACACCACGTTCCCCTTCCCAAGAGTGTAGACTATCTCAAAGTCATAATCCTAGAGGAACTCCATCCATCACCATTGTCTCAGGTTCATCTCTTTCTATGAGAAGATATACCTGAGACTCTTGTGATTAGAGTAGATAGTAAACCGTTCTCCCATTAAGTAGTGTTGCCACATCTTCAATGCAAAGACCACTGCTACTAACTCTATGTAAAGGGTCACATAGTTCTGTTCTTGTTGCCTTAGTTGTTGTGAGATATAGGCGTTCACCACTCACTCCTACATCCGGAGACATCCTAGTCCATTCCCTGATGCATCGCAGTAGACTGCATATCCAACACCCTCATCTGGTAGCCTCAAGATGGGCGCACTCGTCAATCCCTTCCTCAGCTCCTGAAAACCTTGCTGGAATCTCTCTGTCCACACGAAGGATTTCCATATATTTTTCAAATCTAATAGGGGTACTGAAACTTTGGAAAAGTTAGGTTCAAATCTCTGGTAGTACCCAGCCAATCCCAGGAAACTCCTCACCTCGGTCACACTCTTGGGTGGCTCCCAAGAAATCACTGCCTCTATCTTCGACGGATCCACTGAAACTCCATCCTCTGAGATAACATGTCCTAGAAAGTGGACTTTCCATATACATAATTGGAACTTTGAGATCTTACCATAAAGTTGGTGCTCTCAGAGTGTATCCATAACTATCTGCAGATGAGTGGCATGCTCCCCCTTCAACGCTGAGTACACCAAGATGTCTTCAATGAAGACCACCATGAAGCAATCAAGGTAAGGCTGGAAGATCCAGTTCATGAGTCCCATGAAAACTAATAGTTAGTTGGTAACACCGAAAAGAATCACCAAGAACTCATAGTGTTTATAGCGGCATCTGAAATCCGTCTTTGGTACATCCTTATCCCATACCCTGAGATGATGATATCCTGATCTGAGGTCTATCTTTGGAAACCACCGTGCTCTATTTAGCTGGTCGAAGAGATCATCAATCCTCGTAAGAGGATACTTTTTCTTCACAGTCACCTGATTCAGGTGTCGATAGTCCATGTAAATCCTCAAGCTCCCGTCTACCTTCTTGGCAAACAAAATCGGGGTTTTCCATAGAGAAACACTGGGCCTTATGAACCCCTTCCCCTACAAGTCATCCAGATGTACCCTCAAGTCACAAAGATATGCGAGAGATATCTGATATGCTGGTGTAGATATCAGTGCCATCCTAGGGTACATGTTGATGTAGAAGTCTACCTCTCTGCGAGGATTTAGTCCCAGAATATCATTAGGAAAGACATCAAAATACTGGTCCACTACTACAAGATAGCTCAGATTCCTCTCGTTAACTACTCTGAGGGTAAGGATAGCCAAATGATGAGTGATCAGCAACAACCTCCTCTGATAAAGTCTATCTTGAACTAAAAAGGTTCCCTTATTGATGTTGAATGAAAACCTGGTCCCATCCTCACGGTCACACCGCAATTTGCGCCTAAAATAGTCGATCTGAGCATGGACTTTGGATAGCCAGTCCATAAACAAGATGATTTCGTAAGGCCTCGAAGCTGATACTAGGAGATCCCATCTGAAGATCTCTCCTTCTAGAGTGATCTCACACTGCCTTCACCAGTGCGTAATCTTCGAATCCTCTCCCATAAGAGTCTCTAATCATAAGGATCGAACCAAAGGATCCTTTAGAATCTACGAGCTCCAAATGAGAATCGTGCCAATGAAAGAGTGACTGAAACCTGTGTCTTTAAGAACTGCAACTAGGGTGGAGTAGACACAGATCGTACCTCGAATAATCTCTGGAGCGCTGTGGTCATAGACCCCAGCTACATGTAGCTAGGCTCATCCCTGTCCACCTACTCCTTGTGGTCGTGGTGGACCACCTAGGGGTGGTGGCAATAGAACCTCAAATCGTTGCCCACCGCCTGCTGCATGACCTGCTTCTCTTCCACATCCACCGCCCTGTAGACCTCCTCGATCGAACCACTATTGCTAACTCGACTGTCTGCTGATCTTCCATGTGGGGAGTCTAACAGTCACTATCCATGTTCTTCTGTCCGCCGTAAGAGTAATAGACTCTAGTACTTTGATGATCTCCTCTACATCACGAGATCTGTACCTCGGATCTACGTCCTTGGGTCATACTCCAAAAGGTCTGACCTATTTGGGACTCTGTATCATCTGCCTACTTCTTGCTGCAAATGAATAAGTTACATGTCATCTGGTGGTAACTCTCGCTTTCGGTGTCTGCTCGGCAAGGAAGCTCTCCACCAATAGTACTCGCTCTAGCACTCTAAAATGCATCGAGATGTTGAGTGATATCATCGATGCTATAATATCCCATAGGAGAATCTTCTCAAAGGTCTGAGACCTGAATAATGGGTCTCGTACCATGTCGGTGGAGTAGAGAGAGAGGTCAGTGAATTTCTCTGAGTACTAGGCCACTGTCAGGCTACCCTGCTGTAACTGCAGTAGCTCCTGAATACGCACAGAGCGTAAAGTCGCTGGAATGAACTCCACCCTGAAGAGTCCCTCGAAGTCAAACCAGGTGAGGGTCGCCTCATCATGAAAATAGAGAGTTAGGATCCACCATCTCCCCAATGTTCCCTAGAATAGACTAGCATATAGGATCACCATCTAGTCTGCTGGTGTCCAAACTAGGAGAAAAACCCATGACACACCCTCTAGCTAGTCCTCAGCTGCCTAAAGATCAGTCTTACCTAGAAACCTTGGATACCTTTTTCTCTGGAACTTGTATAACATGCTCAGTCGGCGTGCATTTTCCACTGGTGGGGATGGTGGAAAATGATGCCCTATGGGTGGTGGTACTGCTAGTACACCACCTGAAGGTTCTATCACTGAAAGAGGGCCCTACATCAAGGTCTCATCACTCAATGGGCTGTCATAGTGAACTCTCTATGAAATTCTGGATGGATTCCTACGTGGAGGCATACTATAAAGAAATAAATGCGCCACAGTCAATAAGCTATAACTTGTGAGCTGACTCAAAAAGATCAAAAGTAAAACAACATTTTCAAAACACACACAAATAGTGTTTTCATGTACCGAGTTGGAAATCAGATTTCAGGGTCCTGGTGTATAGATACATCAGCCACCGCACCAACACTGGACTCCCTGAATTGAAACCCGAACTCAAGACACTTAACACTATCACTTCATTGAAAACATAGACTCTTAGTTCTTCTGGTAGAACCAACCACCCTTTGATACCACTTTGTCACAACCCGTCCCCTAGGGCTCATTCTATGACTACCCCAAGCCCACATTCCATGGGCCAGGGGATGGTGACAAGCACAAAAAGGAAAAACCCAAAAGGTAAGGAATTTCCTTTAAACCTATACACAAACAGACTAGGTATTCAACAAAATCAAACCACAAAAAGAACTGATGATAGTAAAATTAAGTATTGAGAGAAAAGGTGGGCCAGAATACAAGCCCAGCTAAAAAGTAAATTTAGAAAAAAGCGAAAAAATAGTTCCTGAGGTCTTCTGCCAAGGATCTTACCTTAAGGGTACGTACACCTCATCACTGTGGCTCTATGCATCAACCGGTCACCTCTATACACTTTTTTGTCCTGGATCCCAAATCTTCGTCAAGGCTACCCGTCGTCTGCACAAGAGACAACAAAGTACGGAAGATGCCTATGAAGGGGTGAGTATAAAAATACCCAGTAGGGAACCCGAGACCCCCGAAGGTCTCCCAAAATTCCATAAAGAAAAAACCACAAATCATGATCTCAATCACAAAGAACAAAGTAAAAGACAACTCACACTTGGATTATAGATTAAATAACATGAATAAAGATGATTAGTCATAAAGATAGATCATCTTATTCTATCGAGATTCTTTTTATGCTAGAACACACAAGGTCTCTAGGTTCTGACCCATAGAGGATCATTAGGTGCTGACCCAAAGAGGATCTCTAGGTGCTGACCCACAGAGGATCGATAAGTACTGACCCACATAAGGATGCTAGGTGGTTACCCATAGAGGATCACTAACTTATAACCCACGTAGGATCACTAAATGATGACCCATAGAGGATCACTAACTGTAGACCCACAGAGGATCGATAGGTGCTTCATCAAGTCACAACCAGGCACTGGATTCCTGCAATTAGCACACATGATTCCGGGAGGATCCTCTCCTCAAGCCATCGGCCACACCTCAACCACCAAGAAGTCCCAAAAATAAGTAACTCAAATAACCACCATGTCATAAGGGTTCTAACGCAACAGACGACACATCTATCAGACACCTGGTCTGTAAGTTATAGGCATTTTAGTACCAAGGGCCCAGTTGGATTTGTGTTCGATCCAAATCGGCCATACTCCAACTTTCTCCAAAACCCTAGTGGGTTATCTCAAAAGGACCTCCTCGTCATAAGGATTCTAGAGTCGTAGACGGTTTTCCAAACAGATTTCTGGTTTAGAATATATGACCCTTTAAGTGAAACTGAGTCGGAATAGGTCTAGGTCCGGTCTGACCCGGTCAGACCAACTCGACCCAACTTGGCCCGTTGGGCCGCGGGCTCAGCCCAGACCACCTGTCCGGGTGCGGAGCTTCGGGCCACTGAACCAGCCCATCCCTCTGGCTGGACGTGACCCACCAGCTAGGCATGGTCTGCCTCCCCGAACGGACTTATTTGGGATCTTAAATCAGAGGCTCCAGGTTGGCGTCGCTCCACCTGACTGGTCCACGTGGACCGGTCAATAGGCAGGACCCTCGGGTGAAGGTCCGCCCAACACCGCGGCTTGAAGCTGCGACGTCTCCTCCATGGTGCTCCGCCACGATGCGCCTCCCATCGTCAATGAGATGAGAAAAGGCTGGCAACCCATGTCCACCATGACAGCTTCAGGTGCCACTATCCTCCCGCCGCCACCATTGCTGGTCACCGTCGCTGGTCACCACCACCGGTCTCCGCCACTGGCCGCTGCCGCCACCACACCGGAGGTGCTTCTGCAGGACACCGGTGAAGCTCCAGTGGTTTTATTTTCTTCTCATCTGTGCCTACGGGCCTCTTGGTATGCTGCCTACCCTGTACGGCCCTCAGTTTCACCTTTCTGTAGTATTTCTCGATCACCCATAAAGAACACATCAAATCGAGATCGGATAAAGGTCCATGCCTTTTTCAGTTGAGCCCGCACCCTCCGTGTTAGCATTATAACATGGGAAGGAAAACAATAATCAATAAACTCTTAGTTTAAAAAAAACCCTAACATGAACTTGTTGGAAGACACTGTAGATGAGGAATAAGAGTTCGCGTTCGAAGGTGCTTGTCAGCGTTTGTCGATCTTTGGATCGAATCCTCAATGGCATCGTCAAATCTCCATTCTTCGTTGGAGGAAGACGTCGCCAAAACTTCATAAAAATTTCTCCCATGGGTTTAAAAAACCCACGCCAATTATTAGAATAAATAAAAGGAAAAAAGAGTCCCACACTCCGCTCATTAATTTGGTTCACTAATGAATTAATTAATGAATCCATTAATTTCCCAATAGTACGATTACACAACAAAGTGTAACCAGTCATTAAATGAACTATTAACTATGTGTTCCATCTACATCACTCAATGTTTATAAATAAGGAATAATATAACTTTAGAGAAAAAGTTATATTCTTATTTTCTTTTAAAAATGTCAGAAAAAATTATTCCATCCGACCGTTTCCAGTCGAACTTAAGCTTCACCTAAGTGAATCCTGGTGCTAAGAATTCAATGATGCCCTTAGATTTTTAATCCGAGCACCAGTTCAAAATATAGAAATCCATGCCCACACGTTTAATGAACGCACCTTAAAAAATTTCAAAATTCTGTTATGGGCTCTTTGGGCCTTGGAATCACGTGCCATCAATTTTCGCCGACTCGTAAAAATTCCATATAATTAGAAAAAATACGAAATTTCCAGGTCTTTACATGGTGTATGTATACTACCCATTAATTTTTCATATCATGAATCTCTTTATTTTCATTATATTCAATCTATAATTTGATGATTATTAATTTTGGGGCATACGATTCAATTGATTACAATGTTGTAAGTATTTTCTATCCGAACCTCCATTTTCATTCGGGTTTCTCTTATTCTCTACTCACCTCATTGAAATTACTATTTATTTTTATGTAATCCTCAAAGATTATTTTTTAATTATATATATATATTTTTACCAATCATAATGCTTATTTATTTTATGGGGAGTTACATGTTTTAAAAGAATCATTCAAAAATTATTCCGAAATGAAAGCCCAATTCAAGGAACTTCTTGAATTCTTACCTATTTTGAAGTTCACTCTATAATCTACTTTAATACAGATTTATCTTTCTAAAATCACACATTTTAACATGAAAAAGTTATTTTGGTTCATTTCTAGTATTATAAAAGAAAAAATGGCTTTGCGCTTTAGAATCTCTTTAATGAATTCCTTAAACCACACTAAAATGGTTTAATTCTAAAGCTTCTTTAAAAACACTTTTTACCTGATTTTACTTCCGTGGGACATGATTTATGCCTCAAATGTAATATAAATTTACATATATTTTCTTTTATATTATATACATGTTTAAAACCATATTTATGACAAATACAAATGATTTTAAAAAATAACTCTTTTTACTAAAGTAAAATAGATTTCCCTCACCTCAGTTTAACTTTTATGAGATATATGCCTTGTTCACCACTTATTCCTTGCATGTGGGGTATATACCACCCCTTGTTATATAATATCAACAGTATCCTTATTCTCATGATATTATAAGGGATTATGATATGAATGTTTCAATGTGGTATGAGATACTTTGGAATGTTTAAGGATTATTTCCTAATGAATTTATCAATGGTCTCATTTAAAAGTATCTTAATTTACGTCAAAATACTTTGATGAGTCTTTTATTTCATATAGGTTTATATCTTATGATATCATATATAATATTTTATTGAAGGGTTTATAATTAATTTGAATGTGGATGTTCTATCTAGATACCATTCACTAATTTACTTCAAATGGTTAGTGTTTATATTTAATGTACGGGGAAAGTTATTTACATTTCATATATTAGTTTTAATATGAATGTTTATGTTGTTTATGTTTATCCCCATTCATAAGAGGAATGAATTGGACTTATTAAGTGTTTGGTGGGTCCCTATATAGACCCTGGGTGCATCAGTAGGTCTCATGAGACAAACTATGGTCTTAGAACGAGGCCTTGACAAAATGGATATTTATGGTCTTGGCATGAGGCCTTGACTGTATGGCTATGATGTCACAAATTATGCATTCCCTCATTATGAAACTAGTAATTTAAAGTTCATGTTGTTATTCGACTAGTAGAATACCCATGATTATGCTTTATTATGATATTATTTATTCAGCTCGTAAACCTACCATAATGTGTTTAAGTTTATCTTTAAAGGCATGTGTTTTTAGTTATTCACCATGCCTAATGTTTATGTTTATGATATAATCTGCTGCATTTTTTACCCTTACCAATCATATGATCTCACCCCTTTTTTATGTTTCATTTTCTTAGGATATGAATAAGTTTATTATGAATGACTAGTAGGGATAAACTTATGGTTGTGGATCTTCCCAATAAAACTTATATATTGTATTTCATTTCAAGTTGTAATGTGGAACCTATTTATGTATCTAGTTTTCCAAAACTACTAAACTACTTTATCCTTCCGGATACGAATTTCTTTTAAGCATGCCAATGTAATGAAATAATGTGCCAGCTCTGGGATTCTGGGGTCGGGGCATTACAGTTGGTATCAAAGGAAGTTTTGTAGAAAAATTGGAAACTAGATTTAGAAAATGTAGATTAGGGAATAAAACCCTAAGATAGACTTTGAGGATAAATTTACAAGAACATCCTATAATTTTGGTAAGGAATAGATTATTTGGATCTTCCTATCAAATAAAATTCTTTTCTAGATACTATAAGTGGATATGATTCTAGCACAGATGTACCTAGAAGTGAAAACTTGGAAAAGGTGTTTTGAGCTTGACCCGAGGTAGCCTGGTACATGAAAATGGACCTTAATATGCACCTAGTTTAACAATCATGGGGGATATGCTTAGGATAATTAAAATTTTTATTACATGACATTATGAAGGATTTATGGCCCTAAAGTATCCAAAGTATATGGTTCTAGGATTTTTGATGCATAAATTTATGTTATGTATTATACCATGTTTAGGGTTTTATAGAGTTCAAAATTTTATGATCTAATTTAGTATATCGAATTGATTAGAAATTATTCCAACAGAAGGAATGAGAACCTCTTCAATTCACGTGATGTAAAGAGTAAGAATGATCATATCTATTATGTTATTAAGCCATCATTTTGAAGGAATATAGTCTCCAAAGTATCCTCATTATATGAGGATATAGTATCATGTGTTAACAAGGTATATAAATAATTATCTGAGTCCTATGTCTTTGAAGGGAATCAAGAGAAGAAGAGGGTCACAGAGGAAATAATTTATAAAGGGAAGAATAAAAAGGGTAGTTTTCCAACATGTGGTACTCGTGGAAGGAAATACCATAGAGCTTTCTTAAAAGGAAAAGGAATCTATTACATGTGTGGAGAAAAGGGCCACAAAGTTCATGATTACAAGGGTAAGAAAATTATTTTCAATGTATAGTGATTCAACTACAAGGAAATGAGACACCATGCGAATCAATGTCCCAAGAATCAAAGGAATATGCCACAAATGATGTTACTGGATAATAATCAAGTCATGATACTGCCACAGATGAAGTGGAATGATTAATATTCCTCATCAAGAAGCATGTAATTTGAATATTTAATCATAAATTTACCGGTTATAAGAATTATGGAATATATGTGGATTGTACTACTATACTAGTTCATTAAGAATTTGAGGTCGTATGGGGAATTTTACCAAGGATAAGTTACTCAGTATAAAGTTAATATCTTGGTAAAGTATATAGATGAGGGAAATACAACCCTAAATATATTCCTAATTATTAATATAATGATGAAGAAATGATTTATTTGGATAAGTACACACTACCTCAAAACTTATTATTGACATGTCTATAAGTGGTCTATGCTATAATTGATGGAGTTTACAACATTTATGGATATAAGGAATATATCCAATAGCATGTGTAAGGATGAGTGCATGTTTCCAATAAATTTTTATAGTAATTTTAGTTATAAAAATATTTTAAGAGGATACATTAGAAATATATTCACATGTTTGGAAGGTGAATATTTAGGGATACTTCATGTTGATTAAAGGAAAATAAGGTAGCAGATGCATTGAGTAGGATCAATCATGGTGTTCTAAACAAAATGAGGATTTTCAAGGACCCTGTGTACATGGATCTAGCAAGGATAGATATGGGGATGATTCTAATGTGTTGGATCATTATCTTTTGGAAAGTTAAACCATTTATGAAATTGTTTAAGTTGATCATTGTATGAGTATTTAGAGTTTAATGTCACCACAAGATGCAACATGTGATAAGAGATGAAGTATAGATAGTTCAAGGCACAAAAAAAGGATAAGAATGTGTTTATAAAATATAAACACATATTTTTACTCTTATAGAGTGGAATAATTCCTCAAATCTAGGAAAAAAGTCCTAAATATTTATTTTTTCTTATTCTCATTTTTTTTCATAACTGTAGTTTATGGTTTTTTGGAAATGATCTTTCTTCGGAGCATGTTCTCTATCAATTTCCATTAGACAATGATGCTTCTATTATTCTTCAATGACCATGTTATCCAATTATAATGCCTAGTTTTGTGATAAATGATGTATTTCCATTTCCCTCTTATTAAGAGTATATTTTAACAATATTTCTAATGTGGGTTTCCCACAAGGGAGTTTTCAAGTATCAACCATTAAATTTAAAAATTCAATTTCAAAATTTTGAGGACAAAATTTTTGTAAAGAGGGGAGAATGTAACACCCCAAGGATTTTCAAATAAATTTAATATTGAATGCATGAAACACCAAGTATCTACAAAACAAAACTTTGTTATAACCTAGCCAATGAACATAATTTTTCCACTTATGTGTTTTGAATTTCAAAAATATAGCATACACAGTTGTGTTCAGGGTGATTATTGGAGTCTTTTAGAATAAAATTATTTTTTTGGTGAATAGTAACTTACCATTATGAATAGTAATATACCCTTATGAATAATAACCTCACCCACAGATTTATAAATAAAATTTAGTCACATTATAAATGAAATAAATTATGGATTAATTATTGGTGTTTTTGTGAGTGATAAATATTTAATTATAGTTTTAAAATCATAAATGGATTTAAAATTAATTTTCATAAAATATATTCCTAAATAAATGATTTGTTGTCCAATGATTTAGGGATACTTTTAGGAGGCCTTGATTAATTTTTGAAAGTATTACAAAATAAATTTTAAATTTAGAATATGTATTTTTCAATTAAATAATAATTTTATTTAAAAATAAAAATTCAGAAATTTATAAAATTATTTTGATAAAATGGACTTCATTTTAGGATTCTAAACGTTGAAAAAATGTTATGGTGAATTTTTGGGATTTTTCTAAAATTATTCAATTTTAGGTGAATTATAAAATAAGATAATATATGATAAATACTAAATACATTATTTATTGAGTTATAGGTGATGTAAGAATGATGTAAGAACACTTGGTTATAACTTACATGAACATATTAATATTCTTGTTCATAAGAATCAATACTATTTCTAGTCTTGAGAAAAATAATAAAATAATGATTAGGATATTCAAAAATTACTCCTCTCCTCCACTATAAACCCCCCTCACTCCCTATTCTCTTCACTAATCTCAATCCTTGTTCCTAGTAGAAATTATGCCCAAATATCTCCCTAATATCCTCCCCCAAATATAACATCCCTTTTTCACATAAAAAGACCAAATCATCTCCCCTAATGAGGCTCTCAAGGAAGATTAATTCAATAGGTAAATTCCTCTTTTCAATTATTTTACTTTCTTTTCAAGTTCCTTTGTTTTGTTTTTTATCCTCACCTCTCCTCATCCAAATGTTCTAACAACTACAGTACCTTACATGTACTATAATTTTTTCTTATGATTATGGAATAAGTTATTATCATCTCTCCTTTTTCCTTCTTTTATGCTAGTAGTAAAAAAACACCATCCGAGATGTGCTAATTTACCGCATTCAAGGACGATGGTTTTTCAATTTCTACTACCATATTAAATTATTTTCATGAAACCATTATTATGGTTTAAATAGAATATAATATATGTATTATGTCTCATCTATGGTTCTGGAATCTTTTTGTACACATGGTTTTGATTTATAAAGCAAAATGAGTTCATTGTGTTCAAAAACCGCCTATTAACCCAAACAATTATCATTAAATAATTTATATAATGATTCATCTTCACTCCAAGCAACCAAATGAAATTTACAACCATGTAAATTTATGGATGTTTACTAATAACATATAACTTTAATTCTGTACAACCATCCTCATTTTATATGATTCTTTGTTCCTGTATATAAGTATACCGATCATGAAACAAAAGGACCCAAACACTGAAATTGAATCTCTTAAATCATCAAAAAGGCCATGAATATACTTAATAAGGTTATAATAAATAAATTACATAGATATTAGGTTATATAATTATTAATTAATGAACCTTAATCTTATTATTCAGCACATTAATATCAAGTGGAGAACACCTTCAGACATAAGGTAAGGGTTTCTTCATCTCACTTCCATTTTTTTTGAGATATTCTGTATTCACTACTATTAATTTTTTATAGTGTATGTATACTACCCATTGATGTTTCATATCACGAATCCATTTATTTTCATGATATTCAATGTATCATTTGGTGATTATTAATTTTCGAGCATACAGTTCAATTGATTACAATGTTGTAAGTATTTTCTACCCGAACCTCCATTTCTATTCGGGTTGCTCTTATTCTCTACTCACCTCAATGAAATTATTATTTATTATTATGTAATACTCATAAATTCTATGTTAATATTCTATATATGTTTACCAATCATAATCCTTCTTTATTTTATGGGGAGTAACATGTTTTAAAATAATCTTTAAAAAAATATTCCAAAATGAAAGCCTGATTCAAGGAACTTCTCGAATTCTTACACATTTTGAAGTTCAATCTATAATCTGTTTAATCTAGATTTATCTTTCTAAAATCACAAATTTTAACATTAAAAAGTTATTTTGGTTTATTTCTTATTTTATGAATGAAAACATGGCTTTGCTCTTGAAAATCTCTTTATTTAATTTCTTAAACCGCACTAAAATGTTTTAATTCTAAAGAATATTTTAAAACACTTTTTAATTGATTTCACTTCAATGGGAAATAATTTATGCCTAAAACGTAATCTAAATGTTCTTAAATTTTCTTTTCTAGGATATACATGTCTAAAAAAAGATTTATGACAAATAAAAATTATTTTCTAAAAGAGATCTTCTTTCCAAAGTAAAATAGATTTCTCTCACCTCACTTTAACTTTTATGGGATACATGTCTTGTTGACCACTTATTCCTTTCATGTGGTGTACATTCGGACCCTTGGTATATCATATAAAGAGTCTCATTATTCTCATGATATTCTAAGAGATTATTATTTGAATTTTTTAAGGTGGAATGGGACACTTTGGAATGTTTAAGGATTATTTCTTAAAGAACTTCTCAATGGTATCATTTAAAAGTATCTTGATTAATGTCAACATACTCTGATGAATTTTGTATTTCATAGAGGTTTATATCTTATGATATCTTCTAAAATATGTTTTTTAAGGGTTTATGATTAGTTTTAATGTGAATGTTCTACCTTGATACCATTCACCAATTTATTTCAAATGGTTAGTGTTTATGTTTAATGTATAGGGAAATTTAATTACATTTCATATGTTAGTTTGAATATGAATTTATTTTTTGTTTATATTTATACCCATTTAGAAGAGGAATCCATTGGACATAGTAAGTGTCAGGTGGGGCCCGCTATAGCCCCTTGGTGCATCGGTAGGTCTCATGAGACAAACTATGATCTTGGCATGAGGACTTGAAAAAATAGATATTTATGGTCTTGGCATGAGGCCTTGATGATATGGTTATGATGTCCCATATTATGCATTCACTACTGGAAAAAGGGCCTATACCCACGGTTCAAAACCGTGGGTATAGCCCCCAAAACCGTGGGTATAGGCTATACCCACGGTTTTGGGAACCATGGTCTGGAACGGCTTCAGTATAGGGGTCTTGACCTATACCCACAGTTTGGTAGAATCATGGGTATAGGTGTGTCACACAGCAACACCATGCTGTACAGAATGGCAGGCACTTTGCCCACAGTTTTCAAACCGTGGGGAATATATTCATTTAAAAAAAACGCGCCCAACGCGGTTTGAACGCTGCACCCAACGACTGAGAGCGAGAGCCTGAACCAACCGAGCTGGGAATTTTATATATTAAATATACATATATAAGCTAATATATATTAGTCCGCTCCACATCGTGTATTAAAAAAATGCAGCCTCGGGGATTCGAACCCGCGCCTCCGGCAACCAGTCCTGCCAGCTCCCCACGTCGGACCACAGAAGCTGTTAATTTAATCTGTTATTTATTCATATATCTGCGTATATATATTAATATAAGCGTTAATTAAATTCAAAAAACGCGCTGGTATGAAGACTCGAACCGACGTCTCACAATTATACTCAACACCGCATTTCAGTAAAGCACCAACCAAGCTAACATTGTTATTTGTTATATATACAGTCATCTGTTTATATATATTAATATGATCCATGAAAAAATGTCTCCTCACCAAATTTTTTTCTTGTCCCGCCTATTGTTTTTTCCCCGCCATAAAGTGGGAAATCTATACCCACGGTTCTAGAGAACCGTGGGCATAGGTCTTAAAAAAAACTGCAATACCTACGATTTTGAAGAACCGTCGGTATAAGTCTTCAGAAAATACCCTATACCCACAGTTTTCTCCAAAACCATGGGTATAGGTCTTAAAAGAAAACAATATCCATGGTTTTTGGCACAACCGTAGGTATAGGTGACCTATACCCACGTTTTTGGAAAACCGTGGGCATAGGGGTACCCTATACCCACGACTTTTTGCAAAACCGTGGGTATAGACCTATTTTCCAGTAGTGATTCCCTCATTACAAAACTAGTTATTGAAAGTTTTTGTGGTTAGTCAACTAGTTGAATACCCATTATTAAGCTTTATTATGGCATTATTTATTCAGATCGTATTCCTACCATAATGTGTTCAAGTTTATTTTCAAAGGAATGTGTTTTTAGTTATTCACCATTCCTAATATTTTTGTTTATGATATATTATACTATATTTCTTACCCTTACCGATCATCTGAGCTCACCTTTTTATTATGTTTCATTTTCTCAAGACATGAAGAAGTTTATTATGAATGACCTGCAAGGATAAACTTAGAGTTGTAGATGTTCCCAATAAAACTTATTTGTTTCATTTATTTTCAAGTAGTAATGTTAAATCTATGCATGTATCTAGTTTTCCAAAACTACTAAACTACCCGGTCCTTCGAGATACGACTTTCTTGTAAGCATGACAATTTAATGAAATAATACACCGGCTCCGGGATTCTAGGGTCGGGGTGTTACAATATAGTCCAAGGTATATGGGATAGTCATTTTCATGTTATATAGACTACTCCATCTAGTGTGGATATAAGACATTATACCGTTAGAGGTATAATTATTTCATAATCTACTCTTGCTTTCATTTTTTTTAATACATGGGCATCACGTTATTTTTTTTTACATTTTTTTCAAATGTATTGGAATTATTTGTTGAAATATTGGATGGTTTTTTTACCATTGATACACCATTGGTAGTGTGGTCAGGGAATATCAAACATTGCAAGACATGTTCTCAAAAAATTAGTTGTCACCTTTTCTTTTCAGAACTGTTTGTACAAGAAGTTATAGGTTTAGATTTGATTCTTGGTATGGATTTTTAGTTATATACTAGGGTCATATCAACTATCACCATAGGATATTTACCTTTCTATCTCTATAAGGAGGCATCTATTCTCACCAAGGTGAGTGGGATCTTTAGATTGGTTGTACATGACCAATTCAGTGTAGATTGATATGTCTCATGACACAAATCACAGGTATTTGTTTAAATGATAGTGGAATTAAATGAGATACTATTCATATAATAGTAGACCATTTTCAAGATGTCTTTCTGGATGATTTCTATGGCTTACCACCCAAGTGAGAGATCACGTTCATGATCGAGTTGGTTTTGAGAGAAAATCCAGTTTCTACTCCTCTTTATAAAATGGAACTAATAGAGCTTTGGGAGTTGAAAGTTTAGTTATAAGATGTAGAAGATAATGGTTTCATATGGAAAAATATGTATCCATTGGTATATATAGTTATTCTCAGTAAGAAATCTAATGATACTTTACACTTATGTGTGGATTATTAAAGATTTAACAAGATGACGGTCAAGAACAAATATCCCCTTCCATGCATCAATGATCATGTTGATCAATTGAGAGGTGATAAAATATTATCCAAGATTGATTTTATATTATGATACCACCAGTTTAGGGTGGGACCATCGAACATACCTTAGAATACTTTTAGTAATAGGTATGTCTTGCATGAGTTTGTAGTGATGTTGTTTGGTTTGATGAACACAACTGTAGTATTTATGGATTTGGTGAATCAGATATTTCATCATTTTCTAGATTAGTTTGTGGTTTTTATTTCAATGTCATTTAGTGTACTCCCAGTCAATAAATAATCATGCCCAACATCATGAAATCATCTTGAGTATATTGATAGAGCATTAGATTTATTCCAAGATAACCTAATGATGTTTCTATATTGATATAGTTCACTTCTTGATCCATGTTATCTTAGAGGATAGAGTTTTATTGGACCTAGTGAAGGTTTCATCTATTTATATTGGGGTCAACCTAATAATGTATTCATGATTCATATTTTTATGGTTTTTTCAGGTTATTATCAGAATTTTATCTAGGATATTTTCTATTTGTATGCTCTGATGTATGGGATGACTAAGAAGGGAGTGAAGTTTTTTTAGTTAGATACTTTAAAGAGGGATTTTCAGGATCTGAAATGAAGGTACACCTCATCACCCATACTAACTTTACATAATCTAGATAAATAAAATACCGTGTACTGTGATTCATCTAGAGTTAGAATCAGAGCAGTTCTAATGCAGGAGGATTAATGGATTGCATATAGCCCTAGATAGTTGAGACAACCTGAGAGGAATTACTGTTCTCACCATCTTGAGTTAGTTGAAGTGGTAAATTTACTAAGATGTTGGAGACAAAATGTTTTGGGTGAGAGATTTGTGGTGTACATGGACCATAAGATCCTTAGGTACATATTTTATCAACAGGACCTAAACCTTCAACATAAGATGTGGGTCAAGTATCTGTTGTCTTTTGACTTTGAGATGGATTATTCAAAGAGAAATTGATTTTTTTTTTCTGATGGTTTGAGTTGGAATTTTTAGATATAAGTAATATGGGAGTCTAGTGATGAGTAGAGGATGATGTAAGTCTTTGAAGACATGAATCTATATTTTCAAGAGTCCTAAGGATGAGTAGCTCTGACTTTGACATCTGTTATACCCCTGCTTCATGACTAGACTAAGAAAGAGTAGATATCTAATCTGTAGGGATTAATTTTGAGAGAAAACCTATATGTTATAGAGACACCATCAAAATTGTCTCTTGGAAGTGACAATTAGTTTCTTTTCTATGGTTGGTTATGGGTTACTATGGGCTTGTGCGAGGTGAGGATGAGAGAGTTTAATTCTTCTATATATATGGTACATCCTAATTTGAAAAATATGTATCATGATATCTATAAATAGTATTGGTTATCATGAATGAAGAAGGAGGTAGTGTACTTGTGGTGATAGGTTTCACCTTTTAGTAGGTGAAAGTTGAGAATGAGAGGCCTTCTGGGATATTGTATCCTATTCCCATTCTTGAGTAGAAATGGGATGATGTCAATATAGATTTTATGATAGGATTACTCATGAAAACCAGTAAGAAAGATATAGTATGGGTGATCATGGATCTACTAACAAAGGTATCCCAATTATTTCCCACCATTGATACTTTCACCAATGATGATATAGGTAGTCTTTACATGTGAAAGATAGTTTGGTTTCATGGTGTTTTGAGGAGTATCATTTAAGATAGATACCCTCATTTGAAGTATAAGTTTTGGAAAGGTATTCATAAGGATTTTGGATCACAGGTTCTTCTGAGTACTTCTTATCATCTATATACTGATAGTCATTCTATGCGGACTATACAAATTCTGGAAGATATGTTATGAACCTATGTTTTGGATTTTTTTGGTTCATGGGAGATGTATTTAGAACTCATGGAGTTTTATTATAATAATAGCTTCCGTTATTTGATCTAGAGAACACCTTTTGAGGTTTTCAATGGAAGGTAACTCCATTCACCTCTTTATTGGTTGGAGACTAGATAGTCAGCATTTGTTTGGACTAGACTCATGCTGGATACATCTAAGTTGGTTTAGTTGATTAATAGGAGTTTGGTGACTATATAGAGTAGGAAAAAAAATCATATTCTGACCATTAGATACAACCCCTATAGTTTTAGGTTGGTCATCATGTTTTCCATTGGGTGTTTCCTATGCTAGGAAAATTCTATATTAGGAAATGGGGAAAGATAAAGCCTAGGTTTTCCAGGTTTTTTGAGATAGTGGAAAGGTTCGGTCTAGTGGCATATCAATTTTCCCTTCAATAGTGTTACAGTTGCATGAACTATGTGGTTCATGTGTCATAACTTAAAAAATATCATCCTAAACCTTCTCATCTGTTATATGTTTAGGACATAGATCTTTGTGTAGATATGTTATTTGAGGAGAATATAATGCAGATTGTAGACCGTATTGAGATGTATCTCCAAGGTGGGACTATACCTCTGGTTCATGTATAGTGGTGGCCTGGGTTTGTTCAGGAGGAGACTTGGGAGAGGGGGTATTATATGTTAGTATAGTGTGCAGCCATGTTCACTGAGACCCCACAGGGATATTTAGAATATCTCATGGATGAGTTTTTATATGGTGTGGAGGTTATAAAATCTCATCTCTTTCCAGGTACGTCCCTCTTTAAGTTTTTTTATTGAAGCTGTTTTGTTTGGATTTTCCTTTGTCTTCAACCTTGTTGGATGAGTATCATTTGGATATGGAGATACTTTTTTGTGTAAAATAACCTAAAGTTCATGGATGTATGTTTTTTTTAATTAATGGAGTCAAGGTATAAATGTGTTAAATTGGTTCATGAGTGTTTACCATGGTTTGGAAGGCCTTGGAGGTGGTTAATATCTTTTTTCCAGGTACCAAGTTGATATTTTTCTATAGGGAATTTAGAGCCCATATAAATGTATTACATGATGTGTAAATGTCACCAGGAACATTCCATGAATTGTCGCATGCCGTGAATTGGTTCATGATAAGAAAAGAATACACACTATGAAATCAAATTACATGATGTGTAATAATCAAATAGGATTAATATTTTTTTGAGGCGATGCATTTTTTAGCATAACATGAAATTAGAGAAATACACGACATGTAAGAATTACATGCTATGTAATTCTTTTAGTCAATGGTTTTAATATGGGTAGTGCATATTATTTATTTTCTATATACTTTCTGTTTCCCTCTCTCAATCCTAGGGAATTTCCTTGGTGATTTTGGAGTGATTTCATCCCTTCCTAACACCACGATTTGGTGTTTTATCCCAGGTAAGCACCTTTTATTTGGTTTTCTTCTCCTTTACACATTCTTCTATTAAAACGGTGTGTTATTTTGATCTCCACTATGTAAACGAGTGTTGATCACATTGTTTGGATGATCTAGGTTTCTTCATATATCCCCTTTGCATATGTCCCCCACTGACAATCCCTTTGTTGGCGTTTATTGATTTCCGTGTTAAGGTAGGTGGTCTAAAACCTAATCCTATGGTCTGTTTAATTGATCAATTATATGATATATTGTGATTTCACTGACATAATTTTTGAAATAAATAATTGATTAATGAATGATGATAAAACTTGAATTGGATTATTCCATCGATCCCCCTTTAGATTTAATATTTATGCAACCTAAAATTTGGATTCCCATTGGGTGAGAAAAACATTGTTAAATGATGAATTGGATAATGGTTTAAAGTGTGTTTAGTATGACATGATATTTATGGTGATTAATTGATATAGAATCACTTTAATAATATCTTATGGGCTATTGATATGACTATTGATAATTTGACATATAAATGTAAGTTTAATACAATGAAAAATTGTAATTTTCATAATTAACTGTTAAGTCTTTTGATGTGATATTGTGATACCCCTACTGTTATGACATGTACTATGGTTGAGGATCATATTATTATATATATGGATTTTAAAAGAGGTTGAAATGATTATACATCTGTCTTGTCCCAGTGATACATATTGAAATGCTTATATATAGGGATTGTCCCAGAGACTAAAATGCTTATATAGTGGGTTTTTCTAAGAGATATATCTTGAAATTATTATATATAGGGATTTTACTAGAGACTAAAATGCTTATATAGAGGAATTTTATTGGCTTTTTAATTATTCCATGGTTATGGTTATGGATAGCATGGTTGTACTACATGCTCAGAGACATTTTAGCATGGTGGGAAAGTAGGTTTATTTATGTATTATATTGATTGATTAATTAAAACACCTATTTATCAATTTATTGTAAACACTTATTATCAGACTGGTTTTATTTAAACATGGTAGTGTCAACCTACAGAGTTTTAGTCACACCTTATTTAGGCCACTGTTTGGTACCCGAGAAGATTACATGGACGTAGGTTTGGACATTGGAAAGGTACCTTATTGTTGATTGTTGCTTATTGCTTGCTAGATGGGATGGAGCTTGGATATGGGACCAACATGGGGTTCATGACCAATGTATGTTGTGTTTATTTCATCTTAGTTGATTATTTTACATGTATTGTTTTTATTTTTACATTTTGATACATTTATATTGTCATGACATGATTGTTTATTATTGGTTTTTTTCCTTTTACTTACCAGTTGTATGTTGTATTGTTTCTTATATTTCAATTACTATGAAATTTGTATATGTTCTTTATTTATGTTATGTTATAACTTATGAATAGGGAGTATAGTCTCCCCACTATACTCACCACACCCCCACTGCTAGTCGGAAGCCTCTGGCGTACAAGGAGGGATGCTTGAGGTCCCATAACCAACCTGATTTGGCTACGTGAGAGTGTGTGTTAGATCATGGGACATTACAAGATATCTCAATTTGTACCTATGGTCAAGATCCTTACAATATTGAAACATATGGAGTGTGAAATTACATTTCATAAGCTTCTTTTATCCTTAAACTCTCTAGTACTTCATGCTTGGGAAACACCATCATAAGTTGGCCTATTTCTTCTAGAAACTCTACCACATGATCTGGTGTTTTATAAACATTCATGATTCTTGAGTTTTCTAGAATATGTGGATATTATGTTCATCCATCTTGATTAAACTCAACTTTAGGTGATAATTTTCATCCATCATAACTTCATTTAATGTTTCAATCCTTCCACATGATCTCTTCATTGAATATCACACTTTAACTTCTAATGATTTTCCAAGAATCATTATCGCAGAGTTGAAATTCAAAATTTTCATTTCCATATCCAAAAAATAACATGATACAAACTTATTCTCCATATTATCTCATTATTTTGAATCAGCATGGTCATATCGAAAGGCTTTGTCATGGGAGGTCTCAAATGATGAGCGGTTTTGGTAATTTTTGGTGTAGTAGAGTGGTTGACCAAGGTCATCTCTCAAAGGAGGATGTAATCAAAAAAACATTTTAAAGGTATTTTGAAAATAAAATAAAATAAAATAAACAAATTAAATAAAATTATAGGGGTTATTTTATCATTTATAAAACTAGAATAATTATGTTGGAAGATGGTTGTATTTTTTTTGTTTTTTTTTGAAATGAGATTGAGAAAACACAACGAGAATATATTTTTTTAGAAAAATATTTTAAAAGGAGTAAATGATCTGGCTCTACCTATTAACTTAATTACTAATAATTATCATTTAAATTAAAATCCACTTAATAATTATCCCCTAATTTTTTAACCACAAAACCTTATGATAATTAACATTACTATAAAGATGAAATGAATTAAACCCTATGGTAGCTTCTGAACATGCAATTGTAACAACTATCTTTGATTATCGTTATAAGGGATTGATTATGGTTAGTGATAAATTAGGGAATCTATACATTCTGTAAATTAGGATTAATTGATTTATTTGATTGAATTTTAACTTTACAAATTGATTCCCTATTATTCATTTTTACTGATTAAGATCACTCTCTCACAATTCACACGTTACTTGACCTCACTTATTTTATATTAATTGTTCAATTTCTTGATTAGTTTATTTCAATTTTAAAAAACTCAATTCATAGATCATATTATTTGAATTAAATTATCTCATTTATTAAAAATAATTAAATGAATAAGGTTATATGTAGATCGATTTTTAATGAAAACTACTCCTCCATGGGTGGTGTAGCCATCGTAGAAACGTTTTGCAAGTGCAAAGATTTAGAAAGGTTATAACCTAATCATGTTTCTACTCTTGATTTGAAATAAAAATAGGCTGAGTAGAGAATAAAACAATTAAATAAAATTGAATAATTGGATGATAAACTAATAGTTTTATTATGAAAATACAAACATTACAAAGTGAATAAGAAAAATAAGGCTTCGATAAAGGGATCATTGCTTTAAGAGTTCTCCCTCTTGAAATGACTGGATAAATAGAGTGAAAACAATTATACTATTCCCTAAATCTCCTAATTCACGTCCCAAACCATTCAAATGAGAAAAATACATATTTATAGAGTGAAGGGGAGGATAGAGTTTCAAGACTTTTCAAGTGTGAATGTGAAATTCAGCTAAATATTTTAACCCAACATGCATTGACTATTTGACCACCAAACCGCATGAACCAAATATCCTTATAGAAATATTATTTGTGAGGAATTCATTCCTCTAGATGATCTACTAATTCGGTCCCAATCCAAGTAAGTATGAAGAATCTTTGTCCCAAATAATTAAGTGATTACCAATCAAGAAATTCCAATCCAACATTGATTTCATGGCCCATTTACTCAAATCAAATGCACGATCTAGCTAGAATGTACTAAATAAAATTTTATGCCATTAATTTAGGAACATTTAAAAAATATTATGTTAAAATAAGTTAAATAAAAATATTTGTGGTCAAAATACTACAATACATTTTAAAGGAGAAAACATGTAATTTTCATCAAATTTTCAAATGAATATACTAATACTAAATATTCTATAAATAAAAATATTTAACAAAATGCGATGAAATTATTTCATTTATTATCAATAAAATATTCAATAAATTTGTTTTTTTATCAAATCCCCTACACATACCCTTTTGGACTCCTGGTAAAAGTCACATTTTTTGTATTCTAGAAAATTGTGACATGATATGCATGTTTATATTTCTCAATCCATAGTGTCAATATAGAAAAGTTAAAAATATCATCAAGATTCAAGCTCAATAAATTTTAAACTAATTGTCTCATAAATTGTATCAAAACAAAATCCAGTGAGATTAATTACAATAATCATATAGAAATAATTAGTGGGTCTACCATGTCATTAATTCCTCACATTTGTATGTGCCAACCATTTAATGCTCATAACTCCGCCCTTTATTTAGTATATTCAAGTCAATTAAAACAATTCTTATTACCTAGTTTAATTCAATGAACCTTTTCTAAATTTCTTTTCAATCAAATTTAAATACCCACTTACTTAATCATTTATGAATGTCAAGCCTTAAGATCCCGACCCAGATATCCTCTCATGGTGTCAAAATTTAAAAGGTTTTATAATGAAACAACCAATCATATCATCAACGACTTAAATTTTTATAAAAAACTACCCTTGATGATGAAATCTTACTCATGCTTATCAAGATGCCAATGAATTTTTGAAAACATGGAATCTTAAAAAGTTTCATGTGTAAATGAGCATGTTACATAATATGTTTTTTTTATGATTTTTTATTTTTTTTGTTTTTTTAACAATAACAAAAAACATAAAAGGAAACACACACAAAACACAAAAATGAAAATACGAATTTGCTACCCCATAATGTTTTCCCCTCTCCCACACTCAAAATATGTAATTTTACTCATTGTTAACCTATGAGATGATATGTTCACATGAAATTTATAATTTTAAATTGAAAAATAATATAAAAGTCAAAGGGTTGGAAAAAGCTTGATATTATCATGTGGTGGTGGGGTCATGCAGTATGATGAAATCAACTACATCAGTAGAAGGTCCCTAAATGTATTGATTAAAACATTTACCATTAACTATAAATATCCTTCATGTGTCCTCTTGTGTTATCTCCACTTCACCATAATGAAAAGTATTAGATACAACATAAGGACCTAACGATATGGAACACAACTTACCGAGCATCTGCTTTAGTTGTGAAATGTATAGTAGGACATTATCCCATATATGGAACTACCATTTGGATCATTGTCTCATGATATTATATTGATATTTCCTTTTAGATCCTTGAGTTAACATATGATGACAATAAAATCTCCTCAAGATCTTGAATTTGAATCTTTCATTGAATTCCATCTTAGGTCAAATCCATGCTGCAAATTTTTTATATCCCAATTTTCTCGATGATCGACCTCTATGGGGAGGTGATATGATTTCCCAAAAACAATTTTAAATGGATAAATACACAAGGGATTCTTGTATACCATCCTATAATCCCATAACACATCATCTAAGATCTTCCTCCAATCCTATCAATTTGAATGCACAGTTTTCTCCAAAACTTGTTTCAACTCCCGATTTGAAACCTCATCTTGACTACTTGTTTGGGGGTGGTATGGAGTAAACTTTTATGTGTAACCCCGTACTTATGATGGAGGGAAGAAAAATTATGATTGAAAAAGTGTTTCCATTCTCAACTGATGATGGTCTTTGGTACTCCAAACCTACAAAAAAATTGATCCTTGAACAAATCTACTACAACATGAGAATCATAAAACCTGGTGGCCTTGGGATCCACCCATTTGATAACATAATCAACAAAAACCAAATTGTAAAATAAAACAAATGAACTTGGAAAATTACCCATAAAATCAATTCCCTAAACATAAAAAATCTTGTAGAATAATATGGATTTTTGAGGGCATCTAGTGTCTCCTTGACATGTTTCTAGTGTGTTAGAAATGTGAAAATGACTTACAAAACACATGAGAAACATGGAATAAGCCAGGACAACATCATCCAGAGTCTAAGAATTTCATAGATATCTATTGGGGTCTAATGTATCCACCACAATAAAGTGTATAAAAAATGAAAAAAATTCTCAAACTCATGATCTAGCTGACCTGTCCTCATGAATTAGTCACTACACATATGCTAGAGGCAAGGATCATCCTACACATAAAACCTAGACTCACTCTTTGATTTTTGGACTTTGTTTCTTTAAATTTAAATTAATTTCAGATGAAAAAAGTTTTTTCACTAAATTTTCATATGAATCATGTAAACCTGAGATGAAATAGATATTCTCATAGAGGAAAGTGTCCCAAATTGGTACCCAGTCCAATGTGTAATACTATATTGTGTGTTTAATCCTTCTAATGTGGTCCACACCCAAGTTCTATGAAGCCTTATTGTCTTGTATCTCAATATAAAATTCATGGAGAAGGATTATCTATAGGTTAAGTTTGGGTTTTGCATATGGATTCTTCAAGAGGTACCATAGAGTTGCATGGTTAGAAAAAACACCTACTTTAGATCCAAATAAATATGAATAGAATTTATCTGAATAAAATATAATAGAAAGAAAATCCTTTTTCATTGTGGTGTAATTTTCTTGGGCTGAATACAATGTCCTTGATGCATAATCAATCACATGGGAACACCCTCCACCCTTTAAGATAAGACTGCTCCAACTACAAAGTTTGAAGCATCACAAATAAGCTCAAATGGGGGGGGGGGTCCCACCATAGAGGTTGTATTATTAGGGGTGTGGAGAGACTCAAATTTATATCATAAAATTAAACCCTACATTAATCAACAAAAAATAAGTCAATGTATTTTTGAAGTAATAAAGATAGGGGAATAGAGATCTTAATAAAATCTATAATGAAGCATCGATAAAATCCAGTATTCTCTAAGAATGACCTAAGCTCATGCACACATGAAGGATATGGAAAGGATGGAATAATATCTACCTTATATTTATCAACCTCTATTTCATTTTTCGATACTATATGCCCTAAGACAATGACATGCTCTACCATGAAATAACATTTTTCAATGTTCAAAACAAGATTATTCTCAATTCAATGATTCAACACCTTTACCAAACTAAAGATACATTCATCTTATTAAGATCCATAAACTATAAAATCATCCATAAATACCTCCATGAATTTCTCAATGAAATCAGAAAAAATACTCATCATGCATCTCCGAAAGGTACTTGGAGAATTGCAAAGTCCAAATGGCACCCTTGGGTAGGAAAATATATTGAATAGGCAAGTGAATGTTGTGTTCTCATGATCATTTGGAGATATTAAAACCTAATAATACCTATAAAATCCATCCAATCAACAATAATGTGTCTTCCTAGCTCGTCTCTCAATCATATTATTAATAAATGGGAGGGGAAATGGTCCTTGCGAGTGGATTGATTAATTTCATATAACCAATACAAAAAAGCCAACTGTTTTATGCCCCCATTGGAACTAACTCACCTCTATCATTTACAACAATAGTAACACCAATTTTCATATTCACAACCTAAATAGGAATCACCAAATGGGAATTTTAAATGGGATAAATTATAATTACCTCAAGAAAATTATCAACTTCTTTTTTAACGACTTCTAGAATAGTTGGATTAAGTCTCATTTGTGGATTCCGAACTAGTTTATCCCCATACTTTAAAAAAATACTATGTATTAAAATGGAAGGGCTAATACTAGACATATCATCCAAGGTCCACCTAATTTCCCTAATGTTCTCCCTCAAAAGATTCAAAAGTTTTTATTCATGTTCAAAAGGGATATTGTTAGCAATTATAACAGAAAATCTCTCACCACTCAACAAGTATGAGTATTTGAGATTTGGTTGAAATGGATTTAGTCCCAATGTTGGGGGTGATTTTTGGATGGATACGTTGAAGGAAATTAAATATGTGCACAATGAACATCAATATTAGAATATACATCATCAAAATCATAGAATAATTCATCAAATCCATCAGCATACTCAACAACCATGTCATAATAAAAGTTAACATGATCAAAATCAAAATAAGAATCCACATAGAAATCAAATCCAAGAGAGTTTTGTGCATTATAAATAGGTTTATAAGTGATCCTCTACATCAAAATAGAACCAATTCTCATAATGTTTTTAAGCATAAGAAAATAAAAATCCATGGGGTTTTTAATTGGTGGTTAAAAATGGGATATAAAAAAAGAGTAATAGTCCTATGAGGGGTATTTCATGGAGTCCATTTCCTTAAATATCACAACTTCATCTCAAAACTCCATGGAAAGTGTATCCTTATGGAAAGTTATGATCATTTTTTAGTTTTGAGGAAGGGACTACCTAAGATAATGGGAGCATGAGAATTTACCTGATCATCCTTTTTTTAATAATTTAGAAATATATAGGAAATATCATGTCTCTTACCTAATCAAGTACATACTCAAGGACTCTCACTGGATATGTTGTAGCTATATTCGCCAACTACACCATTACTATCATCCTCTTCAACTCACCAAACTCTAAATAAGAAAATATAGAGTGAGGAATCACATTTATGGAAGCTCCCAAATCACATAAAGAATCATAAAAGTTTAACTCCCTTATGGTTCTTGGTATGGTGAATGTCCCCAGATCCATTCACTTTATTGTAATTTCTTAAGTTAGTTTAATGAGTGCTAAAACATTCTTTCCAAAATTGATCCTCTCATTTCCCTTGACCCTTCTTTAATTGGAATAAATTAATTTTATGAATTTTCAAAACCTTGGTATTTTCTTAATGGACTCAATAATGGGGATTTTTATCTCAACATGGTTGAATGTGTCCAAAATATATTTTTTCATTGCCTCTTCAACCATCTTTTTGGTTAGAATAACTCTATTTTTAAAGGGATGAGGTTTATGGGAAATATAACGAATTTTATACTTAACTTTTCCTTTATCCTTTGGTTACTCAATGATCAGTGATGATGGGGGAATATCCTCATGTTGGGTGAATCCCAGTGGGCTTCTAGTAACACTTCACTCACTTGTTTTCTTCATACTCCTCAATGTAATAACACTAACATTTCATCTTGGATTTTGTGTGGGTTGGTAGGGTAGGTTTCCATAGTTATTTCTTACCATTTCATGGAGGGAGGTGGAAATATGACTCATTTGCATATTTATCTCCCTAAACTTCATGCCTTGAATCATAATCTATTTCTATTGATTAATATTTTTTTTCAAAATTTCACCAGTGTTAGAATCTACCTTTGGTTGGGTATTCCCCTTTTTTTGAAATGTTGATGCATGGGATTCAAGTATCCTTTAAGTTTGTTCAAAACCCTTATAGTAAGTTGGAGTTTTATAGAAGTCTTTTTGAAAAGGATACCTTTGCTGTTGTTCAGAACCAGACCTCAAATTCGAGTGATCCTTCTATCCTTAAGTGTAAATTTGTGTGAAAGAATCATAATTATTTTGTGGATGTGCATGAAATTGTTGCTGCTAATATGGTATCCCAAGAAATAATATTTTTAAATCATCTATCTATTTTAATTTGGGGAAACAATCAGTTGGGTGGTCTGTTTCAGTGAAAATTTCACAAGTCCTCACAGCAGTGGGTTGGTATGTATTTTTAGCTGAAGTAATATATCCCCCCAAATGGTTAATTATTCCCAATTAATATCTATTAAATTATTTTCAAGATAATAATTACTTACTTGATGTACTCCTCTAACATATGGTATACCTCTACCACCAAATAATTGGGATTTTTGTACCATATTTTCAATAAATGCACGTACAACTACTGGTGTTTTGTTGAACAATTCCCATATAGCCGTATCATCCACCATACTTATCTCCATATGTGTTATAACTTTTTAGAAATACTATATGAGGAGTTTCTCATTGATTTGGTGATTTTAGAAGCTTGCACGCAACTTATTGAACCTCTCTTAGTACTCACACATTGACTCTCATTATGCTTTCTTGATCCCTGAGATCTATTTTCGAATGGTATTGGTCCTTGATGATGTAAAAAATCTCTGCAATAAAAGATATTTAAAATAATTCCAACATGTTTCATCTTCAGGATGTAAATAATACATACAATCTATTATTGTTTCATTAAGTGATAATGGGAATGCTCTTAGTATGACTTGAACTTTAGATACATTTCATGGTATCAAGTTTGAGAAAACCACATTAAAGTATTTTAGATTTTTGTTGGTATCCTTTCCAGAGATGCCATGAAATTTTGAAAGGTGTATCAGTCTAGATTTTAATTCAATGTCTCATTCAAGCTTTGAATATGTAATAAAATATGGTTGATATTTAATTTATGGTGCATCTAATTCACAGATGGTTCTATTAAGTTCATTGTTACTATTTTAACCATTATTTATAGTTTTATGTTTGATTCATAAGTTCTTCCAAATTTAATGTTCCCAAAATGGAGGAATTCCCCAACTAGGCGAATACTGAAATTACCATAGACTGAGACTGTGAGATTCGGTCCCTAAGGCTACATTAAATCTTAGGGTTATGATCTAATAGATCCTTGGAATTATTTTATTTTATAACTCAAATAAAAATAAAATGTAAATGGAGAAAGATAGACCATAATAAAAAGAAAATATGTTTGATTTTATGATCTAAAGAAAGAAGAAAAGAGAAAAAATTGAGAAAGGGGAAAGAAGGAAGAGAGAAGAGAGGAAGATAATGAAATAAAAATTAAAAAAATCATCTAATTGGTTGAAATAAGTACATTCCTCCCCAAAAATGGATCCAATTTAGAAGGATTTATATTGGTCACTCTCAAATGATGTGTGGTTTTTGGGCATTTTAGGTGTAGAAGAGTGGTTGAATATCATCCCTCAAAGGAGGGAGTAATTAAAATAACATATTAAAGGTATTTTGAAAATAAAACAAAAACAAAAAAAGCACATTAAAAAAAGGATGGGGGTGGGTTTGTTTTATCATTTATAAAACAATAATAAGTATGATGGAAGAAGATTTTATTTTTTTCTTTGTTTATGTTTTGGAAATAAGATTGAGAAAACACGATGAGAATATGTTTTTTTAGAAAAATATTTTAAAAGGAATAATTGATCTAACTCAACCTATTCAATTACTTATTAATCATTATTATTTCAATTAGAATACACTTAATATTGATCCACTAATTTTTTAACCCACAACCCTTATAAAAATTAACTTTACCACCAAGAAAAATGAATTAAATCCTAGAATAGATTTGGAACACATAATCATAGTACCCAACTTTGATTATTGTTATAAGGGATAAATTATGTTCATTGGTAAATTTTTCCATATATCCATCAAGTAAATTAGGATTAATTGAGTTATGTAATTTTATTTGAATTCTATAAAATGGCCCTCTGTTGTTTTTTTACTTATTAAGATCGCGCTCTCATAATTCACACATTACATGAACTCATGTGTTTTGTGTTATTTATTCAATTTATTTCATAGTTTATTTAAATTAAAAAAAAAATAATTAATATATCACGATACATTAATTACAATTTCCCATTTATTCAATATAATTTAATGAATAAGGTAAGATATATATCAATTACAAAGAAAAAATACTCATTCATGGGTGGTGTAGTCATCGTAGAAACGTTTTTCATGTGCAATGGTTTAGAAAGGGTATAACCCAATAACATTTCTAATCATCATTTTCATCCAAAATAGTATGATTTGATAAGAAGAAAATTAAAAAAATAGAATAATTTGAAGATAAACTAATAAGTTTATTATTCAAATAGAAACATTTCAAAGTGAATAAGAAGAAGAATAAGTATTCGATGAAGGGATCCTCGATTCAATATATTTACCTCTTTAAATTCATTTATAAATATAGTGATACCAATTTTTCTCTTCCATTAATATCCTAATTCAATTTCTAGACCCTCCAAATAATAAAAATACATCATTATAGAGTGGATTCAAAAATAGGGTTTCAAAACATTTCAACTGTGAATGGGAAATTCATCCAAATATTTGAATCCAAATTTCCTAACTTTTTGTCCTAAAATATATGTGAACTATCCATCCTTTTGAAAAGGTTATTTGTAATAAATTATGTATTCTATCTTATCTTCAAATTTGGGCTCAATCCAAGCATGGATGAAGAAGTTATGACCCAAATACTAAAGTGGTGTCCAATTTGGAGAGTCCAGTCCATCTTTGACTTCATGGATCATTTAATCCAATCAGATTCACGATCTAGCTCAAATTACCTAAATAAAATTTTCATTCCATTTATTGAGAAACATTTTTAAAAATTTTAAGTTCAATTAAGTCACATAAAATATATATGATCGAAATACTACAGTGCACTTTAAAGGAGAAGAACTGGAATTTTCATCAAATTTTCAAATGAATGATCTAACCCAAAATATTATATAAATAAGTATATTTAACACAATGTGAGGAAATTATGTCATTTATTATCAACATAATATTCAATGGAATTATGTTTTATCAACTCCCCCACACTTACCCTTTTACACTCCTAGGTAAAGTCACATGTTTGAATTCTAGAAAATTGTGATGAGATATGCATGTGTATATTTCCTAATCCACAATGTCGATTTAGGAAAATAAGGAATCTTATAAACAATAAATCTAAATAAATTTGAAATTTATTTTCTTATAAATTTTATCAAAGAAAAATCTAGTGAGATTAACGACACTAATCATAGTGAAACAAGTTATGGGTCTAACATGTCATTAATTCCCCATGTGTGTGTGCCAACCATTTCAAACTGATATCTCCACCCTTTATTCAGTATATTGATGTCAAGTAAAATAATTTTTATTACCTATTTTAATTCATTGAACCTGTTCTACATTCTTTGTAAACAAATTTCAAGACCCACTCACTTAATCATTTCTGAAAGTCAAACCTTAAGCTCCTGACCTTGATATCCCCACGTGTTGTAAATTTCATCACCCCCATTTATTAAGATAATATATATATATATATATATATATATTGGTTTTTTAGGGAGTAAAACTTTTGGATATTAGGTACACATGAAGAGGTCAATTTGGTACGGTAATGAAACTGATCAGAAGATAAATGAATGTATGGATCAACCATTGATATAAGATGATTTTTTTCCTAATTTGGCCATACTTTCAATTAAATAGGAAAAATTTCACCAAATACGGTTGCGTGAAATGTTATCGGGGGAAATCAATGACACAATTTTCCATGAAAAAATATCACAAATAATGGTGTCAAAATCTAAAAGGTTTTAAAATTACATAACCAATCATATCATCAACGAATTCTATTTTTATAAAAATCAAGCTTATCATGCTACCATTGAATTTTTGAAAACATGCAGGGAAAGTATGGTTTTGAATTTGGAGTATGTGCGGAACATGCCTCCTCTTGGCCAAAATCTCCCACCCGTTTCATCCTGCTGGTTCCTACCATAGCTTTCGGCCCCGACGGTGTTCGATCTCGGATCTTCCTCTGGCCTACCCTCGAGTCCATTAGATCCTGACTTCTCTGTTCTGACACAGGCGTCCGTTTCCAACGTTCACCATGGGGCTCTTGCCTCTCGGGGATCACCTGTTCCGACATGTTTGGTCAGAGCCCCATCTCTGGATATCGAGGTTCTCGGTACTTCTAGATGGGCTTGTGGTCCCTCTCTTCCTCCCAAGGGTGTTGGAGGGTCCTTCAAGGATGCCCTGTGTGGTTCGGCCAGGAATCTTTCCTGCTTCCCAGCGGTCAATGTGCGGGAAGCAAAGGCATCTTGGGAGGGCCACCGTGTTCGCCTGGATATCCCCATGTAAGTGTTCAATGAGGAAAAGGCTTGTTTGAAATGGATGTTGGTAGCTCATTTTGGGTCTACTAAGCCACCTCTCGCCGTTTTCCAGCATTGGGTCTCCTCTTGGGGGATCCGTGAGCCGGTGCGCAGTTCGGTGCTCTACATGCACTCCTTATGTATCATGCCGACTTCGGAGGCTGATTTTATCCATGCTTGGTGCATGGCACCATGTTCTCTGGGGCGTTGGCACTTCAGCCTTTCCAGGTGGTCTCTAGAAGTGCACAAAGGTAAGGAGAGTCTGGCAACAACGATCTGGTTTTTCATCCTGGATTGCCACTGCCCTTCCAGAATGAAGGTTTTCTCAAAGCAATAGAGAACCCCCTTGGTGGCTTCCTCTTCATGGATCTCATCACTAGTAGTGGATTGTCTACAATGGTTTCTAGCATTTGTGTGGAATTGGACCTTTCTAGGCCTGTGCCGGAGCAGATTGAGCTTCTGGTTGCAGACTCCTTCTATTGGTTGCAGGAAATCTCTTACCCCGTCTTCCCCAGTTATTGCTCGCATTGCCTCATACAGGGACACTCTTTGCAGGTTTGCCGACTCCGTAGGCAGGACAGACGTCATCGCTCCCCTGGGGTGGAAGTGGGGCGATCCGCCAGGGATGCTCCTGTGTTTCCAACTTCCCCAGAGGTGGTGAATGTGGGGGATAAGACTCGCGTATCCCACCAGTCGCCCCCCAGTTGATGCTGGAACTGGATCTTTTTCAGCACCTCGTGAATGGAGATCCTCCTGAGCCATGTCAGGAAATAGTACCCTTTGTTCCAAGGACACCTCATTCTCTCCAGCCTTTCCACACTTTTTCAGTGTGGTCAGGGTTACTTCTCTCGGGTGGTGTACGAGTTTGGAGGTTGGATCTCGAACCGGCACCCCGATCTGTGGGGTATTTGGCATGGTCTCCCCCAACCACAACGCTTCCGAGGACCGCCTCTATTGCTAATGAGAGGGATCTTTTCATTACCCCCAAGCTACGAGGATGGCTATTGAGGAGCTCTCCTCACCCCAAGAGAAGGTTCCCTCATCGGATTCCTCAGATGGCTCACCCCCAGGATCCGTATTCTGAGGAGAGGTTCCACAACCTCGCATATCGACCAGGGTAAAGCCCCTAGTGGAACTAATGATGGCACAAAAATCACTGTGGTATCGGGGATTTGTACGAAGTCTAAATCCAGGATGTATAAGGTAAGGAGCACCTCCCTCTTCGAGCAGGCTACGAGTTCTGGAGCCAGTCCCAGGATGCTCTTTCATCAATGATTACTTTACTCATATGGAACTGCTAGGGAATTGGCGCCCGGCTGAAGTCAGACTTTCTCAATTTGGAGATCTCCAAGCACAAGGCTGTAGTTGTTGTAGTGCTTGAACACAAACAACAGTACAACCGAATCCGAGAGGTTCCAAAAAGCTCAAAATGCAACTCTTCTTGCATGCTGATCCCATCAATAGTCATATCTGGATTTTTTGGCGTCGTCATTACACTGTGGATATGGCTCAGGCCGGCAAACAGTTCATTACAGTCAAGGTGAGTCAAGGTCAACTATTTTTTTTCATGTCCTTTGTGTACAGGAGCTGCGATCATCTTCAAAGAGAAAATCTATGGGATGACCTGAGTGGGTTTGACCTAGGGCCCTTCCCGTGGATCGTGGGGGGGGGGACTTCAATATTGTGGTGGACTCGGTGGAGAGGAAGGGAAGGGTACCGTTTCACAGAACAGCTAGCCTGGATTTTAACTAGTTCATGGCTGCGAAGGGGCTCTTGGATCTCAGATATGTGGGCGACATGTTTACTTGGTGCAACAACCAGAGGGGTAATAACTGCTCGTGGAGCCGCCTAGACCGTTGCCTGGCAAACATGCATGCCATATCTTCTTTCTCCAATACAACAATGATGGACCTGGTACACAGTATCTCTGATCATTTTCTACTTCTAGTATCTATGTCTTCTACACAGGATCTCTAGGAGAGGTTTCAGTATAGCTAGTTATGGGCCAACAGTCCGAGCTACTAGGATCTTGTCAGAGGCTCATGGGAGGAGCCCTCTAAGGAGATAAGTGGACTGATCTGCACAATAAGATAAGGAGGTTGAAATCGAGGCTCCAAATGTGGTCTAAAGATACTATTTCACCTGATGGGGAGTTAGAGGCAACCATGAAATAAGTCAAATTTCTAGTGAACCGGATGGAGGAAACTTGGGATGACCATGCCTTTGAGGAAATCTGGGAATAAAATGACAAGATGGCACACTTTCTGCTTAGACTGGAATGACTGTCCAGGGAAGGGGCGAGGATTAAATGGCTTAAAGAAGGTGAAAAAACACCACTTTCTTCCATGATTTAATTAAAGAGAGGATAAGGCTAGTTAAGCCTAACATCATGTTAGAGGATGGCTCTTTTACATATGACATGGACATCATCGGAAGCTTGGCCGATTCCTTCTTCTCTGAACTCCTCACTGGTCCCAATGAATGCATGGCCAACGGGTACCCCTCGGAGGCCATATATTTTTTTGGAGTGGTTCCCAACCATGTGTTTGATCAGGACAACGACATCTTGGGGGCCATACTCGACAAGAAGGAGATCTTGGCAGTATTGATGCACCTAAACCCTGATAGTGTCGAAGGACCAGACAGTTTCCCTGGATCCATTTATAGGTCATCCTAGGATATTGTGAAGGAGGGTTTAATGGACGCTATTCAGGATTAATTCAGGGGGGTGGCCTACTACGTGTGGCATGCTCCACCACACTCGCACTGCTTCCAAAAACCAAGAATCCCAATGATATTTCACATTATCGTCCCATGAGCATTTGAAATACCCCCTAAAAGATCTTGGCCAGTATTATCAACTCCAGAATAACTCTTATCATTCCATGGTGGGTGTCTTTAGAGAAGCATGGTTTTATCAAGGGTCGGTTGATTCAAGAGGCAGTGGATCTGGCATAGGAGATGATCAGGGACATCAATTTCAAAACTCATGGATCTAATATGGCCATCAAGATGGATATGAACAAGGCCTATGATCATATAGAATGGAGATTTATCAATAAGGTTATGGAAGGTATGAACTTTATTCCTTGGAACATTGATCTTATTTTTTGGTGCTTTAGTTCTGCATGGATTTCGGTTAATTTTATGGGGAAATTGTATGGGTTTTTTAAACCAAATCGAGGCCTAAGGCAAGGAGACCTGATCTCTTCGAGTCTTTTATCCTGGTTCATGACATTTTGAGTAGACACATTCATAGAAGCATTGTTAAGGGTGACATTCTTCCTTAATGAAGGAAGTTGAAGGCTCCAGTGGTGTCCCACCTCATGTTCGCTGATGATACCTTAATTTTCTTGAACGCCTCGAGCCATTCCATTCAGGGATTGAATAGAGTGTTGGAGAGCCTATTCCATCGGAGTGGGAAACTCATTAACAATAACAAGAGCAGTTTCTACATCTCCAACGGATGTTCCTACCGACGTATATCTACTGTGAGAAACAAGTTGGGCATGAAGCGAGGGCTTATCCCTATGGATTATTTGGGTGTACCCATCATGCCTGGAAGAGTTCTCATTCGCGACTTTGATCCACTACTCAACAGCATCACTGACCAGGTGCTTAATTGGAAGAAAAATTCTCTCCTTTGGGGGCCGGATCATGCTGGTCAACAGTGTGCTGCTTGCTACCCCAGTGCACAAACTGTCCATGATTAGGGCCTCAAAAATAGTTATCAAGAACATTGACAGGATTCTGGACAAGTTTATTTGGGATATGTTTTCTAATCTTAAAAAACATTGGGTCTCCTTGCACAAGATGGCACAACTGGCTAGAGAGGGTGTTATCAATGTTCGCAATCTTGCTGATACCCTACACTACATGCATGCAAAGCTTGCATGGAGTATTCTGGAGCAGCGCTCGCTGTGGGGGTTAACAATTCACACCATAGGCTTGGGGCACCAGGATACAAGAGAGGACCGACACTCACCAATTGTTAAGGTCCTAGTCCCCCTTGTTTACAAACCTCGACCACTGTCTCGTTGGATCGTGGGTATTTCCCTCGGAATTCGGGGATGACCTCCTTGATTGAAGGTTCAAACATTCCAATCGGTTTCTAATGGGTTTGTTCATAGAACCGGAAACATCCAATGATTCCACATCCATTTGGACCTACTTTCCAAAGGTAGGTGCTCATTAGTTTGTGGACTGATGAGGCTTAGGAATTTTCATCGGTCGAGAGGATGGGAGGTCAGACTCATCACACCTTTTTGAGGGGAATTATTTTCTACTCCGGGACTCTCTTTATAGATTTAAGTTATGTTCTTGAATCCTTATTACATTACCAAGTATAAAATGAGCTTTCCTTTAGATCTGACAATCAATGATCGATATGTAGGAAATTTAGAGAATCATTTATATGTATTCGAGGTTCTTCATTGATAGAGAATCATCTGTATTTGTTAGAGATTCTTAGTCAATGGTATCCTTTGATACGTAAAAGTCTCTTGGTCATTATGATGACCATACTGGTTTTAAAGCCACTCAGTGTGGCACTTGATGTTTATTGTCATTCAAAAGGACATGGATTATTTCAGAGTTGGGATCAAACCCGCAGATGGGCTACCTACGTATCCTTTGTTTAGAAAAGGAATCGAAACCCACGTAGTTCGAGTATGGGAGTATGATTTTTATGATTGATGGCTCAAAGAAGGATGTCATAATTACTTTTACACTCTAATCTCACGTGAGTCATGATCGGTGTGAGAAACAAGAGGTATTGGTAAAAACCAGACAATTGTGCCATGAAAGATGCAATCATAAGAAATAAGGTGGGACTTATGTATGCATGACTGCCCAGATAAATGAAGATTTGGATTTACTTCAAGGAAGAAATCCCGGAACAAGGTCCATAAAGGTATATGTGCTTCACGGAGATTTGAATACTCTAACTTGGGGCTTACTCCTGAAAAGGAGGCCCAAATTAGGAGAGGACTTATGATTGGGTTTTTACTCTTGAGAAGGAATCCCAGATCAAAGGTAAATTAGTACTGGTTAAGAGGAATTAAGACTGGGGATTACTCCTGAAAAGGAGGCCTAGGTTAAGAGACTTGGAAAATTAATTGACTTGGGGCTTACTCCTGAAGAGGATGCCCATATTTGAGACTGGGGATTACTCCTAAAAAGGAGGCCCAGGTTAAGAGACTTGAAAAATTATGGGACTTGGGGCTTACTCTTGAAAAGGATGCCCATATTTGATACTGGGGCTTACTCCTGAAAAGGAGGACCAGGTTAAGAGAATTATGATTGGGACTTACTCCTGAGGAGGATGCCCAGGTTAATGAGTTCTCTCATCTTAAAGGATGAGGTTGAATGAATGAAATCTCAATCTTTAGTGACATAAAGATGTGTAAATCACTAGGTTTTGAGAGATATTCCACATAATTCCTTTCAGATAAGGAAGTCAAATCAAGAAATCATGCCATAAATGGCTTTGAAGAGTGTCTTGAAGATTTAATCTTGAATAGGAGAGGTGGAATGGATTTAAGAGGGGTGAAATGGTAAAGAAGGGCACCCAAAAAGGCAGGGGAACACAAGGCCTGGTAGGCGCGCAGGTACTGCGTGGGCGCGCAAGTCCTGGTCGTGTAGGTATACCTGCGCGACACTTGGGTACTTGCACGATGGTTAACTAGCAGGGTAATACTTGATCGACTCTTGGTTAAAGCCTTTAGAATCATCTTAAGGTTCTTCCAGAAGAGGGGCGTGCAAGTTCTATTGAAGGAGTAAGGCGGCGCGCAAGTGTGGCCATTTACCGTAAGGGCTGGCCACTCAGGCGTGCAAGTGTTGATGGGTTTCAACACTTAGGCCTTCCTCCCTCTCTTTAGATCTTCCGTTCTAGGTAAGAAATTACCTTAGAAGTGTTTCAGAAGCTTTGAGAAGAGGCTAGGGCGCCGGGAGCTTAAATATGAGTTTCTGGAAAAATTCCTCCCCGAATGGGGGACCCACAGGGTCTATTTATAGGCTGAAGAAGACCCGGGAAGTTATCACTTAGGGCGTTCAAGTGTACTTGCACGACCATAGCGGCGTGCAAGTGTACTTGCGTGACCATTGGAGAACTTGCACGACCTTTGTGTAACATTCTTCTTATTCCTTCCTTTGTCAATTTTGGATATTTGTCTAAAGGTTGAATCACTTTGAGCTCAGATATTCCCCTTTTTCAATCTTTAGATTCTGTGACGAAAGGAGCGTCAACAAAAGTCCCCCCTCAGAGTTAGATCCGGATAGAATAGAGGATTTGACTCTGAGGAAAAGAAGAAAACTCAAGGAAAGGTGGCGCGCAAGTGTTCAGTGCGCAACACTTGGCGTGCAGGTTTGAGTCGTGCAGGGCTAGAGCTCCCTGGATGTAGGCGCATAGGTGGGTAGCCAGGCCTATAAATACTCTGTCCTTTTCCACGCATAACATCTGAATTCTGGATTCTCGAGCTCTTGCCGCGCGGGTCACCTTCACCGCTCAAGTCTCCCATTTTCTGCTGTTTCTTCGCTGTCATGCTACTGTCAAGGTAATAGGACTTACACGGTGATACTTGCGCGACAGATACTTGCGTGGCATGTTAACACTTGAGCGACACATCCATACTTGCGCACCAAGTTTTGACTTTCCGCCTTAATGCCTTTGCCATTTTTTCTGAAATTCCTTCACAAATTTTATGAAAAATCAACTTACTTAAAAGTTAATTTATTCAACTTTTGTGCAGAATCAATGGCTCTTAGACCCGGAATAGTTGGTGAACTGGCTAGCAAGCGGATTAATGATATGATGAACATCATTGGCCACGATTATTATACCATCAAAGATAGCACTCTTCCGGATTTGGCTAAGTATCTGAAGAAATATCATCGCGACTTCCCCCAAAGAATTTATTTTCCTTTGTATGACTATGGTCATCTGCGAGAAGTTATTATTCCAGAAGCAAAGAACTATCTCCCATTTTCGTGGTTTTAGAATTACACCAACTTTGCTTCAGCAAATATCTCAGGTGGAGGAGTATTTCTAAATGCTGGAACAGTGGAGAAGGCCCATATGATGCATCATAGACCTTGTACGCCAGATCTGAAAGATCATACGCCTGAGCTGGAACCACATTGTCATCCTTCAATCTTCCGAAATGCTCAGATGGATCAATCCAAAGGCTGGAAGAAAAGTTGGGACTTCTATCCCGGGGGAGGCGTGAAGCCAACTTGGATGTGAGCATACAGGGTGCGACAAACCTGTGTAGAGTTTGTCGAGGATCTGAAAGGGGTGGTGATATACGAAGCTGTCTGGGTTGGGCAAACATATGTTTACAGACATGATAACTTCGTGCCAGATATACTCAGCCACTGGAGTCCAGAAACTAATTCTTTCTATCTGACTCATGGAGAAGTAGGCATCAGTCTGTGGGATGTCCACAAGATCTCAGGGGCTCCAATTTTGGGTGACATATATGATGAATTCATTCCACCCAAGGTGACTTGGAATGATTCAGAGAAGACTCCTGCTTTAGCTCGAGAATAATTTAAGATCTTCCACAGGCTCAAAAGTACAGAGACCTCATTAACTCATTCTAGAAAGGATATTCATCTGGAGGAATGGATGAATATATTTCTTATTGAGAAGAAAGAGAGGGAACCAAAGGAGAAGGAGCTGAAAGAAAAAGGATCCAAGAAAAAGAAATCCAAGGATAAGAGGCCCAAACGTCCTACCACCTGCCCAAAACCTGAGAAGAGGGGTGCTCCTGGAACATTCTGGCCAACTCTAGAAGCATGAGAGTTTGAGAAATGGGGATATGAGGTGAATCAAAGGATCCCAAAGAAGACTCGTCTGGCGGGCTTCTTGGCAATGTGGCTCAGCGTTTATCTCTTACCTGTCAGGGATTTTAAGGGTGGTGTCAGGCCAAGGACCTTCGTCATTGCGACAAAGTTGGCTGAGGGAAAAATGGTTGGGTTGGATACCCCCATTTTAGCAAAGATTCACAGGAGTTTACTTCATGTTTTCATGGGTAAATATCCTTTAAGAATAGTGGTACCATTCCAAGTTTTATGGGGATGGATTGCCACTCAATTCAGGACTTAAAATGTACATAATGGATTACAAATTCCTGGAAGATATTTCAGGCCATCAGTGCAAGCATTCTCTGGAGTTGCTCCATTAGATGTTAATGTCTATGAATTGAAAGTGAGGCTGATCATGTTTAAGGAATTCAACTTCTTTCCCTATGGAAGTCCGCCAACCGGGCGGTTTGTTGATGATGGAACATACCATTTGGATTTGAGGGCATACATTCTAGCTTCTAGGGATGGTGTGCTAGTTGCCAAGATTGACAGAGAAATTATATGCGAGGCCTATACTCCATATATATTTGCACGTCAATTCAAATATCTATAATAGATTGCTGTATCTCCTCCAGTACATGTCAGGTTAGAGCAAAATCCGATGGTTGCTTGGCAAATATGGCTGCTGACGTCAAGGGAGAAGACTGGGGCAGTATTTGATCTACCAGTTGAAAAAGTGGCACATAATTTGACTACATATTATTCCGAACACTAGATAACATCATACCCCAAAGGGGTGCTGAATCACCCAGTTTATCAAGTGGGGAAAAGGAAGAGGACTGTAGAGAAAGAAACCCTTCCTCATGAAGGTGATGCTTCCCCACCTGAAGCTGATTTTCCAGACTCCTCCTCTAGGACTGATTCACCAGATTCACATGATGGGGATGATGAGGCACAACCAGCGGCAAAGCGGTTTCGTGCCTGATATAATCCTCCAGTCAGAATCCAGAGACCTACTCCATCAACTCCTGGTGAGTTACTTCATTGTGGTAATTTAATCACTGCTACTTTATAAAGCAATAAGTCTTATTTTCTTATTCTCTATCTGTAGTTTCAGGAGCTTGGAAGAAATTGAAGTCAAATATTGTAGGACCTTCCTCGTAGCCTTCATATATAAGACCAGTGGATTTCCAGTTATGGAAGAGTTTATACTGTGGTATTGAGACCGCCTGTATGGATTTGTGTGAGGGCCTACAACTTCCTGGAATGGGGAATCTTATGGCTTCTACAAATCTCCAATAAGAGGATAACCCCAATGAAGTGCGGGCTTACATCAGAGAGCTAGAAATGCTCATATATACCACTGGTGAGTCCATTCCTGTCACCGGGCAGGTGAAGGAAATGATTGATCGTGGTGCCACTGAGGGGGCTGGTGGTTCTGGAGATGAGGAGTGGCATGAGTATGTGGCTCCCAAAGATATAGGTTTTCTTTCCTTATTTGATTTGCAACTTGATTCTAGTTGAAGATTTGTTACTTAAGGAAGTTATTTTCTTCATCTTGTAGCTTGCAAAGAAAGGAGTTGAGGTTTCTTCTCCATAGTATAGCCCTGGTGGTACTGCCATCAGGGCTGCTACTGATTCTCCTCGCGAACCGGGAAAGATATCTCCAGGCCAGCAGGCCATGAATGAGGCGTTGGACATAGCCTTACATTCGCCAATCCAAGTGCCAATAAGGGAGACCACTGATACTCCCAAAAAACCAAAGAAGAAAAGGCAATGAAGGAGGAAGTCCACAGCTAAACGCTTCATTAGCAGCAGTAAGTCCTTCGAGTAATCATGAGTCTATACCCATGACCACATGGTTACTCATATTTTTGGGGATTGCAGGGGCTTATTCAATTTCCCCCTGAGGTAAAGGACTGATCCTCCTTCAAAGACCATGGGGGGTGCTGTAGAACAATCACATTTCCAAGCTGACTTGGCTTCTCCTGGAGAAGAGCTAGCATCTATTCCCAGTATCCCTCCTACTGCTGTTGCAAGAAGAGAAGAACCTATTTTTGGTGAGTCAACAATGCTTTATAAAAAATATTGAACGAAACACCAACTGACTTCCATTCTGTGATACTTCAGGTTCAAGTCCTGCATTAGAGCTTCTGGCGACTGTTGCAACTGATGCTGTGATTTTACCCGAAGACGTTGTCCAGGGTCAGGGACTGAAGGACATAAGTCGTTAAGAAGACACATCAAACGCTCCCACTGGTGAGACTAACCAAGATTCTGAAATATCATTGGATGAAATAATGAATCATGTCATGTCTTTCGAAGACTTTTATGATCATTCTAAGTTGTCATGTAATTTAGAAGACCTTGTGCGTGAGTGTTATCCTTCTCCCACTAAATTTTCTTATAATTTACACTTATAATCATGACTGAAAATAATATGCAGTTCCATCCATAGAAGCTATTGAACTATTAATGCCTGGAGAGGGTGTGGAAATTGATGTCGACCCTACCATTGCAGAAAAATTAGATAAAGTAGAGTTAAACCCATTAAACCCTCCTGATACCCATCTTGAAGATCCTGTTTAGACTGGGAAAGATGGGAAGGAGTCTTCTCAGGTTGCTGATCCACCGTCGGGTAAGGGATAACAATATTTGTGATTATACTTAATTTGCAAGACAATCAATTCTTTTGTTATCCTTTGAAGCTAACCAAAGCTTTCGATTAATCATGTAGGGCCATCAACTATAGTGGCTATATCTGGAGGTGAGGCCTCAGCCTCTGCCCCAACGGGAATTGAAAGTGAAGAAGCACAGGTCAGGGGGGAAGGAGCAGAACATGGCACTTCTTTAAGTGCATTAATCCCAGATTACATGCCCCCTGTGATGATGATGTTGAATCAGACCCAGAGGTGCTTAAAGTGTTCAGCTTTTCACGACGCAAGGCATGGAACAACATATGGAAAATCATATCTAAGGTGCCTTTAGAAGAGATATCATTGAAGTTCCCTCGATTGTTATCCCAGTTTGTCATGCTAGGACTTGGCAGGTTTGGATATGAAAAGATCCATGCCGCGGTGAAACAGGTCATCTTCAGGAGGGATCAGGAGCAAAAGTGTCACGAAGATCTGACCAGGGTGAAACTGTCAGTTAACATCAGTGAATTTGAGGCTGCGTTATCCCGAGCTGAGGCTGATTATGCTACCAAGATTAAGGAGATGAAGCATAAAATCAAAGAAAAAGTCGTCCAGCAGGTGTAGCTCCAGCAACAGTTAGATGTTGTTACTGGGGAACTTGATCAGCTCAATAATTCACTGGAGGGAACTCAAACGAATGGTATGAAATCCATTGCAGATGCCAAGAAGGCACTCCATCAAGCTGAGAAGAGTGGAGCTGGTCGAGTGCACGAGCTTCAAGTAGATGCTGATGAAGCTCGGGATGCTATACATCAAATAAAGACTTATATTGACAGTATTCTGTAATTTACTGAAAAAGAGAAGAGGCTCCAATCTGTGGATGTCCCTCTAATTCTTGTGTATAAATGAAGAGTACTTTAATCTTCAATCATTTATGCTTGTATTCTTTCGCTACCTGCTTTAAATTTTACCTAAGCCAATGGGCCTAGCAAGCATAGTTTGATTTTTACTAGGATTAATGTAAATAACCCTACAAACTTTGAACCTTTTAATTGCTCAATATTACCTAAATCATACAAAATGTATGTTTAGTGATCTGGAACTTGACTTTTATTCAGATTTCCTTTGTCTTTTTGGGAAGTTTAAAGTCATGCATGCCGGACATAAAGAGGCTAATGTTTAAGGTCGAAATAGCTTTGACCGAATGAATTAGAATTGACTCAATTCCTTGAAAATTCATCTGAAAACATATTACCATACTCAAGTATGAGGGAAAATATGTAAACTATGACTTAAGAATATTTGAATCTGAGGAATGATATGAAAATGAGCTAAAAGGCTTCAGAATAAGTAGTTTCCAAGAATGAAGTTACTATTATTTAACAAACCTGTTAGGGGGTTGAATTATGCAGGGCCACCTAAGGGCATTGGATGCATTGTCAAATAAATAGCATCTTTTGGCTAACAAGTCTGTTATGTAGACTGTTTATGCAAGGCCGCCTAAGGGCACGTGTTGCATAGTCAGGCAAAAGAACTCTCAGAAATTTACCTTTCTACTGCTAAAAGCTAGTGAATGTTTATGGAGATTCAAATTTTCCAAAGTATAGAGTTTTCTATATGGAAATAAGTACTTGAATATAGAGAAGATATTTTTGAACAAGATTATTGAAGAACTTGATGGATATTACTCCTATGAAGGTCTGACCCAAACGTAGGGAAGGAGAATATAAACCATATACTTGAATACTTATAGATCATGAAAAAGGATATGGGACAAATATGTTAAGGATGGCTATTTTTGCAGATTCCTACATACTGTCATTAAGACAAATAAGGACAAAAGAGGATTTCCTCCCAAGAATGAAGTCACCACTATTTAACAAACCCATTAGGGGTTGAATTATACAGGGCCACCTAAGGGAATTGGCTGCATAGTCAAATAATAGTATCTTTTGGCTAATAGGTCCATTATGTAGACTGTTTATGCAAGGCCGCCTAAGGGCACTTACTGCATAGTGAGACAAAAAAACTCTCAGAAGTTTGAAATTTTTGTGACTAGAAGTTGAGAAAAGGGTTATGAAGATCTGAAAATATTTAAGGTTAGGATTACGACACATAAAGATGGGTATTGTCCAATGTATACAAAGATACACAGATCATTGCTAACCATAATCATGTTTTGGCTGGGTCCTGAATTGAAATGTTGGACTTCACTACGTATCTCATAAGGATGAGAATCAAGCCATACGTAGTTCTTAAATTATAGTTTAACGTTGTGTGGGACAAAAGGATTAGAGATCTTAGTTTAGGGTCATAGAGCTTGGACCATTGTAAGAAATACACAGTGTGTATTTTCATGGGGACTTTTCAGCCAAGGGACTGAAAGTGAAATTTGGGGTAAGAACCAAAAGACCTGGGGATGGATTCGAGGGAAACTCGAATGTTCCTATGTATCAAATAAGGATGGGAATCAAGCCCACGTAGTTCTAGAAATACCCTTTGTACAAATTTGGTTCGTACATGTGAAGGGTGAAAGGGGACTTTAGTACAATTATGGTTTAACCCAAGATAAAAGGTTTGGGCATTGTTATGTATGAACGTAGTCTTTGAAATGAAACATGATTGAAAAATCAATGTAAATAATGGTTCCCTCTCAGTTGAGGGTATCAAATAATATTTTAGTTTATTGTCATACTGGACAAAAGTGTTGTATAGTTTAACGTCGTATAACAAGGACGAAAGTGAACCAATGTAAAGATATTGATTCTAGGGGTGGTTTCATGAATTAACATCATAAGATATGGAGGTGAACCGATGTGAAGAGATTGGTTTTGGGCTTGAACCTTGGGAGGTTGCCTATGTACCCAGCTTGGAAGGCAAGGATCAAAGTCCGCGTAGTTCAATTAAAGAATGAATTAATAATAAAGTTGTTCTTGGGGACAACAACCTAAAAAATGATGTTGTTGGGACTTACACATGGTTAGTAGCCCAAAGAGAGTGTTATGGTTGAGGTTTTCTCTAAGCTCACGTGAGTCATACTCGGTGTGAGAGACAAGAGGTAACAACAACCTTAATGATGCATAGTTTAATGTCATGTAGGACATATAAAGGGACTATGAAGTTTAAAGTCTTGCAGTTAGGACTATTGGTGCTGCACAGTTTAATGTCTTGTAGCAGGAACAAAGTACAATTTAATGTCATGTAGGACATATCAAGGACTTTCTGTACAGTTTAGCATCATGTAGTTAGGACGATGGGGACAATATAGTTTAATGTCATGTTGGACGAAAGGGGGACTGTGCAGTTTAATGTCATGTAGTGAGGAAAAAAGAGTACACCATTTAACGTCATGTTGGACATATTGGGGACTTTTTTCACAGTTTAACGTCATGTTGGACGAATTAGGGATGATACAGTTTAGCGTCATGTTGGACCAAAGTGAGAATAGTTTAAGGTCATATGCATAGACTGTGGATGGTGAAGTTTAATGTCATGTTGGACGGTGGTGTAGTTTAAGGTCATACAGGACCTTTGATGATTATGCAGTTTAACATCTTTCCAGACATATTAGAGACTTTTATATAGTTTAGCGTCATGTAGTTAGGACATCACAGTTTAATGTCTTGCTGGACGTAAGAGACTTGCAAATAGTTTAGGGTCATATGCATGGACTGTTGATGATGTAGTTTAAGGTCATACTGGACCATTTAGGGAACTTTTCCACAGTTTAGCATCGTGTTGGACAAAAGTAAAAATAGTTTAAGGTCATATGTATGGACCATTGATGATGCAGTTTAATGTCATGCTAGACGTAAGGGACTTGCAAAAAGTTTAGGATCATATGCATGGACCGTGAATGATGTATTTTGGGTTTATACAAAATACTTCTTAAAAAATCTGGCATTGATTGGAGTAGTGATGAGTTCTCCATCCATCAAGATTAATGAATAAGATCCATTGGAGTAGACCCTATGTATTGAGTAAGGTCCTTCCCATTTTGGATCAAGCTTGGGAGGTTTTGTTCCTGGTACATTGGAGTTCTGAGAACTAATACCAATTCTCCCTAAGTGAATGAACGAAGACGAACTTTTTTGTTAAAAGCTCTCACTATTCGATTCTGATAGACTTCCAAGTGGTGCAAAGTGCACAATATTTTCTCATCTAACCGTTCCAATTCATTCAATTGCTTTTGAGATTGTTCATATGTATATGACTCATCACAAATGGCTACTCTGAGCGAAGGAAATTGAACTTCAATGGGAAAGAAGGCTTTCGTTCCATATACCAGTGAATATGGAGTTGACCGAGTTGCAGTGCGGGTGGTAGTCCGATAAACCCATAAAGCATGAAAGAGTTTATCAGGCCATGACCTCTTATCTTTATCCACCATCTTTTGCAGTATATTTGAAAGAGTCTTGTTGAAGGCTTCTATCTGGAAATTGGCCGCTGCATGATACCGAGATGAATGGTTGGATTTGATGTTGTATTCTTGATACAACTTCTCCACCTCAGATGAACAGAAGTTGGTGCCATTATCCATCAATATGGTATGAGGGACACCAAATCTGGTAATGATGTTAGACTTGATGAATCTAACAACACATTTAGAACTGACTTCCTTGAGAGGTATTACCTCTACCCATTTGGAAAAGAAGTCAGTAGCAGTAAGAATGTACTTAAACTGCTTGGCTGTAGCCAAAGGGTAAGGTCCCACCACATCAATTCCCCATGTGGAAAATAGCCATGAGTATTAAGCTGTATGAAGCAACTCTGGAGGTTGATGAATGAAGTTGGCATGTACTTGGCATGAATGAATATTCTTTTTGAAACCAACACAATATTGTATCATTGAAGGCCAAAAGTATCCAAGCCTTCAAATCTGATCTGACAGTCTATGTCCAGACAGGTGGGCACCACAGACTCCTGCATGAACTTATTTCATGACAACCATTGTCTCTTCCCCATAAATGCATCTGAAGAGAACTCCATCAAAACCACGTTTTTATAGAATTTTATCTAGGTGATCTGGGCTATCATAAAGAGTAAAATTGACCACACGTCGCCAGATTTGTTCTTTCTCAGCTCTATCAGGTGAAAGTGTTCCATTTTGAAGGTATTCCCTGATAGGTGACATCCATCCTGTAGTATGACCATACAGTTTAGGAATGAGACTAATTTCATTAATTTTCTCTATTCTGATTCGAACATAAGGTGAAATTGAACGACGGTGGGAAATACTGATAGTTGTCTCGTCCCGATTTGGATCTGCCAGAGCTGTGTCTATATTATCCAGTGCATCAGCTTGAGAATTTTGTGATCTTGGGACATAAGAAAATGTCGGTTCCGAAGGGAATTCCTCCATTAACTCTCTGACATAATCATAAAAAGGTATTAGTTCTTCTTTTCTGATGGCATAATCCCCATTGACTTGTTTGATTACCAGATCTGAATCACCTTTCACCTTTAAGTGATTCACTTGTCCTTGAAGCGCTAATTCCAAGCCTACGATGAGAGCTTGGTATTCTGCTTCATTATTGGAACCTCCTTCCCACAATAAGAAGGAATAAGGTAACACTGCCTTTTCTGGAGAAATGAGCACAATTCCTAAGACAACTTTGTTGAATTTAGGATTTTCCATTTTCCTCCCTGTTGGACTTCTAGAAGCACCATTAAAATATATTTTCCATGCCTGAGGACTTTCTTGAATATAGAAGACTTCCTCATCAAGGAGTTCAATATCTGAAGATGTGTCTTCCACTGAAGGGTGTTCAGCTAAGAAATCGGCCAGAGCTTGGCCCTTTATCACCTTTTGAGACACATACTGAATGTCGAATTGCTGCAAAATAACTGCCCACCTTGCCAAACGTCCTGTAAGCATTGGAAGACTAAGGATGAATTTGAGCGGGTTATTGCGAGATACCAATTGGACCTCGTGATGTTGCAGGTAGTGTCTCAAATTATGAACTACAAATATTAATTCTAGGCAGCACTTCTCAATACTTGAATACCGGGTTTCTACTTTAAGCATAGTTTGACTAAGATAGTAGAGGCTGTTTTTATTCCCAGCATCATTCTTTTGAGAAGTAAAGGCACCCAATGATCTCTCTAGAGCTGTTACGTAGAGGATAAGTGGTTTTCCTTCAACAGGTGGCATGAGTACCGGTGGAATCAAGAGGTATTTATTGAGAATATCGAATGCTTCTTGACATTATTCAGTCCACTGGTAAGTGACTCCCTTCTTCATCAATTTGGTGAAGGGTAAACTTTTTCCTGCTAAATTGGCGATGAAACGCCGAATATAGGCTTAGTGTTCTTGAAGTCCTCTTAATTATTTCAAATTTTGAGGAGGTGAAATACCAAGTATTGACTTGGTCTTCTCAGGATCAACTTTAATACCACGATGGCGTACAACAAATCCGAGAAATTTTCTTGAGGTTACCCCAAAATCACTTTTTAAGGGGTTCATCTTAAAATTATGTTGTCGAAGCTTACGGAATATGACTTCAAAACCAGCCAAGTGATTAGAAATTTTTTTGGATTTAACCACCAAATCATCTACATAGCATTCAACAAACTTCCCCAAGAAGGGTTTGAAGATACGATGCATGACACGCTGATATGTTGAACCTGCATTCTTTTAGCCAAAGGGCATTACCCGGTAGCAAAAGACACCCTGAGGGGCTCTGAAGAATATGGATTCCTCGTCTTCTGAGGCCATTCGTATCTGATTATATCCGGAATATCCATCCATGAAGGAAAGTGCTTCATAGACAGCTGTTGCATCAATTAAAAGTTTTGTAATCAGAAATGGGAAATCATCCTTAGGACAATGCCGATTAAGATCTCTGAAATTGATGCAAACTCTAATTTGTCTGTTCTTCTTATTTACAGGGAAAATATTATCCAACCACTTGGGATACTGAACTTCTCTGATGAAGTTAGATTTGATAAGCTTATCCACTTCAGCTTCAATTTTGGAAGCATAAGTTGGGTGTGTTCTTCTTGCGGCTTTCTTAAATCCTCGATGTTCTTCTGATAAACCCAAATGGTGAGTAGAAACATCAGGATCAAGCCTAGGCATTTGTGTATAGTTCCAAGAAAATATATCTCTATTTTTCTTTAGAAAAGAAATAAACATCTCTTTCTCTTCAAGAGTCATGGCCGCACTGATTAAAGTTGGGCGTGGATCTTCTTTTGTACCCAGATTTATTTCTCTGAGTTCATTCACAGTGGTAAAGATACCCTCTTCAAATGCTGGAGGAGCATTTCTGAGATCTTCCTCTTCTTCTTCATCATGTGTTATTTCTTTCATTTATACTTTCATATTAGATGATAAAGTATAATTTTCATGATCAGAAGAGATGTCAAAATTTTCATATCTTGAAGAAGAAGCTTCCATTTCCGACCCGATTGATGATGAAGGGTCTTCTTTGGGTAATAAAGAGGAGATGATGGATTGAGAATAAATATCATTATTCACCTCCGATGTTGCTATAACTTCTTCTAGCCTAATTGGTGAAGTATAGACTTGTTGGATTTCAATAGATGAAATGAAGATGTCACCATTTTTTCTTTCATTACTGCTTGGTGGGTTACCAATTTCTCCCATGTTGTCTGGCTTGATTTCCGTAACTGACATTATGGATCTTTCCATAAGAGTATTTTGATTTGGTTCTATCTTGTCAATTTGACTGATAGGCAACACATAATCTGTACTCACATGTGTAAATGGATTTACTGGAATCTTCTCCAAACCATATATAGCATTAACTTTGGTAATCTCCTTTGTTGTGGATTTCTCATTTCCCTTCATGTGATAGAATTCCACCTCAATGTATTGAGACTCACATGTCTTGAATGGGGCCTTATCACCATACAATGTCCCAACTTGACCATCGAAACAATATTTGAGACATTTATGGTATGATGAAGGGATAACCGCATGTTGATGTAGCCAGGGTCTTCCAAGCAAGATGTTGAAAGCTGAGACTTGATCAAAAACCATGAAATCCGAATTGGATACAAGATCTCCAAACTGAGTTCTGAGTGTAACTTCGCCCAGTGGTTCTTGTTCATTTTTATCATATCCTTGTAACATCATGATAGAAGGAGATAAATCAGATTCTGTGAGGCCCAATCGACGAAGTGTACGAATGGGCATGAGGTTGACTCCTGAACCATTTTCAATGAAAGCTCTTCGGACATCTACGCTATTGACCTTTCTGGATAAGTACAAAGGTCTAATATGTCCATGCACAACATCATCTTCATCTTCATTAGTAAAAGGTATTATTTCATGGCATTCTGCAGGATTATTATCTATGTGATAGACTTTAGCTGCAACAATTTCAGTTTCAAACTCCTGAGGACTTGACAAAGCCTCGATGAGTGCTTCCCAAAGATCTTTTGACAGATTAAGAGCATCCAGAATTGATAACTTGGCTGGTACATGGGACAATTGTTTCAATATATCATACTTTTGATCCAGAGGTATACGTTTCCCAACAGGAATATGTGGTTTAGAAGGTACCTTGGAAGTAGATGCTTTGGAAGTTTATGCATCTTGTATTGGGATAGGAGTTGGCAATATTCCTGGTTTTGGAAGATTAGACCAATTAGATCCATTTACTTGCTGAGAGGAAGAAGATGGAACCTTCAACTGGTCTTCCAAATAAATGTGCCAGGACTGAATTTGCTATTGGTAGATGAACTTGCTTGTTCTTGCTGAGCTCACTGAAGGGCTCTACCACGAGTTTCTGCTGCGTACACAGTTCTAGTAGGGGTAGAATTGGAGTAGTGGCTTCTGAAAGATCCATGTATTCCCCTATATCCTGAGCCTCTGGAACTTCCCTTGATTCCCTTGTTTGATAAAGGGAATTCAGGCTCATCGAAATCGAAACTGCTACTGGCATATGGATCTGTTAATTGAATCATATTAACAGAACCAAAGATTATCTCTTCGTCTGATGAAGACTATGCCTGATTAGCCTATTTAGGCTGTTCCGTTTGGTGGGGTGGTGCCCGTGGCTTTGAAGTAGATGGCATGAAGTCTTCCAGAGTCAAAGGCAACTTAGGATTTGACACATACTCATCTTCTTCTAATTCTTTTTCTTTCTTTGAATCATTCCATTTCTTTGAGGACTTTCCCTCTGATAAAGAGGGTTTTGCCGCAACATTCATGGTAGAAGACACAATCGATTTCTTTAATTGTGTTCGCAAAATAGAATGAGTTCGTTTGATTGTCTTTCTGACCATCCAATCATCATACTTCTGTGAATTTTTACTTTTGACTTCTTGCCATTCGCCTTCCTCCTCTGGAACTGTAGCAGTAACACATGCTACCTGAGCTGAAGAACCTTTCAGTTTGACTTGTCCCTAGTCGAACATCTTTTTCAGGAGGTCTTTGAAGACAAAAAACTCCTGGATGGGATGCCCCAACATTTGTTGAAAAGGGAAATAATTGGGACGATCTTAATCTCCATCCTTATTTGGCCTTTTGGGCCTTATAAATTGAACCAGATTATTTTCCAGAGCCGAAATGAAGTAACGAGGAACTTGTTCATTTCAGAAAGATTATGTTTTTCTCTTCAAATCATCAAATTTTTTTCATCTTTGATATCTTTGATCATCTGGACGAAACGGCCTTTGTTGTTGGTTCTCAGGAGGTGGAGCCCTTTGAGAGGATGAAGGTTTTGAAGTAGAAACAGGTACAGGTGCTTGTTTAAGAATAACTGTACCAGTTTCTGCTTTACCCATTCTACTTCCTGGAGCTGATGGAATTATACGAGATTTAGCCTTAGCCTCTATAAGGGATTATTCAATCTGCTGAGCGATTGAAGTAAGGTCTCAAAAACCTCCTGTATATTTCATAGGGATAAACGACATCCGTAACTCGTCACGCAAATTTGTCACACATATTGGAAACAATTCTTCTTGAGGGAGAGCTAATCTTAGGGAATATGTTAATCCCTTCCAGCGAGCAATGAAATATGAGACCCTTTCATTCTCCTTTTTCCTACACATTGTAAGATAAAAAACTGTTGTCTTTGGAAAAGTTGAGCTGAACTGAAGAAGGAATTTTTGATGGAGATCTTCCCATCCAGTAATTGACCGGGATTGCAAACTTGTATACAAGACAAAGGCTGGTCCTTGCAAGGTCCATACGAAGCATCTGAGTTTTACTGCTTCTTGCTGCTCCGGAGTTTCCATCATAGGATCACAACAAGATACGTAATGTGTCAAATGCTGTTCAGGGTCGCCTGATAAATTGAAAATAGGGAATACGGGGTTTCCAAAACTGGATGGAGGAGAGATTGAATATACCCATTCAGGGTAAAATTTCTTTTCTGGTTGAAGCTGCGCACGTTTCCCTTCCATAGTTTCTAACCGAGATGTTAATGACTCAATAGTAGTTATTAACTTTTGAGAAACATTCGGTTGAACTTGGACTTGGGTAGGTGCAATGACTGGATCTTGGACAGTTGTGGCGGTTGGTGCTGCAACTGATGGTAGAACTGTCAACTGTTGTTGCACTTGACCCGTAGGATTAGACCTGTGAGGGTGTACTAATAGAGGAGGATATTCTTGATCTATCTCAGTAGGTACAACAAATTCCTTTGGCTCACTGACTCCAGCACGCATAAGAAGAAGACTACTCTGAAGTAGTTCTGCATTCAACCTTCTTAATTCCTTCATTTCTTCCTCCTATTGTGCAAACCTTTGCTCTAGTGAGAGTGATTGGCCTTCTCCAGAGGAAGGATATGTAACCTGATTCTTTCCCCTCCCTTTGTTGGATCATTTTTGGAGAGGGGGAAGTGGGTTACTCGGAGGATTACCTAGGTTCTGAGTAACCCTTTGATTTCGTGTACGCACACCTTCTTCATTTGTGTCGGTGCATACATCTTCTTGATTAGGAACCTCTTCATCTGAGTCCCCTGAGTGAGCCTCATATGGTGGATCAGAAACAACGGCATTGATGACATTGATTGATGAATAACACATCACATCCCTTCTATCATAATTTCTGTGATATTGTCTTCTTACATGTCTTTGATGAGACATTGCCTTTTGTTGATTCGATTCCACAGGAACTTCTTGACGAACCGTAATTTGCAGGGAATCTCTTGATAATTTGGCTCTTCGTTCCTCTTGAGGCTTCTTCCCCAATCGAGAAAAGACCGAATTTCTCAGAGGAGGGGATTGATGATTTGAAAAAGTCCCCAGTCCGGTGGACTGGGGCTGTTCCTGCTGTTCTCGCTCAACTCCTCGAATCCTATTTGTTGATTCTGAGGGTTGGTTTAAAAGAATACCAAGTCTGGAGAGCTGGGGTGGCTCTTGACATGCTATGTCTGAGACTTTCTTAAAAGATCTCCTGATCTTGCGAACCTTAGTCCGTAAATTAGCTGGATGCATTAACCTGTATCTACTTTTATCACCTCGTTCAAAATACCGTTGGATAATTTCTGACACTTCTGTCACTTGATGATGTGCTTTCTCCATAGAAGAGGCCTGTTCAATATTCTCGTTTGCTTGATGCAGGAGTAATTCAACAAATTGTTCTCTGTATTCTTGATTTTGAGAGGAACTAGTTCAGGCCTGTTCTTGGGAAAGCTTTTGATTACAAACAAATCCCATTGACTGTGGCCGACTATGGGCAATAACATTGCATGAGACCATTTTCGGCAGGCTTTGCTGACTGGAGAGTACCGTGAAATGTAGTGCTCCATGAACACCCCATCCTCTGACATGAATACCAGATGGGGCATTGGCAATTAACTGACGCAATCTTCTTAGTGCGCCAAGGCATGAACATTGAAGGGCTCTCTGCTGCTTTTCAGCCTTCGGATATCGAGAGACTGATAGAGATGCCAAATCAATCTGACATTGTAACCCTTCTATTATCTTAATATGATTTTCATATTCATCATAAGATAATACTTTATTTTTTCAACTGACAAAGAGTTTTCCATATGTTGAGATGAATATCACGAATTCCATCTTCCATCAACATCTTTGGAATATCATACTGAGAGTCAGCCAGAGGCCAAAACATGACTGACACTTCACCTTTCTCCAGTTGTTTTCTCATGTTTAGCATTTCCTCTTTATCATTTTATGAAGATTATTCTACCTATTTTGACTAGAGTTGGTGTTTCCTTGTTGCTTCATCAGATTCAACAATATTGGTAGAGAAATCACTGATCAAACTAGAAGATTCATGACTTAGGGGTGGTTCGGAGAATGACCTACACCCTGGTATATCTTCTGATTGAGAAAGTATTTCACCTGCTAGAGATGAAGCATCAGACATGACTGGTTTCTCATTTTCAAGTGCCTCAAGAAAAGAGGGATTTCTCGGCACTACATTGTCCACTGGATCATTTTCCGGGCAATGTGCATCACTACTTCGGAGAGGGATTTCGCAGAGAAATTCATCATCATGGGGAGGACCACAATGGTGGGTTATATAAAAAGATGAGATCTCTTGCTCCTTGGTCTTTTGACCACACAGAGGGTTCCTATGGATCACATCTGAAGATGAAACTTTGAGATAGACCAAATTGTCATGAAGCAAGCCTTCATGAGGAAGTGTCTGTTGAAGAACTTCATAATTAATGTTCCCACTATTGGGAAATGAGGGAGTAGAATCTTGAATTCCAACAGATAACTATCTGAGGGATTCAATAACTCCAGCATTGAGCAAGGCCTTGTTACAGATTGGCTCTTGATCTCCTGACTGTGCTAGGTGGGTCTTTTTCTTAGACGCCTTCTTACTCACCTTGGAAACCACTTGTTGACGAAAGTGGCTGCTTTGAGCAGGTATATGTGCCTGATCAGGAAAGATAGCCCGGTTAGGCTGACGATCTCCACTCAAATCAGGTGTATGTGCCTGACTTGGTTGTCCATACGATATGGGGGAGTATGCCCCACAAACCTCTTGGACTGGAACAGATATGTGTGTCTGTTCCAGAGTGAATTGTTGATGTGTGACTCCACTGGTAGGGATAGATTTATGTGTCTTTCCCTAAGATTCCGCTGAAGTTGTTATAATATCCTGGCAAGCGTCCAGAATATGAGCAGGGATTTTCTTCTACTCTTTCACCATTGATAAAATATGCTTGGTGACTTCAGCTGCCGGAACGGGGATATACGTCCATTCCGTGCTTGGAGTAGGTGTATGTGCCTGCTTCTGTCCTCCTTTTCCTGTCAGTGAATCCTGACAGTACTCAAGTGTGGGGGCAGAGTTGAGTCTGCCTCCTGTTTGTCGTCAGAGCTTTCCGACTGACTTCTCTAAATGCTACCAAGCGAGATTTTTGGTAGACTTGATCAATACTAGAAGGTGTAGGTGCCTGATGATTGCACTTCTCCAAACATGGTTGACGAGCCCCATCATATGTAGTCAGACGAGCCTGCTGAATAGCTGATGATGTATAAATAGTTGTATGTTCCTGCCTATAGTACTCCACCAGAATTGCCTGACGAGATTGGCGTGCTGCTGCAAGATGAGTCTGCTAGACAGTGGGATTAAAACGGGCAGGTGTGTGTGCCCGCTCTTTTCTTTCCACCAAGTTAGGTTGGTGGACTTCTCCGGAGATGGAAGAGATGAGAACCTGCTCACTATTGACCGGATTCCGCCTCTGGTAGTTCGTCTTGCCTGCTCGGGTTCGAGGAACCTGATCCAAATGCCTGGAGTCGGTACCCTCATCATGTTGAGGGCATACTGCCGCCCGAGTTTGGCGGCGATTGTTGATAGGAGCCCTTAGGAAGGACTTGTGCTTCTTTGAATTAAGGACCTGAGGGACCTGCTCGTTCACCTCCCCAGAATATGGGAGTGAATGGTGATTGCATTCTGGGGATAACGACGCAAAACGGTTGGAGACGGTGGTTAGCACCGCCTGCCTCTTGATCACTGGTCGTCGTTGTTTAGACGACCGATGTGAGTTGTTCACTTGGAGGGCTTGTCGGGCAGCCTCTAGAGTTGGGATGGTACCATGTTGACGATACTCCTTAACCAGCGCATTTGATACCCAGTGTTGAAGACGCTGAGTAGGTGATGTCGTCCTCAGAGAGGACGACGATACAGCAGGAGTATCCATAGTGGCATTCGCAATAGCGGTATTCATAGGTGTGAACTTGAGAGTGGCCATTTCTTAGAATGCAGAAAATCTTGGAAAAAGAGTTCCTGTTTGATATAACAGATATAATCAAGATAAATTCAGCCAATACATCTTTTGGATGAGCACATATGTCAATGATTGTTTTTGTTGGCCCTCTCATTGAGTTTTAAATAGGGGCCTAACAAATAGGTAAAACATCATTTTAACTTGGTTAAGGATTCACGTCGGGTTCACCATTTTTTGTTTCCCTCGGAATTCGGGGATGAGCTCCTTCATTGAAGGTTCAAACATTCCAATCGGTTTCTAATGGGTTTTTTCATTTAACCGGAAACATCCAATGATTCCACGTCCATTTGGACCTACTTTCCAAAGGTTGGTGGTCATTAGTTTGTGGAATGATGAGGCTTAGGAATTTTCATTAGTCGAGAGGATGGGAGGTCAGACTCATCACACCTTTTTTAGGGGAATTATTGTCTACTCCGGGAATCTCTTTATAGATTTAAGTTATGTTCGTGAATACTTATTACATTACCAAGTATAAAATGAGATTTCCTTTAGATCTAACAATCAATGATCGATATGTAGTAAATTTAGAGAATCTTTTATATCTATTCGAGGTTCTTCATTGATAGAGAATTATCTGTATTTTTTAGAGATTCTTAGTCAATGGTATCCTTTGATACGTTAAAGTATCTTAGTCATTATAATGACCATACTGGTTTTAAATCCACTCAGTGGGGCACTTGAAGTTTATTGTCATTCAGAAGGACATGGATTATTTCAGAGTTGGGATCGAACCCGCAGATGGGCTACCTACGTATCCTTTGTTTAGAAAAGGAATCAAAACCCACATAGTTCGAGTAAGGGAGTATGATGTTTAGGATTGATGGCTCAAAGAAGGATTTCATAATTACTTTTACACTCTAAGCTCAGGCGAGTCATGCTCGGTGTGAGAAACAAGAGGTATTGGTAAAAATCAATCAATTGTGCCATGAAAGATGCAATCATAAGAAATAAGGTGGGACTTATGTATGTATGACTGCCCAGATAAATGAATATTTGGATTTACTTCAGGGAAGAAATCCAAAAACAGGTTCTATAAAGGTATATGTGCTTCATGGAGATTTGAATACTCTAACTTGGGGCTTACTCCTGAAAAGGAGGCCCAAATTAGGAGAGGACTTATGATCGGGTTTTTACTCCTGAGAAGGAATCCCAGATCAAAGGTAAATTAGGACTAGTTATGAGGAATTAAGACTGTGGCTCACTCCTGAATAGGAGGCCTAGGTTAAGAGACTTGAAAAATTAAGGGACTTGGGGCTTACTCCTGAAGAGGATGCCCATATTTGAGACTGGGGCTTACTCCTGAAAAGGAGGACCTGGTTAAAAGACTTGAAAAATTAAGGGACTTGGGGCTTACTCCTGAAGAGGATGCCCATATTTGAGACTGGGGCTTACTCCTGGAAAGGAGACCCATGTTAAGAGAATTATGGTTGGGACTTACTCCTAAAGAGGATGCCCAGGTTAATGAGTTCTTTCATCTTAAAGGATGAGGTTGAATGAATGAAATCTCAATCTTTAGTGACATAAATATGTGTAAATCACTAGGTTTTGAGAGATATTCCACATAATTCCTTTCAGATAAGGAAGTAAAATCAAGAAATCATGCCATAAATGGATTTGAAGAGTGTCTTGAAGATTTAATCTTGAATAGGATAGGTGGAATGACTTTAAGAGGGTTGAAATGGGAAAGAAGGGAACCCAAAAAGGCAGGGGCACACAAGTCCTGGTAGGCGCGCAGGTTCTGCGTGGGCGCGCATGTCCTTGTCGCGCAGGTATACCTGCGCGACACATGGGTACTTGCGCGATGGTTAACCAGCAGGGTAATACTTGAGAAACTATTGGTTAAAGCTTTTATAATCTTCTTGAGGTTCTTACAGAAGAGGGGCATGCAAGTTATATTGAAGGAGCAAGGCAGCGCGCAAGTGTGGCCATTTCCCTTAAGGGCTGGCCACTCAGGCGCGCAAGTGTTGATGAGTTTCAACACTTAGGCCTTCCTCCCCCTCTTTAGATCTTCCGTTATAGGTAAGAAATTACCTTAGAAGTGTTTCAGAAGCTTTGAGAAGAGACTAGGGCGCCGGGAGCTTAAATTTGAATTTCTGGAAAAATTCCTCCCCGAATGGGGGGCCCATAGTGTCTATTTATAGGCTGAAGAAGACCCGAGCGGTTATCACTTAGGGCGCGCAAGTGTACTTGCGCGACCATAGCGACGCGCAAGTGTACTTGCAAGACCATTGGAGAACTTGCGCGACCTTTGTGCAATATTCTTCTTATTCCTTCCATTGTCAATTTTTTATATTTGTCCAATGGTTGAATCACTTTCAGCTCAGATATTCCCCTTTTCAAATCATTAGATTATGTGATGAAAGGAGCATCAACAGTGGGGAGAGGGAACCTATCATTTTGGCATCAAAACTGGTGCAGGGAAAGGTCAGGCTTCCCGGGGTGTCCTACCCCCACCATCTCCTTATGGGAAGCCAGCAGGTTACCCTCCTTCATCAAAGCAGTGTTGAATAAGGATCAACAGGAGTGTTTTGATCTCATTGAGCTCACACCAGACCTCAACCGATGTGTGTTCACACCTTCACCCTCATGATTTTTCTTGTCTAAATATTATCTTCATGCCTCATACATTGAGACTCATGAGAACTAATGGGATAAGGTCACCTGGGTTAAGAGCATCCCTACCAAATTCAACTTCCACACTTGGAGGATAAAGAATGGGGCAGTGCCAAATGATGATAATATCAAGAGATGCGGTGTTAATATTGCTTCTAGGTGTGTGTGTTGTAAGTCTAACAGTGAAGAGAGCTCAAACCATATATTTTTCAAAATAGAATGGGCACTAGAGGTGTGGTTTTACTTTGGGGAATCCATTTACTCTTCCTATAGAAGTATGGATGATCATCACTTTTTGGAGAAATGGTTCCTTGGATCGTGAGGAGCTAGACTGGAGAGGCTGGCCTGCACAGTCCTTCTACAAGCTGGTTGCTGGTGTCTATGGAGGGTGAGGAACAGAATGAGGAACGAAGGGGAAAACATGTCGATAGCTGTGATCATAGTATGGATGAGGAACCTATTAGTTGACATGGTCTAGGTGATTCAGAACTGGAATGAAGCCCCTTTAAGGAGTCGGTTCTGTTCTGGGTATAATGTTGTCACTCACAGTGAGAGAGGGAACAACTGGGTTTGCTGGAGGCCCCCGTAGAACGTCCTGAAGCTAAACACAGATGGGTCTTGTGTCTTGGGAACTATACGTGGTGGTGGGGTGGTACATGACAATGGAGGGTCTGTCTTCATGGTGTTTACATTCAATCTAGTAAAGGGCTCTTCATTAAAGGCATAATCCATGGCAATGCTCATAGGGCTGAGGTTATGCTGACATAGGGTCTTGGTTATTACGAAAGTGGAAGAAGACTCATTGATTGTGCACAATTCTTCACAAGACAATGGAAACCCACCTTGGGCGATTGACTATATCCTCGGGGAGTGTAAAAGAATCCTCGACGACAATACTAAAGTTTCACACACATGGAGGGAAGGGAATAAAGTAGCGGTCCATCTGGCAGCACTGGATTCCAGTGGCTCAGAGAATGTGTGGGTTCATACTAGGGCCAGTCTGGAGCCCTAGGGGGTGAATTTTATTAAAGGGGATGCCCTTGGTCTCCATTATTTTAGGCCCCCCTAGGAGTGGGCCGACTTGTCTATGTTTTCCTGTTTTTGTCTATTTTTGTTTACTTCTGTTTACCCATCTTTGAATAAAAATTACTTTATGATGATGAAAACATGCATTTTCCATATGGTTCAAATGAAAATGACTATGTTATATGATATGTTTTTTTTTTGTGTTTTTAAAAATTTAATAGAAATCCTAACATAAAACACACACAAAACCCACAAATGAAAATCCTAAAAATCTACTCCAAAATGTTATCCCTAAAAAATATATTAAAAGTTGTAATTGATCTAACTCTACCTATTAAATTACTTATTAATAATAATTATTTCAATTAAACTCCACTTAATAATGATCCCCTGATTTTTTATCCCCTTAACCCTATAATAACTAACTTTACCCCAAAGATGAAATGAATTAAACCCTTGGATAGCTTCAAAACATTCAATTATGGCACCCTTCTTTTATTTTCGTTTTAAGGGATAGATTATGGTTATTGGTACATTATAGACTATATCCAATTTGGAAATGAGTATGAATTGATTTTTGGGATTGTATTTTAACTCTACAAATTGATCATTTGTTGTTTCTCTTTATAGATTAAGATCATGCTCTCACAATTCGCACATTACTTAACCTCACATATTTTGTGTTAATTATTCAATTTATTCCCTAGTTTCTTTCAATTTTAAAGAAACTCAATTCATATGTCATATTATGTTCATTAAAATTTCTCATTGATTGAAAATAAGTAAATTAAAAATGTTATATGTAGATCAATTACTAAGAAAAAACTATTCTTCCATGGGTGGTGTAGTCAACATAGAAATTTATTTCATGTGGGAAGGTTTATAAAGGATATAACCCAATAAAATTTATAATCTTGATTTATAGACAAAATAGGATGGGTATAGAAGGAAAAAATTGAGAAAAACATAAGAATTGGTTGAGAAACTATGAAGTTTATTAATCAAATACCAACATTACAAAGTGAATAATAAGAATAAGGTTTTGATAAAGGGATCCTTGATTCAAGAGCTATCCCTTTTGAAATTCCTGGAGAAATGGAGTAAAACCAATTCTCATCATCCCTAAATATAATAATTTAAATTCAAACCCCTAAAAATGGTAAAAATACATATTTAATGAGTGCAGGGGAGGTTAGGGTTTCATGACTTTTCAAGCATGAATGGGAAATTCATCCAAATGTTTTAATCCAAATTTCACAGACTATTTGATTTCCAAATTTCATGAAATGAATATTCTTACAAAAATAATATATGTGATAAATTTTTTCCTATAGATTATATCTAAATTTGGTCTCAATCCAAGGAAAAAATAAAGAAGTTATGTCACAAATACTGAAGTGGTGTCCAATTTGGTGAGTCTGGTCCAACTATGACTTCATGGCCCATTTACTCCTATAAAATACATGATCCAGCTGAAATTTCCTAAATTAAATTTGTATCCAATTGAGTTTGGAATAATTTTAAAAAACATTAATTTCAAATAATTTATAGAAAAATATTTATTGTTGAAATACTACAGTTCACGTTAAAGGGAAAAAATAGATTTTTTATCAAATTTTTAAATGAATCATCTAATCCCAAATATTTTATAAATAAACATATTTAACACAATGTGAGTAAATTATATGATTTATTATCATCAAATTATTCAATAAAATTTTGTTTTATGACATATTCATGTGGATTAAATATTTTGAGGTAATTCAAATCAACCTTCCTTCTAGACCAATAGTTATCCAGAAATTTTTGTCTGATGGGTGAGGATAGACTTTGATTGACTAAGTGTGTCACATAGTTTACGAAGCTTCCCCAAAATACTCTAGGTGACCTTGTGTGAATCCTCATTATCTTCTATCCCTTTCCACCATATTACTATTTATCCTCTCTACAACCCCATACTACTTTGGATACCCTGACACCATTTTCTCAATAGAACCTTTAAAACTACCTATTTTTATACACACCACCCTTATATGACTGTAATAACTTAAAATTACTTTGGGTCTCCCTTTATACTATTTCCCTCCATTTTATTGAATCTCAAACACTTCATACTCGTGATTGGTGAAATAAACTCATACATTGAACGTAGAACCACTGTTGAATGTTACATAGTATAGTTAACCTCAGTGAGAATGCACTAGAGCTGGAACTTTGACATCTTTGTGAACCAAATTAAATAAATTGTGCTTTGGTATTTTCCCTTTAATTTGAAAATAAAACTTACACTACTTTCAAAAGTTTCAATCACTTTACATTCCACACTCCATACTTCTAGTATCCAAAAATCCATTTATAGCTCGAATATTCATTCTATTCTCACTAAGGTGGCCTATATAGGAATAGAAAATTCTAGAAGAAGTATACTATCTAGAATTCATCACTTATTTTGATAAACCTTTAAGATATTGGTTCCCATACTTCACCCCATTATCTACAACCATGGAACCTTGAAAATATTTCCACATTCCATCTATGAACATTATATAGAAACATGATTTATCGTGTCACCCTATAAAAATTAAGTTCTTCCTTAATCAAGGGATATTATAAAGACCATAAAAATTCATAAAAACTTCATTCATTTTATAGTAGATACATCCCCCATGCTAAAAATATCAAGAGACTTTCCAAATTCTAGACAAACTCTTCTGAATTTTCTAAATATGTAACTCTTCATACTCCCCCTCTCAGATGTTTAATAGAATAATGATCCAGAGTCTATCACCCAAAACTCAAGTGAGCTGGTGGTACATAAGAGATAAAAACTCCTTTATTATGAAATAGGTTTTATAGATCTTCTTTCATAATTATGAATTCTTGAGTTCTCCTTTCGATCATTATAATAAATTTTTATGTGGACTTTGTTCTCAGAATTATAATAAAGGGGAGAACCTTCTTCCATGCTACTCCTGATATGGTTCCTTAGACCTTTACCTTTATAGTATCTTTTTCATCTAATATTAAACACGATTTTTCCTGCATTATAATAAATACCAAAATATATTTGGATCTCTTTCTGATGAATTTCTTTATTCAAGATCAGTCTCTATACATCTATAAAATTCAAATATATCTTTCTTCTAGAATTAGTCTCGACCATCACCATTGCATCCCATGAATCTATAAGGTAGGGGATTAAAAATAATGAAAAATATGTTTCATTCAAGTATAAATTTTCTAATTCCATTTTAATTTTATTTACATTTAAGCCATTCAAATAATTGGATGATCACCTATGACATTCACATCCCAAATAACCTCCTTAGCGATAATTCCTTGTCCATCACAATGGGATTCTCATACATATCATCTAAGGTATTTTTTAATTCTAATGTAGTATTCACTTATATGATGTAGAATGCCTTATTTTTGGAAAGTGACATATAAAACATCTTAGGTTATTTCTTATCCATCCTCTCCCATTAATCCTTTTTCATTACTTCTTACTTATCTCTGGTTAATAAAAGATCTAGATCTTTCAATAGAATACAATAATCTATGAATTTTTAAAAATCCAAAATCCATTCCATTTAAATTTTCTTGAGAGACCTCTATCTCTTTTGATACTATACTAATAGAAATTGTGAACCCACAATACTTTTGATAAATGTAAAATAATATTTCAGTAACTTCATTCCAATAATCTTTTACATGGAAAAATGAATAATATATCTTATGAACGGAGCTCTAAAACACATTCAACGAGGAACAATCTTCTAGAAACACACCAAATAAAATACATGGTACTAATGTTTTGGATCAAATAATAATTTTGATTAAAATAATATAATAAAAAAAAAACAAAAAATTAAAACATGGAATAAAAAGTTCTGGAATGAACCCAACACATATTTCCTAGAACTTGGAATAAGTTAAAGCCTAAGTCATCTTGATGTAACATAATACCACTATAATAATGTATGACAAACTATTACAAAAAATTATTGAAAGAAAAAAATTAAAGGAAAAGAACAAATCAAAGAGATTACATAGTTTAGGATTTCACCCTAATCCATGGGGGAATACAACTTCACTTTATTCAAAGTATCAAGAAGTAAGATGTTTATAATGAACATTATCTCACTAATCATTCATAAGAGAAGCCAATTTCACTAGTGATTGATATTTCCATATATAACTATTTTTTTGTTCGTTGAGTTTCCACTGTTATCCAATCTTTACGATTTATAGTTTACCTCCTCTAAGATCTATGGAAGAACCCTCTATTTTTTCAAAGCTTCCAATCACCAAAACTTTCCCAATGGTCAAATATTTAGTTAGGTTTGCTTTGGGTCTTCCTGATTCCGATAAAATCACTGTAAAGATTATCACTAATCCATCATAAATTCATACACTAAAGGCTCTAAATAGTGAAAATACAACCTCAAGAAGTTCCATTCACCATAATTGAGTATACCAGAAGTAGGTATACTTGACACCCTACTCACCAGAATTTTTTTTCCTTTGATCATTGAAGAAAACTAAAAATTATTTAAGGAAAAATAAATACATTAAATAGAACTAAAGAAATAAATAAACTAACACAATATATTAAAATTATTTAGATAATGTTTCTTAAGTTCCTGGGAGAAACACCACCACATTACTTTATTACAATCTAAATGTATAAGAGATTACAACCAAGATTACTAAGTATAAGTAAGCTATACAACTAGTATTAATATCAATCTATAATATTTTATTTGAAGGTTCCACCAACTTATATATGTATTTCCATCCATACAACAAGTTATGCTTTCTCCCTTGAAAACACCTATCTCTAAGAATGAATGCCTTGGCTTGATTACCAACATAGTAACCCTTTAGCTTTAATGAACTTCCACTCATCAAATGACCCATAACAACATCATTAGAAGATGTGAAATTATGATGATCCTTCTTTACATAGAGATATAATTCTACAAATATATGCACACTACACCATTTTAACCTCTAATGACCATGATTATGGTAACTTGAATCCAATGAATGAACTTTTGATAAATAAAAAAGTATTCACCTCCTAAAAATCTCCCACATAAATAAATTTTCATGTATCCTTTGTAACTATAAAACCTTTAGTAAACATACTTGCTTCTTTATAGTAATAATGAATGTGTTTCTTAACCTTACTTCCATTCAACCATATCCTACAAAGGCATGGTGGAACCTCATAATTTTTTAAAATACCATCTTAGTAAATTATGAATGAAATGGTACTTTAGATCAATATGTTTTTTTATTTCACAGAACAACATATTTTTAACTATGTGGATTGAACTTTGGCTATCATTGAAAATAAATTGTCCCTCCTGACTCCTTTCAAGATCCTTCAGAAATCTCATCAATGAAATAATTCCCTTCTTAGATTCTATTTTCACTATATACTCATCTTCCATTTTAGTTAACATAACAAGATTTTGAATTCATAACATCCAAATGACCATTGTTCCTCTGTAGAAAAGAACAAATACCATTGTTCTATTTTAGGTGTAGTAATATATGAAAAAATAAAAAATAATAAATCTAGAAAAGGGTTCATCTATACCATAGAATAAATATATATCTTCCATTCCTTTCAAATACTGAAAAATTCATTTAACAGCCTCCCAATATGTATTCCTAAGATTTTACATGAATTGACTTACAAATCCCACTAAAAAATTAATGTAAAACTAATTGAAAACAATTTCATACATAAAATTTATAACCATTTATGTATATAAAACCCTATTGGAAAATGACCATTTCACAACGGTTTTTTCGGAAATGGCTGTGGTTTAAACCATCTCCATATGATTCTACAACAGTTTCAAAAAACCGCCACTGAAGTGTGTGTCAGCATACAATACATGGAAGTTTCCTCGATTTAGTGGAATTTTATGGTAGGTGTCATAGTGGGTGCATTTAGCGGTGGTTTTTATGGTTTTAGAGGCGGTTTACCCAACAAAAGTGTTTTTTAATGGCTGTTATAATTGATGCTAAAAGAAAAATCAGTTTCGTTAGGAAAAACCACTGCTAAACCAAGTTAACCTTTACAAAATAATAAAGGAATATGAAACTATATAGTGACAGTTAAAGATGCCACTAAATTATTCTCTGTAGCGGCGATTTTAACCGCTATAGATAGAAAATTACCATAACTGTAGCGGCGGTTAAAACCAATGCTAAATATATTATATTTATTTTGCGGTGTTTAAAACTGCCGCTAAAGCCAAATTTACAAAAAAATGCATCTAATACTGCAGGACCATTAACAATGCCCTGAAAAAAACCATTCCAATTGATATAACATATAACATGAAGATGATACTGCGAGATTTGAGATGATAGGATCTATATATGAATATGAAATGATGAGGATAATGATACCTGATAATTTATAAATATGGTATTGTTAGATTTGAGTCAAGGGAATAAAAAAATGAGAGTTATAGGGTTTCATAGAAAGAACACTAACATATCTCACCACATCACCAAAAGGATACACAATTGCTTCCACTATCATTTCCACCTATAAATTCACTACACTGCATAAACAAGACACGCCCACAAGCCACTTTTCATATTTCTTTTCAATCCAACCAATTTACAGATTTTATAATTACTAAAAATATTCATTGAACAAGAACATTCATTTCATGTTTAAAGAAGATAACTTTAACCACACTTCTTACTTTAATTATATGAGTTCATTAATCATTCCATACCATTATATTTCATTACCCATGTTAACATTACGATATTTTTCTAAAGTTATCGAGAAAATTCACAACAAAACATGAAATAAACCATCTATCCATTCTAAAAAACTCACTTCACAACCACCCCACATCACCACCACCACACATCATAACCACAACACATCACAACCACCCCACATCACAACCAACACACATCGCAACCACCACACATCAGAAATACCCCACATCACCACACATAATTTAGTTTCAATAAGGGTTTTTATCACAATTACTAAATTATTGTAAAGGTTATTCACACATAAATACAATATTTCCTGGGAAACTAATTTAATAGTTCTATATATATTCTTAGTCGCTTTCATATGTGGTGAGGTTATAGAAAAATACATGGAAAGTTTTATAAAAACCAAAACAACAAACTATCTCAAAATAAGTCATAATTGGAAAACCAAGTAAGTGTGGCCCTATAAGAATAAATAACAAGAATAATTAAAAATCAGGTGATTTCTCCCTTCCCCTTAACATTCAATTAATCTTGTTCATTATCTTTATTAAGATGATATGTACCATTTAACCCAAGAAATACAAAAGTATGATATTCCAAATGTATATACAAATAAGGGGAGATGACGGATCCCTAACCTTGACTAAATATTCTAGGAGAAATGAACAATAACCAAGGATAAAACACCACTGATCTCAAGTGAATCACTATTGAATCTAATTAATAATAAGACTCCATCAAAAACCACCCAAAAAAGAGGAGAATTACCACTACAATGAACTCTTGAGTATAATAGAAATATAATAAAGGTGTAAAGGGGAATGATAGGGATACCATGAATCAAATAACTTCAATCTAAATGATCCAATATGATTCAAGTGGGTTGGAACACCAAGGGAGGTGATTGGGGAAGGGGAGGATGAGTAAGGGTCAACCAAGAATTGAGGGAAAGTCTAAAATTCAAAACAAGGAGGTAATAAAACTTTTATTTAGAAGTGAATCACACTAGACTCTACAAAGACATGGTTAATATCCAAAACTTATGTGGTGGGTTTGGTAAAAGTGTGATCTAGAACCCTCATTGTCATTTTATCTTTTTTCCCATTTTAAAATGGAATTTGGCCTCCAAAAAATATTAGAACATGGAGTGGTCTAAGCCATAGTGGTTCTTTTATATTATTCCATGTATAGAATCTATGACCTAGTTCCCATTTAATAACCATTTTACCCTCACCATGCCCAAGGATACAATGTGGTGAGCTTGGGTTTCCTATTTTGGACAGGTGATCCTCCGATATTCCATGCCCACCCAAGTGCATTTCAAGATTCTCATGGTGCATAGGAAAACCACTAGGACAACATACATGGCACCATGCCATCCTAAAGTCATGGTTATATATCCCATTTTACACAAGAGCATAGCCAACATAAAACTACCTCCTTCACATCCAGACAAATCATTGCACAAGTCATGGTGGCCTTCAAAAGGATAAAACACCACCTCAAACATCAAAATCACCACAAAACTCTCCCTAAACATCCCTAAGACTTGATAATGCACAAAGGGAAGTTCATAAAGGGTATGTACCATTACACTAATTCTATTTATTTTGGTTTCCCTATTATTTCTCAATTCTAAGTCAAGTTGATCATATTTTCCCAAATATTATAAGAACTATGTGTGGATTGATTCTTATTTTCATGGGATACATAGTGATTCCTAGATCTCCTATATCAAACCCAACCAAAAAACTGATATAAAATCCCCCACTTTATCTTAGTGACTGGGTTTCTTCATTCACATTGGTTTTCCATCCGTAGGTTTGGTATCAAGACAAGTTAATTTCATTTTAAACAAGAGCTTAAAATACATAAAACCTCATATAATAAGGTATTTTTCATATGATCTTAAACTATAGATTATTTTAGTCATTTTCACATGATGTTAAACCATGTGATGAATGGTCCTTCTTGTAAGACTTGAAACTTCTTAGAGCAGTCTACCTAGTAAGACCTGTCTTCCTCTACATATTATTAAAATATACATAAGGAACCCTAGAATGTAGTTCTTTATCCATAAACTTATGTTATGAAAAAAATGACTCTTACCCTAGGAAAGATCCTAATATTCATAAGGGTATTATATAAAAACTATATGAGGATTGATTTATGATGTTTTAATATATGTAATGATGTTGGGATCTCTTATAATAGGCCTTGGTGAAAATTATAATCACACTGATTATACCCTAAAGGCAACACCCTTCCTCATTCACACCAATTTGTTTATTTCTTTCTCAGATAATGGTTCCTATACATCTCATCCTTCTCCTCCTATACACGAGGTAAGTTTTTATAGAGGAAATTTTCCAAGAACCATGAATGGATTGATACCTATTACTATAGGATATGTATTTTATCATTCATCCTTGGGTAACAAAACTATTAAATTTAGGAAAAATGAATCATAAAAAATTATTCAGTACATTAAAGAATCAAAATATATGGTGCAAGCCACACTTGAAAAATCAAGACATAAATGAAAACATCAGAAATCAATAAAAAACATAAAAGGAAACATGAGAAATCAAGAAAATGTTCGGTCATGAAAATTTTTAGTGGAAACTATATGCCACACATGATACATATACAAACCGTCTGTTACAATATTTTTCCTACATATCAAAAAAAATCTAATCCTGGTCCGATTATGAACACAACTCGTCACCCCCTCCACCTCAATCTCTACTTCTTACTACCACCTAAAAGAACATTATATTGAAAATTAAATACTCCTGTATATTTATATTTAAACTTAAAACCAGTAAAAGCTTTCAAACTATTTTTTTTGATTTACCTACTCACCACCAGTAGACGCAATACCACCGGGGTCAGATCCGATCATCTTATGATATAAATCAGTCCAAAATTTATGAAAAGTGCATATCTGAGCCCCCTGGTCTTGAACTATGTTTTATAGAGAAATAATATCTCTCTGAGTATCTCAGGGTATGGACTGACTACAACTAGGATTAGATGCAGATGAAATCCCCGGTGGACTTACAAAGACCTTATATGGGGCGAGTCCCGAACCCATCCCACACACTCTACTAGGATGCTCCTTCCCAAGAACATTAGCAACCGGGTCATTCTGGGAGACTGAGTAGGACTGCGCAGGATTGGCATCCCACAATTATTTCATTTTTACCAATAAATCAAATAGAAGTCATATTAGAATCAATATATATTAACATAGTAACAACTGATAATAAGTTATTATTATGAAAAATGAGTTCATACCCCAACTGCTTTGGTAAGATCATTAACAAAACTTCCATCAGATTTTTGGTGAATAATCAACCACACTTCTGTTCGGGATGCTTCATGCCCTAAAATCTTTGAATTAATTAAACAAACATAAATAAAAAATTTAATATATTAAACAAATAGTATTTTCTTATTAATATTTAAAATAATTAAAAGATTTCCCAAGAAGATCGTCTTCTAGAAAAACTTTTGACCCCGTAGTGTGAGGGATAGCCTGCTTAGTCCGACATGATGCATTATTTCTTGAAAGATCCTAAAATAAATAAAATGAAATTTAATAGTAATGTATTAAATTTAATATCCTCTTCATATACATGTATAAATGTAAAATTATATTATTATATTAATATATATTTAAATACCATCTAATTCTCATCACGATGTCTTTCAACAAAAACTTTCCATTTTTCTTTGGGTACCCAATCGGGTATCTTGTCATACATCTGTTGGGTGGTCAACGAAGTATCGTTGACATCGCCCCAAAATATCCATTTAAATTATTTCTATTTTTTTATAAGATTTTTCAATGTACACTTTTGTGTTATCACATCAGCAATCGTAAAGTAGAAAAACATATGTACACAGAAATTCATTTTGAAAATATTAATAACATGACATTCAATTACACCATAATGTATTAAAATTACTTGTATTTGGGAGTCAAAAACATAATTTTTCCAACTTGTAGGCATATTTCTCCAATCATCACATGAAATAGGAAGGGAAATAGGCTCTGCGGCCAACTGACCTAAAATATGGCCAAGTAATCCTGCGACGTCATCTGTAGGGACCCCATATGAATCAAATGGGACAACTATCTTCTCTCCAATTAGATTCCATACTTATAAACTTTTTATATTTTTCTCCACACTTTCATTTTTTCCATATTTAATGAAAAAATAGTTAGTATAAAAAAAGTGTAATAAATTTGTTCATATTAAAATTTGTACCTATAACAGTCACCCTCTAGTATCCCCATAAAGAACTAGAAGTGGCACGCCACTGCCCCACTGCTGAGGCTACTGAAGTGGGAGGCGACGACTGAGATGCTGAAGGGATGCTCACAGAGGGTGTGAGAGATGGTGAAGGGGTAGATGGTGTAGAGGGAAAGAAAATGGTGGCTCAGATTTTGTAGGGAGGGAGATAGATGGATCGTCATCTATCGTAGTGGTTGATGAAACAGTGTGTCACTTCCTCCTTGGAATTATTGTCATTTAATCAAATAAAATTAAGTTCATAACATATATTTCCAAAAAACTAAGCATAATTTTTTTTAAAAAGATAGTAGATTCACAATACTAAAAAACAAAATATACATAACAATGATGATGGAGGATTGCACAAATGAAATAAGTGGTTGCTAAATGAACACATAACTGTATATAAAATAATTTTCTCCTTCAATAATTTTAGTTTTTTACTCTATTACATAATCCAATTAATTCAACCTTTCTAGACTAATATTTTTAATATCATGGTGGAAAAATAATTATGATTCTTTTTGTTGATGAGATTCAATTTCAGAGGTCAAATCTTCAACTTCATCACCCATATCATATAAATATCTTTGTTTTACGTGAGAAACTACAATCCACCCTTAATCCACAACATCATTCACATAATATACCATTTTTTCTTATGATGATAAGATATATGGATCATGTAGTTTGTGATCACCAACATCCATCAAGAGAGAGAAGTTCACAGAAGTAAATTGAAAGGAATCTCTTTTAACACCTCTAATAACATAAACCCGATTGCATTTGAATAAAACAATTGAAAAATTCCCATGGTTGTTTAATTCAATAATATTTTTCATCTTTTAATAGTATCCCACTTTAGAAAATGTGAATATACCACTATTCTGTGTTTTCAAACCCTCTTCTTGATCTACTATATGAAATCTAAAGCCATTCAGGTTATAAGTGTCGAACTTTCTAACTTCTTTTAGAGGACCTCAAGCAAGAAACTTCAAATCTTCTGAAAACTCTGCTCAAGTATCAATATTCATGATCTATAAAAAGAAATATACTTTATTATAATTACAAAATATATGTGTCAACCTAATATTCATATTTATTTCAATATTTATGAACTTACACTTCGTGTAAACCATTATACAAGCTCTTTATTAACAAATTTCGTTATATCTTTCTCATTTCATGTTTGGCCTCCAATTTAACTATTTTGTTTATATCCTTAACTCTTTAATAAATGGATCTGCAATTTCACTATTCAGCAGCGCATATCTATGTTCCTGTAATAATTTTATTTCTATCAGTGTAACATTTTAGGTCCTCCCAACTGATCGACCAATAACAGGAAATATTTTTGATTTACCATGTATTTGAGATTGAGTTGATGTATCTTCAACACATCTAACTTGATTAAATCTTGTCTTGATATCATCCAAGTATCTAGAACAAAAGGTAATACACTCCTCTACCAAATAGCCTTCAGTAATAGAGCCTTCTGAATGATCTATATTTATCACGTATGATTTCAAATGCCTAAGATATTTGTGAAATAAAATAAACAAACATAATTATGAATTTAATTAAGTGAGGAAATTTGTTTAATTAACTGAAAAACATATAAATAAAGTACCTATCAATTGGATACATTCATCTATAATGAACGAGGCCTCCTAATTTAGCTTCCTCAACCAAACACACAGTTAAATACATCATGATAGTAAAAAATGATGGAGTGAATATCATCTCCATTACACAAAGAATTAATACAAACCTCTCCTGAAGGTTATCAAGATTAAATGGATGTGGATATTTCTCAAATAATTTTCTAAAAAATGTGAAGAATTGGTGTACAATAGTAGTAACTTTTTCAGGTAATAATGTACGCAATGCCAATGGTAGTAACTGCTGTAACAAAATATGTGAATCATGACTTTTCAATCTATGTAACTTATGATTTTTTAAGTCAAAACACCTCAATATGTTAATTGAATACCCATAACATACTTTCACATGATTTAAATTTCTAAGTAATGTATCTTTATCACTCTTTTCATTGCAAAAATTTCCGGAGCATACTTTTCATTCTCATTTGGCCAGAGATCGTGTTTTATGTTCATTAATTGTAAGTCTTTTCGAGAATTGAGATGATAATTAGAATTTACATTCTCATTAAGAAATGTGAGAATAAAATTTTCACAAAAATTCTTCTCAATATGCATCAAATCAAGATTATGCCTCAAAAAATTAAATTCACAATACGGAAGTTTGAAGAATATACTTTTTTTCTTCCATTGTTGCATTCCAATTTCACTAGACGATGCACTTCAAACCAGTTTCCCGCTATCATTCAAATGATAAACCTTACCCAATTCTGTTTCAACTTTTCCAAGTTGTGTCAATATTTCAAAACTAGTTAACAACTTTGTAGGTGGTCTACGATCAATGAAACCATTAAATTTTGATCTGTTCAGCCGAAATCTATGAGATGCATTGAGAAATATTTGATGGAACAAGAAGCACCATTTTCTACTGTGAGGTATCCGTTTGGGCTCAAAATAAAAGTTACAAACCAGAAAAGACACACCCATGTAAGTGTTCCAACTAGATAAATTCCCAAGCCTAGGGAAGTCACTAATGGTCCATATTAAAGCATCATGCATTTTGAACATTGTTTTAGAAGAAACATCAAATGTATTAACACCGTTGCTCCATAAATCCTGTAATTCTTCAATTAAAGTCTGAAAGTATACATCAATATCTTTTATAGGAATTGTTTTCTAGTAATAATCATCAAAATAAAAAAAATACATTTGTTTCATACACATCCACGAAGGCAGATTGTAAGGGATCAAAACAACTGACCAAATTCTATAACCGGTACTCAAAGTCCCAAATGGGTTGAATCCATCGACATCCAATCCCAATAAATCATTCCTAGGATCAGCTAAGAAATCTAGATGTAATGAATCAAATGTATTCCAAGATTTTTAATCTCGTGTATGTCACATTAACCCATCATTGTTATTATCTACAAAATGACACTTTATGTGTTTGACGGTTTTTGATGGCATGAATAATCTTTGAAATCAAGGATTTAATGGAAAGTAACGTAAAAACTTTGTAGGTGTGTTACTTTTCTTATTCTTCATGTTATTATATTGATTCAAAATTCCAACATCACCCATTAACTTCCATCTAGAAGAAGAACATTTTTTTCAATCCTGTCTACTTGAATCATCTCACCAATAAAGGATACAATCATTGGGACACACATGTATTTTTGTATAATTCAAACCAAGCCCGTTAACAACTCCTTTCATAGTATAAAAAGACTCAGGGATGTTTTCTTTAGGAAATGCATCATGAAAAAATTCCAATATCATGGACATTGCCTTATTTGTAATTCCACATAGAAATTTGATATGGTACAACTTCAGCAGAAAAAAAAGTTTTGAATATTTCCAACATCCACTATACAACTCTTGATTTCAATCATCTACTAAATCATGAAATGTATTTTACTCAGTGAAGTTTTGTCTTACATTAGTCTCCACATAATGAAGAGGAGGATCCACTGATAGGTTACAATCTTCATCTGGTTGTCCTAAAGTCTAAAAAACATCACTTGTCACACTATTATCTATAGCACCCTCATCTGGATGTTCTGATAAGTTTTGATGTTGATGGTGGTGTCTTGTAGTGTCAAATGCATCTTTTATAAGGTTTTTCATTTCATTTCCTATTGTCGATGAAGTTGGGAGCTCATTCTGTGGATTTACATCAGTGGTCAACCTTTATGTAACGTTCAACTCTCCATGCCAAATCAAACACAAATATTTACCAAAGAATTTATTCAATATTAAATGTTCATAAACTTCATATATCTTCAACCATATTCTAAATTTACATTTATCATGTGGAAATCTTATTCTTCCTTCAATGGATCGATTGGAAATTTCAAAATCTAAAAACTCCTCCAAACCCTTAACATACTGAGGTTTGTTCCTAGGTAATGTGACCCAACTTTTATCCATGTATATCACACTATGCCTACACAATATTAAAAAAAATTAAAACACATAACTATTAATAAATAGGGAAAGAGATTCATATATAATATTTGAAAAAATATATAAATATGTTAAAGAGTTGAAAAAATTCTAGGATTAAATCAAAAGAATACTCAAAGACACTTTTTCCCAATAGCCCATGGTAACTTAAGGCACCTTAAGATGATATCTGGCCATGAAAATTTTCATAATATACCTATTAAGTCTCAAAAATACTATCTCATGTTTACCAATACATCCTAAACTATATATCAATTTCAAAGAAGAGGCATGAATTCCTTTGATACTAATTTGTCACAGACTAAGCTATATAACCTGCCTAAGTGGTACATAATCTAGTTTTGACATATCCCAGTGGGTGTTCCCAATCCCCAAAGGCTGGTGACCAGTGTATAAGAGTCAAAACAAACCATAGGGAATGATTAAACCATAAGTAAAACTAATCAAGAAAAATTAGAGAATATAAAATGAAAAATAGTTGGTATTCTAAACATTCTATGAGGGATAAAATCACAAGTTAATAGATACAAGTCTAAAAATGGTATGTTTCATCAATTCAACCATTAATATCTCAACCCAAAGCTCCATATAACAAGTGGATTGCACGTTCCACCAGTCAAAACTAACTACCCAGGTTGCTCTAGTTAAGAACATCCACCACATCTAAGTGTCTCTTTCCATATTCTTGGACCATGAATAATAAAATATATAAATTACTAAAGGAAATGGTAGGGTGTGATAAAAAAGATCAGTAGGGTATCACCAAGAATTTCATAATCAATCTATAACAAATAAAACAAATTTTATCATTTTTAAATAAAATTTAGCATGGAAATATTTTTTCAATTTGAATAAAAACATGATTGATAAAACATTTCAATGTCTAAGTTAAAACATGTTTGAAAGTGAATTTTCATAAAATTAGGGAGACATAATAATCTACGTCAAAATAAGAATGAATAAGAATTTCTATCAAAACTGACTTGACTAAATCATTTCAATCAATAATTGGCATATATAATTCATTTTACATCATTTTCAATAATAGAAACATGGTTATAACATCTAGGGTTAGTACCAGTCTCAAGGATTTACAAAATCTCAGTGAAATATGCCTCTAGGTGTACACACACTCTTCAGATCCACAAGATTAGGGGGAATATGAAAACACACCAAAGAATGAACTACCTTCCCTCAAGTAGTTTTGTTTTATTTTCACCACCAAGTCGATGTAAGATATAAATTTACCTAGAATGAATATTCTTTCTCCTAACTACCTTTATCCCATGTGATTCAAGGAAATTAGTCATAATTTTTGATATCATTCAATAAAATCAATAATTCAATCAATCAAATAAATAGTCCCCAAGTTAAAGTTTCAAAACATGCCTTTCATTTCCAAAACCAATATCAAATGGTTTTTATCGATAACTATTTCCTTTACTTTAAAATCATTTCATTTCAAAACATGAAACATTTTATGATTTTATATCTCATTAAATCATGCTTCAAATCATTCATTTCAAATCAAGATCATATTTTCGGAAATTTATGCTTTATTTCATTCCATTTATTATCTTTTTTCACTAGCCTTAACTCAAGATTTAGAAAACAATTGTAAAACCAATTTGAATTAAAAATTATTAAAGGTTTCTATTGATAGAGATTACCTTACAAAACCACCTACCACAATCAAGATCTATAACCACCCATACGAGATCTAGTAATGGAGAGTCAATGGATAAAACACTCAAGGAAGAATATTAAACTTCACCTCTAACCTACCAGAATGTCGGCGAGGAGGTGAGGGGCTAGGGATTTGGGGGTCATCAGGGGGGGTCTCGTGGGGGTTGGGGGGAGAAGGGTGGTCTCGTGGGGGTCAGGATGGGGGGGGGTGAGAAGTGTCGGGATTGAAAAAAAAATTAGCGACAGTTTATTAAAAACTTCCCCTAAATCATTTATAAAACAATTAGAAGCTATTTAGTAAACCATCGTTAAAAAATCACCGCAAAAGTCTATTAATGTTGTAGTGAAACATTCTCTATGTATTTTGACAAAACTTATGTTTTGGGTTATTTTTTCTTGGATGAATTAAAGTTTTCAACTAAAGGAGTTAATACTAACATACTTCTTATCAATATTAATCCTTGGATAAAATTTTCAATGTAGTTAATATTACCAATGTTTTGGCACTCTAATCTATCATAAAATTTATCCCCAAAATCTTTCTGACTTTTAAAAAATCCTTCATTTTGGATCTTCTAAAAAAATAATGTTTGATCTTTAGGATTCTTCTAAAATACATTCCAGAAATCAATATGTGATCTATATTAAATAAATATGATGAATGATCCATATAAATATTTATTTTAGTAAAAAAATGATATGAATTACATATCTCAAAACCTTATTTTGAAAAAAATGAATTAAATTTTTGATTAAATTTTCGTGGTGCTTTCTTCAAACTATACAGATTATTCTTCAATTTATATATAAAAAAATTGGATCTTTATCTTTCATGAAACTCATTTGTTTATTAATTTAAATTTATTCACCTAAAATTCTATGAAGGAGTGATTTATTTATATTAATCTATTCGTGGAATAGATCATCCATTGAAACCATGTACATCATTGTTCATATATTTGTGTGTTTAACTACCATTGAGAATATTTATGAGAAATAAACACCTTATTTATTTTGAAATCACTTTTACCCCAAAAATACCTTGTATTACTTAGTTCCATATACCTATTCTTTTATCTAGAATAACCACTTATTTTCAAGTTCCTAATTCCCTTCACGTAATTTAGTTAATTCCCCGGTTTCATTGAACTTCAATAAATTAATTTATTCATTCATCATTGACTTCCACTATTAGGAATCACCAAGTGCGACTACCTCTATCAGTATCTCTCTCACTTATGCATATTTTAGAAAAATAAAGTTCATGTTAGACAAAAATTTCTAAATAAGATTTATTTTCTTGGTTCATCTCCACAACATAGTTGGTTATACAAGACTGATTGTCTTTTCTCTAACTTCCGAATATCTGACATTTAGGGATCTCAATCGAGATTCACACATGATTTTTCTAGAATATACTATGATAGTATCACCTAAATACTTATATTTATTTCAAATATTTTTTCTAAAAATTTCTATAATATTTTCCCCTAAGTTTCGGACCATATACAAAACACCTTCATTGAAGTGAACATCTTGTCTCCTGATGACTTGCCTTTCTTCATCATCCCATAACTGGTTGCCAAATTTTTTATAACCAGATTAAATGAAAAAAACTATAAACTTATAATCAAGATTATTAATATACTTAGAAACATTATGAATTTATTTAAATATTTTGAATAACTTATGACGGTGAACTTATGGTTGTTTATCAGAACAGAGATCTCTATAATTTCCTACCCAACTACTATTTCTATAATTGTGTTGTTGAGATATGAGTTTGTACTGAGTGCCCTTTTCTAAATTCCCTTGAACATTCCTAAATGAAAACTCATACTTATAAACTTCCTTATCATAATTTAATTAATTATATTAGACACTCTATTCTATTTTGGAGTTATAGGCTTCTCCTTCTCATGCCTTATCCCTTTCTTCTTATAGAAGTTTTAAAAGTTGTATTCAGTGTACTCACCATCATTAACAAAATGTAGGAACTTGAGGTTCTGACCACACACCCTTTCTACCATGACCATCCATTGAACATAATTCTGAAAACATTATAATTATGATTCAAAAAGTAAATCCATGATTTTCTCGTAGCATCATCAATAATGATTACTAATTAATGTGAACCCCTAAGGGAATAAATATGGGATTGTCCCCAAACATTAGTATGAACAAGTTATAACCTCTAGTTTCTAGGATTTTATCCATCTATGTTAAAATAAAAACCTCTTTTTACCCTAACATACAACTTTCAAAACTTCTTATTCTCATATATGAGGCTTTAGTATGCCTTTTGTAGTCATAACCTTAATTTTATTTTCACTATGATGACCGTGTCCACAAATACAAACCTCTTGATTTACCAAAATTATATTCAAAATAATTGATTTAAAATTTAGTCAAATAAAATGTCTTATACTTTACTCCTTTTCCAACCACTTTACATCCTCAAGTAATTTTCCATGATTTGTTTGAAAATTTAGTTCCATACCCTATCTCATCCAATTATACAACTAAAATTATGTTCTTTTGTAGCCCTGTTATATGTATAACATTCTTCCATTTCATGAAACCCTCATTATTCATCTAGATATTCACATATCCTTTTTCAATGATCACTAGATCTTTATCATCCACCTAATACACTTTATTGAAACTTATAGATACATAATTTTCAATGTGTATCTACTCTCCCACTGAATGAAATGATGTCCCCAAGTTAACCACTCATCTCTCCACTAGAATTTTTACAATTCACAATAATTTTCCAACTTCTTCCATTGAACCAAAAAAATTTGAGCTTCTAGAAGTTAATACCCTTTTTGTATATTTACTTGTGACTCCTACATTCCTTATTTCATTTTACACTTTTTCCACAATTACAACATATAGGGAATGGACTAGCTGAATTACCTTAGCTCTTATCCCCTGGATTTTATTCCATTGATTTATTCTAAAAAAATTTCTTCTGTTGAGGTGACCATTATCATCCATCATCCTTAAGATAATTATAAAATGGTTCTTGTAATTACCTATGCTTGAGATCCCTATTTATTATAATGTTCTAGATATCATTGAACACTAAATATTTATTTCCACTGGATTTATTGATGATAACAACCATCACATCCCAAATCTCCATAAGCGATGATAGTAGTAGGAGTTCCCACACATCAACCATGTACCACACCTTCACTAATTTTATCTTCCCTCAAATCATATAAAAATTATTCATGTGATATATTTTTGGACTTAATTTTGATAACCTTAGGCTGAACAACCTCTTCATTATGAACACTTTGTTCAATATCGTAGGTTCCACATGCATATCCACCAATAACTTCATCACTTATGCCATTGTATTTATTTCTCTAATTAAAAGGAAAAATTCCTTTCCAAGTACATCCTAACTAGTGCCAAATATTTCCTATCCATATATTCCCATTCTTCCTTTTCTATCATCTCTAGACAAACATCGATAAGTTGGGAGTCAAGGACATTTTTAATTATATAGTCCTCCATATGAATTCTACATAATATAAAAATCTATCCCATAAAACCTATCCACTTATACACTTTTATCATTTGAAAACACATCTTTTTATGACAATGAAGTCTCTCTAGAGTCGAGATAATGTTAAGAAACTGAACAGAACCACAAGGTTTGATACCACTTGATTCAGGTGCTTCAGTCCTTCATTCTTATGATAAAACCACTAAAATGAGGATCAATAATCCATGATAACTTCACACATTAGACACTATACAAAGTAGAAATGAAACCTCTAGAAGTTAACTTCCCCACAACTAAGTTTACTGGAAGTAGGTAGAATTAGCACCCAAATAACCATATAAATTTATCCTTAGATCACTCAAGAAAACTCACAAGTGTTAAAGAAAAATGGAAACACCTTTAATGGAAATACTGAAAGAAATAAATGAACAAAAGAGATTAATGTACTTCAAGAAATGAGTTCAACTTTCCTAGAACAAACATTATTTATTTTCCTTATTACAATTAGAATGTATAAGTGAATAAAACCAAGATTACTTGGTAAAAGTAATATAGAAAATCCAGTATTAATATAATTATATTACCTTTTCTCAGAAGGTTCCATCCACTTATCACTACTGTAGAAAAGTGTTTTCCATGCCAGTATTTTTATTTTTTAACTTAAGTTCATTTTTGATTCCTTTGTCTGAGATGTTTCATATATGTTTTTTAATTAATTTATTTTAACTGATATAATTTTTTTATTTCATTTATTATAAAAACCATCATAAATTCCTAAATAAAATGTTTAATTGATAATATTTTTATGTCAATAATAAAAAACTGACGTATAAACATGTTTTTTACATCAGTTATTTCAAATAATCGATGTGAAAAACATAATTTTACATTGGTTATTTTATAAAGATCATAAAAAGTAAATTTTTTAATATATTTTAGAAAATATAGCATACCCAACCTATAATATATAAAAAACTAGTAGAAATAGTGTTAAAAACAATAGCAAAAATTTTCTTCCATATAAAATATTTTCATCAAAACTCTCTTATAGTAATAATAAATTTAAAATTTAAAATTTACTCTTCAAAATATATATTATAAAAAGTAATAATCAAAATCAAAATCAAACTTATAAAATAATCCACTCATTCTCCTTGTATATGATTTAAATATTTTCTAATATAAGGTTTATAGTCATTAAAAAGATAAAAATTAGAAGGAATGTATTCAAAATGAAATTTCAATATAATTATAAAATAAATAAAATGAAATATTATATTAAAATTGAACCTTATGGAATTTTTTAATTATTCCATTTGAAATTATTTCATAGATAAATCTTAAAAAATAATGTCCACATTCTGTTATTCCTTATTTATTATGAAAATTATATTTTAAAAGATGTTTTAAATTGAAAATGACCTTTTATATATATACTAAATTATAGTAATTATAGATGTTGTTACCTTTGAACACACATATTTGAATATTAATTTCCTATTTCCTATTTTCTATTTATAGTAATATAATTCCCTATTTGAAAATTATATGTATGAAATAAAATTAGAAGTTATTATAATATATATCTATTTAAATAATAAATCTTATGTCTCTGAAACTTCTTTAATGTTTTCTCACATTCCACTATATATAGAATAAAACTAGTAATTTGCCTTTTATTTTGAACGAAAACACCCAACATCCAATAACCACTAATATATAAAAATATAATTTTAGTGTTTATTTTATTAAAACAAACAACACTTTATAAAATATATTTTTCATACCTATCAAGATAAGGAAACATCCAACACTGAATTCCATCATTATGAAATATTTTAGAAATAAATATTATTCTTTCATCATCCTCCATTACCATAATTACTGTGTAATTAAATTATGTTCCCAAGAATCCACACACTAATGTCGTATCATACTGAATATAAAGTTTATAATGATACCTAGGAAAAAAAGTACTTAGTTAAATCAATCAAAGTGATATAATTGAAAGAAATGTGATAATAAACTTACATTAAAAATAATTATATCACCATTGGGCCAAACATTTCTAATTTTAAAAGATACATGGTATCTCTCTTACAAATAAACACAATAATAATGCACTTAGAAATGTTATCATATATTATATTCTCATAAACATCCAAAAAATAGATTTATATGTTGATAATTTAAATATCCCATAAAAAATTAGTATCTAATGTCAAAGAGGCCTCAAACTTTTATTGATTTCCATACAAAATTTCTTAACCTTTAATATACTCATATATATATATATATATATTAATATATTAATTTTTTTACACCATTATGAAAAATAAAGGTAAATATTGGTTATAACATATGTATACCTCAATGGTACGTTTCTGGACAAATATATATGGTGAAAGTAAAAAATTCCTAAGACTTTTTCCAACTATAGAAACATCATATTCAGGGGATGGTACTCTACTTGATGCATCTATAATATCTTGTATCATTACCCTAATCTGATCTATCACTATATACTGATGATGTAGGTTATCCCCAATATAATATATAGATCCATATGTTATAATATGATATTGGGGATCATCAACATATAACTCACAATAGATTATAATCTACAGAGGAGGAGGTGAAATAATGGGATATTCATACATAAGATAAGGAGTTGTATATATAGACAGAGGTATAGGAGTGGGATATGCACCCTGAATATGTCTCTTAGGGTCAACAAGCATTGATAGTAGTAACATTTTAATCATGTACGCCATCATCTCACCCATATATTAAACTTTTTCTTCTAAAATATATTTTTTCCTTTATATAAATCCTCTATTGAGGATGTTACAAGATAAACAAATTTTTTTTTAAATTGATACACCCACCTTCTATCCTCATATGTGACCTCAGTGTTTAGGATTTATTAATGTAGTAATTAAAGTATTCATCCTAACCTCAGGTGTGAAGGTCACCCATGTGATATTATCCTATTGGTATTCTTGTATAGAATATTTTTAAAATTTATTACTAAATTACAAAATATATTGAATTTAAAAATAACTTAAATAAATCCTTAAAATCTTCCCAGATACAACCCTAAACTTATCTATAATATATGTCCCCTTTTTAGTCATATTTTCCCTCTTCCGTTGTTCATTTCTAGGTGGGGGGTCAATCTCTAGTGATCCTTAAGTCTCATATTTAAATTTTTAAAAAAAATTATCCATTATTTTCTTTTCTAAAAATGGATACCCTCCATATGATAAAATAGATGGTATAAGTTTTTAGATTGAATCTCCAACCGATATCTCCTAAATTCCTATTAAATAAAGACAAACAAAACATTAATATGACCACTTTTAGTGATTATACAAAAAACATCAAAAACATAACATTGCACTTACTAAAAATGATTCGTTAGATACGGTTTCAATAAATTTCGTTAATTTACCTTAAGGTAGAAAAGGATATATATCATATGGATTTTCATTTTGACTTACTTCAAAAATGAAATCCAAAGTTAGGATTGATTTAAAATCCCTATATCTCTAAGTAAAAATACCTAAACATCTCTTCTAGACATATTCAATATTAATTATATCATATGTAATTTTATGAGAAGGAAAAAATAGCATATATTAGAAAGAAGTGTCATGATAAGTAAAATAATGATAAAAAATATTTCAAAAGTTTTCTCCCGTAGCTAAAATAGTGTCATCTTTTTTACACTTGTCCAATCATAAATCAAAATGATAAAATTTTCACTATATTAAATTTCCATAAAACTATGAAGTTTTTTTTGTATTTGGGCCCCTAGGATCAATATTATCATAAAACTCAATAAATATCCTATGGTCCTATCTATGATCAAGTGATAACCTTGGTGATCATGTGCTACCATGTTTACCAACCCTAGAAGCCTTCTCTATCCTTATGGATATATAAGGATCCTATATAGAAGTTTTAGGTCCTCAATAGAATTGTGTATAGGGTCCTCCCTATAATATCAAGTTGAATCATATTTTTAATCATATATTATCCTAAAAATAAAATTAATAAAAATTAGTAAAATATTATACAAATCCTATTATTATATATAAATTAAAAAATTATCCAATACAAACTAATATAAAAAAACACATTTATATTTATATTTAATAAAGTAGTTTAATAAAACTATAAAAAAATTAAAAAAAACATATATGAGACATGAAATCATTAATATGGAATAAAAAACATAGGTAAAAGATTATATAAATTCAGCAGTTATATATAAATTTTAATAACAATTGGAAAATGATATGGACAATACAAAAGGAAAAAAAACTAATAAAAAAATCTATCATATTTGTTAAAGTAGTTAACAATAATGATAAAATAATAGCGGAAACATTTATGAAACATGAAATAATATATATTGATGAAAAAAATATTAATTAAAAATTTATACAAATACAATAGTTGCATATAAAATTGAATAATTGGAGCATGATACAAAAAAAACTATACTAAACTAAAAAAATAATTTATTATATTTTTTAAAAATGAGACTTAAGTTAAAAATAAAATTACAAATAGTATATCTAACCATTTTAAAATTTTTAAAAGTAAAACAATAAATAAATATATGTTACCAATAATATTGTGAGATTATTGAAGGATTTTTTTCCTATATTCCTTCCTCATTATCGTTTTGTATAGCTCAAACCATGCCTACAAAATGGTCATCAATATCCTTTTATAATCACTCTGTAGAAGTTGGGACCTCAGATATTATCGTATTTTTTTATCACCAAAATACTATTTTTTACTTTTAAATATATAGACCGCTACACATTTGATTGATCAAGACATATATTTTTTTTCTTGTGCTTCTATGATAAAAGGTTCATTTGTGTATTTCGATCTATTTATGTATACTAGTGTCATACTGAATTCATCTTGTTAAACATTGTTGTTACAAATAACCCATTTATATTAGATCATTTTAACTCAAAAATTAATATAATATATCTATTTTATTTCATTAATAGCTCCATAATTTTCACTTGATGATTAGATTGGGATTTTTTTCATTTACACTTGAAAAATGCATTGCTTCAACAAACACCAATACACTACTATTCTAAACTGAAATTGTGTTGTCCTGATATTTGTAATAAAATGTATATTTATTAATGTCATTCCCTGAATATGTTTTTACATTTACACTTGGGCCACCTGTTAATCATCACAATGTTTCTGATACATCTGATATACCATGCATGATATCTTTTAAAAAATATTTTATTACAATCATTAAATACCCTATATATGTCTTATTTGGATAATTTTTTTTAACAAATTAATATGTGATATTATATATGTTTGAGAAACATCTATGTTATTCAAGATGTAAAAATGCACCCACTTTATTTTTTCATCATTCAATTTTTTTATTTTCAAGCTTCGAATCCCCTCTCCCAAAAAACTAACTCATTTATTGAGATATGTAAGAAAACTAGCATACTCCACTTCAAATAAGTAGCCTATGAAAAACCATAAAACTTCCTCAAAAATAGATTTCTCTAAAATGGTGGCTTATGGATATATATTCTTAACACACCCATTCCATATCTTTATATTCTTTTTAAAATATTATATCTAATGTAGATACATAAGATTAGGAAGCTTTATATCCTTCACCAAATGAACCATTAAATGATTTATTAAAACAAAAAGTGATGGTAGAAAGTATATTTTCAGTTCAAAAATTATATAAACTAAAAAATTCTCTAAAAGTTTCAACGAATTCACATATATCACTTTATTCCAATTTGAATTTATTAAATAACACACCTTCATGCTAATCATTACCACATAGATAAGTATTATTCCACAAAATAAAACTGAAAGGAGTCAATATATCATGATATAATAATTATGTGATTTCATTCCCATCAACTTCAATTATTTTAGCGAAACAAATTTTTTTACATTTGAAGAATAATATTGAGTCACTTTGATGCTATAGAGTTATTCAAAAAACCAAATTTTCTTCCTCTTGGATAATGTATGATAAGCCAGAGGAAAATATGTTCATTTCTCTTTAGGTGTAGGAGCTAACTCCAAAACATTTCCATTAATAGAAAATATAATCTCAAATTCAAACCATCCTTTATATTACCTTTAATATCAAACAATTTTCTAATAAAACTATCGCATATATTCTTATCATCATGCATCACATCACTGTTATTTTTGATCTCATGATATCTTCAACATAGATTCTTAAGAAATATTGATCATTTCTTCAATATATTTCTTTCATTACCAGATCTTTATTTATTTCTAAATATAACATCAATATTTTTATCTCTCAAAATATTGAGTACTTGACAAAATATTTGGAAAGATATAAAATTCTTATAAACTACTAAATTTATTTTTTAATATTCGATAAGAGTGATCCATAGAAAAAAATTGATTACCCATGTACACCATTTTACTCTCATGTTGTAGATGAAAATATGAAGTCCCTTCTTAACAAATTGGATATGATTTATTTTTATTAAAACTGTATCCAAACAAATTTACATATGGTAAGTATTCCATAGTAGACATAATCATTTCATAAAATTATAAATATTCATTTTTATATGAATTATAAACTTTGATACCTTCCTAACTTAAGTATTTCAAATCATCAATTAATTATTATAAGTAAACATAAATATCATTTTTTGGTTTCTTTGGTCCATAAATCATTAAATTGAACACGAAGAAAAAAAATATCTTACCTTAATTCATCATCACAACACAAACAAGATTTCCCCCTCATCGGGGTTCAAAGGAGAGGAAAGGAGGAGTAAATTCATCTAATAATGGCCAATCTCAAGACCTAAACCCCCATAAAAACTAAGGGAGTACTGGACATAAAAGTACGAAAATTCCCCCAATTAAAATAACAAACCCATGAAACCATCGACTGGTTGGTGTACCCTGAAAAAATTCTTGGGATCTATCTAGGTCTATTGGCTAGCTGGCGGGGATTACCGACTATCCTGTGGGTGCTGCATAATTTTAGCATCCCTTAAACCACTTTTGAAATTCCCATAATTCTTACCTAAACAAATCAAGCATCCCTAAAAACTCAAATCCATCGGAAATATTATTTTAGGATTTTCAAACTCTCAGAATCCCATTTCAAGTCCACTTTTTAAAAAAGAACCATCCACCAAATAGAAAATTTAAACTCCCTATCAAATGTAATGACTTGAAATCCATGGGGAATTAAAACACCCCACTATAATGCTTCTCATACTTAGGAAGTTATGGTAATCCTTGAACCACATCTCTTAACCTATTATGGACATTAATTCTCCGAGAACTCACCATGTTCTATCTCTACATTCCAAATTCTATTTCACATCACAACTCAAACACCAAGATAAGATACACTTTATTACCTCCAAAAATCTCCAATCTAATCCATGGAACACACCTATCATATCCTATATGATGTTCTCAATGATTTTCAAATATCACCACATTCAATTCCATGTTAAAAAACTATTCAAATCATCCACCATATGACCTCTTCTAAAAATGACCGACCATACCACACACACAATCTCACATTTCCCAATCATGATGACTTAATGTATGGAGGCATCATGATATCATCTAATAACCCACACAATATATTGAACCCAACTCTCAGTGTCATTCTATAGTTGGGTCACCAAACATTTTCTACAGCCACCATGAATCTACCTTGAGCATTGATGCACCTTCGATCCCACTCACCCTAGGATCATTTAAAAAAACCCACGCCTGATTCCAATGCACCAACTTAAACCAACATTACATTTGATCCCCAAAGATGATATTTATCAAGGAAACATGATTACTCAATATCACCCATGCATTGAAATTCTGATTCCACCCATACTATCCATGAATAGTCTCACCACAAATTTACATCATAGTGTATCCATGAACATCCATCAATTAGTCATTACCACACCATGAACCTTCTGAAATGAAGGTCATTTTCCCATGATTGATATAATTATCCCAACCATATCAGTTTCTTTATCATCACCATCCAAATCAATTACCCATACTCCATGGAACATGATCCATTCACCCCTACATGAAACAACTAGATGTGGCCAACCCTCTCATCCCCAAGAACCAACTCCAAACACCAAGAAACACTCATCCCGTATACACCAAGAATATCATCCCTAATATGGTAAAAATTCATCCAAAACAAGGATAATTTCCTCTAACTGGTCCATGGTACACTCTCCACTATATGAAGTTCTCTATACTAATCCATGAGCACTGAATCCAAATTAGTCCCAACACCGCATGAATATTTCTATTCCCATGGCATGCTCTCCCATACCTAAAAAATATTATCTAGTATCAAGTTTTAATTGAAATTACATTGATACGTTGATCTGTTTCTAACATCAACTTTCACTACCAAGGTATATCTCCCATTTCTTGGAAAAATACTTAGGCCGCCATGCCTGTACACATGTCTCCAAACACACTGGTCACATCACTCCAAGAGTGACCTTGAACTAAAACCACCACAATTATAATATTATTGAAACACTGGGGTTCATCCATATCCTAATAAATTCCCAACTGTTCTGAAATTAACCCATTTACTGATTCATAACTTAAAAAATCATTATACATACCCCCTATAATTTTCTAAAAATCATCACCAATTCTCACTCTCCACCTCATGGTAGAGTGATCAGCCAATAACCCGCTCAAAAGTTGTTTTTCACTACCTAACCCAATCAAAAACCAATCTAATGACTTTAAACTCACATGCAACATGATATCACAACCAGAATCACACTATCATTATTCATATACCATATAACTTAGGATCCCTTTCTTAACCCATTGAACATGCCCTACACACATGTTAGTCTCAACAAACAACCCAAGTCATCTCACACACTAAGGATAACCACATGAACATCCACCATATAGGAGTTTCATCACGAATGATGAGAATCCATCCACACTCCCACCATGCTACTCAAAAGTGAATCCAAAACCCTCAATCCAAGCACCTAATTAGTCCTACCTATTATGTTTTGTTGAATTTTATTTAGGTTCATCAAACAGAGTGTTTTGAAATCAAGTTTTTTGGATGCATATCTTTGAATAGACTATAAATATGTTTTTCTGTTATTTTGTTTCAGATATTTTTCTGGGAAGTGGGTTTGTCATCATATAGAATTTATAATAGACGGTGAGAGGCAAACAAAGTTTTAGAGGACATAACTTCATCAGACTGGCTAACCACATGACCACCCACCATATAGGAGTTACATCATAGATGATGAGAATCTAACCACACTCCCACCATGCTACTGAAAATTTAATCTAAATATCTCAATCCAAGAACCTAACCAGTCCTACCTATTAAGTTTTGTTGAATTTTCTTTAGGTTCAACAAACAGAGTGTTTCCAAATGGAGTTTGTCGGATAAATATATTTGAATAGACTATAACTATTTCATTCCATTATTTTGTTTCAGATAGTTTTTTTGGAATTAGTTTTGTCATCATATAGAATTTACAACAGACGGTGAGCATCAAACAATGTTTTAGTAGACACAGTTTCATCAGACTGGTGGTTATTTACATAGAGGTTTTAATGATATGAAAATTATCTTTATATGAATCTTGATATTTAGATGAATATTTCTCTATCAATTTTATTCAATAACCTTACCGAAGAACAAGATTTTACATGGTGAATGATCATTGGTGTCTTCATAGGGTGTTTCTATAGTGTATCAATAGTTTCCCAAGTCAATGGAAGGTTGACCATGAAACTCTGAGGTCAGTGAAAACATTTTGACCAGATAGAGACCTCTATAAACAAAGAATTAACCCAAAATATGATGTAAAACTAACAACTGTATGGACAATTTGGGTCTATGACATAATTTTCTAAGACCATACTTTGGAGAGTAATTAACATATTGTTTTGTAATTGCTTGTATCTCTTGATATGAAAAATGTTTATAGTGTTTTCCCACAGATGTAGAAATTTTTATAAACCATGATAAATATTTTTATCCATGTATCTAATATATGTGATGTAAAATCACATGTTTTGTGTGGAAATTAGGTTTATTTTCTCTTCATAGTTCCAGTTCACATTACTCGTGAGGAGGAAGTTATTAGAAAAACTCTCTATCCAATAACATTGTGAAGTTTTTTCATTTAAGTTATGATAAATAGATCAAAAAAATAGAAATCTCCATTTGGTGTTCATTTTCTTGTTAGGTATATCCATTAAACAAAATAGAAGGAGGTTTCTTCAAAAATGATTACTCTAGGTTTCTCCCAACAAGGGGGTATCAATGAAATTTCAAATATTCATCAGTTGGTTCTACTTCACTCATAGTATTTAGATGTTTTATTCAATTATATTGAAAGTTATTATATTTGAATTGGTTTATTGTTATTATAATAATGAAATTAGAGTAAAAAAAGTTTCATATTGAAAAGTTTGAATGAATAGACATTTAATTTTAGATAATACAGCTGTAACATATTATTATACAATAAAATATTAATGCATCTTTGTCTAAAGAGAATCATGAAAAAAAGGATAAAGATTAATGGGGGAAATTGGATTGGAAGTTTTATCCTTAATCACGATTTCTCTTGTAAGGAAATTTTCATTAAACATTAGGTAGTAGAAAAAAAATCCAAAGGTTATGAAAGAATTGGTTAAAATTTATGAGAAGCCAATAAATATTAACAAAGTTTTCATGATGTAATGATTATTCAACTTAAAGTTATTATATTAAATAAATGTTTCGAATCATGTGCATGAATTTAATATGATCTAATGGAAGCTTGAATGTATGAAGATTGTATTTCAAGATAATATTTGATATTTTCTTCTTCTTTACAAACATCTAGAAATATAGGAAGTTATTTTAAAAATAGTGACTAACTATAGTGAGAATGAATATCTTGCTTTTAATGATATTATAAACTTGATCTTGAATGATAATTTGAGGTGCAATGAAGTTAAAAATCTTTCCAAAAAATTATCTCAATGATAATATATGGGGATGATCAGTTCATTAGAGCGATTCTCAAAAGAATAAATCTTTAGAGGATAAGTCCATGATGATAAGATGAGGAAAATTGATAAGTTCAGGTCCTTATTGTTGTATTTGGGGGGAAAAGTACATATCAAGAAATATTTTAGGGATTAGATAGAGGCTTCAAATTTAGGATGGAAACACTTGGCTAGTAAAATGGATGGAGGGTCCATCTTGATACTATGTATGACCATTAAAGAATATTCATGGGTTATTGTCTTAGGGGAATCATTCCATTCAACTGGTGAGTGGGTTTTCATGGTTAATTATGTACTAGGATTCTTGGGAATGGTACATCTATTGTAAGATGAATCTTTGGATATAGTCAGGAAAGGTTTTGTGAACATTCGATTGAAACGTGGAAATATCTTGAAACTAAAAGATGTAAGATACATTGAAGGTATTATGAAAAACCTCATATATATGAGAAATTTATATTATATAGTTTTAATAATATATTTTTATAGAGTTTTGAATATTATAAATGGTTCTATGGTGATTTCTTATAATGTAAAGAGTGGTACCTTGTATCTTATCAGATGGAGTGATGAAGTAACAACTATCAGAATTACTTCAATGGATGGTTTGAAAAGGTGTAAATATAGGTTTAGTCACCCCAGTGAGCAAAATATTAAAATTTCATTAGTTAAGGGAATAATAAAACTCAATCACACAGATCTTGGAAGTTGTGAGAGTTATTTTTTTGGAAAATAAAAAAGGTTTTCCTTCAACTTGTATGGAGGAAAACCGAGGAGTAAAAAGTTAGAAATTGTTCATTCTGATATTTTATGTCCTGGAATAGTTCACTCATATGAAGGTTCATGGTACTTTATGACCTTCATTTATTATGCTAATCACTAGGTTTATATATACTTGATAAAGAATAAATCTGATCTATTTTATGAATTTATTTATCGGAATGTTTTGGATGAGAATGACCGTGAAAGAAAGTTGAAATGTATTTGGATATACAATGGTTGATAATAAGCCAAACACAATGTTTATAACTTCAATAAGTAGAAAAGAAATTAAAAATTGTAATTATTTTCCAAGGAATCCAAATAAATTTAATTACTAACAGAATAAATCATATACTGAAAGAGAAATATCAGAGCATGAGGATTCACTTGGGAATGCCTAAGGAAATTTTGGAAGAAACCTTTAACACAACAAATTACTTTTTAAATAAAAGTCTAGCTTCAATTGTGGGATATCAACTTCCTAAGGAATGTTGGTCTAGTAAGAGACCATTGGTCAATAATATCAAGATCTTTGGAATAATTACATATGTAAATATTGATGATAATGATAGAGATAATTTTGAGGTGAAATAAAAAGTGTGTTTTATTATTGATTTTGGGGATGAGAATTTTTGTTATAACCTATAGGATGATAAAAAGAAATAATTTATTTGGAGTTGAGATGTTGTTTTCATTGAAAAATTCAGTGGAAAGTTCAAAACATTGCTGAGAAGGAAGTTCAGGATAGATCAACAACCAATGTTTAGAAAGATCATATAAAGGTTAATATACAAACATTTAGTCTAGAAAAATCAAAGTTTGCTGCTCCAATAGTCAGGGTACTAGACATAATGTTTGGTACTTATGAACCTGAGGTTGTTTTGAGAAGATCCACTCATATTTGGAAACCTTTTTAGAGGTTTGGGTCTAAATGAATTTATTACTTATAATGGAAACAGGGGTACCAAATAGTCTAGATGAAGAAGTTAGTCTCAATGACTCTTAATAGTGGGATCCATCCTTGGAAGAGTAAATGAATTAATTAAATCTTGAATTTTTTTGGGAGTTTTTTGGGCTATTGAATGGAACGGGGGATCTTGAAAACAAATGTATTTTTCATTTGAAAGTTGAATTTGATGAAAGTAAGAGATATAAAACATGTTTGGTGGTGAAAGGTTTTTAGTAAAACAAAGAGATTGAATTTTCTAAAATTTTCTCACCAGTGGTTAAGAATAAAATCATTAATACAATTATTAGAATTGTGCATATGATGATCTACACTTGAATATTATTGATTAAAAGACAATATTTCTTCATGGAGATTTGGAGAAACAAATTTACATGGTTCGACCTAAGGGTTTTTAAGTTCACTGGAAGAAGTATTCGGTTTGTAAGTTGAAACTAAATATTTATTTCATGAAGAAAGATTATAAGAGTATGGAATAGTAATTTCAAGACTTTCATGTTTGAAGAAAGATCCAATCAATGTATGTTTGATAACTATTATTATAAAAAAAATTGAAGATGAAACACATATCATACTATTTTTGTATACATATGGTATTTTTATTGAAGGTATGAAGGTAAAACTGATTGAGGAACTAAAGAGGAAGTTGTCAAGAATTTTTGATATGAAGGAACTTAGTAAATATAAAAAAATATTGGGGATGAGAATTGGGAGGGATAGGAAAGTCAGATCATTATTTTTATCCTAAAAGAAATACATTAGGAAAGTCATCAAAATATTTTGAATGAATATTAGCAAACTTGTCTCAGTAAACCTCACTAGAAACTTAAAACTAAATAAAACTCAGGCACCAACAATGGATGGATAAGTTCATGATATGGATAAGGTTTCTTATGCTTAAATTGTATGAAGTTTTATATTCTTAATGGTTTTTATCCAACTAGAAATTTCTTTTATAGTGGAATTTGTTATATATTTTATGAAAAATCCTAGAAGGAAACATTGAGAAGATGTAAAATGGATATTATGATAATTTAAAGGGTTAGAGGATGAAACTTTATGTTTTGGTGATGATGGTCATTTGAAAGGTGTTTTAGATGCATATTTTTCTAGAGACATGGATTAAAGAAAAGTAATATTGGGGTTTTTTACTTTTGGTGCAAAAATGATAAATTAGATTTCTCAGTTGAAACCAATGAAAAATTAATCGATAATAGAAGAAGAGTGTGTTGATACTGCTAAATTAGAAAAGGATCTGTTATTGTTGACGAGCTTACTAAAGGAACTTGGAAAGGGATCAGATTGAGGGATGCAATTTTGTGACATCCTAAATTCTATTCATCTTGATTATAACACAGTGTTTCTTGAAGGAATGAAACACATTGACCTGAAGTGTCACTTCACATGAATTTTTCTAGAGGATAATGTTTTGAGACTTTAGAATATTTATGGGAAGAAAAATCCGATGGATATGTTTACCAAGGAGATTGTTCAAGAATTTCTAAAGCAAAATTGTTCCTTAGTGTGACTCATCTAATTAAATGTGTAGAAGAGTACAGATTACATCAGAAAGAGGGAGAACTAAGGTGAATGAATAAGGTAGAAAGATGAAAACTACTAAAGTAATTTCTAAGTGGGAGACTGTTGGGTTTTTTTGAACTTTCTTTAGGTTCATCAGATAGATTATTTCTAGATGTAGTTGATTAGAAACATATATTCAGACATTATAGATGTAATTTTTTCTTACTATTCTATATCAGATCATTTTTTGGGCAGCGGGTTTTTCATCAGACAGAACTTCCCAAAAATGTTGAGAATTAAACATATTTTGAGTGGAAATAGCTTCATTAGAATGAGGTTTTTCTATAGAGAGTTTTTGATGATCCTATGGAGATTATTGAATGAAGTTTTCTTTATTGATGTTCATGGACACCTTTTTGTAGGAACTAGTTATTTTATGGTGACCTTGAATTATTGGTTTCATTGGGTGTTTCTATAACGTATTGTAAATATCTAAAGTTAATATGAGGCAGATCACTAAACATAGATGTTGGTGAAAACATGTTGACCAGAAATAATCCTTTATAAAGAGGGTGGTTGCCCAGCTCTGATGTACAATTAACAACTTTATGAACAGTGTGTGTTTCTAGCTTAATTTTCTGTGACCATACATTGGATAAGAGTGACCATAGTAGTTGTAAGGGATGAATCCATATAGTAGACTATAACCTTGAATCAGAGTAATGTAAATTGTTGAAATTATCAAGCATAATACAAATCATGCCAGACTAGAAAAATTAAATAAACATAAACAATAACATACATGATACTATCATACACAAAATCGAATTGATAATCCACTAGGATGACCCAAATATAAAAAAACACAACACACACAAGCTCTACATAAAAGAATTTTTTAGGAACACAAAATTGTGTTTCTGGTCTTTAAAAAACTGGGAAGGGGAGGGGTATAATAATTATATGATCCTAATACTTTAAACCACATATAATATCTTTTACTATAGTAATTCATGGAATTTTCATGTGATAGTTCAATTTTTCACCCTAAATTACTCAAAGTGATCAAGAAAACATTTTTAAGAAAATTCGTCATTGTTTTGTCTATGGACGAATTTTTTTATTACATGTCCATGTTATTCAAAATTTTTATCCAGGTTTTTACCAATACATTAAATTTTTTAAAATGTTAATTTTTACTACCTTTGAATTTATTTACAAAGTTTTTAAGGAAATATTTTTAATTTTTTTTCTAAAAAATCCATTTTTACTTTTTATAAAAACCGTGAAAAGAATTTTATCTTTTCACATGTATGACTTAAATAGATTTTCCCACTATCATGAACATTCCTTGATTAGAATTTTCCATTACATGTTTCCATGTTAATTTAAAAAAAAATCATTTTCTGAGTATTCAAGTAATTTTTAGTTAATTATTTTCAAAAATAAATGATCTTTTTGTCATGTTTTTCAAAGAAAGTTTTGAGTGTTAATTTAAAGGTATTTTTCATCTATGTCAACATCTTTTAATGAATTTTATACTTCACTGGTGATATGGTATTATTATATCATCTAATTTATTTATCTTGATGGATTATAATGATGATTATTTAAGTATGTTTATTTGGAACCAATTTCTTTACCATGGGTTAATTAAGTTTTGAAGAAATATTTATGTAACTCATTTATTTTCCATGGGTTATGCTATCATGAAGTGATAAAATGTTTATGAAACCTATTTATTTTTTCAAGGGTTATGATATGTTGAATTGATGAATGTTTTATGATCCCAGAGCACACATATATATAGTATTCATTATGTAATGGGTGGTACTAGAATTATATATCCCTCTAATACATTGGGTAAATAATGATATCTCAAGAGATAATATAAACTTGAATAGGGAGTGAACCCAATTCAGTAAGGGAATCTATCCAAAATTATTATCTTAGTATTAAACCTTGAATAAATAAATTATAGAATGGGGAGTGAACCCAATCCACTATTATAGTCTTCGAAGTGATCCCTGACTAAGGAAATTATTTTCTATGATTATTTGTATGCCACAATATACAATTGATCATCCACCAGGATGAACCAAATACAAAAAAAAACACAATACACAGACTAGAACTACCTAAAATAATTGGTTTAGAACACAAAATGGTGTTTTTGATTATTGAAAAATTAAACATAAATAATAAAATACATGATGTTTTCATACAAAACATATAATTGATCTCTACTAGTCTAACCCAAATACAAAAAAAAACAACATACAGTGACCCAAATTCATCTACCAGGACCCCATCGGTCCATAAACCCTATTCCCTAACCCCATATAGTATGAAGTAATGTACGATCATGAAGAAAAAATATATACAGTTGTATCATAGGTACCACCTACCTCACATATGTTATCGATCCATCGAAAATCTCTACGGAGCCCTATCTAAGCACCTAACAAGCCTGCCCATGCCTTCACCAAGCTTATCAAATCTAATTGAGAATTTTTTTCTCTTAGTCATCAAGAATATACATTACACAAAAACAAAAACCAACCGCCTATACAAGATCTATAGTGTAACTCTTACACCATCCCAACCAAAATCCCTAACCCCCAACAAATATTTAATCACTAATTTTTTAATCTATGATGAAAATATTATAATAATCAATATAATGATATACCTCACCAAAATGATGTAACATGGTAGTTAGATTACATATCGGGATGATCTATGTATAGCATAATCAAAATCCTCATCCAACTCAGTGGATTCTACAATTATCCAATGTAATCAACACCAAAAACCTATACAAAATCAGAGAAAATTAGAGGGCATCGAAGGAGGGAACCAAAAAATGAAGAAAAATGGATAATCTTACATTAATTAATCACTGTAACACATCCATGATCACCCCCCTCACGAGGTATCAAAGGAAAAGAAACTACATGGGAGATCTATTTACTTGGTGACAGTTTTTTGATAACATGATCTGGTTCAAGTGGAACCATGGGAATAGGATAATTTCATATGAGAAAAATGAATCGAGTTGTTCTAAGGTAACATTATTATCAAGCTTCAAGAATAGGGAAACTCAAATGGTTGGGAGAATATAACACCCCCTAGTTTGACGTCCATCATCATTTTATTCCTTTTGTCTTATGTTTGAATTCATCAGAATACCTTTCTAGAATATTTTAAGGGAATAATGAGAAGATAGTCTTGAAATAGGGTTATGGAAATCTACATTAACAATTTATGTAGTAAATCATGGTTTTATGGAATAAATTTTGTGGAGAATACATTTCATCTAAGGCAATTTATCATGTAAAATAAATTTACATTTTAATTTTTTTGAGATTTAATTTATAGGAGATGTTTTTTTCAGCTAAAATCACCCCTCGATGAATCTATAACATAAATTAATAACTTAAATTATAAATTCATCTATCCCCAATCATGTTTTACCCAGTAACTAGTTGTAACTTCTTATTTGGTACATGTCCCTTCCTCTTTACTTCCACAACTTCCCTAGGTGATTTCTGATGAACTTCAACACCCAGAATCCAATTCTAATGAATCCTTGGGAATTTAATTATGGAGATCAAAGGTTAGGATCTCATTATTCCTTCCTATATTAGATATAATCAGTTTATCATATATGGACCCATATATTAGTGTTATAATACCAAGATATGTGGGTTTAGATTTGTGTTTATGAGACATTATCGGGTTCTAATAGAAGAACAGAAGGAAGAGGTATGACTAGAGGAATCATCTTTGATCAATCATGATAATTGAATTGAGGTAGATGTTTTTTTACCGCTTTCCACTTTTATTGGAAATTGAAAGATTATTAGGTTTCTAAAAGTTTTATCCTCTATTTTCAATGGTTTTTCCTCAATAAAACTATGTTGACAATTCTCTTACTGATTGGATAGAAATTGTGTTGTGAGTGTTACCCATATTAGATTATTAAATTTATTAAAAGGGTTTACATAAATTAAAGATGGGTTTGACACATGTTCTTGGCATAATGGGTTATGAGTGTTGTATGTAAAGTCACTATTTGGTCTTTATTCATTATTTCATTATATGAGATCTTTTTCAAACATTTTTGGTGCCTAGTGCTGACTGGAAAGGAACATGGGGAAATATTCCACCAAGTGATAACTTGGTGGAGGACGTACCAATCCCCATGAGTATAGGGGTTTCATTTCAGCATGCATGTTTGTGTGTGTGAGAGAAAACATGGTTGATTATTCCAAATTGGGAACTATGAATTGATTCTAATTTTTAAATGGAAACACTATTATGACATATAATTCTTTTGAAAAAACTATTCATGTGAAATATTTTATGTTGTGAAAACTATTTTTTTCTTTGATATTATTAATTATAGTTTTATATCCTTTGAGCTGACCTATTTCGGGTCGTAGTGGTATGTAGGAAGAATATTGGGGGTTTAATACTGGGTATAATTAATCACCCCTTGTATATGCACTTTGGTGCATATACATATGTTACTTTCCATGATACAATAAAATAAGTAAATTTGTTATTTTCTAGTGGGACTCCTTGATGTCAATATCATAGTAGGTGGATTTGAATCTTGGAGTTGGTTTATGTGTGGGTTAGGAGTGGTCCCACCTTGGTACCCAGGTCTTTTTCTGCTTTGTAGTTTTTAGTTTCTATCTCCTAATGTTTCATTGTTACTCTAGTAGTTTTCCATGTTTTAATGTTTATTGATAGATTGGTCACATTGTTCATCTTGGCAATATTTTAGTGCATGAATCATTTGAATATATTTCTTTCGTCTATTTATCTATACCTTTTTTTTGTGTGAGTTTCTTAAAGGGTAAATCATTCCCCCATGTTTCTTATGTTTAAACCCTTGACATGTATTGTCATTATTTGGTTTTTGGGAGAATTTCACCTAATATTTTTGGAATTACACCTCTTCTCAAGCCAATGGGATAGGGTGAGATGTTACAATTCAGGATCCTATAAAACTTAAATGGCATAGATCTTTCCACATACTTTGATTTTATATCTTGTGGAACCCAAATGGAAACTCGAATCAAAAGCTATGTTCGTTTGAAGTTCAAGTCATGTTTTCAACTTATTTAAAGATACTAAATAATTTATTAGTTTTTTATGAAATCAAATTGTTAATAAATATCTATTACTAAACACTTATTTACAAATTATTTCTTAATATTAATTTTTAATTATTTTTTAATCCATTTTCACTAAATATATTATATATTAAGTGAAAATACATATTCAGTATTATATAAATCATATTTATGATAAAATATTATTTATATATATCAATATAAATATATTTATAATTTAAATTTGAATTTTACTAATTTATAGATTTTTTATAAAGGTCACCTTTTATTAGTATTCAAAAAATTGATAATTATCAGTGGTTTTAAATACCACTGATAATACTACGTTATTTATCATTGTTTTTAAAATTAATAATTGGTTAATATAGAGAATTGTGTAGTATTATTTCTATTTAACCCCCACCTTATATATACAGTCTGGGTGGCCTCGCTTGAATTCCCAATTCTAGTTAACCACCCTAGGTTATTTAACAAATATTTTTTGCAAACCTTCCTGAAGATCTTTTCTGTTTCCTCTAGTAAGTTTGATGAATTAAAATTATGGGTATTTTTCACCTCTTAATTTTAAGCAAGATTAAACAAGGAAACAAATATATGAACAATTCTTTTTCTAACAATCATGGATAGTATCTTCAAAAAACAAAAGAAACCTAGATTTTATTCTTGTAGGAATGTACTCAAGAGGGAGTTGGATTTAAAATATGAAAACTAACTTATGTGGAAGGCACATGTTAGGCATCTACCACCTCCCTCCCTACCAATGGGTAAAACTCCTTCAAAACCACTATTCATGGAAACACTAGTAACCATATGGGACACCTGGAACTCACATACCAATTGACTGGGTGGAGATGCTGGGACTTTATTGTTCATGCTATGTTGGAACAAGAACTAACTTGGAAAGTATTTTTCAAATTCTTTAATAAAAATTTATTTCTAGAAACCATTAAATTAACAAGGAAAGTAGAATTATTTCAATTGTAACAAGTAAGTATGTTATTAATTAAATATATAGATATATTTACTCACCTTATCTGATTTTCACTAGTGGTAGTTTCTGGAGAAAGACTGAAAGCTCAGATCATTAAGGTAGGTCTCTAAATTTAGGTTTACTTAAAGGTAATAATGTTCTATATTGTGGACTATACATAAATTGTGAACAAGGAACTAGTAAGATAAAGAGATCTGGTAGGGAATCCCAGTGGAGAGGACACCTTTTTTTATCCAAGTACTTATTGGAAGTAAGGGTTTTCATAGATAGAAACAAGTTGTATTTTTTTTTCTATCAATCCACACTATGTTGATCATGGAGTTTTTAAACCAGGTGACTTTGTATGTATATGGATTAATTTTTGAAGGTGGCGTAGTTATCGAATGTTTTCCAAAATTTTGGCCCTAAAAATCTAGGTAAAGATAAAAGTTCCTTCAAAGTAAATTTTTCATAATCAATAAAAATGGTAAGTCTCAAAGGCATAGTTTCATGAAATCTTTTAGTTTCACAGGTTTTGTGAAAGTTTTGAGTTTTTAAAAATATCAAGTTTTAAAATATTGTGAAAGAAAAGTTGACATTGGAAAATCTAGTTGACATGTTTTCTATCAAGATAGTGTTTCACAAAAGATAGGATGATGTTGGTGAAATAAATTCGATAAGTTACATGATTATGAGAAGTTTTGAAAATGGATAATTTCCTTACAGTTTCACCAAGAAAAATAGTTTCATGAACATGAATGAAGAGGTTTACAAAAATGAGGTGGAGGGATATAAATTTTTTTAAAGGGGAATAAATTCATATAAATAGGAATCCTCACATAATATGAGAATTGAAAAAAAATTTAGAGAAGGGATTATCACTCTAATTTCGTGAAGATTTTACGCAAATGTAATTCTTAAAAAATCACAATCATTACATGAACACAATTTTTATAAAAATAATGGTTGAGAACTAATTTATGATAAATAATTTCAATGAATTAGTTTAAATTTTTTTGGGAGTTTCATGAAATTTTTGAGTTTCGATAAAGTAGGTAGTTTTTTGAAAGGTGATAGTGCTTTGAAAAAAAAGGTTCCATAGAAAAATGGTGTTTCACGAAAGATACATATATGAGAATACATGAACATGGGAAAAAGATTGTGTAATGTATTAAAGAATCATAAGTGGACCTACATAATGAAAAAAATAATCTTCACGTGATCTGATATGGAAACTACATTCAAGTTGATAAACTTAGAAAGACTTCAACCAAAGCAGTGAGAAAAGGGGTGTCAACAGAAGTGATATGAGGGATGTAGTGTGTTATTCCTAATGTTACTATAAATTTAGTGTGTATGTCATGAAATGACCACGTAAAATAAATTTTAATCTGAAAAATATAGTAAATCTTAGTGGATTCAGGTACGAGTAGCACAATGTCATCAAATTATCCTTGGACCAACCCTTAGTGGTGAACCAAGTAAAACTAATGTGTTGTATTCCTATTTTTTTATTTGGGTGTTTGAGAAGGATTCCACCTCTGTAAATCCAGAAGTGCCATCCCTTCAGGAAATGGATCATTCTAAGATTTCTATTGATGATCATTTTAGTAGTGTGATGGATTATGAAATGAGATTCAAACCATAAGATAAACAATTTGAGTATGCAAGGAAATAATATTCAAATCCATGGAAAAATTGAAACATTCAATGGTAATGAAGATGGAGATAGTGTGGATGGTGAAATTATTTCCCTTGTTTACATAAAATTCAAGATAGGGAAAGGTAGATTTGAATTCAATATTACTTTGTATTTTTTAGGTGTGTTAAAGTTGATCACATTTTTACTTGCTTGTCAATGGAATTCAATGAGGTAGAAAGTGAAGTGGAAATCACACAGAGGCCTCAAAAGATATTCCTATAAAAGGGAGAATTAAAACCAAGAAATAAATTATAGAGGAATAGATTAGTTTTAAAATAGGAACAATATGACCAAGAATTTTTGGAGGATATAGAAGCAGTGTTTAAATCTAATGTTGAAGATTCTATGATGGATATAGTTGAAAATGTAGAACCTATGAAAGAAGAGGAAAATCAGTCATATGGTGTAGTCAATATCAAGGTGGAACTTTACGGTGCTATTAATGAGCTTAAAATTAAAAGAAAGAAATATAGAAAGACTGTAGAAAGATCCATCTGAGTATATGGATCAGCTTGAAACATAGATTGATCGACTGAAAGGAGAGTGACAAGAAAATTCAACTGCTCTTGATATATCAGAAGAGGTTGTGGAGTTTAAACTAAGGATTGAAGATAAAGAAAAATTTATCAATGAACTTACATTAATATTGGAGGAAACGGCTATTATAGTTGATGTCCTTGAATAAGAAGTTATTACCTTAAAGTGTAAATTGGAAACTGAATCAAAATCAAAGGAAACAAATATGAAATTATAGCTTAGAAGGTTTTTAGATGCAATTTTTTTTGGAAATAATTAAACATGATTCCAAAGGAGTAGATAAGTCCTTGAATGTTTAAATATCTACATTTATGGAAATAAGTGGAGTTGTCTATGATAGCGAAACATCAAAGGCTGGAAAACAAGATGATCCAAAACAAATGGATACATGAAGTTGGACATATTAAAAAGGTTCATGATGTCCTAATAGATAAAGATTCAAATCAAACATATAAGGGAGATTAAAATAATCCTATATTATCCAAATATTATCACTAAATTAAAAACTATAAAAAATAAGGGGATATGTGGAGGAATGTAAATAAGAAGATATTTCCTCTTATAAAATGTCAATTTTATGCTCTTTTAGCCATAGCATGTCCTACTATGAAGAGGAAATGAACTATCTAAATGGGGACAAACCTGGTAGTCATCAAAGAAGAATGAAATCATATACTTCATCATATTGAAGAAATAATTTATATTTATATTGTTTTCACTATTCTAACTTTTTCCATAAATCTATTCACTACAGGAAAATAAAATGTGGAAACCATATCAATAGAACTCTGAGAACATTCAATACTGGTCAACAAAGCATAATTACCCTTAAAATAATATTCTACTCTGAAATAAGAATATGATTTTTATTCAACCATTCTTGTTAAAAATATATTGGAGAGTCCATCTTATGCCTCTACTTAATCAAGTATCTCATGAAAGTAAAAGAAGAAGATTGCGAAAGTTCAGCAGGAAGAGATCTCTCTCAAAGATAAAAATAACAGTAGCACCTAGATTCTTTAATATGGATTGTCATCCCACATGATTTTAAATAAAAATTTGTTGAAAAATATTAATTAAAGGAATGATGTAATAGTGAGATTTGGTAATGATGGTGCATTAAAGATAAAAGGTAATGAAAATATAGAATTGGAAAATTATGAGATAATGAAAATGTAGTTTATCTATGTAGATGACTTGCATTGAAATTTCATAAGTGTGATTCAACTCTGTGACTTGGGACTAGTAGTGAAATTCAATTAGAAAGGGTGCACCATCAAAGGCAAGACATGTAATTATCTCATGAAAGTATAGATGAAAATGGTAATTCATACCATAATGACAGTAAATAAAACGCTTGTTTCTTAATAATTAAAGAGGAAAAAATCTTTTGGCACTAGAGGTTGGGTCACATTAATCATAAGATTATATAAAACTTATCCATGAAAAATTATTTTGTACAAATTTCCAATATTATGTATGATTGAGAAAAGACAAGTGATTCTTGCATGCAAGGAAAGATGGTCCCAAATTCTTATCAATCAGGTATCAAAAGGGTATTGAATCTCCGTGATCTATTCCAAATATATGTGTGTGGTCCAAGGAATGTGGTTGGAACATATAGAGTAAGGTACTTAAAATTATTTATTGATGACTATAGTATAATGGATTGTGTGATGTTTATGCAGTGTGAATAAGAAGTGACTGACTATATAAAGAGATAAATTTAAAGAGTTGAGAATAAAACTAACTGCACAATCAATATTTTAGGATATGAAAATGGAATAGAATACACATCCATTGAATTTAAAAATTAACTCTAAAAACATGGGATCAATAATGGAGTTTTTTAGTGAGAACAACTCAAAAAAATGGGTCATTAAATATAGAAATCAACAGGTGAACAAAGTAAGAAAAACTATGCTGATTGAGAGTTGTGATTCTCATCATTATTGGAAAGTGGATATTAATGTTGTGTTGTACACTCAAAATCTAATAGGGATGAGTCTAGGAGAGGACATGATTCCATATGAGATATAGTAGGAAAGAATCCCACACTAAGTTATTTTCATGTTTTTTGAAGTAAATATTTCATCTAAAACACAGAAGGAAATCAAGAAAAGTATGGTGATGTTGTAGACGATGGAATATTCCTTGGATAGAAAATGACTAGTAAAGATTATAAATGATAAAATAATTATTTATAAATATTTTAAAGAGTAATGATGTCCAGATCATTTGGGTTAAAATTATGATTAACTCGAGGAGCTCACATTTTTATATGATTTAAGATGAAAAAGAAAGTGGGGAAGGTACATGATAAAATATAGAAATTTTGGAATTCTAACATAACATTTAGGGTTATCCAAATAATGATGATTCAGAAGTAGAATCAAGAGAGGAAACCATTATTAAAGAAACTCTACTAAAACCTCATATAATAAATAGAAGAGAAGAAGTTGATCAATCCAACATCATTTGGGATTTGACCACACCTATACATATATGGATAATGAGGAATGAAGAAAATTATTCTCTATTATCAATCATAGAACCAACCTCATTTAAATAATTAGTGATGGATGAATCATTATTTAAGGAAATTAATGAACATCTAGATGAAAATGAAAAAAAACCAGACTTGAGAACTTGTTGACAGGAAAGAAAATTACAATTTTATTGAAACAAAGTGGGTATTCAATTTTTTTTATAATCTTGGAAATGTGATAAAAAACAAGGTGTTCTTTTTATGTAAAGTGTATGCATAGATTTAAGGCATTGATTTTGAAGAAAAATTTTCTCTAGAATCTCAACTAAAGTACATTAAGATCTTCCTAGCTATGGAAATACAAAGCGTGTATAATGTTTATCAGTTAGATGCCAAAACAACATTCATAATGTTGTTCTTGAAGAAAAAATCTATATTTAACAACTGATGAGATTTTAGATTGGAAATGATGAAACACAGGTCTATTGATTGGACAAGTCTCTTTATGGTCTAAATCAGGAACCACATGCATGGTATTCTTGATTGGATGATTATATAAGGAATCTATATTTTAAAAAAGGATGTTCTGACCATAATTGATTTGTAAATAATTATCAGGTAGATCAATTTATAGTTTTTATATATTTGGATTGTATTGTTTTTACAATAATCGGGCATGGATCAGTGGAATAACTTTCTAATCACATGAAGTTTGAATTTGAAATATCCATGATTGATTAAATCACATAATTTTTGGGGCTACATGAGATTAAAAGGAAAGAATAAACCTCCATTTTTTAGGAAAATCTTTCTTGATATGTTTTTAATAACTTCAAAATTCATGAATTAAAATAAATGTAAACATAGATTGTGGTCATGGAAAAACTTGGGAAGCATGAGGATTAGAAATCTATGGATCCCACCTTATATAATATGAACATTGGAATATTTTTGTATTTGACTACAACAAAACTATATATCATATTTGAAACATGTTTAGTGGATTTCTTTGAAAGTAATCTAAAGGAATATAATTTTACAATAGTTAAAAGAATCATGAGGTTTATTCAAGGGACTCTCAACTTTGGATTATATTTTTAAACATTAAGGAATAATGAATTTTTGGAATTTTCCTATGATTAATGGACTGGAGATGTGGTGGATTGAAATCCCACAAGTGTGTGTGTGTGTGTGTGGGGGGGGGGGGGGGGGGTTAATTATTCAATAGAAAAAATGTGTGGGTAGTTTGAGCAAGAAATTGGAAAAAACTTCTCTTTGTACACCTGAATCAGAGTATACATCTATGAAAAAGTCATGCACTCATCTGTTATGGACGAAGAAAAAAATTACTGATATTGGTGATGAGTTGAAACAATTGATGGAGATACTCTATGAAAAAATTTAATGATAAAGATCATGAAAAATCTAGTTCAAAAAATTCATACCAAACATATTGAGATCAGATATCACTTCATCAAAGAAGAAGTTGAACAATGTGTGATTAAAATGGAGCATGATGGAACTAATGATCAAGTGGATTATATCATGAATAAGAGTTATGGATGAGTTATGGATGATTTATTTCATTTAAATTAGGTTTTTTTGAGGTTGTTCCTCTATCTAATTTCTTTATAGATTACCAACAAACCCAAAGGGATAGATTTTTGGGAATAAAGTTTTTCACAACTAGAAATGGATTGTATTTTTTGTTTGTTTTAAATCTACACTGGGTTGATCAAGGTGTTTTCAAGATATTATATCTCATGGTTTAGGTGGATTCAATATTTATGTTGGCCTAGTTCTCTAGTGTTTTCCAAATTTTTGGACATAAAAATCTAGAGTAAATGAAAAGTTTCACTAAATTCAAGTTTTCAGGATCAATAAAAATGGTAAGCCTCAAAGGCATGGTTTTGAGAAAGTTTAGAGTTTTTTCAGTTTTATGGAAGTTTGGAGTTTCATAAAATATCAAATTTCAAGTGATCAGAAAAGGAAGGTTGACATTGGTGAAATTAAGGTGAAATGTTTTTCAAGTGTGATTGTGTTTTTCAAAAGATTGGTTGACAATGGAGAAATCAAGGCAGTAAGTTATATGATTCTGAGAAGATTCATGAATGGAAATTTTCCATGAAGTTTCATGAAGAAAGGTATTTTCTGAATAATTAATGAAGGGTTTTGTGAAAAGGTGATTTCGAGATTGAAATTTTCATAAATAAGATGAAATGTCGATAAATAATCGTCCTCTCATCATAGAATCATTGAAAAAGTTTTTGTAGGAGGGTTGATTGCTATGATTTCACAATGTTTTTATACAAACATTATTATTACATTAATCATGAACTCTATGTGAACACAATATTTGTGAGAATATTGGTTGAGAACTTATTGATTCTATGTAATTTCAGCGAATTATTTTCATTAAATTTGGGAGTTTCATGAAATTTTTGAGTTTCATGAAAGTAGGTAGTGTTTTAAAATCTTCCAATGCTTTTAAACAAAAGGGGGTTTCATGAGAAAAGTGTGTTTCACAAAAAGATACTTATGTGAGAATACATGAAATTGGTAAAATGTTTTTTTAATTTATTGAATCATTTTAAGTGGACCTACTTGATGAAAAACATCATCTTCATGTGCTCTGATACAAAAGTCACCTTTAGGTTGATAAACTGAGAAGGACTTCCCCCAAAGGAGTGAGCAAGGGGAAGTCGATGAAAGTGATCCAAGGGTAGAAGGATTTAATCCCTAAAATTATTTTAAAGAAAGTTTTCCTAGAATATAGTGACCATGTATAATGAATTTTAATCAACAAAATCTATTTAAGCATAGTGGATTCATGTACGACTGATACACTTTTGGTGTATTCTCCTTAGACTCTCCCTTAGTGGTGAAACAAGTAAAACTATTGTGTTGTGTTTCTATTTTTTCATATAGGTGTTTATTAATTTTATGTTTCCATCAAATAGGTTTATCAAATTCCTACCTACATGGGTACAAGATCTATCTTATTCAAAGAAAAACTTTACACCCTATTTCACCCCTCCCCTATTAGGGTGTTCTGAGGTATAATAGGGCTGGTGGGAGCTTCAATATGAGAAATAAATGTAAGAGAGAGATTAACTCCAAAGGTAGAAAGGTAGAATAAAATATATCCAAAGGATCAATATCTTATCAACCATGTCTTAATAATTAACTAGGTTATTTATAGTGTGGAATTCTCTCACACAATAATATATAATGCATGACACCCCCAAGGAATTTCCACCATTATGACAATAGAGGGAATCTCAAGAAGTATTTTCATAAAATTATGGGATCAAAAGGTGGAATGGGATTAACTCATCCTCAAGATTCATATTCTAGGTAGATACAATTGTCTCAGACTAGTTCTCATCCACAAACTTATATTAATTAAGATACTTCCAATAATACTTTAGTCATTCAGGCATCACTTTAGCAGGGAACCATGAGATATCCCGCAACATTTGAGTGATAGCTTTATGGAGCCGATCAAGATATCATGAGTGAGTAATTGGGTCCCTATATGGTGCACAATACCATTCTTCTAGACTCAATTATTATGCATGTATTGTTTTATATTGGAACATATATATAATTCTTTGCTTCTTCTATGGTTAAACAATTGGGATTATATTTTGAAATTATGCCTCATATCATGAGTATCAAGACACACCTTAGACAGTGGGAGAGTAGAGGATTGAAATTCCCAACATGCTCTATTACAATTGACATAATACAATTTCTTTGAGAGTTTATGATATTAGATATGGAATATTTTGATGTAATCTTTAGTATGGATTGGATGGTGGGTTTCAAATACCATATAGACATCTATGCTCGGTAGGTGGTGTCCAAATCCCTAGATATATCTCTTCATATATTCAAGGGGTATTTAAAAATAATTTTTTAGAGATGTAAATTTAGAAACAGTGGAAAAAACCATCTATATCCAATAAAAAGTGATGTCCTTGGAAGCTACTAATAAAATGGGAAATAGAACTCTTCCATACATAGTGGATTGATACAATGATTTATTTCTGAATTATTTTTATGGGTTACAACCCAAGAAGTAAATTAAATTTTCTATTGACCTACTCCGAGTAATAATATATATTTCATTACCTTCTTAAAAAATGGATCCCATAGAGTTATGATAGTTAAAGGTTGAACTATAAGAGTTATAAAGTAAAGGATTCATCATACCTAGTATATCACCTTGGAATATACCATTTTTATTCATAAAGAAGGATGATGGTGCTCTTTGGTTATGTATTTATTATAATAAGTTGAATCAAGTTATGATCAAAAATTGATACACTAATTCTTGAATCGAAGACCTATTTGATCAATTAAAGGAATCCAAATGTATCTCCAATATTGATATATGATCAAGATATCATTAACGTGGATTTATAAAAGAGGATATTTTGAAGATATCATTCGAGATTAGATTTATCCATTATAAATATGTCATCATGCCTTTTGGTCTGACGAATGCACCTATAGTTTCATAGCCTTGATGAATCATATCTTTAATAGGCACCTATACTCTATTGTTTTTGTATTTTTTGAAGATATTATTTATTAATTTTGAAATATAAATTACCAAGAGGATCACTTGGACATTGTACTCATTATATTATTGGATCATTATTTGTATGAAAAATTTTCTAAGTGCAACCTATGGATTTGAGAAGTCGGTTTCCTCAGGCATGTAATTTATAAAGAATGAATATTAGTTGACCTTGGAAAATAGAACTAGTAGTATCTTAGAAGCCACTAAATAATGTTTTTGAGAGATTTATTTTTCTAAGATTAACAGGCTATCATCATCATTTTATTTCATATTTCTAAAGACTTTATTCTCCTATGAATTATTTTACAATAAAGTTTGTTCCATTTTTATAAAATGATTTTGGTCAAAAAATATTTCTATAGCTTAAAATGTGTCTCAACTCAACACCCATATTAATATTTCTAAAACTGAGTAAGGACTATATAGTAAATGGTGATGTTTCAATATTATTTATTGGTTGTGTTCTCATATAGGTAGATAATGTTGTGAGATATAGTTCAAGGAAGTTGAGATCATGATAAAACAATTATCCTAAGCATGACTTGGAATTTTCTACTCTTTTCCATACCTTAAAGAATTGGTGGAATTACCTATTTGGGGAAAGTATCACAATTTTCACTACCCATAAGAGATTGAAATATATATTTCTTTATTGAGACTTGAACTTGGGGGAACAAATATAGATTTAGTACCTACAGATGTTTGGTTTAAATTTGGTATACACACTCGTTAAATGGAATTCTGTGGAAGATGCATTGAGTTTGAAATTGAGTAGTGAATTGGGTTGAGAATATTGTAAAAAATGGAAGTTTATAATCAACATTAGTGACATAAATCTATATTTAAACATATTTAGTGAGTATATACTTTTATTTTCAGTCAATTGGGTTCTAAGCTTGTTAGATTTGGTAAAAGAGGCTCTAACATCAGACCCTGATTACATCACTATTAGGTCAAAACTAAATGGTGTGGAAACTTCTAACAGATGGATAGAGGATGAAAGCTCCTTTTATGTTTTTATAAGCATGTTTTAGTTCATTGTTCTTTATAGGAATAAATTATTCCCGCATATAACCATTCAAAATAGGCTTTACATTTGGAGTTTCATAAAATATGCAAGTTGGTGAAAACTACTTTTTGGTGGTTAGGTATGAGATGAATGATTGTGGAATATATTATGGATGGCCTAACATTCCAATAGGTAAAAGTAGAGCATCAAATACAGGATAGTATGATTCAATATAATCATATACCTATATGGAAATGGGAACATATTGCAATGGACTTTATCATAGGTCTATCAAGGACATTATGAAATCATGATGTTGTTTGGGAAATTGTGGATTGACTCACCAAGTCAGCACACTTTCTCTCTATCAGAGAAGAAAAAATGTTAGAGCACTTAGAAAATTTTTATATATGAGAATTAGTCATGTAACATAGATATCTAATTTAAATTATATCTGAAATAGATCCTTATTTCACAATCTGATTCTAGTGATTATTATAATAGAATTTTAGGATTTTTCTAACCATGATCATGTCATATCACCCACAGAATGATGGGCAGTCAGAGTGAAAAATTCATACATTCGAAGATATGTTCTTATCATGTTCCATGGACTTTGTAAGTTTATGGGAGGATCATATTACTTTCGTTGAATTCTCTTATAATAAAAATTATCTAGAGATGATATGGATGGCCCTGTTTGATGCTTTATATGGTCTTCCTTTTCATTCTCCACTATGTTGGGTGGATATATGGGAGATATAATTTATTGGTCCTAGTATTTTTCATGAGACTATATAGAATATCAAAATGATCAATAAGAATATAGAGACATCAAAAAGATGATAGTTTTTATATACAAATAGTCAAAAAAACCTTAATCTTTCGATGTGAGTGACCAAACCTTATTAAATGTGTCGCCAAGACTTGGTTATTGATGATTGGGGAAACAAGGGAAGTAGCACCATGGTCTTTGGGGCCATTAAAAGTGTTGGAACGAATTGGAAAAGTTGTACATCAGTTTGACTTACCATCGAGGTTCAGTGTAGTTCATAAGGTGTTCCATGTTCTTCTACTGAAGAAGTATCACCCAAATCCAAAACATGTGACTAGTTAGAATCATGTTACTCTTTATCCTGATGTGATGTTTATCCTTGAACCGATTTGAGTTCGGGATAGACAGTAAAAAAACCTACATGGGAGATCTATTTCTTGTTGATTGTTTTTTGACCACATAGTTAGGTTCAAGAGGAAACATAGTAATGAGAGAAGTTCATACAAGAGTAATTTCCTAAGTTGTTCAAAGAAAATTTTGTTATTAAACTTCTCAAGGATAGAAATACCAATGGTGGGGATAATATATCACCCCATGGTTTGAGGTACTTCCTCATTTTATGCCTTTTTCCTTGTGTTTGAATTCATCAGAATACCTTACTGGAAGAGTTTAGGGGAATAAAGAGGAGATATCCAAGAATAAGGATTATAGAAATCTATAGGAATAATAAATGTTGTAAATAGTGGTTTTAAAATGCAAATTAAGTGGGACATATGTTTTAGTTGATTCAGTTTATGATGTAATAAAAATTAAATTGAAAATTGGTGTTCTGATATTTAATTTATAGGTGATGTGTTTTTTTAGTAGAATTCACCCGTCAAGGAATCTATGATGTAAATTACTAACTTATTCTATACATTTTTCTGGTACCAACAAGTTTTTTCCTTGTATCTAGTTTTAAATCCTCATTTGGTTTATGTACCTTCCACTTGACTTCCAATTCTACCCTAGGAGTTTTTGATTACCTTCAACATCTAGACTCTAATTCCAATGAATCCTTGGTCGTTTAATTGTGAAGATCAAAGGTTATAGTCTCTTTCTTCCTTGTTGTATTAGATATCCTCTATTTGTCTTATATGGAACCATATATAGGTGATATAATACTGAGATCTATGGTTTTATATATTTTTAATGAGATATTTTTGGGTTTTGGCAGAAGAATGGAAGGAAGAGGTCTTATTGGTGGAATCATCTTTGATCAGTCCTGCCAATTGACTTGAGGTTGGTGGTTTTTCCCACATTAAAATTTTATTGGAACATGAAGGATTATTATGTTTCTTAATGATTTATCCTCTATTTTCAATTATTTTCCCTTGGTAAAACTCTACTGATAATTATCTTACTGGTTGGTTTGAAATTGGACTATGGGTGTTTCCTACAATGGATTGTTGAATTGATTAAATGTTTTTACATAAATGAAAGATTGTTTTAACATCGGTTCTTGTAATAATGGGTAGTGAGTGCCACATTCAAAGGAATAGGTTGGTTTTTGTTCATTATTTCATTATATGAGGTCTTTTTGGAATAGTCTTGGTGCTCTTTGCTGACTCGAAATCCACTAGGGGAAATACTATACCAAGAGACGACTTGGTGGAGGACGTACCACTACTCATGAGTATATGGGTGTCATTTGATAATGTATTTTTATGTGTGTGTGAGAGAATATTTGATTATTAAAAATTAGGAATTATGAACTAATTCTTTTATTTGAAAGATACATTATCATGACTTTAACTTATTTTGGAAAACCTATTCATATGAGATATTTTATATTGTGAAAACTATTTATTTCTTTGACATTATTTCTACTAGTTTTATATCCTATGAGCTAACCTAATTCTAGTCTTAGTGGAATGTGGGAAGCATCTTAGGGGTTTCCTACAGGTTATGATGACTCACCCCATTTATATACATGTTGGTGCATATATAGATGTTGTTTTCTATGATACATGAACAAAACTAACTTCTTAATTTTCTAGTAGCGCTCATTGATGTTGTTTTCATAGTTGGTGGATCAATAGAATGGTGTCTCTTTATTTGTGGGCCAGGAGTGGTTCCACATTGGTACCCAATTCTTTTTCTACTTTGGAGTTTTAAGTTTCTATCTCTTACCATTGTTCCGTTACTTTGATATTTTTCCATGTTTTTAACATTGATAAAAGTTCTTTATTTATTAGTGTTTCTTTAATGTCGATAATAGGTTAATGTATTAAATTGTTTATTATTGTTTCTAGAGAACCCCACCATATAATAAGATCTACGTGGCCTCCCATATGTTTCTAGTTTAAGGTAGTATTGTTTCTAGTGAATCCCACCCCAAGTTATGGTAGTATTGGGGTAGTATTGTGTAGTGTTGTTTAGTATTGTTTATAGTGAACCCCACCCCACCCTACAATATATATACGGTTGTAGTATTGTGTAGTATTGTGTAGTATGGTTTCTAGTGCACCCCACCCCATGTTATGGTAGTATTGTGTAGTATTGTTTAGTATTGTTTTTAGTAAACTCCACCCCAAGTTAGGGTGGTATTATGTAGTATTTTTTCTAGTGCACCCCACCCCACCCCACCATATATACACGATCTAGGTTTTTCAAAATCTATGGTATTTTGAATTTCATTTCATGTTTTCAACTTATATTAATATATTAATTAATTTATTAACATTTTATACAATAAAATTGTTATTAAATATCTATCACTAAAGGATAATTTAAAAATTATCAATTAATATTATTTTTAACTGTTTTTTAACACTTTTCACTAAAAATATTATATATGATTTGTAAATAACTTCAGGATTTCAGAGAACTGTAAACACATATTTTTTATTATTTAAGTAATATTTATGAAAACATATTTTATATATATCAATATCAATAAAATTTTATTTTTATAGGTGATTTTATATAATTTATAATTTTTTATGGAGGTCACCTTTTATCAGTGATAGAAAAATAACTAATAAAGGGGATTTTCAATGGTGTTAGAAAAGGAGTTGATAAATGATAAGAAAAAAGTTGATAAATTATGCATATATCAGCACTAATAAAAGATAATAAAAATGATGATAAACCTCAACTTATCAACAATTTTAATTACTATGGATAAAAGTACCTTATTTATCCAGAAAAATTTAAAGTCGATAAGTGGTTAATATATAAAATTGTGTAGTATTATTTCTAGTTCACCCGAGATTATATATAAAGTTTGTGTGTATTATCTTGTGTTTCTAAGTCTTATTAATCACCCTAGGTTTTTGACTTATATTTTTTTCAAACCTTACAGAAGATCTTTTTTGTTTCCTATGGTAAGTTTGATGAAGTAAAATTATGGGTACATTTTTTCACATGTTTCATTAAAGAATGAATAGGCAAGGATACATATAGATGAAAAATTATTTATCATAAAATCATGGATAGTATCTTAGAAAAAATAAATAAATAAAATAAATCCTTATTTTATTTATGAAGTGATGTACTCAGGTGGGCCCTTGGATTTAAAATACACCGAATACCTTCGGTGGCCGGCACACACCATGAAGCTGCTGCCTTCCTCCCAACGGTCATGTAAAACTCCTTAAAAAGTATCATTCATAGAGACATAGTTTACCAAAAGGGACACATGGAACTCATGTAACCGTTGACTAGCTTGAGATAGGTGTCGAGGTAATTAAAGGTGGAGATGTTGAGGACGCTTAAGTCGGGTGAGTCCCAGCTCCATAGCTGGATCTCCTTGCCCACCAATGCATATTCCCACTCAGATTCCTCCATGAACCGCTCGATCGACCACTACAACTGGGTCACATGAAAGCTGGGAACATCAGAGTAGTCTATTGGGATTCATCACATTTATTTATGAGAGAAAAAAATATTATTGGAGAGATTTATGTCAACATTAATTGGGGAATTTCTCCCAACATTAAAGGATAATTAATTATCAGTATTAATGGAAGGGAAGAGGATATTTACTATTTTAATTGGTGATTATGGAGTTTGTGTCTATATAAGAGGATGAAGTAACTTATTTTAGAGTGCCAACAAGATGTATCCAACAAGAGAAAACCAAGAAGGGGTTGACAAGTTTTCAGTGACCCATGTGACATGATGAAGATGACGTAATTATCTTGTACATGTGGAGATTTTCTTTGAAATATATTCAAGATTTCATACACTAAGAGTAAGAAGGTGGATACTGTGTCGACAGTAGCATCTGTAGTGTATTGGCATTTAACAGGTGTAGAGCAATAGTGACACAATTGATGATCGGGGACATGTATCGAAATTCTTTCTGATAGTGGTGATCAGGTGGCATGTCTCAGTTTATTATCATAGGTACATCAAGATAGCGAGATAATGAGAGAGAAATCATTCGGGTGTCGCAAGATGGTGTGAGGCTAATGTATGCTCGGATGAAGATCAATGAGGTAGTGATGTTTTGTCGATAGAAGGGTGAGGTTTTATCACAGAATGATATTTTGATACATGAAATTGGTGATATTTTTTTAAGAGAGAAGGTGGATGTGTATCAGGGTGTGATTTTCACAGATGTTTTTACACTATCTCATTTTGTAATTAATTTTTGGGAATTACTTGTATTATTAGTTTTTTCTGATTCATAGTGGGTATTTTTCTGAACTTCCTCATGGTTTTTAATCCTCCTTATGGGATTTTTTTTTCAAATTAAAAAATATTTCACACAGATTTATTTTTTCTTATTATATCTATTCCATATTTCATTAGGTTTCTCACTATATTTTGGAAAGAAATTCTCATCATGGAATCAGGATTCTCCACAACTGGTATCAAAGGTTTTATGATTGAAATTTAACATGAGAATTATGGATGTTTTTAAGAGGATTGCTAATTCATGTGTGAAGAAGAATAGGGTGTGGAAATTAAAGCTGGCTAAGAGAGGTGATACACATGTCCACTCATGGGATATTGAGTAGGAGAGCAGTTTATTTTGGAAGGTGCTTTGTATTATGGGGTAATTACTATTATGGGTAAGCCAGATGATCCTAGTTCTAATCTATTTAAATAGGATGGTTCAGATACAGATATGATAAAAAATTTAGTGTTGGGTTTTCTTTTTTCAGGGGGAGTTGATTTTTGTTTTTCAGGAGTGAAAAAGAATGTTGTCATATTTTCTACAGATGTTGATCGTTGGTGTGATACTGACCTATTTTCCTTCCAATTGGGTCTGTTGGATGTTTCCGTTCTTTAATTTTGTAAAGGGGGTTATTTTTTGGGATTCATCACATTTATTGATGAGAGATAAAATTATTTATAGATATATTTATCTCAAAATTAATTCAGGATTTTCTACTAACATTAAAGGAGAGTTAATTCTCAGTATTAATGGATGGAAAAGGGATTTTTACTGCATTAATAGGTGATTATAGGATTAGTGTCAATATAATAGGGTGAAATAACATATTTCAATGGAGTGGAAACATGATTTAGTAAGTAAGAGTGAACCAAGAATAGGTTTCCACGTTTTTTGAGACCCATGTGAAATGATGATGATGACACAATTATGTTGTATGTGTACACATATTCTTGAAAAGATGTTCAATATTCCATACAACAAGAGAAAGAAGGGGGATACCACATTAGTGGTATCATGTGCGTCATTTCAGTGTTTAACAGGCCCAAAGAAGCATTGACACAATCGATGATTGGGGCCATGTATTGAAAGTATTCCTGATAACGTTGATCGGGTGGTGTGTCCCAGTTTATGATCGAAGGTGCATCATCATGGTGAGATCATAAGAGAGAAACCCTTTGGGTGTCGTAAGATGATGCAAGGATGACACATGTTCAGATGAAGATCTTCGATGTTGTGACATTTAATAGACAGAAGTGTGATATTTTATCAGAGATTGATATTTCAATACATGGAATTGACAATATTTTTTTAGAGAGAATGCCAAGGCGTATCAGGGTGTGGTTTTCACACAGGTTTTCTATGATCTCTTATTAGTAATTAATGTTTGGGTATTAATTGTATTCTTTGTATTCTCTAATTCATAGTGGATATTTTTATAATTTGACCAATGTTTTTTTAATCCTCCTCATCAGAGGGTTTTTTCACATTAAAAAATATTGCATGCTGATTTATTTATTCTGCTTATATCACTTCCATATTTCTTTGGGTTTCTCATAATATTTTGGCAAACAATTTTTGGCTTGGAATTATGATTCGCCCTGAAATCGTCAGTGGTGGACTAGGGAATCTTGGTTATGATGTCATATGAGTTAGAACAGTTGATTAAATTGGTGCCTCAGCTCTCCAGTCCTTATTGGAAGTCGTGGGTGCCAACGCGGGGGCCACCGAAGGACATGACTATTCTCTTTGGCATGCATTCTCTGAATGTGGTGTTGATGTTGTCATCAGCAAAAGTGGCCATGGAGGTGACAAGGCTATGACCGGTGAATGTTAGTATCAATAGTTCATCACTATAGGTTTTGAACAGCTGCCTGACCTTATTCTAGATCATGTCCTATATGCTCAGGCACATGCCTGGGAAGGGGGTGAGGGCACCGTGGAGGTTATCGATGAACTCTAGGTAAGTGGTGATGTCGTAGAGGGTGAAAATGAATTTGTGGAAACCCATTAGGGTGATATTATTCTGGTCTTGGAAAACTGCCACATAATCGATCAAGCTAGACTGAGTCATCATCTAGGCATGAGCCTTCTTGAGCCACCTGGAGAGGGAAATTCCTAACGTGAATTGGAGATTTCGGGTGAGGTGGTACCCGATTTGGGGCTACCTTGACTGGTTCAAGAGGGATTTCTTGTCGAACCAGTAGCTGACATTAGAGGGGGAGGCTCTGTCAAAGTTGAAGGACTTGATGGGCGCCTTCCTAGTTGGCACACCATGTAACACCTCCTCAATTGGAGCATCACACATTTTATATTTTAATGAGGTATTTTAATGCGGTCCAATACCGCGTGAATTAATTCACTCAGTGAAACACTTTTCTCGCAGAGAAATTATTTGACGCAGATTATTTTTCCCATATAAAAATGCAGCGGAAATGCATTTAAACACACCAACATCAACAACATCGAGAGAAAATCCCATTTGGTGACCAACTTTCTTTGACGATCATCTTTTATGCTCTCCATATTTGATTCAATACTTTTATTATTGAGTATTAATTTTGAGATACCTTCCATTTTTGGGAGTCTCTATCGTGTATCTCTTGATTTTAGTAGATCCCTATTTTTGGACTAGGTCCCGCGGTTTTTCCCTTTTGGATTTTCCACATAAAAATTTCTGGTATCAACTTTATTTTTTCTGCACTTATTTTTTTCACTACGCATCCGCTTTTTTTGGGGAAAGATTTTATTTCCACTGTGCTTTCACCTTTTATATTGTTTGCACGTTCTTCGCTTTCCCATATTTACCAATATCTGGTATCAAAGGGAGGTTTGGTTTTTTTATTCCATATTTATTATGGAGGCCAATTACAGTCAGATGATTTTGTTAAATGGTACCAACTACAATACTCAGTGACTTAAAATGAATAATCTTCTTGTTTTCAATCGAATTCATCTTCTAGTTTTTAGTACCCAGAATCCAAAAAGGATGTCAGATGATGAATGGGAATTCGAGAATGAGATGGTTTGTGGATTCATTTGGCAATGGGTTTAAGACAACGTGATGAAGCACATTGTCAACATCTCTCACGCTATAACTTTGTGGGAAAATCTTGAGACGACCTACGCTTCCAAGAGGAGGAACAATAAATTTTTTCTTTTCAAAAAAATAATGAATTTGAGGTATAAAGAAGGTATGTCTATTTCTGATTACTTAAGTGAATTTCAGGGATTTTTTGACCAGTTTTCTGGCTTGGGTATCAATTTTGATGATGAGGTTTTATCTCTTTTGTTGCTTAAAACTTTACCCAATTCATGGTAGAATTTACGTGTTACTCTAACCGCTTCTGCTCCTAATGGTTCTGTGACATTTAGTTTTGTCAAGTCATCTATTTTAAATTAAGAGGTTAGGAAATATTTTATATGCTGATGATATAATTCTTTTCTTACATGGAGTTAAAAAAACATAAAAATCTTAAATATGTTCTCTCCCACTATGAAGATGTCTCTGGTCAATCCATAAACTGGAGTAAATCTTCCATGTTTTTTGGTAAACATTTTTCTTCCAATAGAAAGGCTAATATTATGAATAATCTTGGAATTAAAGGGGGATCCTTCCCCTTTTCTTATCTTGGGGTCCCCATATTTTAGGGGAAACCCAAAAATATATATTTTTCAAATATTTTTTATCAAATCAATATCCAACTTTCTTCCTGGAAAGGAAAAACTTTTTTTAATGGCAGAGTGAGTTTGTTTAGTAAAATAAACCATTGTTTCAAAAATGGTTTACTCTATGATGGTTTATAAATGGACTAATGAACTAATAAAAGCGATAAATAGAATAATTAGAAAATTTTTTTGGAGTGGAAGCACTCTTGAGAGAAAACTTGTGACTGTTCGCTAGAAAAATTGTTTCACCCCAATTGAAAATGGCGGTCTTGGGATTAAAAACCATAATATTTTAATGAGGCACTTCAAGCCAAACTTGTTTGGAATATTGTGAACAAAAACTCACAGATTTATGATTTCTTGCATGGCCGTTTTAATATTAACCTTAAAAAAGTAAAATACTATTACATGGAATCCTCAATACAGTCTTCCATCAAACACAACTTCTCAAATATCCCATATTTCTCTAGATGGATAGTTAACAGTAACACTTCTCTCAATTTTCTATTGGAAAACTGGAATGGTTTCCCTCTTTGTAGCATGGTTGATCCTATGAAATTATCCATGAATAAAAAAATATCCATAAATAATTTTTTTTAACTCCCCTGATGATAATTTACCTAATGAAATTTTAAATATTATTAAAAATTACACTTTTGTCAACACCGATGATTTTTTTTGTTTGGGAGCCTTCTTATAATGGAACTCTAACCTCCAAACATTATTACAATTATAATTTCAATACTAAAAACAATGATTTAACCTTGATAAATCACTTCAATAAAAGTTGGGTTAGGCCCTCCCGCTTCACCTTAGTGTGGATAATTTGTAATAATAAAATTCCCATAGATGGTAATCTTAAGGTTTGTGGTATTCGGATTTGTTCTAAATGTCGTATATGCAATCAACACAATGAGGATACATATCATCTATTTTTTACTTGTTCCACTAACTCTGCTTTATGTAATTTTATTTTTTATATTTTTGATCTTAGATGGACAGGTTTGAGCTCTATAAGACTAAAGCTTTAGAGATGTACTAATATAAATACCTGTCCTCAAATTACTCAACTTTTCATCGCTACTGTGGCAGAATTGATACATCTTATCTGGTATAAAAGAAACTCTGTTATGCATAAAAATAACACTTTCAGTTTTCTTTCAGCTCAAATTAAGATATATACTATGATCAGGGATGTTGGAATCATTCAAACCAGGACCTGTCACAACTTAGTTAAGAATTTCATTATTTTACGGCGGATTGGGATCAAAGGAAACTACAGCTCGCCTAGTGGTTTGGTAGAAGTTTTTTGGCAACCTCCCATCCCTAGTTGGATCAAAATTAATGTGTAAGGTGCCTCAAAAGGAAACCCAGGACCTGCAGGCTATGGTATTATCAGCATAAATCAAAATGGTGACATCCTTGGATGCTTTTTTGGTTCGTGTGGGAACGCCTCTTCTTTTGAAGATGAATTTTATAGTATCATAAATGTAGTTCTTTGGATTCATCATAATGGTTGGAACAATGTCTGTATTGAAAGTGATTCAACCACCATTGTCTAGGCTCTTAGACATGGAACGATTCACCTTTCATGAACTCTCATTGCTAAATGGATTGCCTGCCTCCGCCACTTATCTGAGCTCAATAATATTATCACTCATTCCTATAGAGAGGCAAACAAGGTGGCATATGGTCTTGCTAATAAGGGTGTCTACAACAACAGAGAGTACATGGGGGATCTTCTAGCTGAATTCACCCCCTGCATAAAAATGATTGTAATAAAATCCCCTCCTTTAGAATTTTTTAATTTTTTTATCTTAATATATTTTTGTGCCTTTAAAAAAATTCAGAGGTTAGGAGATGTACTCAGGAGAAATCTTCTTCAAATATTTTATTCACAGAGAATAGGGGGAGAAGCCAGGATCGGGGGAAGAGCAGTTGAGGTAAGATCAGAGGTAGAAGCAAATCCAGACCAAAGTAGAGAGATTTTGAATGTCATCATTGTAGTAAGAAGGGGAATGTTAAGAAGTTTTGTTATCAGCTGAAAATATAGAACATATTGAAGGAAAATCAACAGAAGAAAAATGGCGATGGAGATGATCATGTCACCACTGCTAGAGGGGGTGATATTTTTATTGTTTATGACTCCATTAACATTGCTTATGATGATTCTTTATGGGTTGTTGATAGTGGTGTCTGTTTTCATGTGAAATCAAAAATGGAGTTCTTTACATCTTACAAACCAGGTAATTTTGGGATTTTGAATATGGGAAATGATGGTCATGTTGATGTTTTATGCATCAGGACTGTTTGTTTAGAGACTAGTATAGGAAGTAAGATGATTTTGAAGAATGTTCGACATGCACCCGAGGTTCATTTAAATCTTATTTCTACCATCGTTCTTAAGGATGAAGGGTTATTCAAAACTTTTGGTGATTTACAAAGGAATATTTCCAAGGGATATTTGATTGTGGCTCGAGGAAGAAGAAATCATGTTTGTACTGGAGTAGAGAATCTATTTCTTGTGATACTTCTTGCATTTTTGCATGCAGTGTTTTGTCCAAGTTGTGGAATAAGAGGCTCAGTCACATTAGTGAGAAAGGTCTTGGTTGTTTAGACAAGAGAAATCTTCTTCTATATTTGAATATTGTCAAATTGGATACATGTGATCATTGCACAGATAGGAAACAGAGAAGAGTGAGTTTCAACAGTCATCCTCCACACAGGAAGTCACAGGTACTTAAATTGGTACATTCTGACGTTTGTGGTCCTTTGAAATATAAAACCTTTAGTGGTGGTCTTTATTTTGTTAAATTTATTTATGACTACTCATGAAAGCTTTGGGTTTATGTTTTGAAATCCAAAGGTCAGGTTCTCAGTGTTTTAAAGCAATTTCCTGTTTCTACAGAGAGGGAATCAGAAAAGAAATTGAAATGTATTCGCACTGAAAATGGGGGAGAGTATTGTGGTCTGTTTGATCAGTATTACAGGTAGAAAGGTATTAGGCATTAGAAGACGCTACACAATACACCTCAGCTGAATGGTGTAGCTAAGAGGATGAACATGACTTTATTGGAAAGAGTTCATTGTTTTCTTTCAGAAGCAAAGTTTCCTGGACATTTTTGGGGTGAGGTTTTACTTACAGCTACTTATATATAAATTTATCACATACAGTTTCATTGCAGATAGACACTCCCAACAAGTTTTGTTATGGAAAAGAGATCAGGTATGATCACTTGCATGTTTTTGGTTGCAAGGATTTTTTTCATGTACCCTAAGATAAGAGATCCAAGCTGGATGGTAAGATACGCCAATGTATTTTTATTGGATATAGACACGAAGAGTTTGGGTATAGGTTATATGATCCTGTTTTGAAGAAACTTTTCAGAAGCCATGATGTAGTGTTTAAGGAGGATCAGACTATTGCATACATTGATAAGGGAGAAAAATATGTTTCTCCATCTTCTGATGGTTTTTTCAGTCTTGAACCAGGTTCTAATTCACATTTACCTCATAATGTTGATTCTGATGATCATGTTGATGTACGGAATGATGATTAAGGTGAATAGGTTGGAGTTTATGTTTCTGATGCACTTTTTGTTTCTGATGATCTGTTTCTAGGGGTTATTAATGAACTCATAGTTCCACTCCGAAGGTCATCTCGGCATCGTGCCAGTTCTACTCGATATTCACCTGATGAGTATATGCTCCTCTCTGAAGGGGGAGAACTAGAATCTTTTGATGAGGCAATGGAGAGTGAACAGAAGGAAATATGGGTTGCGGTAATGGATGACGAGATGAAATCATTGCATGAAAAACACACTTTTGAGATGGTGAAGTTACCGACAGGGAAGAGAGATTTGCAAAATCAGTGGATTTATCGGATTAAGAATGAATAATCCAGTTCTGTTCCATGATACAAGGCCAAGTTAGTTGTTAAAGGCTTCTGTCAGAATAAAGGTATTGATTTCGATGATATTTTCTCACATGTTGTCAAAATGTCTTCCATTAGGGTTGATCTTGGTTTGACTTCCAGTTTAGATCTGCAGATTGAGCATATGGATGTGAATACAACTTTCCTCCATGGATATTTAGAGGAGGATATTTATATAGAGAAACTAGAGGGTTTTGTAGAAACATGTAATGAAAATCATGTCTGCAGGTTGAAGAAGAGTTTGTATAGATTGAATCAAGCTCTAAGGCAGTGGTATAAGAAGTTTGAATCTATCATTTCTCATTAAGGCTTCAAGAATACATCTTCTGATCATTGTGTTTTTTTCATATATTTAATGATGATTATTTTATTATACTGTTGCTTTATGTTGATGATATGCTCATTATTGGCCATGATACTTATAGAATTGATAGATCGAAGATGGATCTTTGTCAGATTTTTGAAATGAAAGACTTAGGGCTAGCACAACAGATTCTTGGCATGAAGATCTCCCATGACATGAAGGATAAGAAATTATAGTTATCTCTGGAGATATACATTCAGAAGGTTATTCAGATATTTTCCATGGATAGATAAAAAGTGGTTAGTAATCCTCTTTATTTACATTTTAAGATCAGTACCAGTCAGTCACCTTATACTAATGAAGAGAGAGAGGAGATTCAGCATACATCTTATTCATCTGTCATTGGCTGTTTGATGTACGCGATGATATGTACTAGACCTGATATAGTTGATGTAGTTGGTTTGGTCAGTCGTTTTCTATTAAATCTTGGTAGAGAGGATTGGAGAGTAGTGAAGTAATATTTTGGTTATCTTTGTGGTACTTATGATATGATATTGTGTTTTGGAAAAGGGAAACCTATGCTTTGTGGCTTTACAGATTCAGATATGATAGGAGATATTGATTCGAGGAAGTCTACTTCAGGCTATTTGATTAGTTTTGCAGGGGGAGCTATATCGTGGCAGTCTAGATTGTAGAGATGTGTTACTTTATCTACCAAATAGTTATAGTTTATTACATCTACTGAGGCGTGAACAAAATTGTTGTGGATGAAAACATTTATTCGAGAGATCAATTTAAATCAGGACAGGTTTGTATTATTTTGTGATAGTCAGAGTGCTATTTTTTGGGAAAACAATTCCACTTTTCATGGCAGGTCAAAACATATCGATGTTCAATATCATCAGATTTGAAACATCCTTGATTCAAGAGAGTTAGAGCTTGAGAAGATCCAAACTGATGAAAACGGGTCAGACAAGTTGACCAAAAGTTTACCCAGAGGAAAATTTGATATTTTCCTATAGATTATAGGGTTGGTGGTGATCCCTGCTTGAGTCAGAGGGGGATTTTGTTGGGTGCCTTCCTGGTTGGCGCACCACTTAACACCTCATCAATTGGAGCATCACACAGTTTCTATTTTAAGGAGGTGTTTTAATGCGGTCTAGGACCATGTGAATTAATTAACGCGGTGATACACTTTTTATATGGCCACATTATTTGACACAGATTATTTTTCTTATATAAGGAGGCAGCGACAAAGAATTTCAACACACCGGCATCAAAAACACTAAGTGAAAATCCTATTTGGGGATCACCTTTCTTTGACAATAATCTTTCTTTCTTTCTATATTTGATTCACTACTTCTATTCTTGAGTATTACTTTTGATATTCCTTCCATTTTTAAGAGTCTATACCATTTAACTCTTGATTTTAGTGGTTCCCTCTTTCTAGACTAGGTCCTGTGGTTTTTCCCTTTTGGGTTATCCAAGTAAAAATTTCCGATGTCAAATTTATTTTTTCTAAACTTATTTGTTTAGCTGCACATTCGCTTTTATTTTGGGGGAAAGATTTTATTTCCCCTGCACGTTCACCTTTTCTATTGTTTGCGCATTTGTAACTTTATCGTCTTCCCCAAAAGGACTTGTGCTCAGTGTCGATGAACCAGTCATAGAGAAAGACTTCATCCCATAGGGCGTTATTGAGCGGGTTGAGCAGGTTGTCCTAGTTGGACACCCCCTGGTACTCTGGCTACTGATTCCCGATCCTAGCTGCTCATGAGTCATTGGAGGTGAACAGGGGCACTGGTGTGGTTCTGGTAGGAGAGTCGATGAGTCCCTCCAAGGCGGACCTATGCTTATTATCTAATTTCATGTGAAAGGAAGACGATACGAAAGTGGTACTTTAGTGGTAGTGAATGATGAGGGGGCATATTTGGAAGGTCCACAGGGGTTGAGACTAAGAGGGACAGAGAGGTTCATTGTGATGGGCAGTGCTGCATTAGGGGCAGTTTAGTTAGTTACATAAGGCATTAGTAAAAAGGGAGGGAGAGAGAGGTGTGGAGAGTGGGGATTTGGTGTTTTTACCATATTTTGTGTAATTTTTTTGATTAATTTGTACCATGAAATCATCAAAATTATACTAGTTTACTAGGTTTTATATGCAGTTATTTTTTAAAATGGGGTTTTTATGTAATTTTTAAAATGAACTTGAGTGCCCTGTAGGGATACCTCGAATTAGAAAATACAAAATAATTTTTTTCTATTATTATATCATTTACAGTATTAGATTTCTTTGATAATAAAATAATTATTTTCTAAAATATATAAACATATAATAAATAATTAGTGATATAAATTGTAAATATATATATTTGATAATAAAATAATTATCATTTCAAATTGTTAATTGAATTAATTTATTCTAAAATTTATTTTTTAAAAGGACATAGTTCAACATATAACATATATCTTAGCTCAAAATTTTGGAACAATAGAAAAATAGTACCAGAAAAACAGATTTATGTCACACCACCCTTTAACATCGCTTTTTTATAAGCGTTGATAAAGATATTTTGGAAGGGGGCCCCAAAGATAGTAGAATACAGTGTTTTGGAATTTGATGGAATAAAGTTTGAAATAAATTATACATAAAAATATAATTTTACATACCAATGTTTTAATTTTAATGTTTTTAATCATTATATTGTGTTTTTATTGTATTGTGATGTAAATTTAGTTGAAATTAAATTATATTTTTTTCCAGTAGTGTGCTATAAATTTTTGCAGCACATGAGAACAATAGTTATTTTATCAGTGATATTTATAATTCTGATACATGAAACCTTCATTAGTTCTAAAAAAATCACTGATAAAGGACCCCTTTATCAGTGATTTTTTAGTTCTGATAAAATCCATTGGCTTTTAATGTATTTCACAACATTAAATTTTTTATAAACGCTCTTAAAATATATTTCCAAAACCAATAAAAAATCAATATTAGTAGTGTTAATGATTATTAGTGGTCCTTTCAGAAGGATATATTCCCTAAATCCTTATATTTATATTATGTGTGTGTGTGTGTTAATTTTTTATTTAAAGAAAATTATGATTTTCATGCATGAGGTGTATAATTTCATGAATCTTATACCTTTATTATTAATCTCCCACATATTTTATCATTAAAGTAACTATTTAAAAAGTTAAAATGGTGTGGAGGAAGTTCATTTGATGTATTTATTCATGAATTGGATAAAGCATCATTTACTCATGCGTTATAAACACATTAGTAAATGTTGTTGCCCGAGTTGTGTTCTCATGGATTTATTTATCACTGCCATTCAATAGAAAGTGAGTGTGTGATTACTTCAGGTTTATCCAAAAATCATTTTCACATGAATCTCTCTTTATCTTCCTCCATTTCATTTAGTCAATAGCATGTCATGGACGAAGGATGAATCTCTCCTGTGATTTATCTCAAACACATATGATAGATATTGAGATGCTTCATATTCTATTTGGTGTATGGTATGATATATTTATAGTGGTTCTTCATTTAATTTTTATGTTTGTTTTATATTCCATATATGGGGGATCTTGTACAAGGGATTTGAGTGCTTTCACTTTTTCTAATAATCATTATTAGACTCATTTAAATCCAAACAGTAGTTCATAGTGATTTCCATGTTTAAATTTGTGAAATATTTCATTAAATAAAGAATAAATTTTTTTTTTATAATTTTTGGGTTTCTATAATTTCCATAGAAAATTTCTTTAGCCTTACATAGATCGGTGAATGTAAGTGTTTGTCCATTTTAACCTTATGTAGAGTGGTCTTCATAAGGGTCATCCCTATATAACATTTTTTAGAAAAGTTCTATGTAAATGTCATTAATGTTTTACTTTTCTATAGATCGTTCTATGCAAAGTTAAATTTATATTACCTTTAGATGGGTCTACATAAAGGTAATACTTGCTTAAATTCTTGCAGAAGGTACAATGTAAAGGTCATAATATTGATATTTGACACAATATTTAACAACCCGAACTTCCACGGTACACTTCTCTTTGAAAAATACAGGAGCGTTTGTTGTATGCAACTTCGAGTTCTAACACACACCACAACCAATCAAAGTAGCCGTTATGAATAGTAATACCTAATTTTTGAAATTATATATATTTTATATTTCAAAATGGACTTCATTTTTGGATTCAGAATATCGAAATTATCCTAAGTTGAATTTTTGGTATTTTTCTGAGAACTTCCAATTTTTATGAATAGTGAAAAATACTTAAAAACAACTTTTTTAATCAAAATATTTTATATAGATAAATTATATTATTTAGTGGTTTTAAAGTATAATTAGAACATATTTTTACCATTTTATCCAATGGTGTTCATTAGAATTAATTTCACTTTGAAATTGGACATAAACAAATGTCAATTTTTGATATATATTGTTTCTTAAAAACACGCTATTTGTTGTAACAACGGGAATTAATTATAAAATTAATTAATGCAACTTATATGTTTGGAATTTTATAAAATATATATCATTTTTGAATTCGGAATATCAATTATAGCTTAGGGTAAAATTTTGGCATTATTCAAAAAAACTTCAATTTTTGATGAATAGTGAAACCACTAAGTGGTAGTTAAAAAACAGATTTTTTCATAAAACTTAATTTTACCGCTTCTGTGATTGGAATTTTGAAAATCCCAGAGACACGGTTAATATCAAGGAGTTAAATGTGGTTCAATGAGATGAAAATAATTTTTGGTGAATAGTAACTTTTTACTTTTATTTACCACGGTTAAAAGTAAATAGGGAAATTAAGGGTAAATATTATATTAATATTACCCTAACACACGTCCTAATTCTATTGTACAAGTGTATCTCGACCAAAAAAAACCTTAGGAATAAAATATTATCATTTATGTCCACTTGGATTAGATTAGGACATTTATTATTATTTAAATCAAAGAAGAGTTAAAAGAGTTAAAATCAAAGTTTATTTACTAAATTTTTTTTAATATAGGGTTATACATAAGATAAATTCGATTTTAAATATTCATTAGAAATATAAAAAGATTTCCTACATAATTATAGTTTGTTTATAATTTTTAGATATTATATAATTTAATTTATTTATGACACAATGATAATGCAGTAATTACCATAATAGTGAAAAATTAAAATAATTGATATTATAAATACCCAAATACATATAATTTGAGACTTTTTACTAATTAAAATAATTTTATAGGTTAATATGACATGTTATAATTGATTTAATTTACTTTTTTTGAAGTAATAATTCTTTTATGATTTTTACAAAAATCAATTATTGAATAGTGTCAAAATTGACATAAAAGAGTTTTTAAAACAAATAATACATTATTAATTGATATTAAATTCCTAAAAATATAAGGTTCGTCCAAGAGACTTATATCATGATAGGTGTATCATTAATGGATCACTTGGAGGTCTCCTGGATGTATATAGTAAGTTTATTAACCATATAATATAAAAATACAAAGAGACATTGTAAAGGTGAAACTAATTAACTAAGAGTTAATACTTAATGATAATGTTAATATAGTAACCAAAACCTGTCTAAATTCTATTGGTTGAGTGGTTTTATACCTATCCCCACCTTAACCTTTAAATAATTCACTTTGGAGGCATTAGAAACCGAATATTAATTTATTATAAAATAATATTTCTAGATTTTCCAAAGGTGCCCCTCACCCCTCTTATAAAAGGGCACTCCCCCTTCTCATTAACTCACACCTTAAAAGCATTTTGGTTCGGACAACCTCTGCCCAAATACTCTCTCAACTTCTCTCACTCCATCCTAGAGGCATTACTTTATTCAGAAATCCAACTTAAGGATCCCTTTTGATCAAATCAAAAGGAAGAACCCGAAGAAGAGGTAATGATTTCACCACCCTTTTTCAAGTTCCTTTATTCTTCCAATTCTTCTTTCTTTGTTATTAACTTTCTAAAATAATGAATCCAGTATCTTCTATATACTTTAATATTATTATAAATATATAAAAACCATATTCAGTATTATATCCATCCTTTGAATGACATGTCACCATACGTGCGTACGTACGGACTACCGTCTCCACGAACGTGACAAGATTCATTATCCATCGTATCCATTAAAGTATAATTCTAATTTGATGATTAATAATAGTATATAATGACTTTATATCATTCTTGATATTATTAAGATACAAACTATCCATAACAAACACGACTTACGTAACAAAAAATATAAAAGAAAACGAGTAAGTTAACACCTGAAACGACGATAATTCTAAGATATTATTAACAATGAAATGTGAAAAGATCATATATGATATCATATTAATGTATATGATTCTTGAATAATTTAATAACAATTATTTCACCATTATACAGGAGGTTAACCTACCCCCAACCAAAGAAAAGTACAATGTAAGGGGTTTTCATCTCACTCTTTATTCCCGTGAGATTTATGTCTTATTGTCACTATTACCTTTTGTGTGGTGTATGCACTGCCTATAATTGTATTATTTGTGTAATAAACTTTAATTTATGTTTATTTACATATTAATTGTATGATACCTCTTTCATGGGGTGTATGTTTCGTAAGTTACCAAATTGGTAAGGGTTTATTTCACAATCTCTTTATTATCCGAGGTTGTTTATACGTAAATATCTTCTAGGACCTCTTTATCATCCACATCCATGTTTCTTAAAAATATATTTCAAAACATTTTTAATATTTAATATACAATGGGTTAAATTCATTTATACCCTTATTTGTCTTTATATGTTTTTAAAGGAATCTTTCCAATGTTTTTGAAATAAGTTACTTTTTAACCTTTTTGACAAAACTAAGGTAAGAATGTCTTTTTTTAACTTATATGGCTGGTGCGGATATTCTCCGACATTATTACACCTTTGAAGCTTCCTTCACAAGTTTATAAAGATATTTTCAAAATAAATGTTTTCTCTATAATTATGCGACTTTTAAATGATTTCAAAAAAAGAGATATTTCTCCCAAATAGTATTGATTTCATCTATGTCAACATCCTTTGATAAATTTTACACTTGTTTCAAGTTGATTTATTATGATACAAATCATCCATATTTTATTTAAGGTTTTTTGATATTTTTGACTATGGATGAGTTATTTTTATGCCATTAATGGTTTATGATTAAAGTTTTGACATTTTTTATGTTAGTATTAATACGAATGTTTAGGTTGTATTTCATCCACTTCTTAAGATGAATGTGTTGGACTAGTGTGTTCCAGGTTGGGGACCGGTAAAAGTAAGCCCTCTGGGTTGGGGTCCAGTTATAGCAGACCCTCCGGGTTGGTGTCCGGTTATTAGAGGCACTCCGGGTTGGTGTCCGGTTATGAGAGGCACTCTGGGATGGAGTCCGGTTATAGAGGCTCTCCAGGTCAGGTTCTGGTTACAGTTATCCCTTAGGTCTTGGCACGAGGCCTTGACACAGAAATTAAAGTTCGACATTATGCATTCCATCATTATGAAAGTGGTTATTGATATTTCATGTGATTATTCGATTAGTAGAATTTCCATGTGAATAAGTAAATGGCATAATTTCATTTTATTTTTTCCATACTATGTTGAAGTTCAAGTTTAAAAGGCTTTTGTTTTAGTTATACATTGCCTTAAATGTTTATTCTTATTTATGAAAGTTTCTACTATATTGTTATCCTTACTGGGCATTTGAGCTCACCCCTTTAAATGTTTTATTTTTCCCAGGATGTGAACAAGTAATTTATGAATGACCTGTAGGGATAGTATATGGGGATATGAGTGTGGACTACAAAGAAAATATGTTGTTTTAGTTTTCGTTTTTATGATGTAATGTAAGACTTATGAATATATCTAGTGTTTCCAAGGATACTAAACCAATCGGTCTTTCGAGATTTGATCATTCTTGTGATCATGCCAATGTTATGTAATAATGCACCGACTCTAGGTAACTAGGGTCGGGGTGTTACAGTTGGTATCAGAGGAAGTTTAGTACAAACCTTGGAAGCTAGATTTAGATAAACTCTGATTAGAGCATGTAGACCTAAGATGAACTTTGAGGATTAGTATAGAAGAAATTACTAGAATTTTGGTATTGTAGAGATTTTGTGAGTTTTCCGAGAAATACATCCCTGTATGGATATGATCAGGTAGAGACGGCTCTGACACAGATGTACCTAGGGATAAAACCCGAAAACACCGCTTTGAGCTAGAGTCGAATGGGAACTGGTGCACGACAACGGGCCTTGCTGCACTCTTGGTTACGACACTCCCGGGGGATATGCTTAGGATAACTATCATTTTCTTTACAAATAATTATGAAGGGTTTATGAGTATATACTTCTCAAAGAAAACATTTTTTTATGATTATGGATTATATCCATAAATAGTTCAATTTATGTTAAGTGTTTTATAAGTATTGGATTATGCATTTTGATTCATAAACTGATCTAGTTTATGCTATTGTATGGAAATGACGCCCAGTAGATGGAATGTGAACTCCCGTAATACGTATGATCCAAAGATTAAGAAGGATCATATCTTTCGTGGTCCTAATCTAGAATTTAGAAGGGAAATAGTTTCCCACATATTATTATCATATGAATAAATAGTTTCATGCGTTAATAAGATGAGTAAAGAATTCTCGAAGTCCTATGGCTTTGAAGGGTATCAAGAGAAGAAAAGGATGGAAGAGAGAAAGATGGATAAAGGGAAGAGGGAAAAGAATAATTTTCCCATATGTGATAACTGTGGGAAGAAACACCCTGGAAAGTTCCTGAAAGGAATGGGAGTTTGTTATAAGTGTGGAGGAAAAGGGAACAAAGTACATGATTGCAAGGGTAAGAAAATGGTTTCAAATGTACAATGCTTCATTTTCAAGGAGTTTGGACACTATGCGAACCAATATCCCAGTCATCAGACTATGATGCTATTGGATAATAATAAAGTTATGATACTACCACAGATGAAGAGAAATGACTAGTGTTCTTATGTTGTTATTTTTGAATTATTTCATTTAAGTGTTGTATCAATGATGTTCTGGAAATAAAGAAGGATTGTACTGTAGTACTATTTAATTAAAGATTTTAGATTTTATGGTACTAAGAAAAGTGACTCTACAGCGAGTTAATTTTTTTTTGGAAATTACATAGTTAAAGGAAAGATAAACCTTAATATGGTCCTAATATTGAGGTAGTGATTTTGGAATAAGAGATGGTTGATTTTGGTAATTCAGGATGTTGCGGTGTTGTAAAAGAATATATGAGGAATGCGTTCACATGTTATTACCTGGAAAAAAGGATCCTCATTATGTATAACTTCGTTGTAAATTTTGGACTATGAGTTTGGATAATAGTATTTTGGATAAGTCTAATGGTTGGAATGGATTAAGTTTTAAAGGTTATTGTTTTGGATTTTTATAAAAGGACAACACGCAGACCGTGTGACGACCCATCGTGTCAGACAAAGCTGCGGGAATCGAACCCACAACCATAGTGCAATTGGGATTTATCACCTACCATTGTGCTACATGAAGTTCCTGGATGGTATAATGTAGTTTCTTTACATAAAGGGTCTGATATGTGAATTATAAATTCATTATATTTGGAACCCTATATGATTAGGATAAATAGAGTATTTTTGATTTGTATTATGTTTTGGGGTGAAAGATGAGTTTGTGGTAGAAATTTATTAATGTATAAAACTCTAATTATAAAGTAAGTATATCTACTTATGATCTTAGCCAATCTCATAAATAAATTCCTCAACATTAAGAAAAGGAACATAGAACAAAATTTTTGTCCTGGATGGTACCTTAGATCATCACTAATTTATGGCTTTGGTATTGTTGTCCTTTTCATAGCCATGCTCTCTACCACCCTCCATCAGATAATTGATGGTTATATTTCTCTTCCATATCCATATTTTCTTACAAGCAACCCTAGTATGTGTTATTTTCGGTATTCTTCATACTTTCCACTCTTTATTTTAAATATAGGCCTCATTAATTCATTTTTTGATGTGGGATTTCAACTAAGATATTTTGAAACGTCAAAAATGTGTTATTCTAATACCTTATGTTTTGTTGAACTGGTGGTATTTTAAATCATCATAGATTGATGAATTTAAGGACCTCAATTTTAAACTTGTTTGTGATTGATGACCTCAATCACCACCTATAAATATTTACGTTTTTCCTCCAATTATATGTCTATAATTTCCACCAATGTCTTCCTAATCGAGATCATAATTTTGGTGTGACCATTTGATTTCTCTTTTCATCTTGTTAAGACTAAATTTTATTAACCAATTTCTGATGTGGGTTTTTCAACAAAGATATTTTCTATTTTCAACCTTTATTTTCAAAGAACAATATCAAATTGCGAGGACCCAATTTATTAAAGGAGGGGAGAAGGTAACACCCCGAGCTTCCACGGTATGCTTCTCTTTGAAAAATACAGTAGCATGTGTTGTACACAACTTCGAGTTCTAACACACACCACGACCAATCAAAGTAGCCATTATGAATAGTAATACCTACTTTTTGAAATTAAATATATTTTATATTTCAAAATGGAATTCATTTTTGGATTCAGAATATCAAAATTATCCTAAGTTGAACTTTTGGTATTTTTCTGAGAACTTCCAATTTTTATGAATAGTGAAAAATACTTAAAAACAACTTTTTAAATAAAAATAATTTATAGTGATAAATTATATTATTTAGTGGTTTTAAATTATAATTAGAATATATTTTTACCATTTTATCCAATGGTGTTCATTAGAATTAATTTCACTTTGAAATTGGACATAAACAATTGTCAATATTTTGATATATATTGTTTCTTAAAAACACGCTATTTGTTGTAACAACAAGAATTAATTATAAAATTAATTAATGAAACTTATATGTTTGGAATTTTATAAAATAGACATCAATTTTTAATTCAGAATATCAATTATAGCTTAGGGTGAAATTTTGGCATTATTCAGAAAAACTTCAATTTTTGATGAATAGTGAAACCACTAAGTGGTAGTTAAAAAACTGAATTTTTCATAAAACTTAATTTTACCGCTTCTGTGATTGAAATTTAGAAAATATGAGAGACACGGTTAATATAAAAGAGTAAAATAAGGTTCAATGAGATGAAAATAATTTTTGGTGAATAGTAACTTTTTACTTTTATTTACCACAGTTAAAACTAAATAGGGTAATTAAGGGTAAAAATGATATTAATATTACCCTAACACATGTCCTAATTATATTGTACAAGTTTATATAGACCAAAAACAACCTTAGGAATAAAATATTATCATTTAGGTACACTTGTATTAGATTAGGACATTTATTATTATTTAATTCAAAGAAGAGTTAAAAGAGTTAAAATCAAAGTTTATTTACTAAAACATTTTTAATATAGGGTAATAAATAAGATAAATTAGATTGTAAATATTCATTAGAAATCTAAAAAGATTTATTACATAATTATATTTTATTTATATTTTTTAGATATTATATAATTTAATTTATTTATGACACAATGATGATGTAGTAATTACCATAATAGTAAACAATTAAAATAATTGATATTATAAATACCCAAATAAATATAATTTGAGACTTTTTATGAATTAAACTAATTTTATAGGTTAATATGACATTTTAGTATTGATGTAATTGACTTTTTTTGAATTAATCATTCTGTTATGATTTTCACAAAAATCAATTATTGAATAGTGTCAAAATTGACATAAAAGAGTTTTTAAAACAAATATTATACTATTAATTGATATTAAATTCCTAAAAATCTAAGGTTCAGCCAAGATACTTATATAATGATAGTTGTATCATTAAGGGACCACTTGGTGGTCTCTTTGATGTATATAGTAAGTTTATTAACCATATAATATAAAAATACAAAGAGACATTGTAAAAGTGAAACTAATTAACTAAGAGTTAATACTTAATGATAAGGTTAATATAGTAACCCAAACCTGTATAAATTCTATTGGTTGAGTTATTTTAGACCTATACCCACCTTAAACTTTAAATAATCCACTTTGGAGCCATTAGAAACCGAATATGAATTTATTATAAAATAATATTTCTAGCTTTTCCAAAGGTGCCCCTCACCCCTCTTATAAAAGGGCACTACCCCTTCTCATTAACTCACTCCTTAAAAGCCTTTTTTTCGGCTAAACTCTTCCCAAATACTCTCTCAACTTCCCTCACTCCATCATAGAGGCCTTCCTTTAGTTATAAATCCAACTTAAGGAGCCCTTTTGATCAAATCAAAAGGAAGAACCCGAAGAAGAGGTAATGATTTCACCACCCTTTTTCAAGTTCCTTTCTTCTTCCACTTCTTCTTTCTTTGTTATTCCCTTTCTAAAATAATGAATCTAGTATCTCCTATATACTTTAATATTATTATTAATATAGCACAACCGTATTCAGTATTATATCCATCGTTTGAATGACATGTCACCATACGTGCGTACGTACGGACTACCGTCTCCACGAACGTGATAAGATTCATTCTCCATCATATACATTCATGTATAATTATCATTTGATGATTAATAATATTATATAAGGACTTTATATCATTCTGGATATGATTAAGATACAACCTATCCATAACAAACACAGCTTACGTAACAAAACATATAAAATAAAATGAGTAAGTTAACACCCGAAACGACTATAATTCTAAGATATTATTAACAAAGCAATGTTAAAAGATAATATATGATATCATATTAATGTATATGATTATTGAATAATTTAATAACAATTATTTCACCATTATACAAGATGTTAACCTACCCCCAACCAAGGAAAAGTACAAGGTAAGGGGTATTCATATCACTCTTTATTTCCGTGAGATTCATGCCATATTGCCACTATTACCTTTTGTGTGGTGTATGTAGTGCCTATAATTGTATTTGTTTTTGTGTAATACACTTTAATTTATGTGTATTTACAAATTCATTGTATGATACCTATTTCATGGGGTGTATGTTTCGTAAGTTACCAAATCGGTAAGGGTTTATTTCACAATCTCTTCATTATCCGAGGTTGTTTATACGTAATTATCTTCTGGGACCTCTTTATCATCCACATCCATGTTTCTTAAAAATTTCTTTAAAAACATTTTTAATATTTAATAAAAAATGGGTTAAAGTAATTTATACCCTTATTTGGATTTATATGTTTTTAAAGGAATCTTTCCAACATTTTCGAAACAAGTTACTTTTTAACCTTTTAGAAAAAATTAGTGTAAGAATGTCTTTTTTTAACTTATATGGCGAGTGCGGTTATTCTCCACCGTTATTACACCTTTGAAGCTTCCTTAACAAGCTTATAAATATATTTTCAAAATAAAGGTTTTCTCTATAATTATGCGACTTTTAAATGATTTCAAAAAAATAGATATTTCTCTCAAATAGTATTGATTTCATCTATGTCAACATCCTTTGATAAATTTTACACTTGTTTCAAGTTGATTTATTATGATACAAATCATCCATATTGTATTTAAGGTTTTGTGATATTTTTGACTATGTATGAGTTATTTTTATTCCATTAATGGTTTATGATTAAAGTTTTGACATTTTGTATATTAGTATTAATACGAATGTTTATGTTGTATTTCATCCACTTCTTAAGATGAATGTGTTGGACTAGTATGTTACGGGTTGGGGAACGGTAAAAGTAAGCCCTCCGGGTTGGGGTCCGATTATAGTAGACCCTCCGGGTTGGTGTCCGGTTATTAGAGGCACTTCGGGTTGATGTCCGGTTATTAGAGGCACTCCTGGATGGAGTCTGGTTACAGAGGCTCTCCAGGTCGGGTTCCGGTTACAATTATCCCTTAGGTCTTGGCACGAGGCCTTAACACAGAAATTAAAGTTCGAAATTATGCATTCCATCATTATGAAAGTGGTTATTGATATTTCATGTGATTATTCTATTACTAGAATATCCATGTGAATAAGTAAATGTCATTATTTCATTTTATTTTTGCCATACTATGTTGAAGTTCAAGTTTAAAAGGCTTTTGTTTTAGTTATACATTGCCTTAAATGTTTATTCTTATTTATGAAAGTTTTTGATATATTGATATCCTTACTGGGCATTTGAGCTCACCCCTTTAAATGTTTTATTTTTCCCAGGATGTGAAGCAGTAATTTATGAATGACCTGCAGGGATAGTATGTGGGGATATGAGTGTGAACTATGAAGAAAATATGTTGTTGTAGTTTTTGTTTTTATGATGTAATGTAAGACTTATGAATATATCTAGTGTTTCCAAGGCTAATAAACCAATTGGTCTTTCGGGATTTGATCTTTCTTGTGATCATGCCAATGTTATGTAATAATGCACCGACTCTGGGTAACTGGGGTCGGGGTGTTACACAATAGAGGTATATGTCAATGTAATCATTTATACCTTTATGTAATGGACCTATGTAAAATTAGTTTTTGTATTACCTTTACACAAGAGGTAAATCCCATGCTTCCCATTCACGAAGAAGCCTGTGTAAAGATAATGGATTTTACCTTTGTGAATGTGACCCCACCTGCGTAAGGGTAAATAAAAACTATAAAATTTTATATTTTGTTAAGTTTTATTATAATTTATATATTATTTAAAATTTATATTAAAATGTATTATGGGTATATTTATTAATTAATAAAATTTTTATTATTTATTTAATTACAAAGGTTTTATAATTAATTAATAAATGTCTATGAAACATTTATTAATAAATCTTCCTTAAATATTAAAAGTTAATATTTAAAATACCTTTTACCAAATTGTATGGCATTTTTATGATCTAGAAATAAAAGTTTTTATTTATTAATCATAAGGGAAATTTATAAAGTGTGAATAAATTTAAAAAATAATGCTAAAATATATAATGTTTATATTTAAAAATTATGGATTATTCACAATTAATTATTTTGAATTGTTCTAATTAATGAAACCGTATTTGGGATATTATTTAAAACACGTCTAAATTTTTTTGATGATTGATATGATCATTATTTAAATAATGAAAAGTATATGATATTAAGATTATGTAAAATGTTTACAAAATTAAAATTGTATTATAAATTTATTATCATTCATAAAATTCAATTATTTAAAAAAAATTCTATATATTGATTAACATGAAAGTGTTCATATTTGAATGAATATATAATGTTTATATTTATGATTATAGAAAATTCATAATATAAATCTTAAATTGTAAAAATGTTTATATTTAGCTTTCATTTATGATTTTTTAGTAAATGGTTATCACATGTTTAAACATTATGATTTTTCAATTATTTACGGATATTCACAATTTTTTCATAGTTATAAATTGTATATATTTTGAATATTTGTATTCCAAAATTTATAAGATAAATTTATTTTAGTATAGTGCCTTGCATTCTCATGCTAGGAATGACTCCATAATAAAATTATTTTTTTCATCTATCTTAACCTCAGTATTTAATTAATTTTATTAGTTTGATTTTTTTGTTGAATATAGTTTATACATATTAGTTTTTAGAGTTATGATGAATTTAATTATCTCTTCAGTAAAGTATCCCTGGTTATAGGGACTTGGGATCAGACTACCTACTAGCCTGGAGGCTTCTACCTTGTCTAAAAAGGTGAATGGGGTTGGAAATTTTTTTCTTGAGGACTACTCATATAGAGATTTTCAATATCATATAACTCTATGTATTTATATGAAAATTTCATATACCTAATGCATGTAATGCATTGAGATATATATTATTACACTTTAATTATATTTTTGTGTGAGGAACACAAACTTTTGAGTTTTTTACAGAGTTATACATGAATATGGATTTAAATTACCTTTTAATACTAAGTGTTAGATTCCTTCTAAAATAAAACTTTTCAAAACCTTGATCATACAAATAGGTAGTTTCATGATCAACTAGATGCCCCTATATTATCTTATGTATGTAGGGAAAGTATTAAGTGACTATGGATTGTCTTATCAGGTGGTTTTTTTGATTAACCAAGTGCCCCTAGATTATTCAATGTTAACTTATTTTTTGAATTTTCTTTCGGTTATTCTACGGTTAAGATATCAGAGGAATAGAGTTGTGTTTATCCCTCTAATGGATTGAATAAAATTTTATATACAAAACTATCCAAGATTCATATATAATATAATTGTGATAAATTCCTACCTAAATAACTAAGTGGTCAGATTAATGCTACATCAAACTCATTTCTTAGTGAAATATGGATCTTCGCCCACTAATGGGTATGCAGAATTTTAAAAGGGGTCAACATTTTAGTGGGATGATTTGTAATAAAATTCTTTATTAGGTGGTAATAAAACTTGATAATTATCTAATAAATTCCTCTATTGATGATGAATAACATCATCATCATCAAACAAAAATTTGAGGTTTATCCATAGAAGAAGAATCATAATGTAAGATACTCCTTGACCGATAACTTTAAAATTTCACAAAGTACAAGAAATATTATATGTGTTAGATAAATTCCTATTCTTGAGTAATTAAGGGTTTGAGTTGTTAAATATATAAATACAGATACTTTTTAAGTATATTATAATTCACATAAAGTTTCAAAACCATTAGATGAAAAGTGTCTAGGATTCTTAGTCCCCACTCTTGTGCTGAATATGATTGGTCAAGTCAGTGATTTAAATAATTTTAGTCCCATATGATCAATATGATTGGGAATTCGAAAATATATTCATCATTATTGAGTATGTTTATGGATTTACGAGACTAAATCTTTCAAAAAAGCTTCATTGGTTATAGAATTCAATTTTATTATTCTGATAAATATATGATATTGACTGTATGATTTAAAATTATTGTAAATATATAGAAGGTTATAAGGATAAAATAATTAAATAATGTTGATTAAAGTAATGGAGAAATGTAATTGATGTCTTGGCAACATGAATTATACAATATCTGGTGAACTTGTCATAATATGTGTACTATCTCATTTCTCAATTGAGAAGGGAAAGTAAACAATTATTGTTTAATAAAATGAGATGGTAATTCTTAATACCAAAATTTTAAGTTTTATTTAATTATATATCCAACTTTAAGAGAGTAAAAAATTGATTTCCCTTGTTAGGTAATTCATCATATCTTCATTTATAGAAATGTTCTGGCAATATGAATTAATTCTAGAAATTTTTCCCAATATTCTAAAAGCGTTTTGAATAAATAATCCATACAAATGATGTATACATACTAGTACTGTATAAATAGTTTCATTGGGTAATAGTTCAAATATAATTAAGAAAAAAATTAGTTGAAGAGTTAAATAATATTTCTTTAAAAATATAGTCAATGTAATTGAAACCTAGGGTAATAAAGGAGAAGGAAAATGATTCCATATGATAAGATTATCTAGAATTTCTTAAGGGTTTTAGGAAACTTCTTGGGAAGTCTATTTGAGGTATAGATGTTATAGAAATAAATTATTTAATTTTTAAGGGTATGTGATACCGAATATATATTTTATAAGTGTTGTAAATATACACGAGTTCAAAATCAAGGGAAGAAATGGAAGAACTTGTAGATTATATTTAGGTGATGAATAAAAGGGATTCTACATCAATATATTGATTGCAACAGAATGTGTCAAGCTTAGATGCATCTAAATAAAGGATGTGTATCTGTATATCATTTCTCTTATGTGATAAGAGATGTGGTATTCTAATAAAGAGTTTTTGTGAACAAAATTAAGACGGTTAATTGAATACACATGATTTATGATTCATAAAATTCTATAACATGTTTTGATAGGAATATATGAACACAAGTGTTGATCCAAGATAAATTGTTTATCAATCTATTTTTTACAATATAATGTAATGTGTTCCCACCTCCCATCGATGGTGTATTTTATTATAGTATTCTTTTCAAAGTTATGTTCTCCAAATACATAGAATACAATATAGTAATAATCATTTATTTGTTAAATATTTATACTGAATAAAAATAAAAGTTATTTCTTTACATAAAATGTTTTTTGTATCTTTTCAAGATATTTTAAGGTTAATATAGTTTATAAGAGGAGGGTGGGTGTATTTTTGGGATTAGAAAAGTTCAAATTTAACAAATAAAGGATTACACCAGTCAAAAGTTGAAGTGATTTACACTTAATGTCCTATAATGTTTAGGATATGTGATGATAAAGAAAAATGTAAAGAGTTACATTTAGTTATTGTAAATAAGTATAAATAAGTATTTCATATTGAATTATACCATTCTAAAATTAAAGTGATATTTCACTTAATATCCTAAAAGGTTTATTATATATGTAGATAAAGAAAAATGGAAATGTTACATTTAGTTATTGTGAAAAGTGAAAATCACTATTTTCTAAATGACTCTTTGAATAACATTATAAGGTGAATTACACTCAATATTATGAAATATTTTACGACATGGTGATAAAAAGAAATTTAAAGAGTTACATTAGTTATCATAACAAAGTAAACATCATTTATCCTAAAAGGGTATATCATGTGTTGGTAAAGTATAATGCCAATAGTTAATTATTTGAAAAAATTTAGAGAAAGGTTTTATGGAAGGATTTTGAAGGATGATTATCATGGTGCAATTAGAAAGTGTTCTATGTAGACAACATAAGTATACATATTAACATTTGGTGTGATAAAGTTAATAATTTTTAATATTTTCAGAAGTTTAATAGTTAAGAATATGATTCCTAAATCCAACCATTATTCAAAATTTCTTACTTCATATATGTTTCTCACTAAAGAGTTGGTGAGAGGTTTTTATCACATGGTCATATAGAGATATTGTAATAATTTCATATTATGTAATGAGGTAAAAAACCAAAAAGGTGAAACCTGCATAATCCTGATTTAGAAACCATTAATATAAAAAATGATAGATTGGTGCCTATGTTAGATTTGTTAATAATTATTAAAATATTTTAAGAATTTTAAAATGTATTATATTTAAGGAAATAACCATTTTATCATTCTTTCACATTGGATACACAAATATATATCTAGATATACATTTCATGAAGTGTAATGATAAATAACCTCTCAAAGTATTACATTGATTTATCCCTAGATAATGTTAATGATGGATTATTATAGGCTATAATAAAATGTTAAGGTTAGTGTGAGATGGATTCTTGTATAGAGATATATAATATTCTCATGAGGTACAAAATAAAGAATGTGATTCTTTATACGCATCCGATGGATGATGAATTATACCACATAGAGAATCATATATATGTCATTGGTGTAATAGGGGGTATGAATAATATTTTTATCCCTATTTCATATGGTTGGTGATATACCAAGAATGAGAATCTTTGTACCTTAATACCCTACTTATGCAAGTATATATATTAAGTTCTCTAATACAGGGGTGGTTGGGTATGTTGTTGACCATGTCATCAGTTAGAGCTTAACTAATATGAGATTTTTCCTCTTGTATGATTAGTATGACATCTAGTCCTTCAATTGAGATAGAATATGGTGTGCGCATCTACACCTATATATTATCTATCTATATAGATAAGGGACATGTGATGTGAATATTTATAAGGGTGAGTGGAATGTTATGTTTTCATTGAATACTAAATTCTATACTTTAAGAATTAATAATGTTTTAGTATGCTATATCTGATTGAAATACTTTGTGTCCCATAGTCACTCAATTCCGTAGACAAAGGGGAAATATAAGAATACATATTTTCATATGATACAGACTAGTGGACATGTGTTTTTAGATACACGTGTTTGATAGAGATCATGCCAGAACCATTTATAGTTTGAGTAACATTCACAATTTTCTAGAGGCCACTCTTTACTTACTTATATAAATCTAGATAATATTTTTTTTTTCAATGATATAAAGTCCCATGGGGTCAAACATTATTGTTGGCTAAATGGGGATTAAGTTTTACACTGATAGATCCTATAAAAGTTTTTTAGAGTTAATAAAAAAATGAGTTTTAGATGGGTATTCACAAGGTATTACATATGATGTGATTCAAGGAGAAGCTAATGACAACTTTTAAAAAATTGTTTTGAAAGATATACCCAAGGGGTTTTAGATATGATTTTATATGTTATTGTATATCATACAATAAATGGTAAAATTAAAAAAAAGGCTTTAGTACAAGTGGGATATTTGAGGACATATTCCCTATATATATATATATAATCTAATTTTATATTTCATGAAATTATGATTTGTATGCATGAGGTGTATCATTTGATGAAGTAAATGAATTCATTATTAATCTTCCACACATGGTATCATTAAAGAAACCATTTTAAAAAATGAAATAGTTTGGAGGAAATGCATTTAATGCATTCATACATGAGTTAGTTGAAGAAACATTTACTCGCGCATTATAAATTCATGAGTAAATACAGTAGTTTAACTTTTTTTCTCATGGTTTTATTTTCACTATCATTAAATTGGAAATACTATGGGATTGTTTAATGATTTTATGAAATTAATTTTCACTTTAATCTCGACTTATCTTCATCCTTTGTGTTTGATACACTAACATTTTGTGGTCGAAGGATGGATCCCATCTGTACGACACATGATCTAGCTTAACCCATGGATACCTCTAGAGGTGGGATGTCTTTTGGATTCCACTACCTTGATATCTCTCAAAACCATTCAATGATTATTGATATGTTTTATATGATCTTAGGTGTATGAAAAACTATATTTATATTAATTCTTCATTTTGTTTTTATATAGGTTTCATATTTTAGGCATGGAGATCCTGAACAATGGATTTGATCACTTATGAAAAATTTAATAATTATTGTTATACTCATTTAAATCCAAATAATTTCTATAGTGGTGTTTAAAATATGTGTTATTTTTTCACTAGTATAAAACACCCTTTTAACAGCACTAGAATTCATGTTTATTGATGCTAAAAAAACGTCAATGCTCTAAGAGCCCTTAAAAGCAGATTTTTTTTATCATTAATAAAAACTAATTGATAAAGGAACCCTTTATTAGTTCTAAAAAGGTGATGATAAAAGACCACATTTATCAATTATTTTTTAAGAATTTATAAAATATTCTTTTTATTAGTTCCTTTTTAGCATTGAAAAAAAATTCTTTAAATATATTTTTCTCACTCTAGAGGGATATTTATCAGCACTAGCCCACCCCACCACCCTCTTCTCACGCACAAGCCCCCCACCATCTTGATTTTATCAGTTTTGTACCCCTTACCACTACCTCACATTTATCAGTGCTCACAACCCTTCCTACCATTCATCCTTCTCAAGAAACTCCTAGGATTCAGACTTGGGATCTCTAGATTCATAGTGAATGTTCATTACCCCTAAAATAGCCTATTTTTTCTCTATATTATGATATATCAATTTATTTTATATATTTACATATATTATTTCATAAATTTATTCTTATAATTATGTACATATATAATTATATAATTATATAATTATTTTTAAATATAGTTATAACATAAGTTAGTTTGTGTGTGTATTTGTGTGTGTGTGTGTACATTTGTTTGAATTTATATTTATATTTATGTGTTGATGTTCATATTTATATTTATGTATTTATATAATTGTATATATTCATATATTAATTTTTTAAATACATTTATAAAATATGTGTGTGTGTGTGTGTATATATTTGTATATACATGTGTGTGAGTTGATATATAAATAAAAATAAAAATAAAAATAAAAATAAAAATAAAAATAAAAATAAAAATAAAAATAAAAATAAAAATAAATATAACTATAAATATAAATATAAATATAAATATTTATTTACATATATTATATGTTAATATTTATTTACATTTATTTAAATATATATATATATATATATATATATATATATATATATATTTGTTGTTAGGTTAGATAGGGTAATGTTATATGGTCTAGATGGGGGTGAATAGACCATATTAAAAAAATATAAACAAAATAAATTATTAGATAAATTATTTATCAAATATAATTATTAAGGTTAATTAGAATCCAAAAAAGTAAATAAGACAAGGTTTTTTTTATAGTAGTTCAGTCCAAAGTGGGCCTACTTTACTCTTATACCTCTCTACTTGATGGTAGATATGTGTGAACTAAAAATGATTTGGGGGGGAATCATAACCCAATTAAAAAATCCTTTTCTAGTAGAGGGATAATCATGACACTAAATTTTGTATGGGGATTCACAACCCTTAAAACCTTACTTTAGATAGAGGTAGTCATAACCTGAACATGTATTCCTTTTCACCATCTTATAGATTAGAATCATAAAATTTAGTAGAAACAACATTTACGGATTTAAAAGCTATGCCTTTTCTTTTTGGTGTCTCCTCATCATCTATGTTGTTCAGTTCCTATTCATAGTATAATAGTGATCCAACCAATTCATCAAGTTTTTACTCTTTGAAATTATTTCTTTCATAAATGGAAACCTTCTTTGCATTCCATTTCTTTGGTAAGGCTCATATAACTCTTTCAACAATTACTTGGTTTTCCAGAACTTCTCTAAGTGAATTCATTCCATTCACAATTCCCATGAATTTGTGGAAAATTTTGTTTACTATTTCATATTCATCAATATTAAAGTCTTGATAATCATATCGAAGCATTAAATGTTCGGTTCAGATCAATTTTTCTGATCCAAGGTGAGTTACTTGTAGAATCTTCAAAATTTCATGAGTTGTCTTACAAGAAAACATGTGACAAAAAAACAATTCTGTTAATACCAAAATATAAAATATTAACAAACTTACAATTTAAAACATATATAGTTGCATGAATTACGGTAAGAGGATTTGGGTCATCTTCAGGTGGTGAGTATTGTTTTGACATGATAGACCGATGCTCAATGCCCCAAGTATTTTAGGTAAAATCTATTCAGGATATCTAGTAGCCATAATCATTTCCATCAATGTTTGGTGGATTTTGAGGAATCCAACCATCATTGGGGTTAAATCCTTCTATATGACAAGATATTTTCCTTAAACTGTTAGGTCTATTAAGAGGTTAGAATGATTAAATATAAAAGTAGACTCTCTAAAAGGGTTGGATAAATTTTATAAGGAAAAAACCAATGATACCAATGTTTGGTATCGAGAAAGAGAATGAATTAGGTAAACTATTCTTAAGAAAGTATTCCTCTTATACCAATTGTTGGGTATTAGAAGGGGAATAATATATCTAATCCATTCTAAAAATAATTAAACTATAATACCAATTATTAGGTATCAGAAAGAGAATAATATAGATAATTAATTCTAAAAAGGATTAACCTTTGATACAAATTGTTACGTCAGACAGGGTAATGGAAGATGGTCTAGAGGGGGGTGGATATACCAGATTAAAAAAATTAAACAAAATAATTGAATAGATAAATTAATTATCAAAGTTAATTATTAAGGTTAATTTACAGCAAAGAAAGTAAATAACAGAAGGATGTTTTTTATATTAGTTTGGTCCAAATAGGCCCTACTACACTCTTATAACTCTCTACTTGGTGAGAGATACATGTGCACTAAAATTATTTTTAATGGTAATCATAACCCAATTACAGAATCCTTTTCTAGTAGAGGAATAACCACAACACTACATTTTTTATTGGGAGTCACAACCCCTACAACCTGAATTTATACATATGGAGTCACAACTAGAATATTCCTAACTTTAGATATAGGGAGTCATAACCCATATGTCTCGACTTTAAAATCCAAGATTTACAACCCAATAGTCCTGACTTTAGGAAAAGGGAGTCACAACCCTTAGATCTAGACCATAGAATCTGAGAGTCAAAAACGACAAAAAAATGATAAAAAATAATTCTTTTGTTTGTAAAATCATAAATAGAAAAAATATAGTGTGTTTGAGAAATGGGAAATAGTGTTACAGACTCAGAAACTAGACAAGAGATGAAAAAAACGAAAGCACTGGTACTGATTCTTGAGATTTGGATTAACACATTTCATTATGGGAATTGTAGTCAAATAAGAATTAATTTGGAACTTGATATATTGTATAGGTGATGAAATAGAGTGTCTCAATACATTTTAATTTCACAACAGGTTTAAATTTTATAACAAATTCGCTTTGAAAAATAGAGTATCAAAATTGTTAACCCGTGTATCTTTGTTCTTCCTTCCAAATATATATATATATAGAATAAAAATTTATTATTTTTATAAGACTTTATTTCTTCTAATATTTAAAATAAATTTAGTTAAGAGTTTTCATAAATATCTCCATAAAAAAAATGAAGCATCATTGCCTCTTAATTCTTGTAGAATAAATCTTAAATAAAAGAATTTAAAATAATTTGAATAATTCATCCAATAATATCTCTAGAATAATATTAGCATTCAATGATTTAAAACTCTAGATTAAATCCATTCAAATCTCTTTAAATTTATACAAAATAGTTCCTAAAAACTAGTAGCACAATCTGAAAGTAAATTCAAATGTTTGAATTTAAATAATCTTGAATCCTCGAAGTTTATTATAAAAGGATGTTGAAATAATTTATTAATATTTTTCTTTAAAAAATGCACCAAATTCACAAAAATATCATCGATCATAATCCTTATATTTATTGTGAATTTACCCAGAAGAAAAACATCTGAAAATAATTCATATAAATATAAAGTAAATCAATGTTCAGCATAAAAGAACAAAGCGGTAATAAAAAAGTAGGGTACAAAAAGTAGGGTACACAAAAGTAGGGTACAAAAAAGTAGGGTACATGAAAGTAGGGTACATGAAAGTATAGTACACAAAATTAGGGTATAAGAAAGTAAATTTGGTTTTATCAAAGTAACATAGGGTTTATTAATGTAATTTAGTGTTCATCAAAGTAATGTAAGGTTCATCAAAGTAACGTAGGGTTCATCAAAGTAGTGTTTCCGAACAATACTTTGAGAAAGTAGGGTTTCTAAACCATACTTTGTGAAAGTAGGTTTTCCGAACCATACTTTTTGAAAGTATGGTTTCCGAACCATACTTTCTGAATGTAGGTTTTCTGAACCATACTTTGCAAAAGTAGGGTTGTCGAACCATACTTTTGGAAAAACTAGACAACATACTTTAACAAATTCAATGAATTTTAAATGGCTCTTAACAGGAGATTAGGCCTTTGGTAAAGAATACTTATTTATAGAAAAACTTATTATATTTCAAAACAATCAAGAATCTAATAAATTTGACTCACTACTACAAAAATGGGCAAGGGAAGCACCACCCTTTATCAGCGCTTTTTTAGTGCTGATAAAGGGGGGCTTTATCAGCACTTTTTCCTAGCGCTGATAAAATTTATATTTAAAAAAAATCATGAAAAATAATAAAATTTTTATATAAGTATATTTATATTTATATAAATATAGTATATATTTTTTAAATATGTTTTAGATAATTATAAATAGACTATTACATTTAATATATAAGAAATTTAGTGAAAATGGATTTAAAATATTTTAAAAAATATTATTAATTAAAAATTTCCTAATTATCATCGATTAATAATCATTTAATAACAATCTGAAGACACAAAAAATCAAAAAATGAATAAAAGATCTAAAATAATTTATAAATGTAACTCAAACTTCAAACGATCATAAATTTTGATCTGAGTGTCCATTTGATCTCTGCAGCATATCAAATTGAAGCCTACGATGAGATCAATGCGCTAGTGACCCAAGGTAACCTTCTGTCACATTTTTCAAGGCCTAAAACTCCCATAAGTATTCCAAAACTGGGTTTTTAATCGGGATACCCCGATTATTTAACATTCAAATAGGTATAACTTACGATGCAAATGTCCTCTAGGACTGTACCACATATCATATCAAATATTGTTTCATTTTCTTCGATTTGACTGGTTCTGGAGTTGAAACGGACTTATGGATTAAAAGTTATGGTCATTTTAACATTCTATCACTTTTCAAATACACATATATATGTATTTATTCGTAAATATATATATATATATATATATCTATATCTATGTGTGTGTGTCTATCTGTCTGTGTGAGTGTGTGTGTGTTGTATATATTTATGTATGTATGTATATATGTATGTATTTATTTCTTTATTTATAAACACAAAAAAAAATATTTTATAAATATATTTAAAACTAATATTATAAATATATATTAATATACAAATAAATATATGGATAAAAAATTATAACTAAAAAAATATATATAAATAAATATAAATATAAATCAATATACGAATAAATATAACTATATATATATATATTAATATACATATATATATATATATTAATATACGAATAAATATAAATAAATAAATATATATATATATTAATATGTGAATGAATAAATAAATAAATATATATATATATATATATATATATTAATATATGAATAAATATATATATATTAATAAATGAATAAATATAAATGTATTAATATAACTAAATATATTTATATTAATATGAATCTATATTAATATACCAATAAATATAACTATATATATAGATATATCATTAAATAGAGAAAAAAACGAAATGGGTTAGTGGTAAAGGAGTAGGCCCGCAAGGGGGGAGGTCGCAGGTTTGAGTTGGGGTGGAAGTAAGGAGGTACACGTAGTGTTGGGCGATGCGCGGACAAGGGCATCGTGCGAGAGAGTGGGAGGGGATCTACCTAGCACTGATAAAGGGGGGGGGGTCCAGTGCTATTAAAATCTCCCCCAAACATTATATATTATTTTTTAATTTTTTTTTTAATTTTTTTAAACTTTTATCAGTGATTTTTAAAAGCACTAATAAAGGGGTCTTTTATCAGCGCTTTTTTAGCACTGATAAATGGGGTATTTATCAGCGCTTTTCTGAGCGCTGATAAAAGGGGCCCCCTTTATCTTCCCCACGATTAACAGTAGTTTTTTAGCGCTATTAATGCACTTTTATAACACTAATAAAGGCCATATTTGTATTAGTGGCTAATTCTACCCTTGAAGTAATCAGAAAATAGAAGGAATTCCATACCTAAAAATTACAACTGTGAAAAAAGTGTTTCATAACTTCAGATAATTTATTTACTATCCAAAAAACCTTTTTAGACTTCTATGTAAACAAATTAAATAAAGATAAACATGTTATATTTCAATAAAATCATGTTTTGTTAAAATATGAAAACTGTTTATCTTTTAGTAAAATAAATATAGTAACTTTTTAAAATAGATGACGATAAAGTTTCTAAAACTATAATAGCAAATTTGTTGAAATTTTATGGTACTAGAAATGTGTTCTCAAAATTTATCATAAACTAATAATGTTTATAAAAATCTAATATCAATAAAAATTGATAATTATCACACACATCCAAATAATATGTATTCAGATATCATCAAAATACAGAGGAAAATTAATAAAAAAAAGAAAAACATTCACATGCACAAACAATCTCCCTCTTTTTGTTTAATTACAAAACCAAAATTTTTAAACCAAGTATTAAAACATTTAAAATAATTTTATTTATTCCCATTTTTGTGAATAAAATTTTTTTAAAAAAACTCCCCCTAAAAAAATTTAGTAATAAAAAGTTAAAAGTCCAACATACCAAGATCAAATTTAATTTTTTAAACTGAGAAAAGTCTAAAGGATTTGTAAAAATATCTTCCAGCTGATTTTCAGAAGGGATAAATTCTAAAACAATATCACCCTTTTCACATGATCTTTGATAAAACGGAATCTATTATCCATATTCTTTTTTCTTGAATGATGTAAGGGGATTTTAGAAAAACAATATCTAATACTACAAATGTAGTAATTATAAATTTTATACATATATACATATTTATAAATTTTTATAATATGAATTAAATAGATAAATTTTTATTTTAAATAAAATATATAATTATTTTTTATTCACATAATGTTTATATCTTTAAGAAGATATTTTATATGTAAATAAATTTAAATATTTATTTAAATAATTCAATTTTTTATATGTAAATATATGTAAAAATGTATATATTTATTTATAAATAAAACTACAATATGAAAAAAATTAAAATTTTGACCCCATAATTACCATATGACTTTAAGATCTAGGAATAAATTTAGTTTCCACTAAAAAAGACAAGAATACCCTCTTAAGAAAGCTAAAATTTCGTAAAATGTTCAAAAATTTTGGTATCACAACAGAAAACTTTGTTTTGAAGGATTTACAGGCCTTTTCTAACCTCTAAAAATAAGATTCATATAGCACCCCTAGTTTGAGGTATGTAACTATTTTATTAAATTTGTTTAAATATTGAATTCATCAGAATACCTTGATGGAAGAGTTTATGGTAATTAGGAAGATAAAGTCTAGAAAGGGGCATCTGGAAATATACAGGAACAATTTGTGTTTAAAATCGAGGTTTTATAAAGTAAATGTCATGGGGTAGATGTTTTGAATAAGTATTTTTAGGATGTAGAAGAATTTTTATGTTGTAAATTGGTTTTATGAGATTTAATTTAGAGTTAGTCTGTTCTTTTGGTGGAATTCACCCCTTAAGGAAATATTTATGTAAATTCATGACTTAAGCTGTAAATTCATCTGATCCCAGCAAGTTTTTATATAGTAACATGTTGTAACCCATTGTTTATTTCTTGTTCCTTCCTCTCAACTTTTAGGGATAACCTAGGTGATTTTTAGTGATATTTGATGTCCAAAATCTAATTCCTACAAATCCTTGAGTGTTAAATTGTGGAGATCAATGTTTAGAGTCTCATTCTTCATTCTTGCCTTAGATATGCTCGGTTTGTCTCATATAGAACCACAAATATGTGTTATAATACCTGAATATATGGGTCCTGGTTTGTTTTGATGTGATCTTATGGGGTTTTGATAGAGGAAAATAATGAATAGGTTTGGTTGATGGAATTTCCTTTGATCTCTTGTTCTAACTGACTTGAGGTAAGTGGGTTTTCTTTCTTTCCAATTTTATTGAAACTCAAAGGATTATTGGGTATCTAAAAATTTTTCCTCTATTTTCAATGGTTTTTACTTGGAAAAAGTTTACTAATAATTCTCTTACCAGTTTCCATGAAATTAGATTGTGGGTGTTTCCCACAATGGATTGTTTAATTGATTAAAAGTGTTTATATAAATGAAATGTGGTTTTGACACATGTTCTTGGAATAACGGGTATTGATTTCCATCATGGAAGGAACATGTTGGTGTGTGATCATTATTGAATTGTACAAGGCCTTTCTAAAACATACTTGGTTCTCTGTGTTGACTACAAAGGAACAAGGTGAAATAATAAACCAATTGATGTCTTAGTGGGGGACATACAACAGCTCATGAGTATATGGGTTTCATTTTAGCATCCATGTGTGTGTGTGTGAACCTAGTTGATTATTCCAAATTTGGAATAATAAACCACTTCTTGTTTTTGAAAGAGAAACATGGTTATGACTTAAAATACTTTTGGAAAATTTGTTCATCTGGGATATTATATATTATGAAAATTGTTTACTATTTTTATATTCTTTCAGCTAGTTTTATATCCTAGGAGATATAATATTTTTTGTCTTAGTTTCATGTGGGAAGAATACTGGGGGTTCCCTACTATGTATGATTAGTCTCCCACTATATATGAAATTTGTTGCATATACAAATGTTTTTTTTATACAAGAAAATTATTAGTTTATTAATTTTCTAAAAAGGATCTTTGATGCTGAAATTATAGTTGGTGGAGTTTGGGGTTGGATTTGGTTTCTGTCTGGGTCAGGAGTGGCATCACCCTGGTACCTAGGTATTTTTCTACATTGGATTTTTAGTTACTATATCTTACTGTTCTATTTTTACTCTAATATATTTCCTATTTTATTGTATATTAATGGATTGGTCACATTGTTAATCTCGGATAGATTTAGTACATGCATCACTTGTGTAGATATATTTTTGTTTATTTGTCTATACCTAGTTCTATGTGTGAGTGTTTCTTAAATGGTATACTTTGCCCCCATATTTCTTGTGTTTAAACCCTTGGTATTTATTTCCATCCATTGGTGTCTAGGGAATGTTCTCTAAGCTTACTGTAATTTTCCCTCTTCTCAGACTAATGTGTTGGGGTGGGGTGTTGTAAATGGTATCAGGCTTATTTCAGTCCTTGAGTTGGGTTCATACCAGGAGATAGGAATGTTGGACCATTAAATTTATATCTTAAAAATTCACATATGTCATTTTTATATTAAACTTAAAGTTACCTTCTTGGCTTGGGTTAAAAAATGTTCTAATACATTTCTAGGAAAGGTGTAAACTCATCGTCATGGGTTTAGTTGATGAATGTATCATGCCATATGTTATAACCAAGAATTATAACTAGGACTAAATTGAAACATGGTTATTTGATTTTTATTTTTTGGAATTGAGAAGAGTTTCATATTATATGAAATTTAACCATGAAAAATGAACAATGAAAAGTATTAATTTATTGATTTTTGAAATGTTTTATAGAATGAAAATTCCAATAGTAAGGAGAAAAATAATTCAATGAGAGGGAGTATCTGAGAATGTGGTTTCATTAGGACAATAAGTGAACCATGATTTGGTTCCTATTATAGTGAAATATTTTTAGGCTATTGAAAATGGACCTTGGACTGAGTAACCCCATTAGGTAAATCACTCAGTAAACTTCCCAAGGAAGAATTAACCAACATTTAATGGTTATTCTTGACCTAAGAAAGTATAGGCATGGTTGAGAAGGATGATAAAGATTTTTGAATTCTTGAGGAAACCAGATGAGTTGAAGGTAAAGATAGAAATATATATTCTTGAATACATGGAGCTATCAAGGCGGGACTTACCTATTTAGTCTATGTTAGATCAAGACCTCACATGGAAAGTATATGTAAAATTATTCAATAAAAAATTATTTCCAAATCAATATCAAATAGAAAAGAATATATAATTATTTCAACTAGAACAAGGAAGTATTTCAGTAACTAAATATGTAGATAAATTCACTCACCTTGTATACCTTTCACCAGAGGTAGAGGTTATAGACTGAAAGCTCGGATATTTGAGGCATGTCTCTGACACGAGGTCCACTTAAAGGTAATAATGTTTTGTTTTTATAACTATATATAAATGGTGAATAAAGGACTTTTGGGGGAAATTGATCTGGTAGGGAATCCCATTGGATGGGATAACTTTGTTCATGTGAGTGTTGGAGGGATCTTTATAATGAGAAATAAAATCAAGATGGAGAGTTACTCCCAAGGTGGATAGGGAGCCTAAAATCAATCCCTAGGATAAATCTCTTATCCACCATGTCAAAATAATTCCAGTTTGTTTTCAGTGAAACATGCTCTTACAAAGGAAGAAAGAATGCATGACACCCCATGAAATTTACACCACTACGACAAGAGAGGACATCTCAGAAAGTATTGTCATGAACTTCTAAGATCATCAAGTGGAAGAGTCTCAACTCAGGCTCATCCTTCGTTTCCTAGGGAGAAATGATCATATTAGATTAGTTCTCATCCAAAAACTCTAATGAATGAGGTTACTTCTAGGAACACATTGATCATTCAAACAACAAATCAATAGGAAAGATAGAGATATTTTGTGACATCTAAGTGACTACTTTGTGGAGTAGATCATGTTATCACGAGATAGAAACCAAGTCTCTCTATAGTGTTAGGTACTATTCTTCTAAACTCGACTATTATTCATGTATTATTTGATACTGGCACATTTCATTCTTTCCTTTCTTCTTCTATTTTTAAAAAATAGGGATTACATGTATAAATTATGTCTCATATCAGTAGTACCAATACACCCCTTGGATAGTGAGAGATAATAGGATTCAAATACCCAGTATGATCCATTACCATTGATGTAATACAATTTTTTGGTATTTTATGGTCATAGAGTTGGATAATTTTGATTTAATATTTGGTATGTATTTTCTGGTGGAATTTAAATCTCATATATACTGCCATGCTCGTTATGTGAATGTTACATCCCCGGATAGATCTCTTCATATATTCAAGGGGTATTGAGATATAAATGATGGTAGATATAGACCTTTATCAATATTATATGGAACTATATCTAACTAGTGAGTGGAAATGACCTTATAATCTACTAATGAAATGATAAATAGATCTATTCTAGTCATCGTAGGTCAATACCTTGATGTCTTTTTGAAAGATATATTTAGGTTACAACTTGAGTGTAAAATAAAATTTTCTATCGACATAATCCCAGGATCAGGAATTCTTTCATTACTATCTTATAGAATGGATCCAATAGAGTTATGAGGGTTAAAGTTTCAACTAGAAGAGTTACAAGGTAATGGATTCGTGATACCTAGTAAATCACCTTAGGTTGCACCCATTTTATTCATAAAGAATTCGGATGGTACACTCTATTTATGAATTTATTATCAAAAGTTGAATAAAGTTATGGTAAAAAATAGATACATTATTCCTCGAATCAATGACGTATTTGATCATTTAAATGGATGTAAATGGTTCTCCAAGATTGATATATGATCAAGATATCATTAGTTTAGAGTCATAAGAGAGGATATTCTGAAGTCATCATTCTAGAGTAGATACGACCATTATGAACATGTCATCATGACTTTTGACATAATGAATACACCTTCAATTTTTATGGTCTTGATGAATAATATCTTCCATATTCACCTCAACTTCTTTTTAGTATTATTTGTGGATGATATTATGGTTTACTCTCATAGTAGGAATGGACACATAGAGAGCATGGAGATTATACTTAATACATTATAGGATCATCATTTGTATGTTAGGTTTTCTAAGTGTGGAATTTAGATTCGAGAAGGTTGTTTCCCTTGTCACATTTTTTATGAATAAGGAATGTCATCTAACCTAGGAAAAATATAATTAGTATTCTCTTGGTATCCATGAAATAATATCTTCAAGTTACATAGTTTTATGGGATTAATTGGATATTCTCGTCATTTTTTTTTGTGATTCTCATGACTTTCTTCTCCTTGGAATGATTTTATAATAAATGGGTTTCCATTCGTATGGAATTATATTTTTCAAAAAATATTTTAAGTGCTTAAAATGAATCTCACCATGTCACCCTTCATAACATTTCTAGAACTTGGTAAGGACTATGAGGTATATAGTGATGCATCAATATTTGGTATTGGTTTTGTTTTAATACATAGAGATCATGTTATGGACTACAGTTCAAGGTATTTAAGGTCACATGAGGACAACTATCCTATGCATGACTTGGAATTATCTAAAATTTTCCATGCCTTAAAGACTTCAGGACATTACCTCTTTGGGGAAAGGTTCACCGTTTTCACTACCCATAAGAGATTGAAATATATATTTTCTCAGTGAGACTTGAACTTTAAGAAATGAAGATAGATGGAGTACCTCTATATGTTTGATTTTTACTTGGTATACACACTAGGTAAAAATAATTCTGTGGTAGACTCATTGAGTGAGAAATCATATAGTGAAGTGGATTTAGAATCTCATGATCAATGAAAATTGATGGGCATGATTAGTAACATGTATCCAGATTTCATGGTATTGGGTGATCATATAATTATATTTCCATTCATTCTGGTTCATAAAATGTTAGATTTGGTAAAAGAGGCTCAGATATCATACCCTAATTCCATCACTATTAGTTCAAACCTAAATGGTGGGGAGACTTCTAACAACTGAATATATGATGAAATTTTTTTATTAAATTTTTAGAATCATGTTGTAGTTGTTTAGTATTTCTAGAAATGGAATATTTTTTTATATCACCATTCAAAATGGGCTATTCATATGGTTTTCAAAAAATGTACAATGTGGTGAAGACCCATTTATGGATATTTTTTATGAGAAAAAAGATTTCATAATATGTGATGGAATGCATAACTTTACCACAGGTAAAAGCAGAGCATCAAAGATTGGATGGTATGTTGCAATTAATTCATATACCTATATGGAAGTTGGAACATATTATAATGGGATTTTTCACAGGTCTAATGAGGACATTGTAGAAGCAAGATACTATTTGGGTAATTTTGGATCAAATGACCAAGTTGACAATCTTTCTACCCATTAGAGAATCCTATATAGTAGAGGAATTGGAAAATATGTTTATCTAAGAAGTATCTAAGTTAAATGGAGTTCTAGTTTTGATTGTATCTAATAGATATCCTCATTTAACATCATGATTTGGGTGATCATTGCAACAGAATCTCGGGAGGTAGTTGACCATGATCACGACATATCATCCATAAACTGATTGGTAGATAGAGCACACCATTTTTCCATTAGAAGATATGCTCGGAGAACGGGTCGTAGACTTTAGTTGTTCATGGGAGGATCATATTCCTTTTTTTAATTATCTTATAGTAAAAACTATCAGATGACGATATTGGTTACCCCATTTGAGGCTTTATATGGTCATCCTTTTTGTTCTCCACTATGTTGGGCAGGGAAAGAAGAGACATTTTTTATTAGTCCTAGTCTTGTTCATGAGACTATGAAGAATATCCAAATGTTCTGGAAGCGGATGGCTATAACTCAAAGATGATAGAAGCTATATATAAAAAATCATCACCAACCTTTATGTTTTGATTTTAGTGACTATGTCTTCTTGAAAGTGTCACCAATACTTGGTCATTGATGATTGGGGAAATAAGAGAAGTTAGTATCATGGTAAGTAGTATTGTTCAAAGTGGAGGAATATATTGGCACAATTTTGTATCAATTAGCCTTACCATTAAGGTTGACTGAAGTTCATAATGTGCTCCAAGTTTCTCAATTGAAGAAGTATCACCCAGATCCTCGACATGTGATCATTTGGAATCATGTTAATCTTAAGCATGATGCTACTTTTATTCTTGAAATAGTTCAGGTTCTAGATAGACATAAAAAGATCCTACCTGGGAGATCTATTACCTTGGTGAGAGTTTTTTTACAGCATGGCCAGTTTCAAGAGGAAACACGAGAAAATGATAATATGTATGGGAGACATGGCTTGATTTGTTCAAAGGAAACATTGTTATCCATATTCCTAAGGATGGAAATCCTAATGGTGGGGAGAATCTAGTAGTCCTGGTTTGAGGTACGTTATTGTTTTGTGCATTTTGTCTTGCATTTGAACTCTTCAGAAAACCCTACTGGAAGAGTTTAGGGGAATAAAGGGGAGATAGTTTTGAAACAAGCTTATATAGATTTATAGGAACAATTTATGTCATAAATTGTGGTTTTATTATGTAAATGTTTTAAGGAATATTTTTCCAATGAGGAGGTTTATGATGTAAAAAAATTATGATGTAAATTATTTTTGGGAATTTAATTTATAGGCGATGTGTTTTTCAATAGAAGTAACCCATCAAGAAATTTATGAAGTAAATACCAAAATTATACCATAAATTCTTCTAGGCCAAGAAATGTTTACCCAATAACCGATTATAACTCCTCATTTGGTTCATTTTCATTACTCCCAACCTACAGTGATTCCCTAGGTGATTTTTTTTTGACCATCAACATCCAGAATAAAATTCAAACTAATCATCGGGTGCTCAATTGTTTAGATCAAAGTAAAGGGTATCATTATTCCTTATTGTATTAGATATCCTTTGTTTTTATCATATGGTACCATAGATTGGTGTTATAATACCCAGATTCCATGCATTCAGATTTGTGTCGATGATATCTTATTAGGTTTTCATAGAAGAACGTAAGGAAGAGGTCTGATCAGTGGAATGATTTTTGATTTGTTGTAGCAATTGACTTGAGGTAAATGGATTTTCCATCTTTCCACTTTTATTGGAATATAAAGGATTATTAGGTTTATAAAAGTTTTCTCCTCAGTTTTCATTGTTTTTCCTTGATAAAACTCTACTTATAATTCTCTTATTGCTTGGATGGAAATTAGATTATGGGTGTTTCCCAAAAAGATTTTTTGTTTCTATTAAAAGTGTTTAAATAAATGAAATATGGTTTTCACACATATTCTTAACATAATGGGTTGTGAGTGATTTCTGAAAAGGCATAGGTTAGTGTGTGTGTTCATTATTCCATTTTATAAGGTCTTGTTGAAACGGTCTTTGTGCTCAGTGCCAACTAGAAAGGAACAAGGAGAAATATTCCACCAAGTGACAACTTTTTTGAGAACATACAACCACTCATTAGTGTTGAGGTTTCATTTTGGCTTGAATGTGTGTGTGAGAAAAAGAATGTGGTTGATTATTCCAAATTGGGAATTATTTGGTATTGGTTGGAAGAGCAATATATGAGAAAGGATCAAAGTGAATTGGAAGTGGAATAAAGATCCGCACATGAACAAGCAAATAAACCTGCTATCTTTGAGGTTATTCATTCCCCTCAACCACATACCTTACCCGAGGTAATAAATTTTTTCATTACTCTTTCTACTAAATATGAATTAAATAACTTATGATAACTTTAAATTACTAAAATTATGTAGGGTAAAGTTGTATGTGATTTATATCTATGAATGCACCTATTTGTTGTTAGAGGTATGATGTATAATATTCCAAGAGACAAGATAAACAATAAAAAACTCCTATAATATCACATGATAGTGGTGATTTAGGTAAATCAAGAGATGACCACTAATTTTCCTATTCCACTTTATGATCTAGATATTTCAATGGTCAATGATGTTGTTATAACTTTCATAGCATGGTCATCTAATATTATAAAGGTACATGAGGTATGTATTTAACTTTTTTTTTCAAATAAAAACCTATAAAAATTTATGAAAAAAGGTCTGAAGTTAGGTATTTTATTATAGACGGATAATGTGGTGGGGAAACAAAAATTCAAATCAATACAATCTAGTGAATCAACCAAGATAGAAAAAGTACCTTTTAAGAGTTCATTCTCCCTGCTAGTTCCATTGAAAAATTTATTATCATTTCAACTTCATATAGAGACCGCATTTAAAGATGTAAATATGTCTTACATTCTATATAAATAGATTTTTTTGAACATTCATTGTAGACACAATAGGTCTCAATATTATAAATGATATTCTAAAGTTTGAATGGTTGGGAGTCTCAGTTGTGAATACGTACATAAAAAACATTTTCATAATAATTATGTACAAAAAATGATCTAATATTTTCATTAAAGTTAACAATAATTTATATTTTCTATAGGACTTTATATTACTACTATATAAAGGTAAAACCCTTCGAATCACGATTTGGATTCATTAATCACTGTACAATTTCTATATAAGAAACTAAATTTGAAAAGACTAAAATTGATATGAAAAAATACGATCTAAATAAGAAATTTGAGAATAAAATAATTGAAGAAAAACCCTTTTTATTCCTACAATTAATGGGTAAAAATATTCAATCTAATAATAAAAAATATTTTTTTATCATTTTTGCATTACTTATTTGTTAATATTTTTTTGTAAGCACTGGATGCTGATCGCAATCAATCTGGATACCCCAAATATTTATATTTTAGATAAAATGCATGGATATCCATAAAACCGACCACACATGATGTGTTTTGTGAATTTTTAATGTACTGAAATCAACATCTTATAGATAAACAATGAATTTTATATTTTAGTATGTGTTGTAAAAAGAATTTTCTTATGCTAGGGAGATCACCAAATATAGTCTAAATCATGGTATGAAGTTGGTGACCAAATATAAGAAGCCTATTGATTACTAAAAATGGTAACAGATTAAGATATATATAGAAAGATTTAATAATAAAAATATATTAAAAAAATACTTATTTTGTTCACTGTTTCTATAGTGTATAAAGTAATATAATAATGTTTATAAATTAATGAGAGATATCATAAACCATGTAAAGACCAACATCCTCAAATATAAAATTTCTGAAGTTAATTTCACTTTCATTAAAAATATTTCATAATAAAATTTTCCTATATTTTATCAGTAATAGAGGGAATAATTTTTTTTATAAATGAATAGGAAAAATACTTGGTGTTAGAATGTATATAGACATCATGGATATTTGACTTCCTATTAATTATTTAGATAATTTTCTCATCATTTTAGAGAATTTTTTTAGTTAATTTCCTTATCATTTTTATATTATACTTATTTTGTTAAATATTCACATTTGTTCAAAACACACATTAATTTCTCAAAACCAAGAAAATGGGATTAGATTGTTTTCATACTTTGTGGTAATGATCCATAATTCATTTTTGACATATATAAATTGAAGGCACGTCGATCCAACATCTAATGTTGTTGGTATAACTTGAAGTACGTGTTTTCAATACAAAAGTGTCATTTTAGTTTAAAGCATACAAAAAATAGTAAAAACCAAAAAAACAATCTTGTATTGTTTTCAAACTTCAGGAAAATGATCCATAATTAATTTTTCATGTGTAGGAATTGAAATCATATCTATCCAAGACATGATGTAGTCAGTATGACTCAAATTAAGTGTTTTCAATACAAAAGTGTCATTTTAGTTTAACACATACATCAAATAGTCAAAAATAATAAAATGATGTTGGATTGTTTTAAAATATTAATAAAATGATCCAAAATATATTTTTGTCATGTAGAGATTGACCACACATCAATCTGAGAAATAATGTGGTCAATATGACCTGAAGTATGTGTTTTCTATATAAATCTTCCATTTTAGTTTAAAAATCATGTCAAAATAGCCAGAACTAATCAAATGAGCACAAATTTATTTCAAAATTTTGGAAAACAATCCATAATTCATTTTTTGGGTGTATGAAATGACCACACATCAAGCTGACACATAGTGTGACCAATATTACTCAAATTGTGTGGTTAGAGTTTAAAATTGACATTTTAGTCAAAAATACAAGTGACATACTCAAAACAAATAGAACACATTCCAATTATTTTGATACTTTATTATAATGATCCATCAGTCATTTATAACATTCAGGAATCAACCATACCTCAATCCATCATACAATTTACCCGATATGACTCAAATTGTGTGGTTTGGATTTTAAATTGAAATTTTATTAATGTATTATTTTATATTAATGTTTAATTTATTTATTTATAGTATTAGTAACATAAGAATTGTTTTCTTATATAGGTGGATTATTTTTCTCGATTTGGGGTGTTTTTTTGAAGCTACCCAAGCCTGTGAGAGATTGGAATTTGAGGCTTCAACTAAGATAGTAGTAATAAGGAAATGTGTTAAGAATGTATATATACATCATGAAAAGGTTAACTATAACAAATTATTTCTCTAATTTTGTCACAATTTATCTACTATTTTTATGTTAATTTTCTTATCATGTTTATCTAATAATTATTTATTTTTTATGGATTTCTTGGAAAGTCATATTTTTCTTTCAACTAGCTGCAACAAGCCAAAAAATAGAGAACATGTTTCTTTTGGATGGTGTGTTTCATGAATAATGATGTTTCCTATTCCATACAAGTGGGACATGTTATCTCCTTTATATATTTTTGAAGATAGTTGAAAGAAAAACACATATCACATAATTAATCATCCTCACCTCAATCCAATACACAATGTGCTTGGTATCACTTGAACTATATTTTTTTAGTTTATAATTTATATTTTAGTTCAAAAAAACATCACATGCTCTAAAATAAAAAAACACATTAATATTGTTTTTATACTTTATTAAAATGATCCTTAAGTCATTTTTAACATGTAGGAATCATTCACACCTTAATGAGAGATACAATGTGACCATTATATCTCTATGTATGTCTTTTTATTTAAAATCGACATTAATCTTAGTAAAAAACAAAAGTGGTATAATCAAAATTGAAAAATGAATTCATAATATTTTTATACTTCATTAAAATGATCCATATGTAATTTTTTATGTGCTGTAATCAGCCTCATCTCAATATAATGCACGGTATGACCGGTATGACTCTGAGCATGTCATTTTATTTAAAATTGACATTAAGTTTAGTAAAAAAGAAAAGTGACATACTCAATGAAAATAAAACACATTTGGTTTGTTTTGATACTTCATCAAATCAATACATAAGTCACTTTTGATGTGTATAAATCAGTTCCAATTTATTTTGATACACGGTGTGCCCTGTATGACTTAAACTGTATTTTTTTTATTTAAAATTGACCATAATTTTAGTAAAAAAGACAAGTGACATACTCAAAACCAATAAAATTCATTCATATTGTTTTGATAATTTACTAAAATGATACATAAGCCATATTTTATGTGAATGAATCAACCACATCTCAATCCAATACAAAGTGTGTCCGATATAACACAAACAATCTTTTATTAGATTAAAATTAACATTGTAGTTCGAAAAGTGCGTCGCTCACTGAAAATCAAGAAAACATGATCATATTGTCTTGATATTTTTGTAAAATGATTCATAAGTCATTTTTGAAATTTAGGAATCATTCTCATTTCAAACAGACACATAATGTGACCAGAATGACTCAAAGTGCGTGTTTCTGGTTTAAAATGACATTTTAGTAAGAAACATAGGTGACATACTCAAAACTAAAAAAAAATCATTTGGACTATTTTTATACTTCAATAAAATTATCCAGAAGTATTTTTTGACATATAATAATCATTATCACCTCAATATCATGAATAATATTACTGGTATGGATCCAATTGTTTCTTTTTAATTAAAATTGACATCAGTTTTAGTAAAAAATACAAGTGAAAAAATCAAAACCAAGAAATCGCATTTAAATTGTTTTAATATTTTAGTTAAATGATATAAATGTCATTTTTGATGTGTAGGAATGATCCAAACCTCAATATGATAAACAGTGTTCCCAATATGACTCCAGGTGTGTCTTTTTATTTAAAATCGACATCAATTTTAGTAAAAAAGACAAGTAATATACTAAAAACCAATAAAATGGATTTGTAATGTTTTGATAATTTATGAAAAATTACCCATAAGTCAATTTTGACGTTTATGAATTAGCCACCCCTAAATAAGACACACGGTGTGCCCGGTTTGACTTCAAGTGTGTCTCTTTATTTAAAATTGACAATAATTTTATTAAAAAAATAAGTGACATACTCAAAAATAATAAAATTAATTCATATTATTTTTATACTTTAGAAAAATATCCGTAATTAATTTTTGAAATATAGTAATTAGACACACATGAATCTGATACATGGTGTTCCCAGTATAACTCAAAGATTCTGTTATTAGTTTAAAATTTAAATTTTAGTTCAAAAAGTATTTCCCTTACTAAAAAACAAGAAAATACACTCGAATGGTCTTTGTAATCGAGGAAACAAATTCATAAGTCATTATTAACATGTAATAATCGGTCTCATTCCAAACCAACACATGATGTGACCGGTATGACTCAAAGTGTGTCTTTTGAGTTTAAAATGAAATTTTAGTAAAAAAGAAAATTGACATACTTAAAATTAAGAAAACACATTCATATTCTTTTGATAATTTAGAAAAATGAACCATAAGTCATTTTTTTAGTTTAGGAATCATCCGGACCTCAATCCAATACACGGTGTGACCATTATGACTCCAGGTGTGTCTTTTTAATTATCACTGACATTAATTTTATTAAAAAGGAAAAGTGACATAATCAAAAATGAGTAAACACAAAAATATTGTTTTTATACTTTAGTAAAATGATACAGAAGTCATTTTTGATGTGTAGGAATTATTTTCACCTCAATATGATTGATGGTGTGCCCGGTATAATTCAAAGTATTTGTTTTGAGTTTTAAATTGGAATTTTAGTTCAAAAAGTGTGCCACTCACCGAAAACCAAGAAAATATGCTCAAATTGTCTTGATAATTTAGGAAAAATAATTTATGAGTTATTTTTTACCTATAAAAATCACTCTCACAAAAAAATTACACATGATGTGATTGGTGTGACTCAAAGTGCATGTTTCTAGTTTAATATCACATTTTAGTAAAAAATGAAATGTGACATACTCAAAATTGAGAAAATGAATTTGGATTATTTTTATACTTAAGGAAAATGAACCATAGGTCGTTTTTGATGTGTAGGAATCAACTGAACTTCAATTCAATGTATAGTGTGGCTGGTATGACTCCAATTCTATCTTTTTATTAAAAATTGACATTAATTATAGTTGAAAAACAAGTGACATACTAAAAATCAATAAAATACATTCAGATATTTTTGATAATTTAAGAAGATGATTAATACATCATTCTTTATGTGTAGGAATCATTATCACCTCAATATGATAAACACTTTTCCTGATATGATTCAAAGTGTCTATTACCAGTTTAAAATTGACATTTTAATTCAAAATGTTTTTTACTCCCTGAAAACTGAGAAAATACACTAATATTATCTTGATAATTTAGGAAATTTATTCATAAGTAATTTTTGAAAATTAGGAATCATTATCATGTAATGATGTGACTGTTATCACTCGAAGTGTGTGTTTCAAGTTTAAAAATATATTCTAGTAAAAAAACACGGGCGACATACTCAAAACTAAGAAAACTCATTCAGATTATTTTGATATGTTAGTAAAATTATCCATAAGTCATTTGTGACATATAATGATTTACCACATGTCAATAAAACACAAGAATTGGTCGGTATGACTCGAAGTGCTTGTTATAAATATATAAGTTCCATTTTAGTTAAAACGTGCATCACATCACCAAAAATGAGAAAAAGAGATCAGATTGTTTTCTTTTATTTTTATCATATATTAATTAATTAATTTCCTTATCATTTTTATCTTATATTTATTTAGTTAATTTTCATAGAGATAATGTTTGAAGATGAGAAAAATTTAAATGTTTTATTTCTAAACCGACCAAAGTATATATTTGTAGTCTAAAATTGACATTGTGTTTAATTCTTTTATTTATTGTATTACTAAAATAAGAACCATTTTCTAATAAAGTTGCATTATTTTACTCAAGATGGGGTGCTTTGTTCAACAATATCATGACCGAGGGTCTGGGGATAACGAAAAATGAAAGTAACATTGATGTTTTTGAATTTCTATGATAACTTTTACTTACTCATGCAAAGGTACAAACCAATGTTTGAAATGTCTATAATATAGTGTTTTTTTCTTGTAATTGTGTTTTAAATATTATTTCATTTAAATTTTTTATTTCCTACCTATATTTTCTATTTTTCAGTTTTTTTTCTGCTCTAGTGTGCTGTTATTTTAATAGCACACGACACCAGTATGACTCTTTATCAACACTATGAAAAGCGTTGATAAAGGGGTTTTTTATTAACACTTAAGGAAGGATTGATAAATTAACCTTTTATCATCACCTTTTTAAGAACTGATAATGTGTACATTTATCACTACTTTTCTATTATTGATAAAATCCTTTGGATTTTAAATTTACCTGGTTATCAACACTTTTTTTTTGCACTAAAAATGACCAATTTTAGCTCTATTAAATTCCATATTGGTAGTAGTGAATATAACATGATTCCATTAGAGCAGACATGTATATTATTATACACCAATATAAACAAGCATTATATTATTTTCATATTATAATTTGAATATGGTATATCATTGTGTTCAGGAAGTATATCTTTCAATAGTTGTAAAATTCTAGGAAACTCTTGTCACTCCATCCATTCCTCGCTTTTAAGTTCACCAATCTTAAAAATTTGATAAAACTATAAATTTAGTAAAACTTGGATATAATGGGTTTTCAGAATCAGTATATAAGAACTCAATCAACGATGTTTTCTCAATTTCCTCAACTTTAATATCATGAATCATTTCATCAATCTGATCAAAATTTCCATTATGAAAATCTATATCATCATTAATTCATAAATTATTTCCAATTTCAACTAGAAAAATCAAATTATTGTAACTCAGATTAAAACCATTGAAAATTAAATTATATCTAATTTCTCTAATTTTTAGTTTTATTATATTTTAAAATTTCAACCAAGGAGAGAAAAAGAGGTCACTATTTGGAACATTTTGTTTATAAAATTCCGAAAAATCTTCAACCCCTTCGTCATGATCATCACTTGTTCACCATTCAGTAATCCAACTACGATTCATTATCACTAATAAAAAATTTCAAGTATTAGATATTAGATACTTTACTTTGAAATTTAAATTGATATTTAATTTTATAAATGACAATACAAAAAAGGAAAATTGTTTACATATCATTGATCACTATGTAATGAAATAATATTAAAACCAAATTGTTTTATTTTATAAAAATTGAAATAAAATATTTTATTTATCAAAATGTTTCATTAAAAGTTATTTAAATATTTTTTTATTAATTTTTTATTTAAAATATGTTAAATATTTATTTAATGTATTTTATATTTATTTTAAAGAATATAAAAGTTAAAAAATTATTATTTTTTCCATTAAAAAATATAAATAATTAATATTTTAAAAAACTATTTATATTCATGATTTATACATAAAATATTATAATTGAATTTAATATTTACAATTAAAAAACTCAATATAAAATAAATTATCAAATAAATGAAAATTTAAAAACAAAAAGTAAACAACAAGACATTAATTATTAAAATTAATATAAACTAATAAACTTTACACATGTTTATAAAGCTTATAAAATATATATTCCTTATTAAAAAATATTCATTTCAAACAGTATAAAACATTTAATAATAAAAATTTCAATTCTAAAAAACTAAACATTGTAAAATAAAATAAACAGACATAAATTATTATATAGATAATTTTCAGATATTAAAAACATTATAAAGGTATCATGTATGCTGAGAAAACTATAATTCACAATAAGAAGATGAAAAATGTATAATAGATAGCAAGTGATGAATACAATAAAATAGAAATAAAAATATATCAAATAAACATGAACAAAACACATAAACCTTCAGAAAAAAGCCCATATCAGGTTAAAACCCAATATCAAATTGATGCAAATTAGAAACTATAGGTTGGTCTATAACAAAAAAAATATAGTTAACAATAAAAAAATACTACTAAAGACACAATTCAACTACATGAAATAGAATGAATTTAAAAAAAAGAAAAAAATAAAAATAAAGGAAAAACCAAAAACTTGAGGTAATAGAGATTCAAAGACAATCCAAGAATAATTAACCACAAAAAATAGTGGTAGCAACAATATGAGATGGATGCGGTGATAGGAGAATAAGATGACAGTAGGGATGATTGTTGAATCATAGGTTATTTCTTCATTTGGGAGAAAAAAATCAAGAGAGATCGAGTGATTGAAATAAAATAAGAGGTCCCGCTCGATATCAAAAAAATTATAAATATATTCAACATTGGTTATTTATTAATCAAAATAAAAATTAGATTTTTTCATTTTTTATATATAATAATCGACTTAAAATACTTTCAAATCATGTCTTTTACATCATTTATTATATAATTGACGTAAAAGATTATTTATAAAGCTAGATTTAAAAAAAATTCATTAAAAATAGTGTCGTTTTAAATAGTTTCTACACTAGTGTATATAAAAAGTACCCTCCGATCAACAAGTTATATCTACTCCCCTAAAAACAAAAATCACAAATCATGACTGCCTCAACTTGATTACCAATCTGGTAACCCTTCAACATCAATGAACTTTTGAACCTCTAGCGTCCCATCATAACATCATCGAAAGATGAAAAATTCGGATGATCTTGCTTCCCATGGAGTTGACCAGCTACTGTTATCTCTACACTACACTGCTACAACTATTAGTGATTGTAATTCCTGTAACCTGAATCTGGTGAATAGACTTTCGGTGAACTGAAATAGACTTCACATCCCAACATGTTTCCCTTCCTAAGATATCGCAGATATGAAATCCTATATATCTACCTATGACTAAACTTCTGATGGACTCACCCTCATACCAGGATGTATCATCCAATGTATTGAGGTTCTGTCAGTACCACCCCATCTTCATGTGGTTGTTGAAAATAAGATTACCGAATTTTCTCCTTTTGGTAATCTTACATTTATTTCTTTTAAGGAAATGAAGATCAAACCTCAACTCATAGGTCATCAATGAAAAAATTAAATGTAATCATTTCAAATTATATAACCAAATGAAAAATAAATACAACATACAATCACAATCAAACATTGGTCTGTTATTTCAAGATCAATCATCAGTCAATTTACTTACCATGTTTTTATGGACAGTTCTTATTTTCTACTTAGAATAAATAAATAGTAATATTTTTTAAAATATAATTATATATATCACTATATAGTTATGTAATTAATGATATTATTTAAATATAAAAAATAAAATTTTTCATATCAATAATATATATATATATATATATAATGATTTAAAAAATATTAGTAATTGTATGTTTTTTTAATTTAATTTACAAAAAACTGTTTAATATATTACCAATAATATATTATAAATTTAGTTAAATTGAAATATAATAAATAATATATATATAATTATATTCAAATATGGTTATTTATATGTTTAAATATAATTATATATATATAGTTGTAAGTAATTATATTTTCCAAAATACCAATGATATTTTTTTAAAAAAATACTCATAATATTATATATATATATATATATTTAATATTTTTCAAAAAAATTATTAGAAGTAATTTTTTTAATTTAATTAATCAAAATAATATTATATATATATATATAAGTTAAATATAATAAATAATATATATATATATATATATATATTTATTCAATTATAGTTATTAATATTTTTAAATACAATTATATATTTATATAAATTTTTGTAAGTAATTATATTTTATTAAATATAAATAATATCATTTTTTAAATAATTAATCATAATATTATATATATATATAATTATTTTTTAAAAATATTGTTAATAGTGACTTTATTAAATTTAATTAGTGAAAATAAAATTTTATATATATATAACCAATAATATATTTTAAATTTAATTAAATATAAATATAATAAATAATATTTATATATATAATTATATTCAAATATAATTATTCATATTTTTAAATATAATTATAGATATATATTTATTGTAAGTAATTATGTTTTCTAAGATATAAATAATATCATTTTATACATAATTACTCATAATATTATATACATATATGTGTAATTAATATTTTTTTTAAAGAATTAATTATAATATTTTAAAAGAATATAATTAACTAATACAATTTTATTTTTTCATATAACCAATAATATATTATAAAGTTAATTAAATTTAAATATGATAAATAATATATATAATATATATAATTATATTCAAATATACTTCTCAATATATTTATATATAATTTTATATATACATTTTTGTAAATAATGATATTTTCTAAGTATAAATAATATTATTTTAGATATCATTAATAACAATTCAATGCAATTTAAATAACCCAAACACCCATTTTGATTTTATGAAATAATTTAACAAAATCTAAATCATATAAAGAACATAAAACTTAAATCATACAATCAAATAATTTAAATCAATAAATCATATAAACAAATTAATAAACTGAAAAAATAAAAAACATTAAAAGAAATTTTACCTTCCCAAAGACCAAAAATAGTATGTTTTGAAAGGGATATCAATTATCCATAGATTCACTTCAAAAATAGAGGGGGTGAGAGAAATGAGGGTGGTTCCTTTAATAGAAATCAGATGATAAGAGGTGTGAATTACCTTCCCACCGCCTGTGTGCTTATTACACTGGAAGCAAATATGTAGTTTACACTTCCTGTGGTGTGGTGAAGGAAGTGTGAACCACATTCGAGATTAATATTTAACAATGAAGCGTGAACGAGGTTTACACTTTACCAAATCCATTTTTAAAAATAGAAAACCTAAACTAATTCTATTTTTTATTGATACCCATTTAAAGAAAACTCTTTTATATGATATAATTGAAAAAATCATATAACATAAATGTAACATCCTAACTTGGGATCCAATAAAATGGTGCCTCAGTCCGGTCCGTCACAAGGCCTCAAGTGAATCTCCCCATATGCCAAATGTTTTCGACTAGCAATGAGAGTCCAATGATGGTATAATGGGAAGAATATACCCTCATGATCAAAGTATCACAACAGTATAATAGGTAATGAAACAATCAAAAAAGGAAAAAATATAAATAAAATATAGAATAGTGGATGATAACAATAACTATAAAAATGTTCAACACCAAATATATAACCATTCATGCATGTCCAGATGAGGCTGCATAATATAAAGGTAAACATATAGTTGGATATACAATCTAGTATAGTAAATTTTTAATATAAGTGAACAAAATCCCAAAGGAATAAATCCATGAGAATCCTAATCTTTGACTCAATCCTTTACTCATAACTCCCATATTTAAGAATAGCAACAAACAAGCTGAACCCATAACCTGGTCGTGCTACCATGAGGTCTGTTTGGGTACCCCATTATAATGGAGGCTCGAACAGGGTGTGAGATATACTCAGAACTCCACACTAATGGTATGAAAATCTATCCAGTCTATGGGTATAAATTATTGCAGTGTGCAGGCATGATAAGTAAAGTAGTAAGAAAAGGAAAACAAATAAACCATGTTGTGCTCAGGATCCTCATGGGATACCTGGCCTGCTTCAGTCAAAGCTATAATATCTTTGAACAAATGTCACCCATGACTAGTCACCAGAATCTCATAAGGTAGTATGAAGGGACTCCATGCCCTCATATCACAATGTATAAGGGACACAATTCACCAGTGTTTTCATATATAAAGGATTATATTATTGATTATCACAATGTATAAGAGACACCATGCTCGATTATCACAATGTATAAGGGACATCATGCCCAATTATCACAATGTATAAGGGACAACATGTCCGAGTGTCACGGTGTATAAGGGATTCCATACTCGAGTATCATGATGTATAAGAGATTCAATGATATAGTATCACATTGTATAAAGGATGTGATGCAAAAGCATCATGATATATAAGGAACGCCATTCCCGAGGATTATGATGTCTATGGGACGCCATTCCTGAGTATTACGATGTATAAGGGACACCATGCCTGAGCATCACAATGCATAAGAGATTCCATGCCTGATTATCATGATGTATAAGGGACACCATAACCAAGTTTCAAAATGTATAATGGAATCCATGAACTTAATCATGACACCTCACAATTCAATCATAATGTTCAAGCCATTTCATTTATAAGAAAATGAAGGACTAGGGAAGGTCCATTCCATTCATCATTCAAATATTCCTATTTAGATGCCCCATTTTATTTAAGAAGGAAAAAAAGCTCATTAGTTGTTTTATTATAAAATGGTTCATGTTGGTTATCATTCCAAAATTACTTTATTCAATTTAATCCTCCCTTACATGAGTGATTAATCATCACACCTCAAAAGGTAATCAATGTGTGAAGTTATAATTACATGCCTTTTGAAACATCACCCAAATAGGATGTTTTAACCTTGTAGATGAATAAGAGGCCATGATCATAAAATCAATGCACATAAAGGGGGTGGTTCTAGTTGAGGTGAACAACTACAATAGCTAAACTTAATTTAATAGGACGATTTAATTAAAGCATCCGGTTCTACATATTTAATTCAACATTTAAGAGGCATCACATGGAAACACCGACATGCAACATAATGGGGTAATTTATAAATGAGAAATACATCAAGGGAAAAGATATATACCACCTACCATCTACCAATGGAGTTAAAATCATCCATTATCAGTATTTAACTCAAGAAAACTCGAAATAAAATGGAAGAATCAAAAAATTCCCTGAAAATAGGGAAAAAGTGATCGCTTAGATTTAGTGTTCTATACGGGAAGATAAATAAAGGAAGAATAAAGGGGAATCTATAGCTTAATAAGGGATATAAATCATGATAGAAAATTATTTAATAAGATCTTGGATGGAGGAGATTAAAAGAACCCTGAAAGAGAGAGAGGATCTCCCACCGTCTAAAGAAAAGAAGAAGGTCTCGAGCCCCTGTTAACCTTTAAAAAACCTTGCCTTTCACGATTTTCTATGTGAGCTGGATTCACATCATGAATTCCTTGGGGTAAAACCCCTAGGAATTTATATCCTAAATCCTACCTAGATTAACCCCTTGAAATCCATTCACATCATGAATAGAGTTCATGATGTGAATGACTTACTATAATAGTTTTCAGTAGCCCAATCAGTCTATTCTCCCTCGGCTATTCAGCCGAACCCTCAAGGATTCCACAAAATCACAAGAAACATCTTAAAACATTAATTATGGAAATTAAAACCCTCAAAACCTCAATAAAAAAACTATATTCCAAAAAACCCATCCCCTAAATGAAAAATATTTCAAATTCCCTTAGAAATATCATCTAGTTCAAAACATGGGATCCTACAGTCTCCCCACCTTATAACTTCACATCCCCATGAAGCCTTTTAGAACAAATAAAACAATCAACCGACCTACTCAGGTCATGAATTTAATTGTAAATGGTTTCTTTGAAATTCCAAACCCCCAAGACACCTCCAATATAACTTTTAACATACGATATGCAAGCTGTTAAAACTCGAGCCAATTCTCGCATTCCAAAACTGAAACACTAAGATAACACTTACCTAAGAACATCTAACTAGATACATGATCCCATCATCATCTATTTAATTATCTAACCTATGGAACTCCCCACTATATAGGTTATAAAATTTAATAGCCAACTTCAATCCATGGTACCTTAACATTCAGAATTACCTATTTAATAATTCCCTTAGAACTCTAACGATGTTCCCAATGTTATCATCAATTAAATTGAATGATAAATTCCCAATTGACCTCATTTATCCTGGTTGAGCTAGATTTTCTTGAAAAAACTTGGCCAACTTTCACTTAAATCACCTCATCCCAATGACGTACCAAAATCAATCCCTCACCAACCACATTCAATAAATAAGACCTCATGTCGAACCGCCTCTTGTCAACTACATTCAACAACACTCAACTTAGATGACCAATGATTTTTAAAAATGATATCCTAATTCCTTTTAATTAAGGTATATGAATATTACACTGAGTATATTCATAGAGTCTAGTAACTGTCATCTAGGGGAGTCTCTATCCAAAATGTTCATTTATGTTATGATGCCACAAAACGAACATGGGTGTGTACCCAATAAACTACATATGGATAGTCACCCTCAAAAAATATCATCTAAGCTAAAATAAAGTCTATTGTATCTTTGAAATCCTAAAATAGAGTCCAAGGAGTTCATCCTAGGTAGTTCATAGATCGATGTTTATAAGTGTGATGTCGGTACAGAGCCAAAACCTTCATGCATCAAAACTTTGACTGAGCCCAACAATAGTCAAGTCAAGATTCAAATGAAATCCAAGAGTCCATGAAATATGTTCCTACTTGGGAAACCCAGTATCAATCAAGACTAACCATTCCCCTATGAACAACCAAACTTCTATAGTGTTACTCTCATGTATTCTATTTATCGAAATAGAAGGGAATTTCAATTTAACTCCGTGTATAACTGGAACTCTCTCAGTGCACCCTGTATGATGTCAAGATGATGGGAATGATCATAAATGAGCCATGAGTACACCAATATGATATCCAATATTAATAATAAGACCCTATACACACCAATCATATTCAAGAAGAAGTGTATGACATGGTTTTTAACCAACCATTACCCTCGTACAGAGATAAAGAATATTCAAACCATCTTTACCCAATTCCTTTAAAAAAATCTCAGTTTATCCTAACAACATATCATATTTAACCAACCATGGTGAATTTACCACCCAATTTTTCCCATCATCACTCAAGCATATCCATTGATGTTCAACCAGACTAACAATATTTTCAATGGTCGTGTCCACAACTAACAATATCATTGTTGTGTTGCCTTAAAGGAACCAACACATTTAAAAATTTATTAGCCCTATTGGCATTAGAATTAATGTCAGCCATTTATGAATGGTTCTCCTGGTTTTTCTATTTCTATATAGAAGTACACACTTTCTCAGGATTGACACGATCCTCCCCACCTTAGGAGTGTCATAGATATCTTATACTAAAAATGGTAACTTGTCCAATGGAACATGTTATATTGACCACTAACAATGGGTCTTGGACATGGAAAACACACAATTATGTTGATTCATATTGAAAAAGAGAATAATTAGTTACTTACAAGTGAATTAGTTCAGTTTCACTTTATACGTACATATAACGCTCCTTTGATCCATGCTCATTTACATCATTAGTACTTGGTATGCATGCTAAAACAAAATAACCAGCATTCACAAACACCCAATCCTCTTTGGAACATAATCCCGAGATTTTTTATGAGTCATATTTACTTTAACACCCATGTCACTCTACCTCCGAGATGAACAATTCTAAAATCATAACATCTCAAGGATTAAACGATTACCACTGAACTCATACAGTTCATTGTACCATTTTATCAAATTGATGGGTACTACATGTATCGATGAATACTACACCTAGAATTTATTAACACAATGAAAAATCACATGATACTATCCATATGCTAATCATACCTATGGATTCTAGTATCTGATGGACCATACAAGAGATTCATCCTAGAGTGGTATTATTCTTTATGACTATTAATCTGACTGATGATCTACCAAATCATCCAATGAAGTAAAGGTAAGGTCTCATGAGACACTTATTATCAGACCCTACCCTAGGCTTGCATAACTCATTAAAATCGAGCATTATGTGATGCTCACACCCTTTAAAAAGGGTAAAATTACAGCATGAAAACATCTAAAACCCAGGTATTGTTTTAGAAACTAAAAGTCGTAATCATAAAAAATAGCTCCCAGATGAAACCTAATGTCAGAATGATCATCATAGAATTTAGAAATTATTTATGTTTTAAGGGTGATACCTACACTGGGATAGCCCATTACTGATTCATAAAGAATTGATTCTATAATAAGGTTACGTCTGAAAGACAACTAGGCTTACCATCCTAACCTCTAGATTCAAGTGATATTAGAATAATTTTATAGGAAACACTCACTTTCCCATTACATGTAAATTTATCTCATAAATTAATTTTATACATTTTATTCATCCATAAGATTCTCATATCTGGATTATTAAAATAAAAATTAAATTTCATGCTATAGAGGAAAGAACTCTTTAGGTTGTAATTGGAATATTAATTAACTTAAGACTCATAATAATATTGATCAAAATAGCTGAAATGTATTTTATTAATTTTAAGGAACTGGTTCAATAATATTCCACCATATATTTATACATTAAATCATATAATTGGCTGCTCAAATTTCAAATAACCACCCCTACATTGCATAAAAATACCCCCATGGGGTTATGTGTTAAGGAATGTCAAAGTAAAGGTGACCTATGAGGGTCCTATCATATCCAACTTGGGTCCATATAAATTCCAGCCAATAGAAATTGATTTAATTATTTAAGTTTCAAAACACCCTTAATGTGTTATCTCATAAGAAACATGCCCCAACTAACCTACATGGGTCTAGTTGTGCATTTTGGAATTTAATCACATGATCCATCATGCCCAAATTATTTAGGTACTATTATTCATAAAGGATACCATTATTTATAAGAATTACTTTTCAGCATATACCATGGTTTAGCTAGATCCCTTACCATTCCCAGATAATAAAGGTACGTTCCTTTGTAAGTAACAATTCGTATGAATATTGCTGGAATGAGGTTTTAATCATTGACTTCAGAATATATAAAGTCCATTTATAATGGTTGGATTATACGGGTTGTTGTTCCCAATATATAAAGGCCTATACACTTTATAAATTATTATTGGAACCCATATAAGCACAACTATAAATTTTTCATCCCAAGTAAACAATGGTTCATGGATAAAACATTTCAAGATTAGTTAGTTGTGGTGCCACCATCAAGATATATGGGAAAACACCATTTAGGTTGATGATAATTGTAACAACCTGAACTTTTTAATAATATTTATTTCCTAAATTTGTGTGCTATTTTATTCTATACTCAATAAAACAATATTCTTTAATTAATGAAGCGAGTATAATTAAAATGATACCGCTGGGTTTCTACTGTTATATGACCATTGGTCAATACGACCATTGGAAACTATAATCTTAACATTGTCTTTATTTTTTATAAATACAAGTTATCTTGGTTAATTAATATAGGAAGAAGATTGAATGGCCTCATCTAGCAGACTTGAGCCATACCAAGCTCATCTGTCGGAGCTTGGGAATGAGGTAGCATCTCTGGGATTTTCTCTGGAACAATCCCAAGCTGAACTTCAACATGTGAAGCTTGAACAGAATCGCCTACGGGAGAAGTTCAAGTTGATAGAAATCACCACTCGGGCAATGTTGTCTGAGCCACCCCAAGATTTTATCACCATAACACACCTTACACTTCAGTCCTATGTAGGTGTTATAAGGGGATATATAACGAAGCCTTAGTTACTTTTTTTAGTCCCTTGGTACAAATAAAATGCTCATTTATTATTATGGAAAAGTTGGTGAAGTTCAAATATCTAGATAAATATAGGATGAATTTATAGTTCCATATTATTAATGAATTTTGGAAAAAAGGGGGCATTTTAAAATATTTTTTATTCTTTAAATAATTAATAATGAGATTTGATTTTCAAAAAATGGTCTTCTACATTTATGCTCAGTATGGAATTTAGAGTCTAATAAGATCAAATTATTTTTTAGTGAATAGTAAAGTATGAATAGTAACATACCCATATGAATAGTAATGAATAGTAATGAATAGTAAAATGGCTAAAAAAATAGAAACATCACCCATGAATGTATAAATACATTTTAGACATCTTAAGAGTGAAAAAACGATCATAGTATAAGTTTTGGTATTTTTGTATATCACAAATATTTTATTTACAATTTTATAATTAATTTAATAATTGAAAATGGAAATTTATTTTCATAAAATATAATCATATATTGTTACTTTACTATCTTATGGTTATACGATAATTTTATGGGATGTTGATTACTTTCTTAAGGTGTTACAAAAGGAGTTATAGTTTTAAAGTTGTATTTTTGGAGTAAATAGTGATTTTATTTAAAAATTAAATTAAAAATATTTAGAAAACTATTTTCATGAAATGATGTTTATTTTAGGATTTAGAGCATTGATATTAGGTTACGGTGAATTTTTGGGATTTTTCTAAGACAGTTGAATTTTCTGTGAATAGTAAAAATACAATTTTGAGTTTCAGGTGTTTAATGACATCATTAATGATGTAATAATGATGTAAGAATTATGGTAGACTTATGAGTGGTAACATATGATATTAGGTGTCCCAAGTGGAAAATACCATGGGAAAATACCAGGGGAAAGCCCATGGGTTTTCCAATACCACCGATGAGGTGTCCCTTGGAAATTAATAATTTATTCCCTCACTTTTCCTATAAATACCAAGCCATTCCCTCATTAATTTCATTCCAAAATCATCAAAAATGAAGCTATGGTCTCTTTAACTCCCAAGTAGTACCCCCAAGGTTCCCTAAATCCTCCTAAGGTCTTGACATTCAAGCTTTCAAAGTTACTTTTCAAGGTAAGGGATCCTTTCACCCTCCTCTTTTAAGTCATGAATTCTTTTATGTTATGTACTATAGTTCCATTTTATTATGTGGGGGATTTTTATTATATATCTTTAATAATTTCCATTTAACATCCAAATTATGAGAGAACCTTTCCGTTCTCATCAATTGATTATCTGAATTTTTAAGTGACGCCGTTAGGCTGTTGAATTTCTTGTAAAAGAAATTGCATCTTCTCTTTCCTTTCAAGTTTCCTTTTCACGTGGTATGTCATTCAAATATCCATACCATGTTGTTATCTCTATATTATTCTATATTTATATTTTAAATGAGTTATTTATGAGTGGGTTACCCTTTTACCCTCTCATTTTATTATTTTCTAAAACCATGTTATATAGCCATGATGCTGTAGACATTTCGTCTCAAAATTTCTCTCTCTTTCTCTCCAGAAATTCTCTTGTTTTATTTATGTGAATACCCAGACCTATTTCGTTTATATGGGTGTTAATAAATACAAAAAAATGATATATTTTATTCTGGAATTGACATATATATAACCCTCACTCCATTTCCATGTGTTATAAATTACATACTGATCTTATTCTTAAGCACTTTTATAACGTCGCGATTTTGAAATGAAAACCATTTCTTTTATTCTCTATATGTTATTTATCAAATGTTTGATTATGATCTATGTGGCTCACATGAATGTAATGACATATTAAGGGTGTGACCAGATAGCGTTCCAATTCATTGGGTAAAGAATTAATCTCTAGAGAATACAAGTTTCACGATACCTTGGTGAATAACCTTTGTAATTTTTATGACACCTTGGGGATGGACCTTGGTGATATGGTCTTGAATGTCTAAATGAAATGTTTAAGCCACATATTCAAGTTATGATTCATGTTTTTTTATCATGATATTCATATTCTTTCATTTCTCATGTCTTTATGATTTTTATCATGTTATTTTTAATATTTCTCAAGATCACATGTCAACTATTTCACATGTTTTCCATACTGAGACTTATGCTCACCCTTTACTTTGATTTATGTCTCCAGGTTATAAGATGTAGTAATTTTTAATTAGGATGAACTTATGATGAATCCTTACAAGTGGATTAGAATAATGTTTTATGATTTCATGTATTTTTTGTTCCTGATTTCCAAGACACTAGACTTTAAAGATCATCTGTTTGTAAAATGTAATTAAAAGTTATGTAATAAAAGGTGAGATGTCGTAGTTGGTATCAATGGATAGTTTAGTTATTTTTTGAAATTAGGGCATGAAAACATTAGGAAGAACCCTATATAAAAGTTTAAATATAGGAAAACTTCTTGGTATTTTTGTGAGTATTGAGTAAGTAGTTTATCAAGCAAATAAATCTCTGTCGGGATACGAGCAGGTAGAGGCAGATCTGACACAGATGTACATAGGGGTAAAACCCAAAAACACCACTTTGATCTAGACTCTAATGAGAACTGGTGCATGAAAATGTGCCTTGCTGCACTCTTTGTTATGACACTCCTGAGGGAATTGTTTGGTTAATCACAAGCTTTTTATGAATCATTATGAAGGAATTTTAGAGAAATATTATTGTTTAAGCATGATGTTTTAAGACATAAAATCCTTTATAGTTAAAATATTCATAAATGAAATAATATTCTCACTAAGGTTTTATTCTTTTAGAAAATGGTGGGAAATAGGAGGAACCATGAAAATGGTGATCACAATGGACCATGCACTGATGGCCCTTCGATGGAAACCAGAATGGAAACGTGCATGTGAATGATGATCCAACTGACTCAAGTTATGGGAAATAACATGAATCAAGCTAGAGAGCAATCTCACGATGATGGGAACAAAATTCTGTTGAGTCCTTTATGCATCAACGACCACCAACCTTCAGTGGATCAACTAACCCATTGATTGTTGAGCAGTGGATCAGCTCTATCGAGAATATATTTTCTCTGCTCCGCTGTTCAGAGCAAGAGAAGGTCACCTTGGATGTCTATCGCTTAGAAGTAGAAGCTGATAAGTGGTGGGAACTGATTAAAAACATGAGGCCAATAGTGGAGGTTGAAGATATGGAGTGGGAAGAGTTTAGAGGGATCTTCTTCAGCAAGTATTTCCCTCATTCCATGAGAACAAGAATGGACAAGGAGTTTCTTGAGCTTAAGCAGAAGGATAATGAATCTGTGGGAAGCTATGAGATGAACTTCACAAGGCTTTCACATTACAACTCTAGCTTTTTCAAGGATCCAAGTGGTAAGGTTGATAGATTCTTTGGTGGACTGAGACCTCATCTGTGGAAGAATATATCTAATCGAGACTATGATATCTATGAGGAGATCATACAGAGTGCGATGAAAGTTGATCTGGAGTTTGGTGAGACGCAATGGTCTCATAAATCAAATGACAAGAAGAGATCGATGGAGCCCAGCTTAGGGAGGACCTTTGATCAGGGAATAGGAGGCAAGAAAGTGTAACGTTCCACGTGTAATAAATGTGGGAAGAAGCATTTTGGGAAGTGCCTGATTGGGAGTGGAATATTCTACAAGTGTGGAAGAGATGGCCATATTGTGAGGAATTTTCATAGTGAGGAGAAACAGCAACTTACAAACACTAATGAAAAGGGGAAGATGGTGAAGTCCCTACCTGATGTACAGTGTTTTGAGTGTGGACAACTCGTTATCTTTTCCAATCACTATCCAAATCTGAGATCAGTGGATGGGAATCACCATCAGCCTCAACAAAGGCCAAGGGAGAAAGGTTGTGTTTTTGCTATCACGAAAGCTGAAGTTGAAGCTCTGAATGTTGCGGTAGAAGGTAATCTTGTTGTCCTCACAAATCTAGAAAGTAATTTGTTTGATTATGGTTCTACACATTTCTTTATTTCCTCCATGTTTGAAAATAATTTAGAATCAACCCTAGAATTGCTAAAAGTAGAGTTATTAGTTAAGACTCCTGGTGGTATTATCCATGCATCATCATTGTTTAGAAACTCTAGTATTTACTTTGGTGAGCACAATTTTATCGCAAATCTAGTAATCATTCTCATGCTGAAATTTGACATTATACTAGGGATGGACTGGCTCTCAAAGTATAATGCTAAGATCAAATACAAAAGTAAGGAAATCTCAATATTCTTGAATGGAAAACCTACAATTATCTTCTATGGAGAGATATCTCAACCTGATATTTGTCTATAAGAACCTCTTATATCCTTCATTATGGAGTCGATCAGTGAAAAAGAATAAGGATATGAGAGTTTAAGGATAGAAAATGTCCCCATCATCCAAGAATACGTGGACGTATTTTCTGAGGAGTTACCTAGACCTCCCCCAAAAAGAGAGGTAGAGTTATCCATTGAACTCATACCTAGATCTAATCCGATATCAAAGACCCCGTATAGGATGGAAAATGTGGAGCTGGAGGAATTAAAGAAACAACTACAAGATCTTTTAGAGAAGGGGTTTATCCGACTGATTATGTCTCCTTGGGGAGTACCGGTTCTCTTTTTGAAGAAGAAGGATGGATCAATGCAGCTATCCATTGATTATAGAGAACTGAACGAGATCACGGTAAAGAAAAAATACCCTATTCCAAGAATTGATTACTTATTTGACCAACTTCATGGGGCTCAATTATTCTCTAAGATTGATCTTCGTTCTAGTTATTATCAATTGTGTAACACCCCAGGTAAATAAAGAATATGACAATTTCATATTTATCCATATTTGTGAATAAAATGTTAATATGAAATTAAAGGGGATTTTATGCTCGATGGCGTACCCAACACGCAACAACGAGTTTCTTTGGAATCTTACGTTGCAATCTAATAATAAAATAATATTATTTTAAAAGGTAGTTAACGCCCAGCTGTTGTGATGGTGGGAATGAATAGAACTAACTACAAAATTATTATATATGTTTTTCAAATATTTTTACTTTTTACAATAAATGTTATAGGATTAAAAATGCGAATTAATCCAATTTTAAGCGTAAACATTCTAATATTCTTTAAAAGGTCGATTAACCGCCTTTTGATGGAGAACCTCTTTTAAATCAACATTTTGAAAATGTTATGTGTTATATTTGAAAAAATAAAATTCTTCTTTAGAATCGGGACATGAAAATTTACTTTGTGTAAATTTTTGGTATTTTTCCAAAAAAGTTCAATTTTTAATGAATAGTGAAAAATGTTGTATTTTAATTCAAAACCTCTTTTTAATCTAATTTATTTATATGATTAGATTATCTTTTGAATTGGTTTTAAAGTTAAATTAGAATATATTTTTACCATCTAATCCAATTGTGGTCTTTGGAATTAATTTCACTTTGAAATCGGACTTAAACTAGTGTCAATCTTTTGATACATTTTGTTTCATAAAAACACGCTATTTGTTTTGACAGCGGGAATTAATTATTAAATTAATTAATGAAACTTATTTGTTTTTAATTTTGTAAAATAGAAATCATTTTTGAATTCGGAATATCAAATATATCTTAGGGTGAATTTTTGGTAATTTTCTGAAAAACCTTAATTTTTGATGAATAGTGAAACCACTAAGTGGTACTTATAAAAACTAATTTTTCCATTTAAATGAAATTTTTTCATCTTTATGTTTTAAATTTCAAAAATCCGACATACATGGTTGTCATTAAGAAGTAAAATGTGCTTCAATGGGATAAAAATAATTTTTTTGGTGAATAGTAACTTATTAAGTTTTTAATCGCGATTAAAGGTAATTAGTGTAGTTTAAGGTAAGAATAATGTTTTAATAAAATGAAATGACCTAGACACATGTCCTACTCTCATTGTATGTGTCATGGCCGAACAAGACAATCCATGGGTCAACTTGGGGACCCCATGGATCCACTTTGGTTGGAAAAACACATAAATACCTTTTTATTTAATGTTAATGTAAAAATGACACAAACATGAAATGTTTTACTAAAACAATTTTTAAATGGGGTTATACAAGTCATATTTTTGACTATAAATAGTCATTGGAAAGATAAAAATATTTCCTACATCATAGTATTTTTTATAATTTTTAGACATTAAATAAAGTAAATTATGTATGACATCATGATGATGCAGCGATGACCTCATTATTTAACGATTTAAATAAAATGGAAATAAAATGTAATATCTAAGACCTAAACATGTCAAAAACCTATTGGATGAGTGTATTTAGAACCCTTATCACCTTATCCTCTAAATAAATCAATGTGGGACCTTTAAAATTCGAAACTCTTTGGAAAATAAAGTAACATTTTGTAACTTTACAAGAGTGCCCCTCCTCTCCTCTTATAAAAGGCCCCCACCTCAACCTTCATACCCACACTCTCAAAGCCTTTGGCTCGGACAACCTCTGCCCATTTTGTCTCTACAATTCCCTCTCTTACTCCTTGAAGCCTCACTTTGGGCATAAGTCTTCCCAAGGAAGTCTTTGAGCTCAAACCAAAGGGAGTTACCCGATTTTAAGGTAGTCTTTTCACTTGAGTCCTTTTGTTTTATTTTGCCTCTCCAACCCCCTAAACTCTTTTTATTCATTTATTTTGTAACAAATACAGTATCTTAAATATACTAGGATGTTGTTATAATAATTATTCGAGCTACACTTACACACACCTACATCTAATGGTTAAAGAACATACTGTTTCTGTGGATGACGAATTTCTGCCTCACGAAACGATGATTGTTCAACACTCATATAACACCTTAAAAGGTGGACATTAAGATGTCACTATATTTATATATGATATATAATATGTTTATGTTTTACTTAAGCTTATGTATTTTTCATTTATGGCATAACTTTATGGTTTCCATTATGGGTAAACGCGATATCTTCACTTAAGGAAGTGCGGACTACCTCCCCCTCAAAGTGATGTGATTCGTTAATTCTATATGTGGGACGTATAAAGGATGGATTTAAAGTTATTATATATGATGTTATAATAGAATTATAATATACCTCTATATCATTATTATTTCTTTCCATTAATTTATGAGATAGAAATGAAAGTAGCATTCATGCGTACGTACGGCTTACCGTCTCCAGGAACGGTGCATTTCATTTCTTATCTCCAAATGTAATGTACTATTATAAGTACATATTTATAATGAATATATATAATGTATGTTACATATAAATGATTAATATAATTCTTGAATTAAAATATACATACCTCTCATTTAGTTTTAATTCCATTAATATGACAAAGAAATGAAAGTAGCGTTCATGCGTACGTACGGCTTACCGTCTCCATAAACGGTGCATTTCATTTCTTACCTCTAAATGATTATGTAATATTATAAATACATGTATATTCTGGATATATATGATATATATGATATCCAAATCATGAATATCATTCTGGATATAATGAACCACTGACCACACGAATAACATGTAATTGTAAGAAGTCCACTTTTGACTTAAGAACCAAATATCGACAAAACAAACATTATTAACTTAAATGATTACATAATGTTTATAACATGTCAATAATTGATATAAAATGAATAATTAACTTGAAAAAGCCTCTTAATAAAGTATAAATTAACTCAAGTTTATTATTCAGGACGTTAAAGAATGATCGCGTCAAGTCGGACCCAAGGTAAGGGATCCTACTCCTCTCTTTCTTTTTAAGTATGCTCTTTATGTAATTCCTTTTAAAGATCATATTTCTTGTTATTGGGATGTTCTTTTATATTAATCTTACTGTAATTTTCATTGTTCATATAATGAGAGACCCTATTTTCTCTCATCAATCCATTTTGGAAGTTTTAAGTGGCGCCGTTAGGCTGCCGAGTTTTCGTAAGGGTTTTTTCATCTCACTTTTATTCCCGTGAGATTTATGCTACATTTCCCACAATTTCCTTTGAGTGGTGTATGTACTTCCCATTATTCTAATCTTTGTGTAATATACTTTTTTTTATGAGTATTTACATCAATGATGTATTGACCTTCCTTCATGGGGTGTATGTTTCGAAAGATACCCAAGTGGGTAAGGGAACCTTTCACCCTCCTCTTTTTAAAAGACTTCTTTTGTTGGGTCTTTTAATTCACATATTTTTATGTTGGGATATGTTATCATATATCCTTATTGATGTAAATTTTAAGGGATGAGATTCTTTTTTTATCTCTCATCAACTATTTTTCTGAATTTTGAAGTGACGCCGTTAGGCTGTCAAATTTTTGCAAGGGAACTTTTTAACCCCAATTTGATTCTTTGGGATAAACTTGTACTCCTTGAATATGTCGTTCTATGAATATGTGTGAATAACCTCTAATTTTTTTTACACTTAATATCCACTTATATTTGGTGTATTCATTTGTCACACATAATTATTCAATTAGTTTATCCTTAAACCAAGGATACCGTCTTTGTAAGGGTCTTCGTCTCAATCTCCATTCATTGATGCATATTTTGTTTTATACACAACCTTCTTTTATATGGTGTATAAACCCCTTTGACTTTTATGTTTATTCAAAATGAATCTTTTTTCTACAAAGAATTTTACTAAACGACAAAAAGGAATGTTTCTTTTACGTACGCTGTGACAATGAGCTTTTCCACCGCCGCGAGTATTATTTGATCTTTGGCTTCCTCAACAAGCGGTAATGTTTTTAAAATAAAATAAATACCATATAATTTTTTTTGTATTTTGGTATTGAAAATGGTTTTGATAAAGGATTATATTATGTCAATATATTTAAATGATATATTGTGATTGAAATGTGGAAATGTTATCATTCCTTTATGTTGGTTTTATGTGTTATAATTTTATAATGGTACTTGGACATTTTTTGGGTGGTTACGTGATAAACCATATGACGGGTGGAGCTGTGAATACCAGGACGGGTGGTTACGTTATAACCTCCAATGCATTGGGTATGGAAGTCAGCCATATGGCTATTCCATTAAGTAAATATGGAAGTTGGCTGAATGGCTATTCCATTAAGTGATATGTGTGGAAGTCGACCTTATGGTTATTCCACTTAAGTATATTTATGTCCCAAGTTACCTTTATATGTTATGTGATCTTTATATGGGTTTTATGGTAATCTTTTGGTTACATAAGGGTAAGTAATGAACTTTTATTCAGTGAAAAGTTTTTACTACTTCGAAAAGGTGAAAAGTATTACTTTGATAAAGTATACATGGTTTACTTGTTTTTTGGAAAAACTAACAGTTTTCATTCTTTGTGTATCCCTTATTGAGCTTTTTATGCTCATCCCAAGTTTTAGAAATGTTTTTAATAGGAATTAGCGTGGAATAGGGTCAAGGATGGGTTCAAGGGAAAGTCATGCTACCTAAAACATGGAACTAGACATGTTTCTTTTTAAGAGTTTTTATTTTATCGAAATTTTAGTAGAAGCGACTACTTTGTAATCTTTTGAGATGTAATAGTTATGTCCTAATTCTCTAAAACTCTAAACCTAATGAGATCCTCAATGTGAATTACTCATTTAATTCAATATTAAGTAAGGTTTAAGGCTGGGGCCTTATAGTTGGTATCAAAGGTCGGTTTAGATAACTTTAGAGGTTAGGGTATTCTTTAAGCATAAGTGACATGACCATAATGGTTAGGATTTCAGAAAGAGTCATAGTTTTTAGATAAAGTGAATGAGTAAGTTTATCTTAGTGTTTATATTCCTCTTTAGTACATGATGGTTTTGTTTATATACTCACACTGACCTTCTTGGTTTTAGTAAATGGCTGGATCTAGCAGGCACCAAGGTAACGGTGGATATGAAGGAAACTGTGACAGTTTTTTGAGTGAGCAACTGAATGATATGGGAGCTGCAATGAGAACTCTTGTGTTTATCTTCAACCAACTATCTAGAGTAATTATTGACCACCTAAACCTTGGTGATTTATATAAGGAATCATATATGCGAGAAACAAATCCCTACGGAACTACAGGTAATAATCATAAAGGTAAGTGTGTAAAAAAACCTATGTGTCAAAGATGTGGAAAGAAACACCTAGGAAAATGTTTCAAAGGGACAGAAATATTCTATAGATGTGGAAATGAAGGTCATAAAGCAAGAACCTGCCATGGAAAAAGGAAGAATCTAGTTGACTCAAGGAAAGGGAAATAAGTTATTTCTGAGGGATCAATTGAATGTTTTAAATGTGGTGTGCATGGTCATTATGCAAACACATGTCCTATGAAGAAGTTTCGGGAATGGGATCACCAAGATCATACAAATATTCATTTAGCAATACCTAATGCCATTCTGATTGAGGATGAAGAAACTGAGAATGACCAATCAAAGGTATGTATTATTTCATTACTATTGTTTTCCTATTTTGGAATCTTAGGATATGATTCATGATTTTGTTTGTAGGAAAGAGGTATTTCAGAATAAGTTGGAAAGGAATGGTTAATGGATCATGAAGAATGTTTAATGAGTAAGACATCAACATATAAGGGCTTCAAGAGTTATGGTGAAATTCTTAAGAGTATTAAGTCTCTTTTGATGATGGGGTTACATTAGAAGACTTTTTATATTATGTGTAACCCTGATGTTTAATATATGCAAATTTTATTCAAGGAATAGTTATCTTTTCTTTTGTGGACATAGTTATAAAGAACCATTTGGGTTTATATGATCCTTACTTTTGAGGTAATTATGGGTTACTATATGTTATGATTCAAGTGAAAGACATGAGATAAAATTGAGGTTAAATTATGTTATGGTTATTTTTGATGATTTTATCCTTTTTTTGGGGAATGATTTGAGAATTATATAGTTTTGGAAAAAGGACAACACGTAGACCGTGTGACTACCCGTCGCGTCGGACAAAGCTACGGGAATCGAACCCACAACCAAAGTGCGACTGGTATTTATTGCCTACCACTGGACTACGTGAAGTCCCTGGTTAGTTTTACTGATTCTTTTTAGTTATATGATTTTATGAATTAAGAGTAAGTTTATTTTGGGTTATTTATGAAAATTATTAACCTATCATGGAGGATATGTGATTAGGTTAATTACTTTTCAATACGAGACTTTAGGAGCAACTAATGTTGTTGGGAGATAAATGTTACGATTTAACTTGGAAGACTAGATGACTAAATCCTTCAAATATTTGGGTTTCAATATTAGATTGGTTTACTTTGAAGAATTTTATGGAAAATTTTTTTATCGGATGGTCCTCGTTGAACTTTGGGTTTTGTTGGACAAATTTTGGAGATTATGCATAGATTTTTTTTTCAAAGGGTTATCCTTTTCTGGATTATTTGATCTTGTACCAACCTTTTTGGTTTTGGTTTTGGTTAAAGCCTAAAGACATGGGAAGTATATAGTTCTCTTTTGTGGATTAGGTGATTATCTAGAATTTGATTATAGTACTCTTAATATGAACAAGTCTTCCTAAATACTCGTCTTTTGGAGAAAATATGAGTATGTGTAAGGAATCTAATAAAAGTTGAAAGTCAACATGATAAATGATTATGTTTCCTTATGAATAAATTCCCAATAAAAAGTAACTTAAAACAAAATGTTGTCTATTAACTTTTCCTACTGGGGTATCAAATACCATTTAACCCATCACAAGTTTGTGATTTTCTTATGGTTAACATTCTCCTAGACATGTTTACTATCACTCTCCCTCAAGAACATGACCCTTTGCTTTTTCTTCCATGTCCATGTTTTCATACACAGAATCATATTATGGGTTAACTCGGGTGACCTCTATACTTATCTTTCATTATTTTAAAGTGATTGTTTTACCAACTCTTGTTCCGATGTGGGAATTTCAATGATGTTTCCAAGCTCAATTTTAAAATTGCGAGGACACAATTCCCAAAAGGGGGGAAGGATGTAACACCCCAGGTAAATAAAGAATATGAAAATTTAATATTTATCCATATTTTTGAACAAAATATTAATATGACATTAAAGGGGATGCTATGCTCGATGGCGTACCCAACACACAACAACGAGTTTCTTGGGAATCTTACGTTGCACTCTAATAATAAAATAATATTATTTTAAATGGTAGTTAACGCCTAGCTGTTGTGATGGAGGGAATGAATAGAACTAACTAAAAAAATTATTATATATGTTTGTCAAATATTTTTACTTTTTACAATAAATGTTAGAGGATTAAAAATGCGAATGAATCCAATTTTAAGCGTAAACATTCTAATATTCTTTAAAAGGTCGATTAACCGCCTTTTGATGGAGAACCTCTTTTAAATCAACATTTTGACAATGGTATGTGTTATATTTGACAAAATAAAATTCTTCTTTAGAACCGGGACATAAAAATTTACTTTGTGTAAATTTTTGGTATTTTTCCAAAAAAGTTCATTTTTTAATGAATAGTGAAAAATGTTGTATTTTAATTCAAAACCTCTTTTTAATATAATTTATTTATATGATTAGATTATCTTTTTAATTGGTTTTAAAGTTAAATTAGAATATATTTTTACCATCTAATCCAATTGTGGTCTTTGGAATTAATTTGACATTGAAATCGGACTTAAACTAGGGTCAATCTTTTGATACATTTTGTTTCATAAAAACACGCTATTTGTTTTGACAGTGGGAATTAATTATTAAATTAATTAATGAAACTTATGTGTTTTGAATTTTGTAAAATAGACATCATTTTTGAATTCGTAATATCAAATATATCTTAGGGTGAATTTTTGGTAATTTTCTGAAAAACCTCAATTTTCGATGAATAGTGAAACAACTAAGTGGTACATATAAAAACTGATTTTTCCTTTTAAATGAAATTTTGTCATCTTTGTGTTTTGAATTTCAAAAATACAACATACATGGTAATCATTAAGAAGTAAAATGTTGTTCAATGGGATAAAAATAATTTTTTTGGTGAATAGTAACTTATTATGTTTTTAATCTCGATTAAAGGTAATTAGTGTAGTTTAAGGTAAGAATAATGTTTTAATAAAATGAAATGACCTAGACACATGTCCTACCATCATTGGATGTGTCATGGCCGACCAAGACAATCCATGGTTCAACTTGGGGACCCCATGGATCCACTTTGGTTGGAAAAAGACATAAATACCTTTTTATTTAATGTTAAAGTAAAAATGACACAAACATGAGATGTTTTACTAAAACAATTGTTACATGGGGTTATACAAGTAAAATTTTTGACTATAAATAGTAATTGTAAAGATAAAAATATTTCCTACATCATAGTATTTTTTTATAATTTTTATACATTAAATAAAGTAAATTATTAATGACATCATGATGATGCAGCGATGACCTCATTATTTAACGATTTAAATAAAATGGAAAGATAATGTAATATCTAAGACCTAAACATGTCCAAAACCTATTGGATGAATGGATTTAGAACCCTTATCACATTATCCTCTAATTAAATCAATTTGGGACATTTAAAATTCGAAACTCTTTGGAAAATAAAGTAACATTTTGTAACTTTACAAGAGTGCCCCTCCTCTCCTCTTATAAAAGGCCCCCACCTCAACCTTCATAACCACACTCCCAAAGCCTTTGGCTCGGACAACATCTTCCCATTTTGTCTCTAAACTTCTCTCTCTTAATCCTTGAAGCCTCACTTTGGGCATAAGTCTTCCCAAGGAAGTCTTTGAGCTCAAACCAAAGGGAGTTACCCGATTTTAAGGTAGTCTCTTCACTTGAGTCCTTTTGTTTTATTTTGCCTCTCCAACCCCCTAAACTCTTTTTATTCATTTCTTTTATAACAAATCCAGTATCTCAAATATACTAGGATGTTTTTATAATAAGTATTCGATCTACACTTACACACACCTACATCTAATGGTTAAAGAACATACTGTTTCTGTGGATGGCGAATTTCTGCCTCACGAAACGATGATTGTTCAACACTCATATAACACCTTAAAAGGTGTACATTAAGATGTCACTATATTTATATATGATATATAATATGTTTATGTTTTACTTAAGCTTCTGTATTTTTCATTTATGGCATAACTTTATGGTTTCCATTATGGGTAAACGCGATATCTTCATTTAAGGAAGTGCGGACTATCGCCCCCTCAAAGTGATGTGATTCATTAATTCTATATGTGGGACGTATAAAGGATGGATTTAAAGTTATTATATATGATGTTATAATAGAATTATAATATACCTCTATATCATTATTATTTCTTTCCGTTAATGTATGAGATAGAAATGAAAGTAGCGTTCATGCGTACGTACGACTTACAGTCTCCATGAACGGTGCATTTCATTTCTTATCTCCAAATGTAATGTAATATTATAAGTACATATTTATAATTAATATATATAATGTATGTTACATATAAATGATGAATATAATTCTGGAATTAAAATATACATACCTCTCATTTAGTTTTAATTCCATTAATATGACAAAGTAATGAAAGTAGCGTTCATGCGTACGTACGGCTTACCGTCTCCATGAACGGTGCATTTCATTTATTTCCTCTAAATGATTATTTAATATTATAAATACATGTATATTCTGGATATATATGATATATATGATATCCAAATCATGAATATAATTCTGGATATAATGAACCATTGACCACACGAACAACATGTAATTGTAAGAAATCCACTTTTGACTTAAGAACCAAATATCGACAAAACAAACATTATTAACTTAAATGATTACATAATATTTATAACATGTAAATAATTGATATAAAATGAATAATTAACTTTAAAAAGGTTCTTAATCAAGTAGAAATTAACTCAAGTTTATTATTCAGGACGTTAAAGAATGATTGAGTCAAGTCGGACCTGAGGTAAGGGATCCTACTCCTCTCTTTTTAAGTACGCTCTTTATGTCATTCCTTTTAAAGATCATCTTTCTTGTTATTGGGATGTTCTTTTATATTACTCTTACTGTAATTTTTATTGTTAATATAATGAGAGACTCTATTTTCTCTCATCAATCCATTTTGAAAGTTTTAAGTGGCGCCGTTAGGCTGCCGAGTTTTCGTAAGGGATTTTTCATCTCACTTTTATTCCCATGAGATTTATGATACATTTCCCACAATTTTCTTTGAGTGATGTATGTACTTCCTATTATTCTACTCTTTGTGTAATATACTTTCGTTTATGATTATTTACATCAATGATGTATTGACCTTCTTTCATGGGGTGTATGTTTCGAAAGATACCCAAGTCGGTAAGGGAACCTTTCACCCTCCTCTTTTTAAAAGATTTCTTTTGTTGGGTCTTTTAATTCTCATATTGTTATGTTGGGATATGTTCTCATATATACTTATTGATGTAAATTTTAAGTGATGAAATACTTTTTATTTATCTCTCATCAACTCTTTTTCTGAATTTTGAAGTGACGTCGTTAGGCTGTCAAATTTTAGCAAGGGAACTTTTTAACCCAAATTTGATTCTTTGGGATAAACTTGTACTCCTTGAATATGTCATTCTATGAATATGTACGAATAACCTATGATTTTTTTACACTTCATATCCACTTATATTTGGTGTATTCGTTTTTCACACATAATTATTGAATTGGTTTATCCTTAAACCAAGGATACCATCTTTGTAAGGGTATTCGTCTCAATCTCCATTCATTGAGGCATATTTTGTTTTATACACAACCTTCTTTTATAAGGTGTATAAACCCCTTTGAATTTTACATTTATTCAAAAGGAATATTTTTTCTACGAAGCGTTTTACTAAACGACAAAAATGAATGTTTCTTTTACGTACGCGGTGAAAATGACCTTTTCCGCCGCTGCGAGTATTATTTGATCTTTGGCTTCCTCAACAAGCCGTAATGTTTTTAAAATAAAATAAATACCATATAATTTTTTTTGTATTTTGGTATTGAAAATGGTTTTGATAAAGGATTATATTATGTCAATATATTTAAATGATATATTGTGATTGAAATGTGGAAATGTTATCATTCCTTTATGTTGGTTTTATGTGTTATAATTTTATAATAGTACTTGGACATTTTACGGGTGGTTACGTGATAAAGCATATGACGGGTGGCACCGTGAATACTAGGACGGGTGGTTACGTTATAACCTCCAATGCATTGGTTATGGAAGTCGGCCGTATGGCTACTCCATTAAGTATGTATGGAAGTTGGATGAATGGCTATTACATTAAGTGAAATGTGTGGAAGTCGACCTTATGGTTTTTACACTTAAGTATGTTTATGCACCAAGTTACCTTTATATGTTATGTGATCTTTATATGGGTTTTATGGTAAACTTTTGGTTACAGAAGGGTAAGTAATGAACTTTTATTCAGCGAAGAGTTTTTACTACTTCGAAAAGGTGAAAATTATTACTTTGATAAAGTATACATGGTTTACTTGTTGTTTTGAAAAACTAACAGTTTTCATTCTTTGTGTTTCCCTTACTGAGCTTTTTATTCTCATCCGAAGTTTTTGAAATGTTTTTCACAGGACATAGCATGGAATAGGGTCAAGGATGGGTTCAAGGGAAAGTCATGCTACCTAAAACATGGAACTAGACACGTTTCTTTTTAAGAGTTTTTATTTTATAGAAATTTTAGTAGAAGCGACTACTTTGTAATCTTTTGAGATGTAATAGTTATGTCCTAATTCTCTAAAACTCTACACCTAAAAATATCCTCAATGTGAATTACTCATTTAATTCAATATTAAGTAAGGTTTAAGGCTGGGGCCTTATAAATTGAGGGTGTAGAAATAATATATTCCATAAACTACCTTCCGATCAAGATATGGCCATTATGAGTTTGTTTTTATTCCCTTCGGACTGACTAATGCACCTGCTATTTTTATTGATTTGATGAATATAGTCTTTAAGGACTACCTTGATAACTTTGTGGTAGTTTTTATTGATGATATTCTGATATATCTCAAAATTCACGCGGAGCATGAGGATCATCTAAGGGTTATTTTACAAACTCTATAGAAGGAGAGGTTTTTTGGGAAGTTTAGTAAATGTGAATTCTGGTTGCAAAAAGTTGCTTTTTTAGGGAACATTGTAACCAACGAAGGAATCACTGTTGACCCTACAATGACAAAAGTTGTAATGGAGTAGCCTCACCCTACAAAAATAACTGAGATTCAAAGTTTCCTTGGATTAGCTAGATATTATAGGAGGTTTGTGATGAACTTTGCATGAATTTCAAATCCATTGACCAAGTTAACTCAAAAGGGGGCCAAGTTCATCTGGAAAAAGGAGTGTGAGGAAAGTTTCCAAGAGCTGAAGAAGAGATTTGTTACTACACCCATGTTAACTTTTCCCTCAAGTGGGTAAGGATTGGTTATTTTTAGAGATGCATCTCTAAAAGGGATTGGGTGCGTCCTCATGCAAAATGAAAAAGTCATTGCTTATTCATCTCGACAGTTGAAGACTCATGAGCAGAACTATCCTACACATGATCTAGAGCTAGCTGCGGTCGTTTTTGCTCTGAAGATTTGGAGGCACTCTCTTTATGTGGAGAAATGTGATATATACACAGACCATCAATGTTTGAAGCATATTTTCACACAAAAGGAATTGAACATGAGACAAAGAAGATGGTTGTAACTTCTTAAAGACTATGATTGTTCAATTCATTTTCACCCCAGAAGAGCAAACAAAGTTGCAAATTCATTGAGAATGAAAGACCGAGTTGTTCTTTCCATGATGAGGATTCAAAAAGATCCTTTGATCAATTACCTAGTTAATCTGGATATGGGAATTATAAGGGAATGGACATCATCAACCCTAACCCAAATTATTTCTCAATTGTCATTACTAGATAAGATCAAGAAAGATCAGAAAGAAGATCCTTTGTTACAGAAGAAGTTTGAGGATGTAAAGGATGGAAAGTTTCCTGAGTTCAATATTGATCAAGAAGGTGTACTAAATTTTCATACAAGACTATGTGTTCCATATATTCTAGAAATAAAGAAGGAGCTGATGAATGAATCTCATAGATCTACGTTATCTATACATCCTGGGAGCACAAAAATGTATAGGGACCTTTGTGATCATTATTGGTGGTATAATATGAAAAGGAAGATTGCTGAATACATTTAAAGGTGTCTGTTATGTTATCAAGTGATGGAAGAATGACAACTTCCTAAAGGGGTATTGAAACCACTACCCATACTAGCATGGAAGTGGGACAATATCACTATGGACTTTGTCACTGGTCTACTGAGAACTTGAAAAGGAAATAATGAGATGTGGGTTATTGTGGACCGTCTCACCAAGACTTCCCATTTTATCTCTATTTAGGAAGATTTATCTCTTGATCAACTTTCTAGGATTTACATGAAGGAAGTGGTAAGGCTATATGGAGTTCCACTTTTTTTCATATCTGATCGTGATCCAAGGTTCACATCAAAATTCTGAAGAAGTCTTCAACATGCTCTAAGCATTGAATTGAATTTTAGTACGACCTATCACCCCCAAACTGATGGAAAATCTAAAATGACTATTCAAACACTCGAGGAAATGTTGATAATGATCTCAATGAAATTTAAAGGTGGATGGGATCAACATTTCCCTTTTGTTGAGTTCTCTTACAACAACAGCTTCCACTTGAGCATTCAAATGGAACCCTATGAAGCTCTATAGGAGAAACGATGTATAACTCCACTTGTTGGGACGAATCTAGTGAGAGAAAGATTCTTGGGCCTGATCTTGTGCAAGAGATGACAGAAAAAGTACATGCCATCCAAAAACACATTAAGGATGCTTAGAGTTGAAAAAATAGTTATGCTGACAATAGTCGAATGGACTTGGAGTTTTATATTGGTGACAAGGTCTTTCTTTGAATTTCACCTTGGAAGAGAGTCATGAGGTTTGGGAATAAAGGGAAGCTCAGCCCTAGGTACATTGACCCCTATGAAATCCTTGATCGCGTAGGGGCAGTGGCCTATCGGCTTGCTCTTTCTCCAAATATATCACAAGTTCATGATGTCTTCCATGTATCCCCCTTGAGGAAGTACATACCTGACCCTTCAAATGTACTAAACCCATAGGTGGTACTACTTTAACATGACCTCTCTTATGAGGAGAAATCGGTGGAGATCTTGGATCGTAGAGACAAGGTTATACACAAAAAGACTACCCACCTTGTTAAGGTGTTGTGGAGGAACCAAAAATGTGAGGAAGCCACATGGGAACTGGAGGAGTCTATGAGGAAGAATTACCCACACCATTTCTCTTCTGAGGGTACAAGTTAAAATTTTGGGGACAAAATTTCTTAAGGGGGGAAGAATGTAACGACCCAAAATTTTTAATAATATTTGTTTCCTAAATTTGTGTGTTATTTTATTCTATACACAAAAAAAATGATATTCTTTATTTAATGATGTGAGTATAATTAAAATGATATCGTTCGGTTTTGAATATTATATGACCATTGGTCAATATGACCGTTGGTCAATATGACCTTTGGTCAATATGATTGTTGGAAACTATAATCTTAATGTTGTGTTTATTGTTTATAAATACAAGTTATCTTGGTTAATTAATACAACAATAATATTTAATGGCCTCATACAGTAGACTTGGACCATAAGAAGCCCATTTGTCGGAGCTTGGGAAGGAGGTAGCATCTCTGGGCTTTACTCTGGACCAATCCCAAGCCAAACTTCAACATGTGAAGCTTGAACAGAATCGCATATGGGAAATGTTCAAGCTGATAAAAATCACCACTTGGGCAATGTTTTCCGAGCCACCCCAATATTATATCACCATAGGACACCTTACACTTTGGTCCTATGCAGGTGTTATAAGGGGCTATGTAGCGAAGCCTTAGTTACTTTTTGTAATCCCTTGGTATAAATAAAATGCTCATTTCTTATTATGGAAAAGTTGGTGATGTTCAAATATTCAGATAAATGTAGGATAAATTTATTGTTCCATATTATTAATGAATTTTGGAAAAAATTTGGGTATTTTCAAATATTTTTTTATTATTTAAACAATTAATAATGTGATTTTATTTTCTAAAAATGTTCTTCTAGACTTGTGTTCAGTAAGGAATTTAGAGTCTAATAAGATCAACTTAATTTTTAGTGAATAGTAAAGTACAAATAGTAACATACCAGTATGAATAGTAATGAATAGTAATGAATAATAAATCGGCCAAAAAAATAGAAACTTCACCCATGAATATATAAATACATTTTAGACATCCTAAGAGTTAAAAAATGATCGTAGTATAAGTTTTGGTATTTATGTATGTCATAAATATTTTATTTACAATTTTATAATTAATTTAATAATTTAAAATGGAAATTTATTTCCATAAAATGTAATCATATATCGTTACTTTTCTATCTTATGGTTATATGATAATTTTATGGCACACTGATTACTTTCTTAAGGTGTTACAAAAGGAGTTACAGTTTTGAAGTTGTATTTTTGGAGTAAATAGTGATTTTGTTTAAAAATTAAATTAAAAAATTTTAGAAAATTATTTTCATAAATTGGAGTTCATTTCTGAATTCAGAGCTTCGATATTAGGTTAGGGTGAGTTTTTCATATTTTTCTGAGATAGTTGAATTTTTGGTGAATAGTAAAAATATAGTTTTGAGTTTCGAGTGTTTAATGGAATCATTAATGATGTACTAATGATGTAATAATTCTAGTCGAATAATGAATGGTAATATATTCTATGAGGTGTCCCAAGTGGACAATACCATGGTAAATCTCATGGTTTTGACAATACAACTGATGAGGTGTCCGTTGGAAATTAATAATTTATTCCCTCACTTTTCCTATAAATACCATGCCATTACCACATTCATTTCATTCCAAAAGCATCTGCAACGAAGCTATGGTCTATTTAACTCACAAAGATTACTCCCAAGGTTCCCTCAATCCTCCCAAGGTCCCGACCTTCAAGCTTTCAAAGTTACTTTTCAAGGTAAGGGATCCTTTCACCCTCCTCTTTTAAGTCATGACTTCCTTTATGTTATGTATTATAGTTCCATTTTATTATATGTGGGATTTTTATTCTATATCTTTAATACTGTCCATTTAATTTCCAAATTATGAGATACCCTTTACGCTCTCATCAATTGATTTTCTGAATTTTTAAGTGATGCCGTTAGGCTGTTGAATTTCTTGTAAAAGAAATCACATCTTCTCTTTCCTTTCAAGTTTCCTTTTCACATGGTAGGTCATTAAAATATCCATACCATGTTATTATCTCCATGTTATTCTATATTTATATTTTAAATGAGTTATTTATGAATGGATCACCCTTATACCCTCTCATTTTATTATTTTCTAAAACCATGTTATATAGTCGTTATGCTGTAGAAATGTCGTCTTAAAATTTCTCTCTCTTTCTCTCAAGAATTTCTCTTATTTTAATTATGTGAATACCCCAACCTATTTAGTTTATATGGGTGTTCATAAATACAAAAAAAATGATATATTGTATTATGGAATTGACATACATATAACACTCACTAACTTTCCATGGGTTATAAATGACATACTGATCTTATTTTTAAGCACTTTTAAAACGTCATGATTTTGAAATGAAACCCATTTAGTTTATTCTCTATGTGTTATTTATGAAATTTTTGATTATGATATATGTGGATCAAATTAAATTAAATAAATATTAAGGGTTCACCCTGATAGCGATCCAATGCATTGGGTAAAGAATTAATCTCAGGAGATGACAAGTTTCGCGATACCTTGGTGAATAACCTTGGTAATTTTTATGACACCTTGGGGATGGACGTTGGTGATATGGTCATGAATGTCTAAATGAAATTTTGATGCCACATATTCAAGTTATGATTCATATTTTTTTATCATGATATGCCTATTCTTCCATTTCTCATGTCTTTATTATTTTTATCATGTTCTTATTAATATTTCTCAAGATCACATGTCAACTGTTTCACATGTTTTCTTTAATAAGCCTTCCGCTCACCCTTTCCTTTGATGTATGTCTCCAGGTTATGAGATGTTATAATTTTTACTTAGGATGAACTTATAATGAAGCCTTAAAAGTGGATTAGAAGAATGTTTTATCTTTTCATGTATTTTTTGTTCCTGATTTCCAAGAAACTAGACTTTAAAGATCCTCTGCTTGTAAAATGTAATGAAAAGTTATGTAATAAAAAAGGTGAGATTCGATAATAACACTTTAATAAACAGTCTTATGTCACAATTATAATAAGGAATGCTATCACATGGAAGTGAAGAATACAGACATATAAACAGGAAATCATAGTAGCATTGTATATAATCAACACATGCTAAATAATTACCTAAACATGGTATACAAATAATCAATCTGCTAAAACACACAAGGAACATCTGACATGTTATTAGGAATTCAAGAAATTCAACCTACATGGAATGACATGTGAATATATGTGTGATTATAATTATGCACGTAAAAATACTTCCTTTCTATATCTATCCAAGGAGAAAAATACCATAATATCATAAATTAGAAATCATAAAATTTACGCTAATCTGACATTGTGAAATAATAATCAACTGTATCAAAAAAATGCATGAACATAATCCTATCACTCACCACATTTACTTTTCCCCATGCATGGGTTGATCGATCCCATAAATGGTTATTTACCAAGCACCGACGTATTCTTAGTCTCATGTCCACTAGGCCAAAATAGTATGATAAAGGAAAAATAACCTCCCTTGATTCCAATTTGTGACATATCAACCTGAGATTCAGTAAAACAGTTCCCTGACTTAGTCAGTATCAGGGCCTCAAGTGTGTCGCGTCATATTCCATATGTTTCTGACTAACAGCGAGGGTCCAATGACTAAATGGTGGGGAGAATATACCGCATGGTCAGAGTAACGCATCGACATAAGAGGAAATAAAGAAATAAAAATATGAAATAGTATAAATAAAAGGCAGAACAATAGAAGATAATAATAAACGATAAAATGTCCAAATCCAAATATATAACCATGCATGCATGCCCAAATGAGGTTACAAATATAAACAATAAACACATAGTATGTGGTACAATCCAATATAGTACCAGTATAATAAAATTGAAAAAAATCCCAAATGGATTACTCTATGGGAATCCTAGTATTCAGATTAGTCCTTTTCTCTGCACCCCCATATCCTATAATAATAGAAAGAAAGCCAAATCTAGAACCTGATCCTATAACCATGAGGTTAGTTTGGTACCCTTGTGCAATGGAGGTCTGAATCAGGTGTGAGATATACTTGGTAAGCTACCAATAAGAGTGGATAAAGCTATGCAGTATATGGGTATAAATTAAAATATTGCGTTGGTATGATAAGTAAAGTAGTAAAAAAAGGAAAATAAAAAAACCATATTGCACTTAGGATCCTCTTAGGACACCTGGCTGACAATACCTACTTCATCCCAAGCTGTAATACCTCTGAACTGATTTCACCAAGTAAATATATATGTAAATAAACATATATATGTATGTATGTATATGTTCTATATATGTAGGAACATTTATATCCATATATATAGATACATAGTGCTATTCAGGGCCCGAGGCATTACTCAAGTGCCCATGATTAGTCACAAGAATCTCATAAATCATTATGAAGGGACATCATGATTTCCTAAAACAATACATAAGGGATTCCATGCTCGAGTATTATGATGTATAAGGGATGAATTTCTCAAGTATCACAATGTATAAGGGATTCCATACCTGAGTATCACAATGTATAAGGGGAACCATGCCCAAGAATCATTATGTATAATGATTCCATGACCGAGTATCACAATATAAAAGGGACGCCATGACAGAGTATCAAAATTTATAAGGGATTTCATCCTTGAGTATAATAATGTATAAGGGATTCTAAGCTTGAGAATCACAATGTATAATGGATTCTATTGCCGAGTATTAAAATGTATAAGGGACAACATGCTTGAGTATCATGATGTATAAGGGGATCCATGTCGGAGTATCAAAATGTATAAGGGACACCATTCCCAAGTACCACAATGTATAAGGGATTCCATTACTGAGTATCGTTATGTATAATAAAAACCATGACTGAGTATCATATTGTATAAGGGACTCCATGAACTTAAGCATGACACGTCACAATTCAATCATATCATTTGGCCCATTTCATTTATAATAAAATCAATATATCTATGGGAAGGTCCATTCCATTCATCATTAAAATATCCTCATTTAGATTCCACTTTTTATTTAAGAAGGAATCACACCTCATAGGTGGTTTTAGTATAAAACAGGTCATGTTGGTTATCATCCAAAATCTCTCAAAAAAATTTAATCATCCCATACACGAGAGATTATTTATCACACCTTGAAAAGTGATTAAACTGTGTAAGGAAATTACAATCATTTAAAAAGTCACCTAATGATGTTGTTTTAATCTCCTAGATGAATCATAGGTCATTATTATAAAATAAACACACCTAAATGGTGTAATTTGGGTTGAGGTGAGAACCTCTAATGATTAAATTTAATGCATGAGGACTATTTAATTAAAGAATCAAGTTATACATATTTAATTCTACATTTAAGAGGCATCACATGGAGAAACCAGAAAACAACATAGTGGGGTAATATATAAACTAGACATAAATTAAGGAAAAATCAATAGACCACCTATCTTATACCAAGCGAGTTCCACTCATCCATTATTATCCTTTAGCTTGAGACAAATCGATAGAAAATGGATGAATCAAAAAATTCCCTTAAAATAGGGAAAAAGATATTGCATAGATTTAGAATTCTATATGAGAAGATATATGAAGGAAGAAGTAAGAGGAATTAAAAGCTTTTATAGGTCTATAAAATATGTAATATGACACTTTAATTGGAGCTTGGACAAAATAAATATAAATGACCCATAGGAGTTGTACAGGATCCACTACTAAGACTTCTAGTGCACCCTCTAATTGTCTAAAGAATAAAAGAATGGTATGAATATTATATCCTAGAACCCACACTTTCACTGTCAGGGTTGAAATCATAAACTTTTCATTTCCATATTTAAGGAAGATAATTGTGACCCAATTTTTTCCATCCAAACCTTTAAACATTAAAAGTAAAATTGGCCCACTTACTACCTTAAGGACCTTTTAGGTTTACATTTTTAGGGAAATAGTACAAACTCATACATAGAAAATTCACATGATTTTAAATGAATATTTATCCCACTTAACTAATATTTTATTTTTTTTACATTAAGACATCATCATCCTCCATATAAAATCCCTTCTATACATAGCTCATTTAACACAATTTTTTATAACCTAGTGAAAATGAATCATAAGAATGGTGATCTCAAATGATCAGTAAGTGTAAACATAAGCATTAACAATTGAATGTCATAAATGAGAATAAGAAGTGAATAAGGATATGATGAAATAATCATAATGCATGAGTGAATCATTAAATAAATCATACACATAAATACCTGGATAATCAAATATGAAAATATGGAAAAGGAAAGAGTCTTCAGAATCAGTAATCATAATCCATGTGATATCAATCTTGATCATAAGAAACATTATAAACCCATAATAAGAAATTAAAACCCCTTTTACATAAATTGAAGAACAATATTCCTAATACCCTTTTAAAACCCTTTTAATTGGAAAAACCATATAGCCGAGTTCCAATATAATCTTTACCCAATGTATTTGACCGCTATCAGGGCACACCCATCATTTAAGATATAACTGACTCATCTGATGCTATCTATTCCACCACATCATATTAGATCCAATGGGATCACCCAAAAATATCTAGTACAACCCATAATATAGCTATAATGGTCTCACCTAACATTATATGGGCCACCCATCGTATATAATTTCCAAGAACCACAACATAAATAAAGTACATAGAGCTTTCATTTAATCATAAAATTCATATAATTTTTTTTATTCTTCCAGAACCTGATTAAACCATGGAAAACAAATGGGTTTGATGTAAATATCTTTCAAACAAGATTAAACCATGGAAAATAAGAATGTTCAATAATAATTTATTTGAAAAGGGATTAACCTGTGAAAAAGAATGAGTTCCATAAAAATCTATTTAAAACCAACTTAATCTATCCAGAAAAGAATGAGGATAGTATAATTAAAAAACATCCCCATTGTAGGATAATTAACAACAAGTTTTGTTTACATTTATGAATGGAAATAAAAATAAAACATCATTAATAAAATTCCTGAGAAAAATATCCTTTTCATTTTGGACATCAATTTTTATAACAGAAAATATCTTGAGAATAAATTTCTTTGAAAATAATTTTTTTAAACCAAGAATTTCCATAATAGTAAGAAAAAATTTTATTTAAAAATAAAATTTTAAAATTTAAAAGGAATATTAAAATAAATGACGGTAAATTCATTGTGTAATTTCATACATTTTATAAAGAACATTCCTTTTGCACAGTAAAAATGTTAAAATTTGTTCCTTGATCACAAAGTAGCAAGAAGATTCCATTGAAAAAAGATTTTTTTAAAATAAAAAATTGGGTAAAAATTACCTTAATAAATCATTTTAAAGTTTTTAAAAAACATTTTTAAAAACATTTTTTGAAAACATGATTTTTAAAGAAGACATATTTTTGACTGAAGAGAGAAACAAAGTCCATTTTTCATAAAAAAATTTATCTGTTATTATAAATAAAAAAGAGTGGGAAAATTGTACTATTATATTAAAAATATCATGAATAACTATATGATAGGATATTTCATGCAAATTATAATATTTTCATAACATATACTTAGTCATACCCAATCCCGATAAATAATGATATATTAACAAATGACTCTTACTACTTTGGTAACATTGATCTTAATCCCAATGAAGGAATACAATTATATAAAGCATATAATATCATGAAAATAAGGTTATTTATAATATAAAATGACAAATTATAAGTATATACACTTCGTTAAAGAATATATGTGTATAACATAACATGTATCTCATAGAAGGCAACTTGGGAGAAGGATCCATTACCTCTTTGGTAACTTTGAAACCATAAACCCCATGAAAGAGAGATCCTTGAATGGATATGTAAATATAAATAAATTTAATTATAATAATAATAAAACACATTAATGGTCATTATATACACCACACAATAAAAATAAGTGGTGAATATTACATATATCTCACAGAAATAAAAGTGAGATGAGAAACACCCTTAAATTGAGTCTGGCTTGTCACGTGTGTCTTTATCTTACTAAAAAATAAATTTATGTTAATTATTTACTTTATTGAGAACCATTTAAAAGTACATTATTAATTATATTTCAATCATTATCACATTATATACAATTACATAATCGATTAATTTTACAATGGATCTTTTGACAATATTCAGCTTGTGTGTCATGAATGACTTAGGTGGGTTGACTATAGTCAAAGAGTTCATTATTTAAACATAGAAAGAATAATAATCATGAGATAATTATAATATTTAACATAAATTATAATTTTAAATTCAATCATGAAATATGGTTATAAAAAGTTGACTAACATTACAATCATGGAGATAGTCGATCGTACGTACGCATGAGTATTGTTTCCATTTTTCAATGATCATTATGGAAAATAGGTAAGTAAAAATTATCATTATATAATGATAATAATATCATAAATACGATATTATTTAATTATATATACTTATATATATCATTATTTTTATGTGGATGTGAAAAAAGGAATCACATCGCTTTGAGGAGGTGATAGTCTACACGTCCATGAATGACATTATCATTTTTCCATTAAGTCAAAAGGTAAAATAAAAATGAAATATTATATCAATAGAGTGATAAATATGTCATGAATAACATAAATATTTCATTTATATCACATATATTTATTATCTTTAACCTTATTACCTTTCATGTAATGCGTTACTGAAAAATGAACCACATCTCTTCGCAAGGCGGTAGTCCGCCGTACACACAAGCGACATTATCGTATCCCCTACAGTATGAAAAAAATGGTATATATGATATAATCAATATATAGATGTAATTATTTTATAAATATCATATATAAAACATTTTATCCCTCGTCATATCCAACTGTGAGAGATGATAATGGAAAAACGAATAACATCATTTTGTGAGGCGGTAGTCCACCACCTTACACATGAATGATGATTTCATAAACTATTTGATGAAAGTGTATGCGGTTTTAGTTCATAAAATTAACATAAAAATATATATGTATATTTAATATACTAAGGATATTATATAATCATGGTATAAGAATAATGAATGAGGTGGAGAAGGAAGTAAAATAATGATGCTTGTTGAAGAACATTTATTATTCTTTAGTATCCTCTTACTGTTGGCACTAAATACTTGGAATTTTGGATTTATACCCAATATAAGGATTATAGAATGATTTTAGGGGAGGTTATAAGTTTTTTTGGTAGGGTTCTGATGATCTAAAAGGCTTGATAGGTGTGAATAAGAGAGGGGAAAGAGTGCCTTTTTATAGTTGATGAGGAGTGGAGTTCTTGTAAATACTCAAAAATATTAACTATTAGGAGGTAAATATAACCTAAAGTGGATGAAAATTGATAATTAAAGGTTTTTAGTGATATATGGTTAATAAAAACCTCCATTAAACAATAAAACAGTTGTTTTAAACATTTTTTTTCTTAACTTCTATGTTTTCTTATTTTTTTGGTTCTTTCTTTACGGTGATTAGTTTTTCAAACTAAGTAATTTATCCAATAAGACTCAATTAAATATAGAATTACTAGATAATTTATAACCACTAATTCTAAATATTAAATCTAATTTATCAAATAAAAGATTATGTGTATTTAATATTATTTTTAATACATGTACAAGTAACATGAAAAAATATTGTTCTAACCTTAACTGCACTAACATAGATTTTTTTTCTAATAAGGGGTCAACATATTCATTATAAAAGAAATAATGGAATGTTAATGGGAAATAGTTAACAAATATTAACATTTAAAAATCAATTGGAATATGTTAGTAATTTTAGTAATTTTAAATCATTTAATAAAATATAATTTATTATAAATAACATTCATATCAATTTTGAGATTATTCATTTTATTTGAATTTAAAAAAAATATCAAGATAATGTTGAAACTTGAATCTATCATTCTAAAACCTATTTAACCTGATATATTCATCTAAAAAACAATTTACCACAATAATTCATTCAATTTACTTAATTTTTAATATATTTAGTATCATTTATTTTAGTTAATTTTTATCTAAATAATTACTGCATTGGCGTTTCTTAAGTATTTAAAGTAAATAATTCATATCTGAAAAATTAAGAATAAATAATCCTTATATAAAAAAATAACTAATATTTCAAAATAATATTTATATCCAAACCTATATTATTTTTTCCATATCTCAAAACTTTATAGATATTAAAAGGAAAAAAGGTTCCTTTTTTATCTTTTTCTTTACTTCACTTATTATATAGGTCACATTCAAATAGAAGTATCCCAAAAACTCATGAAAATATATATTAAGGTCATGAGGGTATAAATATTTCCATCCAATGGGTATTGGAAAAGTTTCTAGTTCATTTTACCCTTATGTTTAAAGTGTAATCCCTCGGTAAACTCGTTTTACCTTAATCATTATGATTAATTTTAAAAATATTCACTAATTATTATGGTAAAAATTTATTATTACATATTATAAATTATAAATTATTATGATTCCATATATAAAATCCATTTTTTTAAATTCCATTCACATAATTGGGTGAATTTAATTTAATATTATCCTATAGATGCAATGAGAAAGTGGGTTTCCAAAGAAAAAAAGTTCAAAAGTTTACAGAGTGTTTATATCTAATTTTAAAATCAAATTGATTAAAATGAGATAAATTGGAATAATATATGTATAATTTAGAAAAATATTCATTAAAACCAATTTAAAATATTATTTAACTTTATAAATAAATTAAACCAAAAGACATTTTTCAATTAAAATTCAATGTTTTTCACTATTCATCAATAATTGAAACTTTTAAAAAAAAAATCAAAAAATTAACCCTAAGGTAATTTTGGAATTATGATTTCAAAAATGAAGTTTTTTTATTAAATAAACTTACTAAATGTTCCAAAAAATTATGATAATATTTTTTTCATGAAAATTAATAAAAATATTTTTTGAAGAAAACATATTTTTGAAGAATAAAATCACTTTACTAAAAATTGATTGATTATTAAGACAAAATTTATCAAAAATTTACAACGAGTAAGATAAATAAATATATCATAAAATAGTTAATACTATTCATACCCACTAATTTAATTGCTAGGTTATAACGGTAATATAGAGCATGAGTCATTTAAGTTCAGTGGTGTGTGTTGAATACACTATCGAACATAAAAATATCAGGGTTGCATGTAACACAAGCTAAACTGAGTTTTATGTTAAATGAAATAAGAACTTATTATTGCATGTAACATAAGATAAACTAAGTTTTTTGTTTTCTTTACTCTATAGAATACAATTTTCCTCTTTTAAAATCATATGGTGTTACATCCCCCCCTTAATAAATTTTATCCTCCAAATTTGAAGTCTATATGGGTAATCAAAGATAGGGAAATTGAAAATATTTTTTTTGTAAACCCACATCATAAAAAGGGTTAATAAAACATACTATCTTAATAACTGATAAAGGTAAGTACAAAGGTCATATGGAATAACACATACTATGTTTCTAAATATGATAACATAGGTGGGAATGGAGTAAGAGCATAAATAATTATAGAGGGTGATTGAGTTCATTGATAATAAGAATGTTGATGATCAATCGAAAGTAAAGGGCTTAAAAACCATAAATCTATGATGATCGAAAAGGCCAATGGCTCATTAAAATTTAAGGTACTAGGATAATACTTTGGTTTCTAGATCCTTTTCCTAGAGTTGAGGAATTATCTTAACATATAGACTAAGAGAATATGGAAATATGAATACATGATGAGTATAATTTTATCCTATAACCAATTTCCACCATAATATAAACTTTTTATCTAAAAAATTAGTATTCAAGATGATTTTTTCATGCTTGAATCACAAAAATAAAATTTTAAATACCACATAATTATGAAAGGGGTAAAAAGTTATTCCTCTTGTCTTTAAACATTAACCAAAACCAAAATGGTTAGCATAAGGTAATTTAGTTCCCAAAATGAATAAATCTACAAACATTAATTTCCAAATATAAATAGTAATACCCAAATTTCAGGCCAAATCATTCCATAAATTAGTATCCTTAAAAATCTTCAATTATTTCCTGACTAATTTTGAAACCCAAATATTAGAAGGATTTGATCATATTTCATCCCAAATAAATAAATTGTTATTAATCAAATAAAATTATATATGTTTCTAAAATAAACATAATCATTACCTATAAAAAAAATTTCATACTAACAAGGACATCACATAGGCCAATGGTTGGCATAAGACCCTTATCGTCCTTCAGTCATGGGTTCACGCCCCACCGTCTTTATAGATGCGAGGGTTTTTACCCAGCATAGGGGTTGTACTTTTTTCTTTAAACATGTAAAATAATTCCTCCCTAAATAACACTTCATGTTGATCATAGGGGTTAAAAATACCTCAAACCAATAAATATTTTCCCAAAATGCCATTAATGAGCTCAAATGTTTTTCTAATTAAAACCCTCAAATGGGGTGTTTAAGACTTTGAACATATGATAAACCATAATCTTATAGACCAATGATTCCATAAATATTAAGATTAACTCACATGAAAACATAAAAATCTCAAAATTTATCTAAACCAAACTCTAATACCAACTATAACAGCCCAGAACCTTCACTCCCGAATTTAGTGCTAAAATTGTAAACTTTAAATTTCCAAATTTGATACCGATAATTGTGACCCAATTTTTTCCATAAAAACTTAAAACAAAAAAAAAGGAAAAATTGGTTCACTCATAACCTTGATGACATTTTAGTTTTATAGTTTAAAAAAAATAGGACAAAATAATACATAAAAATTTGAAATGAATTTAAATGAGAATTTATCCAACTTAAACCAGATTTTCTTTTTTACATTAAGACATCACCATAATCTACATGAAATGACTTCTAGACATAACTTGTTCAACATAACTATTTATAAACTGGGGAAAAGGAATCATAAGAAGGGTGAGTTAAAAAGGCCAGTAATGGTAAACACAATCATTCATAATTTAATGTCATTAATGAGCATGACAAGTGAATAAGGGTATGATGAAATAATCAGAGTGCATGAGAAAATCATAAAAGAAATCATACCCATCAATACATGGATCATGAAATATAAAAACATGGAAGATTCATCAGAATCAATAATCATGGGTCATGTGATATCAATTCTAATAATAAGAAACATTATAAACCCATAAAAAGCAATTCAAAGCCCTTTTTTGATAACATAGAGCATCATATTTATAAAACAATTTCAAAAACCTTTTAACTAGAATAACCATATGGATAAATTACAATATAATCATTACCCAATGAATTGTAGTACTATATAGGCATACATATCACTTAAGATATAACAGGATCACCCGGTGCTATCTAGGCTTCCCCATCGTATAAACTATAATGGGATGACCTATTGCTATTTGGGATGGCCTGTCATTTAAGCTGTAATGTTCTCACACATTTCTATCTAGGCCACCCCATCATATATAATTTCCAAGAACCACAACATGAATAAAGTACATTGATCTTTAATTTCATCATAAAACTCATAGAAACAATCATTTTTCTTTCATAACATAATTAACCCATGAAAAAGAAATTGGTCTCATGTCAATATCTTTGAAACATGATTAAGTAGTGGAAAAGAAATGAGTTCTATGAAAATCTCTTTAAAACAGGTTTAACCCATGAAAAAGAAAAGGTTTCATAACAATCTCTTTAAAATAATATTAATCCATCCAAAAAATAATGAGGATGGTATCATTAAAAAATATACCCAGTGGAGGATAAGTAACAGTAAGGGTTATTGACATTTATAATTGTAAATACCAATAAAATATCATTAAAAACATTCTTGAGGAAAATATATCTTTCATTTTGAAAATCAATTTTTGAAACATAAAATATTTGGATAATCCATTTCATTGAAAATCATTTTTTAACCACGAATTTCCAGAATAGTAAGAAAAAATTTCTTTAAAAATAAACATGTAAAATTTCTAAGGAAGATTTAAATAAATTAAAGTCATGTCGGTGGGTAATTCCCTACAAGACATAATGAACACTCCTTTTTCATGATAAAAACGTTTAAAATGTGCCTTGATCAGAAGGATACAAGAATATTACTTTTGAGAGACACCTTTTTTAAAACAAAATTTCGGTAAAAATATCTTTAATAAAAAAATTTAAAATTGTTAAAAAACATTTTTGAAAACATTTTTAGAAAACATGGTTTTGGATGAAAATAGATTTCTAACCGAGGAGAGAAACAAATTCTAGTTTTATTAAAAAATATATCAATTATTATAAGTACCAAAGAGTGAAAAATGGTAATATTACATGAAAATATCATGAATACTAGATCATAAAAGAATTCATGGGAATTATAATATTTCAATATTAGATACTTAATCATACACAATCCTGATAAATGATGGGATTAAAAAAAATACTCTTACCACTTTGGTGACATTGAATCATAATCCCCATGAAGTAATAAAATTAAATGAAATTTATAATATAATGAAAATAAGTATATTCCTAATATAACATGTCAAATAATTATTATATACACTTCATAAAAGAAGATATGTGTATAACATAACATGCATCACAAAGAAGAATAATTGAGAATAAAATACATTACCACTTTGGTAACTTTGAAACCACAAATACCATGAAAGAGAGATCCTAAAATATATATGTAAAACCTAATAAATTTAATTATAATGACTATATAATACATCCAAACAAAAAAAATAAGTGGTGAATATGGCATATATCTCACAGAAATAAAAGTGATATGAGAAAAACACTTTCCTTAAGTATGACTTGTCACGTGTGTCTTTATCTTCCAAAATAATAAACTTAAGTAAATTATTTACTTTATTGAGAACCATTTTTAGGATTATTATTACTTTTATTTCACTTATTGAAATTTTATATACAATTACTTATTTGATTAAGTTTACATCATATGTTTTGACCATATTCATATTGTGTGTCAAAAGAAAATTGGGTTGTTGACTATGGTCAAAGGGGTCATTATATAAAAATATAAATAATAAAAATCAGGTTGAAATTATAATATTTTTAAATAAATTATTCTTGTAAAACCAATAATTTAATATGGTTATGAAAAATGAACTAATGTTGCGATCTTGGAGACAGTAGGTCGTACATACCCAAGAGTAACATTTCAATTTTTCAATGATCATTATGGAAATAATGTAAGTAACATTTATCTTTCCATAATGTTAATAATATCATAAATACTATATTATTTAATTATATATACTTATATATATCATTCCTGTGATGTGGAGATAAAAAAAGGAATGACATCGCTTTGAGGAGGTGGTAGTCCACACATCCACGAACGAATCCATTTTTTCTAGTGAGTGAAAAGTTAATAGTAAAATGATATATTATATTTCAAGAATTATAAATATTTTATAAATATCATAAATAATACATATATATGATAAATATTTATTATATTTACCTTAATTACCTTCCATGTAACGTGTCAGTGAAAAACAAATCACAATGCTTCGTGAGGTGGTAGTCCACCGTACACATGAGAAACATTATCGTATCCCCTATGGTATGGAATGAAAAAGGGTATATATGATATAATGAATCTATAGGTACAATTATGTTATAAATATAATATTTAAAACTTTGGATCCATCATCATACCCAACAATGAGAGGTGGTAATGAAAAAACAAGACATCGTTTTGCAAGGAAGTTATCTCCCATACTCACACATTTTGATTTCATAACCGATTTGATGGAAGTGTGTGTGGTTATAAGTCATACCCTTAATATAAAAACATATTAGTATATGGAATATACTGAGGTTATTATATCATAATCGTATAATAATAATTGAAGGATGTGGGTAAATAAGTAAAATAAAGACACTTATTTAAGAACATTAACTCTTCTTTAGGTATCCTCCTTAGGTTTTCAAAGCCTTGAAATGTTGAATTTGTGCAAAAAACAAGGCTAATAATACGATGGTATGTAATATGGGAAGTGATTTTTTTGGTTTTTGATGATACAAATGGCTTGATAGGTGTGAATAGGTGAGGGGAGTGAGTGCCCTTTTATAATTAAGGAGGGGTGCAATTCTTGTAAATACATAGAATTATTCACTAGTGGGAGGTCAGTATTACTTAAAGTGGCTCAAAAATTAATAATTAAAGATTTTTAGGGATTATATGGTAGACACACACCTCCAAAAAAATAAAAAACATGTTTTAAACATTTTTTCTTTAACTCGTATGTTTCCTTTTTCATTTTGGTTTTTTCATTATGGTAACTAGTTTTCCAAACTAGTTAATTTATCCAATAAGAATAAATTAAAGGGATAATTATTAGATAATTTATAACCACTGATTATAAATAATAAATCCAATTTATCAAACAAAAATCCTATGTGTGTTGAAAATTAGTTTTAACACAAACATAAGTAAAATGAAAAAACACCACTACAAGCATAACCGCAGTAGAAAAGTTTTTTACTAATTAGGGATCAATATATTCATTATAAAAGAACAATTAATATGTTAATGGGACATAGTTTATAATTATTAATATTTAAAAATAACTTGGAAGAAGGTAGGATTTTTATTATTTTTAAATCATTTAATGAATATAATTTATTATAAAATAACATTAATATTAATTTTTTCATTATTCATTTAATTTAAATTTTAAAAAATATCAAGGCAATGATAGAATTAGAATATATTTTGATAAAACTTATGTAAAATTATATATTCATCTAAATGAATAATTGAACACAATAATTCAGTCAATTTACTTCAATAATAATATTTTTCTTATCATTTATTTTAGTTAATTATTAACTAAATAATTACCGAGTTAGCGTTTCTTAAGTATTTAAATAATTAATTCATATATAAAAAGTAAAAATAAACTATAATTATTGAAACAATTCATTTATATTTTAAAATAATATTTATAACCGAACCTATATTGTTTTTTTTTCATATCCCGATGCTTTATAGAAAGTAAAAGGTGAAAAAAAAATCCTTTTTGTCATTTTCTTTACTTAACATATTATGTAGATCAATTTCAGGGATAAGTGTCCCAAAAACTCATAAAAAATATCCTAAGGTCCTAAGGGCCGAAATATTCCAATCCAATGGGTGTTGGAAAAGTTTATAGGTCATTTTCACCATATGTCTAAAGTTTAATACCTCGATAACTCATTTTTACCTTAATCATTATGATTAATTTCAACTATTTTCACTAATCATTATTGTAAAAAAAATAAGACAGAATTATTAGAAATTAGAAATAATTATGATTAAAAATATGGAATCTATTTTTCTAAATTAAATTCATAAAATTGGAAGAAATTAATTCAATATTAATCTCACAAACACAATGAGATAGCACATTTTCAAAGTGAAAATGTTCAAAAGTTTGCAGAGTTTTTATATCTAATTTCAATATTAAATTGATTCCAATAGACTAAATTGGATTAATATATAAATAATTTAACAAATTATACATTAACACCAATTTAAAATATAATTTATATTTATGAAAAAATTAAATGAAAATATAATTTAGAATTCAAATTTAGTATTTTTCACAGTTCATAAAAAATTTAAACTTTTTAGAAAAATACAAAAAAAATAACCCAATAGTTATTTTGGTATTCCAATTTCAAAAATGAATTTCATTTTATCAAATACTCTTTCTAAAATTTCTAATAAATTATTATAATATTTTTTTCTTGAAAATAAATAAAAATTATTTTTGAAGGAAGAATTTTTTTGAAGAATAAAACCACTTTACTAAAAATTGATTGATTATTTACAATAAATTTATCAATAATTGATATTGAGTAAGAAATTTATCTATATATATATATATTTCATAAAATAGTTAATACTATTCATACCCTCTAATTTAATGGCTAGGTTATGATAGTAATATATATTATGGTCTATTTAAGTTCAGTGTTTCTTGTTGAATATGTTATCGAACATAAAAATCTCGAGGTTGCGTGAAACGAATGAAAACTGAGTGTTAAGTGAAATGAAAACAGAACATAGTGTTTCATTTGATTTAATATAAACTCAATTTTGTGTTTAAATTATGAAATCGAATATAAGTTTCCTATTTTAAAATCTAAGGGTGTTACACTGAGCCCCTTTTAGCCTTTGAAAAAACAAACCCCATATGATTCGCAACAAGAACAAGATTTATGTCATGAATTCCTTGTGGTAAACCCCCTAGGATTTCATGCCTTGAATCCTCTCTTTCTGAACACCATAAAACTCATTCACATCAAGAAATTAATTCATGATGTGAATGACTAGTTTCATTAGTTTTCAATATCCAAGGATGCCCACTCTTCCTCTAGTGTTCGCCTGAATCCCCGGGGCTTCCACTGAATCATAGAACATGTCCAAAAACATCACTAATGGATATTAAAACATTCATAACCTCACTCAAAATCCATGATTCTAAAAAAACCATCCACCAATGAAAAAAATAAAATTCCCTTAGAAAATTCATCCAGTTCAAAATATGGGATATTACAATAAATAACATGTGTAAGGATTTAGGAGGTGTAGACTCATAATAATGCGGTCTAAATAAAATTTTAAATTTATTAAATTTAATTTCACAGCCTATTCTAGATCTTAAATCGGTATGGAATGAACCACTCTTAATAATAATGTTTTTATTTAAAAAACATATCAAACTTATGTTTTTTAATTTTTTTAAACTATATATATAGGGGTGTACAAGTTTAAATTAACCAACATAATCTTACTGAACAAAATAGCATTAAAATAGTAAAATTATGTTTTAATTGGTTAATTGGTTCAAGTTTGTTGATTAATATTGCATATTTTTATTTTTCAATTCGATTCAGTTTTGTTAAACTTTCCCATTTTTATTTGAAACATTAGAATTAAATAAATATAAAAATATTTTATGAAATTTTAAGTGATGATTAAATTTCTATGATCAATATTTAATATAAGATAAACTATATTTGATTTATAAATATAATGAAAAATTTTGAACATATTTGATAGTTAAGAGAATATAATTCATTAAATCACATTGAAAATTTCCCCTTAAATTATTAAATTCATTTAAATATTTTTCATGTTAATGGTTTGGTTATTTATCAAATAAGTTCTTACATTTTAATATTCAATTAATATTTTTTAATAATATTATCTCTCTTCTATTTTTTATCATTTTATTCACATTATTTTAGATTACTTGGTTATGAATGTTTAGGGTTTTATTGTTTTTTTAATCAGTTTTGCATCATGTAATTCTTTCCCAATTTTCCTTAAACTATCTAAACTAACCAATTTAGCTTATTTTGATTCTAAACTAATCATTTATTAATTTTTATTTTCAATTAAGATATATATTTTTCAATTGGTTGATTGAAACCAATGTTCTTAATCAATTTTAACATACCATTCACTCCGCCCCCATAGAGAGAGGTAAAATATTAAATTTAATGATTAAATTTAAAATGTATTTTATATAGATGTATGTTTTTTGCCTGTTTATATATATATAATTATTAAATTATATTAATATATATATATATAAATATTGATATTTAATAGTATTAATAAAAATTTATAAATATTCATAAGAATATAAATTTAATATTTTATTTCAAAATTTAATTGAAATTCAACATAAAAGTAAAATGTAAGTTGAAATTGAAATATAAATTCAAAATTTGTATTTGAATTTGAAATATAAATGATAATGAAATAAATTGTTAGGTTTTAAAATTTAAATTTAAATTTAAATTTACTAATATGTAATATATATATATATATAATTAAGATTTCAAATGAAAATTGAAATTAGAAAAATAAATATAATTTATTTTAATATTTTTAAGAAAAAACTTTAATGTATTATTTTAAATTTTAATTGAAAATTTGGTTTGATAAATATCTCTCTAATATGTGTAATTGTTATTAATGTACAGTATTAAAGGATGGTTGGGTTTTCATATATGTGTATAAGGAACACACATACATTAAAACATCACATGAATGTTATATTTCATGGACATCATATATTTTTACATCAACAACATTGATAGCCCAAGTGAAAAATACATTCAATGGGTACTCAGATAAAGGTGTGTTTTCTTTTTTAATAACAATTAATGAAAATTTTAATAAGGTAAATGATTTTTCAATAATTTAGGTAAATATTTCTCTAAAAACATTATGATGTTATATTTGGAAGATAATTTCTTTTTATTACCATGGTATATTTTTTTGTATGTCAAGAATTTTTTAGATGTCATGCATATCAAAAAAATGAATGTTATAACAACATTTTCTTGTTACTAAATGTAAAAGTAAATACCATATATGGGATTATTTCAAGGAAATACATTATTAATTTAGTGATTCGTGTCCTAATTATATTGACTAAAGTAATGATAATGATTTAAATTAGAGATTTGATCAATGATAACACAAAATTGTTTGAATTTTTGGATCTATAGAAGGGGACATTTTTCATTTTGGGATTTAGTTACGAAATTTAGAATTAGATGATGAAATTTACTGTTTTTTTACATATGGTTTGTGTGGAAACCCACTAATTTTAGATATAAATTTTACATCATTTTAGATTAATATTCAATATATATCATAACAATGCATACCCCTAAACAAAAAAGGTTTAGTGTCTTTGAAAAATAGATACATAATCATCTTATTTCATGAAACATATTCAATGTCTCTCAAAAAATTCTTCTCACATTGTAAACTTCTTATACATGCCCTAATTAAAACCATTATTTATAACATGGGTAAATAAAACATAAGAAAGGGTGAACTCAGATTCTAAATGACTGTAAACTTTGGAGATATCAATTAATGATCATAAGCGAGCATAAGATAAGAATAAGAGTATGATAAACCAATAATAACTTATGAAAGTCAAACCTAATCAGTGAAATATCTTTAATCATGAATCATGGAAAGAGGACTTGTCATAAAAAATTCATAAGTCATAAGATTGAGGAATCATCAACAATCAATCATGAGTCATGAGAAAATTTCATAAGAATAAGACATAGGTTTGTGGCATACACATAATCATAGAAAATTATTTCTTTATTTAGGGATCACATCCAAGAATATCATAGTGGATTGGGTTCACTCCTCATTCCATTATTTACTTAATCAAAGTCACTCTAAAGACTATCATATTGGATAGAGTTCCTTACTAAATTGGTTTCTCTCCCTATTCGTGATTATATTATCTCATGAAATATCATTCTTTACCCAATTCATTGGAGGGTTATATAATTCTAGTACAACCCATTAAATAATCAAAACCATACATATGTGACCTATAAGATCATAAAACACTCATCATTTCATCATATCCTAACCTGTGGAAAATAAATAGGTTTAATAAACATTCCATCATTCTATCAAAGCATAAATCATGGAATAAATATGGGGTTCATAAAGATTTCATCATAACTTAATTAACCCATGGGAAAGTAAAAGGTTTCATAGAAACATACTTAAATCATTATTATCATAATCAATCTAGATAAATAATGGGGATGGTATCATAAGATCATATCTCCAGTGAAGTATAAAAATACTTAAAATATGTTGACATAGATGAAAAATACCTTTAAATGAACACTCAATCTTTTCTTTGAAAAGCATGAGGAAAATATCCTTTACTTTAACTAACTAAAAATTCCCTGAATAATGAGAAAATTATTTTCTTTGAAAATAAATATAGAAAATTAAGGTATTATTCAAATTACGGAATGTTCATGATGGTTGGAAACTATGTTTATGACGTATATGTTAAAAGAGAACATTATTTTCATAGTTTTTTAAAAAGTCAAAAATAAATTATTCAGAAAACTTTTAAAAATATTCCCTTTAAACCTTTGTATATAAATTCAAAGGTATTATAAATGACCATTTTAAAACATTTCAAGTATTGGTAAAAACTTTTACAAAAAATTTGAATAACATGGACATGGAAGAAAAAGTTTGTTGACCATAGAGAAAATAAGGTCGACTTTTCTTAAAAACATTTTCTCAATAATTTTGAGTAACAAATAGATAAATTTTGTAACATTACATGAAAATTATAGAAATAAATATAGTAGAATAAACTAGATGGGGTTTAAAGTATTAGTATCATATAATTGTTTTACCCCTCTCTCTCTTAGTGTTTGATGACTAAAAGCACAATTTTTTGTTCCTAACCAATTTTTAAGCCTATTTTAGTTACTATGTTTATAAATCAACTAAGTAAGTTTCTTAGATAAACAATGAGATTAAGAGGCATATGTAGGACTATTTTCAAGGTTTCCTTTGATTGGAAACATTGACCACCCTATAATATGGCACTAGCCAACCGATAGGTTTGAACAAAAGCACTTTCTATTATCTAAACCCACCAGCCAGCCAGTACGACTAATAGTATCTCCTAGATACTTCATATAACACCCCATACTAGGAACCATATGTGTTAGAGAGTCACATGGTGTTATGAATGTCTACCCATATACTAGAGGCTTCAGACTAGTGGTAAGGTCCTAGTATAAACATCTGGGATATTATTCCCTCTAACTAGAGTAATATGAGAAGTATAAATTTTGAGGCATCATCCACATCATGCTAGAGTATGAAAAGTAAATAGACATAAAAAATAACATATATGATGTTTTCATCAACAATATATAATTTATCTCCCACCATCCTAACACAAATATAAAACAAAAAATACTACACATGCACTCTGGGCCTAGTACCATCCTACGACCTCACACAACCTGTATCCACAAACCATTGAGCTACCCCAACCCAATCCACTCCTCATCCCATACTCTAACCTGAATGTTGATATCGGGTTTGTTCATGAATTGAGATTCCCATGTAGGGTGTGAGAATAAAACTCATTAGGGTCTCACCAAACACCCTTGGTATACACTGTCAATTCATGTTTATACATTAGGAAATTAATTACAGAAATAAACATTCTATTTGATTCATTGTGCCCTAACCATTTTGTTATGACACTTGATTAGTACAAACACCATTCATGCCACCACATGCTAACTAAACCACCATGGTGCCTAAATATACTTTCTTAAATGCCTTGTTGGAATCCACCTGTCACTTCATGACATTGTATAGATTCCCAATACATATCAAAATAATCAGGGTAGAGAAACTTATAAAATATTGACCTGATACTCCTATACACTGGGAATAGTCATACATCCAAAATCATTGACCCATCCATTCTCACTCAAGGGAGGTCCAATAGTCTCACATTTTAGGATGAACCATCCCCCAAGTAAGTCCACAATGAATGAATACTAAGGAAAGTTCTTAATTATTCACACTAACCCAAGCCATATTTAAAAAGGTCCTTGAACCAATACCCCTGTGTCAGGGCATGATATACACCAACCTAAGACAAACTCAGTAGGGTCATTGACCTAATACTTAAAGGAACATTGCATGATAGTCCACCAAGCCAAACCTCTACGAAAAGGTCACTAGGCACATTAAACCATAACTAAAGACACTGGGGAGGTCCATAAGCACCCCAACCCCTCCCAAAAAACTCTAGGGAGGACACTATAAGCATAACTACCAATTAATATGCAAGGAAAGGTCCCTCAAGAACAAGAACATAGGGCCACAACCCATCCCTCAGCTTTCTAGCTGATCCCAATGTGCCTATTTCTTTAGACATATCCCCTCATTGGACAACATCTTAACTTACATGATAAGGTATCCACATTATTCTCTATACCCACTATAGTATCTTCCCAATGACACCACCTCAAGGTCGTCACCTTCTAATGAAATAACTTCTAGAAGGCTCACCTCAACCCAAACATCAAGGTTTTTTACAACCTTGTTGAATTCCCTCATCACTCCCAATCTTAATACCCATGGAATATCATAAGAAATGACATCTTACCTAGCCCTAGACTCATATATAGAGTCCAAAAACTAAGAAAATCCCCCCTTTTTAACCTAATTACAAGTTTTTAGGGACTTATCTTGCTCACATAATACAACAAGACCCACCTTTGAACTCATGCGGGAGTTATAATCATCCGCGAGACATAAAATGATCTCACACATTTTCATCTGTCCCCAAGCTACCCATGCCTTCCCACTAGCTCTAGGTAAACCAACTTAGGCTAGCTATATCTTAACATTCATCGCAAGACCTTCCCAATGTCTCGTATCCCCTCAAATGATATACTCACCGCTTATAGACCAAGTCTCTAGGTGATCCCAAAACTCCCGAGTGATTAAGAGAACTTATTACAATCATATGAGGCCTAGAACTATCCAAATTCATCTACCCAGTGAATCACTGATCCCAAAACCCAATTCTCAAACCCCATGAAGTATGAATGAATACACTATCATGCGTAAACAACATATAAAATTATATTACAACAACCACCTACCTCACACATGTCATAGACCATACAAATATCTTCACTAATCCTCATCCAAATACCTGTTAACCTCGTGCATGCCTCTGATAATATTTTACAAGACAACCGAGAACCATCCATTCTCTCAGGCATTGATCATCATTGTCACTATAAAACCATGACCAACCACTAGCATAGGGTCTATAGTGTACCTTCAACACCATCCTGAACAAAATAAATAACCCACAAAAAGAATTAAATCCTTATTTATTGAAATTTAACCTGAGAATATTAAATAAATCACCATGGTGGAATAAATTACAAAAAAACATGTGATGATAGGAATACAATGTCTTAGTATGCCCTTTACAAAGGCTGATCAAAAGCCTCACCCATGTCAATTGTTTCCACCATGATCCCATAGAATCAACCCCAAAGCCCAGATAAAATAATGGGAAATTATAGGGAAATGAAAGGGGGGAATTTAAGAACAATAGAATATATTACATTAATTCATAATCACAATGAATCTAAGATCATCCCCCTCATAGAGAATTAATGTAGAGGCAGGGGAATTAATTTAAGAATGGCCTCTCTTGAGAACCCAAACCCCCTCAAACCTAAGGGAGGTTGGGATACAAAAGGATAAAATTGTCCCCAATTAAAAAAACATGTCTGGGTATCCATCGTATGTATGGGGTTCCCAATCCAAATTATTGGGATTTTTCTAGGTCTTCCAGCTAGTCAGTGGGACTTATTGGCTAGACTCTAGATGATTTAGAATTATATCAGTCCTCTAACAACTTTTCAACTTCCTCTGATGCTCACCCGAAAATCTTAGTAATCCTTTAAACCTCAAATCCATCCAAAATTATTATTTTAGGATGTGAAAACTCTTAGAATCTCATTTCAAGTCCTTATTTTCAAATTAAAAAATCTTATAAATATAAAATTCTAACACCCTATCAAATGTGACCACTGTAAATCCATAAGGCATTACAAACTCCTCACCATATGGCTTATCATCCTTAATAATCTATGGTAATACTTGATCCACATCTCTTGACCTATGATAGACATTAACTCACTGAGAACTCACCATGTTCCATCTTTAAATTCCAAATTCTATTCCACATTGAAGCTCTAACACAAATCCTGGATACACCAGATTCCATAAAAAATCTCTAGTCTGATCCCTAGACCACACCTATCATATCCCATACAAAGTCTTCAACTCATTCCAAATCTCACTGCATTTGATTCCATGTTAAAACACTATTCATACCATCTACTATCCGGACTCATCTAAAAATACTTGGTTATACCCACCAACACATTCTCATGTTTCCCAATCATGATGCCTTAATGTACGGAAGAATCATGATATCATCCAATCACCTACATTGAACTCTAAACCTGAATCTCAATGTAATTCCATGGTTGGTTCACCAATAATTTTCTCCATCCACCATGCACCTACCCTGAGAACTGATGCACCTTTGATCTGACTCACCCTCATATCATTCTAAAAAACCAAATTTCTTGATGCCAATGAACCAACTTCAACCAAATTCACATATGATCCCCAAAGCCTGTATTTATGAAGGAACCAAGATTACTCAGGCTCACCCATGCATCGATATTCTGATTCCACCTTGAATATCCATGACCAGTCTCACCACAAGCTATCATCAATGTGTATCTATGACCATCCACCGACCAGTCATTACCACCCCATGACCCTTCTAACATGAAGGTTAGTTTCCCATGAATGATATGATTCTCCCCAAGATAGGATTTTCATTATCATTTTCCACTGAATCAACTACCCATACTCCACAGCCCACGATCCATATATCACTGCATGCAACAACTAGATTTGAAAAAACATCACATACCCGAGAACCAACTCCAAACACCAACTTTCACCCGTCCCCAATTCACTAAGAATTTCATCCCCAGTATGGACAAAATTCATCCAAAATAAAGATTACACACTCTAACTAGTCAATGGTCCACTCCCCACCATATAGATTCCCCTATACTATTCTATGAGAACTAAACCAAATGGGACCTAACACCACACACGTATCTCTCCCCTCGACCCATTCTCTCCCATCCATAAAAAATCTTTCCCAGGACCAAGATACAATTTACCATACCATGATACATTGATATGTTTCCAACGTCACCTTTCACGACCAAGGGACATATCCTATTTCTTACCAAAATCCCTGAGTCTCTATGACCACACAGGTCTTTCCAAACACACTGGTAACATCACTTCAATAGTGACCCTAAAATAAAACCACTACTAGGACGGTTTTGTCACACCGCATGAGTTTATCCACAACTTGAACAATTCACAGTGGTCATACACATGAACTATTAACATATTTTTAACTCAACTGGGAATCATGTGTTCCCACTGAAACTTTTCTAAAAATCCTCACCAATTCCCAACCCCTTAATGGTTGATTGATCCACCAAGAACCTAATCACATGTTATTATTAACTACATAACCCGATCTTAACTAAAATCAATGATTGTACACTCCCATGAAAACTTCTTTCACAACCAGAATCAAGATATCATGATTCACGTCCCATATAACCCAAGATCACATACATAACCCACTGAAAATTCCCCACACACATGTCAGTCTCACTCAACATCCAAATTCATCTCACACACTAAGGATAACCACATGATAACCCAACTCATAGGAATCACAATAATAACGAAGAGTATCCACCCACACTCCTACCATGCTACTCAAATTTGTATCCAATACCCTTAGTATAGGAACCTAATCAATCCTTCCTTTTGGGTTTTGTGTAAATATTTTTAGTTTCATTAAAAAGAGTGTTTATAGATGGATTTGATTAAGAAGAGATATTTTAATATACTATATATATGTTTTTCCTACTATTTTGTTTCAGAGAGTTTTTTGGGAAGTAGGTTTTTCATCAAATAGAACCACCAATAGACAGTGTGCATCAAATAGAGTCTGAGTAGACATTGCTTCATTTGACTGGGAGTTTTCTATAGAGAGGTTTCAATGATTGGATAAAGATATTTAGATAAATATTTCTCTATTGATTTCCTATCATACCCTTACACAAGAAATAGAATTTCATGGTAACCGAACATTATAGGTTTCAGCAAGTGTTTCTATAGTGTATTGATACTTTATCAATTCAATGGTAGGTTGACCATGAAACTCATAGTCATTGAATTTTTTTTAATAAAAATATCCCTCTATAAATAAGGTGGTGGCCTTTATTTGATTTACAAGTAACAAATGTATAAACAATGTGTGTTTCTGACTTAATTTTATAAGACCATACTTTAGAGAGGAAGTGTGTTATTGTTTTGTAATCTATTGTATCTATTTATATGAAAAATGTTTTCAGTTTTCCCCCATGTATGTAGTAATATTTCTAAACCATGATAAATATTGTTGTCCATGTATTCAAATATATGTGAAGTGTGATCATGGGTTTTGTGTGGTGATTAGGTTGATTCTATATTAATAATTCCAATGCACATTACTCGAGAGGAATAATTTATTGGAAAAACTCTCTATCCAATAACATTATGGAGTTTTTTCATTGAATGAAGGATAAAGAAATAAGATGGATAGAGATATTGATCTGGTGTATGTTATCTCATTAGGTCCATCTATTGGACTTAATGAAAAGAGGTTACATTGGAAGTTATTACTCTAGGTTTCTCCCAATAAGTGATTTTAAGAAATTTCATTGGTTTATCAGTTAGTTATACTTCAATAATAGTATTCAAATGTTTTCTTAACTTGTATTGAAACTTATTAGATTTAAATTGGTTTACTATTATCATAAGAATGAATTTGGAGGAATGAAAGGTTAATATTTAGAAGTTTGGTGGAATAGACACTTTATTTTGTATAATTAAACTATAATATATTCTTATATAAAATGATGTTGATGCTCCATTTTCTGAAAAGTGTTCTAAAAAATTACAGAGCAGAATGGGGGTAGTTGAACTAGAAGGATTTATCCTTCATCAAGATTTCTCTTATAAGTAATGTTGCATTCAACATTAGTCAAAATAAAAAAACTCTAAAGGTTATGAAATCATTAATTTAAATGTATGATAAACCAAAATAACTTAACAAAGTTTTCATGTTGTGAAAATTATTCAACTTAAGGTTTTTGGATTAAAATCCTACTACTGATCATGTAAATTACTTTAATATGATTAGAGGGAAGATTGAACCTATGACGGTTAGATTCTAAGATCATATTTGGTATTTCCTTCATCTTTCCTCACTTCCAAAATGTTCGTATTCCATTTTGAAAGTAGTGATCAAATCTAGTGGGAAGTCCGATCTTGTGTTTGATGATATTAATAACCTGATATTGAATAAGGACTTATGGTGAAATTAATTTCAAAATATATCCAAAAATTATATCAGTGATACTAGAAATGGATGTTCAATTCATCAGAAAGACTTTTGAAAGAATAAATCCTTAGAAGATAATTTCTTGAGGCGAAGCTGAGGTAAATCGACAAGTTTAGGTCCTTAAGGATGGATTTATGGGAAAAAGGACATATCAAGAAATATTATAGGAATCAGATAGATTATTCCACTTTCATACAGACAATCATGGTAAATACAAAGGATGAAGGGTTTGACATGATACTATGTATGATCATTCAAGAAGTTTCATGAGTTATTAACTTATGGAATCATTCCATTCAACTATTGAGTGAGGTTGCAAGGTTAATTATATACTAGAAGCTTTAGAATTGTACATCAAATAGAATATGAAGCTCTGAATATAGTTGGTAAAGGTGATGTGACCATTTTAGTGAAATGTGTAAGTATCTTGAAATTGAAATATGTTAGATAAATTGTAGGTCTCTAGAAGAACCTCATATTTTTGGGAAATTTATATAATATAGTTTTTAGAATATATTTTTTTAGTAGAGTTTGTATGTTTATAAAAGGTTCTATTATGATTGGTGATGGACTAAAAAATGGTACATTGTATCTTATAAGATGGAGTGATGAAGTCAAAACTATCAAAATGAATTCAACGGATGGTTTGAAGAAGTGGAAATGTAGTTTCGATCACCCCAGTGAGAAAAATATTAAAGTTTTATCAGTGAAGGGAATAGTCAAACTCAATCACATGGAACTTGGAATATGTGAGAGTTATATATTTGGGGAAAAAGGAGTTTCCTTCAACATGGATTTAATAATGTCAAGGAGTTGAAAGTTATAATTTGTTCATTATGATATTTTATGTCCAACCCCAGTTCACTCATATAGAGGTTCATTTTAATTTATAAATTTTAATGATGATTCTACTGACAATGTGTAGATATACTTCTTGAAGAATAAATATAATGTTTTCAATAATTTATTCAATGTAAATTTTTTGGTTGAGAAAGAGTGTGAAAGAAATTTGAAATGTACCTGGACAGAAAATGATGGAGAATACACCAGACATAACTTTCATAAATTATGTAAAATGAATGGATTAATACATGATAAGACTGTTCTAAGGACTCCAAAAAATGAAATAAATAAAAGAATGAATTTTACGCTGAATGAAAAATATCATATCATGAGGATTTAATTTGGAACACCTAAGGGAATTTGGGGAGAATCCTTGAACACAACAACTTACTTGGTAAACAGAACTCCATCTTGAACTTTGTGGTGGGAACTTCTTAAGGAATATTAGTTTACTAATAAAACACAAGTCAATATGGATGATAACGATAGATATAATTTGTAAGTTAAATAAAAATTTATTTTTCTTATTGGTTTGGGGGATGAAAACTTTTGTTATTTCTTGTGGAATGATGAAAAGAAACAAGTAATCTAGAGTCAAGATATTTTTTTCAATAAAAAACTTTAGTTGAAAGATTAAAACCAAAATGATAAAGTTTTTAAGGATAGTTCAAAAATCAAAGTTTAGAAAGATAAAACAGATGTTACCAAACAAACATTCAGTCTATAAACATCAGAGGTTGGCGCTCTAATAGTCAAGGTACTAGAAAAATAATTTTTTACTGTTGAACCTAAGGTTATGCTATGAAGATCCACTCATATCCAGAAGTATGTTTAAAGATTTGGTGTTGATATAAATTTATTACCTCTAACAGAGACAGGGGAACCAGACAGTCTGGAGGAAGAATCTACTCTCAAAGACTCTAAATAGTGGGAGTTATCCATGGAAGAGGAAATGAGTTACTTAAATATCAACAAAAATTGAGAGTTTGGTAAGATATAGGACAAAAAAGGTCTCTTGAAATCAAATGGGGTTTTATTTTAAATAGGAATTTTATGAACATAAGATATATAAAACAAGGTTTTTGGTGAATTTTTTTAGTAAAATAAAAGGATTGACTTTTCTGAAATTTCCTCACCAGTTTTTAAGTACACAACCATTAAGACAACTCTTATCATTATTGAATTTGATGATATACACTTGAAGGAAATGGATTTAAAATTTCATTTCTTCATATAGATTTGGAGAAATACATTTACATGGTTCAACTAAGGGTTTTTAAGTTAATTGGAATAAGTATTTGGTTTTCAAGTTAAAACAAAGTCTTTGGGGATTAAATCTAGTTCCAAGATAGTGCTATAAGAATTTCAAAACATTCATGTTTAAGAAAATATTCAGTTGATATCATTTTGATAACTATTTTCTCAAAAATAAATGTTATTATTGAAAACATCTCATAGTATTCTTATATGTGGAAAATATATTGATTGGTGGTCTGAAGTTCCAACTAATTTAGGAATATACGTAGAATATGTCAAGAAGGTTTGAGATGAAGGAACTTGGGAAAGTTAAGAAAATTTTGAGGATAAGAGTTACAAGGAATAGGAAAGTCTTCTCATTGGTTTTATCCCACAAGGAATACATTAGGAAAGTCATCAACAGATTTGGAATGACCCTTTGTAAACCTGTTTTAGTCCCCCTCACCAAAATCTTGAAACTTACCAAAACCCAAGAACCATCAATGGATGAAGAATTTTATGAAAAGGAGAAGGTTCCTTATGCTTTAGTTGAAGGAATTTTGATGTGATTGATGGTTTTCACTCAACCAGATACTATTTTTACAGTGGGTTTTATTATCCATTTATTGAAAAATACTACATGGAAACATTACGAAGCTGTGAAATGGATCTTAAGATACTTAAAAGGGTTAAAGGATGTAACTTTATGTTTCAGTGATGATGATCATTTGAATGGTTTTTTAGATTCATATATATTTGGAGACACAGATTCACAGAAAATTACTATAGGGTTTGTTTTTACTTTTGGTGGAACAATGGTAAATTAGATGTCTCGGTTGCAACCAATGGTCACTTTATCTGTACTAAAAGTAGAGTACATTGATAATACTGAATTATGAAAGGAGATGATTTGGTTGATACTCTTGATTAAGGAACTCAGAAAAGGATCAGATAGATGGATGTTTTTCTATGACAATAAGAGTTCCATTTACCTTACTCACAAACCTATTTTTCAAACAAGAATGAAAAACATTAACCTAAAGTATCACTTCACACTAATTATACTAGAGGATAATGTTTATAGAATTCAAAAGATTATTTGGATGAAACATGTTTTGGATATGTTTAAAAAGGTGATTTTCAAGAATGTATAAGTAAACATTGTGCCTTAGTGGGAATCAACTGATCATATGGAGATGAGACTACTGATTACATTTGGAAGAGGAAGAAATCTGGTGAATGAAAGAAGAATAAAGATGAAAAATACTGAATTAACTTCCAAGTGGGAGATTGTTAGGTGTTTTTAACTTTCTTCAGGTTCATTAGATAGAGTGTTTCTAGATGGAGTTTATCATACATAGATATTTAGATAGAATGGATGTATGTTTTTCCTACTATTTTATATTAGATAATTTTTTGGTAGTAGGTTTTTCATCAAACAAAACTTCCATAGATGGTGATTATCAGATAGAGTTTGAGCAGAAGTAGCTTCATCAAAATTAGGGTTTTATACAGAGAGGTTTTGATGATCATATAGAGATCATTGGATGAATATTTCTATATTGATATTCACGGATACCTTTCCATAGGAACTGAATTTTTCATGGTGACAAGAAATTGGTGGTTTCATCAGGTTTTTCTATAGTGTATCGATAGTTTCTCTAGTCAATGGGAGATTGATCACACAACTCAGAGATTGGTGAAAACTTATTGACCATATAGAGACCACTATAAAGATGGTGGTGTCCTGACTCTAATGTAAAACTAACTATTCTATGAAAAATGTGTGTTTAAAACATAATTTTTTGAGACCATAATTTGGATAGGAACTGTGAAAGTGTTTTGTAATTTATTGTATCTCCTAATATGAAATTTTTTTTACAGTGTTCTCCAGTGTATGTAGGAATTTTTCCAAACTATGTTAAATATTATTTTCCATGTTTCCTGATATACGTGAAGTACAATGATGAGTTTTTAGTGGATATCAGGTTTATTATCTCTTCTTTGTTCTAGTGCACATTACTCTGGAGGAGAATGTTATCAGTTAAAATCTATGTCTCATAACATTGCGGAGTTTTTTCATTGAAGGAAGGATGAAGTGATCGTACATATAGACATCTTTGTCCAACGTATTTCGTCTCATCAAGTCCTTATGTTAGACTAAAAAGATAAAGGTTTCTTTGGAAGTGATTAATCCTTGTTTCTACCAACACTTCACTTTGAAACTAGCCTTTTATACCATTTTGTAACACCCAACATAGATCCTATCTATTTTGGAGTGCCAAATGGCCTCAAGATCACCTCCTCATATGCCAAAAACTGCTGACTAGTGGTAAGGGACAAATATATATAGTGGGAGACTATAACCTCGAATAAAAGCAATATAAATATTGGAAATTAGCAAGCATTACCCAAATCATTCCATATTATAAAATGTAAAAAAACAAAAATAATAACACACAAGATGCTTTCATACAAAACATACAATTAATCATAAACCAGGATAACCCAAATATTAAAAAACATGACACACACACACACCCTGGAACTTCTACCATTACCAGGACTCACACACTCTATCCCTACAACCTATCAAGATACCATATCCCAATCCACTACACATCCCGTGTTATGACCAAAATGCAGATATAAGGTTTGTGCATGCACCGAGATGGCCGTCTAGTGTGTGAGTATAAAACTTTGTAGGGTCTCACTAAACACCCCTAATATTTTTCATTATATTCATGTTCATACATGAAGAAACAAAATATATAAATAAATAGACTCGTTGAGTAATTGTGTGCTAACTAGGATGCTAGGACACCTGATGAGTACACATACCTATTAGGAAACTGTGTAATAACTAATCCACCATAGTTCCTGACTGTACATTCTTTGGAACCATGACTGAATCCACTCATCGCCTCATGCCATCATACTAATGCCTAGTCTATACCCAAAGAATCAAGGTAGAGTGTTTTTTAAGACCTCAACCTGATACCTACAACCAGTAGGCACAATCATGAATCTAAGAGTCTTGACCCATCCCTTCTTACTCATGGTATATCCATCAACATCACATTGTATGATTACCCATCCCCTAGGTTCTTACTTGTCCTAATATTACTAAGGAAAGGTCCAAATCATGCACATCAACCCAAGAAACATCTGGAATGGCCCTCAAATTGATACCAGGAACGATCATCCACTGACCCAAGACACACATGGAAAGGTCCTCAACCTCACAAATGAATGAAAATGGAACAATCATCCACCAACCCAAGCTCTAAGGAAAGGTCACCAAGAACCCAAACACACCCCTATAAACACTAGGGCGGTCCATCAACACCCCCATCCATCCTCATAGGCTCTAGGAAGGTCACATAAAGTATCATAACCCAATAATCCTAAAGGAAAGGTCCCTCAAGCATAAGAACATAATGCTTCGTCTTTTCACTCTGTTCACTAGATGATCCCAGGGTGCTAGTCTCTCGAGACCTATCACCTTCTTATAAAATATGTCAACTCTCCCAATAAGGCATCCACATGGTCCTCTAGACCCACCATAGTTTCTTCTCATCAATACCACCTCAATCCCATCACCTACTAGTGACAACACAATCTGAAGGCTCACCCTGAGCCATACATTGTGGTATAATCCAACCTCATCAATGTACGTCAACACTCTCAGTGTCATAACCTAGGGATCATCATAAGCCATCACACCCTACCCGACCCTGGCCTCATATATAGGGTATAAGTACCAATAACCCCTCCCCTTGAAATTCCTATTCCAAGTCTCAATGGACTTATCCCACTCTACACCAAGACTCACCTTTAACATCAAGTGGGAGTTCCCATAATCCGCAATACATACAGTGGTCTCGTCCATTTTCATTTGGCCCCAAGTCACCCATGTCTTCCCATTATCTCTAGGTAACCCATCCTAGTCCATTTAAATATTGACATGAACCGTGAGACCTTTTCAAGGAATCATTTTATCTCAAATGATAAACTCACTCCTTGGAGACCAAGTTGTTAGGAGATCCCAAAACATCCAAGTGCTCAAGATCGCTTATTCCAAGTAATGGAGGCATAGATTCATCCTACTTCATTCACCCAGGGCCCCATTAGTCCCTAATCGTTCTGACTGAACCCCATGTTGTATACAGAAATGCACGCTCATACATAAAAAATATATGCAATTGTATCATATGGGTCACATACCTCATAGATGTTGCTGACCCATTGGAAATATCCATTAAGCCCCGTCCAATCACCCACCAAGCTCGCTCATGCCTCCACGAAGCTCTTCCAATCCAACTGAGCATAGTTTATGATCTCAATCATCGAGAATCAAAATTACACCAAAACCACAACCAACCACCAATAGAGGGTCTATAGTGTAACTCATACACCACCCCAACCAAAATCTTTAACCCACAACAACAATTTAATCTCTATTTTTTTTATCTAAGCTGAAAAGATTAGAATAATCACTATAATGATATACCTCACTAAAACAACATGAGTTGGGACATATATTTCATCTTATGATACCCTCTACATAGGATGAGAAAAATCCTAATCCATCTTGGTCTATTCCACCATGCTCTGTTGTAATCAACACCAACAACCTAGATAAAATCAAAGAAAATTATAGGGAAACAAAGGAACAAACCAAAAAATTAAGAACAATGGATGATCTTACCTTGATTAATCATAGAAACACATCCAACATCTTCCCACCTCATGGGGTATCAAATAAAAATACACTAAATAGTATATCTATTTCCTTATTGAGATTTTTTTATTAGGATGGTCAGGTTAAAGAGGAAACATGAGAACAATAGAAGTTTATACGGGAGAAATGGCCTAACTTGTTGAAAGACAATGTTGTTATCCAAATTCATTGGGATGAGAATCCCAATGGGGTGGAGAATGTATCACCCCCACCCTGTGGTTTTATGTACGTTTTCATTTTATTCCTTTTTTACTACATTTTAATTCATCGGAATACTTTACTTGAATAGGTCAAGGAAATAAAGAGGAGATAGTTTGGAAATGGGATTCTAGAAATCTATAGGAACAATTTACATCATAAATCATGGTTTTATGAAATAAATTTTATAGGAAAGATATTTCAATTAATGAAGTTTAAAATGTAAAAGGAATTTATGTTGTAAATTTGTTTTTTGGGATTTAATTTAGAGGTAATGTGATTTTCAGTGGAAGTCATCCATCAAGGAATCGACAATTTAAATTCCTGACTTCTGTCATATATTCATTCAATCCCATCCAGTTTTCACCTAGTAAATATTTTTAACTCCTCAATTGGTTTATGTACCTTTATCTCAACTTCCGGGGTAGCCCTAGGTGATTTATGATGTTCTTAGACATCCAAACTCCAATTCCAACAAATCCTTGGGCGTTCAGTTGCAGAGATCAATGTTTAGGGTCTTGTTCTTCCTTATTTTCATATATCTACTCGGTTTGTCTTATATGAAACCATAGATCAGTGTTATAATACCCTGATCCATGGGTTTCTATTTATATTGATGATATCTTATTGGTTTTTGATAAAGGAATGGAATAGGTTAGACTGGTGGAATCATCTTTGATCAATCAAGAAAATTGACTTGAGGTGGTTTTTTCCCTCTTTTCAATTTTATTAGAACTTGAAGGTATATTTGGTTTCCAAAAGTTTTATCATTTGTTTTCAATCCTATTTACTTAGTAAAACTATACTGATAATTATCTAACTAGTTGGATTGAAATTTGATTATTGGTGTTTCCCACAATGGATTGTTGAGTTGATTAAAAGGGTTTACATAAATGAAAGATGGTTTTGACACGTGTTCTTAGAATAATGGGTTGTAAGTTTCATCTGGAAAGGCATAGGTTGGTGTGTGTTCATTATTTCATTTTACAAGGTCTTGTTGAAATAATATTGGTGCTCAGTGCCGACTGGAATGGCGCAAGGAAAATATGTCACGAAGCGATGTATTGGTGGAGGACGTACCACTAATCATGAATATATGGGTTTCATTTTGGCTTGAATGTGTGTGTATGAGAGAACCTGATTGATTATAAAAAATTGTGAATTATGAACTACTTCTACTTTTGGAAAGAGAAATGTTGTTATGACTTAAAATACTTTCACAAAACCTATTCATCTGAGATATTTTATATTGTGAAAATTGTTTATTTCGTTGATATTATTTATTCTAGTTTTATATAATATGTGGTAAACTATTTATGGTATTAGTGGAATGTGAGAATAATATTGGGGATTGAAAACAAGGTATAATTACAAACCCCCCATCTATGCACTTTGGTGTGTATGAATATTCTATTTTCTGTGATGAAGGAACTAGTAGAAAATAGGTATTAAACATTGATTTTTTTTAGTTTTTGGCATTGATTTTCAATCGAAATTTATAAAGGAGATGTTAAAAACAAATTTTCAGAATCAGTTCTATAAAACCAATGCTGATACCCATCCACACAAGATTTTCATCATCATTTTATAAGATAACCAACACCGAATCAATTTTTAGTGCGGTCTTTAGTGATGGTTATCAAGGAAACTGATACTAAAAGATCAATATTTTTGGTCTTGGGCATCAATTTTTATTAAAACCGATGCCGAAGACATTGTTTTAGGGGGATTTAAGTGTCAGTTAACACTAAAAATAATTCCGAATTGTTTTTTGTGGGGTCTTCGGTGCTAGTTTTATAAGATAACCAATGTCGAAATCGAAATTTATTTAGTTTGGCATCGGTTTATATATAAAACTGATTCTGAAAAAAGTTTCAACATCGATTATTAAAATAACCTTCATTGAAAGTTATAATTTTTTTTAAATATATTAATACTATAAACCATAATCTAAAACCTTTAGCAAATAGATATACCAGAAAAATGACAAAAAAATAATATTATCCTATATAAATCAAAGCATTTAAATTTCATAAACCATAACTAATAACCCTATAAACTGATACTCATGTTAGCCTTGGCATAACCTCCTGAATTAGTAACTACCACTTGAATCATCAAGAATTAAAAAGAATGGTTCTCCCATTAGAACACAAAACATCAGAAGATAAATAAATACAGTTGGTATGTCAAACATTCCTTAAATAAAAAATTATCACAAATGTCATGTTAAAAATTTATTTTTCATTTCCAATCCAAATCAATAGGTTTCCATCAACTTCATGACTTTTAAAATAATTTTCCATTTGAATATAATTTTCTCAAGAATCAGCATCAAATAACAACAGGAAATAAAATTACAATTCAACCCATCATTTTTCTCAAAATCTATAAAAACAACCATAATTTAAAAACTTAATCCGAATAACATTATCTATATAATTATATTTTAAACTAGATTAAAAAATCCCATACCTGCTAATTTAAAAAATAATCAGTCAGGAATATTGAAGCATTTTGTTGAGATCATTAGGATCAAAAACCTATTATATCAAAAGAATTAGTTTTTGAACACTTTATTAGGAAAATTAAAATTTAATCATAAAAATTAAAATATATATACCTGATAATTTAATTCACAACCAGACTTATCAAATAGTTTTCAAAAAAACTGAATACGGGTCATCACATCATTTGTATTTGAATCACCATCAATGAACATCTACAATAGCATTAAAATTAAAATACATAATACTATGACATAAAATATAGAATAATTAATATAACTAACCTTATCAAAGTTAGTTAAAACCCTAGTTGTGAGTATCTCATACATGAATCATAAAACATAATAACCACATTCCACACATCATTTTTTATGGTGAAAATGTGGTTATAAACATTAACATGATATTAAAAACCAATATATATATATATATATATATATCAAAAATTCAAAAATATTGTAAAAAATTAAAATATTTACCATTACTTCCACAGATATGATTGGATTTTGATTTTTTATCTTTAACATATTTTTATTAAACTCTTTCCATAACCTATATTTTCATTTATATCAACTAATAAAACTTGTAAAACAATAAAAATTGCAAGTAATGAAATTATAAAAAGGAATAAAACTTACTCATTTAACAAGGTGCTAAAACATTTACATCATGACATAATAAAGAGAAAAAATAGTATAGCATGATTTTCCTTGGGAAGAATATACAAAACATTCAATGCCCTATACAATATAAAATTTCAAACACTAATGACATTATAGTAAATATTAGATCATAATTATATTAATGTTCTTAACCATCATGGAATGAAAAAAAAACAATATCTAATCTCTGTTATTGATAATCTCTCAAGTATATATTTAATTATATCAGGATGTATCGCATATTGCACATCCATTGAAATGAATTCTAGATAAATAAGACCAACACACTAGTGGCCTAATTTTTTCTCAAAAGTGTGTGCATATACCTAATTAAATACATAATATAGTAGGTCACCTAAAATTGTCTTTAGTTACATAATTAAAAACATAAACTTAAATTTACCTACAATGAAAACAACTGCAACACAACCATGTTGAGCTCTTTAAATTGAATCAGATCATTGATATTTTTTTTTTAATATTCTCAATGGATAGTTTCTTCCATAAATTTCACCCATCATTTAAAAATAATATAAATTATACATTGAAGAAAAAATCTAGGAAAATATATTTATCCCATCACAAATAGAAGTATTTGTAGCTATTAGTTATTGAAACATCTATTTATATTTCCTCTATATCATTTATTTTGATTTTACATAATCCTGCAAAAATTAAATTTCAGAAAACATTATAAGTAATTTTCAGTTAAAGGTAATTAATATTTAAAAACAACACATACCTCATATGACTGGTAACTTAGAATGTTATCCATCCAAACTAAAAACTGATATACAATATTCCCAACTCGTGTAACCCCAATAGTAGGAAATGGTAATAGAAAATTAGGATCAATAAAATTAGTCATCAAAAATATAAAATAACCCAAATGAAAATGCTAGTGATGTATAGAATCCCCAAAAATATGTATGAATCTGTACGCTATAATATATACACGAGTATCTCACATACAACTCACAATATAATGTGCGGTTTGAACGAGGAGGTGGAGGATATGAGTAGGCAGGCTAGGTAGGCTGGGTGGGCTAGGCCAACTGGGTGGGTTGTACAACCTGCACATCTAACTGGGAAGGCTGGGAAAACAGGACAGGACGGGCTGGCTGAGTAGGTTGCATGGACAATCTCATTAATTTTTCAAACATATTTTGTATAGCTGATTGAATTTGGTCTCTTGTGGACTATTTCATTTATTTCAGCTTAGTTTTTAAGGAATCAATTTCTGGGTCTCTTGAATACATACTTAGATTAACAAAAGACTTCCTAATAGTAACACCTGCCTAATATCCTCTAATGCAGACTGGGTGTTCTGTCTTTCTTAAAGAAGTCTCTGGGATGTCCATCCTATCCACTAGGATAAAAGTATCCTAGGTCACTTGTTCTTGAAGTTCATCCTAAAATAAAAAATGATAAATGGTATATCATTGTTAATTTTTAAGATTAGAACATAAATGAAATATAAAAATTATTTACTTACAATTCTTTTTGCTACTTCCTTAGCTTTCACTGTAAGATATATTCCATTTTTATTTCTTCCTGATCTTTTCCCATTTTCAAGGAGATTGGGGGGGATATGGAGGAACAAACTATTCCTCTTCTGAACCACTACTAGATTGAGTTTTTAATGATTTATGATTTTTTTTCAATCATTTTTTCTCTAATAAATGATACCCTCCTCATGATAAAGTATGAGGGTATACATTCGCCAACTTGATATCTTGATGAGATTTCCTATATGCATGTTATATAAAAATAAAATAATATGTAATTATATAAATATATATTAAAATTTATAATATAAAATAATTATCAAACCAGAAATGGTTCCTCATATTGGCTATCAAAAAATTTCTTCCATGTATCTGAATCTAAAAATTGATAATGAAGGCAAGTATTTTCATTATGTTTCTTTTCAAAAACATAATTATTTGTAAATTTTGTTTTGAAATCTCTCCATCAAAAAACCTCTATAGTAAGACATATTTTTTTAATTTCTTTTGTTTCTTCCAAATTAAATTTCATCTGTAATTGAATAAATTAAATAATAATAATTTAAAGTATTTAATATTTAAAAAATGATATAAAATAAATAAATATAGATATTTTACCATTATGGAATCCTAAGGATATTTTTTCTCCATCCCGTCAATAGACTTCCAATCAGGATATAAAATGTTCATCCTACAACTGATCTGCATGAAAATATACATGGTAAACTAAGTTACATTTGGTTAGGTTGCATTATTATTATCATAAAAAGTAATATATAATCTTTCATCTCCATTAGCAAGTGATAGTTTTGGTAAATGTGTAATACCACATTTCCCAACTCGATAACTAATAGGGGAAGTCTCCTCTGCTGAGGACACATCAGTAATCCTACAAATATTTTTTATAAATTAATTTTTTTTCATTAAATAAGTATATTTACAAGTATTTTATAATATGAAAAAATATAAATATCTCGGTAAATTTTATTTTATCTCTGTATCTGATATTTAAAGAAAATGTAATGAATATTTTGGTACCTGCATATTATTACACAAGAGAATATTGAGAAATAATGATTAAAAAAACATGTAAGTAAAAAAAGTGACACATTTGAATGTTTTTTGAAAAACAATGATGTCATGATTCTTATAACCAAAAAATATGCAAGGTAAACTATTAAGTATAAAAATTTCCACTAAAAGGTTTTTTGATATGTGTAAATGTAACTAAAACATAATAATGTACATTAGGCATTTCAATGAAAAAGTGTCCAACCATAAACAAGGAATATAAAATTTAACAAAAAACACATATAAATAATAAAATATATATAATTAAACATACAATGGTTATTAAAAAATAGAGTGTTTACACATGTAAATTTTGAAAAAGAAATAAAATATAAATATTTATCAGAACAATTCGAAGAATGATTTATTGTTTTCCCATATCCATTTAGAATGATTCTTTTGTATTGCATGCAGTATGTCTGTGTTATAGTTATTGTTATCTTAGGTAAATCATGAAATAGATGAATAAGGCTCATGTAAATCAATAAAATCATCCTCATCATCATCCCCAAAATAGAATATTTTCCCTTGAAAAATTATGGACCATTGATCATTTGATGTATAAATGATGAAAAATATTTTCTTTGCATGTGTCTCCATTAAAAATGGTTCCTCAATTGAACTAAATCTTTTCAAATCAACTAGTGTAAACCCACAATCATCATGTTTCACACCACTGTTATTGCCGACCCAATTACACTTAAGCACTATGAATCAAAATTTAGTATAATAAATTTCCCATATATCCTAAATAACTCCAAAACATGCTGATGATGAAAAAATTGTTTTTTTACCTTTTGTACTTGAAAAATGAAGTGCTTTAGTGATGACCATTACACCACTATTTGGAATTGTACTCTTTTCATCCTACTTTTTTGTGCAAAATGTGTACCCATTAATATAAAAATGATACCATGTGATCACATTAATATAGGGTCCCCTGCCAACAATTTCAAAATTACTGATACAGATATATCTATTATAACTTTCTCTTTAAACCATGAAACAAATGTCTTTTTATGGTCAAGAATCAACCACTTTTCATTTCATTTTGGATATTGTTTCATTAATTCAGAAATATTTGATGAAATATATGATTGAACCTCATATGTGTTATTCAAAATGTATAAATGTCTCTACATCACTTCATCATATAGAATCAATTTTACCTTTAAGACTTAAATCCTTGTACCTTCACTATCAACTATCAAATGTCGAGATATTGGGAGACCAATATGCCCCGAATCATTCAAATAATTAGTACAGAATTTAATCACTACTTCTAAAACATATTATTGAACTATATAGGCCTCCAGTTGATAAGTATTTTCAATATATCCATTTAAAATTTTCATATATCATTCAAAATGATACAACCATCATAAATAAACAGGTCCACATATTCATATCTCACGCACCAATTGAATCACCAGATGAACCACTATATCAAAAAATGTAGGTGGGAAATACATTTCAAGTGGAAAAAGTATAAGAGAAGCTTCATTCTCCAACACATCTAAAAAATTTCGATCAACGAATTTTCTAAAAATGGATTTGAAAAAATTACATAACCTGATGATAGTATATTTGATAGTTTTCACAAAGATTCCACATAGTGTGATAGGTAACAATTGTTGCATCAATAAATAAAAATAATGATATTTTATACCTATTAATTTATGATCCCTCACTGATATGAAATTCTTCACATTTTAAATATATCCACTTGGTACTTTAATACCATTAAGGAACTTACAAAAATTAATTTTTTCAATATTACTCAATGTGTGACAAGATGGAGGTAAATATGTTATGTTTCCTTTCACTATGGGAGCTAAATCCAAACATATTATCATTGAAATAAAATCCAATATAGCATGAAATCCATATTTTGTATTTCCCTTTATTTATAATAAAGTTACAATCAAACGATCACATATGTTTTTCTAAACATGAATCACATCAATGTTATGTTTTATCTCTAAAAATATCCAATTAGGTAGTTTGAAAAAGATAGGTTGTTTCTTCTAGATAATTTTTGAAGAAAGAAAAATCTTTTCTTTATAAATTATGAATCAATATATTTCAACCTATCGTAATATTATTCAATTGACAGTGGTTGTGGGGTAAGATTATATTCCTATAAACCTTTAAATTCCTTTTCAATATAAGATAAGGATGACCAATTCACAAAAATCTCTGATGTCCCATGTAAATTAGTTTTCTTTCATTCTGCAATTGACAATATGGGGTATCTTCTTCAAAAATTGGACATGATTTATTTCCCTTAAAACTATATCTATATATGTTTCCATATGCCGAAAAAATGTTTATGGTGAACATTATCATTGCATGTAAAAGAAAATACTCATTCTTGTATGCATCAAAACTTTGAAACATGTCTCCCATTATAGTTTCAAATCATCAATAAATGGTGAAAGGTAATCATAAATATCATTTCTTAACTGTTTTGTTATAGAAACCATTAAAATCCTCATAAAATATTTTTTCTTCATACATATATGTGGGGACATGTTTTAAACTACCAACAAGAAAGGCCATGAAATATGTTGGATACTTAGTCTCCGATATGGATTCATTCCATTAGTACACAATACCATTATTAAATTTCCAAATTTACTTCAAAAATCAGTAAATTATTTATCAAATATCTTCCATTATAGTGAATCGGTAGGGGGATGTATGTTACCATCAGAGATACGCTAATTTGAATGTCATCTTAATTTTTTTTTCATCATTTGAATTTGAAAATAAATGATTCAAATGATGAATTATTGGAAGGTAAAAAATTGATTTAATTGGAGTTTTGATTCTAGTACCTATTAATGAATCATAGTTTAATTATTTGAATTATATGAAGGAATAATTTGATGAGATTATTAGAAAGTACCAAATTTATTTAGTAAGAGGTTATATCTTAGTACCTTTGAATGAATTTGAGTTCTATTTTTCATCCATATTATACTGTGATGTATCACATTTTGGATATTTTGATAAATATTCATATTCATTTATGTACAACACACAATCATTAGGGAAAGTATATATCTTTTTATACCCCAATACCATTTGTAATAATATTTTTTCCCCTAATAACTAGAATATTGAAGTCTGTTTCCTATTGGAAGTAACTCTTTTGAAATCTCAATTCATTTAGAGAAAATTTTATCACTCCAAACATTTCTTACTTTCAAGTTAATAAATCTCAAAACTGCTGAGAACACCTTATGTTTACTACAACTTCAGAATAATGGTTTCTCAGAATCTTCAAATAGTCATTTGTCAGTTGCTATTTTTTCAATGGTTTCAACACTTAAATCATGAATGAATTATTCAATTTGATACTTTCCCTCATTACGAATACATTACATCAACATTAGATGTTTAATTTTCAGTTATTTCACCATGCATATCCAACATGTATAATTAAGGCTAAAACCATAGCAAATGAGGTGATCCTTGATTTCTCTGGAATTTAGCTTTCTCATATTCAAACATTTCACAGAAGGATAAAAAATTGAATCAATTTTCTGAATATTTCTTTTGGAAAATTCTAAGAAATCATCAACTCCTTTTTCATATTCACTAGTGGTTATTAATAAATTAATCTAATTATGATACATTGAATGCCAGATATCATAATATAATCAGTGATATATTAAAATATACGAACATTTAAATATATATATAAACATATATATTTTAAAAATAAAAACATAAAATAAACTAATACTACCATTATGTTATATCAAGTTCATTTTTGGCTGTAATGTTGTTTTTAAAACAAAGGTTCAAAAGAGCCATTTAATCAACAATAATTCACCATTAATCATTCCAACTTCCAATCACAATATCCCATAACTTAATTCCCTTAGCTTAACATTAATTTATTTTTTAATAGTATATATTATTATAAAACACATACCAAAAATTATTAACATATAAATTTTCTCTATTAAATTGTTCATAATTCATATAAATTCATACATCATCTTTATAAATATAAATGCTTTAATTTAATCCAAAACAACACCATTATCTAGATAATTCAATATTTCTATCACACAACCCTTATTTATTTCATTCATCTTAAATGATAAAAATAAATTTATCATTCAAGTTCTCTTCAAACCATATATTAAATTTCTAGCCTCTTTTAAATTCATAATTCATATGGTTCTAATGTTAAAATTACAGAATAAAAAATTATAATCCTTATAATTAATTTCAAAATTGAATTTATTTAAATATCAATACATTTATAAAACTCAGTGTCTGAATCACACATAACATGAATATTACTCATATAAAATAATTCAAATAATTTTAAAGTATATGATTGACATCATTGAATATTCAAGGAATTATAAATCTATGACAGGGATAGTCATCAATTTACTGATAAATTACTAAAAAAAGTAATTTCATTAAACTAAAATGATATTAATGAATTAGATAATACCAGAATAAAAAATCCCCAAAAATTGGGTAAAACCAAAGTGAAAATTATCCACATACTACTATGATATAAACATCTCAGTAGATATGTCACTTGAAGAATATCAAATATGACTAATGGAATATAGTTGTACTAATCAAAATAAAAAAATTTAATAATTAATTTCATAAAAAACTTATTTGATAAATTTATCAAATAAGAAAATTAATCAAAGTAAATAAATTTTAACAATCACATTAATAATTAACAATCAATTTCATAAAAAAATGAAACAATAATTGAAAATTATAACTAAATTCTAACTAATTTATTTCAAAAATTTAAAAAATAATTTACAATATTTGGATTTGAAGATGATAAATTGATCCACAATCTAAATTTTTTTCATCGAATTATTTGGAATAATAAAAACAATAATATCTAACAAAAATAGTTGTATATATTAACGATAATCATGAGTGAACAATAAAATCAAATATGATAGACATTCGGCCATGAAGAAGTTTCATAACACAAAATAAAAACATAAATGAAGAATAAAATATAGAGGATGAAAAAATAAGAACCACTAATCGTGAAATAAAGATTAAAATGTTAGAAATCAATGAAAATCATTTGTAGAGATGATTTAGGTGGTCATTGGTGTCATCATGATTTGAGAGAGGAAAAAGAAAACAAAATAGAATTATGGTTTCGGGTGGTTGAATGCTCGGGTAATTATTTGAAACGATTTTTTGGCACCGGTTCTCTAAAATCCGACGTTGAAACATTTTTTTTCAACGTCGATTTTTACATAAATCGATGCTGAAATAATTTTTTTTTTGTTTTTTGCGTTGATTTATAGTAAACTTGATGTTAGAAATATATATTTTTTAGTTTGTGGAATAATTTTTTAGGAAAACCGATGCCAAAAATCAGACGTATTCAAGTTCCCGACGTCAGTTTTAATTATATCTGATGCTGATTTTTATTAATTATTCTACAATGATTTATTAGGAACTGACATAAAAACCATGATATCAGATCCTTCATTTCCAATAGTGAAAAAAATGACAAGATTCTTACTTTTCTAGCAGTGCTCTTTGATTTTGTTGTCGTAGTTGGTGGAGTTGGAGCTTGGAGTTGATTTATGTGTTGGTTAGGAGTGGTGTCACCTTGTTACCTGAGTCTTTTTCAACATTGGAATGTTTAGTTTCTATCTCTTATTGTTCTTTTACTCTATTATTTTTCCATGTTTTATTTTTTATTGATGGATTGGTCATAGTTTTCATCTAGACTAGATTTTAGTGCATGCATCATTTATATAAATGTCTTTTGTTTATTTAGTTGTACCTTGTACTTTTTTTTGTGATTTTCTTAAAGGGTAAACCATTCCCCCATATTTCTTATGTTTAAACCCTTGACATTTATTATCAACCTTTATTGTTGGAGGAATTTCACCTAAGGTTAGTGGCATTTCCCCTCTTCTCAAGACAATGGGATGGAGTGATTCATTACTATTTAAGTTCCTTCGAAACATAAATGTCATTGATCTATTTTACAAACATTGATTTGAGACCTTGTGGGACCCAAACAGACATACGAATCAAAAGATAAGATTTTTTGAAGTTCGATTCATGTTTTTAACTAATCTTAATATATTAATTAATATATTAATTTTTTATATCATCAAATTTTTATTAAATATCTATTACTAAACACTAATTTACAAATTATTAATTAATATTATTTTTTAATTATTTTTTAAATCGTTTTTACTATAAATATTATATATTAACTGTAAATGTGTATTTACTATTATATAAATCATATTTATCCAAAAATATTTTATATATATCAATATATATATATTTATATCTAAAAATGTGATTTTTAATAATTTTTACTTTTTTTATGAAGGTCATATTTTATCAATGTTATAAAAAGTGCTGAGAAAGAATATTTTTATCAGTGTTAAAAAAACACTAATAAATGCTTAGATAAAAATTTATAGATGATACATTTATCAATTCTAACAAAATAATAATAAAAACTAATAAAAACGGTGGTACCCTCCACCTCTATTAGATATTTTAAATACCACTAATAAAAGTACATTATTTATGAACGTAAATAAGGGGTTAATATAGTGAATTTTGTAGTATTGTTTCTAGTGCACACCCACAATATATAAAAGGTGTGGGTGGAAGTTCCTGTGATTGGATTACTGTGTTTTTACCACACATGGGGGGGGGGCAGTGTTTTTACCAGTCAAGTAAACCCCTAATTGCAAAAGTCTGAGGTATGAATAATGCATCCATGCCATGTATGTTAATGTGTATGTTCTGGAATATGCATCTCTTGCGCATTATTTGGTGCAACATCCTTCATACCATCCTATGTGATAGGTTGTGGATATGAAGTCACCTCACCCATACCGTATTCTAGTAGGAAGGAAAGAGACAACTAACTAGAACTCTCTCCCACATGGGAAGAGGATGACTGATGTGTAATGAGTATCTCCTCAACAGGAAAAAATGTATACCAAACCACACTCCACCCTTCATTTACTGTAGAAACATAATATGAAAATTCAAGGGATTATGAATTATAATCACTAGCAAAATTGTCACTATAATAATTGCTTGTGGTTGTGGCTCACCTTCAATAGGAATTGGGGGACATTAGTAGATAAATTCTCTTTAATGTCGGAATTTTAATGCCGGTTCTTAGATAACGACATTAAAAGTCTTACATAAGGAATTTTAACATTGTTTGTTCCATAAGCTACATTAAAATATCACTTTTAACATTGTTTCCAGAAAAAATGACATTTAATGTCTTCATGGAAGACTTTTAATGTCTGTTTTTTCAGGAACCATCATTAAAAGTCACTTTTGGCATTAGTTTTTAAAATAACCTATGTTAAAAATCATTACTAAGTCATATTTCATTTTCCATGTTTCATTTTTACTTGTACTATAACTAAAACAGACTTATAGATCAATAGTTATTGATGTTAGAAGTTAAAAATTATAAGACTTGACTTTTAATGTCAATTTTTTCATGAATCAGAATTAAAAGTCACTTTTTGATGTCATTTTTTCAAATAAATGATGTAAAAAATCATTTCCAAGTTTTATATAATTTCTAAATCTTCTATTTGACTAGTTTTGTTGCTAAAACAGACTTAAAGATCAAAAGTTATGGACCTTGGAAGTTGATCATTATAAGACTTGACTTTTAACGTCAGGTTTTTCAAGAAACAACATTAAAAGTCACTTTTTGGTATCAAGTTTTCAAAACACTAACATTAAAAATCATTAATAATTTGTATCTCATTTCTCAAGCTTCTATTTTGCTGGATATAGAGCTAAAATGGACGTACATATCAAAATTTATGGATGTTAGATGTTGAACATTATAAGACATGACTTTTGACATCAGTTTTTTTTTCAGGAACTTACATTAAAATTCACTTTTTAGTGTCTATTTTTCAAATAAATAATATTAATAATAAATACCACATTTTATCTCATTTCCCAAGATTTTATTTGAATGGTTGTGGAGTTAAACAGACTTATGGATCAAAAGTTATGGATGTCGGAAGTTGAACATTATAAGACTTGACTTTTAACATTGGTTTTTTTGTAGGAACCGATGTTAGAAGTCACTTTTTGACATTGGGTTTTAAAATAATTTATTTAAAAAATCATTACTATGATTTAGATTACTTCTCATGCATTGATTTGGCTGCCCTTGGAGCTAAAATGGGCTTACGGATCAAAAGTTATGGATGTTGTAAGTTAAACATTATAAGAATTTTAATGTCGATTTTTTCAGTAACTGATAATAAAATTTAAACTTAAAATATTTGGGATTGGTATTTTAATTTTTCTCATAGCACGCATTTCATTTTTTACAATCCTGCCTAAATTTTAATACAACAGGATTGAATTTTTTTACTATATATTAATCCATATTCTCTTTCCTTCAACATTTTCAACCTCTTTGGTTCAATTGAATTTTCAATGCATATTCAATAAATGATTTGAACTAGGTGTCTATTAGAATCATGTAATATCATTATTATTATTTTCATTAATTACTAAACATGTTGATAATTTTCCTTATAATGATGAATTATTCTTATGATCAAATTATGAAGATAAAACATTTGGATGAGATTTACCAATTGAGGTGAAAAATTTATTATCAATCACCATTTTCATTGCTACATGAGTTCTACCATAAAAAGTATATAAATGATGATAAACAACAAATTTATTTAAAAGAAACTCCTAAAATAATTTAAATATGTTTTAAGCCTTATTTTTTTTTCATTCAGTGTATGTAATTTTTATTCATGTTTCTCATGTTTTCTTTTGAAACAAGTTGTATCAATCGAAACTTAGAGAAGTACAACATCCAATGGAAATAACATTTTATTCGTAACTATATTTTTTCTCTATGACCAGTAAATTTTAATCTTAAGAATTTAACTAAAACTTGATAAAAATATTTAATGTAGTTTCTTTGAAAAAACATAAAAAATGTCTTCTATTGTAGGTTCTGAAAAAAACCCAACTATAAAAGTCTTCTATGAACGAATTTAGCTTAATTTTGTAATGAATACTTGTTAAATAATGGTTTTTAACATAGTTTAATGAATAAATAACATTTAAATACTTCCATGGGGACTTTTAACTTCAGTTTATATCAAAAACTATTGTCAAAAAACAATTTTAATCAGACTTTCGATGTCAGTTTTGTCGAAAGCTAACATCTAAAGGTTAAAGATTTCCTTTTTGACATCAATTTATAAAAACTGTCATTAGAAGTCCAATTTTTTACATCTATGGCTTCAACTTAGTTTAAATACTGATGTTAAATATGAATTTTCTTCAAATGGGAGTATTTGGATGTTCATGGTGACCATGCTCCTCATGCATCACATCATCACGTGGAACATTCATAAAGAGGTCTATCACCCTTTGACACATCTATATAAAGCTATTTACCCTTTAGAACATTGACATGAGGTTCGAAATCATCTCACACATGAAATAAAATCCCATGACAAATCTCATATATGGGAAGACAAATCTCTCCACCGCTTCGTGAAAATAGCTATAGTCAAATGTGTCTCCCTCTGTGGGATTGGAAATGTGTATGTGGGTGTTCCATATGAGCATCCTGTAAAAAAATATGCTATTAACTACAGTTAATAAAAGATCTATTAAATAGGAGGAGAAGTTAATACAAAGTCATGATAGCCTAATATGTGTTGCGAAAGATATAACAATGAGGTCATGCAGTACTAAGGCGCATAATCTAACTACTCTTATAGATGCATGTGGACTATACCTACTCCTCATAATCAAGAATCATGAAATCTAACCCATATCTCAATATATATCACAAGAAATCACCTCATATAAAAGTATAATTTACATGAAATATTTAGGGAATTAAGTAAATATAATTGATTTAGTGGCGTGGGAATGGGTTGATGGAAGCCAAACTGCCTCATAACTCGATTAACATGTTGTCACACAACTCTATGAAAATGAATAAGAGACATGAAAATTATACTGGAAGCAAGAATTTCTATACAATAAGGTGAGAGACACTAGAGAACATTCCCAACATATGTCATTCATGAAACCTAGGATTAAAAAAATTAATGTACAATTAATAAAAGAAATCATTTGTAAAATACAATAATAATCTAAGTAAATAACTACTAATAATTTTTATTATCTGGATGATGACTATCCAACGTAACTCTATAGTTGTCGATATAATTTCTAACAATATTTGAATGTTTTTGGGTCTGGATCCATCTACATATAACATTTTTGTAGCTATAGTCTCATAATAAAAATTTACATATTTGAGTTTCTCACAAGAAGGATGGATAAACATTTCAACATACACATAGGAAATCTTTTATAATATCAATAGGAAATTGTGTAAAAACATGTGGACCAAACTGAGGGATACACTCTCATACCCAAATCAGAATAAGGATAACACATCCTATAATCTACATCTAATCGTTGTGACTTTCGATGCATAACGCTCTGTATGTGTAACCAAGATATAAAAGCCTTGATATGTACCTCCTTTTCAGGTATAGGTCCTCATTTAAAGATAAATGCATCATATGGAAAAAAAATTTAGAATTATTTAAAAAGTTCATTCCACCAATATGTCTCAAAATTTATGTGCATGTAAATTTCAGGGAAATTATCTCGTCATCATCATTTTCTAAATGGATAAAGTACTTTTCGATCCATGACATGCATAAATGGCTGCCAAAGACAAACCTACCATCACCCAAGACCTGAATTCCAAATAGATTCTTAACTAAATCAAAAACATCACATAAAATCAACTTTTCATAGTCACACCCTCGATTGGGAGATCTAACATAAGGGAAACATCCTCAAGACCCAAAATACCCAAAAATATAATTTTGGATGAGCCACAAAAGTATTAAAATCCCCCAAATTAAAACAACACACCTAGGTAGCCATTAGATGGATAGTGTACCCATGCCAAATTTATAGAACCTGTCTAGGTCCATCGGCTAGCTGGTGGGCTTTCCGGCTAGCCTGTGGGTGCTATAGAATTGTAGTAGTCCTATGAACACTTTTTGACTTCATCTAACACACAACCAAACATATCAAGGATCCATGAAACCTCATATCCATCCAAAAAATATTATTTTAGGATGTTCAAACTCTTAGAATCTCATTTCAAGTCCCAAATTTCAAAATAAGCCATCCTCCAAATGAAAAGTAAAAACACCCTCTTAAATGCAATGAATTTCATTCCATGAGACATTAAAAACTCCCCAAAAAAATTCTTATAATCCTAAATAATATCTCGTAATTATTTAACCAAATCTCCAGAACTATTATGGACATTAATTCACTGAGAGCTGACAACGTTCCATCTATAATTGCGAAACACTCTTACATATCACAACTATAACACCAATCATGAATAATTGAGATTCCATAAAAAATATCCATTTTCATTCCTAGACTAAAAATATCATATCCTATAAAACATTCTCCACTCGGTTCAAATATCACCACATTCAATTCCATGTTAAATCAATTTTCAGATTTTCCACCAACTGACCTCTTCTGAAAATGCCCATCCATAACCACCGACATGTTCTTGCATTTCCCAATCATGATGAATTAATGTATATAGGAATAATTTTATCATACAAGAACCTAAACTAAATTCAAAACCTGACTCTCTATGTAATTGAATTTTTGGGTCACAAATCATTTTCTCTAGCCACCATGCACCTACCCTAAGCACCGATGCACCTTTGATCTGACTCATCCTTAGATCATTTAAAAAAAACCCATGCCAGATGCCAATGAACCAAATTCAATAGACACCACATATGATCCCAAAATATGTAATTTATCAAGAAACCAAGATTATTCAGGCTCATCCATGCATAAATTTTTTTATTCCACCCTAATTATCCATGACCAGTCTCACCACACACTGACATCATGGTGTATCCATGACCATCCTCTGACTGGTCATTACCACCCCATGACCATTCTGACATGAATTTTATTATCCCATGATTTGTATTATGCTCTCCGCCATAGTAGTTTTATCATCATAACCCTATGAATCAACTAAACATACTCCACATCCCATGCTCCTTCCCTCACTGCATGCAACAACTGAACATGGACAACCCCCTCATACTCAAGCACCAACTCCAAACACTAACCACAACTTGTACCTGATTCACAAATAATGTCATCCCAAGCATGGAAAAAATTAATCCAAAATAAGGATCACACCCTCTAACTATTAAATGTGTCACTCCCTATCATATAGCTTCCCCTAAATACTCCATGAGTGTTGTACCCAAATGGGTCCTAATACAGTACATGTATTGCTCTTCCTGATCCATTTTCTCCCATCCCTAAAATATATTTTCTGGGACCAAGCTATGATTAAACTTACCATGATACATCAATCCATTTTCAATGTCACCTTTCATATCCAAAGGGTGTATCCCATTTCTTTCCAAAATCCTTGGGCTACCATGCCCGCATGGATCTCTCTGAGCACATTGGTAACATCACTCTGAGAGTGACCCCAAACTAAAAACACTACAATTCCACTATCATTGCACCACTAATGTTTATCCAAAACCTAGAAAATTACCAAAAAACATTAACATGACCCATTCACTGATTCATAACACAACTAGGAATCATTTTTACCCACCAATACTTTTTTGAAAATCCTCCCAAATGATCACTCTCTTCCTCAAGGTAGAGTGATCCACCAAGAACCCGCTCACAAGTTTTTGTTCACTACCTAACTTGATATCAACTAAACCCAAGGACTATACACTCCCACACAACTGATCACATTAATAGACTCACACTTCCATGAGTCACTTCCCATCAAATCTTGGATCACATGCTTAACCCACTGATCATTCCCAATATACATGTCTGTATCATCCAATAGCCCAAGGCATCTCACACACTAAGGCTAACCACACAACCATACACCACGTAAGTGTCTCATCAAGAAAGATGTGTGTCTACCCCAACCCTCACCATGATACACAAAATTTCATCAAAAAACCTTAGTCTAGGAACCTAGTCGATCTTTCTTGTTCGGTTTTATGGAAATTTATTCAGGTTCATCGAACAAAGTGTTCTCAGATGGATTTGATCAGATGAAAATATTTGAATAGACCATCAATATGTTTTTTATACTATTTTTTTATATAGTTTTTCTAGAATTATGTTTTTCTTCTAATATAATACCTAATAGACGATGAGCATTACATTGAGTTTGAGTGGACATAACTTCATCAGATGGGGGGTTTTCTACATAGATGTTTCAATGATCAGACACAGATCTTCATATAAAGATTTCTCTATTGATCTTCATTAACAACCTTACACTATAACTAGTTATTTCATGGTGATTTACCATTGGAGGTTTCATTGGGTGTTGCTACAGTGTATTGATAGTTTCTCAAATCAATGGGTAGTTGACCATGAAACTTAGAGGTCGGTGCAAAATTTTTGACTAGAACGTGGCCTCTATAAAGAGGGTTGTGGCCTAGCTCTAATGTATAGCTAAAAATGTATTAAAAATGTCTATTTCTAACTTAATTATGTAAGACCTTATATTAGAGAGGAATTTAGTGTTTGTTTTGTAGTCACATATATCTCTTGATATGAAAAATGATTGTAGTGTTCTCTTGAGGATGTCAGAATTTTTTTGAACCATGATAAATATTGTTTCCATGTTTTCTAATATATTTGAAGTAAAATAATTAGTTTAATTAGGGATTAGGTTTATTATCTCTTCCTAGTTCCAGTGCACATTAATTTGGAGGAGGAATTTATTAGAAAAACTCCCTATGAAATATCATTGTGAAGTTTTTCATTAAAGGCAGACTGAAGTGATTAGATGGATCAACATCACTATCTGGTGTATGTTGTCTCATCAGGTATATCCATTGGACTGAACAAAAGGAGGTTACTTCAAAAGGGATTACTCTATGTTTCTCCTAACAAGTGTTATAAATGGAATTTCATTGGTTCATCAGTTGGTTCTACATAAATCATAGTATTCAAATGATTTATTCCCTTAGATTGAAATTTATTAGTTTTTAGTTGGTTTACTGTTATCGAGATAATGAATTAAGATGAAGGAAATTTTCATATTGAAAAGTTTAATGGAATATACTTATCCTTTTATAGAATTTAGATGTACTATAATCTTATACATAAGGATATTGATTCTAATTTTTCTAAAAATCATCCTAAAACAAAGGACGAAGTAGAATGGGGGTAGTTGGAGTGGAAGGATTTATCCTTAATCATGGCGAGTCTTTTAAGGAATTTTGTATTAAACATTAGAGAGAATAAAAAAAATCTAGTGGTTATGAAATTATTGTTTTAAATGTATGATAATCAACAACTCTTAACAATGTTATCATATTGTAAATATTATTCAACAAATGGATTTCTAACAAAAGGAATATTTCCAATCATGTGGATGAATTCAATACAATTTTAAGGAAGATTTAATTTTTAAAGGTCTCATTTTGAGTTGATATTTATGATTTTATTCTTCTTTACTCACTTCTAGAAAGCTAGGATTCCATTTTGATAGAAGTGATAAACTCAATTGGAAAGGAATATCTTGTGTTTTATGACATTTGAAACTTGATCTTGAATGATGAGTTGAGGTGGAATAAAGTTCAAACTCTATCCAAAAATTATATCAACACTACTAAATGGGTATGGTTAGTTCATCACATGGACTTTCAAAAGAAGAAATCTTCAGAAGATAAGTCCTTGAGGAGAAGCTGAGGTAAATTGATAGGATTAGGCCTTTCGTTTTGTCATTATGTGAAAAGGGACATATCAAGAAAGATTATAGGAATCAGAGAGCAGATTCCAATTTTGTATGGAAAAACATAGTGAGTACAATGGATGAAGGGTCCATCTTGATAATATATATCTTCATTTAAGAAGATTCATGGTATCTTGAAATTAATTGATGTTAGATACATTGTAGGTCTATAGAAGAACCATATATTAGTGGGAAAGTTATATGATATATATTTTAGAATATTTTTTTGAATGTGTCTTGTAAGTTCAAAAAAGTTTTCATTGTGATTGCTAATGGAGTAAAAAATGTTACCTTGTATCTTATCTGATATAGTGGTGAAGTCACAACTATTGAAATGAATTCATCGGATGGTTTGAAAAAGTTTCACTATAGGTTCGTTCACCCCAATGAGAAAAATATTAAATTTATAGTAGTGAAGGGAATAATAAAACATAATCACACTGACCATGGAATATGTGAGAGTTATATGATAGAAAAAAAATATTTTCCTCCAATTTGGATGGAAGAAAGATGAGGATTTGAAAGATATAACTTGTTCATTCTGATATTTGGTTTCCATCCCCAGTACACTTGTATGGAGGTTCACTATAATTTACAACCTTCATTGTAGATGATACTCATATGGTTTAGATATAATTTTTGAAGAATAAATCTTATGTGTTTAAAGTATTTATTCATTGGAACGTTTTGGAAGAGAAAGAGTGTGAAATAAAGTTGAAATGTCTCCAGACAAACAATGGTGGAGAATAAACAAAACAAAACATTCATCACTTCAATAATAATAAGTGAATTAGACATGAGAAAATTCTCCCAAGGAATCCAAAAAATGGAATTACTAAAATAATGAATTATAAACTGAAAAAGAAAGATCCCTGCATGAGGCTTCACTCGGGAATTCCTAAGGGAGTTTGGGAAGAATCCTTGAACACAAAAACTTACTTGATAAAAATAATTCTAGATTCAGCTATGGGATCGATACATCTTAAGGAACATTGTTCCGATAAGAGAGAATATTTCCACAATATCAATATCTTTGGAAGCGTTGTATATGTAAATATCACTGCTAAAGAAAGAGATAAGTTATAGGTGAAATACAAAGTGTGTTTTTTTATTAGTTTCAGGGATGTTAACTTTGGTTATCTCCTATGGTATGATAAAAAGTAAAAAGTAATCTCAATTAGAGACATTGTTTTAAATTAATAACTTCATTGGAAGTATCAATACCATAATAATAAGGATGTTGATCATAGTTCAAAAATTGATGTTTAGAAATATTAGACAGGGGTTACCAACAAAATATACATTCTAGAAACATCAGAGGCTGATGCACCGATAGTCAGGGTATTGGAAAAAGATTTTTGGAATGATGAACCTGAGGATGTGATAAGAAGTTCCACTCATCTTAAGAAACCTTATTAGTGGTTTGGGGATGATATGAACTTATTACTTCTAACGGACTTGGGGGAACTAGATAGTCTGTAGGAAGAAGCTACTCTCAAAGACTCTAAATAGTGGGCGTCATCCATGGAAGAGGAAATGAATTAATTAAATCTCAACAACACTTGGGAGTTGGATGAGATATCAGAAAAAATGAGGGATCTTGAAAAAAATGTTTTTTTATTTAAAAGAGGAATCAGATGAAAGTAAGAGATATAAAACAAGGTAAGTGGTGAAGGGTTTTTAGTAAAAGGAAGGGATTGAATTTTATGAAATTTTATCACCAACATTTTAGAGCATAACCATTAATATGGTTCTTAGAATTATTTCATTTGATGGTATACACACGAATCATATCGATGTAAAGACAACATTTCGTTTTATAGATTTAGAAGAACACATTGGAATGGTTCAGCCCAAGGGTTTTGAAGTTCATTGGAAGAAGGATTTTTTTTGTAAGTTGAAACAAAATTCTTATAACATGAATTAAGAACCAAGATAGTGGAATAGGAATTTTGAAACTTTAATGTTTAAATAAATATTTGGGCGATGTGAGTATGATAATTGTTGTTACAAAATGAAATGTGAATTGGAACATAACACACACTATTTTTGTATACAGATGATATATTGATTGGAGGTATGAAGTTCCAAATGTTTTAGAAATAGAAGAGGAATATTTCGATAAGGTTTTAGATTAATTAACTTAGGGAATAAGATAAAATACTGGTGTAAGATCCTAACGTTTTTAGATATTCCTCGTACATGTTTTCAGGTACTCTTTTACCTTTGTTTTGTTTATACCATGTTTGGATTTTTATATGGGGTAGTTTTAGGTCAAATTGGATAAATCTAGAATACCTTGGGGTCATTTATGGTTGGCACATGGTTAGAGAAAAACATGTGGCTTTTCCTAGAAAATTGTGCACCCTATTTTGGAGGCACCGTAGGTGGAATAGGGTTGAAACGTGGTTTGGCCAAACCGTGCACCCTCCCTCCCCAAACCTTGCACCCTTATATAGAGTGGGTTTTAACATTTGGTTAATGGTTTATCAAACCATGCAACCACCTAGAATTAACTGTTCTCCCCTTGTGTAGAGGTGCACAGTTAAGGCAAACAGTTTGACAAACCATGCACCCCTACCTAAGAAACCATGCATGAATATTTTAATTCCCCCAAATTTTTTATAAAAATTCATAAACACCTCAATTTTAACCCAAAATTACGTTGGATTATCCCTAAGGAATATAATTTGAATTTGGAATCTCCCTGGAGGATTATAAGGCTCTTAAAACCCCTATATTGATGAATCGAAGACCCGATTGAAGGATCATCTCCTCATTGGTAAGTGATTTCTTCCCCGTCTGATTTCCCCTATCTCCTGCCTCTCTTTACAAATTAAGAGGGATGATTTTTCCTATGTATACGATGGTTTATATTTCAATTAATTTTGTTCCTTTGGATTTTGTATGTTGGTATTGGTCCTAGATCTTTTGTTCCGTTGTGATTTCAACCTTTCTTCATCAATTTGGGGATTACGAGTTGTCGAACATTCATCCACAATTTTGAGGTAGGTGGTATAATTATCAATTCCAATAGTCTAAATTAAAATTATGCGTAGGTAATTTTGAAATTTAAATTTTCATGTTGGGAAATTGAATTTATTTTAAATTGAATAAATTAATAAATTTTCCCATATGATTATGAAATTAGTGGGATAATGAGATTATGAAATTGATTGAATAATAGGATTTTGAAAGTGATTGATTAATGGTATTATGAAATTGATAGCAACCCATGGGGTGTTTCGATATGATTGAAATGATGATTTGTGAATAATGCATGGTTGATAAATGAATTTATGAAATGGGTTGAATAATAATTTACGAATTGGATGATAACTAGGTTGTAAATGTGTAACCATGAAATGTGATGTTTGTGATTGAGTTATGGGATAGGGGCTGCTACTATAAATAACCATGGGGTGATAGAATATCTCTATAGGCCCCCAATATGTATATATATATATATATATCATGTGATCATTGAGTTGTGAGATTGGGACTGATGCTCTAAATACCCATGGGGTGCTAGACAGCTGCTCTAGGACCCCATAGTATGAATGTGAATTTGAATTAAATGATTTATGAAGAACCATGACAGAATGAAATGTGACGTCCCTTTGGTGTATGGTTCAAAATCCAGAACAAGATAAACAAGTTATTACTATTTAAAGTGTCACCATTTACCTGAGGATTATGCAGTTAATTAAAGAATAATTTAATATGATAAGTGTTTACATTATCATTGTATTTTATTCTTTGTACAACTACATAAACTATTAAATACTAGATATTTTTTTTATTTCATTTTTGTGGCCTACTATGTTATACCCACATCCTACTTAGGCTACTTGATTAGTACCCAAATAGATATCATGTTTGTTGAACCAGATAAGGGAAAAATCCCTATTCTACATGTATGAGTAGGGATATGTGATGAATCATGGATGAGGGAACTGAACTTGATTTTGGAACCCACATGGGATTTTTCAATGTCTTTATTTTGGGTTTTCAATTGAAACTTGACACATATATTGCATGACACATCAACTGAATTGGTTTAAGATATTTTTTTCCTTTTTTGGGATTATTATGTGATGATGGCATTTAATGTTTTGGTATTCCTATTGTTATTGTTTACTATCGTTTGGATATCATTAATTTATTACCACAATATCATTACTTATATGAATAGGTTATAGTCTCCCCAAAATATATATGAAATCCTCACTACAAGTTGGCACCCTATAGCATATGGGGAGATGTGTCTGAGGTTACGTGATTAACCGGATCAGGACACATACATGTGGAACCCAGGTCAGGACATTACAAAGTGGTATTATAGGAGTGTTTTATTTTATTTTCATTTGACTGGATATTTGGGAATGTTATACAAGATACTAGGATGAGTAAGGCCTTGGTCATGAGACCATTCATGGGAGTAACTAACCTATGTATGGGGGAGGGGGCGACTAAGTCCCAAGGGTGGGATTTTTTTATTGATGGTTTCTCTTACAGTTGGATGTTATTTCACCTTGGGTGATGGATTTTTTTGTGATGTTATTTTTTTCTAAGATTTTACTTTGTCTTGGTATTGCATGGATGTTTAGTATGCATGCATCATTTTAGGCTCTCGGGTTATTTATGTGAAAAGCATCATTTTAGGCACGCATGGAAAAGTAAGATTTTGGTAAGTGTTATAATGAAAATGATTTTTTCTTCCTTGAGTATTTTAAAATGAATTGTATATTAATAAGAAATGAATAATTGAAAGGATTATAATTATGGTAATTTAAAATGGTTGAAATTGATATCTAATGGTAAATAATGAAATATGAAAGTGTTTACCGAATTTTAGCCATAACCCATATGGGGGATAGTAGAAGGTTATGATATTTTCTCAGTTTTGACCATGTGGTGGGGTATGGGGGATGACTTGTAATGGATTTATGTGAATCCCTATTTTTAAAATGCTTTAATGATGTGTATGTATCCAAAGATGTGTTTTTGACATTATAGTGATATGCCTCCATGATGACACTTGTTGATAGGATGACGGGATAACATGGATGGAAATGATCCTCCAGTAGTGGAACCTATGGCCCTGATATTTCCGAGTGAAGAGTTGAGAGAGTAGTTCCATGATAACATTACTCTATTTCTGAAGTTTATGGAAAGAGACCCAGGGTGAGTTGTGCAGAAGATGTTTTACCTGACATGAAAGTTCCAATTGCAACACCCTCTAACCTTCACCAGAGAGGGTGAACCTGAGGAAACTAAGTTCTAGATTGAGTCTATCTAGACGATCCTTGACCATTTAGAGACTCATTTTAAAAAAGAGTCAAGTTGGATTCATATATGTTATGTGTTCAAGCAAAGCGTTGGTGGGATATTTAGACCTGTAATGGGAAGCCTGAGAGCATGGTATGGAAGGAATTTCAGGAGAAGTTTATGGAGCACTTTTACCTAGTGATATTGAAGAATGAGAGGGAATCTTTGATTATGCATTTGGCCCAGGGAAGTATGTTTTTGATGGACTATTCCAGCCACTTCGCTAACTTTCAGTTCTTTGTTCTAGTGCTAGTAGAAGATGGGGAAATTGTGATGAAACATTTCCTAAATGGGATTAAATACGAGATTAAGTCCAAGGATAACATATTTCGATTAAAGAAGTTTTATAAGGTTGCGAATTAGGTTCTCATTTCTAAGGGGAACCTGAAAGAGGATTCCACTGAAATGTAGGTGGCTTCTATTGGACAACTGTGATTTATTCCTTTTGAAAGTATGAATCATTACTATGAGATGCTCAACCAGGGAAATAGAAAATAGAGTGTCCAGAGAGAAGAATAAGTTACCTAGAGTAGTAAATAAATGTACAACCACTGGGGTGGTAGGCCGGGTCACATTCATAGCCAGTTCCCCCGACCACTAGTGAAGTATCAAGCCTACGGTAGGTTGGGTCACTTATAGAGGTATTACAAAAACCCTCGAACAATGGTTAATGACAGAGAAACCTGGCCAAATCAGAGTGCTGGAAGGGGGTCTTCTACCGCATATCAGTCGATAAGTTGATATTTTTCGGGCTGTGGTGGTTGAGACAGTGGGTGTGGTATGTTAAAGAAAGAGAGACCATATTCGCATAGTGGTGTAGCTTAGCAGACTACGACTTAAGAATATAAAATAGGTCCAGGATAGTTGCATGAAGTTCATCATACAAATGTTGATGGTGAGGTCGTACCATCTATAATCAGAGGTAATCTTCTTATAGATTTTACTCTTTCTATTGATTTGTTTGATATAGGGGCCTCTCATTATTTTATATCTTATAAACATCTGAAATGTTTTTCTCTGATGATGGAGTTTTTGAGTGGTGTTATGACAATTGAAACATCATTAGAAGTACAGAGGAGGGAAATCTCTTTATGCAAGGAGTGTTCTCTTAGGGTTGGAGAGTATCATTTCTGTTGGAATATTTACATACTTGACATGTTAGGTTATGACTAGGTCTTGTGTATAGACTAGCTAGTATCATACTGATCCCACATATATTTTCACAATAGGATAGTGTCCTTTTTGTATCTGGAGGGTAACATTCATATTAATCATGGAGAGTGGGATATTTAGGAAGGTCGTACAGGTCCGATGCATCAACAACTATGGGATATCACCACCCAGTTTTTATGTATTTTGTTGGATGATGGAGGCGTGAATCATGATGTATTTCCACCCATGGTGGTCCAGTTCCAGGATATGTTTCCAGAGGACTTCTTAGGGATTCCACCTGAGAGGGATGTTAGTATTACAATTGAGCTCATTCTTGGAGCTGAACCATTTTTTATTCCACCTTATAGAATGGAACCAACATCTATGTATGGGGATGTTGTTTTCTTTGATATAGGAAATGAAACGACTTCTTACATTTCTAGTCATGCTCCTTGATGTTGTTTTCATAGTTGGTGGAGTTGGATCTTTGAGTCAGTTTATGTGTGGGTCAGGAGTGGTGCCACCTTGGTTCCTGAGTCTTTTGATACTTTGGAGTTTTTAGCTTCTATCTCTTACTATTCTACTATTTCTTTGATATTTTTTCATGTTTTTAACATCAATAAAAGTTCCTTATTTATCATTTTTCTTTAATATTGAAAATGTATTAATGTATTTAATTTTTTAGTATTATTTCTAGCACAGCCCACCATATATATACGATCTGGGTGGCGTCACCTGTGTTCTTAGGTTATGTTAGTATTGTTTCTAGTGCACCCCACCCCATGTTATGGTCGTATTGTGGTAGTCTTGTGTAATTTTGTTTAGTATTGTTTCTAGTGCCCCCACCCCACCCCACAATATATATACAGTGGTAGTACTGTGTATTATGGTTTCTAGTGCACCCCACACCAAGTTATGGTAGTATTGTGTATTATGTTGTAGTATTGTTTAGTATTGTTTCTAGTGCACCCAATCCCAAGTTAGGGTAGTATTATGTAGTATTTTTTATATTTGACCCTGCCCCACCATATATATATGGTCTAGGTTTTTCAAAGTCAATGGTCATTTGAAGTTCAAGTAATTTTTTCAACTTATCTTAAGATATTAATTAATTTTTTAACTTTTTCAACATTTAAATTATTATTAAATATCTATCACTAAACACTAATTCAAAAATTATTAGTTAATATTATTTTTCAATTATTGTTAATTTTTTTCACTAAATAGATTATATATGAAGTGTACATACCTTCAGGCTTTCAGAGAAGTGTAAATACATATTTAGTATTATATAAATCATATTTAGGAAAACATATTTTATATATATCAATATTAATATATTTATATTTTTATGTGATTTTTAATAATTTATAATTTTTTGGAAGGCCAACTTTTATCAATGTTAAAAAAAGAACTAATAAAAGGGATTTTCAATGGTGAAAAAAATGCTGATAAATGCTAAGAAAAAAGTTGATAAATGATATATTTATCAGCATTGGTAAAAGATAATAAAAATCATGATAAACCTCCATTAATCAGCGATTTTAACTACCAATAGTAAAAGTACACTATTTATTATCATTTTTTAAAATCAGATAGTATTTAATATAGTGAATTCTGTAGTATTCTTTCCAGTGCACCCCACCTTATATATATAGTATGGGTGGCCTTGCCTACATTCCCAAGTCTTGTTAAGCACTCTAGTTTTTTCAACTAATGTTTTTTTCCAAACCTCCCTAAAGATCTTTTTTTTCCTCCAGTAAGTTTTATGAATTAAAATTTTGGGTATTTTTTCCACCCATTCCATTCATGGAATAATAGACAAGGATACATAAAGATGAAAAGTTCTTCATTTAACAATCATGGATAATATATCTAAAAGTAAACAAAAAAAGAAACCCAACATTTATTCCTGTAGGGATGTACTTGGGAATTTTTTGGTTCACTGACCACTAAGAGAGTTGAATGGAGGGAAAAACGACTTTTATTTCAACAAGAAAAGAGATTACAAAAGAACCCTCCCACACCCACCTTTATTTCTCTCACATGGAGCTCTCAATGCTCTTTAAAACAATGTAGATCTTCTTGGATCAGATTGATGATTGCAAGAGGCACTCCAAGGAATCCTTATATAACCATGGTAGGAGGATTCAATGTTTGAAAAAACTCCTCAACCAATCCCCACTATCCATTGGACTTAAAATATGGATGCCAATATCACCGTTGACAACTCTCATGCTTTCCAAAACAATAGTTGCTACACATGTGAAATATGCAACCCCCAAAATGGAAGTCCTCTATGGAAGGTGTGGTTTGTGAAGCACCCACCAACCATGGTAGCTGGAGAATATTCATTAGGTAAGGCCTTCACCTTTAAAATACACTGATTGTCTTTTGTGGCCAGTGCGTGTAAGGTTTCTTAAGTGGGGAAAGTCCCGACCCCAGAGCTGGAGCTCCTTTCCCACCTTCGTGTACACCCACTGGGCATCCTCGACGTGCCACTCGATCCACTACTACAACCCGGTCATGTGCCATCCAGATTTGGTAGAATCATCAGTGGTGGACTAGGTGCCTTGGCTCTCTAGCCGTGGCCAGAAGCCGCAGTTGCTGATGCGGGGGCCGTTGAAGGACATGATGGTGCTCTTCGGCGTGAAGGTTCCGAATGTGGTCTTGATGTCATCGCCAGAAAGGTTGGACAAGGTGGTATTGAGGCTTTGGCCAGTGAACGTCAGGGAATTGTCGAGCAGGTAAAGAAGGTTATCCTAGTTTTCCACCCCCTGGTACTCCTGCCACCGCTTCTTGAGTCTCACTACCCATGAGTTGTTGGTCGTAATATGGGGCACCGGTGTGGCTATGACAGTAGAGTCAAGGAGGCTCTCCAATGTTTCCATGCGTGTGTACCAGTGCCCTTTATTTAATATTTTATTCTGCTTGTCTGGTTCTGTAATTTTGACTTTTGTAAGTAATAAACGAGTTCTATCCTTCTGGGGTTTGGTGTTCTACTTTCATTCAGTACACCCCTTCCCCACACAAAGTGGTATCGGAGCATACACTGATTTTCTTTTACTATAAATTTTTATTCATAATTTTACTTTATAGTTTTGGGTTCTGTTTAATTTCTACACTCAAATCCCTTCCTAATTCACCATTATCTTACTTACTATATTTGTTTAAATTCATTTTCCCATCTCCTATTTCCTAGTATTTTATATCCCTTTGGATAAACATCATTTATCCAAGATATCAGTCAGTTGTTGGGGGCATACACTTAATGTTTTCTGTAAAAAATTGGCATCTACTCTTTGGATAAACATGTCATCAATGAGTTAGGAAATCGATAAATTTGATGGTGATAAGGACTTTAACCTATGGAGAATTAAGATGAGAGCTCTACTTATACAACATGGCATAATTGATGCCCTATGCGGACCTAAGAAAACTATTATTACTATAAGTGAAACCGGACATCCCACTACTGAATACATAGATATTTCTCTTTGATGTGTTAGTTAAAGAACATACCTCTTTACTTCTTTCTTTAGGTGATAAAATTCTAAGAGAATTTTCTTATGAGTCTACTGCTACTGGTATTTGGTTTAACATAGTTTTCTTAAAAGAAGAGAGGATGGCACTCTCGCGAAAATGCACTCTGGCTGTCTTGAAGCTAGAATCCCGATCTGCTGTAATCAGGTTTGAGGAATCCTTCACTCTCTGACCTTCAGTATTTATGGCTTCGTTCAACCCAGATTGGGAATTTGACTTCAAAAAATATACCAATGATGCTCCAAAAACAAACAACCTAGATTCTAATCGAATCTCCAGATCAAGGGCTATCTCATTCCTGGAGGTACTAAAAGGATCGGATCTACCGAACCTCTCTTCCTCAAAGATGCACATCAAACGAGCGAACAATGGGAGCTACTCGATTGTCATGGATCCAGAATCCCTTCAGTAAAGGTTCGCTCTGTGTTGATTTTCTCTGCTCAGACGTGTTGTCTATACTAAAGGGGATAAACCATGGCCCTATTCTGAAATCAAACTAAGAATATCTCATATATAGGTCTTCGAGAATTGGAAACTCATCTCGATTGGGAAAGGATACTTCCACATCATCTTGGGATGCAAAGAAGAGTTCGACTCTACCCAAAGATCTGGAAATCTTCAGCTGAAGCCGGGTGTCTTACGGATTGCAGATTAGGATATTAATTTCAATCCCTTCTCACAAACACTCACCTCAGCTCAAATTTGGATCAGATTACATGGTCTAAAATGGGTATATTGGCACCCAAAAATTATGAATGGCATTTCTTCATGCATAAGAATTCCTCTAAATATAGATCAACACACTCTAAGTGGTAAATTGGGCCTATATGCAAGGATACAAGTTGAGTCCAGCATATAATCTAAGCTCCCAGATGTCATCAGCTTTATTGTCAATGATCACAAGCTGGAGTTCAAAGTTGAATATGAATACAAGCCACCATTATTTGAGTTATGTAAAATTGTTGGCCACTCTTTTACTAACTGCAGGATTGTACAAAATCAAGTGAAGCCAGCCTCTGATTCAAATGCATGGACCAAAGTGAATAAGGGTAAGAAATGTATGGGAAGTGGCATGAAAAAGGGGTAAGAATTAAAAAATATTTATGGATAGAAATGGATTAAGAAACAAGCCCCTCCTACTATTCCTAGTACCTCATGGGATGTATTGGTGGAGGAGGAGGAACAAGCTATGGAAGATGAAAACTTGGATGTAGAAATTTCCCAAGATATTCTCAGTATTATAAATTCAATTCCAATTTTAGAACCATTGAATACCCCAGTGGGTAGAAACTCTTCTACATGATTTAATAATACTGAAAATTATGCATGTTTTTTGCAATCTTCTACTGGATTGCGCTGCTCCTCTGAGGTGAAAAAATACTCTGAACTCTGACCTGGTTTCACAGCAATATCTGGCCGAATTGAATCTAGTTATAGGGATCCAAAAGAGGCCATAGACATAAAGGGAACCAGTGAAGAACATAGTGTTGACACTACAAGTGCTAAGATGCTTTTGCACACAGAACAGAACCTCACTGATAAAGGTGACATTCTCATGCCTAAGTAGAACACTGATTCTACTACTACATATTTCTCAATGAGTACTTTCCCTACCTCTCCTGTAAAGGAACCCAAAAACACCACACAATATTTTAACAGCACTCAAAATGATGGATCTTGGAAGGAGGTTGATCTATCTAATACAACTGGTCGAAACTCACCAGTTTTTGCTTATGCTGTTCACTATGAAAAACCTGGAAAAGACTGCATACAAACTAGAAAATCATGCAGAAATGTAAAAAAAGGTGGGAAGAAAAAAGGGGGATGTCCCCCAAAACACAAGTACAGATGAATATATTTTTTTGGAACTGTCAAGGAGTGGAAAACCATGATACTTCCACCTCGTTGCACAAGTTTATTCATATTCACAAACCCAAGTTCATAGGAATCGTTGAACCAAAAATCTGCTACTTTCTAGGAGCTTCTAGTCTTGAAAATAGTGGTTACACTCTAATTGGCAGAAACAGTAATTTTGGGATTACTGACACCTTATGGGTCTTTGCGCACAACTCTATATCTGGTGCTTCGGTCTTCAACATTGATCAACAAATGATCACCTGTGAAGTTCTCATCGATAATGCTCAATTCTTATGCTCTTTTGTTTATGTGCACTCTGGCACGTCGTTGGGCATGGACGAAAAAATAAAATTTATAACCTACTTACTACTTAGGACAGTGGCAAGACAGGGTCGAACCACAGGGAGGCCACATGTTGTGTTTGACGATCTAAAAAAAATAAACTAAACAAAAATACATACGCAAAAGCAAGAAAAAACAATTGGTGGTGGTGAAGTGGATTGAATGCGATTTAGTGTGTGAAGAAGTGAGGGTGAGCTATTGAGAGCAATGGGAGTAGACAGTACAACAAGAGAAATTGTGTTGTAAACAACCGATAGATGAGTAGGGGGAGTCCACTGACCGATTTGATATTGCTTAGCCTTGTTCATGCACTGAAGTTAAGAAATATGGATCTGACTAAAAGTAACTGGCCAGATTTTTCGTCTGGTCAGTTTATGATGAAATAAATATTACAGTTCTTCAACTATAACTGTCATTCTATCAAATGGTGATGAAGGTCAGATATCACTGGGTTCAACTTGTCAGTTGAGTTTAGTGTGTCTCTCTAATTCGAGCATAACTCACTTGTCAGTGAGTTCCTCAAATTGAAACAGTTTTAATTATGATACAAACAAGATCGGTTTTCACACAATATTGTTGTTTTGAAAATAAACTCATCTATAAACAATGAGAGAGACAATCCAATAAAATGATGCGGCACATGAATAATACTAAACAAAGAAAATCAACTAGTTTATTCCCCCCGAAGGAATTTAGCTGGACATTGTGGTTGGTTTTAATGCAACAATAGAGTACGAGATAATGAGGTTCATATCAAATTGAGTTGCAGAAAAACAGAGCACAAGACAAATAAGGATGTTTGTCTCCCTGCTCGAGCTCCTGGATGTTCTAACTCCTACTGCTTGATGGTGGATGAAATGCTGGAATCTGCTCGATATCCCACCTTGGGAATAGAGGTTTGAAATGCACTGGTCTGCTGCTCTTGGTACTTCAATCGAATTCTGTTCCTTGCCTTTCGAGATCCCCCCAAATTCTCCTGCTCCGCTGGATAGATCAATGCCTCTCCCACCTCCTGCGCATTCATCACCTAGTCGAAGTCTCTGGAATCTCCCCCGAGGAGTTCCCTGGCCTCCACGTTGAGCTTTCACTGCGCTGCTCCTCCCGCGCTGGTCACCAGAAAAATTTCTATTAACCGAATGAAAATAATGCACCCACGACGAGCTAATTTCTTCCCTAGAAACAACAGATTCACGTGGAGTGCTTTTATGTGCACGTCATGATCTTTTTAATGAACTCCAAGTGAGTGCATCCTGCCCCCTGCAACGAAACAACAACAAACACACGTGAGTCAAATAAAAAATAAAATGAAACTATTATATTCTATATATTAATATTATTACTTAAATTAAAAATACTTATATATATATATAATACTTAATATTATTATCACTATTATATTTAATTATATTTATTAACATGATACACTAATATTATATATAAGATTATATACAATTATTAATATAACTATAATTATTATTGTATTATAATATATTATGTTATATTATATAATAGAAAAAAAACTAAAAGAAAAGAAGAAATAAAACACCAAGAGGGGGGGGGGGGTATTCACGGTGTGGATGAGAGGGAAGAAAGGGGGAAAGAAGGGGTAGCGGTGGTCACTGATGCAAGAGAGAAGAGCATGGTGGGGGGTCTGTTCGACGTAGAGGGTGTGTCGCGTGGATAGAGCTGTGGCTCAGTAGGGGTTCAGGGGGACTGCGAACAGGGTGAGAGCGGGAAGATGAAAGCCATGGCGGCTTAGGGTTTAAGGGAGATTTGGCCAGCGGCGCATGACATGAGGTGTAAAGAAGAGACGCGATGGTGTTCGGGTGATGCGGGGTGGTGAGGTCGGCTGGAAGGGAGAAGTGTTGTTGGTCCGAGTAGAGGGACGCTGCGGTTCAAGGAGTGGGCGATGATTCTCAGGGGTATCGGGGAAGGTAGAAGAGTGCTGAGGTGAAGAATCCGAAAAGGGGAAGTGGGCGGTGATTTTTTGGGTGCCTTCCTGGTTGGCACATTGGGTAACACCTCCTTAATTGGTGCTCATGCGGTATCTGTTTTAATGCGGGCCAAGACCACGTGAATTAATTCACGCGGTGACACTCTTTTGACACGACGACATTATTTTGACGCTGATTCTTTTCCTATATAAGGAGGCATAGGTAAGGCATTTCAACATCACCGGCACCAACAACACCGAGAGCAAATCCCATTTGGTGATCGCCTTTCTTTAACGATCATCTTTCTTTCTCTCCACCTTTTGATCCATACTTTTATTCTTAAGTATTACTTTTGAGATCCCCTCCATTTTGGGGAGTCTCTACCGTGTACTTCTTGATTTTAGTGGATCCCTCTTTCTGGACTAGGTCCCGTGGTTTTTCCCTTTCGGGTTTTCCACGTAAAAATTTCCGGTGTCAAATTTATTTTTTTGCACATTTAATTTTGACGTTGCACATCCGCTTCTATTTGGGGGGAAAGATTCAATTTCCGCTGCACGTTCTCTTTTTTCTTTTGTTTGCGCGTTCATCACTTTCCCATCTTTCCCAACATCTGGTATCAGAGGGTTTGGTTATTTTCTTTTCATATTTATTATGGAGGCCAACTACAGTCAGATGATTTTGTTAAATGGTACCAATTACCATATGTGGCGACTTAAAATGAAGGATCTGCTTTTTGTCAAGAGAATGCATCTTCTAGTGTTTAGTACTCAGAATCCAGAGAGAATGTCAGACGAAGAATGGGAGTTTGAGCATGAGATGGTTTGTGGCTTCATTCTTCAATGGGTCGAAGACAACGTGATGAACCACACTGTCAACATCTCTCACGCCAGAACTTTGTGGGAGAATCTTGAGACGACCTATGCTTCGAAGATGAGAAACAATAAACTGTTTCTTCTCAAGCAAATGATGAACTTGAGGTACAGAGAAGGTACATCTATTTCTGATTATTTAAGTGAATATCAAGGATGTTTTGATCATTTGTCAGGCATGGGTATCAATTTTGAAGATGAGGTTTTAGCTCTTTTGCTGCTTAACACTTTACCTGATTCATGGGAAAATTTACGTGTTACTCTAACCGGTTCTGCTCCTAATGGTGCTGTGAAATTTATTTTTGTCAAGTCTGCTATTTTAAATGTAGAGGTCAGGAGTCGTACTCAGGATAAATCTTCTTCCGAGCTTTTGGTCATAGAGAACAGAGGGAGAAGCCAGGACCGGGGGCAGAGCAGTCGAGATAAGAGCAGAGGCAGAAGCAAATCCAGACTGAAGCAAAGAGATTTTGAATGTCATCATTGTGGTAATAAGGGGAATGTTAAGAAGTTTTGTTATCAGATGAAAAGAGAGAACATATTGAAGGAAAATCAACAGAAGAAAAATGGCGATCGAGATGATCATGTTGCCGCTACTACATGGGGTGATCTTGTTATTGTTTATGATTCCATTAACATTGCTTCTGATGATTCTTGCTGGGTTGTTGACAGTGGTGCCTGTTTTCAAGTGACATAGAATAAGGAGTTATTTACATCTTACAGCCCAGGTAATTTTGGGATTTTGAAGATGGGAAACGATGGACATGCTGTCGTTGTAGGCATCGGGACTATTTGTTTAAAGACTAGTACATGAAGTAAGCTGATTTTGAAGAATGTCCGACATGCACCCAAGGTTCGTTTGAATCTTATCTCAACCAGCGTTCTTGATGATGAAGGGATTATCAGCACTTTTGGTGATTTCCAATGGAATATTTCCAAGGGCTCTTTGATTGTGGCTCGAGGGAAGAAGCAATCAGGTTTGTACTGGACTAGAGCTTCTATTTCTTGTGATACTGCTTGCGTTGTTGAGTGCAGTGTTTCATCCAAGTTTTGGCATAAGAGGCTCAGTAACATCAGTGAGAAAGGTCTCTGTTGTTTGGACAAGAGAAATCTTCTTCCAGATTTGAACAGTGTCAATTTGGACACATGTGATCATTGCATGGATGGAAAACAGAGCAGAGTGAGTTTGAACAGTCATCCTCCACACAGGAAGTCACGGGTACTTGAATTGGTACATTCTGATGTTTGTGGTCCTTTGAAATCGAATACCTTTAGTGGCAGTCTTTATTTTGTTACATTTATTGATGACTACTCACGAAAGCTCTGGGTTTATGTCTTGAAATCCAAAAGTCAGGTGCTCAGTGTTTTTAAGAAATTTCTTGTTTCTGCTGAGAGAGAATCAGGAAGGAAATTGAAATGTATTCGTACTGAAAATGGAGGAGAGTATTGTGGTCCGTTTGATCAGTATTGCAGGTAGGAAGCTATTCTACATTAGAAGATGCCGCCCAAGACACCTCAGCTGAATGGTGTAGCTGAGCGGATGAACGGAACTTTGCTGGAAAGAGTTCGTTGTTTGCTTTCAGAAGCAAAGTTGCCTGGACATTTTTGGGGTGAGGCTTTACTTACTACTGCTTATATTATCAATTTGTCACCTATGGTTGCTTTGAAGACAGACACTCTCGAAAAATTTTGGTATGGCAAAGAGATCAGGTACGATCACTTGCGCATCTTCGGTTTCAAGGCTTTTGTTCATGTTCCTAGAGATGAGAGATCCAAGCTGGATGGTAAGATACACCAGTGTATTTTTATTGGCTATGGAAACGATGAGTTTGGGTACAGGTTCTATGATCCTGTTTTGAAGAAACTTGTCAGAAGCCGCGATGCAGTATTTAAGGAGGATCAGACTATTGCAGACATTGATAAAGGAGAAAAAGATGCTTCTCCAACTTCTGATGGTTTTGTCAGTCTTGAGCCAGGTTCTAATTCACATTTACCTCATGTTGTTGATTCTGATGATCATGTTGATGTACAGAATGATGCTCAAGGTGAACAGGTTGGAGTTGAAGTTTCTGATGCACCTGTTGTTTCTGATGATCCGGTTCCAGGGGTTATTAATGAACCCACAGTTCCACTCCGGAGGTCATCTCAGCATCGCACCGTTTCTACTCGATATTCACCTGATGAGTATGTGCTCCTCGCTGAAGGGGGAGAACCAAAATCGTTTGATGAGGCAATTGAGAGTGAACAGAAGGACAGATAGGTTGCGACAATGGATGAAGAGATTAAATCACTGCACGACAACCACACTTTTGAGCTGGTGAAGTTACCGACAGGGAAGAGAGCTTTGCAAAATCGGTGGATTTATCGTATTAAGAATGAATAATCCTGTTCTGTTCCATGATACAAGGTAAGGTTAGTTGTCAAAGGCTTCTGTCATAAGAAAGGTATTGATTTTGATGAGATTTTATCACTTGTTTTCAAAATGTCTTCCATTCAGGTTGTTCTTGGTTTGGCTGCCAGTTTAGATCTGCAGATTGAGCAGATGGATGTGAAGACAGATTTCCTCCATGGAGATTTATAGGAGGAGATTTATATGGAGCAACCGGAGGGTTTTGTTGAAACAGGTAAAGAAAATCATGTCTGCAAGTTTAAGAAGAGCTTGTATGGTTTGAAGCAAGATCCGAGGCAGCGGTATAAGAAGTTTGAATCTGTCATTTCTCATCAGGGTTTCAGGAAGACATCTTTTGATCATTGTGTTTTTGTTCAGAGATTTAATGATGATGATTTTATTATACAGTTGCTTTATGTTGATGATATTCTCATTGTTGTCCATGATACTTCTAGAATTAACAAATTGAAGAAGGATCTTTGTCAGTCTTTTGCGATGAAAGACTTGGGGCCAGCACGACAGATTCTTGGCATGACGATCTCCCATGATAGGATGGTCAAGAAGTTGTGGTTATCTCCGGAGAGATACATTGAGAGGGTTCTTCAGAGATTTTCTATGGATAGAGCGAAAGTGGTTAGTACTCCTCTTTCTTTACATTTTAAGCTCAGTTCCAGTCAGTCACCTTCTACTGATGAAGAGAGAGTGGAGATTCAACACATACCTTATTCATCTTCTGTTGGATGTTTGATGTATGAAATGATATGTACTAGACCTGATATAGCTCATGCAGTTGTTGTGGTCAGTCGTTTTCTATCAAATCCAGGTAGAGAGCATTGGAGAGCATTGAAGTACATTTTTCGTTATCTTCATGGTACTTCTGATCTGAGATTGTGTTTTGGCAAAGGGGAACCTATGCTTTGTGGCTTTACAGATTCAGATATGGCAGGAGATATCGATTCGAGGAAGTCTACTTCAGGCTATTTGATCACTTTTATAGGGGGAGCTGTATCTTGGCAGTCTAGATTGCAGAGATGTGTTGCTTTATCTACCACAAAGTCAGAGTTTATTGCAACTAATGAGGCGTGCAAAGAATTGTTGTGGATGAAAACGTTTATTCGAGAGCTCAATTTAAATCAGGATAGGTATGTTTTATTTTGTGATAGTCAGAGTGATATTTGTTTGGGAAAGATTTCTAATTTTCATGGCAGGTCGAAACATATCGATGTTCGATATCATTGGATTCGCAACGTCCTTGATTCAAGACAGTTAGAGCTTGAGAAGATCCACACTGATGACAATGGGTCAGACATGTTGACCAAGAGTTGTCCCAGAGGAAAATTTGAGACTTGTCGATAGATTGCAGGGTTGGCGGTGATCCCCACTTGATTCGGAGGGGGATATTGTTGGGTGCCTTCCTGGTTGGCGCACTGGGTAACACCTCCTCAATTGGTGCTCATGCGGTATCTGTTTTAATGCGGGCCAAGACCGCGTGAATTAATTCACGTGGTGACACTCTTTTGACGCGGAGACATTATTTTGACGCTGATTCTTTTCCTATATAAGGAGGTAGAGGCAAGGAATTTCAACATCACTGGCACTAACAACACTGAGAGAAAATCCCATTTGGTGATTGCATTTCTTTAACTATCATCTTTCTTGCTCTCCACCTTTTGATCCATACTTTTATTCTTAAGTATTACTTTTTAGATCCCTTCCATTTTGGGGAGTCTCTACCGTGTACTTCTTGATTTTAGTGGATCCCTCTTTCTGGACTAGGTCCTGGGGTTTTTCCCTTTCGGGTTTTCCACGTAAAAATTTCCGGTGTCAAATTTATTTTTCTGCACATTTAATTTTGTCGCTGCACTTCCGCTTCTATTTGGGGGGAAAGATTCAATTTCCGTTGCACGTTCTCTTTTTATTTTGTTTGCGCGTTCGTCGCTTTCCCGTCTTTTCCAACAGATTCTTGATTTTGATTGTTGTTGGTTTGTGCGCTGGTATGCTGTTGTGTTGTTGGGATGGGAGAAGAGGAGCTGTGTGGAAGAGGTGCAGTGCGATGGTGATGGTGTGTGGTGAGCGGTGCGAGGGTGGTGAAACGAGAACAGTGAGCGAGGAGGAGCAGGAAACGATGGCAGGGATTGAGAATTTTTCCACCGTGAGTGAAGCTCACGGTGAGACCGTGAGTGAAGCTCACGGTGAGACCGTGAGTGAAGCTCACGGTGAGACCGTGAGTGAAGCTCACGGTGAGACCGTGAGGAGAGACGATGAAACAGTCACTATTCCAGATGAGTGGAAACGATGAGACTGTGAGGGTGGAACGATGCGATAGGTTGGAGGCAGAACGGTGGCACCGTGACCGTGAAGAAATCGCGACACGCAGTGACACCTACAAAACAAAAAAAACAATTATATTAATTAAAACTAAATAATTTATTAAAACTAAAAATAGATTAATCACTTAATAAATTAAATTAAATAGAATAAAACTAAAAACTAAATAAAACAAGGTTAAATAATAAAAATAATTACACTTTATTTAAAAACATGAATTTATTTGGGTTTAATAAAATAATTTAAAACAAATTAAACTAATATTGTTGCTTGCTTAAATTATTTAACCAATTAATTAAAAAAGTAAATTAAATAATAAGAAAAATCAATTGAATAAACATAAATTGTTAAAACTAAGTAATTTATTAAAAGACTAAAAACCAAAAAGAGTAATTTATTTACAATTTAAAGAATAAAGAATTAATTAATTTAATTAATGAATTAATACACTAACAGGAATAAAAATAAAAGAAGAAAAAAATCTAATTCACCAGACTAAATTAATTTAAGAATTATTTAAAATGACACTAATGCACATTAAAACGAATATTTTAATCTAAAAACTGATTATTCTACAAAGCAAGTACAAAAACACAACAATTATCAAATACTTACTAAAAACAACCATTTTGGTAAAAAAAAGTAAATAAAAAAATACAAAATGGATGTGGAAAAGAGTGTTAAAACACTGCCACATCATTATGCTAAGAAAGACTATTAGGATAGAAGATTACTTTGGAAAAACATTGTTCTCAATAGCCATGTAATACATGATCCTTAGATTATCCTTGGTGACTTTAATGACATATTATGCCCTAGTGAAATAATGAGAGCAGTTCGTCCCAACCTTTCTTCAAAGGAATTCAAATCCTTCATTGAGAACTGTAATCTAACTGAGATCAACCTGGTGGGAGCTAAGTATACTTGGTATCGAAGGCACAAAACTGAAATTATTGCTAGTAAACTTGACCGTTCTTTTTCTAATGACAAATCTCTTGAGATGCTTGATGCTATTTCAAATATTAACTTTCCAAAGATAAATTCTGATCATCATCCTATTCTGACCAACATTACCAACAGGGAGTGAAAACCGAGGTTTCCTTTCGTATTCAACAATACCTGGCCCTCTTGCCCCGATCTTAACAAGCTGATTGTAAATTTATGGGATTATAATCATTATGGTAGTGATGTTTACTCTTGCATCATGAGATTAAAGAACTTAAAGTATAATATTAAGAGTTGGTAAAAAACAGTTATCATAGTATGGAGCATGAAATCACTTCTGTTGAGGTAAAACTCAATCATATTCAATGTGATACCACACACACTGATTTTGAAAGAAACATGCAGTAAGAAATTTTCCTATCTTCCAAGATAAACTCTCTCATCTCTATGAAAGATAAGATTCAAAAAGGGTCTTTTAGGGTTAAATGGTTAAAGGATGGATATAGAAACTCCAAATTCTACAATTCTCATCAAAGAACTAGAAAATCTGGTAGACCTCTCGCGTTATTGAGAGATGGTGATAGAGTGCTTAAAAATAAGGAATCCCTTGCAAAACATGTTGTTTTCTATATTGAGCATCTTTTCAATGGTCCTAATATCAATAAGGATATCGAATATGGATTCATTCTGAACATTGTCAGTGATGAAGATAATAACAATCTCACTTGTAGTTTGAATGATCTTGAAATTCATGAGGCAGTTTTCAGCCTTAAACCATATAGTGCTCTGGGTCCAGATGGCTTCACCAATTCCTTCTTTCAAACCTAGTGGGAGGTTAATACCTGTTGTTTGTAGAGTTGTTAATTTTTTCTTCTCTATAGGGGTACTACCACACAACATCAATGCTCAATTCCATGCACTGATTCCAAAATTTAAAAATGATTCATAAATACATCAATTCCGACCCATCGCTCTCATCAACACTTATCAAAAAATCATCACCAAGCTTCTTTCCAATCATCTCAACATAATTTCTGGGAAAATCATTACTTGGAACTAGTTTGGATTTGTAAAAGGAATATCTATACAAGAGTGTATTAGTACGACCTCTAAATGTGTCAACATTCTTAACAAATCTATCAGAGGTGGCCGTATTTCTCTCAAGTTAGACATCAGGAAAGCTTTCGACACCATTGATTGGAGCTTCATTTTCAAAGTTCTTCACAGTTTCAGCTTTAGTGAAATGTTTGTTGATTGGGTTAAAATTCTCTTCAAGTGTGCTCATATCTCTGTTGTTATCAATGGATCCCCTAAAGGATATTTTACTTTCTCGAAAGGTGTCAGACAAGGCAATCCTATCTCCTCCATTATTTTCTCCATAGTAGAGGACTATATAATTAGAATTATCACCTGCATGGTGGATCAGGGAAAGATCAATTCTATCCATGCCGCTAGGAATGTAGTTTCCCCCACTCACCTCTTGTATGCTGAAGACATTATTCTCTTTTTTCAAGGTACCAAAAAGAATATTCAAAACTTGAATTCAGCCCTATCACACTATGAAGAGGTCTCAGGACAAACTATCACATGGAGTAAGTCATCGATATAATTTGGTAAAAATTTTACTACTGTGAGAAGATCACAAATCCTCATGGACCTTGGGATTAAGGAATAATCATTTCCAATTCATTATCTGGGTGTTCCTCTCATTTGGGGAAGACCTAATAACAGTTACTTCATCAAAATTTTGGATCAAATAAAAAATCATCTATCTACATGGAAAGGGAAGTCTCTCTATATGGTAGGAAGAATATGATTGGTCAAACATATCATTGTAGCTAAACTTGTTCATTCCATTATGATTTGTAAATGGCCTGTCTCATTGAAAGATATTCTTAACATATGTATCAGGAACTTCATTTGGAGTGGAAACATTTTCGAAAAGAAATTAGTCACAGTTTCTTTGAGTAAATGCTGCAAACCTCTTGACAAGGGGGGATTGGGAATAAAAAACATCAAGCTCTTTAATGAGGCTCTCCTTGCCAAGTTCAGTTGGAATCTTATTAGAAGCGACTCGATGAACATCATCTTTCTCAGAAACAAATTCATTGAAAAATTCAAGAGGGGACACAAATCACATATAATCTCTTCTATTTGGTCTTCCATCAAATCCTATTATGATAATATTATGTCTCATGCAAGATGGATTGCCTACAGGGAATTATCTTTGAACTTCTGGTTTGACAACTAGACAAGATCCCCTCTCATATCCCCTGTGGATCCACAACATGATTCTATTGACACAGATGTCTTAATTCAAGACTTCTTGACTCTCTCCAATACAGATATGTACATGAATCATAGTGAACTCCTTAGAAACCCTGTCTTCTCACCAGATAAGGACACTCCTATCTGGGAACGTAATCAGAATAGAACTCCTGACTCCAAATATTGCTACCACTTTAATTTTGTGAATGATAGTGATTTTTATTGGATTAAAAATTATGACAAGTCTTGGATCAGACCCTCCAAACAGACCTTGATTTGGCGTATTGCTCATCATAAATTACCTACTGATGACTGCTTGCAATCTCACGGTATTATTCTATGTCCCAGATGTAGGATTTGAAATCAACACAGGGAGGACATTTCCTACCTATTCTTATCATGTTCCACTGCTTCTTCTCTCTGGAATGAACTACAAGACATTTTTGAAATTTATATCCCAGAAAGCCATGATATTGCAGTTTATCTGCAATACTACGCCACAACTCAAGCCTCTCCGCAACACTAACACTCTTTTTTGTCCACCGTTATAGAGATTTCTCACATCCTTTGGACTGGACGGAATGAAATCTTGCATAAAAACTCAAGATTCTATCTACAGGTGTCCTTGGTCTGATTCTTTAAAACATCAAAGGAAGCTAATTCATTACAAATAGGTCACTGCTACAATCATATTCATGATATCACTGTTCTAAAGAGAATTCGTGTGCAGGGAAAATATATGAAGTAGTAGGGTCTCTTTGAAGTTTTCTAGCAGTCTCCTATACAAGGTTGGATCAATGTCAATGTTTATGGAGCATCGAAAGGGAACCCTGGTTCTGTAGGCTATGGTACTTTCTTTAGGGATCACAATGGAAAAGTCCTTCAGTGTTTTTTCGATAAGTGTGGAATTTCTTCCGCCCTTGAAGATGAAATTCTTAGTGTTATTCTTCCAGCTCGCTTCACACACCACAAATGTATGAGCAACATCTGGCTCGAAAGTGACTCCACCACCATGCTGCAAGCAATTAGAAATGGTGTAATTCACATTATGTGGGAACTCACCGTGAGATGGATGGACTGCTTCTCATTCCTATCAAGTTGAAACTTCATCATCATACATGTATATCAAGAAGACAACATGGTGGAAGAAAAGCTTTCTAACAAATGGGTCAACATAGTGCTCACTTGGGTTAACGATATTACTCCGGATCTGATTCCTCTTTTGTAGAAAGACTGTAATAAAATCCCATATTTCTGTCTGCTCTAACTCTTATTTGTTTTTTATAATAAATCATCTTGGACCTTTGGACAATATAACATTTAAAAAAAAGTATTTGGCTTAATCTAGAGACGTTATACATGACTACTTAACTTATTGTTAGGATTTATAAAAAACATCACATGTTTACAATTAAAATGAAACCAGATAGTTCTATTAAAGCCCATCTTGATGAATTTAACAAAGTAATGTTAGATTTACCCAAAATTGATTTCACTATTAATGGTGAAGACCATGTAATGATTATCTTAATTTCTCTAGATAATACTTACAATACTTTAGTTGAGTCCATGATGTATGGATGAGAATCAATGACTCTTGAAGAGGTCAATTCAGCCATTCTTTCTAAAGAACTACACTCTAATCCTAGAATCAAAGGTGAGGCAGAGAGATTATTCTCTAAGGTAAAACCATAATCTAAAAATAAAAAGAAACAATTTAGTAAGGAAAAAAGAAAGAAAAATAATTACCCTAAACCTAGATTTTATTCTATGGAAAGGAAAGTGACTTGCTTCCATTAAGGTAAGCTTTGGAATATTAAGCCTCGATGTGGAAAACTCAAACATGAGTCAGAATATAAACATTCTATTGACCAGCCCCTCTTAGTTGACTCTAGATATGAAAGTGCTGAAATTATTAATGTTTACATCCATTCACTCAATGAAGAGTGGGTCTTAGACTCAGGCTGTTCCTTTAATATGTGTCCTTTTAATGAGTTATTCCAAGAATTAGTTGAAAGGAAAAAATTATATGTCCTATTAGGTGATAATAAGAGGTGTAAAGTTGAGGGAAGAGGCTCTGTTTTTCTATAACTATATGATCCTTCCATCATCACTTTAGTTTTTTGTAAGATGGGTTCCCAAAATTCATAGAAAACATATTTCCTTAGGGATATTAGACCAAAATGGATTTACATTTATGTCAAAAACTTGTTGTCTTAAAATCACTGAAGGATCTAGAACCATTCTTAAAGGGCCTTTAATTAGTGGGTTGTATGTCTTGAATAGAAATACCCATTCAAGGCTGTTGGGTAGTGTTTATAATACAAAAATTGATAATACTATGCTCTAGAATAGGATATTGGGGAATGTTAGCTCTAAGGGCCCAGAATAACTCAAAAAGATGGGGTTGTTGAGTGACATCACAACTTATAATCTTCTATTTTGTGAGGATTGTATAATGGGAAAGGCCAAGAAAGTTACCTTCAATAGGTATAGATTTAAAGCTACTATCCCCTTAATATATATCCATTCCTATATTTAGGGACCCATTAGGACTACCTCCCACGGCGGGGGCTCCTACTTTGTCACTTTTATAGATCAATTATCCAGAAAATTATCGATTTATATTCTTGAAAATAAATATGATGTTTTCTAAAACTTTAAAACCTAGAAAAATTTACATGAAAAATAAACTGGGAAGAAAATAAAAACCATGAGAACTGGTAATGGTCTTGAATACTTGTCCACTGAATTTATTTAGTTTTGTGAATATGAAGGGATTAAAATGCATATAACTGTTAGAGAAACTCTCCAAAAAATTGGCCTATAATAAAGAATAAATATGACCTTACTAGAAAGAGTATGGATCATATTTGCATGCTCATTCCACCCTAAGTCCTTTTGGGAAGAGGTTGTCAGCACTATTGTTTACCTAATAAATAGGTGTCCCTTTTCCACTAATCAGTTTAAAACACCTGAGGAATTTTGGAATGGTAAGCCCCCTTCCTATACATACATAAGCGTCTATGGTTGTACAACTTATGCACATGTTAAAACTAATAAATTGGAACTGAGAGCTCTTAAATGCATCTTTATAGGGAATCCTGAGGATGTTAAGGGGAATAAACTCTAGACAGATAAACCTGGACACCAAAAGTGCATAATAAGTAGGGATTTTTTTATGAGTCTTCCTCTACTAAATCTAAGTCTTCCATATATGGAAGTACTAAACCAGCCATAGAACATGCTGATGAAGATGCACATCCAGCTCTTTTTTTGGTTATTATCTAGCCCACTCCATCCACACCTCATCCCATTTTGGGGCTGACTCTGAGTCTTCTTCTAGCTCAAATTTTGAATCTGAGCCTCCTACCACCAATAGAGATTACCAATTAACTTGAGATAGAGAAAGGAGGGTCCCTATACCTCCTACTCGGTTCATCCAATATGACATGGCTTCCTATGATTTCCATGTGGCCCAGGATCTTATAGATGATGACCCTCAAACATATAGGCAATCCCTAAATGACAAAGATTCAATGTAGTGGGTTTTCTCCATGGATGAAGAAATAAATTCTCTAAATAAAAATCAAACATGGTCTATTGTTAATAAACCACCCAATGAAAACGCCATAGGTTATAAGTGGATTTATAATGGAAAAGAAGATAAATCTAAGGGAAATAAAATAAAATTAAATGCCTGGTTAGTTTCAAAAGGATTACTCCAAAGAGAGGGTATTGATTATTTTGAAAGTTTTTCCACTATTTTCAAGCATTATTCTATTTGGTTATTTTTTTTTCTTCTTATAACGATATGTACATTGAACAAATGGATTTTAAAACTTCCTTCTAACATGGGGATTTAAAAGGGAAACTTTATATGAAGCTTCCTGATGGTTATTCTAATAAATTCAAACTGAATGAAGTCTTACTACTGAATAAATCATTGTATGGTTTAAAATAAACTTCGAGGTAGTGGTATATGAAATTTATTCATTAAAGTTAGAAAACCAATTTTCAAGGAATCCATATGATGCATGTTTTTATTTTAAATCAATTAAAAACTATAATCATTACTTGTTTCTTTATTTTGATGAAATGATTATCATTTGTAAACTTGAGTCTTCTTATTGTTCTAAAATTACATCTTAAAGGTAAGTTTTAAAGATCCTCAAGATATATATGTTTGAATCACTAAAACCTATTAATGAACCTCTTGGAAATCACTTTAAACTTTCTTTTAAAGGAAGCTCCTCCTGCTGAAGAAGATAATCAATTTATGTCTAAAATTATTTATACTAATATTTTTTGTAGCATTATATACTTTATGATTTGCACCTCACCTGATATTTCCTATAAAATATAAACTTTTAGTAGATTTGAACTAGCACCAACAAAAGTTTCTTATTTATCGGTGTTTTTAAACACCGATAAATATCAGTGGTTAATATAGTTAATTTTGTACTATTTTTTCTAGAGCATCCAACCTTATATATACATGATCTGGGTCATGTTAATCACCCTAGGTATTTCAACTGATTTTTTTTCAAATCTTCTTGAAGATCTATTTTGTTTCCTCTGGTAAGTTCGATGGATTAAAATTATGGGTATCTTTTTCCACTTGTTCCTTTCATGAAAGAATAAACAAGGCTACATATAGATGAAAAATTAATTGTTGTACAATCATGGATAGTATCTTAAAAAGTTAAAAAAAAAGAAAACCTGATTTTAGTTCTGTAGGGACGTACTCAGGAGGGCCTTCAGCTTTAAAATATGTGGATTGCCTTTAGTGGCTGGTGGGTGCCAATAAGATACTACCTCCCTCCCTACCGTCGAGTACACCTCCTTCAAAACCACCATTCATAGTGACACCAGTGACCTGAAGGGACACATGGAACTCACTTACCCATTGAATAGGTGGATATAGATTCGTAGGTCATGATATGTGGAGATATTGAGGATGATTTAGTTGGGTGAGTCCTGGATCTAGAGCCAGAGCTCCTTTCCCACCTCTGCGTACACCCACTGGGCATCCTGGACATGCTACTCGATCCCGTGTTGCAACCGGGTCATGTGCAAGTAGGGAATAGTGGAGTCATCAGTGGTGGACTAGGGGTCTTGGTTAAGATGTCATCCGAGTTGACCATGTGAAGGATCTTGGTGCCTAGTCTCTCTAGTCACCGATGGAGGCTGCGATTATCAATGTGGGGGTCACTGAAGGACATGATAGTGCTCTTTGGTAGGCGGTCTCAGAATGTGGCCATGATGTCATTGTCGGTGAGGGTGGCTAGGGCAGCGCCAAGGCTATTGATGGGTTACTTTCCAGCTGCCTTGTTAGGTAGCTAGTGCACCAACCTCACCAACCCCATGGCTATTTCAATATTGGTAGCTGTACATGATGAATGTGCATTCTGCCATGTTTGAAGGTAGGTGGGGATTGGTGGGGGAATGGTGGGAGTTGTGTCAAACTTAACACCTCCCACCATGGCTATAAAAGGATGGACTTGGGAGCCTTCCGACATCATTAGATCCCATCCAAATAGATCCATTATTCTTGAGAGCCTTGATATCTCCATGTGAGAAAAAAAGGGAGGTGTGGGAGGGGTATGTTTAACAATTTTTTTGGTGCAATAAAAGGTTTTTTCCTCCGTTCATATATCTTAATGGTCAGAAAACTAGAAAAATTGGTATCAAATGGAGTTTTAGTGAAACGACGATGATCAGTTGAGTTTTTCTAGTAACCAGAAAATTCAAGTTGCTTAGAGCCCTATTTTGAATGAAGATTCTGAAATCTCAGGGTGATCTGATTCTAACTGTGCAAACGACATCTCAAACGGATCTAAAAAAAGATTCATAGGCTCGATAAAAATTCATTCAAACCTCAGGTGAAAAAGTACCCCCTTATCAAAGAAAAAGGTACTATTCCGGCGCTATTAACATTTCTTTCATGTTTCCAACAACAGCTTCAACATGCCACATCAACGCCACATCAGCGCCACGTTATCGGTTGATCTAGACCGTTGATACAATTTTGATCATATCTTGATCTATTGGTGTTCGATTTCGATGATCTAGAAGTCGATTCCCGCATTTTTTACCATTCCAGATGTAATTGTGAGATCCATTTTTCAATATTGTGGACCAATTTTTATTAAATTTAAATCCAATAGGGGGAATATCCATGGGAGGTGGTTGAGGGGCCGAAAACAGACGCAAAATCTTGGGCAGGTCTATAGATGGCAGGAAACCATCATAAAAATGATATCATTATGGAATGATGGGTCACATGAAGAAGAACTATCAAAAGTTTCTATAAGAAAAGGTTCAAAGTATCAAATGACAAAAAGGAAATTGAGACACGCATGTGACAGTCTCTAGAGAAATCACGCTTTTCTCCAAATATGAAGAAGAGACATGATTTCATACATCAGGACAAGACACAGAATGGGTGGTTGATACTTCAGCATCGTACCATGTCACTCCGCATCATGTGTATTTCATTAATTATCAAGGTAGTGACTTTGGTGAAGTTAATATGGGGAATACAAGTTCAGTATAGATTTTTGGCATGAGTGATATCGAATTCAAGACATACATTGGATTCACAATGACACTAAAGGATGTTTTTCATATTCCAAGCCTTCGAATCAACCTATTATTAGGTATTGACTTTGATCATAAAGTCTATGAATAGATCTTCTAAAATGGAGAATTAAAGATGATAAAAGGAGCCATCATCATCACCTGAGGCCACATATACGGAAAGTTATACAAAACTCATGTGAGTATAGGTGAAAATATCCTCAATATGGTGGAAGGAGAGACATTCAATATGTGGCATAGGAGGCTTGGCCACATGAGTGAAGGAGGGTTATCTACCCTATAAAAGAATAAATGCATCAGTATTAAGAAGGATTCATCACTTGATTCTTGTAAATACTGCTTGCATTGGAAGTCGTATAGAGTATCATTCAATACTACTTCATCAAGGAAATCAGATTTTTTTTGGATCTTGTGTACTTTGATGTATGCGGACCCATAGAGGTGGATTCAATGGGAGGTAAGAAATATTTCCAATCCTTTATTGATGATACATCTAGAAGGGTGTGGGTGTTCTTCATGTAGATGAAGGACCAAGTAATATTATACTTTAAGATGTTCCATGCCATGGTAAAGCGTGAAATTGGAAGGAATTTGAAGAGTCTTTGTTCAGAAAATGGAGGAGAGTACACATCCAGGGAATTTGATGCCTATTGTAGGAGTAAGGGAATCCGACATGAGAGGATGGTCCCACGTGCCCCAAAACACAATAGAGTTGCGTAAAGGATGAACATGACCATCATGAAGAAGGTAATAAGAATTATGTGTTTGGATAAGCTCTCTAAGCCATTCTGGGGAGAATCTATTCAGGTTGCATACTACCTCATCAACAAATCACTGTCGGTCCCATTGAATTTTTAAATTCCCCAAAAGTGATGGTCTGGTATAATCTATACAAGAGATTTACTCCATTAATATTCATCGGCTATGGAGATGAGGAGTTCAGATAAAATCTTTGGGACCCGAAGGAGAATATGGTGATCAGAAGCAGATATGCTGTGTTCTATGAGAACCAGACGATTGAGGACATTAAAAATCCTAGAATTTATCAAAGGGGAAGTGTCGATGATCCAATTCATGATCCAACACCTGTACCAGCACCACATGTCAACGTAGAGGAGGAGGTGAAAGAGGACTCATCGACAATGAACCAAGAGGCGATGGAGGAGGATATTTTGTAGGGGGAGACTCAATACTCTCCACAGAAGTTTTATAACTATCACATTATCTAGAAGATGTTGTGCCTCATGAACATAACATTTCACAGGTTCAAAGATCTTTCTTAGGAAGTATTATGTGAAAAAAATATTTGGAGTCAGAGTACTTATTTCTGAATCATGATGGGGAGTTAGAAGGATACCAGGAAGCAGTGTCTCATCCTAAAAACACAAGTGGCCACATGAAATAGAGTATGATAGGGAGTCTTTGATGAAGAACCAAACATACGATTTTGTGGAATTGCCCAAAGGTAAGAAGTCACTAATGAAAAAATGGGTGTTCAGGCTGAAGGATGGTAGCAAAAAGGAGGTTAAATACAAATCTTGGTTAGTTTTCAAGGGATTCCTTCATAGGATAAGAGTTTACTTTGACGAGATCATTTCACCCATGGTGAAGATGGATTCAATCTGATTCATTTTCGGATTGCTGGCTAGCTTAGACTTGGATCTTGAACAGATGGATGTGAATACAACTTTTCTTCATGGTGACCTATCTAAGGAGATCTTTATGAAGCATCCAGGGGGTTTTGAGGTTTCAAGACAAGAAAAAATCATCTACAAATTGAAGAAGAGCTTGTATGGACTAAAAAAAGAATACAGATAGTGGTACAAGAATTTTTGACTCATTCATGGTGAGTCATGGCTACAAGCAGACACAGGTGGACTAATGTGATTACATCCAGAGATTGCAGGATGGTAAATGTTTTTCTCTTCTTCTTTATGTTGATGAAATGTTGATCATTGGGAAGGATTCATGGAAGATTATCTAGTTCAAGAAGGAGTTAACCAATTATTTTGATATGAAGGAATTGGGACCAAATCAATAGATTTTGAGGATGTAGATCATTCATGAAAGAAAGATGAAGTTTTTATGTCTATCTTAGGAGAATTATGTTGAATGTGTTCTGAAACATTTCAACATGGAAAAATCCAAATATGTGAGAATTATTCTTATCAGCCTTTTGAAGTTGATAAGGAGTTCATTCTCATCATCCAAGGAAGAAATTGAGGTGATGGAGATGATACAATACTCCTCAGTATTAGGAAGCTTAATGTATTCTATGGTGAGTACGAATCTTGACATTTACCATCTAGTGGAAATCATGATATGGTTTCTCTCTTATCTCAGGAAGCATCACTGGGATGCAGTCAAGTGGATTCTAAGGTATCTTAAAGGTACATCAAAGCTATTTTTGTGCTATAGGGGAACCATACCCCTCTTGGAGAGCTATACAAATGTAGATATAGCTGGAGATCCTATTAGCAGGAAGTCTATATTAGGATACACCTATACATTTGTAGGAGGAGATATATCATGGATGTCAAGGTTGCATAACTTCGTTGCTTTATCCCTGATTGAAGCAGAGTACATTGATGCTTCAGAAGTTGGTAAGGAGTTGTTGTGTCTAAAGAATTTTCTCCAGAAGTTTGGATTTATCTAGAAATAGTACCATGTTTTTTGTGATAGTCAAAGTGCTTTAGACTTGATCATGAACTCCATGTACTATTCTCAAACAAAGCACATCGACATTTTCTACCATTGGATACATGAAGTGATGGATCAAAAGTTGCTGTAAATTGTGAATATCCACAAAAGGAGGACCTGATGGATATATTGACAAAGGTGGTTGCTCGGGAGAAGCTGGACCTTTTAATATGATCCATAAAATTGAAGATGGATGGGGATAATTTATGGGTTCTTTTCCAACTTCCTTGTTAGGTGGCTGGTGTACCAACATAACCACCCCATGGATGATTCAATATTGGCTACCACACATGTGGAATGTGAATGCACCCATTTTTGAAGGTAGGTGGGGATTGGTGGGGGATTGGTGGGAGTTGTTTCAATCTTGAAACCTCCCACCATGGATATAAAAGGGTGTCCTGGGGAGCCTTACATCATTATTAGATCCGATCCATAGAGCTCCATTATTCTTGAGAGGCTTGAGAGATCCATGTGAGAAAAAGGGAGGTGTGGGTGGGGTGACACATGTGTAAAGTCTCAGTTCTGGGAGCCTCCCAAAGGTTACCCATACCTGGTTGGTCACATGAACTCAATGGAATTTCCCCAAATACCAGAGGGTGCCGACTAGCAGTGAGGGCCTTGGATGTGATAGTGAGGAAACTATGCCCTCATTGGCAGAGTAACACAGCGGAAACAAATAGATAATAGTTGAAGAAAAAGTAATACCATACAATAAGTAACCATTGAAAGACTAAAAGTAACTAAACTAGAGCACATATATAAAGGATGCATGTCACATATGTCTAGTAAAGAAGCCAAACAAGTCACAATACTAGAATACAGTACTAAACCAAAGTACAATAAAAACAAATAAACTCTAGATGCATCGCAAGCCTCATCTTGGTCCCATGATCTTTAGCTCCACAATAATCAAGTACCTGAAGTAGAAGGGCACTTTCCCTTGTCTATACCTACAACAATATAATCTATTTGGGACCAAAAGAATGACCCAAATAGGATGTGAGATGAATACCCATAGGCAACCACCCAAAGATCTGTGGCTAACTGTTAGTGAATATATATAACATGAAAATATAAAAAATGATGTAATAAACAAGGAAGTACTCAAAAGTAAACAGACCTATAGTTTTAACTACATTCATTTACATTAATTAATTATTCAACAAATCATTCACAAGTAACCCTCTGGGAATGTTTTCACAACCTAACCCCTCTGGTTCAACTTATAATTTAACAATAAAGATATAACGACCCCCCTGGGATAGCTTGCACAGTCTAACCCCTTTGGTCTCATGCAAATGAAGACTCTCTGAGAAAGTAATCCCTATCAATTCCCCCTATAGACTTTTAACGATGAACAATAGAATCTATGAGGAATCACTCAACGTCAATTCCTACTGTGGTCTCATAACGATAACTATAGTCACTATGAGGGAGCACTCAACATCAATCCCCCCTATGGTATCGCAGCGTGAAAATTACAATAGACACACTGGGGAAGGCCTCAACGTCAATTCCCCTATGGTCTCACTACACTAGGTTTGCACAACCCTATGTAAAGTAGTCGTGCTCAAATGATATTCAACATCCAAAGTAAATCACAAATACTAATCAGCTAAACGGATACAAAGCATAACTCAAGAATGTCAGATAATATCACTCCATCCTAACAGCATTAGGTATGGAAAACATAGCATCCTAATAAGAAATCCTAGACCCAATGGCTAATATCAGATCAAAAATGGGAAAACAAATCCATATAAAGATAAATAACCTTATTTACAATAAAAAACCCATACCCAAGCTAACAAGGCATGGTAGGCATTAACATGGTTAAATTCCTTAAACACGTAATACCCTAAACTAGGATATTGGGAACCTTTTCACATATAATTTAAAGAAAAAATTTGAAAAGGGAAAACCACCTACCTTGATGTGGTACGATCAATATAGTTGAACCTCACCCTCTGAATCAACTTATAACACCACAGATCTACAAAAATGTCTAAAACCATCAACCATGGATATCTCATGAAATAGGATAAATCAAGAGATTAGGATATAGAAAAAGGAAGAAATCACCAAGGTGATTCCAATGCAATTGACAGTGTTTCATTTGGAGAACAGACGACCAAACGGGGGCTCAGAGAAGAATTGGAGATATCCATCACTCATGGATGAGACCGGTTTATAAGAAGACAGTTTTATCGATTAAACAAGACCCTGGTCCGATATAACAATTAAAAATAAAAAAACATCATGTTTCCTTATGGGGACCTACTTTAGGTGGTCTCCAGGACACATCACATGGCCATGTACTCGACTGTTAAATATCCAGTACACGACTACCCATGACAACCGAGTACACGACGTGTACTCCTAAGTACACGACGAGTACTCCTAAGTACATGACGTGTACTTATGAAATTCCCAAATTCTCCGCTTTTTCTAAAAAACACCCGAAATTAAGATCCATACATAGAATGAAGATCTAGGTTCTTAAAAACTTCCCCCCTTAAAGAAATTAATCCCCAAATTAACATAAGAAGGAGGCAAAGAAGAATCCTCAAATAGCTCTGGACACTACGATCTTACATCAGAATCACTCTCCCAATTCTCATCCTGTACTCACCCATGCTTCCATAGTACCCATAACAGAAGAACATACCATCCACAAAGAAACTTTTCGTATCGATCAATAATTTGGATAGGATTATCCTCGAACGATGTGTCCACTTCCAAATCAATCTCATTAGGTTGAAAAACATGATACAAGTTTGAGAAGTAATGTCATAGATGAGAAACGTGGAAGAGGTTGTGCATAGACCGATACCTCTGAGGTAACTGCAACTGATAAGCAATCGGACCAACTCTCTCCAAACCCTAAAATGGACTGACATATCTCAGTGAAGGAATACCCTGTCTCTTAATCCTCCTGTGTCCCAACCTTGGTGTGACACATAGAAAAAAATGATCTCCAACCTCAAACTCCAGAGGTTGTCTCTGTCGATCAGCATAAGACTTATTTTGTGACTGTGTAGTAACCACCCTCTTCCGAATCAACTCTATTTGATCCGTGGTCTCCTGGAAAAGACAATGTCCCAACATAGCTACCTCTTCTGCCTCTAGCCAACATAGGGGTGATCGGCATGGCCTATCGTACAAAGCCTCATAAGGTTTCATCTGAATAGTTTCTTGAAAACTATTATTATAGGAAAACTCCAACAGAGGTATGTGATTCTCCCAGGAACCTCTAAAATATAGGACGCATTCTCGAAACATTTCCTTCATCACATGTATCGTACGCTTGGACTATCCATATTTCTGGGGATGGTAGGATGTACTCAGAAGTACATGTATACCCAAAGACCTCTGTAGTCCCTTCCATACCCAATAAGTAAAATGGGCATCCCTATATGAAATGATTGAGTGTGGTACCCCATATAAACATAAAATCTTCAGGATATACAACCTTCCCAGCTCATCAACATTGAAGGTCTCCTTGATCGGTAAGAATTGTGAAACCTTCGTGATTTTGTCAATGACAACCCAAACTACATCATTCCCTCGAGGCAACCTTGGTAAACCTGCCACGAAGTAAATCGCAACATCATTCCACTTCCTCTCGGGAATGGGTAACTGCTACAAAATCCCTGCTGGTTGTTGATGCTCTGCCTTCAGGCGCTGACAGGTGGAAAACCTTATCACAAAACTAGAAATGTCTCTCTTCATTCCTGGCCACCAATACTAATGGTGTTGATCTCTATACATCTTGGCGACACCAGGATGAATTTCCCAAAAAGGATGAATGGAAATGATGCATTAGCTCCTCGCGTATGTATTCTAACACCCATACGCATCCATGGAAGCGCAATATCTCATCCTCTCCCACAGTCCATCCCAGAATAGGGTTCTCTCCTGACACACTCTCCGGAAATAATAGGACTTCATCATCTGATAGTTGCCTCATTTTCACTTGCTTAAGCAGAGTATAGGTAATAGCTACATGAGAAAGAAACATTTGGCCCTGTCTATCATGAACCACCAAATGTATCTCAGAGAACAGATCCATAAGCTGCCACTCACTACTGGCCTCCTAAACTTTTTATATCCGAGTCCTCCTACTCAATGCATCAACCACCATGTTGCCTTTCCCAGGTGTGTAGGCAAGCTCAAAATCAAAGGACTAAAGGTATTCAACCAACCATCACTATCTCAAATTCAGATCGCACTGAGTAAAGATATAATTGATAATTTTTTTTTCATTTTACACCCTAAAATTCTCTCCTATAAGGTAATGTCTCCAACAGTGTAAATCAAGAACAACTGTCACCAACTCAAGATCGTTTATTGGGTAATTCCTATCATGTGGCCTTAACTACCAAGATCTGTATGAAATGACTTCTCTCCCTGCATAAGCACTACTCTTAGCCCGATACCCAATGCATCATAGTAAATTGTATAAATCTTGCCCGGATCTGGCAAAAATAGTATCGTTACTGAAGTCAACCACCATTTCAGCTTCTGAAAGGCTGAACCACAAGAATTTTTCCACAAGTACTTCACACCCTTCTTAGTTAGGCCCGTTAGTGGTGCTGATAAGTATGAAAAGTCTTGTATAAAATTTCTATAGTAACCAGCCAACCCTAGAGAACTCTGTACCTCAAATATGTTCTTCGGCTAATCCCAAGAAACTACTGCTCTCACTTTCTCTGGGTCTACTGATACTCCTGTCTCTGAGATAACATGACCCAAGAAGTAAATCTGGTTCATCCAAAAGTGGCATTTTGAGATCTTAGTATATAACTGATACTCTCTTAGTGTACTCTAAATGATCTCAAGATGGGTAGCATGGTTGTGTTGAGTGTGAGAGTACACCAAGATATTGTCCACAAATACTATAAGAACCCGGGTTTTCAGAATGGGTCAAAATCCCGACCCTGTTTGAATTTTTGATTGGTTTCTGAGGAAACTGGAGAAAACGCGGTGTTTCTGGAAATTTCCAGACTACACACCGTGTACTTCTAAGTACACGCCGTGTATATGTTAAGTGAAAGTCGGACGTGTACTCGCCAAGTACATGTCGAGCGGTGACAGTGTAGAAAGTTCTTACTACATGGCATGTAGTTTTAAACACACTGTGTAACCCCAACCGTGTGGTGGCCATACATGGCGTGTAGGTCGTTGGCCAGGTAGAACTAGGTACACACCGTGTTCCCCTTGGAAATGTCATGTAGTCTAGCCGTGTGTAAGGGAAACACATGGCGTGTGGGTAAGTCGGCGAGGAAAGGAAGAGGAACCAAGTACATGCTGTGTACCCCTAGGTACACACCGTGTACTCATGTCGGCAGGTTCGGAAAGTAAGCCGGAAAAATCCTGCCATCTTATGAACAATTAAATGACCTATACACGGTGTGTAGTCCAAAAGTACACACCGTGTACTTTTGTTTTTTGCTTAAAATGGGCAGTTGCCTCATTTTGAGATTCTGGACAGAACCTCCTCCCTCAAATCGACCGAACCTTCAATTGCTTCCCAGTTCTTCGTCTGAAGTTAGATCGGATCTCGGTTGGATGCGTTGGACCCCCCTCGGTAAGGCCTCGATTCCACTTTGGCCGTTTTGTTTGATTTTCGTTCTAGATTGAGTTATAGGCATTTGAACGGTATTGATTCTTTTGTATATCTACCACGTTTTAGACCGAATTGGCGGATGTTACCGGAGGAGTAGTGTCGTACCAGTCTTAGGTAGGTGGTGCATACATCTTTTTGTGTTTTCGTGGTTGTTTGGGCGATGCGACCTTTGGCGTGTTTTTGGGTATTTTGAGTGGGACCTGTTTTATCTGATTTTTCATACTAAATTGCTTGTTGGACCCATGGGATGCCTTTGGGTATGCCCTATTACCAGTTTCAGTGAGCGGGGCCATGTGAGGGGTCGTGGCTAATTGGGAAATTTTGGCTAGGGAATGCCAAAATGGTTTTAATTGAAATATTAATGTGTTAAACTGTTTAGTATAATTTATTAAAGCCTGTTATAAATTGTTGGAGGCATTTAAGACCTCAGTGCTGGTATGAGACATCACCTGGTATAGTGCAATTCAACTGTTTAGTTTGTTTTGCCGGTTTATGTTTTCTGTTTAAATATGTTATATATGCAATTTCTGAATTGCATCTTCTCGGCCCTTTTGGGGTTGTGTTGGGCTTGGACCGGTTACGCTTGAGTGATGCTGATCACAAGTTGGGGCTTTTCCCAGGTTACTTTGGGTGGTTTTGACCACGGGTTTGGGTGTCATAGACGTCGTCTTGAGGCAGTACGACTGTCAGGATGGGCATGGCCCAGGTTACTTGGATGGCGATGCCATCGGACTTGAGCGACATGGTCGCAGGTACACGAGGTGTCAGATGTGTTGGTGGCTTAGGAATATTTTGGAGATTAATGCTCACCCGTAACTTTGAGTAGTTTGCACATAGAGATACTCCATGATGAGGTGGTTTTGACCACTCATGTGGGTAGAGGCCCCCGTAGTTGCGGTTAGGTATTTTGGTTGGGGGTGCTTGCCGTAGAAAGACACGTGGGAGGCGAGGAGCCTTCAGGGGATTGGGCGTGTCTTCGAGACGTCGGTACTTGAGACACGAGGTGTCAGGTGGCACATGGTGTCGGGTTACTATTTTGGGCATGCCTTCGGGACGTCAGTACTTGAGACACGAGGTGTCAGGAGGCACATGGAACCGGGTTACTATTTTGGGCGTGCCTTCGGGACGTCGGTACTTGAGACACATGGTGTCAGGTGGCACATGGTGCCGGGTTACACGATAGAGATTCCGACATTGGCCGAAGCAGGTGACACTCCGTGGTGGCTATTGAGCACCGGTGGATTTTGTGTTTATTTGTGCACTATATTGTTTACTGCTTTCCTTGTAAATGCATGACTACTTAAACACATATATTTGGTACGCACCGTTGGGTGGTATCCTATGAGTTTTTTCTCACACCCTACACGGGCCCTTCGGGACGCGTGCAGACTTTATGGATTTACATGCAGGAAAGAGGCCAGCTTCAGGAGCTGGGTTATGCTAGTTGTTGCATGGAGAGGGTATGGCCCTTGAGGTCATACCTAGCTGGGTTTACTTTGTTCTGTTTACTTTTCTATATCGGCATGCTTACTTGTTGTAGCTACTGTTGGTTAGCCATTGGCGCCCTTTTTATATTCAGTTGTATATGACCTTCTTTGGATGCATGTTTTACTATTCTGTAGTAGTTACATGTTATCAGCATGCTGTTGTGTTAATTTACGCTGTTGTTGTTATATTTACTACTTCCACTATTTATCTATATTGATTGTGCTTCCGCTCTGCGGGTCTGGTTCAAGTCTGCTGAGTCGTTCTTTCCACTACATATTTACTGTTATACTTGGACCAGTATCATTATTTTAATCCTCCAAGAGGGTATATCCTCTCCACTATATCTAACAGACCCTCGCTGCTAGTCGGCAAACTTTGGTGTTTGGGGATGTGCGCCTAAGGTAGTGACACCTGACCCGTTTGGCACTGTTCGGGTGGTGGGTCGGGTCCGGGTCATTACAAAGTGGTATCAAAGGAGTTCTTGACAAGGATTTAGTAGCAGCGTTTTTTTTCTGGCTACTAATGAGATTGATACTTCTCTTTTTATTTCTGCTGGTTTTACTATTTGGGATATGGCAGATTGGAGATAGGTTGTTATTGGAACTGGGTTTCTAGCTTGTGCTTGGGTGCTTGCATCCCCAGGTACGAGGGATGGACCAAGTTTCCATGGGTGGAAATTGCTGTTTTCTTTTGCTCATATTACAGTTTATGTGATTTTCACCTTGGTGGCTCACTTGATGTGTGATGTTGTTGATTGTGATATGTGACCCTTGACCCGGTATGGTAAGGAAGAATTGGACCTTGGCCCGATATGGCAAGGCTACCTTGTTTGGATTTTGATAGGGACATTTTTAGGGTATTTCAATTTCATGATAGCACATATGCTTTGTGAAGTGATAATACCATGTGAAAAAAAATCAATTTCCATGCTTTATCTGCTTTGAAATGTAAATTGGTGAAATTCATGATAGAATTTCTAGTTGTGCAATGTGTATTTCATGCTTTATATTTTGTAGAATTGCATGTTGCGGGATATTTGGGTCTGGCTCTTATGAGAGCAGGTGGGTACTATGGTTGAGGCAATGTAACTGTCAGGATTGGGCGACTCAGTCATCAGTTTGAGGCAACGTGAGTTGTCGGGACGGGCATGGCCTAAGGTACTTTGATACTTGGCTCTGTTGAGGGCTGGTAAGGAGGCCATGAGGTCGGGATGCTGTGAGGCATGGGTTGTAGTGAGGGGGAGTAAGGGTAGTTGTTATGCACTTCCTTTTACTGCTTTCTTTATCTGCGTAGAATATATTGTTTTATATATATGTATGGGCTGTATGACCAATTATGGTATTCAGTGGGTTACTCATTCACATCTCGATGAAGCGTCAGGCAGGAGACGATACAACGCCGTATGATCAGGGTCAGAATTCGGTACAGGCAGAGAACGAGCCGCAGGTACAGGCTCAAGGACAAGATCAGGTTCATGATCCAGTGCAGGTAGGACAGCAGCCGGGTTTGGCATCGTTCGGGCCGTGGCTCGACGAGCATCTCTGAGCGAGCCTGGCACACGTCTTGCAGGGGATTGACAGTGGCGCTCAGGGTACAAAGCCTTCTTTGGCGTATCTGACGCGGGAGTTCCAGTCGCAGCACCCGCCACTTTTTCAGGGTGAGGGTGGTCCACAGGCGGCAAAGAACTAGATCAAAAGCATGCAGATGATATTCGAGCAGCTTTAGATGCCTCCAGGGCGGAGGGCCAAATTGGAGACGTACATGTTGAGAGGACCGGCGAAGCGTTGGTGGGACGTACAGGTTCAGGCTCATAGGGACGAGGGACTGGCATGGAAGGACTTCAAGGACAGGTTCTTTGAGCACTTCTACCCGAAGAAACTGAGGGAAGAGAGAGCTCAGGAGTTCTTGAGTCTTCAGCAGGGAGACATGTCTGTCATGAACTACACATCTACTTTCACAAAGTTGTATCGCTTTTCACCTAGTATGGTGAGCGATGACGTAGCCATGGTAAGGCGCTTTGAGGATGGCTTACGACCCGCCATTCGGGTCCAGGTGAACATCTTCAGGCTGGGATCCTTCTCTGAGGTGGTGAATCAGGCACTCATAGTCGAGGGCAATGAGAGATAGAAATCTCGCTTGGTTAGGGAGACAGCTTCAGGTGATGGCTCGGACAATAGGAAACGAGGACAGGATGAGTTCCAGTAGGGCAGTCAGACCAAGGATTCAGCTAGACCACCTCGTGGGAGTTCTTCAGTGATTTTATTTCAGTGTGGACAACTGGGAAATGTTAGAGAGCAGTGCGATAGGCCTCCGAAGGATTTCCAGGCATGTGGATAGGACGAGAATCTGGAGAGGTTTTGCAGGAAGCCTTCTCAGACAGCCGTCAGGCATGGACCAGGACAGACTGCAGCATCTGGAGTTGGTTCTGGTTTGGTACCCGGAGAGGGTAGTCGAGGTTCAGCTGTGCGCGGAGGTCATGACAAAGACAGTGGGACCCAGCTGAGGGGTCAGTGGCTGGTGACAGGAGCAGCATCGTAGGGAGGTCAGGCATCAGGCAGCCGTGTTTCAGGCCAGGTGCACGCCGTGGAGCTGCCAGAGGTTGAGCATGCCGGTGAGCCGACGATAGTTAGAGGTACACCGTGGTGTGGCCATGATATCCGTGTTTCCTTTTTTGGCATGACCTGTAGAGGCATGTCTGTTTTGAGTGTACGTGGTGCACATGATCTATGTGGACTGACTCGATGCTAGTCAGTGGGATTGGAACCATATCGGGTGTGTGATATATATATATATATATATATATACACATATATATGTATGTATGTATGTATGTATGAGATGCGTAGCATCAGGGCATCGAGGATGCAGGTTACTTGGGGTGCCTTGGGCATCGGGGCATCGAGGATGCGGGTTACTTGAGGTGCCTTGGGCATCGGGGCATCGAGGATGCAGGTTACATGAGGTGCTAGGCACCAGGACCTCATGGAGGCAGACACCGATGCTGTGCGGGATACGTTGGGTGTCATGAGCGACATCGGAGCACCAATGAGGTGAAGTGGTGACAATGTGTCACGGGAGGACTATGCATCCAAAAAACAGGTTAGTAAACCTTGCTTGTTTGAGTTTTGTTGGGTTGAGACCTCGTAAGGTGATTCCTAATGTGGGGAGCCCCCTTGAAAAATTTAGCCATAAGCTTTGAGACAGGGGGATTCCAGGTTACTTTGAACGAAGTGGTATGTTTGGCGCCATATTCGGGTTTCGTTTGATAGCTCAGGGACGAGCTATGTCAAGGTGGGGAGTTTATAAGGACCCGGGTTTTCAGAACGGGTCAAAATCCTGAACCTGTTTGAATTTTCGACTAGTTTCTGAGGAAACTGGAGAAAACAGGATGTTTCTGGAAATTTCTAGACTACACGCTATGTACTTTTAAGTACACGCCATGTATACGTTAAGTCAAAGTCGTCCGTGTACTCTCCAAGTACATGTCGTACCGTGACTGTGTAGAAATTTCTTACTACACGGTGTGTAGTTTTAAACACGCCGTGTAACCCCAACCATGTGGTGGACATACATGGCGTGTAGGCCGTTGGCCGGGTAGAACCAGGTACACGCTATGTTCCCCTTGGACACGCCGTGTAGTCTAGCCGCGTGTAAGGGAAACACATGGCGTGTGGGTAAGTCGGCGAGGAAAGGAAGAGGAACCAAGTACACGCTGTGTACCCCTAGGTACACGCCGTGTACTCATGTCGGTTGGTTCGGAAAGTAAGCCGGAGGAATCCTTCCATATTATGAATAGTAAAATGACCTATACATGGTGTGTAGTCCAAAATTACACACCGCGTACTTTATTTTTTCACTTAAAACAGGCAGTAGCCTCGTTTTGAGGTTCTGGACAGAACCTCCACCCTCAAATCGTCCGAACATTCAACTGCTTCCCAGTTCTTCATCTGAAGTTAGATCCGATCTCGGTTGGATGCGTTGGAACCCCCTCGGTAAGGCCTCGATTCACCTATTACCGTTTTGTTTGATTTTAATACTAGATTGAGTTATAGGCATTTGAAAGGTATTGATTATTTTGTAGATCTACCACGTTTTATACTAAATTGGCGGATGTTACCGGAGGAGTAGCGTCGTACCAATCTCAGGTAGGTGGTGAATACCTCTTTTTTTGTTTTTGTGGTTGTTTGGGTGATGCGGCCTTTGGTGCATTTTCGGGTATTTTGAGCGGGACCTGTTTTATCTTCTTTTTTATACTAAATTGCTTGTTGGACCCATGGGATGCCTTTGGGTATTCCCTATTACTAGTTTTCGTGAGCGGGGTCAGGTGAGGGGATGTGGCACATCGGGGAATTTTGGCTGGGGAATGCCAAAATGGTTTTAATTGAAATATTAATGTGTTAAACTATTTAGTTTAATTTATTAAAGCCTGTTATAAATTGTTGGAGGCATTTAAGACCTTAGTGCTGGTATGGGACATGACCTGTTATAGTGAAATTCAACTATTTAGTTTGTTTTTCCAGTTTATATTTTCTGTTTAAATATGTTATATGTGAAATTGCTGAATTGCATCTGTTGGACCGTTTTGGGGTTGTGTTGGGCTTGGCCCAGTTACGCTTGAGTGACGCTGATCACAAGTTGGGGCTTTGCCCGGGTTACTTTGGGTGGTTTTGACCACGGTTTTGGGCGTCATAGATATCGGTTTGAGGCAGTACGACTGTCAGGATGGGCATGGCTCGGGTTACTTGGATGGAGAAGCCATCAGACTTGAGCGACATGGTCGCAGGGACACGAGGTGTCAGATGTGTTGGTGGCTTAGGACTATTTTGGTGATTACTGCTCACCTAGAACTTTGAGTAGTGTGCACATAGAGATACTCCATGATGAGGTGGTTTTGACCACTCGTGTGGGTAGAGGCCCCCGTAGTTGCGGTTAGGTATTTTTGTTGGGGTTCTTGCTGTAGAAAGCCATGTGGGAGGTGAGGACCCTTCAGGGGATTGGGCTCACCTTCCAGACGTCGGTACTTGAGACACGAGGTGTCAGGAGGCACATGGTGCCGGGTTACTATTTTCGGCATGCCTTCAGGACATCGGTACTTGAGACACGAGGTGTTAGGAGGCACATGATGCCGGGTTACTATTTTGGGCATGACTTTAGGACGTCGGTACTTGAGACACACGGTGTCAGGTGGCACATGGTGCCGGGTTACATGACAGATATTCCGGCATTGGTCGAAGCAGGTGACACTCTGTGGTGGCTGTTGAGCACCAGTGGAGTTTGTGTTTATTTGTGCATTGTACTATTTACTTCATTCCTTGTAAATTCATGACTTCTTAAACACATATATTTGGTGCGCACCATTGGGTGGTATCCTACTGATTTTTTTCTTACACCCTACATGGGCCCTTCGGGACGCGTGTAGAATTTATGGATTTACGTGCAGGAAAGAGGCCAGGTTCAGGAGCTGGGTTACATTAGTTATTGCATGGAGAGGGTATGGACCTTGAGGTCATACCTAACTTGGTTTACTTTGTTCTGTTTACTTTTCTGTATCGGCATGCTTACTTGTTGTAGCTACTGTTGGTTATCCGTTGGTGCACTTTTTATATTTAGTTGTATATGACCAGATTTGGATGCATGTTTTACTGTTCTGTAGTAGTTACTTGTTATCAACTTGTTGTTGTGTTTATTTCCGCTGTTGTTGTCATATTTACTACTTCTGCTATTTATATATATTGATTGTGCTTCCGCTCTGCAGGTTTGATTCGAGTCTGCTGAGTCTTTCTTTCCGCTGCATCTTTACTGTTATACTTGGACCGGTACCCTTATTTTGATCCTCTGAGAGGGTATAACCTCCCCACTATACCTAACATACCCTCAATTCTAGTCGGCAACCTTTGGCGTTCGGGGAGGTGCGCCTAAGGTAGTGACACCCAACCCGTTTGGCACTGTTTGGGTGGCTGGTTGGGTGCGGGTCGTTACAAATACTACCACAAAAGAATCCCAGTATGGATAAAAAACTCAGTTTAAAAGTGACATGAAAACTGCAGGAGAATTTGTGAGACCGAATGGCATAATAATGTACTCGTATAGACCATAAATGCTAAGAAAGGCTGTAAGAGGTATATATGATGGTTTAACACGCAACTAATGATAACCGGATCTCAAGTCAATATTTGAGAACACCTGGGCTCCTCGAAGCTGATCAAAGAGATAATGAATCCTAAGAAAGGGATATCAGTTCTTGACCATCAAAAGGTTTAGCTTCCAATAATCTACACAAAGCTAGAGGGTACCGTCCTCCTTCTTCGAAAAAAAGACATGAAAACCCCAAGGAGAAGTACTGGGTCAGATGAAACATTTTACCTGCAACTCCTCTAACTGCTTCTTGAGCTCCTATAACTCTGGTGTAACCATTCTATAAGGAGGAATGGACACCAGTTCCGCTCCTGGAATAAGATAAATAGAAAAGTATACCTCTCTCTCTCGAAGAAAACCTGAAAATTCCTCTAGAAAAAAAATCCCTGAAATGATCCACCACTAGAGGAAAGTCTATACATGAAGTCTCCTGGTCATCCAGATATAAACTAGCATTCTGGGATGTAACTTCTCCCAAACCATGTTGCTCGAGTCCCGCTATGCTTGCCAGGAAATCCCATTCAACCTTATGTAGAAAAAAACCACCCCTCATGATGTGAGACTCACCCTACGCCGATAGCAGTCGATAAAATCCATGTAGAGAACCAACCAGTCCATTCCAAGAATGATATCATAGCCTGTAATCTATAATACATAGAGGTCCCATAAGAAGTGTCATCCACCAAACTAAAGAGGGCACTCCTTGCACTAACATACACTAGTCATTCTAGTCCCCAACAGAGTGTCTAGTGTCAAGATATCAGAATAAGTAAAGATATATAGCCTAAGGCTCTCCACAATAGTAACAAATATGAAATTATGGGAAGCCCCTATATCGAAAAGAGAAAAAGCTAAAACTGAGGCAACCAAAATCGTACCTCTAACTGTAGAGGGTCTAGGATCCTGATCCTACTAGGTCTTCTCTATAGAAAAATTCTGACCTGTACCATGGACCTACGACCCTACCTGACCACCCTGAGCCGATGCACCCTGTTGTTGCTGAAATCCTGGAGACTGGCTACCATGGCCACGACCTCCACCATGGCCTAAACATCCAGACGAACTCCATTTCCCAGACAAATGAGAAACTATTGGTCCTTATCTTGAACAAAAAGTCATATAAGAACCTCTTTTACCAGTTTCTAGTGAGAAAAACTGACAGAATCACTGAAGATGACTCATCTTGCTGCAAGATCGACACTCAAGTAGGTCTCTCAGGAAATGTGGATTCGTATGCCCACCCTTCCCACACTGGTTTCATACCACCTAGATACCTAAAGGTGTATCCTACCTACTCAGATCTCCATTTCTAGACTCCCTTCGGTGTTTCCTACTATCAGCTGGAGAATCACCAACTCTGGATGCTGAACCACCCTAGCCCACAACTCCAGAATCCCTCGGGTTACACTCTCTGATCAGAACCTGGTTGACTAGGGAAGATATCTTCTTCAACCTGAAGATGTTCACCTAAGATCTGATGTCATGACTGAGACCTTCCTAAAACTTCCTTGATAAGAATAACCCATCCCCCCTAGAATTGGTGTGAAGCGCTGTAGCTCTGTGAAGTGGGAAGAATAATCCATGACCGAGAGAGTACCCTGCCCCAAACTCATGAACTCCCAGTCTCGATCATCCCTTAAAGTCTCTAGGTAGAAATAGTTATAGAAGGTACATTGGAAATCATCCCAATCCATAACATGATGGTGTCTCACCGGTGATATCACATCCCACCATCTATTGGTTGAATCCCAAAGCATGTAAGTAGCAAGATTCACCCACCTTTTTACAGGCGTCTCTAGATGTTCGAAGATAGATATCATGGCTTATAAGCATGACTCTGTAGCCTGAGGTCCTCCATCCCCTAATAAAGAGGGATGATACTGCTGCTGGAAAACCCACGTCAACTATGCCATAAACGGGGAAGGATGCGGTGCTCCCTAGAAGGTCTACATAAACATCATGAAGCCTTTGAGGAACTGTGCGTCATCACCTATATCTGAAATGACGACTGGTTCCAAGACAACCAGTAAAAGAGGATCTGTTGGTAGTCCCTGATCTACCATGTCCAGTGTCTGATTGTTTCCCTAGATCTACCGTACGACCGAAGGACTTTTGGGTGGCATGACTCTGTAAGTTCAAGCGCACACCTTAGTTCAATATTATCAAGGACTAGAACTCAGAAGTGTAAGAAAATAACAGGAGAAAGAAAAAGTTCATATTTTGTTTTCAAAACATGGGTACACAACGTGTTCCCTTAAGCCTTGACATTAGCGTGTACTGCAACCAACACTAGTCATGAAACAACCCATACACACAGTGTGTTATCCCTTGACATGGCATGTACTTGAATCATTTTCCCCTAACTAATTTCCCCTAATTGAATAAACCAAACGGTTCTATTAGAACAATACTACACAACATGTTCGTGCTAGACACATTATGTACTATAAGGAATCCACCAACATGTGTCATTAGTCACACGACCAATTACATGGTCAACTCCACACTGTGTGTTCAAGATGGAAACAACATGTACTACCTGATTTTTCATCCACCTGTGTTGTTAGTCAGATGGTTAGATATATGGTGTCTACAACATGACGTGTATTTCAGGAACATAGTGTGTTCCACCAAAGATTTCCCAACCCCGTTTCTCAACCCACAGATTCAGCCACATGGTTAAGGTCTACACTGAGTGTACATACATTATAAGACATGTAATTAATAAAAATAGTTCCTTCCAAAAAATAAGGACACATGGCATGTATTCATCACTACACATCATGTATTTTGGGTTTTTCCAGATGGTAAGCCTCATAAAATACCCTGGAATCCCATAAATCACTAAAACAAATGTTTAAAGTTCTAAATTCTGATCCGTAAGGGACAATACTCCCAAAAAATCAATGATTGGAATCTTATACATGTACATAATAATGAATAACAGTGCAATCAATCACATGATCCACCAAATTCTGATCCATGAGGTCCCATAATACCTCAGGGACCAAAGTTTGGTGCTCATTCAAATGAAACCTTACACAATTAAATACCCTATCAAATAGAAGGTATTCTATAAAGGAATTTATCACAACAACATGCATATCTATCATGACATCTATCAAAACAACATGCAATCGGTAATGCACCCTAAATTACATGACAAGAATGCATGACATGTGATCTCTAGCAAGTGCCTATATGATTTCTGAGATGACATATCCTCATCTCATCGGGTTGAAACAGAAATAGAACCTCAATAAAAACAATGATAACAACACAAAACATGTGAATCACCCGATGGTGAAATAAAATCAACTGTAACAATTGAAGAACCATACAATTGAAATAATCGAGGCATATTAGATTTTACATATACACGGGTTAGCTAATCCCAAGCAAAACTTATTACCAACTACCTATTCCTTCCTATCCCTATCTATAGGCTCCAAACAGTTAGTCAATGAAGAAAAGAACCTGCCTCTGATACCACTTTATAACGTCCTAGTTCTGGGAGACTCCCAATGGTGCCCCATACCCTTTTAGTCACATGGCCTCAAACACATTTCCCCAAATGCCAGAGGCTGCCGACTAGTAGAGAGGGACTTAGGTGAGATAGTGGGGAATCTATGACATCATTGGCAGAGTAACATATAAAAAAAACAGATAACAATAGTAGAAATAGTAATACCATACAATAAGTAAACAATAGAATACTGAAATTAAATAAACAACTGGATCACATATATAAATGATGCATGTCACATATGTCTAGGAAAGTATCCAAACAAGTCACAATACTGAAATAAAATACTAAACTAAAATACAAGAAAAACAAATAAACTTTAGTAGAATTGCAAGCCTTAGCTTGGTCCCATGCTCTCTAGCTCCACAATAATCAAGTACCTAAAGTAGAAGGGCACTTTCTCTTATCTATACATGAAACAATATAATCTGTTTGGCCCCAAAATCATGACCCAAATAGTGTGTGAGATGAATCCCAAAAGGAACACCCAAAGATCTCTGCCTGACTATAATTGAATATATATAACAGGAAAATATGAAAAATGAAGTAATAAACAAGTATGTAGTCAAAAGTAAAGAGTCCTACATATTCAAATACATTCATTTAAATTTATTAATTATTCAACCAATCAATCACAAGTAACCCTCTGGGGAAGTTCTCATAGCCTAACCCCTTTGGTTCAACATATCATTTAGAATAAAGATATAACTACCCCTTGGGATATCTCACAGAGTCTAAACCCTTTGGTCTCATGAAAACAAAGACTCTATGAGGAAGTACTCACCGTCAATTCCCCATATAGTCTTTTAGTGATAAAATATATACTCTCTGAGGAAGAAATCAACGTCAATTCCCCTTGTGGTCTCATAACAATAACTATAGACACTCTGAGGGAGAACTCAACGTCAATCTCCCCTATTGTCCTGCAGCATGAAAAGTACAACAGACACTCTGGGGAATCCATCAACATCAATCCCCCCTTTGGTCTCACTACACCAAGTTACCACATATCTGTGTAAATCAGTCATGCACAAACGATATTCATCATCCAAAGTAAATCAAAAATACTACTTGGATAAATGACTGAAAATCATAACACAAGTATGTAAGATTATATCACTCCATCCTAATAGCACTAAGAATGGAAAACAAAGCATCCTAATAGGAAATCCAAAACCCAATGGACAATATTAGATCAAACATGAGAAAACACATCCAAAGAAATGTAAATAACGCTATTTATAATAAAAACTCATACTCACACAAACAAGGCATGGAAGGCATTAACAGGGTTAAATTACCTAAACACGCAGTACCCTAAACTAGGGTATTGAGAACGTTTTCACATATACTTCAAAGAAAAAATATAGAAAGGTGAAAACCACCTACCTCGATGTTGTAAGATTGATATAGTTGAACCTTAGCCTCTGAATTGACCTAGAATTCCATATATCTACAAAAAATATCTAAAACGTTCAACCATGGATATCTCATGAAATAGGGGAAATCAAGGGATGAGGCTCTAGAAGAGGGAATAAATCACTAAGGTGATTCCAACATAATCGATGATTTTTGATTTGGAGAACGGACAGATAAATGGGGGCTTAGATAAGAATTGGCGATATCCTTCGCTCTTGGACGAGACAAGTTCAGAAGAAGACAGTTCTGTCAATTAGACGCATCACCGGTCTGATATAACAATTAAAAAAAAATACACAGTGTGTTCCCTAAGAATAAACGACGTGTATAGGCCTTTACCTAGATCCACTTTAGGCTGTCTCTAGGTCCCCTCACATGGCCATGTACTCAGCCTTTACATGACCAATACACGGCTACCTGTGGTAACCAAGTACACCACATGTAATCCTAAGTACATAGAGTGTACTTATAAAATTTCCAAATTTCCCCTTTTTTGTCAAAAACACCCAAAATCAAGATCTAAACCTAGAATGAAAATTCAGTTTCTTATAACATGCCTATCATAGGGCATGAAAAAAGAAAAATTATATTCCTAATGCAGCACAATGGATAACTAGGGTCATCTCACTTGAGGAGTGTCACAGTCGATTCAATCACTAATTTATAATTCACCTAGTATAATTTTTATTTTTATTTTTTATATTATTAATGAAAATTTTGGTTTTTTAGAACATGTAATTAAAATAATAAAATGATGAATTAAAATCTAAATGTAGATACTGACAAAATGCAGATTAGAAAGAAAGGTCCTGGTCCAGGGTTTGATAACATGGGTTCATTCATTATTTATTTGTTTTTAAAATTAAATTTGATAATTCATTTAGTAAAACCTCATCAATGAATTAATTTCATTGATTTATTGAGTGTGTGATTTTATCAGGCCTCCAGCACACCAAAACACACCTCATCCAATAGTTAAACATGATAAAAAATGAACTGAGAATGTTATTCCTAAAATAACCAGCTCTACCGTATGCATTTCAATCATTATGAAAACCCCAAATCCATTGTATGAATGATTTTCCTAAGAGAAGGGAGGTAAAATGATTAATCAAGGAAAAAAATGGAATTGAAAATAATGCTATGGGGGATGACCGCTGCACCCATGAAATACCCTCGAATCCACTATAAATAGATTAAAAACATTTTGAATTGAAGCGTAATAACAAATAACACCATGAAACATCCCCCATGGACAATCCTTGAGTCAGTCACTTTCCATGGAAAAGTGAAAAGAGATCATTGTGGTTGATGGAAGAGAGAAAAATTAGATTAGGGATAGAAGAAGAAAGGTGGAACACTTTAATTAAAAAAATAATCATGTATTACAATTTAAAATAAAACTAAAATAAAAATAAAACAAAATAGAAATCCCAAATTTCTCATTGGAATCCTCTCCTTGGTTCCTCAGATGGTGTGGGGATGGAATGGAATGAATTGTGAAGGAGGAACTCTCATCCTTTTAAAGGACAGAAATTGTCCCCTGAAATATTTCATGTTTTTAGCCATTAAATAGATGATTAATGCATCGCATACTTCATAATTTTTTTTCATAATTGTCTCCTCCATTAAACCTCAAAAATTTCAGATTTTTTTCCTTCTTATGTGGAAGTTATGGATTTTTTTGGATGTCACATTTTCTGGATGAAGGTTCCAGGAAGCTTCCTTCAAAACATTTCATTCAAAGGCCATATTAATGATCCAAAAACATAATGACATTAATTTTAAGAACACTCCTATGAGTCCTCGTTCAATTACCGGTTAAATCACACCAATTGGAGGTATGTATACTGAGTTGTGCTTCCGTTACGGTGGTGGGGTCCATGTTATGCGCCCGAAAATTTTTTCAACTTGATTTATTTTTTAGGAATCTAGATGCTTGAATTAGTCCCTGGTCTAGAAGAAAAAGTTTAATAAAATGAATCAATTATTAAAAAAAACTCAATTTGGAATTATATGTTTAAATAAATGACCAAAATACCCTTGTGGCAAAATATTGTAAAAAATCCAGAATTAAGAACTTTTCACTATTTTGCTCAAAACACATCATAAATCCAAAATTGATCCATATAAGCTCAAATTGATAAATTAGGAGGGTTAAAACAACTGAAATGAATATAAAAAATGAAAATAATATTAGCTCTATCAATTCCCCCACACTTAAACCATGATTTTTTTTCAAGCATAAAATCCCAACATGGAATTTAGAGGACACCAATGTTACCAATATTCAAATTCCAAGTCAATAAAATTTAACAAATTTCAATGTAAAATAAAATTCTAAAAAATACACATAAAGTGTCATCTTATTTATCATTTTTCAAAGAAAAAATTAATTCATGTATTTTTATTTTCCCCTTTAAACAATGATAGAAATTCTCCTTTCATTCATTCAATATCCTCAATTCATTATTATTAAACATGCCAACTCATGATTTACCTCACTTTTGATTCTTTTCTCTCATCACTCATGATACAATTTAATTGGAGTAATGCTCACATCATGAGAACATGTTTCTTATCCATAGTCTTGTAAATGAACTACTTTATCCACTTTGTAGAGAAAAAAGGCATATAGAATCATGAGGGACTTTCAATAAAGGTTCAAATGACTCTGATACTTAAGGTAGGATTTGATGCTTTAAAAATTAAGGCTCATGGAGGAGGATAATATCTTAAGTAAAGTTCATGAAATAAAAAGTAAAATTGTAATGAAATTCTCCCCTTTAAATTATAAACACCCACTTCCCCAAGCTCAAAGTACTGTCATGATAAAATTATGCATAATGAATGATTTTTTCACCCTCTTGAATTTTTTTATTTTTATATATTTTTTATTTTTAAATGAAATTTTTAATTTTGTTTATTTTTTTTAAAAAATTTATGATTATAATAAACATCACATACACCACTTAACCATGTGTGATAAAAATCACAGGTCTAGTAATGGTGATTTTTGGTTTCCATAAATCATAACCCAACTATCTCATTTTTTGGTTCTTTTTGTCATTTTTTAAAGCGTGGTAAAATAATAGAGTACAATAAATGAATAAAATGTCCATTATAATTACCAAAATAATACCCCCATACTTATTCCTTACAATGTATACTATCCCTTCCACCACGATTCCCTTTACCCCATACTTTAACTTTAAAATATCAAACAAATACCTAGAGTAGGGTTGGAATGGATAAAATGGCTTGAAACATGGCTCATCTATAAAAAGGTCATTCATGATCATTATGGGATAAATAAGGATTGATGTAAAGGTGGTATTTAATGATAAAGGTATTTTCAAAATATGCCTCAATCAATTCAAATGTGTTTTTGCACAATCATATCTTTGACAAGTTTTAATAAATGTTCTGGCAGGTGGCATGTCCCAACATAACTCAAGAAATATTCTCAAGATAAAATAGGAAGTACTTGGTCTAGAAATAATCTTATTAATGAGATATATGATATTGGAAAATCACTCAAGGCATGATTAATAATAAAAAATAAATTCACATAAATTTAAAAAATTCAAAGCATGAAAAATGGTCTGGAAATTTAATTTACATCATTCAATTCCCTCAAATCACGAGTCATCATTTCAATATACATGATTCAATTTAAACGTTAAATTTTCCATTTTACTCATTCAATATCATTAACATTGAAATCTAAAACATGACATCACAAGATTCCTAATAAACTCATGTCTCCTAATAAGTCAAGTAAAGAATGAATTCAAGTTTGGGAATGCAATTCGAGTTGAAATCTCAAATCATGATTTGGAAAAAAAAATTAGAGTTTAAAAGTTTGAAAACTAAAAGTGAACTCCATTTTGAAATAAATCTAAATCCACTCTTCCTCTAATTGTGGATTCCTTCTTCCATTATGAACCTATAAAAGAAAACAACTCAATTAAGACCAAGGATCACATCATTATATCTCAAAAAATATAAGAGGGACTGGGCTACATTATTTACAAATTCCTATGACTGAATTTGAGATATAAATTCCTAAGATTGAAAATACATATACTAGAAATAATGTAAAGGATAAATCTAGGTATGATCACCCAAGTGGGACCTAAATTTTTATATCCTCAAGAGGGTAGTACAAACCCTTCTCTAAAGTATGATGGTAGTTGGGGCTTCTTTGACTTGAACCACCACACAGTGTTCTTCCTATCTTGTGGTTATTTGTTCTTGTTGAGGAGGAATCCATGGATAGAGTACACAAGATATAACCCCTTCACAATGTGGAACAACTTTCATGGCGGGGGTAGGATGAAGTATGAAATCTCATCTTCCTTTATTGTTACTTGTGAAACGTATTATTTTTCTTCTTTTACTCCCTCTAGTAAATATTAAATTTTTTCTTAGAGTTCTAGGTGTTCCTCAATAGGTGAAATTTATTTTTCCTCATCATACTCTAGACTATAAAAAGAGTAGGTCAAATCTGAAAATTCAAAACTATTAGGGATGATACTTAAATTACTTTTAATAAAATTAAAAGAGTGTGATTTCAAGATTGTATCATATCCCAGATTTGGTTTGACTTTAATTTACCCTTCAACTGAAAGTGCCTATTAGAGTTGATTATCTCTAGAGGGAGGTAGTTAGTCTGGATCCTCCACCTCGAGTTTGGAATCAACTTCTTGGATGTCTTCAGTGAAATCAGGAAAGACCAGTGACACTTCCTTCTTGGACTTGAATATTTTCAAGTCATTTTGGAGTTCATCAATCATGCTCAACAAAACATATGGTGAGATTCATGTCTCCTGGCCTTTTTGAAACTGTTTGAACATTAACATAAGAGAATCACCCCTTAATTGGAGTTCCTCCTCAATATAATCTTTTTCTTGTTCTTGAACTTGTTAGTAATCATTCCTTGAATTGAAAAAATGGACATTTAAAAACATCATGGGAATAATTTTTTTAGAATTTTTTATAAAGAAAGAAAAGAAAAATATTTAAAAAAATGTGAATTTTGAAAAAATGATCTAAATAACTACTTAGCTTTCTAGCAACGGATCCAGTTTTGACGCACACCTGTCGTAGAGTGTGGTAAAAGGAAATTTAAATTTCTAATGTAGCATATTTGCTGACCAGGGTTTCCTCACTTGAGGATTGTCGCAATAAATTCAATCATTATATTATAATTCAAATAGTCTATTTTTAATTTCCTTTTCATATTATTTATGAAAATTTTGGTTTTGGAAAACAATCAATTAATATAATGTAATATTGAATTCAAATATAAATATAGATGCTGAAAAAAAACATATTAAAAAGAAAGGTCTTGGTCTAGGGTTTGATAACATGAGTTCATTATTTATTTATTCATTTTTTAAATTCAATTTGATAATAATTTAGTGAAACCTCATTAATTAATTAATTTCCATTGATTTATTAAGTGCATGATTTTAGAATGCCTCTGGAACACCAAACCACACCTCCTCTAATAGTCAAATAGGATAAAACCTCAACCAAGAATGTTATTAATAAAAGACCCAACTCCACCATATGACATTTAAACCCTTATGTAAACCCCAACAAAATCTTATGAAGGGTTTTCATAATATAAGGGAGGGAATATGATTAATCAATGAAAAGAAATGGAATCGAAAATAATGCCATGGTGGATGACCACTGCACCCATGTAATTCCATATCATTTACCAAAAATAGATTATAATCATTATGAATTGAATCACAATAGAAAATAACACTATGAAACCTCCCCCAAGTCCGAGCCTTGGGTTAGTCACTTGCCATTATGATGTGAAAAGAGATCACGGTGGAAGATAGAAGAGAGAAAAAATTAGATTAGGGATAGAAGAAGAAAGGTGGAACACTTTAATTAAAAAAATAATCACGTGGAAAAATGGAAAAGAAAAATAAATTAAAAAAAAACAAAATATAAATTTAAAATGGCCCCTTAGCCTCCTCTCCTTGGTTCCCTAGATGGTATGGGTATGGATTGGAATGAATTGTGAACAAGCAGATTTCCTCATTTTATAGGCTAGAATCCATTCTCTGAAAGATGTCACATTTTTTAGAAATTAAATGGATAACTCACTGATTTAGTTCTTCATAAAATTTGTTCATAATTGTATACTATGTCTACCCTAAAAATTTCAGCTTATTTTTCCATCGGATGTGGGAGTTATGAATTTTTTATTGGCTGTTACATTTTTTGGACGACGCTTTCAGGAAGCTTCATTCAAAATATTTCATTCAAAGGCCACCTGGATGATCTAGAAAAATAATGAAATTAATTATAAGAACACTTCTATTAGTCCTTGTTCCATTAAAGATATAATATCATCAATTGGAGAGGTGTATACGTAGTTGTGCTTTCGTTATGGAGGTGGGCTCCACATTGTGTGTCTGAATAATTATTCAACTTGATTGATTTTTTAGGCCACTAAATGCACAAATCATCCCCAGATCCAAAAACAATGTTGAAGAAAATGAACCAAGGATTTTAGGAAAAAAACTGCATTTGGAATTATATTTTTAATTAAATGACCAAAATACCCTTGTGTTAAAAATATTTAAAAAATTTAGAATTAAGCACTTCTCACAATTTTTCTCAAAACATGTCATAAATCCAAAATTGATCTATATAAGATCTAATTGATAAATTGGGAGGTTTAAAAGAATTTAAATTAATATAATGAATTCAAAAAATATTAGCTCTATCAAGGGTTACATTGTAAACTTTCTTTTTAGTGCAATAAAAGTCCCGGTTTTCCCACCATCCATCTCTCTTAGTGGCCAATGAACCACAACAGTTGTGGATAGTGAACGTTGGGCTCAGAGGTTTGTTGCTATAGGTTTTGAGAACCCTCCCAACCTCATTCTAGATCATGTCCCACAGGATTTCACAAGTTTATCTGTGGGAGGTGTAGAGGATCACTAACTTGGATTGAGCCATCAGACCCAAATCCATACTCTTATCCTCAGCACCCGACAAGGGGGAAAGGGCGCCCTGGAGGTTGTCAAGGCACTTGAGGAACGTGGTGATACCGTGTATGGAAAAAATGATGTCAAAGTAGCCCATCTAGGTGATATTTTCCATGTCTAGGAAATCTACAACATAATCGATCAAACTGGATCAAGTCTTCATCTAGGGGGAGCCTTCTTGGGCCACTTGGGGAGGGCGATACCTAACATGAATCAGAGGTTCTAGGAAAGGAGGTACCCAATTTGGGGAAACCCTAACTGGTTCAGGAGGGATTTATTATTGAACTGACACGTGGTGTAAGAGGGGGAGGCCGAGTCTAAGTCAAAGGAGTTGTAGGAGATGTCGATGAAGTTGTCCTAGTGTAGGATTTTGGCCCACATGTCATGGTTGAGTGGGCCAAGTTGGCCATCCCAGTTGGCCACACCCTGGTACTCCGACCACCACTTCCCATTCCTTATTGAACTTGAGTCATTGGTGGTGGGCTGGGTCAATGAAGTGGTTGTGATAGTGGAGTCGAGGAGGTCCTCCAACATAGCCCTATGGTTATACGATGATTTCATGAGGAATGACGACATGGTTGAGAGTTGAGAAGGGAGGAGAGGTTCAGGGTAATGGGAAATGTTGCATTGGGGGTAGTTCAGTTAGTTATATAAGGGGTAAGATATATAAATGATAGGAAGAGTGAGTTGGGAGTGTGGGGAGTTACTGTTTTTACCACTTGTAGTGTTAATTTTTAGATTACCATGTATTATGTTTAGTTTTATATTAATCATCAAAATTTTAGAAGTTTCCTGGGTTTTATATGCAGTAATTTTTTAAAATAGTTTTTTAAAAATAAGTTTTAAAAATGAGCTTGAGTTCCTAGAAGGGAAACATCGAATTCGAAAATACTACATAATACTTTTATATTATTATATAATTTACTATAGTAGATTTATTTGATAATAAAATAATTATTTTTTGAAATATATAAACATATAATAAATATTTAGTGATATAAATTGTAATAATTTATATTTGATAATAAAATAGTTATTATTGATAATTATTAATTAAATTAATTAATTTAAAAATGTAGTTTTTTAAATAAGGAAGAAATTAAACATATAACATAGATCTTCATTCAAAATTTATGAATAATAGAAAAACACTACCATAAAAATGGTTTTATGAAGCACCACCCATTAACAATGCTTTTTTATAAATGTTGATAAATATATTTTGGAAGGGGGACCAAAAGATAGTGGAATAAGTTTTCTTGGAATTTTTTGGAATAAATTTTGTAATAAATTATACATAACAATGTTATTGTACATACTAATGTTTTAATTGTAATGATTGTAAGTATTATACAGTTTTTTTTGTTGTATTGTGATGTAAATTTATTTAAAATTAAATTATATATTTGTTTCTATAGTGTGGTATAAATTGTAGCAGCACACTACAACAATAGGCCTTTTATTAGTGCTATTTATAACACTCGTAAATGAACCCTTTATCAGTTATTTTTAGCACTGATAAAATACATTGGATTTTAAAGGCTCTTACAACATTAATGTTTTTAAACACTTATAAAATCCATTTCCAAAACCAATAAAATATTGATATTTAGTATTTTTAATGATTTCTAATGGTCCTTTATGAAGGAGATATTCCCTAAATCCTTCTATTTATATGATACATGTGCATGTGTGTGTGTTAATTTTGTTTTTAATGAAAATTATGATTTTCATGCATGAGGTGTATCATTTCAGGGATCTTAAAACTTCATTATTATTCTTAGACATATTTTATCATTAAAGGAAATCTTTAACAAGTTGAAATAATCTGGATTTAAGTCATTTGATGAAATTATACATGATTTGGATAAAACATCATTTACTCATGTGTTATAAATGCATAAGTAAATGTTGTAGACCAAGTTGAATTCTCATGGATTTATTTATCACTTCCATTCAATGTAAAGTGAGTGTGTGATTGGTTCATGATTGGCCAAAAATCCATTTTACATGAATCTATATTTATCTTCCACATTTTCATTTTAGACAATATCATTTCATGGATGAAGGTTGAAGATCATTCATGTGATGGATGATTCTACTCAACTGATAAATACCTCTAGAGGTGGGACGTCTTTTGGCAGTCACACCTTTGATTTTTCTCAAACCCATAAAATAGAGATTGAGATGTTTAATATTCTATTAATTGTATGGTATGTTATATTTACAGTAGTTCTTTATTTCATTTTTATTTAGGTTTCATATTTCATATATGGGATATCTTGTACAAGGGATTTGATTACATCCACTTTTCTTACAATCATTATTAAACTCATTTAAATACAATCATTAGTATCACAGTGATTATTAAACTTAGATTTGTGAAGTATTTCATGATATGAAAAATAACATGAAAAACATAGTACAATTTTTAGGTTTCTATAATATCTATATACAATTTCTTTACCCTTACCAAGATTGGTCTATGTAATGGTTAGTACATTTTACCCTTACGTAAAGTGGTCTACATAAGGGTCATCCCTAGATAAAATAATGTTGAAAAGATCTACGTAAAGGTCATTGTTTTTTACCTTTCTATAGAGGGGTTTATGTAAAGTTCAAGGTAAATTAGATTTACATAGATGGGTCTACATAAAGGTAATCCTTGTTTAACTTCATGTAGAATGTACCTTGTAAAAATCATCATATTGAACCTTTACTTAGTGGGGGTGTATGTTAATGTAATCATTTATACCTTTATGTAATGGACTTATGTAAAATTAGTTTTTGTATTACCTTTACAAAGTAGGTAATTCCCATTCTCCCCTATCATGAATAATCCTACGTAAAGGTAATGAATTTTACCTTTGTGAATGTGACCCCTCCCGCGTAAGGGTAAAGAAAAACTATATTTTTTTTTATTTTACTAAGTTTTCTTGAAATTTATAAATTATTTATAAATTATATAAAAATTTATTTTGGGGATATTGTAACACCCCAAGATTCCACAGTACATTTCCCTTTGAATAATGCAATAACTTGCATTATACACAACTTCAAGATTCTAACACACCACGACCAATCAAACTAGCTGTTATGAATAGTAATAAATACATGTTGAAATTTTATAAATTTTATCTTTCAAAATGGACTTCAATTTTTGATTCGGAATATCAAAATTATCTTAGGCATAATTTTTTGTAATTTTTTGAAAACTTTCAATTTTTGATGAATAGTGAAAAACACTGAGTTATTGTTTAAAACCGAATTTTTATTCAAATAATTAGTTATTTTATTTAAATATATTTTAGGTCAAAACAAATACATAATACCTATATAAGTTAAATGTAATTCATTAGAGTCATTTTATAATAAGTTTAGATATATAAAAATTTTATTGAACTTTTTACCGCCTTTTACCCACCTCCTAGGAGCTTTTGCAAATTTGCATAAAATTTAATTTTACTACTTCTGTGAGTTGAATTTCTAAAATATGAGAGGCAAGATTGATATCAGAATGTAAAATGTGGTTCAATAAGATAAAAATAATTTTTTGTGAATAGTAACATTTGACTTATTTACCACAATTAAAAGTAAATAGGGTAATTAAAGGTAAAAATGATATTATTATTACCCTAACACAAGTCCTAATTCTATTGGATGAGTGTATGTCGACAAAAAACAACCTTAGGAATAAAATATGATCCTTTTGTACCACTTGAATTAGATTGTGACATTTATTATTATTTTATTTAAAGAAGAGTTAAAAGAGTTAAAATCAAAGTTTAATAACTAAACCATTTTTAATATAGGGTTATACATAAGATAAATTAGAATATAAATATTAATTAGAAATAAAAATTATTTCTTACATAATGGAATTTATTTATAATTTTTAGGCGTTCAATAATTTAATTTCTTTATGACACAATGATGATGCAATAATTATCTTATTAATGAAAGATTAAAATAATTGATATTATAAATATCCAAATAAATCTAATTTGAGACTTTTAATGGATTAAAATAATTTTATAGGTTAACATGAAATGTTAGGGATGATTAAATGAATTTTTTTCTAAGTAATAATGTTGTTATAAATTTAACAAAAAAAATACCAAATAGTGTCAAAATTGATATAAAAGTGTTTTTAAAGAAAATATTATATTATTAATTGATTTTATATTCCTTAAAATCTAAGGTTCGGCCAAAGGACTTAAATAATATTATATATGTAATTAATGAACCATGTGAGGATCTCCTGGAAGTTTATAGTAAGTTTATTAACCATATAATATAAAAATACAAAGAGACATAGTAAATGTCAAACTAATTAACTAAGAGTTAAATCTAAAAGATAGGGTTAATATAGTGACCAAAACCTATCTAAAACCTATTAGTTTAGTGTTTTTAGACCCATAACCACCTTATCCTTTAAATAAATCATTTTGGAGCCATTAGAAACCGAAAATGATTTTATTATGAAATAATATTTCAATATTTTCCTAAGGTGCCCATCACCCCTCTTATAAAAGGGAACTTCCACTTCTCTCAAATTCACAACATAAATGTCAATTTTCTTGGCCAAACACTGCCCAAATATCCTCTCAACTGTCCTAACTTCATCCTAGAGGCCTTTCTTTAGTTAGAAATCCAACCTAAGGATCCCTTTTGATAAAATCAAAAGGAAGAACCCAAAGAAGAGGTAAATATTTAATCACCTCTTTCAATTTCTTTTCTTCTTCCAGGTCCTCTTTATTTGTTGTTTCAATTATACAATAATAACCCCAGTATATTATATATATTGTGAAATTATTATAAAAATGTCACAACAATATTCGTTATTCTATCCATCCTATAAATGACAAAGTCACAATACGTGCGTATGTAACACCAGAGATTTTTATGAGAAATGTTTTGTTTTTATACATCATCAAAGGAATCTTTCACTAAACACAACACTTTCTTAGCTTGATTTACATGTAATCGCAACCTTCCTTGATATCTTGCGTTGTACGCAAGAACGAATTTCACAAAACAATGATATTCTATTAAAATATTATATAAACTAGCCGTTATGAATACTAATACCCACTTTTTGAAATTTTATAAATTTTATCTTTCAAAATGAACTTTATTCAGGCCACTTGGCCTTGGGCCTTCAGGCTATGTAATGGGTGTCCCTCTACCCAGTCTAAAGAGGTCTTTGCTTTCAAATAATAAATTGAGGCTTCGGCCCCAACCTTTTAAAAAAAATAGTCTAGGGTGAAATTTTGGTATTTTTCTGAAAACTTTCAATTTTTGATGAATAATGAAAACACTAGGTTAATATTTAAAAACCGACTTTTTATTTGAATAATTATTTATTTTATTTAAATTTATTTTAGGTCAAAATTGATACATAATACCTATATAAGTTCAATGAAATTCAATTGAGTCATTTTATAATAATTTTAGATATATAAAAATTTTATTGAACTTTTCACCGTCTTTTACCCACCTCCTAGGAGAATTTGGAAATTCACATAAAACATAATTTTACCGATTTTGTGAGTGGAATTTTGAAAATCTCAGAGACACAGTTAATATCAAGGACTAAAATGTGGTTCAATGAGATGAAAATAATTTTTTGTGAATAGTAACTTTTTACTTTTATTTACCACGGTAAAAAGTAATTAGGGAAATTAAGGGTAAAAATAATATTATTATTACCCTAACACATGTCCTAATTCTATTGGATAAGTGTAATTAGACCAAAAACAACCTTATGAATAAAAAAATTCCCTTTAAGTCCACTTGGATTAGATTAGGACATTTATTATTAATTTATTTAAAGAAGCGTTAAAATAGTTAAAATCAAAGTTTAATAACTAAATCAGTTTTAATATAGGGTTATACATAATATAAATTCAACTATAAATATTCATTAGAAATATAAAAATATTTCCTACCTAATGGTATTTTATTTATAATTTTTAGACATTAAATGAGTTAATTTATTTATGACACAATGGTGATGCAGTAATTACCTAAATAATGAAATATTAAAATAATTGATGTTATAAATACCCAAATAAATGTAATTTGATACTTTTTATGAATTACAATAATTTTCTAGGTTAATATGACATTTTTGTATTGATTTAGATAACTTTTTTCGAACTAATCATGATGTTATGATTTTCACAAAAATCAATTATCAAATAGTGTCAAAATTGACATAAAATAGTTTTTAAAATAAATATTATATTATTAATTGTTATTATATTCCTAAAAATCTAAGGTTCGGCCAATATACTTATACCATGATATTTTTATCATTAATGGACCACTTTGGGGTAGATTAAAGGTATATGGTAATTTTATTAACTATATATTATAAAAATACAAAGTGACATGGTAAATGTCAATCTAATTAACTAAGAGTTAAAACTAAAAGATAAGGTTAATATAATGACCCAAACCTGTCTAAAATCTATTGGTTGAGAGGATTTAGATCCATCCACACCTTAGCTTACAAATAAATCAATTTTTATCTATTAAAAACAAAATATGACTTTATTATAAAATAATATTTTAAGTTTTTCCAAAGGTGCCCCTATGCTCCCTTATAAAAAGGGAACCTCCTCCCTCTCCTCCTCACACCATTTTGAGCCTTGAAGCTCGTACAAACTCTGCCCATTTCACTTCCTCATTTCCCTATAAAACTTATATAGGTACTGGTATTCTTCAAAGACCAAATTTAAGTGCCCTAAGAGGATATTTTAAAGAGGCGTGTCAAAGAAGAGGTAATATCCGTTACCGATTCTTTCAATTTTATTTATTCTTCTACATCCTATTCTTTAGCTGTTTAATTATGAATTAATAACATCAGTATCACTAATATACTGATATGTTATTATAAATATGAAACAACCATGTTTCACCTTCTATCCATCCTACAGAAAATGAAATCACCGCGCGTGCGTACGTACAGAATACCGTCTCCACGCCATGGTGTAATCAGTTTTCCACCACCACCATACTTGGATGGGTATAATGGTCTAAAGAATAACTATATAAGATTATTTAAAATTGATATTGATTCTAAAATAGTATACATACACTTAAATACAATTCCACTATCATGGGAACGATATCATCGCTCGTGCGTACGTACGACCTACCGTCTCCACGATGTGATGTGACTCGTTCTACATGATCTTCATTACATAATGATAATATAAATGAATTGAATGAATAAATATGATATATATTACACTAATAACATTATGGAAATGAGACCTAAAAAGAAGAATAAGAATTTATTTTACAAAACATGCCTAAGAACAAAAAGCAATAAACACCCGAATAACAAGTAACACAGAAATATTACTAATTAGAATCTAAGAATATGACCATATATGATATCATAAAAATTAGTATGATTCTTTAATAAGTCAAGGAAATTATTTAAATCATTATACATGAGTTTTGGACATGTACGAAGAAAATTGGACTTAAGGTAAGGGAAAATCTCACAATCTCAATTTTTATCCGAGATTGTTTATTCTTCGGTATTTACTGGGGAATATTTATCATCCACATCCATGTTTCTTCAATATGTAATATTATTTCCATCCACCTACAATAGTTTAAATCCAATTTTTCCCATCTGTGAGTTTTTAGTAAAACATATGAAAGGAATCTTTGGTCGTTTTTAGTACGAGGTACTTTTTTAATTTTCCAGCCAAAGTACGAGAAGAATGATTTTTTTAACTTATACGATTTGAATGTACTTTTAGAACATTATTTTCATGAAGATTGCTTTACAAGTTTTCAAGTTTATTTTTAATAAACTTCTTTTAGATTAAAATTGTATGAAATTTTAAGAAAGGAAAAATGTTTTTGAAGTAGAAAGGATATTTTCCTCAAGAATGGAGTTCAAGCATTTTACAAAATTATTTTCCATCTAAGACAATATAGGGTTATGTTTCTATCACTATTTTTTTACATTGATTGGATTATGTTATGATGGAATTATTTTTATGATGTCCTTTTATCTTATATGGATTATGTTATGATGGCATGATGTTTAAAAATCCCATTTTTATTACATGGGTTATGCTATGATGTATGATTTATGATCTTGTGGCACACATAAGAATGGTATTATAATGAGATGGGTGGGACCTATATCTACCTACAATTCATTGGGTAAATATTTATATCTCATGAGATAGACATGGCTGGAATGGAAGGTTAGTACAGTTCAGTGAAACAGGACTGAAACGAGGAGTGAACTCGGTTCAGAAATGGACTTTGTCCGCTAAGATAGTCTTGGAAATGAGTCTTGACTACTAAGAAATGATTCCCTATGATTATGTTTTTTTGACACAAAGTTTCATGTTTTATGTTAGGATTCTTGGGATTACATTTCATTACTATTATTTATCCCGTGTTATAATATTATGATCTCTTTTGCAGGATAATTTTTTTTTGAAATGCAATGTTCTTATGAATATGTTATTTCCTTTGATTACACTTACTAAGCATTTGAGCTCACCCTTTCATATGTTTTCTTTCTCTAGGTCAGGAAGATGGATATTATGTAGGATATTCCAAAAGGGACTCTAGATATGATGAAATATACATGAGACAATGTAGATGTTTTATGAACCAGTTGTTTATGTTTCCCAGTTTCTAAAGACACTATACCTATATGGTCCTACCATGGTTTTGTTTTATGTTGTAATAAGTGTGCTTCTATTTTGAAGTAATAATAATGTATGTAAAAGTATGGGTCGTTATAGTTCGTATCAGAGGAAAGTTATAGTCAACCTTTGGAAACTTGGATGTGAGATCTTTAGTAATAACCCTATGGATATGTCTAAACATAGGAAAAAATCTTAGTGTTTTAGAAATGGACATGAATAACCAATGATAAGACCTTAAGTGTGAAATTTTATTCTTGATTATGTGGTTTTCCTATTATAATCAGTGTTTCTCACACTATTCTTCTTGGTTTTAGTCAATGGATGGAACCTGAAGGAACTGTGTTAATGCGGAATGCGACATGCAATGCAATGATTTTCCCCCTGAGCAACCAGACGTTATGGGAGCTGGAATGAAAAATCTTGTAGCCATGCTCGAAAAACTTTCCCAAGCTATGAATCATACAGGACTTCCAAACGAGCAATGGAGGGAGCAAATTTCTATTGAATCGTTCATGAGGTAGCATCCACTTTCATTCAGTGGGTCTTCTGATCCATTAGTGGCGGAACAATGGATCAATACCACTGAAAATATATTTTCAGTTCTTCAATGTTCTGAACATGATAAAGTCATCTTAGCAGTATATCGTTTGGAAGGTGAAGCTGATAAATGGTGGAATATTATCAAGAATATGATCCAAAGAGATGAAATTGAGTCCATGGAATGGGATGAATTCAAGAACTTATTTTTCAATAAGTAATTCCCTCGTATTCTTCGAACAAAGATGGAGAAGGAGTTTCTTGAACTAAAGAAAAAGGATGATGAATATGTTGGTATCTACGAAGAAAATTTTACAAGACTTGCAAGGTACGCTTCTGGTATTATTATCCAACCTTAGAGTAAGATCGATCGATTATTTAGTGGATTAAAACCAAGTCTTCGAAGGGAGTTAGCCATAAGGGACTTCAATAGCTACGAGGAAATCGTTCGATGTGCTCTCAAGGTTGAAATGGAGATTGGAGTAACCCATCAGTCATATGGGTTTGATAAGAAGAGGAAAATGGAATTCAAATGAAAATATAAAGAGCACACTGAAAAGAAGATGAGTTTTCCCTTATGCTCAAAGTGTGGAAAGAAACATGGAGGTAGTTTTCTTAAAGGGACAAGTAAATGTTTCAAATATGGAAAAGAAGGTCATCGGGCATTTTAATGCAGCAATGATGGGAAGAAGATGTCTAATGATGCGAACAAAGAAAAGGCTACACAGAGTGCACCACCTACACATCAATGTTACAAGTGAAAGCAAATGGGGCATTATGCTAATCAATGCCCTAATCCAAGGGTTGTTGATGATGATCGACGTCAAAAAAATATTAAGGCTAGAGACAATGGAAATTCACATGCAATTTTTATCAGTGATGTGGAGTATGATAACGAGGTGGTGAAAGGTACAATTACCATCCACTATAAAGTAGAAAATGTTTTATTTGATTCTAGATCCACCCAATATTTTATTCCTGAAGAATCTTCTAAGGGTATCACCGTATTACCTCAACAATTAGATGTTGAGTTAGCTGTGACAACCCCTAATGGCACAACAGTTACATCAAAAGTTTATAATTCTTCTCTGATTGAAGATTTTGGGAAAGTGCTTCCTTCAAATCTTGTGATCCTTCCTATAGTAGAATTTGATGTGATTATTGGCATGTATTGGCTTTCTTTATATGGAGATCATATCAATTTCCAAAGAAGGGAAGTCACATTTCATATTCCAGATCAATCTATGATCATCTATCGATGCAAGGATGAACATAACCTTCCAGTGGAAATTTCTTCCATCTTATGGGTCTTGATTCCACTAAATGAAGGTTATTTATCTCAAATGGTTGGAGAGAAACTCAAGATTATGAATACACCCATTGTATGGTAGTTTGATGATGTGTTTTTGGAGGAATTTCCAGGTCTTCCACCAAATCGTGAAGTTGAGTTTTCAATAGAACTCGTACTGGGTGCTTTGCCTATTTAAAAGACACCTTATATATTGGCCCCAATTGAGTTGCAAGAATTTAAGAAGGAACTCCAAGATAATCTTGAAAAGGGATTCATATGACCTAGTGCGTCACCTTGGGGAGCACCTGTTCTGTTTGTTAAGAAGAAAGATGGATCAATGAGACTCTGCATTGATTATCGAGAACTTAACAAGATCACTATCAAGAACAAATTTTCTCTTCCACGCATTGATGATTTATTTGACCAACTACGCAGAGCTCAATACTTTTCCAAGATTGATCTTCGTTCAGGGTATCATCAATTATGAGTCAAAAGGGAGGATATACCTAATACGACTTTCCGTACAAGGTATGGACACTATGAATTTATATTGATTCCATTTTGTCTTACTAATACCCCTGCTATCTTAATGGATCTAATTAATAGAGTCTTTAGAGACTATCTTGATCAGTTTTTGGTAGTCTTTATAGACGATATTCTTGTCTATTCAAAGATCAAGGAAGAACATGAAAATCACTTGAGAATTGTATTAGAGACCCTAAGAAAGGAGAATCTTTATGCTAAATTTACCAAGTGTGAATTTTGGCTTCAAAAAGTTGCATTTTTGGGTCACATAATCTCAAAAGAGGGGATATATGTGGATCCTGCAAAAACAGAGGTTATCGAAAGATGGTCGAGACCAACAACAGTAACTGAGATCCAAAGTTTTCTTGGTTTGGATGGATATTATTGACATTTTGTGAAAGATTTTTCACGATTATCTAATCCACTCACCAGGTTGACTCGAAAAGGAGTTAAGTTCATTTGGAAGGAGGAGTGTGAAGAAAATTTCAAGGAGTTAAAAAGAAGGTTATCCAGTGCACCTGTGCTCACACTGCCTTATAGTGAAGAATGGTTTGTGATCTATAGTGATGCATCCAAGAAAGGTAAAGGGTGCGTTCTTATGCAAAATGACATGTTGATAGCTTATGACTCATGACAGTTGAAAATATATGAGCAAAATTATCCAACTCATGATTTGGAGTTAACTGCGGTAATATTTGCATTAAAGATTTGGAGGCATTATCTTTATGGTGAAAGGTGTGATAATTATAATGATCATAAAAGTTTAAAGTATATTTTCACACAAAAGGATCTGAATATGCACCAAAGAAGATGGTTGGAGCTGATTAAGGATTACGACTACTCAATTCATTATCACCCTGGGAAAGCAAACAACGTGGCATATGCATTAAGTCGACAAGACCATGCTAGCTTATCCATGATGAGGATCACAAAAGATCCAATATTTATGGATTTACAAAGGATGGATCTTGGAATTATAATGTAAGGGGATAAATCTTATCTTTCTCAAATGAATGTTCAACCATCTATATATGTGAAGATTAAAGAGGCACAAAATGAAGATGTAGAGTTACAAAAGAAGGTGATAAATGTTCCTGAATTCAACCTTGATTGTGATGGGAAAATAAGGTTCATGAATAGGGTTTGTGTTCCTCCCATACCAGAATTAAAGAAGGTGCTGCTGGATGAGGCTCATATTTCTTCATTCTCTATTCATCCTGGAAGCACGAAGATGTATAGGGACCTGAAAGAGTACTTCTAGTGGGATGTCATGAAAAGAGATGTTGCTGAATACGTCTCTTGATGCTTGGTTTGTAAAAACGTTAAATCTGAGAGACAGAATTCTAAGGGGATGTTACAACCATTAACCATACCCGAATGGAAATGGGAAAACATCACTATGGACTTTGTCACTGGAATTCCTAAAACGTCCAAAGGAAATAATGCTATTTGGGTCATAGTTGATCGTCTTACGAAGTCAGCACACTTCATTGCTATTAGAGAAGATTTCTCTCTTGATCAGCTTTCCAGGATATAAGTAAAGGAAGTGGTAAGATTTCATAGAGTACCACTTTCCATTATATCTGATTGGGATCCAAGGATTACCTCAATGTTTTGGCGAAGTCTTCAGCATACTCTGGATACAAAGTTGAGTTTCAGCAATGCTTATCATCCTCAGACAGACGGTCAGTCTGAGAGAAAAATTAAAACTCTTGAAGATATGTTAAGATCTTGCTCTATGGATTTCAAAGGTGGTTGGGATCAACACCTACCTTTGGTGTAATTTTCTTATAATAATAGCTTTAACTCCAGTATTAAGATGGCTCCTTATGAAGCTCTCTATGGAATGAAATGCAGGACTCCAACTTTCTTGGATGAAGTTAGGGAAAGAAAGCTATTAGGACTTTATCTTGTTGATGAGATGACAGAAAAGGTTAGATATATTCAACAACACATAAGAGAAGCTCAGAGTCGACAAAAATGGTATGCTAATAACTGAAGAAAAGACCTAGAGTTTGAAGTGGGTGAAAAAGTGTTCTTACTAATATCTCCTTGGAAGAGAGTAATGAGATTTGGAAAGAAGGGAAAGCTGAGCCCTAGGTATATCGGTCCTTTCGAAATACTGGATCGTGTTGGGAAGTTAGCTTACCGATTGGCACTACCACCGAATCTCTCTCATGTTCACGATGTGTTCCATGTATCTCTCTTGAGAAAGTACATACCCGATCCTTCACATGTACTCATCTCAGAAGTTGTACCGCTGGAGAAAGATATTTCTTATGAAGAACAGTCGATAGAGATTTTGGATTGTAGCGAAAAAGTCCTACGGAACAAGACTACTCACATGGTGAAATTTTTATGGAGGAACCACCACTTAGAAGAAGCTACATGGGAGCTTGAGGATATGATGAGAGAGAGGTATCCTCATCTGTCTGTTACAAAGTGACGAATTTTGAGGGAAAAATTCATTTTAAGGGGGGTAGAATGTAACACCTGAGGTTTTTATGAGAAATATTTTGTTTTTATACACCATCAAAGGAATATTTCACTACACACAACACATTCTTGGCTTTCTTTATACGCAATTGCATCCTTCCTCGATATCTTGCGTTGTACGCAAGAACGAGTTTCACAAAACAATGATATGCTATTAAAATATTATATAAACTAGCCGTTATGAATAGTAATACCAACTTTTTGAAATTTTATAAATTTTATCTTTCAAAATGGACTTCATTTTTGGATTCTGAATATCGAAATTAGCCTAGGGTGAAATTTTGGTATTTTTCTGAAAACTTTCAATTTTTGATGAATAGTGAAAACACTAGGTAAATATTTAAAAACCGACTTTTTATTTGAATAATTATTTATTTTATTTAAATTTATTATAGGTCAAAATTGATACATAATACCTATATAATTTCAATGTAATTCATTGGAGTCATTTTATAATAATTTTAGATATATAAAAATTTTATTGAACTTTTCACTGTCTTTTACCCACCTCCTTGGAGAATTTGGAAATTCACATAAAACTTAATTTTACCTCTTCTGTGAGTGGAATTTTGAAAATCCGAGAGACACAGTTAAAATCAAAGACTAAAATATGGTTCAATGAGATGAAAATAGTTTTTGGTGAATAGTAACTTTTTACTTGTATTTACCACAGTAAAAAGTAAATAGGGTAATTAAGGGTAAAAATGATATGATTATTAACCTAACACATGTACCAATTCTATTGGATAAGTGTAATTAGACCAAAAACAACCTTAGGAGTAAAATATTTCCATTTAGGTCTATTTGGATTAGATTAGGACATTTATTATTAATTTATTTAAAGAAGGGTTAAAATAGTTAAAATCAAAGTTTAATAACTAAATCAGTTTTAATATAGGGTTATACATAATATAAATTCGACTATAAATATTCATTAGGAATCTAAAAATATTTCCTACCTAATGGTATTTTATTTATAAATTTTAGACTTTAAATCAGTTAAGTTATTTATGACACAATGGTGATGTAGTAATTTCTTAAATAATGAAATATTAAAATGATTGATGTTATAAATACCCAAATAAATGTAATTTGAGACTTTTTATGAATTTGAATAATTTTCTAGGTTAATATGACATGTTAGAATTGATTTAATTAACTTTTTTAGAACTAATCATGCTGTTATGATTTTCATAAAAATAAATTATGAAATAGTGTCAAAATTGACATAAAATAATTTTTAAAACAAATATTATATTATTAATTGTTATTATATTATTAAAAATCTAAGGGTCTGCCAAGATACTTATATCATGATAGGTGTATCATTAATGGACCATTATAGGGTATATTGGATGTATATGGTTTGTTTATTAACTATATATTATAAAAATACAAAGTGACATGGTAAATGTCAATCTAATTAACTAAGAGTTAAAACTAAAAGATAAGGTTAATATAATGACCCATACCTGTCTAAAACCTATTGGTTGAGAGTATTTCAACCCATACCCATTTTAGCATCTAAATAAATCAATTTTGAGCTATTAAAAACCTAATATGACTTTATTATAAAATAATATTTTAAGTTTTTCCAAAGGTGCCCCTTTCCTCCCTTATAAAAAGGGAAACTCCTCCCTCTCCTACTCACACCATTTTGAGCCTTGAATCTTGTCCAACCTCTGCCCATTTCACTTCCCCATTTCCCTAGAAACCTTATATAGGTACTGGTCTTCTTCAAAGACCAATTTTAAGTGCCCTAAGAGGATATTTTAAGGAGGCGTGTCGAAGAAGAGGTAATATCCGTTACCGATTATTTCAAATTTATTTCATCTATTACTTCCTCTTATTTAGTTGTTTCATTATGAAGTAATAACATCAGTATCACTAATATAATTATATGTTATTATAAATATTAAACAACCATATTTCACCTTCTATCCATCAAACGAAAAATGAAATCACCGCGCGTGCTTACGTACGAAATACCGTCTCCACGCCGTGGTGTAATCAGTTTTCCACCACCACCTTACTTGTATGGGTATAATGGTGTAAAGAATAACTATATATGATTATTGTAAAGTGGTATTGATTCTGAAATAGTATACATACACTTCAATACAATTCGACGATCATGAGAACGATATCATTGCTTGTGCGTACGTACGGCCTACCGTCTCCACGATGTGATGCGACTCGTTCTACATGATCTTCATTACATAATGATTATATAAATGAATTGAATGAATAAATATTATATATATTACACTAATACCATTCTGGAAATTATACCTAAAAATAATAATAATAATTTATTTGACAAAACACGCATAAGAACAAAAAGCAATAAACACTTGAATAACAAGTAACAATGAAATATTACTAATAAGAAGCTAAGAATATGACCATATATGATATCATAACAATGAGTATGATTCCAGAATAAGTCAATGAAATTATTTAAATCATTATACAGGAGGTTCAGACACGTATGATGAAAATTGGACCTAAGGTAAGGGAAAATCTCACAATCTCAATTTTTATCCGAGATTTTTAATTCTTCGGTATTTACTGGGGAATATTTATCATCCAAATCCATGTTTCTTCAATATGTAATATTATTTCTATCCACCTACAATAGTTTAAATCCAATTTTACCCATCGGTGAGTTTTTAGTAAAAGATATGAAAGGAATATTTTGTCGTTTTTAGTACGAGGTACTTTTTGACTTTTCCAGCCAAAGTACGAGAAGAATGTTTTTTTTAACTTATATGGTCTGAATGGACTTTTAGAACATTATTTTCATGAATCTTACTTTACAAGTTTTCAAGTTTATTTTTAATCAACTTTTTTAGTTTAATATTTTATGACATTTCAAGAAAGGAAAAATGTTTTTGAAGTAGAGAGGATATTTTACTCAAGAATAGAGTTCAAGCATTTTATCAACATTATTTTCCATCTAAAACAAATATAGTGTTCTTTTTCTATCCCTATTTTTTTACATTTATTGGATTATGTTATGATGGTATTATTTTTATGATGTCCTTTTGTCTTATATGGATTATGTTATGATGGCATGGCGTTTAAGAATCCCATTTTTATTACATGGGTTATTCTATGATGTATGATTTGTGATCTTGTGGAAAAAATAAGAATGGTATAATAATGAGATGCATGGGACCTATATCTCCCTCAAATGCATTGGTTAGAGATTTATATCTCATGAGATAGACATGACTGGAACGACAGGTTAATCCGGTTCAGTGAAACAGGACTGAAACGAGGAGTGAACTCGATTTAGAAATGTGATTTGTCTGCTAAGATAGTCTTGGAAATGAGTCTTGACTACTAAGAAATGATTCTCTATGATTATGTGTGTATTCCACAAAGTTTAATGTTTTATGTTAGGATTATTTGGATTACATTTCACTACTATGATTTATCCCATGTTATAATATTATGATCTCTTTTGCAGGATAAGATTTTTTTGAAATGATATGTTCTTATGAATATGATATTTCCTTTTTTTACCCTTACTGAGCATTTGAGCTCACCATTTCATATGTTTTCTTTCCCCAGGTCAGGAAGAAGGATATTAAGTTGGATATGCCAAAAGGGACTCTAGATATGATGAAATAAACAGGAGACAATGTAGATGCTTTATGAACCAGTTGTTTATGTTTCCCAGTTTCTAAAGACACTATACCTATACGGTCCTACCATGGATTTGTTTTATGTTGTAATAAGTGTGATTCAATTTTGAATTAATAACAATGTATGTAAAGTATGAGTCGTTATAGCGTATGTACGACTTACCGTCTACACGTCGTGGTGATGTTTGTTATTTAAACACTTTATCATTTAGATGGGTATAATAATGTGTACAACTGATGTAAGTACTAAATATGAAATGATAATGATTCTTTATATATGATATACCATTCAATTATATACTATTTTAATATTAAAAATTATATTGTCGCTCGTGCGTACGTAGGGATTATCGTCTCCACGAACACGATGAGATTCATTCCCCATCGTAACCATTCAAGACTAATTTTAATTTGATGATTAAAAATAATTTTTAAAGACTTAATATCATTCTAGATATTAATAATATACATCCCATCCATAAAAAACATGACTTACGTAACAAATAATTTAAAATAACATGAATCAGTTAACACCCGAAACGACGATAATAATAAAATATTATTAACAAATCATTTTTAGAAGATCATATATGATATGATAATTATCTATATGGTTTTTGTATAATTTTATAACAATGATTTATCTATTATAGAGGAGGTTAACTTAACCTCAACCATGGAAAAGTAGAAGGTAAGAGTTAAATTCACAATATCTTTATTATCCGAGGTTGTTTTTACGCCAGTATATACTGAGACATATTTATCATCCACATCCATGTTTCTAAAAATATATTTCAAAACATTTTTACTATTTACTAAAAAATGGGTTAAATTAATTTATACCCTTATTTGAGTTTTTATAAGATGTTTATAAAGGAATCTTTCCGCCGTTTTCCAAACAAGGTACTTTATGACCATTTCGACAAAATTAAGGTAAGAATGTTTTATTAACTTATACAACGGGTGCAGCTATTTTCCGCCATTATAACATCGTCGAAGCTCACCTTAAAACATTATAAGAACATTTCTATGATGAATGTTTTTTTTAAATGGTTTCAAAATAGAAAGAGGTATTTGTTTCAAATAATTTTCATTTTATCTATGTCAACATCCTTTGATGGATTTTTAACTTGTTTGAAGTTGATTTATTATGATACAAATATTACATATTGTATTGAAGGTTTTGTGATATGTTTGACTGTGGATGTGTTATTTCATACCATTCATGGCTTATGGATAAAGTATTGAAATTTTGTATGCCAATTTTAATACGAATGTTTATGTTATGTTTAAATATTTTCATATGAGGAATGAATTGGACTTAGTAAGTGACAGGTGGAGCCCGCTATAGCTCCTCGATGCATCAGTAGGTCTGATGAGACAAATTAGTGTCTTGGAATAAGGCCTTGACAAAATATTATTTGTAGTCTTGGAACAAGGCCTGTATTATGTGGTTATGAAGTCTGGCATTATGCATTACATCATTATGAAATTGGCTATTGATATTGCATGTGATTATTTGACTAGTAGAATATCCATGTGAATAAGTAAATCGAATTATTTGATTTTATCTTTGCCATATTATTCTGAATTTCAAGTTTAAAAGGATTTTGTTTTAGTCTTATACATTACCTTAAATGTTTATTCTTATTTACGAAAGTTTCCTCTATATTGTTATCCTTACTGATCCTTTATATGTTTTATATTTCCCAGGATGCGAAGAAGTATATTATTACTGACCAGTATTGATAGTCTAAGGGATATGAGTGTAGCCTATGTAGACTATCTTGTTGTCGTTTTTCATTTTATAATGTAATGTAAAACATATGAATGTATCTAGTATTTCCAAGGATACTAAACTAATCTTTATTTCAAGACGTGATATTTTGTGATCATGCCAATGTTATGTAATAATTCTCCGACTCTGGGTAACTAGGGTTAGGGTGTTATAGTTGGAATCATAGGAAGTTTAGTACAAACCTGGGAAACTAGATTTAGAAAAACTCTGATTAGAGAACATTAACCTATGATAGACTTTGAGGATTAGTATAGAAGAACATCCTAGAATTTTGGTATGGTAAAGATTTTGTGAGTTTTCCAAGAAATACATCCCTGTCTGGATATGAGCAGGTAGAGTCAGTTCTGGCATATAAGTACCTAGTTGTAAATCCTAAAAACACTGCTTTGAGCTAGAATCGAATGAGAACTGGTGCGCGACTGGTATCAATGGAAACCGTATCAATGCACACAATCCATATAGGGATTTACCTCCTACTCCAGATAATTATAGTGGAGCTGGTGAAGCAACTGGTGCTGATCAGCTTATCACCATACTGGGTCAACTCACTCAGGTAATGAATAATTACCTTACTCGTATGGAGAACCCTGATCCACAACATGGAGGATCAATGTTAGAACGCTTCATGAGGAAAAAACCCCAAAAATTCAATGGGAGTAAAAATCCATTAGTAGCTGAGAAATGGATAAATTTTGTAGAGAAAATATTTCATGCTTTGGGGAGTAGAAAAAGGGAAAAAGTTGTCATGGTAGTTTATCACCTCACAAAAGATGTAGAAGAATGGTGGTCATTGATTCAAAACAAAAAATAAGTTGATTAAGTATAAAATATGGAATGGAGGGAGTTTAAAGAGATTTTATTAGAAAAATACTTTCCTCATCACTATCAAGAGAATATGGAAAGACAATTTCTGAGTCTGAGGAAAAAAGAGGATGAGAATGTCGCAAAGTATGGGGCTAAATGTACAAGGTTAGCAAGGCATGCTGCAGATTATATACGTAACTCAAGAAGTAATATTGATCATTTATTTGATGAGTTAAAACTATTTCTCCATTGAAAATTATTCGTAAAATCCTTATCATCATACGAATACATTGTCTCATGTGATATCAAGATAGAAAAGGAATTCTCTAAGTCTTAAGACTTTAAAGAAAAGAAAGAGAAGAAGAGATCTACTGAACACTTTGGAAATGGAAATAAGGGGAAGAAAGGAAAAGTTGAATATCTATCTTGTAGTAAATGTGGGAAGAAACACCTTGGTTTTTTCATGAAGGTAATGGGAGTCTGTTATAAGTGTGGTGAAAAAGGACACCAAGCTTGTGATTGTAAGGGGAAGAAAGAGGCTATCAATTATGAATGTTACAATTGTAGAGAAAGGGGGAATTATACAAATGAATGTCCTAAGCACCAAGGAAACTTACCTCAAAAAATGCAAAGAGATCAATTACAATCTTATGTTATCACTACTGCTAAGGTTGAATCCCTGAAAGACATGGTGGCAGGTAAATTAATGGTTTCCTCAAGTTTAGAAAATGCATTATTTGATTTTGGATCATCACATTGTTTCATATCTTCCCAGTTTTTTAGAAAATTAGATATTTCCAATTTGATTTACCAAGGGAGTTGTCAGTAAAAACTCTTAAGGGAAGTATCATTGCAACAAAGTTTTGTGAATTGGTTCCCATTAAGGCATATAAATCTTATTTATCTTCCTATCTCATTGTCATTCCAATGATTTAATTTGATATAATCCTCAGTATAGATTCACTTTCAGACCATGATGCGAAAATTTATTGTATTAATAAGGAGGATACAATTTTTGATGATGATAAAGAGTACCTTATCTTTAGAGAAGAAATGTCACTATCTGATTCTTATCTAGATCCACCCCCGGTATCTCAACTAAATTCAATTATTGGGGAGGAAGAGAATGAAATAACTATGGGTGAGTAAAGGAATGTTAAAATAGAGGATGTACCTTTTGTGAAATAATATGTTGATGTGTTTCCCGAGGATTTACCTGGACATCCTTCGGAATGATAAATTGATATTTCCATTCATTTAATTCCTAGTTTAAGGCCCATATCGAAGAACCCTTATAGAATGGCCACTATGGAATTAGTGGAACTAAAGAAACAACTAGAGTAATTGAGTAATAAGGGATTTATTCTCCCTAGTGTTTTTCCCTTGGGATCCCCTATCCATTTTGTTAAAAAGAAAGATGAATCTATGAGGTTGTGCATTGACTACAGGGAGATCAATGCAATAACAATAAAGAACAAGTATCCCCTACCTTGCATTGATGATTTATTCGACTAACTTCATGGAGCTCAATATTTTTCAAAGATTGACCTACGATCTGGGTATCATCAATTGTGTGTAAAGAAGGAATACATTATTAAAACACCACATTAAACTAGGTATGGTCATTACGTGTTTACAACCATGCCTTTTGGGCTAACTAATGCACCCTCTGTTTTCATAGATCTAATGAAAATATTTTTCATGGAATACCTTGATGACTTTGTTGTGGTATTTATTGATGATATCTTGGTATACTCAAGAATCTACTAAGATCATTAAAATCACCTACACATTATCTTAAAGACTCTTAGAATAAATGAATTATATGGGAAGTTTAACAAGTGTGAATTATGGCTTTAAGAGATTTCTTTTCTGGGACATATTTTCTCTAAGGATGTAATCTCTATCAATCCTTCTAAAAAAAGTGCAATCCAAGAATGGACAACACTGATGAGTATATCTAAGGTACGCAGTTTTATTGGTTTAGTAGGTTATTATCAACATTTCATCCATAATTTTTCCCGATTGGGTAAACCATTAACCAAGCTCACACATAAAGGGGTTAATTTTTTTTGGAAAAAAGTGTGTGAAGAATGTTTCGAAGAACTGAAGAGAAGATTATTCAATGCTGTTATCTTAACTCTACCATCGAGGAATGATGGGTTTTTTATTTATAGTGATGCATGAAAAAAGGACTTGGTTGTGTAATTATGTAGAATGATAGGGTTATTGCCTATGCATTATGACATCTAAAAATTCACGAGCAAAACTATCCTACTCATGATCTTGAATTAGCAGCTGTAATATTTTCTTTGAAGATATGAATAAATTATCTCTATGGTGAAAAATGTGAGATATATACAAATCACAAGAGTTTGATGTATATTTTCTCACAGAAATAACTCAACATGAGGAAAAGGCGATGGATTGAACTACTCAAGGATTATTATTGCACAATACACTACCACCCGGGGAAGGTAAATAAGGTGGCAGATGCTTTGAGCAGAAAGGATCCTAGAGTTTTGAACAAGATGAGAGTTGAAAGGGATCCTATTTTCATGGATCTAGTGAAAATGGATATGGGAATAATCATGGAAGCTGAAATATCAATACTCTTTCAAATGGTTGACAAACCATCTTTACTAGAAAGGATAAAAAGTTCTCAAGCTAATGATGAGGAGTTTCAAAAGAAAATTAAAGCTGTGAATGATGGGAGATTGATTGAATTCATATATAAAGATGGAATTTTGAAATTTGGGAAGAGACTTTGCGTTCCTGATATACCTGATCTGAAAAGGGAATTGTTAGATGATGCTCATAGCTCTAATTTCTCAATACACCCAGGTTCACTAAGATGTATAGATTTTTGAAGGAACATTTTTGGTGGGACCACATGAAGAGGGAGATTGTAGATTTTGTGTCAAGATGTATAGATTGTCAGTAAGTGAAAGATGGAAGGAAAAAACCTGGAGGAGTCATGAAACCTATTCCCATTCCTGAGTGGAAATGAGATGATATTACAATGGACTTTGTCATGGGGCTACCGAAGACTCTTAGAAGGAATGATGATGTATGAGTCATTATTGATCGTATTACAAATTCATCACATTTTATTTCTATAAGAGAATATTTACCACTTTAACGTTTAGAAAGACTGTATATTAATGAAGTTGTAAGACTTCATGGAGTTTCCCTATCGATTGTTTCTAATCATGATCCAAGTTTTACATCAAGATTCGGTAAAAGTCTTCATAAATCCTGGGATACTGAACTTCATTTGAGCACTACCTACCACCCTCAAACTGATGGACAATCAGAAGGGATAATTAAAACCTTATAAGACATGTTGAGATCTTTTTCACTTGACTTTCAAGGTATGTGGGATAAATATTTTCCTCTGGTAGAATTTTACTATAACAATAGCTTCCATTCAAGTATTCAGATGGCACTATATGAAGCGTTATACGAAAAGAGATGTCGCAAACTAATCTGTTGGGATGATGTTGGTGAAAAAAAAATTGTAGGCCCAAAACTTGTTGAGGAAATGATGGAAAAAGTGAAGGTAATCCAAACCCACATCAAAGCAGATCAAAGTAGGTAGAAGAGCTATGCCTATAAACGAAGGAAGGATTTAGAATTTCAGGTAGGAGATCATGTTTTCTTGAAGGTATCTCCATGGAAAGGAATTATACGATTCGGTAAGAAGGGTAAATTGAGTCCCAGGTACATCAGACCTTTTGAAATTTTAGAACAAATTGGGGATGTAGCTTACCATTTGGAAATGACACTAAGTCTTTCTAAAGTTCACGATGTGTTCCATGCATCACTGTTAAGAAAATACATGCCTAACCCAACACATGTACTCACCTATGAGTAAATTGAACTGGAACCTGATTTGAATTACTGTGAGGAGCCTGTCAAGTTTCTTTATACCTGAGAATAAGTGCTGAGAAACCAGAAAACTCCTCTGGTAAATATTCTATGGAGAAAGCATAAGATGGAAGAGGCAACCTGGGAACCCGAGAAACTTATGATGAATAACCACCCGAATCATTTTGTGTGGTAGTATTCTAGAAATTTTGAGGATGAAATTATTTGAAGGAGGGGAGAATGTAACACCCTAAGCTTCCACGGTACGTTTCTCTTTGAATAATGCAATAAATTTCATTGTACGCAACTTCAAGATTCTAACACATCACGACCAATCAAACTAGCTGTTATGAATAGTAATGACCACTTTTTAAAATTTCATAAATTTTATCTTCTAAAATGGACTTCATTTTTGAATTTGGAATATTGAAATTTTCTTAGGGTGAATTTTTGGTATTTTTCTGAAAACTTTCAATTTTTGACGAATAGTGAAAAACACTGAGTTATTATTTAAAACCAAATTTTTATTTAAATTTATTTTATGTCATAATAGATACATAATACCTATATAAGTTCAATTTAATTCATTAGAGTCATTTTATAATAAGTTTATATATATAAAAATTTTATTGAACTTTTTATCATATTTTACCCACCTCCTAGTAGCTTTTTCAAATTTACATAAAACATAATGTTATTGCTTCTGTGAGTTGAATTTTGAAAATCCGAGAGACACGATTAATATTAGTAGGTAAAATGTGGTTCAATAAGATAAAAATATTTTTGTTGTGAATAGTAACTTTTGAATTTTATTTACCACGATTAAAAGTAAATAGGGTAATCAAAGGTAAAAATGATAATATTATTACCCTAAAACATGTCCTAATTCTATTTTATGAGTGTATTTCGACAAAAAACAAACTTAGGAATAAAATATGATCTTTAGGACCAGTTGGATTTGATTAGGACATTTATTATTATTTTATTTAAGGAAGAGTTAAAATAGTTAAAATCAAAGTTTAATAACTAAACCATTTTTAATATAGGGTTATACATAAGATAAATTGAAATATAAATATTCATTATAAAGCTAAAAATATTTCCTACATAATGGTATTTTATTTATAATTTTTAGACATTAAATAATTTAATTTATTTATGACACAATGATGATGCAGTAATTGCCTTATTAATGAATGATTAAAATAATTGATATTATAAATATCCTAATATATATAATTTGAGACTTTTAATGGATTCCACTAATTTTATTGGTTAAAATAACATGTTAGGGTTGATTATATGATTGTTTTAGAAGTAATAATGCTTTTATAAATTTAACAGAAACAAAATACCAAATAGTGTCAAAATTGACATAAAAGAGTTTTAAAAAATATATTATATTATTAATTGATATTCTATTCCTAAAAATATAAGGTTCATCCAAAGGGCTTAAATAATATTATATATGTCATTAATTAACCACTCAGGGTTCTATTAGAATTTTATTATAATATTATTAACCATATAATATAAAAATACAAAGAGACATGGTAAATGTCAAACTAATTAACTAAGAGTTAAATCTAAAAGATAATTTTAATATAGTGACCCAAACCTATCTAAAACCTATTTATTGAGTGGTATTAGACCCGTACCCACCTTATCCTAGAAATAAATCATTTTTGAGCCATTAGAAACCGAAAATGATTTTATTATAAAATAATATTTCAATCTTTTCCTAAGGTGCCCCTCACCCCTCTTATAAAAGGGCACTTCCCCTTCTCTCAAATTCACTCTTTAAAAGCCATTATTCTCAGAAAAACCCTACCCAAATATCCTATTAAATGTCCTAACTTTATCCTATAGTCCTTAATTTAGTCATAAATCCAACCTAAGGATCCCTTTTTATCAAATCAATAGAAAGAACCCGAAGAAGAGGTAAATATTTCATCACCTCTTTCAAGTTCTTTTCTTCTTTCACTTCCTCTTTCTTTTTTGTTTCCATTCTAAAATAATAAATCAAGTATATTATATATACTGTGATGTTATTATAAAAATTTCACATCAATAATCGTTATTCTATCCATCCTATAAATGACAAAGTCACCATATGTGCGTACGTACATCTTACCGTCTCTACATCGTAGTGGAGTTTGTTATTCAAACACTTCATCATTTGGATGGGTATAATAATGTGTATAAATGATATAAATAATAAATATAACATTATAATTATTCTTTATATATGATATAACATTCAATTATAAACTATTTTAATATCAAAATAATGATATTGTCACTCGTGCGTACGTACGGATTACCGTCACCACGAACGCGATGAGATTCATTACCCATCGTAAGCATTCAAGACTAATTTTCATTTGATGATTAAAAATAATGTTTACAGAATTGATATCATTCTGGATATGAATAATAAACATCCCATCCATAACAAACATGACTCACATATAAGAGAATATAAAGGAACACACATCAGTTAACACCCAAAACGACGATAATACTAAAATATTATTAACAAATCATTATTAGAAGATCATTTATGATATAATAATTATGAATATTGTTATTTTATAATTTAATAACAATTATTTAACTATTATATAGGAGGTTAAAGTACCCTTGACCAAGGAAAAGTACAAGGTAAGGGCTAAATTCACAATCTCGTTATTATCTGAGGTTGTTTTTACGGAAGTATCTACTGGGACCCATTTATCATCCACATCCTTGTTTCTGAAATGTATTTCAAAAATATTTTTACAATTTACTAGAAAATGGGTTAAAGTCATTTATAACCTTATTTGACTTTTTATGACATGTTTATAAAGGAATCTTTCCATATTTTTCCAAACAAGGTACTTTATGACCTTTTCCACTAAGGTAAGAATGTTTTTTCACTCATATGGTGGGTGCGGCTATTTTACGCCATTATAACATCATCAAAGTTTCCCTTAAAAGATTATAAGAATATTTCTCAGATAAATGTTTTCTTTTAAATGGTTTTAAAATATAAAGAGTTATTTATTTCAAATATTTTCATTTCATCTATGTTAACATCCTTTGATGGATTTTAAACTTCTTTGAAGTTGATTTATTATGATACAAATCTTCCATATTGTATTGATGGTTTTGTGATATGTTTGACTATGGATGTGTTATTTTATACCATTCATGGTTTATGGATAAATTATTGACATTTTGTTTGTTTGTTTTAGTATGAATGTTTATTTTATGGTTAAACCTTTTCATATGAGGAATGAATTTGACTTAGTAAGTGATGGGTGGAGCCTGCTATAGCTCCTCGATGCATCGATAGGTTTCATGAGACAAATCAGTGTCTTGGCATAAGTCCTTGAAAAAATATTATTTGTAGTCTTGGCACAAGGCCTTGACTATGTGGTTATGAAGTCCGACATTATGCATTCCATCATTATGAAATTGGCTATTGATATTGCATGTGATTATTCAACTAGTATAATATCCATGTCAATAATTAAATGGAATTATTTGATTTTATATTTTCCCTATTATGCTGAAGTTCAAGTTTAAAAGGATTTTCTTTTAGTCTTATACATTGCCTTAAATGTTTATGCTTATTTAAGAAAGTTTTCGATATATTTTTATCCTTACTAAGCATCTGATCTCACCCTTTTAGATGTATTATTTTTCTCAGGATGTGAAGAAGTATATTATGACTGACCTACAGGGATAGTCTAAGGGATATGAGTGTGGCCTATGGAGTTATGTTGTTGTAGTTTTTCATTTTATAATGTAATGTTAAACATATGAATATATCTAGTATTTCCAAGGCTACTAAACTAATCAATATTTTGAGACTTGATATTTTGTGATCATTCCAATGTTATGTAATAATGCACCAACACTAGGTAACTAGGGTCAAGGCATTATAGATATTCATTAATTAATAATTTTTTTGTGAATTAATTAATTTAAAAGGTTTAATAATTAATTAATAAATATTTATGAAACATTTATTAACAAAATATTCCTTAAATATTAAAAGTTAACATTTAAAATACATTTTATCAAATTATATTGTGTTTTTTATGATCTATAAATAAAATTGTTTACTTATAAATAATAAGAAAAATTTATAAAGTGTGTATAAATTTAAAAAATAATCATAACATATAAAATGTTTATATTTAAAAATTATGGGTAATTCATAATAAATTATTTATAATTGTTCTAATTAAAGAAACCTTATTTGGGATATTATTTAAACAACATATAAATTGTTTTGATTATTGATATGATCAATGTTTAAATAATGAAAAGTATATGATATTTAGATTACCTAAAATGTTTACAAAATTGAAATTGTATTATAAGTTGTTTATAGTACATAAAACTCAAATATTAAAATAAAATTAAATATAATCATTAATATGAAAGAGTTCATATTATAATGAATATAAAATGTTTATATTTATGATTTTGGAACATCCATAATATAAATCATAAATTATAAAATGTTTATATTTAAATTTCATTTATGAATTTTTCATAAATGGTTATCCCATGTTTAAATATTAGAAAATTTCAATTATTTAATTGTTATTCACAATTTTTTTCATAGTTATAAATTGTTTATATTTTGAATATTTGTATGAAAAAATTTATAAGATAAATTTAGGATAGGATAGTTCCATGCATTTTCAAGCTAGGAATGACATCATAATAAAATTATGTTTTTCATCTATCCTGACGTCAATTTGTAATTAGCTTGAATTATGTTGTTGAATATAGTTTATACATATTAGTTTCTAGAGTTATGATGAATTGAATTATCTCTTGATTAAAGTATCCTTGGTTAGAGGGACTTGGGATAAGACTACCTACTAGCATGGAGGCTTCTACCTCATATAGATAGGTGAATGTGGTTGGATATTTGTCTCTCCAAGTTTACTCATATGAATATTATTAATCTCATATAACTATATATATTTATATAAAAATTTCATGTACCTTATTCTTGTGATGCATTGATATATATACGAATTTAATTGAATTCTATTTTTGGTAGGAGTAAAACAAACTTGTGAGTTGTGTAAATCATTACACATCAATATGGATTTAAATCCCATTTAAATACTAAGTATTAGATTCCTTCTAAAGGAACTCTTTTCAAAACCTTGATCATATAAACAGGTAGTTTCATTATTAATTGGGTTTCCCAAGATTATCTTGTGTAAGGAGAGAATGTAATAAGTGACTCTGAATTTTCTTATCAGGTGGTTTTTTGACTAACTGAGTGCCCCTAGATTATTCGATGTTAACTTATTTTTTTCATTTTATTTGGGTTACACAATGATTAATATATTATAGGAATAGAGTTTTGTTCATCCATATGATGGATTTAATGAAGAGTTATCTACTCAAATATCCAAGAGTCATATATAATATGATTGTTATGATTCCTTACCTAAATAACAAAGGGGTGAGATGAAAGCCACATAAAACTCATTGATTAGTGAAATATGGATCTTGGACCACTAATGGATATGAGGAATTTTAAAAGCGGTCAAAATTTTAGTTGGATTCTATTTAATAAATGACTTTATTAATTGGTAAGAAACATGATACTAATATGATTAATTATTCTACTATAGATGAATAACATCATCATCATTAAACTAAACTTTGAGGTTAATACTTAGAAGGAGAATCATAATGTTAGATACTTATAGACTCATAGCTTTAAATTTTCATAAAGTACTATAAATATTCTATGTAATAGAGAAATGCCTATTTCTGATTAATAAAGTTTTGAATTTATTCACTATATGAATCTAGATACTTTTGTAAGTATATAATAATTAAATTAAGGTTTCGAAATCATTAGATGAAAGGTGCCATGGAATCTTAGTGATAAGTGTATTTTATGCATACTTTTTAGATTGTTTTATGTGTTGATTTCTATGTTTAATGGAATAATCTAGCCAATTTTTGAACTTATTGACTTGTTTTATGTTTTGTGAGGAAACAATGAATATTTGAAGAAGGAAAGAAAATAGGTGGAAATAGGCTCATGGTGAAACACCAGATCTCCGAGTATGGTGCAGATTTAGATAACTGGAACAACATGATTACATTCCATGCAATATCCTTACATGTTGTGACTTCTTCAGAGAGAAAGGCCACTTCTGGGACAATTCGTGAAGTCAAAACTTACTATGCAAGACCATTACATGTTGTGTAACTACATTACACAATGTGACTTTTTAAGGACAAGTTTTTAGAGAAGAAAAATACCGATATTTGTAAGATATTAAGATTTAAAGGTTACACATTGTGAGTCCATATTACATGCCAGGAAAGGAGTGAAAATTTTAAATTTGTGTATGAGATTTATGCAGATTGAAAATATGCGAAGGCAAACACAGTTAAGGATTACATGACATGTAATCACATTACGCGTCATGAAACCTAACTAGAAGAACCAATTTGAAGCATATAAATAGAGGGCTACCTACTGATGTAAAAAAAATTCTATATGGAGATCAATGAGGGACGACACATGACAAAGGCACATAACTATTCATTTCAACATTTTGTAGGATTTTCCTGCATTATTTTTCTACACCCACTAATGTTTAGCCTGAATGGGTTATTTATTTATTTTGGGGTGTGTGTGATGAACAAATATTTAATGTATGAGGTAATTTATATTTTAATGCAATTCATGTTGGGATTTCATGTTCACTCTTCATTAATATCTCTTTCCTAATTCTACTTGCATGAACATTGTGAGTGGGGGTAGGAAAAGGGTGTAATTTCTTTCTTTCTTAGAGAATGTCCATTGCCTGATGTGATTGAATACATTTTATTAATGTGATATTTAAGGTTTAAACTTCCACCATGACCATTAGTTTTGTCCTTTAAATATGTTTAAATTAGGTTTCGGTTTACCCATTATTTGTAATCGGAAGTACTTGACCCGGAGAAAAGGTTAACTTAGGATGCAGAGCATTTTACGGGACCATTGTACTCACTAGGACCCTATAAGGACAATTTCATGATTTTTAATTTATTATTTCATAATTTTTCATCTCGTGAACCTAGAATACCTACTGCCCGACACCCTTTTTATATTTTATTCTCCCACAATCTCCACAAATTCAATGCTTAATAGCTTAGATTTAATTCGTTCAAATTGTCATTCAATTAGGTTTATTTTATTTAATTAATATTTTCTCCAATGCTGTCTCTATGGGTTTGACCTCAGACTAACATATCATGTACTACCTTTTATTTTAGCATTCTATTTTTTTTTTGTGTTTATAAATTTTTAAATTCGGTAACCTGGTGGGGATTAATGAAGCCTATGGGGTTATCACTTATTCTCCACTCTTTTTCTCAATATGATTAGGTAAGTTAGTGATTTAAGGAATTTTTTTCCTATATGATCAATATGATTGGAAATTCCAAATGATATTAATCATGATTGAGTATGTTAATGAATTTATGAGACTAAAGTTTTCCTTAAAAATTCATTGGTTATAGAATTAAATTCTATTATTCTGATAAATATATGATATAAACTATAGGATTTAAATGTATTGTAAATATACAGAATTTCACAAAGATAAAATAAATAAATAATGTTTATTGAAGTAATGGAGTAAAGGATTTGGTGGATTTAAAACTTGGATGCTTCAATATTAGGTGAACTTGTCATAACACGTGTATTATCTCATTTTTCTCTTGTAAAGGGAATGTAAACAATTACTGTTTGATAAAATGAGATGGTTATTTTTTATACACATAGTTTAAGATTTATTTAATTATGTATCATGATTCAAGGGAGGATAAAATGGATTTCCCTTGTTAGGTAATTCATCCTATTTTCATTTATGGAAATGTTATGACAATATGAATGAACTCAAGAAAATTTTACACAATATTCTCATATTTTTGTGAATAAATAAACCATAAATATGATGTCTAACTACCACTACTTTATAAATATTTTTAGTGGGTAAAAGTTCATATCTAAAGAAGTAAAAAATTAGTTTAAGAGTTTAATAATATTTGTTCAAAAATATAGTTAATATCACTAAAACCTATAGTTTCGAGGAAGGAGGAAAAATGATTCCACATGATAAGATTATATAAAATAAATGAATGATTTTAGGAAAATTGTTGGGAATTCCATGTTAGGTATAGATGTTATAGTAATCAATTCTTTAATTTTTAAGGGTATGTGACACCAAATATATAATTTACAAGTGTTTTAAATATACAAGAGTTTGAAATTAGGGTAAGAATTGAAAAAAAAAATTAGTTTATATTAAAGTGATGAAGCAAAGGTATTCTATGTCAATATATTAAATGTAAATAAATCTATCAATCTTAGATGGATCTAAATAAAGGATGTGTATCTACATATAATTTCTCTTATGTGATAAGAGAGGTGGTTTGATAATAAAGTGTTGTTATGAAAAAAAATCAAGATGATTAATCAAATACACATGGATTATGATTCATCAAACTCAATAAAATTTTTTGAGAAGAATATATGGAAAAAAGTGCTGATCCAAGATAATGTTTTTATAAATATATAACTTAAAATATAAGGGAATGTGTTCTCGCCTCCCATCGATGTTATATTTTAACAGATCATTCTTGTTAAAGATAATTTCACCAAAAACATAAAATACCATATAGTAGTAACAATTTATTTTTTAAATTTTCCTACTAAAAGGAAATAATAATTATTTCCAAATGCAAATTTTTTTGTGTATCTTAGCGAGATATTTTAAGGATAAAATATTGTCTAAGAAAAGAGTGGAGACATTTTTGGGCTTCGAAAATTTAAAATTTGACAAATAAAGGATTACACTAGTAAAAAGTTGATGTTATTTAAACTTAATGTCTTGTTTTGTTTAATATATTTGATGATAAAGGAGAACGTAAAGAGTTACATTTAGTTTCGTAAATAAGTGTGCATAATTATAAATTTAATTACACTCAATATCCTGAAATATTTTAGGATATGGTGATAAAAAGAAATGTAAATAGTTACATTAGTATTCATAAAAAAGTAAATATCATTTATCCTAAAAGGGTATAGGATGTGTTGGTAAAGTAATAATAAAAAAATTTAATTATTTTAAAAAATTAAAAAAAGGGTTTGATGGAAAGAGTTCCAAGGATGATTATTATGGTGCAATTAGAAAGTGTTCTAAGTAAACATGATAAGTAGACATCATAACATTTGGTGTGATGAAGTTAAGAATTTTGAATATTTTTAAAAGTTTAACAGTTAGGAATATGATTCCTAAATCTTACTATTATTCAAAATATCTTACATCATATACATTTCTCATTAAATATTTAATGATAAGTTTTTATCATATGGTCACATAGAGATGTGACAGGAATTTCATATGATGTAATGAGGTAAAAAAACCACAAAAATTGAAACATGAATAATGCTGATCTCGAAACCTTTCATATACGAAATTCTAAATAGGTTCTTATTTTAGGTTTGTTAAAAATTATTAAAAGATTTTAATTTTTTTAAAATGTATCATATTTAAGGCAATATTCATTTTATCATTATTTCACATTGGCTTCATAAATAAATAAATAAATATATATAGATATATATTTCATGAAGTGTAATGATAAATAACCCCTCAAAGTATGACTTTGAGTTATTTCTAGCTAATGTTCATCATGGAGTATTATAGATTATAATGAAATGTTAAGGTTAGTGTGAGCAGGATTCTTGTGTAGAGATATAGAATATGGTCATGAGGTACAAAATAAATAATGTGATTCTTTATATGCATTGGATAATGAATTATATGACACAAATTTTCATATATATTTCATTGGTATAATAGGGGGTATGAATCATATTTTAATCCCTATTTCATGAGGTCAATGAGATACCAAGAATGAGAATATTTATACTTTGATACACTACTTATGAAATTCTATATAATTATTTAGCTAATAAGGGGGTGGTTGGGTATTTTGTCGATCATGTTGTCAGTTGGAGCTCAACCAAGATGAGATTTGTCCTATTGTATGACGATTTTGACATATTGTCCCCTAATTGAGATAGACAATGGAGTGGGAATCCTTACCAAGATATTATATATCTATTCAGATAAGGGACCTTTGATGTGCATATCTATAAGGGTGAATGACAGGTGATGTATTCACTGAATAGTAAAATCCATACGTTGAGAATCAAGAATGTTTGAGTAGGATATTTGGTATTGACATAATTTGTGTCCCATGGTCACTCAATGTCTTAAAAAAAGGATAAATATGAGAATACATGTTTTCCTGTGATGTAGACTTGTGAACACATGTTTAGAGATAGATGTGTTCGATAGATATTACACAAGAACCATTTATAGTTTGAGTAGCATTGAAAATTTTCTAGACACTGCTCTTTACTTATATGAATTTGGAAATTCTTATTTATTTTTAAAGATATAAAGTCCCTTGGGGTCACAAATTGTGGTTGACTAAATGGGTATTATGTTTTACATTGATAGATCTCGAAAAGTGTTTTAGTGTTAATCCAAAATGAGTTTTAGATGTGTATTAACAAGGTATTACATAAAATGTGATAAAATGATAAACTAATGATAAATTTCTTAAAATTGTTTGGAAAGATATCCAAAAAGGGTTTTTGATATTATTTCATAAGTTATTATATATGATACAATATAAGGTGAAATGATTTTTTAGGCTTTAGTATATGTGAGATATTGAAGGATATACACCCTATATATATATGAAATATATAAGATAATTTTGTTTTTCATTGAAAATTATGATTTATATGCATGAGGTGTATCATTTAATAAAGTCCATGACTTCATTATTAATATTTAATTCATGGTATCATTAAAGGAACCATTTAATAAAATGAAATAATGGGCAATAAAATCATTTAATGCATTCATACATGAGTTGGTCGAAGAAACATTTACTCATTCATTATAAATTCATGAGTAAATGCAGTATCATGACTTTTGTTCTCATGGTTTTATTTATCACTCTCATTCTATGTAAATTAGTGTGTGACTGCTTCATGATTTTATGAAATTCCTTTTCACTTGAATCTTGAATTACCTTCCTCCTTTTTGTTTGAGACACTAGAATGTCGTGGTGGAAGGATGGATCCCATCCATGTGATGCATGATTCATCTCAACCTGTGGATACCTCTATAGGTGGGATGCAATTTACATTCCACTCCTCTGGTCTCTCTCAAACCCATGTAATGATTATTGAGATGTTTTATATGGTCATAGCTATAAATTACATTATATTTATTATAGTTCTTCATTTTTTTATATAGGTTTCATATTTCAGGCATGGAGATCCTAGACAACAAATTTGATTACTTCAGCATATTTTAATAATCATTGTTAGAATCATTTAAATCCAAATAATTTCTAAAGTTGTGCTTAGAATATGCGTTATTTTTTCACTACTACAAAACCCCCTTTTATTAGTACTAGAATTCATGTTTATTGATGCTAAAAAGCATCAATGCTCTTGGATCCCTTAAAATCTTGTTTTATTTATCATCGCCAAAAAAGATTTGATAAAGGAACCCTTTATCAATGCAAAAAAGGTTCTGATAAAAGACCACATTTATTAGTGATTTTTTAGCATTGCTAAAATATTCTTTATATTAGTACCTTTTAAGTATTTAAAAAATATTTTTTTGTTAATATATATATATTTTTCTCACTCTAGAGGGTTGTTTATCAGCACTAGACACCCACCACCCCCTTCTTATGTGAAAGCCCCCCCAACATTATCAGTGATTTTCCCCTTGCCTCCACCCTAAATTTATCAATGTTCACAACCATCCCTCCCATTCATTCCTCTCTAGAAACTCCTAGGATTTGAACTTGGGATCTCCAAAGTTCACAGGGAAAGTTCATTACCACTACAATAGCCTATTTTTTCTATATATTATGATATATTGATTTATTTTTATATATTTACATATATTTTTTCATATATTTATTCTTATATGTATATATTTATAATTATTTTTAAATATAGTTATAACATATGTTTTTTTGTGTGTGTATTTATGTGTGTGTGTGTACATTCGTGTGTATTTGTATTTATATTTATGTGTCCGTGTTCATATTTATATTTATATATTTTCATAATTATATATAGTTATATTTAATCTTATATTTATTTTTAAATACATTTATAAAATATGTTTGTTTGTGTGTTTATATTTATATATACATGTGTGTGAGTAGATATATAAATATAAATATTTATATTTATTTACATATATTATATGTTTATGTCTATTAACATGTATTAAAATACACACACACACATATATATATATATATATGTCCATTAATACCATTATATATACATTTTTATACATATATACAGATTCATACATTTTTATAACAGAAATAAAATGGGTAATTTTTTATTTTAAATAAAATTTATGATTATTTTTTATTTTCATATAGTTTATATCCTTAAGAATACATTTTATATGTAAATATATTTTAATATTTATTTGAAAAATTAAAATTTTATTATGTAAATATATGAAAATATGTATATATTTATTTATAAATAAAACTAAAATATGAAAAACATTAAAATTTAAACCCCATAATTACCGTATGAGTGTATGATCTAAGAATAAATTCAGTTTCCACTAAAAAATACAAGAATACACTCTTAAAAAAAGTTGAAATATCATCAAATGTTCAAAAATTTGGGAATCACAACAGAAAACTCGGTTTTAAAGGCTTTATAGGATTTTTTTAACCTCTAAAAATAATATTCATGTAGCACCCCTAGTTTTAGATATGTCCCCATTTTATTACTTTTGTTTTAAGTTTGAATTCATCAGAATACCTTACTGTAAGAGTTTAGGGGAATGAAGAGAAGGAAGTCTGGAAATTGACTTCTAGAAATATGCATGAAAAATTTATGTTATAAATCAGGGTTTGGAAATGTAAATGTTGTGGAGTAGATGTTTTGGATAAGAAATTTTGTGATGTAAACGAATTTTTATGCTATAAATTGGTTTTTTGGGATTTAATTTAGAGGCGTCGTATTATTTTTCAAGAAGTTACTGTCTCAATGAATTTATGATGTAAATTCATGACATAGGATATAAATTCATCTGATCCCAGGTAGTTTTACCCAGTAACTGATTATAAACCCTAGTTTATTTCATGTTCCTTCCTATAAACTTTTAGGGATAACCTAGGTGATTTCTAGTGACATTCTATCTCTAAACTCTGATTCCAATGATTCCTTGGGTGTCTAATTTTGGGGATCAATGTTTTGGTTCTAATTCTTCCTTCTTGTCTAAGATATACTCATGATTTCTCATATATAATAATTGATCTGTGTTATAATACTTCAATATATGGGTCCATATTTATGTTTATGAGATGTTATGGGGATTTGATAGAGGAAGAAAAGGAATAGGTTTGGTCGATGGAATCATTTTTGACCTCATTATATTTTATTTTAGGTAAGTGGGTTTTCTTTCTTTCCAATTTTTTTGAACTTAAAGGATTATTATGTTTCTTAAAGTTTTATTCTCTATTTTCCAAGGTTTTTACTAGGTAAAAATCTACTAATAATTCTCTTACTATATGGCATGAAATTGAATTGTGGGTGTTTCCCACAATGTATTTTTGAATTGATTAAAAGTGTTTATATAAATGAAATATAGTTTTGACACATGTTCTTGGCATAATGGTTTATGAGTTCTATTTGTAAAGGAATATGTTTGTGTGTTATATTTATTTCATTATAAAGAACTTTTTGAAAGAAACTTGGTTCTTAGTGTTGACTAGAAAGGAAAAAGGTGAAATATGAAACCAAGTGATGGATTAGTAGAGGACATACCACCGATCATGAGTATAGGGGTTTCATTTAAGAATTCATGTTTGTGTTTGTGTGAGAACCTGGTTGATTATTCCAAATTGGGAATTATAAATAACTTATTATTTTTTGAAAGATAAACATGGTTATGACTTAAACTACTTTTGGAAAACCTGTTCATCTGAGATATTTTTTATTATGAAAATTATTTAATATTTTTATATTCTTTCAACTATTTTTATATCATATGAGCTAACCTATTTTTGGTATTAGTTTCATGTGGGAAGAATAGTAGGGGATTCTTACTCTGTATGATTACTCTCCCCCTACATATGAAATTTGGTGCATATACAGATGTTTTTCCTGTGATACAGGAAATTTACCAGTTTATTACTTTTCTAGAAGGGCTCCTTGATGTCGATGTCATAGTTGGTGGAGTTGGAGCTTGGATTTGGTTCATGTTTAGGTCAGGAGTAGCACCACCTTAGTACCTAGGTCTTTTTTTACATTGGATTTTTAGTTACTATATATTTCTGTTCTGTTGTTACTCTAATATTTTCCCTATTTTATTGTTTATTTATGGATCGGTCACATTGTTCATCTTGGATAGATTTTGGTGAATAAATCATTTATATATATGTGTTTGGTTTATTTACCAATACTTGGTTTTGTGTGTGTGAGTTTATTAAAGGGTAAACTATTCCCCCATGTTTCTTGTGTTTAAGCCCTTAGTATTTATTTTTATCCTTTGGTGTCCAGGAAATTTCACCTAAGGATAGTGTAATTTTTCCTCTTCTCAAGCTAATGGGTTAGGGTGGGATGTTATAAATAGTATTTTTCTTGTTCATTCCTTGAGTCAGGTTCATACCAGGAGATAGGAATGTGGGAAAATGAAATCTATATCTTAAAAAATACATATCGAATCTTTTTATATTAAAATTAAATTTACCATCTTGGTTTGGGTAACAAATTGTTCTAATACACTTCTAGGAAAGTTGTAAAATCATCATTGTGGGTTTAGCCGATGAGTATAGAATTTCATGCATTATCACCAAGAATTCCCATTAGGACTAAATTGTCACATGGTTATTTGATTTTGATTTTGTGGAATTGATAATAGTGTCTTAATATATAAAATATAACCATAAAAATATGAATAATGATTTTTTTTAAATTTATTGATTTCTAAAATGTTTTATGGAATGAAAATTCCACTATTAAGGAGAACAATAAATAAAAGAGAGGGTGAAGCTGAGAATGTGGTTTCACTAGGACCACAACTAAACCATGATTTGGTTCATATTATAGTGAAATATTTTTAGGATATTGACAAGGGACCTAGGACCACGGATCCTCATCAGGTAAATCCATTAGCATACTTACTAAGGTTGAATCTACCAGTGTTTTATGGTGATTCTTTACCTGAGAAAGTGTAGATATGGTTAAGCATGATGACCAATTTTTTTGAATTATTGGGGACACAAGATGGGACGAAGGTCAATATAGAAATGTATATTCTTGAATACATAGATCTAACAAGGTATAACTTACCTATTTAGGATAATTTAGATCAAGACCTCAGTTAGAAATGATATGTAAAATTGTTTAATAAAAAATTATTTCTATAAAACCTTCAAATAGAAAAGTCAACAGTATTCTTTCAACTAGATCAATGAAGTATGTCAGTAACTGAATATGTAGATATATTCACTTACCTTGTCTACTTTTCAGAAAAGGTAGAAGTGATAGAAATACTGAAATATCAAATATTTGAGGCTGGTATCTGACTTGAGGTTCACATAAAGGTAATATTTATCTGTATTATGGACTATATGGAAATAGTGAATAAAGGACTAGTGGAAGAAAGAGATCTGGTAGGGAATCTTAGAAGAGGAGATACCATTGTTCATATGAGTGTTGGTGGGATTTTCAACATGGGAAATAAAATAAATAGATAAAGTTACTCCCATGGTGGAGAGGTAGCATAAAATAAATCCTCAAGATTAGTCTCTTATCGACCACGTCACAATAATGAACTAGGTTGTTTCTAGTGCAACACCCTCTTACACAGTAATAAATAATGCATGAAACCCCAAGGAATTTCTGTCCCTATGGAGAGAGAGGACATATCAAGAAGTGTTGTCATAGAATTATGAGATCATCAGGTGGAAACGACTCAACCCAACCTTAGTATTTGTATGTTAGAGAGAAACAATCATATTAGATTAGTACATATACACAAAATCAGATGAACGAAGATTCTTCTAGGAACACTTTGGTCATTCAGACAACACCTTAGTAAGAAAGAATGAGATGTCACATGACATCTGAGTGACAACATTATAGAGTATAGTAGGATATCATGAGAAAGAAACTAGGTCCCTCTAAAATGTTAGGTACCATTCTTCTAAACTCGACTATTATGCATGTCTAGTTTGATAGGAACACATTTCATTATTTTATTTCTTCTTCAGTTTTTTAAAAATAGTGATTATATGTAGAAAGTATATCTCATATCATGAGTACCAAGACACCCCTTGTACAAAGAGAGTGAATAGGAAAAAAAATACCTAGTATGCTCCATTACCATTTATGTAATACAATTTTTTGGGAGTTTACATTCATAGAGATGGATAATTTTGATGTAATATTTGGTATAGAATTAGTGGTGGGATTTAAAGATCATATAGACTTCCACACTTGTTATGTGATGTTTACATCCCTAAATAGATATCTTCATATATTCAAGGGGTTTTGGGATATAAATGATGGTAGATATAGAACTTTATAAATAGTTCATGGAACCACCTATCTCTAGTTATTGGAAATGTACTTGGAAGGTATTGATGAAATGGGAAATAGAACTCTTATAGTCACAGTAGATCGATACCCTGATGTCTTTTTACAATATTTCTCAAGGTTACCACCTGAGTGATAAATTGAATTTTCTATCGACCTAATACCAAGAATAAGACCACTTTCATTACTATCTTATAGAATGGATACAACTGATTTATAAGAGTTAAATATTCAACAAGAAGAGTTAGAAAGTAAATTTTTCATCAAACCTAGTACATTAACTTGGGTTTCACCGATTTTATTCAAAAATAATTTAGATGGTACTCTCTGGTTATGTATTGATTATCGTATGTTGAATCAAGTTATGATAAAAATAGATTCCTGATTTCTCAAATCAGTGACTGATTTGATTAATCAAATGGATCTAAATAATTATCTAAGATTGATCTATGATAAATATATCATTAGTTTTGAGTTATAAGATAGGATATTCTAAAGACATCATTCTAGAGTATATATGACCAATATGAATATGTAATCATGCCTTTTGGTCCAATTAATGTACCTATAGTTTTTATAGACTTGATGAATCATAACTTCTATAGGTAACTCAAATTCTTTGTAGTTTTATTTTTGATGATATTCTAGTTTACTCTCATTGTAAGAATAACCACAAAGAGAACGTGGATAGTGTACTCTGTACATTAAAGGATCATAATTTTATATTAAGTTTTCTGAGTGTGATTTCTATATTCAATAAGGTTGTTTCCTCGGTCACATTATTTCCCAAGAAGGAATATTTAATAACCTAGGAAAAATAGAAGCAATAGTCTCTTGTAAGTTATGGAATATTGTTTTCAAGATACACAATTTTATGGGATTAGGAGGCTATACTCATCATTTTTTTGATATTTATCAATACTTTATTTTCCCATGACTTATTTGACAATAAAGGGTGTTCCATTCATGTGGAATTATATTTGTCAAAAAATAATTCAAGATATTAAAATGAAACTCACCTCATCACCCTTCTTAATATTTCGAGAACTGGGTAAAGACATTGTCGTATATGGTGATGCGTCAAGATTAGGACTTGGTTTTGTTCTTGTACATGGAGATCATGTTGTGGCCTATAGTTAAAGGTAATTGTGATCACTTGAGAACAATTTTAATATGAATTACTTAGAATTAACTTTAGTTTTCCACTGCTTAAAGACTTAATGGAATTACCTCTTTGGGGAAAGGTTCACGATTTTTAGTACCCATGAGAGCTTGAAATTTATCTTTTCTAAATGAAACTTGAACTTAAGTAAACACATATAGATGGATTACCTCTAGATGTTTGATTTTGACTTGGTATACATTTTGGGTAAAGGAAATTTCATGCCTAATGCATTGAGTCCAAACTCATATAGTGAAGTGTCCTGAGAAGATCGTGATCAATGGAAGTTGATGAGAATGATTAGTAACATGCATATGGATTTCATGGTACAAGGTGAGAATGTAATTTTATTTCTATTCAATATGGTTCCTAAAATGTTATATTTGGTAAAAGAGTCTCAGATATCATTCTCCCATTTAATCACTATTCATTCAAACCTAAAATTTGGGGAGACTTTTAACAACTGGATAGAGGATGAAAACTCTGTTACATTTTTTGAATCATGTTGTATTTGATTAGTCTTTCTAGGAATAGATTCTTTCTGCATATCACCATTTACATGGGTCTACTTGTTTGGGTATTCAGAAAATTTACAAGGAGATGAAAACTCATTTATGGAGGTTGGGTATGAAACATAAGAATGAAGAATATGCGATGGAATGCCTAACATCCCAACATGTAAAATCAGAGCATCAAAGTATGTCTGGTATGTTTCTATCTATTCATATACCCATATGGAAGTTGGAATAGATTGAAATGGAATTTATCATATTCTTACTGAGGACATTTTAGTAGTAAGATACTATTTGGGTAATTTTGGATCAAATCATTAAGTCGAAAAAATTTCATCCTATTAGAGAATCCCACACACCTGAGGAATTGGAAAATATGTTTATCTTAGAAGTAGTCAGGTTACATGAAGTTCCGTTTTCAATTGTATCTGAACGAGATCCTCGTTTCACATCATGATTCTAGTGATCATTAAAATAGACTCCCAGGATTCAGTTGACCATGAGAATGACATATCATCCATAGACTGATTGGTAGTAAGAGTGCACAATTTTTCCATTAGAAGATATGATCAGAGTATGTGTCATGGACATGGGTAGTTCATGGGACTATCATATTCCTTTGATTGAATTATCCTATAGTAAAAACTATTAGGAGATGATACAGGAGGCCCCATTTGAGGATTTATATGGTCATCCTTTTCGTTCTTCACTATGTTGGATGGAGATATAAGAGACATTGATTATTGGTCCTAGTATTGTTCAGGAGACAATAAAGAAAATCCAAATGTTCTGGAATCAGATGTCTATGACTCAAATATGGAATAATCTATATTCATAAAATCATCAACAACCATTATCTTTTGATGTTAGTGACTATTCCTTCTTGAAAGTGTCACCAAGACTTGGTGATCGATGATTGAGGAAATAAGGGAAGTTAGTATCATGATATGTGGGAAAATTTTAAATGGTGGAATAGATTGGAATAGTTGTGTATTGGTTAGCCTTACCACCAATGTTTAATGAAGTTTATAATTTGTTCAATGTTTCTCTACTGAAGAATTATCACATTGATCCCTGACATGTGAACAGTTAGAATCATGTTACTCTTGCTTAGGAAGCAACATTTATCCTGGACCAGGTTTAGGTTCTGGATTGACATGAAAATCCCCTACGTGGTAGATCTATTACCTTGGTGAGAGTTCTTTGACAACATAGTCAGGTTCAAGAGGAAAGATGGGTACATGAGAATATGTATGGGAGTAATGGCCTGAGTTGTTCAATAGAAACATTATTATCCAGATTTATAAGGATAAAAATACCAATGGTGGGGATAATGTAGTACCCCCGGTATGAGGTGCGTCATTGTTTTATTCTCTTTGTCTTTAATTTGAATTCTTCAAAATACCTTACTAGAAGAGTTTAGGTGAATAAAGAGGTTTTAGTTTGGAAACTAGATTATGTAAATCTATAAGAACAATTTATGTCCACTATAACACATATTCCCATTAGCAATGTTAGAATTGTCTTTTAACGGTGGCAAAAAAGTGCTATTAATCACAGTGATGACAAGGGGGAGTCCCCTTTATCAGCGTTAAAAAAGCACTGATAAAGGGGGTCCTTTATCCATGCTAAAAAGTGCTGATATATGACCCCCTTTATCAGTACTTTAAATAGTGATGATAAAGGGGGCCATTTATTAGCTCTAAAAATAGAAACGATAAAGGCCTAGCTTCCTGCATTTTTCTGTTGATATAACAACACACCCAGAAGAAAAACCTACAATTTCAATTTCTATATACAACCTATAATTTCAAACAATGATATAATATCATACAATGATATATAAATTTAATTGACATGATGAATACAAAAATGTCCCCCCATGGTTTATAAAAAACACTACTATTTACATTTCAAAAAAAATATTTTATAGCATTACATTTACAATTATCCAACAAACATTCTAAAACATTAATATTTCATCTTTTGATTCCCGTGATCCCCTCTAAAAAATGTCCACCCATTGTATCAGTTTCCAAACAAACCATCTCAACTAGAGAAAAATATTACACCTATATAAGAAAACATATATTATGTTAGTAATACTATAAAGAAATAAATTAAACAATAATATAAAATAACACATTAATAAAATTTCAATATTTAATAAAAATGAAACATTTGGAGTCATACCAATCACACCATGTGTCTTATAGATGTGGGGTTGATTCTTACATTTAAAAAATGAGTTATAGATCATTTTCCTAAAATATAAAAACAATCTGAATGTGTTTTCTCAGTTTTCTGTATATCACTTGTTGTTTTTACTTAAATTAATGTCAACTTTAAATAATGACACATTTGGAGTTATACTAGACACACCGTACATCGTATTGAGGTGAGTCTAATTGCTAAACATGAAAATTTCTAATATATAATATTACTAAAATATCAAAACAATAGGTATACATTTTCTTAGTTTTTAGTATGTTAGTTTTGTTTTTTTACTAAATTAAATTTCAAACTAGAAACATGCATTTGGAGTTATACCCATCACATCATGTGTCATTTTGACATTATACTATTTCATACAAGTCAAAAAATGACTTATGAATATCTATCCTAAATTATCTAGACAAGTGGAATGTTCTTACTTGGTTTTCAACGAGTGACATGTTTTGAACTAAAATGTTAATTTCAAACTGATAACAGACACTTTTAGTCATATCCGTCACACCATGTGGTAGATTGAGGTGTGGTTGAATCCTACACATCAAAAATGACCCATGTATTGTTTTACTAAAGTATCAAAACAATCTGAATGCATTTTCTTGGTTTTCAGTATGTAACTTGTCGTTTATACTTAAATTAATTTCAATTTTAAATAAAAAGAGACACTTTGAGTCATAATGGCCACACCGTGTGTTGTATTAATGTGTGGTTGATTCCTACATGTCAAAAATGACTCATGGATAATTTTCCTAAAGTATAGAAGTAATCCAAATGTTTTTTATAGGTTTTTAGTACGTCACATGTTATTTTTTTCTTAAATTAATGTCAATTTTAAATAAAAAGACACACTTGGAGTCATATGAGAGACACCGTGTGTCCTATTTAGGTGTGGTTGACTCCAAAACATCACAAATGAATCATGGATCATTTTTATAAAATATCAAATAGAATCTGTATTTATTTTCTTAGGTTTCAGTATGTCACTTGTTCTTTTTACTTAAATTAATGTCAATTTTAAATAAAAAGACACACTTTGAGTCATACTGTCCACACCATGGATCATATTGAGGTGCAGCTTTCTCCACACATCCCAAATGACACGTGAATCATTTTTCTAAAATATCAAAATAATCTGAATGATTTTGCTCATTTTTTAGTATGTCACTTGTTTTTTATACTTAAATTATTGTAAATTTTAAATAAAAAGAGATAGTTTGAGTTATAATAGAAACACCATTCATAATATTGAGGTTTGGTTGATTCCTACATGTAAAAAATGACTTATAGATTATTTTCTAGAAGTATGAAAACAATGTAAATTCATTTTCCCAATTCTCTGTATGTTAGTTGTGTTTTTTACTAATGTTTCATTTCAAATTAGAGACATGCATTTTGAGTCATACAGATCACATGATGCATCATTTTTACATGAGGATGCTTCATACATGTAAAAAAATTATATATAAATCTCTTTCCTAAATTATCATGACAATCAGAGTGCATTTTATTGGTTTTTAGTGAGTGAAACATTTTGAAATAAAATGTCAATTTTAAACTGATAAAAGAAAATTTTATTCATACTCGTCACACCATTAATTGGATTGAGGTTTAGTCAATTCCTACATGTCACAAATGACTAATGGATCATTTTCATAATGTATAAAAATAATATGATTGTTTTTTCTTGGTTTTCTGTATGTCGTAGGTTTTTTTCCTTAAATTAATGTCAATTTTAAATAAAAGGACACACTTTGAGTCATATCAGTCACACTATACATCTTATTTATATGTTGTTGACTTATACATGTCACAAATGACTCATGGTTTTTTTACTAAAATATCAAAACAATCCTAATGAATTTTCTTGGTTTTTAGTATGTCACTTAATCTTTTTACTTAAATTAATTTCAATTTTAAATAAAAAGACACACTTAGAGTCATAATGGCCCCACCATGTGTCATATTGAGGTGTGATTGACTCTTACACATCAAAAATGACTCATGTATTGTTTTCTTAAAAAATTAAAAAAATCTGAATTCATTTTCTAAGTTTTTAGTATGCCACTTGTTGTTTTTACTTAAACTAATGCCAATTTTAAATAAAAAGAGACACTTTAAGTTTCACCAGCCACACCATGCATCATATTTAGGTGTGTTTGACTCTTACACATCAAAAATTAATTATAGATCATTTTCTTAAAGTAAGAAAACAGTCAAAATGTGTTTTATCAATTTTTAGTATGTCAGTTGTGTTTTTTTACTAAAATGTCAATTCAAAGACACTTTGAGTTATATCAGACACATCATGAATTACCATGATTTACATTTAATTTCTTTTTAGAAATAGAAACAATAAATTTTAAACATTTATCACATTCCTTAAAGTTCCCTCCACTGCATTTGAAGGAAAGTGATAAATGTTGACAATGCATGGGTGACAAGGTTTTGAGGGTGAATAAGTCTGTGGAAGACATTTTCTATATGAGTAGTCAAACATTTAATTTATATAATGTTAATAAAATAGATAACATAAAATATTATGAGGAGAAAAATAGTATATTAAAACAAATTTACATTCTCATTGAATCATGAGTTGCAACCTCGATGTTTAATCTCTCATGATCATGATCAGTTTCAAACAAACCAAACCAACTCAAACAAAGGAAGCCACTTGTATAAGAAAACAATTCTTATGTGTGAAAAAATTAAAATAGGTAAATTAAACATAAATATGAAACAATAAACTAATTATATGGAAGTCACATATTCATGCTGTTTGTGTACATTCTTCCACCAAGTATGCTTCCAATTAGTTTCTGAGCACATCTATATCATCTTGTGAATATGAGTATTTTCCATGGTCATAGTAGTACTGGAAAAATATAAATACCTAAATGATTAATAAATATTTTAAATGAAATAGTAATTATCTTCGTAAATTACTTTTTTTTATTCATGGAATATGATCTCTCTCATAAATTTAAGAATATAATAACAACAATATTTTCCATTAGTTTGTTTCAGAAACTATAGAAATATTGAGTAGAATAAGTGATTTATTTTGATATGTGTTTGGATAGTGAAATATTATTATATATACCTTGATACTTGTCAAGTCATCGTACTTTTCTTGGTCCTCATACTTATCCCCTAGCCTCATTCCTTGTTTTTCACAATATCAATGCACCTCCCTATCATAACAGAATCCTCATTAAAAGATAATATAAATCATATAACTTGATTTTTAGTTCTAAAATGTTAGATTTAGTGTATTAAAAATTAAAAAATACTATCCCGTGTTGATGGTTTTTTGGAAATCTATTCATTGAATCTATGTAATAAATATTTGGAGTATCCAAATTTACCGCAATGAGTATCCAATGATGCATAAAAAAAATGAATAAGCAATGAAATAAATGAAAATATATTTGATATAGTTAAATTGTATAGTTTTACCCCTACATCATTGGTATTAAATAGAGTCTATCATCTTAAATTTTTCGTTCAAATTATTTGATCAGACCTTCCACTATTTCATTCATTCTATTGGCATCTATTTTCATTTGTTCTGTAGAGGTTATTTGAGGACTAATGAGTCCAAAATTTCTTTCCTAGGAAATTCCCATCAATTGATTTTCATATATATGCCTACCAAAAATATGAAAGGTATTTAGTCATAAATAACACAATATATCATATTTTAGAAAATCAAATTATGAAAACATACCTCATGTATACATTTACAACTTAGTTTCCTCGCCAATCATATTCTAGTATTTCAATTAAACTCTCAACACCAATGAATTCTTAAAATTTCTCTCCACGCATATTTTCTTCAATATAAGCTATGTGATTATGACTATTTTTTAACTTTTTATCCACAAGATCCTTCAATGATAGTAAATGGAGATATAAAACAGGTGGGGTAATGGTGCTTTTAGTAGATCTTTTAGATCAGTTGGTAGATCCTTTCGATGATTTTGAAGGGTTTTTTCATTTCATTACCTTCTATTTGTCCATCAGTAATAGCATTCATTGATTTAGAACTTTTATCATTAATTTTTAAAGGCTTATCTTTAAAAGTAAACTGGAAATTAATAACTCCTTGTTGACATGTTTTTTTACAAGATGTGATGACCATGTGATGAATGTTTCAATTTTTGTTCAAAATTATAAATATCTTCCTCATGAATTGTAATAGGTAGCTTTATGCTCGGATCATGGGCTACGTTGATGGACAATCGCACATAACCTGTTGGAAGTGGTTTAATGTGTAGCAAGTCATTTTGGATATTGAACATCATAGGCCTCAGTATAAGGAGATGGGTAGGTGTGGCTAGATATAAATCATAGTTATTATCCCCCTATAGAATATCAATATAGGAAAGGTATTAGTACATGTCTGATTCACATTTCATGGAATCATTTATTAGGAAACTGATTATGTTAGCTAAGACATCTCTTTGAGGGGAATGTCTAGCCTCATAGCTAGTGGGGGGTGGGGCGAGATCTCTACACGGTGGTTGTTCATGAGTTGCTTCTTCTCCTTGCACCCATATAAAATTTTATAGTATCTCTCTCTACCATTGGAATTGTTCATCAAAGGTAGATATTATTTCTCTCATCTGTTTTATTAATTCAAATTAATCCTCCTCTATTTTTTCTCCAAATATGTTTGGGGTGTCACCCCAAAACCCGCACCTCTGATGTGGCCATATTATTATAGTCGCTTTAAGGCCACTAACAATATGTATTCATCTGGTACATGTGTTACTGATTCCTATGACTATATCCGAAATAAAATATAGGAAAAAGTGATCATTATTATGTAATATCAATTTAATAAAAAATAAATTTTTATTATGTAATACTAATACATATTTCCCTCACTTTTTTTTGTGTTTTCATCTATTAGTATCCTGTCTTTATTTAAACATGTCCGCTTCCATAACACATGGTGTGGGATGGAAGTTTCTTTGTATTTGGTGTCATCAATCTGTATATAAACATAAGAACGTAATTATTGTGTTGTTCCATGTCATATAAAAGTATTAGAATCAATTTAAAATACGTACCAATTTTTTTTCAAGTGAATCATACCCCATTCTTGCTTGACTGTAGAGGTACACTGGTTTTTCTTCTAGCTCCTTATTTCCATTAATAAGTAACTCTTATATAAATAAAAAAATTTCAATCAACAAGATGAATAAAAATATCAACAAAAAATGTATTACAAGCCACAATTTACCTTAAAAGACACATCTACACGATGAACAGTAAACAAGTCCCACACTTCTTGAGCTATTAGGTGTGCATAGATAAGCAGTGGGTGCAGGTTTATTTTTTTCCTTCAGTATCATTAAGATGATGTCTTGTCAGGATTGTGCAAAATCTTCTATGGATTCTTAAAACAAGCATTAATAAATATTTCTTGTGGGATTCATCTACTATAAATAAACTCTACAATAGATGATTAAGAGTAAGTCAATGTTTCGTTATTTTATTTTTTAGTAAAATAAAGAAATGATATCATAACGTTTCCATAATCTATTCTGACATCAGTTTCTTAATAATAGGAACAACTTGGTAAAATGAATGTACATCAATTGGCACCCATTTTCAAGTGAATATTCTTATATAACTTCTGAAAATGGACTTTTTTGGGTTAACATACTAGCCTCGTTCATTCCATATAAACTCCAATTTTATTCATTTTACTTTCACCATAATGATTTTTTCTAACACCGTCAAACTGCGGTGCACCTAATTTTTATGCATCGTCAGTACTTCATCACCTACGATTTCCATGGAATCAACATCGTTAATATGTTCCTCTGGAGCAGTAGCATCAGCATGTGCAGATGTTCATTGTACATATACACTAAGAGTAGCTGTAGGTTGAGAAACCTATTTTTCCTCAGGAATGAGATCACCAACACTTATAGAAGGTCATTCCTTTGCAATGTAAGTAGCAGCTGGTTGAGAGACCTATTGTCCATAGGATTGGGAGAACCACCATGTAAAAAATTCATTATCTACATAAGTGTTATAACATTTAATTTAGAGTACATAAATGTAGAATCAAACAGATAATAACTTGAGGTAACAAGATGTATATTACAAAAAAAATGTAACCTAATTATTGAAATCACTTTTTCTTTTTTAAAGGCTAAAGGGATTTGACCCCTCTATCGAGGATACAAATCCCTTCATTATGGACTCCTATGAAATAAAAAATGTCTTCTTCATTGGGACATCTATGAAATTATTTTGATGTACCATTAAAAGGGTCATCCTGAGTTGAATTTTTATCTGACCCTTCAGTGGTTTTGGTCGATAATAAAACTATTGACCACTTTTGGTTTGCGGGATCTAGAAAATAATATACTTGTACTACCTATGATTCCATTATAAAAGGTTCATATTTTTTACCTTTATTACTGAAATCAACTTTCACAAATCCAAATTCATCTATTTTAACACCACTTCTATTATCAACCCACTTGCATCAAAAAATAAGAACTTGGAATGTTGTATAATCCAACTCCCATATTGGTTTGATGATGCCAAAGTATGACATATTTTCATAAATTGGATTTCTGTCCTTAGTACCAGAAACATGCCTCACTTCAGCTACGAGTGCAACTCCACTATTTTTCAGGGAACTATATTTATCTTGCTTATTTATATAGAATTTATAACTTTTAATTACATAACCATTGTAAGATAATACATACAAAATTGTTCACCTGGATAGTCATTAAATTCATTCTGAAATTGAATATGTATTTTCATATGAATCATTTAAAATATAAACCTGAAACCATCCTATAAAATATTGATTATGTGTATTTGATATCCATCTATCATCCCTTGATGAATTCAAATGCCTAATAATTTCTTTATCGGTTTCAATATATAGGGAAACCTCCAAACTGTTATAAAAAAAATAAAGGTGCCCTACTCCCAATCTGTAATATTGATTATGACAATATCTCTTCTAGAAATTACATCACCCACAAGCCGCCTAGTGTGATGATATTTTGGTAGACCAATTATTTGCACACTAGATAGGTATTCGATACATAATTCAATAAATTCCTCAACAATATATCACTCTACAATACAAACCTCTGGATGACATTGTTTTTTAACATACCGTTTCGAAATATTTCAATACTGTTCAATGCGGTACATTCATCTATATTCTAATATCTATCACCAGGTGGACCATCAAATGAACCATCATATCAATGAATGATGGAAGGAAGACCATTTTCAATTAACATATTATGATGACAATTTCTCTTTCCATAGTAAGCAATTTCACTGGGTCTATAACTTTTCTACATATATATTTAAAGAGGAAATGAATATTGATTAATGTATGACCAAAATTCTTTGAAAAAAATGAAATGTAAAGCTATATACATTAGATCTTTCATCAAAACATGGAAGTCATGTGATTTAGAACCTTAAACTTTAATTTTTTCTTTCAAACGATGTTCAGGATATTTGATGAATACCCCTCTGGAACCTTTATATCATTCAAGAAGTTGCAAAATTTATATCTCTCCTTCCTGGAAAGAGTGTAAGTAGCTGAAGGGAAAAATAATTTATTTTTCACCCATCACTGCCACCAAATATTCTCATATTTCTATGTCAACCATGTCCAACCTAGCCTTAATTCCTTTCTTTGTTTTGCTGGGTGACTTTAGCAATGTGTCGATGACACTATCACATACATTTTTTTCAACATGCATAACATCAAGAAAATTTATAACGTACGGATAATCCCAATATGGTAATTCAAAAAAAAAAACTAATCTCTTTTTCCAACTAGTTTTAATATGGTTTTTCGAAAATAGTTTTCCAAAAGTAGTGTCAACATATTTTACTTTCTCAAACATTTGATCACCTATTAGTGGAGATGGTTTTATACATTCTTTTGAACTTCCATTTAATGATTTCTTCCAAGATAGGTACTTATTCCATCAGGGTAGAAATTTTCAATGTCCTAGAAACACTATTTTCTATGAAGGTTTCATCCTAATTTACTGTGTCCCATTTTTGTAGATGGGACACCCCTGAGTTCCTGTAATTATATATCTAGAAAAGTTTCCTTAAGGATAAAAGTCATTTATCATCCCATACAACATGACTCTAAACATGAAATCTTTATTTCTATAAGCATCATACAACGTAACACCTGAATCCTTCAATAATTTTAAATCCTTGATCAATGGATCCAAATAAACATCAATATCATTACCCAGTTGTTTTGGTCCTAATATAAGAATATATAACATGATGTATTTTAATTTCATGAAAAACCATGGTGGAAAGTTATAATTTACCAGCATAACCAGCCATGTATTGTGAGTGATACTTTTAAAACCAAAAGGATTCAATCCATCTATATATATTGAAAGGAGAATGTTTCTTGACTTGTTTCCAAATTGAAGACAATCATGATCAATTATATTCTATCAAGGAGAGTCTTATGGGTGACGTAGTTTCGCATATTTATTTCATGTATTTATATTCCACATCAATTTCCCTACAATATTCTCACTTTCATATAGGTACCTTAACCATGGAATGATTGGAAAGTACCATACAAATTTCATAGGACCAGATTCATCTATCTTCTATCAAGAATCACCAGACTTTGTGAATTCTCTAAGTGATTTTTGGTCCTTCCAAATTAGTATAGAGTTATTCAGAATGGTGCGTATTCTTTCTGAAATTATACCCATCAAGAATAGCATTGGTTTGGGGTCATATGTTCAGCTTGAGAGATCATTAACTTTTGGTATCATGTCATTCAGTAGTGAATTTAGTTCCATAAAACTAGAATCACTCCATTTATTTCCTTCTTTTAGATTATATAGCTTCAATGTGTTTGACAATGTTATATAATTAGTGAAACAACCATACAATGGAATCTTTACACAACTCTTTAACATCTCAAACAATTTTGGGCAATCATGAAGTTCATCTTCAACTATCCTTGTCATTTCATCAATACTCTCTTCATCATCATTCACATATGTAATGACATCCACAATATGGTATTCTTCATTTTCCACACTTTTAATCATATTAGATGATCCATAAAATGCAGTGCTTATCCCATCCACTAGATACATTCACCTTTCCCCGTGTTTATTCCAATATTTATAACATTGATCTATTATGTGATAGATCAAGTGTTCTTCCAACTCTTATAGACTAATGTTTCTTTAATAAAAACAAAATAAACATAGAAAAAGGACTTGAGAAGGGTCATATTCATGATATTTTTTAAACTTGATGAACTCTTTCACTCTATCTTCATACTCTTTTATTAGACAATTGGAGTCCATCCATTGTCTATTCATATCCATCCTATTTGATTTGGCAATATTAACATTTAATAAAATAAATACAGAAAACATTGATATAATAATTAACCATGGCCAAAAAAATTTATACACTTTAAGTGTCCTTCAATATTTATCCCCAATATCAACCTTCTAGAACCATGGTCATTCATTTGGGATCTTCTAGACAAGTCAATCATCATATCTTCCAATCTTTCCTTCATTGGTCCAACTATGAGAAATTCATCGATATAATGACGTAAAATGAAAAACTCCCTTCATAATACACCTTCGTATAGTAGCAATTATTTACATTGCACTACATGAACATTAATTCTACCATGAAATCATTGAAATTCTAGTCACACTATCTTGGTGCACACTTAAGACCAAAAAAAATCATTTGTGACCAGAACTAAACCTTCTATTCCATTTAGCATGAAACCTTCCAATTGATCTATGGAGATCTCTTCCTTTGAATCTTCATGAAGGAATATAATCATGAAATCCATTTGTTCTAGAAATAAACCTTCAATGGAAACCAAGTCTAGAACCATATAAATTATTATATACTTTACAATAGGAGAGAAAATCTAACTGAAATATAATCCTTCTAATTATTGAAATAAAATTTCCCTTTCCATGGCGTTATCATAAATCTACTTTTCTACCCTATATAATGTAACAATTTTCATAACTCTATAAAAATTTAATCATAAAATATTATGGGAAAACTGCAGTTTAGATTTCCTTTGAAAACTATTTATAAAATCACAGTTGAAATCCAATTAAAAAAACAAACAATTTTCACAAATTCCTCTTTAAAATTAAAAACCCTTTTTAAAATATACCAATCACTTCCAAACACTCTTTCAAAAAACCCTAATTCTTTGTTTTAAATAATTAAAGGAAAATTAAGGACCCACAAATATTAATCATTTAAAATGAGCTAAAACCCTCTATATTTTAAAAATCTTCATTTAATACTTAACACAACACTTATTAAAATGAAATAATAATTATATACACTTACAAAACATTCACATCCCTTTATGAAATCCAATCAGGTGAGTTTAAAAACACTTAGCATGAAAGCTAAGTCAATGCCACGTGTTTAAATCATTTAAATCTATTTAACACCAAAAAAGGGTATGTTGAACACATATAATTTTTTAAGAAACATTTCAAAATGCTTGAATCATTTTAAAATATCTACTTAGGATTTTTAACAAAGACATAAATCCCAATATAGGCACTTTATAAAGGATACATGAATAAAAAATAACCAAAATTTTATAAAATATAAAGCTATAAAAGGTTTATCATGTCTCTAATGAATAAATAGTACGAATACCACTGTTTTCTAATATAATACTACTGAGGAGTGAATAAGTGATAGATAAATACATAAGTGTCACTTGACCATGATAGTTTTGAACTTAATGTCACATATCTTCAATGTGCGAAACCATCTTCCACTTGATGCTTGAATCATGTACTACCTAAGATTGATCCTTCCAATACAGTACATTAGAGAAAATGTTCCCCTTATTGAGGGTATACATTAGGTCATAGTTAAAGGACAATAGATACTCAAACCTTATTTGCTATTAATGGTTCATTTCACTTTGTGATTAAATATATTTCAAACAATTTTTTAGTGTATTCGAAAATTACCTCATCCTAAAAAAATAAAAATAAAACCTCATGGAAATCACCATTATTTACAAATCTAGGAAAGTATTTTGGAAGTTTCTATTATGTGTCCTAAACTATCTGGACCCATAAGAAACCACATGACCATCATGGACTATAACTATCAAATCATGACTCCTGATATATCACAATATAAGAAAAACTCATTACCTAGTTCATTTATAGTTAATATTGGTGTTTTCATCAGTCTCCCATTAAGATATTAGAAGGATCTCTCATAAACATCTAAGTAAAGGAACTATACCACATTATTGGTTAAGGCCTTCTCAGTGCTTCCAATTAGGAAGAATCTTGGTTGACCCTCTGTTAATAATTAGAAACTCCCAAAAATATCTGGATCTCAAAAACATTCTTTGGAATATCTAAATAAACCATAACATCGAAATTATCCGGTTCTAAAAGTACACTATCCACTAATATCATTTTCCCCATGAAGTTTACATTATCAATCAAAAACACACACTTTGAGATCATGGAATATAGTTGATGCTCTCTAAGTTTCCTAAAAATTATCTCTAGATATCGAGCATGTTCCTCCCTCAAATGGGAATACGTGATGATATGATTGAAAATTATGGAAACAAAATTATCTAAATAAGAATGGAAGACCCAATTCATCTCATCCATGAACACTACCATCGTGTTTTTCAAACTGAATGAAATCACCAGATAACCATACAATACATACATAATCCTAAATATAGTATGTGGTATATCAAAATACCTCACCATAAACTAATGATACTTTGATATAAAATTGATCTTAGAGAACACATTAAATTCTTTAAGTTGATCAAATAGTCCATAAATATGTATACGTGGATATAAGTTCATTTATTTTTGTTATCATAACCTCTAAAAGTCCAAACATATTCTTAGTAACGCATTTGAATTTATATGGAAAAAACTAGGGCACCCCAAGGGGACATAATCATTCTTTTGAACCTCTTCACCTCGAATTCGTTCAATTGAGCCTTCTTCTCTTGTAGATCTACAGGATACATCTTATATGGTCGAATAGATATATGCTCCAAACCTGGTAAGAACACAATTATAAACTCAACCTATACCTTGGGTGGTAAACCAGATAATTCCTTGGTAAATACATCTAGTAACTTTTCAATGATAGTAAGACATACTGACTGATGTTTCTCTATATTATCAAAAATTAATTTAGAAAAATTGGCTATGATTCTACCCAACCATAGAAATATATGTCTTTCACAACTAGTTTTCATATCAAAATCTCTAATATAGACATAATAATTACCCTAAAAATATAATTACACCCATTGATTAAAACAGTTGATATAGTAGCTACATCATTACATGGGGGGTTTTAATTGTAGTCACAAACTAGACTCACAGTTTACACATCACTGGAACCTCCCCTTTCCATTTTTGTGTCTATATTAATTGGGAATTAATGAGTTTAAAGGTAAAACTATAAAATAGTTGTGAGAAATTATATGTATCCATTTTTTATATATATGAAATTTTTATCTCCCTCTTGTATTTACCTCCTACTTTTCGATCAAATTATACATGACCGGAGGTGAGTAGGGAGTGGTTGGATCACCTAAAAGGCAGTACAAGCCTCATCCTTAATAGTCTGAATTTTTTTGGTCACTAAACTCTCCTAGTACTTATGTAACACATCACTATAGGTTGGTGGAGTCATCTATTAATGTTTGACTAAATTTCATCCCATGTAGTACAATCTGGATCATTGAAATATGGGATTTTTATGCTTTTATTTTATCTTCCATAATAAATTTTCTTGTTATGTATTTAATTCCCCTAAAAATATTATTTACCCTAAAAAACCCTTAAATTAGAAAACCCTAGAATGGAATTACTTGAAATGTTGTCTTATATTTTCAACATACATGTGAAAAGATAATAACAAACCCATTATCACATCAAATATACACAATACATCACATCTCAAAACAACCAAACCATAAAGGTAACATCCAAAAACGGGATAAAAATGTCTAAATAACAAATTAAAAGACTTTCAATATAAACATGAAGATGAGGATAATTAAAAGACTCACAATGGTAGCACATGAGGAGTTGAACTTGTGGTGGAGGTCGGTTCGTAGAGGAGAACGACTTCACAATAGTGGTGGGCTTCAGTAGCATAGTACGCGGTTAAGGTGTGTTCATAGAAGATGGGGTTTGGCGGTGGAGGTGATGTTCATGACGGAGGCACAATGATGGGGGTGGAGGAGGAGGAGGTGGTAGCGTAGGCGGAGGAGGAGGAGGAGGTGTCGATAGGGCCCAGATTATGCGAGAGATTGAGGCGTGTGAGGGTAGGTGGAGACTATTAGAGTTTATTTATAAAAGAGGGTAAACCTTTTATCACTACTAGCTAAAAAGCACTGATAAAACATTAATGATAATAAATTATTTTTATTTTTATATATATTTATAAAATTAAATGTATAATAAATATATATATATTTATTTATAATAATAACTATAAAAAATTTATATATTTATATTTATATATATTATAAATATTTTTTTATAATTATAAATGTATAATTAATATATTTATTGTATTTATAATTATATATAATTTATATCTTTATTATAATTTTATAATTATTTAAATATATATATATTTATTTAGAATTATAATTGTAAATATTTTTATATATTAATTATAATTTTATAATTATTTAACAACTATAGATTTATATATAATTATTTATAGTTATAAAAAATATATTTATTTTCAGTTATAATCACACACACACACACACACACACATATATAAATATAGATATATATATATATATATATTTATTTCAATAATTATAAAACTATAAAAAATATATTTGTTAAATTTATAATTTTATAAATATATATAATAAATATATTCATTATAATTAAATAATTATTTAAACATATCTGTGTTATTTAGAATTCTAATTATAAATATAAATATAAATTTATTTAATTATATTTATTTATTTATTTAATATATTTATATATAATTTTATAATTATTTCAATATAAATATATAATTATTTAAATAATTATGAAATATTTATGAAATAAATATATATTAATTATAAATATATATTTATTACATATATATTTTAATTATAATCATAAATATAAATAAATTTATATATATATATATATTTAGATTCTTATGAAATTAAAATAAATAAATTAGTTATATATAGTCATAAATATAAATTAATATATGTATTTAAATAATTATGAAATTAAAATAAATAAATATATTTATTTAAAAAATTATGAAATTATAAAAAATATATTTAATTAATATATTAATTTTACCACGTGTTGTGTTAATTTTTAGATTACTTTTTATTGTGCTAATGTGTTATTTTAATCATCAAAATTATAGTAGTTTTCTCAGTTTTATATGCTGTAAATTTTTTGAACGTTTTTTTAAATAATATTTAATTGATTTAGGTTTCACGGTATTTTTCATATGAGTGCCTAGTAAGGATACCACGAATTCGAAACCTCCCACCCCATCACCATTATAACCACACCCATGGGGTAACATAATGTAAATAATAATAATTATGTTCTTAATTTAGTTATCAAATAATTATAGAATTAATTTGATGGCTAAATATTCATAATATAGTTAATGATAATAACAAACATTAATATAATTACGAATAATAATTACCAATAACATTTATTATTTAAATAATTATACTAATTATTATTAAAAATACAAGATAATAATTTTCAATTATTATATCATTTAATGTAATAGATTTATTAGATAATATAATAATTATTTTTTAAATATATGTACTTATTTTAAATAATTAATATTATAATTTATAATAATTTTTATTAATGTAATTAAAATAAATAAGTTTTTAAAATTAAAAATGATTAATACGTATAATGATTTAAATAACTAGTAATTAATACATGCTAATATAAATAATAATAATTAGGTTATAAATATAATTATAAATTAATAATATAATTAATATGATTAGTAATTATTTATAATATAGTTTCTAATTATAACAATTGGGTTTTTTCACCTTAATAAAGGTTATATATTATTAGTTTTAAATTATTTTTATTAATTTTTTAATGAATTATTAATTTAATTAATTAAGTATTATTATTATTATTCCTAATTAATAATTATATTAATTAACTTTGAAACTTATTCTTTTTTAATAATGAAAAAAATCAACATATAACAAAGATCATAGTTCAAAATTTATGAATAGAAAAAGTGTCATTCCGATCTGCATTGTTATCTGAGATGCCTCTCTCTGCCAAAGTATGGGGTATAAATAATGCATCCATGCCATGTCTGTCAATGTGTATGTTTTGAAACTTTCACCTCCTGTGTATCATTTAGTGCAACTGCCTTCATACCGTCTTGTGTGATAGGTTGTGGATCTGATGTCCTCTCGCCCATTCCTTATTCTAGATGGAAGGAAAGTGACTACAAACTAGAACTCTCTCCCACATAGGAAGATGATGAGTGCTATGTAATAAATATATCCTCAACGAGAAAAAATGTAGATCGAACCACACAACACTTTCCATTAGTTATTATATCATTATATAAAAATGCGAGGCACTATGAATCAGAATCACTAGAAAAAGTGTCACTATAAGCATATCCTGTGGTTGTGGCTCACCAACAATAGGAAGTGGGGGACGATAGTGGAAAAATGGTCTTTAATGCTGATATTTTAAATTCAGTTATTCTATAATGATGATAAAATTATTTCATAAGGAATTTTAATGTTGGTTATTCCATAAATGATGCTAAAATTTCACCTTTAACATTGGTTCCAAAAAAACCAATGTTAAAAGTCCTCATGGAAGACTTTTAACCTTTGTTTTTTCTAAGAATCATTGTTAAATGTCACTTTTTGGCATCATTTTTTCAAATAACTGATTTTAAAAATCATTACCAATTTTTTTATCAATCTTATATTTTACTAGTCATGGAGCTAAAACAGAATTACAAATCAATAGTTATGGACATCATAAGTTGAATATGATAAGACCTGACTTTTAACATCATATTTTTCATGAACCAACGTTAAAAGTAAATTTTTGGTGTCGGTTTATCAAATACATGATGTTAAAAATAATTACCAAGTTTTATATCATTTATCAAACTTACATTGTTAATGGTCATTGAGGTAAAATGTACTTACATATCAAAAGTGATGGATGTTGGAAGTTGAACATTATAAGACTTGACTTTTAACATCAGTTTTTTCCCAAACCCACATTAAAAGTCACTTTTTGGCTTCGGGTTTTCAAATAACCAACATTTAAAATATTTAATAAGTTGTAGGTCATTTATCAAGCTTATATTTTACTAGTGGTGGAGCTAATATGGACTTACGGATCAAAATTTATGGATTTTGGAAGTTAAAATTATAAGACTTGACTTTTAACATTGGTTTTTTTCAAGAACTGACATTAAAAGTCACATTTTGGTGTCTTTTGTTCAAATAAATGAAATTAAAAATGAATATAACGTTTCATATAATTTATCAAGCTTCGATTTGACTGGTTTTGGAGCAAAAACGGACATACAGATCAAAATTTAATGGATATTGGAAGTTGAACATTATAAGACTTGACTTTTAACGTATATTTGTTTTTCAGGAACCAATCATAAAATTCACTTTTTGGGATTGGTTTTTCAAATAAATGACAATAAAAATCATTACTAAGTATTAGATCATTTTTCAATATTTTATTTTACTTGTCATTGAGCTAAAACGGACTTACATATCAAAAATTATGGTCATCAAAAGATGAATATTATAAGACTTTTAATGTTAGTTTTTTTCAGTAACTGATGTTAAAAGTAAAACATCAGATACGTGGGATCAGTATTTCAAATTTTTTTAAAACGCTCATTTCAATTTTGAAAATATTACCTAAATTTTAATAAAATATGGTTGAAAATATATTTCTTACTATATATAAATCCATATTCTCTTTATTTCAACATTTTCGACCTCTTTGATTCAATCGAATTTTCAGTGCATCTTCAATCAATGATTTGAACATGGTGTGTATTCTAATCATGTAATTTCATTATTATTACTTGCATTCATTTCTAAATTTTTTTGTAATTTTCCTTATAATTATGAATTATTGTCAGGATCTAGTAATGAAGATAAAACATTTGAATGACATTTACCAACCAAGGTGAAAAATTCATTATCGGTCATCATTTCTAGTGTTGCATAAGTTATAACCTAAAAATAAGAGAAATGATGATAAAAAACATATCAATTTAATGGAAAAACCTAATGGAATTTAAATATTTTTTAAGCCTTATGTTTATTTTTTTCATCCAATGAATGTAATTTTCATTCAAATTTGTCATGTTTTTTTGAAATGAGTTGCATCAATTAAAACTTAGAGAAGTAAAAATTACTATAGACATAAAATTTGATTTTTAACTACATTTTATATCTATAGACATTAAAATTGAATCTTATGAATTTATATAAATCTTTATAAACATATTTTATGTCGGTTATTTGAAATCTGACATAAAAAATGGCTTCTACTGTCGTTTCCTAAAGAAAACAATACCCACTCTAAAAGTCTTCTACAGAGACTTTTAGTATTTTTTTTCATGAACCAATGTTAAATTAATGTTTTTAACATAATATAACTGAATTAACAACATTAAAATACTTACATGAGTACTTTAAGCATTGTTTTATATCAAAAACTAGAATTAAAAACCAATTTTAATGAGACTTCTGACATTGGGTTTTTGGAAAACTGACTTCGAAAGGTAAATTTTTTACTTTTTGACATCAATTTATAAAAATTTTCATAAAAAGTCCCATTTTTAATGTCTTTGGAATCAAATTACATTAAAAAATGACATTAAAGACCATTTTTCTACTAGTGGGAGTATTTGGATGATCATGGTGAACATGCTCCTCGTGCACTACATCATCTTGTGGTACATTCAAAAAGAGGTCTATCACCCTTTGACACATCCAGATGTGGATATATACCCTTTGGAACATTTACTAGAGGGTCATCATCATCTCACACATTAAATGAAATCCCATGACAAATCTCATATATGGGAAGATGAAGCTCCGCCACTACTTCGTGAAAAATAGCTATTGTCAAATGTGTCTCCCTATGTGGAGTTGGAAATGTGTATGGGATGTTCCATATGAGCATCCTATAAAAAATACATAGTTGACTATGGTTAAAAAAAGTTCTATTAAAAAGGGGAATAAGTTAATACCAAGTAATGATATCAACACATGTGTTACATAAGATATAGCAATGAGGTCATGTTGTACTAAGGCACATAATCCAACTACTCTTATAGATGCACGTGCATCTTGCCTACTCCTCGTAATCGAGACTCCTGAAATATATCTGATATCTTAATATATCACACATGATATCACCTCATATAAAAGTCTCATTTCCCTGACATCTTTATGGAATGAAGTGAAGACAATTGTTTGAGTGGTGTGGGAATGGGTTGATGAAATCCAAAATGCCTCGTAACTCAATTAACATAGTGCCACCCAAGTATATAAAAACGAATAAGAGGAAAAAAATTGTGTTGTCTACAAGCATTGCTTTACAATAATGAGAGATACTTTGGAGAACATCCACAACATATGTTATTCATGAAACATGGAATTACAAATAATGAATATAAAATTAATAAAAGAAATCATTTTCAACATACAAGAATAATCTAATTATATAACCACTAATCATGTTCATTATCTGGCTGATGACTATCCAATATAACTCTATTGGTGGGGATATAATTTTTGACAATATTGTAATGTTTATGGGCCTAGATCTACATGTAAATAACAATTTTGTAGATATAGTCTCATAATGAAAATTTATATATTTGACTTTATCATAAGAAGGATGGATAATAATACCATCATCCACATAGGGAATCCTGTATAATATCCATAGGAAATAGTGTCCAAACATGTGGACCAAAATGAGGGATACGATCTTATACCTGAATATGAATAAAGATAACACATCCTATAACATACATCTAATCGATGTGACATGCAATGTATACTTATATATATGTATAGGCAAGATATGGAAGCCTAAAGTTGCACCTCTTTGTTTGGTCTAGGTCCTCAAATAAAGATAAATACATCATATAGAAAAATGTGGTATAATGATAGAAAAAGTTCATGCCACCAATATGTCTCAAAATTTACGTGCATGTAAATTTCTTGAAAATGATCTCATTAGTATAATATTCTAAATGGGTGAAGGACTCATCTATCCATGACATGTATAGCTGACTACCGAAGATAGATCTACCATAATCCCATACCTGAATTCCATGTAGCTTCTAAAAAAATGAAAACCATCACCTACAACTCAACTTGTCACAGTCACAATCTTAATAGGTAGGCCTAACATAAGGGACACATTGTCGAGATAATAATCATCCCACCCTCTGGTAGATGAAATGTATGCATCTTCAACCTCCATATCTCTAAATGGGTTATAATGAGCCGATAATCAGGAAAGGTGAAATCACACATTATTATACCGTAGAACCCTTAACATTAAAAATGAGGTAAGATGGAAGGAGGGGATGTATTGTGATGGAAGTGGTTCAACCTATGTGCATTCATAGGTGTAACAAAGTTACCCTCTAAGACAAGAAGAGAAATGTGTCTGTCCTTGAAGGTGAGCAAATTAATATTTACCATATCAATATATGATATAATTGTTGTTATTTATAGTTAATGTAATACATTTTTAAAATATTTTTTTAATAAATATAATTTGAAAAAATAGGTACACAATTAAAATCAATAATGAAACATGAAACAATATAGGGTATAATAAAATTTTTACACAAAAAATATAAAATACATAATGACAGTCAATGTTGATGTGAAGTGGAGCTCCTTCTTTCCACATTGGGACATCTTTTATGATTATTAAGTTCGATGTGACATATGCTGCATCATAGTCCCACTCTCTATTCTTGAGTCTAGTCCATCTTGTTTATAATATGAGTAAACTTTTCCATTCCCTAAGGGATAAGCCTAGTAATATCAGGGACCAAAGTCTATTGATCAGTGAAAATAAAATATTAGGAAAATCTCTAATATGCTTCCAAAGGACTATGTAGAAGTCAATTAGAGTGATCAAGTTATATAACAAATCAAAATACGGTTCCAATGATAACTTAACTGATGAAAAAATTATGATGACATGAGTATAGGGATACCTCAATTCCTATAAATAATCACATTCACAGCACATGTTTTCTAGTAAAACCACCAACACTCGATTACTATTTCCTATGAGTTGGTTATGGAATTTTTTTACCCAAAATCATATCCTTCATGATCAATGATAAAAACAAAAAATGATAATTTGTTCTGCAATATCTTATAAATGACTATTTGGAAGTTTTGATCAAAGTGAATCCCATGTTTTATCAACTGATAAGCCTATTGGGAGCATTCAATAAAGTACTTTACACATCAATAAAATGTCTCCTATACTAAGGATGTAATTTTTAGTTTATGAACACCCTTGAAGAACTAATTTAGGCACTCCATAATATTAGTGGTATTATGGAAATATCTTATACCACCATAATATACCAATGACTATTACTCCTTCAAAATCTTCATCATGTAATCATACACATCTTGATTAGAACTTCAAATTCCTTCAAACTGCTCATTGAGTTTTCTATGTCATAGCCCATATATTGAACCAATAAAAAAATTATTTAAAAGGATAGTAAAAATTATTCAAATAAATATAAGTTTAAGTGAAGAAATCCAACTTTATGAACAACTTTGTTATTTTTTCATATTTAAAATGATTATATACATTACTGACAATATGTTTTATGCAATATCATTGATCAGAATTAGTCTCTCTCCATGAGAAACCATAACTATTAATTGCCTCTATAATCAATTGATGTTGATAATATATTAAGAAGACTCGTTAGATTTTCATAACATGGATGTGTATAAAATCTAAGAACCAACTCCACGATTAAAAGTTCTCCCTTTGAAAAATAGAAAATGAATGTGGGATAGGAGATTGATTACTATCCTATGAGGTATGAAGGAGTAGTACACCACAATATTTTCCATAAAGAAAAGATTCAAAAATCCTTAATTAATTGTTTTTAATAAGAATCTACAATGATACATGGATTGAATGCTCAAATAATCCTATGGAGAATTCCATTTTTTAGACTAATCCAATCATCCCATGAGACATACTGAATGATGACATGATGTTAAATGGCCTCATTTTTCAAATACAATAATCCCATTATCTATATAAAATCTATATATGATTCATCCCAATCACTCTAAAATTTTATAATTTCCTTCTATTTTTACATTAAATATTTTCCATAGGATATCCTATATTTGAATAATATTTTCACTCATTTTGAGATAAGGGATATAAAAACACACTGACACGTTCGTACCATCTCATCAATAATAGTCAACATAAATTTTTCATCTAGTGTAGAATGATCCTATGACAGTATTTTGTGTAGAAAAAGTATTTGGACAATCCAAAATAGATATATTTCAATACAAAAACAATTTATCTCATATTTCTCACAAGTGAATTTTAATTTTGGGCCCATATTTATCACACTGAATGATTTATTTTCCCTTTTTTAAATCATCAATCATGAATAAAAAATGTTTCTCTATATGTTATTTTTTACCGTACTTTTCAATAACCTTTTAATTTTAAACTATTTACCAAAATGTAATGTGCTATCAGTTGGGGAAGAAGTGTTACCTGCAATTCATGGAAATTCACTACTCTGTGTAAGGAAATACCAATCAAACTATTATTCACATAATATACCCACTACTAAGGAAGTCAATAGTAGAGAATGGTTACCAATTTTTGGTTCGTTCTTTTCTATCAAAGGAGCCACACAAGGTCTATTGACCATATCTTCCTCACATACATCATCTCTTATCACATCATAAAATACTTCTTAATTGGAAAATATCATATTCATTAAATCTAGAGTATCAATCTAGATGTATCCTACACTTCTCTCTTTATTATATTCACCATGTTCATAATTATTCTCTACTACTAGATTCATATGAGAAAAAATTGAATGATAATTTTTTAAAGGATTGAATCTAACAAATCTTGCATAACTGGGTCCTGTAATAGTATGTATTTCCTTATAAATAACATAAATTTATGCAAACAATTCCATTAAACCATTACTACACCATTTATTGAATATATATGATGGTTACACCTAATCCTCATCATCAAACACTAGACAACTAATGTTCCATAGGTGATCAACATATTGAAAATACTGATATGCGATTGAACTAATTACTTGACTATCCCTTAGCCTTAAGCGATTATTAATCTTCATAAGAACTTTTGATATAATACAATCATGAATATTAAGAAACTCTTGTATATGGTAAACTGTAGTTAAGACACTGATAATTATAAATTACCTATCTTTTGTAGTATATAGACATAAACATGAGTATCTAGAAAGGAAATTTAGTAAAATTATATATATATTTATACTTTATCATCAAATGATTAACAATTTTTAATTCGTTCTAATTAAAGAATTGTGACATGATCTTAAGACAACTTTTCTGGACTGGTTTATCAATATTAGATAAACTAAAAGAAACCCCAGGGAAACTCTTTGAGCCTTTATTATCACATATTTTAATAACCTTTATCCTCATTTCTTTCATGGTGTACAAATCTAGCATCAATCATTAATAACACACGTGAAACCTCCTTTTATTATAATACTAATCACACGTAAGTAAGGGGTTCAAGGGGTTTTAGATACATAATAATTTAATATGGCCATGTAAGTCCTTACATTCTTAGGGAGAGGGATGACACATAGGTCATAAAGAAAGTGAATGTAATTATAAAAAATCAAATAATAAAATATAAAATAATTATAACATACAATTCTAAGAAAAAATTGGTAGGTGGTTGGTCATCTTGAGATCAATCATTAGTCAAATCACTTATCATGTTTTTTAGGGAGAGTACTTATTTTCAACATAAAATAAATTTTTTGAAAATAATATTTTAAATATGATTATATATATTACAATACAACTATGTAATTGGTGGTATTACTAGAATAAAAATAATTACAATTTTCATATTAACAATAATATACATATATATAAGAAATTATTTTAAAAATATAATTTGTAAATTTTTTTTAATTAAATCAATGAAAATAATATTATTTTAATATATAGCCAAAAATCTATTATAAACCAATCAAATACTTACCATTTTTAATCAATTATGATTAAATAACTTTGACATGATCCTGAGATATTTTTTATGGATTGGTTTATCATTATTAGATAATCCAACGAAAACCTAGGGGGAATCTCTTAGAGCCTTTATTGTCCCATATTTCCATAAGCACCATTAAAATTTCTTTCATGGTGTAAAAATATGTAATCAAACATAACAACTTCTCATGAAACGTCATTTTATTACAATATTACTAACAAGAATGTGATAGGTTTAAGTATTTTGGGATATATAACAATTTAATGTGAACACACAGGTCCTTATATTCCTGGAGAGAGGGATAACACACAGTGTTTGTATCATGGAAAACATACAATTAAACCATATGAAACAAGTACATGAGAACTTCACATAAGAACGAAAAATCTCAAGAATAAAACCCATGCATGATGCCAAAAATTTGGTAGAATAACTTACCCAAGACACTACAAAACAACATAAAACCACTAGAAAAATGCAGGAAATTATATTGGAAACAAAGATTAGAAGAAAAAATGAAAAGAAAAGAACAAAAAAAAGATATTACATGGTTCAGGCTTGCGCCCTAATCTATGGAGGATGTTATTTCAATTTATTAAAAGTATCAATAAGTATGATTACAATGAAATCAATCTCACTAATCATTCAGAAGAGATACCGATTTTATAAGTGATCCACCCTACCATATATAGTAGTTCCCTTCTGGTGCTTCTAGTATCCACTGTCATTGGATTCATGTTTCATGGTGGTCACCTTCTCTATGATCCAAGGAGGAACCCTTCATCTGGTCAAAGATTCCCACAACCACTAATTGTCCAAATTGCCAACTATTCCTTATCAAATGATATTGCGGATATGAAAATTTTCATATCTTCTGGTGAATAAACTTCTGATGGACCCACTCTTACACCATCATATATCTTATGGTGAAAAAATCTTCTACTACTTCAACCCCATATCCATTGGGTTGTTATAAATAATGTTGTCATATATTCTCCTATAAAAAATCATATATTTCATCCTTATGATGAAATGAAGATCACATATCAACAACCAACAACTTGAGATTCATTTATTTTTTGTGACTAAGTTCATTACCAGTACCCATAAAAAGTTACTCCCTTGAATTATCACAAAGAAACTACATAGTTCCCCTCCATGGTTTTCTTAAAGTCATTTTAAACATACTAAGGTGAAACATTTCATCACCACATATCGATTTATGAGCTTTTTCAGCAAGTTAATTGGATTCTGCACCCCTTTGATTTTATGTATGTCTATCAGAACTTCCTTCAACATCATTCCAATGAAGTGGCACTTCATTGGAATATAATTTGTCTGAGAATGAAACATTTGATTTTAGGTCAAGTGAATCGCCCTCTGTGAGTGAAAAATTGACTTCTTGACTTCCATTTCTTTTCTATATAATGGGTTTTGATAATCATAAAGAGATCACCGAATGAGTCTTTCTCTGTTGATGTTAATGGTTACCTTTATGTAGAAACTATATATTTCATGGTGAACTATAATTGGTGGTTTTATCAGGTGTTTCTATAGTTTATCGACAATCTCCCAAGTCAATGGGAGGTTGGTCATGAAACTCATAGGTCAATGCAAACTTGTTTACTATAAAGAGACCTCTATAATGATGATGGTGGCCCAACTCTATTGTACAACTAGAAACTGTATGAATAATGTGTGTTTAAAATTTAATTTTTTGACACCATACTTTGTATAGGAAGTGTGCAATTGTTTTGTAATCACTTGTATCTCCTAATATGAAAAATGTTTGTTGTGTTCTCCAGTTCATGCATGACTTCGTCCAAACCATGTTAAATATTTTTTCCATGTTTAATGATATATGTGAAGTTCAATCAGGAGTTTTTTAGTGATATGGTTGATTATATCATCCTTATTCCAATGAAAATTACCCTAGAAGAGGAATTTGTAAGATTAAATATATGTCCAATAAAATTTTGGAGTTTTTTCATTGAATGTAGGATGAAGTGATCAGACAGATAAACATATCCATATGATGTACATTGTCTCATCAGTTATTTGTATTAGACTGAAAAACAATGGTTTCTTTTAAAGGTATTACTATAGGTTTCTACCAACACCTCCCTTTGAAACTAACCTTTGATACCACTTTGTAACACCCCAGCCCATAGCCTATCTATGAAAGAGTGCCACATGGCCTCAAGCTCACATCCTTGTACACCAGACACTACCAACTATGATAAGGGTCTGATCCATATATAGGGGAGAATAAACCCTCAAATTATAGTAATATTAATAGTGAAAATAACATAAGAGTATCCAAATCATTCCATAGAAGGAAAAGTAAATAAACACAAATAAAAACATCCATGATACTTTCATACACAACATATAATTAATCATACATTAGGGCATCCTAAATATAGAAAAACACAACACACACACACTGGCCCTAAGACCATCACCAAGCCTCACACACCCTATCTCTAGAACCTATCAAGCTACCGCAACCCAATCCACTACACATCCCATGCTCTGACCAGAATGAAGATATAAGGTCTATGCACACACCAAGATTCCCATCCAGCATGTGAGCATAAAACTCAATAGGGTCCCACTAAAAACCCCTAATATATGTAATTATATGAATTTTTATGCATGATGTAACAAAATATAGAAATAAATACACTTGTTGAGTCGTTTTTCACTAACTAGGACTCTAGGATACCAAATGAGTACACACGGACACATCAAGCCACTTTGTGCTAACTAGGCCACTATAGTGCTTACCCAAACAATATTTGGCACCATTCTAGAATATAATCATCACCTCATGCTATCATACTAATTACTAGTCCATACCTGAAGACTCAAGGTAGGGTGATGTCTAAAACCTCAACTTGATACTTGGAACCACTATGGATAGTCATACATCTAAGTTCCTTGATCCATCCCTTATTAATTAATGGATATATATCGATGTCACATTGTATGATTAACTATCCTCTAGGTTCTTACTCGACTTAATATTACTAATTCACGGACTAAAATATTCACACCAACCCAAGATATGATTGGAATGGTCCTTGACCTGATACCCGAGCATTAGGGCATGATAATCCACTGACCAAAGACACACATGGAAATGACCTTAACCTAATACCTAAAGGAATATGGAATAATAATCAACTAACCCATGCCTCAAAGTTATGGTCACCAAGAACCTAGGACCATCCATATCTACACTAGGGAGTTCCATCAACACCCTGATCCATCCCCATATGCTACAAGGAGGTTACCTCAAGTATCCCAATCCATGAGTCTGAAAGGAAGGGTTCCTAAAGCACAAGAACATATAAACACATCTTTTCACTCGTCTCACCAGCCGATCCCAGGGTGATAGTAACTCAAGACCTATCCCCTCATTATAACACATCTCAACTAACCGAACATGGAATCCAATTGGTCCTCCAGACCTTCCATAGTTTATGCTCATCAATACCACCTCAAGTCCATAAACAACTACTGAAATCACTACCTGAAGGCTAACCCTGATCCATACCGTATGGTCTAGTCCAATCTCATCGAAGTACCTTAGTACTCTCGGTCATGCAACATCGGGATCATCATAATCCATCACATCCTACCTGACCCTATCCTCATATCAAGGGTGTAAATACCAAGAGAAACCCCCCTTGGAAATATTATTCTATGTCTCGAAGGACTTATCCCACTAACCTCATACACCGAGACTCGCTGATATCCCAACAAGGCATCGTTAGTTCCCTATGGTACTATAAAAAAACTAATTTATAAAAATCAAATTATGCTACTAAAGTAATTAAATTTTTGTAAAGTAGAAGATTGAGATCGATCCACCAGGATAGTGAAATTAGTTTGATTAGAATTTTGAAATAATTATTTTATTAAATTGAGGGAAAATATGAGAAGTATTTATTTGATTGATTTGAATAAAGGAAAATGAAAAAATATACTGATTGATTGTTTTGTGATTGTAATTGGAAATAATTTAAAGATTCTATAATATTAGTGTTTAGGTGCAATTGGATTTCTAGAAAATAAGTTGATTTATGATTGGTTTTTGAGTCAAGACGAGTAAGATCCAATACTCATGGTATCTCCTCCTTAACATGGAAATTTCCAATTTCCCTTGGTCTTATAATTTTGGGTGTTGCTGAATCGTGTTTGTATTGATACCATTTTAAACCTCATTTCCCCTAAATTAGACAATGGTCATGCCTTATTTTGGGTTGTTAGTTGCGCAATATTGAAGTTCATTTTAGATTCAATTATGAAAATTCATGATAAAAGAAAAAATAAATGGATTGGATGTGGAAATTAAATTGAGGCAAACCAAATACATGAATAAAATAAATCAATCCAATATAACCTCCCCCTTTTATTTACATTTTCCTAGAACTAGGTGGGTTTTCCCCTTCACACTAGGATGAAATTAATATAGAGAATGATATAAATAGAAATAAATAATAAATATAAAAATTGAAAGAACTCAAAGAGGGTGCAATAGCCTCACTCCAAGATTTAGTCTCCAGTAGAATCAGAGCACCCCATAACAGCCAAAAACTCCTCTATTTATAGGCTTTATATTGGGTATGACCGATAGGTTTCACAATGTGTCATGTGATCACACATCGAGTAATCCCAATATGCGTTTTACTCAATGTATTTCAAATCTTCTCAAATGTCATACCTGAATTTGAAACCTTAACCGCTTTCATGACGTGTAATTTGGACTCACAGTGTGTAACCTTTAAATCTTCAGATCGCATGAATCTTGACATATTTATTCACTGAAAAACCGTCCTGAAAAAAGTCACATCATGCAATTTAGTTACACAATGTGTGAAAGTCGTTCACAACGATTTTTTGCTTCACGACTTATTTTTTGTGGCTCTGCTTCACTTAATGAGGTTACAACATGTAATGAATTTATATGACATGTAATCATCCTGCTCATATTTTTCCAGCTTCAAACAACCTCAAAAAATACAATGTTGCGCCACTTCACTTCGTTCATAGTGTGAAGTGTCTTTTTTATTCAATTTTCACCTCATTTCATTATTTCCTACCATGAGATATAAAAAAAATAAAAACATTCAAAATTGGAATGATTATTCAATTAAATATAACATCATAATAGAAAAACACTCATAAATGTATTCATGAAATACACATATCAAATACCCCCACAAGTGAATTAATCCTTGTTCTCAAGGATGGAATATCAACATAGTAAAAAGGACATTCACCTTACCATGATTCAAATTTAATTTCAATAAAAACAATTCATCATATGGAAAATTAAATTCTCAAGCATCACATAAAGAGAAATTTTGAATGCTTTATTTTCCAAATAAATATTTCAATCAAGTATTTTAATTTTTACCTTTTTGAAATAGACAACCCCTTTCAATCACCCATTTTCATTTTTCAAATCATTATCAGTATTCATTCCAATTTTAATATACCTCTCATGAATTTTCCACCCATCATCAAGTTACAAATGAATATAGAGTAATGTGAGTACCTAAAGAAAATTTAACTTACCATATGGTTGCAAGGAATCTAACATCTCCACCGTTTAAATAAATAATCACAATTAATCATTAGGCGTTCATAATTAAGGATCTAATGCCTTTGAATATTAGGAATGGTAGGTAAATGATGTAAAAATAAGGCTCAAAAAGGTGGTTCAACTCTAAGTTACATTTCATGATAATAAAAAAAATATCAATGAAAGCCTCTGTTCCCCCCAATATATCAGATCCGGATTGTAAAGAGTTGAAATACAATAAAAAAACACCCCTTTTTTGTTAAATTTGTGTTAGGGAAAATTCTCACATCCACCACCCAACCCCTAATGATCTCCTCACGACACTATTTTTAATAGTTATAATAAGATAACTGGTCAGGAAAATGGAGATTTTTTAATTTATATAGACACAACTATTATATTTTTTTCAAGAGGGTGTAAAACTAATATAATGAATCTGCCTTCCCCAAATCTCATGAAACTTCCCCCACACTTATTCATTACAAAATTTACATCCCTTCCATAAGATGCGTCTTCCCCCACTTTTATGTTGGATAATCATGAAAACTATTTAGAGGAAGGTAGGAATGAACAAGATAGGTTTTATAACATGGATCATTTCCTAACAAAGATATTCATGGCCTCTGTGGGCTTAAAATAGATTAATTTAAGGTTGGTCTTAGGATAAGGGATAACAAATATAATTCCTCTATAATTTTAAAAGTGATTTTGTTTATTCATAGATTAGATAAGATGAAAAGATATTTCTATAAGAAAAAATGATCGAGATTCTCAATAAATATCACTAGAAAGAATGAAAAATATCAATTCAGTGGATGTCTTAGGAATAATATGAATGGTTGGAAAAATCACTCATAGAAATGCATACAAATAATTAAATCAATGATTGGAAACATCTGGAATTTAAATGATGGAAAAATATCAGAACAATTTCATTTACCAAAATAAAAAAGTTTCCCTTTAAATAATGATTTGTCAAATCCTAATCCACATACCTATCTCTACAAATTATTTTCTCTATTTTTCTCATTCAAATTTATAGAAAAATAAATTTAAAATCATGGAATGATAATTTTACTTGGAAGTTTATTTCTCCTAGTTCACTTTATTAATGTGTGAATGAAATGTGGGGCATGAAATGAGTGAATGAAATGATGGGTACATTTGAAAAATTCAGAATTGAAATGATTACTCCCCTTTCAAATTGATGATTCAAAGTTGGGTTTTGAAGGTACTTCCTACACCTTTTCATGACGTGTAGTTTTTTCTGCAACCTCTTCTTTTGATTCTTACTACTTTTTTCCAACTTGGGTCTTGATATTCATGAAAATTAATTATAAACATGTCAAATAAAAGGCCTTATCTATGATTTTTTTGAAATTTTTAGAGCAAGAGAATTAACTCCTATAAAAACAAAAAACAAAAAATTGACACACAAAAAAACTCATATTTCATCCCATAAGTAATTTTTTTAACCTCGTTGGATTGATCATACCTAATTCATATTCAGCTTAAATGATATATGATTTAATGTTTTGTACCTATTCAGTGTCCATGAATGGTCTCAATTATGTCATATCTATGTAGGTCAACCCCTACCATTCTTCTATGAATATCTTTATCCTTATGGATGGTAGTATTTGTTTTACCTCCATTGGGCTGAACAACCATTTATTCCTCAATAATGATGAAATAAATTTAAGTTCATGTATCATCCATATATATTGTCCTTTCTCAAATGTAGTAGAGTCAGCCACTCTTATGGTGTTAATAATCTTATTCTTCAGATTCTCTTCCTTCTTTAGTTGAGCATCCTATTTTACAAAATCTAATTCATGAACCTCTTAAATCTCAATGACATCTTTAAATTCAGATATTTCCCTTTCTCCACAGTCATTTTCCTCTTTCACATCATAGTTTCGCATTTCTCGATAGATGTTGAAACTTACTTGATCACCTTAAACTATCAAACAGAGTTCTCCATTCTGAACATCGATCAATACATTCCTTGTGGATAAAAATGGACTTCCTAATATGATTGGATTCCCCTACCCTTCTAATTACAGTATAATGAAGTTGATGGGAAATTATAACCTGTCAAATTTGATCAGGATGTCTTCGATGACTCATCTTGGGGATTTCACTATTTAATTTTCTAATTGATGAAGCAATCTTGTACGATTCTGTCCATCTAGTCCCAAACTCTTGATGGTCTTGTACGACATTATATTGACACTCACACATAAGTCACACACTGATTTCCCACATTTTTTAGCTCCCATAAAGATGGGAATTAAAAAGATACCTGGATCACTTTGCTTATTAGGTAGGTCATTTGATACCACTGTTGAACACTCTCATGTGAGGGGAATGGGTCCAATATCTTCCATCTTCCTATTATTGGTTACCATCTCTATCAAGAATTTTTCATACGTCAAAATGTTATCAAGATGCTCTGTAAAAAGTTATATTAATATGTAAATTTTTAAAGTATTCCCGGAACATACCTTTCTACATTTTGTTCTTCACTTGTTTCATTAGTTCTGGATAAGGGATTCTTACCTTGTACTGAGGTGGTTCTTATTTTTCTTCTGCATCAAGTTGTTCCTTATTAGCTTAATCTTCATCTGGTGTTTGTCTGAGAAATTATATACCACCTCCTTTTGTTTTCCTCCCACTTATGAGATATATAGACTTCAAATATTCAAGTGGGTGTACTTTAGGGAATCCTGGCAGTGTTCCTCTAGGTCTCTCTTTTAGAAGATCCTCAATTTGGATAACTTCAAGTTCCAAATTCCATAATATGGAATTTTGGTTTGATGATTCTTCTCTAATCTCCTTGAACATGGCCCTAGAAGCAGTCATGAATGTTTTCAGCATCTCTTATAACAAATGGACCTAGCTTGTTAGTGTGGTCCCTTTAGGTGCTTGCTATTGGTACCCTTGGCGTCTCTGTTTAATTCCTTGTCTTTATTATTTTTTAGGCGTCCATCCCTAAAATTGGTTACCCCGATTATAATTATCATAATTTTCTTCTTCAATACACATACCTTGGGGGTTCTGCTACTGCCCCATCATGGTGTCCATATTCTTGGTGAGAGACTCCAGTTGTGCTTCCATCCAGTCACTGTTATTAATTACATCAACACATTTATGTTTTGTTCCCTTTCCTTTCCATTGAAAACCATTTCTTTTCATATCATCTTGTAATTTGAATCTTACATCAGGATACTTCTTCATTAAAGGTCCTCCAGCTACAATGTTAAGAATTAACCAGTTTCCCTATGAAAATTCTTATATTTGTTTTGGATTATAATCCATAAATCTATACCATGATGAGAGAATTTTGGAGTCATATCCTTATTCCATTCATAGTAAAAATTCATGTATTCATCCTCAAATTTAAAAAAGTTGAGAATATTTACTTGTATATCCATTGATTTAGTAGGTGGAAAGAAGAGGGTGAGGAAGTTTCTAGCCAACTCATCCCATGTAGTGATGAAATGTGCAAGAATAATTTGGATCTTTTCTTGAGATTGATCAAGAAATGAATATCAGAAGAGGCGAAGTCTTACCGTATCACTAGAAACATTTTGGAGTTAGAAAGTATCACAGAGCTCAAAGAAGCTTCCTAGATGCCTGTTCGAATATTCATGTGGAAGTCTAATGAATTGAACAGTGTTTGATATCATTGAAATGATTTTTCGATTGATCTTGAAGTGGTTTTCAGTAATGGGGGGGGGGATAGGATACTCAGTTGAAATCCCATTTTTTACGACCACATATATTCAACGACCATCTAGAGCCCATGATCTCTTTGAAGAACTCCAACATGCTGATTCTTCTCAGCACTCGCTATGGTTGTAGTTAATTTACTCTCAATGCTTGGTTCATAATGATGTAATGTGTCAATGATGTCTTTGTCATTTGACCAAGTGTTGTAATTGTGAATCAAATATCTGTGATCCACAATAAAAAATAACCAACGTAAAAAGAGAAATTGAAAGAATAAAATAAATAAAAAATTTGAAATCCTAAAAACTAAAAAGATACCATCCCCACTAACGGTCCCAGTTTTATATCCAAAAAAGAAATCTTTAGTTCCCTACTGTATAATGAATAAACAAATTTTTAAAACTCAAAATATTATACTTATGTAATTAAAATTTAGTAAAGTATTAGATCGAGATCGATCCACATGGACAATGAAATTAGTTAGATTATATTTTAAAAATATTTATTTTATTAAATTAAGGGGAAAATAGAGAAGGATAGATTTTATTTATTTGAATAAAGGAAAATGAAAATGAAGAAGACTAATTGATTTGTTTATGATCATATTTGGAAAGTGTGCTGAGGTTCTGTAATATCGTGGTTGAGGTGAAATTATATTTCTAGAAAATAAGTTGATTCATGATTGGTGTAGGTGTCAAGAGGAGGAAAATCCAATGGTCATGGTATTTCCTCCTTAACAGGGCGATTCCGAATTTCCATTGGTCATGTAATTTTGGGTGTTTCCAAATCAATTTATTTATTATTCCTTTTTTATACCAGATTTCATCTAAATTTGATAATGTTCATACCTTATTTAAGGGTTTTTAGCTGTATAATATTGATGTTCCATTTAGATTCAATTATAAATGGTTATGATAAAAGAAAAAATGGATTGAAAGTTGAAATTGAATTTCGGAAAACCAAATAAATGAATAACATAAATCAATCCAAACACACATCCCCCCTTATATTTACATTATCATAGAAATAGTTGGGTTTACCCCTTCATACTAGGATGACTTGAATAGAGGGATGGATAAAAATAAAAAAAAAGACTAAATAAAAAGAGAGAAAGAAATCTAAGTGGGAGTAATAGCCTCGCTCCAAGCTTTAGTATCTATCCAAATTGGAATGCCCCAGAGCATCCAAAAACTCCTATATTTATAGGATTCATATTGGTTCTTACTTATAGGTTTGATGACATGTAATGTTATTACATGTCATGTAATCCTGATCCGCATTTCCCTCTATGTATTTCGAATCTGCAGAAATCTCGTACTCAGATTTGAATCTTCAACAGTTTTCTTGACTTGTAATCAGGACTCACAACCTGTAACCTTTAAATATTCAGATCTCGCAAATCTAGTCATATTTATTCTCAAAAAACATTTCCCATAAAAATACACACCATGTAATGTAGTTACACAATGTTTAATGGTCTTTGAAATCTTGTTTTTAATTTACGACTTATACTTCACGGCTATGACTTACTTGATGAGGTCATGACATGTAATGAATTTACGTGATTTTCAATCAGTATGCTTCAAGTTTTCCAGCTTCAAACCACCTAAAAAACCTGGTGTCATGCCTCTTCGCTTTGCTCGTAGTGAGAAGTGTCCTTTTTCTCCAATTTCCACCAATTTTCATTATTTTCTTCCCTAAGATACAAAAAAATAAAAACATTCCAAAATTAGAAATGTTATTAAATTAAATACAATATCATAACATTACAACACTCTAAAATGTATGCATAAAATACAATTATCACTCACCTTCAACCTCAAGATGGAGTTCCCATCATCCCCAAGACATACATCGGTCTCTCACATTATCATCCGACCCCAAGTCACCCATTTCATCCCACTATCTCGATATAACCCAACCTAGTATTTTATATCTCAACATGAAACATGAGACCTTATAAAGGAATAATGTCATCTCAAATGATACACTCACCCCTTGGAGACCAAGTCATTGGGATATTCCAAAACATCCAAGTGCTCAAGAGCACTTATTCCAAGCATAAGAGGCATAGATCCCTCCTACTTCATCTAACCAGGGCTCCATAGGTCCCTGAACCCTATACCCTAACCCCATATAGTATGAAGGAATGTAGGATCATGCATAAAATATTTATAAATTTTTTTTATACGATCCACCTACCTCACAGATGTTGTCGACCCATTAGAAAGCTCCATTGAGCCCCATCTAAGCACCCGATAAGCCTTCTCATGCCTCCACCAAGCTATTCCAAGCCAACCAAGAACTATTTATTATCTCTATCATTAAGAATAACTATTACCCCAAAACCAAAACAAGACACATGTAGAAGGTCTATAGTGTACCTCCTACACCAACTCAACCAAAATACCTAATCCACAATAAGAATTTAATAACTATTTGTTTAAATATAAGTTTAAAAGTTTAGAATAAACACTATAGTGATATACCTCACCAAAATAACATGTGAGGGTAGGTATAATTCTTATCATGATACCGTCTACATAGTATTAGTAAAATACGCATCCATCTCAGTCGATTCTAGTATGATTCAGTGTAATCAACACCAAAAACATCAATAAAACTAGAAAATATTAGAGGGAAGTAAAGGAGGGACCAAAAAAATGAAGAATAATGGATTATCTTACCATGATTAATCATCAGAAAACTTCCATGATCATCCCCCCTCATAGGGGATCAAAGTAAAGGACCATATGTGGGTGATATATTTCCTTAGTAAGAGTTTTTTGACAGCATGATTAGGTTTAAGAGGAAACATGGGAACAAGAGAAGTTTGTATAGGAGAAGTATACATACATGTTCAAAGGAAACATTGGTATCCAGCTTATCAGAGATTTAAAGAGCAATTGTGGGGAGAATATAGCAAACCACCCTAGTTTGGGGTACATCAACATTTTATGCATTTTTTATAGAATTTGAATTCTTTAGAATACCTTAATGGAATATTTCAAGGAATTAAAGAGGTTATAGTCCTGAAATATGATTTTGGAAATATACAGGAACAATTTATGATAAAAATCAAGTGTTTATTACATAAATGTTTTGGGGAATATTTTTCAGCTGGGGAATTTTATGATGAAAAATAAATATACATTGTACATTGGTTTTATGAGATTTAATTTAGAGGTGATGTGCTTTTCATCAGAAAATTTCCCTCAAAGAATTTACAAAAATAAATTCATAACATACATCATAAATTAGTCTGGGACCTGCCATTTTTTACATAGTAAATGGCTGTAACTTCTCATTTGGTTCATGTCCCTTCCTCTCAACTTCTAGGGCTACCCTAGCCAATTTTCGATTACCTTAGACATAGAGACTCTAACTCCAATTAATTATTGGGTGTTCTATTATGGTGATCAATGATTAAGGTTTCATTACTCCCTCTTGTCATATATCTCCTCGATTTTTATTATAAGGAACCATAGATTAGTGTTATAATAAAGAGATCTATGGGTTAAGATTTGTGTTGATGTGATCCTATTGGTTTTTGAGAGAGGAATAGAAGTAAAAGGTCTGGATGGTGGAATCATATTTGATCAATCATGAAAATTTACTCGAGGTCAGTGTCTTTCTCCTCATTACACTTTTATTGGAACCTGAAGGCTTATTAGTTTAATAAAATTTTTCTCCACTACTTTCAATGGTGTTTCCATAATAAAACTCTAATGGTAATTCTATTACTGTTTGGATTGAAATTGGACTATATGGGTGTTTACCACAATGGATTTTTGAATTGATTAAAAGTGATTACATAAATGAAAGATGGTTTTGACACATTTTCGTTGAATAATGGTTTATGATTTCTGTCTAGAAAGTCATATGTTGGTATGTGTCCATTATTTCAATGTACAAGGTCTTTTTGAAACAATCTCGATGTTGAGTGTCGAATGGAAAGGCACAAGGGGAAATATGACACAAAGTGATGACTAGGTGGAGGATGTACCACTACTCATGAGTATAAGGTTGTAATTTAGGCATGAATGTGTGTGTGAGAGAGAACCTAGTTGATTATACCAAGTTGGTAATTATGAATCACTTTGTATTCTTGTAAGTGAAATTTCATTATGCCTTAAACTACTTTTGGAAAACCTATTCATTTGTGAAATTTTATATTGTGAAAATGGATCTTTGCTTTGATACTCTTTCGGCTAGTTTTTTTATCATATGAGATAACCTATTTCTATACTCAGTTTCATGTGAGAAGAATCTTTGTGGTTTCCTACTGGGTATGATTACTCACCCCATGTATATGAACTTTGGTGCGTATGTAGATGTTTTTTTCCATGATACTGGAAAAGGATAAGGTTCTTACTTTTCTAGAAGTGCTCCTTGATAACATTGTCATAGTTGTTGGAGTTGGATCTTGGAGTTTATTTATGTTTGGTTTGGGAGTGGTTCCACCTTCATACCAAGGTCTTTTACTACTTTGGAGTTTTTAGTTTCTATCTCTTACTATTCTGTTGTTACTCTGTTATTTTACCATGTTTTATAATTTATTTATTGATTGGTCATATTGTTCATCTATGCTAGATTTCTGTGCATGCATCAGTTATATAAATGTCATTGGTCTATTTATCTACACCCTATTCTTTGTGTGTGAGTTTTTAAAAGGGTAAACCATCCCCCCATGTTTCTTAGGTTTAAACTGTTGGCATTTATTATCAATATTTGATTTCTGAGGAATTTCACCTAAGGTTGGAGGATTCAAAATCTTCTCAACTTAGTGGGTTGGGGTGATTTGTTACAATTCAGGTTACTCAGAAACTTAAATGCCATAGATCTTTTTACAAACTTTAATTTGATACCTTGTAGGATCGAAATGGACACCCAAATCAAAATTTATGATCGTTCGATGTTCAAGTCATGTTTTCAACTTATCTTAAGATATCAATTAATTTATTAATTTTTTATATCATTAAATTGTTATTAAATAGAAATTACTAAACACTATTTTAAAAATTATTAATTAATATTAGTTTTTAATTATTATTTAAACCATTTTCACTAAATGTGTTATATATTAAGTGTAAATAAATATTCAGTATTATGTATATCATATTTATAAAAACATATTGTATATATATAAATCAATATAAATATTTTAATATTTTAACATTTCATTTTTAATAATTTATAATTTTTTATGAAGTTCATTTTTATGAGTGCTAAAAAAGCATCGATAAAGGGGTTTTTTATCAATGCTAAAAAATGATGATAAGTGATAAGAAAAATTTTGTTAGATGATAAATTTATCAACACTAAAAAAGAAATAATAAAAGCTAATAAAAATGGGGATAAACCCCACCCCCCATCAGTGATTTTTAATACCACTAATAAAGGTACATTATTTATCAACATTTTATAAACCCTGATAAGTGGTTAATATAGTGAATTGTGTAGTGCTATTTCTAGTTAACCTCACATTATATATAAGGTTTGGGTGGCCTCTACTACATTCCCAAGTCTTATTAACCACCCTAGGTTTTTCAACTGATATTTTCTGAAACTATTCCTAAAGAGATTTTTTATTTCTTCTAGTAAGTTCAATGGATTAAAATTATGGGTATTTTTACCACCCATTCCTTTAAAGTGACTATACAAAACATTTGAAAATAATCTTATAGATGGAAGAATCTTCTAATACCTATAATGATGGGGTAAAACTCTATAATACAATTATATAAAACAAAATTTTATTTCTTTCGATACTTATTAATTTTTATTTTTTAGGAAGTATTATATTCTCATTGTAATTAATTTATATACTACAAATATTTATTTTTTGTATTAAAAGCATGGATATCAATAAAATAAACCACACATGGAGACTATTATAAGTTTTTAATACACTAAAGTCAACATTTTAAATATAAAAATAAAATTGTAAATTTTATATTATGTTTTAATGAGAATTTTATTATGGTAGTTTTGTGTTTAAATTTCATAAAAATCATGGTATGAAGAATGATGGTGGGAAAAAAATCCCATGGATTTCTATAAGAGGATAAGTATTAAGGAATATATAATAATATTTAACTATCCAAACTTATATAAAAACATCATAATTATTTTTATTAATATTTCTTCACTGTATGAAATGAACTAATGAAAAAATTGTTGTTATTAAATTTTTAAATTTATGAAAGATATTGTATTCTATAAAAAAACTAGCATCCCTAAAGAGGAATTTACATTGATAATTACAATTTAATTGAAATTGTTTATTAATAATTTTTTAGTTTACATTTTTACAATACTACCATGATTGTTTCTAATCCAAATATTCAAAAAACTAAGTAAATTTATTTATAAATGGGTTGGAATAATACATGGTGTTAGAATGTTTGAAAAAATAATGAAGAGGTGATTTTTTATCAAATAGGTAATTTTATTATTTCAAAGAAATCATGAAGAGTTTCTTTATCTAATATTATAGTGTTCTTAATGATTATGAAAATGATTTTTATTAAAGGGTTCTTCATGATGATGGGGTATTCCACGTTTACTTATTGTTTTTCGCAAAGGCAGTTTGTTTTTCGATGTACATGGATTTTGCAAAGGTAGTTTATTCCATGAAGGAAGTGAGCTTCATGAAGGTAGTGTACTTAACTAAGGAGCTTCACAAAAGTTAGTATTGAACATAAGGTTTAAGTGGATAGGGTTTTAAAAGAGCATCGACTCAGGTATACGGTTTAATAAGAGTCTCATGATAGATTGGGACAAAGACTTTAATGCTAATCCATTGAAGCGACCTTCACATTGATAAACTGAGTTCGACTTCTCTCAAAGCAGCGGGCTAGGGTGAGTCGATAGAAGTGTTCCTAATGATGTAGTGTGCTATCCCTAAAACCTTATAAAGGAAGTGTTCCTGGAACATAGGTACTGTGTCAAAAATAATGTATTCCACATGTAGTTAAGATTGGTGTATTTAGTTATGACCGACACACTATCGAATTATGCTCTTTAGACTATCCCTTAGAGGAAAACCAATTAAAACTTCTATGTTTAATTTCTTAATGTTATTTTTTTATTAATAATCAAATCCATCATAGAGGTTTAATGAGTTCCTACCAACATGGGAACATGATCCATTGTTTTAAAAGAAAAGATTTACACCCTAATTCACCCCTCCCCTCTCAGGGTGTTCTGGGGTCCTAAAATTATGAAGTGGAAATGATTAAGTGAGATAAAGTGGGTTCCTAATGGGGAAATGATATTAGACTTCAATAATAACCCTAAATATTGTATGTAGGACTTTATACACTTCACAAACACAAAATTCTTGGATAAAAATAAATTATCGATGAAGGTGTTGATAAGGATGATGCACCAAGGTTCTATTTAATGTTCCTTATATTATATTTTTTTATTTCATTTATTTATGATTTTTAGTGATGAATTGTATTCCGTTTTAGGTATAATCCTTTTTAATAGCATGTTTGTGAGAAAAAATTCATGCTTTACAAATATTTAAGAAAGCACCACTTGTATTTTTTTTCTGCTCCTTTTGGGGTACTTGTAAAAATTTATACTGGATATCTTCATGATTGACATAGTAAAATCCATGAAAACACATTCATGTTTTATTGAAACTTTAGGAAAACAATTTAACAATCATTTGTGATGTGTAGAAATCAACCTAACATCTAACATACAGTGTGATCGGTATGACTAAAACTGCTTGTTTTTATTTAAAATCAAAATATTTCTTAAAAATAATTATTACATACTAAAAAGAGATATAACACATTTGAATTGTTTTAACACTTTAAAAAATCCATAATTTATTTTTAATGTGTAGGAATCAACTCTATATCAATCTGACAAATGGTGTGTCTGGTATCACAAAAAGTGCAAGTTTTTATTTAAAATTGAAATTTTAGTTCAAAAAAAGTTCTACATAATCAGAAATAAGAAATCACACACGAATTGTCATGAAACTTTAGAATAAGTTTCGATAAGCAATTTTTGATATGTATGAATGAACTACACATCAATCTGACACATGATGTTTCAAGTATGATCAAAATTGTATGTTTTTATTTAAAAATGAAATTTATTTCAAAACAAGTTTCACATACTCATACCCTAGAGAACACACTCATATTGTCATGATATTTTTTTGAAAATTTTCTATAAATCATTTTTGGCATGTATAAATTAACTACACATCAATATGGCACATAATGTGTCTGGTATGATTTATAGTGCGTGTTTTTATTTAAAATCATCAATTTAATTCCCCAAAACATTTCAAGCATTCAAAACTGAGAAAATATTTTTATATTTTATGCCTCAATTCAATTATCTATAATTTATTTATGACATTTATAAATTGAACTCACATTAGTCTGACACATTGTGTGCCTAGTATTATTGAATGTGTGTGTTTTTGATGTTCCAAAGGATTGAATAATAATTGGGGGGGGGGGTGAATCAATTTATCAATTTTATAAGTTTTAATACTTGTAAAAAATTAACTCTTTCACCCTATTAAATTTTATATTGTTATTACCATTTAGTAAAAACTCATGCATGAAAAATTAGGAAATAAACATAAGCACATGATATTTAAAAGGTTTAGACTCTGTGTGAGAACCTACATCCTTTTCATATCAAATACCATCGGTCTATGTAAATTTGGTGTAATGAAAAATTGAATACAACTTGTGAAAAATACCTTTAGAAACCTTCTATCACCTGATATGAATGATCATACTAACTCCTATCAGTTTAGAAATTTTGATAAAAAATGAGCCATAAAGGAAAAGATAAAAACAAAATTTTCTCCAATAAACTATATACAGAACATAAGTATGATTCCCCTAGATCTAATTGCCTCAGTATGATTGAATCAGTTCTATTAACTCAGTCCAATGGAATCATTTTGATTGACCCTTTTCTCAAATTTCACTTCTCAAACTCTGCTCAATCTGCTCAGTTCGATCATCCTCAGTCAGATCTTCCTTAATCCATTAAAACACTTCCACTTATCTAATCTTCTAATGAGATCTTACTCTGAATGAACTCTAACTCAAACTATGCAATTCTATGCCTTTTACACACGTGAAAAGGTTTCAAAGTATGAAGTTACCATGCTTCTATTTATAGACATCTCATATTGGAAAAAGTGGGAAACCTGAAAACTTTCACAGCTATCTCAAATTAAAAAACTCTAAGATCTTTGCATATTTTAATTTCAATTTTTACCACTTCAACTATTTAAAAATCTTCTATAGTATTCTTTAATATTCTTCATAATAAAGATTCTCAGACTTCCTAACCTTTCTCCAATCCGATGGAACCTCCTTTGCTCATTACAATGAAACCACCTCAAATCATTAAGATGGAACTTATTGAGATCATTTTGATGAGAATTTCTTGGATCCTTATGATGAAGCAAACTCCTCATATTCAGTTTGATTGCCTTTCATTCTCAGAGTCATTTTGATTGAATTTCCTTCTCAGATTCATTCTGATTAACTTTCATTCTATGAGTCAGTCCAATGGAATCCTCATAACGATGGAATTCTCATTATTATGGAATTCCACTATGCAATGTTGAAATTCTTAAAATCTCATCATCTATAACTCATGAGGACTTCTGAAAGCTTATGTTCCCTGAACTTCTATATCCGATGCAAATTTTTTTTTGATTTCGAGAATTGATACAATCTTTAATATTCCTCCATTTATTAAAAAGATTTTATCATGAGAGTTTTCATTATTAATGAGAACGTAAATATTGGAAATCATCATCCAACTTAATGTTATAAATTTTAATACATTTCTAACCCATCACATCACTATCATCATTCAATTTCTCCAGCAACACTAACACTTTCTAACTTAACAAATTATTTCAAACAAACATTGTGTTCAATGGATCTTGAACATAATGCTGATGGATCTGAGACCGATGATGTGCCCAATCAAAAACATTAACTTTCTAAGGAATCTTGTGACCTAAACTACTCAATATGATGCTACGATCCTCTACATACAAAAAATAACTTTGTCCAAAAAAAACTTTTCTCCCTCTTTATGTTTGGGTTCAAACATTCAGAAACATTCACCTATATTTCAAAAACATTCTTTTAAAAAAGATAAGTTTTAAACATATACAAAAACTTTGTAAAAAAACATCACAATGGTTCTTCAATATCCATATTTGTATTTTTTTGAAAACATTCTTTAACAACTTTTACAACTCACTATTATTCAAACACTCAGACTTTTTTTCAATTTTTTTTGAAACAACTCAATATTTTCAATGTTTATAAAAACATAGACTTTCTCAAGAGACAGTGTCCTCAGACCAAAATAATAGATAAAGTAGTGTTTTTTAAGGAATCCCATACCCCGGTGACAAGAAAATTTTTCATCCATGTTAAGACAAACTCCCTCTCACTGTTATCTTTTCATCTCATTTTTCTTTTTCTCCTCCCATTTTATGATAAAAAAACTATATATTAATAAAATAAATATGTGTAAAAACATCTCACAAAGTAAACATTTGTTACTTTATGTCCCCCTTTTTCAAAAAAACCAAAGCATGATTGGGGAATTACTCATGATATTTTGTAAGTAATTGGAGGAGGCTGAACATAAAGTGGAAACCTCAACTCATGAAAACATTATTTTGGAATTTCCATTATGAATATCTCAGTAATTTGATACTTTGTTGATATATATTCTATCAAAACATCTCTAGATGAAATATTCTCTTTTATAAATTGTATATTTTTATCAATATATTTTTATCTTGAATATTGGAAAATATTTTTATAAATATCAATTACATTATGATTAACACAAAGTGTCTTCAATGGTTAGAAACTTTTACATTAAATTATTATAACTGAACCTTCATCCACAACAAATGGGAACAAGTTTGAGTAGCCAAAACATATTCTTATTCCATTTTTCTCAAATTTACTAATCTTTTTTTTCTTACTATGCCAACTTACACAACATTCACCCAAAAAAATATTCCTCTTGTGGTTTATTTTCTATCATTACAATCTACAACCCAATCAAAATCAATATAACCATGAAAATTTAGCTCAAAATATCATTTTTAGAACAAACCATTTGAAGTTATTACTTTAACATATCTCATAATTCTCTTTGATACCATCATATGTGATTATTTTAGATTACTTTGATACCTGGAACAACAATTTACAACCTAAAAAATATCAGGTCTTAAGGATGTAGGGTAAATTAGGCTTCCTATTATATTTCAAAAGTATTTTTGATTCACACTTTTTCCAAAATAATATTTACTCAAATTCATCCCCATGGAGATAAGAGTATAAAATTATTTGGATTATTCCATGAAATGTTTTTTTTAACAATTCCTTGATATAATTTTCTCGACATAGGTAAATGTATTTTTCTTTTTTTTAAACATGTAAAAAAGGAAGAATGATAATTCTGCTAAAATTGAAATATCAAATATCATTTTCATTTCATAAATTTTTTTACAAACATCTTTTATATCTCTAAAAAATTATATCATCCATATAAACGATTATAATTATAGTTCCAAAGTCAACATATTTTGACATATAAGTTTCTATCAATTTTTCCTTTAGAAAGATTGAAAATTATCAAACAAATTTCAACCTTATAATACCGTGAATGTAGATATTGTTTCCAAAAATATAAATCTATATTAAATATAAAAACTTTGTTTTAATTATCATCAAGTTGAAACCCCTAAGGTTGTTAAATGTGAACTTCTTCATTAATTTTTACATTAAGAAATTCTGACATTATATCCATCTAACATACTCTAAAATTATAGTGATCCTGCAATAATAGAAACATTATAATAGTATTTAACCTTGCAATGACATAAAAAATTTCACCAAAATCCACACCTCCCACCTGTTCATATCCTTTACAAACAATCCTTGAATTGTTTCTTGAAAATTATCCATGTTCACTTTACCTGTTTCTGTAAACCCATTTTGTTATGATAACATCTTTAAATTTTGGACATGGAACATGTTCCCATGTTTCATTTTTCTCAATTTTATCCAAATTTTCATTCATATAATTTACCCATTATTTAGGTGAATAACCCAAAAAAGTTCATTCCTTAGCTTTCTTATCAAACATTCCAAGATCCAGATTTTTGTTTTTTAGAAAATAGTAACTTCCAAATTTTTTGAAGTATTTTAATAAAGGTTTATTTGTTATACCAAATTTTATAGGAAGTCATGTTGGATTCCAATATCAAAAACATATGTTCTGAATATGTACAATAGTACTTACAGCTTGTCTCCAGTAGAACTTTGAAAGTTTGTATTCTACTAACATGCTTCTTACAATTTCCACCAAACTTCTATTCTTCTTTTCTGCTACACCATTTTATTATTGGGTATATGGATCACTATACTGAGGTTTAATACCAAAATTTATAATATAAGCCTCAAAGTTATTTCTTGTAAACTATGTTCCATTATGTGTTCTCATATTCATTATATAAACCCCCATTTCATTCTCAACTTCTTTTATGAAGACTCTAAATATTTCCACAAACTATGACTTGTGTTTCGTAAACATGATGTTTGTAATCTGAGTGAAATAATCAACAAAAGTGATAAATTAAAAATACCCTTTTTTGATTGTTGTCTTATCAGACCACATAAATCAGAATAAACAAGTTCCTGAGCTCTGCCAGACTAAATATCAACTCTCCTATGACTTTTTTTGACTTTTTTTGTCATCTTACTTTTATAAAAAGTAACACAAATATCTTAATATATTATTTTCAATTCATGAAAATTCTGGACAAAATTAAATTTAGAAAGTTTGTTCATGTTTTTCAATCCATGGTTCTAAAGTCTCCAGTGCCACAATTTTTCTTTCATCTTCAGCACTCATCTAACAAGAGTTTTTAAATTTTCCAATTTGAAAAAGATTTACACTATTTATTTATCCTTTTGTAATAACACTTCCAACATTAACACTTCTGATGATATAAGAATATTTTATGAAAATCACTTCTTTCCCATCATAACAACGTTGACTTAAACAAATTAAGTTATGTTTCAGCCCATGAACAAATAAAACTTTCTTAGATTTAAACTCTTCTACTTCAATCTCAGCCGTTCCGATTAATCTTATTTTTAAGAAACTAACATTAACAAAAGTAATAGCACCTCCATCATGATTTTAAACATGTTTCCATATTTTTTAAATCACATATCATGTCTGAATAACAACCACTTATCTATGGTTTGTTCTTTTTTTACTTTATTTTAAGAAAGTCTCAACAATAAAGGCTCTTTATTTAACTTTCTTCATTATTGATTAATTTTTTTTTCTTGCATACAAAAAATGTACTGGAAGAGTAATCATACATTCTTCAGAAATATGACCTAGTTGATTACATATTCTACAAACGTATTACAGATATTCAAACTGATTCATAATTGGAATGTTTATAAGATCTTGAGAATTCACTTTTTCTACTTTTTGTAAGTTAGGAAATTTAATCATTCTACATACACTATTTATTACACTCTACTCAAATATTCTTATGATTAGAGAAAATTTGTGACAAAAATTATAATCCATGTGTCAATAGATTCCACAACACCAATAAAAACCACGAAACCTTGATTTTCTATTGATGTAAGATCATTCTCTGTAAAAATTTTGTTGTGGTTGATAAATTCATTCTTCTCTATCATACTCTAGGTGTGGACCAACTTTTCTATTGAGGGAGTGTTCACATTTTGTATATATGATTAGTTTCTTAGATCCCTTCTCATTACATGATCTCCCAACACTTTTCTTATCACCTGAAATATTTGAAAATCAGATGAAACATTATTTTTGGAAGGCAAGGATTTAACCTAATTATAGATTTGATATTTCTTAGAAACTTTATAAGTCTTAAATTTTACTTTTGATGATTTGTTGATGTTTTCATTCATCTTATTCAAGGTACTTTAAAACTCAAAAAGTTTTGATTGAAACTCGATTACTTCTACATCATTTGCTATCAGCCTCTTACTAATATCTTCAACTGTCTTTTCATATCGAGAAATTCAATGTTTTCAAATTTATATCTCCTAGATATATTATTTTTCTTTCTTAACAAAATCTATTTTCACCTTAAACAACATTTTAACCATCATTTTTTTATCATTATGATCTCTTTATTGAGAGATCTTTTTTTCTCAAGATATGTAATAAGTTCAGTTTTAAGTTGATAATATCTATAATATTATTCACCTCTTTATTCTTAATTATTTTAGGATTATTCAATTTTCTCATCTTTTTCAATAAATATTCTCAACTTTTATGAACATTTATATTCTGAAAAATTGTTTTCATTTGAGTGTGATTTAGCTTTCGTACTTAACATAATTCCCTTGTTCCCACTAAACTTATTCTTAGATTTTTTGGATGAATTTTCTTCGTTTGAACTTTTGTTCCACTTCATCCATAGAATTTTTTCATTAGAATCAACTTGATATTCTCCAAAATTCTTCTTGGGACAATTCATAGGAAAATTTCCAATTGCACCACACTCAAAACATTTGAGAGTAATTTTACCTGCATACATTCTTATTCCTCTTTGATAGTTCTTGTATATAAGATACATGATTTTATTATTCAACCAATCATCTTATTTATCTTCAAAATCCCAAGGATCAATAACTTCATCATCTTGAATCTTCAATTTTCTCATAGCTTCAATATCTATTTCATATTTCATCAATTTTTTTAATTTTTTTAGATTTTAAAATTTCATAAGAAACATGAAAGTTATACAATTCATCAAGATATAAATTATCTTTATCTTATAAATTGTAAATTTTAGAATCAAATATGTCCGGAATGTTTGTCATAATTTTCTTCAATATTATAGAAACTTATAGAAATTCTGTAAATCCTATATTATTGAAAAACATTTCATTCACCCTAGTGAATTATTCATAAATATTTTCTTTATCTTTAATTCTTATGTCATCATAATTACTACCCCATATTTTTATATTTTCTTCCTTCACTTTATTATTCCATTAAAATATATTTTTAAACTTTTCCAACATACTCTTTGATGTTTTGTGACCCATCAACTTCATATAAAAATTTTTTGAAAAAAAAATTACAATGGAATTCCTAACTTTTCTACCAACATCAATATTTCTCTAATCAGCAGAAGTCATTTGGGCATATTTCTCAAAAGGTGTAAACCCATTTGTAGCTGCATCGAAAAATTCCATTCCAAGAGATAAAAGATAAAGAATCATCATATTTTTCCATCCGTATTAATTTTTCCCATAAAATATAAGAATTATTATACTAATGATAGAACTTATATTATCAATGATAATGATTTAACAAGGGATCGTTTTCTCTAATACTAATTGAAGTTCTAAAGTATCGAACAAAACCTAATAAGGTGGGGTTAAATAAATTAATCACTTTAATAAGTTTCAATAATTTTAAAAACATAAACCCTATAACCAATTAAAGTTTATATAGTTTTCATAATTTTGTAAATAATTGTGCATGAGAAAGTATTAAAGGAAGTAAAGCACATGAAATTAACAATATTCGACCTTAGTGTGAGAACCTACATCCTTACCATAGCCATTACCATGGGTCTATGGAAATTATCTATAATAAATATGTGAATACAACTTGTGAAAACTACCATTATAAATTTGCTATCTTCAAGTAGGAATAATTATACCGACTCCCATTAGTTTACAAAGTTTTCCAACAATAAAATGAGCCAAAAAATAAAAGATCACAAGAAAAACTTTTTCTCCACTAAACTCTATCTGGAAGAATAGTATAATTCCCATGGGTCTGATTACCTTAGTCCAATTGACTCATTTTTATTGACTTAGTCTGATAGAATCATTATGATGAACCCTTTTCTCAAACTGAAATTATCAAACTCTGCTCAATCTGCTCAGTCTGATATTCCTCAGTCTGATATTCTTCTTTTATATAAAAAAACATTCATCCATATAATATTCTAATGAGATATATATCTAGAAAAAACTCTTACTCTAACTCTATAGTGCTCTTTATTTTGCACATGTGAAAAGGTAGCAATGTACAAATGTATAGGGCTTCTATTTATTGGAATCTCAGAATAGAAAAGGCAGGAAATTGTAAAAATTCCCCATTATCTCAAATTCAAAAACATTGAGATATATGAATATTTTAATTTCATGTTTGACCACTTAAACTCCTTACAAGTATTCTGGAATATTCATGAGTATTCTCCCTAATCAGCCTTCTTTAAATCCCTAAATATACTTCAGTCTGATGGAACCTCTTTATCTCATTACGATGAAACTACCTCATATCATTATGACGGAACTTCCTCATCTCATTATGATGAAAATTTCCAAGATCATTATGTTGAAACATTATCGTTAGAGTTAGTTTGATTACCTTTCTTTATCAAAGTTAGTCTTATTGGATTTCATTGTTAGATTCACTTTGATTAACTTTACTTTTTGGAGTCAATTTGATGGAATCCTAATAATTATGGAATTTTCATTATAATGGTTTTTCTCTATGAAACATTGAAATTATTCAAAACTCATCAGATAGAACTCATTTAGACTTCTGAAAACTTCTTTTCCTGGTACTTTTAGATCGGATTAAAACATTGTCTTGATTTCTGCATCTGATAAAATCATTAAGATTCCTCCATTTATTAAAAATCATTTATAGTGATAGTTATCATGATTTATCAGAACATAAATATTGGAAAAGTATTGTCTGACTTAAGGTTATAATGTTTAATAACTTCCTAACTCCTAAAATCACTATATTTATTCAACCTCTTCAACAACATTCTGACTTTCTAACATAGAAAATTATTTCTAAAAAACATTGTGTTTGATAGATCATGAACTTCATGTTGATGGATCTATGAATGATGATGTGTCTGATCAAAAACTATTACATTTTGATGACTTCTGTGACCAGCACTGCTCAGTGAAACACTCTACGTCCTGTACAGCTCAGTCTAATCCTCTACGTCCGAAAAAAAACTTTCTCAAGAACAACACCTTTATCCCTTTCTTTTTGGGTTTTAACATTCACTAACTTTCACCTATTTTTCAAAAACATTCTTTTAAATAATATTTGTTTACAAAAGATACAAAATATTTTTAAAAACAAAACATCAAAAAGGTTACTCGATTTTGATTTAAAATTGAAATTTTAGTTCAAATAATGTACCACATAAAAAAACCAATAAAAAACACTTGGGTTATCTTTATACTTTGGGAAAAATAATTTATAAATCATTCTTGATGTGTAAAAATCAACCACACATCAATACAACACTTTATGTGTGCAGTATAACTAAAATTATATTCAATTTAAAAGTGAAAATTTTGTTCAAAATGTGTTTCACTCATTGAAAACTAATCAAACACACACATATTATCTTGATACTTTAGGAAAATGATCCATAAATCATTTTTTATGTGTAATAATCAATCACATGTTAATATAACATATGGTGTTCCCAAAATAACTCAAATTGCGAGTTTTCAATTTAAAAATGATGTTCTAGTTCAAAACATCCATCTATAATTTAAAATTAGTAAGGCACACTCTAAATGTCTTGATACTTTATGAAATTAATACACAATTATTTCTTTATGTGTAGTAATCAATCACATGATAATCTGATACATGGTATTCTTAGTATGACTAAAATTGGGTGTTTTTAATTAAAAGTTTCATCTATGTTCAAAACATGCACTTCATAATTAAAACTAATAAAAATTATTATATTTTCTTGATATAATTGTATGATTATCCATAAATAATTTTTGAAATATTGGAGCTAATTTCACATTAATAAGACACACAATGTTCTTGGTATAACTCAAATTACAAGTTTTCAGTTTAAAATTTACATTTTAGTTCAAAAGCTTCATCACTGACTAAAACCCATGAAACACTGTCATATTGTCAGAATATTTTTTGAAAAAGATCCATAAATAATTTGGGATGTGTAGGAATCAAGAACAAATCAATATAACATATTGTGTGTTGAGGATGACTCAAAGTGTATATTTTTAAGTTTAAAGTGACAATTTAGTTCAAAACATTCATCACTCATTGAAAATAAAGAAACCACACTTGGATTGTCTTGATAATTTAGTAAAGTGATTCAAAATTCATTTGTGACATGTATGAATTAACCACATTCCAATCTGACACATGGTGTTATTAGTATAACAACAAGTGCATGTTCTAATTTCAAATTGTCATTTTTGTTCAAAATATTAACCACATACTCAAAACTAAGTAAATTCACTCATATTATCTTCATACTTTAGTAAAATGATCTATAAATCATTTGTGATGTGTAAGATTAAATTCCAATTCGATCTAACATATAATGTGGTTAGTATGACTAAAAGTTTGTGTTTTCAATTTAAATAAGTCATTTTAGGTCAAAACTCATGTCACTCACTAAAAACTGAGTAAATACACTAATATTACCTTGACAATACTTTAAAAAATGTTTTATTTATGTATTTCTTATCCTTTTTTATTTATCTTCTATCATTTAACATTCATGTTATTATTTTTTATTTATTTTTATCAATACATTATAGTATCATATTTATGTTTCATTTTTTATTTAAAGTTTACTAACACAACAATATCTTTTCAATATAGGTATACTAATTTTTTTTTGACTTGGGTTGTTTTTTTTTGAATACTAGTAGCACGATCAAGATCTTTTGGAAGGGGGCCCCAAAAAAGTATAATACACTATTTTGGAATTTTTTTGAAATAAACTTTATAATAAGTTATACATAACAATGTAATTTTACATTACAATGATTGAATTTTATTTTTTGTAATAATTATATCGTGTTTTTTTGTTGTATTGTAATGTAAATTTAATTGAAATTAAATAAAAAATTTATTTCTATAGTGTTCTGTAAATTGCAGCAGCACACTCTAATAATAGTTATTTTATCAGTGCTATTTATAACACTAATAAATGAACCCTTCATCAGTTATTTTTTATCAATGATAAAATCCACTGGCTTTTAAATGGTCTTACAACATCAATGTTTTTTAAATGCTAATAAATTCCATTTCTATAACCAATAAAATATTTATGTTAAGTATTGTTAATGAATGATAGTGGTCCTTTATGACGGATATATTCGCTAAATTCTTATATTTATATTACATATATATGTGTGTGTGTGTGTGTTCATGTGTGTTAATTTTTTATTTAATGAAAATTATTATTTTCATGCATGAGGTATATCATTTCATGAATCCTAAAACTTCATTATTAATCTTCCACATATTTTATCATTAAAGGAACTATTTCATAAGTTTAAATGGTGTGTATAAAATTCATTTGACGCATTTTTACATTAGTTGGATAAATAATCATTTACTCATGTATTATAAATGCATTAGTAAATGCAGTAGCTTGAGTTGTGTTCTCTTGGATTTTTTATCACTGCTTTCAATTGAATGTGAGTGTGTGATTGCATAATTTTTGTCCAAAAAACATTTTCACATGAATATCTCTTTATCTTCCTCTATTTAATTTTATACACTAGCATGTCATGGATGAAGGATGAATCTCATTCATGTGAAGGATGATTCAGCTCAACCCATGGATACCTATAGAGGTAGGATATCTTTTGTACATCAATCCTATGATATATATCAAACCCATATGATAGATATTGATATGTTTTATATTCTCTTATGTGTATGGTATGTTATATTTATAATGGTTATTCATTTCATTTTTATATAGGTTTCATATTGCATTCATGGGAGATCTTGTACAGGGGATTTGATTACTTTCTCTTGTTCTAATAATCATTTTTGGACTCATTTAAATCCAAATAGTAGTATCATAGTGATTATCATGTTTATATTTGTGAAATATTGAATTAAATTAATAATAACATGAAAAATAGAGTATATTTTTTAGGTTTCTATAATTTATATAAAACATTTCTTTACCCTTACATAGATCAGTCTCTATATGGGTTAGTCTATTTTACCCTAACATAGATTGGTCTACATAAGGGTCATACCTAGATAAATGTTTTTAGAAAAGTACTACACAATGTTAACTTTTGTTTTACCTTTCTATAAAGGGGTTTATGTAAAGTTCATGGTACATTACCTTTACATAGATGTGTCTATATAAACGTAATCCTTGTTTTCCTTCATGCAGAAGATACTGTGTAAATGTCATCAAATCGAACCTTTACACAGTGGGGGTGTATATCAATGTAAAAGTTTATACATTTATTTAATGAAGCTATGTAAAAGTATTTTTTCTGTTTCCATTAAACAAGATGTAACTCCCATGTTTCCCTTTCATGAAGAAGCCTATATAAGGGTAATTCATTTTACCTTTGTGAATGTGAACCCTACTACATTAGGGTAAAGAAAAAACTATAAAATTTTATATTTTGTTAAGTTTGACTATAATTTATAAATTAATTATAAATTATGTTAAAATCTATTGTAGATATATTTATTAACTAATAATGTTTTTATTAATTAAATAAATACAAAGGTTTTATAATTAATTAATTAATGTGTATAAAACATTTATTAATAAATATTTCATAAATATTAAAAGTTGATATTTAAAATACATTTTAACAAAATATATCGCATTTTTATGATCTTTAAATAAAAGTGTTTATCTATAAATAATAATAGAAATATATAAAGTGTGTATAAATTAAAAAATAAGGATAAAATATAAAATGTTTATATTTACAAATTATGAATAATTCATAATTAATTATTTTTAATTGTTCAAATTAAGGAACCCTTTTTGGGATATTATTTAAACCAAATCTAAATTGTTTTGATGATTTATGTGATCAATGTTTATATAATTAACGTATATTATATATATATATTTTAAATTGTTTAAAAAATTTAAATTGTGCAATAAATTGTTTATAATTAATAAAATTCATATATTTAAATAAAATTACATATAACGATTAACATGAAAGTGTTCGTATTATAATGAAAATAAAATTTTTATATTTAAGATTATGGATCATCCTTAATATAAAACATAAATTATAAAATGTTTATATTGAGCTTTCATTTATAAATTTTCCATAAATGGTTATCCCATGTTTAAATAGTGTAAATTTTTAATAATTTGAAGGTTATTCAAAATTTTGTTCAAAGATACAATTTTTTTACATTTTGAATATATTATTCCAAAATTTATAAGATAAATTTGTTACAGGATAGTGCCTTGAAATTTTCAAGCTATGAATGTCTCCATAATAAATTATGTGTTTTCATCTATCCTTACCTCAATTTTTAATTAAAGTTATTATATTGATTTATTTTAATATAGTTTATGCATATTAGGTCTTAGATTTATGATGAATTGAATTCTCTCTTGAGTAAATTATCCCTAGGTAGAGGGGCTTGGGATTAGACTACCTACCAACATAGATGCTTCTACCTTGTCTAGAAAAGTGAATCCTATTGGCTATTTGTTGATCCAATATTACTCATATGGAGATTGAAAATCTCATATAACTGTATGTATTTATATGAAAATTTCGTGTACCTTATTTTTGTGATGCATTGAGGTATATATAAATATACATGACTTTTATTTTTGTACGAGAAAAAAAAACATGTGAGTTGTTTAATATATTACACATCAATATGGATTTAAATCTCCTTTAAACACTAAGTGTTAAATTACTTATAATGAAACACTTTTCAAAACCTCTATCATCCAAATTTTTATTTTTGGGATTAATTGGGTGACCCAAATTATATTGTGTAAGGAAATAAAGAAATAAGTGACATTGGATTTTTTTTATTAGGTTGTTTTTTGATTAATTGAGTGCCTCTAGATTTTTTAGTGTTAAATTATTTTTGGTATTTTCTTTGTGTTACACCATGGTTATGATATCAGAAGAATAGAGTTGGGTTTATCCATATGATGGGTTGGATAATGATTTATTTGATCAACTATCCAAGAGATATATATAATATGATTGAGATTATTCCCGACCTAAATAAAAAATTTGTGAGATGAATGCTACATAAAATTCATTTCTTAGTGAAATATTAATCTTTAATCACTAATGGGGATGAAGAATCTTTATGGGGGTCAATTTTTTAGTGAAATACTATTTAATAAAAATATTTATTAAGTGGTAATAAAACATGACACTCACATTAAAAATAATTTTATTATAAATGAATAACATCAATATCATTAAACTAAAATTTTATATTAATCCTTATAAGTGGAATCTTAATATAAGATACTCCAATGACTAATAACATTAAAATTTCATAAATTACAACAAATATTGTATGTGTTAGAGAAATACTTATTCTTCAATAATAATGTGTTGAAGTTATTCAGTATATGAAAATATATACTTTTAAAAGTATAGAATAATTCACTTAAGGTTTCAAAATCATTAGATAAAAGGTGTAAAGGAATATTAGTCTCCACTCTTGTACTCAATATGATTTGGTAAGTTAGGAATTTAAGGATTTTTAGTCCCATATGATCAATATTATTGGGTATTTCAAATGATATTAAAAATTATTGAGTATGTTTATGACTTTATGAGACTAAATTTTTCTTTAAAGCTTCAATGGTTATAGAATTCAATTATATTATTCTTATATATATATTATATCGACTGTAGGGTTTAAAAGTATTGTAAATATAAAGAAAGGTTGAAAGATAAATGAATCAAATAATGTCTATTGAAGTTATAGAGAAAATGAGTTGGTGGATTGATAACTTGGATGCTTCAATATTAAATGAACTTGTCATAAGATGTGTATCATCTCATTTTTCTCTTGGTAAGGGCATGTAAAAAAGTTTTTTTTAATAAAATGAAATGGTTATTTTTAATACACATAGTCTAATAATTATTTAATTATATATAATGATTTATGGGGGTCTAAAAAGGATTTTCCTTGTTTGGGAATTCTTTATATTGTCATATTTGGAAATGTTCCAAAAATATGAATAAATTCAAGAAATATTTATCTAATATTCTCAAATTATTGTGAATAAAAATCAAGAAATATTATGTAAAAGTATTAGTGATGTATAAATATATTTAGTAGGTAAAAGTTCAAATAAAAATAAAAAAAAATAGTTGAAGAGTTCAATAATATATCATCAAAATAGAGTCAATGTTATTGAAACCTAGGGTTATTATAATGGAGGAATAATGATTCCACATGATAGGATTATATAGAATACCTTATGGGTTTTAGGAAAATCATTGGGAATTCCATGTTTGGTATAGATTTTATAGAAATTAATTCTTTAATTTTGAAGGGTATGTGATACCGAATATATATTTTTCAAGTTGTTTAAATATTAAAGAGTTCAAAATCAAGGGAAGAATTAAAAAAACATATATTTTATTTTCAAGCGATGATGAAAAGGGGTTTTTTGGAATTATATTGAATGTAAAATAATCTATAAATCTTATATGGATCTAAATAAAGTATTGTGTATACATACAAATTTATCTAATGTGATAAGATAGGTGGTTTGATAATAAAGAGTTTTTGTGAACAAAATCAAGATTATTAATCTTATACAAATGGTTTGTGATTCAACAAATTCCATAACATGTTTCTAGAAGAATACATGGCCAAAATTGTTGATCCATGATAAAGTGTTTATCAATATATTTTTTAAAATATAAGTGAATGTGTTTCCTCCTCCAATCGATGTCACATTTTAAGAGAGAATTATTTTAAATATTATGTTCTATAAAAACATATAATACTATATTCTAATAATAGTTTATTTTTTAAATGTTAATTCTAAAAGGAAATAAAAAATTATTTCCTAATTTTTTTTGTATCTTAGAATGATATTTTAATGATAATATTGTGTCTAAGAGGATATCCAGAGTATTTTTATATTTATAAAAGTTCAAATTAAACAAATAAATAATTACACTAGTCAAAAATTGAATTGATTTACACTCAATATCCTATAGTGTTTTGGATATGTGATGATAAATAAGAATGTAAATAGTTACATTTAGTTATCATAAATAAGTGTATATCATTTTTTCCTGTATGATTATACCATTCTAAAATTAAATTTATATTTCACTTAATATCCTAAAAGGTCTAGTATGTGTGTCTATAAATAAAGATGGAAAAGTTACATTTAGTTATCATTAAAATTTAAAGTCACTATTTCTTGAAGGATTGTGCCAATAAAATTGTAAATTAAATTAAACTCAATATCCTAAAAAAGTTTAGGATATGGTGATAAATAGAAATCTAAGGATTTATGTTAGTTATCGTAACAAAATAAATATCATTTTATCCAAAAAGAGTTTAGGATGTGTTCATAAAGTAATAATTTAAATAGTTAATTATTTGAAAAAAATTAAAAGAAAGCTTTGATGGAAATAGTTCTAAGGATGATTCATAAATCCCTCCAAGAAAGGTTATGAATATGATTTATAAATCCCTCCGTTATTCAAACTATTTTATATCATAGATGTTTCTCACTAAATAGTTGGTGATAGGGTTTTATCATATGGTGATAAAGAGATGTGGAAGGAACTCTATACGATGTGATTAGGTATAAAACCACAAAAAGTGAAACAAGTATAAGTCTGAATTGTAAAACATTTGTATATGAAATGATAGATAGGTTCTTATGTTAGGTTTGTTAAAAATTATTAAAAGAGTTTTAAGAATATTAAAATTTGTCATATTTAATGAAATATCCATATTATCATTCTTTCACATTGGCTGCATAAATTTATATGTAGATATAAATTTCATGAGTCATATTTGAGTCCCTATTGAAGGTTCCGGGCATAGTGGAAGCGCGTGGGTGGATGTGCCCACTTAGCTTTTTGTCATTAGAAATGATCAATCCGGGATCAATACGACGATAAACGTCAGTCTCCACGGATCGAATCACAGAAAAAGACAAAGAAGATGGTTTGTCCCGGAACCACAAACAAGGATCATTACAGGTTGATTAAAATTAATTTAATTAATTATAAAGAAATACCTTTTGGGTGTTCTTTCTTCGTTGATGTTCTTGATCATGTTGTCGATGTGATCTGTCATTGCGTCGCAGAATCCAAGTGTAGACTCCCTCTAGCGGTGATCCACACGTGTACCTCATATCTCGGGACGTCACCAAAGGAGTCTCTGGGTGCTAGTGTGGAGAAACCTTTGCTTGCGTTTTCCTCCTTAGATCATCTTGATCTGATGGAAGAGGATCTCTCTCGGTCTTGGGAGCGTTCTTGGAGGAATAAGTTCTTTTTTCCTTGAATGAATTCTCCAGAATTGTTGTGTCTCACATGGGGTAGGAAAACAATTGGGTAATCAGGTTTGAGGTTGTAGAGTTATGACAATAAATAAACGCATTACGCGTTTTATTTATTTCATTGACTCTTATTTTAAACCCCTATGTCGAATAATTAATTCCTTGACATGCGCCCACGCTGATTATAATAAATATCATTTAAAACAATATTATATCCTCAAAATCCCGACTGAAAAAACTACACGGCATGTACATTCAATGTACACGGCGTGTATATATTGTTTTCATTTATTCATTTTATTTCCATAAAAAAAAACTACACGGTGTGTAATTATTAATACACGACATGTACTTTTTTTCCATGAAAAACTACACGGCGTGTAATCTTTAATACACGACATGTATATCTTGTTTTTCATTTCCTTCTTCCTACATCATTAAAACGATTTAGGCTTCCTTGAATAATTATTAAACCTCATACGGGAATAATCTTTATTCTACTTGAGATACTTGAATACACTTAGTGTGTGACTCTCTAGGCCTCTTTCTCGTTGGCATTAGGAGAGCTTGCCTAAAGTCCAAGATTACTGTCTAGCAACGGGTCAAGGCACCCAAGAGAAAGAAGTTGACGACGCATTGACATATCACCTCATACGAACAGTTACTATGTAATTTAATCCCTTTGTCTCAATATCTCATCAAGCATGTTTCATGGCAGTGTCATAAACCTATATGCTTGATCCGTCGTTCTTTGACTACCTGAAATAAACTCATCGTTCACACCATGTCCATGGAATTTAATGTGACAGTTCTATTTCAATCAAAGGGTCGAGATATCAACTTCCATAAATAGAATGGAAAAATCCTTCATAGACTTATCCATTAACAATATGTCACTCGTGATGCACCCAATGTACCCTACTTTCCACCAACTGTCTGTGTGACAGTTTTCGTAAGTAAATCTAAGTGCGCGAGTCATGACATGAGTTAATGATAATCTTCCAGTCTAAGGAACATTACACATGCTCGCATATAGCAATATCCTATGACACCAAGACATGCAGAATTACTACTGGCGGGTCTGTTCTCATAATCTCCCATCTTGGAGATTACCAAGTGAGAACTCCATGAGAGAGAGTCTCGTCTTCTTATGAGTACTCGCACATGACGGTTTGTACACTATGTGTCCTATTATAGTATGTCATCCAACCGCAGAACTTTATTTAAGAATATTATTATAGCATTTCAAGGTTCCCGTCATAGCGGGGATCGTCTATGACCTTTTTAACGCAACAAATATTCCAGGACATTATTATATTATAGTCATGCAGAACAATGAAAAATATATAATAAGTGAAAATTCATGTAATCAAAGTAAAAAGAAGTTGGTTCAGAGGACACCAATCCTTACAGACTTTCACTTGGACTAGAGCCAACTTCCTATGACTTTTAGTCCGCTAGACCTCACATGATTATCATGTTTCTGCTGAGTCAAGGCTTTAGTTAATGGGTCTTCCACATTGTCTTCCGTGGAAATACTGCTCACTGCAACTTCACCAATCTGAGAAAAATCCCTTAAGAGATGATACTTCCGAAGTATGTTCCTTGTCTGTTGATGTGACCTTGGATATTTTTCAAGTTCCACCAATGTAGTATTATCACAATAGAGTGTGATAGGATATTTACTACTCGGTACAACATCCAGCTCTTGGAATAAGCTTCTCATCCATACTGCTTCTTTAGCTGCCTCAGAAGCTGCGATATACTCGGACTCTGCAGTAGAATCTGCCACCACACTTTGTTTTGAGCTCTTCCAGCTCACTGCACCTCCATTTAAACCGCAGACGTATCCAGTCTGCGACTTCATGTCATCTTGATCAGTCTGGAAACTAGAATCTACATGTCCTCTGATGACTAGTTCCTCATCTCCTCCATAAACCAGGAACATATCCTTAGTACGCCTCAGATACTTAAGGATAATCTTGACTGCCATCCAATGGCGGTCTCCTGGATCAGCTTGATATCTGCCTACTGCACTTAATGCGTAAGCAACATCTAGCCTCATACATAGAAAATCATACATGACTGACCCAATTGAGGATGCGTAAGGGATCCTTGCCATTCTCTTTCTTTCCTCATGTGTCTGAGGACACATTTTCTTGGAAAGATGAATGCCATGTAACACTGGCAACAATCCCCTCTTGGATTGTTCCATACTGAATCTCTTTAGTATCTTGTCAACATATATACTTTGACTCAAGCTCAACATTTTCTTGGATCTATCATGATGGATCTTGATCCCAAGAATATATTCCACCTCTCCCAATACTTTCATGGAGAAGCATTTATGAAACCATACCTTAACTGACTGTAAGACAGGTACTTCATTTCCAAATAGCAATATTTCATCCACATATACTATTAGGAAAACTGTTTTACTTATACTAAATATTTTGTAGACACAAGGATCAAATTTGTTCTTCACAGATCCAAATTCTATAACAGCTTCATCAAAATGAATGTTCCATGAACTTGATGCTTTCTTTAATCCATAAATGTATTTCTGCAACTTGAATACCTTGTTGGCATCCTTTGGAGTCACAAACCCTTCAGGTTGTGTCATGTAGACATCTTCCTGGAGGTTCCCATTAAGGAAAGTTGTTTTGACATCCATTTACCAAATTTCATAGTCATGGTAAGCATCAATGGCCAATAGGATTTTGATGGATTTCAGCATCGCAACTGGTGAAAAGGTTTCATCATTGTCAATTCTTTGACGTTGTCTAAAACCTTTTACAACCAGTCATGCCTTATAGGTGCTGACTTGCCCCTCCATGTCAAGTTTCTTCTTGAATACCCATTTTTTACCAATAGGCTTTACATCAACTGGAGGATCTACCAAAATCCAGACTTGGTTTTGGTACATAGAATCCATTTCAGAATTCATGGCTTTATTCCACTTGGCAATGTCTGTGCCTTCAACTGCTTCCTTGTAGGTAAGAGGATCATTATTGTCAACCAATAATGAGTCACCATCCTCGGTGATAAGAAAACCATATATTTCTAGTTCTCTCACCTCTCTCGTGCTCCTACATAGTTCTCGTGTCTCTGGAACAGATTGTTCTTCCACGGGGCTTTGTGGAATCAGTTCTTGTACCAACTCATGTGTATCTTGAGCCTCGACTTCATCAAAGTCTATCTCGCTCCCACTATCTCTTTTGGATATGTGCTCCCTCTCAAGGAATATGGTGTGTCTTGCCACTGTAACCTTTTTCTCAGAGGGGTTGTATAGGTAATATCCCCTTGTTTCCTTGGGATATCCTATAAAGATACACTTTGTGCCTCGAGGTGTGAGTTTGTTACCTAAAGAGGCCTTAAAAACTTCTTCGCTACCCCACACATGTAAATTCGATAACATGGCTTGGCATCCACTCCATAACTCGTATAGAATACCATTTATCAATTTAGTTGGTACTTGGTTTAGTATGTGCGCTGCTGTTTATAATGCATATCCCCAAAAGGGTAATGGAAGACTCGCATGACTCATTATTGATCTCACCATGTCCAACAGGGTGCGGTTCCTCCTTTCACTTACACCATTCCACTGATGTGTGTAAGGAGGAGTGAGTTGAGATAGAATCCCAAACTCCTGTATGAAATCAATGAAGTCCTGATTAAGATATTATCCTCCTCTGTCTGAGCGGAGTTTCTTAATCTTATTACCAAGATGGTTCTCAACTTCATTCTTGTATTCTTTGAACCGATCAAAAGAATATGACTTATACCTCATTAAATAGATAAATCCATATCTACTAAAATCATCAGTAAAAGTTATGAAGTACGAGAACCCACCCCTTGCTTCAATTGGAAATGGTCCACAAACATTTGTGTGAACTAATTCTAGAAGCTCTTTAGCTCTTTCACCTTTCCCACTAAATGGCGCTTTGGTCATTTTTCCTTGTAGACACGCATGACATACACCAAGTGGTTTTAGTTAGAAAGAATCTAAATACCCATCTTGATGTAATTTTGTCAAACCTTTCTCATTGACATGACCTAGCCAGTGATTCCAAAGTTGGGTGTGGTATGATTCATGTAAATTAACTTTGTTATCGATTTACATTACTTTTTTTGTGTAGTCTAACACATAAAGGCCGTTATATAAATGTGCCCTACCAAAAAAATGCTGTCTTTATAAAAATAGCAACATCCACTTCCAAAATTGAAGATGAATCCATCAGTATCTAATCTAGATACTGAAATAATATTTTTTGTTACAGAGGGTACATAATAACATCCTTTCAAAACCAAGACCATCCCCATAGGCAATGTGAGGTGGTAGTCCCCGACAGCTACAACACCAAGTATGGCTCTGTTGGCTGCTCATAGATCTACCTCCCCTCGATCAATCTTCCTGAATATACTTGGTTCCTGTATTTGGATACAGATGTGAGCACCAAAAGTAGTATCTAATACCCAATTAGTAGAAATAGATATATTTCATTCGATAACAAACGTACCTGAAGCTTCCCCTTGCTTCCTTGGCTGGGTGCAGTTTTTCTTCTAGTGGCCCTTCTTGCCCCATGCAAAATAAATAGCATCATGTTCCTTTGCCTCCCCTTTGATATTCATTTTCTTGGAAGGCCTTGAAGAATATTTGGGCTTAAAGCTCTTTTCCTTCCCTTTCCTTTTATTCACCATGAGGACAGAAGGCTTTTCACGCTTCATGTCAGTGGCCACATGGCGAATGAGGATGAGAAGATCAGACAGAGACTTCTCAATGTTGTTCATATTGAAGTTCACAACAAAGTTTGAGAAGCTCTGGAAGAGTGATGCAAGAATGATATCGGTTCCCAGTTCTTCAGGGAGTTTAAACCCTAGAACCTCCAATCACTCAATGTAGCCAATGATCTTGACTACATGAGGCCCGGCTGGGGAACCCTCTCTACGCTTGCTCTGAAATAGAGCCTTGGAGATCTCAAACCTTTCCTATCTTTCTCTCTCCTGGTATAGACCACGGAGGTGCTCGAGCATGCTATAGGCATCCATGACTTCATGAGACTTCATGAGCTCACTAGACATCGATGATAGCATCAAACATTGAACATCGAGAGCGTCGTTCAAATGTTGATCATAGACCAAGAAATATTCATCACTTGCCCCTGGGGTAGGAGAATCAGGAAGTGAGGAATCCATTATATAAAACTTTTGTTCATGACATAGGATAACCCGAAGGAGCCTAAACAATTCCTGAAAGTTACTTCCGGTGAGGATATTGTTTTTATCCAGTATTGATCACAGAGAAAATGTGGTTGATGAGTTTTTCATTTGGATTATACAAATTAAAAGAGCAGATTTATCAGTACTTTTTGATTACATTTTTATGAGAAATAATAACTTAATTAATTCTCCCACTATTTTATCAAGTCCCAATGACCCTCACCATTGAACTCAGAATGTCCAGTTGCTTTGACATTCTAGTGGCAAGGATCCATATTTCCCTTCATATAACCCCAACAAGGGTTGGTCAAGCTATTTGAATGTATTTAGGTAGGTAGGTCTTTGCCAACTGTGAGCTTACAGTTCCTTGATCTATTGAGTGGACTCCCCAATCCTGAAATCCTGACTTGGATTTCCTCAACTCTTGACTCCAATATTACACCAAGTCTAACAAAGGCTACTTCTCTTGATGTAATATGGCTAAGTCAACCCAAAACCTTTCATAAGGGATTCCTTTATAAAAGTAAGTGTCCCAACAAGGGTTGGTCAAACACATAGTTTTATTGAGTCTTTCCCTTAATTAGGTAATGGAAGTATTGGTCTAACTTAATATGGTATTGAGGGATTTTATTCCTTTATGCATAGTTTCACATTATCACATGCTTGTTAATATTAAGTGATGTTTGCTTAAGTTATTAACCATGTTCTGATAATGTTTACGCATAGTCTGGTTTTTGTTTTATTCCATCTTTGCATGCTTGTTCATTTTATTAATTATGTGAACACGACAACACATAAATAATAAATAAACCATGCAATCAGACAGAAATAAAATAATATGGCATGATCATGAGCTTCTATTGGTTAGCTTATCTAGCGGTTTTGGTAAGCTAACCCTGACCTAGGGAAAACACCTAGAACCTTAGGGTTCATGTTTTGAAGCTCCCGCCTGTCCACCTTTGCATCTTCTTGTGTTGGTTTTGCCTCAGCTTCGGATTTCTAACCGTCTCCTATGGCTTGGGAGATCCTCCATTTACATGGGTTTACATTAAAGAAACCATGGGCATGCATGCCCTACATTTTATTGGAAGAATGCTCGCAGGACAAAAAAATTAAATTAAACAAATTTAAATGAAACCATACACACATAAAAAGGGTCTTTGGTCTAGCTCATGATCATCCATAGCATGAAACGCCATTTACACATATTTAGAATTCAAATTCTTTTAATTGTTCTTTCATTTAAGATAAGTCGCGCTTGAATTCAATTAATTTTGATCTTATAATTAATCAATTATTTATCTTAAATTCCTTTCTGAATTTCCTTGAGATTCTTCTCATCCATATTCCTTGTATGGGTCTTTGTACATTGGAGGAAACCTGGTGAAATTCCATTTCTGGAAAGTACACGGCGTGTAGTTTATATTTACATGGAATGTATTTCTTTTCACCTTATTTCCAAAGTACACGCCGGGGCTTTGACGCGTTTTCTCTACTTTGGAAATTTTGGAGTACACGACATGTAGATGAATCATACATGGCCTGTACTTCCTTGTTATGTGGTAACCAGCTTGGTAATCCTGTGTACGCGGAACACAACTTCTCCTTGTACACGGTTACACCTGGACCGGATCGGACTACACAGCGTATTGTTCCAACATACACGCTGTGTATTCCCGTTCCCACATGTCGTTAAATTCTAGTCAACACGGCGTGATTAATACTTAGGCATAATCAATTCACACGGTGTGGTTTTCCAGACCAGTCCCGGTTCATTGAACCTAAGTACACGACGTCTAGTTTTAATTACACGCCGTGTAATCCCGTGTTGTAAAGACAGAAAGAGCGACTCCTCCAGATGAATTCCTTGTTTTTATTTTAATCAAAATTAAAATTAAAAAGTTGTTTTTATGATATGAATCGAGAAATGAATGAGGAAGAATAGATCTCGTTTATTCAGATTAATAGAACTATATATTTCGAATTGAATCAAATATAATTGCGTAAATTATCAACAAAAATTAAATAACTATAATCAACGTTTCAACCTCGCTCTGATACCATTTGAAGGTTTCGGGCGCAGCAGAAGCGAGTGGGTGGATGTGCCCACTTGGATTTTTGTCATTAGAAATAATCAATCCGGGATCAATACGACGATAAATGCCAGTCTCCACGGATCGAATCACAGAAAAAGACAAATAAGATGGTTTGTCCCGGAACCACAAACAAGGATCGTTACAAGTTGATTATAATTAATTTAATTAATTTTAAAGAAATACATTTTGGGTGTTCTTTCTTCGTTGATGTTCTTGATCACGTTGTCGATGTGATCTGTCGTTGCGTCGTAGAAGCCAAGTGTAGACTCCCTCTAGCAGTGATCCACACATGTACCTCGTATCTCAGGACGTCGCCAAAGGAGTCTCCGGGTGCTAGCATGGAGAAACCTTTGCTTGCATTTTCCGCCTTAGATCATCTTGATCTGATGGAAGAGGATATATCTCGGTCTTGAGAGCGTTCTTAGAGGAATAGGTTCTTTTGGCCTTGAAATAATTCTCCAGAATTGTTGTGTCTCACACGGGGTAGGAAAAGAGTTAGGGTTGTGAGGATATTTATAATCAGGTTTGAGGTTGTAGTGTTATGAAAATAAATAAACGCGTTACACGTTTTATTTATTTCATTGACTCTTATTTAAAACCCCCATGTCGAATAATTAATTCCTTGACATGCGCCCATGCTGATTATAATAAATATCATTTAAAACAATATTATATCCTCAAAATCCCGACTGGAAAAACTACACGGCGTGTATTAATAAATACATGGCATGTACTTGTTTTTCATTGAAAACAACACAGCGTGTACATTAAATGTACACGACATGTATATCTTGTTTTCATTTATTCATTTCCTTTCCATAAAGAAAACTACCTGGCATGTAATTATTAATACACGGTGTGTACTTGTTTTCCATGAAAAACTACACGGTGTGTAATCTTTAATACACTACATGTATATCTTGTTTTTCATTTCCTTCTTCCTGCATCATTAAAACGATTTAGGATTCCTTGAATAATTATTAAACCATGTATGGGAATAATCTTTATTATACTTGAGATACTTGAATACACTTAGTGTGTGACCCTCTAGGCCTCTTTCTCATTGGAATTATGCGAGCTTGCCTAAAGTCCAAGATTACTGTCTAGCAACGGGTCAAATCACCCTAGAGAAAGAAGTTGACGACGCATTGAAGTATCACCTCATACGAATGCTTACTGTGTAATTTAATCCCTTTGCCTCAATATCTCATCAAGAAGGTTTCATGGCAGTGTCATAAACCTATATGCTTGATCCATCGTTCTTTGACTACCTGAAATAAACTCGTCGTTCACACCATGGAAATGGAATTTAACGTGACCGTTCTATTTCAATGAAAGGGCTGAGATATCAACTTCCATAAATAGAAGGGACAAATCCTTCATCGACTTATCCATTAACAACATGTCACTCGTGACACACCCAATGTACCCTACTTTCCGCCAACTGTCTGCATGATGGTTTTCATCAGTAAATCTAAGTGCGCGAGTCATGACATGAGTTAATGATAATCTTCCAGTCTAAGGACCATTACACACGCTCACCGATAGCAATATCCAATGACACCATGACATGAAGAATTACTACTGGCAGGTCTGTTTTCATAATCTCCCATCTTGGAGATTACCAAGTGCGAACTCCATGAGAGAGAGTCTCGTCTTTTTATGAGTACTCGCACATGACAGTCTGTATACTAAGTGTCCTATCATAGTATTTCATCCAACCGCATAACTTTATTTAAGAATATTGTTATAAGCATTTCAAGGTTCTCATAATAGCGGGGAATTTCTATGACCTTATTAATACAACAAATATTCTAGGAAATTATTATATTATAGTCATGCAGAACAATGAACAATATATAATAAGTGAACATTCATGTAATCAAAGTATAAATCAGTTGGATCTGAGGACACCAATCCGTACACCTATTACATGAGGTTGGCACTTAGATGTCATTGGCATACTAGGGGTGCATGAATCATATTTGAGTGCATATTACATGAGGTTCCTAAGATACCTATCATGACAATCTTCATATATTGATACACTACTTATTCAAGTCTATATATTGACTTATCTAATACGGGGGTGATTGGGTATGTTGTTGATCATGTCATTGATTGGAGCTCAACCAAGATGATATTTTTCCAATTGTATAATGATTATGACATATTGTCCCTCGATTGAGATAGACCATGGAGTGGGAAGCCACACCTAGATATTATATATCTATCCGGATAAGGTATATGTGATGTGCTTATATATTAGGGTGAATGACATTTGATGAATTAACTGAATAGTACAATTTATAATTTGATAATCAACAATATTTGGGTAGGTTATATGGGATTGACATACTCTGTGTCCCATAGTCACTCAATGTCTTAGAAAATGGGAAAAAATGAGAATTCATATTTTCATATGATGCATACTTGTGGAAACAAGTTTAGAGATACATGTGTTTGATAAAGATCACGTAAGAACAATTTATAGATTAAGTAGCACTTATACTTTTCTAGAGTTTACTCTTTACTTATATAAATATGGATATTCTTATTTGTTTTCAATGATATAAAGTCCTGTGGCGACACACATTATAGTTGACTAAGTGGGGATTATGTTTTACACTAAAATATACTTTAAAAGTGTTTTAGAGTTAATCCAAAATGAGTTTCATATGGGTATTCACAAGGCATTACATAGGATATAATACAAGTTGAATCTAATGATATATTTTTTAAAATGTTTTGAAAGATATCCAATAGGTTTGTTTATATGATTTCATAAGCTATTGTATACGATACAATGAACCTTGAAACAGAAAAATGTTTTTTAGGCTTTAGTTTAAGTTGGATATTGAAGGAGACATGCCCTAAAGATTTATATATATATAAAAGTTAATTTTTTATTTCCTAAAAATTATAATATTTATGAATGAGGCGTATCAATTAATGAAGTATATGACTTCATTATTAATATTCCATGCATGGTATCATTAAAGGAACCATTTCATAAAATTAAATAGTGGGGAGGAAATTCATTCACACATGATTGATCCAAAGAAAAATTTATTCATTTTTTATAAATTCAGGAGTAAATGTAGTAGATTGAGTTTTATTATCTTGGTTTTATATATCAATACCATTCGATGTAATGTAGTGTGTGATTTCTTCATGATTTTATGAAATTCCTTTTCACTTTAATCTCTCCTTATCTTCCTCCTTTGTGTTTGAGACACTAGCAGGTCCTAGCGGGAGGATGGATACCATCTATACGATATTTGATTCATCTCAACTCATGAATACCTATGGATATGGGATTTATTTTGGATCCCACTACTCTTATTTCTCTCAAACACGTGTAATGATGATTGAGATGTTTCCTATGGTCTTTAGTGTACAATATGTTATATTTTTAGCAGTTCATAATTTTGTTTTCATACAGGGATCATATTTCATGCTTGGAGATCCTGGACAATGGATTTGACCTCTTCCACATATTTTAATAATCATTTTTAGACTCATTTAAATCTCAATAATTTCTATAGTAGTGTTTAAAATGTCCGTTATTTTTTCACTAATATAAAACCCCCTTTTATCGGCACTATAATTCTATGATTATTGATGATAAAAAAGTGAAGATTCTCTAAGATCCCTTAAAATCAGTTTTTTATCCTTGATAAAATATTGATGAAAAAATCATCCTTTATTAGTGCTAAAATGGTGCTCATAAAATACCACATTTATCGATGATTTTTTATCATTGATTAAAGCTATCTTTTATCGTCACTTTTTTAACATTGATTTTTTTAAAAAGGAATATTTTTGTCCCTCTAGAGACCCATTTACCATCACTAGCCCGCCCCACCACCCCTTTCTCAAACCCCAGATCCCCCAAATTTATCAGTGATTTCACCCTCACCACCACCCTACATTTATCAGTACTCACAACCCTCCCTCCCGTACATCCCTCTCAAGAAACTCCTAGGATTCAAACATGGGATCTCCCAGTTCATAGTAAATGTTCATTACCATTGCAATAACATAATTTATATTTATTATGATATATAAATTTAATTTTATATATTTTTATAATTATATAATTATATAATTATTTTTAAATGTAGTTAGAAAATATGGTTGTTTTTGTGTGTACATTTGTGTGTGTTTATATTTATATTTATGTGTATGTGTATGTGTTCATATTTATATTTATATATTTATATAATTTTATATAATTATATATATTCATATATTTATTTTTAAATAAATTTATAAAATATGTTTGTTTTTTTGTGTTTATACTTATATATACATGTGTGTCTTAATATATAAATATAAATATAAATATTTATATTTATTTACCTATATTATATGTTAATATTTATTTACATGTATTTAAATATATATATATATATATATATGTTTTTCAAAAAAACTTAAATATAAAATTATATATGTAAATACATATTTATACATTTTTATAACAAAAATAAAATGGATAAATTTTTTATTTTAAATAAAATGTATAATTATTTCTTATTTACATATTGATTATATTTTTTAGACAAAATTTTATATGTAAATATATTTAAATATTTATTTTTACAATTAAATTTTTTATATGTAAATATATGAAAATATGTATATATTTATTTATAAATAACACTACAATATGAAAAACATTAAAATTTCAACCCCAAAATAACCATATGAGTGTAAGATCTAGGAATTAATTCAGTTTCCACCATAAAAAGAAAATTATATCCTCTAAGAAAAAGATGAAATTTCATATAGCGTTCAAAAATATGTGTATCACAACAAAAGACTCAGTTTTGAAGGATTTTTAGGCCTTTTTAACCTCTTAAAATAAGATGCGTGTAATACCCCCGATTTGAGGTTTGTCACTATTTTATTCATTTTTTTGTTATTTTGAATTAATTAGAATACCTTATTGGAATAGTTTAGGGGAATTAAGAGGATAAAGTATAGAAATAGAATTTCAGAAATATGTATGAACAATTTTTATTGCAAATCGGAGTTTTATGATGTAAACATTGTGGAGTGGATGTTTTGGATGAGGAATTTTATGACCTAAATGAAATTTTATGTCGTAAGTTTGTTTTTGGGGATTTAAATTAGAGGCAACGTGTTATTTTGGGGGAATCCACCCCTCATGGAATTTATGATGAAAATGAATGACTTATGATGTAAATTAATCTAATCCTATCTAGTTTTTACCTAGTAACTATTTTTAACCCCTCATTTTTTTCTTGATATATCCTCTTGACTTTTCAAGCTACCATAGGTGATTTCTAGTGACATTCAACATCTAGACTCTGATTCTAATGAATCCTTTCTTGTTCAACTGTGAATATCAAAGGTTAGGGTCTCATTCTTCCTTCCAATCTTATATCTCCTCAGTATGTCTCATATGAAACCATAGATCATTATTATAATACCTAGATCTATGGGTTCAAACTTGAGTTTATGATATCTTATGGGGTTTTGATAGAGGAATAGAAGGAAAAGGTTTGATCGATGGAATATTCTTTGATCTCTCAGGATAATTGACATGGGGTAAGTGGGTTTTCCCTCTTTCCATTTTTATTGGAACTCAAAATATGATTAGGTTTCTAAAATTTTTCTTCTTTATTTTCAATGTATTTTACCAAGTAAAAATCCAGTAATAATTCTCTTACTCGTTACCCTGAAATCGTAATGTGTTTTTTCCCACAATGGCCTATTGAATTGATTAAAAGTGTTTTACATAAATGAAATTTGATTTCGACACATGTTTCGAGAATAATGGATTGTGAGTGACATATGAAAAGGAATAGGTTGGTGTGTGATTGTTATTGCATTGTACAGGTCCTTTTTTAAACATACTTGGTTCTAGGTGCTGACTAAAAATGCACAAGGGGAAACATGCCACCAAGAGACAACTTAGTTGAGGAAATACCACCGCTAATGAGTATAGGGGTGTAATTTCAAACTGAATATATGAGAGAGAGATAGAGAACCTGGTTGATTATGAAATTTTTTTAATTATAAACCACTTATGTTTTTTCAAAGATAAACATGATTATGACTTAACCTACTTTTGGAAAACTTATTCATCTGAGATATTTTATATTGTTAAAACTATTTACTATTTTGATAAATTTTTAGCTAGTTTTATATCCAATGAGCTAACCTATTTCTAGTATTAGTTACATGTGGGATGTATCTTGGGGGTTTCCTAATGGGTATGATTACTCACCCCCTGCATATGAAATTTGGTTCATATTCAGATCTTGTTTTCTATGATATAGGAAGAAGATCAGTTTCTTACTTTTCTAGTGGAATTCCTTGTATCTTATGTCACAGTTGGTGGAGTTGGATCTTGGAGTTTATTTATATATAGGTCAGGAGTAGCTCCACCTTGGTACCTAGGTCTTTTTCTTCATTTTATTTTTTAGTTAATATCTCTTATTGTTCTGTTGTTACTATGATATTTTCCCCTATTTTATTGTTTATTGATGGATTAGTCACATTGTTCATCTCGAATAGATTTTGGTACATGGATCATTTATATAGATGTATTTGGTTTGATTATATATACATTTTTCTCTGAGTGTGATTTTTTAAATTATAACCTATTCCCCCATGTTTCTTTTGTCTAAACCCTTGGTATTTATTGTCATCCTTTGGTGTCAAGAGAATGTTAGCTAAGCTAGTGTAATTTGGCTCTTCTCAAGATAATGGGTTGGGGTGGGATGTTATAAATGGCATCGGGCTTGTTCGGTCCTTGATATGGGTTCATAATAAGAGATAGGAATGTTAGAGATTGAGATTTATAACGTAAAAAGCCATATATAACCTTTTTATATTAATATTCAAGTTACCATAGTGGTTTGGGTAGAAAGTGTTCTAAGAAACTTCTAGGAAAGGTTTAAACTCATCATCGTGGTTTTAGGAGATGAGTATAGCATGCAATGCATTATCACTAAGACTTACCACTAAGACTTCATTTTCACATGGTTATTTGATTTTGATTTTGTTGAATTGAGAAGAGTGTCTTAATATATAAGATATCAGCATGAAAATATTAACAATGAAAAGATCTAATTTTTTTTTTTCTGAAATGTATTCTAGGATAAAAATTCCACCAGTAAGGAGAAAAGGAAATCAATTAGAGGGATCGGTTGAGAGCATGGTTTCACTAGGACCACAATTAAACCATGATTTCATTCATATTATTGTGAAAGATTTTTAGGTTGTTGACAAGGGACCTAGGATTGAAGAACCTCATCAGGTAAATCACTTAGAAGACTTTCTAAGGTAGAATCCACCAATATTTCATGATGGTTATTTTAATGAGAAATTATAGGTATGGATGAGCAAGATGACTAGGTTTTTTGAATTCGTGGGGACACTGGATGAGATAAAGGTTAATATAGAAATGTATATGCTTTAAGACCTAGATCTAGAAATGTGGGACTTATATATTTAGGATAATTGGGATCAAGACCTCACATAGAAAGGATAAGTAAAATTCTTCCATAAAAAATTCTTTTTGGAAAAATTTCAAATAGTAAAGACAAAAAAAATATTTCAAATAGAATAAAGTAGTATGTTAGTAAGTGAATATGTAGATAAATTCATCCACCTCATCTACTTTTCACTAGAGGTTTCAGCTTGAGAAAGACTGAAAGCTCATATATTGAGGCAGGTATCTGACCCGTGGTTCACTTAAAGGTAATAATGTTTATTATTATGTACTATAAAGAAAATTGTGAATAAGGTACTAGTGGGAGAAAGAGATCTGGTAGGGAATCCAAGTGGAGGGGTCACCTTTGTTCATCTGATTGTTGGTGGAAGATTTAGTATGGGAAATAAAATAAATAGGGAGAGTTACTCCAAAGGTAGAGATGTAACATAAAATCAATCCCTAGGACAAGTTTCTAATCAACCATGTCACAATAATGAACCATTTTATTTATAGTGTGTCATTATCTTACATAAGAAGAAAAAATACACAACACCCCCAAGGAATTTCTACCACTATTGTAAGAGAGTACATCTCAAAAATTATTTTCATAAAATTCTGAGGTCACCAGGTGGAACAGGATCAACATAGCCTTATGATTCATATTCTAGGGAGAAACAATCATAACATATTAGTTATCATCCAAAAACTTAAATGAACTAGGATACTTCCAGGAACACTTTGGTCATTTCGGCATTACCTTAGTAGGAAAAAGGAGATATTGTGCGGAATTTGAGTGACAAATTTATATTGTAGACTAGGCTATCACAAAAAAGAAACCAGGCCCCTCTATAGTATTAGGTACAATTTTTATGAACTCAAATATTATGAATGTATTTTTTTTATAATGACACATTTCATTATTTCTATTATTATTTTTTTTAAAAAAAATTAGGGATTACAGGTGGAAATTATGAATCATATCATGAACTCAAATATCCTTTATTGTCAAATAACTCATGTAATAATCCAATAATGAGAAATCACAAAAAAATGATGATCATTAAAACCGACTCATAGGATTCATTTGACCATGAGCACAATATATCATTCACAGACTAATTGGCAGTTTAAGCACAATCTTTTTCCATTAGAAGATATGCTCAAATCACATGTCCTGAACTTTTGTAGTTTATGGGAGGATCATATGCCTTTGGTTGAATTCTCCTATAGTAAAAACTATAGGGTTATGATATAGCTGGCCTCGTTTAGGGATTTATATGGCCACCATTTTCATTCTCTAATATGTTGGATGGAGATAAAGGAGACATTATTGATTGGTCCTAGTCTTTCTTATGAGGATATGAAGAAGATCCAAATGTCTTTGAAGAGAATGTATATGGATCAAAGATGAAAGAATATATGCCGACAATCATCACTAAGATTTATCTTTTGATGTTAGTTACCACACTTTCTTGAAAGTGTCACAAATACTTGGTCATCGATGATCAGGTAAATAAGGGAAGTTAGCATCACAATATGTGGGACCGTTCGAAGTGGTGGAATAGATTGGCACAGTTGTGTATCGGGTAACATTACCACTGAGGTTCAGTGAAGTTCATAATTTGTTCCATGTTTCTCAACTAAAGAAGTATCACTGAGATCCTCAACATGTGATTAGTTAGAGTAATGTTACTCTTGAGCCAGATGCGAGGTTTATCCAGGAAATGGTTCGGGTTATGGACATACATGAAACGACAGTATGTGGGAGATCTATTACCTTGGTGAGAGTTTCTTGACACCATGGTCAGGTTTAAGAGGAAGCATTGGAATATAAAAAGTTCATACAAGATCAATGGTTTGAGTTTTTCAAAGGTAATATTGTTATCCAGCTTCTTAAGGATGGAAAGACAAATGGTGTGGAGAATGTATCCCCCCCAATTTGAGGTATATCATTGTTTTATGCATTTTGTCTCCCATTTGAATTCTTCAGAATACCTTTATGAGGTCACGGACCCGGATTCCACTTAGGAGGTTCCTCGAGCCTGGTTGGCCACACGACCTTAAGCGCATCTCCCCAAACACCAAAGGCTACCGACTAGCAGTGAGGGCCTAGGGTGTGTCCATGGGTAGACTATTCCCTCATTACTAGAGTGAATGGTATCGAATAATATATAAGATACAATAGGAGATAAATATCAGAAGCAATATAAGTAAATAGAATTCACAAAAGAAGGAGACAAATCAATAATAAGTGAAATAACTGGAATTACATACAATCACTACTGGAAGTTGAGTTATTTATGACAAGACATTTTTGATGGGATCTAGTCGTAAATGCCCCACTGCAGAAAATGGCATCGCAAATGGTTTCTCTGAGTTAAAAAAACTATTGCGATAGGCCCGTCACAAATTGTTATTTCTGATGGGAAAACCTACCCATCATACAAAACTAAAAAATAAATAAAAAGAAAAGTAATATGAATAAAATTTAATATAATAATAATAATAATAAATAACATTAATAATATAGTACTAAATAATAATAATAATATTAATAATTAAATTATATTAATAAAATAATATTAATAATTATATAAATAATATTAATATAATACTAATAATAATAATAGAATAATAGAATAAATAATAATAATAATAATAATAAAATTACTAATAATAATAATAACATAATAAAAAAAATTAAAATAACAAAAACCACAATATTCACAAAAATATAAAAAATTATAATAATATCTAAATAATAAAATTTTAAAAAATATTAAAAAATAATAATTTTAATAAAATAATAAAATAGTAAGAAAATATTAAAAATAACAAGAAATGAAATAAATAATAAAATAATAAAATATTGAAAAATTAAAAAAATTATAAAATTATAAAAAACACAATATTCACAAGAATATAAAAAATTTACTATATAAAATGTAAATATATAATATTATAGAAAAAATTGACATTAAAATGCTTTATCATAAAATGTATATACATCACTAAGGGGGAGGGTCTTTTGGATGAGTTGAAGGAGATACTAGAGGTAACTCCATCCCTAAACAATGAGTGAGAAGTCACATGTACTCCGTCCTATGCTCATGCTTCCATCGACACATCTCCTCCTACTGTTGTTGTTGCTGTCGATGGAGCTCTTCCTACTCCCTACACATACTCTGTATATGATCAACTTGAGCTCGAATCTTACCCTGATACTATGTAGTTGAAGATGGTGACTCTCCATAATCCCCTCTCAAGCTTCTCATAGACATCACAACAGTACCACAATAACTCCCAAGCGTCAATCGAAAGCTGATACCAATAAATTACCGCTATTTATCATTAATTACACTATTTATTACTAATTAACACAATTTATTACTAATTACTATTGTTTATCACTGATTGACACTATTTATTACTAATTACTACTAATTATTACTAATTACTGCTAATTATTACTAATTATTACTGATTGTTATTGATTATAACTAATTTGCACTGATTATTACTGAATATTACTGATTATTACTAATTACCACTAATTACTACTAATTACTACAAATTATTTCTGATTATAACTAATTATTAATGATTATTACAGATTATTACATATTATTATTGATCATTACTGATTATTACTAATTATTACTAATTATTTTGAATTATTACAAATTATTATTAATTATTATTAATTGTTACGAATTATTACAAATTATTACTATTTATTAATAATTATTACTAATTATTAATAATTATTAATATTTAATACTAATTATTAATATTTATTAAAATTTATTAATATTTATTACTATTTACAGCTATTTATTACTATTTACCGCTATTTATAACTATTTACCACTATTTATTTTTAATTTCGGCTAATTATTACTAATTACACATAATTATTAAAAATTTATGCTAATTAATAATAATTATTACTAATTATTTCTAATTGTTACTAATTATTAATATTTATTGATATTTATTAATATTTATTACTATTTATCACTATTTATTAATTTTTATTACTAATCATTACTATTTTTACTAATTATTACTAATAACTACTAATAATCACTAATAATTACTAATTATTATTGATTATTACTAATTATTACTTCTTATTACTTCTTATTACTAATTATTACTTATTATTAATAATTATTATGAATTATTACTAAATATTATGAATTATTACTAATTATTACTACTTTTTACTAATTATTAATATTTTTTAATATTTTTAACACTTTTTATATTTATTAATAATTATTTCTTTTTATTACAATTTTTTACAATTTCTTATTACCTATTACTATTTACTGCTATTTATTTCTAATTACCTATAATTATTTCTAATTACAACTAATTGTTAGGTAATTACTGCTAATTATTAATAATTACCGCTAATTATTACTAATTATTACTAATTATTAATATTTATTACTATTTATTTGTATTTATTAATATTTATTAATAGTTATTACTATTTATTAATATTTATTACTATTTATTACAAATTTTTACTAATTTTTACTAATTATTACTATTTATTACCATGTATTACTATTTACCACTATTTATTACTATTTACTGATATTTATTTCTAATTACTGATAATTACTGGTAACTATAACTAATTATTACTAGTTATTACAAATTATTACAAATAATTACTAACATTTAAAAATTATTACTAATTATTACTAATTATCGCTAATTATTTCTAGTTACACTATTTATGACTAATTATCACTATTTACCTTTAATTATTACTATTTACTACTAATTATTACTATATACCGCTAATTATTACTATTTACCACTAATTATTACTAATTATTACTATTTTTTTACTAATTATAACTGTTTATTACTATTTATTATTTACCTCTTCTTATTATTAATAATCACTAATTACTGCTATTTATTACTATTTATTACTATTTATTACTACTTGTTACTAATTAATACTAATTATTACTAATTATTACTAATTATTACAATTTATTACTACTTGTTACTATTTATTACTAATTATTTCTAATTATTACTATTTATTTCTTTTTATGACTTTATTCTTATTTATTACTAATTACTACTAATTATTACTAATTACCGATAATTATTACAAATTACTGCTAATTATCACTAACTATTACTAATTAATTCTAATTATTACTAATTAATGCTGATTATTACTGATTATTACTGATTATTACAGATTATTATACATTATTACTGATTATTACCGATTATTACTGATTATTACTGATTATTACTGATTATTACTGATTATTAATGATTATTACTGATTATTACTGATTTTTACTGAATATTACTGATTATTACTAATTATTACTAATTATTAGTATTTATTAGTATTTATTAGTATTTATAAATATTTATAAATATTTATAACTATCAATTACTAATTATCGCTAATTATTAATAATTATTACTAATTACCGCTAATTGTTACTAATTACTACTGATTATTCCTAATTACTGCTAATTATTACTAATTAGCGCTAATTGTTCCTAATTACCTCTAATTTTTACTAATTAGTGCAAATTATTACTAATTGCCGTTAATTATTGCAATTTATTACTATTCCGTACTAATTATTTGTAATTAACACTAATTATAACTAATTTATAATAATTAATACTAATTACTACTAATTAATAATAATTAATACTAATTACACATAATTATTATTAATTAATGATAGTTGAACAAAATTATTAAAAAATAATACTATTTACTTTTATAGAAAAAAATTAAAACTTAATGAATCAACATTTAAAAAAATAGTAATGAAAAATAAAACTATCTAATTTTAATTTAATTTAATTGTCACTAATTAAAAATAATCATAACTAATATAAAAGAAAATGAATTAGCTAAAAAATAGAAGTAATAGATAAATACCTTCAACCAAAATCTTTAATATGATGCAAGACTTTGAAATTGCTCAGATGTAAAATTTTAAATGTTGAAAAAATTTAAGAGACAAATATGATAGTAGAGAGATAGAGAGGAGTTGAGAGAGTTGTGAAACGGGGAAAATCGGATGGGGGTATATATAGTTTAGATTATCGGTGACAAGCGTATTTATGATAGTATTCCCATTGCAAATAACACTAATTGTGATGGGACATGTCACAAATGCGAACCCCCAATTAATTAGGGGTGGCAGTTTAAAAGGTATTTGCGATGAGAACCATTGCAAATACCTACCTACCGACATAGCATTTACGATGGGACTTGTTGCAAAATCTAACCCCCCTAAAAACGTATTTACGACCGGTCCCATTGTAAATACCTACCTACTGACATAGCATTTGCGACATGAGATAAATCCTTTCACAAAAGCTAGAAACCACCGAAGGGTAATTGCGACGGGAGTAACCACCTGTCACAATTACCCTTCCTGTGGTTTGGTGCGCACCACAGGCCTAACCTTTTGCAATGGGATACCCCTTCCAGTCGCAAATAATTAGTTATTTGTGACAAGAATAGGGTCCCATCGCAAATAGTTCCTCCTGACAGACTATTTGTGATGAGACCCTTCCCCATTGAAAATAACATTTTTTTTCTGTAGTGAATAGCTGGTGATGATACATGTCATGTCACTAGAAAGCTGGAAAACATGGATACAAAGTAGAAGATATACATGAAAAACCCAATGTTGCAAAAAGGAAATACATAAACTATCCCAAGCGTCCCGAGCAACAATTCGATCATCTACTACATGCTCGATCCAGGCACATCAAGAAATCATGCGTTTGAAGCATTACCCTTCCCTTTATCAACGCATGCATACATGTAACCTACCTCAGGTACCAATGGATCCTGGAGAGGGTGTGAGATAAATATCAGTGGAACACCACCAAGAATGTCTATAATATCCTTCTCGTGTAATTGAAATGTAACAGTATGCAGACATGCATATATAAATTATTGTAGTACAATGTAACTAAATACCCATGTACCTGTTTCAACCCTCTGCTAGTGTCAAAACATGTAACAAATTCATTTATTAATAAATTACCAATTTATATTAATAGGTCACGTGAGGCATAGCCAGCAATGATATCACCTCATGATAGTGTAAATAGTGAATGTTCCAAGATATAACATAACGACCATAATTGATAATTATTATAAAGTGGTTCCATGGTATTCACCAAGGAAACCTATACCTCAGGGGCTGCTAACTCTATAGTAACTGAGTCTAGATAAGGGGGTAAGAGTGTAATCCTAGGAGTGCCGTCCAAGGCATTCCCACAATATTGTTTGTAACAGAGTCCATGGAATTTATCTGAGGTAAAATGGGAGATAAGTAGTTGTTGGGCCCAAGGATGTAACCAAGGAACCTCATGTCACGTTGGATCCAAGGAGTGTATATGAGGAATCCTATAATAATAATGAAGGGATCCGACGGTGTCATACCAGGCATCCAGAGGTAGACAAGGAAAGGGTTCTCTGGTAGGTCTCACACAAGGAAACTGAAATCCATGAATCGGAATGAAATCCTTGAGTACTTAAGACATTCCATTAAGAATCCAAGAGCTAACACGAGTTAAGGCTTCCTATAATGATTTAAAGGTCCATGTGCACAAAGAGGCACCTTACATATAATTCATTTCAATTACATTGGTCTTATGATAACTTTTATCATTAACAAATTCACTTAGTTCAAAACATTCCTTTAATTAGTTTGAAAAGTCCAAGTAGCATGCAACCTTGTAATTAAAACCATGTAATTCATGTTCAATTAATAAGTTTCACTCTGCTGACTTCCATGAACAAGGAAAGGTCTGCTACGGACGTGCAACCAAACATTCGTTTACATTTAATAAGGCCAAGTCATATACTTAATTATGATTGGAATAATATCATTTGAATGAATTAAAACATTTATCCACTTACCTTAGGCAGGTCAAGTTGAAGTGACAAGGTACAAGATATTCACAATTTCAGGATTCAATAGTAAATTAATGTAAGGAGGCTTACCATTAGCGTGTTCAAGCTCGAAGACACCCGAATGGTGGTTCGAAAGTGTCAAAACACTAAAAACCCAATTATGGAATATTAACCTACATGGGGTGTTGTGTGTCATTAATATAACCACCAAAAACTAATCACATTAATTGAAATAGAATAACTATAGGGTTTAATGAATATAATCACAGTATATAAATTCATTAAACAACACCTAATGAAATTGGAAGGCCCCACGCATCAATTGAAAAAAAAATGAACTTGAGGGATGAATTATAGACCACCCACATTGTACTTGTATGACTCTCCTCATCCAGTATCAGCCTCTAATTCGTCCTAGATCAAAGTAGATCTGAAAAATAGTATAAAATCCTAAACCTTGATAACTTGGTCAATAGTAAGAGAAATGAAGAATGGTTAAAAAGGACTCGAGCACTTACCGTTACGCATAAAACATGACAAATAGATGCTCGATCGGACCCCAGATGAAGGATATCTCTTAATACCTATATTTGGCATTCAAAATCTCCAAAATGGGAGAAATAGAGGTTCATCTTGCTGGAAATATGAACAGGGAAGAAGGAGGAGGCTAAATTAGATCATTAATTCTAAAATGGCCATTTTCCCTAGAAAATAGCATGTGTAGGTCTTGACTGCAAAGTTTTTTGAACCACGCGCCAACCATACATGGGTACCTATTGAATAGGGGGAAGTCACACGGTATACCCACAAGGTTTTAGAAACCATGTTGCAACCATGTGATATGGCTCTACTTGAAAATGCATACGATCTGTATGGTTTAGACTAACCATGTGTCATCTCTGCATGGTTTACTCTAAGTGTGCGTCATATCCATTTTTATAAAAAAAATTGGTTCCAAGCTCTGAATGAGCCTCAGACACCCCTGAGACCTTCATAAACTCATTAGGCATCCAATTTAGGTCCATAAAAGTGAATTAGACCAAATTTAGAGGATCCATACCCGTTTAAAAAAAATGGTTCTTACAATCATCGCTCCTCAATGGAAATCATCCCAAAGTTCACCTTACAAGGGTGTTGAAACAATTTCTGAGAATAACTTTGGTCACTGAGCACATGTATCGGCCTTCCTCTCCCATGTCTCATCCTGTACACAACCATTCTTCCAAATCACCCATTCTAGAGGGACATACTGGCCTCAAAGATCCTTATTTCTCCAATCAATGATGCGTATAGGATACTACTCAAACGAAGTATTAACATCAAGATCAACTTACTTGGGATCAAAAGTATAAGATAGGTCAACATGATAATGACGAAGCTATGAAATGTGGAAGACTTCGTTCATAGAACATTACCTCTAAGGTAGTAACAACTAATAAGCTACTGGGAAAACTCTTTCCATGATCTGAAATAACCCTACATATTGAGGTTACAACTTCCCTTGCATCTATAACAGTATATGACCTAGCTTGGGTGACTCCCATAGGAAACAAAATCCCTGAACTTGAACTTTTAGAGGTCCTTGATTGGGATTAACATTATTTTTTTTGTCTTGACTGAGCAGTATTAATATGCTTTTGGATCATTTGAACCTGCTCCAAAGTCCCCTGTACGAGACAAGTACCTAGTAGGGTTACATCACCTGCCTCTAGCTAGTATAGGTTTGAATAAAATGACCTACTTTATAAGGCCTCAAAATGATCCATATAAATTTTCATATGAAATATATTATTATAGAAAAACATGAAGAGAGGGATATGATTCTCCCAAAAACCACTGAAATCTAGGACACATGCTCAAATCATGTCCTCAAGAACTTGTATCATCCGTTATGACTATCCATTGGTCTAAGGGTGAAATGATTTTCTCAGAAGCAGCTGTGTACCCATAGCCTTCTACAACCCCTACCAGAAATGTAATGTAAAATGAGCATCCCTATCAGAAATGATAGTATGAGGTAACCCATGTAGTCGTATGATCTCATGGACATATATTATTCCTAGATCATCAAATGAGAAAATTTTCTGAATAGGAATGAAGTGAGCTTTTTTTTAATTGGTCAATAACTACCCATAAAACATCGCTACCCCTATGTGTCTTAGGTAAGCCGATTATAAAATCCATAACAATATTGTCATGACCCGTCCTCGGGACCCGTGCCGTGACTACCCCAAGCCCGCCTTCCATAGGCCAGGGGCTGGAGACTAGCACCAAAGGCGTAAAATCCGATAACTGGGAAGGAATTTCCTTGATAAAAGTAAACAAAACACCACAGAGTACAAGCGGAAGTAAAACACTAAGTACAAAAGAAAGTGATGAAAAGTAACTGGGATAGAATACAAACCCAACTGAAAGTGTGACTACAACTGAATGGAAGTACAATAAAAAAAGACTAACAGCTAGAAGAAAGGAAGAAGCTCCTGGGTCGTCCTCCTCAGATCCTACCTAAAGGGTAGGTACAGATGGCGCAACTCCTGGATCGTCCACCACGGATCCTACCTGAAGGGTAGGTACAGATAGCCTCCACAATGCTCTCGCCCGTCAACCTCCTCCGTGTGTCGTCTCATCGTGAAGTCCACATCCGGATAATGACTCGTCATGTGGTCCACCTATGAGTACCGTCTAGTCCTTGAACACTCGGCCTCTGTCAGCTCTGCCCGTCGTCTGCAACCAACACAACAAGGTGCGGGCATAGCCCGTGCAGGGGTGAGTATAACGATACTCAGTAGGGACCCCGAGACCCTCAAGGTCTCACTAAACCAACATGGATAACCACAAAGAAGATCTCAATAGATAACCTATACTTAGGTATATGCCCTACATACACTTAAGTTATCAAGTAACCCATATCAATCATGAGGAAACACAAGGATTATGAAATCAACGGATAAACACTACCCAGGTATATGCCCATACATAAACCTAAGTTATCAAGTGACCCATCTCATTCATGAGGTAAACACAAAGGTCAAAGATTCAGCTCAAACCAGGATTTTCATGATCGAAACCGTAACTGCTGAAGAGCCCCATCTCTGGAGTGTATAGTGGTCCTGTCACGACTCCGAGGTACTACTCACTAACCTAAGACTGCGGAGGTACTCCTCCTGTCGAGTACTGTGGGCCTGCTACTACAACCAAGAGCTCCCCACAATGGGTCTGCTGCTACAACCAAGCGCTCCCCCTCATAGCCTCAAGAGGTACTCCTTCTGTTGAGTACCACGGGTCTGCCACTACAACCAAGCGTTCCTCCACCGTGGGTTTGCCGCTACAACCAAGCGCTCCCCTTTTTGTCCTCCAGAGGTACTACTACTATTGAGTACCACGGGTCTGCCGCTACAACCAAGCGCTCCTCCGCCGTGGGTCTGCCGCTACAACCAAGCGCTCCCCACTGGGCTATCCGAAACACACCGAGTCGATCGGTCAAGCAGTCGTCAGGTCTCAGTCGGTTACACGGTCTCCGTACTCTGCACGCTCGTCTCCGGGAGGGTCCGCTCCATGAGCTGATGGTCGATACTACAAGTATAACAATGTTCCATGAAGAAGTATGTCAAAGGACCTCCTCGTCACAGGGGTCTCAACGCAATAGACGGCGCGTCAATCGGACGCCCGGTCTGTGAGTTACTAGCCTTTTCGTCCCCTGGGCCCGGTTGGTTTCGTGTGTGAACCAACCTGGCCATAACTCAAATGTACCCCGAACTCTCATAGGGTATAATCATAGGGACCGTTTCTCCACGTGATCACCAACGCCGCTGACGGTTCGTCCAACGGACGTCCGGTCTGAAAGTTATCAGCTTTTCCGTTCCAGGGGCTCGGTTGGATTCGTGTGCAATCCAAACTAGCCACTATCCAACTGCATCCAAATCTCAGGCGAAGTATGCCAAAAGTTCCGTCTCATCAAGAGGAATTCAATGAGACAGACGGCGCGTCAATCGGACGCCCAGTCTGTGAGTTATTGGCTTTTTCGTTCTAGGGGCCCGGTTGGTTTCGTGAGCGAACCAACCCGACCGCACTCCGACGACATCCAAACATCGAGCGGAGTAAGTCAAATGATCCGTATCACTTAGAGGATTTCAATAAATTTGACGGCATGTCAATCGGACGTCCCGAGCTCAAGATATGTGCGTTTCCGCTCCGAGGACCCGGTTGGTTTCGTGAACGAACCAACCCGGAAAAACCCAAAGTACTCCGAAACTTTGAGTGCGATATACCGAAACGGCCGTCTCGATCCAAGGATCGCATCACCACTAACAACACATCTATCGGAGGCTCATAGCTCAAGATACGGGAAAAAGACTGAAAAGGTCAGAAAACGGGGGGTCTAGGCCCGGACCGACCCGGCCCAACCCCCCCTAGGTCGGCCCGAACCGGGTCGACCCGAACCGGGTCCGTGTCCGACCCGGCCGGCTCGGCCCGGCCCAGCCAGGGTGGCCCGACCCGGCCTGGGCGCGACCCGGCCTGGCCGGCGGGTCGGCTCGGCTGTTACGGCTGAGCCGCGGGCGGGGGGCGCGCTGCCCCCACGTGAAGAAGAGCCGCGGCCCCGCGTGGGGCCACTCCGTGACACCCAGACGTGGCTTAAGCTGCGTCCCTCCTCCACAGTCCCGCGCGGCCGCGGGACCGGCCAGCGCCGCAACGGCTTCATCCGCGGTGGGTCTTCCCGGCGGCGCACCGGGCGGCCGGCCACTGCCGGCCGCCGGTGCTGCCGTGCCGGTGTGGCATGCCGGCGGGAACTTCCGTGGACTACCGGACGCTCTCCGGTGGTCCGTTTTTCCTACGGTTTGCGCCTACAGCTCTCCCAGGACCCGAACTTTGCTGCGACGGCCTCCAATCACCATTCCGATCCCTTTTCGTACTCTCCTTTAATCCACGCATCAACGAAAATCTGCGGAGGGTTGTCGGGCCGTGTTTGTTTGGCCCACACCCTCCACGTTAGGTGATAACAATTGGGAATAATAATCAACTCAGGAAAACATAATAAGGCACAATTTTAATAAATTAAAATTGAACCTAGTTCCCAAAGAAAACTCCCATAAATAAAAATTCACGTCCCGCATATAAAACAATCGCGGATCAACTTGATGATGAGTTGATCCGAGTTCTTTGTTTTAGAAGGAAACAACCATGGGAATAAATATTATTCTCAAATAAAACCCCTACCTCAAGCGGTTGATGATTCGAAGATTGCCGTGGGAGAAAGAATGTCACGGAAGAAGCGCCGCGGAAGGAGCGTCGCGGAAGGAGGATTGTCACGTCGTGGAGAAAGAATTCGTTGGCGCCGCGTCATCGATTCCCGAGGATCCGGGGTTCTTGGTGACCTTCGCGTTCTTCGTCGAGGAAGAAGAACTTAAAGGCTTGGGTGATTTCTCCCAAATTCCTCTGGCACAACCTACCTTTAATAAAATAAGAATTCTATTATTTTATTTTTATAAGTCAACCCTTTGAATTTCAAAAGAAACAGTCAATTAAAATAATTAATTGAGCAGTTTAAAACCGCCCAATTAATGAGGCGTTTCTTAATCCAAAAAATGCACGATTGACTTTATTTTAAGAGGGGTTTGTGGGTGCGTTACTTAGGAGGGAAGAAACGGTGGGGCTCATGTGGCCCCCACATCAAAATTATCCTACCAAGAGGGTAGGAGATTTTGGATTGCACCCTATCCGCTTCAACTCAACTTTAGTAGCATTAATTGGCTTTAAGTGGCTTTAAGTGAAATAAAATAAAGTTGTCGCACCACTTTATTTTATTTCTTAACTTAACCCCAAAAATTAAAAACCACACCCGAGAAAACGCAATTCCGGAAAAGGTGTTCCTAAGAAATTATCGGCGCTACGATTCCATTGATGCCCTCAGAATTCGATTCACATCACCGATTCAAAAGTTAGAAAAATCCCGCTCGTCCGTTCACTAAACGAACCCGATCCTAACTTCAGAAATTAATTCTGGGCACACCAGGCCTCGGAATTAGGCACTGTTAGAAACTGCGTTCTTGTAAAATTACAGAGAAAATTAAGAAAAAAAAAATTTCCTTGAAATTTCTGGGTCTTTACAAATATCTTCTCATTTCCATTCTGAGATTGGAAGTGGCTATTATAAGACTGTATGTCTCTAGTGCTGAACCTTCACCTACTTACTGGTGGAACACCAAGTGATAAATCCTGCTATCTCACATTTCATCCCAGAACACCAATACCGGTGTAACACTGGATGTTTTTATGAAATATTATCTTTAAAAATTTTAATTATTCAATAGCTTACATTAATCAAAATCATGATTTTAAACAAACCATGAGATTCCCATAGTATAAAATGAACATTAAAACATAACCATTATGTTATCGGGAATAAATATATATAACATATGATAATTTATGGATAATTATTTAGCTACCAATTATTTATGAAAAATATAAACCAATTAAAAGTAAAAGATTTTTTTATTTTTGTATTAATAAAATAATTGAATTACAATTAGCCTAAGAAATTAATGAAATACATATGTTATACATTTAATAAAATATTTTCTATATTCACCCAATAGATATTTTAGTCATAGGGTATGAATAAACCCTATTTTATATATATAAACCAATATTTTTTAAAAGGGTAATTTTACTTCCTTTTAATGTCAAAACCCTTTTAAATTAAAATTTGGACACATTAATAAATTTTATATGACAAAATAAACCCCTTATTTGGAAGTGTAATATAAAAATTTACTTTGGATGATTTTTTAGATCTTTTTGATAACATTCAAGTTATGATGAATAAAAAAATTATACAAATTTTAATTAATTTATTTTCATCGAAATAATTTAGATGGTTAAATTATATTATTGAATTTTTTCAAAGTATAAATATAATATATTTTTATCATTTAATATAATTTAGGTATTTGGCATAAATTTTATGTTTAATTTAGATGTAAAAACATTTCAATCTTTTGTAATGTTTTAACTTTAAAACCCTGTTTTCTCATTCTGAAAATTAGATTGATTTTAAATTAATTACTAAAACTTTTGTGCTTTTAATTTTTAAAAATTGAATCCATATTTTTAATAAGTGAGTCCAAATTATGTAAATATCTTTATTTATTTTTTTCCTATATGAATAGTAACTTTAGAATTTTTTTAATAATACGGTTGATAAAACAAAATTTTGTTGAATATTTTATTGATAATAAATTAAAAAACATTCTCATATTGTGTAAAATATGTTTTTTTATAAAATATTTTGGATTAGATCATTCATATTAAAATTTGATAAAAATTACAGTTTTGCCCTTTAAAAATCCACTATAGTATTTTGGACATAAATAATTTTATTTGAGTTATTTGAACTTAATATTTTGTAAATGTGTTCCTAAATTAATTAGATACAACTCTTATTTTGGTCATCTGAGCTAAATCATGAATTTGGTTGGAGAAAATGGACCATGAATTCAAAGATGGGCTGGAGTCATCAGATTGGACATCACATCAGTATTTGGGCCACAAATTTTTCTTCCATGATAGGAATGCAACCAAATTTGGAAAGGATCTCAAGGACCCAATTTAGAAAAAATAATAATTCTTTAAGGACAGATTTTTCCATTGTTTTGGTGGTAAAATAGGTGGCTGAAATTGGCTTAAAATATTCATCCAAATTTCCCCATTCACACTTGAAACCAATTGTAACATAGCTTACCCTCTAATATAAAATATGTATCTTTATCATTTGTATGGATTGAGATGTGAATTGGGATATTTAAGACATAGTATAATTGGTTTTTCTCTATTTATAAAAACATTTCAAGAGGGAGAGGTTTTGAAGCAAGTATCCCTTCATCGAAGCCTTCTTCTTCTTCTTCTTCACTTTGTAATATTTTTATGATTTCCCTAAACACATAGTTTCAATTCAATTTATTATATTATTTTCAATTTTCTTCTTATATTAATCTTACTATTTGTTTTGGAAAATCAATAGAAGAATCATGACTACGTTATAGCCTTTCACCAACCTTTTCAAATGCAAACTGTTTCTACAAAGGCTACACCTCCCATGGAAGAGTAATTTTTCTTAGTGATCATTCTAAATGAATCCATATTCACTTAATTATTCTGAATAAATTAGCTAATGTAATTAAAATATTATGATTTATGGGTTGTTTTAAATTAAAAGAAACTAAACATGTAATTGAACGATTCATGCAAAATCTTACGAGGTCGAGAATTGTATGAATTGTGATAGCGCGACCTTAATCGGTGACACAAAACCACATGAGATTAATTTGTAGAGTTAAAATATAATCTATAAAATAAATTCATCCTCATTTATAGAATGTATAAATTCCATACTTTACCACTGAACATAATCTAGTATTGGAACAACAATCAACACAGGGTGATACGATAGCATGTTCCGCAATTAGCCTAGGGTTCTATTCATTTCATCATTGTGGTAAAGATAACTCTTGTAGAGTTAGAGGGTTAGAAAATTATGGTATAATAATTAAGTTTATTTTAATTTAAATTATAATTATTAATAAGTAAGCGAATAGGTGGATTCATATTAGTTACTCTTTTTAAAATAGTTTTCTAAAAAATATTCTCATTGTGTTTTATTAATCAAATTTCATTTCAAAAAACAAAAACAAAAAAAGATATCTTATTCCAACATACTTCGTATTATTATTTTATAATGATAAAACACCAAAACTAATATGTTTTTTTCTTACCTTTTATTTTGTATTAAAAATACCTTTAATAAGTTTTAAAATTACTTCCTCCTTTGAGAGACAACCTTGGCCAGCCACTATACTGTACCTAAATAATCCGAAATCGAACATTATGTGAGAGTTCCCATGATAGCATCCTTTAAAATTGGCACCATTTCCATAGAGGAAAGTGATTTTTTCAAAAAAATATAGGTATTTATTTTATTTTTCATTTTATTATTTTATTCTCCTCTTTCTTTCTTCTTTCCCCTTTCTCAAGTTTTCATTTTTTTCTCTGTCGTCTTTTTTTATAGGACCATAAACCCAAACATCTTTTCATTTTTATTATGGTTCAATTTTCATAATTTAAATTTCATTTGATTTATGATGTTAACTAATCTTGAAGATCTCTTACATTATGACCCTGAGATTGAGGGCAACCTTAGGGCTCAAATCAGATAGTATCAGTCTACGAGAAGTTTCAACATTCAACCAGAAGTAATATTCTCCAATTATAGTAACACTGGATTTGGAAATAATTCTGAATCAAACATAAAACAAGAGACAATAGATGAATATAATAGTAATAAAATTATTATAACCATTCAATAATTGGATTCACCATATATTAACTATCATCCAAATTGTATTGCATACCCAAATCTCGAATCAGACTTTGAATTGGAATCTAGTTTAATTCACATTCTTAAAAAATTTCACAAATTATCTACTAATGATCCAAACAAAAATTTTAAAGAATTTAATGTGGTTTTTTAACCCTCAAACCAAGAAATTTCTCTTAATATCAAATAAAACTAAGAGCAATCCCATTTTCACTTAATGGAGCTGCAAAGGATTGGATATATTATTTATAACCCGAAGATGTAACATGTTGGAATGATTTTAAATGAATTTTCTTGCAAATAATTTTCCTGCTTCAAGAACCACATATATTTGTAAGGAGATCTCTAGGATTAAGAAATTATAAGGGGAATTAATGTATGAGTATTGGGAGCGATTCAAGAAGTTGTGTGCAATCTTTCTACATCACCAAATTAGTGAGAACATCCTCATCCAATACATCTATGAAGGCCTAACATAGATGGAAAGAAGCATGGTGGATGACACAAATGGAGAGGAATTGGTTGAAAAATCACCAACAACTTCACGTGCATTGATTGACAAGATTTCACAAAACTCTTAACAATTTGGTGACTGACGTACACCACAAGTTAAAGGTGTACACCAAGTAAGTTCATATTATCTTGATAGTAATTTAATTGATACCAAGTTGGAAGTGTTGACCACTATGGTGAGTAAAATTGATTTGGATCAAAACACATAAAAACCCACTCCTGTGAGACCTTGTGGAATTTGCACTACAACAGACCACCCGGCATATTGTTGCTCCCAACTACAAGAGACAGAATATTGTTTGATAGTATTATCTGGGAGATCATATTAGCAGAAAAAACATAAAAATATCCAACATAAGTATGATTCCTTTATAATAACATAAAACGGACAGTGGACGGATCAATCAGACATGAGATATGTCTATGTACAACAACAAAGGTACCCTTTTCAACAAAATTTATAACAACCTCTACTTTTTTTAATCCATAAAAATAACATAGATTTTATTTTGAAATGGATGCATATTATTATTTTTATCATGTTCATTTTGATTATGACATGTATATTGAATATACTGATGTATATGATGCTTTATTATCTGATTTTGATGATTTATATTCTGATACTGATGTTCATTGTGTACATATTTCTGTTCCTTCAATTTCTCCATCCATAAATCACCCCCTACATTTGAACTTAATCCATTGTCATCAAATAAAAAATTCTCATACTTGTTGAGTGGTGAGAAATTACCTATTACCATTTTTATCAATCACCCTTTTGAATATAAAGAAAAACTTTTGAAGCTTTTATGGGAGAACATCAGGGAAATCGGGTGGACCTTGGTGACATATCATGTATTATCCCTTCTATTTGTATGCATAGGATTTTTTGGATGATGGTGCTAAACCATTTGGACATCCATAAGGGAGACTCAATCCAAATCTTATAGAAGTTTTTGAAAAAAAAGTTTATAAATTGATTGAGGCCAGTATAATTTATCCCATTTCAGATTCTCAGTGGGTGAGCCCTATTTAGGTTGTTCCTAATAAAAGTGGTGTTAATGTTGTTAAAAATGATAATGAGGAATTAGTTCTAATGAGGGTGAACAACAGTTGTTGTGTGTGTATTGATTTTAAGAATCTAAATCAGTCCACTCCTACGAACAATTTCCCCCACCCATTTATGGATGAAATGCATGATAGACTAGTTGGGAAAACACACTATTTTTTCTTGGATGGATTTTCTAGATATTTTCAGGATTTTATAGATTCAGAGGATCATGAGAAGGCAACATTCACTTGTCCATTCGGCACATTTTCCTACCAAAGGATGCCATTTGGATGTTAAAATTCCCCAAGTACCTTCCAAAGATTCACAATTAGTATTTTTAATTATTTTTTTGAGACCTAAAAGGAGGTATTTATGGATAATTTTATAGTTTATGGGTATTAATTTTATGATTTTATCTCTAGTTTGGGAAAGGTGGTGAATTGTTTTATTGAGAATAATATGGTCTTGAACTTTGAAAAGTGTCATTTCATGGTAGATCAAGGGATTATCTTAGGTCATGTAGTACCAAAAAATGGGATAGAGGTTGATAGATCTAAGGTAGATATTATTTCATCCTTACCTTATCCTTCATGTGTGTGTAATTTTAGGTTATTCCTACGGCATGCATGATTTTATCAGCGCTTCATCAATGATTTTAGTAATATTTCTCTTCCTATGTCGTGACTACTTCAAAAGTATTCTGATTTTGTGTTTGGTGATTCTTGCAGGATTTACTTGGATGAGTTAAAACAGTGTCTAACCACTCCACTGATCATATAAATCCCATGATAGGACATTCTATTTGAGAAGATGTGTGATACTTCGAACTTTTCATTTGGATAAGTATTATCACAAAGGGTGGAGGGACGTTCACATGTGATTACCTATGCTTATAGGACATTGGATTCAGCCAAATAAAACTACACAACCATGGAAAATGATTTTCTTGGTGTCATATTTTATTTAGCTAAATTTCATTCATGTTTATTGGGCTCATAATTAGTTGTGTTTTCTCACCATGAAACTCTAAGGTACCTCTTGAAGAAGACATATTCAAATCCCATACTTATCCGATGGATTCTACTTCTTCAAGAATTTGATATTGAGATAAAGAACAAGAAGGGGTCAGAGAACTTACTGTCAGACCACATGAGTAGGATTACTCACACATTAAAGGATAACACATTGGACCAGGTACCACTTCGAGAGACTTTCCCTAAGTATAATCTTTATTCCATCTTAGGTATGCATCCTTGGTATGTTGATTTAGTTAAATACCTCTTTGCCTATGAAATTCCTATAAATATAAAGAAACACACCATCCAAAAGTTAATTAGGGATTCATGATTTTATGTTTGGGTTGATCCATTCCTTTGGTGTATGTGTAGTGATCTTGTTATTAAGAGGCATGTTCTTGATCATGATTTTGAGTCTGTTCTTCATTTATACCATACACTTTCATGTGGTGGACACTTTGGACCCCAAAGAACAGTTAAGAATGTCTTAGACTCTGGATTATATTGTCATAGCATATTCCATGATGCTCATGTGTTTTGAATGTCATGTTCATGTTGCGAACACACTGGGAATATTTTTGGGATACATGAGATTCCCCAACAACCCATATTATTCTACGAGATTTTTGATGTATGAGGAATCAATTTTTGGGTCAATTTCCTAGGTCATTTCGTTTCTTTTATATTTTCATTGCTGTAGATTATGTGATAAATGGGTGGAGGATAAGGCCACCATGACTGATGATTCTCATGTTATAGTGGAATTTTTCATGAAAAAGATTTTAGTAGGTTTTCAGTAACAAAGGAAATTATCAGTGACCAAGGGACACACTTCTGCAATATGAAATTGGATTCTCTACTTCAGAAGTTTGGGGTGACATACTAAACATAAACACCATTCCATCCCCAGAAAATTTTCTAGGATGAGGTTTCAAATCATGAGTTGAAACAAATTTAGGAGAAATTCGTGCAACTGAATAGGAAGGATTAGAGAAAATTCTTGGATGATGCACTATATGATTATAGGACAACATAAAAGACCTCCATTGGTATGTCTCTATTTAGGATTGTTTTTTGGAAATATTTTCATCTCTCTATGGAAGTCGAGCATCATGAATATTGGGAAATGAAGAAATGAAACATGGATTTAGCCTAATATGGAATCCAAAATAAGCTGCAAATTCAAGAGCATGAAGAGATTTGATTGTCCTCATATGATAAATCAAGGCTCTACAAAGAAATATCAAAAGCATCACATGATAGAATTATCAAGAAAAGAGAGTTTCATATAAGAGATAATGTTATAATCTACAGTTCACAACTAAAGCTAATGCCTGGTGAGTTTCATTCTAGATATTTAGGTACTTATGTTGTGTCTAATGTTTTTCCTTATGGTGCAACGAAGATCACACAAGAGGACACATGAAGGAGCTTTACAGTCAATGGGAAACATTTGAACAAATAAATTGAGGGACTTCCTACCAATGTAGTTGATTTTATCACATGGAATAACCCCATCATTACTTGAAAATCATAGGTTGTTCCTAACCCTTAAACTTTTATATTACTAGTCCTATTTAATATTATACATTTCATGTGCATATATCATATCATAGGATCACATTGAGGAAAATGCAATATTTTAAGTATGGGGAAGGGGATAATATTTTGGGGTAGGTATTTAGTATTTTAATTTATGGTTTTGGGTATATTTTCTATTATGTTTTTGGTTAAAAATTTCAAACATAAAAAACTAAAAAACAGAAAAAAAACATAAAAAAAACCAAAAACAAAAAAAAAACAAAAACAAAACATAATTAAAAAACAAAGATATCAAGAATAATTCTCATGTGAAACATATGGAAGATTCAATTTTTATAAATTCATTTGTAGAATGATAATAAGGAGTAAGATTTCATTATCAAGGGTTGATTTTTATAAAGATTCATGTCATCAATGGTATGATTGGTTGTGTCATTATAAAACCTTTTAACTTTTGACATCATTATTTGTGACATTTTTTCATGGTAAATTGTTTCATTAATTTCTCCACACAAATTTTCACACAACCATGACTTCGGAAATTTTTCATACTCAATTAAAGGTATAGTCAATTTAGGTAAAAAATACATTAGTTGATCCATACATTTGTTTCTCTTCTAATCGGCTTCATTACTGTACTGAATTGAATTATGCTTGTGTACATGTTATCTAACTGTTGTACACCCTCAAAAAATAAATTTAGAAATATGGGTTGTGTCTTGGGATGTTAAAAACCCTTCTTCCTCGACCTTTGATCTTATTATAAATATCACAATTAGTGTTTTGAGGAGATCAAACACCGGTTGAGAGATTAGTGTGATATTTTTTCCAAGTGTAACATAAAAAATAATAATAAATGAGGGGAGTGATGAAATATAAAACATATGAGGGTATCTAGGAAAAGAGCTTAAGGTTTGACTTTCGAGAATGCTTAAGTGAGTGGGTCTTGAAATTAGATTGAAAAGGAATGTAGAACAAGTTTGGTGAATTAAACCAGGTAATATGAAATTTTTTACATGATTTGGATATATTGAATAAAGGGTGGAGATATGAACTTGGAATGGTTGGTACACACACACATGGGGAATTAGTGGAATGGTAGACCCATGAATTTTTTCTCTATGATTAGTGTTATGAATCTCACTGGATTTTGTTTTGAAACAATTTATGAGGAAATGAACTTATAATTTATTTATACTGATTCTTGATAGGATTTTTTACTTTTCCTATATTTCCGCTATGGATTGAGAAATATGAAAATGCATATCATGTCACAATGCTTTTGAATACAAGATATGAGGTTTTACCAGGTAGTGAAAAAGGGTAAGTGTGTGGGGAGTTGATAAAACAATTTTTTTGAATATTTTATTGATAATAAATTAAAACATTTCCTCACATTATGTTAAATATGTTTATTTATAAAATATTTGGGATTAGATCATTCATTTGAAAATTTGTTTAAAATTCCTGTTTTACCCTTAAAAAATTCACCGTAGTATTTAGAACATAAATAATTTAATTTGAATTATTGTAATATAATATTTTGTAACTGTATTCCTGACTTAATTTTCTAAAACTTTTATTCAGGACATATGAGCTAAATCATGCATTTGGTTGGAGAAATGGGCCATTAATTAAAGGTTGGGATGGACTCATTAGATTGGACATTATGTCAGTATTTGGGCTATTACTTTTTCTTCCATGCTTGGAATGAGCCCAAATTTAGAGAGGATCTCTAGGAACCAATTGAGAAAAAATAATAATTCTGGAAAGATAGATGGTTCATGCGTGTTGTGGTAAAATAGGTTGTTTGCATTGGTTAAAAATATTTGGCCTATATTACCCATTAACACTTGAAACCACTTGTAACCTATCCTCCACTCCACTATATAAATATGTATTTTTCTCATTTTGAGGGTTTGGGACATGAATTTAGAAATTAAAGGTATATGAGAATTTATTTCCCTCCATTTCTCCATGCATTTAAATAGGGATATCTTTTGATGCTAGGATCTCTTTATCGAAGCTTTATTATTCTTCTTCTTCACTTTTTAATATTGTTGTGCTTTCAATAAACTCTTAGTTTCTATTCCATTATTGCATTATAGACTTTTAACAACCTTTCACAAATGAAAAATGTTTCTACGATGACTACACCGCCCAAGGAAGAGGAATTATTCTTCGTGTTTGATCTATCTCTAACCATCTTCAATTAATAATTTTGAATCAAACAGATAATATAATTCAAATATTATAATTTATGAATTATTATTTTTAATTAAAATAAACTATGAAATCAATTGAACAATTCATGTAAAATCACGTGAGGTCGAGAATTGTGTGAATTATGAGAGCATGACCTTAATGGGTATTACAAAACCACTTGAGATTAATTTGTAGAGATCCAATATAATCACTAAAATCAATTAAAAATAATTTATTGAGTGTATATGTTCCCTAATTTACCACTGACAATAAGCTAGTATTGGAATAGCAATCAACACATGGTGATACGATGGCATGTTCCGAAACTAGCCTAGGGTTCAATTCATTTCATCATTGTGGTTAAGTTAACTCCCGTAGAGTTCGAGAGTTAGAAAATTAGAGAATCATAAGGAAGTGTATTTTAATTTAAAATATAATGATTAATAAGTATGTGAAGTGGTATATTTAGATCATTTATTATTTTTAAGAAAAATTTCTAAAAAAATATTTTCATTATCTTTTATTTACCAAATTTCATTTCAAAAACAAAAACAAAAAAATGAAATATTATTCCAACATAATTCGTATTTTTTTTATAAAGATAAACCCCCATCCTTATAAGTTTGTTTCTTACCTTTTTTTTTATTTTCAAAATACCCTTAACAAGTTATTAAATTATTTCCACCTTTGTGAGACAAATGTGGTTATCAACTCTGCTACACTTATATAATAAGAAATCAAAAATCATCTAAGAGCTCTCATAACAACTCCCTTTCAACGGTAAAATGGTAAATTGGGTAATTTAGGATAAACATAATATTTTAAAATTACCCTAACATTTTTCCTAATTTCATTGGATGAGTTTTTATTGACCTAAATCATCAATGGGTGAAATTGGTACCCTTTGGAAGCCACTTGGATGAGATTATAACCTTTATTATTTTATTTAATGAAAAGTTAAATATGTCTCACTCAAATTTTAATAAAAATATCATTTTTATAAGGTTATATAGAAGATAAATTAGATTATAATACTCTTTTAAAATTTAAGGTGTTTTTATTTATCATAGAAATTTATTTTTAATTTTTAAGAAATAAATAATTACCTTAATATCTTATACATTAATGATGTAGAAATTATTTAATTGATGAGAAATCAAAAACATAATTTTTATTACAATTTTAACAATAATAAAATGACACAAACGCTTGAAAAAATATTATTTTTTTATTATATATTTACCATATTCATCCAATGATCTATTTATTGGCCATTTGGATCCATATAGAAATGACTATGGCACTTATAATATTTTATTTAATGTAATGTTAATGTTTTGACATTAATGTTTTAATAAATATATCATTTTTAATGTTGGATTTCTCAGAATACATATTCAACTATAATTATTCCTATGAAATATATAGGATTTATCTTCATCATAGTATTTTATTGTTAATTTTTATTCAAATAATAAGTATGTTAAATAATTACACAAAAGTGATGTTTTAATTCTTTTTTTAATACAAATACAAAATAAATGTTATTAAAATTATTAAAATAAGATTAATTTGTGGTAATTAATATATCCAATGAATTTTCTATATGACCTTGACCAGTTATGAATATAAAAAAACATTTTTTTCTAAGTTAACTTGTTGTCTTTCTATTTTCAATAATCTATTAATTATATATTATCAAAATTGACACTATTAATTATTTATCAAAATAATATATTATTAAATTATTTAAAAAAATAAATCATATTTAAAAATATATAATAATTATTATATGGTTCATAATTTTCTAAATTATTCATTTATGTTATAATTGAAATCAAATAAGTAAATATTTCACACTCTTAAAATTAAAATATTTGTTACCTTAGTAAAACATTAAATAGAATAACTAAGTTTTAATTAAAATGATAAGGTATAAATTGAAATTAAAACTCTCCTAAAATTTATTTGTTGATGAGATTACAACCTTATGTCATCTCATCTTATAAATTATGACATTTTTGAGGTTTTTTATCTGTTTTTATTTTATTATGAATTAATATATTTGGAAATTCCAAATGTTCCCCCAACCTCAATTATAAAAGGAAACATCCTACATCATTTTTTTATAACTCATTGTGCATTATATTTCATCCATCACCTACCCTTTTATCTTATGAACTTCCTTTTTCATATTCTAGAGGTTCTGGTCTTCTCAAAAGACCATATTTAGAGCCATTAAGACTAGATCTATAGCAATCTCTTCAAAGAAGAGGTAATCTCTTCTACTAACTCTCTCAAGATCATTTATTCTTCCACATACTCTTACATTGTTGGTTACATTATTATGTAATAAAAAAATACCAAATATATACTAAGATGTTATTATGGTTATGGAGTAACCTTATTCCACTTCTATCCAACCTATGAAGAACAAAATCACCACACGTGCGTACGTACGACTTACTGTCTCCACGTCGTGGTGTAATATGTTTTTCACCACCACTTTACTTGGATGGGTATAATGATGGAAATAATAACTATATATGATTATTATAATAGATATTAATTTAGGAACAATATATATACCATCCACTTCCATACCATTTCATAATTAAAGGAATGATATCATCGCTCGTGTGTACGTACAACCTACCGTCTCCACGATGCGATAAATTCTGTTAGATATCTATTAAATCATTATTATAAAAATGTATAGAATGAATACATATGATATCTATTATATTAATATCATTATATAAATTATATATCTATAACCTATAAAGAATAATCATAACTTATTAAACAAAACATGAATAATAAAATGAAACCATTTATACCTGAATAACGAGTAATAATGAAATGTTATTAACAAATGAATGAAAATATGATCATATATGATATCATAAAAACTAATATTATTATATAATAACTCAATTACATTATTTAAATAATTATACAATAGGTTTAGATACATACAATTGATATCATACCTATGGTGAGAGATAATTTCACAATCTCATTATTATACGAGATTGTTTATACAAAAGTATTTACTTGGGTATATTTATCATCCATGTCCATGTTTTATAAATATAAAATATTATTTCTATGATCATACATTTTTTGAAGTTAAATTTACCCATTGGTTAATTTTTACTAAATGTTATGCAAGGAATATTTTGTCGTTTTTCTATACGATATACTTTTTGAATTATCTAACAAAAGTAAGAGGAATTTTTTTTCTTTTAAATTATATGGCGTGACAGGGTTTTAAATTTTCATAACACCACATTTTCATGAATACTAATTTAAAATATTTGAGTTTTATTTTCAGTGAAATTAATTTATTTTAAAATTGTGTGGCATTTTGAGAAATGAAAATGTTTTTGAAGAAGACATGAAAATATCCTCAAGAATTAATTTCTACTCTTCTATCAAAATTAATTTCCTTATATGATGAAATTTTTTAATAGGGTTATGTTTCTAGTACATTGTCCCTATTATTACTATGTTTTACTATGTTTATAATGGAATTCGATTTATGAAATCAAATTTTTTATGGATATTTTATGATGGAATTATTTTTAGGAAATCGATTTTATTCATTAGGTTATGCTATGATGATTGATTTTTGTTTTTGTGGAAAAAATAATAATGATTTTATTATGAGATGTGTGGGACCTATATCTCCCTTCAATGTATTGGTTAAATATTTATATCTCATGATATAAATAGGGTTGTAATGCGAAATGATCTTGGTTTAGTAAAACAAGGTTAGAATGAGAAGTAAACTCGATTAAATAATGGAATTTTCCTACTATGTTGGTCTTGGTAATGATACTTGACTAATATGAATTTATTCTATATAATTATGTGTATTCCACAAATTCTATGTCTTATGTTATGAATTTTCTAAATATGTTCATTGATTCTTTATTAACCTTTATGATTTATCCTCTGACTTGATATCCCGATATTTTATATGAAAAATATTATTTTCAATTGTTATATTATTATATAATATGATTATTATATGATTGATATCTCCCTTGTTTACACTTAATTATAATTAGAAATAACCCTTTATTATGTTTATTTTCCACAGGTTGTGAAGAAGACTATTATTAAGATATGTAAAAAATATGTCAATATATGAAGGAATAAGTGAGAGACAATGTAGATGTCTTATGAACCAGTTTTTTATGTTTCCCAGTTTCTAAACATAGTAAACCTATATGGCTCTGGAATGGTTTTTTATGATTTTTAATTAATATTCTTCAATTTTGAGGTAATATATTGGCATGTAAAGTATGGTATGTTATAGTTGGTATCAGAGAAAATGTATAGTTAACCTTTAGAAAATAGAATGAGAAGACCTTAGTAAGAACCCTAAGGATATGTTGAAGTATATGTTTCAATCCTAGTATTTTATAAATGATCATGAAAAATCTATGATAAAACCTAATGTTTCCTAATTTGAAATTTTATTCTTGATTAGTTGGTTTTCCCATTTTTGATTATTATTGATCATATTACGATTCTTGGGTTTAGTCAATTGATGTAACTTGGAGGAACTATGTTAATGCTGAATGGGACGAGCAATGAAATGATTTTCCTCCTGAGAAAACGAATGTTATGGGAGCTATAATGAAAACCCTTGTTGATATTCTCACAAAACATTCTCAATCTATGAATCTTGAGGTACTTAAAAAAAAAGAGGGAACAAAATTCTATTGAGTCCTTCATGAGGAATCCTTCACCTTTTTAGTGGGTCTTATGATCCACTAATGGCTGAAAAATGGATTAGTACCACTGAAAATATATTTTCAGTTTTCCAATGTTAAAAAAATTATAATGTCATATTGTCAGTCTATTTTTTTGTAGGTAAATCTGATAAATGGTGGAATATTATCAATAATATGAGGCAAATAGATGAAACTTAATCCAAGGAATGAGACAAGTTCAATAACATATTTTTCAATAAGTACTTTCCTCATATTATTCAAACAAATATGGAGAAGGAGTTCCTTGAGCTTAAGAAAAAGGATGATGAATACATTGAAACCTACATAGACAATTTCGCAAGACTTGTGAGGTACACTTCTGGAATTGTTATCCAAACTGAGAGTAAAATTGACCTATTATTTAGTGGCTTAAAATCAAGTCTCCAAAGATCATTATCTATAAGATACTTCAATATAAATGAGGAAATAATTTGATTTGATCTCATGGTTGATATTGAGACTAGAGTAACCCATATATCCTTTGGGTTTGATAAGAAGAGAAAAATGGCATTCTAGGGAAAATATAAAGACCACAATGAAAATAAGATGATTTTTTCCTTATGATAAAAGTGTGCAAATAAACATGGAGGAACATTTATTAAAGAGACTAGAATATGATTTAAGTGTGGGAGAGATGGTAATCAGACAGTTGAGTGTCGAATTGATGGGAAAAATATTTCTAATGATGAAAATATAGAAAATTCTAATATAATTAACCTCTTACACTTCAATGCTACATGTGAATGGAAATGGGGAATAATTCTAACCAATTATCTTATCCAAGGGTTATCGATGAGGATCGAAATCCATAAACTCTTTAAGCCAAAGACAATGTCAAGTCACATGTGATCACTATTAGTGATGACATGTACAATAATGAAGTAGTGAAAGGTACACTTACCATACACTCTAAAGTTGAAAATGTTCTATTTGATTTTGGACCCACCCACTCTTTTATTTTGGAAGATTTTTCAAAGGGTATCTCCATATTACCTCAAAAATTAGATATTGAGTTAGTTGTGACAACTCTTAATAGCACAAAAATCACATCAAAAGTTTATAATTCTTCTATAGTTGATGTTTTGGGGAATGAGCTTCCTGCAAATATTTTAAACCTTCAATTAGTGGAATTTTATGTGAATCATGAAATAGATTGGATTTCTATATATGGATATCATATCAATTTCTATGTAAGGGAAGTCATATTTTATATTCCAGATCAATCTATGAACATCTATCATTTTAAGGATGAATATCACATTCCAGTGGAAATTTATTCCATATTAAGGGTCATGATTCCTACAAATAAAGGTTATATATATCAAATGGTTGGTGAGAAAATAACCATTAAGAATACACCTATTGTACGAGAGTTTGATGATATCTTTCCAAGAGAATTCTCAGGTCTTCAATCAAATTGTGAGGTTGAGTTTTTATTAGAACTTGTACCGGGTGCTATGCTTGTTTCAAATAAACCTTATAGAATGGTCGCAACTGAGTTGTAGGAATTAAAGAAGAAACTCCAAGAGAATTTTTGAAAGGGATTCATACTGCCTAGTGCATCACCTAATGGTGAACAAGTTCAGTTTGTTAAGTAGAATGATGGATCAATGATATTCTGCATTGATTATCGATAACTTAACAAGATCACTATCAAGAAAAACAAATCCTCTTCCCAGTATTGATGACTTATTAAGAAAACTATGAAGAGTTCAAAACATTTCAAAAATTGATCTTCATTTAGGATATTATCAATTAAGTGTCAAGAAAGAGGATATTCTGAAGACAACATTCTGTACATGGTATGGACCCAATGAATTTATAGTGATTCCTTTTGTTCTTACTAATTCCCAAAAAATCCTTATAGATCTGATGAATAGAGTCTTTATAGAATATAATGATCAATTTTTGGTAGTATTTATAGATTATATTCTTTTATATTCTAAGAGTAATTAATATCATAAATATCAATTGAGAATTGTACTAAAGACCCTGAGAAAGGAGATGATTTATGAAAAATTTTCCAAGTTTGAATTCTGGATTTAGAATTTATCATTTTTTGGTAATACAATCTAAAGAGAGGGGATATCTATGGATAAAAAAAATAATTTATTGAACATTGTCCAAGAACAACAACGGTTACTGAGAACCAAATTTCTCTTGTTTTGTATAGACATTATCGATATTTTGTGAAATAGTTTTCAAGACTATCTAATCCAATCACCACATTGACTTGGAAAATAGTTAGGTTCATGTGGGTGGAGGAATGTGAAGAGAATTTCAAAAAGATAAAAATAAGGTTAGCAAGTACACATGTTCTCACACTACCTTGTTGTGGAGAACGGTTTGTAACCCATAGTGACACATCCAAGAAGGGGTTGGGATGTGTTCTCATGAAAAATGATATGGTGATATCTTATTCCTTGTGAAAATTTAAATTCAATGATAAAAATAACCCAAATCAGGATTTAGAGTTAGATGGGATAATATTTTCATTAATGATATGTGGGAATTATCTTTATGGTGAAAGGTGTGATATTTATACTGATTATAAAAAATTAAATTATATTTTCACACAAAATGAGCAGAATATGAACCAAAGAATATGATTGAAGTTGATTTAAGATTATGAATGATTGATACATTACCACCCTAGGAAAGTGAACAGGGTGGAAGACGCTTTGAATTAATAGGATCGTGATAGCCTATCCATGACGATGATCACAAAAGATCTAGTATTTATGGATTTATGAAGGATAGATCTTGAAAGATTAATGTAAGGTGATAAATCCTATCTTTTTCAAATGAATCTTTAACCATATATTCAAGTGAATATAAAGTTGGTGTAGAAGGATGAAGTATATCTATAAAATAATGTGATAAATGTTCCTAAATTCAACCTTGATTATGATCGAATAATAAGGTTTAGTAACGATGTTTGTTTTCCCCCCATACCAAAATTAAATAAGGAGCTGTTGGATGAGGCTCATAGTTCTTCATTCTTTATTCATCCTAGATGCACAAATATGAACATGGACTTGATAGAGTATTTCGGGTGGGATGGAATTAAAAGTGATGTTTCTAAATATGTCTCTCGATTCTTGGTATTTCATGAAGTTAATGCTGAGAGATAAAAGTCTAAGGGGATGTTACAACCATTACCCACACTAGAATGGGTATGGGAAAACATCACTATTGACATTGTTGTTAGGCTTCCCAAAAAATATAATGTCCATAATACTATATGGGTTACAATGATTTCATTATGATGTTGGAACATATCATTTCTATTAGATAGGATTTATCTATTTATCATCTTACTACGACATATGTAAATGAAGTGGTAAGATTTTATGGAGTACAACTTTCCATTATATTTTATCGGGATCTGAGGTTTACCTCGAAGTTATGGTGAAGTCTCCAACTTGAAATGATCCAAATTTTTTCAATGGAAATTACCTTCTTATAAATATGTCATAAAATCACATGAAAACACAACATAATGAACTACTAAGTGCTAAGTGACCTTTAAACATAAGTTTTTCACTTCTGTGTTTGGAATTTCGAAAATCCGACATACAAGGTTGTGTTCAAGATTAGTTTTGGAGTCTAATAAAACCAACATAATTTTTGGTTAATAGTAACATACCCTTATGAATAGTATCCTACCCTTATGAATAGTAATATGACCCTTATGAAAAGAAAATTTCCCAAAATAATATTAATATTACTTATGAATAATTAAATAAAAAATTTTAAATCTTATAAGCAATTGTATTTTTGAAAGCCATAAATAATTAATTACAAATAATTAATTAATTTATAATAAAATGTATTTTTTTTAAAAAGTGTTCGTGAATTAAAAAATATATGTCTTCTTAATTTTTGATAATTTTATAAGACCTCATGTAAATTTTGAAAGTATTATAAAATGAGTTTTAATTTTAAAAACTATTTTTTCAAGTAAATTATGATTTTAATTTAATATTAAAGTAATCATATTTAGAAATTTATTTTTGAAAAAATGGAAAACATTTTGGGATTCTGCCTGTCAAAAAATGGTTGGGGTGATTTTTTGGTGTTTTTCTAAAATACTTGGATTTTTTTATGAAAATTGAAATACCATAATTTGCAAAATAAGCTAAATAAGCTAATTATGGAGTCATGTATTATGTTATGCTAATGTATGCCCATTTCTTTTGGGATAAATTTATATAATTACTATTCTTGGTCATGGAAGACTCATTATTTCTTTTATTTTGGGGAAATAATAAAATAATGAATTTGATATTGAGAAATCCCCTCTCCCCTCCACACCCTCATTTCCTCACACCTCTCAAGATTTAAGACCTGTCTAAAATATACCCAAGGATCTTACCTAGACCCTACCCGACGTCCAAGAGCTTCTAGTCTCATCCAAAGGCAAAGCCTAGGCCCCTTAAGGAGGATCTAAAGAGGAGGATTCAAGAGGTAATTTCTCTCCTTCTTTTCCTTTAATTCCCTTTCAATTTCAAGTTTTTTTCTTATTATCTCTCCCACCTATCATTTTACAAATGGTTTGGTAACACCATTATCACACATATACTAGAATTTTATGATACTAATGGGATATTATACCATCCAACCCCTTCTCATCTTCCTTTTATTTTATAAAAGAGAACGTTGTTCGTGAGGTGTTAATCTATCACCTTAAAGAACGACATGTTTTCTTTTTCCATTTCTACCTTCAGATCTAGTCATAAAAATATGTTTATGGTTGAAACAGAATATTTTATATGTATTATTTCCTATTTAATGTTATGGAACTAACTTGTGTACATATTAAAAAATTATTAATAAAAAAAAGTTTGTTGTGGTCGAAAAACCGCCCAAATTAACCCAAACCACCATCATTTAATTATTATCTAACGATTCATCCACATGGAATAAAATATAATTCATTATAATATCATTATAACTTTTGTAATATCATTAATAACATGGAATATATTTTCTGTATGTTTATCCATGTTCTACATGAACTTCAATTCATGAATACATGTGAACCGCTCAAGAAAACCATAGAAACAAACATTCCCGAACAATGTTTTTAAACTCTATAACTCATAAAAAGGCACATAAAATAACTTAATGAAACCATAATGATCCATATTCATGTACACAAGGTTTTGTAATTGTTAATTAATTAATCTAATGTGGTTATATAGGACATTAAAGAGAAGGAAGCGTTCAGATATAAGGTAAAGAGAAATTCTCGAACCCAACTTTCATCCTTTGGGTTCTCCCTCTTTCACTCCATTTTTGATATGGTTACTCCATAAAAATCATATGTTCATATTTCTCTCTCATTTTCTGGGATATAATTTTTTTTTCACTATTATATATTTCAAACAAATTTTTTTCAAAAATAACTCTTTTTTTAAGAACACACCTTTTACTTCTCATTTAAGGTTAACAGTTCTTCTAACACGTATGTTATTACTTCTTTCTTTTGGGAACCCAATGTTTATGAATGTGTTCTTATGATATAAAACCCATTAATTTTCATGGGTTATTTATGTTCATTTTTTAAATATGTTCATTATGGAATGCATGATAAATGATAATGTTATGATGTGATGGGTGCGCCCGGAATTATATAGCTCAATATGAATGATGCAATGTGACGAGTGCACCCAAAATTATACAAATCTCCAATGCATTGGGTAAAGTGATTTATCTCATGAGTTAATGTGAAATAATGTGTGAACAAGATTCTATCTTTTTTCACAATTATGTGAGGTAGTTAACCACTAATACATGATGTTTTATTTTTATGCATTTCCACATTTCAAGTATTTTATTTATTCTTCCTCTCATGTTCATGATCTTTTGCATATGATATGTTTATGCTCGCCCCATGCTATATTGTTCTTATTTATCCTCTTATTGCGCTTTTAGATCACACATTTTTATTTATATCCTCAGGTGACTACATGTACCAAGGAGTGGTCAAGTGCCAATAAGAAGCTAGAGAAGAAATAAGTAAATAAATGTTTATGATTGATGTTGTAATTGCTATTTATGGTCCTAGTTTTCCCTGGACACTAAACCGTTGGATACTTTATGTGTAATACTATTATGTTTTTTATCTTTAACATGATGTAATAGTAATGTATGAAAATTACGGGATGCTATAGTTGGTATTAGAGGAAAGGTTCAGTTAATTTGGGAATTTTGATTAGTGAATCCTAGAGAGAACCTCTAGCATGAGGCTAAGTACAAATATTCACACAAGAATATTTACATTGGGATCCCATATGTTACGGTTTTATTATAAATTTTTTAAATGAATAAGTTATTCATGACTTTTTGAATTTTGTTTTGTTCCAACCTTTTCTATTTTAGAAAATTGTGGGACCAGGAGAAACCAGGCCAACAACTATTGTGAGGGCCAATGCAATGAATTACCGAACAACATCCCTAATGAGTTGGGAGGTGTAGTTCAAAACTTCATGGAATTTATTACCCAATTATATCAGGTTATGAACAATAACCATAATTATGGGGAACGTCCTCCTTCACCAAATAGGGAGAAACTGGATATCGAATGTTTTATGCGGCAACGGCCATCAACGTTTAGTGGATATTCTGATCCACTAGTTGCGGAATAGTGGGTCAACTCCATGGAAAATATCTTTTATGTTCTTTATTGTTCTGAGATGAATAAGGTGACACTATCCGCTTATCATCTAGATGGAGAGGCTGATCAATGGTGGTCTTTGATTAAGAACACCAATCCAAGGGAGGAAGCTGACGAGACGGAATGGGAAGACATTAAGATAATGTTTCTCAACAAGTATTTCTGAAGAACTCTTCACACGAAGATGGAGAGATAATTTATAGAGCTCAAGAAAAAATAAGGATAATCTATCCCAACCTATGAACCAAATTTCACAAGTCTTGTAAGGTCATCTTTGGGTTTTGTTATAAAAAATGATAGAAAAATTGAAAGAATTTTTAGTGGATTAAAACCACACCTTCTAAAGGCTCTTGTAAGTAGAGAATTTGAGAGTTATGAAGAAGTTGTTCGATGTGATCTCAAAGTAGATATGGAGTTTTGATAATGGTCTCATGGCTATGGTGATATGAAACTAAATATAGAGTTTCAAGCCGGTGGATCTAATGACAAAGGTTGGAAGAAAACTCAATGACCCACATGCCAAAAATGTGGGAAGTTGCACCATGGGAATTACCTCAAAGGGATGGGGTAGTGATTTAAGTGTGGGAAATAAGGCACCATGATCTAGAGTGTTGCAAAGACATGAAAAGGAATTAGAATGTAGCTTATGAATGGAGAGAACCACCCATGGTTCAATGCTAAAACTATAGGGAGATAGGGCACAATGGAAGCCAGTGCACTAAACCTAGAGTTCTTGAGGGTAATCAGCATCAGCAGTCACCAAATCCAAAGGAACAATGGAAGCCTTATTCCATCACTATTGTGAAAGTGGATCAAGATAATAAAGGTGTACAGGGTACACTTCCTATTCACTCAATAATGGAAAAAGTATTATTTTATTTGGGTTCTATGCATTCCTTTATATTTTTCAATTTTTCTAGAACTATTGAATTGATGCCCCGAAACCTTGAAGTAGAGATACATATAAAAACACCAAGTGGTGAAATAATTATAACCCAATTGTTTGAATCATCTCCTATTGGAATATGTGGGAAGATTCTTTCAGTGAATCTTGTAATACTTACCCTGATGGAATTCAACGCTATAATGGGAATGAATAGGCTCTCGTTATATAGAGAACAAATCAAATTTCATGAAAAGGAAATATATTTTTATATTCCAAACCATCCCATGATCCTCTAAAAATTCAAGGATGATCATGAATCTCCTTTGAAAAATCCTTCATTGGTATTGGTGTTGATTCCCTATGAAGAAGCATACCTCTCCCAAATGGTTGGGATTAAGGATAGATCAAATCTTACGGAAATTCCCATCATTAGGGAATACAGTGATGTATTTCCTGAAGAGTTGCCGAGAATTCCCCCAGATTGTGAGGTAGAGTTCTCAATTGAACTCATACTCGGAGCTACTACTATCTCAAAGTGTCCCTATAGGATGAATCTTATCGAATTGGAGGAGTTAAAGAAGAAGATTCCAGATCATATAGACAAAGGTGCCATACACCCTAGTGAATCACCATGGGGTGCGCTAGTTCTCTTTGTGAAGAAGAAGGATGGAACAATGTGGCTCTGTATCGAATAATGGGAACTCAACAATATCACCGTAAAAAAAAGTATCCTCTTCCAAGGATTGATGACTTTTTCAATCAGTTAAGAGGAGCTCAATACTTCTCAAAGGTGGATCTTCATTCTGGATATCATCAGCTAAAGGTGAAGAAAGAAGACATTCATAAGACTGCCTTGCATAAAATTTATGGGAACTGTGAGTTTCTGGTGATTTCTATCAGACTTACTAATTCCCCTGCAATCTTCATGGATTTGATGAATAGTGTTTTTAGACATTACCTCGAAAAATTTGTGGTAGTGTTTATTGATGATATTCTCATATACTCCAAAATAAAGGAGGAAGATGAAGAACATATAAGACTTGTGTTGGAGACATTGATAAAGGAGAAGTTATATGCCAAGTTCAGCAAGTGTGACTTTTGGATGAAGGAAGTAACTTTCTTGGGACATGTGATCACAAGTGAGGGAATTTCTGTGGATCCTTAAAAAACAAAGGCGATTGACGGATGGACTGGGCCCTATAGTGTCACAGAAATCCATAGTTTTCTTGGATTAACTAGGTACTACATAAGTTTTGTGAGGAACTTATCATGATGGTCAAGCCCACTATCTAAGTTAACAAGGGAAGGGGTAATGTATGTCTGGATGGAAGAATGTGAGGGAAGCTTCAAGGAGCTAAAAAGAAGGCTGATCACTACACCAGTACTCATACTACCGAAAAGTTGAGAATGTTTTGTGATATACAGTGATGCTTCAAAGAAAGGATTCGGTTACGTACTCATGAAAAATGACAATGTGATAGCCTACACCTCACAATAGTTGAAGATCCATGAGCAGAACTACCAGATGCATGATCTAGATATGGAAGCCATGATTTTTTCCATGAAAATCTGGCGGCACTACCTTTATGGAGAAAAGTGTGACATTTACATTGACCATAGGATCTTAAAGTACATATTCAACCAAAAGGATCTCAACATGAATCAAAGGAGATGGTTAGAGATAATCAAGGATTACGATGGATCTATTCACTACCATCCTAGAAAGTCGAACAAGGTAGCTGATACTCTAAGAAGAACAGAACCTGCTAATCTATCTATGTTATAGATTGATAAAGACCCTATATTCTTGGATATGCAAAGTATAGATTTAGAAATCATAAGGTAATGATATACATCCTACCTTTCCCAAATGATTGCGCAACCATCAATCTGAGAGAATATTAAGGAATCACAAAGGGATGATGTGGAGATACAAAAGAGGGTGAATGAAGTTAAGAAAGGGAAGTTGTAAGAGTTCTATATCGACGATGATGGAGTTATTCAGTTTGGAAAGTGAATTTGTGTGCCTTCATCACCCGGGATAAAGAAGGATCTATTGTAGAATGCACATAACTCAACATTCTCTATCCATCCTAGGAGTACTAAGATGTACCATGATCTCTTAGAACACTTCTGGTGGGATAACATAAAGAAAGAGATTGCAGAATATATATCAAGGTGCTTGGTATGTCAGTAAGTTAAAGAAGAGTGACAACAGTCCAAAGAGTTAATGAAGACATTGCCTATACCCATGTGGAAATGGGAGAATGTTACTATGGACTTTGTCATGGGTCTCCCGAAGACGTCAAAGGGAAATAATGAGATATGGTTTGTGGTTGACCGAATCACCAAGACTTCCCATTTTATCGCTATTCGGGAAGACCTATTGCTTGAAAAACAAGCAAAATTATATGTGAAGGAAGTGTTGAGACTTCATGATGTTCCACTCTCAGTCTTCTCTTACCATGACCCAAGGTTCACATCTAAATTCTGGAGGAGACTTCAACATGCTTGGAGTACTGAATTAAATTTCAGCATGGCCTAACACCCCCAAACAGATGGATAATCTGAAAGGACTATTCGAAACCATGAAGTTACTAGTGAAAATAATAGCATTTGCGATGGGTCATTTGCGTCGGGATCCCGTCGCTAATAGGCTTTTGCGACGGGGGCCCATCGCAAATACCCTTTCGCGGAAAATGGCGTCGCAACAACAATTATTTGCGACGGGCCCGTCGCTAAAGGTATTATTTGCGACAACGATCCTTCCCGTCGCAAATGTTAGTCCGTATATTTGTGAAAACTTTTTAAAATCATATTTGCGACGGGCCCATCGCAATTAGTATTTTTAAAAAAAAATTAAAAAAAAATTAATAAATTATTTTAATGAATATAATAATAATACTATTTGCGACGGGCATAGTATCTCGTCGCAAATACAATAAAAAAATAAAAAAATTAAATTATTAATAAATTATTTTAATTAATATAATAATAATCCAATTATAATTCAAAAATAAAATAATATTAATAAATGATTTTAATTAATATAATAAAAGAATTATAATTCACAAATAAAAAAAATAAATTATTAATAAATTATTTTAATTAATATAATAAAAATAGAATTATAATTCAAAAATAAAAAATAATAGAATATTAATAAATGATTTTAATTAATATAATAATATTAGAATTACAATTCATAAATAAAAAAATATTAATAATTTATTTTAATTAATAAAAAAATAATATAATTATTTTACATTCAAATATTAAAATAATTCTACTATTACAAAAAAATATAATTAAATTATAATATTATAAAATTTTAATATATATATAAAATTTAATATTATAAAATATAAATAATATTATTATTCATATTAATATTGTTATTTCAAAATATAATATTAATAATATTTTATAATGAGACAGAAACTACGAATAGAAAAAGAAAATCATATTTTGATTTAACAAACTTTATAACATAAAAACAAACTCTAATTTGAAGGAGGAGGGGGGGGGAGGGGGGATCTGCAGATACTGGTGGAGAAAACTCCATCCCTAAAGCATGAGTGAGTCGGCGCATGTACTCCATCTGCTCCTGATGCTGCGGCTGCCACCGACTCATCTGCTCCTCGTACAACTATTGTTGGCATCGACGCTCCTCCTCATGCTGCTGCTACTGCTGACACATCTGCTCCTGCTCCTGTCCGAGACTCTCTATCAGTGCAGTATGAGATCGCAATTGATCATCATACTGTGTAGCAGAAGAAGATGCACGAGCTCCTCTCGAGCTGGATGCCGACATCGCAGCAGTGCCATAATAATCTCCAGGAGTCAGTCGAGAGCTGATACCAACTACCCGACCCTTCTCGAAGGCATACTGGGTGGCCTGCATCCATGCCGCATCATCAAACTAACGACCACTGGTCTGATCTGACGGCCTGACTCTCAGGCCGGGTCTGTGACGCTGTGACCTCATATGACTCCTGTAGTTTCAATTTAAAATTAAAATCGTGAATATATTATATGCAGTTAATTTTTAAACTTGAAAACAAATAATACTGACCACGATGCGACGCTGACGATCACCTATGAGCTCCCCAGTAGCAGGATCATTATACATCCTCTGATATACATCGTACTCCGTAATATCGGGGTGCTCGATAGCCTATAAGAATAAAAAATAAACTGTTAATATTTATAGTTATATAAAATATTTATAAATAATGTACGTACCAGATGCTGTCTATGAGTACTGAATGTACGACTCCCAGCTCGATGAGTCACCTCCTATCTCCCCTGATTCTGCCTCCCCACCGATGATCTCCTATGAAAGGCATCATTCAACCAGTGCGCACATAATTCATCCCATATATGGGATGAAATATACTCTGGTCGGTGTGCTCAACATGACTCGTCAAAAACTGACACTCCTACTTTCTTCGTGGCAGCTTTTCTTAAATTGTGCAAAAATTGACGAAAGCGATCATGCATGGCCACCTCCCATGCCTCGTGGATGGCGTCACGCATGGTATCCTCGATCAAATACCATAAACCCTACAAAAAAAATCAAAATATCAAGTTAGAAATGAAATAATTTTCAAAATAAAAATTATTTATTTACGTACGTACCAACCAATGGCCGAACATGGCCTGCTGGACATCAATGGGAATCTTCTCCCATGTGGTCCAAGGCTGAGAGAAATAGTTGCGCAAAATAGCGCTGCCCTGTCCGACTGCTATATGCGGAAAACTGTAAAAATAATAATCATTTATTATGTGAATAGATTAATGCAATCTTAGTCAAATCCACAGGTTATCACACCGGTTATTACACCTCCGTGTGCATAGATCAAACCCAAGATGTGGATGTCTCTTGGGGACGAGGTCAAGAATCATCAATCATGCAAGACCGCGCCCCCTCCACGTACTCCCTGGAGCACCTGCAGGATGAGGGTCATCTGCCAGCAACTCATCCGCATCGAATGGCAGGTCAGCATCCACCAACTCACAAAATGTTTCGTCGTCCATCTGAAATAGAAAATGTTAATGTTGTTAGCAAATAATTGATAATTACTATTATATATACATATATATTAGTTATGATTGTATATAACTACCATGGAACTCTATCAGTGTTCATCTTCATCATCATCTTCATATATGTTAATGTCATGTTCATATTCCTCCTCAACGTCATCGATATCCATTCGAGTTCCAATTGCTTCATCTCTTACAATTTCAAATTCATATATGACATCATTAACATCATCATCATCACCGACTCTTAAATGTGGGGTGTCGTCGTCGATACTCATGTCTCTTTGTAAAAAATATTGATTTTGAGTACTCTCTTGAAAAACTTCAATTCTTTGCACATCAGTGAAAACACATTCACTTTGACTAAACTGATTGTCTCGAATTTTGATTTTTTATTATACTCCACCAATTTGTCAAGTCTCTTGATGTAGCACAATACATTGCGTAATAAACTTGATGTGCCTGTTCAGCCAATAAGAATGGTTTATTTACTGCGAGAAAAATTTTACATTTAATATCGACGATTCCATGGGTCGGATGAACACGCATGCCTCTCTCTGTATCCAACCACCGACATTTGAACATGGTTATGTAATGTTGTCCAAGATAACAGAGTTCAATGATTTCATCAAGTATGCCCTAAAAGTCAACTTCATTTTCTCGATGATGAGATCCTCTCAAGCTAACTCCACTGTTCATTGTTTTTTTTGATTCCCCATATGCATGTGTGTGAAATCGAAATCCATTCACCACATATGCATTATAAGTTTTAACAAGTTTGGAAGGTGGGTTACTCAATATACACAGTCGTTTGTCAATTTTATCAGCATGTCGAGACACCTGAAAATTTGTGAAATAATTATCAATATAGTAAACTATACATTGAATGAGTTGCTAAAAGATAAAGAATTTATGTTACTAGTTTTTGAAACCACTGAGAGAAATTTTTCTGTCAGCGTTCTTCGAGAGAAGCTACTCTAATTTGTGGAATTTGTTTCTTGATATGATTATCATACAACCTATAAAAAATGTTATTTACATTAACATAAATGATAGAATAAGTGATATAAACACTTACAGTACAACTGATTTCATCTCTTCACAGTTGAGCAGAACATACGTATGAGCTCTGTGATGTTCATCATTCGAAAGCCAGCGTTCATAAACTCCACCAAAACCAAGCTCTGGCTGGTTGAAAACAGATAATTTATTGTCGATTTCATCAATATTCCTCTTGTTCCATCCCATTCGGTTGGGTTTTGAAGGATACTCATATTCAAAATAATGGGAGAAGAAAAAAGATATTTCCTCTTGCAAATAAGCTTCTGTAATAGATCCTTCAACAAATTCTTTGTTACATACTTTTCTTTTCAATTTTTTCATGCATATTTCAAATGGGTACATCCATCGAAACTATACTGGACCTCCACATTTGGCTTCATATGGAAAATGTAACATCAAATGTTCCATTGAGTCGAAGAAAGACGGCGGAAATATTTTTTCCAGTTTACATATAATTACAACAACATCTTCTTAAAGTTTTTATAGAGAATAATAATCTGCTGTAGCCGCACAAATTTCCTGAAAAAAATGAGACATGTCTGTTATGGAATCCCAAATCACAGAATTCAAAAGACCACTTAATCCAATGGGTAGAAGTCTTTCCATTATTACATGACAATCATGACTTTTTAATCCAGTATATGACCATTCTTTACACATCTACCCAAATTGGAAGCACAACCATATGGAAGTCTTAAATATGAAATCCACTAACAAAATCATAAACGGTTTTCTTTAGACAGTGTATAAGCTGCTTTTGGTTTCAGTAACCTTTCTGTTCTGACATTCTCAAACAGTTCCAGTTCTGGATGCCTGCAAATTTGGGAAAGATCAAACCGTGCATTTACATTGTCTTTGCTCTCTCCTGGCGTATCCAAAACTGTATGAAACAAATTATCAAAACAGTTCTTCTCAATATGCATGACATCCAACATCTGACGGACCAACAAATCAGACCAATATGGAAAATCCCAAAATATGGTATGTTTAATCCAATTGTGTTCTTTCCCAAAACGAGATATTTTTTGTTGGTTTATTGTGGGAATAAAAGTGATGGGAGGTAATGAAAATACAACTGATTTTAACTCCAAACCTGATAGAATTTTTGGAGGTCCATCCCTTTCAACTGTTACTTTTCTAAAACGAGATCTGTTTCTGCAAAAAGCATGATCAGCTGGAAGAAATCTATGATGACAGTCAAAATAACAAGGTTTCTTTCCATGAATGAGCATAAATGCTTTGTTCTCTCCCACACAGTAAGGACATGATTTCTGACCATGTGTACTCTATCCAGATAACATCCCATAAGCCGGGAAGTCACTAATTGTCCACATCAATGCTGCTCTCAGTATGAAATTCTGTTTCGTAGAAACATCATATGTACTGACAACAGTCCTCCACAATAAACTTAATTCATCAATCAATGGTTTCAAATAAACATCAATATTCTTCTTCGGATGTCCTGGAATTAGTAAAGTCAAAAAGATATATGGCTCCTTCATCAACATCCATGGAGGTAAATTATACGGAGTTAAAAAAACAGGCCAACATGAATATTGACTACCATAAGATCCGAACGGACAGAAACCATCAGTGGAAAGGCCCAGTTTAACATTTCTAGCTTCTAAAGCAAAGTATGGATGCACTATATCAAAATGTTTCCATGAATCACCATCGGCTGGATGATTCAAGATTTTATCGGTTGAAATATTTGCTTTATGCCATGGCATCATTGTCGCTGTATTCTTAGACATGAATAAACGCTGAAGTCTGGATGTAAGCAGAAAATATCTCAACTATTTTACAGGAATCAAACCAAACTTCCCATGTTGCCCTTCTTTAGATCTCAGTTTCCCACATGTGGGACAACTATCCAATGACTCATTTTCCCCAGAATATAAAATGAAGTCATTTGAACATGCATGAATCTTCTGACAAGTAAGTCCCAGATTTTGAACCATCCTCTTACTCTCATAGTAATTTGCAGGAAAAAAATTTCCTTCGGGTAACATTGTTTTAAGCAAAGAAAATATCTAGTCAAAACAGGTGTTTGACATTCCGTTATCTGATTTGATAGCCATAAATTTTGCAGCTGCTTCTTATTTTCTCATCTTGCATCCATGATATAATGCATCCTCAGCAGACCTCAACAACTCATAAAATTTATACGGTGCCAACTCAGGATTTAAAGCTATATCAGCCGGAGTTTCTGTATGTTTAAAAGATGAACCTGCAACATCATGTACTAAATCTTGAAACCGGGATGGATCCAGAATCAAGTTGGTATCACCTACTCTGGAACTGCGTTCACCGTGTTGATACCAAAAAATATAATCTGGTTGAAAACCAAAACGCAATAGATGTCCCCCCACTTTGTCAAACGTGTCAAACGTTCTCAATGCACATTTTCTACAAGGGCATTTTATTTTGCCTTCTGAAACATATTCTGGATTTGATGCGGCAAATGATAAAAAATTCTCCACACCCTCTATATATACTGGATTTAAACCAGAATTGTTTGGATTTCTATGTTGATTTATCCATATGCGGTCATATAATAATGACTGTTAACGACCTCTTTGTTCCATATTTTTCTATAAAATATAAAATCATTACTGGTTTTGAATAATTTGTTAGAAAAAACACTCAATCAAGGATAATTATAGAGTTTACATCGTACATGACTGACGCAAACGTTTTATTAAGATAGACCTAAAAATTGACCCTTTAAGAATTGAATATGTTGAGAATAAAGCAAAACCTGTTACAAATATTGATAATTTTAATATTATATAAAATTTTTATTATTTTAATAATACTAATATTATTTTTTCATAAATATTAATTATATAATAATAACATTATTACATTATTAGTATATTTTATTATTAATATTAAAATAATTTAATTTTTTATATTATATACAATTCTCCTTTCATCTGTGTGTTTAACATTCTATCTCAACATGTAATATTTGCATTCACTTTCACCTCTCCATTGGAGAGTATGTTGATAATTTTGAAAAAGAATGCAAATATTACATTTGGAGACAGAAAACACACAGATGAAAGGAGAATTGTATATAATATAGAAAATTATATTATTTAATATTAATAATAAAATATACTAATAATTTAATAATGTTATTATTCCTAATTATTGGTAATTATTCCTAATTATTGGTAATTATTCCTAATTATTGGTAATTATTCCTAACTATTCGTAATTATATGTAATTATTACTAATTATTGTTAATTAATGGTAATTATTGGTAATTATTGCTAATTATTACTAATTATTGGTAATTATTGGTAATTATTACTAATTATTAGTAATTATTGGTAATTATTGGTAAGTATTACTAATTATTACTAATTATTGGTAATTACTGGTAATTATTTCTAATTATTGGGAATTATTTCTAATTAATGACAATTATTGGTAATTATTTCTAATTATTACTAATTATTGGTAATTATTGGTAATTATTGGTAATTATTAGTAGTTATTACAAGTTATTGGTAATTATTGTTAATTATTACTAATTATTGGTAATTATTACTAATTATTACTAATTATTACTAATTATTACTAATTATTATTAATTATTACTAATTATTATTAATTATTTGTAATTATTGGTAATTATTGGTAATTATTACTAAATATTGGTAATTATTACTAATTATTACGAATTATTACTAATTATTACTAATTATTGGTAATTATTGGTAATTACTGGTAATTATTGGTAATTATTGGTAATTATTACTAATTATTGGTAATTATTGGTAATTATTACTAATTATTGGTAATTATTACTAATTACTGGTAATTATTGGTAGTTATTGGTAATTATTACCAATTATTAGTAATTATTGGTAATTATTGGTAATTATTGGTAATTATTACTAATTAATGGTAATTATTGGTAATTATTTCTAATTAATGGTAATTATTGGTAATTATTTCTCATTATTACTAATTACTGGTAATTATTAGTAATTATTGATAATTATTTCTAATTATTACTAATTATTGGTAATTATTACTAATTATTGGTAATTATTATTAATTATTGGCAATTATTACTAATTATTAGTAATTATTGGTAATTATTGGTAATTATTACTAATTATTACTAATTATTGGTAATTACTACTAATTATTGGTAATTATTACTAATTATTGGTAATTATTAATAATTATTACTAATTATTTGTAATTATTGGTAATTATTGGTAATTATTACTAATTATTACGAATTATTGGTAATTATTACTAATTATTACGAATTATTGGTAATTATTACTAATTATTACAAATTATTGGTAATTATTACTAATTATTACTAATTATTGTTAATTATTGGTAATTATTTCTAATTATTAATAATTATTGTTAATTATTATTAATTATTACTAATTATTGGTAATTAGTGATAATTATTACCAATTATTACTAATTATTACTAATTATTCCAAATTATTACTATTTATTACTAATTATTGGAAATTATTACTAATTATTGGTAATTATTACTAATTATTGGAAATTATTACTAATTATTGGAAATTATTGGTAATTATTGGTAATCATTACTAATTATTGGTAATCATTACTAATTATTGGTAATTATTGGTAATTATTGGTAATTATTGGTAATTATTGGTAATTATTGGTAATTATTGGTAATTATTGGTAATTTTTGGTAATTATTGGTAATTATTCCAAATTATTGGTAATTATTCCTAATCATTGGTAATTATTCCTAATTATTGGTAATTATTCCTAATTTTTGGTAATTATTCCTAATTATTGGTAATTATTCCAAATTATTGGTAATTATACATAATTATTGGTAATTATTCCTAATTATTGGTAATTATTGGTAATTATTGGTAATTATTGGTAATTATTGGTAATTATTTCTAATTATTGGTAATTATTCCTAATTATTGGTAATTATTCCTAATTATTGGTAATTATTCCTAATTATTGGTAATTATTCTTAATTATTGGTAATTATTCCTAATTATTGGTAATTATTCCTAATTATTGGTAATTATTCTTAATTATTGGTAATTATTCCTAATTATTGGTTAATATTGACAATTATTTGCAATTATTGTCAAATATTGGTAATTATTGGAAAAAATATTGACAAATATTAGCAATTATTGAATATTGGGAAATATTATTAATTATTACTAATTATTAGTAATTATTACTAATTATTAGTAATTATTACTAATTATTAGTAATTATTACTAATTATTGGTAATTATTATAAATTATTACTAATTAATGTTAATTATTTCTAATTATTGTTAATTAATTCAAATTAATTTTAATTTTTTAATTACTGCTAATTAATTGTAATTACAGCTAACTATTTTAAATTAGTGTTTAATTGTCTCTAATTACTATTAATTATTAATACTTATTCATAATTATTTCTAATTAGAAATCAAAAAAAATCTAAAAAATTAAACTAAATAAATAGAATAAATAAAATAAATATTAAATTAAAATTCAGATAAAAACCTTTAACTTGACGTCAATGTCGAGCCGTTGTAAATGTAGAACACCACCAACTGAATCCTCGAAGCCGGAAAAAAATATTTACAACTGAAAGTCGAAAAAGATTCAGAGTGAAAAAATTGGAACGGTTGAGAATTGAGAGTGGGGAAATTGTAATGGTTGGCAGTATTTATAGGTTGGATTAATTGCGACGGGCTTTTTTGCAACGGGTTTTCCGTCGCAAATAACGGTTTTTGCGACGGGCCCCGTCGCAAATAACCCTGACCGCATTTAATTATTAACGACATTAAAACGGTTATTTGTGACGGGCCCCGTCGCAAATATCCCCTGCCGCCGGGGTATTTTCGACGAGGATAGGACCCTGTCGCAAATAACCCTGACCACATTTAATTATGTGCGGCATTAAAACGGGAATTTGCGACCGGTCCCGTCGCAAATAATTCCTGCCGCCTGGGTATTTGCGACGGGATTGCATTCTCGTCGCAACTAGTCTTTATCCACCGCCGGTTATTTGCGACGGGGTTCTATCCCCGTCGCAAATAAACTTCGCGCGGTTTGGCGCGCATTTCGAAAATAATTCCTACCGCCTGGGTATTTGCGACGGGACTGAATTCTCGTCGCAACTAGTCTTTAACCATTGCCGGTTATTTGCGATGGGGTTCTATCCCCATCGCAAATAAACTTCGCGCGGTTTGGCGCGCATTTCGTGCCAAACTATTTGCAACGGGTAAAAAAACCCGTCGCAAATAACAGATTATTTGTGACGGGAATAGTTGTCTGTCGCAAATACCCCGTCGCTATTAACCATTTTTCCCGTAGTATATGGTAAGATCCTACTCTCTAGAATTTAATGGTGGATGGGATCATCATCTACCATTGGTTGAGTTATCATATAACAATAGATTGCACCCGAGTATTCAGATGGCTCCATATGAAGCATTGTATGGAAAGAGATTTATAACTCCAACCTGTTGGGATGAAATTGAAGAAAGAAAGCTGCATGGACCCTATCTTATGGAAGAGATGATAGAGAAGGTTCAAGTCATCTAGAAACACATCAAATCTGCTCAGAGTCGGCAAAAGAGCTACACTAACAACCATCGAATGGACTTGGAGTTCGACATTGGAGATAAAGTCTTCCTTAGAATATCACTATGGAAGAGAGTAATGTGGTTTGGAAGGAAATGTAAGTTAAGACCCAGGTACATTGGACCCTTTGAGATCCTTGAACCCATAGATGATGTGGCCTATCGACTTGCACTTACACTGAATATGGATCATGTTCATGATGTGTTTCACGTATCACTCTGGAAGAAGTACATACCTGTTCCCTCACAAGTACTGAACTCAGATGTCTTATAGCTGGAAGATGATCTCTCCTATGAGGAGCAGCCAGTAGAGATTCTGGAATAGAGAGATAAGGTTCTAGTCAACAAGACAACCCACCTTATCAAATTGTTGTGGAGGAACCATAAGTTTTAATAAGTTACATGGGAACCGGAGGAGGTGATGAAGGAGAAGTACCCTCACTTGTTTGTGTAAAATGAAATTTCGACGGTGAAATTTCATAAGGGGGAAGAATGTAATGACCCAAAGTTTTTCTATGGAAACTATCTTGTTAGAAATATGTCATAAAATCATATGAAAACACAACATAATGAACTACTAAGTGTTAAGATACCTTTAAACATAATCTTGTCACTTATGTGTTTGGAATTTTGAAAATCTGACATACAAGGTTGTTTTCAAGATGATCTTTGGAGTCTAATAAAACCAACATAATTTATGGTGAATAGTAACATACCCTTATGAATAGTAACAAACCCTTATGAATATTAATATGACCCTTATGAATAGTAAATCACCCAAAATAATAGCAACCTTACCAATTAATAATTAAATAAAATTTAGGCATCTTATAAGAAATGGTATTTTTGTAAGCCATAAATAATTAATTATAATTAATTAATAAATTTAAAAGAAAATGTATTTTTTTAAAGGTTTCTTGAATTGACAAATATATGTATTCTGGATTTAAGATAATTTTATAGGACCTCAAGTAAATTTTGAATGTATTATAAAATAAGTTTTAATTTTAAAAACTATTTTTTTCAAGTAAATTTTGATTTTAATTAAATATTAAATTAATCATATTTAGACATTTATTTCTGAAAAATGGAAATCATTTTTGGATTCTACATGTTGAAAGATTGTTGGGGTGAGTTTTTAGTATTTTTCTGAAATACTCTTATTTTTCATGAATAGGGAAATACCATAATTTATAAAATAAGATAAATAAGCTAATTATAGAGTCATGTACGATGTTCTGATGATGTAAGACCACTTGGTTCGGGATAACATTATATAATTACTATTCTTGGTCATATAAGACTAGCTATTCTTCGTCTTGTGTGAAAATAATATATTAATGAATTTTATATCGAGAAATCCCCTCTCCCTCCACTATAAAGACCACCATTCACACCCTCATTTCCTCACACCTCTCAAGCTTCAAAAATTGTCTAAACTCTACCCAATAATCTTCCCTACCCCCCCCCACCCCCACATCAAAGAGCTTCTGGTCTCATCAAAAGTATAATCCCATGCCCCTTAAGGAGGATCTCAAGAGGAGGATTCAAGAGGTAATTTCTCTCCCTCTTTTCATTTAATTCCCTTTCAATATCAAGTTATTTTATTATTATCTCCCCACCTATATTTTTCCAAAAGGTATGGTAACTCCTGTATCATATATATACTAGAATAGTTTTATACTAATGGGATATTATTTTATCCCAACCCCTTCTCCTCTTCCTTTTATTTTATAAAAGAAAACGTTGTTCATGAGGTGTTAATCCACCACCTTCAAGAACGACATGTTTTCTTTTTCCATTTCTAACTTCAGATTTGGTCATGAAACCATTTTTATGGTTGATCCAGAATATTTTATATGTATTATTTACTATTTAATGTTCTGTAACTAACTTATGTACATATTACTAAATGATTAATCAAAACAAGTTCGTTGTGGTCGAAAAACCGCCCAAATTAACCCAAACAATCATCATTTAATTCTTATATAATGATTTATCCACATGGTATACAATATAATTAATTATAAGATCATATAAAATTCTATAATATCATTAATAACATGGAATATATGTTCTGGATGTTTATCCATGTTCTACACTAACATCAATTCATGAATACATGTGAACCGCTCAAGAAAACCATAAAAACAAACATTCCCGAAAAATGTTTTTAAACTCTATAACTCATACAAAGGCACATAAAATAAATTAATGAAAAAATAATGAACCATATTCATTTAAATAAGGTTCTGTAATTTTTAATTAATGAATATAATGTGGACATATAGGACATTAAAGATAAGGAAGCGTTCAGATATATGTTAAGGGGAAATTCTAGAGCCCAACTTTCATCCTTTGGGTTCTCCCTCTTTCACACCATTTTGATATGGTTATGCCTTAAAAATAATTTTTTCATATTTTTCTCTCCTTTTCTGGTATATACATGTTTTTACTGCAATATATTTCAAATCAAATGTTTTCCAAAATAACTCTTCTTTTAAGAACACACCTTTTACTCTCATTCAAGGTTAACAGTTCTTGTAACATGTTTGTTATTCCTTCTTTCTTTTGGGAACCCAATGTTTAAGAATTTGTTCTTATGTTATGAAACCCATTAATTTTCATGGGTTAGTTATGTTCATTTTTGATATATTTTCATTGTTTCATCCATGATAAATGATAATGTTATGCTGTGACGGGTACACCCAGAATCATATAGCGCAATATGAATGTTTCAATGTGACGGGTGCACCCAGAATTATACAGCACTCCAATGCATTGGGTAAAGTGATAAATATCATGAGTTAATGTGAAATTATGTGTGAAAAAGATTCTAGCTTTGTTCACAACTATGTGCGGTAGTTAACCAATAAGAATTGATGTTTTATTTTTATGCATTTCCAAATTTCAAGTCTTTCATTTATTCTTCCTCTCATGTTCATGATCTTGTGCCTATGTTATGATTATGCTCAACCTATACTATATTGTTCTTATCGATCCTATTTATTTCCTTTTATCTCACCCATTTTTATGTATATCCTCAGGTGACTACATGTACTAGGGAGAGGTCAAGTGACAATAAGAATCTAGAGAATAAATAAGTAAATAAATGATTATGCTTGACGTTGTAATTGTTATGTATGGTCCTAGTTTTCCCAAGAAACTAAACCGTTGGATCCTCTATGTGTAATAATATTATGTTATTTATCTTTAAAATTATGTAATAGTAATGTAAGAAAAGGCTGGTTCGCTATAAACATGATCTAGATACAGGGTTAAGTTTCAACACTTCTTATCATCCTCAGACATACGATCATTCTGAGAGGACAATTCAAACTCTAGAAGACATATTGAGATCTGGCTCTATAGATTTCAAAGGCGGATGGGATCAACACAGATCTTTGGTAGAATTTTCTTACAAAAATACCTTTTACTCTAGTATTTAGATGGCTCCCTATGAATCCCTCTATAGAGAGAAGTGCCAAACTCCAACTTTCTTGGATGAAGTTGGGGAAAGAAGGCTATTAGGACCTAATCTTGTGGATGAAATTTTAGATAAGGATATATACATTCAACAACACATAAGAGAATCTTATATTCGAGAAAAAGTTATGCTGAAAATCGAAGAAAAGTCCTAGAGTTTGAAGTGGGTGATAATGTGATTTTACGAATATCTCCTGGGAAGAGGGTAATGATTTTTGGAAAGAAGGGAAATTTGAGACCTAGGTATATCTGTTCTTTTGAAATTATGGATCAAGTTTTGAAGGCAAATTACTAATGGGAACTTCCACCGAATCTCAGTCCAGTTCATGATGTGTTCGATGTATCTCTCCTGGTAATGTAATTTCTTGATCCTTAACATGTACTAAACTCATAAGTCGTACTTTTAGAGCAAGATCATTCTTATGAAGAACAACTGATAGAGATTTTGGATTGTAAAAAAAATTCTATGAAACATTACCACTTTCTTGGTTAAAGTTTTATGGACAAACCACCAATTTGAGGAATCTACATGGGAACTTGAGGATGTAATGAGGAAGATGTATCCTCATATTTTTTCATCAATGTGATGAATTTAGAGGGATAAATTCAGTTTAAGAGGAGTATAATTTAACACCAAGATGTTTTTATAAAATATTATTTTTAAATAATTTTCATTTTTCAATAGATTGCATTAAATGAAGTAATGACATTAAAAAAAACATGAATACCTTAGTATAAAATGATCATTATAACCTAGCCGTTGAGTTTTTAGGAATAAATATATCTAACATATAAAAATGTATGGCAAATTCTTTGGATATCGATTATTTATAAAAAATATAAACCAATTAAATATAAAAGCAGTATTTGTATATTTGTATTAATAAATTAAGTGAATTTCAGTTAGTAAATGAAATTAATTAAATATATATGTTATATATTTAATAAAATATTTTCTATATTCACCCAATAGATATTTTAGTCATACGGTATAAATAAACTTTATTTTATGTATAAAAACATATATTTTCAAAAGGGTAATTTTACCGCCTTTTAATGGAAAACCATTTTTAAATTAAAATTTTTACACATTAATAATTTTTATATTAAAAAACCTATTATTTGGATGTGGGATATTAAAATTTACTTCGGATGAATTTTTATTTCTTTTTGATAACTTTCATGTTTTGATGAAAAGTAAAAATATACTAAATTTTAATTTAAAAAAACTTTTTTTCATCAAAATAATTTATATTGTTAAATTATATTATTGAATGGTTTCAAAGTTTAAATAGAATATATTTTTATCATTCAATATAATTTATCTCTCTGTTATCAATTTTTCTATAAGTTTAGATGTAAAAGAATTTCAATATTTTGCAACATTTTAACTTTAAAAACCCATTCTCTCATTCCGACAATGAGATTAATTTAAAATTAGTTAATGTAACTTCTATTATTTTAATTTTAAAAAATGGATTCCATATTTGGAATCAGTTTTTCCAAATTTTGTAAATATATATATTTTATTTTTGGGAATTATGAATAGTAACTTTGGTAATTTCTTATTAATATGGTAAAGGGGTAAATTGGGTAATTATGGGTAAAAATAATATTATAAAATTGGCCTAACACTTGTCCTAATATCATATGATGAGTGTTTCTAGACCTAAATCATCCTTGGGTCGAAATGGTACCCTTTGGAATCCACTTGGATGAGATTAGAACATTTGATTTATTTTATTTCAAGAAAATTTAAATATATCTCACTCAAATTTTAATAACTATATCATTTATACTAAGGATAAAAAGAAGTTAAATTTAATTATAAATAATAATTATTTAATAAATATACCATTTGAGTGTACATGTAAAAAATTATGATACCTATAATATTTTATTTAATGTAACATTAACGTTTTCATATTGTTGTTTTTAATAAATATAACAATATTAATGTTTTATTTTCAGAAGATATATTTGAATATAAGTATTCTTATTAAATATAGGAGATTTACCTTTTTCATATTATTTTATTTTAAATTTTTATTTCAACAAATAAGTATGTTAAATAATTACACAAAATTGATGTTGTAATTCTTTTATTAATGGAGATAATAAATAAATGTTATTAAAAATATTAAAATAAATATAATTTGGGATAATTAATATATAAAACGAATTTTCTAGATGAATTTGACCTATTATCAATATAATAAAACATTTGGTTCTAATTTAACTTATAAGCTTTATATTTTTAATAATCGATTAATTTTATAGGATCAAAATTGTCATTAATGATTGTTTATCAAGATAATGTATAATTAAATTATTTAAAAATAATATATCATTTTAAAAAATATAGAATTATTCTGATATGGTTTAAAATTTTCTAAACTAATCATTTATGTTTTAATTTACATCAAATAATTAAATACATCACCCTTTTAAGATTAAAATATTTAGTACCCTAGTTAGAAATTTAATAGAATTACTAAGTGTTAATTAAAATGATAAGGTTTAAATTGATAGAAAAACATATATACATTTTTTTATGCTTTTAGAACCTTATATCATCTCATATTTTAAATTAGGACATGTTTGAGGTTTTTTATGTGTTTTTTATTTTATTATAAATTTATATTTTTGGAAATTCCAAAGATGCCCCCAACCTCAATTATAAAAGGGAACCTAATCCCTCATTTCATCATAACTCATTGATCCTTAAATTTTGTCCATACCTAAACATTTAAATTATCATATTCTCTGGTCTAATTCTAGTTGTGTTGGTATTCTGAAAAGAATAACTTCAATAATTTTTAAGTAGATCTAGAGGGAGCTCGCCGAAGAAGAGGTAATCTCCTTTACTGACTCTCTAAAGATCATTTCTTATTCTAATTCCTCTTCCTTTGTTGTTTCCATTGTTAAGTAATGTAAAAATTATAACCTATATACTAATATGTTATTATGTTCATGGAACAACCATATTCCACCTTTTATCCATCCTATGAAAAAAGAAATCACCATGTGTGCGTACGTACGACTTACTGTCTCCATGGCGTGGTATAATATTTTTTTTCACCACCACTTTACTTGGATGAGTATAATGATGTAAATAATAACTATATATGATTATTATAACATGTTAATTATTCTTTAACAATTTATATACCATCCAATTCAATACCATTTCATAATTAAAGGAATGATATAATCACTCATATGTACGTACATGCTACCATCTCCACGATGTGATTCGATTCATTATACAGGATAAACATTAAATAATGAATATATAAATGTATATAATAAATAAATATGACATATATTATATTATTATCATTTTTTAAATGAAATAACTATTACCTATGAATAATAATTAAAACTTATTTGACAAAACATGCATAAGAAAATGAAACTGTTTATACCCGAATAACGAGTAATAATGAAATTTTATTAACAGATGGATGATAATATGATCATATATTATAACATAAAAATGAATATGATTTTAGAATAAGTAAATTACATTATTGAAATCATTATACAAGAGGTTTGGATACATACAAAGTATATTGGACCAATGGTTATGGATAATTTCACAATCTCATTATTTTCTCTGATTGTTTTTACAGAAGTATTTACTGGAGTATATTTATCATCCATGTCCATGTTTAATAAATATGAAATTTTATTTATATTCTAATATAGTTTTATTATGTCAATTTTACCCAGTGTTTAATTTTTATTATTCGATATGAAAGGAATATTTTGTCATTTGTTGATATGAGGTACTTTTTGACTTATCGGAAAAAAGTAAGAGAAAAATGATTTCTTTTAACTTATATTGCATGCCAAGTTTTTATATTTCTATAACACTGTATTCTAATGAAGCTTCTACGATAATATTTCAAAGATATTTTCAAAGAAATTATTTTCTTTTAAAATTGTGTGTAATTTTGATAAAATAAAATATTTTTGATGAATAAATGATATTTTCATCAAGAATTAATTTAAGGTGATCTATCAAAATTATTTTCCACATAAGATGGAATTATTTAATAGGGTTATGTTCCAAGTCTACAATCCCTATTGTTCCTATGTTTAATTATTTTTATAATGGAATATATTTCTGAAGTCTATTTTTTATATGGATTATGTTATGACAGAATGGTGTTTAAGAAACCTATTTTATTTTTTAGGTTATGCTATGATGAATGATTTATGTTTTTGTGTACCACATAAGAATGATTTCATTTTGATATGGGTGGGACCCATATCTCCATGAAATTAATTAGGTAATTATTTATATTTCATGATATTGATAGGGATGGAACAAGAAATGATCTCAGTTAGATAATACTAGGATGGAACAAGAAGTAAACCCGGTTTTGTAATGGACTTTGTCCGCTATGACAGTATTGATAATGAACCTTGACTAATATAAAATGGTTTTATATGATTATATGTATGCCAATAATTATATATCTTATGTTATGAATTTTTATAATATGTTCATTGATTCTTTATGAAATTTTATGATTTATCCCATGACATGATATCCTGATCTTTCATATGCAGGATAAGATTTTCAAATGTTATGTTATTATGTATTACGATTATGAGACGATTGATATCTCCCTTGTTTACCCTTAATGAACATATGAGATGACCCTTTATTATGATACTTTTCAAAAGGTTGTGAAGAATATTATTAGTTATATATGTCAAGAATAGGTCTAGATATTAAGGAATAAGCGGGAGAAAATATAGATATCTTATGAACGAGTTGTTTGTGTTTCTTAGTTTCAAAAGACACTAAACCTATATGATCCTAGAATGTTTTTTTTATTTTTCTTAATTAATATTATTAAATTATGAATTAATATCTTTTTATGTAATGTATAGGAAATTATAAATGGAGTCTCATATCTTGATACATTTTGGAGATTCCTGGATGAACAACCCATTAAAAAGCTTGAGAATCAAGATTTAACTCCTATCTCATAAGAGTAGGAACCCAAACACATCCATGTATGTATAGGATGTTTTATTTATCCACAATCCAATCCAGAGGTGGGTCAAGTCCTCAAATACTATCTTAGAGATCCAATCCTTCAAGATCTGAAAATAGCATACTCTTCACCTTCTTAAGGAGGAAAGAGGTAACTGCCAAGGCTGAGAAGTAAGACTACTCATGACTATCATGAAACTCTAGATATAGATTTTAAAAGAGGTCCATTAATTTCCATTCAGCACTAGAGTCCCATACAAACTATGCTTGATTTTTTTGACTCAGGGCATCAATTACTACTTTTCCCTTTCCAAGCATATAGGAAAGCTCAAAATTAAAGGTATGAAAATATTCAACCCATATTCACTGTCTGAGATTCAATTAACATTGTAAGAAGATTTATTTTAGGCTCTTATTGTGTTTGTACCCCACAATGTGCTAACCCAATAAATAGTTTCTCCAGCAACATAAGGCATGTACAACTACTTCTAGCTCAAAGTCATGTGTTAGGTAATTTCTCTCATGAGGACTCATCTATCAAGATCCATACATAACGACTCTTTCTTCCTACATTAGAACTTCTTATAAGATGATTCATGATGAATCACAAAAGATGATATAACCTCTAACTATCTCGGATAGAGTTAGAATAGGTGCCGAAACCAGCCTCCATTTTAGATCCTGAAAGGCTTTCTCACACTCTTCCAACCACACGAAATTAACACCATTCTTTTTAAGGCCAATAAGAGGTGAATAAAGGTGTGATAAGTCTTGTATGAAACACTTTTAATATCCATCCATCCCCAAAAAACTTTGTATATCAAACACGTTCTTGGTTTTCTCCCAGAAAACCTTTTCACTCACATTCTATGGGTCAACATAGACTCTCAATTCTGAGATAATATTACCCAAGAAGTGAAATTTTTCAATCCAAAAGTTTCACATTGAAATATTTTCATAAATATGATGCTCTATCAGTGTACTCCTAAAAATCTCAAGGTTCTTAACATAGTCTATATGAGTGTGATAATACACTAAGATTTCCTCTAAGAAGACTATGAAAAAAGAAATTCAGATATGGTTGGAACACCCTATTCATCAAATCCAGGAAAAAAACAGGTGCGTTTATAAGAATAAATAGAATAACTAGGTTCTCATATAGACCACACATGGTATGGAAAGATGTTTGAGGTATGTATGATGTCTTGACGCAGACTTGATGATAGATCGATCTCAGGTTGATCTTAGAGAAGACCCTATCTCCTCAGATGTAGTCAAAGAGATAATCTATTTGAGGTAGTGGATACCATTTCTTAACCGTAATATAGTTCAACTATCTATAATCCATGAAAAAATGAATGATTATATCGACCTTCATGGAAAAAATCATGGGTGTACCCCAAGAGGAATCACTAGGATATATGATACCTTTGGCCTCTAAGTCCTCTAACTACCACTTGAGCTCCAATATCTCAGAATGTTCCACACTATATGGAGGAATAGATAATGGTGCTTATCTTAGAACAAGATTGATTTTAAACTTTACCTCCCTATTAGAAAAAAATTTAGAAAATTCATCAAGAAAACTTCTCTAAAACGATCTACTACTGGTGGGAATTCATCCTGGTATAATCCATTATCATCTATAAAGAGATTTGAAATCTGGTTAGTTACAGCACATAGACCATATGCTCTAGTCAATATCTTATATATTGGACATCCTAGTCACCCTTATGTAGATAATTGTTTCCCTCTAGTGATGTAAATGATAATATTTGAAAATAGTTGTCTATAAAGGCGTGATACATAACCAAAAAATCCATCCCGAGAATGACATCGAAGCCCACCACCCTGAGAAAAATGAGGTCCCACAAGAGAGGGTAACTACCTACTTCAAGGGGATAGTCCCTACACTGTAGTATGACCTCTAAAAATACTCCTAATGGTGTACCTAGGGTCATAACACAAAAAAAAATGTATTTCTATCATTAGTCCTTTCATGATAGATAATGATATGAAAGATTGTAAATCACCTATAGAAAATTAAGAAGATACTATAGTGAATGATACTAGAATTTTAAATCATACATAAAATGGTCTTACAACCTAATCCTTAGGTATCTTCTATAAAGAATGCATCTGTCTTGATCCATATACATATGAAATAGATGGACTACCATGATCAAAATTTCTCTACTGGTGTTATTGGTGATCAAGTGTTTGGATACCACAACCATGACCAACTCGTCAGTTAGTCCTACTGGTGCTAATCCATCTCCTTGTACAACAAAAAATAAAAGAACTTGATCCTGATGGTAGAGATGGTGTGCAACCTCTTCCACTATAATAGGATGTAAAGGTCCTAAAAAATGCTAAAGATTCCCTATACAATTGTAAGACTGGCACCCCAGTGGGTCTCTATCACACTGAGGCTTTAGATTCCCCATACATCCACACTGGTGACACAGAAAAGATCTACCTACACGGGTACCCTGACTACCACTTCCCTGACATAAAGTGTTGAGGGAAAGCTTTTTTCCACCCCGAGAACTACTCAAATGATGTGACATTGGTCTTCTATGCTTGGTATTGTCACCTTAAATCAAGTTCCACTCATTGATAAAGCCCAATTTACTATTTTATGGAAATTAAGTAGGCTAAATGCATTCACCTAAATATGGATGGCATATTGGAGCCCATACTTGAACCATCTAGTATTTGAAGTTTCAACATCGAAATGAAGCGGTGCAAAGAACTACAACTCAGTGAAACATACTAAATACTCTATAACAAACATAGAACCCTACTCACGATGCATGAACTCCCTGGATCTGTTAGATATTAGGGTCTAAGGAAAAACCTTATCATATAATAGAGTCTAGAAATCATCCCATAACATGAACTGATGTCCACTATCATGGGTAATCACATCCCACAAGAACATGGCCAAATCTTGTAGCATGTAAGTGGAATGTTTGACCCTCCTCTTGGGAGGAATATCTAAATTTTCAAGGATAGATAGTATGGTCTATAGAGAAGACTTAGTATCCTATGGACTGCCATCCCTTGAGATAGATGGAGGATGCTACAGGAGAAACTCATGAGTCAAATCAACTATCGTAGGTGGATCTCATGGAGCACCAGGCATGTACTTCATCATAGTTAGAAAACTATCTCGAACTTGGGAATCAGTGCCTGGATCAGGTACTATATGATGTGCCTCCAGTGGAGCTCTTGGGGATAATATTGGAGGCTTAGGGACCACTATGTCTAAATAATGGTCATTTACACCCTCCTTACACATGACACGGGGATTTTGTGGCGACATTTTTCTACTATTTTTCCAATCACACGCCTCAAAACAAGATTTAAGATGATAGATAGAAACACTTACAGAAGATGAATGTATGAAAGGGGTCACTACCCAAGGAATAATATCACATATACCCACTTAGATGGCTAGGTATAGGTAAGTGAAAAATTATAATTTTCATGGGTTCTAATAGATAAAGGGTCAATATTAACTTTCCTCATCATTTATTAGTAATCTATTAATTTAATTTCATATTTAAATACTAGGTTCACTCCATTACCATTCATAAGAATGACAAGGCGGGATTAGGATGTGAAACCATTTCACTTTTTTTCTTATTTTCATAGAACTTATATCAAATTTACTTTAAAATGTACTGTCATTCCCAGGGAATTAGGGCCCATACTTCTTATCACTGAAAACAACACCCATTTGAATTTCTAATTAAAGGCCTGATTTGGTAAATTACTCGTTCCAACTCATGAGGTCCCACAAAACCTAATGAATTGAAATAGGAAATCACTCAATCATATCCCCAAAAGTAGTACAAGAATATATATAATAAAGTATCACTCTAAAATCATTTTCATATAAAGCAATGAATGCAGTGATATGCACAATATGGCATTTTAATATGCATGAAATGTGAATTATTGGTGCCTATACAATGCATGTAACAAAGCTCCTTTCCCTCATATCATTATACCAAGGATAAAATAAAATATCAATCAAAATAATAATCAATGACACAACATGTTCCTCACAAAATGGTGAAATGATATCAATAGTAATAGGAAAAAGCAGAACAAAAATTTTAATTCAAGAAACTCATCCTTTACCCCTAACATGGGTTTGCGACGCCCAATAATGGATTATGAAAAAAATTACTAGCATCAATAATCTCCAATATATTGTATCCAAATAATAATTTAATAAAGGATCATCCTCTAATACCACTTTGTGACTCCCCAAACCCAGGTGCCACTAAGGAGGTTCCCCGAGCTCAGTTGGCCACATGACCTAAAGCACGTCTCCTAAACACCAGAGGATGCCAACTAGTAACAAGGGACTAGGGTGTGTTCTTAGGGATAATATTCCCTCATTACCATAGTTAAATTCATTTGATAACATATAAGATACAAAATGAGATAAATAGTGGATGAAATATAAATAGATTACCCAACGGAAGGAGACAAATCAAAAATAACTGAAACAACTGGAATAACATACAATAACTGATGATGAAACATGTCATGTAACTAGAAGTCTAGAAAAAATGGATACAAATTAAAAGGAATACATGAAAAACCCAATGTAGAAAATAGGAAATACATAAACTATCACAAGAATCCCAAGATACAACTTGGTCATCTTCTACAAGCTCCATCCTAGAACAACAGGTAATCAAGTGTTTAGAGAGTTACAATTCCCCCTTTATCAACACATGCATACATTTAATCTTCCAAAGGTACAAATATAGCCCAAAGAGGGTGTGATTAAATGTTAGTGGGCTATCACCAATGGTTTCTATAACATCAGACCTTTGTAATGAAAATGTAACAGTGTACAAGCATAGATATATAAAGTAAAACAATATAATGTAACTAAATACCCAAGTACTTGCTTTAGACCTGAGATAGTTTCTGTACATGTAACTAGTTCAATTATAAATTAATTACCAATTTATATTAATAGGTTATGTGAGTCATATCTAGCACTGACATCACATTTTGATGGTGAAAATAGTGAAGCTTCCAAGATGTAACAAGGAAACTATAATTGATAATTAATATGAAGTGGTTCAATGGTATTCACTAAGAAAAAAAATCCCTCGGGGACACTAACTCAGTTGTAACTGAGTCTAGATAATGGGGTGAGAGTGTAATCCCTGGAGCATGATCCAAGGAATTCCCATAAAAATGTTTCTAACAGAGTCCAAGTAATACATCCCATGTAAAATGGGAGATAAGAAGTGGTTTCCCCATGGATGTAACTAAGGAACCTCATGTCACCCTAGATAAAAGGATTGTATTGGAGGCATCCTATAATAATAATAAAGGCATCCTATGATGTTATACCAAGCATCTAGATGTAGAAAAGGATTGGGTTCCCAGGTAGGTCTCACCCAAGGCAAATAAAAATCTTTATTAAGGATGATGTCCTCGAGTACCCAAGGCATTCTATCAGGAATCCAAGAGCTAACATGAGTAAATCCTTAGTATAATGATGTCATGTCCCATGTGAAAAAAGTGGAACATTACATTTAATTCATTATAATTAATTTGGTGATATGATAACTATTCCATTAAGAAATTCACTTGTCTCATGCCTTGCCTTTCATTAGAGTGACAAGGCCAAGTAGCATGCAACATTTTAATTAAAACCATGAATGTCAGGTTCAATTAATAAGGTCCACTCTGCTACCTTACATGAGCATGGAAAGGTGTTCTTTTGATGTGCGACCAACCATTCATATACATTTAATAAGTCCAATTCATATACATAAGTATTATTTATACAATATGATTTGAATGAATTACATACATTTAGTCACTTACATTAGGAGGTTCAGATGGAAGTGACAAGGTACAAGCTATTCAAAATTTCATGATTTGATAGGAAATTAATGTAAGGATTCTTACCATTAGTGTGGTCAAGCATGAACACAACTAAAAGATGACTCAAATGTGTCAAAACACTAAAAACCCAATTATGGAATATTCCCCTACATTGGGTGTTATGCGTTATTAATATAAACACAAAAAAATAATCACATTTAAGAAAAGAGAATTACCATATGTTTCTAATTAATATAATCTTGGCATATAAATTCAATAAATGGAACCTGATGAAATCAGTGGTCCCCACATGTCAATTCCAAATTCAGTGATCTTGAGGGATGAGTTATAAACCATCCACCTTATACTCCTATGACTCTCCTCTTATAGTATCGACATATAATTCAGTCTAAACCAGATTAGATATGAAAAATGATCATAAATTACTAAACCTTTATAACTAGGTTGAGAGTAAGAGAAATGAAGAAAAACTAAAAAAGAATTGAGTAATTACTATTGTGCATCCAATGTTACAAATAGAGGCTTGATTGGACCCTAAATGAAGGAGATCTCTCAATCCCAATATTTAGCCTTCATAAAATCCAAAATGGGAGAAATAGAGGTTCATATTGCTGGAAATATGAATAGGTAATAAGGAGGATGAAAAATTAGATCATTAAGGGTAAAATGATAATTTTTTCAAAAAATATCATGTGCACAGTTTTCCCGCACAATTTTCTGAACCGTGCACCAACTATGCATGGGTACCTGTAGAAGAGGGGGAACTCACATATTTTGGATTTAAGGTTTGAGAAACCAAGTTCCAACCATGCGTTATGGATATACCTGAAAATATAGACCATCCATATGGTTTAGAATAACTTTCCATCCTCCCCACATGGTTTACTCTGACCGTGTGACTGGTCCGTTTTTTCTAAAAATTTGGGTTTCGGGCTACAAACGATCCCCAGACACCCCTGTGACATTCATGAACTCATTATGAATCCACTTTAGATCCATAAAATTAAATTATACCAAACTTTAGAGGACCCATACTTGAGTGAAAAACCAAGTTCTTACAACCTTGATGGAAGAGTTCAGGGGAATAAGATGAGTTAGTCTAGAAACAATATTATGTATATCTGTAAGAACAATTTATGTTATAAATCCTGGATCTATGATGTAAATGTTGTAGGGAATTTTTTTTATAATGAGGTGATTTACAATGTAAAATTAATTTATGTTGTAATTTTTTATGGAATTTAATTTAGAGGTAGCACATTTTTCAATAGAAGTCACACATCAGGGAATTTGAAAATTAAATTCCTGAATTACACCATAAGTTATTCTAGGACTAGCCATTTTTACCCAGTAATAATTTGTAACTCCACATTTCGTTCATGTTCTTTACTATAGACTTCCATGGATTCCCTAAGCAATTTTTAATGACCTTGAATGTCCAGAATCCAATTCCATCGAATCCTTGGGAATTTAATTTAGGAGATCTGAGGTTAGGGTCTTATTCTCCGATCTTATCATGTATATCCTTGGTTTTTCTCATATTAAACCATATATTAGTGTTATAATACCCAGATCTATGCATTAATATTTGTGTTGATGAGATCTTATTATGTTTCGATAGAGGAATGAAAGGATGAGGTCTCATTAGTAAAATCATTTTTGATATGTTGTGCCAATTCACATGAGGTAGGTGGATTTTCCCTCTTTTAACTTTTATTAGAACCTAAAGGCTTATTAATTTTCTAAAATTTTTCTCCTTTATTTTCAATGGTTTTTCCTCAGTAAAACTTTTATGATAACTTTCTTATTGGTTTTCATGAAATTGGATTTTGGTTGTTTCCCACAATAGATTTTTGAATTTCTAAAAAGTGTTTAAAAAAATGAATCATGGTTTTGAAACATGTTCTTGACATAATGGGTTATGTGTGCTATTTTGAAAGGCACTAGTTAGTGTGAGTGTTCATTATTGCATTGTAAAATGTCTTTTAGAAATGGTATTGGTGCTCTGTGCCGACTAGAAAGCCACAAGGGGTAATATTCCCCCAAGTGACGTCTTGGTGGAGAATATACAACCACTAATGAGTATAGGGGTTTCATTTCAACATGCCTTTGTGTGTGTGTGAGAGAGAACATGATTGATTTTTAAAAATCGGGAATTATGAATTAATATGGATTTTGAAAGGATAAATATTGATATGAATTAAAATACTTTTGGAAAACCTATTCATATGAGATATTTCATATTGTAAAAATTGTTTATTGCCTTGATTATATTTCTACTAGTTTTATATCCTATGAGCTAAACTATTTCTTGTATCAATGGAATGTGGGATGAATCATTGAGTTTTTATACTAGGTACTATTACTCACCCCCTACATGTTCACTTTGGTGAATATATAGATGTTGTTTTCTATGATACATGAAAGAGAACAGTTTCTTACTATTCTAGTGGTTCTCCTTGAGGTCACTATTGTAGTTGGCGGAGTTGGAGCATGGAGGTTTTTTATGTGTGGGTCATCAGGGGTTCCACCCCATTACAAGAGTCTTTAGTCTTATTTCTCCACTACTACTCTGATATTTTCCCATGTTTTATTGTTTATTGATTGATTGGTCACTGGTTCATCTTGGATAGTTCTTTGTGCATGCATCATTTATATATATTTCTTTGGTTTATTTATCTATAACCTATTCTGTGTGGGAAAGTTTATTAATGTGTAAATCATTCACCATGTTAATTTTATTTAAATCATTGGTATTTATTGTTATCCTTTGGTGTCCAGGAAATGTCACCTAAGGATAGTGGCATTCTACCTCTTCTCAATCCAATCGGTTGGGGAATGCTGTAAAAAGTCAGGTTCCTATAAAACTTAAATGGTATATATCCTTTCACACACTTTGATTTTATGTATTGTGTAACCTAAATGGAAACTCGAAAAAAAAATGTGGTCATTTGAAGTTATTGTAATGTTTTCAAAATTATCTTAAGATAATAATTTTTTCTATCAAGAAATTGTCATTAAATATCTATTACTAAACACTAATTTTAAAATTATTAATTAGTATTAATTTAAAATTAATTTTAAACCATTTTTCACTAAATATATTATATATTAAGTGTAAATACATTGTTAGTATTATATAAATCATATTTATGAAAAAAATATTACATATATATATTTATATTAGTATAAATGTATTTAAAATTTAAAATGTGTTTTTAATAATTTATATATATTTTTTATTAAAGTCAATTTTTATTGGTGATAAAAAATGTGATGATAAAGGGAGTTTTTATCAGTGCTAAAAAATGATGATAAAGACTAATAAAGAAGTTGAAAAATGATGAATTTATCAACGTTAAAAAATACTAATAAAAGATAATTAAAACAGTGATAAAACCCCATTTTATCATCGATTTTAACTAGAAACCATGAAGTATCTTATTTATCATCAATTTTTTAATGCCAATAAATATCAAGGCTTAAAATAGTCAATTGTGTAGTATTGTTTCTAGTTCATCTTACATTATATACATAAAGTATGGTCCTATAAAACACCCTAGGTTTTTAACAGATATTTTTTTCAAACCTTCCATAATATATTTTTTGTTTCCTCAATTAAGATTGATGGATTAAAATTATGGGTATATTTTTTCACATGTTACTTTCTAGAAAGAATAAATAAGGATACATATAGACACAAAATTAGTTATCATACAATCATGGATGGTATCTTAAAAATAAAATAAAATAAACCTTTCTTTTATTTCTTTATGGATGTACTCAGGAGTGCATTCACCTTTAAATTACACTGACCGCCTTCGGTTGCTGGAACATCCAATAAGCTACCACCTCCCTCCCTATTATCGGGTATACCAGATGGATAATTTCATAGTGAAAAACACAACTGTGTGGATGTAGATCCCTATAAGTGATCTAGATAAATTTATAGAAAAATAGTTGTGGTGGGAATACAAGTTTTATTTCATATCATGTGTTGAAATACAAAACACATGACAAAAATATTTATAGAAATACCACCACACTCTATACAAAAAAATAGATAAGTATAATTTTGTAGAGTAGGTTCTGCCCATGTATTCAGATCGACACATGTAAGCAAGCCACGTCTAGAATTTTCAAACTTCCATTCCAATAGTGGAGGAATAAACATACCAAACAAAACATGTTTATTATCCAACACCCCCTTAAACATGTTTTCCTTGCAACCTAAGATTTTTCATCATATTTAGGTGGCTGAAAAACTAATGTAATGACTTCACCATAGTCAAATCCTTCCATTTTCTTGTATCCTTTTGGTTGTGCTGCTGGGATCAATTTCCAAATCTATCACTATCCTCCACATTTCATCAGTTTTTTCTTCCTCAAAGATAACTAAACAGGGAATCACTGAGAGATATTACAAATATATGTACTCCTTCATTGGTTCCATTGTCTCATATATATCTACAATGATTCAAAAATTTGGAGGATATATATGAGAAATTTATCATTCAATTTTTTCATTCGTACGAGTATGTGGTGATGATGTCATAGTTTTATCAATTCCTCGTTCCACTATTGATACTTATTCAACGATTTATTCATCATCTAGAGTGAGGCGTACCTCTCTTAAATCATCATCTTGATTCCATTACCATGTGTGTGTTTCATCAAAGATAACATATCCACTAAATATAATTTAATTAATGATGGGATTATATAAGTGATATCCCAGTACATGGTCTCGATATCCCATAAAGACATACTTCTCTCCTTTATGCTCGAGCTTTCATCATTTTGCCTTTGGGATCCTCAAATAGGAAATGGAACCCAAAACTCAAAGATGAATTTCACTTGTCTTGTGAGTACTCCATGATTCATACAACATCTTTTATTCAAGATTTTTAGTTGGGAATCTATTTAGTAGATACACCATACACAATGCCTCTTCAGCCTAGAAAATACATCTTTTTTTTTGTGATTTTTGATTCAATGGACCACACACATCAGTGTGAACAAGATTTAGTGGTTCTGTAGCTTTCTAGTTGGCCTTTCTCACAATTTTGTTTCAATTTTTTTTTGATTAGAACACAACTTTCACATATTTGATTCGGGTGTTGAATTATAGAAATCCCACTCACTATATCCTTGCTTCTTAATAATATAAAATTTCAATGTTTAAATGACCGAACCTAAGATTCCATATCTAATATTTATCATCACATAAAGTCTTCGAACAATATGTTACATCGGGTTGGATCATAACTGGAGACATACTATTATTCAACACTAGTAATTTTGTGATCAGCCTTCCATTTTCATCAATAATCACCATTTTTCTATTTTATAGGCTTATGTGAAAGACTTTTTCCACTAACTTCCCAATAATCAAGATATTGGTCTTCATGTCAGTAACATAGTAGACCTTAGAGATGAAGGAATTATTTTAATCTCTTTTCTTGATCAAAATATATCCTCTTCTATAGAGAAATACTATTGAGAGATCACCAAAGTAAAATTCTCCTCGAACCCACTCATCTAGGTTGATAAAAAAGTGTTTATGCCTTGTCTTGTGGTTTCTATCTTCAGATTCAAGATACCATATACCATGATTTTGCGTTGATGTATATGTCATAAACACACGAGATTGACCAAAAGGATCATCTTCATTCATGATATGTTCCTCCTTAGTGAGATTTTCCATGGGGTTCTTGTACCAATATTCATTTCTATAATGTCTATATTTTTGAAAATTATAGCATTGACCATTTCTTTTTTCTGGTAGGAAATTGTTGAATCATACCTTTTTTCCTCATCCAAAATCTTGTGGAGTATAGTATTAATATTCATGACCTCCTCGAGTTGGGATTCTTCCAGCACATCCTCCTCATCCTCCTCTTCTTGGATCAAATTGTTTTCCATGGAGTCCCCTACCTCAGGTTCTTTGAGACGTCCCTTTCCATTTTTCAAAGATTTTGAGATAAAACTTTGATTTCAGATCTTGATCAACTCCATTAATTTCACTCTAGTGGTTCACCTTCAGTTCAGGTGATTATAGAGATCCATAAGTTCTTTGACATAGATCATCTCTAGGTTCTTTTTTTCTTCTGTAGAAATGAATATGTAATAAAATTTTCAACCAAGGGATTGAAAATTTTTCTTACATACCCACATGTCAGAAATATCTTCTCCATTTATTCCCCATTGGTTTACCATAACCATTACATGAGTATGATACTTGGTAACAGTTTTAGAAGTTTTCATAAATAAGGATTTGAATTCACCTCATAGAGATAAAAGATGAATCTGCATCACCTTGTCTACTCCTTGGAATTCTTTGTGATGTGTGTCCCAAATATCCTTCAATGATTTCAACAAAGTGATTATTTCAAAAGTCACTTTTTCAAGGCCTTAATAAATGTAGGATTTCACCTTGCAGTCCCACTTTCGTTCCACCTGAAGAGTGGGTTTTGAACATATGTTAGAGAAGCCTCCACCGCTCTGGATTCTGGTTTGATGTATCTGTCTTCCATGATGTCCATGAAAACTTTGGTGTCGAGGAGCATTCGCATTTGGATGAACCAATTATCATAATTGTTTATTTATCATCTTCAAGATCATAACTTGTTAAAATTCATTCTCCATGGAGACAAACTATTTTTTCGGATGGGAAAATGATTGATGTGAATATGTAAAAGGAAAGAGTATTTTGTTTTCGGAGTTGAAAAATGCTATAAATATATTTTTTGTTTTAATAGTGCATATTGAAAAATATTTTTGGATAGGTGGATTGAAATTTTGTGTTTGATTGGAGGACCACACTAATTTTTTTTATCACTCAACTATTTTTTTCAGAATACAAATGGAGATTTTTTTCTATCCTAAGATATGAGTGTCACCATAAGATAGGTGTGGGAGGATCATAAACTGCTAAAGGAGATGAATTATTTTAAAATGGAAGGAGATGAGATGATGTGGAAATGAGGATGGTGGTATTTTTTGAGAATTTGGGAGGTGTATGAAATGTTGAGTGGTAGGATAGAGGGGAAGACACTCCCCTAAAAATAGGTAGACATGGGTAAGAAAAAAACCTAAATATGGGACCACCATTTTTGAAAAATGTAAAAAGAAATAAATCACTTTTAAAAAATGAATAAAAACATGGGGGAATTCGGATCCCCACTATATATCTTCTTCTTCTGCCCATTTTTAATTATTGGGAACCATATCTGACCTTCAACCTCTACCTTTTCCCACCGAAGATCAATTTCACCTGAAATGTAACTCTCGAAAACAAGAAGAATCACCTTTATTGTGCTCAGATACCATTGAAGGTGTTTTTTGGTAGTAGAGGATTCAATCCACCTTTGAGACTACTGATGGAGGATATCATAGCATAAAACACAACTGTATGTATGTAGATCACTAGAAGTGATATTGATAAATTTATGGAAACAAAAAAATTAGCAGTGAGAACACATGATTTATTTCTTATCTTGAGTTGAAATCCAACACACATGATATACATATTTATAGAAATACCAACACACACTAAACTATAAAAAAAATAGTGATAATTAAAATTTTGCAGAGTAAGTGCCTCCCATGCCTTTAGATCCACACATGTAAGATAGCCATGTTTGGAATTTTCAATCCCCCATTACAATAGTTGAGGTAGGTGTCGAGGTAATGAAAGCTGGAAATGCTAAGTCTACTTAAGTGGGGAAATTTTGGGCCCCATAACTGTATCTCTTTTCACACTTCCACATATGCCCATTGGGTGACCTCGATGCACCACTCGACCCACCGCTGCAACTGAGTCATGCAGAAGCCTAGCACAGTGGATCCGTCGGCAGTAGACTGGGGAATCTTGGTTACGATGTCATCTAAGTTGACCACACAAAGGGCCTTGGTACCTTAGCTCTCCTTCCATTGTCAGAAGCCATGGTTGCTGAAACGGGGGTCACAAAAGGAAAATATGATGCTCTTCATCTTGGGGGCACCAAATGTGGACTTGATGTAATCATCGGATAGGGTGGCCAGGGCAGTGCCAAGGTTGTGGCCAATGAATGTTAAGATCAGTGGTTCATCACTATAAGTTTTGAGCATTTTACTGACCTCGTTATGGATCATGTCCAACAGGATCACACACATATTTTTGTGGGATTTATTGAGGCTCATCAACCTAGATGGCACCATCAAACACAAATCTATACTTTGATCCTCAACATCCAACAAGGGGGTGAGGGCACTCTAGAGGTTCTCATGACACACGAGGTTGGTGGTGGTACTACAGAGGGTGAACACGATTTCACAGTAGCCCATCTGGTCTATCTGATCCCAGTCTCAACAAACTCACTTGAAACTGATCCATCTAGACTGATTCATCATCTAGGAAGGAGCCTTGTTGAGCCACCTGGGGAGGTAGATTCATGACGTGACCCGAGTAATCTGAGTGAGACAGTACTCAGTTTGGAGAAGCCCTAACTGGTTCAGGAGGGAGTTCCTATTGAACTAACATGCAACGTAAGAGGGGGAGTCTGTGTTGAAGTCAATTTACTTGTAGGCAGCATCGATGAATTGACTGTAGAATAGGATTTTGGCCTTCAGGGTGCTGTTGAGTAGGTCGACTAGGCCATCCTTGTTGGCCACCCCTTGTTACTCCTAACTCCACTTCCCGAGCCTCACTGCATGTGAGTCATTAGCGATGAGCTGGGTCGCTAGTGTGGCTATGCTAGCAGAGTCTAGGAGGCCCTCAAAGGCGGCCTTGTAGTTATGTACTGATTTCATGGGGAGGGAAAGAGGTGTGATAGTAGGACTTCAGTGGTAGAAAATGATGCACAAGGTCGGGGAGAGAGGATGAATTGGGAAGATCTGTAGGGGTTGAGACTTGATAGGGGAAGAGTATTGGGAATGAAACCAAAAATTGAATGTGAAAACAAAATCAAAGAGAACGTGCACTGAAATTTTTTTTCCATACAATGAAAACCATATGTCCAACAACCAAAAAAATAAATGTGCTGAAAAATAAATCTTTACACTGAAATTTTAACGTGGAAAACCCAAAAAGGAAAAACCATGGGACCAATTTCAGAAATAGGGATCCACTAAAATAATGAATCATGTTGTAGAGGCTCTAAAAAATGGAAGGTATCTAAAAATTAATACTTTTATAAAATAGTGGATCAAAGTCGGAGAGAGAAGTAAAATGATCGTTGAATAAAAGGCGATCAACAAAAGAATCTGCACTCTATATTCAATTTTGTTAAATCCAAGCACTGCATTTCCTTTTATCACCAAATATTTCCACATAAAAATGTGGCTGAATATAAAAAATATGTCTATTCATGAATAAATTCACATGGTCTTAACTTTCATGGTTGTCACAACCCGCCTTCACCAAAAGGAGGGAAGGGTCAGCAGATTGCCATGCCCTTCCTTATTTAAGTTGAAGAAGAGATAATGACCCCCGAAACCCACCTTCAATAGGTCCCGGAGTGGTGACTAAAACCAAGGGTATGGATATCACACAAAAATGGAAGGAATTACCCCCTATGTTTTATAGGATCACGAGATAAGATGATGAAACCCAACAACACCAAAACTGAAAGAAAAGTAAAGAAAAAAAGGAAAACCATTTCGACATGCATGTTCAAAATTAAATGATACAAGCCATAAAAACTCCAAGGTAAAAAGATACGAAGGAAAAGGAAAACGGAAACATCAATTGTCCCAAGGGTCTGTGCTAGTATAGTCCCGCGCGATGCCTGAAGTCCTCCTAGAAACCTGAAAGCAGTTTTATATACGTAGGGTGATCATACAAGTATACTCAATAGGGAAAAACCAAAGACTCTTGTGCACAAGTGGGGGAACGTACTAAAGTCCCGTGAGAAGCAGACAACCAACACTATCAAGGAGTTCATCTATCCCACTCACCGTCCACACTCACCAAATAATGCAAGCAAGGTAATGTATAATGAAAGAACATCGATGTTAGGGTACCCTGCGCCACTTTAACACTGGTTATTGTAGACATACTACACATCGAACCAATCCCGCCATTCTCACCGCAGTCCCACTGCCACCCCCACCCGCACACACCTGGGCCACATCCACATGCAGTCCCACTGCCAAACCCCGTCCGCACACACCTAGGCCACAACTGTCACACGTAACCACGCCTGAAAACACCTAGGCCAGAACAACCACTATCACGCCTGAAGACACCTGGGCTAGAAGATCCACTGCCACGCCCAAAGACACCCGGAATTCATCCCGAAGACATTTGGGAAACCACCTCCCCACACACACCTGGGAGGTAACCATCACACTACCGTGCCCAAAGGTTCTGGGGCTAATAATGGACTTTAGGCCATCATTTCCTGCCCAAAGATACTTGGGCTATTTGGGAAAGGGAGCAGAAAGGAGCTAACAACCAGCCACTCTCAGAAGTGTTGGGAAAAAACACCCTCCCCCATGAAATGGGGGTGTTCGGAACTAATTTCTCAACTTGGGTGGGGTGCGAACAAGAAACAAAAAACTACAAGTATATGTATATGTAACAAGCACTCACCCAGGTTTAGGTTTTTCTTCCGCCTTCCTAAAGTACACCAAATCACCCAAATCCGAGTCACAAAGCACGCCGCACTGACCCATTTGTCCCAACCTTATTTTCATGTTCAGTAATAATGTTTAAATAAGTTTCTACACCTACTTAGGCAACCTGAAAACATAAGCACAATCCAAGGGAAGAGTATAGCCAAACAGTAATTTAAACATTCACACCTGGTTCTCTTGTAAAGACACAACAACAAAAGGGATAAGAGGTCATTCAAAGTAATGGAACCAAGGAAAACCCCTAGATACTGCCCCATGTTCTCAAAACCCAGGAACCAACGGTCCTTCAACAAAAGAGGATTCCACCCCAATTCGTGATATAGGCAAGTAACCACCCATCCTTAAATTCACAACCACTGAAAGAAATTCAACAGGGGATCTGATCCCCACCCACATCACCCAACAATTGGCCAGTGAAGGGAAAAAAACCAACCACTACCACCAACACATAGCAGGGTCATTCCAGTATTTTCAGATTTATAAGATTTAACACACTCCATGATTTAAAATTCGTTGTTCTTTAAATGGGGTTATCACAGAAAGGATTGATCTTGGTTTTTTCAATTTATTTAGCCAAATATATGTAATTAACCAAATTATTTTACACAAAAAAGGTTCACAACCACAATACACACCATTTAAACATCACATGTGGTTGGGGTTTATTAGTGCACAGAGAAGGAAACCACCAACGACCATGATTTTCAGTGGGCAGGAGCCCATATAATTCACAATGTATATCAACAAGAACGAGTACAGCAGAACATCGATCACCCCACCTCCTTCTTTAAAGTTCATTTATTATCTTCATTAACTTTGGGATTCATCAATCCCCTCACAAGGAAAAAATCATACCAACCCCGCATGATACACAGTAAGGAGAGACGAAGGAGGAATGCCTACTTGATTGATCAAGGATCGACGTTTCTCTCCACGCACCATGAACATGGATTGTGCGATTTGAAGGGGAGGGATGTTGGGAACTCCAAGGACCAGACCACTCGAGCACAGGCGCACCACAAGTCTCATGAAGAGAAAATCCAAACTCACCAAGGGAAGAAAGGAAGCCATCCCAGAAGAAAAGAAGAAGGCAGGACTTCCGGTACGATGTATAGATAAAATCTCGTTGTTACGGAATATGGGAGTTTTGAATGCCTGTAAAGTCGAATCGTGACTCCCCACGCAGTTGGGTGGTTATGAATGATGGAAAAGATTTTCATCAGAAAGGTGGTAACAGTTGTGATTTTAAAAATTTTAATAAATGAAACGGAGGGACACGGTGCGCGGACACACAGCTGAGTCCGTTGAGGATCACCCTACTCTTAAGAATTTAAAACATTGATTAAGGGCTTACAAACGGCCTTGAACTACTCCCAATGGGTGAAAAGGGGATAAAAGTGGGGTTATGGGAAGGGATGTAGAAGAAAACCCCGACCAGGATGGGTGACACCGATCGGTCTCACCGAGCGTTCGGCCTCACCGATCGGTCTGACCGACCGGTGGCGCCGATCGGTCTCACTAATCGGTCGCGCCGATCGGTCTCACGCCGAGATGCTACCCTTAGGATCCAGATTTTGGAAAAGGAAAGGACCCTGAGGGTCTAGGTCATCACATCAAATACCTCTCAAACTATTCTCTCCCTCGAGAATCATCCCAAACTCGAAGAAAAGAGGTGGGGGGGACAACCACCTCAAAGATACCTCTTAGGTGTGAACCCAATTGACATCTAGAAACACCAACACATGAGTCAGGGAGTCGCTTCTTTCATGTCAGGATATTATCCGCTTTGGGCAGGACTGACTTTCCCGCACGAGTTTAATCACGTCCACATTAATGCGTCCCGATTAGCAGTCAGGTCTTCCCATCATCACACATCTGGACACACACACGTAGGGACATGGAACAGATCATTTCATGGCTAAGAAAAACAAGTATTTCACATTTATTCATGAACCAGGTAAAACATCTCAACAAGTTCAGAACAAAACAACAAGGGAGTCAAAATAGCTCTGGGTACTGGGCGTGCATCTGTGCTTCCCTCTACCACGTAATATCCTCAATCCCACCATTTCTCCATAACAGACGAACCAAGGGAATGTTTTTCCCATGAAGCACCTTCTCCTCACAATCCTTGATCATTACTGGTCTTTCCACAAAGTTCACATCGTCCTCGATGTCCATCTCTCCCCAGTCGATGACGTGTGAATCATCGTGAAAATACTGACGGAGTTGGGACACATGGAAGACATCATGTATCTTCAGTAGAGGTGGTGGTAATGATAGCTGATAAGCCACTTCTCCGACCCGCCGCAACACTTAGAAGGGTCCGATTAACCTGGGAGAAAGCTTACACCCTTTGCCGAACCTCCGTTGTCCACGCTGAGGGGAGACCTTCAAGAACAAGTGGTCTCCAATCTCAAACTCCAAGGGAATTCTCCTGTAATCAGTATACGACTTCTGCCCATCCTAGGCAGCCTTCATCCTTTCCCGTATGAGAATAACCTTCTCTATCGTGCTCTGCACCACCTCCGGTCCAAGGATGCATGTCTCTCCTACTTCGGTCCAACACACAGGTGAGCGGCATGGTATCTTGTACAAAGATTCAAATGGGGACATACCAATGGTAGAGTGATAGCTATTATTGTAGGCTAACTCAACCAGAGGCAAGTGTCGCACCCATGATCCTCTTGAGTCCAGAACACATGCCCGCAACATATCCTCCACGGTCTGGATGGTGCGCTCTATCTGTCCATCTGTCTGGGGATGTAAAGTTGTGCTAAGATGTAGCTGGGTGCCGAAGGAAGGCTGCAATACTCTCCAGAATCGTTAGGTAAACCATGCATCCCTATCCGAGACTATGGACCTCGGAACCCCATGCAACCGCACCACCTCATCCACATACCTTCGTGCTAAAGAATCCACTACACTCGACTCCTTAATCACTAGAAAGTGAGCTGATTTCGTCAACTGGTCCACCACTACCCAGATGGCATCGTATCCCCATTGAACCATGGGTAGTCCTGTGAATAAATTCATTGATATTTCCTCCCATTTCCACTCGGGGACATGCAGAGACTGCAACAGGCCACATGGAACATGGTTTTCAACCTTCACCTGCTGACACACTAGGCACTTGGCCACAAACTCTATCACTGATTTCTTTACTCCGGGCCACCAAAACTGTCTCCTCAGACCTTGGTACATCTTGGAAACTCCTGGGTGTACCACTATGGGTGAGTTGTGGAACTCACTGAGAACCTTGCGCGCATCACCTCTGGAATAAACAGCTTTCCCTGGAAAAGCATATGGTTTTGAACATCATCCGTCCATCCTTCTGGAGCATTACTCTGGTAAACTCGGTCACGCATCACTTTGCACTATGGGTCTCCCCACTAAGACTCCTCCACTTGCTGCAACAGAGAAGACTGCACTGTCATCTGGTACAGAAAACCTCTACCGCTATCCATCCTCGCACCCAGGTGCAAGGCAGCCAACTCCTCCATTGCCTTCCAGGCATCTACCGACTCTTGGACCACATCCTTATGCGACCTCCTGCTCAAGGCATCGGCCACTACATTTCCCTTCCATGAGGTATAGGAAATATCGAAGTCATAATCTTGGAGGAACTCCACCCACCTTCACTGCTGCATGTTTAGGTCCCGCTGGGAGAATATATACCTCAATCTTTTGGGATCTGTGAATACCATAAAGCATTCTCCAATGAGATAATGCCGCCATAACATTTGCACAAAAATGACCGCTGCAAGATCTAGGTCGTGGGTGGAATAATTATGCTCATGAGGGCGTATCTTTCTAGACCCATAAGCGATCACCCCTTGTCGCTGCATCAACACACATCTAAGGCCTTTCCCTAAAGAATCATAGAACACCTCATATGCCGCCCCTTCTTCTGGCAGTCTCAGCACTGGGGCACTAACCGACTTCTCCTTCAGATAGCTGAAGGATGTCTCACACTGCTCACTCCACACAAAAATTTGGTCCTTCTTGGTTAAGGCTGTCAAAGGGGCTGCAACTCGGGAGAAGTTGGTTATGAACCTCCGATAGTAACCTGTAAGCCTGAGAAAACTAAATACCTCTTCCACGTTCTTGGGTGATTCCCAAGAAACAGCCGCCTCAACCTTTGATGGGTCTACCACTACCCCATATTCGGACACTACGTGACCAAGGAAGTGTACTTCTCGCGTCCAAAACTTGCATTTCGACAACTTACCATAGAGATGATGCTATCAGAGGACCCCTAAAACCTTCCTCAGGTTCTCCACATGGTCCTCCTTTGATCGTGAATAGATCAGGATATCGTTGATGAACACAACTACGAGCCAATCCAAGTACTCCCGGAAGATGGAGTTCATAATCCCCATGAACACAGCCGGGGCGTTCGTAACACCGAAAGGCATGACTAGGAACTCAAAGTTTCCATATCTTCACCTGAAGGAAGTCTTCGAGATGTCACCCTCCTTCACCCTCAACTGGTGATATCCAGACAGTAGGTCGATCTTTGAGAACCAACATGCCCCTTTCAGCTGGTCGAAATGATCGTCTATCCTTGGAAGAAGGTAGAGATTCTTATTCGTCACCTGATTCATCCTCCTGTAGTATATTCATAGCCTGATACCACCATCTTCCTTCTTTTCAAACAAAAATGGACCACCCCATGGTGACTCACTTGGTCGAACATAACCCCTCTTCATCAGATCGTCAATCTGAATACGCAACTCCCGTAGCTCTGAAGGTGCCATCCGGTAAGGATCCATAGAAATTGGGCGAGCAACAGGCTATAAGTCTATCCCAAACTCAATATCACGTCGAGGGGGTAGAGTCATCACCTCCTCAGGGAAGACGTCCATAAACTCACTGACCATTCCCAGCACCACCATCGTCTCAGCATCCACTGATTGTACTGAAAGCTCGACTAACAAGGAGAGGAGGTGTTCCTCTCGCCCGTTTCCCTTCTGACTGCTCCGTTAGTCGGTGAAAGTAGCACGTCGGCCACCCAAGTCTTAGAAAAAAACCCTTCCTCAGAAGCAGTCGATGAAGGCACACACAGAGAACAGCCAGTCGATGCCTAAGATGACATCGTACGATTGAATATGTAGTAGTAGTAGATCCCTAACCGACTGTTGTGGCCCTATCATCAGTCTGCATCCTCGAAAAACATATAACAAGTCGGTATGACCTCGGACAGGTGTGCTCAACACCAGTGGCACCAGAAGTCTCTCGGAATCTAGACCCAAAACACGGTGCAGACTGGGTGCAATGAATGAGTGACATGCTCCGGTATCGAACAAGGCATAATCAAGGGTGCTAAACAAACTGATCGTACATCGAACGACCTCCAGCCCTGCTGGAACTGCTGTCTCCGTGGGATGAAAATGTCCACACCCAGATCCTCTGCCCCTCAGTTGTCAGCCACCTCCCCGACCACACCCTGGTCGAGGTTCCTGATGAGCGCCCCGGGGTCAGCCTCCTCCTGCAACGTCTGCCCTCGGAGGAGCGGGAGCTTTCTCTCCTTGCTGCTGCTGCTGGAAGGGCCTAGCTGGAAGCTGCTGCTGGGGCGGGTGCTGGGGCTATCTTCCACTGACGTACTGTACTCGGTCCGGGCACTGACTCCAGAGATTTCCATGGATCCCACAGACAAAGCACCTCGGTCCTGGTCTCGAAGGAAATGGGCAAGGACCAGGGGACCGGAACTGAAACTGTTCCAGCCAGCTCCCTGTTGGTCAGAACCTAGAGGGTCATGATGCTGGACGCCTGGTACTGACGGCCTTCCCCTTCGATGGTCCCAGCTGGATCCCCTCTCATGACAATCCTCCCAGAGCATGCATCCTCTCCACCACTTTGGCCTTCTTATGGACCTCTAAGTACGTCGGCAGGGTAAAGGGGGTAACAACATACTAGAGGGATGGTCGGAGCGCCTCCTCTAAACATCTTGCCCAAGACTCCTCGTCTAGAAAGAGGTCCGGAGAAAAATGTAGGAGGTCCTTGAACTTGATTCCCACCTCCCTTACTAACATACTCCCCTACTGGAGGCAGAGTATCTCCTGCCTCTTTTTCGCCATCATTTTAGAAGATAGGAATTCCTCCCAGAACTCCTTCTCGAAATCAGCCCATGACACCTCGGCCCCTCTCCTCTCTTCAAGGTAAATCATCCACCACTGACGCACCACTCCCCTCATCTGGAAGACGGCTAGAAGGACCTAGTACTCGGTCGGAGCCTAGATCAGGCCAAAGGCTATCACCAGCTCCTCTAGCCAGCTCTCCGTCTTCATGTCAGAGGTGCTTCCCTCATACTTATCGAGGGTCTGTCGCTAGAAGGCCCAAATTGTCTTCTTCCACTGGTCATCCTCCTCTTCTCGATCAGCTCTCTGCCGATCATCCATGGTAGTCTCCAAGGCATGAATCACCCGCACCACACGTGGTCGCCTCCTAGGTGCCATAGCTGTAAGGTAAACAAGGAATGCCTAAGCCCAAGTAGTGCAGAATATTGTTCTTAAGAATTTTGTAAACTTATTATTGATTTCAATTTCCAAAACACCCATGAAACACGAGAACACAAGTCATTATTATGCATGTACCTTTCATAGGGTCTCTACCCTGCAATCAATGTGTCCTCACTTGGTCGTTCGGAAGGTCCAGAGTCCTTGCATCGGATCAGGGGGCACTAAAATCCCGTGTCCTAGCTGGTCTTCCCTGGCCTAATTCACTCACCAAGGTTAGCCAACACTTTTTCCCTACCATCCCATGCATTCCTTATTGTGCCTAACTCCAGACTCCATCCTATGTCTCGACCTCTCCTCTGATACAATTCCGTCACAACCGCCTTCACCAAAAAGAGGGAAGGGTCAGTAGATTGCCACGCCCTTCCTTATTTATGTTGAAGAAGAGATAATGACCCCCAAAACCCGCCTTCAATAGGTCCCGGAGTGGTGACTAGCACCAAGGGTATGGAAATCACACACAAATGGAAGGAATTACCCTTTTTTTTATAATATCAGGAGATAAGATGATGAAACCCAACAACACCAAAACTGAAAGAAAGGTAAAGCAAAAAATGTAAACCATTCCCACATACATGTTCAAAAGTAAATGATACAAGCCACAAAAACTCCAAGGTAAAAAGATACCAAGGAAAAGGAAAACGACAACAGCAATTGTCCCAAGGGTATGCACTAGTATGGTCCCGCGCGAGGCCAGAAATCCTCCTGGAAACCTGAAAGTAGTTTTATATACGTAGGGTGAGCATACAATTATACTCAGTAGGGAAAAACCAAAGAATCTCATGCACAAGTGGGGGAACATACTAAATTCCCATGAGAAGAAGACAACCAACACTATCAAGGAGTTCATCCATCCCACTCACCGACCAAACTCATCAAATAACACAAGAAAGGTAATGTATAATAAAAGCACATCGATGTTCGGGTACCCTGCACCACTTTACCACTGGTTATTGAAGACATCCTATGCATCAAACCAATCCCGCCATTCTCACCGAAGTACCACTGCCACCCCCGCCCGCACACACCTGGGCCACATCCTCACGCAGTCCCACTACCAAACCCTTCCCACACACACCTAGGCCACAACTGTCACATGTAACCATGCCTGCAAACACCTAGGCCAGAACAACCATCGTCACTCCCGAAGACACCTGGGCTAGAAGACCCACTGCCACGCCCAAAGACAACTGGGCCTCATCCCGAAGACACTTGGGAAACCACCTGCCCGCACACACCTGGGTCGTAACCATCACACTACCCCTCCTGAAGGTTCTTTGGCTAATAATGGTCTTCAGGCCTTCACAGCCTGCCCAAAGATACTTGGGCTATTCGGGAAAGGGATAAGAAAAGAGCTAACAACCAGCCACTATCAGAAGTGTTGGGAAAAAACACCCACCCCCATGAAATGGAGGTGTTCGGCACTAAGTGCTCAACTTGGGCGGGGCGCGAACAAGAAACACAAAACTAAAAGTATATGTATAGGTAACAAGCACTCAACCAGGTTTAGGTTTTTCTTCAGCCTACCAAAACAACACAAAAGTACCCAAATCCGAGTCACAACTCACACCACACTGAACCATTTTTCCCAATCTTTTTTTCATGTTCAGTAATAATGTTTAAATAAGTTTCTGCACCTACTTGGGCAACTAGCAAACATAAGCACAAACCAAGGGAAGAGTATATCCAAACAGTAATTTAAACATTCACACCAAGTTCTCTTGTAAAGACACAACAAAAAAAGGGATAAGAGGTCCTTCAAAGTACTGGAACCAAGGAAAAACCCAAGATACTTCCCCATGTTCTCAAAACCTAGGAACCAACGGTCCTTAAACAATAGAGGATTCCACCCCAATTCGTGATATAGGAAAGTAACCACCCGACCATAAACTCACAACCACTGAAAGAAATTAAAAAGGGGATCCCATCCCCACCCACATCACCCAACAATCGGCCAGTGAAGGAAAAACAACGAACCAATACCACCAACACATAGCAGGGTCATGCTGGTATTTTCAGATTTATATGATTTAACACACTCCATGATTTCAAATTCGTTGTGCTTCTACTGGGGTTATCATAGAAAGGATTTATCCTGGTGCTTTCAATTTATTTAGCCGAATGTACGTAATTAACCAAATTTCTTACACAATAAATGTTCATAACCACAATAAACACCATTTAAATATCACAGGAGGTTGGGGTTTATTAGTGAACAGAGAAGGAAACCACCAATGACCATGATTTTCAGTGGGTGGGAGCCCATATAATTCACAACGTATATCAAAAATAATGAGTACATGAGGACATATATCACACCCCCCTCCTTTAAAGTTCGTTTATTATCTTCATTAACTTTGGGCATCATCAATCCCCTCACAAGGCAAAAGAATACCCACCCCGCATGATACACAGTAAGGAGAGACGAAGGAGAAATCCCTACTTGATTGATCATGGATCAATGTTTCTCTACGCGCACCACAAACAGGGAATGTACGATTTGTAGGGGAGGGACGTCAGGAACTCCAAGGACCAGACCACTCGAGCATAGGCGCACCACAAGTCTCGGGAAGAGAAACTCCAAACTCACCAAGGGAAGAAAGGAATCCAGCCCAGAAGAAAAGAAGAAGGAAGGACTTCCGGTATGATATATTGATAAAATCTCGTTGTTATGGAATATGGGAGTTTTGAACGCCTGTAAAGTCGGATCGTGACTCCCCACGCAGTATGGTGGTTATGCACGATGGAAAATATTTTCATCGGAAAGGTGGTAATAACTATGATTTTAAGGAATTTAATAATAGAAACGGAGGGGCACGGTACGCGGACACACAGCTGGGTCCGTTGAGGATTTCCCAACTCTTAGGAATTTAAAACACTGATTAGGGCTTAAAAATGGCCTTGAACAACTCCCAAAGGGTGAAAAGGGGATAAAAGTGGGGTTACAGGAAGGGTTGTAGTAGAAAACCCCAACAAGGCTGGGTGGCACCGATCGGTCGGCCTCCCCGATCGGTCTCACTGACCGGTGGCGCCGATCAGTCTCACCGATCGGTCTCAGCGATCGGTCTCAGCGATCGGTCCTGCCAATCGGTCTCACCGACTGGTGGCGCCGGTCGGTCTCACTGATCGATCGCGCTAATCGATCTCACCGATCTTTCGGTCGCGACGATCAGTCTCACCGATCGGTCTCACACCAAGACACTACCCTTAGGATCCATATTTTGGCAAAGGAAAGGACCCTGAGGGTCTGGGTCATCATAATGGTTCTCCATTTGAGGAGTCACCCCCCAATAAACATCCCTTTGGACTCAAGTGGAGATCACCACCAACCCTAAAATAAATCTGAAAGACTCAAATTTTCCTCTGAATAAACTCTTGATCAACATGTCTGACCCATTTTCATCAGTGTAGATATTATCAAAATCTTACTATCTCTAATCAAGGAAATTTCTAATCCAATGATAGTAAACATCAATATGTTTCAACCATTCCTAAAAAGTGTAATTCTTTCCCAAAAAATAACACCCTTAATATTACAAAATAAAACATACCTTTTCTAATTTAAATTGAACTCTCGAATAAAATTTTTCATCTAGAAAATTTATTTTAACACCTCTATAGATGCAATAAACTCTGACTTAATGGTAGTTAATTAAACACATCTCAACAATCTAGACATCCAAGACATAGTTCCTCCTAAAAAAGTGATCAAATAGCTAAAACTAGACTTACTTTAATCGATATCTCCTATCATATCTGAATCTATAAATCCAAAACTCATAGGTTCCCATATTCCAAAACACAATCTCATATTAGAAGTACCACAATGATAAAAATATATATACAAAACTTATATCCAATGCTCTCTACCAGGATTAGATTGAAAAAGACTGACTACATCAAGTACATGAGCTATATCAGGTCTACTACATACCATTGCATATATAAAACAATAAATGGAAGATGAATAAGGTATGTGTTTCATCTCCTCTATATCTTCATCAGTATAAGGTGAATGAATAGTACTATGCTTAAAATGTAAATAAAGAGGGGGTACTAAACACATTAAAACTATCCATAGAAAATCTCTAAATAACTTTCTTAATATATCTCTCTTAATATAACCCCAACTTCTTGGCTTTTCTGTCATGGGAGATTGACATGCCAATAATCTGTCGTGTTGGCTCCAAATCATTCATCGTAAAAGACTAAAAAATAACCTTATTCAATATTTCAATTCTAGAAGCATCATTTTCACCAATGAGTATATCATCAACATAAATAATAGTATAATAAAATAAGGATCAATAATTATCGAATCAAAAAAATGATCAGAAGATGTATTCCTAAAACCTTGATGAAAAATTAAAGATTCACACTTCTTATACCGCTACCTCAAATCTTACTTCTAACCATAAAAACTCTTCTTCAACATCAATACATGATTATCGTTACCTGTTTCAAAAAAACCCTATGTATGCTCCCTAGAAATCACCTCATCTAAATATCCACAGAGAAAAGATGTCTTCACATCCATTTGATCAATCTATAGATTCAAACTAATATCCAAACCAAGAACAACCCAAATGGAATACATTTTGAAAACATGATAAAAAATATAATCAAAATTAATACCTTTATTCTAATAAAACAATTTAACAACTAACCTTTCCTTGTATCATGGAACAAAATTGGATTCTTCATTTTAATCTGAATAATCCATAGATTTTTCAAATCTCTCTTACCTGTCTGCAACTTCACCAGATCAAAATTATGGTTTTCACATAATGATGTTATCTAATCATTCATTTCCACAACCCATCTATCCTTATGATCACTTTCCATTTCCTCATCAAAATATTATGGTTCTCCCACTTCAACAAGGAACACATACTCATATGGTTAATATCGAGTAGAAATAGTATGATGTTGAGATGATATCCAAAGTGGAATAACGGGTTCATTAATAATACCAATAATCAGATCATGAAAAAATAAGATGCATAAGAAATATCAAATCCAACCTATTCGACCTGAACATCGTTCTATACATAAACATAATCATATGAATCGCGAATATGATGTAAATATGAATCAGAACCTGGATCAATACTGAAAAATCTGTCAAAAGTTGTAGTAGTATATTTTTCTCCCTTATCAATGTCTGTAGTAGTCTGATAATCTTTAAACAATGAATCATAGATTCTGAAATGTTTCCTTAAATCATGATCATAGAACACGTACACAAACTCATCATTTCCATATCCAATTAAAATACACTAGAATGTCTTACCTTCTTACTTGGATCTCTCATTATAGGAACCTAAAAAAACCCTTACAACCAAAAACATGTAAGTGATAGTACTTGATCTCTTTTCCATACCAAAACTTATCAGGAGTTTCTATCTATAACGAAACCACATGTGATAAATTTAAAATATAAGAAGTAGTAAATAAATACTCACCCCAAAAATATCCAGGAAAATTTTGTTCTAAGAGAAAGAAATGGACTCTTTCCAACAAAGTCATATTCATCTTCTCATCTACACCATTTAGATGAGGTGTCTTGGGAGGAATATTCTGATGCTGAATACCTCGATACCTACAATACTGATCAAATAGACCACAATACTCACCCCAATTATCAGTTTGAATACATTTAAATTTAATACCTAATTCCATCTCAGAAGAGACATGAAATTGGTTAAAACCAAAAATCACTTGACATTTGGAATTAAAAACATAAACGCAAAGTGTAGATGAGTATTCATAAATAAATGAAAAAACAATAAATACCCCCAATGAAGGTATTATATTGGAAAGGACCAAAAACATCAAAATGTACTAATTCAAGTACCTGTGACTTACTACGTAGATGATAACTACTAAAATTCACTCTTCTCTATTTTCCAGCCATCCAATTATTACATATGTCCAATTTGACACACATCAATTCTGGAATAAGATTTCTCTTAGCCTAACAACCAATAAGTTTCTCACTAATGTGACTTAACCTCTTATTCCATAACTTGGAAGAAACACTACACTCAACAATGCATGCAGTATCACATGAAATATAAGCTCTGGTCTAATAAAAACCTGATTTCTTCTTCCCTCGAACCACAATCAAAGAAACCTTATAAAATATTCAATTTTTAATGACAAAAACTACTTATAAACCCTTCATCATCAAGAACACTGGAATAAATAATATTCAAGTGAACCTTTATCACATGTTGAAAATTATTCAGAATCACATTACTTATTATAGTAGTCTTTAAACAAATAGTCCTGATACCTAAAACATCAACATGACCATCATTAACCATCTTAAAAATCCAAAAATTTCCTAGGTTTTAATATGTAAATAACCCCTTCTTCGATGTCATGTGAGAATAGACACCACTATCAACAACCTAACATGAATCATCAGAAGCAATATTAAAAGAGCCATACATAATAAAAAGGTCACCACCAGTAGCAGTGCTGACATGATCATCTACATCATCATTTTTCTTCTTCTAATTTTATCAATTTCTATTTTCTATTTTCAAATGATAAAAAAACATCTTAATATTCCATTTCTTACGACAACGATGACATTCAAAATCTCTCTACTTTGAACTGGATTTTATTATGCCTTTTCTCTTACCTCGACTACCCTATCCCTAGTACTAGATTCTCCCCTATTATATATGACTAAAATCTATGAAGAATATTTCAATAAAGTACATCTCCTAACCCCTTAATTTTAAATAGTATACTAAAGAAAACTAAATTTCACAAAACCATTAGGAGTAAAACCAATTTGAGTAACACATAAATTCTCCCAAGAATTAGGTGAAGTGTTAAGAAATAGAAGATCTAAAACATCATCTTCAAAATTGATACCCATGACCGATAATTGATCAAAAAAACCATGATATTCAATAAAATAGTATGAAATAGATGCACCTTATTTATACCTCAAATTAGTCATTTTTTAGAAGAAATAACTTGTTATTTACATTGTTGGAAGAATAGGTAGTCTCAAGATTCTTCCACAATGTTCTTGAATGAGAGATGTTAAAAATGTGGTTCATCATGTTTTCATCGACCCATTGATGAATGAAACCACAAACCTTCTCATGATCAAAAACACATTCTTCATCTGACATCCTTTCCGGATTTTGGGTATTAAACACCGAAAGATGCATTTTCTTGAATAAAATAGATCCTTTATTTTTAGTCATCACATATGGTAGTTGGTAGCATTCAAATAATAATTTGACTATAATTGGATTCCATAATAAATATGAAATAAAAACCAAACCCTCTGATTCCAGATGTTGGGAAAGATTACATGAGACAAACATGCAATCAATATCAAAGTGAACGTGCAACGGAAAATATAAAACCTTTCCTCCAATCAAAAGTAGATGCCCAATGACCCAGGAAATAAATGTTCATGAAAATAAATGTTGACACCAAAATTTATACATTGATAGCTCCAAAATAAAAAACAAGTGACCTAGTCAAGAAATATGGATCCACTAAAATGATGAAGTACATTGTGGAGGCTCCCAAAAATAGAAGGTATATCAAAATTAAGACTTAGATAAATAGTGGATCAAAGTTAGTGAGGGAAGAAATATGATCGTTTAATAGAGTGATTCACCAAAAAAATGATCTCCATATTTGGTGTTATAGAAACTAGGCGGTACCTCTCCTTTTAAAACCAAATTTATCCACATCAAAACATGTCTCTGTGTGAATTAATTCACACAGTCTTGACCAGAATGGTTCTCCATTTGAGGAAGAACCCCCAAAAGAGAGGTTTATGGTGATAGGTGGTGCTGCATAGGGGGCAGATAATGTTCATGGCACTGAAAAAAATGGAAATAGAAGAGAAAATTGGAATAACAAGCATATTTATGTGGTTTGAAAAAGTTTGAATATGTACATAGGATAAAAGGGACTTTCTATTATTTCTCTTCAGATCAAATATTCAGAGGATCACAACACACCATTAAAATTACAGGAGAGTTGATTCTATTTTATAGATGAAAAATTTTCAATAGTTTATGGGTTGGTTTGGGTGGGTTCATCTACCCCTGACGTTTCTCTTGCTGCTGACTATGTGTCAATGGTGTCGGCTAGGTTGGCTACCAACCAAGGAAGAAAATACCATAGAAATTAACCATAAAAAATACTCCTCTTAACTTATACCCAATTGAGTGTGGCCCCAAAAATCTCCCCCTCATGACCAATTTGGGGTAGAACCAAGATCCGTCATCTCCTTGAAGGTTTATAGCTTCTTTTTTTGTAGAACCTTCATCATAATGTTTTCCTCAATATCATTGGTGGAGATTTTCTCATCTTTCAAAAATCTTTCTTCCAACACATTACAAATCCAAGGATATAGAACGTCAATGTGTTTGGACCTCGAATGAAATATCAAGTTCTTGCTTATATGAATAGTGCTCTAACCACCACAACAGAGAATATAGTTCTTCTAACACTATCCTAGTTCCTGTAGAAACTTCTTTATACAAGACATATCCCTACAGCCCTCAGTAACCGAGTTATAATATGATTCTATGGTAAAAAAATAAACACATTTATGAAGTCGTGTTTTTCATGAGACTTCTCCTCTTGCAAATTATATTAGTTATTCAAATATGGATTTTCTTATTTCTACATCTCCATACATAACTGCATTTATGTATCCTTCCCGAACATGGTTACCATTTTGAGAATATAAAAAATGACTAGATACACCTTGAAGATACCTCAATATCCAATTGACCTCTATCTAATGATCCTTTCCTAGATTTGATAAGAATATACTAATAATGGAAAAATTGTGAAGAATATCTAGTTTGGTTCACACCATGGAATACATAAGACTGCCAACTACTGACTGATAATGAAATTTATTCCATCTCTTTTCTACTCATTATTTGATGGAATCTGACTTGTATTAAGCCTGAAATGACTTGGAAGTTGAATACTAAATGAGTTTTCCTTGATCATATTGAATATTTAAAGAACCTTCTCAATGTACTTTTCCTGAGAAAACCAAATCTTGTGATTCCTCATGTCATAAGTAATCACCATACTAAGAATCTGAGTACAATCTCCCAAGTCCTTCATTTCAAAAGACTTTGTTCAACTAATTCCTCAACCTTTAAATCTTGTGGTATCTCATCTAATAATAATAATATCATCAACATAAAGAAACAAGATATTGAAATTAGCATTATAAAACTATTTGATGATAACAAAATGATCAAAAATCATCCTCATGTACTCATTTTTCACCATGATTGAGTTGAATTTTCCGTACCATTACCTCAATGCCTATTTCAAACCATATAAAATTTTCTTAAGTTTTCATACTATTTTGTCTTTAATTTAGCCTAAAATCCTTATGGATTCTCCAAGTATATCTCCTAATCAAGATCACTATGTAAGAACACTATATTTTCATCTAGTTATTTAACCTATAGATTCAGACTAGTCACCAATCCAATAATAACTATGATAGAATACATTTTAACCCTATTATATATTTTTATCAATGTTAATAAATTTATTTTTTCTAAATACCTTCACAACCATTCTGGATCTATAGTGTGGTTGAGAGATACCATCTTCTCCTTTTTTATATACACCCATTTGTTCTTTAGTGCCTCCTTTCATTTTGGTAAATCCACAAAATCAAATGCGTGGTTCTTATGCAAGGATCACATTTCATCTTGAATTAACTTCTACCATTCAATATTTTTCTGACTCTTGGTCACATCATCAAAACTATATGGCTCTCCCCCATCAACAAGAATCACATACTCATGTTTTTATTATCTATGAATCAGTTTTCATTATCTAGTTGATATCCTCAATTTCACTTTAACGGGAATCTATTTTGGGATATCATATGATGGATACATATCAGCACATGGAGGCATATTAACTTTTAGTGATGTATCATTGATGTCACATATCTCTCTTTCACTATATGGTACTGATGGTGGCGATAATGGATCCAAATTGACTGGAATTTCCTTAGAATGCAACTTATATTCTATTTATGGATTCTCAAAATCTACAATCGTCTTATCCTCATGAAACACCACATATTTTCTTGTGATGACCCTCTTGATGATAGGATCATAGAGTCGGTTTCCAAACATCTCATGAGTGTATCCTAAAAAGTTACACTACATTCTTATTCTATCTAAATTCAATCACTCATCATTCAGAATTTGAACAAATTCCCTAAATCGAAATACTCCAAAGTGTTTGTGTAAAATATCTTTACCAATGCAAAAACTTTCTAGAACATCAAATTTTTAGGAAAATAATGGAGAAAAGTTGATAAGATCAACTGAGGTCCTCATTTCCTCCACCCAAAATATGTTTGACAACTTTTAATTTGAGAGAATACACCTCAATCCCTCACAAATCGTTCTTCTCATCCTATTACTGACACCGTTATGCTTAGTCATCTTTAGTAATTATTTTTTAAACATGATGAAAAACTCAGGTAGTACTCCTCAAATAGACCATGATACTCTCCTCTATAGTTTTCCCACACACACTTTAATCATATGATGTTTTTACTTCCATATTCACATTAAATTACTTGATAATATCCTATACCTGATCTTTAGTTTTCAAAGTAAAGGCCCAAACTTTTCAGGATGGTAATTAACCATGAAAGGAAACACTGTGTTGTTTTCCCATGATGTAATCAACACAAGTATCTAAATGTGTACATTTAATTCTTGGTAAGAGATCCTTCCATGAGAGTATTTTTATTCCCTTCTCACTCACGTGACCAAGAATGTTGTGCCAAAATTCTATAGGAACACATTTTCTTGTTGTATTTATTTCTCCTCCATATGGTCTTTCATCTAGGATATAAATAGAAGTATCTTCATTTCCTTTAGAAATTACCAGGTTGCCTTTAAAAAGATTCCATTTGCATTCACCAAAAGAACTGACATATCCATCATCATCAAGAATTACAGTGGATATTAAATTTAGGTGAATATTAGGAACATTCCTCACATCCTTAAAAAATAACCTATATCCAATATTCTTCTTCAGAAAAATATTACCAAGACCAGTGATTTTGGATGCACTATCATTTACCATCATCACATGTCTGAAACTCCCGAAAGTGTTAGATGAGAAGAAATATCTTCTAGAAGTGACATGGTAGGAGGAACTAGAATATATCACCCATTTTGAGTCTTGGATTGCAAGACTAACCTGATTATCATCCTAAAAAATAATTATTTCTTCATTGACAATAGAATCATAATTATTTTGGGTCTTACAATCCTGATTCCTATAGTATTCCTTTAGCATTATACACTCCCATTTGAAGTTTCTAAGCTTTCAACAATGGTATTAGTTCATTTAAAATCTTGATCAATATTACGATATCTTCCTACTTTGTAGAATTTGGTCACAGATCTCTCTTCCTCCACTTATTCCCTTCCATTTCTTCTTCCCTTGTCTTTTAGTGACAAGAGCCTCTGATTTAGGTGCATATCCCTTATCTTTACATTAGGAATATTCTTTCATAATTATTTATTTCACATTCAACGTGATGAAGGTTATATATAGATTTGAATTTATAGAAAGACAACAATTGTGCCCCACACCTTTGGTAGAAATCATAACATCAATATAGCCAGCAACTCATCATTAATAATCATTTTCATGGAATTTAACTCATCAGCAGTACCTTGGAACTCACTCATGTGCTCCTATTTTTTGGTATTATATGTGTACTTCATGTTAATAAGATGATGTATCAGGTTTTATTTTTTTGACCCAACTTTCCTTTTATATATATTTTCTAATTTTCACCAAAGTACGGAAGCATCATGTTCGTTGGATTTTTTTGGAAGATACTCTTATGGATCCACTGTCTGATTTGGGAAGCACACTTCCAATTAAGAACAACCCACTCTAAAACAATTGGTGGGGCACTGGTTGATGTCTTCCCACCAGATTGACCGCTTGTTGAATATTCCCACACTTATGCTTCAATGGGATTAGTGGTCTCCACTATTGGTTTCTAAAAGTCAAAAATTTACAAAAGATCCTTCATTTTGGGTTTATAGATAGAATAATTGAAAGAGATAATATTAATCATGTTACCACTATTTATTCCATTGATGAAGTCATAATTTTGAAAATTTCACCATATGGATGTTTCCATAATGGTCGAAATAGCTGGTATCGACTCCTAAATCACTAAAAACGGATTCCGATTCACCAAGAATAGTCAAAATAGTTTTAATGGCCCAAATCGACTAATGAGGTGGAACTGATGTGGCTCACTGGAACATTTTCTAAAAACATGACAGAATGTTACTACCAACATGAATAACACAGTCTTTTTAGGTAAGTGGGTACTACATCACCCATGGTTTGACCAAAACTTTGGCCTTCTCTACCAGATTCGTTTTAGCTCTGTTTTTTATGTGATTTGCACCATTAGTATCCTATCACCAAGATCTTCATATATATGTACTCAAAATATTTTTTGAACAACTAGAGTTTTTTTATCACCAGAATTCCCTCTTTGTACATTGTTGTTTGGACCCCGGTGGCCTTTGATACCACTTTTTTGGGGCAGCGAAAGTTCATGGTGATGAAAACAGACAAAAAAAATAAAAGAAATTGGAATAACAATAAGATTTACATGGTTCGGAAAAGGTTGACTACATCCATAGGAGAAGGGGGTCTTTCTATTACTTCTCTATATATCAAAGAATCAGAGTATCAAAACACACTGTTACAATTACATGAGAGTTTATGTTGTTTTTTAGATGAATAATTTACAGTAGTTCAAGGGTTTGTTGGGGTCGGTTCATCAACCCTTAACATTTCTCATGCTACTGACTGTGCCTATATGGTGTCATCTGGGTTAGATACCAACCATAAAAGAAACCTCCATAGCAGTTTTCGACAAAGAAGACTCCTATTAATTTCTCCATAATTGGGAGCTACCCCCATATGGGGTTGGCCATTCATAAACTACTAGATCTCGTATCGTGGAATTGGTGCTACTAGCCGTGTAATCGAAGGTTGGGCAATTGGTATGGAACCACTCGACCAAACCTATGGGGAAACATAATGTAAATAAAAATAATTTTGTTTGTAATATAGCAATAAAATAATATTAGAATTAATATGAATGATAAATATTTAAAATATAGTTGATGAAAATAAAAAATATTAATATTATTATAAAATAATAATTACTAATAATAATAATTATCTATATAATTATAATAATTATTATTGAAATACTATATAATAATTTTCTATTATCATATCATTTACTGTAATACATATATTTCATAATAAAATAATTATTTTTTGAAATATATATACATATAAAAAATAATTGGTAATATAAATTTTAATAATATATATATGATTAATTGAAATAAATAACTTTAGAAAATTAGAAATGATTAATCTGTAACATGATTTTAATAACTAGTATTTAATACATGTTAACAAAAACAAAAATAATTTTTATTTATTAATATAATTATCAATTAATAATATAATTATTATGATTAGTAATTAATCATAATATAGTGCTTAATTATAGAAATTGGTTTGTTTCACATTAAGAAAGGTTATATATTATATATTATTAATTATTTTAATTAATTTCATAATAAATTATTAATTTAATTTTTTAATTTTTAATATATTTTATTATTTATAATTATTAATGAAATCAATTAATTTGAAATTTATTTTTTAAAATAAGGAAAAAAATCAACCTATAACATAGATCTTAGTTCAAAATTTATGAACAATAGAAAGTGTTATTATGGTTTTGGTTGTTGTCTGAAATGCTTCTCCATTCCAATGACTAGCATGTAGATAATACATCCATGTAATTTGTGTTGATGTGTATGATCTATCATATGCACCTACTGCATATCATTTGGTGCAACTGCCTTCATACCATCGTGCGTGATAGGTGGTGGATCTGAATTCCCCTCGCCCATACTTTATCCTAGCTAGATGAAAGGGACTACCAACTAGAACCCTATCCCATATGGGAACATGATGATTATAGTGTAATGAGTTTATCCTTAGCGTGGGAAATGTATACTAAAACAAACTCCAGTTACCATTAATTGTTGTACTATAATATGAAAATGTAGGGTACAATGAATCAGAATCCCTAGAAGAAGCGTATCTAAAATAATATCCAGTGGTTCTGGATCACATGTGATAAGAAGTGGGGGGGGGGGTATTTTTCTGATCATGGTGAACACGCTCCACATGTTCCACATCATCATGTGGAACATCTATAATTAGGTTCTTCACCCTTTTACACATTTATATTAGGCACTTTACCATTTAGCACATCGACATTTGGCTTAGCATCATTGGAAACTTTAAAGAAAATCTAATGAAAAATATCATCTATTAGAAGATGAGGATCTAACACTGCTTCATGAAAATAGCTATAGTCAAATACGCATCCCTCTGTGGGGTTGGAGGGTTTTTATCAAAGTCTCGTCTTAGTCTTTTCCCATTTTGAAACACAAATTTTGGTCTTGACCAATAACGGAATCAATTTTGAATGGTCTAGAGCATGTGATAATGCTTCTCTAGAGTTGAATAAGTGTTTTACTACCACACCAATTTCGATCATACCTGAGTTGTGTGAGGAGTATACTTTGTTTTGTGATGTTTCTAGGATTGGAATTTGAGCAGTGTTGATACAAGGGGATTGATTTGTGGAATATGGGTCATGGAAGTTGAGGCCACATGAATGGAATTTCCCTATGCACAACCTCGAGTTAGCTACAACAGTTTATTCCTTAAAGTGTTGGCAGCATTATCTGGTGGATAAAAACTTGATTGTGTATACCATCCAAAAAATCTTAATGTATATCATTTTAAAATTATATTTGAATCTCTGAAAGCATAGGTGGGATTTGGCTAATAGTCCTTTTACTATGAGAATGCATCAAAGAATTTTTTTAAATCTTGATCCACACTTTAATTCATGGAGTATTGTTTTAAATCATTATCCACACATCAATTAATGATTCTAGAAATCCATATAAAAAGCTTTGGGTAGCCCAGTATTTATGAGTAAAAATTTCCGCCTACAGATAGATGGATAGTGGGAATATACTATTCAAGTACTGGAGGATATGCTATGATCATGCATTAAAGAATTTGGTGGGTCTTGGGAGAATCACTGAGCTCTCTTTGAGTTTTCCTATAAAATAGTTATCAGGAGACTATTCAAATGGAACCAATAAGTCACTTTATGGTAGTACATGTAGATCACCTCTATGCGGGATAGAGGAAAGTGAGTCTAAGTTTTTGGGACAGAGCCTCGTCCAGGAGACATCAGAGTATGTTCAATTGATTCAGAAATATATATCTATGGATTAGAGTAGGTATAATATGTATGCTAATAGAAATTGAAAACCCCTTCAGTTTATATTTGGTGATCGTGTGTTCCTTTAGGTGCCTCATAGATTTGGTCACTGTAGGATTCATAGGTATGGATTGTTAGAACCCATGTTTGTTGGACCTTTTGAGTTTTTTTGGAGAGAATCAGATTCATGACATACTAATTGGATCTCCCACATAGTTATAGATCTCTACATGATATTTTTCTTGTGATACAACTTTGAAAATATCACCCTGACCCCTATCATGTTATCAATGTTGATGAGGTTGAGCTTGAGGCTGATGCGTCCTTTGAGGAGCATCTGATTCATGTTATGGATCATAGTGAGAAAGTGTTGTCGGGAAAGTCCATGTTGATATTTAGAGTATTGTGGAAATATGTTCATGATCAGGAAGAAATATTGGAGTGGGAAAAAGATATCTAGGTTCAGTGGCTCAAAATTTTTACCTCAGAATCATATAGATCCTTGGTAGTGAAAATCAAGGATGAGATGTTACAAGGTGGGGAGATTGTATGAACCTGATATTTTTGGAGATTCCACGTACATTTTTTTCAAGTACTCTTTTACACTTGTTTTGGATATACCTTGGTTGGGTTTTTATATGGGGGTTCTTCAGTTAAAATTGGATAAATATTAAAGCCCATGGGGTAGTGCATGATTGATGCGTGTTTAGGGAAAACCATTTGTCTTGTCCCAGGAAACTATGTACCCTATTTTTGTGACACAAAAGTTGGAACATGGTTACCTCATGGTTTTACAAAACCATGCAGACTCCCTCCCCAAATTGTTGACCCTCAAACATAGTGGGTTTTATGGTTGGTTCATGGGTTTTCAAACTGATCACCCACCTAGGAGTAATCTTGAACGCCCTGAGTAGAGGTGCACATTTTGGAAATCATGTGCCCCTTCCTAGGAAACTAGGCACTTGAGTTTTTATTCCCCTGAAATTTTTATAATTTTTTTGAACTCCCTGTTTTAACACAAAATCACCTTGACTTGGCCCTAAACACCTTCCATAAAATTTGAAATCTCTCAGGAGGATTCCATGGCTCTTAAAAACACTTTCTTGACAAATAAAAGATCAAATTAAAGGATCAGCTCCATATTGGTAAGTGATTTATTACCATTTTTATTTAATCTACCTCTAATACATCTTTCTTGATGAAGAGAGATTATTTTTCCTTTATTTATGAGGGTTTAGATCTAGGTCTTAAAGCACCTTATTCCTTTAGATTGCGATCATTGGTATTGGTCCTAGATCTTATGCTTTTTTGTGATTTCAATATTTTTACATCAATTAGTGGATTGTGAGTTAGTGAGTGTTCATCCATGATCATGAGGTTGGTACTCTAATTTTTAATTCCCATAGTCTTGATTAAAATTTCATGTATATAATTTTGAAATTTTGTTTTCCGTGTTGGGTGATTCCATTGATTTAAAATTGAATAGATAAATTAAGTTTCCCAATTGATTATGAAATTGGTGGGATAATGATATTATGAAATTGGATAATAATGGGATTATAAAATTTATTGATTAAGGGTATTCAAAAATTGATATAAACCCATTTTATGTGACAATATGATTGAAATGATTATTATTTATGAATTATGTATGGTTGATAAATGAATTTATGAAATGAGTTGAATAATGATTTTTGAATTGGTTTATAAATGTAGTGTGAATGTGGAACCATGAGATGTGATGTTTTCTTTTGAGAGATATAGGGCACATACTCCTACTATAAATACCCCCTATGTGCCATACTACCACTATAAGACCCCAATATATATATATATGTATATATGTATGTATGTATGTGTTTCATTTGATCATTGACTTGTGGGACATAGACTACTACTCCAAATACCCACAGGGTTCCTGATTGCTGGTCTAGGAACCCATTGTATGAATGTGAATTGTAATTAAATGATTTATGAAAAAACATGATAGAATTTAATATGATATCCCTTTCGGTGTATGGTTCATCCTTCGATATGGGCCGAAGCTTGTATTATTGGTTCGGGTGTCACTGTGAACCTAGAGATTATGCAGTTAATTAAAGAATAAATTAATGTGAGAAATTTTTACTTGATTTAAATTTATTCACTATTATAGGCTGGTTATTTTTTTAGACATCGTTTTCCATGGCCTACTGAGTTTTACTCACACCATACACGGGTAGCCTAATCGGTACCAGAATAAACTTCAGGTTTTCAGGATAGGATAAGGTCAAGAGACCTATGTTTGATGGATGAGTTGGTATATATGATAGAGAATGGATGAGGGAACCTGACATGATGTTGGGACCCGCTTGGGAGTTGTCTTTTTCATTATTTTGGGATTTCATTTGAAACATGAAACATATATGGCATGAAACATATACTACTTTAGTTTTGTTTATTATTTTCCTATTTTGGTATTATCATGTGATTTTGGTAATTATTTTTATGATATTCTTCTGGTCATTTTTTACTATTTTTTGGTTATCATTCGTTTATTTTTTATTTTGAGCTACATTGATAAAGATGGTATAGTCTCCCCATGATATATATTAAACCCTCACTGCTAGTTAGCAACCTCTGGTGTATGGGGAGGTGTGCCTATGGTCATGTAACTAACCAGATCGGGGCACTAACATGTAGAGCCCAGTTCAGGATGTAATGTTGGGGATATGAATTGAGAGGGATAGGAAATATGGATGGTTCGTTTTATCCCATAAAGAATACATTAGAAAATTCATCCAAATATTTGGAACAACTCTTTGTAAACCTATATCAACCCCCCTCACTAATCACTTCAATCTCACAAAAACTATGGCACCATCAATGGATGTAGAATTTCATGACATTTAGAATGTTCCATAAGCTTCAGTTGTATGACGTTGGATGTACACAATGGTTTTCACCCAAACAAATATTACTTTTAGAGTGGGAATTGTTATCTGTTTTATTCCAAATCATATGAGGAAACATAGAGAATCCATGAAATGAATATTACAATACTCGAATAGGTAATAGGATGAAACTTTATGTTTTTATGATGATGATATGTTGAATGGTTTTTTAGATGCATATTTTTTCAGAGACATGGATTCATGGAAAAGTACTATATGGTTTGTTTTTACTTTTGGCGGAACAATGATATGTTAGATGTCTTGGTTAAAACCAATGGTCTCTTTATCTATAATAGAACCATATTATATTGATACTACATAATTAGAAACGGGGATAATTTGGTTGATGCGCTTGCTGAGGGAACTTAGAAAGGGATCCAACAAAGGGATGATATTTTGTGACAGTCAAAGTTCCATTCTTCTTGCTTGCAACCTAGTGTTTCATGAAAGAAAAAAACACATTGACTTAAAGTATCACTTCACATGAATTATACTAGAGGATGATGTTTTTCTACTTCATAATATTGTTGGGAAGAAAAATCCCATGGATATGTTTATAAAGGTTATTGTTGAAGAAATTTTAATGCATCATTATGCCTCAGTTGGACTGATCTCTATTAGATAAACTCTCTACCGATAACATTTTTGAGTTTTTTCATTGAAGGAATAAAGAAGTGATCATACAAAAAATCATCTATATCTCATATAAGTTTCCTTGTCAGGTTCATCTATTAGAATAAATAGATATTGGTTTATTTAGAAGGGATTACTCAAGGTTTCTCTTAACACCTCCCTTCAAAACCAGTCTTTGATACCACTTTGTAACACCCCGATCTAGAAACCATCCATGTCAGAGTTCAAAATGGCCTCAAGATCACCTCCCCATATGCCAGACATTACCAACTAGTTGTAAGGGACTAATTAATGTATTAAGGAGACTATACCATTGAATTAGAGTAATATTAATAGTGGAAATAACCAAGAATAATCCAAATCATACCATATTCAGAAAAGTAAATAAACAAAAATAATGACATAAATGATGTTATCATACTCAACTTACAATTGATTATTCCCAAGGACGAACCAAATATAAAAATAAAAACACAACACACACACCGTGGCCCTGCTTCCATCACCAAACCTCGCATATCCCATCTCTCCAAATTGTCAAGCTACACCAACCTAATACACTACACATCTCATGCTCTGACCGAAATTCAAATATAAGGAATGTACATGCACAGAGATTCTCGTCTAGAGTATAAGAATAAAAATTAGTAGTGTATCAATAAAAACCTCAAATATATGTCTTTATATGAATGTGTATGCAAGAGGAATCAAAATATTGAAATAAACACACCTTTGGAGTTGTTGTGCACTAACTTGACTATTAGGATACTCGATGAGTACTCACACCTGTTAGGACACTATGTGCAAACAAGGACACCATAGTTCCCGATAGTACCTTATTTGTAATCATGCTAGAATCCACTCGTCTCCTCATGTCATCAAAATAATTCCTATTCCATACCCAAATACTCAAGGTAGAGAAATGTCTAAAACATAAACCTGATACCCTCATCCACTAGGCACAATCATACATATAAAAGTTGTGACCCGTCCTTTCTTACTCAAGGGGAATCCATCCATATCACATTATATGATTACCAAGACCCTAGGGTCTTAATTGACCCACGATAACTAAGGAAAGTTTCTAATCATGAACAACAACCCAAGAGATGTCTGGAAAGGTCCTCAACCTAATACCCAATAATTTGGGAATGATCATCCACTGACGTAAGACACACATGGTATAATGTCCTCAACCTAATACCAAAAAGAATATGGAACAATCATCCACCAACCCAAGCCTCCAAGTAATGGTCACCAAGAACATAGAATCATCCCTATAAACATCAGGGAGGTCCATCAAAACCTCAACACATCCTTATAGGCTCTAGGGAGTCCACATCAAACATCCCAACCCAAGACTCCTAATGGAAAGGTCCCTCAACCATAATCACATAGGGCTGAAGCTTTTCACTCATCTCACCAGCTAATCCCAAGGTGATAGTCATTCAATACCCATCCCTTCATTAGAACATGTCTCAACACAACCTATAAGGTATACACATGGTTCTCTAGACCCACCAATTTTTTTTATTATCAACACCACCTCAATCCCATCACCTATTGGTGACACCTTTACATAAAGGTTCACCCTGAGCCAAACCGTGAGCTCTGGACCAACCTCATCCAAATCCCTCAACACTATCAGTCCTGAGACCTAGGTATCATAAGAATATATCATGTCCTACCCAACCATGGCAACATATGTAGTTTCAAAATCCCAAGAAACACCCCCCTTGGAAAGCCTATTCCCAATACTGAAGGACATATCCCACTCTCTACATACACCAAGACTCATCTTCAACCACAAGAGGGAGTTCCCATCATCCAAATGTCATATGATAGTCGCTCCCATCATCATCCGGCCCCAAGTCACCCATGAATTCCCACTATCTCTAGGTAACCAAAAAAAGTCTATTTACATCTCAAAATGCACCATGAGACCTTATTAAGGCCTCATCTCATCTCAAATTATATACTCACCCCTTGGAAACCTAGCCCTCAGGTGATCCCAAAACATCCAAGTGCTCAAGAGAACTTATTCTAAGAATAGGAGGCATTGATCTATCATACTTCATCTATCCAAGCCTCATCAGTCTATAAACCATATTCTCTTACCCCATATAGTATTAATTCATGCACGTTGATGCATAAAAAATATTAAAAATAGTATCATAGGGGTCACCTACATCACAAATGTCGTCGACCCATCAAAAATCTCCAATGAGCCCCATATAAGCACCTGTCAAGCCTTCCCATGCCTCCACCGAATTAAAATAATCCAAATGGGCACAGTTTATTCACTCGGTCATAGAGCCTCACACCAAAAACACAAACAAACTCCTATAGAGGCTTTATAGTATACATCCTACACCATCCCAACCAAAATCCCTAACTCACAACAATAATTTAATCACTTATTTTTTTAATCTAAGCTAAAAAGTATAGAAATATCACTACAGTTATATACCTCACCAAAATGACATATTATGGTAGGTATATTTTATCTCAATATTACCTCGACATAGGACAAGAAAAAACATAGTTATCCATCTCTGACAATTCCACCATGATCCAGTGTAAGAAACACAAAAAACCTAGATAAAATCAGATTAAATTAGAGGGAAGTGTGGGAGGAAAACAAAAAAGGAATAAAAATGGATAATCTAAAACCAATTAATCATGGAAACACTTACAAGATCACCCCATCATGGGGGAAAAGTAAATGACACATCATGGGATATCTATTTCATTGGAAAAAGTTTTTTGATAACATGGTCAGGTTTAAGAGGAAACATGGGAAGGAGATAAGTTCATACTGAAGAAATGGACAAATTTGTTCAAAGGAAACATTGTTATCCAACTTCTCAAGGACATAAAGAACATCAGTGGGGGAATGTATCACCCTCAGTTTGAGGTAAGTTCTTATTTTATACCTTTTATCTTGTGCTTTAATTCCTCTGAATACCTTACTGGAAGAGTTTTGGGGAATAAAGAGGAGATAGTATGGAAATTGGCTTATGGAAATCTACTGGAACAATTTACATTGTCAATCTTAGTTTTATGACATAAAAGTGATAGGGAAGATTTTTTGGCTGAGGCTATTAGTCCAAATAGGTTAAATACCCTAAAGGGTGGGGGGGGGTGAATCGTGTTTTGAAATATTAAAAAAATTGACCCTTCAGTTATTGTTTCATTTAAATAAAAACTCTTCTCTCCCTTTCATGTAGTAATGTATGAACAGAAATGAAATCATGAATGACACACAAAAATTTTAATTGGTTCTCCCTCAATCTGATACATACAAGTAAAATACAATGCCGAGGTTCCAATTTACTAAATCCACTAAGGTTCACTTCCAAAATATAAGGTCCAGGTTAGATCACTTCTATGACCGAGATCACGACCATTACAAGGTTTAGGGTCTTCTCTCTACATTCCTAAAGGTCACTCCCTAACTCTCTCTCGATGGATCACTACCAGTGGAAAGGATGAAATTCTTCCACTTCCTTTTCTCACTACTATGGAAGGGAATTATAGATATTCTATAGACTTGTAGGTCACTTAATTTTCATGAATGAACACATCCTAAATTGTAGAAGTCCTTCTTTTTGAGTACTATTATTTTGCAGAAATTTCTTTTGCAATCTTTTTTCATCCTCCATGAATTTCCTTGAATCCTCCACATACTGCGTCGCACTGCGTGCTGCAGGTGCATTTCGAATGACTTTTTCTTCTGTGGACCGCCACTATGTCGTTGAAGGATAATGCCTCATAGACCGACTATGCTATGCGGTTCCTTTTACTTTGTGTTCTATCAATCCCTGAATACCCCTTTTACAATCCTTACACATGAATTGACTTGAGGTTAGTGGTTTTTACATTTTTTCACTTTTATTGAAACTTGAAGGCTTATTAAGTTTCTAAAAGTATTCTCCTCTATTTTCAATGGTTTTCCTTAGTAAAAATATACTAATAATTGTATTACTGGTTGGATTGAAATTTGATTGTGGGTGTTTCCCAAAATGAATTTTTGAATTGATTAAAAGTGTTTACATAAATGAATGATGGTTTTGATTCATGCACTTGGAAAACTACCATGTAACCGAGTTATCATCCAGGCAAGATCCTGCTTGGGCCACCTAGGGAGGGTGATTCCCTTTGTGACCAAAAGGTTCATGGTGAGGCAGTACCCGATTAAGGGTATACATTACCAGTTCAGGATGGAGTTCCCATTGAACTGACACATGGAATAAGAGGGGGATGTCAGGTCAAAGTAGAAGAAATTTTAGGTGGTGTTGATGAACTGACTTTAGCGTAGGATTTAAACCCACAGATCGCCATTAAGTGAGTTGAGAAGGTCATCCAAGTTTTCCACTCCTTCATACTGATGCCATAGCTTCTCGAGCCTTGCTGCTCATGAGTGGGTGGTGGTGAGCCAGGGTGTCCTCGTGTTTGTTTTATCAGAGTCGAGGTGGCCCTCCAAGGTGTCCCTATGGTTACATACAAATTTCATAGGGAAGGGTGGAAGTGCAACAGTGGGACTTCAGTGACAGTGGATGAAGGGTGGGGTGAGGGACAAATGTTGGCGATGGAAAATCAGTCAGCACCCATGAAACAAAAAACGAACATCTTGGAAGGAGGAAGGAAAATTATAGAACATATGAGTTTTTTTTACACAACCAAATGAGATGTTTTTCTGGAAATGTATCCATTTATTTATATACACACATAAAATAATGACATATTTACAATGTGATTAACAACACACAATATCCTTAATGATGTCAAACAATGTATGGGCATAAATAATAGAAAATAATGAGGGGGGTGAAAATAATGGTGGAATAAATCCCCATTATTGAAATTAGTCAACAATAAACCCCTAATTTCTATCGCATTCAATGGATTTAAATAATGTTAAATGTTGTGCACAACTCCATTAACTTGCCTCACCCATGTGACTTCTTCAGAATGTCCACAAACAATTACATCCCCAAATCCTTCTCTTTATTTTCCACCAAATTCACTATAATGAACCTAACATATAGGCGTGTGGTCTTCGAGTACAAGGAATCGATATGTTTGGTTGTGGTGGATACTGATATACTATTGGGCCTCCGATGAAATGCATTTCTCTTCCCACATGTAAGGATTTTTGTGGAATTTCTGTGTTAAACCCTACACTCACCAGCTTCTTCTCATCAAGCATTGTCTTGTGCTATCATATATTCTTTTATGATTTTCCAATAGATTTTTTCTTATCGAGTGTAGTGAAATGTTACTCACTAGATAAGATCTTGCGCAGTGAAAACCCAGGTGGCACTATTGGCCCGATAATGTTTCCGATGGTGTGAAACCAAAGTGAGGCATCATCATGATTGAAGTCTAGTGATTCTACCATGTTTTATGGTAGCGAAGACAAATCCACTATAGCTGAAAGTGTGGGAATCACTTGACCAATTATAGTGTTGCATTGTCTGTAGAGTACACACTAGTGGGTGTGGATGATGATATTTAATATTCGACAATGTTGATGGTATCCTCTATCCTTTGAATACATGACCTTGTGGATACACGGTGGATGGATCTTAAATAGTCAACAAAAATTCTTCATCATGAGAACTCTAATTCCACTAACCATCCCCATTGAAGATGACATCGAGTGTTACATGCATGTTCTTGCTGACGGGGTCATACATGCAGCATGATTTGGAACCAGACTCATACCCAACAAAGATCTTTGACATACTCATATCATCTAGATTCTTCTAGTGAAAGTTCACATTATTGACATTCAAAATTCAACCAAAGTTGCATATAAGGATCACCATTAGTATCTTTCCATGTCAGGCCTCCTGTGGAATCATCCTGTCAAGGATATTTGTTGATTCTTGGTTAAGGATGAATATGATGGTGGAGATGGAATCACACTAGAACATATCAGGTTGGTCATTAGCCTTCAACATGCTTTGATCCATGTAATCCACTATTATGTTGTGTTGTTCAATGAACCCATCCTTCCATTGTGAAAAGGGAGCCTTGAGTAGTCATTGTACGCCACACTTGGTACATTATTTTCTAAATTCAACTAATGTGAACTCATCACCGTAATTAGTGTAGAATAACTTCAACTTGCACTTCATCTCTACCACTATGGTGGATTGAAAGTGTCTAATTTACCCCAGATCCTAGTTTTTGTTTGCGAGTAGTTTGATCCACATGTTGCGGCTCATTTCATCTATGTGTAGCAGAATGTAGAAGTTCTCGCTTAGCGTCATCGGCATGAATGGCCTGCAGAGGTCACTGTGGACAAGGTAGAAGAATTTTTATGCATGACGCATCAATTTCTTGGGTAAAGTAACTTTTCATTGCTTCCCAGTGAGTTATATATCACAAAAATGATCCACCTGATCAATCCACAGAATCCCTCGCATCAGTTCATGTTGATAAAGCTTGCGCAGAGCCTGTAAATTCAAGTGTTCGTACCTTGTGATCTAGTTCCATGCCACCTCGTATCTACTTGCATACAAGCATATGGGCTGTGAAATGTTGAGTCATAGCTTGTACAACGGATCATGGAAGTGTTGAGCCCTAGCTTGTAGGTGTCTTTGATTGTCACAGATCATTATGGTGCCTCCATCGATTAGTACCTGACTACCATGAATGTACCAGAAATGAAATAGAACCCCCAAAAATGGGTTTTCAAAATTTTCCACTAAAAATCAACATGAGATCATCATCATCAGTGAATCACTTCCCAATTAGCATTCTAGTATCTTGTGTGAGGAATTTTAAGCACAAAATAAAACCATAAAATACTTGGTTAGATCTGAATCCACGCTCGAAATCTTCTCATCATTGGTGATCACTGCTTGAAGAATCCAAAGTCGAATTCTTATAGATCATCCACACACAATTCAAGAAACTTTGGGAGTTCTGATCATCGAATTATGGGTGCTAGCATGAATATCTAATGATTCCTACGACACTATGATAATCACCATGTCAACTTACTTGTGATGCATGAGAGATAATTCAATCAAAACTCATAGATCCATAGCCTCTCTCTCTAGAATGCAGTAGAGAGAAGAAGTGGGGGAAAAGAGGAAATGAATAGTCATTATTGGTAACCTATATTCTTCTATTTATAGTGAAACAATAAATATCCAGAATAAACTCTTATTACCCAAATATTTATTTCTCACTATATTATTATTATACTACTTCATAAGAACCATTTATATTATTATCACATTCTTTTAATATAAATAAATATTTTATGTGATAATAACTAAGAAATTAACTCGACTCTTTGTTCTCTAAAATATTAAATGAACCATGAATATTTTAATCTAATATATGTTCAAATAATATTTCCATGTATTTTCTCAAAAACATGAAAATACATTTAATAAAAAAATTCAATGCCAATTATTCGTAATTTAAATAATATGAATTTATTTATTAGTTTGGTGATAATATATCCTTGAACAAAACCCAAACGCTAATAGTGGGGCACACAATGTCCAATCTAACAATTCAACTGAATAGGGAAGATTTTTGAATATACTATTGTTTGTGGCCCACTAGGCCCTTATCTTAATAGAAGTGAATAATATTCAGAGAACAATAATGGTATCTAGAAACCCATCATGGCCCCTAAAAAGATAAGGCTTGTCATAGAAATGAAAACTAACTTAAGAATACACACTGTGTAATATAATATCTTTGTATTTAATATCTCATAAAGTAAGACACACACCCATGTCATCATCCTTTCTTAGTTTGTTTTTATTGATCTAACTAAATATATTTACCCTCAACTTCCATGTCCAAGTAATTATAAAGGTAGTAATATCCAAATCAAAATGTCATAATATATATTACTTCTTTAACCTAGATGTGACAAATCCTTTCTTGACCAATAAACCAATGCCATACCACCAATGAAGAACCCAACACAAGATACCTCTCCACTATTTCATTATAATAGTTTTTACCTTACAACAAAATACATGATCAAATGTAACACATTGGAAATGATATCAATTTAGAAGACCATTACACATGTCCATAGATTGGAACATTCAAGGACCCCCAAAACTTGTGGTGTTTCTATTGGAGGGTCTCTCCTCATGAACTCATTTCTAGAGATCACCACGTGCAAACTTCATGAGAAGATATCCCAATTATTATGTTCCCCCATCACTTGATAGTAAAACATCTACTATGTATAATCAGTAAGATGTATCTAGGATATATGACCTTTGTTTGTGATTAATGTTATAGTATCTCGAGTATAAATACCCTACATTTCATACATGATTATTACATCTTTTTTAAAGATAAAAAATAAAATGTTACACAATAAATATCCAAAATTTTAGTATCTTGGAATTTTCTTTACAATACATAACTATTACATAACAAAACATAAACATTTATTTAATTACTTCTTATCTATCTTTTATTGTACCTCGTGTTCTCCTTATTATAATTAATCACATGAGGATATACGTAAATAAAAGGGGTTGTCTAAAATACCAATAAGAGGATAGATAAATAAATGAATCAATATTTTATGGGTGAGAATAAAAATCCTCGTAACATCATAATTATTAGAAGAAACATTAGATAAATGCTTGGAATGTGGAAATATATAAAAATGAAACATCATGTCTTAGTGGTCAAATAATACACTTAGTTATGAACAAATATAGAATCATGTTCATGAATATTTCACTTTATCTCATGAGATTAATCATATTACACAATTAATTAGAGTGTTATATAATTCCAGGTGCACTCCTTACATCAAAACATTTTCATGTGCTATATAATTCGAGAATCCCTTTACCTTAGGTATGGATTATTTCTTCACATTAATATACCAGATAATAAAATTAAATTCCATATTTAAAAAATCCAGAACCCCTTATATAAGTTATTGATTCATTATACTTTATTAATTTCATTTATGGTATTTTTTGAGTTATAGAGTTTAATTTCATCGTTTGAGAGTGTTCGTTTTCTTTGTTTTCATGATTGGTTCACTTGTATAAATAAATGAGATTTCATTTAAAATGGGGATAAATATCTAAAATTGTAATTATATGTTATTAATGAACTTATATAAGTTTAAATGATATTATAAATAATTTTTTTATATGTTATGAGGATGAACCATTAGATAAAAGTTAATGATAATCATTTTAGGTTAATTTTTGTGGTTTTTGATCACAAAAAAATCATTCTATCTTGTCATTTAGTATTATGTATATATATAATTTAAAGAAAATAAACAGGTTATAAAATAAACATTATAATCTATTTTAGCCATTATAATGGTTTCATGACCATCCTTAAAGGCTGTAAGGAAAAATGAAAACATGTCGTCCTTGAAGGTGATAAATCAACAACTCACAGATGATGCTTTCATTTTAAGAATAAAAGGGATAGGGGAGAGATTTTATTATGGTTCTTATATTAAAATAATAAAAATATAGTATATAAAATATACTGGAGTTATCATGAAATTTGGATACGGGTATGTGAGGATAGAATTTGAAAAAAATATATTGAAAAGAAATTAAAGGAATAAAAGGATGATTTTACCTCTTTAATCCTTCTCCTTGAGAACCTCCTTAGGGAAAAGGGTTTGGATTTTTTATGATATAAAGGGATCCTAGATGTGTGGGATGGTCTTGGAAATATTATTGGGTAGAATCTGGATAATGATAAACTTTTTAAAGGTGTTATGAGAAGTGGTGGTAAGGGGTGATATTTATAGGGGAGGAGAGGGGTGTTTTCTCATTATTTTATTCATTATTTAATTATTTTGGCCTAATAAAAGAAATAGTGTTTATTCTATGAATATATACTTTAAAGTGGAAAGTATGGTTTGATATTAAGGTTTTTTTAAATCAGTGATGAGACAATTAATATTTTATTTAATTTACAATGTATATGTACTCTAAATTACCGTATTTTACTTTTCCCAAAAAATTCAAGTATTTTAGAATAATCATTAAAATTAACCCTACCCAATTTTTGATGTCTAGAATTCAGAAATGAATTAAATATTTTTAAAATAGTTTTTTAAAAATGAGGAATTTAATTTTTAATTAAAATTCTCATTTACTTGGAAAATACATATTTTAAAATTATAATTGATTTTATAACACTTTGAAAAATCAATTAAGGTCTCATAAAATTATAATAAAATCATAGGAAAAAAATATTAATTTTTGAATATATTTTATGAAAATAAATTTTCTTTTAAATCATTATATTTGTTATAAAATTGTAATTAAATATTTATGACCTACAAAAATACCAAAACATAATTAATAATTTTTAAAAAATTTATTTACTTATACTATGATATAACTATATAATATATTAATTAATGAGATGTATAAAATTAATTTACATTTTTAATATGTGAGGTTTCTATTATATTGGACAGATTAATATTCCTAATGGTCATATTACTATTCCAAAGGTTAGTTCACTATTCCATTGGTAAAAGTTCCTTAACTTCAAGAAATACCACTTATTTCATTCATTATTCACTTATAAAGTTTGTATTATGTTCTAAATGTGATTTTATAGGATTTATAATATATAAAATAATTATAATATGGGAATTTCAATTAATAAATTTTTTGTTTTTTATATTCTTCCCCCTTATGAAATTTCACCATGGAAATTTTGTTTTGCATAAATAGGTGAGGGTATTTATCCTTCATCAAATCCTTTGTTTACCATGTTTCCTATACAAACTTATTGTTCCACCATAGTAATTTGACTAGGTGGGTAGTCTAGTTCAATAGACCTTTATCTCTGTGGTCCAAGATCTTCACTGGTTTCCCTTTATAAGAGAGATCATTTCCTAATTGTACCACCTATAGATTCAGTACATGTGAGGGATATGGATGTACTTCATCAAGGTGGATAGATGGAATACATAATTTACATGAGACATGGTAGGTGGAAATTATTTTCAATAGTCCACAACTCCAACTTGATCAAGAATATCTAATGGGATGATGTTGTTGGGACTTAGCTTTCCCTTCTTCCCAAATCTCGTGATCCTCTTCCATGGAGATATGTAGAGGAATACCATGTCTCCAACCATAAAATACAGTTCTCATTGATAATTATATACATAGATCTTCTATCAACCTTGATATTCTTTGATGTGTTTCTAAATGATTTTCACCTTTTCCTAGCAGCTTACGTTCACCGACTTCACCCCAGCATGCGGTATTTTGCATCTTTTCTCATAGAGGGATTTATATGTATCCATTTGTATGCACGAGAGTAAAATATTATAGTAAGAGAACTCAAGAAGATAAAGGCGTTTGTTAGATCATCCCTTGAAGTCCATATAACCTTCTCTCAACATGTCTTCCAATGTATGAATAGTTCATACATATTGGCCATTAGTTTGAGGATGATAATCTATACTAAAGTTCCGCTTAGTGTTTAGAGAATGTTGGATACTTTTCCAGAACCTTAAGGTGAATCTTGGATCTTGGTCAAATACAATCAATAGTGGTAATCCATATGGACTTACCACTTATTTGATTAATATCCATACAAGTTTATCCAGGTATAATTTCTATAGAATTGAGATAAAGTGAGATGACTTTTTAAGATGATACTCAACAACCGATATAGCATTGTTTCCTATAGATTTCTTTGGAAGTCAGGTGATAAATTCAATGGTGATGTTTTCACATTTCCATGTTGGTGTGGGTAATGATTTCATCATCCTCTTATAATTTTTTCTTTCATGCTTCACTTTCTGACATAATAATCAAATTCATATATAATTAGTGATAGTCTAATTCATATTTTTCCACGAATGGATCTCTTAGAGATCATGATACATATGCGTTCTCCTCAGGTTAATAGAGAAAGTTATGATATGTGTGTTATTTAGAAGATCCTTTTTTATCTTTCTGTCAGATGAAACATAGATCCATGACCCAAATATTACAAATCATTTGTCATCAAACTATGGGGATTTACCCTTTCTCATGGCTTCCACCCTCTTCTAAATTTTAAACTCATTTCTTTGAGAATTATTTATTTCCTCCATTAGGGATGGTCGATAAATCATATGAGAAAGAAATGATTTTGTTCCTTCTTAAGGATCCCCATGTCCATCCATTGAAAATCTATGAATATTGGATCCTTCTCGATCCTCAAAAATGATAATGTTTCATGATTATTTATACTTAAAGAATCTGCCACTTTATTCTCTTTTCCAAGATGGTATTGGATTGAGAAGTTTTAATCCTTGATGATCCCTAACCAACTTCATTGACACATATTAAGCTCCTTATTTTTGAATATATATTTGATGCTATTATGACCAGTATATATTCCACACTTCTCTATATAGAGATACTGACACCATATTTACAATGAAAAGATCATAGCTTCCAACTATAAATCATGCGTGGGATAGTTTTTCTGATGAATTTTTAACTAACATGAGGCATAGGATATAAATTTTTCATTTTTCATGAATATACCACCTAATCACTTCTTTGAAGGATCACTATATAACACAAAGAGTTCTCCACTTATCGGAAGTGTGAGTACTAGAATGATGATAAGCCACTTTTTTTAACTCTTTGAATCAATCATTACATTCAATGGTATATATAAACTTTTCTACCTTCCAAGTAATTTTGATTAGTGGGTTTTTCAATCATGATAAGTTATTCACAAATCACCAGAAATACCCCACTGAACTAAGGAAATTACATATATCTATTATAGATGTTGTTATGGTCCACTCTTTAATTTCCTTTATCTTAAAATGGTATAAAAATATTACTTTTTCAGTGGTAACATTCCCAAAGAATGATACTTCCTCTATACATAACTCAGAGTTAATGTACTTTTCATATTGATTCCCCCTTCTCAAGGATTTTAGCACAATATTTAAATATTCCTCATGTTCCTCCATTCCCTTGGAGTATATCAGAATATAATAAAACAATACTACCACAAAATTTTTGAGGTAATCTCTAAAGTCTCTATTCATTAAGTCCCTGAATATTGTTTGAGTATTAGTGAGTATGAATGGAATAACTATGAACTCATAGTGTTCGTGCCTCATTCGAAAGGTATTATTTTGAATAGCTTCCTTCCTCACCATTAATTAGTGATATCTCGACCAGAGGTCCACCTTGGAGAAATACATTGCCACACATAGTTGATCAAATGAGTCATATATATTTGGAAGGGATAATTATTCTTTATCATGATTTTTTTAGCTTACTAATATAAATACATAGGTTAATTGATCCATCCTTCTTCTTGATGAAGAGGACTAGCGCACCCCATGGTGAATCACTTGGGTGTATAAAACCCTTATCCAAATTCTCTTGTAACTTATTATTCAGTTCCTCCAACTCAATGGTGACCATCCCATAATGTGTCATTGATAAATCTAGATATCTATAAATAAGTACAATTGAGAAATCAACCTATCAGTCAAGAGGAAGACCAAGAAATTATCTATGGAACACATTAGTGTAGTCCCTCATAAGGGGCATGTCTTCAAGCATTATTATCTCCTTTGTCTTAATCATTTATGCTAGATATTCTTGCTCAGAAATAATTATTATATAAACTCTAGATGATGAATTCAAAGGGAATTAATCATATTACTTACAGATGTACAGAATTGGAGGATGCTTCAGGATGTGAAGAGTGATATCCCTTTCCCATCATTTGATGTTGGATTTGAATAAATAAAGCTAATCCATGCCCAAAATAGCATCAATATCCCCCAAAGGAAGTATGGACAGATTTTCTAAGAGGTTTAGTCGAAAAATATTAATTTGGGAGGATTTATATACTTTATATAAAATAATTCACCCATAATATATTCTTATATATAAAAAACATCCATATTTTGAGGTGGTGTAAGAAAAGTTCTACAAAACGTAAAAGATATGAAAGAATTCATAGAACTAGAATCAAATACTAAAATTTCTATTCCTAAATGAATAACCAGCATACCTATCCCCAAATAATTTTTCAGCTTCACTTCATTAGTAGTGATGACTTAAACATTACCTTGATCCATTGGCTTTTGTGGTTGTTGATGTCAATTACCCTCAAAGGCTTGAGGTTTAGAGCACTGGCTTTCATATTGACCTTGTTCCCTATAGTCGAAGCATTGAACCATAGGTGGTGCTCTCCTTTCCTCCACCACATTGTCCAGATTACCCGTGTATTTTTAAAATCCATGAATATGGTGTACTTATCTCCCACACTTATAACATCTACTCATCCCTTTGAGGGAGTTCCCATGATGCTTCTTCCCACATTTTTGACATGTGGATGGTTGAGATTTATTTCCACATTTATCATTACATCCCCCAAATTGAAACTACATATTTCATTTCTTATCACCATATCCATGAGACTATAATCCAAACTCTATATCCACATTGATATCACATTGAAAAAATTCTTCATAACTACCAAAGTCTTGAATTTATAGAGCATTTCAAAGGTGTAGTTTTCAACCACTAAAGAACATATCAATTTTGATATCATTGTTGATAACAAGACCTGAGGCATACCTTGAAAGCCTTGTAAAATTTTCTTCATATTCCATGATAGATTCACCTTCCTCTTGGTTCAGGTTTATGAATTCTCTCTCCATATTTTTATGTGAAGTTCGAGAAAAATACCTATTAAAAAACATTATCTTAACGTCTTCCCACTCTATCTCTTCAATTTCATCCCCCATCTTGGTTTTTTTAATCAAAACATACCATTGATAGACCTCTCCATATAAATGATAAATGGTCAGAGTCACCTTCTCAATGTTAGAATAGTAAATAGTAGAAAAGATCTTCTCCATTGAGCTGGCCCATTGTTCTTTGATTTGTGGACCAGATGATCCACTAAATGTCGGTGGTTGTTACCGCAAAAATAATTGATATCTAGATTCTCCCTCTTAGGTGGAGGAGGATGGTCCACATTATTCAGGTTAATTTCACATCCTAATACATTTTGGTAAGAATCACTAGGAAATTTTGAACTCCACCTCCCAAGGAAGTGGGGATGTCATTCCGGAAATCATTTCGTTGTCACTCGCATGTGTTTTTGGAATAGTTTCTCCTAGGGCCCAACATTTTTTAAAATAGAAAAGGTTATAAAAAAAATTCAATAAGTCACGAATAAATAATTTATTCCCCATTTTCAATTAACTCTAAAGGAAAGTATTGTGAGATCCCTATGTTTAGACTTTTTCTAAAATAAATCTTCTTGGTTTGTAATATAAAATTAGAATTATAATAAGGGATTTCAATGAGGTTTTATAATCCTAATTCTCAAATGAACTAAACAATTCTATGATACCAACTATAGAGACCCTACTTTTCTTAATTCATTATTACATCATTTTAATGATAAAAACGATAAAAGGTTACACAAACAGGATCCAAATGATTATTATCTTAGGAAAATTAGGTCCATACATAAATTTTACATAATAATACATAAATATTTATTTAATTCCTTCTTATTTATCTTCTTATTAGCCCTCATGTTCTCTTTAATACAAGTAATCACATGAGGATATAAATCAATTAATGGAGAGAACTAAAAGAAAAATAATAGGACAGGTTAATACATGAATAAATATAGAATTGGTGAGAATCAAAATCATTAAAAAAATCATAATTATGATAGGAAATATTAGATAAAGTCATGGAATGTGGAAATGCATAAAAATGAAACATCATGTCTTAGTGGTAAAATACAATACATAGTTATGAAAAAAGATATCATCATGTTCATAGATATTTCAATTTATATTATTAGATTCATCATATTTACCAATTCATTGGATCACTATATAATTTCGGGAGTACCCATCACATCATAACATTTTCATGTGCTATATAATTCCAGGCGCACTCTTCATATCATAACATTTACATAATCATGTATGCTACATAGAACATATATCAATATTGGGAATAAAATAACCCATGAAAAGGAATGGGTTTCACTTCAAAAATAATACATTATTATACTTTTAGGTTTCCAAATAAAATATAGAATAACATACTTAGAATAAGAATCATCAATCTTGAGTGAATAAGAAACAATATCACGATGAGTTAAAGATATATTTTCGGAAAGAAGTGTTTTTTTGCAATTTTTTTTGAATTTATCATATAAAAAGATTAGAAACATGTATATATATAATAGAAAAGGGAAGGATAAAGAAATAATATTTAAATAACATTAATAGAATATCTATACTTAAAATGGAGTCAAGGAGGGAAAAAACAATGGAAGAGAGTTGGGTGTGAGAACCCCCTTACCTTATGTCCAAATGATTTATTGACTTTAATTTACTAGATAATAAAATTAAATTCAGTAATTAGAAAATAAAAAACCCATTATACAGGTTTTTTTATTGATTATAGTTTTATTATTTCATCTATGAGGTTTTTGATGAGTTATATAGTTTAATTTATTCAATCGCGAGTGTTCGTTTTCATGGTTTTCATGATCGGTTGACTTGTATACATGAATGAAAGTTCATATAAATTGGGGATAAATATATTGAAATATTATTATATGTTATTAATGAAATTCTAGAAGTGTAAATGTTCTTATAATGAATTGGGTTATAAGGTATGAGTATTAATTGTTAGATACAAGTTAATGATAATTGTTTTAGGTTTATTTTTGTGGTTTATGATCACAATGGACTCGTTTTGTTTTATCATTTATGATTGTGTATATATGTAATTTTCAGAATAGGAAAAAGTTATAAAATATACATTAAAATGTTTTATAACCATTATAATGGTTTTATGACCATCCCTAACAGTGGTAAGGGAATATGAAAGCATGTCATCCTGGAAAGTGATAAATCAACACCTCACGGATGATGCATTCATTTTAAGAATAAAAGGGAGAGGGGAAGAGGTTTGATGAGGGTTCTACCATTAAAATAATAAAAATATACTATTTAAGAGATACGATAGTTATCATGAATCTAGGATAAGAGGATTTTAGGATAGAATAATAAAAGAAGATAAATTGAAAAGAAATTAAAAGAAAAGAAAAGGGATTTTACCTCTTGAATCATTCTCTTTGAGAACCTCCTTAAAGAAAATGGTTTGGTATTTTGATGAGACAAAGGGATCCTGGAAGTTGGGGAGGGTCATGGAAAGAGTGTTGGATTCAATTTTTATTAGGATAATATCTTTAAAGGATTGAGGAGAAGAGGTTGTGAGGTTTGGTATTTATAGGGGAAGAGAGGGGTATTTGCTCATTATTTTAATCATTAATTTATTATTTTGGCTCAATACAGGAAATAATGATTATTACATGACTAAATATAGTAAATAGAGAATAATTTTAAGATATTTTAGTTATCACGTCATATATGCTTAAAGAAATAGTGTATTTACCTTATAATTTATATATACCGTAAATTACAATATTTCACTATTCGCTAAAAATTCAAGTATTTTCAAATAATACAAAAAATTAAACCTAGACATTTTTTGATGTGTAGAATTCCAAAAAAACTCCATTTTATGAAAATAATTTTCTAAATATGTGAAACTTAATTTTTAATTAAAATCACCATTTACTTGGAACATATTAATTTTAAGATTATAAATAATTTTATAACACATTGACAAATTAATTAGGGTGTCATAAAATTATAATATAATAATAGGAAAAATATATATTAACTTATAAATAAATTTTATGAAAATGAATTTTATTTTAAATAATTATATTAATTATAAAATCTTAATTAAATATTTATGACTTACAAAAATACTAACACTTAATAAATAATTTTTAAAACATTTGTTTACTTATACAATAATATATTTATATCATATTTTCATTTATGAGATTCCTAATGTTTATTTACACTTTCATAGGTGATGTTACTATTCAATTGGTCATATTACTATTCCAAATGGCCATGTTACTATTCCAAAGGTTAGTTGACTATTCCATTGGTAAAGGTTCCGTAATATTAAGAAATACCTCTTATTTCATTAATTATTCATTTATAATGTTTGTATTGTGTTCTCAAAGTGCTTTTATTTTATTTATACTATATGACATAATTTATACAAATAAAATTTCCATTGATAAGATTTCGGGTCATTACATGGAGGTCCTCATTATAGCCCAGAATCGGCTACAACCTTTTGATACGACAATTAATATATGGACATTACCATTAAATAGTGAATATTGAAATTTCTACACTATAATGGTAAGTATACATCATAAATATATATAACTATATGTATGATATAGTAATAAAAATTATTGCATATTTGGGTCTAGGGAACCCACTATTACAACACTCCCACTTGCATGAGATCCAACATGTTAACCATATTTGTTATCTCTCACATGATTACAATCATGTTTTTAATGAGTCACGATTTTAGTTGCTCACCCTACCAAAATTCTACTTTGTGGCTATTCTGCTATATGCGATCTCATCTCCTTGAGTAATACCTCGTATGAAATAGTATCCCTAAGTATATAACTTTTTTCCATAGTAATTTGTTGATATATTGGATAGTAATAATATAATAATATTTTTTTGAAGGAGGAAACATGAATTAGTCTCCCAATTCATGCCCCAAATGGATTTATTAGAAAATAATTAAAAATTACAATCAAGAGGTGTGAAGAGCTTACACCAGCAGGGAAAAGATGGAGATACATAGAGATAAGTCAAGCGGCCCAAATACTCCTAATAGAGGCATTAGTACCTTCATTCTGTCAAGGTACACAGAACCTCAAAAGTCCAGTCAACTCAAATATCAGATTAGGAAAGTAGAGCAGCAATTCCATTCTTTATGCGCTTCCAGGACAGCTCCTCAGCAAAGCAGAGTCGCAACTGAAGAACCAGTGCAATGATCAAGAAGTAAAGTATCAGAATCAATCAGATCTACAAAAACAGAGCTGGAACTGGACCACTTAAGTTGGTACATCGTGAATAGGTTCCAGCCAGATAGAGACCATACAGAGAAGTATAAATTCACAGTTTCCAGATAATAAACAACAATATCATCTGGAAAAAATTGCCAATGATCAGACCAGAGTAAGACAGAAATCGACTCCAATAATCAAGGTCTTCTAGCTTCCACACAACCAATAAGATGAGTTGGGGAGTTTTTTTGAAACTCCTTCTTCATTCTTTCATTGAATATATATGACTTTATGGCTAAGTAAGCATCCTTTTAAATTTCTCATCTTCTAAAATATTGATATAGTATTTTATCTCGAAGATTCTTCGTAGATTTAGGATCTTCACAACAAGGCACACAATGTGAATTGTCCCCTTTAGCATGTTGTTGACCCTGTACATGATGAGTTGTGTCAGTGGTAGATGCTTCCTATATTGAGATGTCCAATGAACATGTGACTATGGTTCTTTCAAGTTGAGAGTAGTCTTTTCATTTCCTCATTTTTTTGGGGTTAGGGGTGATAAACCCATCTACATCAACTATTGTTTTTCCCCTTCTTGTCCATTTCTTGCAAAGAATATTCCTCAATATGAGTGGTTTTATCTTCTTCCTCATGAGGTGAATCACTATTTTCAAATGGTTCACACCCTTCATTTTCATCCTCCTAAGTAGAATCTTGTATTTTCACTACTGACACATCCTCAAGAGGTGGGGGTGAACTGTAATGGTTATTTGATTCCACAACCGGAGGTGGAACCTCCTTGGGGGAGGTCTGAGCCCCATCTTTCTATCTGCTAGTCGTAGATATTGAAGGAGGTGGTTTATTTGTCTTGCCTTTATCAATCCAATTATTCATTTTAGTTTCATGAAAAGCTTCTTTGATTCCACATTCCTTTGAGGCATTCCCTTTTCTAAGGCAACGTTGGCAGTAAGAAGGTAATTTTTCATAAAAAACATCTTGAAAAGAACCGGTTTCACCATTCTAGATCTAGATTTGTGAAGGAAATTCCCTTGAAACATTAGTCTGAATACAGATTCGGGTAACTGAAGGCCTTGAGAGATTCCTAGTGGTCGAGTAAATCTTTAATGGGGTTCCAATGAGATTGGAAATTGGGAAGAGGGCAGGTTGTTTGTACAAGTGTAGGGGTAGGTCTCGGAGAGCAACCCAGAGTGGAACAATTTGGGATTCCTTGAATGGGTCAAAATTCGGGGCCCATTTCAGTAATTTGATGGGGTATCCACCAAAAAATGACTATTTTATAGACCAAAGTCTATAGTAGTCATCCTCACTAGGAAATCATAAGATAGTTATGTGTGAGCTAACCAGACCGATACTGAAATCTAAAAACCCTATCCCTTCTAATGCTCTTATAAGGAAACTCAGAGAAGGTCTACGAACAGGAAATTCACCAAAAAAACAAGTTATAAATCCGAGGTAAGGGAACTCACCTAAAAATCTGAAAAAGAAATCACAGGTTTCCCGCGGTGTCGAAACTACTTTGAATTAACATCAAGATCCAGAACCGTGTTGTCTTTAAGGCCAGAAACAGGTACCTCTGATGATCTTCCGAGGACAACATCAATGAATGAGCGTGGCTATGGGCTAGGGTTCATCATCGAGGGGTTTGTCTGCACGCAGGTCATCCCTCTTCAATAATATATATTATGATTACACTTTACTTACTTGGTGAGATTCCAATAACTGGAAAAAATGTTACATATAACTACTTCATAACATCCTCAAAATCTTCAACATACTCGGTATTTGTAATTATGTCTAGCACTAGTTTTTATAATCTTGTCTCGCTCATCACCTTATCATAACAACAATACTAGATCACATGGATCTAAGGAAGAATATTTTGTGTCCCCATATAACTAGTGTCTTTTCTTGTCCATATCCTAGGTATATATATATTTTATTTGCCATAGTATGATCATATATTTCTAACTACTTCACTTTCAATTATCTTGAATATAACTAATATTTTCCTATTATAAAGTATATCTTGCAAATAACAATTCTTGTACATATCATAGAATATGTGATTGATCCATCAGTTAAGTGTATGGATTTCAAATCATAAGGTTATCTCCTCCCAGGTCACGAACATGTCATCTTGGAGACGTACATTCCACATGATAATGGGAAAAAATATCTCAAATTGTTCTAACTTGTTTTTTCAATACCATGTCACTATATGTACAATTTACTAGGTTCATGAAACCGTTAGATCTACCTCCTTAGATCCTATTTTCGAGAACATAGGTTGCTACTTTAAATAATTCATTATATAATGGATTCATTCATTCTAGTCTTAACTTACTTGGAGACCTATATCTTTTTTCCACATGTTACCGAACATATTTTACTTTGAAAACAATGGCGCTCCCACTATCCTATGGTAAACACATCGAAACCATACATTCCAAACATATATTATATGATCTCATTACTTAAATAAATCCTAAATTGTATTTCAGTAACTTGAAGACTTTATTAGCATTATGTTCCATGACCACCCCATTTTTGAATGTGTCGTATAGACACCTTCCACGATTGGCAGTCATGACATCCAATGTTCAATATAATTATCATATAAATTAGCTAATATAAGTAAAATTATAATGGATTTAGGAATAATGACTTGGTATAACCAATAGATACTTATTGGTACCATGCTTGTACCATCCATGTACCATATCAATTGAATACCCACCACAATATTCAATATAATAATCCCATTAGAATTTTGATACATGTAATTCATTATTGAATTCTAATTGATCTTTCCAATATTAGATAATTTCAATATAAATCTTACTTGAAGGAATATATTTTCACAATGAATATGTATCATCATCCATGGGGGATTCCAAAACATCACCATTTTTTTATCCTTCCTATGTAGTATGTGCCTTTGGAACATTACTTTTTTACTTTCACCCGTCAAACTAGTTCCTATGACAACTATATGTGCATCTTAAGCATTGACTAAACCCAAGTCAATCTAAATCCCACTATGTAAAATTGAGATATGAACCCCTATATAGAAGAATAGTCTTTTTCTTGACTATGTCATTTCAATCTTAGTTATTGAGGTAATATTATAAGCAACATTTAGGAAAATTAAAATGGATACACAATTTGTTTTTTCTTGATGCTAATTTGTTTATGTCCTAACAAACTCTTTGCATCTAAACATATTTCTTTATGAAATAATTAATTTCTATCATAATACTAATTTTATGAAATCCATTAGTCATTATAGTTGGAATATGGTTATGAGATATTAAAATTATATGAGATGTACATCATGAAATATAATATAAGTTTATACAATTTACAACATTAATTCTACTTACATCCCAACTCTGATGCATAAAATGTGCCTTTAGGAATTGATCCATCCTATATTTTGTCGATAAATTTTAAAATGTAATAATTCTTCATAGATCCTATTCATTAACATTAATGTATTTATGTGGATAAGGTAATGTGAATTTAGTAATTACTCCATGTTACATTATACTGATCGATGATTGCTTGGTCAATATATTCTTTGGCTTGTCGGACCAAAGGAACTTATATATTATAACTGTTCATATATCATACTCCTATTTACCATTCCAAAATGAATTAAAGTAATCTAATGAAGTATATTTTCCACTATCATACCCTTATAATAGTTCATGCTCACTTGTTGAACTAATTGGAAAATACTTGTAGATTACCTTCATTTATAAAGGTTCATTTTTCCAAACTAAATATGTTGATAATAACTAATGTGTTTAGTTTAGATGAGTATAAATACCATATCAGGTATATCCTACACATGTGTTTTTATTTTTTAATGAAAAATATTTATCTTACCAAAACTGGGTAAAAAATCTTTACATTTATATTCATCAAGTAGTGCCTATGTTTCCTATATTGCTGAACTAATGGTTGAGTATTGTACCCAAAAAACAACATTCATTATAGAACCCAGAATAATATATCATTTCTTCCAAAGGATATGTGAGATTAAGGTTTTAGTTATACTCAAAAATAGTATTCAAATAAATATTGACTTTGAAATATAGAAGTCGCGTACTTCTCACTGCTGACATAGGACTCATCCCTTTCTCATATACTTGGAGAATAAACCTAACTTATAGTAAAGTTTCTATACTTGGTTAGAGTATTTAAATACACATATGTGATTTTAATATTTTATTTAATTCCCAATAAGTAAATCTAAAACATTAAATTTTATTTGATGAATAAAACTAAAGAAGCAGTAACCTTCTTCTCTAATTTAGTTTGTTGCGATTAAACTTCCATGGATTTTTTTCATGATATTCAATGAAAATAATATCCCATTAATATCCAACTTCATATCATTGAAGGAAATTTTGAATATTCTTACGGTGTTACTTTCCATTGGCCTTTTTTCTTTTTATTTAATTTTGTTTTCCATATGAACAAATGATTGACCTATATTTGAGATTCTTATCACTTGACGAACTTTACCCAAAAGGTTATGAAGAGTTTACTCCATTCTACTCATTTTTGACCTTAAAAAATTTTGAGTAATTGGGTCAAAATGATATGATAAAGGGATACATCTTTCAATTTACACATGTCCAGTATAATCATCACCCTATTCTTATTCTGATTCTCTTTCTCCTGTAATATTCTTGAAGATGAGACTTCATGTTATGTCTTTAATGTACAGATGTAGCGACCAAAAATAGCATCAGACGTTGATGATAGTATTATTAAATAACCATCACATGATTAAAACATGATTCTCTTATATGCATATTTCTCATGCTCTCTTCGTGAGGGGGATCTAACAGGTATATAGACCCCAACACCTTGAATTTCCTATGTCATAGTATTGTACAAAAGTGACTATACTATTCAGGGAAGCTCAACCAACTGTGGAAATTTAATTTTTCCATTATTTATCATAGTATTTATTATGTTTCAAATTTACACTTCTACAAAAAAATATTTTAGAAGATTCATAATTTTATCTTGATTAACATTTTATACATTTTGAATAATTAAAAAAATAATTAAATGTCTCCCTTTATTTTATCAAATTATAGGAATCCTCTATACTAGAATAGGAATACTCTGTCACTTGAGTATTCTAGTGGAAAGGATCCTTGAACCTTCCCTTATTGTCTACAATCTACGACTATTCCACTACTAAGATGGTTAAAGGTAAGAATTTTGATGGCTAGCCACATTAATTCACAGTTCCTTAATCTGTTGAGTAAAGTCCAAACTTCTAAAATCATAACTTTATTTATACAAAACTTTCCTATAATGTGATAAAAAGATATCTATGGATAATCCTTACTACAAATTTAGTTAATTCAACCAACTAATCTCATAAAAACTCCCATATAGTAAGATGCACCGTAAGTTATAGCTGACTAAGCACCCCAAACACTCAGTTTTGTGCAAATTCGTATGATGGAAGGTGATTCTAAATTAATATTTTTTTGAGGGTTTTATTATTTTCAAGTGAAGAAATGATTTTTTTTGTATTTGATAAGCATATTTTATGTGATCACACTCACAACTGACTATTTTAAAAAAAGAATAGTCCATTGTGTCACATGTTCATTTTATCTGCACATGGTTGTTTATTATTCTATGTGATTGTGTGTAAACTACATATTCACATAATAATAAACAATGAAAAAATAAACTGATGAATTGATCATGTTCTGGTTCTAATGGATCAACCTAGACCCTAGGGGTAATAGATTAAGTCATATTACGTGTGACTCGAGTTGCAACACATGCACATCCAATAAATCATTCTCTTGTTTGGTGCATCACTATAAATTGGCATGAAGTGCATCACTGTTTTTCTTAATCATTATGCGACAATACTTTCTTGTAGTCAGGGGGGTCTCGTAAGTATAAAATAAAACTATGACAAATGGACACGTAGTCCCTTATACTTATAATGACACATAAAATACACAATGATATCCATTTATTAACTAATTATTAAAAATAACTATTGAAATAATAAATTATATAAATGAACAGACACCATACATGCATTGGTCGGTCCTAGGCTCATGATCAGTCTTATATGCATTAAACTTGTGTATTCAAATAAATAAAAAAATAAAATTAAACATGCATTAATATTATCTAGGAGGGAATTTTATTGAATTAAAATTCACTATTATTTATAATCATTAATTTTAATTGTTCAGTCAAATTAATTTATTTATTTTTATAAACAAAAAATAATTAATTAATTAATTAATTTTAATAAAAAAATAAATTAATATAACATGCTGAACAAATTTTAAGCCAAAAATTAATATTTAATTCATTTAATTTGAAACCAAAATTAAATTAATTAAAGAAATGAATTTTTTATCATAAAAATTAGTAGGACCCTGAAAATCCCAAATAAGGCCTATGCAGGTTAGGCTGAACCAACACAGGCCCATTCTGGGCTTTACAGATCGCATGCAGGGGTGTTTTGGGCAAGAAGGTTCTAGGCTCAGAATACTCACTAGGGCCTGTTTTAGAATGAATCGAACCAAGGAAGCGGTTACCTATCTAATTGCGGTGCTATAAGGGTCGTCGGCAGTGACTGATAGGATAAGGAACACAAAATATACTGCTGGAGGATGGATTTGAGTCGGATTTGAGGGTATATTGCAACCTAGGATGTGTTTGCGGTGGCTGTACTAGAGGGATGGGTGTGGGTTGATGCATTCTAAACTAGAAGTGTCACAACCAATGGTAACCTGCCAGAAGGGGGCCTAGACCTACAGTGCTTCGAGGAGAAAAAATTTGGGAGGGTAGCCTGCAATAGGTGGTGACCAGTAGGGGAGAGACCACTTGCACCTGGTGATTGGTGCATGGGTGGCAGACCGAGGTGAGCCAGAGGGATGTAGAAGATTGGGAGATTTCTATATCTGGCATTACATCCTGAGGTGGTGTTGGCCTTGGTCGAGAAGGATGTTGCTGATTCTTTGGGTGGATATCGGTCCAAGAACCAGTGCTCAATTCTTGCAGAGGGGAGAGATTCGCGGTCTCAGTGGGGTGGGATCTATCTAGGAAGGAAGGGTTTTGCTAGTGAGGTCTCCGAATGGGGAAGATGATGGATATTAGAGGCAGTGGAGAAGGTGGCTCAAGTAGGAGGTTGTTCTGGTTAGGTTGGATATGGGAGGAGAGCCTGTCAGTGGGGTGAACTGGGAGGTCATAGTGGCAGGGAGGCTCATGCGGTTTGTTTTCCATACAAACTAATTATTGACCTATATTCTATATTCTTATTACTTGAAAAATATTATGAAAATGGTAAGGAAGATTTTACTCCATTCTACTCATTATGTAACCTTAAAAAATTGGAGTAATTGGGTGAAAATGATATGATAAAGGGATCCATCATTCAATTTACACATGTACAGTGTAATCATCACCCTATTGATAAAGGGATCCTGCATTCAATTTACACATGTCTAGTGTAATCATTACCCTATTCTTATTCTGCTTCTCTTTCTCCTTGTAATCTTCTTGAAGATGATACTTCATGTTATGTGTTGAATGTACTTATGTTGTGACAACCACTAGCATCATACATTGATGATAACATATTTAAATAATCATCGCATGATTAACACAGGAGTCTCATGCACATCTATTTCTCACCCTCTCTTTGTGAGGGGGATCTAATAGGTACATATACTCCAACACCTTTAATTTACTATGTCATAGTATTGTACGCAAGTGCACGTACTATTCTTGGAAACTGAAGAAAGTGTAGAAATTTAAATTTTCCATTATTTATCATAGTATTTATTATGTTTTAAATTTCTAATTATACAAAAGGAAAATTTAGAATATTAATTCTTTTATCTTGATTAACATTTTATACATTTTTATTAATTAAATAAATCATTAAATATATCCCTTTATTTTAACGAATTCTAGGAAACCTATATACTAGAATAGGAAAAATATGTTACTTGAGTATTCTAGTGGAAATGATCCTTGAACCTCCCCTTATAGTCTTTAAGCTATGGCTATGCCAGTAATCAGAGGGTTCAAGGTTGGCATTTGGATGGCTAGCCACATCAACTCATGTTTTCATGATCTGTTGAGTGATGTCCCAACAACTAAAATCATATCTTGATTTACTCAACAATTACCTCTAAATTGATAAAAAGATATCTATGGATAATAATTACTACCACTTTAACTAATTCAACTTACTACTATCATAAGAACTCCTGGATAGTAAGAGGCACCCTCAGTTATAGCTGACCAAGCACCCCGAACAATCAGTTTTGTGGAAATTCGAATGATGGAAGGTGATTGTAAATTAATATTTTTTGAGGATTTTTTTTTCAAGTGATGAAATGAATTTTTTTTCTATTTGACAAGAATATTTTATGTGATCACACTCACAACTGACTATAAAATAAATAGAATATTCCATCGTGTCACATGTTAATTTTATCTCTACATTCTTTTATATTATTACACTCACACTGTGTAATATAATCCCTATATCTTTAATATCTCATAAATTAGGGCACACAGTCATGTCATTGTCCTTTCTTTCATAATTGTTTGTGGATCTAACTAGAAAAATTTACCCCCAAATTCCATGGCCATGGTCATTTGAAGGTACTACCATCCTAATCAACATGGCATGAGATATATTACTTAATTAATCTGGAAGTGACAAATCCTTTTGATCATTTGACCAATACCATACCACCAATGATGCTCTCAAAAAAAAGATACCTCACCATTATTTCATTATCATGGTTTTTTCAATGCAACAAATAATGTGATCAAATTAAACATATTGGAAATGAACTCATGTTAGGAGACCATTATGCATGTTTATAAATAGGAAGAACCATTGACACCCAAAACATGCGGTGTTCCTATTGGTGGGTCTGTCCTCATAACCTCACTATTAGAGATCACCAAGTGACAACTTCCTAAGAAGAAGTATCAATGCTTTTGATCCCCCAACACCTAATTGAAAACATCTAATATGTCCATTCATTAAGACATATCTTGAACATATAAACTTTGTTTAAGATTAATGTTTTAGTATCTTGAGGTTCTTTTTATTGTCTAGGATCTTTTATAACCTTTTGATATGACAATTAATCTATGGAAATTACCATTAAATAGTGGATGTAGAAAACTATACAATATAATGTTAAGTATAAATCATGTATATATAACTATATACACGATATGGTAATAAAAATTACTATACAGTTGGCTCTAGAGAACCCACTATTACAATAAACCATTGTCGTCAAGTTGTCGGATTCTGAGGATTTTGCTATTGAACCTCTAGAAGAAGTACTCCCCCATGAGAACATTGATCTTTTCAGTCTTGCAGGAATAAAGATCGTACCAAACCCTTCAATATTGATGAGATATCCATTACCAAACTTGAAAATGTTGTGGATCCCAGAGTCATGCTTGGAGAAGACAGTGTGAGATTTAGTCATGTTGTTTGTGGCACTAGGGTCAAGTTACCATAGGTCATTGTTAGAAACCTCCTTCTGAGCCTATTGTGCAAAGACCTTTTCCTTGACTATCCAGAGAGAACTACAATGCAGAGACATGGAATTGGAAGTGGAAGATCATGTCAGGGGGTATCAGGCACCATGATTCACCCCCTTGTCATAAGGAGCACAAGCTCTTCATCATCACCATGGGTTAGAAGGGCCTTATCATGTTTCATCCTAATATAGTAATATTTGGCCCAGTGACACATTTTTTCCCAATATAAACATTTGTCTCTTGTGATATCATTGCTGCCACTGGATCCCCAATCATCCCTTCCATTTATTCTAATGTTGTTGTATTTCTTTCTTTGTGGTTGTCAGAAACACTGATTTCTAGACTTGGATTCATTAAAGGGTCCCTCCCCCATATTTCACTCATTCATCCCTAAAAAACACTCCTCCTAAATGAGGATTAGTTTCCCTCCATTTTCAATGGTGAGTGTTGTCTCCAATCAATCCTCTTCTACTTTGAGTCTACCCAATACCTCCTCCACAGAGAACACCAAGATATCAAGGATCATCTCCATTAAAAGTGAAATTTGGGATAACATGGAGGGGAAGATGTGTAGTTACTTACGGCTGACCTTTTCTTCAGACTCTAGATCACTAATGATTGTGATTTGGTTGATCAACTAGGTGAGCCACATCGTGAAGTCATCCACTAATTCATCATTGTGAAAAGAAATGCCTTCATGATCCTAGCAGAGTTTTTGAGAATTACCCTTGCATACAAAATCAATGACAATGAACATGGTCTTGATAATGTCCCATGCTTCCTTGGATGTATCTTTCACGATGAGTATGGATATCATCTCTTGTGAGACAATGTGGAGGATGGCCTCCAATGCAATCTAATTTTCTTGGAGTTCGGCACTTTTGGTTTCGATGGAATCCCAAAGTTCTCATGCTTATAGAATAACCATCATCATCATCAAGGACCAGTCATTGTGGTGTTCCTTTATGAGGATCAGATATATCACTAATCCCCCAATCATTTAATCTCCTGATATCTTTCACCACGTGATGTACCCCCAAAGGGATGCTAGCACTGTCAATGAGCGCTCTAGGGCATGTTGATGATGTCTAGGGGAGCCAAGGTGATGAGGGGTTGGAGTCCAGTGTCATGGATCAATTCAACCTCACTCTAACATAAAATGTTGGTGATTACTGATCAACCAACACCCAAAAAACAAACAATGAAAATCATGTAAGGTGGATGGAAAATACTAGAACACAATAGATGTTTTATGCACTAGCAAATGAGATTGTTTTTTAGGGAGTTTCCCACTGTTTTATATACACACATAAAAGAAAAAAATATTTACAATGTAACTTAACCAATGTGGAATACTTATTGAGGTAAGACCACATTGTTCTATAAAATAGGGAAAATAATGAGTGGGGACAGAAAGATAATGGTGGAATAAATCCCCATTATTGAAATTAGTAAATAATGTAGGATGGACCAGGAATGTGTTAAAGGTTTGAGACTTGAGAGGGGTAGAGAGATTCATGGTGGGGATGGAAATAATGAGATATTATGTATGAGGGGAAATTTAGTTAGTTATTGAAGGAGTTAGACAAATGGGAGGGAGCATGAGCTGGGGAGAGTGAGGACTTTGTGTTTTTACCATGTTCCATGTTAATTTCTAGATTACTATGTATCATGTTAATGTGTCATTTGAATAATAAAAAATATAGAAGTTTTCTGTTTTTTTATGCTGTAATTTTGTAAAATGGGTTTTTTTAAAATAAATTTTAAAATGATATAGGTTATACAGTATTTATGAACTAAGTTCCTATAAGGGATACCACAAATTTGAGACCTCTGGCCGCCACCACCATCGAGCCTTGAGGGACCGAACAAGTCGACCACACGCCATTGGGAAACGTAATGTAAATAATAATAATTATTTAATAACATAGTTATCAATGAATAATAGAATCAGTATGACAACTAAATATCATAATACATTTAATGATATTAAAAATACTACATAATAATAAATTTAATAATAATTATCTAAATAATACTGATTTTTGTTATTGAAAATACTAGTTAATAATTCTTTATTATTATATCATTTAATTTAATAGATTTTTTAGTTAATGAAGCAATTATTTTTAGAAATATATATTAATTTAATAAATAATTAATAATATAAATTGTAATAATTAATACCCAGTGGTTGTGGATCCCCTAATATATAAAGTGTGAGAGTATCTATCTCATCATGGTGAACATGCTCATCATGTGCCGCATAATCTTGTGGTGCATCCATAAAGAGGATAGTCAACCTTTGACATATCCATATGAGTTTATTTACCCTTTGACACATCAAAATGAGTCTCAACATCATCTGACACATTAAAAAAAACCCCATAGAAAATCTCAATTATGGGGAGATGAATCTATTCCCCTACTTTATGAAAATTTCTTTGGTCAAATGCACCACTCTCTATGGGATTATAGATATGCATGAGCTGTTCTATATGAAAATCCTATAAAAATTATAAAATTAACTAAATTTAATTAAATAGATATTAAAAAGGATAAGTTATTACAATTTCATGATAGCCTCATATATGCCACATAAAATATAACAATTTTGTCATGCGATAACAAGGAGCATAATCTAACTACTCTTATAGATGTATGTTCACCATTCCTACTCCGATAATCAAGACTCGTGATGTTTATACCACATATCAATATATTCCACAAGATATCACCTCATATCAATGTCTCATTTCCCATGAATCTTCAAGGAATTAAGTGAAGACAACTGACTAAGTGGTGTGGGAGTGGGTGGATGGAAGCCATACTGCCTCATTACTCAATTAACATGGTTCCACTCAACTGTATGAAAATGAATACGAGGATTGACACATGTGCTGGAAATAATAATTTTTGTATAGTATGGTGAGAGACTCTAGATAACATTCCCAACATATGGCATTCATGAAAAATGGGATAATAAAAATTGAATATACGATTAATAAAATAAATCATTTAAATCATATAATAATAATCAAAGTATATAACTAACAACCATGTACATTATCTGGTCAAAAACTATCCAACATAATTATATAAGTGTGGGTATAATTTCTGATAATATTTGAATGTCTATGGACCTGACTCCACCTGCATATGACATTATCGTAGTTAGAGCTTCATAAAAAAATTTACAAATTATACTTTCTCACAATGATGGATAAACATTCCATTATCAACACAGGGAATCCTATATAATATCCACAGGAAATGGTGTGTGAACATGTGGACCAAACCAAGAGATGTTCTCCCATACTCAAATCCTAATAAGGAAAACACATCCTATAATATACATATAATCGATAATACATGATATGGATAATGCTCTATATGTATAATAAAGATATGCAGGCTGTGAGTTATTCCTCATTGTTTGGTCCAGGTCCTCAAGTAAAGATAAATGAATCATATGAAAAAATGTCATATAATGATTGAAAAATATCCTACGACCAATATGTTTCAAATTTTATTTGAAGTTAAATATTAGGACAATGTTATCATCAATATCATCAGAAAAATGGGTGAAGTGTTAGTTTATCCATGACATGCAAAGTCAACTACCAAATACTGACCTACCGTCATCCCAAACCTCAATTCCATGTAGTTTATAAAATAAATCAATCCCATCACCTACAACTAAACTTGTAATAGACACATCCTCAATAGGGAGGCCTAACATAAGGGGAACTTCCTCAAGATTAGTCATCATCAAACCCTCCAGTAGATGAAAAGTATGTATCTTCAGCATCCATCTCTCCACAAAGATTTCAATGATTTGGTGAATGGAAAAGGTGAAATCACACAATATTATACCATAGAACCATTCATGTCGAAGATGAGGGATGATAACAGGAGGGGGTGCAGTGTGATGAATGTGGTGTGACCTCCGTATGCACATAGATGGAACAATATGACCAAATAAGACAAGGTAATAAATGCATTTGTCATGGAAGGTAAGAAAAATTGTACCTACCATATTTATATATAATATAATTGTTATTATTTATAATTAATGTAATAAATTTTCTAAAATAAATTTGTAATTAATATAAGTTAAAAAATAAGGTACACAATTAACATCTATAATGAAATGTGAAACATGCCAGGTTATAATAATATTTCTATATAGAAATGATAAAATACATAAACAAAATCAATGTCGATGAGAATTGAAGATCCTTCCTACCACATTGACAAATTTTTTATGAATATGATTGTAATGTCTTGATTATTTAGATAGGGATGAAATCCTCATCCATTTTAAATTTTTGGAGTTTGGTGGGTGTGCCAACTCATTTCACATTTAACAGACCTCATTAATGAGTTTTCTAATAACACAAAACAATGTTTTTAGATGGTTTAAGAGTATGGGTAAATGAATAGGGTGTTTGTATGTGTTTTGGGTACGTTAGATACCCAAAGGCATAGTTTTTTAGAAATGCATGCTAAGGCGCATGATTTGGAAAAACCATGTGTCTTCTTTTGTGAAAACCGTGCAACCCCATTTTTCACTAAGAACGGTTGGGGGAAATTATGCACGGTGGGGAACACAACCATGCATGAAACTCTATAGTTTTGGAAGAGGAAATTGACATGGCTTGGACAGGGTTTGTAAAACTGTGTGGAAGATGAAAAGGTAGTGCCATTTGGGTGGTACCCTCACACAGTAGCATGCACAATTTTCACAATGTTAGGGAAAACCATGCAGGCTAAGCATGCGAAGCTTGGATCCTTTGTAGTGGGAGCTGCACGGTTGCCTCATGGGTTATAAAATTGTGCGAGCTGACCATGTAGCCGTTTAAAGTGGTGAAATGAAAATTCTACCCCTACCCTCTTATTTAGCATTTCCCTCAACTATTTCTCCTCCTCCACATACACACAACAATGGTGGGTTTCTCCTTTTCCTCCTATCCTTGGATTTGATTCAAATCATCCATCGATCCTCCATTTTTCATGTCGTTTGTGGCATTCGATCTATGTCAGCAAGGCTATCCTCTCCTGTGCTTCAATTTCTTTTTTTTCCTCTCCCCTCATGGAATGGTAAATCTATTTGAGTTTTTTCCCATTTCTAGGGAATTCATTGGAAAAATCGATTTCTTCCAAATCAGTCATAGTTAGAGGTTATGATCGGATGTGTCTACATCTACAACTCCAATGTATGTAGTTCATGATTTTCTCTCTATCATCATGAGTGGTTTGGGGAGATCCTTTTAAGGAACTGTTTTGTTGACCAAGAGATACCCTATAAATCAAATAGTTTCCATTAATTAATTAGTTGAGACCTTGTGAAATGCCTATGGGAATTATCACATAATTCTTCAAATGGTTTGAATCATGTTATGACTTTGGACTTGGGATAGCAATTCCAAGGGCGTGTCCATTAGATTAAATTGAATTTATTTGATTAAATTGATTTTTTATTTAATATGAGTTGTTCAACTCAATTTAATTTAATTTATTAGTTAACTTGAATTGAATTATATATGTGAAATGATTTTAATTCACAAATGAGTTCCAATGAAACAAGGCAGGATCAGCCCAAGGATTATGATAACGATGACTATCTATTTTGAGGAGACATGATTGTTGTGATGTGAGTGGCCCATGATGTATATATTTTGAGTGATGTTGATTAATTGTGGATGATTCGATCATCATTTGAGGAAAAATGTTTTCAATTTACGAGAAAGGATCATGTGTTATTGGATAGTGTGGCCATTGGATTTAACTGATGTGATATTTGGGACAGAAGTTTCCAAATTTGGTATGACATAGTTTTTAATTGGTGAATTATGCTCACTCATATTGTCCAAAGTGATGTTCAGAGTCATGTACACATAGGTCGACTCAATGTTGTGGTCGTTTTGACCAATCATGTGGGTAGATTCCCTTAATAGTGAGGATTAAGTAAAATTTTGGTGGTTCTTACTATAGAAATCCACATGTGTGGTGAGGAGACATCATATGACGGTGTTTTGGATATCAGTTTGGGGATGACGCTCGCCGTATTGAGTCCATTGGAACAAAAATATTTTGGGAGGATGGAGATTGTTGTTCCTCATAATGTCTTTATTTTATCCAATAGTGATATTATTTGGGGGTATATGTCATTGTGACTCTAGACGTTGTTCTTCGAGCCGACAAGTGATTTATGAAAAGGGTATGAGGGACTAGATACATTATTTGGGCATTCTTTCGGGATGCTGGTGACAAGATTTGTACATGAGGTGTCTGGAGGCACATGTTGCAAGGTCAATTTACTAGAGGTGGAACTTGATGGTTCACTAGCACTCTCTATATCATGGGTTTTCTTGGGATTAGGATAAAGAACCTCTCTACTATTGTATTCCATCCTTGGTCAAGGAAGGTGATAACTTCCTGGTGGATGTTGAGAACCAGTGAATCTTTTGTTTATTTAAATTGCAAGAACTTCCTTATTTATTTATTTGTAGTATACATTAGATAAGACAAAATTGTATCATGTGGGTGGTAGCCTACTGAGACTCATTCTCACACCCTATATGGGCCATTCGGGATGCATATAGTCTTTATGATCTTGCATTCAGGTAAAGGCCTAGGTTTAGGAGATGGATCATAGTGGCTGTTTATCATGGGTTGTTGGAATGGGACCTTCAGGTTATTTCATCGACTATATCATTCTATTTTAGTTATTCTTTTTGTTCTACCATGCTTATATATGTATGTATATATTATGGTCAGTTGTTGGAGACCCCTTTTGGATTTTTTATTGTATGAAGTGATATGTATTCATGATTTGTTTAAATTTCTAAAAATGGTATGTTTGGATTCCATACTTACTTCCATTGCTATTGTTTAGTTATGATTACTTTATTGATTACTATTTCTTGTAATTCTTCCATTAATGGGTAACTAGTTCGAGTATGCTTAATCTTTTCTTCTACTATATATTATATATATACTTAGACCGTTATTTCATCATCACCAGAGGGTATATTCTCCCCACTATCACTCCTTTTACACCCTCACTGTTATTGGGAAAAATTTGGTGTATGGGTAGGCATGAATAATGCCAGTGGAACTCAACTTGAAAGAATTATTCAGGTGGCTAATCGAGTCAGGGTGCCTAAAATGGTATCATAGTAGTGATTTTATAGGAATTAGTATAATCATTCAGATATCTACTAATGGTACCAAATGATTTTACATTATTCTATTCTTGATATTTTGGATATGGAAGATCTAATATTAAAGTGTTGTCAGAACTAGGTTGATAGCTCATGTTCGTGTGACTGCAACCCTAGGTACGGGTGATGGTACAAGTTTCTAGGGGTGGGAATTATTGTTCTTCTATTTCTCGTTTTATGTTTCATATGATCTCTACCTCAAGTGGTGCACTTGGAATGCATTTTTTTATTTATTATGACTTGTGATCCTTGGCCTGGTATGAAAAGGAAGGGGATTAAGACCCTTGGAATAGTATGGAAAGGGATGTATGTTTTATATATTTCTGGTTGATTAGGAACATAGTAGGATTGTGGTATATATATATGTGTGTGTGTGTGTTTCATGATATATATTTATATTTATGCGATAGATAAATATGTATGGGCTTGGATTTTATTGGAGTAGGCAGGTACAATGAAGTGGGGGTGTTGTTGATCACAATGTTGTGTGGAGTGGTCATTGGGTTGTGGCGATTTGGTTCATTAGGATGGGATTTTCCTGTGTTATATGTGATACTAGGATCTATTATGGGTGGGTAAGGAGGCCATGAGGCTGGGATGCTGTGTGGCATGGTTACAATGGGGTAGAGTAAGGGTAGTGACTTGATGCTGCATGTTATTTCTTTTCCTATGTGTGATATATATATGTATGTTATCTGAACAATCTGGCCATGAAATGGTATTCAACGAGTTTACACCTAGACTGGATTCAATAGATAATCATGTGGGAAATTATGGTGTGTCTCAAGATCATTAGAATATTGGGACCCCTAAGGGTTAGGTAGATCATGATCCATAGGTACATGCTTAGGTGAAGGCTACAATGTAGGTGGGGAAAACACTAGATTTGATAACCTTTAGGTTGTGGTTTTAAGAGAAGCTTAAAGTGAGTTTGGTATGTGTGACATAGGGAATCAATATATTATCTCAATGAGAATATCTTTTGATGGAATATCTGAATCGAGTGTTCTAGTCACAACAACCACCGCTGTTTCAAGGAGAGGGCAGACCAATGGCAGCTGAGAACTTGATCAGATCGATGCAGATGATTTTTGAGTAGCTAGAGACACCTCTAAGTTCCAGGGTGAATATGGAAATGTATATAATTATAGGAATGGTTAAGAACTATTAGGATGTTAATTGTCAGAGTAGGATAGTGATCCGACAACGGTCAGAGGTACATCTTGGGCATGACCGAGGTGTACTTTTGTTTTATTTAGAATGTTTTTTTATGCATGTCTATTTTAGGAACATAGGGTTCCTGACATATGTATATAGACTAAAAAAACACTATTTAGTAGTTTGGAATTATATTTTTTGAGTTATATATATATTTTAGGTTCTTGGATCTAGAATTTATTATGGGAATCATTGGATAAAGGAATATTGAGGTGTGTTGGCCTCAAGGCATTGAGAATATGAAGTTTACTTTAGGTATGTTGGAATATGAGTATCGTTACAAAGAAATACATTATTGAGGTGTGAGGTACTAAGATTTACTTTAGAATATGGTGAGATGATATACCTCATAAGTTCTATAAGTGATATGGGCATGAGGATAGCACTAATGTAGTGCAGAATTCATATAGGTGTCATGTATGACAAGAGCGAACCTGATGAGGTACAGGAGTGAAAATGCATCATTGGAAGACTTTTGAGTCTAATAATAGTTTTTGAACCATTTTTTATTTGATATTTGGTCCAGGATGTGACTGGGGTAGGTGACTCCTATGGTGGGGAGCCCCCTTAAGAAAGTTGACCTATGCCCTTTATGACAAGGTTAGTCCAGGTTAATTCTAAAGAGATAAATATTTTAGGTACCATATCTTGGTTGTGTTTGATATCTTGAGGATAATCTATGTTAATTTTGGGAGATAGTAATGTCTCTTGTATTTGGAGAAGGTCAAAATCTTCGCCTGTTTTAATTTTATAGAGTTTTGTGGTTATAAAAGATACTTTCTCATTTAACGGATGTCAATTCTGAATTTTTTAATAACCAAAAACCATGTTTTTAGATGGGTTTAGATTCTTGGTAAATGAATCAAGAGTTCGGGTTGGTTTTTGGTTTGTTGGAGGCCTGAAGGCCTATATTTGGTGATGTGAAGGCTAGGGTTCACAGTTTGGACAAACTGTGTGGCCACTTAGGGAAAACTATACTACCCCATTTTACACTGAGCATAGTTTTGGGAAACCGTGAAAGGTGGGAAGCATGGCTGTACAAGATACTCTATATTTTTTGTAGAGATAATTCACATGAATTTCACACATTTTCAAAAACCATCTGCAAGATGCACTGGTAGTTCCATTTGGGAAGTAACCTCACACTATAGCACACACAATTTTTTCATGGTTCAAGAAAACCTTCCAAGATAACCATGCAGTGCTTGGTTCCCTAGTAGCTGGATCAACATAGTTGACACAAGGTTTTGAAAACCATGAGAGCTAACAATACAGACTCTTAATGTGGTGAAATGAAAATTCTACCCCTAACCTCTTATTTCTCCATTTGTCTTTTCTTTCTCCTCCTTCGCATACACAAAAGGAAAGAGGGTTTCTTCTTTTCCTCCTCTCCTTGAATTTGATACAAATTATCCATCCATCCTCCATTCTACAAGATGTTTTTGGAATTAGATCCATCTTGGTAAGGCTCTCCTCTCTCGCACTTCAATTTATTTTTTCTCTTTCCTTATGGACTGCTAAATCCATTTATTTCATTTTTCCCTATTTTTTGGGAATTCTTCAAAAATGTCGATTTATTCCAAATAGACCAGAGTTAGAGGCTACAATCAGATGTTCCTACATTTATGACTCCAAGGTGGGTGGGTAAAACTTTTCCTTTTTTTCATGTGTTTTTTATAGGTGTGAATCTTATCACACCATTGTGTTGATCGAGAGAGATCTCATAAATCTAATGGTTGATTTAATTAATTAATTGAGCCCTTATGATATGCCTACATGCATTCTAACCAAATTCTAAAAATGGTTTGATTCATTTATGGGATTCAATATTGGAGTATCTAGGATAACGGAATTTCATTTAGATGAAATCAAATTTATTAGATTTAATTGATTTGTTTATTTAATTCAAGCTGTTAAATTCAATTTTATTTAATTTTAATTGAATTATATATAATAAATTCATGTGACTCACTACTCAGTTCCAATGGAATGTTATGGGCTCAACTCGAAGATTGTGACAATGATGAGTATCTATTTTGAGGTTAGATTATCATTGTGCTGTGTGTGGCCCATGATATATATTTTCTGAGTGATGTTAATCACTGGTTGAATGAACCAGTCTTCATTTAAGGTGACAAGGTCATTAGGTTATAGGTGTGTCTCATGTGTTGTTGGTTAGAATGGCCATCATATTTGAGCGACTTGGTCATAGGGGCATGAATTCCCATAGTTTTTGTGGAATTGGTTCTAATTGGTGAATGCCACTCACCCATATTTCCAAAAGTACCATTTGGACTCATGTGCACACAAGATGACTCCATAATGAGGTGGTTTTGACCACTCGTGTAGGTTGATTACCCTAGTGAAATGACTTATGTAAAAGGATGGGGGTTATTTCCAAAAAAACCCACATGGATGGGGAGGATCTATTAGATGGAAACATCGAGGCTGTCAGTTGGGGGTTGAGGCTTGCGGTATTGGGGCCTTTGGGTATGAACTATTTTGAGAGTATAAAGATTTATATTCCTTGGGATGTCATAATTTGTGTCGATGGTGATATTTTTTGAGGATATATATCATTTTGCCTTCAAATGTTGGGATTTGAGGTGACATTTAATTTTGATCTGGGTTTCGAGTGACCAAATACATTGTTTTGGTGTACCTTTGGGACATCAGTGTCTTTATTTTTACATTAGGTGTCTAGGGGAACACAGTGGTGGGTTGATTTACTTGAGTTAGAACATAAGTTTTATCCTTTAATTTAGATATCATGGTTTCCCTTGAGATTAGGGTAAGGAACCTCTTTGATATGGAATTCCAACATTGGTTGAGGTAGGTGATAGCTTCTTGGTGGCTGTTGAGAACCAAGGAAGCTTTTTTTTATTTAAATTTCAATAACTACCTTATTTATTTATTTTTAGTACACACAAGTTAAGAAACAAATTTAAGGTATTCCCACATGGATGGAGGCCTACTGAGACTCATTCTCACACCCTAAATAGGCCCTTCAAGTAGTATGAAAAGTTTATGCTCTGACATTTTTGGTAATGTCGTGGGTTTAAGAGTTGGATCTTAGTGGATGTTTAAAATGGGATGATATAATGGGACCTTGAGGTTATTTCCTTTGTTGGGGATTTATTTTTTGGTTATTCTTTCGGTTACAACATGCTTATATATGTATGTATATACTGTGGTCTTCCATGAGCTACCCCATATGGATATTATATGGTATGACATGATATGTATGCATGCTATTTTTTAATTTCTACAAATGGTATTTTTATATTCCTTATTTATTTTTGTTTTTTTAGTTATTATTCCACAATTGATTTTTATTGCTTATGCTTATGACATTGGCGGGTTACTAGTTCAATTCACCTCATTCCTTTCATCAGATGTATATTATATATCTACTCAGAGCATTATATCATCATCAACATTGGGTATGGTCTCTCCACTATCACTCCTTATACACTCTTATTGTTAGTTAGATGCCTATGGCCTATGGGGAAGTGCACCTATGGCTGGTGACACTCAACCTGAAAGAAATGTTTGGGTGGCTAGTCGGGTTAGGCTTCTATAATGACCTTGACTTGACATATGTCACATCATATCCCAACTACCTATTCTCAAGGTCAGCCCATCTCTTTTCTAACATGGGTAGTCTTTGGTCTTTCTCAGGGGTGAAACCTAGTAATATCAGGGAAAAAATTCAATGGATCAGTGGAAAGGTAAAATTATGAAAATCGCCAATAGGAATCCAAAGCACACTATAGAAGTCAACTAGAATGATCAAGAAATATACTAAATTGATATAGGATTCCATGGATAATTTCAATAATGAAAAAATTTCAATGCATGTTCACAAAGAAATTCCAATTCATTAAAGGAACCACAACCTCATTAAATGTTTTCTTGTAAAAACACCAACACTCGACTATTGTTTCTTATGAGTGGTTTATGGACCCTTAACACCTCAAAGAAACCCCCTTCCCAATAAAATATTCAAACATTAAATGATAATTTGTCTTGTAATATATTATCAACGTCTCTTTGGATGTTTTGATCAATGTGCTTACCATACTTCATCCCCTGATAAGCCTATTGGGAGCATTCAATAAATTACTTCACACATAAAAAAATGTATCATGTACTAAAACTATGATTTTTAGTTTATGAACACCCTTGAAGACATAATTTATTCCCTCCACAATATTAGTGTTTATATGGGCATTTCTCATACTAACATAATTTTCAAATGAATATTTCTCCTTCATAATTTTCCTCATGTAATCACACTTTACCTGATAAGCACTTCAAATTCCTTCAAACTACTCATTGAATTTTCCCTATCATGGATAATATGATGAAACAATTAGAAAAATATATATTTAAAATGATAGTAAAATTTATTAAAATACATATAATTTTAAGAAACAAATATGACTTGATGATCACCAACTTTATTTATATAAATTTAAAATTCTCGTGGACATTACTGACAATACATTTTATTAAATATCGATGATAAAAACTAAGTTCTACATATGAAAATATATAACTATTTATTAACTATATAATCACGTGATTTTTTTTCTGATATTAAGAACACTCCTTGTATTTTTATAACATGGATGCATATACAGGCCAAGAACCAACTCTAAGATTAAAAGCTTTCTTTTTGAATAATAGAAAATGAATGTGGGACATGATCACAATTACGGTCCCATAAGGTAGAAAGGAGTATTACACCTCAATACTTTCCATAAATAAAGGTTCTATAAATATTAATTAATTCATTGTAATATGAAAATATGACCACACATGGTCGGAATGCTCCAAAAATCCTATGGAACATTCCCCTTTTTTGATCAACCGTATTTTCCCAAGAGACATATTGAACGATTTCATGATGGTAAATTACCTGATTTTTCAAATAATATAATCTCATTAGCTTTATAAAATATTTATATGATTTATCCCAATAACTATAAACCCTTACAACTGATTTCTGTTTTTTCATCCACGATTTTCCATATGATATCCTGTATTTGAAAAAATATTACACTCATTCTGAGATGAGGTACATAAAAACACCCTAACACATTTGTATCATAACATCAGTAATAGTCTATTAAAATTATACATCATGTGTAGAATTATCCTATGATAGTATTAGGTGGAGAAAAGTATGTGGACCTTCCAACTTATATATCTTTCAAAATAACAACATTTTATCATATATTTCTTGTATGTGAAATTTACATTCTGGTCCATATTTATCACACTAAATGATGTATTTTCCCTTTTTGGACTCATTAACCTTAATTAAAAATGTTTATCTATATGATATTTTTTAAAGCATTTTTCAATGCACTTTTACTTTCAAAATTTTTTCCAACTTGTAATGTGTTCTCAATTGATGTAGACGTGTTACCTACATTGCTTAGGAATTCACTAATTAGTGTAATGAAATCCCAATAAAATTGTTGTGAACATGATATTCTTTCAACTAAGAAAGTAAACAATGGAGGATAGTGATTAGACACTGAATAAGGATAATATTAATTGATAATATATATAATATTCATGTGAATTGTTATTTGTAAACACCATTTTAGTGCATTTTACACTTTGAACATTATTTCATATTATACTTGTAATTCCTTCTTAAAATGCACTATTACATGGTACATATTTTAAAATCATTTAAAGTGCTCAATGATATTGATTTTATTTTCATATTTTATTTTCAAGTTTCTCATTAAATTGGTAACAATTTTTATTTTTTTGTACTTGAATATTCACATTAGAAGACCACCAAAGTTGGCCTTGAACAAAAAATATTCTGGGTGAAGTGAACTGGACAATAGACCAATAAAACTATTGTAGTTTCCAATATCAAAGCCCAATAATTCAGATATTTTATCTGAATATAGAATAAATCATGGGGAACATTTCATTCAAAAATGTCCAAATCTAATTAGGATGTTTGAATAGAGTTCCAGGGGAACCAAGTTAGAGATAAAATTATTGTCCAAATTCTGCAGCCCAAAAAAACAGCTCACCATTTCAATCATATCTCGAAAAAAATTCTATTTGGAATGAAATTTTACAAACGGTTAAGATACATCCTTAGATCCATTTTATTATTCAATGGAATAGTCTAATTCGGAGATCTAGAAGTTCATTTAGACACGTATGTTCGGTGGATGCAAGATGGCTGCTACCTCAAGTCAAGGATAAAGAAGTACACTCTCCCCTACTTTCCACCAACCTTGGACTACCATAATCAAGTGGGATGATTTGTACTATTGGGAGCTCGGCCCATACCTCTCTATATGCCTATTTAAGGCAGCAGTGGTGAAGGAGTTGATAATCTTGGGTGCTTTGTTTAATTGTAATGTTATGCTGTGATTGTGTTGCCAAGAGTTTTTCATTCTCATGTAAGTTGTTCAATTTACGTCAGTTTCTTAATAAAAGTTCTTGTTCTTCTCTTATTATATTGTTCTTCACATCACTTTGATATCTTTGGTTAAAGTTGTGAATTTATTCACACCAAATCTTGTGAAATTCTCACACAATGGTGGAGTGATCGTTATTTCATTATTTTCTTTTTTTACTTCCCCATTTCCTCCCCCATGAGTCTACATGCTACTTTCCTAAAATCCATAGCATCAATGGAGGTCTAAACCTCTTATGGGTTGATCCAAGGGAGTATCAAGGGGCTTTATTTGATTTTATTTATTACCCCATTAATTTATAATCACTTCCTTTAATTGATATTTTTATTTGAATATTTTAAAACTTCTTCGTCATTATTGAATTTGAAGGCAACATACTTCAAGTGATAATACTTAACTTTAACTTGGAGTTCTTTTTAATTTTATCCTACAAGTGTATAGGTGATTGGTATTATGGTGTTTCAGTATTAAAACAATAAGTGATGAAGTTGTTTGATATTTTTGAATAAACTCATCTCAAATATAAGAATTCTAAATTTTACAAAAGAATTCCTCCAATCCACCCCCAATCAATAACCTATGATCAACTCATTATTTAATTTTAATTCACTTAAGTAATTTAGTGTTCACTTAAACCTATCTAAAATCAACCAAAAGTTGGAAACTTAATAGCAAAAAATAGTCTATATAATGTGTGTGTCTATAGATTTATTGTCAGGTCTTTGATGAATCGACAACCCATGCAACTCTATAATTGACCGCTTAACCCTAAATACATGGGTAAATTTGGGTGAGGATAAATTTTGGTGCCATTTCCAGGGACGTAAGTGAGTTATATTAGACACTATAATCCTTTTTTTTTCATCTCACTTCTCTTTTCTCACTACCACTCTTATAGAAGGAAATTTTGAACAAATCCAAACATGGGGAACTTATAGATATTTTGATCACCCAACACCATGTGTGATGTACAATGACCATCCTAATTTCTACTGGTGGGATCGTCAACAACAAAATGAATGACAATTTTTTAACTCCTATGATCCACAAAAAATTCTAACATATAATGAGTTTCAATCCCCACAAATCCAATCTGAACACCCTCCTTTGTAATTCCAACAACTTAATTATCCACATGGAATAGACTCGTTGGCTCAATCCCTTATCCATCCTGATCCAAGTCCCATACTTGAAAAACTGTTTCAACAAATGGAGATAATGAATTTTGAATTTTCATCATTGAGATTAGAACTACAGAACTTTGAGACGGTTATGGAACCCACTCCCACTCATGTTATCCCTTACTCATCATTGATAGAAGACTCTTTTCTTAAGAAAACCTCTAATGAATTTATTGAAGGACCATCCTTTGGATTTGGTATAGATAAATAGGATAATGGAAAATTTCAAGGGTCTTTAAATCAATAGGAAATTAATTTTTTAGATTCAAAAGAGGAGAATTTGACATCATGGATTGAGTTTCATGAATATAACTCCATTGAATATTTTTCAAAACCACCAATCAATGAAACATTAAGAGAAATCACAAATTTTGAGTCCATACCCCTTCATGAAATTTATATTTCTAATTTTTTGGGTGATTCTTCTATTCAAAATGAACCAATTTTGTTGAGAAATTTGGAAAATGAAACTGATTTGGATTCAAAATATCTACCTATGTCTGAAAGTCCTATCCAACCCGAGATCAAAATTATTATCCTTCCTTCCCCGCTCAAGTATCCACTCATAGGGTATAACCATGACCCTTCAGTTGGAATTCATTCTTCTATTGAAACCAAAAAAGTTAGAATGACCATTGATGTCTTAGGAAAGATTACAGTGGAAACTGGATCAACAATGTCTGATATTACTTGGATTTTTCCACTAATTATAGACCATATGTTGGTACATGAATAAAATTATAAACAAAGAATCAATCTCAATCTAGTAGAAGTGGAGAAATACAGGGTCCTTAAGATTCTGAAAGATGGTATTGGTAAGATGGGGGTATTCAAGTTGAGCTAACGACGTTAAACAAAAGCGTTGCACGAGAGGCAACTCGTGGTTTACATGTTTCAATATTTTTGAATCATCTTTATTTTTAAAATAGGATTAATTAATCATTTTAATATTTAATATATATATATACATATAAAATATACACTCTTTACATGTTATTCTATTATGAGTATGGATGGGTACGAAAGGGGAGAACCATATTCATCCGTGTCACGTGGTGTGATCCTTGAGTAATACCTTACCTAAAAATTTAAAAAGAAGACAATGTATCATCAATTTATTTTATTTTATTTTTATGTTTTTATAGGTTAAAATAAAAATAAAAATAAATAAATAAAAATATAAAAATAATTAGAAAATATAAAAGGACACATTGTAGGTAGTGGGTCAAACCCCTTCACAACCGGCGAAGCCATGGGGAATCGAACCTAGAACCGAAGGGAGACAGGGGAACGTGCTTACCAATGAACTACGACTTATAGTACTTCCTTATTCTATAATTTTTGTAAATATACTTTTTTTTTGTTTTTTTTGTTTGTCTTTTTGTTTTTTCCTTCTTCTACTAGGGACTGTGGAAGTGACATGGATATTAAAGGACTAAATTGGAGTAACAAGAACTCCAACTTCAACAACCAGGTGACTTCATTCCATGATCCTCATATTTTAATTTCCTTTTTTAACTCCCCTTATATACCTCGACCCCTTTTAAATTTTCATTTCTTAAAACACTGGGTACAATGTTTTTTTATGTTGGGGGGGGGGAGAAGAATTTTTTTCTATTTTGTGTGAAAAATATTATTTGAAAAAAACATGTGTAAATAGATGGAAAATTCCATTAAATTTTAACATGATAATACACATCGCACACTTTGAAACTGAATATAAAATAATTTAGAATTAATTGATTCTAATTTTAATCCATGTATAATTTCATGATCATAGATTTTGGAACGTGTGGCTGTCTAATGTGAAATTTCATCGTTTATATTTTCATCCAAATAGAAAAAAAGAGATCAAAATGCACGTCCTTTGGATAGTGGGGTATTATTTTGAGTTCACGGGGTCTCCCAAATAAATAGCATAGGGTTGGTTATCATTTTAGTTTTAATATGAGTATTCAATAAAAAAGTAAGCAAAAAACAATAAATTTTCACGTAGAGAAATTAAATGACCTAATGCGTGGCTTTCAACACTTGGGGATCGTGACTCTATATTTTTCTAGCCCAGAGTTAGTAATTTTATCTCTATTTGTGGTAATTTGACTTTGTTTTTGACTTAGTTAACGCTATATGATGCCCGAGTATGTGAGCTTCACTTGGTGCCCTATGGACTTTGAGCCTCGGAGTCATCGGCAAAGTCTCTCTACATGGGTAGACTCTATTGAGTGAAATTTCAATTACCATGTAAAATTGCAATATATATATATATATATATTCAATAAAAAAATTTGAATACTCATATTAATATTGAAATGTGATTTCACCTAGTGCTTCCATCATTTACCCCTTGAATATTGATGAACCCCCATGTCTATTGTGATACACAACATATCCTCATATGTAATTGATATTGGATGAAATATAGCGATGAATTTTAACAAAGGAATGGGCTTGGGATTGGGATATTCTTATGAAACTATCATGTATTAAAATATTTTGATGGGTTTCACAGTTGTTTGATATAAGGGTTTTTTGTGATCATTGTTTATTAAAATTTTTTTGGAAAAGGGAATTCAAATTTCATATTTTTGAGATACATTTTTCTCGGGACTAGCAAAACTCAAGTTGGGGGGTGTGATTATACACTGAATAAGGATAATATTAATTGTTAATATATATAATATTCATCTGATTCATTATTTATAAACACCATTTTAGTGCATTTTACACTTTGAACAATATTTCATATTATAAATGTAATTCTTTCTTAAAATGCAATATTACATGGTACATTTTTGAACATCATTTAAAGTAACCAATGATCTTGATTTTATTTTCATATTTAATTTTCAGGTTTCTCATTAAATTTTTAACAATTAATACTTTTGGATTACTTGAATATTAATATTAGAAGACCACCAAAGATGGCCTTGAACAAAAAACATTCTTGGTGAAGTGAACTGGACAAAATCTCAATACAAATACTATAGTGTCCAATATCAAAGCCCAATCATCCTGAAATTTTATCTCAAGATTAAATATATCATGGGGAACTTTTCATTAAATAGTAAACAAATCTAATTCTGTTGTTCGAATGGAGTTACAGGTGGCCCAATTTAGAGATAAAATTCTAGGCTAGATTCTGCAGCCTAGTAAAACCTCCCACCATTTCCATCATATCTCTAAAAAAAATAAATATGTGATGTAATTTTATAGGCGGTTAGGATACATCCAGATCTCCCTTTTCTTCTTCTATAGTACACTCTAATTCAACCATCGAGAAGTTCATTTAGACGCGTCTGTTCGGTGGATGCAAGATGGTTGTCACTTCCAGTCAAGGATAAATTAGTCCACTCTCCCTTACTTTACACCACCCTAGGCCTACCATAATCAAGTGGGATGCTTTGTAATGTTGGGATATCGACCCATGACTCTTGATATGCCTATTTAAGGTTGTGGTGGTGAAGGAGTTGATAATATTGGGTGCTTTTTTTTAATTGTAATGTTATGCTGTGATTTTGTTTCCTTGAGTTTTTCATTCTCATGAAAGTTGTTCAATTCACTTATATTTCTTAATAAAAGTTCTTATTCTTCTCTTATTCTATTTTTATTCATATCACTTTGATACTTTTGGTTCAAGGTGTGAATTTATTCACACCAAATCTTGTGAAATTACCACACAATGGTGGAGTGATAGTTATTTCATTATTTTGTTTTTTACTTCTCCATTTCCTCCCTCATGTGTCTACTCCCCACTTCTACTGAAAACATAGAATCAATGAAGGGATAACCCTATTATGTGTTGATACAAGGGAGTATAAAGTGGATTAATTGGATTTTATTTATCACCCCATTAATTTCTAATCACTTCTTATAATTGATATTTTTATTTGATGATTTTAAAACTTCTTCGTCCTTATTAAATTTTAAGGAAACATACCTAAAGTGCTAATAAGAACCTTTACCTTGGAGTGCTCATGAATTTTATTCTCCATGTGTATAGGTGATTTTTATTATGGTGTGTTGGTATTACACTAATAAGTGATGATGTTTTTTGATCTTTTTGAATAAACCCATCTCGAATATAAGAAGTTGAAATCGTTAAAAATAATTCATCAAATCCTCCCCAAAGCAATAACCTAGGATCAAATAATTATCTTAATTTTAATTCACTTAATTCTATTATTTTTCACTTAAAACTATCTATAATCAACCAAAATTTTTCCACTTAATAGCCAAAAACTTTCCATAGAATATTTGCGTCTATAGATTGCTTCTTAGGTCTCTGAGGAATCGACAACCAAAGATACTCTACAATTGACTGCTTAACCCTAAAAACATGGGTAAATTTGTCCGAGACCAGATAGTTACAACTTTTCGATTCATTACTATCTATCAATGGAGCCTTAGAAGGTTAATTGTCCATATCTCCCTCACCTACTTCATCTCATATCTCATCATCAAATACGTCCCCATCAGATAAAATCTCATCCATTAATTCTAGAGTATAAATAGGGATATCTCCTATACTTGTCTATATATTATCTTCATCATGTCCATAACTAGTCTCTATTACTATATTGATATTATAATACATTTAATGATAATTTTTCTAAGGGAAAATTTCACCAAATAACTCATAATAGGGTCCTATAACAATGTGATTCACCTCATAAATAACATTAATTGTTACATAACATTTCATTAAACCATTACTACATGATTTATTGAATATAAAAAATGCTTCCACACAATCTTCATCATTTAACAAAGGATACCAAGTGTGCCATAAGTGATATAAATATTGAAAACACTAATATATGATTTATATAATTAATTTATCATCCCTTATTTTTAAGGGACTATGAATATTCGTATGAACTTATTCCAATGACATTCAATAATGAATATTATCAAATCTTGTATGTGGTAAACTTTAGTTAAGAACATGATCTTTTTTATATTACTTATTTGTTGTATCATATGGGTGTATACATGATTACCTAGAATAAAAATTATGTAAAATTTTATATATATTTATTCCACATCATCAAATGCTTAAATTTTTTAAATTAGTTCTAATTAAATTACAATGACATGATCTTGAACCCTTTTTTTGGGTTGGATTATCATTATTAGATAAACCTAATAAAACCTAGGGGAAACTTATAAGCCTTAATTATCTCATATTTTAGAATCTAATATTCTTCATTCTTTTATCATGTACAAATCCATTATAAAACATCAAAAACTTCCATGTAACCTCCTTTTATTATAATATTACTCACATGAAAGGGAGGGGTTCAAGGTGTTTGGCATACATAGTAATTTAATATGTCGACGTAGGTCTATACACTCTTAGAGAGAGGGATGACACACAATACATCAATGAAGAAAGTTAATGAAATTATAAAAAAATTATATAACCAGTTATAAAATAATAATAACATAAAATTCCAAGAAAACATTGGTCAGTCATCTGAAGATCAATCATCAGTCAAATCACATACCTTGTTTTTTTGGATAGTTCTTATTTTCTACATATATTAATTTATAGTAATAATATTTTTAAATATGATTATATATTACCATAAAAATGTTTAATTTTTGATATAACTTAAATACAAATAATTACATTTTTATATTAATAAAAATAAACACATATACCTAAGAAATTACTTTAAAAAATATTATTATTAGTAATTTTTTTACATCGAAATAATATTATTATTTTTACACATAACCTATAATATATTATAAACCAATAAAATTATTAACATTTTTAACCAATTATGATTAAATAACTATGACATGATCTTGAGATATTTTCTATTGATTGGTTTATCATTATTCAATAAACCAACCAAAAACTAGGGTGAAAATCTTTGAGACTTTATTGTCTCATATTTCCCTAACCACTATTCACCTTTCTTTCACGGTGGAAAAATACATCATCAAACATCAAAACTTCTCCTGATACCTAATTTTATTAAAATATTTCTTACATTAAAGTGATGGGTTTTAGTAGTTTTAGATACATAAAATTTTAATGCGAACACACATGTCCTCACATTCTTGGAGTGAGGGATAAAATGAAGTGTTAGGATCATGTCAAGAATCCAATTAAACCTTGGTAAGAAACTCCATAGGAACATCATGTGGGAAAGAAAAATATATATAATGAACCCCATGCACGATTCCAAAAATTTGGAAGAAGAACTCCCGAAATACACCAAGTCATAATCTAAAACAACAAGTAAAAAGTAGGAAAGACTAATGTAAATAATGATCATAAGAAAACATGAAAGATGAAGATTACATTGTCCAATCTTTCATTCTAATCCATGGGGTAATGATACTTTAATTTATTCAAAGTATCAAGAAATAAGATGATTAAAATTAACTCAATATCATTTATCATTTAGAAGAGATATCAATTTTTAAATGGATATATCCTACCATATATAATGTTTCCCTTCAGGTTCTTCTGGTATCCACTGTCATCATATCTATGTGGGATTGAGTTCGCCTACTCTAAGATCCTTGGAGTATCCTTTCACCTAGTAAAATATTCCCACAACCAAAACTTCCCATATAGATGATTTTATTTATCCAAAGATATTGAAAATATGAAATCATACATATTTTCAAGTGAATAAACTTCTATTGGACCCTCTCTTAAACCAACATGTATTTTATGTGTACCAATGCTCGGTTGTTTTAACCCCATCCCCACACGGTTTTTGGAAATAAGGTTATCATATTTTATCCTTTACAAAATAATATATTTCCAAATTATAATGAAATGAAGATCATATCTCAACAATTCCCCACTTGATATTCATTTCATTTTTGAAACTATGTCCTTTACTACAACCCATACAAACATCCTCCTTTGAATTATCACAAAGTAGTTTTATATTTTCCCTCTATAGATTTCTTCTGGTCATCCCAAACTTATGAAGATGAAACATCTCTACAGAAATTCTTATGTTATGACCTTCATTAAATAGTCATTTGGATTCTACATTGATTTGATCTTTTATAGGTTTATCATATATTCCTCCAATAACATCTGACCGAAGTGTTACTATAGGGGAATATTCTTCATCTGAGAATGAAACATTGGATTTTCGGTAAAGTGAATCACCCTCTATGTGTCATAAAATAAATACATAACTTCCATTTTTTTTAATATTCTCCATTAACCCCTTCAGAAACACTATCTCCATCCCGAATTCTACCAAACCAACATACTCCAATTCCATTGTAGAAGGTCTGACCACCGATTGAAGTTTGGATATTGATTCATGGTGATAGTGGGGTGAGAAAAATGAAATTATTTTCCTAATGCAACATAGTTTCTAACCAGTGTCTTCTCACTTGAGGTGTTATTAGTTTGTTAACCTACTTAATCTAAATCACCTTTACTATTTATTTATACTCTGTTTTTGTTATTTATGAAAACAATGGTAAAATATTTTTGGTTTTTTATTTAAATATTGAAATTAAATGAAATATAAAATTATAAAATATCATGCAATGCTAAAAAGAATGAGTTAATGAATAAATGAATTCATTTTGGGTTCAATCAATATTATACTTGATATGATTGATTTTAGTTTGATAATCCAAACATGAAATCTCAGGTTGAATTACTATTCTTTTCATCTAGGAATTATGGAAATCATTGAATGCCAAAGTGATTTAAATTCCACCTCCTACTTTAATCAAGGTTGATGACACACCATGGTCTAGGAAGTTCCATATTCCATGAACCAGCTCCATCAATGTTGTTTTATCCATTTATTATGTTAACTCAATAATGTGAATAACTAAAAAATTAATAGAGGGAAAAGATATTAAATGTAACAATAGAAATATATTGAGTTTCATGTCATTAGGATGAAGTCACAACATCAGGGATATTCTCCTCACACTTTTTTCTACTCAAATCTTCCATAAATGTAAAAATAAACTTTAAGAAGAATTAAAAAACACATTGACCCCCCCCCCTGGGACAAGCCTTAGAGTTAGTCCCCCATTTTCAAGGGTAATATATCACAGTGGTAGAGATATGAAAGGGAAGGAGAAATAAAATAAATAAAATAAATTATAATAAAATAAAGATGAAATATAAAAATAATGAGGTTGATAGAATGAAAGAATAAATTAAATAGATTTTGGATGAAGGAAAGAGAGAATAAAATAAAATTAAGAAATTAAAGAAAGGTAAAGAAATAAAAAGGAATAATAAATTTATATAATATATATAATTTTAAAATAAAAATAATAAAAATAATGATAATAATAATAATTATTATTATTATTAAGATAAGAAGAGTAAATAGAAGAATTATAAGAGAAGAAGAATAAAAATAAGAATAAGAATGGAAGAAGAATAACAATGATAGAACACTTAAATATTAAAAAATTCATGAATTTATTGTTATTTAGAAAACAAAAATGAAAATTAAATTTATAAACTAAAATACCTAAAAGATAAAATTAAAAAATTAAGAATTTGGAGCAGCAAGGCTCATTGGATTGAGAAGAGGTGCAGTATTAAGCCTTAGTGGATTCCCTATGATGATGTCAACTTATCCTCTTTAGTAGATGAGATGTGGCCTCCTTATATATGTAGGAGGGGAGGACTCAACCACCTTAGCCTTCAAAATTTCTCCTGAATTTTGAGGCATCACATATCTATTACACTCTTTATGAGACCCACTGATTTATTTGAAATTCACAACACCCAAAAGAATTATGTGTTTGAGAATTGACGCATGTAGAAGATCCACACGGGGTACAATTTTGTGATTATTTCTTAGATGTATCAGGACCAGATGGCATGGAAGTTATTTTGAATGTATCATGTGGAAAATAGTGACTTGTTAATGGTGTAAGTAGTAGAGTCATGACGGTGGTGGAGATGGAACTCAACTGTGGCACTCCTCATCTTGTTATGACCTTAAAAGTTGATGGAGGAGATTGAATATGTGTTCATGGGGTCAGACATGGATTTTAAGGTGATATGAGGTGTACTTGAGTGATAACAGTGGATGCGATCACATGATAGATCTTTCTACGATTCGTCCATGGTGGTTCTATGATGGACTGCAGCTGTGGGGTGACCCTAGGTGGGGATATCGTGGTGGAATGAGTCAGAGCGGTGAAGCTAATGCTCCAGCAGCAGCAATGGTGAGGCTTGATATGGAAGTGGTGGCCTAAGAATGTGGATCCATGATGCAGTGAACATGGGTGAATAGGAGTGGTGGTGTGTGATGTCAAGCGGTGGTGGGTGATCAGCCGAGGAAAATATTGGAGGCATAATGGTGGAGGATGGAGGACTGCACCAGAGCCATGATAGATATGCTATTCCACATTGAAACTCCAACATGGGGACAGCCCCATTAAAAACCTTGATGTATCTTACAGTACTAAACAATTATGCACCAGGGTGGGATTTTAGATGAAACATGCACACACTTACCTATGGGCCATGACACACACGGCTCGTGCAGGCAATGACGCACCCCTACTCACTATGGGGTTCACCACCTGTATCCCACTAAGCACAGGATTTGATCCCCCATGAAATTCTAGATAGAGAGGGACCTCTAATGTTTATTCTTAGCAGGGAATCCCCTAGTGGGATGTCTATGTGTCTTGCAGTAGTTATGGTTGGGGTTATCTTTTCATATCCTAATTTTTTAAAAAAGTTCAATAAAAGTGTTAGAAAAAAATAAATAAATCTGAAGAATTCAACCAATATTCATAAAGTAAATTTCATATTTAAAAAAATTATTCTTTAAAAAAATAATTATACATTCTAATTTTCATATTATTTATTAATACATTGAAAAATATGGATTAATTCAACAATAAAAAACATAAACCATTGAAAATTGATTAAAAAATTCACATAATTTTTGTTTGTCAGATATCCAACACAACACTATTTCTATAAAGGTAAAAACATACCCCAAAGATCACTTTCATGAATTAGAATCTCTTACAAAGTTAGATTCTTCACAACCTTATAGAGTGCCATCCATTTTAAATAAAAGTTCCATGTTTTTTGTACCCTTCAAGTTTTAGAGGAACTGTTTCACAGCCTCCCATTATTCCATTCAAAGGGTCGATATGAACTTGATATCAACTCCCAATATTTATATAATGTTATGAAAAATTAAGTACATGGTGTACATCATTATTTAACAAAATTATGTATATGGGACCATTGATATATACTGAACCACGACATCTATTCATGGTGAAGTCTAATAAATTAGCATGAAATATCCTTGCATGGGTATGTTCATAGGTTTCAATTCCAAAAAATTGAAGTGTTCCACCACTTTCCACATATATTAATCCTAGGTTAGTTATAGTGTACTATAACTTTTGTATCATATAATCCTCATACCTAAAATCCTACTTACAAGAATGTGATCATTCATCTCAAAGCTTCCTGAAAACATAGTGATTAGATTAGTGATCCTCTCTTTCATCAAAACCATTATTATCATATCACCCATATAAATTTGAAGGATTATGAAACTCCCTTAATCAAACACTTTTTTGTAATAGTAATGGTCATCATTCCTTTGGATAAGGTTCTATTCAATAATGAAAATTTCATATGTACAATTCTAATAACTTGTTTATTTCTTCAAACTATCAAGGGTATACTAGAGTTTACACTCAAATTTCTAGTTCTGTTGATTATGAAAACCAGGCAATTGCTTTATACATATTTCTTCATCTAAATCTCCATGAAGTAATGTCTTATTAAATTCCATCTTCTCTAGATAAATTTCATTCAATGAAATTATACCCAAAATTGTTCTAATAGTCATATTCTTAATTACTATAGACAATATTTTACTAAAATAACTCATCCCTTATATTGAAATTCATTTACAACCAACCTAGACTTTACTTCTACCTACCATCTCCCTCTTCCTTAAACTAATAAAACCATTTTTATAAAGAATATTCTTCCAAATATTTCTTTCTATCATCTTCCATGTTTTGAACACATGTAGGGAACCATGTTCTTCTCTCTTGGATAATTACCACTATTTTGAATCCTTTAATCTCACAGAATGTTCTAGGAATTCAGGTTGTCCACAATCCATTTGAAGTAGATAATTGTATAGTAATATTATACCTTTTTACTCACCACCTTTCCCTAGTAGATATCATTAATTTTCACTATGGATGAGATCCTTCCAATACTACAACTATTTTTGTGTGAAATTATAGTTCATGAGCATCAGAAGTACTTAAACTATCTAGTACTTAAAGCCTAGTAAACATCATCATAACATGACCTACATATTCTAGTAACTCCACTAGATGATCTTCTGTTTTCTAAACTATTGTTATTCTAAAATTTTCTAGAATATATTAATCTCATGGTCATCTATCCAGGTAAAAATCCATTTTAGATTATACTTTTCATCCATCAAAACTCCCCATAAGGTTTCAATTCTTCTTCATGATCTCTTTATTAAACATCACACTTTGAATTCTAATTATTTTTCTATATTCATTCTCCTAGTGCTAAAATAAAAATTCTTTGTTTCCATATCTAATAAAGTAACATTCTCTAAAATTATCCTCTAGCTTCTATTGTTCTTTGGAATCAATGTGGGCATAATCAGGTGGATTAATGATTTCAAGGTGTTTCAAATCAACATTTATTCTAGACTAATAGTTTTCTATATGTTTTTTTCCAATAGTTGAGGATATACTTTGATTGGCTATGTGCATCATATAGTTTACCACCTTCACTAAAAACAATCTGGGGAAACCTATGTAAATCCTCATACTCTCCTATCCTATTCCACTAAAGTACTATTCATCCTCTCTATAACTCCATTCATCTTAGGATCCCCTAAAATAGTTTACTCAAAATGATCCCCCTTTCACCAGAAAAACCTTTAAAACTCCCAATTTACAATCCCACTACCATTATCAAACTTTAAGAACTTCAAATTACTTCTAGTCTCATTCTACACTATGTCCCTCCATCGAATGAATATCTCAAACACTTTAGAATTGTTCTTGATGAAATAAAACCATACCTTACATGTAAAATTGTTGATTAAATTTATGTATTAGAGTGAAAATATTTTATAATGAACTAGATATGGTCCTCATACATGTTTGTGAAACAAATTCATCACCCAGTTCTTTGGTATTTCTCCTTTCATTCACAAAATTAAATTTCCCTACTTTTAAAAGATGAAATCCTATTTAATTCCATACTCCATTCTTCCAGTATCCACTAATCCCTTTATATCATGATTAATCATTTCATTCTCACTGAGGTGTCCTAGATAGGCATGCCAAAGTTTAGAATAAGTAACCTCTCTACAATGCATTAATTGTTTTGATGAACCTATAAGATATTGGGTCCCATTCCTTTACTCAATTATCCATAACCACAGAGACTTGTTAAATTATCCACATTCCATCTTTGATCATTATATAGAAACCTGAGTCATTGAGTTTCACCAGAAAAATTAATTCATTCCTTAATCCAAGGTTATTCCACAAACCATGAGAATTCATAAAACTTTCATTCATTTTACAGACAGAGACATAACCAATTATAAAAATATCAAGAGCTTTTCCAAATTCTAGAAGAAATATTATTAATATTCTAGATATGCAACTCTTCATAATCCCCTCTCATATGTTTAATGGAATAAAGATATAGAGTATATCACCTAATAAACAAGTGAGATGGTGGTACTTTGGAGAAAAAAAATCCTTTCCTCTGATATATGTTTCACACACACACTTTCCAAATTATATATTCTAGAGTTGTCCCTCTAATCATTGTAATAAATTTTTATGTGATGTTTCTTCCCACAATGATAACAAAGGGGAGAAACTTACTCCATGATACTCATAATCCAAATAATCTAACTATTTAACTTATATTGACCTTTCCATCCCATAGTACACCCTCTTAAATATTTATTATAAGAGTTACCAAAAGATACCTGGATCTCTTTATAATGAGTTTCTTTATTGAAGATCAGTCTACATACACCTATAAACTTTAAATATATCTTTCTGTTTGAATTAGTTACATACATCACCAATGAATCCCAAGACTCTAGAATGGAGAAGAGTAATAACAATTACAAATATGAGACTTTCAATTCCCCTTTACTGATACCATTTGAATTTGAATTACATTTAAATTATTCAAATGATCAGATGATTTCCTCTAACATTCACATGAAAAATAATATCCTTAGTGAAAACACCTTATCGATCATTTTGGGATTCTCATTAATTTTATCTAAGGTATTTATGACCTCTGATGTGGTATTGACTTATTATATGAATAAATACACATTTTGGTAAAGTGACATATATACCATTTTGGCTTCTTTCTTATCCATACTCTCCCATCACTTCCAACATAGCTACAGTCAATAAAAGATCGAGGTCTTTCTCGAGAGGACAATCCAATATCTATATTTTAGAAACCCAAAATCCATTTCATTGAACTTATATAGAGGGAAATTACTCTATTATGATATTATCCCACAAGTAATTTTGAACCCACACTACTTCTGATCAATGTAAAACAAGTGGTTAGAAATTGCTTACCAATAATCTCCTACATGATATAGGGCATAATCTTTCTACAGAACTGAGCTCCAAAACATCTTCACAAGGGCCTGATCCTCAAGAAACACTCTAAATTAAAGACTTGATACCACATATTTGGATAAAATAAAACTTCTTATTAAAATAACTAAACCAAATCCATAGAAACTTCCAATGTGGATGAAAAAATCTAGAATGAAGCCCACACATAATGCCTAGAACTAGAAAGAAGATCAAACCTAACTCATCACACTAAAAAATAAAACCACTAGAATAATGTAAGAAAAAAATTCATAAATAATGATTCAAATAAAAAATTAATGGAAAAAAACATTATAAAGAGATTACATGGTTTAATACTTTAACCTAATACATGGGTGAATATGACTTCACTTTATTCAATGTATCAAGAAGGAATATTTTTATAATGAAATTGATCTCACTAATCATTCATACGAGATTTTAATTTCACAAGTGATACAATCACTATATATAACTATGGTTTTCATGTGATTCCAGTGTCTAATACTCTCCAATTTATATGAGATGAAGTTTACCTCCTATAAGATCCATTTGTGAACCCTCTGTTTGGTTAAAGCTTCCCACCACCACAACTTTTCCTACTAGTTGATTATTTTATTTGGGATGCTCTGGATCTTCCTGATTCTGATAAAATCACTGGAAGGAGTATGATCAATCCATCATAACTTCACACAATAGAGGATATGAAGTTTTAAAATACAACATCTAGAAGTTTCATTCCTCATAATTGAGTGTATTGGAAGTATGTTGAATTAATACCCTACTCACAGAACAAATTTTTCTATTAATAACTCAAGAAATATAACAAGTATTCAAGGAAAAGGAAATACATTCAATAGAAATTCAAAAATAAATAAATGAACTCCAAAGATTAATATTCTTTAGATAATTATTCTTACATTCATGGTAGAAACACTACCACTTTAATTTATTATAATCAATAGGTATAAGATATTAAAACCAATATTACCAAGTATAAGTAATTTATACAATCCATTATTAATATTACTCTATCATATTTTCATTGAAGGATCAACCCACATATATACCAATTTACATTCATTCAAAAAGTTATACCTGATCCCTTGAAAATATGGATCACTAAGCATGATCACCTTTTCCTGATTACCAACCCAGTAAACCTTTAGCTTAAATGAAATTATAGAACTCTGATTCCCCCATCACAAAATCATCATAATATGAGATATTATGATGATCCTACTACTCATAAAGATATTATTCTACAACTATATGAACACTACACTATTCTAACTTCTATTGACTATGATTATAATAATCTGGATCCGATGAGTGAACCTATTATAAACTAAAATGTACTTCACCATCTAAAAAACTCTAAATTAAAGACTTCGTTCAAGTAATATTGGTAATTATAAAACATTTAGTAAACATCCTTACATCTTTATAACAATAATGAATGTGTTTCTAAACCTTCCCTCCATTCAAACAAGTCCCACCGAGTCGTGGTTCCACCTTATAATACCATGGAATACTATCTTAGTGAATAATGATCATAATGATTGTTTTGAACAATATGTTTTTTCCTTTCATGGAACACCCTATTTTTAGGCATGTGGATTAAAATTTTTCTGTCATTGAAAAGAAATCATGCTTCCCAATGCGTTTCAGTCTCATTCAATGAACTCATCAACCAAAAAATTCTATTCTTAACTTCCATTTTAACTACATACTCATATTACATTGTACTTAACATAATAAAATTTTTAATTAATAAAATTCATATGACCATTGTTCCTCCATTGGTAAAAAATTATTATTTTTATCTTCTAGGTTTATAAATTTTTGAAAATATCAACATAAATAAATCTACACAAAGAATGATCCATCCCATAGAATAAGGATATATCTTTAGTTTCTTTCAAATGACAAAAAATCATTTTAAAAAACTAAAAGTGTTTGTTCCCTAGATTTGACATGAATTGACATACAACTCCTACTAAAAAATTAATGTACGACTAAGTTAAAACCATTGCATACATAAAACATAATACAATTGATTTATATTACACTCTCTCCATATGTTTTTCATCTACAAATTTTTGGGTAAATTTTACTTGGATAAATAAAAGATTCCAACCAAAGGAGACAGGGTTGATTACTTCTAGTCATTCTAAATACTTGAATCACCTTTAAAATTTAGTAGATATAACCAATGTTGTGGCTCTACAATATCTTTTGATTATCATACCCAAAATCATATTGGCTTGTAACATATCCTTTGTTTTGAATCTTACTTACAAAACATGTTTTGTCTTCCAAATGCTTCCAAAATATGTTCTAGCAATCAATATGTCATCTATTTATAAAATACATATGATTAATTCCCCATATTTATATTTATTTTAATAAAAAATGATATTAATTGAAAATCTCAAACCCTCCTTCTGACATAAATGAATCAAATTTCAAATTTCATTTATGTGGTGCTATCTTCAGACTATAAATACTATTCTTCAATTTATATACCAGAAATGGGTCTTTTTCTTCTATGAAACTCATTGGTTACTTCATGAAAATTCATTTCTCTAACCCACCATGATGGAAGGATGTATTTATATCCATATATTCATTGTATAGATCTTCCAATTAAAACCATGTTTATCATTGTTCATATATTTTTGTGCTTAAATACTAGTGAAAATATTTATGAGAAATCAACACTTTCTTTATTTTGAAATCCCTTTCCCACCAGCCATACCTTGTATTTCATATTTCCATCAAACTATTCTTTATTAGAGAATAACCACTTGATTTCAAGTGCTTTATTCCCTTAGTTTATTTTTGTTAATTCCTAGGAATTATTGAACTTTAATGAATCCATTTATTCATTCATCTTTTACTTATACTATTTGGCGTCACTAAGTGTGGCTACCTCTTTAGGGATCTATAACACATATGGATCTGTTAGAAAAGGAATGTTCATGTTAGACCCAAATCCTTGAATAAGATTTATTTTCTTGGTTCATCTCTTCAACTTAGTTGCTTGTACACAACTTTTTGGATTTTATCTATCTTTCAAAAACCTAACATTCAGTGCCCTCAATCAATCTTGACCCACCGTTGAACATTCTAGAAAATATTATGTTAGTATAAACTATGGAATTTCAATTATTTTATCAGTTTATCTAAATATTTCCATCATATTTCCACCTAGGTTTTTGTCCTTATACAAAACCCCTTCATTTAAGTGAACATCTTAACTCCTTACGACTTTTAATTTTTCATCATCCCATAATCGGTAGAAAAAACAATCATCACCATACCTAATGAAAAAACAAACATTATAATTACAGTCATGATTTTCCATATCCTTAGAATAAATATGCATGTATTAAAAGATTCTAAATGCCTTAATATGGTGAACTTATGGTTGTTTATCATAGCATAGATCCTATGGAATTTACTATCAAAATTCTAATGATATAATTCCATTTCAGATATATGAGGTTATATTGACTGTTTCTACCCAAATTCACTTGAACATACCTTAGTTAATAATCATAATTATATTCTTTCTTGTCATCATTTTTTTCATTATTTCAATCAATCCATTATGTTGAGAAGTTCTATACACCTCTTTCTCATGACTTATACCTTTCTTCTTACAGAAGTTTTAAATTTTGTATTCAGTGTACTCACCATCATTACTAGAATGCAAGAACTTGAGTTTATAACTAAGAACCCTTTCTATAGAGACCATCCATTGAAGAAAATCCTAAAATAATTATAATCATGCTTCAAAATTTAAATCCAATCTTTTCATTATGAATCATCAATAAAGGTTACAATGTAAAGAGAACCGCTGAGGGACTAAACATGGTTTGGTCCATAAAGATCAGTATGAACAAGTTCTAACTTTCAATTACTAGGATTTCATCCATCTATGTTGAAAGAATAACTTATTTTTTTCCCTTCCATAGATCTTTAAAATCATCTGATGCCCATATGATCATGCTTCAATATTCCATTTGTAGTTAGAACCATCATTTACTTTTTAGGGATAATTCAATGTCCATAAATACCAAAATCTAGATTTCCCAAACTTTTGGCCAAGAAACATATCTGAATTTTTTTTCAAATATAGTGTCTCATACATTACCCATTTTTCCAACCACTTTAGATGCTTGAGTAACTTTCTCTAATATATTGGAAAAATTATTTCCATACCCTACATCATTTAGTTATAAAAAAAATTAAGTTCTTCAACAACCCTAGGATATGTATAACATTATTCAGTTTCAAGAAACACTCATTTATCATCCATATATTCACATCTCCTTTTTTAATAATCACCAATTTTTTATCATCCAACAAATTCAATTCTATAAAACTTCTAGTTATCTAATTTTCAATGAATCTCTTATCTCCTTCTAAATTGAATGATATTCCCAAGTCAACCACCCTTGAATACACTAGAATGTTGACACATCACAATAATTTACTACCTTCTTCTATTGAACAACAAAATTTTATATTCTAGAAGTCAATTATCTTCTATATCATTACTTATGAATCATACATTCCTTATTTAATTATCCCATTTTACCTTAATTCCAACATAAAGGTCATAGACCATCTGAATTTTCTTTTATCTTATACCATGGAATTTTTTCAATTCATTTCATCTTTAGAATTTCTTCTATTGAGGTGACCATCATCACCCATCATCCTTAAGAGAATTGTCGAATGGTGCTTGGTCACCCCTTTTCTTGAGATACTCATTTAGGATCATGTTCTAGATATAATAGAATACTTAATATGTCCTTACATTGGAGTTATTGATGATATTCACCCTTACATACCATGTCTCCAAAAGCAATGATAGTAGTATTAGTTACCACACATCATCCATGAACTTCACCTTCATTAATTTTGGATTCCCTAAAGTTGTATGGAAATAATTAATGTGTTATATCACTAGTAGTCTTTAGGATAACCTAAGGATAAAAAACCTCCACACCATGAACAATTTTTTCAATGTCATAGGTTTCTCGTACATATCCACCAACACCTTCATCACTTCTATGATTTTCATTATTTATCGAATTTCAAATGAAACATTCCTCCCCAATGACATCCTAAATAGTGCCAAAGAGTTCATATCCATCCCTTCCCATTATTCCATTCATATATTCTCCATAAAAACACTAATAAGTGGAGAATAAAGTTCCATTTAAATTATATGGTCCCATGTCTACACTCTATAGATTCCAAATTCCATCCCATAAAATATGTTCACTTGGATCGTTCTATCACCCAACACCACATATTTCAATTCTAGTGAACTCTCACTAAAATCAAGATAACTTCATGGTAAGTGAGAAGAAATTTGAGCTTCTTAACCTGAACCAAAAGAATTGATACCACTTGTTTGGGATGCTTCATACCTTCATGCTTCTGATAAAACCATCGAAAGGAGGACAATTGATGCTTCAGAACTTCACACACTTGAGACTCTAGGAAATGGAAATGAAACCTCGGGAAGTTATCTTCCACACAATGGAGTGTACCAGTGGTAGGTAGACTTAGAACCCTACTCACAACATAAATATATACTTATATCACTCAAGAAAACTTACAATCATTGAAGGAAAAATTGAAATATATTGAATGGAAATATAGAAATAAATAAATGAACATGATAGATTAATGTGCTTCAGGAAATGAGTTAAATGTTCCTTAAAGAAACATTATTGTTTTCCTTTCCTATAATTATAATGTATAATAGATTAAAAATGTGAATACTAGGAATAATTAACATAGAAAACCCATTATTAATCTTATTTTTTTTCCTTTATCTGAAGGTTCCACCGACTTATCACTGCTATAGAAAAGTGTTTGCCATGTCGGTTTTTTAGTTTTTAACTGATGTTTATTAGAGATGTCTTTTTTAGCGACGCTAAAAATATATATTTTTAATTAGGTCATTTTAATTTACATATTATTTATGTTAGTTATTGTAAAAAAATCATATTAAACCCTAAATAAATTTTAAAATTAGCTATATTTACACCGTAAATATTTTTTTTAAAACATGTTTTTTTACTTCAATTATTTTAAATAATTGATATTAATTTTTTTTAAAAAATTATTTTCGAAAATATGTTATACCCAAATGATAATTAATCAAAAACTATAAAAAATTGTTGTATAAATAAAAACACAAATAGAATTCCAAAAAAAATCACATTAAAAATATTTTCAAGTTACTAAAACATTATAATTTAATATTTAAACATAAAAATATATATTATAAATAGAGATAAAATAAATATGAATCAGACTTACAAAATAATCCAAAAATTCTCCTCATATAAGATTAAAATATTTTCTAGTATTAGCATGAGATTCATAAAAAAGATACAAAATAAAATGGAAGTACTGAATATGTATTTTTAATATAATTATAAAATAAATATAATGAAATATTATAATAAAATCTAACATTGTGGAATTTTATAACTATTCCAGTTGAAATTATTTCAAGAATAAATCTTAAAACATAATTTCCACATTCTATTATTCTTTATTAATGATGAAAATTCTATATGAAATGAATTTTTCAATTTAAAATTACATTTTATGTATCTATTAAATTATAGTAATTATAAATGTAGATACCTAGGTAAACACATATTTGAATTTGAATTTCTTATTTTCTATTTAATTTCTATATTAATCTCATGGAATTGTTTTAAGATGATATTTATGAAATAAAATTACATGTTTTTATAATATATAATTAGTTAAATAATCAATCTTATGTCTATAATATTTCGTTAAGGTTTTGTCACATGTCATTATATATGGATCATAACTAGTAATTTTTCATTTCATTTGAATAAAAAACTCATAACAACCAATGAATACTAATATATAAAAATATAATGTTCATTGTTATTTAAATAACATAAAAAAAATTCATGAAATTTATTTTGCATACCTATTAAGATAAGGAAACATCCAATATTGTATTACATCATTATGAAATATTTTAGAAATAAATATTATTATATCATCATTATCCATTAATTTTTTTACTGGAGAAATAAATATTATGTCCAAGAATCCATACACCAAGGTTGTGTCATAACGAATATAATGTTTATTAAGATACGTAAAAAATATATGTATAAATTTAAATCAATCAAATTGATATAAATGAAATAAATATGATAATCAACTTCCATTAAAAAGACTTATATAACTATGAGGCCCAAAATTTATAATTTTATAAGCTACATGATATATATCTTATAAATCATTAAAATAATAATGCACCAAAAAATTTCAGAATCTATTAGAATCTCATAAACATCTGACAACACAGATTTATATGATGATAATTTTAAAATCCCTTTCAAAAAATTAGTATTTGAAGTAAAATATGCCTCAAAATGTTTTTTATTTCCATTAAAAATTTATTTACCTTTAATGATCTCATGTATATATATATATATTAAAATATTAAAACAAATTTAACACTAATATTAAAAATAATAAAAATAATGGTTATAATCGATGCATAACTCAAAGGTAAGTTTCTAGATAAGTGTAGATCGTGAAAGTAAAAATTTACTGACAATTTTTGCAACTATAGAAACCCTATCTATAAGAAATGGTGAACTAGTGGATGAATGTATAATATCCCATATCGTTTCTCTACCCTAATCCATCTCTATACACTAACGATGTATGGTATCCTATATATTATATATACTTCCATATGTTATAATACAATATTGTTGATATTTAACATATAAATCACAGTGGATGGGTGGTTGTGGAGGGTGAGGTACAAGAGTAGGATATTCATGTAGAGGGGGAGGTGTGGGATATGCACCCTAAAGTAATATCTTCATATCATCAAACATTGATGGTACTGAAGCTCTAACCATATCCCCCATCATCTCACCCATCACTGAAACATTTTCATCAAAAACATCTATTTTCCCATTATATACATCCTCCCTTGATGATGTTCTAGGATATAAAGAAAAAAATAATTGATACACCAACCATGTATCCTCATACACATCCTGAGTGTTTAAGATTTCCTAATGTAGTAACTAAAATATCCATCTTAACATCAGGTATGAAATTCACTAATGTGATCTTGTCCTCATGGGATTATTATATAAATATTTGAAAAATTTATTAGTGAATTAAAAAATATAAAAGATTTGAAAATAACATACCTAAATCCTCACAATATTCCTATATACATCCCTAAACTCTTCTTCAAAAAATGTTCCCTTTTTATTCATCTCAACCCTATTCATTTTTTCATTCTTATGTTGGGTGGGGGGTAGTTCAATATCTACTGAGCCTTAAGAATTAACTCAATTTTTTTTTTAAATTTATTATCCATAATTTTCTATTCAAAAAATGGATATGATCCATGGGATAAAGTATGAGAGTATAGGTTTTTGGATTGGGTCTCCTATGGATATCTCCTGAATTATAGTTAAATAATAAAAAATCTTTATGATGATATTGTTTAGTGATTATACAAAAAAATCAAAAGTTAAATTTCTAATTAATAAAAATGATTCTTTCTGTTAAATTTAAATAAAAATTTTCAATGTAAATTTATATAGAAAAGGAGATATTTCACAATGATTTTCATTTTTTACTAATTCAAAAATAAAATCCAATGTTACCGTTGATTTAAAATCCCTCTATCTCATAGATAGAAAACTGTAAAAATTCATTCCCAACTTCTTTAATATTAGGTATATCATATGTAATTTTATGAGAAGGAAAAAATAATATATAGCAGTAAAACGTTTCATGATATGTAAAATATTAATAAATGAGATTACAGAAATTATATATAACTAAAATAATTTCATTTTTAATGATTCTCCAATCATATATAAAAAGGATAAATTTTTTCCTAGATTTCACTATCAAACAACCCGGATTTTTTTTTGAATTTAGACTCATACGATCAAAATTATAATCAAATACAATAAATATCCTATGGTACTAACTATGAGAATGTTGTGGTCTTGGTAATCGTGTGCTACAATGTTTTTCTAAACCTAGAAGAATTATCTATCCTGATGGAAGTAGAAGGATACTATATAGAAGTATGGGGAAACTCTTCTATTGAAGTGTGTATAGGGTCCTCTCTAGAAGATCGAGGTAAATTCGTCATTTAATCATACATCATCCTACAAATGAAGTAAATTTTTTTAGTAAAATATTATATAATTCCAACTATTACATATAAAATTGAATATAAATTTAAAAAATGAAATGTTTAAACTAAAATAAAACAAACACATTTTAATTTATATTAATTAAGTTAGATAGAAAAAATTCTAAAAAAAATTCAAAAAAAATTTATGTGACATGAAATGATTCATACATGAAAAAACTCATAGGTAAAATATAATATAAATTGAAGAGTTATATATAAATTTTAATATAAATTGGAAAATCATATGAAATAAACTCAACTAAACTAAACTAAAAAAAATAAAATATCATATTTATTAGAGCAGTTAACCAAAATGATAAAAAAATAGCAGAAACACTTATGAAATATGAAATGATATAGATAGATGAAAATAAATATTATGTAAACATTTCAACAAATATAATTCTTACATATAAAATTAAATAATTAGAAAAGATATAAACAATAGCACTAAACTATATAAATAATTTATAATATTTTTTAAAATATAATAATTAAGTAAAAATATAAAATTACAAACAATATATCAATCAATTTGAAATTTTTTAAAAGAAATATATATATATATATATATATATGTGTGTGTGTGTGTTTGTGTGTTACCGGTAATATTAGTAGATTACTAAATTATTTTTTTCCTATATTACTTCCTCATTATCATTCTATATAGTGAAAAACATGTCTAGAAAATGATCATAAAAATTCTTTTATAATCCTTTCATAGAAGATGGTATCTCAAATAATTCATCATTTTTGTAATGTTTTTTACCACAAAATACAATTTTTTCCTTATAAAAAATTGACCACTACACATTTGATTGATCAAGAACATAGAAAATTTATGTTTCATGTGTTTCCAAGATAAAAGAATCATATGTACATTCCAATCTATTTAGATTTACTCATTTCATACAAAATTCATTATGTTTAATATTGTTGTTACCAAAAACCCATTTATAGTTGAAAACATGAACTAAAAAAATTCATATATTCAATATCCCAAATTTCATTAATGACTTCATGTTATTAATTTGATGTAGAGATTGATTTTTTCGATTTCACTCAAAAAATTTGTTGCTTCAATGAACACCAATACCCTATTATTTTAAAATGAACTTTTATTGTCCTGATATTTGGTATAAATGTATATTTATTATTTTCAATTCCTAACTGTGTTATCACATTTACACTTGGGCCACTCACTAACAATCTGATTGTTTAAAATATATATCATCTACCATTAACAGTCTCCTTAAACCATTATTTTTTTATGCTCATTAAATACACATATATATGCGTTATTTGGATAGTGTTGTTTTAACACATTGATATGCGATGTTATATATGGCAGGGGATCATCTATGATATTTGAGATATAAATTTGCACATACATTATTTTTTTACTATTAGATGATTTTATTTTCAAGCCACAAATCCCCTTTCTCCAAAACCTGAATTGTCCATGGAGATATGTAATAAAATGGATGTATTACATTGAAAACAAGTAGCCTATGAAAAACTCTACAACACCATCAGAAATATATTTATAAAAAATGGAGGATTCTGGAAAATTTTGATTTTGAACACACCCTTCAATATATTCTTATTCCTTTTAAAATAATATATACAATGTTGATATATGGGACTATAAAAATTTATATCTTGCACCAAAAGAACCATTAAATGCACCATTATAAAAAAAGTGATGGTGGAAAGAGTATTCTCAATTCAAAAAGTTTTTAAACTAAATCATTCTACAATTTTTTTAGTGAATTCCCATCTATCACTTAATTCCAATTTTAATTGAAAAAATAACACACCTTCCTGATAATCATTATGTCGCAGATGGGAAGTATTCCACATAATGAAACAGTTACGAGATATTACATCGTGTCATGACAATTATGAGATTTCTTGCCTACTAAATTCAAATCTTTTAGTGGAATTTTTTTATATTTAAAGAATAATCCTTAGGGAGTTTGATACTATATAGGCATTAAAAATCCTAATTTTCTCCCTCTTGGATAATGTATGAAAATCCGAAGGTAAATATGTTCATTTTCCTTTAGAAGTTAGAGATAACTCCAAACACATTCCCATTGATAGTAAATCCAATATTTAAATCAAATCATACTTGGTATTACTGTTATTATATAACAATGTTCCAATAAAACTGTCATAGAAATTCTTCTCAATGTACATCACATCACTATTATATTTGATCTCATGATATCTCCAATTGGATGCTCAAAAAATATTAATAATTTAATATATATATTATTTTCATTACTAGATCTTTATGTCTTTTGAAATAAAACATCAATGTTTTTATCCCTCTCAAAATATTGATTATTTGACGAAGGATTTTGAGTGATATGAAATTTTTATAGACTATTGAATGAATTTTTCAATATTTGATAAGTGTGATCCATTGGGAAAAAAACTATTGATGACCCATGTACTCTATTTTACTCCCATGTTGTAGTTGACACTACGAAGACCATTATTAAAAAATTAGATAAGACTTATTCCACTTGACTCTATATCCAGAACAATTAACAAATGGGAAGAATTTTATTATAAAAATAATCATTACATAGAGATAAAATTACTCATTTTTATATGAATGATAATCTCTGATACCTTCCTCTAATATGTGTTTAAAATCATCAATTAAATTTGAAAAGTAAACATCAATATCATTTTCAAAATGTTTCAACACATAAATAATTAAAATTAACATGAACAAGAACATAGGGTTATAACCCATCACTAAACTTGAAATCTAATCCCTATGTGCATATTTAATTAGATCTATCTCCTCTTTAGAACACATCTTAACTCACCAGAAAGGGTATTAATATGGTCCTCCAGAACAACAATAATCTCTAACCATTGATACCACCTCAATCTCATCACCTTCTTGTGACATCACCACCCAAAGGATCACCTCGACCCAAACCTCAAGGTTTAGTCCAACATTTATGAATACCCTCATCACTCCCAGTCTTGATACCTAGGGAACAACCTAAGCCATCACATCATGCCTAACCATAGACTCATATAAAGGGTCTAAAACTTGAGAAAATTCCAACATGGAAATATGATTCCAAATACTAAATGACTTATCCCACCACCTCATACATTAGGACTCACCTTCGAATTCAGGAGGGAGTACCAATCATCCATGAGACATTAAATGATCTCACCCATCATCATAATTCTCCAAGACATCAATTCCTTACAACTAGATCTAGGTAACCCATCATTTTCCATCAATATCTTAACATTCACCCTGAGACCATCCTAAAGACCGATATCAACTCAAACGACACACTCACCCACTTCAAGACCAATTCTCCCAGAAATAACAAAACACCCAAGTGCTCATGAGCACATATTCCTTGAATATGAGGCCTAAAATAATTTTAATTTATATACCCAAGGAACTAGTAATTCCTAAACCCTATTCCCCAACCCCATAAAGTATGCAGGAATATACGTTCATTCACAAACAAGATATGAAATTGTATCATAGGAGAAAAATACCTCACACATGTCATAGACCCCTTGAAAAGATTCACTGAGCCTCTTCTAAGAACCCACTAATCAATTTAATTCCTCTACCAATATTTTCCAAGAAAACTAACAAACATCCCATATCTTAGGAATCAAGCATCACTGTAACTCTAAAACAGTGGCCAACCACATGAAAAGGGTGTAAAACATACCTACAATGACATCCCAACCAAAATCCCTAACCCACAACAATAATTAAATATATTTTTTTCAATTTAAGCTGAAAATATTATAAATGTAAATGTGGTGACATGCCTCAAAAAATATCATCTGATGATAGAAATATTATGTCTCAAAACACCCTCTACAAAGGCTAATAAAAATTACCCTCCATCTCGGTTGATTCCACCATGCTATGGAAAAATTAACATAAAAACCTAGATAAAATAAGAGGAAATTATAGGGTAGTGAAGTAGGAAACCAAAACTGAAGAACAACATAATATCTTACCTTAATTAATCATTATAATTCATCCATGACCATCCCCCTTATGGGGGATTAAAGGAGAGGAAAGGGGGGGGGGATTCATCCAATAATGGCCTCTCTCAAGACTCCAAACCCCATAAAATTGAAGGGTGGATGAGACACATAAAGATGAAATTGATCCCAACTAAAACAAAACACTTAGGTAGTCATTGGATGACTAGTGTGCCAAGGAGAAATTATTGGGATTGATATAGGTCAATCAACTAGTCAGTGGTCTTGTCAGCTAGCCTGTGGGTGCTACATAATTGTAGTAGCCCAATGACCACTTTTTTACTTCCTCTAATGGTCACTTGAACATATGATAACTCCATAAAACCTAAAATACATCCAAAAAAATTATTTTAGGATGTTCAAACTCTTAGAATATCATTTAATGTCCCCATTTTCAAAATAAACCATCCTCTAAATGATAAATTCCAACTTCCTTTCAAATTAAATGACATTAATTACATGGGGAATTAGAAACTTTCCACCATAATTCTTATAATATTCATGAATCTATGGTAATAATTGAACCAAATATCCTAACCAATTATGGCCATTAATTCATCGAGAACTAACTAGGTTCCATCTCTGAATTCCATATACTCTTCCACATCACAACTCTAACACCATGACCAAATATACTAGACTCCCTCCAAAAATCATCATTCTGACCCCTAGACCACACATGTTATATCATATATAACATTCTCGACTCAGTTGAAATAACACAATATTCAATTCCATGTTATAACACTATTCAGATTGTCCACTAATTAACCTCTTCTGAAAATGCTTGGCCATACTCACTAACATGTTCTCAGATTGCCTAATCATTATTCCCTAAAGCATGTAGGCATCATGAGATAATCCAATCACCTACAATTAATTCCATACATTAATCTCAGTGTAATTTCAAAGATGGGTCACCAATCATTTTCTACATCCTCTATGAACCTACCCTAAGCACCAATGCACCATTGATCTTACTCGCCCTAGATAATTTTAAAAAACAACAGTCCAGATTCTAAATCACCAACATCAACCAAAATCACATATGATCCAAAAATATGATATTTATAAAGAATCAAAGATTACTCAGGCTAACCCATGGATCAACATTATGATCCCACCCAGATTATTCATGACTGGTCTCACCACCCACAGACATCATGGTGTATCCATGATTATACACTAACTGGTCATTACCACCCCTTGAACCTTAAGACATGAATCTTATTCTCCATTGACTGATATGATGATTCTCACTATAAGGGTTTCATTATCATGTCCCTCCAAATCAACCACCCAGACTCTATATGCCATGATCCATCTTACATTGCATGCAACACCTAGACATGGCCAACCCTTTTATACCCAAATGAAAAATACTAACCACCAATAATCCCAGAATCACTAATAATTTTATCCCCATTATAGAAAAAAATAATCGAAAATAAGTATCAAACCATATAACTAGTTAATGTTGAACTCCCTATCATAATGCTTCCCGTATACTACACCACTAGCCTCGAACCGAAATGGGTCCTAACACAACACACATGTCGCTCCCCCTGAGCCACGCTCTCCCATCCCAACAAAATATTGTCTAGGAATGAGATACAACTGAACATACCATGATACTTTAATACATTTTCAATTTAACCATTCACATCCAAGGGAAAATATCTCAATTCTTTCCAAAATCCTTGGGCTTCCATGCCCGCACCCATCTCTCTGAAAACACTTGTCACGTCACTCTAATAGTGACCCCAAACTGAAACCACCACAATGCATCTATTGTTTCACCACTTGGGTATATTCACAACCTGAGAAATTCCCAATGGTCCATCACATGACCCATTAACTAATTTGTAACACAACCATGCATCATTCGTAACCCCTGATACTTTTCTGAGAAGCCTCCCCAATGATCACTCTCCTCCTCAAGGTAGATTGATCCACCAAAAACACGATCAAAGGTTCATATTTACTACTAAACCTTATCTCAACCAAACCCAATGACTGTACACTCCCACACATCCTAATCACACAAATAGACTCATACTCCCATGAGTCACATCTCATCTAATCCAAGAATTCATGCTTAACCTACTGCCCATTCCCCACACACATGTAAGTATCAACCAACAACACAAGGAATTTCACACACTAAGGCTAACCACACAACCACCCAAAAATTTTTTTTCACATAAATAATTATAAGTTCCAAACCATAATCTCACCATGTTATTCAAAAGTTGAGGCAAAACCCTCATTTTAGGAACATAATTGGCCTTTAATGTCGGGTTTTGTGGAAATTTCTTCAGGTTCATTGAACAGAGTGTTTCTAGATGGAGTTAATTAGATGAAAATATTTGAATAGAGTAAAAATATGTCTTTTTATACTATTTTTTTCATATATTTTTTGGTAATTAGGTTTGTAATCAAATAGAAAATATAATAGATGGTGAGAATCAGATAGACTTTGTGTGGAAGAAGCTTCACTTGATGGGGGGGGGGGTTCTACATAGAGGTTTCAATTTCCAGGAAATGATCTTTATATGAATCTTTATATATTTATGTTCATGGGTACCCTTAGACAATAACTTTTTGTTTCATGGTGATGGAACATTAGTGGTTTCATTAGGTGTTTCTATAGTGTATCAACAATTTATTAAGTCAATGGGAGTTTGACCACACAAATTGGAGGTTTATGAAAACTTTTTGACTCTGTAGTGGACTCTATAAAGAGGGTGGTGGCCTAGATATGATGTCAAAATAAAAAATGTATTAATAATTTTTGTTTTTGAATTAATTTTATAATACCTTAGTTTTGAGAGGAAGTGTGTGATTAAATTGAAAATGCGTGTATCTCTTGATATGAAAAATGTTTTCAGTGTTCTCCTATGGATGTAGGAATTTTTTTGAACAATGATAAATATTGTTGACCATTTTTGAAAATATAGGTGAATTAAAATCATGAGTTATTTTTTGATTATGTTGGTTATATCTTCCTTGTTCTAGTGGAAATTACTTGGGAGGAGTAGATAAAGTCTTGACCCAATAACATTATGTAGTTTTTTTATTGAATATGTTATGAAGTAATCAGATGGACATAAGTTTCCATTCAGTCTGTGTTGTGTCATCATGTTTTTCCATTAGATTGAAAAAAAGAGGTTAGTTCATAAGGGATTACTCTTGGTGTCTATAATCAAGTGGTATCAAAGGAATTTCATCGTTTCATCAGTAGGTTCCACTTCACTCAAATTTTTTATATGGTTTCTTCACTTGGATTGAAATTTATTATATTTTAGTTGGTATATTGTTATCAAAATAATGAATTCAGATGAAGTAAAGGTTCATAATGAAATGTTCAATGGAATATACTTTTCCTTTGGAATAATTCACTAGTAAGATCTTGTTATAAATAATGATCTTGATTCTCCATTGCCTCAAAAGAGTCCAAACAAAAAGGAAGAAGTAGAATGAGGGAAGTTGGACTGGAAGAATTTATCCTTAATCGTGATGTCTCTTGTAAGGAATGTTGTATTCATAAATATGGAGATAAAAAAATTCCAATGGTTATGAAATAATTCATTTAAATGTATGAGAACCCGACATCTCTTAAAAATGATTTCAGGTTGAGAATATTATTCAACATAAAATTTTTAGACAAAAGTCCTACTTTCAATCAAGTGAATTAATTCAATATGATTTTATGGAATATTGAATATCTAAAGGTTACATTCAAAGATGATATTTGTGATTTTTTTCTTTTTCATCACTTCTAGAAATCGAGGATACCATTTTGAAAAAAATGATCAACTCTATTGGAAAGGAAGATATTGTGTTTTATGATATTATAAAATTGATCCTGAATGAGGATTTGAGGTGGGATGAACTTAAAAATCTATCAAAAAAATTATATCAATGCTACTAGATGGGGATGGTCAGTTCATGAGATAGACTGGAAAAAGAATAAATCTTAAGAAGATAAGTCCCTGAGGGGAAGTTGAGGTAAACTGATAGGTTCATGTTCATTATGCTGTATATACGGGATACAGGGAAATTTCAAGAATTATTATACGAATCAGAGAGAGTATTCCACTTTTGGACAGACAAACTCGGTCAAAACAATGTATGGAGGGTCCATCTTGATACTAAGTATGATCATTCAAGAAGAGTCATGGGTTATTGAATCAGGGGAATCGTTCCATTCAATTGGTGAGTGAAGGTTAATGGTTAATTGTGTACCATTAATCTTGGACATAGTACATATAGTGGAATATGAACCTCTATATATAGTTGGGAGAGGTGATGTGATCATTTGAATGAAAAGTGTAATTATCTTAAAATTGAAATAAGTTAGATACATTGTAGGTATTTGGAAGAACATCTTATTAGTGGGAATGTTATATGATGTAGATTTTAGAATATAGTTTTTTAGTGGAGTTTAGACATTCAGAAAATGTTCCATGGTGATTTATCATGGATTAAAAAATGGTACCTTGTATCGTACTAGATTGAGGGATGAAGTCACAACTATTGAAATGACTACATCGAATGGTCTGAAAATGTGGAAGTGTAGGTTCAATCACCCCAATGAGAAAAAAAAATAAAGTTATAGTAGTATAGGTAATACTCAGACTCAACCAAATAGACCATGGAATATGTGAGAGTTATATGTTATGGTAAAAAAGAATTTCCTTCAAATTGGATGGATGAAAGATGATGATTCAAAAGTTAAACTTGTTCATTTTATTATTTTTTGTGCATCCCTAGTTCAGTTTTAAGGTTGTTCTTTATAATTTACAACCTTTATTGACGATTATACTCATGCATTTTAGATATAATTCTTTAAGAATAAATCTAATGTGTATCAAGAATTTATTTAGTGGAAATATTTTGTTGAGAACGAGTGTGAATAAAAGTTAAAATATCTCCAGAAAAAAATTTCTAGAGATTATGCAAGACACAACTTTCATAACTTCTATAATAAGAATAGAATAATAAATGAGAAAAGTATTCCATAGAATACAAAAAATTGAAATACTAAAAGAATTAATTAGACACTAAAAGAGAAGATCAAATCTTGAGGCTTCACTTGGGAATTCCTATATTTTTTTTGGAAGAATCCTTGAGCACAACTACTTATGTGGTAAACAAAAGTATAGATTTAGCTATGGGATATGAACACACTATGGAATTTTGGTCCATTAATAGACCATATTTAAACCATATCAAGATATTTGGAATTTTTTCCTATGTAAATATCATTTTTAATGATAGAAAAAAGTTGTAGGAAAAATAAAAAGTGTGTTTTATTATTAGTTTTGGGGATGATAATTTCAGTTACCATCGATGGGATGATGAAAAGAAACAAGTAACCTAGAGTGGAGATATTGTTTTAAATGAAGAAATTATTTGGAAAGATCAAAACTAAGATGATAAAGAAGTTGATAATAATTCAAGAATTGAATTTTAGAATGTTCAAACAGAGGTTACTAGGTAAAAATTCAGTCTGGAAAAATTAGAGGTCATTGATTCGATAGTTAGGGTACTGGATAGAGAGTTTTTTACTGATAAACCCAAGGTTATGATAAGAAGATCCCCTCATATTAGGAAGCCTCCTTGGTGTTTTAGGGAGGATACGAACTTCCTAATTCTAATGGATGTAAGGGAACTAGATAGTCTAGAAGAAGAAGCTACTATCAGATTCTCTAAATAGTGGGATTCATCCATGTAAGAGGAAATGAATTAAATAAATCTCAACAAAACAAGGGAGTTGGCTAATCTATCAGATAGAAAGAGGTTTCTTGAAAAAAACTGTGTTTTTTCATTTTAAATAGGAAACTGGTGAAAGGAAGAGATATAAAACAAGGTAGGTGTTGAATGGGTTCTAGTAAATTGAAGGGATTGACTTTTGTGAAATTTTATCAACAATGGTTAAGAACATAACCATTAAGAAGATTCATAGAATTGTTTCATTTTATGATATACACTAGAATAGATGGATGTAAAGGAAAAATTTATTCATTGCTATTTTCAGGAATACATTTACATGGATCAACCTAAGGGTTATTAATTTCATTACAAGAAGGATTTTGTTTTTAAGTTGAAGAAAAGTCATTATAGAATGATATACGAACAATTATAATGGAATAGGAATTTTTAGACATTAATGTTTAAATAATTATTCAGTTGATGTGAGTATGATAACTTCTGTTAAAAAAATTGATGGTGGAACACTTCATATATTATTGTTGTATGAAGATGATATATTTATTAGACGTATGAAGTTCAAAATGATTGAGAAGCTGAAGAGGAAGATGATAATAAGGTTTGAGATGAAGCAAGATAGGAAATTAATGAAAATATTTGTGTAAGATATCGATCTTTTTAGATATTCCTTGTATATCTTTTCAATTACTCTATTACCCTTCTTTTGGTTATACCTTGGTTGGGTTTTTATATGGGGTTTTTTCTGATAAAATTTGAGAAAATTGGAAGCATGTGGGGATATGTATGGTTGGTGCACAGTTAGAGAAAATTTTGTGGGTTTTCCATGGAAACTATGTACCCTATTTTGGAGAGAGAAACTAGTACAAAAATTATTTATCATTCATCCATTTCAAATTGGTTATTTATTACCGATGTGAAAATTATGATTATGTTTTTTTATCACATCGTTTATATAATAACTGACAGGATAAAGCATTTTATGTTCTTTTCATGTCCATTATTATGTAACCAATATGAAAAATCTGGTTATGTTTCTTTATCACACCGGTTTTGTAATAACCAATAAGAAAAAGAAACATACCAGACTTTGTCATGTAATGTAGATAATAACAAATGTGATAAAGTTTCATTACAATGTAAATTATTATCCAACTGATGTGATAAAATATATTTATCATGTTAGTTATTATGTAATTGAAATTATAAAGAAATTATAATTTTAGGAATCTTTAGTTTGAATCATTTCAGTGTTACTATCTTTCATGAAAGATGACTCATCTTTTTCATGTAGAATCCCAAACCCTCTTTTCTTTGATCTGATGGACTCAAATCTCAATTTTTCATCCTCATAAAACCTTGGTTTTCATCGGCCTCATTGTTGCAAATTCAATCTACTCCACTCTAAAGTAAGACTCACGCATTGATCCTCTCTTTCGGGCGTTCAATGGAACTAAATCCCAACCTTTCATTTTTTTCTATAATATGTACTCAAATCACTAATTAAAATCTTTTTAAACCCTCATATATCATCAGTTTCATCATTAAACATATGAATATAGATCTACTCCTCTCAAATCTCACATTACCATCTTTATATACCTTAATTACATGTTTATTTAAGTGGAAATGTGTGTGGATTGCGTTATATCTTAATGTTGTGATGTTTCTACTAAATGGAAAGGAATTTACACTAAATTGTTTCAAAAAATTTTTATAATACAACACATCTTAAATTTCCTCATTAAATATCAACATGTTTCTTATTTTGATGATGTTAGTGAATCATTCATTGCTTATGTATACACTTCCATGTATATGGATAATTTTCCTAATAAAATAGATATAAATAATATATAACATTAATATTGTATATATATATGTAACATATTATAAATTCATAATTTTGTTTTTTGAGATATAATATATTATTAGATTATAGTATGAACTAATGTTTCATCTAATAATTGTTGGTTTTTTCAAGCAAAAAAAATTCTGTGAAAATTTTATGAAAAAGATACTATTTAAAATGGAAAATTCACACTTGATTTGGATTCTATTCAATAATATTCAATTTCATGTTTCACCAAATTTAATTTAGAAGAAAATGGAGAATGATATAATTGTTTAACTATATTTTATTTTGTAAATTACTTCCATGAATTTATTTTTATTATTTACCATTTATATTTAAACTTATATTCCATTATTGTCTAGAATTTAATGTTATACTTTTCAAATACACGTATTTTTTAATTATTTCAAAATTTGGTTACTTTAAATTTTTTGAATCTTTGATATAAATTGAAATTGGTTTATATTGATAAGAGATATATATTTTTTTATTTTTTATAGATAATAATGATTCAAAGTTGGATTAAGACACTTCTAATAAGTTATGAATATGAGGAAGGTGTTGATTATTTTCTGTAATTTTCAAAATGAAATGTTTAAAACAAGGACACATTTTTCAATCCATGCCTGAAATGTTTAAAAAGGATGAATTTGAAAATCAAAGAGATAAAAAGCCATTTAATTTATCATGGTTTTAATTTGAGTTACAACCCTTTGATTTGGCATGGTGAAACTGGGAAGATACTCGGATATCTCAATGATGATGCTTTTAAAGATGATATGTCTAATCAGATTGAATAAATGATTCATGATATTGAAGTAGATGTAATTGATAAAGATACCAAAATTTTGTGTCTATATGGTTACGATGAAAAACCATTATATATGGGTTGTATGAAATTTATTGTTTTGTCAACGGTGATAAGATTGATTAACTTGAAAGTGCAACATTGTTGGTGTGAAAAGAGTTTTACAAAATTGCTACAATTGTACAAATATATTCTTACTAAAGAAAAAGATATTCCAAATTCACATTATAAAGTAAATAAAATACTATTATTGAATTGAATTATGGAAAAAAATTAAATGCCTACCCAAATGAGTGTGTACTATATAGGAAGTAATATAAATTTATTTTTGGGTTTCCTAAATATGGTACATCATAGAATACGTTGAAAGAAAAAACAAAGGCTGATTTAGAAATTACAAAGACCTATTCCAAGAAATTTTGGTATCTTCCTATAATTCATCATTTGAAATGTTTATTTGGAAATCCACATGATTAAAAAAGGTTAAGACAACATGAAGATGAGTGGATATGTGATGGAAAATTGTGGTATCCCACTGATTGTCTATAGTGTAATTAAATTGATCATTGGTTTCTTATATTTGGAAATGAAATTATAAATCTAAGACTTGGACTATGCATATGTGGAATGAATCCATGTCTAAGCCTTAGTAGCACACATATTTTATGGCATATTTTTTTGGTAATTTACAACTTATCTCCTAAATTTTGTATGAAGAGAAACTCTATCAGGTTGAGTTTAATAATAGATGGACCTAAATAGCCTAGAAATGATATTGAAATTTTCTTATCACCATTAATTGATTATTTGGAACTACTATGGGAATAAGGTATAAGGGTGTATAATTCTTATACAATATAATATTTCAACAACATGAAATGATTATGTTCACTATAACTGAATTCCCAGTGTAAGGAAAATTTTATGGATATAATGACATGGGGTATAAATATTGTCCAATTTTTGTAAAGAAAACTTCATATTATCAACTACCTTATGGGAAAAAAACAATATACATGGTTAATCAAATTTTTTTGTCTATGGATCACTCTTATAGAATATTAAAAAAAAGGATTCCAATGGATCACATGAATTTTATATTTTTCCAAAAACTTTATCCACAAATCAGTTTATTGATATGATTAAAAAATTGATGTGATTTTATGATATACAAAAATATGGTAATGATATAAATATTTGTAAGAAACAATCAATAGTTTTTGAGACCCCATATTGAGTTATCATGAGGTAGAAAATAACATTTATTTCATGCATGTGGAGAAGAATATCCATGATATGTTGATATGAAAATTATTAGATATTAAAGGAAATAATAAAGATGGTTTGAATGAAATATATGAATTACTATCAATGGGAATACATTTGGAGTTGGATCCTACTCTTGATGGAAGGAAAATATTCCTTCCGTCATCTTTTCATACACTATCTAAAAAGGGGAAAATTTGATTTTGTTAATATATTCATGATATCGAAGTTCCATAAGGTTTTTCTTCAAATGTAAAATCTTTTATGTTTTTAAAGGACTTTAAGTTGATTGTTATGATGTCTCATGATTGTCATGTCAGGATGAAATAGAACCTGCCGCTTGCTTTTCTAGGGATATTTCCCATTTGTGTTAGAGTGACTATCATGAAGGTGTGTTATCTTTTCAATTCAATTTGTAATAAGGTGTTTGATTAAAATTCTTTGACAAATTTGGATAATGAAGATATCTATATAAATTTTCAGATAGAAATGTATTTTAATCCTTTTTTTTGGAATTCGTGGTGCATTTAATGCTTCACTTGATGTGAGAAATAAATCATTGCAGACTTGTATCCCTACATTAGATGTTTCATTATGAGATTTATATGAATATATTGAAGGGGTATGTTAAGAAATCATATTGGTATGAAGCTTATATTATTGAGAAGTATATTATTGAGTAGGATTCAACATTTTGTACAAGCTATTTTTCTAAAGTGGAGCACATCGGTTTGCCTACATCTCTCCATGAATGAGTTAATTATAGGGGAAATGGGATCTATGTCTTGAAAGTCAAATCATTGGAAGGCGAAAAAATAAATAAGCCATATTTTTACATCAATAATAACATATTTTATTATAAACCATATATAACTTTTCACATTAATGTGTTGAAACGGTGTTATCCAAACAATAAAATTATGTTGATTTTTAATGAGCACAAAAAAATTCCCATGGTTTATAGAGACTTTCATTGGTAGATCAGAAGAAATAGAAAAATATATATGGTTAGTGGGAAGTCCAACTTTAAATTTTATAACATGGTTTGAGTATGATTTTAATGGCTATACATTTAATATGAAAAATCAAGACAATAGAAGTGAGGCTCAGAATAGTAGTGTATTGGTGTTTGCAGAAGAATGGTATTTTTTGAGCACCAAAGGAAAAAAACCAATCTCTGTATCAACTGCATATTATGAAGTCATTGATGAAATTTGAGAGGATGGTTAAATTAAATTCCATGTTCAAGTGTTTAATTTCAAATCGTATATCAGTAACAATAGTGTCATGCATACTGAATTTGGTATGAGAATAGTTAATCTGAATAAATTGGAGTACACATGTGATCCTTTTTTAATGGAAACACATGAAAAGAATTCTATGTTCATTATCAATAAAATATGTATTGGTCATATTATTTCATAAGAAAAAATAGTATATTGGTGATGATAAACATGATAAATATTCTAATTTATGTTAGATCCCTACTTCCATGAAAATATTAACAAATAATATTACCGAGCACATCATAGACATGGTTTGTTCCATAAAAAATAATCGTGATGAAGGAATTTGGGAAAACAGTCTATTAGTACATTCCTTATATAACAAGTATCATATGTTTAATTCTAGTTTACTTTTTTAAATTTCATAAATTTTTTGATGTTTTAATTTGATTTTATTTATTAAAACACATATAACAATTAATAAGCTAAACTATTTTTATATTATTTTAGTTTTGTTTAGTTTAACATTTTACCCTTAAAAACATATATATTAATTGATTTTGTTGAAGACCATTTATTTTAAATATAATATATTAAATAAAAACAAAAAATATTGTATAAGAGTATATTAACAAAAATTGGTGTAAAAATGATTCATCAGGTTGGAGATTTTTTACTATCCAGAAACTATTTTGGATTTGTATTCATTCATTTATGTCATTTAATCTCTTATTAATGTTGTTATCATTTTAGTTAACTATAAAAAAATATGAATAACAATGTGTTATGTTTCATTTACTTTATTTTTTTTATAATTTTTCATTTTTTATTTACATTTTTATGTAATATTAAGATTTTTTATTTTTGTACTAATTATTGTTACATTGATTTGTAGGAGAATGACATATCAATAATTTAATCCACCACATACTTCTAGAGATGATCATACTCATACCTATGGGGATGAACATACACTTTATATTATTGATGATCCTCCTCGTCCTTCTTTACATGAGACATCTACTTCCATAGTGGAAAAAAGAGTTTGAAGGTTGGTAAACATGGCACCAAAAACTTACCAAAATTATCAGTTTCTTGATGCTAGGACTAGAGAATACTATTATAATTTAATGATAATGATATTAAAAGAGGTAAACATTCAAAAAAACATCAAGACTTTTATAGTAGTTCAGACTAAAATAAAAGTCATTATTTTGTTTGATGGCTGGAGAAGTATTGAAAATGTTACAGTATCAAACTTGTGGGAGACCATTTTGGTAAGTACATTTTTATTATTTTACTAATATTTAAATTATTATAGCAATATATGTTACCCCCCTTATTAATAGTTGACATATGATATACCTGATACTAGATGAGTGAAGAGGAAATGTTTATCATTGGATGTTAGGAGATGGAGGTATTTTAAATCATCTCTCACATCAATGTTTATTTTTGAGGATAGAAAATATCATAATCCATGTGATATATATATCCATTTATAAATTAAGTGTCCTAAAAATAAATTTATTGAAAGTATATGATGAGAAGAGTTTTCGGTAATTGCAATGTTACGCTTTAGAAGTTTTGTTATATTATTGACCATATTAATGATTTATTTATACTTAATTATTAATTTACAACAATCAAAGAGATCTCATTATAAGATATAATGTAGAAACTTATACCATAATATTTTATCTTGAGGAAGGTATATGTTTTTAGAAGAATAAATGATAGTAGAAAAACATTAAAATATGAGAGTTGAGTCTGCAGGTTCTGCTAAGGCCCCCCTCGCTATACTTGAAAAATAGAAGAGAGATTAGATGAGAAAAGAGGACAATATCCTACATAAGATTCAAGGTTTGTATCTGAGATGATTGTAAGATATTTACTTAATTTATTTAATTATCTTAAATTTAAGAACCTGGACCTTCTTTTCAGGTATGTATTTCCTTTTCTGGTCATTTTTGGGAAAAAGAGGAGAATCTGGAAATTTTCTATGTACACACAATTTACATTATAAGTACATTCCATGTACTTTGATGCCGCTTGAGGCCATGTACTGGCCGTGTCAGGGCCACACACATGGCTATGTAGGGGTGACATGGAGACTGACTAAATCGGAGTACGAAAAAGGCAAGTACACGCAGTGTAATCTAGAAGTACACGTCGTGTACTTTATTTTTATTTCGTTAAACAGACCAGGGTCGCTTCTAACCCCTATTTCCATATTTTTCTTTGCTTAATTCCATCGAGAGCATCCGAGGAGGCTGAATATTCTCTGAGCCATCAATCCGTCACTTTTTATCCAAATCGAACGACGTCGTTTGCAATAGAATCGCAGCGGTGAGATATTGGTTCTTCTTTGGCCACGTTTCCCGATTCTTTCTCTTTTGGGAGTTATTGTAGGTTGAATGTTTAAGACGTTTTTGCAGATCCACTCCATTCTAGGTCGATTGTCGGGCCAAGTTTTAAGTATATCGATCTCCTAGGATCGAGGTAGGCGGTTTGTTGCCTTAAGTTAAATGTCTTTGAGTTTTTGTGAAAAAGTGTCGGATTCCCATGTTTTTGGTATGTTGGGTTAGGGTTTTGATCCTGGATTATTATCTACCTTATGTTTTCTATATTCTTGAGTCCTTTATATGAATAATGTATTGATTTTTAGCATTTTTGAGGATCATCCCATGGGTATTTCTCTTGTTTTGGCTGTTTATTGCCTTTTGGATTAGGTTGCCTATATGGTAGTCCTTGTGGCATTGATTTCCTGCAATGATATAATTGATTGCATGTATTGCCTACAGTTCATATGCTTTTGATGCATTGTAGCTTTTATCCAAGTAGTTTGTTCAACTTACTTAGGGTTGCGGATAGTCGATTACGCACGACTGGACTGCTCAGGGCTGTGTTAAGCTGGTGTGGTATACTAAAGAGGGAATTGACGATTAAGGGCTCCCCTAGAGAGTCTATTATAAAATAGTATCATTCACAGGACCTAAGTGAATGGGAATTTGTGCTTCCTCCAAGTTTCCTTTTTTACGTATCGAGACTACATGGGGAATTAGACGTAAGTGCTTTCTCAGAGAGTCTATAGCGATCGTTGCAAGATCGTAGGGTAGTTGACGGTGAGAGCTTCCCAGAGTGTTTGTTCCTTGTATGATTACCTGACTAGAGGGTTCATCTAGTATGAGCCACCCAAAGTGTCAGTGTTAATATTGTTTGGTTGGTTGTGAAGAGTCCACAAAGCCAAAGAACAAGGTTGGGTTTTTTTTATTACTTGTTGTTTAGGTAGTTTGCGGAGATACCTGTTGTGTTACTTGTTATGCCTTATAAAGATAGAGCTATTTGGTTGATTTCATGGTTGATAATTAAATGATTTAACTAAAGAAATAAATAAATGTGAATAGATATTTTTAGGATTTTTTACTTTAGTGTACTTCTGTTTCTCTACTGCATTTATTTCCATTACTTTTTCTATATTGCTCACTGACAGTAGGGCACAGATCTTATAGTGGTTACCTACTGAGAATAGTCTCACACCCTGTTTGGGTCTTGATTTTCAGCCCAAACAGGTTATATGATTGTAGGTGTGGAGAAGGGTTGTGGCCCTTCTACTTTAGGTACATGATTGGTGGTTGGAGCTGGAGAGCATATGACAGAGCTTAGGCTTGTGATGATGCTGGAGTTGCTGTTTACTTTTAGCACCTATTTCTCATTTGTATTTCAACACGTTGCTGAGTTTGCTGCTTCCCTTATTTACTTGTACCTGCTGCATCATTATCACCATTACTATATATTCATTTCTTTCCCTATTTAGTTTCAGTTATTGTGTGTTGTTTACTGCTTCCGCTATTGACTGTTATTTCCTTTCCCTTGCATACCTTACTAAATGAGGGAATAGTTTCCCCAATGAATCACCAAGGCCCTCACTGCTAGTCATCATCCACTAGCATTTGGGGAAATATTCTTGAGGTCATGTGGTGAAGTGGGTACGGGGCACCAGTTGAGTGGCTCCAGATTCGGGTCTTTACAAAGTGGTATCAGAGGGGTTTCTTTCCATTTCTAATGACTTACTATTTAGTAACATTATATGGGGATAGGATGGAATAGGTAAATGGTAAATAGCTATGCTGGGAATTCTAGAACTTGTGTACAGGAAAAAATCTAGGTTTCCTTGAATATTAAAATTTTCGATTTTCACAAATGTTACAGTTTACTTGATTTCATCGTTGGGTGGTGCACTTGTTTTGTGTTGTTACTATTATATGATTGTGGTTCTATTTTTTTTAAAACCCAATGAGATGAGGGTATGACATATCATGCATCATATAGGCACTTTTTAGAAAATCACATGTCATGCATTTTTCCATGCCATCTAGATTGCATTATAAATTTCATGCTATTGTGATAGAATTTGTGATAGACTATGCATGTTGTTGTGATAGATGTTGTGATATAATACCTGCTATGTTGATAAGGTATCATTTGTTTAGAGATTCTTTATCATGGACACCAAAACTTGGTCTTATAGGTGTTATGGGTCCTCGAGGATCAGAATTTTGTTGATCGTGAGATTGTTATGCTGTTTACTTTTTATATGCATTGTTATGATGCCCAGCTTTGATTCGAGTGGAGTATGGGCCCCCACGGATCAGAATTTGGCACCTAAACGCTTGTTTTTCTGTGTTTTCTGGGCTCTGGTACAGTTCTGAGGCTACTTTCTGGAAAAACCTAGAATACACGGCATGTATTTTATGAATACACGTCGTGTAGTTTTTAGCCGTGTCGCTGACTATGTGGGGAGGGACATGGGGTTGTGAAAGTTCTTGTAGGAACACGCCGTGTACTAGTTTACACACCGTGTAGTATGACTTGGGCATCCCGCCATGTCATGAACAACACAGGCTGGGGATTTCCTTAAAGTACATGTCATGTCCGTCTGGAACACGCCGTGTAGGGTTGTCCATTTTTCAGGCCCTGTCGCTAACAACACGGGCCAGGTAAGGCATGCCTAGTACACGTTGTGTCTCCCTGGAACATGCCGTGTAGTTTTGTCTTAGAAGAACCGCGTGGTTTGACTGTGTAGAAGGACTCGAGCAGGGAAAAGGATTCAAGCACATGTTGTGTGTTAGGACAACATACCGTGTATTTGGGGTGTTACACGACTAGTTGAGGTAGAAGTACACACCCATGTGAATGACCTAAGGGAACACGCTGTGTAGGAAAAGAACACGTCGTGTAGTAATGTTTTGCATAACTTTATTGCCTAATTTTCCCTGTTCCTTATTGTAAATTTAGTTTTTATATGTTTGTTAATCCTAAATCTGAGGAGTGATTTTGACCTTTCAGAGTTATTACCCCAAGACGTCCTCCCTTTGCATGCCACGAACCAGGAAATGACCGAACGCCTGATACGGCAGATTAGGGACTACTAGTAGTTCCGCCTATCGTTCCAGATATGGCACCTGTAGTGATTCCAGAAACTAGTGTCGATACTCAGTTCAGAGAGAGTTTCATGAGATTCATGCAGACCTTCCAGGGATCTCAACATCCTACCTCGTCCATGGCAGAGCTGACACGGGTTTTTCAGCATCAACATCCTCCCACATTCACAGGGAATGGAGGACCGCAGGTGACAGAGTCATGGATAGAATCCATTTTATCTATCTTGAAGCACCTGGAGATGCCTCGGGAGAGGAGAGTGAATCTCGAGACTTATATGCTACAGGATTCCTCCAAGAGATGGTGGAATGTTGTTTCACATACAGGGCGCCAACAAGCTATGTCTTAGGACGAGTATCAGCGTATGTTCTACGACTACATCTACATGGCGATGCTGAGGGCTGTCAGAGCCAGAGAGTTCATGAACCTGCAGTAGGGTACTCTCACATTTATGGAGTTTTCCTCTTTCTGCATAGAGTTGCGATGTTTCACTCCAGTTATGGGGAATGACGAGCTATTTTTAGCTACGAAGTTTGAGGAAGGACTCAGACTGGACATCAGATCACAGGTTAACATTTTTCAGTTGACTTCTATTACTCTGATAGTCAACCAGGCGCTTATCACAGAGAGAAATCTAAGGGAGACTAGAGTTATGGACCAGGGAAGTTCAGCACCCAAGGCTGATTCAATTCAGGTAGACAGCAGGAAGTGCCACCTAGAGTCTACACGAGGTGACCCGAGGAAGCGAGGTATTCCTTCTGGTAGATGAGATCTTCCTTCTAGCAACCATGTGGTTTTCTATCAGTGTGGAAAAAATGGTAATAAGATGCCTCAGTGCCCAAGAGACCCAGTGGAGTGCCGATCTTCTAGTATGATGGGTCATCTACAACATTTCTGCAAGGTTCTTCTTCCAGTGGCTAGTGAAGGAGGATTAGTTTTGACTCCGTGTACAGAAGCAGGATTACTAGTTCTGCAACAGACTGGGGGATGGAGTTCTAAAGTTCGTTCATGATAGGTTAGAGTTTGTGGACACAGTGGTCAGTCTTAGGAAGGATCAACTCAGGGATCTCAGGCTGCTACACAGAGCCACAGAGTAGGCCAGACTTTTGCAGTAGAGCAGATTCATCAGGAGCAGGATCCTGGACCTTCTATAGTTCGAGGTACGATTTTAGTATGCTCAGTTTTATCCTCTGCACTTTTCGATACAGGAGCTACTCATAGCTTTATTTCTATGCATACTTTGGAAGTCCTTAGACTAACTGTTTTCACTTCGGAGGATATGATGATGCTAGACACTCCCTTGGGAATTAGAACTGCTAGTGTGCATCAGTGCTTAGACTTCCCCCTTGAGGTTGGTGGGTGTCATTTTTCATGGAGTCTCTATGTTTTGGAGATGATAGGATATGATGTCATTCTCGCGATGGACTGGTTAATTCCCTTCCAGGCCTTTGTCGATTGCTATCGCCGTAAGGTGAGTTTCACATCACTGGAGGGTAGATTGTTTCTTCACAAGGGAGAATGGGATGTCCAGGCAAGCAGAGCTGGAACAGAGAATCATGGGTTGGGCAGTTCTACGACCTAGATTTATAGCTTATATTTGTATGACTAGGGGACTTCCTAGATATATTTTCCTCCAGTTGTTGATTTCTTTCCATATGTCTTTCCAGAAGACTTTTCTGGTTTGCCTCTGGATCTTGAGGAAGGATTTTCTATTGAGCTTGTGTTAGGAGCGGCACCAGTATCCATTCCTCCTTATAGGATGGCTACACCTGAGTTACATGAGCTCAAGAAGCAGTTGGAGGAGTTGCAGGCAAAGGATTTTATCCAACCCAGTACTTCTCCTTGGTGTTCGCCCGTTCAATTTGCAAAGATGTCGGATGGTACTTTACGGCTTTGTTTGGATTATCGAAGGCTAATCCAGTTGACGGTCATCAACCAATATCCATTACCACAGATAGAATGTCTCTATAATTAGCTTCGAGGAGCCAGAGTGTTCTTGAATATCGACTTGAGGTCCAACTACCATCAGTTGCATGTCAGACCATCTGATATACCTCTTACAGCCTTCTGGAGAAGGTATGGTCTATATGACTATTTGGTTATGCCATTCGGTATCACGAACTCATGAGTAGTTTTCATGGCACTGATGAACATATTTTTTCATCCTTACTTAGATTCTTTGGTGGTGGTTTTCGTAGACGATATCTTGGTGTACTCTCACACTTGACACGACCATGCTACCCATCTTGAGATCATTTTGATAACACTAAGGGAGCATCAAATACTTGTTAAGATCTCAAACTTCCACTTTTGGATGGACGAGATTCACTTCCTGGGTCATGTCACCTCAGAGATTGGAGTATCAGTAGACCCAAAGAAGGTGACATCATTAGTTACCTGGGAGCAGCTGAAGAATTTATTCGAGGTACAAAGTTTCTTAGGGTTGCCTAGTTACTACAGGAGGTTTATACAGGACTTATCCCACTTAGAAGTGCTGTTGGAGGGCTTCAATAAGAATGGGGTGAAGTATGTTTGGTTAGAAGCATGTGATTCAGCATTTCAGAAGCTAAATGGGAGATTGGCTTTAGCACCGATTCTAGTTTTTCCAAATCCAGGAAAGAGTTATATAGTTTTATGTGATGCATCGGGCATTGGGTTTGGAGAAGTGTTTATGCAGGAGGATCATGTTGTTGCATATGGATCTCAGTAGTTGAGTCCCACATGAGAAGAACTATCCTACGCATGACCCAGAGTTGGCTGCAGTTGTTCATGCTTTCAGTTATTGGAGACATTATCTTATGGGAGAGAATTTTGTGGTATATACTAACCACAAGAGACTCATGTATATCTTCATGTAATGTGACTTGAATCTGAGACATGGGAGGTGGGTTGAGTACCTATAGTCTTTAAATTTAGAACTTGCCTATATTCCTGGGAAAGGCAATGCAGTGGCTGATACACTGAGTAGGGGGACTCAGATACAGTCAGTTCAGGAGGCCAGTAGTGAGTGGTAGCTTATAGCTCTATTCTATGAGATGCATCTAGAGGTACACGACAGACATGGGTAGACTTTCCTTTCTTCTGTAGCTATTACCTCTACTTTTCTCGATCGGGTATAGATGAGGCAGCTATCAGACTCCGAAGGCCTATTCTTGCGGGAGAGTGTGTCAGGAGAGGACGCTCTTCATAGATGGGCAATGGGCGAGGATGAGATCTTGTGTTTCCAAGGACGTGTATGGGTTCCAGCAGACATAATCAAAGAGCTGATTTGATATATTCATTCCTCGGTTTGGGCAGTTCATCTTGGCGTTACAAAGATGTATTGTGATCTACACCACCAGTATTGGTTACCAGGTTTGAAGAGGGATGTTGCTGGTTTTGTCATGGGGTGTTCCACCTGTCAGTAGGTGAAGACGGAGCACTAGTGACCAGTAGGGATTTTACCGCAACTACCCATTCCTATGTGGAAGTGGAATGATTTCGTGATGGACTTCGTGATAGGGTTACTGAGATCGCCTCGAGGGAATGACGTGGTATGGGTTGTATTTGAAAGGATCATGAATGTTGCTCACTTATTTCCGATTAAAGAGACCTTCAGTGTTGATGATCTTGGATAGTTGTACATCCATGGGATTGTACGCTTTCATGTGGTTCTGAGTACTATCATCTCAGATAGGGACCCCCGCTTCACATCGCATTTCTGGAAAGGGATATAGAGGGCTTTAGGTACAAAGGTACTTCTGAGTACAACTTACCATCCCTAGATAGATGGCCAGTAAGAGCGCATGATTCAGGTGCTAGAGGACATGCTACAAACATGGGTCCTTAATTTTGGAGGCTCATGGGAGAGACATATACCTCTAGTGAAGTTTTCCTACAACAATAGTTTTCAAGAAACTATTTAGATGGAACTTTACGAGGATTTGTACGGTAGGCCATGCCGATCACCCTTGTGCTGGATGGAGGCAGGAGAGGCAGCTATGCTAGGACCTAGTCTTGTTCAAGAGATCACAGAACATGTGGAGTTGATTCAGAAAAGGATGGATATTGCACAGTCTCAGCAGAAATCTTATGCGGATCAGCGGAGATGACCTTTGGAGTTCAATGTCGGAGATCAGGTTTTCCTATGTGTTACCCCAAGGTTGGGACACAAGAGGATCATGAGATAGGGTAAGCTTTCACCAAGATACGTCGGGCTGTTTGAGGTTCTATAGAGAGTCGGGCTGGTTGCTTAAAAGTTGCAGTTACCTCAGAGGTACCAGGCTATGCACGACATCTTCAATGTTTCTCAACTTCGACGCTATTTTTCAGACTCGTATCATGTTTTTCAACCCGAGGAGGTTGAGCTAGAGCTAGATGAAACTTTCGAGGAGCATCCTATCAGGATTGTTGATTGTAGTGAAAATTTACTCTTTGGTTGGTCTGTTCCTTTGGTATGGGTGCTATGGCAGCACGACCATGTACATGATGAGACTTGGAAGAGAGAGGCTGATATACGATCACAGTGTCCAGAGTTGTTCATGGTTTCTTCTCCACCACCTTGTTAGGGAAATTTGGGGATGAATTTCTTTAGGGGGGGGGAGTTTGTAAGAACCCGGACCTTCTTTTCAGGTATGTTTTTCCTCTTCTGGTTGTTTTTGGGAAAAGGAGGAGAATCTGGAAATTTTCTAAGTACACGCTGTGTACTTTATAAGTACACACCCTGTACTTTGATGCCACTCAAGGCTGTGAACTGGCTATGTCATGGCCACACACACGGCCATGTAGGAGTGACATGGAGGCCACCTAAATCGAAGTACGGAAAAGGAAAGTACACGCTGTGTACTCCAGAAGTACACACCATGTACTTTATTTTTATTTCATTAAATGGACCGAGGTTACGTCTAACCCTTATTTTCATCTTCTTCTTCGCCTAATTCTATCCAGAGCATTCGAGGAGGCTGAATCTTCTCTAAGCCGCTGACCTGTCACTGATTATCCAAATCGAATGTCATCGGTTGTAATAGAATCGCAGTTGCAAGTTCTTGGGTCTTCTTTTTCCACGTTTCTTGATTCTTTCTCTTTTGGGAGTTATTGTAGGTTGAACGTTTAAGATGTTTTTGAAGATCTAATCCATTATTTGTTGATTCATGGGCCAAGGTTCAAGTATATTGATCTCCTAGGATTGAGGTAGGTGGTTTTTTGCGTTACGATTAGTGTCTTTGAGTTTTTGTGCAAAAGTGTCGGATTCCCTTGTTTCGGGTATCTCGGGTTAGGTTTTTGATCCTAAATTGTTATCTACCTTAATTTTCTTATATTATTGAGGCCTTTAGATGAATAATTTATTGCTTTTTAGCATGTTTGAGTAACATCCCATGGGTGTTTCCCTTGTTTTGGTTGTTTATCTCTGTTTGGATTGGGTTGCCTATGAGGCATACCTTGTTGCACTGATTTCCTGCCTTGATATATTTGATTGCATGTATTGACTACTGTTTATATGTTTTTTATGCATTATATATTTTATCCAAGTATTTTTTTGAACTTAATTAGGGATTCTAACAGTCGATTATGCATTACTGGACTGATCAGGTTTGTGTGTACCTTTTACGGTAGACTAAAGAGGGAATTGACGATTAAGGGCTTCCCTAGAGAGTCTGTTATAAATTAGTATCATTTTCAGGACTTATGGGAATGGGACTTTGTGCTTCCTCATAGTGTCCTTAGTTACATATCGAGACTACACGGGGAATTAAATGTAAGTTCTTCCTCAGAGATTCTATAGCTATCGTTGCAAGACCGCATGGGAATTGAAGGTGAGAGCTTCCTAGAGTGTCTGTTCCTTGTATAATTACTTGACTAGAGGTGTTTTCTAGTATGATCCACCCATAGAGTCAGTGTGAATATTTTTTGGTTGGTTGTGAAGAGTCTACCAACCCAAAAACAATCTTGGTTTTTATACTATTTGTTGTTTAGGTAGTCTGCTGAGATACCTATTGTGTTACATGCAATGCCTTGGGAAGATAGAGATGTTTTCTTAATTTATTGGTTGATAATTAAATGATTGAATTAAACTAAAAAATAAATGTGAATGGAGATTTTTAGGGTTTTTTAATTTAGTTTACTCTTGTTTCTCAGATGCATTTATTTCCATTGCTTTTGCTATATTGCTCACTGACAGTAGGGAACAGATCTTGTGGTGGTTGCCTACTAGGATTAGTCTCACACCCTATTTGGGTCCTGTTTTCGGTTCAAACAGGTTATATTGTTGCAATTTTGGATAGGGATTGTGACCCCTATACTTCAGGTACATGATTGGTGGTGGGAAATGGAGAGCATATTACCGAGTTTAGGCTTGTGATGCTGCTGGAGTTGTTTACTTTTAGCACTTGTTTCTCAGTTGTATTTCAGCACGTTGTTGAGTTTTCTACATTCCTTAGTTACTTGTACCTACTTCACCATTATCACCATTACTATATATTCATTTCTTCCACTGTTTAGTTTCAGTTATTGTGGGTTGTTTACTGCTTCCGCTGTTGACTGTTATTTCCTTTCCCTTACATACCTTACCAATGAGGGCATAGTTTCCGCAATGACTCACCAATTCCCTCGCTGCTAGTCGGCAGCCTCTGGAATTTGTGAAAATGTGCTTGAGATCATGTGGCGAACCAGGTACAGGGCCCCAGTTGAGTGCCTCCAGATTCAGGCCGTTATATTAAATAAACTCTTTATATATTGTGATTCATTAATTATTTTTCCAAATATTTCATATAGGTTTCTATTAAGGAGAATATCACACAAGGGGTATTTATAGGTGAGGTTAGAAAGTATATTTTAGATACAACATCGGGAAAGACAAAACACCAAGGCTGTGTACAAGGATTCAAGGAAGTTGTATTGGAAAAAATAGTTTTTCCACATTCACAAGCTTCTTTAATGAAGTATGTTTATAAAAAAATAGAATCTTTGGAAGATAACGTTTATGATATTCATGTGATGATGGAGGATAGGTTTAGATATTTGAAGCAATAGATGTTTTTAGACATACAAATATAGTTTATGACTGTCTATATGACTCCTACACCTCCATCAGTAGATCCCACTCCACGAACTTATCCTACTCATACATCACTACCTACATACCCAACTTCTTCTTATCCTACCCCTACACCCCCTCCTCCACAGGTTCCCAGTTATTGTTAGTTATATATTGATGATCCCCAACATATTGTTTCACATGGGATGATATTTTATATCATTGATAAAATTAAACATACACATATATAGATTGAGAATAATAGGGTCATTGTACGTGGCACTATAGATAGATCAGAAAAATACCATGTTCAACATATGATGTGAGTACATTTGGACAAAGTATTGACCATTTTTTAGTTTGGATATCTAGACATGTTTGATATATTATGATAGAGGTATGTGTATATTTTATGTTTTATATCATTTTACTATTAAACCTGTTTTATCATTTAAAAGATATATATTTATCTAATTTTTTATAGGAATACATTAATGGTAAACAATTACTATATAGATAACAAAAAATAGGAAGTGTTATGACTTCACATATAGATTCCACTAGTATTGATATATTATCAACATAATCAAATTTGATATTGGATTTATATGATATTCTAATTAAATATATTGTTTGTGGGTGTGAAATGTCTATGGGAATTTTGAAAAGTGATATCATGAATCTTGTATTTGGAGATCATTTGGGAGTCAACACGATGCTAAGTTTTTCAATTTAAGTTAATTAAAAAAAATCCATTAAATTTATTGAAAATTAATAGTTATGTTACTTTTGTTTTAGGTATATTTATAAAATTTGTACATAGCATGAAAATATAGATGCATATGGATTTTTGGACCCATGGTTTATTTCACCTATAATTAAGACAAAGACTGATGTAGAAAGTACAATTTATATTATTGAAAGATTTCATAATAATAAAATTATTCAGTTGTGGATGTTTCAATATCTTTAAGAGTATGAATAATAATTCACACTATGTTTTATATTTATCTTAACATAATAAAAACTCAAATTAAATTTTCTTATATATCAGTTCCCATTGGATGTTGAGTGTGTTTTTCCAAGAGAGAAGACATTGTAATGGATATTCCATATCCATAGTGAGGTGAGAGAAAATTTTAAGAATTTATTAAACATGATAATTTTAATATTGTAATAATTTTTTATATTATAAAGACTAACACTTATTTTATTCACATTATTTTCAAATAGGGCATGGAATTTATATAGGGAGACAATAAGAAAGAAGAGCACCAAGATCAAATTTGTACAAGCTAAGGTGAAATTTCACTTAAAATTAATAAATTTTTCATATATTACTTAAAAATTAAATTTTAAATTAAAATTTCTATGTAACATCATTTTCATCAAAATAAAGTGTAAAATAATTTAGAAATTATGTTTTAAAATTTATGAATTAAATAATTTCAACTGGGACAGTTACGAAGTTATAGAAGGTTCATTATTTGTAACTTTTTGATGATGCACAAACATTTAGTGCACATGAGTTGAGACACTTAAATTTTAATTTGGAGAATAATTTTATAGGTTTGATTTATTTTTAGATTATTTTTAATATATACTATACATTTAAAAGTTGAAATTCAAGTGTATTTTACTGGATGTTTTGTTGGTTTTTCTACTACCTTTTATGCAGTTTTTTATTTTTTTATGCTATGAAGAGGAGGAATCAAAATGAAAATATTAAAAAAACACATAGGTTATTGGATAAAAAAAGTGAAAAAATGACCCATGCATTTTTTATGTTTGTTATTGTATAACCGTTCTAAAAAATGTAGGCTGATTTTTTTCCATGTCAGTTATTCAATAACTGACATAAAAAACCCCAACAGGGATTTATTTATAATTTTAGTTTAAATTAAATTATGTTAGATAATTATTTACAATGTCATATTCAAAAACTTCATCTAATAACCGATGTGAAAAATCATTTCCGCATTAGTGAAAATAGGTGATGCATGGTTGGGGCACAATTTAGCTAAACCATGCAACCTCCATCCCCAAACTATGCACTGTAAAACAGAGGGGATTTTCATAGTTGGTGCATGGTTTATCAAATCATGCACCGACCTAGGATTAACTATGAACCCCCTTAGCAGAGGCTCCTAGTTAAGGCACATAGTTCAGAAAACCATGCCCGTAGATTTTAATTTTCCCAAAAAGTTTATACAAATTTCCAAAACCCTAAGTTTTAACCCCAAATCGTCCCTAACAGTTTACATTGAATTTGGATATTACCCAAAGGATTCCAAGGCTCCTTAAACCACATTCTTGATGAGTATATGACCTTATTGAAGGTTCAAATCCTTCTTGGTAAGTTATTTCTTCCCCATTTGATTTACTCTCTCTCCCATCTCTCTTTTCCGATCAAGGGGGATAATTATAATCTATTGAAGAGGTTTTAGATAAAGTGTTTAATAGATTTTTATCTTTGGATCATGGATATTGGTGTTGATCCTGGAACTCCCCTGTCATTGTGATTTCGATCTTTCTATATCAATTTTGGAATTGCGAGTTGGCGAGCTTTCATCCACGATCATGAGGTATGTGGTCTAATTTCAAATTCACATAGTCTTGATTAATTTTTTTTATGTAATTGCTCAATTTCAATTACCACATTGGGACATTACATTTATTTTAAATTGAATAAAGTAATTAATTTTTCAATGTGATTATGAAATTTGAGGGATAATGAGATTATGAAATTGACTGAATAATATGATTATGAAACCGATTGATTAATGGGATTATGAAATTGATAGAAACACATGGGGTGTATTGATATAATAGAAATGATGATTTATAAATTATGTATATTTGATAAATGAATATATGAAATGGTTTGAATAATGATTTATGAATTTTTTAATAAATGGGTTGTGGATGTGGATCCATGAGATTTCATTTTTGTGATTAAGTTGTGGGACACAGATTACTGCTATAAATACCCATGGGGTTCCAAACTACTGCTCTAGGCCCCCAATATATATATATATATATATGTGTTTTTGTATATGTATGTATTTATTTCATGTGATAACTTTGTTGTGGGATATGTATTGATGTTCTAAATACCCACAGGGTGCTAGACTGCTTCACTAGGCCCCCATTGTATGAATATGATTTAGAATTAAATTATTTAGGAAAAACCATGATAGAATGAAATGTGATATCCCTTTGGTGGATTTTCAGACTCCAAAAATTGATTAATCATTTATTATTGGTGCGGTTAATTAAAGAATAAATTAATCTGAGAACAATTTACTTTATTATTATACTTTATTCTTTGTACAACATCATACACTATTATAGACTGGATATTATATTATATGTTGTTAGTTGTGGCCTACTGATTTGTACTCACACCCAACTCGGGTCTCCGGATCGGTACCCAAATAGAATTTATGTTTACAGGACAGGATAAGGGAAATATCCCAATACTAGATGGCTGATTTTGGATACAAGATGGTGTATGGATGAGAGAATTGAACATGATGTCAGGACCCACTTAGGTGTTTTTAGTGTCTTTATTTTAGGATTCCAATTGATAATTAAAACATATATGGAATGACACATCTTCTTCTTTGGTTTTGGATATTGTTTTAATATTTTAGGATTATCATGTGATGTTGGTAATTATTATTACGGTAATCATTTGGTTACTGTTTAATATCATTTTTTACCACTCATTGATTTATTCCATTGTGATGCTATGAATATGAGGCTATAGTCTCTCCATGATATATATTAAACCCTCAATACTATTTAGATGCCTCCTGCATATGGGGTGGCACACATGAGGTCATGTAATTAACAAGCTCAGAGCATCGACATGTGGCACTCAGGTCAAGATGTTACAAAGTGGTATCAATAGAGTGTTTTATTTCATTTTCATTTGACTAAAAATTTGGGAAAGGGAGATAAGATACTAGGATGATTCAGTCCTTTGTCATGATCTCTTACATTCTAGTTGCTATCCCATGTATGGGGTGGACTAATTCCTCATTGTGGGATTGTTTTTATTGATGGTCATTTCCGCCATTAGATGTTATTTCACCTTGGGTAAACCACTTAGTGTGTGATTTTACTATTTTATGGTATTTCAATTATTGCTTGATATGGAACAAAATTTGAGTATGCATGTATCATTCTTGGGAGTCATAATTTTTTGTGACACACATATTTTAAGGCTTGCATGGAAAAGGAAGATTTGGGTAAGTGTTATAATGAAATATATTTTCCTCCCTTGATTATTTTAAAATTAATTGGTTCTTAATAAGATATGAATAATTTTAATGGATTTTAATCGTGGTAATTTAAAATAAATAAAATGGGTGTCTAATGGGAGACTATGAAATATGGAAGTGTTTATCCTATTTTATCCATGACCCAGATGATGAATGGTTGATGGTAGTGATAGTTCCTTAGTTTTGACCATGTGATGGGGTATAAGGAATGACTCGTAATGGATTTATTTGAATCCTACGTGTTAAAATTTATTAATGATGTGTATGTGTCCTAAGATGTGTGTTTGACATTGTAGAGATATGACTACATGATAGTGGTTGTTGACAAGATTGCGGGATGAATTGGCTAGAAATCATCTTGCAGTAGTGGAACCCAAGGTTCCTATAGTTCCAAGTGAAGGGAAGAGAGAGCAGTTCCATGAGAAAATTTCTTGTAAAGAAAGATAGAAAATGTGGGTTGTGAGGAATATGTTTGACCTGACACTTGAGTTCCAGTTTCATCACCCTCCAACCTTCATTAGAGAGGGTCGACCTGAGGTAGCTCAATTATGGACTAAATATATTGAGTTGATCCTTGACCATTTAAAAAATCCTATTGAAAAGAGAGTAAAGTTAGTTTCTTATATGTTACATGGTTAAGAAAATAATTGGTGGGATATTAAAATTTGGGATAGGCAACCAAAAAACATGATATGGAAGGAATTTTATGAGAAGATTCTAGAGCACCTTTACCTAGATATTCTATGGAAAGATAGGGTATATGACTTTATGCAGTTAACCTAGGGGAGTATGTCTATGATTCACTACACTAGTTGCTTCACTGATTTGTAGTGATTTGTTCCATAATTATTAGAGACATGGAAATTGTGGAAAAACATTTCCATGATGGGCTTAAATATGAGATTTAGTAAAAGGATAACATATTTTAGTTGATGAAGTTTACTTATGTGGTGAATTAAGATCTTATTTCTGAGGGTGCTGGAAGGAGTATTCCAATGAAATAAAGGTTGTTTTTTTTGGTTGACTAGGATATTTGACTTTTCAAGTAGGAAGTGTAGCTATGAGAACATAAACTAGGGAAATAGAAAATAGAGTGTCGAGGGAGAAAGATAAATTGATAATATTAGTAACCGAATGTACTGCCACTAGTGTGGTAGGTCAGGTCACATTCGAAGTCATTATCCACAACCACCAGGGGTGTGGTGAGCCTATGGTAGTATGGTTCATGTATAGAGATATTTCTAAAACCCTCGACCGATTATTAGTGAACGGGGAACTGTAATGAATCGGAGTGATGGAAGGGGGTCTTCTACCCAGTATCAGTCAAGCAGTTGGGGTTATTCTAGATATTTCAATCCATCCAGGGGATGTGGTACATCATATAAAGGGAACCCATATCATTAGAGTGGTGAAACATATGGGGAATCAGACCGCAACATAGGGAATAGGGGTAGGAAAGTTGAATACAGTGCATCCTACACATTTGGATAGGAGGGCTGTAGCATTGACAATAAGAGAATCTATTATTATATCTTCAATGATCCCTAGTGATTTTTTGATATATCATCCTATCATTATTTTATATCTAGTCAAATTTTGAAATTATTGAGTCTGAAAATGGAGTTTGTGAGTGGTGTTATGACGATCGACACACCATTATGAGTACGATCAAGGAACATCTGTTTATGCAAGAGGTGTTGTCTCAGGGTTGGAGAGTATATTTGTTTTGGAAAATCTACATACTTGAAAATTTAGGATTTTGTATGATTTTGGGTATGTACTAGAAGCTATTTTACTAAGGCCATATTGATTTTCACCATAGGAGAGTGACCTATGTGTCTCCTGAGGGTATTTTTTATATTATTCGCGGGGAGTGGGATATTTAGGCAGGTCATACAAATCCATTGTGTTAGAAATGGGGGGATCTCAATGACTAGGTTGAAAGTATTTTATTGGATGATGGGGGTGTGAAGAATGATTTCTTTCCACCCTTGTTGCACATATTCCAAGAATATTTTCCCAAGGACATCTCAGGGATACCACCTAAGAAGGATGTTAAGTTTACAAATGAGATCATTATTGGATATGAACCAGTTTCTATTGAACATTATAGAATGTCACCAACATAGATTTAGGATCATACAACTCAGCTAGAAGAGTTGAAGGATAAGGGATTTATCAATCCAAGTACATTTATGTGGGGTTCTATGGTTTTTTTTGCTAAGAAGCCTGATGATACATTGAATTTTTCTTGTTAATTTAAAGAAGATGAACTGGATTATAGTGAAGAAATGGTATCCTCATATACATATTGATGATCTAATTGAAAATTTTAAGTGATCTTGTGTTTTACCTAAGATCGAATTAAGATTGGGGAACCATCTGTGGAGACTTAGACCTTCTAATATAAAACAGAAAACTTTAAAGAAGTAGGTTGGCGTATATGAGTTCATAGTGATGTCATTTGGGTTAGAAAATTCATGATTTGTGTTTATGTCCATGATGAACTAAATCAGTCACTTGTGTCTGGATAATTTTTTGGATTTTTTTTGAATGAAATCTTAGTGTACTCCAAGACTCATGAAGTTCATGCCCAACTTCTTGACATCATCCAGAGTACACTAAGAAAGAATATTCTATATGAATATCTATAAGTTTCAATTCTAGATCAACATGGTACATTTTATAGGTCACAACATCTCGGAGGACGGTGTGTTAGTAGACCCATTGAATTTTCAAGAAGTGGTTACTTAGGAGAATCCTAAGAATTTTTTTTGATATACGATGATTTTTGGGGTTTGTAGGCTATTATCGTATGTAAATCCAATACTCATATTCCTTGTAAGAACTACTTTCAGGATTCATCGAGAAAGGATTCACGTTTTAATGGTCTATAACATGTGAGAATGCGATTGGGTGATTGTATTTAATTTAAATCAAATAAATAAATTAATTTTTCCCTGTGATTGTGTGTAATGTCCTATCCCATGTGCCATAAACTAATACCCTGAACCTATTGGTCACAAGTCCATAAGCATGCCTCCCAATATGTTATACGCTTCTGAATAGAAATGAGGGTCTAATATCAATCATTTGGAGACTATACCCTCTTTTTCAGAGTAAAAAATAGCAGAAAAATAAATAAACATTGACATAATTTTTAACCAGAACCAAAATGATACCAATGTCACATGACTACCAAAACTAGAGATACAATATCAAAATGTAACAATACATATGTAATGCTAATGTATGTTCAAAGTGTCAAAATGCTACTCAAAAGGAAAGACATTGAAAAAATCCATGTGGGTCCCAAACCATGTCCAGTTCCCTCATCCATGCTCTATCCCAACTCCTCCATCTAATACAGGGTTTTTATCCTTATCCTATTCTCTAACCATGAATTCTATTTTGGTACTGATCAGGTAGACTAGGTAGGGTCTGAGTACAAATCAATATGCCACTGCCAACAATGTCTTAAACAATATGCAGTCAATAATTGTGTATGTAGTTGTATTAAGAAATAATTTCAATGCATAAATAAGTAGCTATCATATTATCAATTAATATTAATTTAACTTCATAAACCCATAGGTTCTTGTGGACACTCCTACCTCAATACCTTCATCATCCCATGAAATTTTTTGAACTAACCCCAAAGGATATCATATCCTAGAATTAAATTGTTACCATTCTTTATTTTAATAAACACATGAATTCCATTATTACCATTTATTAACTCAATTAACAAATGAATTCTATTATTACCACTAATTATCTAAAATAAAATATGAAATCCATTTTTACCATTCATTGTTCTAATTATTAGATGAATTCCATTATTACCATTCATTATCTAAAATAACACATGAATTCCATTGTTACCATTCATTATCTCAAATAAAATATAAATGAAATTGTTATCATTAATTTTTATAATTATTACATTAATATCATTATTACCATTCATTGTTCAAATCATATATATCACAAAATCAAATTAATTAATTAACCAAAAAATTAATAAAAATCAAAAACTCTATATTCATATCATTCCATTAAGTAATTCAACAATTAATTAATCAAATAAAGTACATTAATTATTTCAGAAATTAATTAATAAAATAAATTTTATTATTCAATTCTACAATCATCTAATCGAAAAAATTGTATTACTAATTCAAAAATTTGTTTATCACATAAATACGCTTAATTAATTCCTAAATTAATTAATTACTTCAATCCCATTAATTAATACTTCTATTAATGAATCAATATCAACAAAATTAAAATAAAATAATTAATCTGAAAATTAATTATCTCATTCTCAATATCAACTCCTCATAATTAACTTCATAATTAATTAACTCAAATCAAAATACTCAATATCTCTTAATTAATTCTACAATTAAGTATCTCAATAAACAACTCAATATCTCATAATTAATTATACAATAAACTATCTTAATCAACAACTCAATATTTCATAATTAATTATAAAATTAATTATCTCAATAAAAAACTCAATATCTAATAATTAATTCTATAATTAATTACGTCAATCAGCAACTCAAAAGATCATAATTAATTCTACAATTTATTATCTCAATAAAAAAATAAATATTTCATAACTAACTCTACAATTATTTATATCAATAAACAAATCAATATGCCACAATTAATTCTACACTTAAGTATCCCAATTAAAACCTCAAAATCACATAATTAATTCAATAATTAATTATCTCAATATATATTTCCCAAAATACTGAATTTCACATTTACTCAATTAATTAATTCTCCAAATTAATTAACTCAATCAAGAACAAAATTGATAAACATCTAATGGATATTATACAATTAAATATAGATAATTTGATTAATCATGTTTGAATTTGAATTGTATACCACCTACCTCAATTCGTTGATGAGCAATCACCCAATGGAAATCCCTAAGATTTGAGCATCAAAAAGACATATAACTAGATTAAAATATAAAAACCTAAATCAATATCGACCAATTAAGATCTATGAACTCTAGATCTAGATATAAAATCCTAGTTCTAGATACAAAAAACTAGGTCTAGATCCAATCAAAACAGCAAGAAAAAACCCTCTCCAAAATAGGAAAATAAAGTATAAGGAATGTGAAACCAATCCAGAATAGATCCTCTTATCAGGAGGGGTGCAAGTATTCAATATAGGCTTCAAATCATCAATAATGGAGGTTTTATGGATTGTAATCTACCCATGAGGCTCTCAAATTTTGAATGAGGCATTTGGGTCAAGTGGGGTTTAATTTTGGGTTAAGTTGGGGGTTTTGGGAAATTTTTTAAAAAAAATTGGGTGACTTAAATTCCCATGCACGGTTTGCTGGGAAGGGGCTCATTATTTTCCCTATCCATTTTCCTAACCATAAGACTTTATTATAGGGGTTCATGGTTTCAACTAAGATGCCGAATGGTTTGAAAAACCATGTGCCAACCAAGAAATTCTCCTGTATCCAGGGTTGTATGGTTTTCTACGATGGGGCACACGGTTTGGGAAAATTATGCGACAACCCGGAACTTTCCCATTTTCTTCCAAAATTTCCAAATTTTTCCCAAATACACCCCAAGGTAATACTCAAATGAAAACTACCCAACCGAAGGAAAAAATAGTACCTATTAATGAGCCTAAACTATCTCTAAAAAATGTTACGGTTTTACAATCTCCCCACCTTATAACAAATCGTCCTCAAGATGCACTCCCAAGAATACCTATGATTCCAAGTAAAAAATATTGGGACATTGATCCCTAATATCTTCTTCTCTTTCCCATATCCCAACGTCTAGACTCTCGTGTTTTCAAAATACACAAACTATCAACACAATATTTCCCTATAACACTTTCTCACTATGATCCAACACACATATTAGATGCTCTTCAGAGGACGCATCTATCTCTAGATAAATTTCATCCATATATATATCACTTGATAGGGGTTAGGGTGGTACATTCATATTTATTACGTGTAAAAAAATCAACCATAACACTTTATCTATGTGGAAGATCCATTTAGTAAACCACCATCCTGATTCTCTCCACAACCACAAACTATCCAACAAACCTATAAGCCATCTTGTCCTATCTCTATATACTATGGTGACCCAACCAAGGAAAACCCAAAAGTAATATAAGATCATATTTTGTAAAATATAGGGTTCATCAAGGTCTATCATCATATGACTTCTATATACTCTGTTCCATATAAATACAGTCTCAAATTACCTAAACCTTCTCCAATGTATCTTGAACGAGACTCAGTTCAAACAAATCTAACTCACCTTCCTCCATGCAGCATCGAGGTTATTTGCATGGCCTACCATAAAGAGCCTCATATGGTTCCATCTGTATAATTTCCTAACAAATATTGTTATAGGTGAACTCCACTAGTGTCATGTGCGTCTCCCAAGACCCTTAAAATTCTAGAACACATGCTCACATCATATTCTCAAGCACCTGTATAGTACGATCCGAATTCCCATCGATCTATTGATGGAAAGTCATTCTCAACAAAAAATGTGTACCCAGTGCCTTATTTAAGACCTACCAGAAGTGAAAAGTAAAATGTGAGTCATGGTATGAAATAATATTACATGGAACCCCATGCAGATGGACAATCTCCCAAACATACAGTTCTCTGAACTGCTCCACTGAGAATGTATCCTATATAGGAAATAAATAGTCTACATTTTTTATGCAGTCTACAACCACTCAAATAGTGTAATTATTATGAGGTTTCCATAGGAGGCCCACCACAAAATCCATGGTAACGTCATCCCACCTCAATTTCAGTGTGGTCAATGGATATTATAAGCCTATGGATTGTTGATGCTTTTTTCCACCTGCTGATAGGTGTACCATCATGTCACATACCCTCCTATCTATTTTTTCATGATCGGAGACCAAAATTATCACCATAGGTCATGTTAAATTTTGGTCAAAACTATAAACACTTCACAGTTTCTGTAATGAAACTCACACATTAGATCATCCAATATGTTCATAAGCACAAAAACCATATTATTAACATAGGTGATCTCATCATCATCTATGCTCCAATTGAAAGCTGATGCCCCACTTTCTAGGATTTCCATCAAGGATAAACACTATGGATCCTCATACCGCCTGTCTATGATCCATATCAAAAGCATATACCCCACTGAAACTGATACCGGATTCAACTGCTCTTGACTCTCCAGAATCACCACGTTCATCTTAGCCAGTAAATTCATCATCTTCCACTGAACACTTGTCTCTTGACTCATCTGAGTATGAGTTTTCCTGATCAAAGAATCATCCACAATGTTCCCTTTATTGGGTGTATATTCTATCTCAAAATCAAACAAATACATATAATGATCCCATTTTTTATTCTAAAGATTCAAATATCATTGAAAAAATGCACCTTAATCTCTTGTGATTTGTATACACAATAATGTTTTGACACAAAGGATAGTGTCACCAACACTTCAAGGCATAAAAACATCCACCAACTCAAGGTCATGAATTGGGTAATTTTTTTCAATTTTTCTCAATTAATGAGACCCACACACCATAACATGATCACTTTTTATCAACCCAACACCAATTCTAGTCCCAGATGCATCAAAATACACCATATACTCCTCACCTAAATCAGATAGGATGAATATAGGTGTCAATGTAAAATTATTATTTAACTCATGGAAATCATTATTGAAATATTCTAACCATTAAAAATTTATCCCCTTTTTGGTCAAGCTTGAAATAAACACTTAAGAATGGTAAAAGTCTTTGATGAACTTCATGTAATATCAAACTAACCCCAGCAAGCTATATATATCAAACACATTCTTAAGATGTTCCCAAGAAACCACTACCTAAACTTTATCTGGTTCCACTAACACACCTTCTTCCGCTATGATGTGACCCAAGAATTATACTTTGTAAATCCAAAAGTAACACTTATATAGATTGGTGGATACCTGAAGATCTCTTAGTGTACTTAAGAATATGTCAAGACTTTGGGAATGATCATCATGAGTCTTGGGGTACCCCAAGTTTTCATCCACAAACACTACCAAAATATGATTGAGGTACAGATGGAAGATCCTATTAATCAAGGATATAAACACTGATGGTTTATTTATCAACCCAAGAAACATTATGACAAACTCATATAGGCCATACATTCTTCTGAATGTATTCCTCAGTATATGAGATGTACAAACTTTCAGCTGATGATACCCTAATCTAAAATTTATAATTTAGAATATACATTCTCTTATCATATAGTCAAAAATATTATTGATACTGGAAGAGGGTCTTGGTACTTCACAGTCATCCGGTTCCACTTCTGGTAATCATCACACAAGCTCAAACACCCATCATCCTTCTTAGAAAACAAAACTAGTGAACCTCAAGGTGATGTACCCAGATAGATAAATCCCTTATCCCTTAACTCTTCCAGATAAGTCTTGAGATCTTTATGCTCTATTAGTTCCATTCTTTAGGGTGGAATAGAAACATGATCAGTTACCGATATGAGCTCGATGGTAAATTGCACATTTGTATTAGGTGGAAACCTAAATAATTACTTAGGAAATACATCCTGAAACCCCTCCACTATAGGTGAACTGAAATCATATTTTACACCTATATCATCCAATAGTAGAATAAAAACATGGGATATGATCTCTCCTAGTTGCTGAGTAATTGGTGCTACCCGGCCTTCCTAGATATCCCATTCTCCACGGTGAACGTAACTGTCACCCTTAAGAGATATAAAAGTAACTCTCTAGTGGTAACAATCTATGTGGGATCAGTATGATAATAACCAATCCATACCCATAATTAGGTCCAATACTGACATGTCTAGGATGTAAATATCCTAGTGAAAGTGATACTCCCTAGTCCCAATAGAACACCCCATGAACAAGCAAATGTTTCTCAACCATACCCCAAGAGGTGTGTCTATAATCAACACCCCATCCACAAACTCAACCACTTGTATCAAACCATTATCAAGTTTTTTATAAATAAAGGAATGAGAGGTACCATTATCAAATAAGGTAGTAGCTAGAATAGAATCAATAAGAATAATACCTCTTACTATCGACAGTCGAGGCTTTCTATCCCTAAGATTATGCTGAATGGAATGAAACAATCCTTCCCCTCTTCTATGATGGGAAAACTAGATCCCCTAAGATACACTATTCTACTGATATTGGTGATCTTTCCCAGAAAAACCATATTTCTTACCTATACCACCTCATCTAGTAGAACTCTAGTTTCTAGACTAATATGGTGTGAAAGAGCCTCTTCCCACACACTAGTTCTATCTAGATCCTCCATCACTACCCATATATCATGGGTTACAACAAAAAATCTATATATTTACCATCTTACAACAAGATAACACTACACTAATGGTCAGGTATAGTGTCTATGATAGTGGCCCTACCATCCAAACTGGTGGAATATAATCTGGGTAAGGTCCTGTGGGACTTAACTTTCCCCCTATCAACTCTTCCTACTACCCCTCACTAACACCCTCATAGAGATGCTACCTTACCTTGGAAGAAATACCTCTTGATTGTCTAGAAGAATCTACCTATCCTGTGTGAGAAGCCTTTATCAAATTCCCCTCAACTTTGAGAGACTCAAAGACCACCTCAAAAAACTTCTTTAACCTAAAAAAGGTTAACTTAGGCCTTAATCTCACATTTAATTCTGTAATGGAAATATCTATCCATGGTTGTCTCATCCACTTACAACACTAGAAAAAAGAGATAAAATCTATAAAATCTTCATCATAGTCCACCAGAAATATACTACCCAAAGTCAACCTCATGAACATAGCTTCTATATTCTTCCTCAACATATTTGGATAGAAGTGCTCCAAGAACTTCTCTAAGAAGTCCTTCTATAACATACCATCAGGCCACCTAGTGTGAGACTGAATTTTCAAATAGTGATTCATTGGTCCTTGTAGAATATAAGAAGAAATGATGACACTCTTTCTACAGGAGTATCCAAGTGGTCTAGTATAGTCTTGATGGGCTCAATCAAGAACTAAGCACTCTCAGGTCCACCCTATGTAGTAATATTTTGAGGGTGTTGTAACTGAAGCTCCCAAGCGAGGTCTGACGTACTCCTCAAATCCCAATTTGGGTATCTTTATTTGAACTTCTTGAATCTAGAAAAATTCTCTCGGAACAGCTCTCCTACTTCCTCACATGGTACTATATGTTCCTCAGGTTCCCCTACTGGTGGAGAATCTCCATCGATAAACCCATGTTTTCTTTTCAATTAGTTTCCTCATGGATGAATAAATCTATAATTCCAAACACACGTCTTAGGACACATAAAAAAAACTTTATCATGTTTACATAGGAAGAAAATCACAACAAGTCACAACAATTCATTTCCCCCAACCCCTCCACATAGTCAAAACTGAGGTGCTATCACTACACTTAACCATCCTACACCAAGGTCTTGGTGAACAAGGGTAAAAACATTGTCACTATTCATGATTCTTATTTATACACCCAACCATTCCCTTATGGAATCATTTTAAAATATTTCTTAATTTCATGTTAAGCACCATTTCTTGTTCAATTTCAAAAGTAAGGAAAACCAATTCATGTTCAACAACTTACCCATAACATGTTTTCTCATGTGTGCCTAAAATGATGCATGTCACAAAAATTTTGAGTGCCTAGTATGATACATGAAAACTCAACTATCATTACATATCGGGCCTTGAGTCAAATCATAGAAAATATTTGAAATAATAATCACATCACAAACAAGTATGTCAGCCAAGGTGAAATAATATTCAACTATGACAGAAAACAACAATAACAATAATCCCATCATGGGTATTTGTGTTCTCCCCCATACATTGGTTAGATACTCCCTTATATGAGCTTATAACTAAGGAAAAACTCTTTTTAATATCCTATCCAATTTTCCCAAATAGTAACACAAAATAAAAAGAAACTAAAAATCACCATGATACCACTTTTTAATGTCCCATCCTTGGTTCCCCACAATAGTACCATAAATCGATAGGTCACATGACCTCAAGAACGCCTCCCCATATGCCAGAGGCTACTGAATAGTAGAGATAATCTAATATCATCCATGGAGAGACTATAGCGTATTTTTTAGAGTAAAAAACTGGTGTAAAATTAAAAAAAAGTAACCTAATATATAATGAAAACTATAATTATTCCAATTTCAAATGATGACCAAAACATAATATACAATATCACAATTAAACAGTAAATATTTCATGCTAATGTACGTGCCAAGTGTCAAAATTCTACTCAAAATTAAATACAATGAAAACAACCAAGTGGTTCCTGAAAAACATTCAGTTCCCTCATCCCCGATCTATTCTGACTCAACCATCTAAAATAGGGCCTTTTACCTTACTATTTCCAACAACCATAAAGTCTATTCTGGTACCAGTCAAGCAGCCCGTGTTTGGTGTGAGTGAAACTTAGTAGTCCACTACCAATGGAAGCAAAAAAATATCTAGTGAATAATGGTGTATGTAGTTGAATGAAGAAATAATTACAATGATTATGTATGAAGTTATAACATTATTTGTAAATCTTTATTTGACGACATAAACTCCTAAGTTCTCATATAAATCCATACCTCAATACCTACTTCAGCCTATACCAGTTTCAAAACTATCCCTAAGGAATATCATATCTCAGAATTCCATTTTTACCTTTTTTCATTTCAATCTACACAAGAATTCAATGGTTACTATTAATTATCTCAATTAACATGTGAATTTAATTGTTACCATTAATTATTCAAGTTCCTATGTGAATTCCATTTTTAACATTTAGTATCTCAAATAACACATGAATTCCATCGTTACCATTCATTATCTCAAATATCGTAGGTATGCCATTATCACCATTCATTGTTATTATTCATACATGAATTCTATTCTTACCATTCATTATCTAAAATAACACATGAATTCCATTGATACCATTCATTATCTTAAATAACACTTGAATTTCATTGTTACCATTGATTTTTATAATTCATACATGAATTCCATTGATCCCATTCATTGTTCAAATAACACGTATCACAAAATCACAATAATTAATTTACCAATTAATTTACCAAACTAAATAACTCAATATTAATCTCATACCATTAATTAATTCAACAATTAATTAATCACATAAATACATTAATTAATTTAACAAAAAATTAATCGCTTCAATTCTATTAGTTAATTTAACAATATACTAATCACAAAAATTTAATTACTAATTCAAAAATTAGTTTACCACATAAATATCCTTAAGTAATTCCCTAATTAATTAAGTATGCCAATCCCATTATTTATTTTTCAATAAAATAATCAATATAAATAAACTCAAAATCACATAATGAATCCATGAATTAATTATATCATTCACAACCATAATTAATTATCTCAAATCAACAAACTGAATACCTCTTAATGAATTCTACAATTAAGTATCTCAATCAACAACTCAATATCTCTTAATTAATTTTATAATTAATTATCTCAATCAGTAACTCAATATGTCATAATTAATTATTCAATTATTTATCTAAATCCAAAACTCAATATCTCATAATTTATTCTACAATTAATTATCTCAATCAAAAACTCAATTTCTCATAATTAATTCTAAAATTAATTATCAAAATCAATAACTCAATATTTCAGAATAAATTCTACAATTAATTATCTAAACCAACAACCCAATATCTCATAATTTATTTTACAATTAATTATCTCAATCAATAACTCAACATATCATAAATAATTCTACAATTAATTATCTCAATCTATAATTCAAAAAATCCTCAATTTCTCATTTACTAAATTAATTAATTCACCAAATTTATTAATTAAATCAATAATAAAATTTTTAATCATCTAATAGAAATTATAAAATTAAAAAAAAAATTAATAAATACTTTGGTATTATAATTGTAAACCACCTACCTCAATTTGTTGATGAGAGATCACCTAATGGAAATCCCTAAAATTTGAGCAGCACAACGATGTAGAATGAGATCCAAATCTAAAATCTTAAATCAATATTGAAAAAATAAATATATCTTAAATATAGATCAAGATCTACAATCCTATATCTAGATCCATAAAACCAGGTTTATATCTAATAAAAATTGGAAGAACAAACCCTTTCTAGAATAGTAGAAGAAATGAGAAGGAATGATAAACCAAGTGGGATGAGATCCTCTTATCTAGAGGGGTATAGATATTTGATTCGGGATTTGAATAACCATAAAAAGAGGTCAAATGACTATGGGTTCCTTCAGGGAGGCTCTGAAATTGTGAAAGATATGTTAGGGTCTAATGGGGGTCAATTTTGTATTAATTGGGGGGGGGGGTTCAGAAATTTTAAAACAAATTTTTGGTGACTTAAATTCCCACGCATGCTTTTCTAGGCATGGGTGCATGGTTTTACCTAACCATGCACCAAACTGTGAGTCTCTATTATAGGGGTGTACGGTTTGAAAAACTATGAAACAACCATGATATTTCCCTATATTTAGGGTTGGATGGTTTACTGGGCTGGGGTGCACGATTTAGGGAAATTGTTCCCAAACTATGCACTAGCCCATTTTCTTCCAAAAATTTCAAATTTCACCCAAACGTACCCCAAGGTAAAACCCAAATGAAATGTACTCAAAAAGTGAAAAAATAGTACCTTTTGGAAAGCCTGAATGATATCCAAAAATTCCTAGGTTTTACATTATGAAATTAGTCGTATAATGTGATTATGAAATTGATTGAATAACGGGAGTATGAAATTGATTGATTAATGGGATTATAAAACATATAGCATCCCATGGGGTGCACTAATTTTATTAAAATGATTATTTATAATTTAAACATGGATGATAAATTAATTTTTAAATGAGTTTAATAATTATTTATGAAGTGTCTAAAAAATAAGTTGTGAAAGTGGAACCATGATATGTGATCTTTATGATTGAGTTGAGGGACATAGACTGCAAATCCAAACACCCATGAGGTTCTCGACTTCCTATCTAGGCTCTCAATATATATATATATATATATATATATATGTGTGTGTGTGTGTATATATATTTGAGTGTGTGTGTGTGTTTATCTATTTCATGTGATCACTATGTTGTGGGGAAGGGACTACTGGTCCAAATACCCACATGTTACCAAACTGATACTCTAGGACCCCATTTTATGAATGTGAAATGAAATTAAATTATTTATTAAAACCCATGTAAAAATTAAATGTGATATACCTTTAGTGGATTATTTTGACTATAGTATGATCCAAAGTAGGTATTATTAGGTTGGAAGTCATCGTGAACCTATGGATTATATTGTTAATTACAAAATAATTTAATGTGAGAACTGTTTACATTATCATTGTATGTTACTCTTCGTACAATTTCATAGACTATTATTGAATGGATATTGTTTTAAATGCCATTAGTGGTTGCCTATTGAGTTATAGTTACAGCCCACTCGAACTGATTGATTGATACTTGAATATACTTCATGTTTACAGGATAGAATAAGGGTAAGATTCCTATGTTAGATGGCTAAGTTGGGATATGAGATGGAGCATGGATGAGGTAACTAAACATGATGTCGGGACCCAATTAGGAGTTGTCAGTGTCTTTATTTTTTGTCTTCATTTGAAACATGACACATATATTGCATAAAACATCCACTAATTTGGTTTTGGATATTGTGTTCATATTTTGGGATTATCATGTGATGTTGGTATTTATTGTTATGGTATTATTCTAGTTGTTTTTTACTTTCATTTGGATATTATTCATTAATTCTCATAGTTACACTACATTGATAAAGTTGATATAGTCTTTGGGACATTGAACTTGGGCATAATAAATTAGAGCGATAGAAAATCCAACTCTTTGGATTTATTCCAGAAGTAATAAATTAGTGAATTCATCAAAATATTAGGAATGACTCATTGTAAAACTGTGTCAACCCCCTCACCGATCACTTAAAACATACCAAAATTATGGTACCATCAATGGATGGAGAAGTTAATGTCATGGATATGTTTTATTATGCATTAGTTTAAGGAAGTTAGATATATAAAATTGTTTTCACCCAACTAGATATTGATTTTATAGTGGGATTTGTTATCTTTTTCATGCCAAATCCTATAGGAAAACTTTGAGAATATGTGAAATGATTATTACAATACCTGAATAGGTCATAGAATGAATCCTTATCTTTTTGTGATGTTTATCGGTTGAATGGGTTTTTAGATGCTTATTTTTATGGAGACATGGATTATTGGAAAAATGTTATATGGTTTGTTTTTAATTTTTGTGGAACAAAGGTAAGTTATATGTCTCGCTTATAACCAATGGTAATTTTATCTGAAAAATAACTATAATTTTATGTTACTACAAAATCAGGAAAGGATATGATTTGGTTGATGCGCTTGCTCAAGGAACTCGAATATAGATCATATAGAGGGATGATATTCCGTGACATTAAGAGTTCCATTAATCATTCTTGAAACACAGTTCTTCATTTAAGAATGAAAAATATTGACCTAAAGCATCAATTAAAATTAAATCTAATTTAGTATGACGATTTTAGACCTCATACAACTAATAGGAAGAAAAATCCGACAGATATGTTTACAAAAGTGATAGTTTAAGAAAGTACAGGGAACCATTGTGCCTTAATGGGACTAATCTGATTGGATGGAGAGAAGAGTATTGATTACATAAGATATAGGAATGACATAACTGAATGAAAGAAGAAGGAAGACGAAAAATCTTAATGTAATAACCATGTTGAAAATTGTTGTGTTTTTTGTACTTTCTTCAGATTTTTGTGACATAGTGTTTCCATATGAAGTTGATTGGATACATATCTTTAGGATGACATGATGGATTTTTTTCCTATTATTTAATTTTAGTTTTTTTAGGAAGTGGGATTTTCTTCATATTTAGCTACCCATAGGTGATGCACATCATACAATGTTTGAGCGGATGTTGCTTCATCATACTATGGGTTTTCTACAAAGAGGTTTCGATGATCATATAAAGATCGTTGAATAATGTATTCTCTACTGATGTTTATCATTAACTTTATATAGGAAGTGTCTATTTCATTGTGGCATAGAATTTTTGGTTTTGTAAGGTGTTGATAAAGTGTACTGGTAGTCACTCAATTCAATTAGAAGCTGACTGTGAGACTTAGAAGTCAGTGAAAACTTTTTAACCAGACAACGACCTCTATATAGATGGAGATGGACCAGATCTGATGTAAAATTGACAAATTTATGGACAATGTGTATTTTTGACTTAATTTTCTAAGACCATACTTTAAATATTAATTAAAAGACTATTTTTTAGTCTCTTAAATATCTTTATATGGAAAATGTTTTTAATGTTCTGTAGTGGACATTTGAATTTTCCCAAACCATGTTAAATCTTGTTGTCCATGCTTGAGGATATATATGAAGTACAATAATGAGTTTCATGTGGTGATCAGGTTGCTATTATCTTCTTTGTTACAGTACACATTAATCTGGAGGAGAAATTTATAAGATAAAATCTATACTAATAACATTATTGAGTTTTTTTGTTTGTCTGACTAAAGTGGCTAGACAGAAAAATATCTATTCCTAGTGTAAATTGTCTCGTCAAATTCATCTATTAGACTAAAACTATAGTGGTATCTTCATAAGGTATTACAGCTGATTTATCCCAAAAAAATCCCTTTAAAACCATCATTGATACCACTTTCCAACACCGCAACCAAAATCTCATCTGTGCAGGAGTTCCACATGGCCTGAAGCTCACCTCCTCGTATGTGAAATATTTCTGACTAGTTGTGAGGTATTGATCCTTATAGTAGGGATATAATTCACTTGAATTAGAGTAATATAAATTATGGAAATAACTAAGCATCATTAAAATCATTCAAGAGTATGAAAATTAAATAAACACAAATAATAACATATATGATGATATCATAGACAAAATACAATTATTCATCCACCAGGCCGACCCAAATACAAAAAAACAACACACACACACCCTATACCTACTATTACCACCTGGAATCACACCTCATATCTCCCCATCCTCTTGATCTACCCCAAACTGATCAACTACACATCCCATGCTTTGAACAAAATGCAGATATAAGGTCTGTACTAAAGGACCCCAAAACACTCTAAGAGGGGGGGGGGGAATAAGGGTGTCAACATTTTCTTCATAAGTGAAAGAACTAGCTCCTACATTGTTAGGAACCTATTAAACCTATCTGATGGTATTGTGAAGTAACTAAAACATTAATAGGTAGTAAGAGAATATATAAATTTAACTTGGTTCACCTCTAAGGTCTAGTCCAAAGAGCATACACCAAAAGTGTGTTAGTCATACCTAAATACACTATTCTTCACTATATTTGGAATGCAAAAATGTTTTCTCACAGTCACGTTGTTCCAGGTGCACTTCCTTTACAATATTTTAGGGATATAACACTGCATCCCTCAAAACACTTCTATTGACTCCCCTACCTCACTACTTTAAGAAATGTCTAACTCAGTTTATTGACTTGAAGGTCGCTTCAATTGATTGGCATTAAAGTCATTGTCCCAGAATTAGATCTAGACTCTTATTGGACATTATACATGAGTTTATGCACATTGAAGGCATTTTCCACATAAACCTAATGTTAAATACTACCTTCCATGAAGATCCTTCAGGAAGATCACTACCTTCTCAGAACAAACTGCCATTGCGATGCTCACTTCCGTCATAGAATCCTATCATTGTGTCAAGACATTAAACTAATTGCTAGTCCATACCCAAATAATCAATGTAGACCAATATCAAAAACATCAACCTAATACCCTCAACCGGTTGGAACAATCATACATATAAAATCATTGATCCATTCCTTCAAACTCAAGGGTTGTCCATCTATGTCACATTGTATTATTAACCATCCCCCAGGGTCTTAGTCAAACAAATATTTCAAAGGAAAGGTCCTAAACATGCACAACAACACAAAACACCTATAAAAATGTCGTCAACCCAACAACCAAGAATTAGGGAATGACCATCAACTGACCCAAGACACACAAGAAAATTTCCTCAACCTAATACTTGATGGAATATGGAACAATCATCTAGTAACCAAAGACTCTAAAGAAAGTTCACTAAGAACAGAGAACCATCCATGCAAACACTAGGGAGGTCCATCAAAACCTTGACCCATAACCATATCCTCTAAGGAGGTCCCCTCAAACATCTCGAGCCTGGAATCTTAATGGAAATTTCCCTCAATCATAATAACACATGGATATAGTTTTTCACTCAACCCACCAGTTGATCCCTGGGTGCTAGTCGCTTGAGAAATATACGCTCATCCGAGAAAGTATCAAATCACCAAATATGTCATCCACTCAATCTTAAAGACCACCATTGTTTTTCCTCATCAATACCACCTCAATCCCATAACCTTATGCTGACATTTCTGCTCAAAGGTTCACCATAAGCCATACCTCTAGGTCCATTCCAACCTCATCGAAGTCACTCAGCACTCTTGGTCCTGTGACCTAAGGATCATCATAATCTATCACGTCCTACCCGAACATGGCCTCATATATGGGGTCCAAATCCCAATACCCCCCACCTAGAAATAATATTCTGATTCTGAATGGACTAATCCCAATCACCACATACACTGAGACTCAACTTTAACCTGAATAGGTAGTTCCCATAATCTGTAATACATATAGTGGTATCACCCATTTTCATTCATCCCCAAGTCACCCATGCCAGACCACTATCTCTAGGTTACACAAAATAGTGTATTTGCATCTCAAAACACACTTTGAAACCTTTTTAAGACATCATGTCAGCTCAAATTATACACTCAACCATGGGAAACCAAGTCCTTGGGTGATCCCAAAATATCGAACTGCTCAAGAGAATTCATTCCAGGAATAGGAGGCATATAACTATCCTACTTCATCTACCTAGGGCCCCATCGATCCCTAAATCATATTCCCTAACCTAATATAATATTAATGCATGGAATATGATGCATATAAAATATATGTAATTGTATCCTAGGGTCCACATACCTCAAAAATGTCATCGACCCATTAGAATGCTCCACTAAGCCCTGTCCATGACCCTTCCAAGCATGCTTATGCCTCCACCAAGCTCATGCAATCCAACCAGGAACTGTTTATTATTTCAGTCACCGAGCATAACCATCACAACATAACCACAACGAACAGACTACATAGGGTTTATAGTGTACCTCCAACACTATCCCAACCTAAATCCTTAAGTCATAACAACAATTTAATCCCCATTTTTTTAATCTATACTAAATAGCTTAGAACATTCACTATAGAGATATACCTAACCAAAATAACATGCAATGGTTGGTAGATTTAATCTTGAGATTCCCTCTACATAGAGTGAGAAAAATACATATCCATCTTGATCTATTCCACCATTCTCTAGTGTAATCCACACAAAAACCTAGATAAAACTAGATCAAATTAGAAGTCAGTGAAGGAGGGGACCAAAAAATGAAGAAAAATGGATGATCATACGTCAATTAATCATCGCAAAACATCCATGATCATCCCCCACACGGGGGATCAAAATAAAAGACCCATAATATGAGATCTATTTCCTTAGTGATTGTTTTTTATATCATGGTCAGGTTCAAGAGGAAACATGGGAAGAGGAGAAGTTTGTATGGGATAAATGGCCTGATTTTTTCAACAGAAACATTGTTATCTAGCTTATAGAGGGTGGAGAGATCAATGGTGGGTGGAATATAGCACCCCTTTATTTGAGGTATGTTTTCATTTTATGCCTTTTGTTTTTATTTAAATTCTTTAGAAAACCTTTCTAGAAGATTTTGGTGGAACAAACAAGAGATAGAATGGAAACTGGATTTTCGAAATCTATAGGAGCAATTTACAATGTAAATCATGTTATTATGATATAAATTTCACAGGGAAGATGTTTTTCTAATGGTTTTTTATGAATTAAAATAAATTTACTTTTTATATTGGTTTTTTAGGATTTAATTTAGAGGTAAATAATTTTTCATTGGAAATCACTACTCGTGGGATCTATAATGTAAATGTTTTACTTACACCACAAATTAAACCAATTCCACCCATTTTTTACCAAATAATTGGTTGAAACTCCCCATTTTCTTCATGCCACTTACTATTGAATTCTAGGTATTCTATAGGTGATTTTTAATGACTTTAAACCCCATGAATCCATTTCTAGTTAATCATTGGGCGTTCAATTGTGGATATAAAAGGTTAGGTTCTCGTTCTTCCTTCTTGTCTTAGACCTCCTCTATTTTTCTTATATGGAACCATAGATTCGTGTTATAGTGGGTTCAAAGTTGTGTTGAAGAGATCTTATTGGGATTTTATAGAGGTATAGAAGGAAGATATCCCACCAATATAATCATCTTTGATCATTCGTGCCAATTGAATTGAGGTAGGTGATTTTTCCCTCTTTTCAATTTTATTGGAATATAAAGTCTTATTTTGTATTTAAAAGATTTCTTCTCCATTTTAAATTGGTTTTTAGTGGTAAAACTCTTTTGACAATTCTCTTACTAGTTAGATAGAAATTGGATTGTGGGTGTTTCCCTTAATGGATTGTTGAATTGATTAAACATGTTTACATAAATGAAAGATGATTTTGACACATGTTCTTGGAAAAATGGGTTTTAAATGTTGTCAGGAAAGGAACGAGTTAGTGTGGATTGATTATTGGACCATATGAGGGCTTTCTGAAATAGTCTTGGTTCTTAGTGATGATTGGAAAGGCATAGGAGAAAATATGCCACCAATTGATGACTTGGGGGAGGAAGTACCACTGCTAATGAGTACAGGGGTCTCATTTCAGCATGCATCTATGTTTGATATTGAAACTGGTTGATTAAAAAAAAATGGGAATTATGAAATTATTCTATTTTTTGAAAGGGTAACACAGTTATATCTTAAACTGATTTTGGAGAACCCATTCCTCTAATTAATTTTATATTGTAAAAACTATCCATTTCATTCATATTCTTTATGATAGTTTAATATCCTATGGGATAACCTATTATGTTCTTAGATGAATATGGGGATAATCTTGGGGGTTTTATTTTGTGAAAGATTACTCAACCCTTCTATATAAATTTTGGTGCATATGTAGATGTTGTTTTTCATGATATTAGAAAAGGACCAGCATCAATCTTTTCTAGTGTCACTCATTGATGTCATTGTTTTAATTTGTGGAGTTCAGGCATGGAGTTGGTTTTTTTGCAGGAAAGGAGTGGTGCCACCTTGGAACTTGGTACTTTTTATTCATTGAATTAGATAGTTTCTAACTATTACTATTCCACTTTTACATTGATATTTGTCTGTGTTTTATTTTTTCTTTTTGGATTGCTGACATTGTTCATGTAGACTAGATTTTGGTGCATTCTTTATTTATATAGATGTCTTTAGATTACTTTTCTATACCTTTTACTATTTATGGGAGTTTCCTAAAGTATAAACCATTCTGAAATGTTTATTATTTTTAAATACATGGAATTTATTGTTAGCCATTGGTGTTTAGGTAATGTCACCTAATTTTAGTGGCATTACACCTCTTCTCAAGAAAATGGGATGGGGTGAGTCGTTGTAATTTAGGTTACTCAAAAACATAAATGTCATAGATATTTTCACAGAACTTGATTTAATATCCCATGGAACCCAAATATACATATGAATCAAAAGTTATGATTTTTTTAAGTTCAAGTCATGTTTTCAACTTAACCTATTTGACAATGTGGATGAACATGGTTCCTTGGATCTCCATCCATTGCAAGAAGCTGTGGGTTTTGACACATGGGCTACTGAAGGAAATAAAGGTGCTCTTCAGTGCATGGGTGTTTAATGTTTCCTTGATTTCATCATTGTTGAAGGTGTATAGGGTTGCATCGAGGCTATGTATTGTGAATGTTAGGATTGGAGGTTCATCTCCATAGGTTTTGTGCAGCTTCTCGACCTCATTCCAGAACATGTCATACAGGCTTGTGCACGTATCCATTTGAGAGGTGCATAGGTTCACCAACCCAATTAAACCATTAAGTATGAATCCCTTCTCTAATAAATAGCATACAAATAGGGGTTTAGGGAACTTCAGAGGTTATCGAGCCACTCAAGGCAGGTGGCGGTGTTGAAGAGGGTGAACACGACATCGCGGTGGCCCTGTCCGGCGATCTGATCTTGGTCTTGGAAAACCACCATGAAACCGATCTAGTTGGACTGAGTCATCATCCCAGAAGGAGCCTTCTTGATCCACCTAGGTAGATTGATTTATAATGTGACCCAGAGGTTTTAGATGAGGTGGTACCTAGATTGGGGTATCCATAACTTGTTTAGGAGGGAGTTATTATAAAATTGGAAGGTGGCGTAATAGGGGGATTTCATGTCAATGTTGAAGGAATTTTAGGCTGTGTCGATGAACTAGTCGTAGTGTAGGATTTCATCACATCGGGTGTTGTCGAGCGGGTCGAGAAGGTCATCCCAATTGGCCACCACTAGGTAAACCAACCATCGCATCTCGATCCTTGTTGCACGTGAGTCATTGGTGGTGCGTCGGGTCGCTGACATGGTTGCAGTTGTAGAGTCAAGGAGGACCTCCAAGGTGTCCATGTGGTTTTGTGCTAATTTCATAGTGAAAGATGGTGGTGCGATGACGGGACATTGATGATAGTGAATGAAGGGTGGGGTGGGGGATGAAGGACGTATAGGGATGTTCTACAGGGGTTGAGTCTATTTGAAGACATTTTAGAGAGAGAAAATAATAATGATGGTCACCACATTTATTTCATTATAATAGGGTGACAACCTACCATTATTATCCCATTTAATTTGGTAAAAGACATTTAATTGAGGGGATAACAACGAGGGTAAGGGAAGGACATAAAAATTGATCACCTCTAATAGTTTTCATCATCATATTCTTAACCAACACATCTTCAACTTTGAGTACAATATTTTTTTGTGGTGTTTCTCCACATATTTAGGAGTTAATTTAAGGATTTTCTTCTCCTTGTAATTGAGAGAGTTTGTACGCACATTTTACTATAGTGAAAATTTTCTATTTGCCCACAGTTTTGTACCCATATTATTTGGGGGGTTTCTCCACATTAAATTTGGTGTTCATTTTATTTCTGCACTTTTGTAATTTATTTTTATAATGAAATTATCTTTGTACTAAAGGGATAATTATTTCTGATCCTAACAGAGACTTGAGAGGGTCATATAAATTCATGGTGATGGGCGATGCTGCATCGGGGGATGTTTATTTATTTACAGAAGGTGCTAGAAATATAAATGGGAAGAGGAGTGAGGTGGTATTGTGGGGAGTTTGTGTTTTTACAACATGCCGTGTTAATTTTTTAAATTATTATGTACTTTTTTAGTGTGTCATTTTAATTAACAAAATTTTACTAGTTTCCTAGGTTTTATATGCTGAAATCTTTTAAAATGGTTTTTTTAAATTATTTTTGAAATGATGTAGGTTTGATGGTATTTATGAACATGAGTTCTTAGAAGGGATACCTCGAATTCAAAACCTACTACCACCACCACCATCACAGATCCTCGTGATACAGAACCACTATTCCACACCCCATGGGGAAACATAATAAATTTTTCTATGACCGTTCTTCCTACAACGATAACAAAGGGGAGAACCTTTCACCATGCTACTTCTACTCCAAATCCTCCGACCATACCCCTTTAAATGACTTTTCGTTCTAATAGTACTCCCACTTCGTTATATATTATAAGAATTTTCAAAAGATACATGGATCACCTTTTTATGTATTTCTTTGTTCAATATCATTCTCTGTATGTCTGTAAACATCAAATATATATTTCTTTTTGAATTATTCACCACCTTCACCGTTTCATCCTAAGACTCTAGAAGGAAGGAGAGTAATAAAAATTCCAAATATAAGTCTTTAAAGTCTACATTTTCTGATTCAATTTAAATTTTAATTATATTTAATTCATTCAAATGATCATATGTTTCCTCCGATATTCACATTCCAAATAATCTTCTTTGGAGAAAACACTTTATTGATCAGTGTGGTATTCTCATACATATCAGCTAAGGTCATTATGACTTCTGATGCAGTCTTCAATTCTCAGATGTAGAATTCTATATTTTGGTCATGACATATAATATTATCATGTTCTTTCTTATCCATCCTCTCTCATTCATAATATTTCATCACTTCCAACTTAGCTCTAGTAAACAAAAGATCAAGGTCTTTCTAAAGAGGAAAAATCATATATCTGTATTTTCAAAAACCCTAAATCTATTTTGTTGAACTTCTCTATAAAAACGTTTCTATCTTTTGATACTATTACACCTGAAATTTTTAACCCATACTACTTCTGATCAATGTAAAACAAGTGGTTAGAAAATTCATACCAATAATCTCCTACATGAATAATGGAAGAATCCAGATTCTATACTAAGCTCTAAAACATCTTCACCAAGGATCGATCCTCAATAAAAAATCCAACTAAAATCATTGATACCAGTTATTGAGATCACATTATACTATTGATAAATCTAACCAAAGATACTCCGCCAAAACTTCACTTGTGGAAGAAAAATATCTGGAATGAACCCCACACATAATACCTAGAACTAAAAAGTAGCTCAAACCCAAATCATTGAAAAATAAAACCACTAGAATAATGTAGAAAGAAATATTAAAAAAATTATTGAAATAAAAAATGAAAGTAAAATAACAATACAAAGAGATTACATGGTTAAGGTTTTCACCCTGATCCATGGGTGAATACGACTTCACATTATTTACAGTATTAAGAAGGAATATGTTTAAAATAAACTTGATCTCACTAATCATTCATAATAAATGTCAATTTGACAAGTGATATACCTTGAAATATATAATAGTGTCTTTCTAGTGCTTTCAGTTTGCAAAACTATCCAATCTATGTGCGCTAAAGTCTTCCTCCTCTGAGATCCACTAAAAAACCCTCTTCCTGGTCAAATATTTTCAGCACCAAAACATTCCTAACAAGTCAATTGTTTTATTGTGATCCTTCGGATATTCATGATACATTATAACTTCACACATCAGAGGATCAAGATAGTGTAAATAAAACCTCCATATGTTTTATTCCACATAATTGAGTGTACTGAAAGTAGGTTGAATTAACAGAATGCTCACCCAATAAATTATTTCTTCGATCACTAAATAAATATAACAAGTATTCAAGGAGAAGAAAATAAATTAAATGGAAATAAAAAAATAAAAAAATAAAAAAAAAGATTAATATTCTTCCGAAAATGATTCTTCCATTCATTGGATAAACACTACCACTTTCTTTTATTACAATCGAATTGTATAATAGATAACAACAAATATTAAAAAGTATAATTATTTTATAAAATCTAGTATTAATATCACTTTATAATATTTTATTTGAAGGTTCCATAACGATATACACTATATGAAATCCATTCAATAAGTTATACCTACTCCCTTGAAAACATAGATCACTAAACATGATCATATTTTCTTGATTACAACCTGGTAACCCATTAGATTTAATGAACTTCCAGGCATACTATTTCCCATCACAACATCATTAGATGATGTGAATTTTTAATGATAATACTACCCATAATGATATTATATTTTCACTATATGAACACTACACTTTACTAAATTCTAATGAACTGATTATTGCAACTAGGATCTGTGAATAAACTTTTTATAAACTAAAATAGACTTCACCTCCTAAAAATATCCCACTTAACGACTTGTTTCAGGTAACCTTCGAAACACTAAAAACATTAGTAAAAATCTTTATATCCTTATAATAAGAATGAATGTGTTTTTTAACCTTCCTTCCATTCACCCAAGTCCCACAGAGTCATGGTTCCACCTCATGATTTCTTGAAATACAATCTTAGTGAATTATGAACAAAATTATAGTTTAGATAAATAATTTTTTTCCTTTCATAAAATACCACAATTTTAGCCAAGAGTATTCCAATTTGGATTTAATTGAAAATAAATAATTCCTCCCAACTCATTTCAGTCTCATCCAACAATCGCATCAACCAAATAATTTCCTTCAGAGATTCAATTTTCATTACATACTCATCTTCCATTGTACTTAACATAACAAGAATTTGAATTCATAACATCTATATGACCATTATTCCTTTAAAAGTAAACAAATATCATCTTGTTATCTTCTAGGAGTATGAACATATAAAAAAAATCAAAATCAACAAATCTATAAAAATGATGATCCATCCCATAGAACAAGGATATTTCTTTTGTTATATTCAAATAATGAAAACTCTATTTGAAAACTCGATTTGACAGCCACCTAGTGTTTCTTCCTTATATTCGACATGAAATGAACTATGAATCCCAATAAAAAATTAATCTACAAATAAGTGAAAAAAATTTCATACATTAATCTTATGATCATTTATGTATATAACACATTCTTTTTCTATTTAGACTCTACATATGTTTTGGTTGATTTTTCATTATAAATTTTAAAGTGTACATCCAAAGAAGTAAAGACTGGCTTACTTATAGTCATTCTAAATCCTTGGATAAAAATTCAAATATAGTAGATATAACCACATATATGTCTCTCCAATCGCTCTTGGTATTCATCCCTAAAATAATATTTTCTTTTCTAATATCCTTTATTTTGAATCTTCTATACAAATCATGTTTTAACTTCCGTATTCTTCCAACATCCATTGCAGAAATCATTATGTCATATGTATATAAAAGAAATATGTTAAATTACCCATATTAATTTTTATTTTAATAAAAAATGATATGAATTATATATATAAAACCCTTCTTTTGACATAAATGAATCAAAATTTTTATTCCATTTTCGTGGTGCTTGTTTCAGAATATAAAAAATCTTCTTCAATTTATATACCAAAATTGGATCTTCTTCTTCAATGAAACTCATTTTTTACTTCATGTAAATTTATTCCTCTAAACTTCCATGAAGGAAGGATGTCTTTACACTCATTTTTTCATGGTATATATCTTTTACAAAAACCGTTATCATCATTATTCATATATATTTTTTGTTTAACTACCAATGAGATTATTTCTAGGAAATTAACACCTTCTTTATTTTGAAACCCCTTATCCACTATCCATACCATATATTTCTTATTTCCATCAGACTCTTTATTCATATATAATAACCACTTGTTTTCACATTCTTTATTAACTTCTAGTAATTTAGTTTATTATTAGGATTTTTAGAACTTCAATGAATCTATTTATTCATTCAATGTTGACTTCCACTATTTGGCATCACTAAGTGTGGCTACCTCTATTGGTATATCTATCACTTTTGAATTTGTTAGAAAAATATAGTTAAATGTTTTTATAAATATCTGAATAATATTTATTTTAATGGTTTACTTTTTCAATTTAGTTAGATGTACACAACTTCTTCGATTTTCTATAACTTCTAAAGACATGACATTCAGTTCTCTCGATAGATCTTCTCCCACCCTTGAAATTTCAAGAATATCTTATGTTGGTATAACCTATGTACTTCCATTTCTTTCATCATAGTTCTACATAAAATTATTTCATATTTACCCCTATTTTTTGGCCCTTATTCAAAATTTCTTCATTAATGTGAACATATCTACTCCTGATGGATTACCAATTTTAATCATCCCATAATCGTTAGCCAAAATTCCCATCAACATAACTAATGAAAATATAAACTTTATACTTACAACCAATATTTTAACTATCCTTATAATAATTATTCATATATTCCAAGCTTCTAAATACCATAATATGGAAAACTTATAGTTTTTATAAGACCATAGATCAACTATAATTTCCTACCCAACAGCTAATGAGAGAATTCTATTACTGAGATATGAGGTTGTACTGGGTGCCTTTTACCAAATTCCCTTGAACATACCTGAGTTAATAAATATACTTAAAACCTTACATTTTAAAATTATATTCATTCAATTAGCCACCCCATTAAATTGTGGAGTTCTAGGAACCTTCTTCTCATTCATAATCGCTTTCTTCTTATAGAAGCTTTAAAATTTGTATTTGGTGTACTCACCATCACTTCAAAAATTTATTAAATGGATCATATGAACACACACCATTTCTACTATGAGCTTCCATTGAATAAAATCATGAAAAAAATTAGAAACCTACTTCAAAAACTAAATCAAATATTTTCATGTAGCACAATCAATAAAGGTTTAAAAGTAAATTGAACCCCTGATGGGCTAAATATGGGTTCCCCCAAACATCAGTATGAACAAGTTACAACTTATAGTTCTTGTGATTTCATCCATCTATGTTGAAATGAAACCTACTTTGTTTACCTAACATACATCTTTCACATCTTCTGATTCCCATATGATCATGATTATGTATGCCTTTTGTAGTCAGAACCTTCATGTTCATTTCACTAAGATGACCATGTCCACAATTCCAAACCTCTATATTTACCAAACTTTCAGACAAAGTAATTGATCTGAACATTTGGTCAAATATAGTGTCACGTAATTTAGTACTTTTCCATCCACTATATATCCTTGAGTAAAATTCAATAATCCATTGGATTTTTTTAATCTCCGTACCTCATATAGTTGTCTAACTAATATTTTGTTCTTCTATATCCTTGGGATATGTCTATAATAATCATATTTCAATACACCTTCGTTCTTCATCCTTATATTCACATATCCTTTTTTAATGATCACTAGAGCAATATCATCCACCAAATACTATTTAATGAAACATATAGTTACATAATTTTCAGTGAAACTCAACTCTCCTACTAAATTGAATGATGTCCCTAAGTCAACAACCCATGAATCCACTATAATGTTTACACTTCACAATAATTTACTAGAATATTCCATTGAACTGACATAATTTGAGATTCTAGAGGTTAATGATCTTTTGTATCTTTACTTATTACTCATGTATTACTTATTATATTATCCTATTTTGTCAGACTTACAACATATAGGGCCCAGAGCAGCTGACATTCCTTGTCTCTTATCATATAGAATTTATTCATTGATTTATTATGATAGAATTTCTTCTATTGACTTAAACATACTAATCCATCATCCTGAATATAATTATTGAATGGTCCTGGTTCTTCCCTCTTCTTGAGATCCTCATTCAGGATCATGTTATGGATATTATCAAAAACAAAATATGGATTCCACTAGAGTTACTGATTATAGACACCATCAAATCCCAACTCTCCAAAAGTGATGAATGTAGTAGAAGTCCCCAAACATCATCCATGAACTTCACCTTCACTAATTTGAGATTCCCTAGAATCATATAAAAATAATTTATGTGATCTACCACTATAATTACTTATGATAACCTTAGGATTAATAACCTATGCATCAATAACACTTTTTTCAATGTCATATAATTCTTATACAATTACAATAACAACTTAATCACTTCTTATATTGTCTTTATTTATTTAATTTTAAATACAACATTCCTCACCAAATACATCCTAACCAATGATAAATATTTTCTTTCCATCCATTCTCATTCCTTTATTTATATCTTCTATATAGAAACACCAATAAGAGAGAATCAAGGCCCTTTTAAAACAAAATTTCCTCTGTTTTTATTCAATATAATCCAAAATCCATCCCATATAATTTATCCACTTGGACCCTTCTATCATTTGACATCACATATTCTGATGCTAGTAAAATCTTACTAGAATCAAGATAACATCATGGAATGTTAGAAGAAACCAGAGAAACCTAACCTCAATTACAATATTTGATACCAATTGTTTGGGATTCTTCATACTTCAGTTCTTGTGATAAAACCACCTAAAGAGGATCACTAGTCCATTGAAACATCACACATTAGAGACTCTAAAAAATTGAAATGAAACATCGGGAAGTTCCCTTCCACACAACCAAGTATAACAAAATTAGGTAGACTTAACACCCTACACACAACATAAATTCATCCTTATATAACCCATGAAAACTCACAATAATTCAAGTAAAATAGAAATACATTCAATTGAAATATAGAATGAGATAAATTAATATGATAAATTTATGTGATTCAAGAAATGAGTTCAACATCCTATGAAGAAATATTATTAATTTCATTTAATAAAATTAGAATGTATAAGATATTAAAACCATTATTACTAGGTATAAAAATTATATACAAGAGAGTATTAATCTCATTTTTTATTTTCTCTAACGGTTCCACCCACTTAACACTAGTGTAGAAAAGTGTTTTCCTTATCAGTTTTTTTTATTTTTTATCTTAATTTAATTAGCAGTGTCCTTGTTAGAGGAACATAAAATATATTTTTTTAATTCAGTAATGTAACACCCCAAGCTTCCACGGTACGCTTCTCTTTGAATAATACAGTAGCGTGTGTTGTATGCAACTTCGAGTTCTAACACACACCAAAACCAATCAAACAAGCCGTTATGAATAGTAATACCTAATTTTTGAAATTTTATAAATTTTATCTTTCAAAATGGACTTCATTTTTGGATTCAGAATATCGAATTTAGCATAGGGTAAAATTTTGGAACTTTTCGAATAACTTTTATATTTTGATGAATAGTGAAAATTATTAAATTTTAATTAAAAACAAATTTTTTAATTAAAATAATTAAAAGTAAGAAATTATAATATTGAGTTGTTTTAAATTATAATTAGAATAAAATTTTACCATTTTATCCAATGGTTCTCGTTACAATTAATTTCACTTTGAAATTGGACATAAACAATTGTCAATCTTTTGATTGATATTGTTTCTTAAAGACAAGCTATTTGTTTTGACAACGAGAATTTATTATAAAACTAATTAATGCAACTTATATGTATATAATTTTGTAAAATATATATCATTTATGAATTCAGAATATCAATTATAGCTTAGGGTGAATTTTTGGTAATGTTCTGAAAAACTTTAATTTTTGATGAATAGTGAAACACCTAAGTGGTAGTTAAAAAACTAATTTTTTGTGTAAATGAAACATTACCACTTCTGTGTATTGAATTTAAAAAATCTGACATACATGGTTGTCATTAGTAATTAAAATTTAGTTTAATGGGATGAAAATAATATTAGGTGAATAGTAACTTTTATGTTTTATTAATCGCGATTAAAGGTAATTAGTGAAATTTAAGGTAAAAATGATATTATAAAAATATGAAAATATCTTGACACTTGTACTACCCCTATTGTATGAGCCATGTATGACCATTAAAACCCATTGGTCAATTTTTGGGACCCCATGTAGCCACTTGGGTAAGATAATGACATTAATACCTTTTATTTAAAGTAAAAATAAAAATGTCACAAACATGTATTGTTTTACTAAAACAATTATTACATGGGGTTATATAAGTCATATGTTTGACTATAAATATTCATTATAAAGATAAAAATATTTCCTACAACATGGTATTTTTATTATTATTTTTAGACATTAAAAAAATTAATTTATTTATAACACCGTGATGATGCAGCGATTACCTCATTAATGAACGATTTAAATAAAATGAAAAGATAATGTAAACACTAAGACATAAACATGTCAAAAACCTGTTCTATGAGTATATTTCTAACACTTATCACCTTATACTAGAAATATATAATTTTTGTACCTTTTAAATCCGAAAATCATTTCATAATAATGTAACATTTCATGACTTTCCAAGAGTGCCCCTCCTCTCCAATTATAAAAGGCCCCCACCTATACCACCTTATTAACACCTTCAAGCCATTTGGATCGGCCAAACTCTACCAAAATACTCTCTCAACTTCCCTCTATTACTCCTATAAGCCTCACTTTTGGAAAAATTTTTCCCAAGGAATCCTTTGTCTCAAATCGAAAAGAGTTACCCAATTTTAATGTAATGTCTTATCTTATGTTATTTTGTTTTATTTTGATTGTCCAACCCCTTAAACTCTTTTTATTTCTTTCTTTTGTAACAACACCAGTATCTTCAATATACTAGTATGTTTTTATGATAAGGATTTTATTTAAACTTACACACACCTTCGTCTAATGTTTAAAGAACATATTGTTTCTATGGGTGGCGAATTACTGCCTCACGAAACGATGATTGTTCAATCTTCTTTTATCACCTGTCATGGTGGCCATTAAGATGTCACTATGTTTATATATGATATATATATTATGTTTATGTTTTCCTTATGCTTATGTATTTTTCATTTATGTCATACCTTTATGATTTCCATTATGGGTAAACACGATAATTTCATTTTAGAAAGTGCGGACTATCGCCCCCTCAAAGTGATTTGAATCGTTAATGCCATATGTGGGACATATAAAAGAGGGAGTAAATGATATTATATATGATATCATACTTGAATTATAATATAACTTTATATCATTATGATTCCATTCCATTAAATACAAAATAGAAGTGAAATTAGCGTTCATGCGTACGTACGGCTTACCGTCTCCATGAACGGTGCATTTCATTTATTACCTCTAAATGTAATGTAATATTATAAATTCATATATATACTGGATATATATGATATATATTATATCAACATCATGAATATAATTCTGGATATAATGTATATTTTACCCAATGAACAACTTATAATTATAAGAAGTTTATTTTTGACTCAAGTACCAAAGATCGACAAAACAACCGTTATTAACTTAAATAATTACATAATGTTCATAACATGGTAATAAGTGATATAAAAGGAATAATGAAAATTAAAAAGGTTCTTAAGAAAGTATAAATTAACTCAAGTTCATTATTCAGGAGGTTAAAGAATGATCGAGTCCATTCGGACATGAGGTAAGGGAATTTGTCTCAATCTCCTTTCATTGAGGCATATTTTGTTTTATACACAACTTTATTTTATACTGTGTATAAACCGGTTTGAGTTTTACTTTTATTCAAAAGGAATATTTTTTATAAAAAGCGTTTTAGTAAATGACAAAAGGGAATGTTTTTTTGTTGTACGTATGCGGCGACAACGACTTCTCTGTCGCCATGACCATTATTTGAGTTTTAGCTTCCTCTACAAGACATAACTTTTTTTAAATGAAAAAAAATACCATGTTTTACTTTTCTTTCATTTTGGTATTGAAAATTGTTTTTAAAATGTTTTTATTATATCAGTGTGTTGTATTGATATCTCGTGATTGAAATTGGAAATTCTATGTTTCCTTTATGCATGTTTTATGTGATACGATTATGTTATGGTTTATGATATGTTTAAACATTTTCATATACGGAATGAATTGGACATAATAAGTGGCGGGTGGATCCCACTATATCTCCTCGATGCATCGGTAGGTCTCATAAGACAAATTATGTCTTGGAACGAGGCCTTAGAAAAATCTTATTTGTAGTCTTGGCACGAGGCCTTGGGTACGTTGTTATGATAGTCTGGCATAATGCATTCCATCATTATGAAAGTGGTTATTGATATTGCATGTGATTATTCGACTATTAGAGTATCCACGTGAGTAAGTAAATTGAATTATTTCATATTACATTTTCCATATTATGCTGAAGTTTAAGTTTAAAAAGATTTTGTTTTAATTGTACATTGCCTTAAATGTTTATGTTTATTTATGAAAGTTTCCACTATATTGTTATCCTTACTGAGAATCTGAGCTCACCCCTTTCTATGTTTTATTTTTCCCAGGATGTAAAGAAATATTTTATGACTGACCTGTAGTGATAGTCTGAATGGGATATGGGTGTGGACTATGGAGACTATGTAATTGTAGTTTTTCACTTTATGATGTAATGTAACATTTATGAATGTATCTAGTGTTTCCAAGTCTACTAAACTAATAGGTATTTAGAGACTTGATCTTTTGTGATCATGACAATGTTACGTAATAATGCACCGACTCTGGGAAACTGGGGTCGGGGCATTATAGTTGGTATCAGAGGAAGTTTAGTACTAACCTTCTAAACTAGATTTAGGTAAACTCTGATTAGAGAACATATCCCTAAGAAAGAATTTGAGGATTAGTATAGAAAAACATCCTAGAATTTTGGTATTATAGAGATTTTGTGAGTTTTCCGAGCAATACATCCCTGTCTGGATACGAGCAGGTAGAGGAGCCTCTGGCACAGATATACCTAGGGGTAAAACCCAAAAACACTGCTTTGAGCTAGACTCGGATGGGAACTGGTGCATGACAACAAGCCTTGTTGCACTCTTGGTTACAACACTCATGGGGGATATGCTTAGGATAATTCATGATTTCATTAAAAAACATTATGAAGGGTTTATGTGTACATACTTCCTCAAAGAAAACATTTTTATGATTATGGATTATATCCCTAAATTTTGAAATTTATGTTAAGTGTTTTGCATGTTTTTTATTATGTATTTCGATTTATAAACTAATCTAGTTTATGACATTGTTTAGAAATGGCGCCTAGTGGAAGGAATGTAAACCATATCAATACACACACTCCATGTAGGGATTTCCCCCCTGCTCAAGATAATTATAATGGAGCTGGTGATACAACTGGTGCTGATCAGCTTATCACCATACTGGGACAACTCACTCAGGTTATGAATAATAACCTTACTCGTAAGGAGAACCCTGATCTGCAACCTGGAGGATCAATGTTAGACCACTTCATGAGGAAAAAACCACCAACATTTAATGGGGGTACAAATCCATTAGTAGCTGAGCAATGGATAAACTTCTTAGAGAAAATATTCTACACCTTGGGGAGTAACGAAAGGGAGAAAGTTGTCATGGCAGTTTACCGTCTCACTGAAGATGTTGATCAATGGTGGTCATTGATTCAAAACACAAAATAAGATGAAGAAGTATCTAATATGGTATGTAGGGAGTTCAAAGATATTTTCTTATAAAAATACTTTCCTCGTGACAATCGAGCAGATATGGAAAGGCAATTTCTGAGTCTGAGACAAAAGGAGGATGAGAATATCGCAATGTATGAGGCTAACATTACAAGGTCAGAAAGGTATGCTGGAGATTATATACGTTACCCAAGAAGTAAGATTGATTGTTTATTTTATGGGTTAAAATAATTTCTTCATCAAGCATTAGTGTCACTTTATTTCTCGTCATATGAAGACATAGTCTCATGTGCTATCAAGACTGAAAAGGAATTCTCTAAGTCTTATGACTTTAAAACAAAGAAAGAGAAGAAGAGATATAATGATCACTCTGGAAATGGAAATAAGGGGAAGAATAGAAAGTTGATTATACATCCTGTAGTAAATGTGGGAAGAAACACCCTGATACTTGCTTAAAGGGAATGAGAATCTGTTACAAGTGTGGTGAAAAAGGCCACCAAGCTCATGATTGCAAGGGAAAGAGAGTTGCTGTCAACGTGGAATGCTATAATTGTAGAGAGATGGGAAATTATGAAAATGAATATCCAAAGCGTTAGGGGAACTTGCCTTAGAAAAGGCCAAGGGATCAAGGCCAAGGTTATGTTATCACTACTGCTGAGGTAGAAGCTCCGAAAGACGCAGTGACAGGTAATTTAATGGTTTCCTCAAGATTAGAAAATGCTTTATTTGATTCAGGATCATCACATTGTTTCATATTTTCCCAATTTGATAAGAAAATTAGATATTTCCAATTTGATCTAACAAAGGGGTTGTCATTGAAAACTCCAAAGGGAAGTATCATTGGAACAATGTTTTATGAATCGGTCCCCATTAGAGCACATAAATGTTCTTTATCCACTGATCTCATTGTCATACCCATGACTGAGTTTGATATAATCCTCGGTATGGATTGGATTTTGGACTATGATTCAAAGATTTATTGTAAGAAGATGGAGTTTACGATTTTTGATGATGATGATAAGGAACACCTTATCTTTAAGGCAGAATCAGCACCACCTAATTCTTATTTAGATCCACCCCCAGTAGCTCAACTAAATTCAATTATTGGGGAGGAAGAGATTGAAATGACTGAGGGTGAGGAAATGAATGTTCAAATAGAATATGTACCTATTGTGAAAGAATATGTAGATGTGTTTCCAGAAGATTTACCTTGACATCCTCTAGAACGAGAAGTTGATTTTTCCATTGATTTAATTCCTAGATCAAGGCCTATATCGAAGACCCCTTATAGAATGGCCACCATGGAATTAGTTGAACTAAAGAAACAACTAGAGGAAATGAGTAATAAAGGATTTATTCGCCCTAGTATTTCTCCATGGGGAGCCCCTTTCCTTTTTGTTAAGAAGAAAGATGGATCTACGAGGTTCTTCATTAACTATATGGAGATCAATGCTATAACAATAAAGAACAAGTATCCCCTAACTCGCATTGATGATTTATTTGAACAACTGCATGGAGCTCAATACCTTTCAAAGATTTAACTTCGATCTGGAAACCATCAGTTGTGTGTGAAGTAGGAAGATATTCCAAAGACAACATTTTGAACAAGGTACAAGCATTACGAGTTTACAGTAATGCCTTTTGGATTGACTAATGCACCCTCTATATTCATGGATATAATGAATAGAGTTTTCAAGGAATATCTTGATGATTTTGTAGTGGTATTTATTAATGATATCTTGGTATACTCCAAAGGCTACTAAGATCATGAAAATCACTTGTGCATTATCCTGAAGACTCTTAGAAGAGATGAATTATATGGTAAGTTTAGCAAGTGTGAATTCTGGCTTCCGGAGATTTCTTTTATTGGCCATATTTTCTCTAAGGATAGAATTTCTGTTGATCATTTTAAGACCAAGGCAATCCAAGAATGGCCAGCACCAACGAGTATAACTGAGGTACACAGTTTTATTGGTTTGGCAGGTTATTATCGGCATTTTTATAGAATTTTGCCCGATTGGCTAACCCATTAATGAAGCTCACACGTAAAGGGGTTAAATTTGTCTGAACAAAAGAGTGTGAAGAGTGTTTTGAAGAACTAAATAGTTGATTAGTCAATGCTCCTATATTGACTCTACCATCAGGGAATGATGGGTTCTTTATTTATAGTGATGCATCAATGAAAGGACTTGGTTGTGTCCTTATGCAGAATGATAGGGTTATTCCCTATGCATCAAGACAACTAAAAATTCATGAGAAAAACTATCCTACTCATGATCTTGAGTTAGAAGCTGTGATATTTACTATGAAGATATAGAGACACTACCTCTTTGGTGAAAAAAATGTGAGATTTATACTGATCACAAGAGTTTGATGTATATTTTATCACAAAAAGAAATCAACATGAGGCAAAGGAGACGGCTTGAGCGACTTAAGGATTATGATTGCACTATACACTACCACCCGAGGAAAGCAAATAAGGTGGAAAATTCTTTGAGCTAAATGGATCATGGAGTTTTGAATAGGATGAGAGTTGAATGGGATGCTATTCTCATAGATCTAGTAAAGATGGATATGGGAGTAACCATGGAAGGTGGATCATCAATACTCTTTCAAATGGTTGCCAAACAATCTTTATTATAAAGGATAAAAAGTTATAAAGTTGATGATGGGGGGTTTCAAAAGAAAATTAAAGCGGTGAATGATGGGATTTTGAGTGACTTTGTGTATGAAGATGGAATTTTGATGTTTGGGAAGAGACTTTGTGTTCCCGATATACCTGATCTAAAAAGAGATTTTTTGGATGATGCTCATGGTTCCAATTTCTTTATACACCCTGGGAGAACCAAAATGTATAGAGATTTGAAGAAAAAATTTTGGTGGGACAACATGAAGTGGGAGCTTACCGATTTTGTGTCATGATGTATGGTTTGTCAACAGGTGAAAGATGGAAGGCAACAACCTGGAGGAGTATTGCAACCTCTTCCCATACCTGAGTGGAAGTGGGATAATATCAAGATGGACTTTGACATGGGACAACCAAAGACTCCTAGAAGGAATTATGCTATATGGGTCATTGTTGATCTTCTTACCAAATCAGCACATTTTCTTACGGTAAGAGAAGATTTACCACTTGAACGTTTAGAAAGACTGTATATTAACGAGGTTGTAAGACTTCATGGATTACCCCTATCGATTTTTTGGATCGTGATCCCTGTTTCACATCAAGATTCAAGAAAAGTATTCAGAAATATCTGGATACTAAACTTTTTTGAGCACTGCCTACCACCCTCAAACTGATGGAAAATCAAAACAGACTATTCAGACTTTATAAGACATGTTGAGGTCTTGTTCACTTTACTTTCAAGGTATGTGGGATCAATATTTACCTCTGGTAGAATTCTCCTATAACAATAGCTTCCATTCAAGTATTCAGATGGCACCATATGAAGCGTTATATGGAAAGATATGTCGCACACCAACCTGTTGGGATGATGTTTGTGAAAGAAAACTTGTAGGCCCAGAACTTGTAGAGGAAACGATGGAAAAGGTGAAGGTAATCCAAACCCACATCAAAATAGATCAATGTAGGCAGAAGAGTTATACCGATAATCAAAGGAAGGATTTGGAATTTCAAGTCAGTGATCATGTTTTCTTGAAGGTATCTCCATGGAAGGGAGTTATACATTTTTGTAAGAAAGGTAAATTGAGTCCCAGGTACATCGGACTGTTTGAAATTCTAGATCAAATTAGGGTTGTAGCTTACCGTTTGGCAATGCCTCCAAGCCTATCCGAAGATCATGATGTATTCTACGTATCACTATTGAGAAAATACATGCATAACCCAATGCATGTACTCACCTAAGAGGAATTAGAACTGGAACCCGACATGTCTTATTGCGAAGAGCCTATTAGGATTCTTGACATGAGAGATCAAGTGCTGAGAAACTGGACGACTCATCTGGTAAAAGTTCTATGGAGAAACCACAAGATAATAGATGTGACATGGGATCCCAAGGAACTTATGATGAAGAATCACCCGAGACTTTTTATACCGTGATATTATATGAAATTTCGAGGACAAAATTATTTGAAGGAGGGGAGAATGTAACACCCCAAGCTTCCACGGTACGCTTCTCTTTGAATAATATAGTAGCATGTGTTGTACGCAACTTCGAGTTCTAACACACACCAGAACCAATCAATCTAGCCGTTATGAATAGTAATACCTACTTTTTGAAATTTTATAAATTTTAGTGTTCAAAATAGACTTCATTTTTGGATTCCGAATATCGAATTTAGCCCAGGGTGATATTTTTGAACTTTTTGGATAACTTTTACATTTTGATGAATAGTGAAAATTAATAAATTTTAATTAAAAACAAAATTTTTAATAAAATTAATTAATAGTGATAAATTATACTATTGACTGGTTTTAAAGTATAATTAGAATATATTTTTATCATTTTATCCAATGGTGGTCATTAGAATTAATTTCTCTTTGAAATTGGACATAAACAATTGTCAATCTTTTGATTGATATTGTTTCTTAAAAACACGCTATTTGTTTTGACAATGGGAATTAATTATAAAATTAATTAATGAAACTTATATGTTTGTAATTTTTTAAAATAGACATCATTTTTGAATTTAGAATATCAATTATATCTTAGGGTGAATTTTTGGTATTGTTCTGAAAAAGTTTAATTTTTGAAGAATAGTGAATCCACTAAGTGGTAGTTAAAAAACTAATTTTTCATGTAAATGATACATTACCACTTATGTGCATTGAATTTCAAAAATCCTACATACATTGTTGTCATTAGTAAGTAAAATTTAGTTCAATGGGATGAAAATAATTTTTGGTGAATAGTAAATTTTAAGTTTTATTAATCACGATTAAAGGTAATTAGTGAAATTTAAGGTAAAAATGATGTTATAAAAATATGAAAATATCTTGACACTTGTTCTACCCCTATTTTATGAGTCATGGAAGACCATTAAAACCCATGGATCAATTTTTTGGACCCCATGGAGCCACTTGGGTAAGATAATGATATTTATACCTTTTATTTAAAGTAAAAATAAAAATGTCACAAACAAGTATTATTTTACTAAAAAAAATATTACATGGGGTTATATAAGTCATATGTTTGACTATAAATATTAATTATAAAGATAAAAAGATTTCCTACATCATGGTATTTGTTTTATAATTTTTAGACATTAAAAAAATAAATTTATTTATGACACCATGATGATGATGCGATTACCTCATTAATGAACGATTTAAATAAAATGAAAAGATAATGTAAAATATAAGAATTAAACTTGTCAAAAACCTATTGGATGAGTAGATTTCGAACCCTTATCACCTTATCCTTTAAATATATAATTTTGGTACCTTTTAAATCCGAAAATCACTTCAAAATAATGTAACATTTTATGAATTTCCAAGATTTCCCCTCCTCTCCTATTATAAAAGGCCCCCACCTATACCACCTTATTCACACCTTCAAGCCATTTGGATTGGATGAACTATGACCAAATACTCTCTAAACTTCCCTATATTACTCCTATAGTCCTCACTTTGGGTAAAAGTCTTCCCAAGGAAGCCTTTGGATCAAATCGAAAAGAGTTACCCGATTTTAAGGTAATGTCTTCTCTTATGTTATTTTGTTTTATTTTGCTTCTCCAACCCCTAAAACTCTTTTTATTCTTTTATTTTGTAACAAAACCAGTATATTAAATATACTAGGATTTTTTATGAGAAGTATTTTATTTAAACTTACACACACCTTTGTCTAATGGTTAAAGAACATATTGTTTCTATGGGTGGCGAATTACTGCCTCACGAAACGATGATTGTTCAATCTTCTTTTAACACATCTCATGGTGGACATTAAGATGTAACTACATTTATAAATGATATATATATTATTTTTATGTTTTCCTTATGATTCATTATTTTTCATTTATGTCATACCTTTATGATTTCCATTATGGGTAAATGCAATAATTTCATTTTAGGAAGTGTGGACTACCGCCCCCTCAAAGTGATTTGAATGGTTAATGCCATATGAGGGACGTATAAAAGAGGGAGTAAATGATATTATATATGATATTATACTGGAATTATAATATACATTTATATCATTAGGATTTCTTTCCATTAAATACGAAATAGAAGTAAAAGTACCGTTCATGCGTACGTACGACATACCATCTCCATGAACGGTGCATTTCATTTCTTACCTATAAATGTCATGTAATATTATAAATGCATATATATACTGGATATATTTGATATATATGATATTTAAATCATGAATATAATTCTGGATATAATTGATATTTTACCACATGAACAACTTGTAATTATAAGAAGTTTATTTTTGAATCAAGTACCAAAGATCGACAAAACAACCGTTATTAACTTAAATAATTACATAATGTTCATAAAATGGTAATAAGTGATATAAAAGGAATAATTAACTTGAAAAATGTTCTTAAGAAAGTAGAAATTAACTCTAGTTCATTATTCATGATGTTAAAGAATGATCGAGTCAAGTCGGACACGAGGTAAGGGACTTCGTCTCAATCTCCTTTCATTGAGGCATATTTTTTTTATACACAACTTTATTTTATACAGTGTATAAACCCCTTTGACTTTTATGTTTATTCAAAAGGAATCTTTTTTATACAAAGCGTTTTAGTAAACGACAAAAGGGAATGTTTTTTGTCGTACGTATGCAGTGATAATGACTTCTCTGTCACCATGACCATTATTTGAGTTTCAGCTTCCTCTACAAGCCATAAAATTTTTAAAATGAAAAATAAATACCATGTTTTACTTTTCATTTATTTTGGTATTGAAAATGGTTTTTATAATGTTTTTATTATATCAATGTGTTGTGTTGATATCTTGTGATTGAAATGTGGAAATGTTATGTTTCCGTTATGCTTGTTTTATGTGATACGATTATGTTATGGTTTGTGATATGTTTAAACCTTTAAATATACAGAATGAATTGGACTTAATAAGTGACGGGTGGAGCCCACTATTGCTCCTCGATGCATTGGTAGGTCTCATGAGACAAACTCATGTCTTGGCATGAGGCCTTGAGAAAATCTTATTTGTATTCTTAGCATGAGGCCTTGGATATGTGGTTATGATTGTCTGTCATTATGCATTCCATCATTATGAAAGTGGTTATTGATATTGCATGAGATTGTTCGACTAGTAGAATATCCATGTGATTTATTAAATGGCTTTATTTCATTTTAAATTTTCCATATTATGATGAGGTTTATGTTTAAAAGGATTTTGTTTTAGTTATACATTTCCTTAAATGTTTATGTTTATTTATGAATGTTTCTGCTATACTGTTATCCTTAATGGGCATCTAAGCTCACCCCTTTCTATGTTTTATTTTTCCCAGGATGTGAAGAAATATTTTATGACTTACCTACAGGGATAGTCTGAAGGGGATATGGGTGTGGACTATGGAGACTATGTTATTGTAGTTTTTCACTATATAATGTAATGTAACATTTATAAATGTATCTAGTGTTTCCAAAGCTACTAAACTAATCGGTCTTTCGAGACTTGATCTTTTGTGATCATGCCAATGTTATGTAATAATGCACCGAATCTGGGTAATTGGGTTCGGGACGTTACAGTTGGTATCAGAGGCAGTTTAGTACTAACCTTGGAAACTAGATTTAGGTAAACTCTGATTAGAGCACATAGCCCTAAGATAGACTTTGAGGATTAGTATAGAAGAAATTCCTAGAATTTCGATATTATAGAGATTTTGTGAGTTTTCTGAGCAATACATCCCTTTCTGGATATGAGCAGGTAGAGGCGGCTCTGGCACAGATATACCTAGGGGTAAAACCCGAAAACACCACTTTGAGCTAGACTCGAACGAGAACTGGTGCACGACAACTGGACTTGCTGCACTCTTGGTTACGACACTCCCAAGCAATATGCTTAGGATAATTTATGATTTATTTACAAACCATTATGAAGGGTTTTTGAGTATACACTTCCTTAAAGAAAACATTTTTATGATTATGGATTATATCCATAAATTGTGCAATTTATGTTAAGTGTTTTTCAAGTTTGTTATTATGTATTTCGATTCATAAACTAATCTATTTTATGACATTGTTTATAAATGTCTCTTAGTGGAAGGAATGTAAACCATATAAATTCACGCACTCCATGTAGGGATTTCCCTCCTGCTCAAGATAATTACAATGGAGTTGGTGATACAACTTGTGCTAATCAGCTTATCACCATACTGGGACAAGTCACTCAGGTTATGAATAATAACCTTACTCGTATGGAGCACCCTGATCTACAACATGGAGGATCAATGTTAGACCACTTCATGAGGAAAAAATGACCAAAATTTAATGGGCGTACAAATCCATTAGTATTTTAGCAATTGATAAACTCCTTAGAGAAAATATTCTATGGCCTAGGAGTAGCGAAAGGGAGAAAGTTGTCATGGCAGTTTACCACCTCACTAGAGATGCTGATCAATGGTTGTCATTGATTCAAAACACAAAAGAATATGAAGAAGTATATAATATGGAAAGGAGGGAGTTCAAAGATATTTTCTTAGAAAAATACTTTCCTCGTGACCATCGAGCAGATATGGAAATGCAATTTCTGAGTCTGAGACAAAAGGAGGATGAGAATATCGCAAAGTATGAGGATAAATTTACAAGGTTAGCAAGGTATGATGGAGATTATATATGTAACCCAAGAAATAAGATTGACCATTTCATTGATGGGTTAAAAACATTTCTTCTTCAAGAATTAGTGTCACAATCCTTCTCGTCATATGAAGAAATTGTCTCATGTGTTATCAAGATGGAAAAGGAATTATCTAAGTCTTATGTCTTTAAAGCAAAGAAAGAGAAGAAGAGATCTACAGATCACTCTGGAAATGAAAATAAGGGGAAGAAGGGAAAAGTTGATTATACATCCTGCAGTAAATATAGGAGGAAACACCATAGTACTTTCTTGAAGGGAATGGGAGTCTATTACAAGTGTGGTGAAAAAGGCCACCAAACTCATGATTGCATGGGAAAGAGAGTTGTTGTCAACGTAGAATGCTATAATTGTAGAGAGATTGGACATTATGCAGATGAATGTCCAAAGCGTCAAGGGAAATTGCCTCAGAAAAGGCCAAGGGATCAAGGCCAAGCTTATGATATCACTACTGCTGAGGTAGAAGCTCCGAAAGATGTGGTGGCAGGTAATTTAATGGCTTCCTCAAGTTTAGAAAATGCTTTATTTGATTCTGGATCATCACAATGTTTATATCTTACCAATTTTCTAAGAAAATTCAATATTTCCAATTTGATTTAACAAAGTAGTTGTCAGTTAAATCTCCAAAGGGAAGTATCATTGTAACAAAGCTTTGTGAATCAGTCCCCATTAGGGCACGTAAATGTTCTTTATCCACTGATATCATTGTCATACCTATGATTGATTTTGATATAATCCTCGGTATGGATTGTCTTTCAGACTATTATGTGAAGATTTATTTTAAGAAGAAGGAGGTTGCTATTTTTGTTGATGACGATAAGGAAAAACTTATCTTTAGAGAAGAATCGTCACCACCTAATTCTTATTTAGATCCACCCCTAGTAGCTCAACTAAATTAAATTATTGGGGAGGAAGAGAATTAAATGACTAAGGGTTACGAAAGGAATTTTTAAATAGAGGATGTACCTATTGTGAAAGAATATTTAAATGTGTTTCTGGAAGACTTACTTTGACATCCTCTAGAACTAGAAGTTGAGCTTTCCATTGATTTAATTCCTGGATCAAGGCCTACATCGAAGACTCCTTATAGAATGGACACTGTGGAATTATTTGAACTAAAGAAACAACTAGAGTAATTGAGTAATAATGGATTTATTCTCCCTAGTGTTTCTCCATGGGGAGACCCTGTCCTTTTTGTTAAGAAGAAAGATGGATCTATGAGGTTTTTCATTGACTACAAGGATATCAATGCTATAACAATAAAGAACAATATCCCCTACCTTGCATTGATGATTTATTTGACCAACTGCATGGAGATCAATACTTTTCAAAGATTGACCTTCGATCTAGATACCATCAGTTGTGTGTGAAGAAGGAAGATATTCTGAAGAAAGCATTTCAAAAAAGGTACGGGCATTACGAGTTTACAGTAATTCATTTTGGATTGACTAATGCACCCTCTGTATTCATGGATCTAATTAATAGAGTTTTCAAGGAATATCTTGATGATTTTGTGGTGGTATTTTTTGACGATATCATGGTATACTCCAAATGCTATGAAGATCATGAAAATCACTTGCGCATTATCAGGAAGACTCTTAGAATACATGAATTATATGAGAAGTTTAGCAAGTGTGAATTCTGGATTTAGGAGATTTATTTTCTTGGACATATTGTCTCTAAGGATAGAATTTTCGTTGATCCTTCTACGACCTAGGCAATCCATGAATGGCCAGCACTGATGAGTATAACTAAGGTACACAGTTTTATTGGTTTGGCAGGTTATTATCGACGTTTTGTCCAGAATTTTGCCTTATTGGAAAACCCATTAACGAAGCTCACACGTAAAGGGGTTAAATTTTTCTGGACAAAATTGTGTGAAGAGTGTTTTGAAGAACTGAAGAGAAGATTAGTCAATGCTTCTATATTGACTCTACCATCGGGGAATGATGGGTTTGTTATTTATAGTGATGAATCAATGAAAGGACTTGGTTGTGTCCTTATTCATAATGATAGGGTTATTGCCTATGCATCACGACAGCTAAAAATTCATGAGCAGAACTATCCTACTCATGATCTTGAGTTAGCAGCTATGATATTTTCTTTGAAGATATGGAGACACTACCTCTATGGTGAAAAATGTGATATTTATACTGATCAAAAGAGTTTGAAGTATATTTTCTCACCAAAATAACTCAACATGAGGTAAAGAATATGGCTTGAACTACTCAAGGATTATGATTTCACTATACACTACCACCCGGGGAAAGAAAATAAGGTGGAAGATGCTTTGAGTAGAAAGGATCATGGAGTTTTGAACATGATGAGAGTTGAAGAGGATCCTATTCTCATGGATCTAGTAAATATGGATATGGAAATAACCATGGAAGGTGGATCATCAATACTCTTTCAAATGGTTGATAATCCATCTTTATTAGAAAGGATAAAAAGTTCTAAAGATGATGATGAGGGGTTTCAAAAGAAAATTAAAGCGGTGAATGATGGGAGATTGAGTGACTTTGTGTATGAAGATGGGATTTTGATGTTTGGGAAGAGACATTGTGTTCCCAATATACCAGATCTAAAAAGAGAATTGTTGGATGATGCTCATAGTTCCAATTTCTCTATACACCATGGGAGCACCAAAATGTATAGACATTTGAAGGAACATTTTTTGTGGGATAACAAGAAGAGGGAGATTGCCAATTTTGTGTCAAGATGTATGGTTTTTCAACAAGTGAAATCTCGAAGGAAACAACCTAGAGGAGTATTGCAACCTCTTCCCATACCTGAGTGGAAATGGGATAATATCACAATGGACCTTGTCATGGGACTACCAAAGAATCCTAGAAGGAATGATGCAATATGGGTCATTTTGGATCGTCTTTCCGAGTCAGCAAAATTTATTTCTATAAGAGAAGATTTACCACTTGAACATTTAGAAATACTATATATTAACGAAGTTGTAAGACTTCATGGACTACCCGTATCGATTGTTTTAGATCATGATCCCCATTTCACATCAATATTCTGGAAAAGTCTTTAGAAAGCTCTGGATACTGAACTTCGTTTGAACACTGCCTACCACCATCAAACTAATGGACAATTAGAACAAACTATTCAAACTTATAAAACATGTTGAGGTCTTTCTCACTTGAATTTCAAGGTATGTGGGATCAATATTTACCTCTGGTATAATTTTCCTATAAAAATAGCTTCCATTCAAGTATTCAGATGGCACAATATGAAGCGTTATATGGAAGGAGATGTTGCACACCAACCTGTTGGGATGATGTTGGTGAATGAAAACTCGTAGGCCTAGAACATTTGGAGGAAACAATGGAAAAGGTGAAGGTAATCCAAACCCACATCAAAACAGCTCAAAGTTGGCAGAAGAGTTATGCCGATAATTGAAGGAAGGATTTGGAATTTCAAGTCAGTGATCATGTTTTCTTGAAGGTATCTCCAAGGAAGGGAGTTATACGTTTTGGTAAGAAAGGTAAATTGAGTCCTAGGTACATCGGACCTTTGGAAATTCGAGATCGAATTGGGGTTGTAGCTTACCGTTTGGAAATGCTTCCAAGCCTCTCCAAAGTACATGATTTATTCCACGTATCACCATTGAAAAAATACATTAATGACCCAACGCATGTACTCACCTATGAGGAATTAGACCTGGAACCCGACCTATCTTATTGTGAAGAGCCATTCAGGATTCTTGATACGATAGATCAAGTGCTGAGAAACCGGACGACTCGTCTGGTAAAAGTTCTATAGAGAAACCACAAGATGGAAGATGCGACATTGGATCCTGAGGAACTTATGATGAAGAATCACCCGATTTTTTTATATAATGATCTTAGAAGAAAATTCGAGGACAAAATTATTTGAAGTAGGGGATAATGTAACACCCCATGCTTCCATGGTATGCTTCTCTTTGAATAATACAGTAGCGTGTGTTGTACGCAACTTCGAGTTCTAACACACACAACAACCAATCAAACTAGCTGTTATGAATAGTAATACCTAATTTTTGAAATTTAATAAATTTTATCTTTCAAAATGTACTTCATTTTTGGATTCGGAATATCAAATTTATCCTAGGGTGAAATTTTGGAACTTTTAAGATAACTTTTATATTTTGATGAATAGTGAAAATTACTAAATTTTAAATTCAAAACAACTTTTTTAATCAAAATAATTAATAGTGATAAATTATACTTTTGAGTGGTTTTAAAGTATAATTAGAATAAAATTTTACCATTTTATCCAATGGTGGTCATTATAATTAATTTCACTTAGAAATTGTACATAAACAATTGTAAATCTTTTGATTGATATTGTTTCTTAAAAACACGCTATTTGTTTTGACAATGGGAATTAATTATAAAGTTAATAAATGCAACTTATATGTTTGGAATTTTTTAGAATAGACAACATTTTTGAATTCAGAATATCAATTATAGCTTAGGGTGATGTTTTGGTATTGTTCTGAAAAACTTTAATTTTTGATGAATAGTGAATCAACTAAGTGGTAGTTAAAAAACAAATTTTTCATGTAAATGAAACATTACCACTTCTGTGTCTTGAATCTCAAAAATCCTAAATACATGGTTTTCATTAGGAAGTAAAATTTAGTTCAATGGGATAAAAATAATTTTTGGTGAATAGTAACTTTTAAGTTTTATTAATCGCGATTAAAGCTAATTAGTGAAATTTAAGGTAAAAATGATATTATAAAAATATGAAAATATCTTGAAACTTGTACTACCCATATTGGATGAGTAATTGATTACTATTAAAACCAATGGGTCAATTTTTGGGACCCCATGGATCCAGTTGGGTAAGATAATGACATTTAGACCTTTTATTTAAAGTAAAAATAAAAATGTCAAAAACTTGTATTGTTTTACTAAAACAATTATTACATGGGGTTATATAACTCATATTTTTACTATAAATATTAATTATAAATATTATAGTATTTCATACAACATGGTATTTTTTTATAATTTTTATACATTAAAAAAATAAATTTATTTATGACACCATGATGATGCAATGATTACCTCATTAATGAACAATTTATATAAAATGAAAGGATAATGTAAAATATAAGACTTACACTGGTCAAAAACCAATTGGATGAGTAGATTTCGAACCCTTATCATCTTATCATAGAAATATATAATTGTGGGACCTTTGAAATCCGAAAAGCACTTCATAATAATGTAACATTTCATGACTTTCCAAGAGTGCTCCTCCTCTCCTCTTATAAAAGGCCCCCACATCTACCACCTTATTCACACCTTAAATCAATTTGTCTCGGCCAAACTATGCCCAAATACTCTCTCAACTTCCCTATCTTACTCCTAGAAGCCTCACTTTGGGCAAAAGTCTTCCCAAGGAAGCCTTTGGCTCAAATTGAATAGAGTTACCCGATTTAAGGTAATGTATTCTCTTATGTTATTTTGTTTTATTTTGCTTCTCTAACCCCTTAAAATCTCTTTATTACTATTTTTTGTTTGAAAAATAGTATATACAATATAATAGGATGTTTTAATGAGATGTAATTGATTTAAACTGACACACACCTTCGTCTAATGGTTAAAGAACATATTGTTTCTATGGGTGACGAATTACTGCCTCACGAAACGATGATTGTTCAATATTATTTTAACACCTCTCATGGTGGCCATTAATATGTAACTATATTTATATATGATATATATATTATTTTTATGTTTTATTTATTCTTCTGTATTTTTAATTTATGTCATACCTTTGTTATTTCCATTATGGGTAAACGTGATAATTTCATTTTAGGAAGTGCGGACTACCGCCCCCTCAAAGTGATTTGAATCATTAATGCCATATGTGGGACGTATAAAGGAGAATGTAAATGATATTATATATGATATTATACTGTAATTATAACATACATTTATATCATTGTGATTTAATTCCATTAAATATGAAATAGAAGTGAAAGTAGCGTTCATGCGTACGTATGGCTTACCGTCTCCATGAACAGTGCATTTCATTTCTTACCTCTAAATGTTATGTAATATTATAAATGAATATATATACTGGATATATATAATATATATGATATCTACATCATTAATATAATTCTGGATATAATGGATATTTTTCCACATGAACAACTTGTAATTATAAGAAGTTTATTTTTGACTCAAGTACCAAAGATCGACAAACCGACCGTTATTAACGTAAATAATTACATAATGTTCATAAAATGGTAATAAGTGATATAAAAGGAATAATGAACTTGAAAAAGGTTCTTAAGAAAGTATAAATTAACTCTATTTCATTATTCAGGAGGTTAAAGAATGATCGAGTCAAGCCGGACACGAGGTAAGGGACTTCGTCTCAATCTCTTTTCATTGAGGCATATTTTGTTTTATACACAACTTTCTTTTATACGGTGTGTAAACCCCTTTGACATTTATGTTTATTCAAAAGTAATATTTTTTATATAAAGCATTTTAGTAAATGACAAAAGGGAATGTTTTTTTGTCGTATGTATGCGGCGACAACGACTTCTCCATTGCCATGACCATTATTTAACTTTCATCTTCCTCTACAAGCCATAACTTTTTTTAAATGAAAAATAAATACCATGTTTTACTTTTCTTTTATTTTGGTACTGAAAATGGTTTTTATAATGTTTTTATTATATCAATTTGTTTTATTGATATCTTGTGATTGAAATGTGGAAATTCTAGGTTTCCTTTATGCATGTTTTATGTGATACGATTATGTTATGGTTTATGATATGTTTAAACCTTTTCATATACGGAATGAATTGGACTTAATAAGTGAAGGGTTGAGCCTGCTATAGATCCTCGATGAATAGTTATGTCTCATGAGGCAAATTAGTGTCTTGGAACGAGGCCTTGACAAAATCTTATTTGTAGTCTTGGCACGAGGCCTTGGCTACGTGGTTATGATAGTATGGAATTATGCATTCCATCAATATGAAAGTGGTTATTGATATTGCATGTGATTATTCGACTAGTAGAATATCCATGTGAGTAAGTAAATGACATTATTTCATTTTACTTTTTCCATATTATGCTGAAGTTTAAGTTTAAAAGGCTTTTGTTTTAGTTATACATTGCCTAAAATGTTTATGTTTATTTATGAAAGTTTCCGCTATATTGTTATCCTTACTGAGAATATGAGCTCACCACTTTCTATGTTTTATTTTTCCCAGGATGTGAAGGAATATTTTATGACTGACCTGTAGGGATAGTCTGATGGGGATATGGGTGTGGACTATGGAGACTATGTTATTGTAGTTTTTCACTTTATGATATAATGTAACATTTATGAATGTATCTAGTGTTTCCAAGGCTACTAAACTAATCGGTCTTTTGAGGCTTGATCTTTTGTGATCATGACAATGTTATGTAATAATGTAACGACTTTGGGTAATTGGGGTCGGGGTGTTAAAAGTAATTTTAATTAATCTGTTTTTGATGTGAGTAATTATAAAAATATTATAAAAACAAAAAATAAAATGTAAAATCAAGATTATTATTAAATCGGTAATAAAAAACATATTTAAAAAAATGTTTTTACATTAGTTATTTCAAATAATGGAAATAAAAAATTATTATTTTTAAAAATATTTTAGAAAAATGGAATACCTAACTTGTAGTAGATAAAAAAAAGGAAAAAAACAGTTTAATCAATAACAAAAATTTACTTACATAAAAAATATTCACATTACAACACTTTTCAAGTTACCTCAAATTTTAAATTCAAAATTTAAACATCAAAATATATATTATAAATTGACATATACTAAATATAAATTAGACTTACAAAATTATCCACACATTATCCCCATATAAAATTTAAATATTTTCCATTATAAGGTTTTGATTCATCAAAAATATGAAAAGTAAATGGAAAGTGTTATACATTTATTTTCAATATAATTATAAAATAAATAAAATAAAAGATTATAATAAAATCCAACCTTGTGTATTTTTTTAACTCTTCCAGTTGAAATTATTTCAATCACAATTCTTAAAATATAATGTTTAGATTCTGTTATTCCTTATTAATAGAGAAATTTTTATTTGAAAATAAGTTTTCAATTGAAAATTAAATTTTAAGTATCTATTAAATTAAAGTAATTATACGTACAATTACCTTCGTACAGACATATTTGAATTTAAACTTCCTATTTCCTATTGTATCTCTATAGTAATCTCGTTAAGTGTTTGAAAATTAAATGCACAAAATAAAATTAGAATTTATTATTATATAAAATTATTCAAATAATCAATCTTATGAGTTAAATACTTCTATAAAGTTTTCTCACATGTCACTATATATGGTGAATAACTAGTAAGTTGTAATTTTTTGACAAAAAATAAACAACATCCAATGACCATTAATATATGAAAATTTAATGTTAGTGGTTATTTAATTAAAATAAACAAGACTTTTTGAAATATATTTTCCATACCTATAAAGATAAGGAAACATCCAAAACTGAATTTCATCATTATGAAATCTTTTTGAAATTAATATTCTTGTTCCATCATCCTCTATTACCTTCATTACTAGAGAAATAAATTATGTGCCCAAGAATTCATACACTAATTTTAATCATACCAAATATAACATTTATAATGATATCTAATAAAAAATATATATATATTTAGTTAAATAAATCAAATTGATATAATTGAATGAAATACGATAATTAGCTTAAATTAATAATATGTATATCTCCATGGGGCCCAATATTTCTAATTTTATAAACTACGTGATTTCTCTCTTACAAATCATCACAATATTAATGTGCCCAAAAAATTCATCATCTACTAGAATCTCATAAAAATCCAACAACATAAATTTAAATATTTATTATTTAAAAATCCCTTGATAAAAAAGAGTATTCAAAGTCAAAGAGTCCTTAACATGTTTTTTTTATTTCCACACAACATATATTTACCTTTATGTTACTCCAATATATATATATATATATATATATATATTAAATAAAATTAACATCGAAATGAAAAATAAAGGTAAATAATGGTTATAATCTATGCATACCTCAATGTTATTTTTTAGATAAGTCTAGATGGTGAAAGTAAAAATATTCCTAAAAAGTTTTCCAGCTATAGAAACCCCATTTATAGGGAATGATACTCTAGTGGATGCATCTATAATATCATGTATCATTACTGTACCCTGATCCATCTCTATATAGAGATGATGTAGGTTATCATCAATATAATATATAGATCCCTATTTTATAAATTGATTCCTGGGATCATTAAAATATAAATCATAGATTATGGGACGATGTGTTGGAGGAGGTATAAGAGTGGGGTGGAGGAGTGAGATATGCAGTGAGAGATGGAGTGAGACATTCACCATGAAGTTGTCTCTTTATGTCAAAAAACATCAATTTTACCAAATCTCTTATCATTTCCTCCATCATCTAACCCATCTCATATTTTTTTTATTCTAAAGCATCTATTTTTCCTTTAAATACATACTCCCTTGAGAATGTTCCATGATAACTAAACAATTTTTTAATTGATATACCCACCTTTATTCTCATACACGATTAGAGTGTTTAGGATTTCCTAATTTAATTACTAAAATATCCTTCCAAACATCAGGTATATAGGTTACTCATGCGATCTTATCATCATGGGATTATTTTATATAACAATTTAAAATTTTATTAGTGAAATAAAAATATAAATAATTTAGAAATAACCTTATTAAATCCTTAAAATCTTCCCAGATACAACCCTATACTATTCTGTAAGATATTTTACCTTTTTATTCATCCCATAACTCTTCCATTTTTCACGTCTAGGGGGGTGTCAATCTCTACTGATCATCAAAACTCAGATCGAATTTTTTTAAAATTTCAATCCATAATTTTCTCTTTAAAAAATGGATACACTCCAAAGGATAAAGTAATAGGGTATAGTTTTTTTGATTAAATGACTTGTGTATTTCTCCTCAATTCCTATAAAATAAGGACAAACAAAACATTAAGATGATCATTTTTTTGAATATACAATAAATTTAAATATGTTGACATTATAATTACTATAAATGATTCTTTCTATAATATTTCAATAAATATTTTCAATGTACCTTCATATTCAAAAGGATATATATGACACAGATTTTTATTCTTTCTTCAAAAATTAAATACAAATATATGGTTGATTTAAAATCCTTCCATCTCATAGCGATTAAACCTGAGAATATATTCCTAGATTCTTTAATATCAGTTATATCATATGTTATTATATTAGAAGGGAAAAAATTATATATTAGTAAAAACATATCATGAAAAGTAAAATAATAACAGAAGAGCTTTAGAAAATTGTATCCTATAAAAAAACAATGTTGTTTTATATGCTTCTCTAATTATAAGTCAAAATTATAACATTTTATCTAGATTTAATTAACCCAAAACCATGAATTATTTTGAATTTGGACTCCTAGGATCAACATTATTATCAAACTCAGTAAATATCAAATGGTCCTTGATATGGGAAAGTAATAGCCTTTGAAGTTGTGTGCTACCATGGTTACCCACCCTAGAAGAACTATCAATACTTATGGAAGTAGAAGGGACCAATATAGAAATATGAGGAAACTCTACAATAGAAGAGCTTATAGGGTCCTCCCTAGAAGATTAAGGTGAATCAGCTCTTTAGTCATACATTATCCCTCAAATAAAATTAAAAAAAATTGTAAAATATTATATAAAAAAAATTAATACATATAAAATTAGATATAAATTATGAAAATGATCCAATAAAAACTAAAATAAAAAAACACATTTTTATTCAAATTCATTAATGTTGTCAGATAAAATTCTGAAAAATGATGAAAAAAAATATGAGACATGAAATGATTCATACATAAGGAAACAATAGGTAAAATATTATATATATTCAATTGTTATATAGAAATTTTAATAGAAATTTTAAAATGATATTAAAAAATAAACGAAACTAAAAAAAATATCATATTTTTTAAAGAAGTTAAAAATGATGATAGAAAAATTGTGGAAACATTTATGAAACATCAAATTATTTAAATAGATTAAAATAATGCGTGTGTAAAAATTTAAAAAAATACAACTATTACATATAAAATTGAATAATTAGAACATGATACAAATAAAACTATACTAATCTTAACAAACAATTTATCATATTTTTTAAAATATGTGACTTAAATAAAAAAACATTACAAACAGTATATCTAACAATTCTAAAAATTTGAAAAGTAATGAAATATAGAAATATATATTAATAGTAATATTTGTAGATTACTAAAGGACTTTCCCCCCAAATTCATTCTTCCTTATTTTTATGTATAGTGTAAACCATTACTACAACATTATCATCAAGATCCTTTTATAATCTTTCAATTGATTTTGAGATCTTGAATAATTCATAATTTTTTTATGTTTTTTATCACAAAAATAATATTTTTTTAATTGTAAAAAAAAGAAAACACAAAATTTTATTGATCAAGAACATAAAAAATTTATTTTTTATGTGTTTCAATGATTAAAGGGCCATATTTGTATTCTAATATATTTAGATTTACTAGGGTCCTAAAAATTCATTTTTTTAACATTTTTTATTCCAACAACCCATTTCTAATTGAACACGTGAAATCAAAAAATAATATAATAAATCTCTCATATTTTGTTAATAACTCCATGATATGCCCTTGATATCGTGATTGGGTTTTTTTTCTTTTTCACTCAAAAAATGCATTTCTCCAATGATCAACAATACCCTACTATTCTATAGATAACTTCTATTATCCTCTTCTTTTATATGTAATGTATAATTGTTAATTTCATACCCTTACCATGTCATTACATTTACACTTGATCCATTAACTAAACATCCCAATGTTTCCCATACATCAGATCTACCATGAACAAACATTTTAAAAACTTATTTTTGTGTGATCATTAAATACCCATATATATGTATTCAATGGATAACGCCCTTTTAACACATTAATATGTGATATTATATATGGTTGGGAATCATCATTATTATTCAATATATAAAAACTTCACATGCTTTATTTTTTCACCAATCCATGGTTTTACATTAAATCCATTAATCCCCTTTCCCCCAAACATGACTCATTCATGGAGAGATATAATAAAACTTACGTGCTCCACTATAAATAATCAACTGATGTAAAACTCTACAATGACCTCAGAAAAATATTTATCAAAACTGGATTCTTTATGTGGATATAAATTTTTAACAAACCCCATTAATATATTCATATTCCTTTTAAATGAATTTATAGAACGTAGACATATGGGACCACAAATGTTTATATCTTTCACCAAATGAACCAATAAACGAACCATTATATCAAAATATGTTGGTGGAATGTATATATAAAATAAAAAAGTATATAAACTAAATTGTTCTCTAAATTTTCAATGAATTCACATCTATCACTTTATTTAAATTTGAAGTGAAAAATAAGAAACCTTCATGATAATCATTATGTCATGTATTGGTATTATTCTACCCAATAAATTTGTTTGGTGATGTTACATCATGACATGAAAATTATGAGATTTCATTCCTATTAATGTCAAATATTTTAGTGGCACAAATATTTTTATATTTTATGAAAAATCATGTAGTAGTTTGATACTATAGAGGTGTTGAAAAAAATTATTTTCTCCCACTTGGATAATGTATGAATATAAAAATTAAAATATGTTCATATTCTATTAGACGTGGGACATAAATCCAAAAACATCCCCATTGATAGAAAATACAAAATTTCATTCAAACCACCCTTCATATTAAATTTAATATCTAACAATGTTCTAATCAAACTATCACAGATATTAATCTCAACATGCATCATATCATTGTTATGTTTGATCTCATGATATCTCCAATATGGAAGCTCAAAAAAATTGATAATTTCTTCTATATATTTATATAATTAGAATATATTTTTGGATTTCCAAATATAACACCAATGTTTTTCACTCTCTCAAAATATTGAATATTTAAAAAATGAATTATAGTGATATCAAATTATTATAAACAATTGAATTAATTATTCAATCTTCGATAAAAGTTATCCATAGAACAAAAAATGATAACCCATGTACATAATTTTACTCCCATGTAGTAGTTTACATTATGAAGACACTACTTCATAAATTAGAAAATATTTTGGCCACATAAAACTACATCTAGAAAAACTTATATATAAGAAGTCTTTTATAGTGGACATAATAATTAAATAATATTAAATGTACTCATTTTTATTTGAATTATAAACTCTGATACCTTCCTCTTGTAAGTTTTCAAAATACTTAATTGATTATGTAAGTAAACATAAATATAATTTTGGGGTTGTTTTGGTCCATAAATAATTAAAATCAACATGAAATATTTCAATTTCATACAAAATTCAGGAGATAAGTTACACATTAACAAAAAAATAGGAAACAAACCATGTTTTTTACTAATTCTACAATATATTTTTTTATATGTGCACAACCCAAGTATGAGATTTCTAAATTAATTTACTGATTTAGAAATTGAGGATCAATTTTCTTTCATTGTGTACAATCATTAGGAGGATTTAATATTTTATCATATATTCACTCATATTCATGTCATATTATCCATTTTTTCTCCAATAACCCAAATACCATAAATGATTTATATTATTAACAAAACCCCTTTTAAGGTAAGCAGGGGGAACCCATACAGACATCGTAGACATAAGACATACCACAACCCGAAGGTGGGAATATAAACCCAGACTGACAACTTGGATCGACCCCTCCACAATGTATGAATCCTTATGAAGATTTCCACCATTAGAAGCCTGTTTAGAAAGAAGGTGTGATATGTGAAATCACATACCCGATCTGAGAGCTATCTCTATACCCTCTCAAACATACAATTCTGAATAGCTATGGATAGGTGAACCACTATCTCTGAACTTCTTCTGTGAACAATTCCATGTAGTCGAGTCCAACAATTCCAATACAAATAACCTGAAGAACTATCCAACATAAAACATAAAAAATCACCACCACCGTAGATCGCTACGTCGACACCAGAACCACCAATAGAAATAATCTCTGCCATGCCATTTCTAAAAACTACTCTCTTCACCGAAAATGTAATCATCCAAAGGGTAGGAACTCCATGGAGCAGGATTCTTGGACAACGCCACCAAGGACTAGAAGGCCTAACAACTGCCCCAAATAAGCACCACCGGGGAGGGGAAAAAAATATAACCTACACTATAAGCACCGATATGGGTGAAACAGATACAATATTAGCAAAATCATAAACCTCACCTGATGCCAAAGTAGATGGAATCACTGCAAGAGGTAGGATAGGAACCTGAAGAACCATGAGCAGGGCTTTTCCATTGCCATCAACACCACAATCCACCCACAACATTCCAAATTCAAAATATTCATGGAACCACATAAGGAATCCATCACACCGCAAATGTAAACCTCCTCTGGGAATCTAGAAACAGAGATCCCCCCTCCCCCCGAGCCACTATGGAACCTGTAGGGAACCCCACTGGAAACATTGAAGCTGTCGCAAGGCCACTCCAATCCTTCCGCGCCATGATCCAAGTCCGAACCAGAAGCCAAAGCACGCCGATCCACCAATGAATGGAAGCCATGGACCAAGGATTGTCGAAGACGTCAACTTCCAGGGCCGAAGATGCACCACAACGAGATCTCTAGGAAGACGCCGCTGAGGACCGAAACATGTTGGAGGAGGGAAGAAGGAGATGCAAGATGAAACTGTGGTTTCCTTGAGAGAATGGTAACCCACCGCTCAGAAGTTTTTTTATTATTTGATTTTATAAATAAATGTTTTTTGATGAGGAATTATAGGAAGATATCATGTATATTTAGAAAGAGTCTTCGTACTTGGTAAAATAGATGAGTCAATTTCTTTTTTTCCTTTAAAATTACACAATGATGTCCCACATTTAGGACACTCTAAAATACCTCCATATTCGTTCTAATATAACATGTAGTAATTAGGACAAACATGTATATTCTTATACCCCAATCCCATTGGGCATGCTATTTTTTAACATTATAATTTAAATATTGTAGATCATTAGGTTCAAGAAGTATGTATTTCAACAGTTATATAATTCTATGAGACTATTTTCACTCCATTCATTCCAGGATTTCAAGTTCACCAATCATAACACAATAGATAAAACTGTGAATTTCATACAATCTGGATATTAATATTTTCCAGCATCACTATACAATTAGTCAATCAATGGTGTTTTCTTAATTTCCTCAACTTCAATATCATGAATCATTTCATTAATTTGATTGAAAGTGTCATTATGAAAATCTCTATCATCATTAATTCTTGAATTATTTTAAATTTCACCATGCCAAATACAAAGGATGTAACTAATATTAAAACAATTGAATATTAAATGATATTTGACTTATCTTCTTTGAATCTTTATCATATTTAAATTTTCAAATAGGGATAGAGAAATATGTCACTATTTGGTACATTTTGTTTTGAAAATTCCAAAAAATAATCAATTGATCCCTCACATTCATTACTTATTCATCGATCTTTAATACAACTACGATTCGCTATCACCAATAAAAAATTTCAAGTATTAAATATTTGTTACTTTATTTTTAAATTTTAATTCATATTTACTTTAATAAATTAAAATAAAAATAAAAAAAGATTTTTTTTACATATCATTTTTCATTTTTTAATTAAATATTATTTAAACCGAATTATTTTAGTTTAAAAAAATTGAAATAATATTTTTTATTTATCAAAATTTTTAATTGAAAATTCTTTATATAATTTTTTTTAAAAAATTTTAATTATTTATTTAGTGTATTTTATAATTATTTTAAAGAATGTAAAAATTAAAAAAAAAATTATATTTTTTTATTTACAAAATATAAATAAATTTTTTTAAAAAAAAATTATTTATTTTTCATATTTTATATGTAAGATATTATAATTAAATTAAATATTTACAAATAAAAAAACTCAATGTCAAATAAATTATCAAATAAAATGCATTGATAAGTTAAAAAATATAAACAACAAAACATCAATTAATAAAATTTATAAAAACTAATAATCATTACAAATGTTTATAAATATTATAAAATATATATTCATTATTAAAAAATATTCATTTTAGATAACATAAAACATTTAACAATAAAAATTCAAATTCGTAAAAACTAATCTATGTAAAAAAAATTAACGAGCAAAAATTATTGTATAAATAATTTTCATTTATAAAAACCCAAATAATTGTATCATGTATGTTGAGTAAACTATGAAAAATTTCTAATAGACTACCAATGATGAATATAATAAAATACAAAAATATCAAATAAATGTGAACCAAACACATAAACCATTTGAAAATAGGCCATATGAGGTTAGAACCCAATACCAAATTGATTAAAATCAGAAATTACAAGTCATTATATGACTAAAATAAACACAATGGACAATAAAAAATACTACTAAACACACAATTAATCTACATAAAAAGGTAAGAATTTAAAAAAATGAAAAAATGAAAAAAAAATGGGGAAAACATGAGATAAAAGAGAGTCATAGATAATATAAGAAAAATAAACCCTGAAAAAAGGCAGTGCCAACAACATAAGAGGGTTTTAGAGATAGGTGATAATGATGAAAATAGGGGAGATTGTTGAATCATGGGTTAAGCCTTCATTTGGGAGGAAAAAAAGAGAGATCGAGTGATTGAATTGAAATAAGAGTTCCTTCTTCATATATTAAAATTTATAATGATCTTAAAATTGGTTATTTATTAATTTAAATAAAAATTAGTTCTTTTACATTGTTTGTATAATAATAGTGATAAAACAATTTCAACTTAGGTCTTTTACATCAGTTATTATATAACTTATGCAAAAGACTATTTATAAAGTCAGTTCCTAAAAACCCTCATTATAAATAGTGACATTTTAAATTGTTTCTAAACTAGTGTATATACAATGTGCCTGGAGGTCAACAATTTATATCTACACTCCTGAAAACACATATCACTAATAATGACCTCCTTAGATTGAATACCAACCTAGTAACCCTTCAACTTCTATGAACTTCTAAACCTCCAGTGCTCCATCATAACATTATCAGAAGATGGGAAATTCTGATGATCTTGCTTCCCATGGAGTTAACCTACTATCACTATATCCACACTACACCGCTCCAAATTTTAGTGATTATAATTTTGGTAACCTGAATTTTGTGAACGAACTTCCGGTAAATTAAAAAATACTTCAACACCTAACATGTTCCCCTTCTAAAGATATCACAAATATGGAATGTTGTATATCTACTATTGATTGAACTTTAGATGGACTCACCCCATACCATCCTATATCATCTAGTGCACTGACATTATACCACTATCTGCCCATCTCTAGACGATTTTTGGAAATAAGGTTTCCAAATTTTTATTCTTTTGGTAATCTTACATTTCATTCTTATGAAGAAATGAAGATCAAAACTCAACACATAGGTCTTCAATGAAGAAAGTAAATGTTATCATTAAAAATTATATAACCAAATGAAAAATAATTAAAATTTATAATTCCAATAAAACATTAGTCGGTCATCTCAAGACCAGTCATCAGTCAATTTTCTTACTATGTTTTTTTGGATAGTTCTTATTTTATACTTACAATAAATATATAGTAATATTATTTTTAAATATAATTATATATATTACTAAAAAATTATGTAATTAATGATATTATTTAAATATAGATAATAAAAATTTTCATATTAATAATATACATATCTATATAATGATTTTAAAATTTTTATTTGTTTTCAATTTTTTAATTTAATTGACAGAAGTAATATTATTTATCTATAACCAATAATATTTTCTAAATTTAATTAAATTTAAATACAATTAAATTTAAATATAATAAATAATATATATATATATATATATATATATATAATTATATTCCAATATGGTTATTTTTATTTTAAAATATATTTATATATATACATAATTGTAAGTAATTATATTTTCCAAAATATAAATAATATTATTTTTTAAATAATTACTCATATTATTATGTATATAATTAATATTTTAAAAATTATTATTATTAATATTAATTTTTTTTAATTTAATTAACAGAAATAAAATTATTTATATATAACACTATATTTTAATTTAAATTCATTTTAAATATAATTAATAGAATATATTTATATATATTTATGTTTATTTATATTTATATTCAATTATACTTATTATGATTATTAAATACAATTATATATATACATTTTTAAGAAATTATATTTTATTTAATACAAATAATACAATATTTTACATAACTACTCCTAATATTATAAATATAATAATTATTTTTAAATATTATTAATAGATATTTTGTTATTTTAATTTATGAAAATAATATTTTTCATATATTCAATCAATAATATATGATAAATTTAATTAAATATAAATATAATAAGATTTATATATAAATTATATTCAAATATAAATTTTCATATTTTTAAATAAAATTATGTACATTTTTTTTAATAATTATTTTATCCAAAATATAAATAATTCCACTTTATACATAATTACTCATAATATTATATACATATATGTGTAGTTAATATTATTTAAGAAACATTATTGATAATATTTTTAAAAGATATAATTAACTAGAATAATTTTTTTATATATAACTAATAATATATTGTAAAGTTAATTAAATTTAAATATAATAAACAAAATACTAATATATATAATTATATTAAAATGCACTTACTATTATTTTTATATTTAATTATATATATATATATTGTAATTAATGATATTTTATAAATAAAAATAATATTATTTTTTTCATAATTAATAATAATTCCACACAATTTAAATAATCCAAACATAATTTTTGAATTAACAAAATCATTTAACAAAATATAAATCATACAATGAACATAAAACATAAATAATACACTCAAGGATTTTTTCATTCCTCCCTTGAAGGTGGAGGCTATGGGAGGTGGCGCTTCATCAGATCTAGCTGATTTGTTGGAGAATAACATGTACATCCCTACGAGGATCCCCGATGGATTAAAAAAAATCATCAAGGAATACGTTTTTTTTCTCAATTTCCTGATGTGTCGGCATCCTTGCATAAGAATGTTACCAGGAATGGCTTCATTGACTTTGTTTAAGCGAATCCACAGATCTTTTAAGACCATCTCGATGAATATAGATTCTTCCTTATTTCTCGGATCTTAGGCTCTTGGAAGGATTCCACATGGAAGATGGATTATTTGAGGTGTTGAATGCATCAATGGTGGGGATTCGGTGATTGGAGATTGATCTATATTTGGAAATGTATCACATTTTTTTCATCGAAAGATCTTCAAAATTTTTATGGAGCTTTGGGGTGATCCCCCTAAAACCTAGGTTTTTAACACTTCAACAATGGGATCCTCTCTTTAATCCTTTCACAGTAAGGATATCCTCTATGAAAACTTGGATTAGCTTATGACGTCTAAGCGGGATTTATTTCCATCCATTGATCATGTGGTGTGTTTTTTCCACTTTAGGGACTTTGATATATATTAAAAAAGAGACTTGGTGATCTAGGTTTGGGTATTTCTCCCGTGTACTGGTGGATATTGACCCTACTCATGATCTGATTGAAATAGTTTTTTAGGTTGTGGGTGACATCTAGTTAGAATTATCCATCCAATTTGAGTGGTTGCACATTTTTTTGTGATACTTTCTTATGCATTGGGCATTCTTTTGATAAATGTTAGAGGAACCCTGAATGTTATAAATGAAAAAAATTAGGCCATGTCTCTAATCAGTTCTGAAGGAAATGACCTTATTATAACCCCAAGGTAAGTAAGAATGTTTTCAAGAAGAAAGATATTATTTCTCCTAATGTCGTCGAGAGATCCTCCTTTATGTGGTTGTCAAATAAAAAATTTTAGGGTACCTCCTGGAGTGAATTCACATGATGGGACTCCTATATAGGACCATTTAAATAAGTGTCAACACGCACCACTATCACATTGAACTAAAAATACTATAAAAAACACCATGGGATATAGAATTCCTCACAATTGTGGTAGTTTTATGGCCATCAATGAGGCTGCTGGTGTGTTAAATGGGGGTTTAGATGGTTTTATGAAATAATGGGTTAATGTGGCTTCTGATGATAGAGATAATCAATCTGAATTTTGAAGAAGCTATTCAAGAATAAGTTAACTTTTATATGAGGCATGATTCATGGGTTTTTACAAACAAAAATGGGATGAAAAGTTTTGTTGATGATAATGGATTCCAGTTGGTCATTCCTAGAGAGTTGACAGTTCTTCCAATTGTGCATTCTGATCGGCATGAAAAAGAGTATGTTGCCAATGTGGATCTTAATTATATCTAGGTGGAGCTAACAGTAAAGGATCTTATGGGATAACCTTTGGGTGAGACCCCATATTTATCAACAAATAAGACTACGATTGAGAGGCAGGATATTCGTTTGTAGTTAGATCATCCAATTTTTTATCCCTCATGAAAGACTGATGAGTTCTCTTAGAATGTGGGGTGGTATTCCCATCCCAATTTATTGATTTATTGTAAAATGAATATATTCCCTTTGTAATGTAATCAAATGAATTATTTTCCACTCCATGAGTAAAAAATTAACGTTTTATAACTCCAGAGGACCGATAAGGTGAAAGTCCCACTACGGGTATCAATAAAGAAGCGGAAGATTGGTACTTCGCACGACATGATGTAAGTTTCTCATTAATGTAGAGAGATGTTTTTGGGGTCAAGGACTACATGGTCTTCAGGAAGTTGTTATCTATAAACTTTTAATATGAACTCTGCTCTATTCCTGAAATGGAATTTCGATATTTTTCTTGGAAATTCAAGAAATTCTTCCTTTTGGAGGAATCAACATCATCAGATAGTGAATGTGTATCCCCTCAAAGTGTTAATATGTTGTGACATGGTCGACACCCAAAAGGTATCGGGTGATATATGTGTAATCTATGATCTAATATAGTCTAAATGAACTATTTATTTGTTTTCTTAATATAGGAATTGTATTTCTTGCTTACTTTCCTCCTCAAATTTTATACTTTCATTTTAATTAATAAATTTTGGGGTCATGGATTTCGATTTTTTGAAATTCATGGTTGAAATATTTGAGTAAAATAAATAAATAAACTAAAAAAATTAAAAAGAAAATTTACCTTCATGAAGACCAAAAGTAATAATTTTTGTTAGGGTTTTCAATTCTCCATAGGTTCACCACAAAAATAGTGGGTGAGGATGAGAAAAATGAGGTGTCACTTTTATATAAATTGGCTGACATGAGGTGTGAATTTTCATCACAACTCTTGTGTTCTAATTACACAAGATGCGTGAATGTGGATTATGCTTCCTATGGGGTGGAAAAGGAAGCGTGAACCACATTAAAGCTTCTAATTTAACATAGAATCATGAATGAGGTTTATGTTTTATCGAACCCTTTTTAAAAAATAATACCAAACCCAGCCCATATCTATTTTTTTCTTAAAACACATTTAAATAAAACTCATTTATATGACATAATTGAACAATATTTGATTGTAAATGTAACATCCCAACCCGTGATCCACTAAAGCAATGCCTCGATTCGGCCAGTCACATGGCCTTAAGCACACCTCCATGTATGCTAGAGGCTGCTGACTAGTAATAGGGGTCCAATGATGGTATGGTGGGGAGAATATATCTTTGTGATTAGAGTATTACCGATATATAAGAGGTAATGAAATAATCAATAGTATAAATAAAAATACAGAAAAATTGAAGGTAAAAATAATTGATAAAATGTCCAATGATAAATATACAACCCTGTGTACATTTTCATATGAGGAGAAATTATATAAATATTAAACATACCGTAGGTGGTACATTCTAGTATAATACATGTATAATATAAGTGGAAAAAATCCAAAAAATAGAGTCCTTGATTATCCTATGATCTCCCTCAATAATTTTCTCCTAAACACCATATCTAAGAATAACACTAAGGAAGCTGAATCTAGAACCTAATTCTTCAACCATGGGGTTTGTTCGGCTACCCTGATGAAATGGTGGCCCAAACATGGTGTGAGATATACTTAATATAACACAACCAATGGTGTATAAAGATTTGAAGTCTATGGGTATAAATTAAATTAGTGTACTAGTATGATATGTAATGTAGTAAAAAAACGAAAATAAATAAACCATGTCATGCTCAGGATCCTCATGGGATGTTTGACTGATAATACCTAATTCATCCCAAGCTAGAATATCTTTAAACTGATTTCACCAAGTAAATATATATGTAAATATACATTGGTATGTATTTATATATATATGATCTATATATGTAGGAATTTTTATATCCATGTATATAGATACGTAGTGCTAGTCAGGACTTGGGGAGTAACTTAGGTGTCAATGACTAGTCACAAGAATCTCATAAGGTGGTATGAAGGGATATTGTGCCCACATTTCGAAATGTATTAGGGACTCTGTGAATGAGTGGAACAATTTAAAACAGACACCATGAACATGTATCTCATTGTATATGGGATTCCATGCCTGAGGATCATAATGTTTAAGGGATGCCATGCTTGAGCATCCCAATGTATAAGGGATACCATGATTGAGTATCACACTGTATGGGGGAAACCATTCCTGAGTATCAAATTGTATAATGTATTCCATGCTCTAGTAACATGATATATAAGGGACACCATTCCCATGTATCACAATGTATAAGATACACCATTTACGAGTATCTTGATTTATAAGATACAACATGCCCGAGTATCACGATGTATAAGGGATCACATTCTAGAGTATCACAATGTATAAGGGATGTCATGCCTAACTATCATGATGTATAAGGGATCCTTTCAGGAGTATCTAAATGGATAAGGGACATCATTAACTTAAGAATTCCACATCACTACTTAATCATATCATTTGTTTTGTTTTATTTATAAGAAAATCAAGAAGACCATAGGAAGTTCCATTCCACTCATCATTCAAAAATTCCCATTTAGATGCTGCTTTTTATTTAAGAAAGTAATTAACTTCATATGTAGTTTTATTATAAAATGGGTCATGTTGGTTATTATTCCCAAATCAATTAATACAAATTAAACATCCCGTATATGATAGATTAATCATGATACCATTAAAAAGTGATCAAAGTTTGAAAGGGATTATAATTACAATAATATGAAACATCACCCAAATAGGGTGTATTAATCTCCTAGATGAATCATAGGTCACAATCATAAAAGCAATGTGCTAAAAGGGGGTAGTTCAGGTTGATGTGAACACCTCCAATTGTTAAATTTAATGATTGAGGACTATTTAATTATAGCATCTGGTTCTATATATTTAATTTCAAATTTAATATATGTTTCATGGAAACAATTACTCACAACACTACGGGGTTATTTATAAACAGATAATACATTAAACAAAATGCTATAAAACACCTACCTTATAATATGGGAGTTACACTCTTCTATTATCAACCTTTAACTCAAGCCAAATCAAGATAAAATGGATGAATCGAAAAAAATCCCAGAAAATTGGTAAAAAGGGCTTGCATGGATTTAATGTTCCACATGGGAAAATTAACAAAGTAAGAAGAAAGAGGAATTGAGAGATTATTGAGGTATATCCAATGTTATAGATGGATCTTTAATTGAAGCATGGATAGAGGAGATCCAAATAACCCTAGGATAGGGTGAGTATCCACTACTGATACCTCCTGGGAACCCTCCCATTGTCTGGAGATAAAATGATGGGGTTGATGCCCAATTAACCATTAAAAAAACTATCCCCACATGATTCATGAAATGAAATATATTCACATATTGAATTCCTCCTTGTAAACCCAGCATTATTTCACTTATTAAATCCTCCTTGGATATACCCCATGTAACAAATTCATATTTTTAATGGAATTCATGATGTGATTGATTAGCTGCAAACATTTTCAGCAGCCCAAGTCATCCATTCTTCCTATAATGTTCGCTCGAACCTCTGGGGATTCCACTAAAGCCAAACATATGTATGAAAAAAATCAATTATATATGTTCAAAACCTTATAACCTCACTAGAAATCCCATATTCAAAAATGACCCATATAATAATGAAAAAAATTCAAATTCCCTTGGAAACATCATTCGGTTTAAAACACAAGATCTTACAGTCTCCCTTCCATAGAACATCACTTCCCTAAGAAGAATTTGGAAAAAAATTACATGACCTACTCAGTACATGTTTGTTTGTGTAAATAATTTTGTTTCATTTGTAAACACCTAATTCACCTCAAACATCACTTTTAACATACAGTATGTAAGTTTTTAAAACTTGAGCGAAAACTGAAGCACCCAGATGGTGCTTACCTGATTCCTTCTAAATAAAGAAATGATCATGTCATCATCTCATTAATGATATGGAATATGGAACTCCCAATGTAGATCCCTACATTTAATGGACATCTTCATTCCATGGTACCTCTACCATAAGAATTTCCTATTTATGCATCCTTAGAGCTCTAACAATTCTCCCAACAAGATCTATAAATAGATAAAATGTTCTATTCCTAAATGTCTTTATTTATTTTGTTTAATCCAGGTTTTCATAAATATCATCATCTAACATTCACAACACTTTTCTCATCCTAAAAGTGTTATACAAATGGTCTATCACTATCCATGAGGAACAAAAAAATACCTTAATTCGAACTACCTTAGGTCAACTACATTCAACAATGCTTGACTTAAATGGGCAAGGAATTTCAAAAATAAGAACTCGGTGCCTCCTAATTAAGGTACCTCAAGATTTATCTGATCATATTCACTTGGAATAGTAACTAGAATCTGCTAAAATATCTATCCAAAATGTTCATTTATGTTGTTGTTCCACAAAACCAACATATGTGTATACCTGATCCAACGCACCCATATCATCACCATAAAAAAATCACATTCGAGCCTGATTAATGTATGGGTTAGCCTCCCAATAATTAATTGGATTCCAAGTATCTCATCCAAGGTAGTCCATACTTCTATTTCAATAAGTGAGACATTAGTACATATTCAAAAAAATCCACGAATCAAAACATTAATAGAGCACAATGGAAGTCAATTCAAGAGTTTTTTGGTGTCCATGATTCTGTCTAAGGAGTTCCAAGTCAAGAAACCAAGTATCACTCTGGACTAACCATGCCCCTATGAACAACCACACTTCGGAGTGCAACTCCCATGAAGTATATTTGTCTAAATATAAGGTCATTTTAATTTCACTCATCCTAATGTCAGTGCTCTCTTAGTTCACTATAGATGATTTCAAGATAAAGGGTATGATAATCACTGATCCAAGAGTACAGTACGAGGATATAAAATATTAATAAGAAGACTTGAAACACTCCCATAATATCCAAGATGATGTTCTTGACATGGTTCTCAACCAACTGTTACCCAACTATGAACAGAAAGAAAATCCAAACCATCTCTGGATGATCCCTTTAAAAAAACATTAACAATCCTCACAACACATCATGTTTCACTGACCATGATGAATTTAACACTTGAGGTGTACCTTGATCACTCATGTATAAATAGAGAGGTTCAGATTGAATAACAATAATTTGTAATGTTGTGCGCACTTCCAACCATATCATTGTTGTCCTTCCTTGCAAGAACAAACATATTTCAAAACATACGAGAGTCAAGGGAATTTGAATTAATACCAACCATTTCCAAATGGTATTCCTTGGTTGTGGTCCTTCTACATGGAAGGACATTCTTTCCCATGATAAAAACAACACTCCCCATATTAATAGTTTCCTAGTTTCCTTTTACTAAAAATAGAAACTCATCCAATGACACATGTTCCATCAACCACTGACTAGAAGTAATGGATGAGGCCAACATACATGTCACAACCCGTCCTCGGGGCCCGTGCTGTGACTACCATAAGCCCGCCTTCCATAGGCCAGGGGCTGGAGACTAGCACAAAAGGTGTAAATCATGATAACTGGGAAGGGATTGCCTTTATAAAACATAAACACATCCTACCAGAGTACAAGTGTAAGTAATACACTAAGTGAAAAAGAAAGTGCTGAAAAGTAGATGGTCCAGAATACAAACCCTACTGAAAATTACAGCTACGACTGAACGAAAGTACAATAGAAAAGACAAATAACTGGAAGATAGAAGCAGCTCCTGGGTCGTCCACCTCGGATCCAACCTGAAGGGTAGGTATAGATAGCCACCTCAACGCTCTCTCTCGCCAACCTCATCCGAGTACCATCTTGTCGTGAAGTCCACCTCCGAGTACTAACTCGTCATGAGGTCTACCTTCGGGTATCGTCCAGTCCTCATACACTCAGTTGTTATCAGTATTGTCTGTCATCTGCATCCAACAAAACGAGGTGTGGGCATAGCCCGTGTAGGGGTGAGTATAGTGATACTTAGTAGGGACCCCAAGACCCTCAAGGTCTCACTAAATCCATCAAGGATAACCACAAAGAAAGATCTCAACAGATAACCCTTACGTAGGTATAAGCCCATACTTACAACTAAGTTATCAAGTAACCCATCTCTATCATGAGGAAACACAAAGGTTATGAAATCAATAGCTAACCACTACTTAGGTATATTCCCATACATACACCTATGTTATCAAGTGACCCATATCAATCACGAGGAAAAAACAAAGGTCATTGACTCAGCTCAAACCAGGATTTTTATTCATGATGAAGAAAGCACGGCTGCTGGAGAACTCCTCCTATGTCAAGCGCAGTAGTCCTGCCACTACTCCAAGGTGCCACTCACTAACCTTAGACTGCTCAGGTACTCCTCCTGTCGAGTACCTCGGGTTTGCCACCTCACAATGTAGTGCTCCCCGCCATGGGTCTGCCACCTCACACAGTAGTGCTCCCCCTCAGAGCCTACAGAGGTACTTCTCTTGTCAAGTACCGCAAGTCTATGGTTCTGCCACCTCACAAAGTAGTGCTCCCGACAGAGCTATACAAGTCACTCCGAATCGAATCGGATAAGCAGTCATCAGGTCTCAGCCAGCTACAAGGTCACTGTACTCCGTATGCTCGTCTCCAGGAGGATCCACTCCATGAGCCACTAGTTAACACTCCAAGTGTCACGAAGTCTCACGAAGAAGTATCTCAATGGACCGCCTCGTCATAAGGGTCTCAACGCAATAGACGGCGCGTCAATCGGACACCCGTTCTGTGAGTTATTAGCATTTCTGTTCTAGGGGCCCGGTTGGATTTTGGGTACAATCCAACCCGACCATACTCCAACTGCGTCCAAAACTAAGGTGAAGTACACCAAAAGAACCATCTCATCAAGGGGAATCCAAAAATGTCAACGACACGTCAATCGGACGTCTGGAGCTCAAGTTATAAGCGTTTCCGCTCTGAGGGCCCGGTTGGTTTCGGGTTCGAACCAACCTGGTTGTACTCATACTTTGCTGAAACCTTGAGTTTATATTACTGAGATTATCATATCGATCCAATTAATTCTACACAATAGATGGTGCATTGATCTGAGGTCCACAACTCAAGTTATGGGCATTTAACTAAAGATGGTCCGAAAATAGGGGGTCTGGGCCCGGTCCGACCGAGCCCAGCACCCCCTGGGTTGGGCTGAACCAGGTTGACCCGACCCAGTCCTTGGTCCGACCTCGTTGGGTGTTGCCCGGGTCGGCTGGAATGACCCGACCTGGCCGACGTGGCCTGGACCGGTGCTGGCGGCCCGGCCCGGAGCTGGCGGCTTGGCCCAGCGCTGGCGACCCGGCCCGGTGCTGGTGGCCCGGCCTGGTGCTGACGGCCCGACCCGACCAACGTGGTCCGGTCCACGTGACCCATGCGATTGGGTGCATGGATGGGAGACCAGGGGGGGTTACACCCCCCGGTTCTTTGGAAACAACCAGCCATTAAGGTTGAACCTTGGTAACCGAGGGACCCCCTCGGGTCCCACCTCTTAATGGCACCGGCGGCTGGCACAGCCGGCCGCCCTTCCCGTTCCTCCGCGGCCTTAGGTCGCGGCTTTGTTCGACCAGCGTGGCGTGACGGTGCTGTGCCCCTCCGCTGCGGCCCGCCCCTGGCCGCGGTCCATCTCTACTCCACTCGGCAAAATAGTGTCGTGCCTTTACGGCGACCCGACAATCATGCGCTGGCAATCCGCTCGTGGTCGGCCCGACCCCGGCCGGTTCTTCACAGTCCACATCTATCATCTACAAACAACAAATGGGAGCGGAAGGGTCAGACCGTGTTCGTACAGTCCGAACCCTTCCCCATCATTATGGTATCAAGCGGCCAAACAGAACTCAATAATTGAAGAACAACGAAGACGATATTAAAACTTAAACACAACAAACCCTACCTCAAGAAAGATCCACGGTAGACGAGCATCATGGATGACGGTGTCGCTTCTGTCATCGTAGGAGTGCACCGAGGAGGAAGCGGTGTCTCCTCTCTTGTCGCGGAGAAGAGAAAACAAGGTGTGTCGTCATTGGTGAGTTCCCCACGTCGGTGTCTCCTCCCTTGTCACGGAGGAAGAAGAGAATGGAGAACCGTGGTCGCTGAGTCATTCTACGTTGAAGGGTCGACGTTCTTCATTGGAGAAGATCCGTTCTTCATTTTAAGATGAAGAACTTCAACAAAGGAGGAATCATCTTCTTCTTCACAAGAGTTCTCTCTCCAATCCCCACACTACAAGCCAACCCAATTAAAATAAGGCCACCCCTTATTTTAATTAATCTTGTCATGCATTTCAAAATTCAAAAATCAAATCCCTTAATTAATTAAATGTAGATTTGTTTAATTAATTAAGAGGTAGGTTGGAAAGATTTAATGGACTGAGAGAGGGAGAGGAAGAGTTTTCTTAATTAAAGTGGAGTTAGAAAAAATAAAGAGGGGATGTTTAAGGAGTTTAGGGAATGTGAATGGTTGCGGATCGTGTGGGCCCCACCTCACAAATATCCTCACATGGGTAGTTAGGTTCTTGTGAGTCCCAACCCAACACCCCCATGTAGGATATAACCACCTTAGATATAGAATAAAATTTTTCCACAATTTTATCTACTTATTATTTTAATCCAAAAATTTTAATTTCTCATCCCGTGCAAACGCAATTGTGGAAATGGTCCCCTTAAGCAATTACTGGCATTGCAAGTTCATTAGTGCCCTCAGATTTCAATTCCAAGAACCGGTTCAAAAGATATAAAAACCGGCACGTTCGTTCACTGAACGTACCTGAGCTAAAATTAGAAATTGATTCCAGGCACACTAGGACTCGGAATCAAGTGCTGTCAGAAGCCACATACTTGTAAAATTCCAAGGTATTTAAGAAAAAATTTTCCTTGAAATTTCCAGGTCTTTACAAGTCATTTATCATGTGATAACTCAAATGAGAAAGCAACTAGCATCTTATCAAGTTAATAGTTTAGGTTCACTTTAGTTGTACATGTAATTCTCTAATGATCCATGCCCACACACGTCATTAGTACCATGAATACAAGACAAAACAAGATTAATGGCATGTCAAAATACCCTATACTCTTTGAAATGCCATTCGGATCATTGGTGATGAATTACATTCACTTTAACGACCTGGTCACTCATCCTCAGAGATGACCGATGCTCAAAGTGTAACAACTCAAGGATTAAATGATTACCACCAAACTCATACAGTTCATGTTACTATTTTAGCAACTCGACAGGTACTTTGTGTATTGACACATACTACCCCAAGATTTCATTAACATAAAAAAAACATTACTGGATACTATCCATATGATTATCATCCTTATACATTCTGATATTTAACAGAATGTACAATAGATTCAACCTAGAGTCGTATTATTCCATATGGCTATTAATCAAGATGATGATCTCTTGAATCATCCAATACTAAAGAATAAGTAGGGTCTCATGGCCAACTTAGTGGCCGAACCTTTCTTAGGCATGCCTAACCCATTGAAACCATGTATTGTATGATTCTCATTCCCTTTATTAAGGGTCAAATTTCCACTTGACCACCCATCAAACCCCATTGTTTTTTTAGAAACTAAATGTCCTACTTTGGAAAAATATCACCTGGATGGAACCTGAATTCTGAAAGCTTATCGTACTATTTAGAAAGTCTTTATGTTTTAATATCACTATATGCACTGGGCTAACCCCTTCCTGATATATAAATAATTGATCCTATAATAAGGTTATGATTGAAATGTCACTATGCTTACCATACTAACATTTAGATTCCACAAAAAGAAGAATTATTCTCTAGGAAATTCTCAGGTTCCCATTCTACTGAAAATATTAATGAAACATTAGTATTAACCCTTACCCAAGGTTTGAAACAAATAACACTAGTTTACATTTTATTTTAATCTTTTACATATATTCAAATTGATTTTTTTCTAACACTACATGGAACACAGACAAGTTATATCAAACATCCTTTAAACATTATTTTTAAAATGGAAATCCTATCACATTTTAGTCAATTTTTATGATAAATTAATTTTATCCATTTTATTCATTTATAATACTCTCATATGTAGCTTAGTTAAATAGAATTTCAATTTCACGATATAGAGAAAAACATCATTTAGGTTTTAATTGGAATTTTAATTAACCTAATCCTCATAATAATATATGTCAGATTAGTTGAAAGGTATTTTATTAATTTTAAGGAATTGGTCTGTTATATTCTGCCATAAAATTATACATATCATCATATAAGATGTTGTTGACACTTCAAATAACCATCCCTGCAAAAAATAAACATACCCCCATGTGGTTAAGTACTAAGGCATATTAAAATAAAATGTGACCTACGAGGGTCCTATCTGGGCACATCTAAATGCTTCCCAAGTGTATTTACACTACGGGAAAAAAGGGCATTTGCGACGGGACAGCTTTCCCCGTCGCAAAAGGACTGGCGCGGTTTGCGCGCCAAATCGCGGGAAACTTATTTGCGACGGGGGAATATTCCCGTCGCAAATAACCGGCAGCGGTAAAAGGTATTTGCGACGGGAATATTCCCCCGTCGCAAATAGTATGTCGGCAGGTGGTTATTTGCGACGGGACCCGTCGCAAATAACTATTTACCCGTTGACCGTAATAAATGTTGGCTAAGGTATTTGCGACGGGTACCGTCGCAAATAATACTATTTGCGGCGGGACACCCGTCGCAAATAATACTATTTGCGGCGGGACACCCGTCGCAAATAATCTAACCTATAAATACCCCCATCCGTTTTTTTCATTTCATTCTCATTCTCTATCTTCTCCTTCTCTCAAAATTATATTTCTAGAGTTCAGTTTTTCTCCAGTTTAATTTTTTTCTCCGGAGCTGATATTAAAGTTTTGAAGAATGATCAGAGCAGATCAATTTTCATGGTATTTATGTTCATTTAAATTTAATATTTATTTTTAATTTTTTATTAGTTTCAATTATTCTTAATTAGTTGTAATTTAATTATGTTTACATTGTTTTATTACTTAATAAATTTAAATTATTAGTATTGTTCATAGTTAATGGTAATTAGGAATAATTAGTAATAATTTTTAATAATTAAGAATAAATATTAATAATTAGTAATAAATACCAATAATTAGGAATAATAACATTATTACATTATTAGTCTATTTTATTATTAATATTAAAATAATATAATTTTTTATATATATACAATTCTCTTTTCATCTGTGTGTTTGCTGTCTTCACATGTATTATTTGTATGTGGAGATAGAAAACGCACAGATGAAAGGAGAATTGTATATAAATTAGAAAATTATATTATTTTAATATTAATAATAAAATATATTAATAATGTTATTATTTGTAATTATTGGTAACTATTTCTAATTATTGATAATTATTCATTTAATTACTAATAATTAGGAACAATTATCAATAATTATCAATAATTAAGAATAATTAGTAATAATTAGTAATAATTACCAATAATTAGTAATAATTAGTAATAATTATCAATAATTAGTAATAATTACCAATAATTTGTAATAGTTACCAATAAGTAGTAATAATTACCAATAATTAGTAATACTTACCAATAATTTGGAATAATTACCAATAATTAACAATAATTTGTAATAATTAGTAATAATTACCAATAATTACCAATAATTTGTAATAATTAGTAATAATTACCAATAATTACCAATAATTAGTAATAATTAGGAATAATTAGTAATAATTAGTAATAATTAGTAATAATTAGTAATAATTAGTAATAATTAGGAATAATTAGTAATAATTAGTAATAATTAGGAATAATTAGGAATAATTAGTAATAATTAGGAATAATTAGGAATAATTAGGAATAATTAGGAATAATTAGGAATAATTAGGAATAATTTGGAATAATTAACAATAATTACCAATAATTACCAATAATTAACAATAATTACCAATAATTACCAATAATTACCAATAATTAGTAATAATTAGTAATAATTAGCAATAATTAGTAATAATTAGTAATAAATACCAAAAATTAGGAAAAATTAGGAAAAATTACCAATAATTAGTAATAATTAGTAATAATTAGTATTAATTACCAATAATTAGTATTAATTACCAATAATTAGTAATAATTACCTATAATTAGTATTAATTACCAATAATTAGTAATAATTACCAATAATTAGTATTAATTACCAATAATTAGTAATAATTACCAATAATTAGTAATAATTAGGAATAATTACCAATAATTTGTAATAATTCCCAATAATTAGTAATAATTAGTAATAATTACCAATAATTAGTAATAATTACCAATAATTAGTAATAATTAGTATTAATTAACAATAATTAGTAATAATTACCAATAATTACCAATAATTAGTAATAATTAACAATAATTTCCAATAATTAGTAATAATTAGTAATAATTAGTAATAATTAGTAATAATTAGGAATAATTAGGAATAATTAGGAATAATTAGTAATAATTAGGAATAATTAGGAATGATTAGGAATAATTGCCAATAATTAGTAATAATTGCCAATAATTACCAATAACTGGTAATAATTACTAATAATTCCCAATAATTAGTAATAATTAATAATAAATATTAATAATTACCAATAATTAGTAATAATTATTAATAAGTAGTAATAATTACTCATAATTAGAAATAATTACTAATAATTAGTAATAATTACTAATAATTACTAATAATTACTAATAATTAGTAATAATTACTAATAATTAGTAATAATTACTAATAATTAGTAATAATTACTAATAATTATCAATAATTAGTAATAAATATCAATAATTAGTAATAATTAGTAATAATTAACAATAATTAACAATAATTACTAGTAATTAGTAATAATTAGTAATAATTAGTAATAATTAGGAATAATTAGTATTAATTACCAATAATTAGTATTAATTAACAATAATTAGTAATAATTACTAATAATTAGTAATAATTACCAATAATTAGTAATAATTATTATTAATTACCAACAATTAGTATTAATTACCAATAATTAGTATTAATTACCAATAATTACCAATAATTAGTAATAATTACCAATAATTAGTAATAATTAACAATATTTACCAATAATTACCAATAATTACCAATAATTACCAATAATTACCAATAATTACCAATAATTACCAATAATTACCAATAATTACCAATAATTAGTAATAATTACCAATAATTACCAATAATTGGTAATAATTACCAATAATTGGTAATAATTACCAATAATTGGTAATAATTACCAATAATTAGTAATAATTAGTAATAATTACCAATAATTAGTAATAATTAGTAATAATTACCAATAATTAGTAATAATTAGTATTAATTACCAATAATTAGTAATAATTACCAATAATTAGTAATAATTACCAATAATTAGTAATAATTACCAATAATTAGTAATAATTACCAATAATTAGTACTAATTAACAATAATTAGTAATAATTACCAATAATTAGTATTAATTACCAATAATTAGTATTAATTACCAATAATTAGTATTAATTACCAATAATTAGTAATAATTACAAATAATTAGTAATAATTACCAATAATTAGTAATAATTTGTAATAATTACCAATAATTAGTAATAATTAGTAATAATTACTAATAATTAGTAATAATTAACAATACTTACCAATAATTACCAATAATTACCAATAATTAGTAATAATTACCCATAATTAGTAATAATTACCAATAATTAGTAATAATTACCAATAATTCGTAATAATTACCAATAATTAGTAATAATTACCAATAAATAGTAATAATTACCAATAATTAGTAATAATTACCAATAATTAGTAATAATTAGCAATAATTACCAATAGTTACCAATAACTACCAATAGTTACTAATAATTACCAATAGTTACCAATATTTACCAATATTTACCAATATTTACCAATATTTACCAATATTTACCAATATTTACCAATAATTAGAAATAATTACCAATAATTACAAATAATTACCAATAATTAGAAATAATTACCAATAATTTGGAATAATTACCAATATTTACGAATAATAACATTAGTACATTATTTCTATATTTTATTATTAATATTAAAATAATATAATTTTCTATATTATATAAAATTCTCTTTTCATCTGTGTGTTTTCTGTCTCCACATGTAATATTCGCATTCTTTTTCAAAATTATCAACCTACTCGCCAATGGAGAGGTGAAAGTGAATGCAAATATTACATGTGGAGACAGAATGTTAAACACACAAATGAAAGGAGAATTGTATATAATATAAAAAATTATGTTACTTTAATATTAATAATAAAATATACTAATAATGTAATAATGTTATTATTATATAATTAATGTTTATGAAAAAATTATATTAGTATTATTAAAATAATAAAAAATCAATATAATATTAAAATTATCAATATTTGTAACTTGTTTTGCTTTATTCTCAATATATTCAATCTTTACTTGAGTGTTTTTTTCTAACAAATTATTCAAAACCAGTAATGATTTTATATTTTATAGAGAAATATGGAACAACGAGGTCGTCGACAATCATTATTAGGTGACCGCATATGGATAGATCAATGTAGAAATCCAAACGGTTCTGGTTTAAATCCAGTATATGTTGAGGGTGTGGAGACTTTTTTATCATTTGCGGCATCAAATCCAGAATTTGTTTCAGAAGGCAAAATAAAATGCCCTTGCAGAAAATGTGCATTGAGAACGTTTGACACGTTTGACAAAGTGGGAGAACATCTCTTGCGTTTTGGTTTTCAACCAGATTATGTTTTTTGGTATCAACACGGTGAACGCAGTTCCAGAGCAGGTGATACCAAATTGATTTCGGATCCATCCCGGTTTCAAGATTTAGTACATGATGTTGCAGGTTCATCTGTTCAACATACAGAAACTCCGGCTGATATAACTTCAAATCCTGAGTTGGCACCGTATGAATTTTATGAGTTGTTGAAATCTGCTGAGGATGCATTATATCCTGGCTGCAAGATGAGAAAATTAGAAGCAGTTGCAAAATTTATGGCTATCAAATCAGATAACGGAATGTCAAACACCTGTTTTGACCAGATATTTTCTTTGCTGAAAACACTGTTACCCGAAGGAAATGTTTTACCAGCAAATTACTATTAGAGTAAGAGGCTGGTTCGAAATTTGGGACTTACTTGTCAGAAGATTCATGCATGTTCAAATGACTGTATTTTATATTCTGGGGAAAACGAGTCGTTGGATAGCTGTCCTACATGTGGGCAACTGAGATATAAAGAAGGACAACATGGGAAGTCTGGTTTGATTCCTGTAAAACAGTTGAGATATTTTCCGCTTACATCCAGGCTTCAGCGTTTATTCATGTCTAAGAATACAGCGACAATTATGTCATGGCATAAAGAGAATATTTCAACCGATAAATGCTTGAATCATCCAGCCGATGGTGATTCATAGAAACATTTTGATAGAGTGCATCCATCCTTTGCTTTAGAAGCTGGAAATGTTCGACTGGGCCTTTCCACTGATGGTTTCTGTCCGTTTGGATCTTATGGTAGTCAATATTCATGTTGGCCTGTTTTTTTAACTCCGTACAATTTACCTCCATGGATGTTGATGAAGGAGCCATATATCTTTTTGACTTTACTAATTCCAGGACATCTAAAGAAAAATATTTATGTTTATTTGAAGCCATTGATTGATGAATTAAATTTATTATGGAGTACTGGTGTCAGTACATATGATGTTGCAACGAAACAGAATTTCATACTGAGAGCAGCATTGATGTGGACAATAAGTGACTTCTCGGCTTATGGGATGTTATCTGGCTGGAGTACACATGGTCAGAAATCATGTCCTTACTGTATGGGAGAGAACAAAGCATTTATGCTCATTCATGGAAAGAAACCTTGTTATTTTGACTGTCATCGCAGATTTATTCCAGCTGATCATCCTTTTCGCAGAAACAGATCTCATTTCAGAAAAGGAACAGTTGAAAGGGATGGACCTCCAAAAATGCTATCAGGTTCGGAGTTAAAATCAGTTGTATTTTCATTACCTCCCATCACTTTTGGTCCCACAATAAATCAACAGAAAATTTCTTGTTTTGGGAAACAACACAATTGGATTAAACGTAGCATATTTTGGGATTTTCCATATTGGTCTGATCTGTTGGTCCGACACATGTTAAATGTCATGCATATTAAGAAGAACTGTTTTGATAATTTTTTTCATACAGTTTTGGATACGCCAGGAAAGAGAAAATACAATGTAAATGCACATTTAGATCTTGCCCAAATTTGCAGGCGTCTAGAATTGGAACTATTTGAGAATGTCAGAACAGAAAGGTTACTGAAACCAAAAGCAGCTTATACACTATCTAAAGAAAACCGTTTATTATTTTGTCAGTGGATTGCAGATTTGAGACTTCCAGATGGATGTGCTTCTAATTTGGGTAGATGTGTAAATAATGGTCATATTACTGGATTAAAAAGTCATGATTGTCATGTTATAATGGAGAGACTTCTACCCATTGGATTAAGAGGTCTGTTGAATTCTGTGATTTGGGATTCCATAACAGACATGTCTCATTTTTTTCAGGAAATTTGTGCGGCTACAGCAGATTATGATGCTCTAGGAAAACTTGAAAAAGATGTTGTTGTAATTATATGTAAACTGGAAAAACTATTTCCGCCGTCTTTCTTCGACTCAATGAAACATTTGATGTTACATTTGCCATATGAAGCCAAATGTGGAGGTCCAGTACAGTTTCGATGGATGTACCCATTTGAAAGATGCATGCAAAAATTGAAAAGAAAAGTACGTAACAAAGCATCTATTGAAGGATCTATTGCAGAAGCTTATTTGCAAGAGGAAATATCTTTTTTCTGCTCCCATTATTTTGAATCTGAGTATCCTTCAAAACACAACCGAATGGGACGGAACGAGAGGAATATTGATGAAATCGACAATCAATTATCTATTTTTAACCAGTCAGAGCTTGGTTTTGGTGGAGTTTATGAACGCTGGCTTTCAGATGATGAACATCAGAGAGCTCATACGTATGTTCTGCTCAACTGTGAAGAGATGACATCAGTTGTAATGTAAGTGTTTATATCCCTTATTTTATCATTTATGTTACAGTAAATAACTTTGGTTTTTATAGGTTGTATGATAATCATATCAAGAAACAAATTCCACAAATTACAGCAGCTGCTCTCGAAGAACGTCGACTGAAAAATTTCTCTCAGTGGTTTCAAAAACTGGTAACATAAATTCATTATCTTTTAGCAACTCATTCAATGTATAGTTTACTATGTTGATAATTATTTCACAAATTTTCAGGTGTCTCGACATGCTGATAAAATTGACAAACGGTTGTGTGTATTGAGTAACCCACCTTCCAAACTTGTTAAAACTTATAATGCATATATGGTTAATGGATTTCGATTCCACACACATGCATATGGGGAATCGAAAAAAACAATGAACAGTGGAGTTAGCTTGAGAGGATCTCATCATCGAGAAAATGAAGTTAACTTTTATGGCATACTTGATGAAATCATTGAACTCTGTTATCTTGGACAACATTACATAACCATGTTCAAATGTCGGTGGTTGGATACAGAGAGAGGGGTGCGTGTTCATCCGACTCATGGAATCATCGATATTAAATGTAAAAGTGTTCTCATAGTAAATATACCATTCTTATTGGCTCAACAGGCATATCAAGTTTATTATGCAAAGTACTGTGCAACATCAAGAGACTTGACTGATTGGTGGAGTATAATAAAAATCAAAATTCGAGACAATCAGTTTAGTCAAAGTGAATGTGCTTTCACTGATGTGCAAAGAATTGAAGTTTTTCAAGAGAGTACTCAAAATCAATATTTTTTACAAAGATACATGAGTATCGATGACGACACCCCACATTTAAGAGTCGGTGATGACGACGATGTTAATGATGTCACATATGAATTTGAAATGGTAAGAGATGAAGCAACTGTAACTCGAATGGATATCGATGATGTTGAGGAGGAATATGAAGATGACATTGACATATAAGAAGATGATGATGAAGATGAACACTGATAGCATTCCATGGTATTTATATACAATCATAATATGTATATATGTATATATGTATATATAATAGTAATTATCAATTATTTGCTAACATTAACATTTTCTGTTTCAGATGGACGAGGCCACATTTCATGAGTTGGCGGATGCTGACCTGACTTTTGATGCGGATGCGTTGCTGACAGATGACCCTCAACCTGCAGGCGCTCCAGGGAGTACGCGGAGGGGGCGCGGTCTTTCATGATTGATGATTGCTGACCCCGTCCCCAAGCGACGTCCACGTCTTGGGTTTGATCCACGCACACGGAGGTGTGATAACCTGTGTGATAACCTGTGGATTTGACTAAGATTTCATTAATCTATTCACATAATAAATGTTTATTATTTTTTCAGTTTTCCGCATATAGAAGTCAGACAGGGCAGCGCTATTTTGCGCAACTATTTCTCTCAGTTGTGGACCACATGGGAGCAGATTCCCATTGTTGTGCAGCAGGCCATGTTCGGCCATTGGTTGGTACGTACGTAAATAAATAATTTTTATTTTGAAAATTATTTCATTTCTAACTTGATATTTTGATTTATTTGTAGGGTTTATGGTATCCGATCAAGGATACCATGCGTGACGCCATCCACGAGGCATGGGAGGTGGCCATGCGTGATCGCCTTCGTTAGTTTTTGCACAATTTAAGAAAAGCTGCGATGAAGAAAGCAGGAGTGTCAGATTTTGATGAGTCATGTAGAGCACACCGACCAAAGGATATTTCATCCCATGTATGGGATGGATTATGTGTGCACTGGTTGAGTGGTTCCTTTCAGAGGAGATCATCGGTGGGGAGGCAGAATTGGGGGAGACAGGAGGTGACTCATCGAGCTGGGAGTCGTTCTTTCAGTACTCATAGACAGCATCTGGTACGTACATTATTTATAAATATTTTATATAACTATAAATATTAACAGTTTATTTTTTATTCTTATAGGCTGTCGAGCACCCCGATATTACAGAGTACGACGTAGATCAGAGGATGTATAGTGATCCTGCTACTGGGGAGCTCAGAGGTGATCGTCAGCATCACATCGTGGTCAGTATTATTTGTTTTCAAGTTTAAAAATTAACTGCATATAATATATTCACAATTTTAATTTTAAATTGCAACTATAGGAGTCATATGAGGCCGCAGCGTCACAGGCCCGGCCTGAGAGTCAGGCCGAGTCATCAGATCAGACCACTGCCCGTCAGTTTGATGAGGCAGCATGGATGCAGGCCACCCAGTATGCCTTCGAGAAGGGTCGGGTAGTTGGTATCGGCTCTCGACTAACTCCCGGAGATTATTATGGCAGTGCTGCGATGTTGGAGTCCAGCTCGAGAGGAGATCGTGCATCTTCTTTTACTACACCGTATGAGGATCAGTTGCGATCTCAGACTTCACAGATAGAGAGTCTCCGACCGGAGCAGGAGCAGATGCGTTAGCAGCATGAGGAGGAGCGTCGACGCCAACAACAGTTGTACGAGGAGCAGACGAGTCGGTGGCAGCAGCAGCATCAGGAGCAGATGGAGTACATGCGCCGACTCACTCATGCTTTAGGGATGGAGTTTCCTCCACCACCATTTGCAGATCCCCCACCTCCCCCCTCCCCCCTCCTTCAGATTAGAGTTTGTATTTATGTTATAAAATTTGGGAAATCAAAATATTTTTTTTTCTATTCTTAGTATTTGTCTCATTATAAAATATTAATAATATTATATTTTTAAATAAAAATATTAATATGAATAATAATATTATTTATATTTTATAATATTAAAATATATATATATATTAAAATTTTATAATATTATAATTTAATTATATTTTTTGTAATACTTGAATTATTTTAATATTTGAATGTAAAATAATTCTATTATTTTTATATTAATTAAAATAACTTATTATTATTTTTTTATTTATGAATTATAATTCTAATATTATTATATTAATTAAATCATTTATTAATATTCTATTATTTTTTATTTTTGAATTATAATTCTATTAGTATTATATTAATTAAAATAATTAATTATTTTTATTTGTGAATTATAATTCTATTATTATATTAATTAAAATAATTTATTAATAAATTTTTTTTTTATTTTTTTTATAGTATTTGCGAAGGGATACTATGTCCGTCGCAAATACTAGTATTATTAATAGTTTTTTATTTTTTAAAAAAAAAATAGTTTTTGCGACGGGATACTATGCTCGTCGCAAATACTAGTATTATTAATAGTTTTTTATTTTTTTTAAAAAATAGTTTTTGCGACGGTACCGTCGCAAAAACTATTTTAAAAGTTTTTTACAAAAATACGGAATACTATTTGCGACGGGGAGAATGAACATCGCAAAAAAAGGCTTTAGCGACGGGCCCGTCGCAAATAAGTGTTGTTGTGACGCCATTTTCAGCAACGGACTATTTGCGACGGGCCCCCGTCGCAAATGCCCCGTCGCAAATACCTGTTTTTCTAGTAGTGTTAATTTAATTATCATAGTTTTAAAAACCCTTAATGGGATATCTCATAAGAAAAATTCCAAAACAATCCTACTTGGGTCTAGTTTTGCATTTAAGAATTTAATCACATGGGTTAGCATGCCCTATTTATGTAGGCACTAGTATTCATGAAAGAAATCATTATATATAAGAATTTCATTTCAGTATATTCCATGGTGTAGTTAGATGCCTTACCATTCTTTAACAATAAAGGTATATTCCTTAATAGGTCACAAATGGAATCCCTGCAACTGTAGTGAGGTTTTCATCTTTGACATGAAAATATAGAGAGTCCATTTATAATCTTTTGATTATATGGCTTATCATTACTAATTTATAAATGCCCAAACACTTTATAAATTATTATTAGAACCCATTTAATTTAAACCATAAATGTTTTAGCTTGTGTAACCAATGGTTCATGGATAAAAAATGTATGGATTTTTTAGTTAGGTGTCACCATCAAGCTATATGAGAAAACACCATTTTAGTTTATTATGACACTTTAATAACCAATCATATATCACAATTATTACATGTCATGTTATCACATGGTAGAAAAGAATAGAAAAGTGGAAATTGGAAACCAAAAAAACATCTTATATAAGAATACAATGCTAAATAATCACCTAAACATGGTATACAAATAATCATGCTACTAAAAAACATATGAAATATCAAACATGTTATTAGGTAGTCATTCAATGTAACCTACATGGCATGGAATATGTCTAGAATGTGTCTCTTTATGTGTCTATAATGACACATGTAAAAATACATCCTCTCCATACCTAGATAAGGGTAAAATTCCACAATCTTATAAATTAGAATGTAGTGAAAGTACACAAATAATTGAAGGTAAAATAATATCAACTATAATAATGAACAACAAAAACACAATCCAATCCTTGGACACTTGGTCACTTCCCCATGTGTGGGTTGATCACTCCCAGAAGTAGTTATTTACCATGTATTGAAGCATTCCTTGTATCCTGTATACCACTACAAAATAATAAGAAAATGAAAAATAACCTCAACTAATACAACTTTGTAACACCCCGAACCGATATCTACTAAAAAAGTCCCCTAAGCTAGTCGGTCACATGGATTTAAGTGCACGTCCATATACACCGGATATTGTTGACTAGTAGAGAGTGTACAATAATGGTATGGTGGGAAGATTAATTTCACCCCTTGATCAGAGTAGTATAGTGGTATAAGAGGTAATAAAACAATAAATAGAAGAAACATTTTAGGAACCAACAGAAGTTATAAATCAGTGATAAAATGACCAACACCCAATATTCAACCATGTATACATGTCCAGATGAGGATACATAATCTTCAAAGTAAACATGTATTAGGTGTATCAATACAACGTAGTACAGGTATAATAAAATTGAAAAAATCCCAATGGGATAACTCGATGAGAATCCTCAGCTCTGGATCAATCCTTTGCTCCTGACTCCCATATCTAAGAATAATAACATGTAATTAGAATGAAAACATTATCCTCTTACCATGAGATCTTTCCGGATTCCCCAGTGTAATGAAAACTGAAAAAGGATGTGAGATATACTAAGTAGTACACAAATAACATTTTCTAAATCTATCTAGTCTATGGGTATAAATTACAACTACACAAAAGTATGATAATTAAATAAGTAAATAAAGGAAAATAAATAAAACATTTCACGCTCAGGATCCTCTTGGGATGCCTAGACAACAACACCTACTTCTTCCACTAATATAAAATAGGCCTCTAATAGTCCTAAAAATGGCCTTTATCAGTTCTAGAGAAGTGATGACTACTAGAGAGAGTTTGAAATCCATATACATTTTTCAATTCTAAAAAACACTGATAAAGGTCTCCTTTATCAGCACTTATATAAGCACTTTTAAAGGGGAATGATACATTGTGCTGTTACAACACACTATCCCACCAGTGAAGTGGGTTGTAACAACACATCGCAACACCAAAAACACCACAAAATTAGAAAAATAAATTATGGATACAGAATTTAAATTAAGGGAAAACAATTTATGCTTGTTTTCTCAATTTTGGATATATAATACGTGTTTTAAACTAAAATGATACTATAATATTGAAAAAACTCACTTGGATCCATACTGGTAACATCATGCATCAGATTGAGGTGAGGATGATTATCACACATCTAAAATGACATTTGGATCATTTTTCTAAATTATCAAATCAATTAGAATACGTTTTCCAAGTATTGAGTACTTTGCTTCTCTTTTTTACTAAAATGTCAATGTAAACTAGAAACATGCAATTTGAATCATATAAGTAAGATCCTGTGTTAGTTTTACATGATAAAAATTCATACACATCATAATTTACTTAAGAATCATTTTCCGAAATTATAGAAACAATTTGAGAAAATTTTCTCAATTTTGAGTGAGTGGTACTTTTTGAACTAAAATTTTGATTTATTTAAGACACATAAAAAATTACTTATGGATCATTTTCCTAAAGAATAAAAACATTCCAAATGTGTCTGCTTTGTTTTAACTAGGTGAGTTGTCCTCTAGACCAAAATGATGTGAATTTTAAATAAAAAGACTGACATTGAGTCATATCGGTCACACTCTACATAGTATTGAGATGAGAGTAATTCTTACATGTCAAAAATGTATTATGGATCATTTTTATAATGTATCAAAACAATATGAATGTGTTTAATTGGTTTTCAATACATCTCATGTCTTTTTTACGAAAATGTCATTTTTAAAATGGAAACACGTACTTTGACTCATACTGATCACATTGTGTATTGCTTTGACATGAGACTAATTCCTACATTTCACAAATGAATTATGAATTGTTTTCCTAATTTATCAAGAAAATCCAACCATATTTTCTGAGTTTCTAGTGACTGAATTTTTTTAAATAAAAAATCAATTTTAAATTCATATCAAACCCATTGAGTTATACCAGAAACACCAAGAATCTAATTGAGGTACATATGATTCCTACATTTCAAAAATTACATTTGAATTGTTTCTCTAATGTATCAAAAAAAATATGAATGAATTTTCTTGGTTTTGAGAAGGTAAATTGTCTTTTTTTTAAATGGATTTCATTTTTTAAGAAAAAAAATCCACTTGGAGTCATACCAGTCACACCATGCATCATATTGAGGTACGAATAATTCTTACACATCTCAAATGAATTATGGATAATTTTCCTAAAGTATAAAAAAAATATGAATTCATTTTCTTGGTTTTGAGTATGTAACTATTTTTTACTAAAATGTCATTTTAAATAGGATACACAAACTTTGACTTATACCGATCACATCATGTATCACTTTGATGTGAGACTGATTCATACACATAATAAAAGACTTATGAATCGATGTCCTAAATTATCAATAAAATCTTAGCATGTTCTCATTTTCTTAGTGGGTGAAATTTTTTGAACTAAACTATCAATTTTAAACTCATAACAGACACATTGAGTCATAACAGTCACACCATGCATTGAATTGAGGTGTGGTTTATTCCTACACATCTCAAATGACATGTGGATCATTTACCTAACTATGAATGAAGTGAACAGCTCCATAAAACTTTTTTAATAATCATATAAAACACTATAATTTTTTATGAGAAGGAAACCTATACAAAAATTAACGTTTTATCAAAAAAACATTAAACAATAATCAATGAATTATTTTATTAAAGTTTTATACGTATCATTGTGGCTAAATTTAGTGATAAAATTGAATGTAATTCATAATTAACAGTTCCTCCACAATAAATAAAATAAATTAATCTTATAAACTTTCACTTTAAAGCTGAAATTACACTTTAGCAACCCATGACCCTTGGGCTACACAACACTGCATTTGCGTATTCTGATTCTTCTATCTCCACCCTCTCCATTTCTTTCCTGTCCTCCACTATATCATTTCCTTGATTGTGTGGATATTTTCTCTAAAATTATTTTGTGGAAATGGAGTTTTCTTATTAATAAATAGTTCTAATGGTGTAATTCTCACAAATGGGAGACATTTCCCTTTTAGAGAACATACTGATGTTAAATTTTCATCCTCATCAGCTCATCTCTTGAACCATTATCATTGCATTTGGTTGTTTGACATGAATTCTCTATATCTTGTGGACATTAAAATATGTTATTGTAAATACTTTGAGAAGTACTCATCCATTGGATGACTAATACTCATAGTAGTATAAGAAACATAATAGATATGGGAGATGAGTCTAAAGAAAACTAATGCAATAATAACTATTCAGGAGATGAAAATAATGATGTTGACAATTTTACTTCATTATATTGTCTGAAAGAGGAAACACCTCCCATTTGGGTGAATTACACAATTCAAAATAGTCATATTACTATATGATATCTATTATTTTCATCTTCCTTCCACACATTCAAAAAGCTGGGATTCAATTTTGAGAACAATGATCAACTCTAGTGGGACAAAGATCTCGTGTTTTATGATATTTGAAACTTGATCTTGAATGAGGAGATCAGGTGGAATAAATTTTAAACTATTTTTAAAAATTATATCAGCACTACAAGATGGTTACAGTCACTTCATTAGACAGTTTTTCAGAAGAATAAATCTTTAGAAGATAAGTTCCAAAGGAGAAGATGAGGTATATTGATAGTGTTAGGTCCTTCAAGCTATATTTTTGGGAAAAAGGGACTTATCAAGAATGATTATAGGTATTATAGAGATGATTCCACTTTCATGGATGTAAAAACTTGGTCAGTACAATTGATAGAGTGTCCAAATTGATAATAAGTACGATCATTTAAGAAGACTCATGAGTTGTTGACTCTGGGGAATCATTCTATTAAACTGGTGAGTAGGGGTTCATGGTTAATTATGTAACAGGAGTATTGGTCTTAGAAAATCTAGTGGATTATGAAGATTTGGATATATTCGGGAAAGGTGATGTGAACATTCAAATGAAGAGTGGATGTATCATGAAATTGAAAGATGTTAGATATATTGTAGGTATCCAGATGAACCTCATATTAGTGAAAAAGTTATATGATGTATATTTTGGAAAATATTATTTAATAGTTATTAGATATTCATCAATGGTTCCGTGGTGATTTCTCATGGAGTAAAAAATGGTACCTTTTATCTTATCAAATGGAGTGATGAAGTCACAAAATCAAAATGACTTCGTCAAATGGTTTGAAAAAGTGGAACTATAAGTTTGGTCACCCCAATGATAAAAATATTAAATTTATAGTAGTTAAGGCAATACAAAAACTCAATCACTTGGACCTTGTAATATTTGATAGTTATATGATATGAAAAAAAGTGTTTCCCTCAATTTTGATAGAAGAAGTTTGACGATTCAAAATATAGAACTTGTTCATTATGTCATTTGGTGTCCATCCCCAGTTCTCATATATGGAGATTAACTATAATTTATGATTTTAATTGATGATTATACTCATAAGGTTTAGATATAATTCTTGAAGAATAAATCAGATTTGTCTTTGTAATTTATTTTGTAGAATGTTTTAATATAGAAGGATTTTGAAAGAAAGTTGAAATGTCTTTGGACTAACAATGGTATAGAATATGCAGGACACAATTTTCATCACCTCTTCAATAAGAAGTGAGTCATACATGACAAAATTATCCCAAGGACTCTAAAAAATTAAATTTCTGATATAATGAATTAGACATTGAAAGAGAAAGATCATAGAATGAGGATTCACTCTGGAATTCCTAAGGAAATTTGGGTGAAGCCATGAACAAAACAGCTTACTTGGTAAATAGAAATATGGCTTCAACTATTAGATATTAACATCATAGGGAATGTTTTTTAGTAACAGACCATAGTTCAAACATATCAAGATCGTTGGAATTATTTTATATGTAAATATCATTGATAATGATAGAGGTAAGTTAGAGGTTATATACAAAGTTTTTTATTATTAGTTTTAGGGATGATAACTTCAGTAATCAACTATGGGATGATGAAAAGAAACAAGTAATATACAATAGATACATTGTTTTAAATGAATAAGTTTAGTGGAACGAAAAAATAGGATAATAAGGAAGATGAGAAGAGTTCAACAATTGAATTTTAAAAATATTAGACAGAGGATACCATAAAAATATTTAGTCTGGAAACATCACAGGATGGTTCTCTAATAGTCAAGTTGTTAGGAAAATAGTTTTGGACTGATGATAATGAGGTTTTTAGAGAAGATAAAATCATATTAAGAAACCAACATAGAGATTTAGGGAAGATATGAACTTATGAATTACAATAGTCATAGGGCAACTAGACAATTTTAATTAATAAGATACTCTTAGAGACTATAAATAGTGGGATTCATCCATGGAAGAGGAAATGAACTACATAAATGTCATCAAAATATTGGAGTTGTTGAGCTATTAAACAAAAAGAGGGCTCTGGAAAGAAAGTGTGTTTTTATTTGAAATGATAAGCTGATGAAAGTAAGAGATATAAAAAAAGGTAGGTGGTGAAGGGTTTTTAGTAAAATGAAGGGATTGAATTTTATGAAATATTCTCATCAATGGCTAAGCACATAACCATTAAGATGTATCTTAGCATTGTTTTATTTGATGATATTCCCTTGAAGTAGATAGATGTTAAGACAACATTTCTTCATGTAAATTTAAAAAAATACATTAACATGGTTCAATCCAATGGTTTTATGGTCATTATAAGAAGTGTTTAGTTTTTAATTCTAAACAAAGTCCTTATATCATGAAGAAATTACCATGATATTGGAAGAGGAATTTTGAAACATTCGTGTATAAAGAAAGAATCAGCCGATGTGAGCATGATAAATATTGTTAAAAAAATAAATGTGAAGATGGAAAAAATCCCATATTACTATTATATGAAGATGATATATTGATTATAGGACCATAGTTCCAAATTATTGAAAAATTGTAGAGAAAGACGTTAATAATGTTTGAGATGAAGGAACATAGGAAAGCTAAAAAAATATTGGTGTAAGATACTGACCTTTTTAGAGATGCCTCATACATGTTTTCAAGTACTATTTTATCATTATTTTGGTTATACCTTGGTAGGGTTTTTATTTGGTATTTTTTCAATCAAACATAAGATATATGAAAGCCCATTAGGCTATGTAAGATTGGTGTATAATAAGATAAAATTGTGTGGCTTTTCCTATAAATATGTACACCCTATTTTGGAGACACTGACGATGGTGCATGGTTCAGGACATGGTTTGGCCAAAACGTGTGCCCTCCCTCCCTAAACTATGGACCCATAGATAATGAGGGTTTTAATGATTGGTTCAGGGTTTATCAACACATGAACCCACCTAGGAGTAACCATCACCCCCTGAGTAGAGGCACACAGTTATGGCGCACAATTTTAAAAATCATGCACCCTTACCTAAGAAACCATGCATGTAGATTTTAATTCCCATATAATTTTTAGTAAAAAATATCAAACACCACAATTTTAAACCTAAATCACCCCATATTGGTCATAAAAATATCCTTTGAATTTTGAATCTACTTAGAGGATTCAAAGGCCCCTCAAAATCCCTCTATTGATGAATTGAAGATCTGATTGAAGGATTGTCTCCTTTGGTAAGTGATTTATTCCATGTTTGATTTCCTCTCTCTATTTATATATTTAATGATGAAGAGGGATTATTATTTATTCTATTGGTGATGTTTTTGATATAGGTTTTAATGGATTTTTTTCCTTTTGATATTTACTATTGGTATTGGTCCAAGATCTGCTGCACCGGTTTGATTTTTATCTTTCCGCATTAAGTTGGGGATTGTGAGTTGGCGATATTTCATCAATGATCTTGAGGTAGGTGGTATAATTTTCAATTACCATAGTATTGATTGATTTTTTTATGTAATATTGAAATTGTAATTTCCAGTTTAGGAAAATATATTTATTTTAAAGTGAATAAATTATCTTATTTTCCCATGTGATTAAGAAATAGGTGGGATAATGAGATTATGAAATTCATTGAATAATGGATTATGGAATTGATTGATTAATGAGATTATGAAATTTATAGTAACCCATGGAGTGTTCTGATATGATTGAAATAGTTATTTATGAATTATGCATGGTAAATATATGAATATATGCAATGGGTTGATTAATAATTTATGAATTGGTTGATAAATGTGTTTTGAATGTGGAACCATGAGATGTGAAGTTTGTGATTGAGTTATGGGATAGGTACTACTACACTAAATACCCATGGGATGATATAATACTGCTCTAGGATCCCAATATATATATATATATATATATATATATATTGCATGTGATCACAGAGTTGTGGGATTGGAACTGGTACTCAAAATACCCATGGGGTGATAGTATAAAAACCCGGATCTTTATTTAAGGTATGGATCTTGATTTCAGGTGTTTTTGATAAAGATGGGAGACTTTGGAAATTTTCTAAGAACATGCCATGTACTTTTGAGTACATTCCATGTACCTAGTTACCGCGTACAACTGCGTCTTGGGTGTGTGATGGACAAGACATGGCTTTGTGGGGTGACATGACTGACTGCTAATGCCGGGGGCGGGGGGGGGGGGGGGGGGGCAGATGAGGAAAATACAAATCATGTTCAGTAATAGTACAGGTCATGTACTTTTTATTTTAATTTGACTAATGAGAACGTGGTCGTGACTAACCCTCATTTTCATCATCTTCGGGTCATGCCTCATGAAGGAGTGCATGGAATTTCCGATTCTTCTCTGAGCCACCAATCTGCCATCTATTCTCAAAATCAAACATCGTTGGTTTCTTTGGAATTTACTTGGTGAGTTCTTCCTTCATCTCAAGCCTCTCCACCTAATTCCTCTTCTTCCACGAGTTATTCATGGGTGAACGTTTTTTACCATTTTTTAAATCTACGATGTTCTAGTCCAATTAAAGGGTCGACGTTTGAGATTACTCTTTATAGAACATCGAGGTAGGTGGTTTTTTACCTTTATTTGGTTGTATTTGATTTTATATGTGAATGTTATAATTACCCATGTTTCAGGTATTTTGAGTTAAAGAAATTAAATATTGTTTTAACTGCCTTATATTGATTGTCAGATTAAGGGTTTTATGTTGTGTTATTATGTGAAATTGCATGTTTAAGGAACACCCCATGGGTTTGTTTCCTTGTTTGAATGTTTAGGGACATTTGGTCCAGGTTTCTTATGAGGAAGACCTTGTTTCCTTGCCTTTCTTGATAGGATGTAATAGATTTCCATTTTATGGTTGTTAAATTATTATGATATGCATTGGAATTGTTTATCCATGTAGTAGTTGAGATTAATTTGGGATTCTTGTTATCATATATGCACGATTGAATTTCACAGGGTTGTGATAACCCGATGTAGTTAGACCATAGGGGGAATTGACATTTAGTGCTTCCTCAGAGTGTGTTATATTTCTCGCTATGAGACCACAGGTGGGATTGATGGTGAGTGCTCCCTCAGAGTGTCTATAGATTACATTACGATACCATAAGGGGAATTTACGTTGAGTGCTTCCCCATAGAGTCTATAGTTGTTTTGGAAACACCATATGGGGAATTGAGGGTGAGGGCATCCTCATAGTTTCTTTTCTATTTTATTTCATTAAATGGATAGAGGGGTTAGACTATGTGAGCTACCCATAGGTTTCACATAAATATTGAGTGTTTGTGAAGCGTCTTCCACACCAAAGAACAACCTTGGATTCAGTCTTGTTAGGTAGTCTTCTAAGATACCTATTGTCATACTTGATTAAATTATAAACATTAAACGCTAATGAATATAAATGGAAACTATAGGATTGTTTACTTTTGTGTACTTCTAGTTCTTTTATAAATTTCCATTATTACCTGTTATATATACTCACTAACATTTAGGCATAGATATTGTGGTGGTTGCCTATTGGGATTCGTCTCACACCCTATTTGGTTCATGTGTTTGTTCCCAAAGAGATTATATGGTTGTACGTGTAGATAAGGGAAATCTCCCTTCTTCCACTGGTACATGCTTGGCTGGTCGGAGCCAGAGAGCATAGGACCAAGATTAGGCGTGCGATGCTACTAGAGATTTCTTGTTTTATTTTTTTACTTCGGTTAATCTTTATTTCCATAATATTGTCTTGTTTGGATACTTTCCCAGACCTATGTGACATGCATCACTTATATATGTGCTCCAGTTGTTATTTACTTTCAGTCTTCCACTGTTTGCTTATTGTATGGTATTTTTCTTCCACTACTATATATTTCTTGTTATTCTACTGTGCATAATCTACCGATGAGGGCATATTTTTCCAACTATCATACCCAAGGATCTTGCTTCTAGTCGGGAACCTCTGGCATTCGGGGAAATGCGCTTGAGGCCATATGACCAACTAGGTATAAAGAAACTCTTGGTGGCACCCAGATCCAAGACGTTACAAAGTTTAATCATAGGGGTTTCTTTTATGATTTTTCTTAATATTTGGAGCATATAGACATGTATAAGATGGTATAGGTATTTGGTCATAAGTTGTTCATTGGAGTAGCTAACTCGTGTATAAGGAAAATATAATTTACCTTGACTATTCAAATTTTTCTAGTTTTTTCATATTCTACAGTTGACTTGATTTCACCATTGGGTGATTCACATGATCTGTCCTATTATGATTTATATCAGTGAGGTTCTGTTTCTGTTGCAACCCGATGAGATGATGGTATACCATCTCATGCATAATATTGGAAATTCCTATAGATCACATGTCATGTATTGTTTCGTGATATTTAAGATACATTAATGACTGCATGTTGTTGTGATCGATATTATGTTATATATGCATGTTGTTATGATAATTTCCATGATAGAATACCATCTATTTTGATAGGGCATTGGAAAATTTAATATTTCATTTTAATGGGTGCCAACTTTGGTTCTTGAGGTGTTATGGGTCCTCATGGATCAGAATTTGGTGGATCATGTGATTGATGACACTATTATACTGTGTGATATACATGAATATGATGACAATTTTTGATTCGCGGGGAGTATAGTCCCCCATAGATATGAATTTGGAACATTAATGCTTGTTTCATTGTTTTTATGGGGTTCTGACGTAGTTTATGAGGCTTACCATCCGAAAAAAACCCAGAATAAACAGTGTGTGGTGATGAATACACAGCATGTATCCTTCTATTCAGGAATAAAATATTTTTCTTAAGTACACATCATGTAATTTCTCTACACACTATGTATCTATTTTCTATGTGACCAACCGTGTGGGCTGTAACATGGGATGGTTATATTTTCTTGAACACAACGTATACTAGGTGTACACGCTGTTTTTTGGTGATCCATGTATCCAGAAGTGTGACCAATGACACTGGTTGGTGGAATATTTCTAGTACAAACCATGTCTGGAATATACATGATGTTTAGTTTTTTTCTAAGAGAACCGTGTAGTTCTATCCGTATATAAGTACTTGGGAAGGAGGGAACATTCAATGTACATCCCATGTATCAAAGAGAACACGCTGTGTGTATGGGGTGTTACATGACCCGAGTTGGCATAAGTACATTCCCATGTAAAGGCTTAAGGGAACACATCGTGTCAAGTACATAAATGCCGTGTAACCCTATTTTAAATAACTTGAGTGATTATACATCTAGGATTTGTTTTTCACTTTGGAGTTGTTGTTTCTTTAATATTGTGTTGAGGTGAGTGCTTGACCTTGAAGAGTCATCCCACTGAGACGTCCTATGGTTGTACGCTATGTTCGAGGCGATGATCAGACACCAGAAAAGGTAGACCAATGACTACCAGCAGATCCTCTCATCATGCCCTTCATGGCTCCAATGATCATTCTAGAAACAAGTTCCAATGCAAAGTTCCAAGAAGGCTTCATGAGGATGATGCATACATTCTAGGGAGCACCGCATCATTCCTCGTGTATGACAGAGTTGGCATTGGGTTTTCAGTAGCATCACCCTCTTAAATTCTAAAGGGATGTAGGACCTCAGGATATATAGTCATGGATATAATCTATGCTATCTATTTTCGAGCATATGAAAACCCCTCTTGAGAGGAGGGTGAATCTTGAAACATACATGCTTTGGGATTTCAGTAAGAGATGGTGGGATGTGATATCACAGGAGGGACACCACTGGGTTATGGGTTGGTATGAGATGCATGGGACCTTCTATGACTACTTATACCTAGATACCTTTAGGGACGATCGATCCTGAGATTTCGTGAGTTTGGAGTAGGGTACTCTCTCAGTCATGGAGTATTCTTCTCGCTTCACCGAGCTTCAACGCTTCACAAACATTCTAGGGGGTGATGAGTTTTTTCTAGATAGAAAATTTTAGGATGATATTAGGAATGACATCCAAACTCAGGTGAACATATTTACGTTGACTTCCATATATTCTATAGTAAACCAGGAAATGATCACCGAGCACAACCTGAGGGATTCTGGAGATGTGGGACAAGTATGTTCGTCATCCAGAGTTCGTACCCATCTGACTGATAGAAGGAATCACCTCATGAAGTCTACGCACGGAGATATTATTAGGTGGATTTTTCTTATAGATAGCTATGTGGTGTGTTACCAGTGTGGGAAGGGCAGACATTAGAAACCAAAGTGCCTGAGACACCCAGTTGAGTTCTGATCTTGCGGAAAGATGTGACATCTTCAGCATTTATACAAAGCCCTCCTTCTAGTAGCTAGTGGGGGATGATATATTTAGACCCCTCGTTCTGGAGTAGGACCACCAGTCCCTCATAAGACTAGGGGCTGGAGTTCATTAGGCCATTCGGCCTGAGGTGATGGTCATGGACATAGTAGCCAAACACGAGGGTTTCGACATCTGCAGGGTGGATCTTATTAGGTAACTCAGACCGCTTCACAGGGCCGCAGTGTAGTTTAGGGTTTTTCTCTAAAAAAGATCCAGAAGGAGTAGGATCTCAGACCCTCTATAGTTAGAGGTGTGATTTCGATTGCCTCAGTTTTAGTTTCTATACATTTTTATATAGGGGCTTCCCATAGCTTTATATTTTTGCCTATTGTAGAGATCCTTGGGCTCTGTAACTTTACATCTACTGATATCATGAAGCTGGACACTCTGTTGGGGACTATAATGGCTTGTGTACGTTAGTGCAAGGAGTTTCCTCTTGAGGTTGGTAGGTGTCACTTCTTATGGGACTTCTATGTCTTAGAGATGATGGGTTATGACGTCATTCTAGGAATGGACCGGTTAGTTCCATTCTAGGATGTTGTTGATTTCTATCACCATAGGGTGAGTTTCACCTCACTAGAGGGAAGATTATTTGTACCTAAGGGTGAATGGAATTTCTATGTGAGCAGAGATAGACCTGAGAATCACAGGTTGATAGGTTTTACAGCCCATATTTCTTGTATGTATCTGGATGACCTGGGGACTTCACAGATAGAGTTTACTCTAGTGGTCAATCGTTTCAGGAATGTATTTCTAGGAGACATTTCAAGTTTACCTTCAGATCGAGATGTATATTTGTCTATTTATCTTGTTCCATGATTGACATTGGTGTCCACTTCTCTTTATAGGATGGCTACACCAGAATTATAGGAGATCAAGAAGTATTTAGAAGATTTATAAGCAATGGGTTTAATTTGACCCAGTAAATCTCCTTGGGGTTCACCTACTCTTTTTGTAAAGAAGGTGGAAAGTACCCTCAGACTTTACATGGATTATCAAAAGCTGATCCAGGTGACTGTTAAGAACCGATACCACTTACTGAGGATTTATGATCTCTTTGATCAGCTTTGAGGAGCCTGAGTGTTCTTGAAGATTTACTTAAGGTATGATTATCATCAGTTTCACATTATATCATCATATATACCTCTTGCATCCTTTCAGAGAATGTATGGTCTATTCGAGTATATGGTTATGCCGTTCGTTCTCATTAACATGCCTGCAATTTTTATGGCACTGATGAACTGAGAGTTTAGTCCAAACATGGACTCCTTTGTGGTGGTTTTTATGGAAGATATATTGGTGTAATATTACACTATACACGACCAATATATCTATATTAATATCTTTTTGAGTACACTAAGGTAGCTTCACTTTTATGAAATTCTCTCAAAATTCCACTTTTGGAGGGACCAGATTCACTTCTTGGGTCATGTTATCTCAGATTCAAAAGTATGAGTAGACCCATAGGAAGTGAGAGTAGTAGTTTTTTGGGATTATATGAAGAATTTCATGGTGGTACACTATTTCATAGGGATGGCTGGTTACTATAGATTTTTTATATAGTAATTTTCACACATTGCAGCAACACTGACATGCCCGGATAAGAATGTTCTGAAGTACTCGTGGTAAGAATCTTGTGAGTTAGCCTTTCAAAAGCTGAATGTAAGGTTGACTTCAGAACTGATACTATTTTTTTTTATCCAAGAAAGAGTTACACCATTTAATCTGATGCATCAGGTAATGGGCTGGGAGCAGTGCTTTTTTAGGGGGAAGGAGTCATTGCATATGAGTCTCGGTAGTTGAGGCCACATGAGAGGAATTACCCGAAGCATGATATTGAGTTTCTTACTATTGTTCATGCCTTTCACTGTTAGAGAAATTTCCTTCTAGGAGATAATTTTGTTGTGTACACTTACCACAGAAGTCTCAAATATATCTTTACCTAGTGTGACCTGAATTTATGACCATGAAGGTCGATTGAGTACCTTCAGCCCTTTGAATTTGGGATTTCCTAGATTACTAGGAAAGGCAACATAGTGGATTATGTGTTGAGAAGGATAACTCATATATATGCAGTTCTGGAAGTCATTAGGGAATGGAAGCTCACAGCTTTGTTCTATGAAATGCATTTGGAGGTGCACGATAGACAGGGGCAGAAATTTCTTTCTTACGCATATGTTACCTCTAATTTACTTGATCTAGTGTGAATGAGGTAGCCATCTGATTCTAAAGGCCTAGTCCTACAAGAGGGTGTGTCATGAGAGGACCCTACTCTTGGGTGGACCGTAGGTGAGGATGAGGTCTTGTGATTTCATGGACGCATATGGGTGTCCGCAAATATACACGGGGAGATGATGCTAGACTTTCGTATTTTATATTGAGAAGTTCATCCTGGTTTCACTAAGATGTATTGATATTGTCATCGTCAGTATTGGTGGCTAGGTATGAAGAGGGATGTAGCTATTTTTGTTATGAGATGTTCCACCTACCAGTAGGTGAAGGCAGTGAACCAACGACCAACCAGGATTCTATTGTAGTTACCCATTCCCGAGAGAAAGTGGAATGATGTTGCGATGGATTTCGTTACAGGTTTACTAAGTTATCCTCAATGGAATGATACATTTTGGGTTGTCATAGAAAGACTCACAAAGGTGTCAAAATTTTTACCGATCAAGGGGAAATTCAGTGTTGATTAGCTTAAAAGGTTATACATCTGATTGATTTAATATTTTCATGGGTTTCCACACTCTATCATTTCAGACATGGATTCCAGCTTTAATTCACTTTTCTAGATAGGGATACATTAGTCTTTCGTTACACATGTACTTCTGAGTACATCTTCCTATACATAGAAAAATGGCCAGTTAGATCGTACAATTTAGGTGATAGAGAAAATGCTTAGAGAATGTGTCGAAGATTTTTGAGGTTCTTGGGAGAAGCACATACCTCTAATAAGGTTTTCCTACTATAATAGTTTTAAAGTAACTATTCAAATGTCCCATTATGAGGTTTTGTATGGTAGGCCATGTTGATCGGCCCTATGTTGGCTGGAGGTAGGAGAGGCAGCTATGTTGGGACCTCATATTTTCAAAGAGACCACAAAGTAGTTGGAGTTGATTTGGATGAGGATGGTTACTGAAAAGGCACGATAAATGTCTTATGTTGATTTAAAGAGATGACCTATGGTTTCTGAGGTCGTAGATTAGGTTTTCCAATGTGTCACACCGAGGTTGGGACACAATAGGATTAGGTGACATGGAACACTTTCACTAATATATGTTGGGCTATTTGAGGTTTTGGAGGTAGTCGTTCTGGTTTCCTATCAGTTGCAGTTACCTCATAGGTACCGATATTTGCATGACCTCTTCCACATTTCTCATCTATGAGGTTACTTCTCAGACTCGTCTCATGTTTTTCAACATGAGGAGGATGATTTGGAGGTGGACGCATCGTTTGAGGAGCATCTTATCCAGATTGTTAATAGCAGTGCGAAGGTTCTCCGTTGTTGGTCTGTTCCTCTAGTATAGGTGTTGTGGTAGCACGACCGAGTGCAGGATGAGACTTGAGAGAGGGAGACCGACGTGCGATTGTAGTGTTCAGAGCTGTTCGAGGACTCTTCTTCACCACCTTGTTAGGGAATATTCGGGATGAATTTCTTTAAGGGGGGATGTTTATAGGAACTCAGATCTTCATTTCAGGTATAGATCCTGATTTTGGGTGTTTTTAGGAAAAAGGGGAGAATTTGAAAATCTTCTAAGTACACACCGTGTACTTATGAGTACACATTGTGTACCCAATTACAACATACAACCACGTTTTGGGTGTGTAACAATTGAGACCTGGATGTATGGGGTGACATTGAAGACTGCTAATGTCGGGGGCCAGTTGAGGCAAATACATGGATTATTCATTAACAGTACACTCAGTGTACTTTTCCTTTTAATTGACTAATTCAAATGGGGTCACGTCTAACCCTTATTTTCATCTTCTTCTGGTTGTTACTTGTGAAGGAGCGTACAAAATTTCCAATTATTCTCCGAGCCACCGATCTATCATTCGTTATCTGAATCAAACACCATCGGTTTTGTTGTAATCACCTAGGCGATTTATTCCTTCTTTTACAGCCTCTCCTCCCGATTCCCCTTATTTTGTGAGTGATTCAATGTTGAAATTTTTGTCCATTTGTAGTTCTACAATGTTCTAGGCTGATTCATGGTCTGAAATTTGAGTGTGTTCTTAATACAATTTTTAGGTATGTGGTTTTTTTCCTTTAGTTGTTTGTGTTTGAGTTTATATTCCAAAGTGTCTATTACCCATGTTTCAGGTATTTTGGGTTATGGAAGTCAAAACGTATTTTATTTTACTTAGATTGATTGTTATATTAAGGGTTTTTTGTTGTTGTATTATGTGAAATTTCATGTTTATGGAACACCCCATGGATGTGTTTCCTTGTTTGAATGTTTAGGATCGTTTGGTATAGGTTCCATAGGTGGAAGACCTTATTTCCCTGTCGTTCTTGATAATATGGAACTGATTTCCTTTTTCTACTTGTTAAATTATTTTTATATGATTTTTAATTGTTTATCCATGTATTAGTTGAGATTACTTTGTGCTTATTGATATCATATATGCACGGTTGAATTGCACAGGGCTGTGGGAACCTGGTGCAGTTAGACTATAGGGGGAATTGACATTGAGTGCTTCCTCAGATTGTCTATTATATTTCACGCTACAAGACCACATGGGGGATTGACAGTGAGTGATACCTCAGAGTGTCTATAGTTTACATTATGAGACCATAGGGTAAATTGATATTGAGTGCTTCACCATAGAGTCTATAGTTGTTGTGGAAAGACCATAGGTGGAATTGACGGTGAGTGCTTCCTCAGAGTGACTTTTCCATTTTATTTCATTACAAATGTAACACCCCAACCCTAGTTACCCAGAGTCAGGGGCATTATTACATAACATTGGCATGATACAAGGAAATCATTTCTCGAAAGACTGATCAGTCTAGTAGCCTTGGAAATACTATATACATTCATAAGTTTTACATTACATTATAAAATGAAAAACTACAACAACATTGTCTCAATAGACCACTCTCATATACCCTCAGAAAATCCCTGCAGGCCAGTCATAAAATACTTATTCACATCATGGGAAAAATAAAACATAAGAAATGGGTGAGCTCAGATGCTCAGTAAGGATAACAATATAGTAGAAACTTTCATAAATAATCATAAACATTTAAGGCAATCTGTAACTAAAACAAAAGACTTTTAAACTTGAACTTCAACATAATATGGCAAAGATAAAATGAAATAATTTCATTTACTTATTCACATGGATATTCTACTAGTCAAATAATCAAATCCAATATCAATAGCCACTTTCATAATGATGTAATTCATAATGCCAGACATCATAACCACATAGTCAAGGCCTCATTCCAAGACAACAAATAATATTTTGTCAAGGCCTTGTTCCAATACACTAGTTTGTATCATGAGAATTACCGATGCATCAAGGAGCTATAGAGGGATCCACCCGTCACTTACTAAGTCCAATTCATTCCTCATATGAAAAGGTTTAAATATAACATAAACATTGGTATTAATAATAGAATACGAAATGTCAATACTTTATCCACAAACCATGAATGGTATAAAAATAACACATCCATAGTCAAAAATAACTCATTCAATAAAATATGGAAGATTTTATTATAATAAATTAACCTCAATCAAGAATAGTTAAGGATATTGACATAGATGAAAAAAATAATCACAACTATTTGAGAGAAATATCCCCCTTTTTATTGAAAACATTTAAAAGTCTCATTATTCATCAAGAAGCCGTTTAAAATAGATTTTTGAGTCAAAGTGACCCATATAACTTTGAAAATGTTTGAAGAAATTTTAACTTTATAAAATTAATGTCCATCTAAATAAATCCTTAAAACCATTTTTAGAAAATGGACATTAATGAGAAAGATTTAGAAGAATAAATCTTTAAAATATTCAAAATGATAGTTTAGTTAGAATTCCTAACAAAAAGAGAGACACTTGAATTAAAATAATTAATGTAATCAACACTTTATAATATCATGAGAATAAAGGGATTCATGATATACTGTGCCAAAGTACATTATATACACCATATAAAAGTGAATTGGCATATAACAATAAGAAAGTCTCAATGGAATGTAAATTGAGATGAAATCCCTTATAAAGACCATATCCATAGGTTAAGGATAAATCAATGGCCTAATTATGTGTGAAAAATAAAAATACACTCAATATGATTGGATATTCAGTGTAAATCAATTAGAGGAAATTCACACATATTCTGGTAAATACAACACCAATGACTTGGATGTTTAACTTAATGAATATAAATTGAGTTAAAATTATTCTTATCAAGTTTATATCAATGACTTGAGAAATTATCAATAGGTTGATTATTTATATAAAAATTATATCCAAATAAAGGGTAGTTGAAATTACAACATAAAGAATAAATAGTGATTCCACACATAATCTTGGATTAAAATAATCAATGAATTATGCGTAAAGCCCAATGAGTGGAATTTGAGATTCTCTTACAAATTTGGTAACTTACGAAACATACACCCCATGAAAGAAGGATAATATAAAGAAGATGTAAATATCCATAAATTAAATTATATTACACCAAGAATAAAATTATGGGAAGTAAATAATACACCACATGCAATAAATAAGTGGCGAACAATGGAAATCTCACAAAATTAAGAGTGAGATAAGAAACCCATTACCTCGTGTCCGACTTGAATCGTTCGTTCATTAATCTCCTTAATAATAAACTAAAGTTAATTTATAATTACTTAAGAACCTTTTTAAAGTTTATTATTCCTTTTATATCACTTATTACCATGTTATAAACATTATGCAATCATTTAAGTTAATAATGGTCATTTTGTTGATATTTGGTACTTGAGTCAAAAATGAACTTGTTATAATTACAAAATTGTCCACGTGGTCAAAATTCCATTATCTCCAGAATTATATAAACGATTTAGATATCATATATAATATATATAATATATATATATTCATTTATAACAGTACATAAAATTTGGTGATAAGAAATGAAATGCACTATTCATGGACATGGTAAGTCGTACGTACGCATGAATGCTACTTTCATTTCTATTTTGTATTTTAATGGAATTGAAACATAATGATACATATATATATATATGATAATTCCAGTATAATATCATATGATATATTTTTTACATAATTTAATTAACTCCATCCTTTATGCATTCCATGTATGTCATGAACGAATCATATCACCCTGAGGGGGCGGTAGTCCGCACTTCCTTGAATGAAATTATCATGGTCACACATATTGGAAAGCATAAAGGTGTTTTTGTAAATGAAAATTAAATAAGAATAGATAAAACATAAGAATAATATATACAATATATAAATACAGTGCCATCATAATGGCCACCATAAGAGGCAGTAGGAGATAATCGAACAATCATCGTTTTGGGAGGTGTTAGTTTTCCATCCACAGAAACAATATGTTCTTCACCCATTAGATGGAGGTGTGTGTTTGTGTAGTTTAAAGCCATCTAATAACAACATACTAGTATATTGAGGATATTTTTTCTATTATAAAATAAAGGAATAAAATGAGTTTAGTGGGTTTTAGAATTAAAATAAAACAAAATAATACAAAAGAATTTAATAGAAGGTGTTACCTTTAATTTTGGTAACTTGCTATGGTTAGAACCAAAAGGACTTCTTGAAGTGCCTTCATCCTAAGGCAATTCTTCTAGGGGGAATAGGGGGATATTTAAAGCTTATTTTTTCAGGGGTTGGATGAGCCAAGGGGCTTGAGAGGTGTTTGGAATGGGTTAGAAGTTGTGTCCTTTTATAAGGGGAGGAGGGGCTCTTTAGGAAAGTGTGAAAATATTATTTTATTATATAGTTCTATTAGGTTTATAAAGGTCCAAAACTAATTAAAATATAATATAAGATGGATCATGGTCTAAATAAAATCATCCAACAAGAATTGGACATGTTTTGGATATTGTTTTAATATTAATAATCTTATTTATTTAAATCATTTATTAATGGGGTAAATACTACATCATTATTGTGTCATATATAATTTAATTTATTTGATGTCTAAAAATTATAATAAAAATACCATGATGTACTAAATAGAATTAGATTTCCAATGAATATTTATAGTAGAAAATAGGACTTACATAACCCCATGTAAAAATTTATTTACTAAAAGATATTTATTTATGTTATTTTTGCTTTTACTTTAAGTTAATTAAAATAAAGTGTCATTATCATTCATAAGTGGCTTCATGGGGTCCCAAAATGTACCCAAGGATTCCCATGGTCGACCACAACTCATAAAATACAGTTAGGAGAAGTGTTAAGGTAATTTTTTATTATTATAATATTCTTTTTACCTTGAATTACCCTATTTACCTTTAACCTCGGTAGATAAAAGTCAAAAGTTACTATTCCCCAAAAATTATTTTCATCTTATTGAACCAAATTTCACTTACTAATAATAACCATGTATGTCGGATTTTTGAAATTAAATTCACAAAAGCGGTAAGATTTTATTTAAATGAAAATTTTGATTTTTTAACTACTACTTAGTGGTTTCACTATTCATCAAAAATTGAAGTTTTTCAGAAAAATACCCAAAATTCAGCCTAAGATATATTTTATATTCCTAATTTAAACATTATTTCTATTTTACCAAATTCAAAACATAGAAGTTTTATTAATTAATTTAAAATTAATTCTCGTTGTCAAAAACAAATAGCGTGTTTTCAAGAAACAGTAACTATCAAAAGATTGACACTTGTTTATGTATAATTTCAAAGTGAAAATAATTCTAATGAGAAAAATTGGATTAATGTTTAAAAATATAATCTAATTACACTGAAAAACCATTCAAATGTATAATGTTACACTACAAATTATTTTTATTAAAAAAGTTGGTTTCAATTAAAATATAGTAGTTATCACTATTCACCCAAATATGAATGTTGTCAGAAAAACACCAAAAATTTTTCGAAACAAAATTTTTATGTCCCTATTCTAGATAAGAATTTTATTTTGACAAATTGAATATATAAAAGTTTCAAATATTGGATTTAAAAATGGTTCTCCATTATAAGGTGGTAAAATTGTATTTTTTGACAAATACATTTTTTTATCTAAAAAATTGATTTTTTCTTATAATATGTCTAAGAAACACATAATAAATAAGTTAAAATTATATAGATTATATAAAATTCAAAATCCAGTTAATACTATTCATAGTTGTTTTTATGAATGTCATGTTTGGTAAGTCGTGGTGCGCTCGAACTCAGTGTTGTGTATAGTACAAGTTATTGAACTACTTTGAAGAGATAACATACTAATAAATCTTAGGGTGTTACAAATGAGACATATGGTTTATAATGTGTGAGCTACCTATAGTGTTGACAAAGATATTGAATGTTTGTGATGCATCTTCCAAGGAAAAGCACAAGCTAGGATTCGGTCCAATTAGGTAGTCTTCTGAGATACCTGTTGTGATACTTAATTTATTAAATGACAAACATTAAATGCTAATGAATTTAAATGGAAACTGTAGGATTTTTTTACTTTTGTGTACTCCTAGTTCATTGCTGCATTAAAATTATTACCTACTATATAAAATCACTAATAGTTTGGCACAGATCTTTTCGTGGTTGCCTAATGGGATTCATCTCACACCCTGTTTGGGTCATGTTTTTGGAAACAAACAGATTATATGGTTGTAGGTGTAGATAAGTCAAAGTGCCCTTCTTACTCAGGTACATTATTGGCTAGTTAGAGCTGAAGATCAATAGACCAAGCTTAGTCTTGTGATACTACTGGAGTTTTCATGTTTTCTTTGTACTTCACTTCAGTTGTATTTCCAACATATTGTCTTGTTTGGATACTTTCCTAGACATATGTGACATGAAAGATTTATATATTTTTTTCATTTGTTATTTACTTTCAGTATTACATTGTTTACTTATTGTATGGTATTTTTATTCAGATACTGTTTATTATTTGTTATTATATTGTACATGCTCTTCCAGTGAAGGGATAATTTCCCTACTATCACACCTACGGCCCTTGCTACTAGTCGTAGCCTCTGTATTTTGGGGAAATGTTCTTGAGACCATGTGACCAGACAAATACGGGGAACCTTTGGGTGACATCCAGAACTGAGACGTCACAGATTGACTGCTGATCTAGGACCCCATAGTTTGAATGTGAATTTGAATGAATTGATTTATGAAAAACCATGATAGAATGAAATGTTATTGCCCCTTGGTGGATGGTTCAGAATCTTTCATAGGATAAAGTAGGTATTATTCATTTGGGTGTCATAGTGAACCCAAGATTTATGTGGTCAATTAATGAATAGTTTAATATGAGAACTGTTTACTTTATCACTATACATTATTCTCCATACAACTACATACATTATTATAGTCTGGATACTATTTTTGATTTCTTTGGTGGTGGCCTACTGAGTTGTACCCACACCCTACTTGGGCTTCCAGATTGGTACCCACATAGTCATCGTGTTTTCAATACAAGATAATGGAAACATCCCTATACTAGATGGTTTAGTAGGGATATGGGATATATCATGGATGAGGGAAAAAAATTTGGAACCCACTTGGGAGTTTATAGTATCTATATTTTGGGTTTTCATTTGTCACTTAACACATATATGGAATTAAAAGTATACTGCTTTGGTTTTAGATATTGTTTCCCCATTTTGGGATTATCATGTGTTGGTGGAATTTATTTTTATGGTATTGTTTTGGATATTCTTTAATATCATTTTGATATCATTCAATGATTTATATTGTTGTGTTGTTTTGATAAAGAGGGTATAGTCTCCCCATAATATATTTTAAATGTAGGATTGAAATAAGAATGTAGATGCTCAATTACAAGAGGGTGGTGAATTGTATTATTTAAAAATTCCTTTGGAACCATTAATGTTGGTATAAAAATTTCATTTTTAACCATAATAAAAACTAAATTTAACAAAGTTAAACAATGTAAATTCACAAGGCCTCTTAGTTATACAATCTTACTAGGTTATGGAAATATGGTCCAAAAAATTAAACTTTAAGAAAAGTTTACAAAGAAAATATTCTACCTTAAAGCGTATAGAATCTTACTAATCAGAGTATACAAAAATACAAGGAATTATAAGATAGCTATACTCTCCTTATTAATCAAAAAGGAATGGAAAATAAACTTGAAACAATACAAGTAACAAGTATGAAATCTTTTACCCCAAAGAGTAGGGTATCTTACAACCTTGGATAAAGGTCCCTTGATTTATACATTCAAGAATGTCTGTCTTACCCACACTAGGGTACACCATCAATAAGAATATCATAATCTGTCTTTATATCCCCACATGCTCTCGAACTTCAAGGTAGGTGTCACCTTTGTCTTCCTTATCAAGGAAGCCGTCAAACATTAAGGTAGTTAACACCTCCTTCTTCGTTATCTCATAAATCCATGAACTATAAGGTAGTTGGCACCTCTGTCTTCCTATCCCTGAAAGCCCTTGATTGTACACAACAACAATCAGAGTCGCATGAAGCAAGCTGAAAAAGATGTTCAGTATACACAAGGCATGAGAGTATCTCTCTCTAGAAAACACTTCAACAACATGTGGTATCTAGAGTTATAGAACTATCATCATGTTCTTGAGATCATTCAAATGAGATCCTATTTATAGGAACTTCTCCAATGGTCATCTCCCTCCTCCAATGGTCATATTTTTCTTTGAATATAGAATAGACTTTTACACGTGTCAATCAAACAATGGTTGGTTAGAAATAGAATGTACGACATCGTTTCATAACATTAACAAGGTTAACAAAAAAATATGGTTTCTTAACCAAATCCAATTGTTGGTGTCTAAGGAAAATAAAAGTTTGGAGTCTGAGAAAATGAACATTCAGAGTCTATATTACATGGATATTCTGATTTTTTTTCAAGGAATTCAGAATCCGAATTCAATAGACTTCAGAGTTTTAATTCTAATTATCTAGGAGTCTGAATTATGAGGAATTAAGAGTATGAATACTATGAAATTTGGAGTCGTAATTCTAAGGAATTCGGACTCTGAATTTTAAAGAACTCAGAGTCTCAATTTCAAAGAATTTGTAGTCTTAATTTTAGAGAATTCAGAGTCTGAATTTAAGAGAATTCAGAGTCTGAATTTTAGAGAATTCAGAGTCCGGATTTCAGAGAATTCAGAGTCTTAATTTCTGATAATTCGGAGTGTGAATTTCCGAGAATTTGGAGTCTAAATTTCAGAGAATTCGGAGTCCGAATTCTTGATAATTTGGAACCTAAATTTCAAAGAATTTCGAGTCTGATTTTAGATCCCAAAAACAGAATACTCTATATCTAAGAATTTATATACTTCCAATGTTTTAGATATGATACATAATTTTACACTTAGAAATAAAATGAGTTAGATTTAGAAAAACTAAAATATGAACAATGAAAAATATGTAATGTTAAATTTACCTTGGGGAAGGAAAATGTTCCTTATTAATGAAAAACTGGGTATGGAGAAAATTTCTTTGAGGAAGGAAAATCTTCCTTATTAAGATAAATCATTGGGGAAATAAAAGATTCCTTGAGATAGAGTGTTTGTGGTTTTTAAAACCTAGAGGAATGAAAAATTCATAAGGAAACCTTATTTACTCAATAATCTCCCCCTTTTTGGAAAGCACAACAATCCTTACGAAGAATAATATAAGGACTTAAAAATTTTATGTACTTACAAATAAAAAAATATCTCCCTTTACTTATGGATCACAATGAATACTAATAACTCCCCCTTAGGCATTATAACCCCTATGGATTGTATTCTTTATTTCATGAATGAGATTTTTCATTTTCTTGCATACAAAAATCTTCATGATAAAAACTTTCCCTTAGATAAACTCCCCCTTAAGGGAATTTATTCCTTACTTAGTATTCTTTTTAACATTCCTTTCCCACCCTTTGTGATTTTCAAAAAGGAATAAAGAGAATGGAAAATAAAATATGGTACCTAAAATATTAAGACTAAACAACCAAATATATATGGATTACAACAATAATTTCATTAGGATTGAAAGAATTTGTACAATAAGGAAATACAACAAAATATCAGAATTAGGAAAAATTGGCATTCTTTATACTTAGACATCATCTTGTTGACAATGGTTTTCAACTTCTTTTTCTCCTTGTGATCCTCCTTTATACGCTTGAACAACTGATTCTGAAATTTCGTTTTCTACTCTAAGGCTTTAATTTTCTCTTCCTGAGCCTTAAGAAAGTCTGCCTGAGATTTTAAAAATTATTCTTTCTTAATAAGTTTCTCTTCAAATTTTATTCTTAGTTCCCTTTCCCTTTTATAATTCATGGCCACCAAATTTAGATTCCCATTCAAATCCTTAACATCTTGCTTTCAAGGAGTCTTTTCAAGACTTATCTTTTCCTCAAAACTATTAGTTAGGTCTTTGATCTTCCCATCTTCAGTGTCAAATGCATCTTTGACATTATCACGAAATATATCAAAAATTATCTTTTCTTCTATTGCCTTCCTTGACTAGCTTGTAGTCTTACTACAAGATATTTTATGAGCATCATAACCAATAAGAAAGGATTTTAAATCTTCTTCAAGACTGACACATTTATCCACAACCATAGAGACTGAATCCTATTTTTGATTTAACGAATGACGAAGCATCCAGAATCATGAGTCTATACTTGGGAATAAGGGAATAGTGCCAACCAGCTTTTTCAAAGACTGAACGAAAAAATCATGTCGAATATAGGATGATTCTGAATCCAAGAGTTTGGTTGGTGATGATTCTTTTTCAATCTCAACAGCCTTCCTCTTCAACGAAGCACCAACTTCTTTCTTTGTCACATTGATTTACTAGGTGTATCAAGTACCACCTATTTTCCCTTATCAGCTCTTGGAATGATTTCTTCTTGTTTAGGTGATTCATGTTCACTGTCTCATGGCTGAATAATATTATCTTCATGTACTTCTTCCTTCTTGGCTCCTACCTCAACATCCTCTGGCTGAATGATATCATGATTGATACCTTCCTATTTAGATATTTTATTGACTTCTTCCTCATCCTTCTCATCTTTTCCTGGTGTAGAAATTGTTGGCGATTCTCCTTTAGAAGTTTGGATTGATAAATTCTCAGAAGGACTATCCTTCTCATGATAATCTTCTACTTTATTTATCATATCTTTGGTATCAACACATCCTTATTCTTATTATTCTTCATATTCTTATACCTCTTCAACTATTTCTTCTTCTCGATGTTGTTATAGAGTGACCAACTATTTCCTCAGTGTCTCTGGAAGTTGTTCAAGTTGAACATATTCTAGTACCTAAATTTTCTCAAAACATTTCTCAACAGTTTTCAGAAGGGATTGAACAATTTTAGCCTTGATCGTCTTCTTTTTTATGCTTCTTCTCTTTCTCTTGTTTTTCAATATCTTTAGTAGTCTTTATTTTTAAAGATTTTGCCTCAGCAGGGTCCAAGACAAACATAGGCTCCCCTTATTTAGAGTTTTTCGTTTCTTCTCTCCACTTAGCCACTACCTCATTATGATAAGTCTTTTGCTTCTTTGGATTCAGAGGTACTGACTAGGTTTCCTTAGCCAGTGGAGTTTTTCCTTTCTCTTCTGGTTCCTTGGCCTTCCTCTTCTTTCCACATTTATTAGATGTTTCAGCCACTTCCAACTTCATTGAAAGAGATTTAACTTCTACTTCCATAAAATCGAAGAAAACTAAAAATTGACTTTTAAATCCAAACTTCATCCTCCTTAGAGTATCATCACTTAGCAACATTACTTTAAAATTCATTGACTTTGAACTACAAGGAATTTTGAAAGACTGAAGGAAAAAAACTATAATCTTTGATAGAATAGCTGGACACATGATGATTTGGGATTTCAAAGTTCCGTTCTTGATATTATCAATTGTAAGGAGAATATACTTCACCAAATTTATCTTCCTTAGATTCACCAAAAAATCTAGGGCTTAGGTATCTCTTTTATTTAGGGTATCCTTGTCTCCATTCCTCAGAATGAGAAATCACTGAATCCAAATAGGAAGAATTCAAAAATTTGTGGAAAGGTGTAAAATTTTTGGAGCCTTTACTTCCTTCAAGCCAATACATTCTATAGCCTTTTCCTTATCGAATTATCCAACTACATCAGGTATCTTGTGAGAGAAGAACTATGGTTCTCCCTCATAAGGAACTCCCATCAGGTTAACATCCATGTTGTAAGAAAGAGAGTAGGTCTTTCCATGACTCTTGAATGAAAATTTATCTATACCTCCCTCGTTGAAAAATATAACAGTTTCATAGAGGTCTACCAAAAACACCAGATATAGTGGATCATGTTCCTTCATCTTTGAAATAAAAAGGCTCTCGTAAATATTCAACTTAATATTACTAGATATTAAAGAATCATACTAATCATAAAACATATGATAAATAGACCTTTATCCGTATATCTGCCACTCAGATATTTCCTTAATAGTCGACATTTATTTCTGAGGAGAGGCTTCAACAAACATTCGGAACTGAGGAATCTTATAGATATAGAATGGCCTTAAATATACAGGCAGAGCTTTAGCACGCGAAGGCTTGATAAATGATGTGGGAGAGGTTGATCTAATGGTTGAAAAATTTCTGATCAGATCTGACAGTTGAGATGAAATCTATAGATGGATTTTGATAGATTCCGATATTTTGAGGTTTTTATGATAAACATTCAGATTTAAGAAAAATGTGTATCCAAAAAACCTTAACACAAAATGAAAATACCAATAATTAAAGGATCATTATGAGAATTTTGGAAAGGAAACATACCTTTCAGATTTCTTAGAGGAATTATTCGTAATGGGGAATATTCCTCTTGAAGAACTTTAGATTCCAAATATTTTTAATAAGAAAATTTTAATTATGAAAAATTTTAGATTACGAAAAAATTTAGACTACAAAAATTTTAATTACAAAAATTTTAGATTATGAGAAAATTTATACGAAAATAATTTTAATTAAAAAAATTTTGATTATGAAAAAATTTAGACTACAAAAATTCTAATTACAAAAAATTAAACTACACAAATTTTTAATAGAATTATTTTTACTACGAAAATTTTGATTAACAAACAAGGAAATGTACTCCCCTATAAAAATGGGTTTGTTACAGTACGAAGGTAGGTTTCAACAAGAAGTTAATAAGGGAGATTACCTTACAGTTATCACGCTTAAATTCTATTTAATGTATTCAAATATATTAGATGGTAATGATTTTGTGAAAATATCAGCAAGTTGATATTGTATTCTGATAAATTGAAGACTAATATTACCTTTTTGTGTGTAATCCCTAAGAATGTTATTCCTAATATCTATGTGTTTTGCACGAGAGTGATGTTCACGGTTTTTTCTTAAGGAAATTGCACTAGTATTATCACACATAATTTGTGTTTGGGTAAAACTCATGCCATAGTCTGTGATTGTGTGTTGCATCCACAATACATTAGCACAATAATGGCCAGCTACTGCATATTCAGCTTCAATAGTGGAAAGTGATACTAAGTGTGGCTTCTTGCATGAACAAGAAAATAATGAATCTCCTAAGAAATGAAAAGTTCTGGATGTACTTTTCCTGTCAATTCTACATCCACCAAATTCAGCATCTGAAAAACTTTTTAAAACCCAATCATTTCTAGAAGTGTAAAAGAGTCCTAAATCCATGGGACCCTTTAAGTAGCGAAAAATACCTTTCACCACCTTTAAATGATATTCCTTAGGATTGGATTGATATCTTTCACATAATCATAATGAAAATATTATGTCTGGATGACTAGATGTCAAGTATAGTAAGCTTCCTATCATACCTCTAAAAGATGTCTGATCCATTGGTTTCCCAGCTTCATCAAGATAATTGAATTTAAGGTACCAATGGGAGTACTTATACTCTTAGTGTTTTCATATATAAACTTTTTAATAAGATATTTAATATACTTATTTTGAGATATATATGTTCCTTCTGGTTTTTGAGAAATTTGAAACCCTAGGAAAAATGTTTACTCACCCATCATACTCATTTCAATCTCATATTTCATTATATCCACCAAGGAATCAGTTAGTGATTTCTAAGTTAATCCAAATATAATGTCAGCATCATAAATTTGAACAATTAAAACATATTTCATATCTTTCTGTATAAAAGTGTTGGATCTGCATTTCACTTAATATAATTGTTTTGTAAAAAAATCCTACAAGTCTATCATACCAGGCTCAAGGGGCTTGTTTGAGTCCATAAAAATCATTGGTATGTTTGAAAAAATGTTCATGATGTTTTGTGTCTTCAAAACTAGGAGTTTGTTCGACAAAAACATCTTCTTGAAAAAAACCACTAAGGGAAGAACATTTAACATCCATTTGGAAAAGTTCAAAATTAGATAATGCTGCAAAGGCAAGAAAAATACGAATAGATTCAAGTTTAGATACTGTAGAATAAGTTTCTTGATAGTCTATTTATTTTTATTGATTATAGGTTTTAACAACTAAAATAGATTTATTTCTTACAATGACTCCATTTTCATCACACTTATTTCTTGAAGATCCATTTTACTCTAATAACATAAGTTTCCTTAGGTATATCAACTAATGTACAGACTTTATTCCATTCGAATTCATTTAGCTCATCTTGCATGGCATTAACCCAACTAGTATCACCTAATGCTTCATTAGTGCTTTTTTCTGATTGAGAAATGAATTCTAGATGTTCTACTTCATTTCTTAATGAAATTCTAGTCCTTACAGGTTGATTTACATCACCAATGATACTATCATTGGGAGGATTCATTAGAAACAACTGGTTTGGGATTGGTAAAACCTGTTCATCAACATAAGGTAGAATGTCTTCTAGGGTAAATGCTTCATAAATACTTTATTGAAAATTTTCCTTACAAAAAAAATATTCTATCGAGGGTTGACCGTCAGTTTTAGAAAACAAATATGAAGATGTTGATTAGGGTTGTTAAAAAACAAAAGGTTCAGTTTCATTAAATTTGACATTTACTATTTCTTCAACAGTATAATTATTTTTATTTAAAAATCTATAGGCCTTAGAAGTTGTGGAGTATCCTAAGGAAATTCCTTCATTAGATTTTGGTGAAAATTTATATAGATTACCTTTATTATTCATAATTCATACTTTTCAACCAAATACTTTGAAGCAGGAAAGTCTAGGTTTTATATCATTCCATAACTCATAAGGAGTTTTATTAAGAAAAGGTCTAATCAAAATTCAATTTATAGTATAACAACTAGTACATACAGCTTCAACCCAAAAATGTTTGGCTAGTGAATATTGACTCAACATGTTTCTAGTTCTCTCTTGAAGGATTATATTTCTTCCTTGAACAAAACCATTCTATTGAGGTTTTCTTGGTGCTGAGAAGGTATGAGTAATGGCTTTTATACTACAAAAAGATTCAAAATCCAAATTTTGAAAATCTCCTCCATGGTCATAATGAATTGTTATCAATGGAAGGTTTTTCTCATTTTTAACTTGGGCTCTAAAACATTTGTAATAAGAAACAGATTCAAATTTATTTTCTAGAAAATGTACCCATGTAAATCTAATGTAATCATCAACATGGAAGAATACATAATATTTTCCTCCAATGCATCTAGTTTGTTTTGGGCCAAAAAGATCCATATGCACCAACTGTAATGCATCAGTAGTTGAAACTTCACCGATTGATTTAAAACTCGATTTATGTTTCTTTCTATATTGACAAGGATCACACAATTTTAAAGAATCAAATATAAGCTCTGATAGATCCTTAACAATTCTTTTCTTAGAGAGTTTGTGTAGGTTCCTAATGTTACAGTGTCCTAACCTTCTATTCCATAACCAAGAATGATCATCTATTGCACTAAGACAAGGTAGATCTTGGATCCTAAGGTCTTCTATGTTCAGTGTGTATACATTCTCTTGCATATGGCCAAAAAGAACATACTCTTCCTTGGAATTGACTACTAAACATTTAATATTCCTAAAATCCACAAGGAAACCTTCATCAAAGAATTAACTTATGCTAATGAGGTTTTTATTAAGACCTTTAACAAATAAAACATTTGAAATCAATGATTTTCCAAGAAGAACAGTGTTACCTATAACAATAATTTCTCTGTGATCATTATCTCTGAAAGCTACTTTTCCTTCTTTTGACTTGATAATCTTTTCAAAGATGTTTTTGTTACTAGTCATATGCCTGGAACATCCACTATCCATGTACCATAAATTTTTGTTGGTACTTTCCTAATTTTCTTGAAAATAAGAAAGTTAGACTTTTGGAACCCAAACATTCATGGATCCATAAATTTCATAAAGCAAAATTTTAGGTATCCACATTTTTTTAGAAAAAATTTTCTTTAAGAAAACCTAAAGACTGAGTTTTGTTTAAAGAATTTTTTTCCCAATTTCCACCACACTGACATTTTGTGAAGAGTGGAGGACTTTGAGGAAAAAATAGTTATTACTAAAAATTGGTTTAGAACTGGTATAACCAAAACTAGAATGATTCCTTAGAGTTCTAATTTGAGAATACATCCTGTCAAAATTTTCCTTACCTGAGGTAATGTTTGACAAACACATCCTGAAGGAAAATATTTATGACTTTAGGTTAATAACCAAGTTTTTATCCTTAAAAACATTACTTTTAGAAAAATATTTGGTCTCTAAAACATTTTTCCTTGAAATTACATTTTCAAGATCCTTAGAAAGCTTATCTTTCTCAGAACTGACTTCCTTAAGTTTTTTTGATGTAATTTCAAAATCATAAATTTTCTTATCAAGATATTTATATAGATATGATACTTCCTTAGAATGAATATTATTTCTAGAGTTTACCTTATCATGGTTTTTCTTGAGTTTATAATTTTAATTCTCATGAATTTTAGCATACCTAGAAACCTCTTCATAAGTAGGTATAGTATTATATTTTGACAAGGAAGACTCATGATATAATGATTCATAGTATTTATCATCACTATAATTTGCATTCAACGATAAAATTTGTTATAGATTCATCATTGTGTACCTTAGCCATTGAAGAATTATTTTTCAATAGGTAGTCTGGCTATCAGAACAAGATTCTTCTGACCAGAAGAATCATACTTTAAGGATTCATCAGAAGAGTCACCACCACTAGCACTCCAGGTGTGATTTTCTTTCAAAAATTTCATAGAATTATCCTTGTAATATTTCTTTATATTCCATTCAAAATGATTTTCCTTTATATCATTTTTTATAAGAATATGACAATTTGGCCTTGTATTCCCTACTCGTTTACATTCATAACATGCGACCTCTAAGTCTTTCTTGCCTTTTCATTCTTTCTTTTTAAATGTATACTGAAATTATTTCTTCCCAACTATCTTTTTTATCCTTCAAGAAAGATTAGATATTTCATTCTCATAATTTTCACTCTCAATAGATTTAGATAAAAAATGATTTTCTTAGACTTGGATCTTGTAAACCTCTCTGGAGTCATTTCTTTAGTAGTAGTAAAGGCTACACTTCCATTACCATTCTCATTCTTATACATATTAGCATCTCTTTACATTATTGTATCTTGTTGAAGAAGAGTTCCAAAAAGCACATCAAGAGTAATATGAGATAATTTCTCATTCTCAACAATAGCTGTTATCTTAGATTTCCACTCATTAGGCATGATATCTATAATCTTGTCCACAAGTTCCTCATCATATAAACCTTTCTCTCCCATGGATTGTAAACTATAAAAAATAGTCATAAACCTTTTTTGCACTTTGTACACTGGTTCTCCATAAGAAAATAGAAATCCATGATATTTAGCTCTAAGCATAGCTCTTCTAGTTTCTATAACCTTGGATGTACCAAAATAAGTAACCTCTAATTTCTTCAAAATACAATTTGAAGCTTCAAAATAAGAAATATGACTATATATATTCCTAGTTATGTAACACAAAAATGTATTTTGTACCTTATAGTTAAGTTGATATTCTGACTTTTCATGGTTAGTAAAAGTTCTGACATTCTTTACAGGAATCTTGTAATCTCTAGTAAGCATGAAAAATATGTCCACTGTATTATTAATAATAAAAGTATTCATAAGATCTCTCAAATATTCATGATCATTCCCCTAAAAAATAGGTGGTCACATAGGATTAATATTTTCAATCAATCCAACATTTAATCCTTCCATCTATAAGAAAATATCTTTCCATAGAAAACATGTCAAATTTCTTAAGAAAGGAAAATATTAAGAAGAATGAAAACTGAGAAAGAAAACTTATATGTGAATATAAGTATTTCCGAGACCACATCTAACACCAATTTTTGGATCGAAATAAGAATATAGATGCTCAATTACAAGTGGGGGTGAATTTTATTCTTTAAAAGATCCTTTGGAACCTTTAAAGATAGTATAAAACTTTCATTTTTAACCTTAAAGAGAACTACATTTAACAAAGTTAAACAATTTAAACTCAAAAGACCTCTTAGTTCTACAAACTATCTAGGATATGAAAATATTGTTCTAGAAATGAAACTTTAAGAAAAGTTTAAAAAGAAAATATTATACCTTAAAGCGTATAGAATCTTATTAACCAAAGTATACAAAAATACAAGGAAGTATAAGATAGTAATAATTTCCTTATTAATCAAAATGGAGTGGAAAATAATATTTAAACAATAAAAGTAACAAGTATGAAATATTTTAACCCAAAGAGTAGGGTATCAAACAACCTTGGATAAATGTACCATGATTTATACTTTAAATAAATTATGTCATACCCACACCAGGGTAATCCCTTGATAGGAATATTGGAATCTATCTTGTCATCCCTACAAGCTGTCAAACTTCAAAGTAGTCAGAACCTCTATCTTCCTTGTCAAGGAAGTCCTTGAACATTAAGGTAGTTGGCACATCTTTCTTCTTTATCAAGGAAGTCCTTGAACATTAAGGTAGTCGACACCTCTTTCTTCTTATTCTCAGAAGCCCTCGATTGTACACAACAACTATCAGAGTCGCATGATGTAAGCTGAAAAAGATGTTCAGTATGCACAAGGCATGACAGTATCTCTCTCTAGAAATCACTTCAACAAAATATGTAATCTAGAGTTCTGTAATTATCCTCAAGTTTTTGAGCTCATTAAAATGAGATCCTATTTATAGGCACTTCTCCAATGGTTGTCTCCCTCCTCTAACGGTCAAATTTTTCCTTGAATCTCAGAGGGACCTGTACACATGTCACTCAAACAATAGTCAGTTAGAAATAGAATGTACGACAACGTTTCATAACTTTAACAAGGGTAAGAAAAAAATATGTTTGCTTAACCAAATCCAATTTTCAGAGTCTAAGTAAAATAAATGTTCGGAGTTTAATAAAATGAACATTCAGAGTCTATATTACAAGGATATTGAGATTCTATTTTTCAAGGAATTCAGAATTAGAATTCTATGGACTTATGAGTCTGAATTATGATGAATTTAGAGCCTGAATTCTGAAGAATTCAGAGTCATAATTATAAGGAATTCATAGTTTGAATTCTAATGAATTCATAGTCCTAATTTCAGAGAATTTAGAGTCTCAATTTGAGATAATTTAGAGTCTAAATTTCATTGAATTCAGAGTCTGAATTTCAGAGAATTATGAGTCATAATTTTAGAGAATTCATAGTCTAAATTTCAGAGAATTCGGAGTTTGAATTATAGAGAATTCGGAACTTGAATTTCAGAGAATTCGGGGGCTGAATTCAGATCCTAAAAATAGAATAATCTATATCTAAGAATTTATATAATTCCAAATTTGTAGATATGAAACTGAATTTTACACATAGAAATAAAATGATTTGGATTTAGAAAAACTCCAATATGAACAATGAAAAATAGGTAAAGAAAAATTTTCTTTGGGGAAGGAAATTTTTCATTTTTAAGGAAAAACTGGCTAAGGAAAAAATTTCCTTAAGAAGTAAAATCTTCCTTATTATGATAAATATTAGGTGAAATAAAATTTTCCTTGAGATAGAGTGTTTGTGATTTTCAAAACATAGAGGAATGGAAAATACATACGGAAACCTTATTGACTCAACATTAAACCCTCACTAAACATTGATGGCCTCTAGTGTATGGGGAGGAATGGTTGAGGTCACTATTTAACCAAATCGGTGAACCGAAAAGTGGAACTTTGGTCGAGATATTACAATGTTTTATCAAAGGTGTGTTTTCTTTTATTTCATTTGAATGGATATTTGGGGAAGTTAGATATGATACTTGGATGAGTCATCCCTTGTTCATGAGATCGTTCAGGGGATTAGATAACCCATGTAAGGGGGAAAACCAAGTCCCAAAGGTGGGATTGTTGTTATTGATGGTTTCCTTTACAATTGTAAATTATCTCACCTTGGGTGACACACTTTTTTTGTGATGTTGTTTTTTTAAGAAAAATTTCTTATGTCCCGATATGGAATAGAAGGTTAGTATACATGTATCATTATAGGAACTTATTGTTTTTATGGTAAAAACATCATTTCAGGCACACGTGGAAAAGAAATATTTTGGTAAGTGTTATAATTACAATTCTACGATATCCTTTAGTATTTCAAAATGAATTATTGATTAATAAGTAATTAATTATTTTAAAGGATGCAAATTTTGTTAATTTTAAATGGATTAAATGGGTGTCTAATGGGAAACTATAAAATATGGAAGTTTTTACACTATTGTAGCCATGACCTAGATGAAGGGTGGTTGAGGGTAGTGATAGTGCCCCAGTTTTGACCATGTGGTGGGGTATAGGGGTGAATTTTAATGGATTTATGTGAATAACTCTTGTTAAAATATGTTAATTATGTGTATGTTTCCTAAGATATATGCTTGACATTGTAGTGATATGCCTCCATTATGGTTCTTATTGATAGGATGGAAGGACGACATGGATTGAAATGATCCTCTAGTAGTGAAACATATGGCCTTGATAGTTCCAGGTGAAGGACTGAGAGAGACGTCACATGAGAACAATGATCATTTATTGTATTTTTTGGAAATATACATAGGGTGGGTAATGCCAAATATGTTTAACCTAACCCACATGTTCCAAATGAATCACCCTTCAAACGTCACAAAAGAGTGTGTACCTAAGGCATCTGAGTTCTATATTGGTTCTATCTAGATGATACATGACCATTCAGAGACTCTTATTGAAAAGAGGGTCAAGTTGGATATTTATTTGTTAAGTGTTCAAGTGACGCGATAGGGGGATATACAGACTTATTATTGGCAACCAGGGAATATGGCATGGAATGAATGTCTAGGGAAGTTTCTAGAGAACTTTTACCAAGAGATACTGAGGAAAGAGAGGGAAGTTGTGTTTATATTGTTAACCTACAAGAGTATGTCTGTGATGTACTACACTGATCACTTCACTGATTTTCATTGCTTTGTTCCAGTATTAATGAGGTATGTATAAACTATGGTGAAATTTTTCCAATATTGGATTAAATATGAGATTATGTCCAGGATTAACATATTTCAATTGAAGAATTTTACTAAGGTCGTTAATTAGGCTCTAATTTCTAAGGGGAACTTGAATGTGGATTCCACTAAAATTCAGGAGGTTTCTGCTGGATGACCAGGATGTATTCCATATAAGATTAAGAAGCATAAATATGAGAATGTAACATTATGAAATAGAAAATAGAGGGGCACGGTAGAAGGATCTGTTTCTCTGAGCAGTAACTGAATGTATAGCCACTGGTGTGGTTGGTCGGGTCGCATTCATAGCCAGTTTCCCAGACCACCAAGGGAGTGTTGATCCTGCAATAGGTTGGGTCACTTATAGAAGTATTTAAAAATCATTCCACTGAGGGTTAATGATAGGGGAACTAGGCTGAATCCTAGTGATGGAAGGGGGTCCTCTACACCATATCAATAAAGAAGATGAGGTTCTTCTGGCCATTCTGGTGATCCTGTGGATGTGGTACGTTAGGGAAAGAGAACATGTGTTAGTATAGTGGTGTGGATTAGGGGACTCAGATTGTATCATATAGAATAGGGTCATTACAATTGCATGCATTTCACCCTTCACATATGGATAGTGATGTTATTCTATCAACAATCATATGTAGTATTATTATATATTATATTCATTATAATTATTTTTTACATATAGGATCCTATCATTCTTTTATATCTGGTCATATTGTGAAATGTTTGAGTCTAATGGTGGAGTTGGAGAGTTGTGTCAGGATGATCGATACTCCATTAGAAGTACGAATGATGTACATTTTTATGAAAGGGGTGTTCTATCAGGGTTGGAGAGTATCATTTCTATTGGGATCCTTACATACCTAAAAGTTCAGGATTTTGAATGATTTTGGGTATGAATAGAAGTTATCGTACAGAGACCATATCAATTTTCACCATAGGATATTGAGCTTAATGTCTCTTGAGGGTAACAGTTTTATTGATCATGGGGAGTGGGATATCTTGGAAGTCTATGTAAGGCCAGTGAATTAGCTACTGTGGGATCTTACTGGTTTCAAGTCCTTTTTTGGATGACATGGGAATGAATCATGATGTCTATCAACCTATGGTTGACAATTTCTATGATGTGTTTCATAATGAATTCTTAGGTATGCCACCTGAGAGGGATGTTAGGTTTACAATTGATCTCATGCATAGAGATGAACTAGTTTCTATTCCAACATATATAATGGAACCAACATAGCTCTAGGAGCTTAAGACTCGTCTAGAAGATTTGTAGGATAAGAGATTTATCCATCATAGTTTGTTTCCTTGGGGTTCTCTAGTTTTATTTTCTAAAATTCTTATTAGACGTGTGTTTGTGTATTGTCATCCTAAAGTAGAACTAAAAAACAGTGAAGTACCTGTATCCTATTCTATGTATAAATGATCTCTTAAACCATTTGAGGGGAGATCTTGTTTTATATAATTTTGAATTAATATTATGGTATCATCAATTGAGATTTAGACCTTAGATATAACATGGAATACTTTCAAAAGTAGGTATAGACTTTATGAGTTCATCATGACGTCGTTTGGGATATCAAACACTCCAACTATGTTTATGGACTTTATGAACTGAATATTTCAATCACACCTGGATCAATTTGTAGTTGTTTTTGTGGATAACATCTTGCTGTACTCCAAGACTCATGATGATCATGTCCAACATCTTGAATTCGACCTAAGTATAATGAGAGAGAATTGTTTATACACCAAGATATCTAATTTTCAATTATAGATTATTAGGGTATATTTCTTGGGTCACAACATCTCTGAGTAAGGTGTGTCACTGGATCCAGAGAAAGTTCAGGCAGCGGTTTCCTGGGTGCAGCCTAATATTTGTTTTAATATCTAAGTATTTTGGCGGTTGGAAGGTTATTAACAAAGGTTCAACCTATACTTTCCCTCTTGGAAGCACCCCTTTCAGTCTTGAACAATAAAGAAATTATGTTTTAATGGTCTAGAACATGTGATAATGCTTTTGGGAATTTTCATTTATATTAAATTGAATAAATAAACAGATCTTATCATGTGATTATGAAATTGGTGGGATAATGAAATTATACAATTTATTGAATAACGAGGGTATCAAATTGTTTGACTAATGGGATTATGAAATTGATAGAAACCCATAGGTTATTCTAAAATGATTAAAATGATTATTTATGAATTATTCATGTTTGATAAATGAATTTATTAAATGAGTTTAATAATGATTTATGAATTGGTTGATAATTGGGTCATGAATTTGGAACCATGAGATGTGATGTCTGTGATTGAGTTGGAGGAAATATACTAAAACTCCAAATACCCACAAGGTATCAGACTGCCACTATAGACCCCAATATATATATATATATTTATGTATGTATTTATTTATGTATGTATGTATGTATCTATGTATGCATGTATGTATGTATGTATGTATGTATGTATGTACGTATGTATGTATGTATTGAATGTGATCACTGAGTTGTGGGATAGGGACGACTGCTCCAAATACCGACAGGGTGTCAGGATACTTCTCTAGGTCCCATTGTATGAATTTGAATTGGAATTAAATGATTTATGAAGACCTATGATAGAATGAAATGTGATATACCTTTGGAGGATGGTTCAAACATCATCACGGGATGAAGTAGGTATTATTTATTCAGATGACCCCATGATCTTGAGGATTATGCAGTGAATTAAAAAATAATTTAATATTAGAACTATTTAATTTATCATTGTACATTTTTATTTATATATATATTGGAAATTTTTTACACGCTGTTGGTGGTAGCTTATTGAATTTCACTCCCACCCTAGTCGGACTTCCTAGTCGGTACACGAATAGACTTCATATTTGTAGGATTGGATATGAGAATGATCACTATATTGGATGTATGAGTCGGGATACGGAATAGATCATGGATGATGGAACTATACATGATTTCAGGACCCACTTGGGAGATTTTAGTGTCTTTATTTTGGGTTTTTATTTGACACTTGACACATATATGGAATAACACAACTACTGCTTTGATTTTGGATGTTGCTTTACAATTTTTGGATTATCATGTGATTTTGGTATTTAGTGTTAGGTATTCTTCTAGTTATTATTTAATATCATTTGGATATTGTTAATTAATTTTTATTATTTTTATACATTTGTAAAAATATTATAGTGTCTCTACGATATATATTAAAGCCTCACTGCTAGTCTGCAACCTCTAGCATATAGAGAGGCACACCTAAGGTCGCATAAAAAACTAGCTCGGAGAACCAACATGTGGCACTCAGGTCGGGATGTTTCACTTAGGGATAATAAATGAGAGTGATATGAAATCCAACTCATTAGTTTTATCCCAGATGGAATCATTATGAAATTCATCAAAATATATGGAATGAATCTTTGTAAACCTTTCTAAAACCACCCCAATAGCTTTTTCAAACATACCAGAACATAGGAACCATCAATGGGTGGAGAATTTAATGACATGAAGCAGTTTTATTACACTTTAGTTGTTGGAATTTTAATGTAATCAATAGTTTTCCCTCATCTTGATATTACTTTTATAGAGGGTGTTTTTATCCATTTCATTCCAAATCCTATAAGTAATAACTTAAAATCAATTAATGGAATATTAAAATACTTGAATACATCGAAGGATGAAACTTTATCTTTTGGTGGTGATGATCTGTTGAATGATTTTTAAGATGCATATTTTCCGAGAGACATGGATTCATGGAAAAGTACTATATGGTTTTTTTACTTTTGGTGGAACAACGGTAAGTTATATGTCTTAGTCCTAACCAATGGTCACTTTGACTATAATAGAACCTAAGTATGATGATACTATAGAATCAAGAAAGGAACTAATTTGATTGATGCACTTGCTAACGAAATATGGAAAGGGATCAGATATAGGTATTTTATTCTGTGATAGTCAGAGTTCCATTCATCTTTCTCGTAACCTAGTGTTTAATTAATGAATGAAAAAATTGCCTTAAAGTACCACTTCACACTAATTCTAATGGAGTTTGACGTTTTTAGACTACGTAAGATTTATGGAAAGAAAAATATAGTTAAAATGTTTACAAAGGGTATTATTTAAGAAAGTATAGGGAAACATTCTGCCCTGGTGGGACTCATATGATCAGATGGAGAGGAGAGTACTGATTACTTTAAATAGAGTAAGAACATAGGTGAATGAAAGAAGAAGAAATATGAGAAATCCTAACATAATTACTAAGTGGGATATTTTTGGATTTTTTTGAACATTCATCATGTTCATCATAAATTTTTTTCTAGATTATGTTGATTGGAAACAGGTCTATAGAAAATCCTAATGGATTTTTTTCCTATTTTTATTAGATATTTTTTAGGCGGTGTGGTTTTCATCAGATAGAACTACCCACAGGTGGTGCGCATGAGACAGAGTTTGAGTGGGTGTAGCTTCATCATACTATGTGTTTTCTACAGAGAGGATTCAAAGATTATACAAATATCATTGAATGAATATTTCTCTTTTGATGTTCATGAATACCTTTCTATAGGAACTGGTTTTTGTATTGTGACCTAGAATTGGTGGTTTCATTAGTTGTTTCTATTGTTTATCAGCAGTTACTCAAGTAAATGGTAGGTTGACCATGAAACATAGAGGTTAGTGCAAACTTGTTGACCAGATGAAGACCTCTATAAAGACAGTCATTCCCAGCTCTATTGTACAGCTGACAACTGTATGAATAGTGTATAATTCTAACATAATTGTTTGAATCCTTTATTCAGAGAGTAAGTGAGATACTATTTTTTTATCTTTTATATCTCTTGATATGAAAAATGTTTTTAGTGTTCTCCAGTGGATTTATGACTTTTTTCAAACCATGTTAAATCTTATTGTCTATGTTTGCTGATATATGTGAAGTAAAATCATGAGTTGTGTGTGGTGATAATCTTTCTTTTATTTTCCTTATTCCAGTGCACATTACTTTGGAGGATCAAGTTATGAAATAAACTCTCTACCAATTACATTGTTGAGTTTTTTCATTGATGGTACACTAAAGTGATCAGACGAACAAACATCTCTGACCGGTGTATATTGTCCCATCATGTTCATATGTTAGAGTAAATAGATGTAGGTTTCATCATAAGGGATTACTCCATGTTTCTTGAAATACTTCCCTTCAAAACTAGCTTTTTATACAAATTTGTAACACCACGATCTATAACCCATCCATGTTAGAGTGCCATAAGGCCTCAACCTCACCTCCCTCTACACTAGACATTACCGACTAGTTATAAGGGATAATCTATAAAGAGGGGAGACTATACCCTTGAATTTGAGTAATATAAACAGTGTAAATAACTATGTTTTATCCAAATCCTTCCAGAGTAGGAAAATTAAATAATAAAAGATTATAACATACATGATGCTATCATACACAACATACAACTGATCATCCAACTAGCTGACCCAAATACAAAAAAAATAAAAACACACACACCCTGGACCTACTACTATCACCAGGACTCACACACCTTATCGTACCAACCTTTTGTGCTACCCCAACCCGATCCAGAAAACATCTCATGCTCTCACCAAAATTTAGATATATGGTATGTACACACATTGAGATTATCGTATAGGGTGTAAGCATAAATATAATTATGTTATCATTAAACACCCATCATACATGTCTTTATATGAATGTGTAAGTATGATGAAACAATATATAGAAAAAATAAACCCTTCGAGTTGTTGTATTCAAACTAGGATGCTAGGACACCTTATGAGTACACACACTTATCAGGACATCGTGTGCTAACTAGGACACCATAGTGACTAACTTTACCTTCTTTGGTTCCATAAGGAAATCCACTCATCACATCATTCCATCAAACAGATGCCAAGTCTATACCCAAATCTTCAAAGTAGAGATATATCTAAAACCTCAACCCGATACCATGAACCACTAGGCACATCCATACATGTAAAATCCTTAATCTATCCCTTCTTACTCTTGGGATCTCCATCAATGTCACATTGTATGATTACCCATCCCATGGGGTCTTACCCGGCCTATGATTTCTATGGAAAGGTCCTAATCATGCACACTAACCCAAGACACTTCTAGAAAGGTTCTAAACCCAATACCCAAGAGTATTGGCATGATCATCCACTTACCCAAGCCACACATGGAAATTTCCTTAACCTTATACCTAATGTAATAGGGAACAATCATCTACCAACCCAAGACTCTAAGGAAACGTGACTAAGAACATAGAACCATCCCTGTAAACACTAGGGAGGTCCATCAACACCTCAAACCATCCCCATAGGATCTAGGGATGTCACCTCAAACATCTCAACCCATGACTCAAAAGGGAAATTTCCCACAAGAACAAACACATATGACCACTATTCACTCACCTCACCAGTTGTCCTAGGGTGCTAGAAGCTCGAGACTTTTCCCATAATCAGAACACATCTCAAATCCCATGATAAGGAATCCACTAGGTCCTCCAGACCATCCATTGTTTTTTCTTATCAGTACCACCTTAATCCCATCATCTTCTAGTTACATCACTGACTGAAGGTTCACCCTTAACCATACCTCAAGGTCCTGTCCAAACTCATAAAAATCCCTCAACACTCCTAGTCCTGCATCCTTGGGATCATCATAACCCATCCAATCCTAACAAACCATGGCCTCACATGCAAGGTCCAATTCAAAATAACCCCCCAAAAATTCTATTCCTAGTCTCAAAGTATTTATCTCACTAACCATTTACACCAAGACCCACCCTAAACCTCTGGAGGGAGTTCCCATAATCTGAAATACATACGGCGGTATCAATCACCATCGTTCGGCCCCAAGTCATCCATGTCGTCCCAATATCCATACGTAACCCAAACTAGTCTATTTACATATCAATACATACTATTATACCTTCTCAAGACCTCATGTAAACTCAAATGAAAAACATTAACTTTGGCGACCATGTCCTCAGGTGATCCCAAAACATCAAAGTGCTCAAGAGAACATATTCCAAGAATAGGAGTAATATATCCATCATTATTCATCTACCCATGGCCCCATACTTCCATAAACCAATTCCCTAACCCCATATGGTATGATGTAATACGTGTTGTTTCATAAAAAATATATGTAATTTTATCATAGGGGCCACCTATATCACAAATGTTGTCAGACCATCAGAAAGCTCCACTGAGACCCATCGAAACAACTTCCAAGCCCATTCATCCCTCCACCAAGCTCATCCAAGAAAACTAGGAAACATTTATGCTCTAGATTATCGAGCATCACCATCAAAGCATAACCAAAACAAACAACCTATGAAGGGTTTATAGTGTACCTTCTACACCATCCCAACCGAAATCCCTAACTCACAACAACAAGTAAATCACTAAATTTTTAATGTATGTTGAATGGCTTGAAAAATAACTTTAGAGATATACCTCACCAAAATGACATGGTATGGTAGGTAGATTTCACCATTAGATGTCCAATATATAGGCTGAGAAAAATCCTTATCCACCTCGATCGATCCCACCATGATCTAGTGTAATCAACACTAAAAACCTAGTTAAAATCAAAGAAAATTAGATTGAAGTGAAAGAGGGAACTGAAAAAATAAGAAAAATGGATGATATTTCCTCAATTAATCATCGCAACACATCCAAAATCACCCCCAATCATGGGGGATTAATGGAAAATCCCATCATGGGAGATAAAATTTCTTGGTGACAATTTTTTGATAGCATGGTCAGGTTCAAGAGGAAACATGGGAATGAGAGAAGATTATATGGGAACAATGGCTGGACATTTTCTAAGGAAATTTTGTTATCCATATTCTCAAGGACAAAAATCCCAATGGTTGGGGGAATGTAGAACCCTCCATTTTGAGGTATGTCATCATTTTATTTTTTTACCTTTCACTTTAATTTGATGGAGTACTTTTCTGGTAGAGTTCGGGGGAATAAAGAGAACATTGTATGGAAGATGGCTTCTAGAAATATACAGGAACAATTTACATTTTAAATAATTGTTTTAAGATGTAAATATCATGGGGGGATGTTTCAGTTGATTTGGTTTATGTTTTAAATGAAATTTATGTTGTAATTTGTTTTTTTGGGATTTAATTTAGAGGCTGTGCTTTTTTCAATGAAACTCAGTCCTAGAGGAATCTATGGCGTAAATTTATTTCTATTGTCATAAATACATCTGTGCCCAACCATTTTTTAATCAATAACAAATTGTAACTCCTAATTTGATCCATGTACCTTCCTCTCATCTTCCATGGCTCCCTTAGGACATTTATGATGACCTTAGATGTCTGAACTCCAATTCCAAAGAATCTTTAGGTGTTCAACTATATAGATAAAGGGTTAGGGTCTTATTATTCCTTTTTTTTCATAGATCCCCTCATTTTTTATTATATATAACCATTTATTGGTGTTATAATGGGTTTATATTTTTTTATGAGATCTTATTGGATTTTGATAGAGGAACCGAGGGAAGAGGTCTAACTGGTGGAATCATATTTGTTCATTTGATCCAATTGACTTGAGGTAGGTGGTGTTTCAGTATGTGCACTTTTATTGGATCTCGAAGGCTTCTTGGGTTTCTAAAATTTTCTCTTTTGTTTTCAATGGGTTTTCCTCGGTAAATCTTTGATGATAATTATCTTACTAGTTGGATTGAAATTGGATTGTGGGTGTTTCTCACAATGTATTGTTGAATTGATTAATAGTGTTTACATAATTAAATGACGGGATTGACACGTGTTCTTGGAATTATGGGTTGTAAGTGTCATCTAGAAAGGCATAAGAGGGTGTGTGTTTGTTATTTCATTATTTTGGGGCTTGTTAAAATATTCATGGTGATAGGTGTTGACTAAAATGGCATAATAGGAAGTATTATACCAAGCAATGACTTAGTGGAGGATATACCCACACTCATGGGAATAGGGGTTTAATTTTGGAATTTATGTGTGTGTGAGAAAGAGAACTTGGTTGATGATTCCGAATTGGTAATTATGAACTGCTTCTTCTTTTTGAAATAGAAACACTATTTTTTCTTAAACAGCTTTTGGAAACCACATATATCTAAGGTATTTTATATTTTTAAAACTCTTTATTTATTTGATATTCTTTTTGATAGTTTTATATCATGCGAACTAACCAATTTATTGTGGTGGTGGCATAAGGGAAGAATCTTGGAGGTTTCCTATCAAGCATTACAACTCACCCCATATTTATATACTTTGGTGCGTATGCATATGTTGTTTTCTGTGATATAAGAAAAAGACATGCTCTTTAATTTTCTAGTGGAACTCATTGTGTCTTTGTCATAGTTGGTGGAGTTGGAGCTCGGAGTTGGTTTATGTGTTAGTTTGGAGTGGTTTCACCATGGTACCTGGGACTTTTGCTGCTTTGGAGTTTTTAGTTTCTACTTCTTACTATTCCACTATTACTCCATTATTTTTCCTTGTTTTATTGTTTATTGATGGGTTTATCACATTTTTCATCTCATCTAGATTTTGTTGAAATCATCCTTTATACAGATGTATTTGGATTATTTATATGTACCTTGTTCAATGTGTGTTTGTTTCTTAATTGGTACACAATTCTCCCTTGTCTCTTATGTTTAAACCCCTGGGATTTATTGTCAGCCTTTAGTGTTCACGGGATGTCAACTAAGTTTAGTTTTATTTAGCCACTTCTAAAGAAAATGGGATGGGGTGATTAGTTACAATTTAGGTTCCCTCTAATCATAAATGGCATTACACTTTTTTACAGAATTTGATTTGATACCCTATGGGACTCAAATAGACTTCCAAATCAAAATTTGGGACTGTTTTAAATTCATGTCATAATTTTAACTTATATGATGATATTAATTAATTGGAAAATTTTTATCTAGAATCTGATTATTATTAAACATCTATTACTAAACACTAATTTACTAATTATTAATTAAAATTTAATATTAATTATTTTTTTAAAACATTTTCACTAAATATATTACATATTATGTGTAATTGCCTATTTAGTATTATATAAATCACATATATGTAGACATATTATATATATATCAATACAAATATATTTACATGTTAAAATATAATTTTTAATAATTATTACGTTTTTATGAAGGTCACATTTTATCAGTGATAAAAAAAATTTGATAAAGGGGGTTTTCATCAGTGCTAAAAATTCCTTGATAAATGTAAAAAAAAGTCGATAAATGATTATTGTTGATAAAAAATAATAAAAACAGGGATAAACCTCCATTTATCAATGATTTTAACTACCAGTGACAAAAGTGCATTATTTATCAACTTTTTTTAACATTGACTGCCTTTGATGTCCGGTGCAAACTAGGTAGCTCCCACCTTTGTCCCTACTGTCACGTACACCTCCTTCAAAACCACCATTCATGGCGATGCCCGCGGCCAAAAGGGATATGTGGAACTCATATACCCATTTACGATGTTGAGATATTTTCCAAGGTCATGACATGGGGAGACATTGCACCTCAGTGAGGCGAGTACTATCTCTGGAGCCAGAGATCCTTTCCCACCTCCACGTATGCCCAGTGGGAATCCTCGACGCACCTCTTGATCCACCAGTGCAAACGGGTCACATGTAAGCCAGGCGCAGTAGAGTAATCGACAATGGACTTGGTGATCTTGGTTACCACATCATCTGAGTTGGCCATGCTAAATGTGGCCCTGATTTCGTTATTGGTAAGGGTTTCTAGGGTGGTTCCAAGGTTGTGGCTAGGGACCGTCAGGCTCATCGGTTCATCCCATAGGTTTTGAGCAGCGGCTCGACATCATTTCAGAGCATTTCCCATAGGTTGGAACACATGTCTGTGTGGGAGGTGTAGAGGCTCACTAATCAAAATTTTACCATTGGACCTGAATCCATACTTTGATCCTTAGCATACGACAAGGGGGTGATTGTGCCATGGTGGTTCTCAAGCCACTCGAGGTAGGTTTTAGTTCCGTGGGGGGGGGGCGAGCACAACGTTGTAGAGACCCATCTAGGGGATCTTCTCCTGGTCTTGGAAAACGTCCACATCACCAATCCAACTGGACCAAGTTTTTATTTAGGCTGGAGCCTTCTTGAACCACCATGTGGATCAATAATGCCTTCTTGAACCACTTGGGTAGGGTCGAGTAGGCCATTCCAGTTGGCCACCCACTAGTACTTCGGCCACTGCTTCCCATGCCTCACCACATGTGAGTCATTGGGGGTGATTCGGATCACCGGAGTGGTTGTGGTAATGGAGTTATGGGGGACCTCTAAGGAGGCCCTATGGTTATGCACTGATTTTATGGGGAAGGATAGTGGAACAAAGTTGGGACTTTAGTGGTATTGGATGAATGGCGTGTTGGGACCAAAAAATTATTGGCCCACCATTACAATGATAATCATGAGATAAAATGAACTGTAAAATGAGGATATAAATGACAGAAAATGTAACAAGGAAAACCCCCCAAAAGGAAAGGGGTAAAAACCATGGGAAATTATAAGGACATCATAATGGGTAAAACTAGGAACACTCTACCTCACTATTATAAGGAGAAAACCCTCATAAATTCTATCGTGAATAAGGTGGGTAAACTTCCCCACAAATACCACTCTCAATGGATCTGCTAGTGATGATAAGATGATGACACTAATGATAGGGATGAGATCTTCCATAGGGGAGTGACTCATTTTATAGGACTCTTCTAACCCATCTTTCCTCTTCTCTCACTGTTCTAGAAGGTTGGTAGGGCTGGTCACCCCCTAAACCTACCACCACGCCTACCCTCCCTTTGACAATAAAGGGGGGGGGGGGGTGCCACCCGTCCAATGAACTTCTACCGATACATCTCCCACATGGAGAATTTATGGAGAACTATTCACATCCCCATACATACTTTTTATCTTACAAGAATGCTGCTCATGCCTCTATGAGGCCGCTCTCAGATCTTCACCATTTGAACTTATCAGAGTTAATCACCTTTATTAGGAAATCCTCCAGATTTTCTTTAGTGTGAATTTTCATAATGTCTACACTTCCTTCCTCCACCACATCTCAAACAAAGTGATACTATAACCCAATGTGATTTGTATTGGAATGAAAATATGGATTAATTTCCATGTTCAAGGTGTTATGACTATCATAGAAGATTGGAATCATCTCTTGTCTGTGCCTGAGATCCTTCGAAAACTTTCTCATCCAAATCTCCTCTTTCCAAGCCTATGTAGCTTCCATGTACTCTACCTCTATCATGGATAAATCCACACCTGATTGTAACTTCAAAATCAAGAACATAAATACTCTTACAAGAGTAAAAACTTAACCTGTAGTGGATTTCCTTTGGTCAGATTCACCTAAAAAATCTGAATCAACATATATTCCGATTGTGAATTCTAATCCTCCACAATATAATGATGGATCTGAGGCCTCCTTGATGCAATATCCTCTTTACTATGCTCAATTTCTCTTATCCAGGATTCTTCATGTACCAACTAACTTATCCCATTGCATGTGCAATGTCTGGTCAGGTAAAACCCATAACAAACATTAGATTTCCCATTATTGATTCATATTGTAAATGATCAATTTCCATCATATTTTCTTCCCTTATATGACTCATCGTTTAGGATAACTTGAAATTAATGGCAAGAGGGGTATAGAATGTCTTAAAGTCTTTCTTGATGGAGTGTTTTAAGACTCTATGTAAGTAAATGTTTTTGATAGAAAAATCTTTCCATTATTTTTGTCTCAGTAAATGTGCATCTCAATAATCTTGTTTGCTGGTCCCAAGTCCTTGATATAAAACTCCATATCCAACTATGCCTTCTTATCATAGATTTGATCTTTTTTGTGAACTACAACCAACATGTCATCCACATATAAAATAATAATGATGAAATCATTACTATCTAAACCTTTAAAATATGCATAGGGATATGAATGGAGCCTGATGTACCATGACTCAAGATATAGAAATCAAATCTTTAGTACCATCACCTTGGCGCCTTCAAGAGACCATATAGATATTTTTTTCAACCTATAATTCAAGTTATCTTTTCATTCATCTAAAAATCTTTCTGGTTTGAGCATATAGATCAATTCATCAAGATCACCATGGAGAAAAATAAATCTTCACATCTAGCTGCTCTAGATTTAAGTTTTATGTAGTACACATCACAAGAACTATGAAAACAATTTCTAGTCTGACAACAAGAGAAAATATTTCATTGAAATAAATACCTTCCATATGTGAATATACTTTGACCACTAGTATGGCATGATATCTTTCCACCTTTTTCTTTCCACCCTGCTTGATCTTAAAGACCCATTTATTTCCGATAGCCTTCCTTCCGTGAGGTAATGGAACATGATTCCAATTCTTGTTCCTATGAAGGTCTTTAAGTTCCTCAAATATCACCACCATCCATGGGGATACATGTGGACTTTCGGTCCCATATACAAAATAATATGGCTCTACATCCACCATCAATAATTAGTACACAATATTTCCCTCATTCCATACTGGTGCTCTTTGGTCCCGAGTTGACCATCGTGGTCTAAACTCAACTAGTACACGATATTCGTGCTCTGGAAATGCCTTAGAAAAAACTGGTTCTTCCTGGGATTTTTCCTCTATTTCGACTATTTTAGTTTTGATATTACCATTCTCTATGTCTTGATTAGTTTTCATTTTCACCTTGTCTTCTGAAAAAATGACATCTCTATTGATGATAAGTTTTCTAGAAGTGGGGTCCCACAAATGATAACCCTTCACACAATAAACACGTACAGGTTCTTTGAGATATTCTACACATTCATTACCATAATTGCACCCTTCAAACTTCTCATCACTCCATTATCGGTGAGAGTCTTACATTTGATATCATGAAATTGTTCCACAGACAATATTTTCTTCTTCAGGCCCTTCACATGACGTACTCCTTAGATGACCTATACTATTCCATCAAGAATCTTCAGTTTGATGGTATCTACTCAAATGATCTTCAATGTGTCATAATTAACCATGTACAAAAGTCCATCCAGGATTGTTTAATACTAATCAAACCACTCCCATTGAGACTTCACATTCCATGTTGCTCCTGAGATGATAATTCATGCATCGTTGATATGCTGCCTACTTCTAGCAGTCGTTGTCGCATCGCTGACTAATATATATCCACTTATATAAGTAATTTAAATATTTTCATCCATGTCACAATTATGGCTCCCACTAGAACCATACTCCATCATCACATCTTTCAGTCTTCCACTAATTTCCAGTCGAGAATTGTCCTTCTGTTGCACTACCTACATCTTCATTTTCCAAAACAAAAAATTATTCTCGTTGAATTTTTTGATCTAAAATTTTGTCGCCATATAGACATTCCATCAGTCTAAAACCACCTCCAATTCACAGTTGTGTATTTAATAATATTAATAAAATATTTTCTGATGTGAAAGATCAACTAGATTTTCAATCATAGAGCATACTCAAATTTACATGAATTATTAACACCCGAGAACCTGAATATTATCGGTCCAGAACCATCCTATGATACCACTTATTGGGACTAAGAAAATATTTTCCCACCTATTAAGTGATTATAATGAGAGAAATTGAATTGTCAAATTTAGAAATAAATTACACCAAATGTGACATGGAATAAACCACCTAAATGAAAGGGGTAAAAACCCCCAGGAAAATAGAAGGATATCAATATGGGTAAAAGTGGGTACACACTCCTTAACTATTACATGATGAAAAAACTCATAAAATATCTCTTAAATAAGGTGGGTAAACTTCCTAAAAAATATCTCTCTAATGGGATCTTCTAGTGATGAGAAGCCGAGGAAGCGACTAATTGGGAAAAGATCCACCAGAGGGGAGTGCCTCATTTTATAGTCCTCTTACAACCCCTCTTTCCTCTTATCTCACTACTTTAAAAGCATGGTGGTGTTTTCCACCCACAAAATCTACCACCACACCTGACCTAACTTTGAAAATAAGGGGGGTGTTTCCAATCAAATGAACATTTTTTGATAGGGTGGGTCATGGGACAGAGGATGTATAGGGAAACTCTACAATGGTTGAGACTTGAAAGGGGTGTAGAGCTTCATTGTGATGGGCGGTGGTGCATGGGGGGAATTTTAGTTGGTTTCAGTAGGCATTAGATATATAAATGGGAGGGAAAGTGAGGTGGGAGAGTGGGGAGTTTGTGTTTTTACCGCGAGTTGTGTTAATTTTTATATTACTATATACCATGTTAATGTATCATTTTATTCACCAATATTATACTAGTTTCTTGGGTTTTATATCAAGAAATTTTTTAAAATGGGTTTTGAAAAATAATTTTTAAAATGAAATTGAGTTCCTAGTATGGATACCTCAAATTCTATTAAAGTACTACATAATAATTTTTTATTATTATATAATTTACTATAATAGATTTATTTGATAACAAATTAATTATTTGTTGAAATATATATACATATAATAAATAATAAGTGATAGAAATTCTAATAATTTATATTTTATAATAAAATAATTATTATTGGTCCTTATTAATAATATTAATTTATTTTAAAATTTAGTTTTTTAAATAAGGAAAAGATTAAACATATAACAAAGATCTTAGTCCAAAATGTTTGAACAATAGAAAAACACTACCACAAAACGGCTTTACGTAGCGCCGCACTTTAATAAGGATTTTTTATAGGAGTTGATAAAGATATTTTGGAAGGGGTCCCCAAAGATAGTTGAATACAATGTTTTTGGAATAATTTTTATAATAATTTATACATAACTATGTAATTGTACATACTAATGTTTGAATTGTTATGTTTTAATCATTATAATTTTCTTTGTATTATGATGTAAATTTAATTGATATTAAATTATATATTTGTTTCTATAGTGTTCTATAAAATTTAGTAGCACACTAAAAAAATATTCCTTTAATCAGTGCTAGTAGAAGCATTGATGTAGGTACCATTTATCGGTGCTAAAATACACACTGCTAAAGGGATCCCTTTATTAGTGCTTTTTTAGTGCTGACAAAATCCATTGGTTTTTAAAGGCTCTTACAACATAAATGATTTTTAAACACTAATAAAATCAATTTCCAAACCCATTAAAAGGTTGATGTTTAGTTATGTTAATAAATTCTAGTGGTCTTTTATGAAGGAGATATTCCCTAAATCCTTATATTTTTATGATATGTGTGTGTATGTGATAATTTTTCATTTAATTGAAATTATGATTTCCACGCATGTGGTGTATCATTTCATGATTCCTTAAACTTAATTATTGATCTTTCACCTATTTTATCATCAAAGAAATAGTTTCATAAGTTAAAATTGTGTGGAGGAAATTAATTTGATGCATTTATATATGAGTTGGATAAATTAACATTTACTCATGAATAACAAACACATTACTAATTATTGTAGACCGATTTTCATTCTCATGGATTTATTTATCACTTCCATTCAATGGAAAATGAGTGTGTGATTTCTTAATGTTTTCCCAAAAATCCTTTTCCCATGAATATCTATTTATCTTACTTTATTTCATTTAAGACAATAGCATGTCCTGGATGAAGGGTGAATCTCATTCATGTGATGGATGATTCAGCTGAACCTATGGATACCTCTAGAGGTGGGATGTATTTTTCCTATCAATCCTGTGATTTATCTCTAACCCATATGATAGATATTGAGATTATTCATATTCTATTTAATGTAAAGTATGTTATATTTATAGAGGTTCTTCATTTTATTTTTATGTAAGTTTAATATTTCATATTTGGGAGATCTCTTATAAGGGATTTGATTTCTTTCACTTGTTCTAATAATGATTATTAGACTCATTTAAATCCAAATAGTAGTATCACAATGATTCCCATGTTTACATTTGTGAAATATTTCATGAAATGAAAAATAACAATAAAAATAAAGTATCATTTTTAGTTTTCTTTAATTTACATACAAAACATCTTTACCCTTTCATAGATAGGTCTATGTATAGGTTAGTCCATTTTACCCTTACGTAGAGTGGTCTACATAAGGGTCATCCCTAGATAACCTTATGTAGAACATTTCTCCATAAGTGTCATTTTTTACCTTTCTATAGAGGGTTCTATGTAAATATTGAGGTAGATTACCTTCACATAGATGGTTATATATAAAATTAATCATTGTTTATCTTCTTGCAGAAGGTACTGTGTAACACCCCATGATTTCATAGTACGTTAGATCTTTAAAGTAATTCAATAGTTTGCACTACACGCAACACCGTGTTCAAGCACATCATGAAATATAAAAATAGCCATTTAAAAATAGATTATAAATATAGTTAACCGCATTTTGATTTATTTATATATCTTATATAATTTTAACATTCATATTCTGTGTTTAATAGACAAAATATAAGGACAAATTTAATTTTTTAAATAAAAGATGTATTTTTCAAAAATACAGTTTTCCACCTTTTAATGGAAAACCATTTTTATATCCAATATTTGAAACATTTATATATAAAATTTATGGAATTAAATTATTATTTAGAATATAGACATAAAAATTTAGTTTGGATTAATTTTTGGTACTTTTCTGATAACTTTCATATCTTCATGGATAGTGAAAAATACTAAAATATAATTCATAACGACCATTTTTAATCAAAATAATTTATAGTGTTATATTATGAATTTGAGTGTTTTTAAAAAATAACTAGAGTATATTTTTATAATTTAATATAACATAGGTAATTCTATGTAATTTTACATTTAAATTGGATATAAACACATGTCAATATTTTGATAATTTTTATTTCTTAAAAACCTGCTTTTTGGTTTTGACAATGGAAATTAATTAAAAATTATTTAATGAATCTTATATTATTTTAATTGGATAAAATAGTGATCATTTTTTAATTATAAAATATCAAAATTATCTTAGGGTGAATTTTTGGTATTTTTCTGAAAACTTTCAATTTTTGATGAATAGTGAAAACACTGTGTTATTGTTTAAAACTGACTATTTATTTAAATAATTAATATTTTTTTAATTTATTTGAAATTAAAAATATATACATAATACCTATATTATTCCAATTTAATTCATTGGAGTAATTTTATAACAATATTATGTTTCTAAAATTTTATTGAACTATTTAATGTCATTTTCCCACCTTCTAGGCACATTTGAAAATTTGCATAAAATGTAATTTTACTAGTTCTGTGAATTGAATTTCAAAAATCTTAGAGACAGGGTTAACATTAGTATATGAAATGTGGTCCAATAGGAAGAAAATAATTATATATGAATAGTAACTTGTGAATTTTATTTACCACGCTTAAAAGTAAATATGGTAATTAAAGGTAAAAATGAAATTAAAATTACCCTAACACATGTACTAATTCAACTAGATAAGTTTATTTCAACCAAAATCAACCATAGAAAAAAATATTATCATTTTTTATCTACTTGGATTAGATGATGACATTTATTATATTTTATTTAAAGAAGAGTAAAATGTATGAAATTCTAATTTTAACAACTAAACCATTTTTAATATTGGGTTATACTGAAGATAAATTAGACTATAAATAACATTATAAAGATAAACATATTTCATAAATCATTTTTTTTATTTATAATTTTTATACATTAAATAATTAAATTTATTAATGACTCAATAATGATGCAGTAATTTCCTTATTAATGAAAGATTAAAACAATTGATGGTATAATTATTAAAATAATTAAAAATCTAACCTTCTGATGCCACTCACGAATTTTATAAGTGAATATGAAATTTTATGTTTGATTCAATGTATATTGTTCGAAGTAATTAATTTGTGATGACTTTAACAAAAAAATACTAAATAGTGTCAAAATTGACATAAATTATTTTTTAAAAAAATATTATTTTATTAAATGATATAATATTCCTAAAACATGAAGATTCATCCAAATAAATTATATAATGATATATATGTCATTAATGAACCACTTGAGGTTCTATTGTCATTTTATAGTAATTTTATTAACCAAGTAATAAAAAAATATAAGATTTCATGATAAAAGTTGAACTATTTAACTTAGAGTTAAATCTAAAAGATAATTATAATATGGGGACCTCAACATGTCTAAAAAATATTGGTTGAATGGATTTATACCAATACCCACTTTATCCTCGAATTAAATTCATTTGGAGCTATTAGAAACTAAATATTATTTTATAATAAAATAATATTTCAGGATTATCCTAAAGTTCCCCTCACCTCTCTTATGTAAGGGCACTTCCCCTTCTCTTAAATTCACACCTCCAAAGCATTTTTTCTTGGCCAAAAATGCTCAAATATCCTACCAAATACCCTCACTTCAACCTATAGGCCTTAATTTCTTCATAAAGCCAACATAAGAATCCCTTTTGTTCAAATAAAAAGGTTGAACCCGAAGAAGACGTATTTATTTTATCACCTCGTTCAAAGTTATTTTCTTCTTTCACTTCCTCTTTCTTTTTTTAAATACAAAGATAATAAATCTAGTACCTTATACATACTGATATGTTATTATAAATATGGTATAACCATAGTTTTTATTCTATTCATCCTATGAATGAAAAAGTCACCATACGTGAGTACGTACGGCTTACTATCTCCACGTCGTGGTGTAGTTTATTATTCAACACTTCATTTTTTGGGTGGGTATAATAATAAATACAATTGATGGAAATAATAAATATAATATTTTTATAATTATTTATATATAATATACCATACAATTACATACAATTTCATCATCAATAAATGATATTGTTGCTCGTGCGTATGTACGACTTACCGTCTCCACGATGCGTAGAGATTCATTTCCACGTTCACCATTCAACGATGATCATAAATATATATTTTTAATAAGTATGTAATTTATAAAATAATATTTATACTGGATATATATATATATACATATATCTCATTCACTTACTTCCATTAAATACGATATGAAAATAGAGACAACATTTATGCGTACGTACGGCCTACCGTTTCTATAAACAGTGTTTTCCATTTCATATATCTATCTATTATACATATTTATATTCGAAATATATATGATAAATAAATAATGTTTTATATTCTGGAATCCATTAAATCATGATATAAGTGATATGATCAAGAATAAAAAGATAAAACACTTACGATAAAGAAATTGGTTATTTCCCGAAATATTATTTACACATGTAAATTATTATTAAATGGGTAGTATAAAGTAATAAATGAATCAAGTATGATATAATAAATATTAATTTGGTTCTATTATAACTTTATAACATAAAATGGTCATTATAAAGGAGGTAAAACGTACCCTTTACCAAAATAAAGCACAAGGTAAGGGTTAATTCCTCAATCTCATTATTATCCAAGGGTGTTTATGTGTATGTTTTTACTTGGACATATTTATTATCCATGTCCATGATTCATAAAAGTGTTTTCACAATGATTATTTTTAATGTAATATTTAACTAAAACATAATTTAATTTTTTTAAATATTTATTCTTCTAAATCATTCTCACTAATGTCCATGTTTTCAAAATGGTTTTAAGGATTTTTTTATATAGACATGAATGTTTTAAAATGTTAATTCCTTTCAAAAATATTCAGAGTTGTATAGGACACTTTGATTCAAAAATGACTTTTAAATGACTACCTTTATATATTTTTTAATATTAAAGTATTTCCTAAAAAAGTGATATTTCTCCCCAAGAGTTTTTCTGATCACTTTCAACTATGTCAACATTTTTTACTGGATATTTTTCAGGGTAGAGGTTTATTTATTATATTACAATGTTCTATATTGTATTGAATGACTTATGATATGTTTTACTATGGATATTATATTTTTATAACATTCATGATTTACAGTTAAAGTATTTATATTTTGTTTTCTAGATTTAATAAGAATGTTTATGTTATGTTTCACAGTTTTCATTTGATGAAGGCATTAGACTTAGTAAGTGATAGGAGGGGCCCGTTATAGCCTCTCGATGCATCCGTAGGTTTAATGAGACAAATTTGTGTCTTGTAAAAAGTCATTGACATAATTTTTATTTTTAGTCTTGGCATGAGGCCGTGACTACGTGGTTATGATGTTCGACATTATGCATTCCCTCTTTATGGAAATAGTTGTTACATGTGATTACTAGACTAGTATAATATCCATGTGCATGTTTATATGGAATTGTTTGATTTATTTTTTTCCAAATTTTGATCATGTTTATGTTAAAAAAGATGTTGTTTTTATTACACATCCTACCTTAAATGTTTATAGATTCCGCTAAATTATTTACCCTTACTGGGAATTTGAGATCATCACTTTCTTATGTTTTGAATTCCTATGATTACAAGAAGTTAATTATGATTGATATGTCGGGTTATTCTAGGGGAAAAATGGTTTTCTAAAATGATTATTTATGTTGTGTTTTATGTTTGAATGTGTAATTAATGTTCATGTATGTAATATATTTTCCAAGACTACTAAACTAATCGGTCCTTTGGGACTTGATTACATGTAATCTTACTAATGTATTAAAATAATGCACCGGATTTGGGATTTTGGGGTCAGGGCGTTATATTTTGTTTCAGATAATGTTTTGAAATAACCTTGGAATTATAGTTAGATAAACTATGATTTTGAAACATTACCCTAAGATAGAATTTGAGGATTAGTATATGAAAACATAAAAAAATTTGGTAATGAAGATATTATGTGGGGTATCCAAGGAATACATCTCTGTCTGGATACTACATGTGGACGTGGTTCTGACACAGATGTAACTAGGAGTGAAAACACCAACAAGGAGTTTGGGGCTTGAACTGAGGTATCTTGGTACATGACAATGGGCCTTACTATGAACCTAGTTTGACAATCCTGAGGTATATTCTTAGGATAATTCTCATTTTATTTACAAACAATTATTAATGATTTATGAGTAAATATGTTGTAAAAGAAACCAATATTATGATTATAAGACTAGATGTGTGTAAATATTCAACTAATGTTGATAATTTTTCTAGTTTTTCAATTATGTATTATGATATGATATAACCTAGTGTGTGTCGTCATTTAGAAATGGAGTCCAGTAGAAGGACTGAGAACTCCAGAAATACGCCTGATCCAAAGAGTAAGAAGGATCATATCTTTCATGGTCTGAAGACAAAATTTAGAAGGGAAATAGTCTCCCACATATTCTCTTCATATAAATAAATTGTATCATGTGTTAATAAGATAAGTAAATAATTCTCTGATTATTATGGAATTGAACGGAAGCAAGAAAAGAAGAGGAAGGTAGAGAAAAATATTGATAAAGGGAAGAAAGAAAAATAATGATTTTCCCACATGTTATAACTGTGGAAAGAATCACCAAGGTAAATGCTCAAAGGGAATGGGAGTTTCTTATAAGTGTAGAGAAAAAGGACACCACGTTCTTGATTTAAAGGGTAAGAAAAAGGTTTCAAATATATAATTATTCTTCTTTATGTAGTTGGAACACTACGTGAATCAATGTCCAAATCATCAGAGTATACCCCAATTTATGCTATTGGATAATAACCATGTTTTGATACTACCGCAGATGAAGAGGAATGATTAGTGTTCTTTTTTTGTTATTAATGAATTGTGTCATTTGAGTATTTTATTAATGTTGTGGATGTTAGAATAATTATAGAGCACATAAGGACTGTACTTCAGTACTATTTCATTGAGGATTTGAGATTATATTGTTCTAAAAAAAGTTACTCAATATCAAGTTAAACTTTTTTGGAAAATACATGGTTTAGGGAAATATAAACCTTAATATGGTTATGATACTGAGGTAGTGATTTTGGAATAAGATATGATTGATTTGGATAAATTATATTGACTATTATTTGAAATCTTGAAACTGATTAATGATTTGTATATTCCCTAATTGTTGGAGTTTACAACATTTATGGATTTAAGGAGTATATCTAGTATTATATGATTTATAGAAGTAATAAGGAAGTACATACATATTCAAAATAAGGTTTTATGGTAATTCAGGTTGTTACTATATTTTAATATAGTACTTGATGAAGGTATTGACATGTTGTTATGTGATAAAAGATATCTTCATTATGTTATGTTTACCTTCCTTATAAATTTTTGGACTGTGAGATTAGGAACAAGTATTTTGGATAATTCTAAAGGTTGTAATTGAGAAAGTTGAACATTTGATTTTTTTGTATGAGGTTAATGTATGATTTTGTTGGATAATTTGACATAACCTTTTGGTTTTCATTAAACATTTAGAGAATTAAGGTAATACTTGTGGAATTTATGCTTTATAAAATGTGCTTTAGGCATAAAAAAATATTTCTTTGAAAAATTCTTTTCATAGTGTTAGGGATGAAGTCATAATAGATCAATGTGAAACCAAATGATTATATTAGATTATGATATGTAATGAAATCAAGTATACTTTCTTGAGTTCTTATCTTGATAGTAAATTAACCCCTCCTCTTAAAAAAATAAATTTTTTTTGTCCTAATACCATATGTTCTGTGGAACCGATGATACTTTAAATCATCCTAGATTGATGGCTTTGAGGCTCTCAATTTTACATTTATTTTTCACTTGTTTGTGATTTATGAACTCAATCAGGGCCTATAAATATTTATGTTTTACCTCTAATTATGTGTCTCTAATTTCCATCAATGTTCTCTTATTCAAAATCCTAATTTGGTGGTGTCTTTTTCATTTCCCTTTCCCTCTTATTAAAACTAAATTTTATTAACAATATTTTCGATGTGGATTTTCCACAAAGGTATTTTCTATTTTGGACATTTTATTTTCGAAGAACAATTTCAAATTGAGAGGAAGAAATTTATTGAAAGAGGGGATAATGTTACACCCTATGATTTCATAGTAAGTTATCTCTTTAAAGTAATTCAATAACTTTTGATATAAGCAACATTGAGTTCAAGCGCATCACAACCTACCAAAATGGCCATTTAAAAAGCTGTTATGAATATAATAAACCACAATTTGAGTTATATATATATATATCCTATATAATTTTAACATTCATCTTTTTTGTTTCTTAGACATAATATGAGGACAAATTCAAATTTTCAGGTAAAAGAATTATTTTTCAAAAATGACGTTTTTCCACCTTTTAATGGAAAATGATTTTTAAATCCAATATTTGACACTTTTATATATTCAATTAAATGTAATGAAATTATTTTTTAGAAGTGAGACATAAAAATTTTGTTTGGATAAATTTTTGGTACTTTTTTGATAACTTTAATATTTGGATGAATAGTGAAAAATACAAAAATTTAATTGACAACAAATTTTTTTAATCAAAATAATTTATAGTGTTTCAATTATTCATTTGAGTGTTTTTAACATATAATTAGATTATATTTTTATCATTTAATATAATTTAGGTCACTGTATGTAATTTCTCATTTAAATTGGATATAAAAACATGTAAATATTTTGATAATTTTTATTTCTTAAAAACCTTCTTTCTGGTAATGACAATGGAAAATAATATTAAATTAATTAATGCAACTTATATGTTTTAAATTTTTGTAAAATAGACACTATTTTGTAATTATAAATAACAAAATTATCTTAGGGGAAATTGTTTGTATTTTTCTGAAATCTTTTAATTTTTAATGAATAGTGGAAAACACTACGTTATTGTTTAAAAATGTTTTTTATTTAAATAATTAATAATTTTACTTAAATTTATTTTAATGTCAAAATAGATACATAATACCAATATTAGCCTAATTTAAATCATTAGAGTCATTTTATTATAAGAGTAGATATAGAAAATTTTATTGACCTATTTAATGTCTTTTTCCCACCTTCTAGGCACATTTGCAAATTTGTAAAAAAACGTAACTTTTCCGCTTCTGTGAACTGAATTAATAAAATCCCAAAGACACAGTTGACATCTATAAGTAAAATCTGGTTCAATTGGATGAAAAGAATTTTTTTTGGAATAGTAACTTTTGAATTTTATTTACCACGGTTAAAAGTAAATAGGGTATTTAAAGGTAAAATTGACATTATAATTATCCTAACACATGTCATAATTCTACTGGATAAGTGTATTTAAAACTAAATAAACCTTATGGAAAACTAATTATCCTTTTTGATCCTCTTGTATTAGATTTGGACATTTGTCTTATTTTATTTAAAGAAGAGTTAAAAGTGTTAAATTCTAATATTAATAACTAAACCATTTTTAATATAGGGTTATACATAAGATAAATTCTACTATAAATATTCATTTTAAAGATAAAAATATTTCCTACTTCATATTATTTTATTTATAATTTTTAGAAGATAAATAATTAAATTTATTTAGGACACAATAATAATGCATTAATTACCTTATTAATGAAAGATTAAAATAATTGATGTTATAAATATTAAAGTAAATGTAAATTGAACCTTTTGATGCCATAATAGAATTTTATAGTTGAATATGACATGTTGGGGTTGATTCAATGTATCTTGTTCGATGTAATTAAGTTTTTATGACTTTAACAAAAAACAAATACTAAATAGTGTCAAAATTAACATAAATGAGTTTTAAGACAAATACTATTTTATTAAATGATATAATATTAAAAAAATATAAGATTTAGAAAAAGGACTTATATAATTATATATATGTTATTAATGAACCACTTGATGTTCTCTTGGAATTTTGTAGTATATTTATTAACCAACTAATATTAAAATACAAGAAGTCATTAAAAAAGTTAAACTATTTAACTAAGAGTTAAATCTAAAAGATAAGGTTAATATGGTTCCCTAAACATGTATGAATACTTCTTTTTGAGATTATTTCTACCCATACCCACCTTACCCTCGAAATATATCTATTTTGATCTATTAGAAACCAAAAAATATTTTATAATAAATGTATATTTCAAGATTTTCCTAAAGTGCCCCTCACCTCTCTTATAAAAGGGCACCATCCCTTCTCTTAAATTCACACCTAAAAATCCTTTAGGATCATCCAAACCATGCTTAAATATCCACCCAACTACACTCAATTAAACCTAGAGGCCTTAATTTTATCAGAAAGCCAACCTAAGGAGCCCATTTGTTCAAATCAAAAGGAAGAACCTGAAGAAGATGTAATTATTTAATCACCTCATTCGAAGTTATTTTCTTCTTCCACTTCCTCGTTATTTGTTGTTTCCATACCAAAATAATAACACTGTTACCTTCTACATACTGAGATTTTATTATAAATATTGTACAACCATATTAATTATTCTATTCATCCTATGAATGACAAAGTCAATATACGTGCGTACGTATAGATTACCGTCTCCACATCGTGGTGTAGTTTATTATTAAACACTTTATTTTTTGGATAGGTATAATAATGAGTATAATTGATTTAAATAATAAATATAACATTTTAATTATTCTCTATCTATAATATACCATCCAATTACATTCAATTTCACCATCAATAGAATTATATTGTCGCTTGTGCGTACGTACGACTTACCGTCTCCATGATGCGATGATATTCACTTCCATGTTCACCATTCATTGATGATTATAAATATATATTATTAATAATTATGTAATATATGACATAATAATTCCACTATATAAATATTTACATATATCTCATTCGCATACTTCCGTTCAATATGATATGAAAACAGAAATATCGTTTATGCGTACGTATGATCTACCGTATCCATAAACGGTGCTTTCCATTTCATATATCTATCTATTATACATATTTACATTTGGAATATATATGATACATAAATAATATTTTATATTAGGGATACAATTAAATCATGATATAAGTCATTGGATCAAGAATAACATGTTAAAACACATACGATAAAGAAAGAGATTATTACCCGAAATATTATTTTAACATGTAAATTATTATTAAATGGGTAGTTTAAAGTCGTAAATGAATCATGTATGATATAATAAATATGAATATAGTTCTGGTATAATTTAATAACATACTATGGTCATTATACAATTGGTGAAACATACCCTCGACCAAATTAATGTACAAGGTAGTGGTTAATTCCTCAATCTCATTATTATCCAAGATTATTTAAGTGTAAGATTTTACTGGGAACTATTTATTATCCATGTCTATGTTTCATAAAAGAGTTTTCAAAAGGATTTTTTTAAGGTACTATTTAAGTAAAACATCATTTTAAATAGTTTAAATATTTATTATTCTTAGTCATTCTCATTAATATCCATGTTTTCAAAATGGTTTTAAGGATTCATTTATATGGACATGAATGTTTTAAAATGATAAGTCCATTAAAATGTTTCAAATTGGTATAGGAAATATTGATTAAAAAATTTATTTTGAATGTATTAATTTCTAAATTTTTTGACTTTTAAATTATTTCATGAAAAATGTATATTTCTCTCAAATATATTTGGTGATCATTTTCAACTATGTCAACATCCTTTACTAGATATTATTTAGGATTAATGTTTATTATTTATAATACAATGTTTTATATTGTATTGAATGAGTTATGATATGTTTGAATATGAATGTGATGTTTTTATACCATTCATGGTTTACTGTTAAAGTATAGGAATTTCATATTCTATTTTTAATACGAATTTTTATGTAATGTTTTACCTTTTTCATATGAAGAATGCATTGGACTTAGTAAGTGACAGGTGGGGCCCGCTATATCCCCTCGATGCATTCATAGGTATCATGAGATAAATTAGTGTCTTAGAACAAGGCTTTGACATTATTTTTATTTGTATCTTTGGCACGAGGACTTGACTACGCGGTTATGATGTCCGACATTATGCATTCCGTCGTTATGAAATTTGTTATTACATGTGATTATTTGACTAGTAGAATATCAATGTGCAAGATTATATGGTAATGTTTTATTTATTTTTTCCAAATTATGTTCAATTTTATGTTTAAAAGGAAGTTTTTTTTATTACCCATATTACCTTGATAGTTTATAGTTTCATCCAAATTATTTAACATTCCTCAACATTTGAGCCCACCCTTTTCTTATGTTTTATTTTCCTAGGATTCCAAGAATTGTATTATGAGTGATATTCATGGTTAATATAGGGGTATAATTGTAACGTCACGGTTCCGAAAGCCGTCCGGATAAGCCCCGTACCTAGTTGGTCACATGGCCTCAAGTGTATTACCCCGAACGCCAGAGGCTATCGACTAGCAGCCAGGGCCTTGAGTGTGATAGTGGGGAAACTATGCCCTCATTGGCAGAGTAACATAGAAGAAACAAAATAGATAACAATAGAGGAATAAGAAAACATACCACACCATAGTAAACAGTGGAAGACTGAATGTAAGAAGCAACCAGAGCACATATATAAATGATGCATGATACTTATTTCTTGGAAAGCATCCAAAAAAGTCACAATGCAGGAATACAATACTTATCCAAAGTACAAGGAAAATAATATAAACAAATCCTCAGCATCGCAAGCCATAGATTGGTCCCATGCTTGCGAGCTCCGTAGTAGTCAATTACCTGAAGCAGAGGGGTGCTTTCCCTTATCTAGACCTGCAATAATATAATCTGTTTGGTCCCAAAAGCTTGACCCAAATAGGGTGTGAGACAAAATCTTTGTAGGAAACCACCCATTGATCTGGGCCTAACAGTCAGTGAATATATTTGGAAGGCAATTATTAAAAGAAGTAGTAAACAAGGATGTACTCGCAAGTAAAGAATACTGTAGTTCCAAAGCATTCAGTTTCATATAACAAGAAAATATATAACAAAATCAGGTAACCCTCTGGTAAGTATGCACAACCTATCACATATTGTTCAGTTTAAAATGATTTAACAATGACTCTATGAGGAATCACTCACCGTCAATTCCCCTTATAGTCTAGTATAATCAAAGACTCACTGAGGAATCACTAACTGTGAATTCCCCCTATAGTGCTTTAGTGGTAACTACAGACACATTGAGGAATCACTCAACATCAATTCCTCATGAGGTATCATGAAGTATATATAGACACTCTAAGGGAGCACTCAACATCAATCCCACCTATCGTCTCACAACATAATAATTCTAATAGAAACTCTGGGAAATCCCTCAACATCAATTTCCCATATGGTCTCACTACACCAGGTTCACACACTCCCGTGTAAAGAAATCATGCATAATGTTAATCAGCAGCCAAAGTAAACCTCAAGAACTAATTGGCTATACAATCTACTATATAATAGCATGTCAGATTACAAAACACCCCATCCTACAATACTAGGCATGGAAAGCAAAGAAACCGCCTAACATGAAAAAGTAGACCAAATGGTCAAAATAAGAAAACATGGGGAAAACCTCCATAGTATAGCAAGATAACCCAAATTACAAAAAATTATCCTCTATCCAAACAAACAAGGCATAACAGGAAATAGAAGGGCTAAAAACCATAAACACACAATACCCGGAACATGGGTATTGGGAACTTTTGCACATACAATTCAATGACTAACTACAGAAAGGCACAAACCACCTACCTCGGTGTTGTAGGATCATTATATGAGAACATCAAGCCTTTAATCATACAAAAACACCATAGATATACAAAAAAACTACAAATTCTTAACTGAGGATAACTCTTAAAAGAGGAGGAATCAGGGAATGGAGCTCTAGAACGAGAATAACTTACCATGGAAATACCAATGCAATCGATGATGGTCGAATCAGAGAACGAATAATCGATCAGGGGCTCGGGGAAAGATTGGCGTTGTATGGATGCTCTCGATTAAAGAAGGAGAAAAAGAGGATGTTTCTTCCAAAAAGATGCAACCTCGATACAAATAATGAAAGAAAAAGAAAGTATATGGCGTGTAATTTAAGAGTACACGACATGTAATTTCCCTTACTAGCCCCCACATTAGGTAGTCTCTAGATCACCACACACAATTGTGTTCTCAACAGTTACATGGCCAGCACAGGGCTACCCGTGGTAACTGAGTACACGATGTGTACTCATAAAGTACACGACGTTTACTTAAGAAATTTCTAGAAACTCTTATTTTTTCTCAAAAACACTAGAAAAAGAGAAAAACATGCCTAAAAAGAAGATCTGGGTTCTTAAAATCATCCCCCTTATAGAAATTTATCCTTGAATTTCCCTATAAAGGTGGAGTAGAAGAAGAATCCTAAAAAATCTCCAGCCACTGCGAACATACATCGGCCTCCCTCTCCCAAGTCTCATCTTGTACTCTACCATGATTCTATAGAACTCATAGAAGGGGAATATACTGGCCACGAAGAACCTTTTCACTTCGATCAGTAATCTAGATAGGATGCTCCTTGAATGAGGTTTCCACCTCTAACTCAACCTCCTTAGGTTGAAAAACATGAGACATGTCTGAGAAGTAACATCAAAGCTGAGAAACATGCAAGAAATTGTGCATATCCCAGTACCGCTGAGGTAACTACAATCGATAGAAAGTCGGTCCAACTCTCCCCAACACCTCAAAAGGCTTGACATACCTTGGAGAAAGCTTACCATGTCTCCTAATCCTATTATGTACCCTCCTCGGTGTGACATGTAGGAAAACCTGATCCCCAACCTCGAACTCCATAGGCCATCTCCATCGATCAACATAAGACTTCTGTCGAGACTGTGTAGTGACCATCCTCTTCTGAATCAACTCTATCTTCTCTGTGGCCTCCTGGACAAGACGAGGTCCCATCATAGCTACCTCTCCTACCTCCATCCAACATAAGGGTGATCATATTGGCCTACCATACAATGCCTCATAAGGTGCAATCTGTATAACTGCAAGAAAACTATTATTGTAGGAAAACTCTACAAAAGGTATGTGATTCTCTCGAGATCCTACAAAATACAGGATGCATGCTCTAAGCATGTACTCAAGCACTTGAATCATACATTCAAACTGGACATTGGGTGGTATATTGTACTCCAAAGTACCTGTGTACCCAAAGCCTTCTGAATTGCATTCCAGACCCGAGAAGTAAAACATGTGTCCCTATCTGAAAAAATATAGTGTAAAACTCCATGTAAAGATATAATCTCATAGATGTACAAACTTCAAAGCTCACCGACCCTAAAGGTCTCTTTTATCAGAAAGAAGTGAGCAACCTTTGTGAGTCTATTAATGAAAACCCAAACTACATGATTCCCTTGAGGCGATCTCGGAAACCCTGTCATGAAATCTATCACAACATCAATCTAATTCCACTTGGGAATGGGTAACTGGTGAAAAAGACCTTCTGGTCGCTGATGCATCGCCTTCACCTGAACACCAGTGGAACACCTTTTCATGAAACCAGCAGCATCACTCTTCATACCTGGCCACCTATACTGATGGTGTAGATCACAATACATCATGGTGACACAAGGATAAACTGTCCAAACCGAGGAATGAAAGTTATCCATCAGATCCTCGTGTATGTCTGCTGAAACCCATAATCGCCTATGAAAATGAAAGGTCTCATCCTCACCTCTTGTCCATCCAAGAATAGGGTCATCTACTGATATGCTTTCCCATAAGAAAAGGCCTTTAGAATCTGATAGCTTCTTCATTCTCACTCGATCAAGAATAGTAGAGGTAACTGCTACAAGAGATAGGAACGTCTTCCCCTGTCTGTTGTGCACCACCAAATGCATCCCAGAGAATAGAACCATGAGCTTACACTCACTGCTGGACTCTTGAACTGTCTGTATCTAAGTCATCCTGCTTAGCATATCAGCCAATGAATTTCCTTTCCCAGGCGTATAGGCAAGCTCAAATTCAAAATACTGAATGTATTCTACCCACATTCACTGAATCAAATTCAGGTCATGCTGAGTGAAGATGTACTTGAGATTTTTGTGGTCGGTGAAAACCATGAAACTCTCCCCAATAAGGTAATGTATCTAATAGCGTAAATCATGAACAACTACAGCCAACTCAAGATCATGTGTCGGTTAATTCCTCTAATGTGGCCTCAACAGCCAAGACCCATACACATTGACTCCTTCTCCATACATAAGCATAGCTCCCAGCCCGATACTTGAAGAATCACAATATATAGTATAGCTCTCGCCCGAATATGGAAATAATAGTATCAGTGCTGAAGTCAACCTCCCATTTATCTCCTAAAAGGACGACTCACAATAATATGACCACAAGAACCTTGAACCCCTCTTAGTCAATCCTGTTAGTGGTGGTTCTAGGAGTGAAAGTCATGTATGAAAGATCTGGAGTATCCATCCATCCCTAAAAAAATCTATACCTCAAATACGTTCTTCAGCTTCTCCCAGGAAACTAATGTTCTCACATTCTCTAGGTCTACTGATATTCCTATCTCTGAGAAAACATGACCCAAGAAGTGAATTGTGTCCATCCAAAAGTGGCATTTTAAGAGCTTAGCATATAACTGATCCTCTATCAGTGCACTCAAAATGATCTCAAGATGTGTGGCATAGTTGTGTCGAGTTTGACAGTACACCAAGATATCATCCATGAAGACTATTACAGAAGAATACAAGTATGGATAGAACACTCATTTCATCAGTGCCATGAAGACTGAAGGCGCATTCATGAGACCGAACGACATAACCATATACTCGTATAGAGCATACCATCTCTAGAAGGCTGTAAGAGGTATATCATACGGTCTAACGTGAAACTTATGATAACCGGATCTCAAGTCAATATTTGAGAACACTCAGGATCCTCAATGTTTGTCAAAGAGATCATCAATATTTAGTAAGGTATATTAGTTCTTAATTGTCAACTTGTTCAACTTCCAATAATCCACAAAAAGTATGAGGGTACTGTACGCCTTCTTTGCAAACAAGACATACGAACCCCAAGGAGAATTACTAGGTTGGATGAAACCCTTTGATTGTAACTCCTCCAAATGCTTCTTGAGCTCCTGTAACTTAGGTGTAACAATCCTATAAGGAAGAATGGAAACCTTCACCACTCCGGGAATAAGCTCAGTAAAAAATTCCACCTCTCACTTCGGAGGAAAAATTGAAAATTCCTCTAGAAAGACGTCTCTGAAATGATCCACCACTGAAAGAAAGTCCATCTATGAAGTCACCTGGTCAACCAGATATAGACTACCAATTGGGGCTGTATGTCCACCTAACCCATGATGCTTGGCCCCTGTTCTTCTCACCTGGATATTCCATTCGCCCTTGTGAAGAAACAATCCTCCCTCTGGTGATGTGAAACTCACCCTATGGTGATATAAATCGACCACATCCTAGAATACAACTAACTAGTCCATTATGATAATGACTTCATACACTATTATCTCTAGAAGATAGAGATCCATAAGGAAGTGACACCTACAAACCCCTAAAGGCCACTCCTTGCACTGACATACACTAATTGTTCTTTTCCCCAACGGAGTGTCTAGCATCAAGATATCAGTAGAAGAAAACATACAGAGCTCAAAACTCCCCACAATAACAACAAATATAAAGCTATGGGAAGCCCCTGTATCGAAAAGAGAAGAATAAAAAATCGAGGCAACTAGGATCGTACCTCAAACTGTAGAGGGTCCAGGATCCTACTCTTGTTGGGTCTTCTCCACTGTAAAAGTCTGGACTATACTACAGCCCTGTGACCCTTCCTGACCTCTGTGAGCAGATCCACCCTACTGTCGTTGAAATCCTGGAGACTGACTACCACAACCACGGCCTCCACCTTGTCTTCAATGTCTGGAAGAACTCAAGTTCCTAGATTGGTGAGAAACTCGTGGTACTGCTCCAGAAAAAGCAGTCATAGAAGAACTCATGTCACCAGGTGCTGGTGAGAAGATTTGACAGAAACGATAAAGATGACCCATATTGCCGCAAGGTCGAAACTCTAATAGGTCTCTCCGGCAATGTGGTCTCGTATGCCCGACCTTTTCACACTAGTATCATACCACCTGGCTACCTGAAGGTCAACACTTCCTACTAATATCACCATGTTTAGTCTCCCTACGACGCTTCCTAATATCAGCCGGAGAAGCACTAACTCTGGATGCAGAACTGCCCTGCCCCACAGCTCTAGAATCTCTCAGATTACGTTCTGTGATTAGTGCCTGATTTTCTATAGAATATATCAAAGTCAACATGAAGATGTTAACATGATCTTGATTTTCCTTCCTGATACCATCCTCAAACTTCCTTGATAAAAACAAATCATCTCCCCCAAAAAAGGGAGTAAAGTGCTCCAGATATGTGAAGCAAGAAGAATACTCCATAACAGAAAGAGTACCCTACTCCAGACCCATTAAATCTCGGGCTAGATAATACCTCAAGGTCTCCGGGTAGAAGTAATTGTAGAAGGTACACTGAAACTCCTCTCATGCCATATCCTATTGTTATCCCGCCTGTGAGATCACATCCCACCATCTCTTGGTGGAATCTTGGAGCATATATGTAGCGAGCTTGACCTTCCTCTCCGAAGGCATTTCCAGATTCTTGAATATCATCAGCATGGCTGCTAGCCATGACTCTGCAGCCTGAGGTCCTCTTTCCCCTGATTAAGTGGGAGGATGCTTCTGCTGAATGAACTGTGTCAATTCTTCCATTGACGGTGTAGGAGGTGGTGCTCATTGGAAGGTCTGCATCGTCGTCATAAATCCATCTCAAAATGGTGCTTCCACACTTGTGTCCAAAATGATGGCTGGTGACAAGACTTGCACAACTGGAGGATCTGCTGGTAGTCCCTTATCATCCATATTCGGTTTTTGATCACTGCCTTGCAACTGGCGGACAACTGGAGGACATCTCGATGGCATGAATCTACAAGGTCAAGTGCACACCTTAGATCAAGATTATCCAGTAATGAAAACTAGAATTGTATGAATGGAACAAGAGAAGAAAGAATTAATGTTTTTCACAACATGGATACAAGGCGTGTATAATTACTACACAGCGTGTTCCCTTAGCCTTCACATTTTCTTGTACTCCAACCACCCCTGGTCATGTAACACCCAAAACACAAGCTATGTTGTCCTAACACAGGGTGTGTACTTGAATCCTTTTCCTTTTACCGAGTTCTCTTAAATGGCTGAACAAAATGGTTCCCTTAGAATAAGACTACACGACATGTTAGTGCCAGACATGATGTGTACTAGACGAACTTCTCTGACCCATGTTGTTAGTGACACGGCCGATTACACAGCTCACTCCACACATCGTGTTCAAGTTAGACATGGCATTTACTAGGAATAATTATATCTCCCTATGTTGTTCGTTACATGGATAGATACTTTGATTACACTACACGGTGTGTTCAATATTGACACAGCGTATATAAATTATGTTTTATCCATCCGTGTCGTTAGTCACATGGGTGGACACATGGTCAACACAACAGGGTGTGTACGTCTGACACAATGAGTGTTCTACAAAGATTCCCCAACCCCGTGTCTCTACCAACACAACCTGTGACATGTCTAGGGACTACACGGATGTACATATAGTACACAGTGTTTACTTAAGAAAAAAAATATTCTTTCTGAACAGAAGAACACATGGTGTGTATAATATAATACACGCCATGTCTTCTTGGTTTTTCCAGACAGTAAGTCTCAGAAACCACTCTAAAACCCTAGAAAAACACTGAAACGAACATTAAAGTTCCAAATTCTGATCCATGAGGTCCTATACTCCACAAGAATCAAATCTTGGAATCTTATACATGTCATATACAAGGATAACAGTGCCATAATCTTTCAAATTTCTGTCCATGAGGTCCCATAACACCTCAAGAACCAAATTTGTTGATTGTTGAAACAAAAACCTACACAAACCAATACCCTATCAAAAAGAAGGTAATATATCATGGCATATATCACAACAACATGCACATATAGTACAACATCTATAAAAAAACATTAAATCACTAATGCACCCTAAAGGGCATGGAAAGAATGCATGACATGTGATTACTAGCAAGTGCCTATATGATGCATGATATAGAATACCCTCATATCATCAGGTTTCAATAGAAATATAACCTCAATAATATCAATGATAATAGTACAAAACATTTGAATCACCCAGTGGTGAAATGAAATCAACTGTAAAATTTCAAAACCATAAAAATTGCAATAACTGAGGTAGATTGGGTTTTTCCTTTACACGGGTTAGCTACTCTCTGGAACAACTCATTACCATGTACCTATTCTGTTTTATCCCAAACTAGAGGCTCCAAAAATTAATTCAAGAAGAAAATATTTCCTTTGATACCACTTTGTAATACCTGGTTCTGGAAGCCACCCAGAGGCCCCCCGTACCAGGTTCGTCACATGGACTCAAACACATTTCCCCGAATGCCAAAGGCTACCGACTAGAAGCAAGGGCCTTGGGTGTGATAGTGGGGAAACTATTCCCTCATTGGAAGAGTAACATAGAGGGAACAAAATAGATAAAAATAGAGGAAGTAGAAAATATATAACACAATAGTAAACAATGAAAGACTAAATGTAAGAAACAACTAGAGCACATATATAAATGATGCATGATATATATGTCTAGGAAAGTAGAAAAACAAGTCACAATTCTGGAATACAGTACTAATCCAAAGTACAAAGAAAAGAAAGTAATCAAATTTCCAGCATCACAAACCTCATCTTGGAACCATGCTCTCCTGCTCCACAGCAGTCATGTACATGAAGTAGAAGGGTGCTAGACCTTTTCTAGACCTACAACAATATAATCTATTTGGGCCTAAAGGAATGAACCAAACAGGGTGTGAGACTAAATCTCAGTAGGAAACTACCCAATGATCTATTCCTAACAGTCAGTGAATATATATGGAATGCAATAATCAAAAGAAGTAGTAAACAAGAAATTACTCAAAACTAAAAAATCCTACAGTTCCAAAGAATTCAGTTTCATATAACAAGAAAGAAGCTAACAAAAGCAGGTAACCCTCTAGGAAGTACATATAACATATCCCCTCTGGTTCAGTTTATAAGGATATGAAAAAGAATATCTGAGGAAGCACTCATCATCAATTCCCCTTATAGTCTAGTATAATCATAGACTCTCTGAGGAAGAACTCACCATCAATTCCCCCTATAGTCCTTTAGCAGTAACTACAGACACTCTGAGGAAGCACTCAACGTGAATTCATCATGTGGTCTCATAACGTATCTATAGACACTATGAGGGAGCAATCAACATCAATCCCCCCTATGGTCTCGCTGCATAATAATTATAATAGACACTCTGGGAAAGCCATAAACGTCAATTTCCCCTATGGTCTCACTACACTAGGATCCCACAGTCCTATGTAAAGAAATCATGAATAACAATTATCAATGGACAAACTAAACCTCAAGAACTACTTGTCTAAACAAACTACAGTATAACAACATTTTATATAATATAGAAATCCATCCTAAAATACTAGGAATGGAAAGCAATGAAACCCCCTAATAGGAAAAACTAGACCAAATGGTCAAAATAAGAAAACATGAGAAAAACCTCCATAGTATTAGAAAGATAACCAAAATTAAAAAAAAATAACCTCTATCCAAACAAACAAGACATAGCAGGACATCGCAGGGCCCAAAACCATAAACACACAATACCCAGAACAAGGGTATTGGGCACTTTTTCACATATAACTCAAAGACCAATTATGGAAAGGCACAAACCACCTACCCCATCATTTTAGGATCATTATACATGATCCTCAAGCATTGAATCTCCCATGATCACTGTAGATCTACAAAAATGCTAAAAACTCTCTAATGAGGATAACTCTTGAAAGAGGTGGAATCAAGGAATGGAGCTCTAGAAAATGGAGAACTTACCATGGCGATCCCAATACAATTGACGGAAATCGAATCAAAGAACAAATGCTTGATTGGGGGCTCGAGGAAAAATCATCATCGTACGGATGCTTTCGGTCGAAGAAGGTGAAGAAGAAGATGTTTCTGCCCAAAAGAAGTGACCCTGGTCTGTTTAATGAAATAAAAATAGAGTACTTAGCATGTACTTTAGGAGTACACGACGTGTACTTGCCCTTACCGGACCCCACATTAGGTGGTCTCCAAGTCACCACACACGGCTGTGTGTTTGGCTGTTACACGACCAACACACTGCTACTCGTGGTAACCAAATACACGATGTGTACTCATAAATTACATGGCATGTACTTAAGAAATTTCCAAAAACTCCTCTTTTTCTCAAAAACAACAGAAAAGCGAAAAACAATCCTAAAAAAAGATCTAAGTTCTTACAATAATTGTATTCTCAAAGGATTAGTTATGTAGTGTTTTATGTTTGAAGGTGTATTTTAACATTTATGTATGTAATCTATTTTCCAATATGGCTAAAAAAATCGGTCATCCAGTACTTGATTCCTTGTAATCATGCCAATGTATTAAAATAATGCACTGGCTCTGGGCTACTGGGGCCGGGGAGTTATATGTTGCCTAAAGGACATCATATTGACTTGATCATAGTGGGGGTATACGTAAATGTAACCATTTATACCGTTATGTAATGGACCTATGTAAAAGTAGTTTTTGAATTACCTTTATATAGGAGGTAACTCTCATGTTTCCCTTTCATGAAGAAGCCTGCATAAAGGTAATGGATTTTACCTTTGCGAATGTAACCCCTCCAGCGTAAGAGTAAAGAAAAACTATAAAGTTCTATATTTTGTTACGTTTTATTAAAATTTATAAATTATTTATAAATTATATTAAAATGAATTTTGGGGATATCTATTAATTAATAAAATGTTTTTTAATTAATTAATTACAAATATTTTATAATTAATTAATAAATGTGTATGAATAATTTATTAATAAATATTACTTAAATATTAAAAGTTAATATTTAAAATACCTTTTAAAAAATTATATGGAGTTATTTATGATCTATAAATAAAAGTGTTTCTTTATAAATCAAAAGAGAAATTTATAAACTTTTTATAAATTTTAAAAATATGGCTAAAATATAAAATTTTTATATTTATAATAATTAATTATTTTGAATTGTTCTAATTATAGAATCCTTATTTGGGACATTATTTAATCCACATCTAAAGTGCTTTGATGATTGATATGACCAATGTCAAAATAATTAAGTGTATATGATCTTTAGATTATGTAAAATATTTACCAAATTTAAATTCTAATATAAAATTTTTATAATTCATAAAATTCTTATTTTTAAATAAAATTTCATATAATTATTAATATAAATGAGTTCATACAAAAATGAATATAAAATTTTTTATTTATGATTATGGAACATCCATAATATAAATCTTATATTATAAAATGATTATATTTTTCTATAATTTATAAATTTTTCATAAATGGTTATCCCAGGATTAAATATTATAATTTTATAAAGGTTATTAAACTTTTTTCAAAGTTATAAATTGTTTATATTTTTAATATTTTTATGCCAAAACATATAAGATAAATTTATTATAAGATAGTGCCTTCCATTTTTAAGATGGGAATAACTCCATTGTAAAATTAGTTTTTTAATCTATCTTGACCTCAGTTTTAAATTAATATTATTAGCTTAATTTTTTTTACTAAAGATATTTTATGCATATTATTTTTTAGAGTTACGATGAATTGAATTCTCTCTTGGAGAAATTACCCTCAGGTAGAGGGACTTGGAATCAAACAACCTACCAGTATGGAGGCTTCTGCCTTACCTAGAAAGGTGAATGAGGATTGATATTTATTTCTAGAGGCTTACTCAAATAGAAATTGTTAATATCATATAACTCTATGTCGTTATAGGAAAATTACATGTAACTTATGCATGTGATGCATTGCGATATATATGGATATACTTGAATTATATTTTTGTGTGAGTAATAAAAACTTTTGAGTTATGTAAAGCATTACACATCAATATTTATTTAAATCCCCATTAAATATTATATGTTAGATTCCTTCTAAAGAAACACTTTTAAAAATCGTGATCTTCTAAAGAAGTAGTTTCATGATTAACCGGGTGCCCCTAGATTATCTTGTGTAAGGAGAGAAAGTAATAAGTGCCATTGGATCTTCTTATTAGGTGGTTTTTTAATTAGCTGAGTGCCTTTATATTATTCAATGTTATCTTATTTTTGTCATTTTATTTGGGTTACGCTATTGTTAAGATAAAAAAGGAATAGATTTTTGTTTATCCATATTATGGATTGAATAAAGATTTATTATCTCAACTATCCATGAGTTATATGTAATGTTATTGGGATGATGACCTACCTAAATGACTAAGTGGTGAGACGAATTCTACATAAAACTCATTGCTTAGTGAATCTTGGCCCACTAATGGTTATGAATAATTTTAATAGGGGTAAACATTTTAGTGTGATTCTATTTAATAAATTTCATTGTTTAGTGGTAATACAAAATTATACTCATCTGATAAATTCATCTACTGTAGATGAATAACATCATCATCATTAAACTAAACTTTTAGGTTAATACTTATAAATAGAACCATGATGTAATATAATACTAAAATAATACATTTAAAATTTCATAAAGTACAAGAAATATTCTATGTGTAAGAGAAATACCTATTTTTAGTAATAAACTACCGATGTTGTTCAATATATGAATCTAGATACTTTTGTAAGTATATAATAATTCATTTATGGTTTCAAAATCATTTGATGAAAACTGTCTAGGAATCTTAGTCTATACCCATGTACTCAATATGATTGGGAAGTTAGTGATTTAATATTTTTAGTTCCATATGATTAATATTATTGGGCATTCCAAATGATATTCAGAAATATTGAGTATGAATATGGATATATGAGACTAAATGTTTACTTGATTATTCATTGGTTATATAATTTAATTATATTATTAAGATAAATATATGATATCATTTGTAGAATTTAAAATTATTGTAAACATACAAATGGTCAGAAAAATAAAATAATTAATGAAGGTTTATTGATGTAATGAAGAAAAGGATTTGGTGGGTTGATAACACTACGGAAAAATGGGTATTTGCGACGGGTTATTTGTGACGGGAGTATTTGCCTGTCGCAAATAAGTAGCCTTTTGCGACGGGATAGCTTTCCCCGTCGCAAAAGGACGGACGCCTTTTGCGCGCCAAATCGCGGGAAAGGTAGTTGCGACGGGGGAATATTCCCGTCGCAAATAACCGGCGGCGGTAAAAGGTATTTGCGACGAGAATATTCCCCCGTCGCAAATAGTATGTCGGCAGGTGGTTATTTGCGACGGGTCCCGTCGCAAATAACTATTTAACCGTTGACCGTAATAAATGCTGGCTAAGGTATTTGCGACGGTACCCGTCGCAACTAATCTAACCTATAAATACCCTCATCCGTTTTTTTCAAATCATTCTCAAATTCCATCTTCTTCTTCTCTCAAAATTTTATTTCTACAGTTCAGTTTTTCTCAAGTTTAATTTTTTTCTACGGAGTTGATATTGAAGTTTTGAAGAACGATCAGAGATCAACCTCAGATCAATTTTCAAGGTATTTATATTTATTTTAATTTAATATTTATTTTTAATGTTTTATTAGTTTTAATTATTCTTAATTAGTTGTAATTTAATTATGTTTACATTGTTTTATTACTTAATAATTAGTAATAAATACTAATAATTAGGAATAATAACATAATTTAATTATTAATATATTTTATTATTAATATTAAAATAATATAATTTTTTATATATATACAATTCTCTTTTCATCTGTGTGTTTGCTGTCTTCACATGTATTATTTGTATATGGAGATAGAAAACACACAGATGAAAGGAGAATTGTATATAAATTAGAAAATTATATTATTTTAATATTAATAATAAAATATACTAATAATGTTATTATTTCTAATTATTGGTAATTATTCCTAATTATTGGTAATTATTCATTTAATTACTCATAATTAAGAACAATTACCAATAATTACCAATAATTAGTAATAATTAGTAATAATTAGTAATAATTAGTAATAATTAGTAATAATTACCAATAATTAGTAATAATTAGTAATAATTAGTAATAAATAGTAATAATTACCAATAATTAGTAATAATTACCAATAATTAGTAATACTTACCAATAATTAGTAATACTTATCAATAATTAGTAATAATTACCAATAATTATCAATAATTAGTAATAATTAGTAATAATTAAGAATAATTAGTAATAATTAAGAATAATTAGGAATAATTACCAATAATTACCAATAATTAGGAATAATTAGTAATAATTAGTAATAATTAGTAATAATTAGTAATAATTAGTATTAATTAGTAATAATTAGTAATAATTAGTAATAATTAGGAATAATTAGTAATAATGAGGAATAATTAGTAATAATTAGGAATAATTAGTAATAATTAGGAACAATTAGGAATAATTAGGAATAATTATTAATAATTAGGAATAATTAGCAATAATTAGCAACAATTAGTAATAATTACCAATAATTAGTAATAATTACCAATAATTAGTAGTAATTACCAATAATTAGTAATAATTACCAATAATTAGTAATAATTACCAATAATTACCAATAATTAGTAATAATTAGTAACAATTAGTAATAATTAGTAATAATTACCAATAATTAGTAATAATTAGTAATAATTAGTAATAATTAGTAATAATTACCAATAATTAGTAATAATTACCAATAATTAGTAATAATTACCAATAATTACCAATAATTACCAATAATTAGTAATAATTAGGAATAATTAGTAATAATTAGTAATAATTAGGAATAATTAGTAATAATTAGGAATAATTAGTAATAATTAGTAATAATTAGTAATAATTAGTAATAATTACCAATAATTAGTAATAATTACCAATAATTAGTAATAATTAGTAATAATTAGAAATAATTAGAAATAATTACCGGTAAATAGTAATAATTAGTAATAATTAGTAATAATTAGTAATAAATAGTAATAATTTGTAATAATTAGTAATAATTAGTAATAATTAGTAATAATTAGTAATAATTACCAATAATTAGTAATAATTACCAATAATTAGTAATAATTACCAATAATTAGTAATAATTACCAATAATTATTAATAATTACCAATAATTAGGAATAATTATCAATAATTAGTAATAATTAACAATAATTAGTAATAATTACCAATAATTAGTAATAATTAACAATAATTAGTAATAATTACCAATAATTAGTAATAATTACCAATAATTAGTAATAATTACCAATAATTATTAATAATTAAGAATAATTAGTAATAATTACCAATAATTAGTAATAATTACCAATAATTAGTAATAATTTCCAATAATTAGTAATAATTAAGAATAATTAGTAATAATTACCGGTAAATAGTAATAATTAGTAATAATTAGAAATAATTACCAATAATTAGAAATAATTACCAATAATTAGTAATAATTACCAATAATTAGTAATAATTAGCAATAAATTCCAATAATTACCAATAAATAGTAATAATTAGTAATAATTACCAATAATTAGTAACAATTATTAATAATTAGTAATAATTACCAATAATTAGTAATAATTACCAATAATTAGTAATAATTACCAATAATTAGTAATAATTATCAATAATTAGTAATAATTACTAATAATTAGTAATAATTACCAATAATTAGTAATAATTACCAATAATTAGTAATAATTACCAATAATTACCAATAATTAGTAATAATTTGTAATAATTACCAATTATTAGTAATAATTATTAATAATTAGTAATAATTACCAATTATTAGTAATAATTACCAATAATTAGTAATAATTACCAATAATTAGTAATAATTACTAATAATTACCAATAATTAGTAATAATTACCAATAATTAGTAATAATTACCAATAATTAGTAATAATTACCAATAATTAGTAATACTTAACAATAATTAGTAATATTTACCAATAATTAGTAATAATTACCAATAATTACCATTAATTAGTAATAATTACCAATAATTAGTATTAATTACCAATAATTAGTAATAATTACCAATAATTACCAATAATTACCAATAATTAGTAATAATTAGTAATAATTAGTAATAATTACCAATAATTACCAATAATTAGTAATAATTAGTAATAATTAGTAATAATTAGTAATAATTACCAATAATTACCAATAATTACCAATAATTACCAATAATTAGTAATAATTACCAATAATTAGTAATAATTACCAATAATTAGTAATAATTACCAATAATTAGTAATAATTACCAATAATTAGTAATAATTACCAATAATTAGTAATAATTACCAATAATTAGTATTAATTGGTATTAATTAATAATAATTACCAATAATTACAAATAATTAGTAATAATTTGTAATAATTAGTAATAATTACCAATAATTAGTAATAATTAGTAATAATTAGTAATAATTAGTAATAATTACCAATAGTTAATAATAATTACCAATAATTAGTAATAATTACCAATAATTAGTAATAATTACCAATAATTAGTAATAATTATCAATAATTAGTAATAATTATCAATAATTAGTAATAGTTACCGATAATTACCAATAATTACCAATAATTAGTAATAATTACCAATAATTAGTAATAATTACCAATAATTAGTAATAATTATCAATAATTAGTATTAATTAGTAATAATTACCAATAATTGGTAATAATTAGTAATAATTACCAATAATTAGTAATAATTAGTAATAATTAGTAATACATAGTAATACTTACCAATAATATTAGTTCTATGAAAATAATAAAAAATTTATATAATATTGAAATTATCAATATTTGTAACATGTTTTGCTTTATTCTCAACATATTCAATTCTTAAAGGGTCAATTTTTAGGTCTATCTCAATAAAAAGTTTGCGTCAGTCGTGTATTATCTAAACTCTATAACTATCCTAGCTTGAGTGTTTTTTCTAACAAATTATTCAAAACCAGTAATGCTTTTATATTTTATAGAGAAATATGGAACAACGAGGTCATCAACAATCATTATTAGGTGACCGAATATGGATAAATCAACGTAGAAATCCAAACGGTTCTGGTTTAAATCCAGTATATGTAGAGGGTGTGGAGAATTTTTTATCATTTGCGGCATCAAATCCAGAATTTTTTTCAGAAGACAAAATAAAATGCCCTTGCAGAAAATGTGCATTGAGAATGTTTGACACGTTTGACAAAGTGGGAGAACATCTCTTGCGTTTTGGTTTTCAACCAGATTATGTATTTTGGTATCAACACGGTGAACATAGTTCCAGATCAGGTGATACCAACTTGATTCCGGATCCATCACGGTTTCAAGATTTAGTACATGATGTTGCAGGTTCATCTGTTCAACATACAGAAACTCCGGCTGATATTGCTTCAAATCCTGAGTTGGCACCGTCTGAATTTTATGAGTTGTTGAAGTCTGCTGAGGATGCTTTATATCCTGGCTGCAAGATGAGCAAATTAGAAGCAGTTGCAAAATTTATGGCTATCAAATCAGATAACGGAATGTCAAACACCTGTTTTGACCAGATATTTTCTTTTCTTAAAATACTGTTACCCGAAGGAAATATTTTACCTGCAAATTACTATGAGAGTAAGAGGATGGTTTGAAATTTGAGACTTACTTGTCAGAAGATTCATGCATGTTCAAATGACTGCATTTTATATTCTGGGGAAAATGAGTCGTTGGATAGTTGTCCCACATGTGGGCAACTGAGATATAAAGAAGGAAAACACGGGAAGTCTGGTTTGATTCCTGTAAAACAGTTGAGATATTTTCCGCTTACATCCAGACTCCAGCATTTATTCATGTCTAAGAATACAATGACAATGATGTCATGGAATAAAGATAATATTTCAACCGATAAAAGCATGAATCATCCAGCCGATGGTGATTCATGGAAACATTTTGATAGAGTGCAGCCATCCTTTTCTTTAGAAGCTAGAAATGTTCGACTGGGGCTTTCCACTGATGGTTTCTGTCTGTTTGGATCTTATGGTAGTCAATATTCATGTTGGACTATTTTTTTAACTCCGTACAATTTACCTCCATGGATGTTGATGAAGGAGCCATATATATTTTTGACTTTACTAATTCCAGGACATCCGAAGAAAAATATTGATGTTTATTTGAAACCATTGATTGATGAATTAAATTTATTGTGGATTACTGGTGTCAGTACATATGATGTTGCAATGAAATAGAATTTTATACTGAGAGAAGCATTGATGTGGACAATAAGTGACTTCCCGGCTTATGGGATGTTATCTGGATGGAGTACACATGGTCAGAAATCATGTCCTTACTATATGGGAGAGAAAAAAGCATTTATGCTCATTCATGGAAAGAAACCTTGTTATTTTGACTGTCATCGCAGGTTTCTTCCAGCTGATCATCCTTTTCACAGAAACAGATCTCATTTCAGAAAAGGAACAGTTGAAAGGGAAGGACCTCCAAAAATGCTATCAGGTTCGGAGTTAAAATCAGTTGTACTTTCATTACCTCCCATCACTTTTGGTCCCACAATAAACCAACAGAAAATTTCTGGTTTTGGGAAAGAACACAATTGGATTAAACGTAGCATATTTTGGGATTTACCATATTGGTCTGATTTGTTGGTCCGACACATGTTAGATGTCATGCATATTCAGAAGAACTATTTTGATAATTTGTTTCATACAGTTTTGGATACGCTAGGAAAGAGCAAAGATAATGTAAATGCACGTTTAGATCTTGCCCAAATTTGCAAGCGTCCAGAATTGGAACTGTTTGAGAATGTTAGAACAGAAAGGTTACTGAAACCAAAAGCAGCTTATACACTGTCTAAAGAAAACCGTTTATTATTTTGTTAGTGGATTGCAGATTTGATACTTCTAGATGGATGTGCTTCCAATTTGGGTAGATGTGTAAAGAATGGTCATATTACTCAATTAAAAAGTCATGATTGTCATGTTATAATGGAAAGACTTCTACCCATTGGATTAAGAGGTCTGTTGAATTCTGTGATTTCGGATTCCATAACAGACATGTCTCAATTTTTTCGGGAAATTTGTGCGTCTACAACAGATTATGATGCTCTCGAAAAACTTGAAAAAGATGTTGTTGTAATTATATGTAAATTGGAAAAAATATTTCCGCCGTCTTTCTTCGACTCAATGGAACATTTGATGTTACATTTTCCATATGAAGCCAAATGTGGAGGTCCAATACAGTTTCGATGGATTTACCCATTTGAAAGATGCATGCAAAAATTGAAAAGAAAAGTACGTAACAAATCATCTGTTGAAGGATCTATTGCATAAGCTTATTTGCAAGAGGAAATATCTTTTTTCTGCTCCCATTATTTTGAATCTGAGTATCCTTCAAAACACAACCGAATGGGACGGAACGAGAGGAATATTGATGAAATCGACAATCAATTATCTGTTTTCAACCAGTCAGAGCTTGGTTTTGGGGGAGTTTATGAACGCTGGCTTTCAGATGATGAACATCATAGAGCTCATACGTATGTTCTTCTCAACTGTGAAGAGATGACATCAGTTGTACTTTAAGTGTTTATATCACTTATTCTATCATTTATGTTACAGTAAATAACTTTGGTTTTTATAGGTTGTATGATAATCATATCAAGAAACAAATTCCACAAATTACAGCAGCTGCTCTCGAAGAACATCGACTGAAAAATTTCTCTCAGTGGTTTCAAAAACTGGTAACATAAATTATTTATCTTTTAGCAACTCATTCAATGTAAAGTTTACTATATTGATAATTATTTCACAAATTTTCAGGTGTCTCAACATGCTGATAAAATTGACAAACGGCTGTGTGTATTGAGTAACCCACCTTCCAAACTTGTTAAACCTTATAATGCATATGTGGTGAATGGATTTTGATTCCACACACATGCATATGGGGAATCGAAAAAAACAATGAACAGTGGAGTTAGCTTGAGAGGATCTCATCATCGAGAAAATGAAGTTGACTTTTATGGCATACTTGATGAAATCATTGAACTCTGTTATCTTGGACAACATTACATAACCATGTTCAAATATCGGTGGTTGGATACAGAGAGAGGCATGCGTGTTCATCCGACTCATGGAATCATCGATATTAAATGTAAAAGTGTTCTCGCAGTAAATGAACCATTCTTATTGGCTCAACAGGCACATCAAGTTTATTACGCAAAGTACTGTGCTACATCAAGAGACTTGACTGATTGGTGGAGTGTAATAAAAATCAAAATTCGAGACAATCAGTTTAGTCAAAGTGAATGTGCTTTAACTGATGTGAAAAGAATTGAAGTTTTTTAAGAGAGTACTCAAAATCAATCTTTTTTGCAAAGAGACATGAGTATCGATGACGACACCCCACATTTAAGAGTCAGTGATGACGATGATGTTAATGATGTCACATATGAATTTCAAATGGTAAGAGATGAAGCAACTGTAACTCGAATGGATATCGATGATGTTGAGGAGGAATATGAAGATGACATTTACATATATGAAGATGATGATGAAGATGAACACTGATAGAATTCCATGGTATTTATATACAATCATAATATGTATATATGTATATATAATAGTAATTATGAATTATTTTCTAACAAAATTAACATTTTCTGTTTCAGATGGACGACACCACATTTCGTGAGTTGGCGGATGATGACCTGACTTTCGATGCGGATGAGTTGCTGCCAAATGACCCTATGCCTGCAGGCGCTCCAGGGAGTACGCGGAGGGGGAACGGTCTTGCACGATTGATGATTCCTGACCCCGTCCCCGAGCGACGTCCACGTCTTGGGTTTGATCCACGCACACGGAGGTGTGATAACCTGTGTGATAACCTGTTGATTTGACTAAGATTTCATTAATCTATTCACATAATAAATGTTTATTATTTTTACAGTTTTCCTCATATAGCAGTCGGACAGGGCAGCGCTATTTTGCGCAACTATTTCTCTCTGCCGTGGACCCCATGGGAGCAGATTCCCATTGATGTGCAGCAGGCCATGTTCGGCCATTGGTTGGTACGTACGTAAATAAATAATTTTTATTTTGAAAATTATTTCATTTCTAACTTGATATATTGATTTATTTGTAGGGTTTATGGTATCCGATCGAGGATACCATGCGTGACACCATCCACGAGGCATGGGAGGTGGCCATGCGTGATCGCCTTCGTCAGTTTTTGCACAATTTAAGAAAAGCTGCGATGAAGAAAGCAGGAGTGTCAGATTTTGACGAGTCATGTAGAGCACACCGACCTGAGTACATTTCATCCCATGTATGGGATGGATTATGTGCGCACTGGTTGAGTGGTGCCTTTCAGAGGAGATCATCGGTGGGGAGGCAGAATCGGGGGAGACAGGAGGTGACTCATCGAGCTGGGAGTCGTTCTTTCAGTACTCATAAACAACATCTGGTACGTACATTATTTATAAATATTTTATATAACTATAAATATTAACAGTTTATTTTTTATTCTTATAGGCTGTCGAGCACCCCGATATTACGGAGTACGACGTATATCGGAGGATGTATAGTGATCCTGCTACTGGGGAGCTCAAAGGTGATCGTTAGTATCACATCGTGGTTAGTATTATTTATTTTCAAGTTTAAAAATTAACTGTATATAATATATTCACAATTTTAATTTTAAATTGCAACTACAGGAGTCATATGAGGCCGCAACGTCACAGGCCCGACCTGAGAGTCAGGACGAGTCATCAGATCAGACCACTGGCCGTCAGTTTGATGAGGCGGCATGGATGCAGTCCACCTAGTATGCCTTCGAGAAGGGCCGGGTAGTTGGTATCAGCTGTCGACTGACTCCCAGGGATTATTATGGCAGTGCTGCGATGTCGGCGTCTGGCTCGAGAGGAGCTCGTGCATCTTCTTCTGCTACACAGTACGAGGATCAGTTGCGATCTCAGACTGCACTGATAGAGAGTCTCTGACAGGAGCAGGAGCAGATGCGTCAGCAACATGAGGAGGAGCGTCGACGCCAGCAGCAGCTGTACGAGGAGCAGACGAGTCGGTGGCAGCAGCAGCATCAGGAGCAGATAGAGTACATGCGCCGACTCACTCATGCTTTAGGGATGGAGTTTCCTCCTCCACCATCTGCAGATCCCCCCTCCCCCCTCCCCCCTCCTTCAGATTAGAGTTTGTATTTATGTTATAAAATTTGTGAAATCAAAATATGATTTTTTTCTATTCGTAGTTTCTGTCTCATTATAAAATATTTATTAATATTATATTATTTTTTATTTTTGAATTATAATTCTATTATTATTATATTAATTAAAATAATTTATTATTTTTATTTGTGAATTATAATTCTATTATTATATTAATTAAAATCATTTATTAATATTTTATTATTTTTTATTTTTGAATTATAATTGGATTATTATTATATTAATTAAAATAATTTATTAACAATTTATTTTTTTATTTTTTTTATAGTATTTGCGACGGGATACTATTCCCATCGCAAACAGTATTATTTTTTTTATTTTTTAAAAAATAGTATTTGCGACGGCCCCGTCGCAACAGGTTTTTGCGACGGGCCCGTCGCAAATAGTTTTTTACAACTATACGGATCACTAGTTGCGACGGAGATTCTCCCCGTCGCGGAAAAGGGCTTTAGCGACGGGCCCGTCGCTAAAAATTGTTATTGCGACACCGTTTTCAGCAACGGGTCATTTGCGACGGGACCCCGTCGCAAAAGGCCATTTGCGACGGGATCCCGTCGCAAATGACCCGTCGCAAATACCTGTTTTTCTAGTAGTGTAACGTGGATGCATCATTATTAGGTGAACTTGTTATAATATGTGTATTATATCATTTTTCTCTAAGAAAATGAATGTAAACAATCATTGTTTAATAAAATGAGATGGTAATTTTTTATACAGATACTTTAAGAATTATTTATTTATATATTATGCTTTAATGTAGGATAAAATAGATTTCCCAGGATACAGAATTCATCCTTTTGTCGTTTATGGAAATGTTATGACGATAAGAACAAATTTTAAAAAAATTAGACAATATTATTAAATTGTCGGGAATAAATAAACTAGACATATAATATATATGTAATATAATAGTATAAGTAGTGTTAGTGGGTAAATGTTCAAATAAAAATAAGAAAAAAAATTATTTGATGAGTTAAATAATATTTCTTCAAAAAGACCATCAATGTCGTTGAAACCTTGGGTAATTAGGAAGTAGGAATTTTTTTTAAATATGATAAGAATATCTTAAATACCTAAAGGGTTTTAGGAAACTTTTTTGAATGTAAATATTAGGTATAAAGTTTATATAAATAAATTCACTAATTTTTAAGGGTATGTGATATAAAATATATACATTAAAAGTGTTGTAAATATACAAGAGTTCAGAATCAAGGGAAGAATTGATAGAACTTGTTGTTTATATTCAAGTGATGAAGCGAAGGGATTCTACATAAATATATTTAAATGTAAAAGTATATATAAAGCATAGAGGGATATATATAAATGGTGTGTATCTACATATAATTTCACTTATTTGATAAGAGAGGTGGTTTATTATTAAAGATTTATTATGAATAAAATACAAAATTTTAACCAAATACACATGGTTAATGATCAATAAAATTCTATAACATGTTTTGAGTAGAATATATGGACAAAATTGTTGATCCATGATAAAGTGTTTGTCAATCTAATTTTTAAAATATAAGGGAATTTTTTCCCACCTCTATTCAATTTTATATTTTAATAGAGTATTCTTATTAAATTTAGTTTTTCCAAAAACATATAATACCATATAGTAAAAATAGTCTATTTGTTAAATACTCCTACTAAAATCATATAAAAGTTAATTCTTAATAAAAAGGTTTTTTGTATAATAGAAAGACATTTTAAGGATAATATAGTGTCTAAGAGGAGTGTGGGAGTATTTTTGGTCTTATAAAGTTCAAATTTAACTAATAGAGGATTACACCAGTCAAAATTTGAAGTGATTAACACTTAGTGTCCTATATTGTTTAGGATAAGTGATGATAAAGAAAAATATAAAGAGTTAAATTTAGTTATCATAAAAGGGGGTATATCATTATTTCCTATAGTATTATACCATACTAAATTTAAATTGATATTTCACTTAATATCCTAAAATGTTTAGTATATATTCCAATAATGAAAAAGGAAAAGTTACATTTAGTTATCATGAAAAATGAAAATCACTATTTATCAAAGGATTGTTCCAATAAAATTATGAAATGAACTACACTCAATATCCTGAAATATTTTAGGATACAGTGAAAAAGAGAAATGTAAAGAGTTTAATTATTTATCATAATTATGTAAATTTCCTTTATCCTAAAAGGTTATAGGATGTGTTGGTAATGTAATAATGAAAATAGTTAATTATTTGAAAAAAATTAAATGAAAGGTTTGATGAAAAGAGTTCCAATGATGATTATGATGGTGAAATTATAAAGTGTTCTAAGTAGACAATATATATAGACATCATAACATTTGGTGTCATGAAGATGAGAATTTGTAAAATTTTAAAATGTTGAAAAGTTAGTAATGTGATTCGAAAATACAACCATTATTCAAACTACCTTATTTCATACATGTTTCTCACTAAATATTTGGTGAGAGGTTTTTGTTAGATGGTCACATAGAGATGTGGTAGGATTTTTATATGATGTAATGAGGTAAAAAATAAAAAAATAAAAACATTCATAAGGTTGGTATGGAAGAATTTCATATACCAAATGATAGATTGGTACTTATTTTAGGTTTTCTAAAAATTATTAAAAGTGATTGAAGAAAATTAAAATGTTTCATATTTATGGAAATATCCATTTTACCACACTTCCACATTATCTACTTATATATATATATATATCATGAAGTGTACTGATAAATAACCTCTAAATGTATGACATTGAGTTACCCCAAGCCAATGGTCGTCATGGAGTAATGCAGGTTAGCCTGAAATGTTAAGGTTAGTGCGAGTATGATTCTTGTATAGAGATATAGTATATTATTATGAGGTAAAAAATAATGAATATGATTATTTATATGAATCATATGGATAATAAAAATTATACCACAAGGAGTGTAATATATATTTCATTGGTATAATAGGTGTTATGAAACATATTTGACTCCCTATTACTTGAGGTTGGCGATGTAGGTTCCGAGTGCAGTGGAAGTGTGTGATGGGTGGTTCCCAAATTTAATTTTTTCCATCATTAATGATCAATCCGAGATCCGTATAGTGATCAATGTTGTGATCCATGGAATTGAGTTAAAGAAATAGAAAAATAATAATCATGTTGGAACCATGAGATAAGGATCAATACATATTTTTTATAATCAATTTAATTAGTTAAATATTTGTCTCTATGAAATTCTCCATCCGTTGATGTATCTAATGACAGATCTGTGGTGCACTGACGTTTAATTGTAGTAAACAAGTGTAGGTTTACTCTAGTGGTGATCGAAACATGTTCCTGGAATCTCTAGAAGTTTCCAAAGGAATCTCTGGGTTCTTTCACAGAAGATCCTTGTGCTTTCATCATCTTCCTTGATCGCCTTGAGAATCACTTCCAAAAAATTCTCCTCAACTTGGTGAAGGATGATCAATCACCATTATTAGGAGTGTTCTTGGAGAAAGGATATCTCTATAATTGATAGGATCCTCATTGAATGATTGTGCACAATCTAATCAGCTAATGATAAAATAATATAATTTGGTATTTATATTACTAGTGTTAAAAAATAATAATTTCATAAGTTGCTTATTATTATTTAGTCCTAGAAAAAGAACCTGTCAAACAATAATAGTATACTTTTTATTTCATGACACGTGATTAACTTGAAAATTATAATTAAATATTATTTAATAAAATAATATTCAATATTTTCATTTCTCATGTGACCATTAATCTCGGTCTTCCATTCCACCACGATATTTATCAGGCCTTGAATAATTTCTATTTATTTATTAAATAAATATCACTCCATTATTCACCAATAAATAAATAAATATTTATATGTGACCATTCATACATTAATAATTATTAAACCACATTTGGGAATAATATTTATTCAACATTTTAAATAAATAGTAATAATATATTATTTAACTGAGATTCTGGATACACTTGGTGTGTTACCCTCTAGGCCTCTTTCTCAGTGCCATTAGGTGATGAATCCTAAGGTCCATGGTTATCATCTAGAAACACAACAAGGAACCCATAGAGAAATAAGTTAATGCTGTAATGAAATTTCACCTAATATGAATTCGTATCATGTAATATAATACCTTTATCACAATATCTCAAATCAGGTAGGTTGCATGCAATTTCCATAAACCTATGTGCACTATTATCTCTTTCTCTAGATTTTTTGAAATATAACTTTCCAATTGATTACCATGGACATGGATTTATTTATGTTATATCATTTCTATTAAAGGGCCTGAGATTTTGACTTCCATTATATAACTGAAGGGATAAATCCATCATCTCATTATTTATTAGTGCAATACTACTCATGACACACCGAACATATCCTTCTTTACCACAAGAATTTTTCATCATGGTTTTTGGGAATACATTAAGTGTGTGACTCATAATAGTCATTAATAATAATCTTAATGTTTGAGGACCAATTCACACACCCACATATAGGAACATCCAATGACACGTATGAATGTGGATTTCCTACTGGAGGCTCTCGTTCTCATAATATCCTACTTAATATGATCAAGGGTGTACAACATGAGAAGGTTCTTCAATGTCCTCTGAGAATCCAACCATGATAGCTTGTATCATATTTTTCCCTCAAATGATATCATCTGGAAATAAAACATATATTCAATAATAGTTTTATATCACTTTTGGGTTCTCATCATAGCAGGGAACTGATATGACCTTTTTGTACGAAAACTACTATTAGGAAGTTATCACATAATATGAAACGTAGAAGAACAATCATGATGTGATAATTAGTTTTTAAAAATTCCATAAATGAATACATTTTATCATAAATTACAAAAAAGTTGGTTCTAGGGAACAAACTCCAACAGACTTATACATGCACTAGATCAAACTGCTAACAACCTTCAGTCTGTTAACTTTCACATGATATTCAAGCTTCTTCTGAGATATTCCTTTAGTCAAGGGGTTTTTGATGTTCTCTTCCATTGGTAATTTTATCACTAAAAATTCACCCCTAGGATTGAATTCCCTTAATAGGTGAGACTTTAGGAGTATATATTTTGTCTGTTGGTGTGACCTCATCTCTTTTCCAAGATCCACCGCTGCAATATTTTCACAATACAATGTGATATGGTTTTTATTACTAGGTAACACATCCAGATCTTGGGAAAATTTCTGAATCCTAATGACTTGTTTGGTTACATCATAAGCCACTATATACTTTGAAACTGTATTAGAATTAGTGACAACTAGATTCTTTGAACTCTTCCAGCTCACATCTCCTCCACTGAGACAAAAAACATATCCTTATTGGGACTTCAAATCATTCTAATCCGTATAATGTAGGTTTCTTCACATAAGTACTTCATGGAGAAGCACTTGTTTAACTAGTCCTTAATTTACTATAAGACTGGTACATCATTTCCAATAAGTAATATGTCACCAGTATACACTACTAGGATAATGACCGCATTCCTACTAATCCCATTGCAAAAACATGGCCCACATTCATTCTTAATGAAGCCAAATTATTCTATGGATTCATAGAATCTAATTTTACATGACCTAGATGCTTGGTTCAATACATAAATTGATCTCTACAACTTCTAAATCCTTGTGGAATAACCTGGAGTCACAAACCCTTCTGGTTGTTTCATATAGTCATCTTACTGAAGGTTCCTATTAAGGAATATAGTTTTGAAATCCATATTCCAAAACTAATAGTCACAGAAATCTTCTATAGAAAGTGTGATTCTGAAGGATTTAAACATGGAAACTGGTGAAAGGGTTTCATTATAGTCAATTGCTTAACACTGTTTAAATCCTTTTGCCACTAGCCTTGCTTTATAGGTATGTACTTTACCTTCCATGTCTAGTTTCCTCTTGAATACCCATTTGCATCCAATAGGCATCACATCAAGTGATGCATCGACCAAAACCAAAACAAGGTTATGATATATGGAATCCATCTCATAATTAATATATTCTAGTCATCTTGTTGATTTTTAGATCTCTACTTCCTCCTTGTATGAGAGAGGTTCATCACTGTCCAACAATAATGATTCACCATCCTCAGTGACTAGAAAACCATATCTCTATGGTTCCCTTACCTCTCTTACACTCCTACACAGTACTTGGGTTTCAGGAACTACTTCTTCCACAGGGGCCAATGAAACTTTTTCATGTACCAACTCCTATTTATCTTGAGCATCAACTTCAACGATGTTAATCTTTCTCCCACTATCCATTTTTAGGATGTGTTCCCTCGCATGAAACATGGCTTGTCTGGAGACAATCACTTTCTTTTATGAGGGGTTCTATAGGTAGTATCCTTTTGTTTCCTTGGGATACCCTATAAAGACACACTTCATACCTCAGGGTGTTGGTTTGTTTCCAAAGAATGCCATAACAAATTCCTTGTTACCCCATACATATTTATGCGATAAAATGAGTTTCTTTTCACTCCACTGCTCAAATGGAATTCCATTTTTCGATTTAGTTAGTACTCAATTTAATGTGTATGACACATTTTGTAATGCATATCCCCAAAAGGACAATGGAAGATTTTCATGACTCATCATCATACTCACCTTCTATATCAAGGTACAGTTCGTCCTTTTAATAACAAAATTCCACAATGGTGTATAAGGGTTAGTGAGTTGAGATATAATCTCAAACTCCGATAGATATTCAATGAACTATAGTTTAAGATATTCACCACCTCGATTTGATCAAAAATTATTTCTATTAATACTATGTTGATTCTCTACTTCATTCTTGAATTACTTGAATTTATCAAAGGACTAAGACATATATCTCATCATGTAAATATATTCACATCTACTCAAGTAATCAATAAAAGTTATAAATTAAGAATATCCACCAATTTCTTCTACTAGTAATGGTCCACAAAAATCATTTTTTACCAATCCTAAAAGATATGTGGACAATTCAACATATCCCCCAAATAGTGGATTGCTCATTTTTACTTGTGAATAATAATTATAAATATCAGGTGGTTTTATCTTGTAAGATTATAAATAGCCATCTTGACAGAGTTTTTTCAAATTATTCACATTTACCTAACCAAGGTGGTGATTCCAAATCCGGTTGTTACATGAGTCATGTGAACTCGATTCATTGTCAATTTCCAACACCTATTTTTCATAATTTAATACATGTAGACAATTATTTAAATCTTCCATAACATAACTAATGTTGTCTGTATAAAAGAAACAACTTTCATTTCTGAACATGAAAATAACCCCACATTTATCTAAACATGATACATAAATTATGTTTCTCATAATAGTAGATACATAATAAAAATAACATAAAAAAATCATTCCCATCAGACATGATAGGTGGTAGTCACCAATGGAAAGCGTAGCCAGCATCACACTATTGGAAGCTCACAAATCCACCTCTCCTCTAGAAATTTTCCAAAATCTACTTGGTTCCTTCATTTGGATATAGATGTGAGCACCAAAACATATATATAATACCCAAAAAGTATATATGGAAATATTAAACTCGATAATGAATGCACCTTAATCTTCCCCATGATTGTGGGTGCAGTTACACTTCAAGTGTCCTGGATTTCCACATACGAAACACAGTGCAACCTTTATTTTCCCTACCTCTAGATATTGTTCTTCTCGGTAGGATGGTGCTCAGGATCTTTAGACTATTTATAAGTCTTGGCCTCCTTTGGATTTTCCTTCCTCTTCTTATTCACCACAAGGACTATGGTTTTATTATGCCTCATTTTCTTATCCACTTGTTTAATTAAAGTAAGAAGTTCCGAAATAATATTATCATTATTTATCATATTATAATTCACAATAAAGGTGGATAAGGTCTTTGTAAGTGATGAAAGTATGAGATCTTTATGATAATCATCATGAAATTTAATCTCTAATATGTCCAGTTGTTCAATGTATCCAATAAACTTGTCTACATGGGACCCAACTGATGCAGACTTTCCAATATTAGTGGTAAATGCAGTATTAGAGATCTCATAACTCTATTGTATTTCCCTCTTTTGATAGAGATCCCAAAGGTGATACATCATGCTATATGAAACCATTTCCTCATATTTCAATAAAATATCATTGGAAATTGATGATAGCAAGAAGCACCAAACAACTATAGCATCATTCAGATGTTTCTCATAGAGAGACAATTCTTCGTCACTCTCATTTCCTGACGCAACTAGTAATGGTTCTTACAGCACATATAATTTTCTTTTGATGGATATAGATGATGCATAAATAGCTCTACAATTCTTGTAAATTTGTGATGGCGATAAAGTTGTCCTTCTCAATTATAGATCACAATGGTATGTTTTATGTCATTTTATTTTTGTTTCTACAAGAAATATAAGCATAGATTTGGTACTATATCTAATATATTTAGACAAATAAATAAATATTATATTTATTAGTCTCTCACTATTTTATAGAAACCCAATATCACTCACAATTCACTTCATAATTTCATGTTTCTTGGACATTCTAGTTGGAAGGATCCATATTACCCTTATCAATACCCCAACATTGGTTTGTCAAGAAAATTGAAGGGGTAGACATTCTAAATGACAATTGCATTAACTCAAAGTTCTGTGATCTGATGAGTGGACTCCTCAATCCTGAAATCATTAATTTAGATTCCTCAACATTTTCCTCTCAGTTAAACAATGTTCTGAATTGGAAGTGAACCCTTGATATAAACCATGTCATGTCAACCCAAAACCTAATGTTAGAATTCCCCGATAAGTGAAATCACCATAACATTGGCTGGGAAAGAACATTGAACTATGGTTTGATTCTAACTGAATTAATGGTAGGATATAATGACTCAATATTTAATTGAGGTATTTTATCCTTTTTGTGTAAATTAACAAATATTATATTTATCCAATGCTTGTTAATATTAAGTGGGATTATTTATGAAATTAACTATGTCATTAGATAACATTTAATCATAATCCAGTTTATTTTAGTTCCACCTTACATGCTTGTTAATTCATTAATTACATGATAATGAAAATACTTCCATAATGAAATGACCATGAAAATGACAGAAATAAAATAAAGGCTATGATCATGAGCCTATACTAATGGTTAGTTATTTTATCGGTCGATAAACTAACAGGTGACTTATGGGAGAAACACCTTGAACCAATTTAGGTTTGTGTTTACAGATTCCCACCTATACACCTTTATATCTACTTGGATTGGATTCACCTAGGCTCCAAAATTAAACTTCCTCCACTAGCATGGGAGATTTATCCATTACATATGCCTTTTAGTCACATACAGCTGAGGGGTAAAGGGGGATTACATAAAATAAACCATGGTCACACTTTCCCTACATAATAATGAAGTGATAAGGCATGTATTCCAAAAATTTAATTTAACAATAAATTAAATAAAACCAAGCACAGACAAAAATGTATGGTCCATCTCATGATCATCCACATGCATGAAGCATATTATGAATTTAATAAAACTAGTATTCAATTATTTAACATTTATTATTTATGATAATTCACACTCAAATTGATTAATTATTATCTTTAATTTATCTATCCTTTTATCTTATTCCTTTTATGAATTTCCATGAGATTCTCATCAATTAAAAATTTTAAAAAATTAAATAAATTCATTAAAAATCATCCCTGTACATTAACAAGCCTTGGAGGGAACAAGGTGAATACCTCTCAAAATCTACCAAACTTGTATTATACACGTATACTATTTTACTCTTATAACATATGACATACACAACTTATCACATACTTTAACGATGTTTACTTCAAGGATGATTACACTAATTACATAATTTTTTGGTCACATGTTATGCTTCAATGTATAGAGAGGAAAAACTTGTAATACGACCCATACATGATATGTAGATCTTGAACATTATGCAAATATTAATTTAAAATTTAAATATGTATTTATATTAAAACCTATCAAATGGAATTTCCTATATTTATTACCACACTAAAGTACACATCTTAAGGTTTTCATAGTAAAATAATTAAATTCTAAATATGTGTAACTTGGTATAAGTACATGGCATGTATATATGATCTACATGGAATGTACACCACTCACCATAAATATGAGACACACGCCTTAGGACTCGGCGTGTAGTCCATGGTTTTATTTTAATCCAAAAAATTAAACATATTGATTAGGTCTATGAGAAATGAATGAGGAAGAAACTTATCTCACAATTCTGATTAAAAGAACGATTAATATTGATTTTAAAAACAAAATTATAAATGTGTGAATCACCAATGATCTTAATGAATTATAAATAATTATGTTTCTACTCTGATACAACTTTTAGGTTCCAGGCATAGTAAAAGGGAGCAATGGGTGGTGCCTGTAACGACCCGAATCTTTGGAAAAGGTACAAATTGTTAGTTTTTCTTTCAAATCTTTCCTTTAAGCTTGTTTATTGTGTGTAACATCCTAAGGAAGGTTCTGGGAGTGTCCAAGGTTGATTCAGAGCCTGGGAGTTTGAGAAATGGGCTTATAGGCAGTGGTGCATGACCTATGCACGGTCAGCGCACGGTTTCGGATAAACCATGTGGGTGCAGACACGGGCACCGAAAGGGGCGCATGACCATGTGTACCAGGACACACGACCATGCAGAACAGGCCGCAAGGCCATGCAACATTTGGTCTGGAGGTACTGATATGCGCACATTTTGCACACGGGTTGTTAAACCGTGTGCCTAAACCATATGACCCTGTTCCAGGTGAAATTACCAATTTCCATTAAATATATTTTCAGGCCTTAAGCCTTTCTTCTTCCTCCTTCTAGCGGACCGAACACATGGGATCCCTCCTTTGAGCTTCAAATTCTCTCTCCCTCTCTTTTCTTGGTGGATTCTTCATCCGAAATCTGATCTTCGATCCTTAGAAGGAATTGTATCACCCTAGATAAAGCTTCCCCGCATGTTCTTCCTTCTTCTGTGAATCTTGGTATCCATTGTGTTATTTTTCCATAGGCTCATATGCCCTATTTTCATGGAATTAGACTAGAAATCAGTTTTCATCCAACCTACTGTGAATCTGAGGTCGATATCAAGAGAGCCTACACCTACAACTCTAAGGTAGGTGGTCACGTGGTTTCCATTTTGGGTTTCCGTCATTTTGAGATTATACCGGTGTGCTGTGGTTTGAATTTTTCCAAACCCCTTATTTATATTGACCGCTTTATGCCTAAATGACCTGTGTGGTATGAGATTGATAAATCTAACCTTTTTAGGGTGTTTAGATGAGGTGTGGACCGAGATTGGTCAACCATAGGTGATATACCTTGGGATTTGGCCCTTTTTCACCATTGGACCTTAACAATATGTCTTGAACGGGATTTTCCATGTTAGGAAAATGAGATGACTTGGTTAGAGGTTTTCTAGGATGAGATAGCCTGAACTCCATGAATTAATTGAGATGTATGTTTTCCATATAATGTGATTGGGAAATGTCATGCTTGTTAATGTGATATGATATAAGATGGAATTCCTTATAGAATGTGATGTGAATGGTTATGCTTTGCTGTGTTGACATGCTTGTGAATCTCCGTGTATAGGTGGGAAGCATTCTTACCCCGTTCCTGATGAATCTCCATGTATGGGCGGGAGGCATTCTTACCCTGTTCCAGATGGATCTCTGTGTATGTGTGAGTGGAATTCTTACCCCGTGCCAAATGAAATATCTATGTGTGGGTAGGAGGCATTCTTACCCCATGCCAAATGAACCTCTGTGTAATTGGACGAGAGGCATTTATACCTCATGCCCATATAACCTTTTTGGGTGGGTTGCATTTCTGCCCCACGCCAGCTGCAGTTCTTGTGGATGAGAGGCATTCATACCTCATTACAGTGATGATTATTACATATGTGTGAATCATGGATGATAGGCATGTTTACCTCATGCCAGTGAAAACCGCTATCAATGTACTTATACTTCTGGTGACTGTTCAGATTACTAGCCATGGGATGAAGCAGGTAGACCCGCCAGGTGTCCTTCCAGAACCAGATCGGGAGGGTTGTTTATTACGTTTCATTAATTACTTGCAGTTTACTACACACTGCTTATCTTGTGTCACCTATTTTGGATTACACATAGACCCCATTGGTGGTGGCCTACTGAGACTTGTCTCACACCCTACCCGGGAGTCCTCTTTGGCACTCATGTAGACTTTACTGCTACAGGTACTAGTAGAGGAAAAGGCCCTGCTTCAGGTTGTTGATACATATTTGTTCAAGATGGAGTTCTAGAGCAGAGGAATGAGCTTGGCTAGAGATACTTGTGGACTACTTTTGTTCTCTTTTTGTATTACTGTATAGCATGATTTCCAGCTATTTCCATTGTATCAGCATTCCATGCATCCATTCTATATCAGACTCTTCCTATGTGGCTTTTGTATATTTATCAGGGTTTTTCTTATTTCTGTTGTTTGGTTTGTATGTTTCCCCTTTTCTCCTATTTATCCATTGGTTGTGATTCTACTATTTAATCACTTACTACTACACCTCTGTGTACTCTAACACGGGGGGTACAATCTCCCCACAGACTTACCATTACACCCCTACTGCTAGTCGGCAGCCCCTAGCCTATGGGGGGACGATCCAGGGGTCATGTGGCCAACCGAGATCAGGGATCGGGTTGAGGGGAATCCGGGTCCGGGACGTCACAAAGTGGTATCAAAGTATTTATTTCTTTATCTCTTTACTATTTGGTGACAATAGACATGGAGACTTGGGGCGTTTAGGGACTTAGTCATGAGCCGTGATTGGGTGTCGCGAACCCCTGGACGGGGTATGATCCATGTTTCCTATTTTATGTTGTTATTGATTCTTCTATTTACTATTGATACCATTTCACCATTGGGTTATTTACATGTTTTTTGATGTTATTGAGATTTTCAATGTTGGAATTTGGATTTCATGGTTCGACCCGATGAAGTGAGGGTTCTGCATTAGAACATGCATCATGATAGGCACAATATGATTAGGCCATGCATATTCCCATGCCATGTTTAAATTTCCAGCGAGTTTTGACTATTTATTATTTCAATCCCTTATTGATATGTGTGAAATTGTGAAAACTCTTCTTGAAGGTTGTGAATTGAGAAATGATGTGGTTTTAGTGGGTGTCACTCTTTGGATCATAAGGTGTGTGGGCCCTTATGGATCAGAAAATGACATTCCAACTAAACCAATCATTTGATTTAAAGGAAATAAAAATGCTTGTTTAGTGCTAGTAAATGAGAAATGACATATAAGGGTGTGTCATCTTTCAGTTCATGAGGAGTATAGGCCCTTATGGGCTGGGAAATGTCATATTACTAGATTAAGTTAAATTTGAGTAGTTAGAGGTTTTACTAAGAATTCTTATGGGTGTGGATAGGTGATCTTAGAGGTAGGAAGGCTTAGTACCTGTCCTAGCTTCTAGAGTTCTACCATTAATTTGTTGGTTCCTTCTTTTGAGATGTTCATTTGGAATTGTAGCACTATGCCTCTGAGACGTCCTCGAGTTGTGCGTACTGAAGGTGACGACGATCACCTTCTTGAGGTGGCGGGCCCTAAGCCTCCAGTTGAACTTCCTGTCGAGCCACCTGTGGCTCCTCTTTCTATTCCTGAGATGGGAGCCGATGCCCAATTCTGTGAGGGTTTCATGCGTATCATGCAGACTATGAAACGTGGAGTGCGACCTGCCCCGATTATGGCAGAGTTGACCTGCGAGTTTCAGTCGCAACATCCTTCTACTTTTACAGGATATGGTAGAACACTGGCTGTAGATTCCTAGTTTGAAGCTATTCTGGCTATCTTCGAGCACCTTGAGATGACTCCAGAGTGGAGGGTTAGGCTCGCAGCTTATATGCTACGTGGTTCATCAAGGAGGTGGTGGGATTTAATGAACTAGATGGGACATCAGAGAGATATGATCTAGAATGATTTCCAGACCGTCTTCTACAATAATTTCTTTCCCCACACTTTGAGGGATGATAGAGGTAGGGAGTTTATGAATCTGCAACAAGGGACCATTACAGTCATGGAATATTCATCCCGTTTCACTGAGTTACAATGTTATGCTTCTACAGTAGCTGATGATGATCTCACAACTGCTAGGCGTTTTAAGGATGGGATGTGTTATGCCATCCAATCGCAAGTTAACGTGTTCAGGTTGACGACCATTTCAGAGATTCTCAGTCAGGATTTAATCACAGAGAGGAATTTGAGAGAATCGGATAGAGTGAACCAGGGTGGTTCGGCACATAAGGGTTCTAGTGGATCTTCTTCTAGGAAAAAGCAGCATTTTGAGGACTCTCGTGGTGTTAGTAGTAGTCAGACCCTTTTATCAGGTGGTACTCCAATCTGTCACCAATGTGGGGTGCCAGGACATATGAAGAGGCAGAGTACACGAAATCCAGTGGAGTGAAAAGTTTGTGGTAGGTTGGGTCATCTCCCCTGTTTCTGCGGGACTTTTCCCCAAGGGGCTAGTGAGTAGGGATCTGTACCTACTCAATGATCTAGTGATGGATCGACAGGATCACATTAGTTAGGCAGCTAGAATACCGCCAACCAATTAGGCCATGGAGGCAATCGAGGTAGAGGTAATCAGGTGTACGACTCTCAGCACCAGTAGGGCGGGTCTGCTCAAGGTAGCCAGGCTGTGACTCTGGGCCGTGGTACCGGCCAATTGTATTTAGTCGAGCCTACGCCATAGGAGCAGTACACCAGACCTTCTACAGTACAAGGTATGATTCGAGTTGCCTCTATGTTAGTATCTACTTTGTTTGACACAGGCACTTCTCACTCTTTTATTTTAGAGGCGATTATTGGAAGTTTGGGCCTAGATGTTGAGTCATATCATGGAATTATCACATTAAATACCCCATTAGGTATCCGTTCAGAGGTAATTCTTTGTTGTTAGAATTTTCCCCTCAAGGTGGGTGGTTACCTTTTCGTGTGGAACCTGTATGTTCTGGAGATGACAGGTTTTGATGTAATAATCGTGATGGACTGGTTAGTTCCCTATGGAGCCTAGATTGACTTCTATCATTGGAGGGTGTTGTTTACATCACCAGAGGGTTACATTCATATGCATAAGTGATAACATGATGTTAATGCGACACAAGCAGGACTATAACACCAGAGGTTAGGTGGTGTCATGACATAGGTTTCCAGTCTTTATCTCGACGACCAAAGGTTACAACCCTCTGTTTCTCCTCCGGTGGTGGGGCTTTTCAGTGATGTCTTTCCGGATGATTTTTCTGGTCTACTTACAGTGTGAGAGGTAGAATGTACTATTGATCTTATACTAGGAGCATCACCAATGACCATTCCTCCTTATAGGATGACACCTAAGGAACTCCTGGAGCTCAAGAGTCAGTATGAGTACCTAGAAGCAAGAGTCTTTATATGTCCCAGTACTTCTCCTTGGGGATCACCGGTTCTCTTTTCCAAGAAGTCAGATGGTACCATTCATATTTTCATGGATTATCATAAGTTATATCAGCTAACTATTAAGAATTTGTATCCCTTTCATCGAATTGACGACCTCTTCGATCAGCTTTGAGGAGCAAAGATGTTTTCAAAGATAGATTTGTTTTCAGGCTATCACCAGGTGCGTGTTAGGACTTCAGAAATACCTCGCACGGCGCTCAGGAGCAGGTATGGTCTCTATGAGTACTTAGTCATGCCGTTTGGGCTTACGAATGCACCTGCAGTGTTTATGGATCTTATGAATCGTATTTTTAACCCTTACCTTGATTATTTTGTGGTTGTATTTGTGGATGATATCTTCGTCTATTCACGCTCGAGACATGACCATGAAACCCATCATGAGATCATGTTGAATAAACTAATAGATCATCATCATTATTCTAAGCTCAGTAAATTCCAATTTTGGATAAATAAGGTTCACTTCTTTGGTCACATTATTTCTGAGTCTGGAGTTTCAGTTGACCCTAAGAAGGTGAGTGCTGTAAATTTTTGGGAGCAGCCCAAGAACGTCTTTGATATCAGGAGTTTCTTGGAGATTGATGGATATTATAGGTAGTTCATTTAGGAATTTTCACCCCTAGAAGCACTGCTTACATATTTGATCAAACAGGGGGTGAGATTTGATTAGTAATAACCTTGTGAAGTAGATTTTCAGGAACTAAAGGGAAGAATAACTTTAGCTCTGATACTGATCTTGCTGGAGCCAAGCAGATCTTATACAGTCTATTGTGATGTGTCATGTGTCAGGCTTGGATCCATCTTGATGCAGGATGATCAAGTCATTACGTAAGGCTCTCATCAGTTAAAGTCTCATGAACAGAATTATATGATGCATGACCTCGAGCTTGCAGCAGTTGTACATGCCTTGCTCTGTTTGAGACACTATTTGTTGGGAGAGAGTTTTGTGGTATTAATTTACCAAAAAAGCCTCAAATATATCTTCAATCACCAAGATCTAAAACTCAGGCAACGCAAGTGGGTCGAGTACCTGCAATTCTTTGATTTTGAACTGGCCTACACTCTTGGGAAAGGAAATTCAGTAGCCAATGCGCCGAGTCAGAAAACTTAGTCACAAGTGGTTCGAGAATCTAATGAGGAGTGGAAGTTGATAGCCCTATTTTTGGAGATGCATGTTGAGGTTCAGGAGGGTCAAGGTAAGACTATTCTCTCAGACATAGCGGTGACATCTACTCTTTTGGAAAGGGTCAGGGAAAGACAGTTATCCGATCAGAAAGGCCATGTTCTATGAGAAAGTGTCACTGATGATGCCTCTACAGATTGGACCATGGATGAGGGTGATAGTTTATTGCTCTGTGGGAGTGTATGGGTCTCAGAAGAAATCATAGAGGAGATGATGATAGATTTCCACACCTCAGCATCGGCAGTTCACCCAGGCATCACCAAAATGTATCGTCATTTGCGACGACAGTACTGGTGGCCTAACGTGAAGCGGGAGATAGCAGGTTTTATCTCACGTTGTTCTACCTTTTAGCAGGTGAAGGCGAAACATCAGTGTCCGACAGGGTTTTTTCAACTGTTTTCCATTCCAGAGTGGAAATGGGACGATGTTTCTATAGACTTTGTAACCTATTTACCCAAGTCACCTCATGGAAATGATGCAGTATGGTTTATCATCGACCATCTGATGAAGGTAACACATTTCTTACCTGTGCGGGAGACCTTCACGGTTGATGACATGGGAAGACTATATGTCACGAAAATAATGCGCCTTCACAGAGCACCTCGTTCTGTTGTCTCGGACAGAGATCCTCATTTTACATCTTTGTTATGGCAGGTTTTATAGAATTCCTTGGGTACACAGCTAATTCTGAGCATGGCCTATCACCCACAGACTGACGGATAGACCGAGCAGACTATACAAGTACTAGAGGATATTTTATGTGCCAGTGTTCTTGATTTTGGAGGTTCATGGGAGAAACACATTCCTCTTGTCGAGTTCAGTTATTACAATAGCTTCCAGGATACCATTGATATGTCTCCCTATGAAGCCTTATATGGTAGGCATTGTCTCTCTCCATTGTGTTGGCTTGAAGTAGGAGAGGTAGCTATTCTAGGACCACATCTGGTGCAGGAGACTACAGAGCAGATACAACTTATTAGGAAGTGTATGCAGACAGATCAGTCTAGATATCAGTCCTATTCTAACAAGCACTGACGACCTCTTGAGTTCGAGTTTGGGGGCCGAGTTTTCTTGAATGTCTCACCAAGGTTGGGGTAGAGATATATGCGAAAGAAGGTTAAGCTTTCACCGAGGATCGTAGGACCCTTTGAGGTGATGAAGTGAATCTGACCAATAGATTACCATCTTGCACTTCCGCAAAGATATCGAGCCAGGCATGATGTTTTTCATGTATCTCAGCTATGCCGGTACTTTTCAGATCTGACTCATGTTTTTCATCCAGATGAGGTTGAACTTGATATGAATGATTCCTTCGAGGAGTATCTGATGCGAATTGTTGACTGGAGCATGAAGACACATTGTGCAGGTCTGTTCCTTTTGTATGGGTGCTATGGAAGCACGACCGAGTTCAAGATGAGACCTTGGAGTAGGAGGCTGATATACATTCTTAATGGCCAGATCTTTTCATTAATGACACCTCTGTACCCTTGGAAGGCGAACTCGAGGACGAGTTGTGTTAAGGAGGGTAGGTTGTAACGACCTGAATCTTTAGCAAAGGTATGGATCGTTAGTTTTTCTTTCAAATATTTCTTTTAAGCTTGTTTAATGTGTGTAACATCCTAAGGAAGGTCCGGGGAGTGTCCGGGGTTGGTTCGGAGCCCATGAGTTTGAGAAATTGGCTTACAGGAAGTGGAGCATGACCTGCACTCGGTCAGCGCACAGTTTGGGATAAACCGTGCAGCTGCAGACAGGGGCACCAACAGGGGTGCACGACCATGCGAACCAGGCCTCATGTCCATGCGGCCTTTGGTCTAGTGGAAGTGATATTCACATGGTTTGCACACGGTTTGGTAAACCGTGCGCCTTAACCATGCGACCCTGTTCTGGGTGAAATTACCATTTTCCCTTAAATATCATTTAAGGCCTTAAGCCTTTCTTCTTTCTCCTTCCAATGGACAGAACATAGGGGAGCCCTTTTTTGAGCTCAAAATTCTCTCTCCCTCTCTTTTCTTGGTGAATTCTTCATCCGGAATCCGATATTTGATCTATCAAATTCATTGGATCACCCTCAGTAAGGCTTGCCCGACGTGTGCATCTTTCCAGGGTGAATCTTGGTATCCGTTGTGTTGTTTTTCTGCTGGCTCATTTTCCCTATTTTTAGAGAATTGGACTAGAACACAGTTTTCTTCGAACCTACTACGAATCTAAGGTCAATATCAAGCGAGCCTATGCCTACAGCTCTAAGGCAGGTGGTCACATGGTTTCCATTTTGTGTTTCCATCGTTTTGAGTTTATATTGTCATGTCAGGGTTTTTCCTTCACCAAACCCCTTATTTATATTGACCGATTTATCTCTAAATGACCTGTGTGGTATGAGATTGATGAATCTAAACTTGTTTAGGTGTTTAGATGAGGTGTGGACTGGGAGTGGTCAACCATAGGTGATATGACTTGGGATTTGGCCCTTTTTCACCTTTGGACCTTAACGATATGTCTTGAATAGGATTTTCCATGTTAGGGAAATGAGATGACTTGGTTAATGGTTGGATATGATGATATAGCCTGAACCCCTTGAATGAATTGAGATGTATGTTTTCTTTATAATGTGATTGGGAAATTTCATTCTTGTTAATGTGATATGATATAAGATGGAATACCTTATATAATGTGATGTGAATGGTTATGCCTTGCTGTGTTGGCATGCATGTGAATCGCCGTGTATGGGTGGGAGGCATTCTTACCATGTTCCAGATGAATCTCCATTTATGGGAGGGAGGCATTATTACCTCATGCCAGATGAATCTCCGTGTATGGGCGGGAGGCATTCCTATCCCGTTTTAGGTGAAATATCCGTGTGTGGGTGGGAGGCATTCTTACCCCTTGCTTGATGAACTTTTATGTAATATTACGAGAGGAATTTATACCACATTCACATATAACCTTTTTGGGTGGGAGGTATTTCTACTCCACGCTCGCTACAGTTCTTGTGGATGAGAGGCATTCATACCTCATGCCAGTGATGATTATTTCATATGTGTGAAGCATGGACAAGAGGCATGTTTACCTCATGATAGTGATAACCTATATTAATGTACTAATACTTCTGGTGACTATTCAGATTACCAGCCATGTGCTGAAGAAGGTAGACTGGCCAGGTGTCCTTCCGGAACCTGAGCGGGATGGTTGCTTATTACATTGCTTTACTTACTTGTAGTTTACTACACACTACATATCATGCGGAACCTATTTTGGATTACACGTAGACCCTATTGGTGGTGGCCAACTGAGACTTGTCTCAAACCCTACCCAAGCGACCTCTTTGGAACCCGTGTAGACTTTACTACTGCAGGTACTAGTATGTGCAAAGGACCTGATTCAGGTTGTTGATACATATATGTCCTATCTGGGGTTATAGATCAGAGGACTGATCTTGGATATAGATGCTCGTGGACTACTTTTTTTCTCTTTTTGTATTACTGTATAGCATGTTTTCCAGCTATTTCTATTATATCAGCATTCCATGCATCCATTTTGTATCAGAATCTACCTATGTGGCATTTGTATATTAATCCGGGTTTTCCTTATTTCTGTTGTTTGGTGTGTATGTTTCTCCTTTTCTCCTGTTTATCCATTGGTTGTGATTCATCTATTTAATCACTTACTACTACACCGCTGTGTACTCTGACATGGTGGTACAGTCTCCCCACTAACTTACCATTACACCCCCACTGCTAGTCGGCAGCCCCTGGCCTATGGGTAGACGAGCCAGGGGTCATGTGGCCAACTGGGCTTGGGGCTCGGGTTTAGGGGCAACTGGGTCCGGGATGTCACAGTTCCCAACTTTAATTTTTTCCATAATCAATTATCATTCTGAGATTTATACTATTATGAATTCCATGATCCACAAAATTGGGTCAAAGAAATAGACAAAGAATAATAGCTCCAGAACCAAGAGAGAAGGATCAACACATATTGATTATAAGTAATTTAATTAGATAAATAATTACCTATAAGGAATTCATTCTTCATTGAGGTGTCCGATGATAGATCTACGGTGCACCATCTTTGCGTTGTAGAAACCAACTGTATATTTCCACTAGCGATGATCCACATGTGTTCTAGGAATCTTTAGACATCACCGAAGGAGTCTCTGGGTGATAGCATAGAAGACCCGTATTCCTGCATCATCTTCCTTGATCACCATGAAAATCACTTCCAAGTAATTCTCCTTGATCCGGTGGAGGATGATTGCTCACCGTTCATGGGATCATTGTTGGAGAAGGGACATCTCTAGGCTTGAGAGGATTCTCATTGAATCATTTTTCACAACCGAAACAGTTAATGAGAAAATAATATAATTGGTTATATTATTTCTATTGTTAAAATAAAATAATTTCACAGCTGCCCTTATTATTATTTAATCCCAGTTAAACCCCTTGTCAAATAATAATAGTAATATTATTATTTCTTAACACATGCTTAACTTGAAAATTATAATTATATATTTTTTAATTTAGTAATATTCAATATTATCATTTCTCATTGGACCATTAATCTCAATCCTCCATTCGTGCACAATATTTATCGGGCCTCGAATAATGTCTATTTATTTATTAAATAAATATCACTTTATTATTTTCCAATAAATAAAAAAATATTATATTTACTAAATAACAAATAAATACTTATAAGCGATCAAGAATACATGAATAATTATTAAACCATGTATGAGAATAATATTTATTCACCCTATTAAATAAATGAAAAATATATATTATTTAACAGATATTTTGGATAAATTTAGTGTGTGACCCTCTAGGCCTCCTTCTTAGTGGAATTAGGCAAAGTTTCCTAATTTCCAAGGTTCGCATCTAGTAACACACCAAGGAACCCATAGAGGAAGAAGTTAATGTTGAAGAAACATGTCACCTCATATGAATACTTATTTTGTAATATAACCCCTTTATTACAATATCTCATACCAAGTAGGTTGCATGCTTGTACCATCAACCTATGTTCTTGATTATCTCTTTATTTAACTTTTTAGAGATAAAAAATTCCTATTGATCAACATGGACTTGGATTTATTTAGGATATATCATTTCTATCAAAGGTCCGAAGATGTTGACTTCCATTAAATAACTATAGAGGTAAATATTTTCTCACATTATTTATTAAGGAAATATTAATCGTGATGCACCAAACATATCCTTCTTCATAGTTAAAATATTTCATCACGGTTTTCATCAATACTTCTAAGTGTGTGACTCAGAATAATAATTAAATACTATCTCCAAGTATAAAGATCAATACATACATCTCCAAATAGAAACATCCATTGACACATATGAATGTAAATTTGATACTGGTGAGACTCATTCTCATAATTTCCTACTAGATATTACAAAGGGCGTACACCATTAAAAGGTGCCTCAATGTCCTATGAGTCACCCCTCCTGATATCCTGTTTCATTTGTGTCCCTCAAATTTTATTATCTAGATATAGAACATATATTCAAAAATAGTATCACAGAACTTCTGGTTTCTCATCATAACATGAAACTGATATGACATTTTAGTGCGACAACTACTCTTAGGGAATTATCATATACTATACCATTTAGAAGAACAATCATTATGTTATAATTAGTTTATAGTTATTCAAACAATGAATACAAGTTTATCATAAAGTTCAAAGACGTTAGTTCTAGGGAACCAAATCCAATAAGAGAGATACCTAGTAGGCGAATCTTTGTACATTTATACCCTACATATGTATGTATATATATTTACTTGCCTAATATAGGGGTGGTTGGGTATGTTGTTGATCATGTCCTCAATTGGATCTCAACCAAGATGAGATTTTTCCTCTCGTATTAAGAGTATGAAATCTTGTCCCTCGATTATGATAGACCGTAGAGTGGGTATATGAAACTTGATATTATATATATATATATATAGATAAGGTAAATCTGATGCAATTATCTATAAAGGTGAATGACATGAGATGTATTCACTGAATATTAAAATCAATAAATTGAGAATTGAGAATGTTTGAGTAGGCTATATGGGATTGACATACTCTATGTCACATAGTTTCTCAATGTCTTAGACAAAGGGGAAATATGATAATTCATGTTTTCATACGATGCAGACTAGTGGAAACATTTTTAGAGAGAAATTTGTTTGATATAGATCATTCCAAAACCATTTGTGGTTTACATAGCATTGACAATTTTCTAGAGGCCTCTCTTTACTTATACGAATCTAGAGATTATTATTTGTTTTCAATGTTATATAGTCCCTTGGGGTCAAACATTGTGGTTGACTAATTAGGGATTATGTTTTACACTAAGAGATACTCTAAAAACATTTGAGATTCAATCCAAAATGAGTTTTAGATAGGTATTCAAAGGGAATTACATACGATGTGATGCAAGGAGAATCCAATGATATATTTTTAAAAAGGTTTTGAAAGATATACAAAATGGTTTTTCGATATGATTTCATAATTAATTGTATATGATACAGTATAAGGTGAAATGGAACAATGTTTTTTAGGATTTATTATAGTTGAGGGATTGAAGGAGACATGCCCTAATGATTTAAATATATGTGATATAAATGATATATATATATATAAGAAATTTTTTTATTTCATGGAAATTATGATTTTTATGCATGTGGTGTATCATTTATTGAAGTATATGACTTCATTATTAATCTTCCACACATGGAATCATTAATGGAATAATTTAATAAAATGGAATATTGGGGAGGAAATGCATTAAATGCTATCATATATGAGTTAGCCAAAGAAACTTTTTACTCATGCATTATAAATTCATGAGTAAATGATGTAGCTTGACATTTGTTCTCTTGGTTTTATATATCACAATAATATTATTAAAACTTGTGTATGATTTATTCGTGATTTTATGAATTTACTTTTGACTTGAATCTCGACTTATCTTCTATCTTTTTGTTTGAGACACTAGCATGTCGTGGTAGAATGATGGATCCCATCTGTGTGACACATGATTCAGATCAACCCATGGATACTTCTAGATGTGGGATATCATTTGGATTCTACTCCTCTAATCTTCTCAAACCCATGTATTGATGATAGATATGTCTTATACGGTCTTCAGTGTATAGTACATTATATTAATAGTAGTTCTTCATTTTGTTTTTTTAATGGGTTTGTTTTTCAGGAATGATGATTTGGACAAAATATTTTCGCACTTACATATATTTTATTAATCATTATTATGATAATTTAAATCCAAAAAATTTCTATAGTGGTTTTTAAAATATGGGTTATTTTTTCAATAATACAAAACCCCCTATTATCACCACTAGAATTCAGGTTTATCGATGCTATACAAGCATCAATGCTCAAAGATCCCTTAAAAGCCAGTTGTTTTTGTCACTACTAAAAATATGTTGATAATATAACCCTTTATCAATGATAAAAAGGTGATGATAAAAGACCAAATTTATCTATATTTTTTTAGAATTGATCAAAGTATCCTTTCATCAATTCCTTTATAGCATTGGGAAAATATTTTTTTGAAAAAATATTTTTCTCGCTTTGTAGGACTATTTATCAGCATTATCCCACCCCAGCATCCCCTACTCACATGGAATCCCCCCACCCCATCACCTTTATTAGTGCTTTCCCCCTCACCACCACCCCTCATTTATCAGTGGTCACAACCCTCCCTCCCACTCAGTCGTCTTAAGAAACTCCTAAGATTTGAACTTGGGATCCATAGGTTCAGGGTGAATATTCATTACCGCAACAATAGCCTATTTATATATATATTAGGATATGTCAATTTATTTTTATATATTATATATATTTTTTCATATATTTATTCTTATAATTATTTGTATATATATAAATATAAAATTATTTTTAAATATAGTTATAACATATGTTTGTTTTTTTGTGTATTTATATGTGTTTGTGTGTACATTTGTGTGTGTTCATAATTATATTTATGTGTTTTTTCATATATATATCTATATATTTATATAATTATATATAATTATATATAATTATATAAATATTTATAATTATTTACATATATTATTTATTAATATTTATTTAAATGTCTTTGAATGTATATATATACACACATATATATATCTCGGTGTGTGTGTGTTTGTTAATAACATTACATTCACATTTCTATATTTATAAACATATACATACATTTTTATAACAAAAATAAAATGGTTAAATTTTAATTTTAAATAAACTGTGTAATTATTTAATGTTTACATATAGTTTATATCTTTATGAAGACATTTTATTGAAAATATATTTAAATATTTATTTGTACAATTAAATTTTCTAGATTTATATATATGAAAATTTGTATAGATTTATTCATAAATAAATCTATAATATGAAAAAATATAAAATATCAACCCCATAATAACCATATGAGTGTAATACCTATGAATATATTCTGTTTCAACTAATAAAAGACAAGACAACCCTCTTAAAAAATGATGAAATTTCATCAAATGTTCAAAAATTTGGTTATCACAAAAACAAACTCAGTTTTAAAGGCTTTAAAAGTCTTTTTTAACCTATAAAAATAAGATTAATGTAGCACACCCTGATTTGAGGTATGTCATGATTTTATTCATTTTGTCTTAAGTTTGAATTCATTAGAATACTTTGCTAGAAGATTTTAGGTGAATAAATAGGATAAAGTATAGAAACGAGCTTCTAGAAATTTGTAGGAACAATTTATGTTATAAATCGGGGTTTTACAATGTAAATGTTACAATGTAGATGTTTCAGATAAGGAATTTTATGACATAAAATAAATTTTTATGTCGTAAATTTGTATTTCGGGATTTAATTTAAAGGTAATGTGTTCTTTTTAAAAAAGTGACCCCTCAAGGAATTAATGATGTAAATTCAAGAGTTACGCTATGAATTCAACTAATCCCATCTAATATTTACTCAGTAATCAGTTATAACCCAACGTTTATTTCTTGTTCCTTCCTCTAAAATTTTATGGATAACCTAGGTGATCTCCTCTGACATTCTAAATTTGAAGTTTGATTCTAATGAATCATTGGGTGTTCAATTATGGATATCAAATTTTAGGGTCTCATTCTCCCTTATTGTCTTATATCTCCTTAGTTTGTCTCATATGGAACTATAGATCTATGTAATAATACTAGGATATATGGGTCTGGATTTGTGTTTATGAGATCTTATGGGGATTTTGTAACACCCCGAGATTTTATGAAAAATATTCTTTTTAATTTCACTAATGTCTTGTGTTGTACACTACACTAAAAGGAGCTTGCACAACACGCATCCTTGATTTTCCTTGCATTACACGCAATCGCGACCTTCCTCGATAGCGTGTGTAGTACGCAATAACGAGTTTCACTAAACAACAATATGCTATTAAAATATTATTAAAACTAGCCGTTATGAATAATAATAACCACTTTTTGAAATTTTGTAATTTTATTTTTCAAAATGGAATTGATTTTTGGATTCGTAATATCGAAATTAGCTTAGGGTGAAACTTTGGTGATTTTCGGATAACTTTCATATTTTGATGAATAGTAGAAATTACTAAATTTTAATTAAAAAAAACTTCTTCAATCGAAATAATTAATAGTGATAAATTATTAATTTGAGTGGTTTTAAAGTATATTTAGAATATATTTTTACAATTTAATATAATGATGGTCGTTGGATGTAATTTCACTAAACCAGACATAAACAGGTGTCAATCTTTTGATAGTTATTATCTCTTAAGAACACGCTATTTGTTTTGAAGACGGGAATTAATTTTTAAATTAATTAATGAAACTGATATGTTTTGAATTTGGTAAAATAGAAATCTTTTTTGAGTTCATAATATCAAATATATCTTAGGCCTAATTTTTGGTACTTTTCTGAAAACTTTCAATTTTTGATGAATAGTGAAACCACTAAGTGGTAGTTAAAAAACTGAATTTTTCATAAAACTTAATTTTACCGCTTCTGTGAGTGGAATTTCGAAAATCCGAGAGACACGGTTAATATCAAGGACTAAAATGTGGTTCAATGAGATAAAAATAATTTTTTGGTGAATAGTAACTTTTTACTTTTTTTTACCACGGTTAAAAGTAAATAGGGTAATTATGGGTAGAAATGATATTATTATCACCCTAACACATGTCCTAATTCTATTGGACAAGTGTAATTCGACCAAAAACAAACTTAGGAATAAAATATGACCATTTAGGCCCACTTGGATTAGATTAGGACATTTATTATTAATTTATTTAAAGAAGGGTTAAAAGAGTTAAAATCAAAGTTTATTTAATAAAACATTTTTAATATGGGGTTATACATAAGATAAATTCGACTATAAATATTCATTAGAAATATAAAACGATTTCCTACATAATGATATTTTATTTATAATTTTTAGACATTATATAAATTAATTTATTTATGACACAATGATGATGGAGTAATTACCCTTTTAAGGAAATGTTTACATAATTGATGTTATAAATGCTCAAATAAATGTAATTTGAGACTTTTTATGAATTCTAATAATTTTATAGGTTACTATGATATATTAGTGTTAATTTAATCAACTTGGTTCGAACATATAATTCTGTTATGACTTTCAAAAAAATCATATATCAAATAGTGTCAAAATTGACACAAAATAGTTTTTAAATCAAATATTATATTATTAATTGTTATTTTATTCCTAAAAATCTTTGGTTAGGCCAAATGACTTAGATAAGGATATATATATTAATAATAAACAACTTGGGGTTCGTTTGGAATGTTATAGTAAGTGTATTAACCATATAGTGTAAGAAAACAAAAAGTCACTGTAAAAGTTAAATTATTTAACTTAGAGTTAAATCTAATTGATAAGGTTAAAATAATAACCTAAACTTGTCTAAATCCTATTGGTTGATAGGATTTCGACCCATCCCAACTTTACCTTCGAAATAAGACCCTTTGTAACCATTATAAACCGATTTTGACTTTAATATAAAATAATATTTTGAGATATTCCTAAGGTGCCCCTCTCCTCCCTTATAAAAGGGCACCTCCTCCCCCTTCTCCTCACACCAATTTGAGCACTCAAGCTCGTCCAACCCCTTCCAAAATCCCTTCTACACTTCCCAATAATAATCCTAGAGGTCATGGTCTTCTTCAAAGACCAATCATAGTTCCCTAAGTGGAGGATTCAAAGAGGCGTTTCAAAGAAGAGGTAATATCCATTACCGATCTTTTCAATTTCTTTCTTCTTCAACTTCTTCTTATTTAGTTGTTTCATGATAAAGTAATAACATAAGTATTACTTACATAATTATATGTTATTATAAATATGAAACAACCCTAATTCACCTTATATCCATCCTACGGAAAAATGAAATCACCGCGCGTGCATACGTACGGAATACCGTCTCCACGCCGTGGTGTAATCTATTTTCCACCATCACCTTACAAGGATGGGTATAATGGTGTAATGAGTAACTATATATGATTATTATAAAGTGATATTGATACTGAAATAGTATAAATACACTTAAATACAATTTCACGATCATGGGAACAATATCATCGCTCGTGCGTACGTACGGAATACCGTCTCCACGATGTGATGCGACTCGTTCTACATGATCATCATTACATAGTAATTATATAAATGAATTGAATGAATAAATATGATATATTTTACACTAATACCATTCTGTATATAAGGTATCTATAACCTTAAAAGAAGAATAAGAATTTATTCGGCAAAACACGCATAAGAACAAAAGGCAATAAAGACCCGAGTAACAAGTAACAATGAAATATTACTAATAAGAAGCTAAGAATATGACCATATATGATATGATATCAATATTTATGATTCTGGATTAAGTCAATAACATTATTTAAACCATTATATAGGAGCTTCGGACACGTACAAAGAAAATCGGACCTAAGGTAAGAGAAATGTCACAATCTCATTTTATTCGAGATTGTTTATACTTTGGTATTTACTGGGGTGTATTTTATCATCCACATCCATGTTTCCCAAATATGTAATATTAATATACTTCTACAATAGTTTATATCAAATTTTACCCTTCGGTGAGATTTTAGTAAAAGATATGAAAGGAATCTTTTGCCATTTTTCGTACGAGGTACCTTTTGACTTTTCCGACAAAAGTACGAGAAGAATGTTTTTTTAACTTATATGGTATGAATGGATTTTTGAAACATTATTTCCAAGAAGCTTCCTTCACAAGTTTTCAAGTTTATTTTTAATCAACTTCTTTTAGTTTAAAGTTTTATGACATGTTAAGAAAGGAAAAATGTTTTTAAAGAAGAAAGGATATTTTCCTCAAGAATTCATTTCAAGTGTTTTTTTTTCAAAAATATTTTCCATCTAAGATGAAGTTATTTGATATGTATGTTTCAAGTAAAATGTCTCTATGATTTAAATGGTTTAAATTTTCTTATGATGAAATGATATCAATTGTTTATAGATTATGATGGCATGATGTTTAAGAATCCCATTTTATTACATGGGTTATGCAATGATGTATGATTTATGATTTTGTGGAACACATAATAATGGTATCATTATGAGATGGGTGGGACCTATATCTCCCTCCAATGCATTGGGTAAAGATTTCATATCTCAGGAGATAGACATTGCTAGAACGGTAGGTTATACCGGTTCAGTGAAATAGGACTGAAATGAGGGTGACTCGGTTCAGAAAGGGACTTTGTCCACTAAGATAGTCTTGGCAATGAGTCTTGACTAACAAGAAATGATTCTCTATGATTATGTGTGAATTCCACAAAGTTTCATGTTTTACGTTATTATTATTGTGATTACATTTCACTGCCATGATTTACCCCATGTTATGAAATTATGATCTCTTTTGCAGGTTAAGATTTCCAAAAGTTATGTTCTTATGTATATGATGTGATTGATATTTCTTTTGTTTACCCTTACTGAGAATTTGAGCTCACCCTTTTATGTTTTCTTTTCCCCAGGATATAAAGAAAGGTTTTAGGTAAAAAAAAGTAAGATCTTTATGGGAGATTTTGATGATCTTTCACCACGATTAGAAGATTATATTCCAAGTTTCCAAAGACACTAAACTATTATGGTCCTTGTGTGTTTTTTTTGTTATGTACTAAGTATTCTGCAAATGTAATGTAATGTCAATGTACGTCAGGCTTCGGGTCTCTATAGTTGGTATCAGAGGAAAGGCTTAGTCAACCTTTGGAAACTAGGATGTGAAAACGTTAGTGAGATCCCTAGAGATATTTCTACGGTATGTCTAGGGATGTCCCTAAGGTTAAGTATACGTATAGGTTATAGTACTAGAATTACGCTAACGATCATAGAATTAAACCTATAATGTTAGATATTGAAGGTACTCCCCCTTTATTATGTTGTTTTCCCTAGCATGATTTTTTCCTCTCACACTATTATTTTTGGGTTTTAGACGATGGATGGAACCCGAAGGAACCGTGTTGATCAATGCAATGGAAAATGCAATGATTGCCCTCTTGAAAAAACAAATTTTATGGGAGATGGAGTGCAAAATCTTATTGCTATACTTACACAAGCTATGAATCATTCTGGACATCCAAATGAGCAGAGAAGGGAACAATATTCTATTGAGTCCTTCATGAGGCAACATCCACCTTCTTTCAGTGGGACTTCCGATCCACTTGTTGCTGAACAATGGATCAGTACCACTGAAAAGATATTTTCAGTTCTTCAATGTTTTGAACATGATAAAGTCATCTTAGCAGTGTATCGTTTGGGAGGTGATGCTGATCAATGGTGGAATCTTATCAAGAATACGAGTCCAATAGATGAAATTGAGTCCATGGAATGGGAAGAGTTCAAAAACTTGTTTTTTCAGTAAGTAATTCCCTCGTATTCTTCGAACAAAGATGAAAAAGGAGTTTATTGAGCTGAAGTAGAAGGATGATGAATCTGTTGGTATATACGAAGCGAATTTTACAAGACATGCAAGGTATGCATCTGGCATTATCATCCAACCTGAAAGTAAAGTTGATCGATTTTTCAGTGGCTTAAAACCAAGTCTTCGAAGGGTATTAGCTATAAGAGACTTCAGTAGCTATGAAGAAATTGTGCGTTGTGCTATCAAGGTAGAAATGGAAGTTGGTGTTACATATCCATCTCATGGTTTTGAAAAGAAATGAAAGATGGAGTTCAAGGAGAAATCTCAAAATAATGGTGAAAAGAAGATGAATGTTTCCTTATGCACAATGTGTGGAAAGAAGCATGGTGGAGATTGTCTTAAAGGGACTAGAAAATGATTTAAGTGTGGAAAAGAAGGTCATCGAGCAGCTGAGTGTCGAAGTAATGGAAAAAGGGTTTCTAATGATGTGAATAAAGAAAACACTGCAGAGAACACACCACCAACACTTCAATGCTTCAAGTGAAAGGAAATGGGGAATTATGATAATAAATTCCCTAATCCAAGGGTTAGTGATGATCGACATGAGAAACCGCTTAAGGAAAAGGACAAAGGGAAGTCACATGCGATCACTATTGGTGATGTTGAATATGACAACGATGTGGTGGAATGATTAAGTGTTTATGTAATGGGATTCCAAAATAATGTTGTATCATAAAGTATTGGAATATTTATGTATTGGTCTAATGTGGTATTCAAAGTGATTGAGATATTTTTGGAAATAAGTTGATATGCGCATAATGAAGGAAAAACGATAAAAAAATGTTTAACAGTATTCATGAGCTCATGATTGATATAAGGAATAAGTGATATCATGGTTTGAGTATATAGAATTTTGAGGATTTTGGTATGTGGAAGGTGTTAACTTTTAAATGCATTCATGTTTTCCCTAAGGTTCAATGAGTATTCAAGAGAATACATGATTAAGGACTTTGAATGTTTGGAATGTGACCAAAAAACATATCTTATGATATATGGGGATCAACGATGGTATTAAATCTCTGGTAATCGTTTTCACTATGTTATGAGAGTGGACTGCAGTATTATGGACAAGCCTAAATATTGGAATGAATTATGTTGGACATAAGTTAGTATTGTTTAAGGATAGAAGTTTTTTCGATATTATTGATGGGATGTTATAGTAATATAGTTTTAGAAAAAGGACAACCTGCAGGACGGGCGACAGCCCATCGCGTCAGACAAGGCTATGGGAATCGAACCCACAATCGAAGTGCGACTGGACTTTATCGCCTACCACTGGCCTACAGGAAGTCCCTGGTTTGTAGAAAATAGTTTTATTTTATTAAGCGGTATGATATATGAAGTATAAGTTAATTTTTGGAACCATATACGATTAACCATAAGATGGACTTATAACTTTTGCTAACCTTTTGTTTGAAAGAGATGGAATGACCCGTCATTCTATCACATGATCTGCTAACACTTCACGAATAAAAAATTCAACTTCATTTATTTAAGAGATGAAGTGGAAATTGTTGAAGGCACGAACAACAGTGAAATTGTACCAAAATAACGTAAGTATTTATTCTAATTCAAATTCTTCAACTTTAGGGAAACTATCTTGAAAACCAAAAATGATGTCCTAGTGCTCTTATATCTGATTAATCAGATGGTACCTTAGATCTTCACAAATTTATGGATTTGTTATTGTTGGATTTTCCATAGCCATGTTCTCTACCACTCTCCATCAGAACATGATGGTTAGATTTTTCTTCCATATCCATATTTTCACCTATGTGGAAACCCAGTGATTAGTTTATTTGGGTAACCGTTACGTTTCATACTTTTGTTTTTAATGATTGGTTTTGGTATTCCTTTTTACGATGTGGGTTTCTATTAAAGAAACTTTCAAGTAGTAAACCATTTATAACCCCGACGAATTTCGAGGGAGAAATTCATTTTAAGGGGGGTAGAATGTAACACCCCGAGATTTTATGAAAAATATTCTTTTTAATTTCACTAATATCTTGTGTTGTACACTACACCAAAAGGAGCTTGCACAACATGCATCCTTGATTTGCTTTTCATTACACGCAATCGCGACCTTCCTCGATAGTGTGTGTAGTACGCAATAACGAGTTTCACTAAACAACAATATGCTATTAAAATATTATTAAAACTAGCCGTTATGAATAATAATAACCACTTTTTGAAATTTTGTAATTTTATTTTTCAAAATGGAATTCATTTTTGGATTCGTAATATTGAATTTAGCTTAGGGTGAAACTCTGGTGATTTTCGGATAACTTTCATATTTTGATGAATAGTGGAAATTACTAAATTATAATTAAAAACAACTTTTTCAATCGAAATAATTAATAGTGATAAATTATTAATTTGAGTGGTTTTAAAGTATATTTAGAATATATTTTTACAATTTAATACAATGATGGTCGTTGGATGTAATTTCACATTTAAACTAGACATAAACAAATGTCAATCTTTTGATAGTGATTATCTCTTAAGAACACACTATTTGTTTTGACGATGGGAATTAATTTTAAAATTAATTAATGCAAATGATATGTTTTGAATTTGGTAAAATAGAAATCATTTTTGAGTTCATAATAGCAAATATAGCTTAGGCCAAATTTTTGGTATTTTTCTGAAAACATTCAATTTTTGATGAATAGTGAAACCACTAAGTGGTAGTTAAAAAACTGAATTTTTCATAAAACTTAATTTACCGCTTCTGTGAGTGGAATTTCGAAAATACGAGAGACATTGTTAATATTAAGGACTAAAATGTGGTTCAATGCGATGAAAATAATTTTTTGGTGAATAGTAACTTTTTCCTTTTTTACCACAGTTAAAAGTAAATAGGGTAATTATGGGAAGAAATGATATTATTATCACCCTAACACATGTCCTAATTCTATTGGACAAGTGTAATTCGACCAAAAACAAACTTAGGAATAAAATATGACCATTTAGGCCCACTTGGATTAGATGAGGACATTTATTATTAATTTATTTAAAGAAGGGTTAAAAGAGTTAAAATCAATGTTTATTTACTAAAACATTTTTAATATGGGGTTATACATAAGGTAAATTCGACTATAAATATTCATTAGAAATATAAAACGATTTCCTACATAATTATATTTTATTTATAATTTTTAGACATTAAATAAAGTAATTTATTTATGACACAACGATGATGCAGTAATTAGCCTTTTAAGGAAATGTTAACATAATTGATGTTATAAATGCTCAAATAAATGTAATTTGAGCCTTTTTATGAATTAAACTGATTTTATAGGTTAATATGATATATTAGTGTTAATTTAATCAACTTGGTTGGAACATATAATTCTTTTATGACTTTCACAAAAATCATATATCAAATAGTGTCAAAATTGACACAAAATAGTTTTTAAATAAAATATTATATTATTAATTGTTAATTTATTCCTAAAAATCTGAGGTTAGTCCAAATGACTTATATAAGGATATATATATTAATAATAAACAACTAGGGGTTCGTTTGGCATGTTATAGTAAGTGTATTAACCATATAGTGTAAGCAAACAAAAAGTCACAGTAAAAGTTAAATTATTTAACGTAGAGTTAAATCTAATTTATAAGGTTAAAATAATAACCTAAACTTGTCTAAATCCTTTTGTTTGATATTATTTTGACCCATCCCCACTTTACCTTCTAAATAAGACCCTTTGGAACCATTATAAACCGATTTTGACTTTAATATAAAATAATATTTTGAGATATTCCTAAGGTGCCCCTCTCCTCCCTTATAAAAGGGCACCTCCTCCCCCTTCTCCTCACACCAATTTGAGCACTCAAGCCCTGACAACCCCTGAAAAAATCCCTTCTCCACTTCCCTAGAATAATCCTAGAGGTCCTGGTCTTCTTCAAAGTCCAATCATAGTTCCCTAAGTGGAGGATTCAAAGAGGCGTTTCAAAGAAGAGGTAATATCCATTACCGATCTTTTCAATTTATTTCTTCTTCAACTTCTTCTTCTTTAGTTGTTTCATGATAAAGTAATAACATCAGTATTACTCACATACTGATATGTTATTATAAATATGAAATAACCCTAATTCACCTTCTATCCATCCTACGAAAAAATGAAATCACCGCGCGTGCATACGTACGGAATACCGTCTCCACGCCGCGGTGTAATCTATTTTCCACCATCACCTTACAAGGATGGGTATAATGGTGTAATGAGTAACTATACATGATTATTATAAAGTGATATTGATACTGAAATAGTATAAATACACTTAAATACAATTCGACGATCATGGGAACAATATCATCGCTCGTGCGTACGTACGGAATACCGTCTCCACGATGTGATGCGACTCGTTCTACATGATCATCATTACATAGTAATTATATAAATGAAATGAATGAATAAATATTATATATGTTACACTAATACCATTATGGATATAAGGTATCTATAACCTTAAAAGAAGAATAAGAATTTATTCGGCAAAACACGCATAAGAACAAAAGGCAATAAAGACCCGAGTAACAAGTAACAATGAAATATTACTAATAAGAAACTAATAATATGACCATATATGATTTCATATCAATATGTATGATTATGGAATAAGTCAATAACATTATTTAAACCATTATACATGAGCTTCAGACACGTACAAAGCAAATCGGACCTAAGGTAAGGGAAATGTCACAATCTCATTTTATCTGAGATTGTTTATACTTTGGTATTTACTGGGGTGTATTTTATCATCCACATCCATGTTTCCCAAATATTTAATATTTATATCCTTCTACAATAGTTTATATCAAATTTTAACCTTCGGTGATATTTTAGTAAAAGATATGAAAGGAATCTTTTGGCGTTTTTCGTACGAGGTACCTTTTGACTTTTCCGACAAAAGTATGAAAAAATGTTTTTTTAACTTATACGGCATGAATGGATTTTTAAAAAATTATTTCCAAGAAGCTTCCTTTAGAAGTTTTCAAGTTTATTTTTAATCAACTTCTTTTAGTTTAATGTTTTATGACATGTTAAGAAAGGAAAAATGTTTTTAAAGAAGAAAGGATATTTTCCTCAAGAATTCATTTCAAGTGTTTATTTCAAAACTATTTTCCATCTAAGATGAAGTTATTTGATATGTATGTTTCAAGTAAAATTTCTCTATGATTTAAATGGTTTCAATTTTCTTATGATGAAATGATATCAATTGTTTATGGATTATGATGGCATGATGTTTAAGAATCCCATTTTATTACATGGGTTATGCAATGATGTATGATTTATGATTTTGTGGCACACATAATAATGGTATCATTATGAGATTGGTGGGACCTATATATCCCTCCAATGCATTGGGTAAAGATTTTATATCTCATGAGATAGACATGGCTGGAACGGTAGGTTATACTGGTTCAGTTAAATTGGACTTAAACGAGGGTGACTCGGTTCAAAAAGGGACTTTGTCCACTAAGATAGTCTTGGCAATGAGTCTTGACTAACAAGAAATGATTCTCTATGGTTATGTGTGAATGACACAAAGTTTCATGTTTTAAGTTATGATTATTGTGATTACATTTCACTGCCATGATTTACCCCATGTTATGAAATTATGATCTCTTTTGCAGGTTAAGATTTCCAAAAGTTATGTGCTTATGTATATGATGTGATTGATATTTCATTTGTTTACCCTTACTGAGCATTTGAGCTCACCCTTTTATGTTTTCTTTTCCCCAGGATATAAAGAAAGGTTTTATTTAAAAAAAAGGAAGATCTTTATGGGAGGTTTTGAAGATCTTTCACCACGATTAGAAGATTATATTCCAAGTTTCAAAAGACACTAAACTATTACGGTCCTTGTGTGTGCATTTTTGTTATGTACTAAGTATTCTGCAAATGTAATGTAATGTCAATGTACGTCAGGCTTCGGGTCTCTACAGATTTGATTGAGGAATATAAGTAAGGGGTTTGGTCAATGGAATTGTTTTTGATCTCTCATTCTTAATGACTTGAGGTAAGTGGTTTTCCATCATTCCATTTTTATTGGATATTGATGGATTATTAGGTTTATAAATTTTTTATCCTATGTTTTCAATGGTTTTTTAATTGGTAAAAATATAATGATAATTATCTTACTAGTTGGTATGAAATTGGATTGAGGGTGCTTCCCAAAATGGATTTTTGATTTGATGAATGTTATTTACATAAATTAAATGTGGGTTTGACACTTGTTCATAACATAATAGGTTTTGAGTTACATCTGGAATGAAATAGGTTGGTGTGTGATCATTATTGAATTTTACAAGGCCTTTTTGAAACAAACATAGTTCTTAGTGCTGACTAGAATGGTGGAAGGGGAAATATGAAATGAAGTGATGATTATGTGGAGGACATACCACCACTCATGAGTATAAGGGTGTCATTTCAGTATGCATGTGTGTGTGTGTGAACCTAGTTGATTATTCCAAATTGGGATTTATAAACCACTTATGCTTTTTGAAAGAGAAGCATGGTTATGAATTAAAAAACTTTTGGAAAATATGTTCCTCTGAGATATTTTATATTGTGAAAATTATTTAGTATTTTGATATTCTTTCAGCTAGTTATATATCCTATGAGATAACCTATTTTTGGTCTTAGTTTCATGTGGGAAAGAACATGGGGGTTACCTACAATTTATGATTACTCTCCCCCTATATATGAAATTTGGGGCATATACTAATTTTTTCTATAATACAAGAAAGGTACCAGTTTCTTAATATTCTTGCAACACTCCATGATGTCGATATCATAATTGGTGTGGTAGGATCTTGGAGTTAGTTAATTATGGGTTAGGAGTGGAGCCACCATGATACCTAGGTTTTTTAACATTTTATTTTTAGTCACTATCTCTTATTGTTCTATTTTTACTCTGGTATTTTCCCTATTTATTGTTTATTGATAGACTAGTTACATTGCCCATCTTAGCTAGATTTTGATGCATGTATTATTTATATATATTTTTTTGGTTTCTTTATCTATACATGGTTATGTGTGTGAGATTTTACTAAAGGGTAAATTGTTCCCCAATGTTTCTTTTGTTTAAACCATTGGTATTGTTTTCCAGCCTTTATTGTCCAGGTAATGTCAGATAATATTAGTGGAATTTTTTCTCTTATCAGGGTAATGGGTTGTGGTAAGAAGTTATATATAACCCCCTGAGATTTTATGATATAGATTCGTTTTAATTTATTTGATTTCTTGAGTTGTACACTACACCATGATTAGCTTGTGCTATATGTAACACTGTATTATCTTGCCGCATACGCAACACTATAATTGGCTTTTGTTACAAACACTTTCATTTTCGTTTGATAGAATTCATTTCAATCAATACTGAGTATTTATTTTGTAAAATGTATAAAGTAAATATGTTTTGATTATGTTGTATTAAACACCAATGTTATATTTCACTAAACAAAACACTCTCTTGGCTTGCATTACATGTAATATTGACCTTCCACGATAGCTTAAGTTGTATGCAATACCGAGTTTCACTAAACAATGATATATTATTAAAATATTATATAAACTAGTCTTTACGAATACTATTATCTGATTTTTTAATTTTATATGACTTTAACATTCATCTTATGAAATTTCTAGAGCATGAAATAAGAAGAAATTTAATTTTTCAGATAAAATAAATATTTTATCAAAATGCAGTTTTGTCACCTTTTGATGGTGCACCAATTTTAAATATTTTTTTAACAATTTTAAATATTCTATCTGAAAAAATAAATATCTTATATGGAAGAGGTACATTTAAATTTATCATGGTTAAAATATTAGTATTTTTCTGATGAAATTAATATTTTGATGAATAGTGAAAAATAATGTATTTTAATTCAAAACTACCTTTTCGTCTAATTTATTTATATTGTTATATTATCTTATTAATTGGTTTTAAAGTCTAATTGGATTAATATTTTTATCATTTAATCCAATTTTGGTCATTTTATGTAAATATCCATTGAAATTAGGCATAAAACGTGTCCAACCTTTGATAGTTATTTTTTCTTAAAACCCCTGTTTTTGGTTTTAAAAAAGGAATTAATTTTAAATTAGTTACTAAAAATTCTATGTTTTGAATTTAGAAAAATGTATTACATATTTGGAATCATAATTTCTAATTTTTTGAATAGGTACCTTTTATTTTTTCACATAATGAATTCTAACTTCAGTAATTATTTTTATGTATCAAGGTTAAATGGTAAATGAGGTAAATAAGGGTAAAATAATAATAATTTAATAATATAAAACTACCCAAAACATGTATTAATCCTATTGGATGATATATTTATGACCATGGTCATCCTTGGGTCAATTTTGGGACCCCATGGATCTACATGGATGTGAAAATGAGATTTTCAAAGAATTAATTTAAAGTAATGAAAAATATAACAAAAACATGTATCTTTTAATAAAAAAATTATATGGGATTATATAAGTGATATATTCAAATATAAATATTAATTATAAAGATAAAATTATTTCCTACATCATTTTAATTTATTTATAATTTTTACGCATTAAATAAATAAATATAATTATGACACAATGATGATGCAGAGATTGATAATTTAATAATTGATTCAAATAAATGATATTATAATTATTAAAATAAATGTAATTTTATTATTTTGATATCATACACTAATTTTATATATTATATTGACATACTATATTTTATTTAATTTCTTTGGTTCGAAGGAATCAGGTTGTTATGAATTTGTAAAAATGTCAAGTATGAATAGTGTCCAGAATTGACAAAATTCATAACATAAAACATAAAATAGTTTATTAAATGATATTAAAATTATAAAAATCTAATATTCTTCCAAATGGTTAATAAAAGTACAAACATGTCAAAAATGAATTTTTTTGGGACGTTTGATATGATATGGAAATTAAATTAACCCACAATGTGTAAATAACATGACATCACTTTAAGATTAAAAAGGGTAAAATAAGGGTTAAACAAAACATATAAAGATAAAAAAATATTAAACCCCTGTCTAATTTTTTTGGATGATGGATATTAGAACCTAAATAATCTTATATTTTAATTAAAGGAGTTGTGGACAATTATGAATAGAAATTGAATTTTTAATAAGTTAATATTCTAAGAATTTTTAAAGTTCCCTTATTCCCTCTTATAAATATCCACCAGATTTACCCACATAAATAACACATCTAAAGCCACTTGTCTCATATAAATTATACTCAAATATTCTCACATAATCCCTCCCTTCCCCCTATAATCCTTACCTTGGGAGAAAGAAAATTTAAGAAAGCCATTTGGCTCAAATCAAAAGAAGTTACTCAATTTAGAGGTAATGTGTTCTCTGAAGTTATCTTGTATTATTTTACTTAGTCACTACCTATTCTTTTATTATTATTTTATTACATAAAAATAACATTATATTAAATATACTAGGTTGTTTTTATTATAATTGTTCAAACTAAACTTATAGGCGCCTCCATCTAATGGATAAAAACATATTGTTTTTGTGTACGGTGAAGCCTCACGAAATGATGATTGTTCAATTTTCTCCAACTACCTCTCAGGGTGGACATTATAATAACAATATATCTTTATATGAGTCATATTATATTTATATTTTCTCTATTATAATGTATTTTTTATTTACAAAATACTATAATTCTTTCCATAATGGGTAAATGCGATAATTTCATTTGAGGAAGTGCAGACTACCACACCCTCAAATTGATATGAATCGTTCATGGAATAAATGGAACATATAAAGAATTTAATTAATGAACATATGAAAAATATTTAACATATATATTATAATTTAATTATAATATACTTATCTATTATTTAGTTTCCATTATTTTAATATGGAAATGAAATGAAAGTAACATTCATGTGTATGTACGGCCTACCATCTCCATCAATGGTGTATTCCATTTAATTTATATATAAATTATATATATTAATACACTCAATATATATGATATAAAAATAATTTTTTAATTTACTGGAGAAATTAAATAATTATATAAGTAATAATATGAAGAATAACAAGTCAAAAAATGTATTATAATTAAAACTATTATTACCTAAAACGTTGCTTTGACATGGAATTGATAAATAAACGGGTAATATAAAGTCATAAGTTAATAATAAATGCTGTCATAAATTTTATCATGGTTCTATTAAAAGTCAATAATATTTATAAATCCACTATACATGAGTTTTGGACATGTATGAAGGATATGAGACCTAAGGTAAGGGATAATTTTCCAATATCATTTTTATACGAGATTATTTATATGTAAGTATTTACAGGAGATATATTTATCATCAATGTCCATGTTTCTTAAAAATGTGTTAATAAAATGTTTTATATTTTTCTATGTATTTTTATAGTCATTTTACCAATTTTATAATTTTAATGCATGGTATGGAAGGAATCCTTGTTTTGTTTACCTTATGAGGTACTTTTTGACATTTCCGAAAAAAGTACGAGGAGATTGTTTTTTAACATATAAGGAATGAATGGATTTTAAAAATTTAGTGACACCTTATTTACATGAATATGACATTAAACTGCTTCAAGTTTATTTTCAACTAAATTAATTTCTTTAAAAATTGAGTGGTATTTTGATAAAAGAAAATGTTTTTGAAGAAGAAAGGATATTTTCCTCAGGAACTAAGTTCAGGTGTTTTATAAAAATTATTTTACATCTAAGATGATGCTATTAAATAGGGTTATGTTTCTATAACTTTTATTACAATAATTTTATTTTTTTTAATGAAAGAGTGATCTTTTATATGGATTATATTATGATGGAATGATGTTTAAGAAACCCATTATATTTCTTGTGTTATTCTATGGTGAATGATTTAGGTTTTTTTTCATAACTAAGAATGATTTCATTATGAAATGGGTAGGACCTATATCTCCCTTAAATTCATTGGGTAAATATTTATTTATCATGAGATCGATATTACTAAAAAGAAAAGTAAATCTAGTTCAATAATACATGGTTGGAATGGCAAGTAAACCTGGTTCAGTAATGGACCTTGTCCAGTATGATTTTCTATGAACCAATGTCTTGCCTACTATGGAAATCATATTATGTGCTTATTTGTTTTCCACAATTACATTTTTTATGCCAATGCTATTATATCATGTTTAGTGTTCCATTATGATCTATTCCTTACGTACTACGAAGATTTATTTCATGACTCATGATTTTGATATTCAAAATTTATGTTCATGTTTTGACATTCTTATTTTTTGTTTTGTTTTATGTTCTTCATGTTTACCCTTACTGAGAATTTTATCTGAAGATTTTTATTTTTTCTTTTCCCCAATATATAAATAATGTTTTTAGGTAGGCAAACTAAAGTGGATGATCTTAACAGGGGACATTGAAGATCTTTCACCAAGATAGAAGATTATGTTCCATGTTTCCAAAGACACTAAAAAAAATACTATCTTTGGGAATAATTTTGTGTCATGTATTATGTATTATGTAAAATTAATGAAATTACATTTAAATCAAGATTGGGTTTTTACAATTGTTATCATAGAGAAGGTTTAGTTAAATATTGGGAACTAGGATGCGGAAACATTAGTGCGATCCGATGTGATATTTCTAAGGTATGTCAAGGTATGTCCCTAAAGATAAGTATAACTATATCCTAACATCCTAGAATTATGGTATCGATCATGAATATCCTAGGATTACACCTTTGATGTTAGATATTTAAAGTACTCCCCATTATTATGCTATGATTTTTCCTCTTGTACTATTCTTTTTGGGTTTTAGACGATGGCTGGAACCTGAAGGAATCGTGTTAATGATCAATGCACTATGAAATGCTATAATTTTACTCCTAAATATTTTTTTGTGGGATATGGAATGAAAAATATTAATTCTATAATTAGAGAAGAAATGAGTATTTCTATATTTAAAAAATGAGCTGAGAAGGGAACAACATTCTATTGAGTCCTTCATGAGGAAACATCCACATTCTTTTAGTGGTTCTTCTAATACACTTTTTGATGAACAATTCAATATTACCATTTAAAAGATATTTTCCATACTACGATGTTAGGAACATGAAAAAATAATTTTGGATGTATATTGTTTAGAAGTTAAATTAGACTAGTGGTGGAATCTAATTAAGAATACAAGGCAGCGAAATGAAACTGAATCCATGGAATGTGACGAGTTCAAGAAAAAAAATTTCAATAAATACTTCCATTGTATGCTTCTAAAAAGTATTGAAAAGTAGTTCCTTGAGATTAAGAAAAATGATGATGAATCTGTTGGTACATACAAGGCTAATTTTACAAGACATGTGAGGTATGCTTCTAGCTTTATCATCCAACCTGAAAGTAAAGTTGATCGATTCTTCAGTGGCTTAGAACCACATCATAGAAGGGAATTAGCTATAAGAGACTTTATTATCCATGAAGAGATTGTGTGTTGTGATATCAATTTAGAACTAGAAGCTGGTGTTATATATCCATCTCATGGTTTTGAAAAGAAATAAAACATAGAGTTCAAGGGAAAATCCAAAAAAAATGGTGAAAAGAAGATAAATGTTTCCTTATACACAAAGTGTCAAAAGAAGCATTGGGTATATTGTCCTAAAGGGACTAGAAAATGTTTCAAATGTGGAGAAGAAGGTCATAGAGTAGTTGAGTGCCAAATAAATGGGAAAATGGTTTCTAATGATCTGAATAGAAAAAATACTACATGGAACGAACCACCAACACTACAATTCTACAAGTTAAAGGAATGGGGCATTATGCTAACCAATGTCCTAATCCAATGGTTAATTATGATCAACATTAGCAATCTCTTAAGTCAAAAGATAAAGGGATGTCACATTGGATCACTATTGGTGATGTAGAGTTTGAAAACAAAGTGGTGGAATGATTAAGTGTTTATGTAATGGGATTCCAAAATTGTATTGTATAATCTCATTTATAGTATTAGGGAATATTGGAATATCTATGTATTGGTCCATTGTTGTTTTCCATAATTATATTGTAACGGTACCAATGTAAAGTGATTGAAATATTTTTTGAAACCACATGATATGTATATAATGAAGGGATATAGTGATAATGATATATTTGATAGTATTAATGACCTCATGAATGATATAAAGACAAAGTAATATCATGGTTTGAGTATACACAATTTTTGGTATTTTTTGTGTATCAAAAGAGTTACTTTTGACAGAATACATGTTTTCACTAAGTATCTATTGTAATTCATGTTATTATGATGTTTCAATAGAATACATGATTAAGGTATTCCCATGTATGGAACGTGACAAAAAAACAACTAAATTATGAGATATGTGCGATAAATGTTATGTCGATTGAGTTCACCTATTTGTAAAGTTTTATAATTTCTATATTTGAAAGGATTGTAATGTTATCCATTTATGGATAGTAAAATTTATTTTCCTGTTGAATTTCGTTAGATTAATGTATTATCTCACTATAGGTGGCCATATGCATATTAGATTACCTGCGCTAACCTTTTGTTGAGATAGATAGAATGACCTGTCATTCTATCACATGATCTACTAATACTTCAAGAATAAAAAATTCAACTTTATTTCTTTAAAAAAGTGATGACGTGGAAATTGTTCAAGGAATGAACAACGATGAGATTGTAACAAAATCAAGTAAGCCTTTATTCTCATGAAAAATTATTCTACTTTAGGAAAAGGATCTTGAAAAATAAAAATTTTATCCTATTACGTTTTTATCTGATGAATAAGATGGTCCCTTAAATCATCACATATTATGGATTACTAGTAGTCATCTTTCTTTAAACCATATTCTCTGTCACTATCAATCATAACATGATGGCTATATTTCTCTTCCATATCCATGTTTCACATCCCACCTATGTTATCCTTAGTGTAAACCCAGTGATGAGTTACTTTGGGTAACCATTATGTTTCTAAATTTCCTTTTTAAAATGATGTTTTATAATTTCCTTCTATGATGTGGGTTTCCATGAAATAAACTATAAAATAGTAAACCATTTAACACCTCGATAAATTTTGACGGTAAAATTAATTTTAAGGGGGGAAGAATGTGACACCCTGATATTTTTTGAGATAGATTATTTTAAATTTCATTTATGTCTTGTGTTGTATGATACACCAATATTATCTTGCTCTATATACAACACAGTATTATCTTGTCATATATGCAGGACTGTACTTATCTTGTGTCACACAAAATTTCAAGTTTGTTTGATATAATTCATTTCACTAAACACTGAGTATATATTTTGTCGAATGTATAAAGGGACTATGTTAGGATTATGTTATATGAAACCCCAATTTTAGATTTCACTAAACACAACACTGACTTGGCTTGCATTACACGCAAGGGAGACCTTCCTCGCTAGTTTGTGTTGTACGCAATACTGAGTTTCACTAAACAATGATATATCATTAAAATATCATATAAACTATCAATTTTTAATTTTATTAACCACATTTTTAATTTTATATGAAATTAACATTCACATTATTTATTTTATGGAACATTATTTAAGAAAAAAATGAATTTTTTGGATAAAAGAACTATTTCTCAAAAATGTAGTTTTTCTACCATTTAAAAGAACACCAATTTTAAATCTAGTTTTTTACAATTTTATAAATTAAATTTGAAAAAATAAACATCTTCTTTGGAAGTGGGACATCCAAATTTTACTTGGTTAAAATTTTGGTATTTTTTTGGGGAAATTCATATTTTGATGAATAGTAAAAAATACTGCATTTTAATTCAAAAATACCTTTTCATCTAATTTATTTTATAGTTAGATTATATTTTGAATTGGTTTTAAAGTGTAATTGGATTAATTTTTTATCATTTAGTCCAATTTTTTCCATTGGAGGTAATTTACCACTAAAATTAGACATAAACACATGTCATTCTTTTGATAGTTATTACTTCTAGAAAACCTATTTTTGGTTTTGACAACGAGAATTAATTTTAAATTATTCACTTAAAATTCTATGTTTTTAATTTTGAAAAATATATTCATATTCATAATCATAATTTCCAAATTTTTTGAAGAGGTTACTTTTATTTTTTTACATTATGAATAGTAACTTAAGTAATTATTTTTATTTACCATGGTTAAAGGGAAAATATTGTAACTAAGAGTAAAAAATAAAAAAATAAAAAAATAAAACAAACCTAAAATGTGTTTTAGTAAAATTTAATGATATATTTATGACCATGGTCATACTTGGGTCTATTTTGAGACCCCATGTATCCACTTGGATGTGAAACTGATATTTTATAAGAATTAATTTAAAGTAAAGAGAAATATAACATAATCAAATATCTTTTAATAAAATTTTTTATGGGGTTATATAAGTGGTATATTCAACTATAATTAGAAATTATAAAGATAATATTTTTAACTACATCATCACAATTTATTTATAAATTTTAGACATTAAATTTAAAAATATATTTAGGACACAATGATGATGCATAGATTTATTCATTAATAATGGATTAAAATAACTGATATTATAAATATTCAAATAAATGTAATTTGAATATTTTTATGCCATCCATGAATTTTATGAATTTTATTTACATATTATATGTGAGTTAATTCTTTTGTTTTTAAGGAATCAGGTTGTTATGAATTTGTAAACAAGTCAAGTATGAATAATGTCCAAAATGACATAATTCATCAATTAAAACATAAAATAGTTTATTTAATTTTATTAAATTCCTAAAAATATTATATTCAGAAATATGGTTAATACAAGTCCAAATATATCATAAATTATTATTTTTGGGTCATTTTACATGATATTGTAATTAAATTAACCCACAATGTGTAAATAAAATGATATCACTGTAAGATTAAAAAGGGTAAAATAAGGGTTAAACCAAACATATAAGGATAAAAAACATTAAAACTTTTTAAAAATTATTTAATGATGGGTATTAGAACCAAATGTTTTTATATTTTAATTAAATACATTTTGACCATTTTTAATTGAAATTGAATTTATAATTAATTAACATTTAAGACTTTCCTAAAGTTCCTTTCTTTCATATTATAAAAGGCCACAACCTCTAGCCACATAACTCACACCCATCAAGGCCCTTGGCTAATTAAAATTCATCCCAAATATGCTCCAAACGTCCCAACCTTCCTTCTAGAAACCTTACCTTGGGATGAAAAAAATTCAATAAATCCTTTTAGCTCAAATCAAAAGAAGTAACCGAATTTTGAGGTAATGTCTTATCTCAAGTTCTTTTATTTTATTATCCATCACCACTAACTATGATATTCTTATTCTTAAATTATGTAAAGACCCGGAATTTTCATGTATTTTTTTAAATATATAATAATTTTACGATTCCGAAAAAATTGACGATGCGTGATTCCGAGGCCCGGAGTGCCGGGAATGAATTTATGATCTTTATTTCGGGTACGTTCAGTAAACGTGCGAGTGAGATTTTATAACTTTTAAACCGCTGCAATAAATTGAAATCTGAGGGCACCGTTGAACTCGCAGTGCCGATATTCGCTTATGGAGACCTTCACCTCGAATGCAGTTGGCCAAGTGTGAAAGTTAATTTTTGTGATTTTCATGGAATTAGAAAAATAAAATGTTAAACATGTTATTTTATTTATAATTCCATGTGTATGTTGAGAGGTGAGGACCACTGAACTAAAGCCTCCTATGAGAGGTTATGGAGGTGGGGACCACTGAACCTAACCTCCCTGAGAGGTTATGGTGGTGGGGAACACCTGAGGTTTAAAACCCCCATTAACCCCTTTGAACTCCCTCATAATGGGGGGAGGAAATCTCTCAAATTTTTCTTTAATGTAATGGTGCCTCTTGACTTCCTCCACATTAATTGTGGGAACACACATACATTAATTTTTCCATGTTGTGTGTGTGTTCCAACATAATTTCTTCTTAATTTAATTATATTGGCACCTCTTTTGGGAGGATTTTTGGTAGGAAAAGGAGTTCCTAAGTGGGAGAAATCTCTCCAACGAAGAATGCCAACGATGAACTTCTACCACGAAGAGCGCTCCCTCAATGAAGAACACCGACTTTGACATCTTCCTTGGAAGAACCTTGCAGAATCAACCAACGTAGGATTTCTTCGATGACCATCCTTCCCTCATCATCATCGACAATGAACAATATGAGGTAGGGGTTTAGTTCCCATGTTCTTCCCTTCTAAATTTCTTTTGCGGGATTGGGAATAGTGATTGGAGAAGGTTGTGGTAATTGATGTTCTTAAATATCTTCCACACATGTTCTTGATTCAAAAATTGTGAACCACTTTCTATGACTCTAACACAGAGAGTGTGGGCCAAACCAACATGGACCATCCTCTCCTAAAACATTGTGATTAATTGTTGATCACGATGGAGGAATGAATACAAACCACAGTGGGGCACGAGAACAGCGGTCGACACCACCGTTGGCCGTGACGAAGTACATGGCACAACGGTGCCTCCCCATAGCCATTTTCGCCCTATGTCCTCCACACCCCATGGCCTCTGCACCATCCATAACCACCTACTCCACCCTATGGCCGAGCCGCCGCTGCCCGCGACCATGCCAGCGCCACCCGCAGCCGAGCCGCCGCTTCCTGCGGCCAATCCACCGCCGCCCGCGGCCAAGCCGCCCCCACCCACAACCGAGCTATTGAGATGAAGATGTATAGAAGACATCTTTTCGATGTCGGTACAGACACTTTGAGTTCTTGGTTATTTTATTTAATGTGACCAAGGCTCCAGCAGTGCTCATGGGACTCATGAACAGGAGCTTTGAGCCATACCTTGATTGCTTTGTGGTAGTCTTCATCAACGCCATTATGATCTACTCGACTACTGAGGAAGAGAATGACTATCATTTGCGGATTGTTCTGGACACACTCTGAGTGCCCCAACATTATGGTAAGCACTCAAACTGCCTGTTCTGGATCTGAGAGTTTCACTTTCTAGGACACGTCATATCAGAGGTTAGAGTTTCAGTGGATCCATTGAAGATTGATGCAGTACCTTCTTGGGAGGCACCTAGGAGTGTGACGGAGGTATGGAGTTTCCTGGGATTGGCCAGATTCTACCGAGGATTTTTTCTAGACTTCTCCAGAGTTTCAGCACCACTATCAGCATTGATGAATAAGGGGAAACCCTTCGGGTGGTTGGAGGGATACTATCAGAGTTTTCACGAGCTGAGGGAGAGGCTGAAGAGTGAACCCATCTTGAGGCTTCTAGAGGAGGGTGTAGGGTACGTAGTCTACTGAGAATCATCAGGGATCAGTCTCGGATATGTCCTAATGCAGGAGTGAGCAATTATCGCATATGGTTCTCGACAGCTCAGAAATCATGAGCAGAACTATGCTACCCATGACCTGGAGTTAGCAGCAATGGTCATCCCCTTGAAAATGTGGTGACACTTTCTGATGGGTGAACGTTTTATAGTCTACTCGGATCACAAGAGTCTCAAGTATATCTTCTCTCAGAAGGACATGAACCTAATACAGTGATGTTGGCTTGAGTTCCTCCAGGACTATGACTTCAAGATAGTATATACTCCTGGAAAGAAGAATGTTGTAGCATATGCACTCAGAAGGAGATCTAGTATATAGCTACTAGGTGAGGCAATAGAGTATATGGCCGCCTTGAAGATATAAATTGTGTATCATGATAGAGAAACCTTTCTTTAGTCTCTTACAGTCACTCCCCCGCTTCTTTAGCGAGTCTGGGAGGTGCATTGTGGGGACGCTGACTGCGAGACATGACGTGCTCTGATATCCATAGGACAGGCACCTGATGGATTTTATGAAGGTGGGGAGCATGTCATTCTCTTAAGAGGGCATACCATGGTACCAGTGTCACTTTAGGAGGAAGTGTTGAGGGAGTTCCACAAATCCCCTCTAGAGGTACATCCAGGAGTGTCGAAGATGTACCAGGATCTCTGATGACTACACTGGTGGCCAAGAATAAAGAAAGCAGTAGTAGAGTTTATCTCTTGGTGCCTCACTTGTCACAAGTGAAGGTGGATCATCAGGTACCAGTAGTCTTGGTTCAGACATTAGAGGTCCCATAGTGGATGTGGGATGGGATATCCATGTACTTTGTGATAGGACTTCCATCTACATCTAGGGGACATGACTTGATTTGGGTGGTCGTCGACTAACTCACCATGTCGGCCCACTTCCTATCGATCAGAGAGTGGGGTTCAGTAGAGAGCTTGGGACGCCTTTATGTGTAGGAGATTGTTCAGCTAAATAGAGTACTATCAATGATTGTCTCCGATCATGATGCACATTTTACTTCCCAGCTATGGAAGGGTTTGTAGGAGGATTTCGGGACGCAGCTTCATTTGAGCTCTGCCTTCCATCCTCAAACGAATCGCAAGATTGAGCCAACCATTCAGAACCTCGAGGACATGAAACGTGGTTGTGTCATTGACTTCGGTCATAGCTAAGAGGATCACTTGACATTGGTAGAGTTTTCATACAACAACAGCTATCACTCCACCATTGGGATGGCATATTTTGAGGCGTTATATGAGCGAACTTGCAGATCAACTTTGTGCTAGACTGGGCTAGGGGAGTCAGCACTCGTGGGACCAGAGATGGTACGAGCTATCATAGAGAAGGTACAGATCATCATGGAGTGGATGAAGACTGTACAGAGCAGGAAGAAGTCATATGCTGATAAGAGATGGAGACCTTTGGAGTCCAAGTATGGTGACCACATCCTTCTACAGGTCTCATCTCGACGAGGTTTGCGGGGATTTGGCTGAGGCGGAAAGTTTTATTCGAGATTCATTAGACCCTTCCTGGTCCTCAGTAGAGATAGGGAGGTGGCTTACCGCTTAGCTATTCCACCTCAGATGCACTGGGTGCATGACATCTTCTACGTATCCCAGCTGAGGAGATATGTGCATGACCCTTCACACATCATTGACCATGGAGAGCTGGACATCGACGATGGGGATACTTTTACGGAGGTTCCAGTTGAGATTGAGGATCGACAGGAGCAAGTCCTTCAGGGATAGTTGATACCTCTAGTGTGCGTTCGTTGGTAGCACAGGAACCTCTAGGAGAGCACATGGGAGTGGGAGGTTCCGATGCCTGCTCAGTACCCCCATTAGTTTACGTAGTTTGAATTATGGGTTATGGGGGCGTAAATCCCTAAGGTGGGGAGAACGTAAAGACTCGAAAATTCCATGTATTTTTTTTAAATATATTGGAATTTTATGAGTCCGGGAAAATTGATGGCACGTGATTCTGGGGCCCGGAGTTCCTTGAATGAATTTCAAAAAATTATTTTTGGTACATTCATTAAAAGTGCGAGCGAGATTTTATAACTTTCGAACACATGCTCAGAATTGAAATATGAGGGCACCGTTGAACTCGTCGCACCGATATTCTCTTAAAGAGAACTTCACCTCGAATGCAGTTGGTCGAGAGTGAAAGTTATTTTTTGTGATTTTCATGGAATTAGAAAAATAAAATGCGAAACATTTTAATTTATTTGGAACTCCATGTTCATGTTGAGAGGTGGGGACCACTGAACTAAAACCTCCCATGAGAGGTTTTGGAGGTGGGGACCATCGAGCCTAATCTCCCATGAGAGGTTATGGTTGTGGGGACCACCTGAGGTTTAAAACCCCATTGAACCCCTTTGAACACCCTCATAATTGGGGGGAGGAACCTCTCAACTTCTTCTTTAATGTGGAGGAGCCTCTTGACTTCCTCCACATTAATTGCGCCAACACACATACATTAATTTTTCCAACTTGTGTGTGTGCCAGCAAAATTTATTCTCAATTTAATTATATTGGAACCTCTTTGATTGGTGGATTTTTGGTTGGAAAAGGAGTTCCTTGGTGGGAAAAAGCTCCCCAATAATGAACACCAATGAAAAAAATTCTTCCACGAATAACGTTACCTCAATGAAGAATACCGACTTCGACTTCTTCCTTGGAATCACCTTGCAGAAGAAACCAATGTAGGACATCTTTGATGACTGTCCTTACCTCCTCATCATCGATAACAAACAATCCGAGGTAGTGGTTTAGTTCCCATGTTCTTCCCTTCTAAATTTGTTCTGCCAGAATGGGAATAATGATTGATGAAGGTTGTGGGAAGTGATGTTCTTAAATATCTTCCATAAACGTTCTTGATTCCAAAATTGTGAACCACTTGCTACTGCTCTAACGAGGAGAGTGTGGGCCAAACAACATGGCCAATCCTCTCTGCAAACTTTGTCATTAATTGTTGATCATGATGGAGGAACAACTAGGAACCACGGTGGGGCACGAGAATGGCGGCCGACACCGCTGTAGGCCACAACGAAGGCGACGGGGCAACAATGCCACCCTGCGGCCACCGCCACCCCGCGACTTCGACACACTGTGGCCTATGCACCATCCGAAGCTGCCTTTGACACCCCATGGCCGAGCCGCCGCCACCTGCGGCCACGCCTCCACTATCCACGGACGGGCCGCCGCCCCGTGGCTGAGCCCCCGTCTGCTGTTGAGCCACCCCGTGGCCGAGCCGTCTACGGCCGAGCCGTCCCATTACCGACCTATCCCGCAGTTGAGTAGTCCACAACTGAGATGTCCCATGGTCTCATTGTCTACCGCGACCTTCGTGGCCCATAAAGTCCCCTCATGGGTCTTCCGTCCATCCAGACCGCCCAACGGTCCGGGTCGCACAACACGGGCCAGGACGGGTCAGTCTGGCTGGGTTTGACTGGACCCGGACCCACTACGACCCATTTACGCTCTTTTGGCCATAACTATGGCACCAAACATCCATTTGATGAAACGTCATTGGCACTAGAAACCCTGGAGATAGATGGAACCATTGAGTATACCCCACTAGAGATTTTGATTATGATGGGGTACGGTCAGGTTGGATCGAGCATGAATCCAACTAGTCCCTTGAGACTAAATAGCTAAGAACTCACAGATTGGGCATCTGATCGACGCACCGTCTATTGCATTGAGAACCCTATGACGTGGTTGTCCTTTGAGATACTTTATCGTGATGCATTTTGGTAGTTGGAGTATCTACCGATGGATTTTGGAGAAGACCCTCCCAGCGAAAAGTGAGCTTAGTGTGGGAACCTAGTAGCTGGCTATGACATGAAGAATGAAGAGAGATCCTGTGTCGGTCAACACTGAGCAGTCATGTGTGGGTCAGAACCTAGAGGTCCTGTGTGGGTCAGCACTGAGTCATCCTGTGTGGGTCATCATTGAGAAATCCTGTGTGGGTCAGCACTGAGTGATCCTATATGGGTCTGCCTTTTAACAGAGTAAGATCATTCAGTAGTTATATCGAATCATCTCTACTTCTGTACCTATGTTATACCTGATGTGACCTGAGTATGTACCTGTGTGGTACATTCCTTCCTAATAATACATTGATGGTATTCATATCTATGGAGTACCTGTGTGGTAGTTCCCTTCGTGGTATTTATTCCTTCATGGAATATTTGAGCTTGGAGCTTTGGAGTTGGACTCCATGTTTTCCTCAAGATTGAGATCGGTTTACTTGATAACATAGTTATATGAATGGGAATTACCTAATTATGGTTATCATTTGTTTCTTTCTTTGTGGTTTATCCTTTGTGGATTTGAGAGAACTTGAGGGTCTCAAGGTCCCTACTACGTATTGTTATACTCACCCCTGCATAGGATATTCCCACACCTCGTTGTGTTTGGTGCAGACGACGAACAACGTTGACTAAGGCTGAGTGTACCAGGACATGGTGGTTCCTGGAGGTGGACCATACAGCGTGTTGGTACGCAGATGAGAAGGGTGGAAATGGAGTGCTGAGGATGAGATTTGTACCTACCCTTCAGGTAGGAACCTTAGAGGACAAACCAATAGCTGTCTTTCTCTTTCTTCAGTTTTATTGTACTGCAGTTGTACTTGTATCTTTACAGTTGGGATTGTATTTCGGCCCCCTTTTAACTTTCATCACTCTTTCTGATATACAGTTGACTTGTGTCCATATCATTCTATGTGCTTGGTTGCGTGTGTTTATAGATTATAAATGCAATGCCTTCCCAGTTATAGGGAATACGCCTTTCGGTGCTAGTCGCCAGCCCCTGGTCTATGGAAGGCGGGCTTGGGGTAGTCACGGTACGGTCCCCGGGGGACGGGTCATGACATATTTCATAAAAACACTAGTATCTTAAATATACTAAGATCTTTTTATGATATTTATTAGAACTAGACTTACACACACCTCCATCTAATTCATACAAAAATACTATTTCTGTTAATGGCGAACTACTGCCTCACAAAACAATGATTGTTCAATTTTCTCCTACAACTTCTCATGGTGTCCATTATGATGAAAATGTATTTATATATGATATATATTATATTTATATTTTATCTATGATTAATTTTTTTTTTTACGTCATACCTTTATGCTTTCTATAATATGTAAATACGATAATTTAATTTGAGGAAGTGTGGACTACCGCCCCCTCAAAGTGATATGAATTTTTCATTCCATACATGGAACATATAAATGATGGAATTAATGAACATATGAAACATATATAACATATTTATTATTCTGGAATTAAAATATACATATTTATCATTTATTTTCCATTTATTTAATATGGAAAAGAAATGAAAGTAGCGTTAATGCGTGCATATGGCCTACCATCTCCATGAATAGTGTATTCCATTTCATTTATCTATATATTAAATATATTTATATACTTTATATACATGATATATAAACCATGTTTTACATTCTGGATGTATGTTAATAATGATATAATTAATAAATTCAATTGTAACAAGCCAAAAAATTATGATAAATAAAACGATTATTACCCAAAACATTGCTTTAACATGGAATTGATAAATTAAAGGGTAATATAAAGTCATAAGTGAATAATATATGATTTATTAAATATGATTATGGTTATATTACCAGTTAATAATATGTATAAACCAACTATACAAGAGTTTCAGACACGTACGAAGGATATCAGACATCAGGTAACAGATAATTTTGCATTCTCATTTTTATCCGAGATTGTTTATATGTAAGTATTTTCTGGGGATATATTTATCATCCATGACCATGTTTCCCCAAATTGTGGCTATAAAATGTTTTCTATTATTATATGAATGTTCAGAGTCATTTTTCCCATTTTTTACTTTTACTACATTGTATGGATGGAATCTTTTTTTGTTTACCATATGAGGTTAATTTTAACTTTTCCAACAAAAGTACAAGGATAATGTAATTTAACTTATACAACATGAATGTATTTTTACAGTTTCATGAATACATATTTCCATGAATATTCCTCTACACTATTTCAAGTTTATTTACAACTAAATTATTTTCTTTAAAAATTGAATGAAATTTTGAGAAAAGAAAACATTTTTGAAGAAGAACAGATATTTTCCTCAAGAACTATGTTCAAATGTTTTATCAAAATTATTTTCCATCTAAGATGACTCTCTTAAAAATGTGTTATGTTTTTATCCCTATTATTACTATGATTTTATTTATTTAATGATGGTATGATATTTATATGGATTATGTTATGATAGAATGATGTTTAAGAAACCAATTTTATTTCATGGGTTATTCTATAATGAATGATTTATGTTTTATAGAAAATTTTAGAATGATTTAATTATGAGATGGGTGGGACCTATATCTCCCTTCAATTAATTGGTTATAGATTTATATCTCATGTGATAGAAGTAATTGAAATGTAAAGTAAATCAGGTCTTGTAATACATGGTTGGAATGGAAAGTAAACCCAATTTATTAATGGACTATATCAACTATGATGGTCTTGGAAGCAATGCATTGGATACTATAGAAATCATATTATGTTCTTATTTGTTTTCCATAGTTACATGTTTTATGATGATGCTATTCTATCATGTTTAATGTTCCTTTATGATCTATGCATTACATACTACCAAGATTTATTTGATGACTCACGATTTTGATATTAAAATTTTTTGTTCTTGTTTTCACATTCTTATGTTTATGTTTTGTTTTATGTTCTTCATGTTTACAATTACTGAGCATTTGATCTCAGCCTTTTTATGTTTTATTTTCCCTAGGATATGAAGAAAATTATTAGGTTTGAAAACTAAATGGGAAGATCTTAACGAGAGATGTTGTAGATCTTTCACCATGTTAAAAGATTATGTTCCATGTTTCCAAAGACACTAAACTAATATGTTCTTTGGGAAATTTTTTTGTGTCATGTATTGTGTATTCCAAAAAATTAATGTAATTTCCATGTACGTAATGTTGGGGTATTTACATTATAAATGGTATCGGGATTTTTTGGTCCTTGAGTTGGGTTCATACCAAGAGATAGGAATATCAGAACTAGAAATGTGTATCTTAAAAATGAATATCTTACCTTTTTTATAATAAAATTCTAGTTACTATATTGTTTTGGGTAAAAAAGTGTTCTAAGCCACTTCTAGGAAAGGTGCCGACTCATCATCATGGGTTTAGCCGATGAGTACAACATTTAATGCACTATCACCAAGATTTACCACTACGACTGCATTGTCACGTGGATGTTTTTCAATGAGAGGGTAAGGAAACTGCCATCGGGACCAGGCATTATGCATCCTTGCAAGAGGTAATGCTTTGCAATCAACAATACAAGGCAGGGCTCTAGGCGTTCAATGATTCATAAGAAGGGGAGAGGTTGTTCTAGTGGGTTGGGCCGATAGGTCTTGTATTGGGAATATTATGCCTATAAGCCTTCAGGTCAGGTAATTGGTCTTTGGGTTGTATTGGACTGGGTTCCTTGGGCCTACGAGTCCTGTAAGTGTTCCCTTTCAACCCTTAAAATGGGGATTATCCATAATAAAATAAAAAATAAGGACTTATGACCATTTAGGTAGAATAGAATCTTAATATGTAAAATATATCCATGAAATTATGAATAGATACTAGTTTTAATTTATTGTTCTCCGAAATGTTTTATAGAAAGGAAATTCCCCTAGTAATGAGAACAGTAAATCAATGAGAGAGAGAACCTGATAATTGGGTAGCACTAGGACCACAAGTAAACCATGATTTTGTTCATTTTATTGCGAAAGAATGTTTGGATATGGACAATGGACATAAGAACTAGGAACTTCATTAGATAAATCACTCAGTAGACTTCCAAACCCAGAATCCACCAATGTTTCATAGTGATTATTGACCTAAGAAAATATAGGAATGTCCGAGTAGGAATACTGAGTTTTTTGAATTTTTAGGGACACTGGATGAGATGAAGATCAAGCTATCAATGTATATGCTTGAATACATGGATCTAGAAATGTGGTAATTTCCTATTTAGGCTATGTTAGATAAGGACCTCACTTGGAAAGGATATATATAATTGTTCAATAACAAATTCATTCAAAATAAACATTCAAATAGAAAATATAACATTATTATTTCAATTAGAATGAGTAAGAATTTAATAGCTGAATATATAGATAAATTCACTCACCTTGTCTACTTTTCAATAGAGTTAGAGACTATCAAAATACAGACAGCTTAGATATTTGATTTTGTTTTCCAACCTAAGGTTCACTTAAAGGTAACAATGTTATATATTATAGACTATATAGATATGGTGAATAAGGGACAAGTGGGAGAAATAGATATAGTAGGGAATCCCTGTGTAGGGGATACCTTTTTTCATCTTAGTGTTGGTGGGTCTTTAGCATGTGAAATAAAATAAAGAGGGGTAGTTACTCCCAGGGTGGAGTGGTAGAATAAAATCAATCCATAGGATCAGTCTTTTATTAACCATGCCACAATAATGAACGAGGTTGTTTTTAGTGGAGCACACTCTTACAGAGGAAGAAATAATGCATGAAACCCCATGGAATTTACAGCACTGTGGAAAAAGGGGACATATCAAGAAGTATTTCTATAAACTTCTAAGATCATCATGTGGAATGGGATTAACTCAGCACTAGGCTTCTTATTATAGGGGAAACAATCATACTATAGTAGTTCTTATCCAAAAACATAGAGGAATGATGACACTTCTAGGAGCACTTTGGTCATTTTAATAGCACCTCAGTAGGAAAGAAAGAGATATCATGTGATATCTAATTGATTTATTTCTGGAGTAGAGAAGGCTATCATGTGAAAGGAATTGGGTCCCTCTATAGTGTTTTGTACCATTCCCCTGAACTCCACTATTATGCATGTCTTTCTTGATAATGAAACATTACATTCTTTCCTTTCTTATTTTATTTTTAAAAAATAGGTATTACATGTGGAAATTATGTACTATATCATGCGTACAAGACACCACTTTAATAGAGAGAGTGCATAGGATTCAAATACCCAATATTCTCCATTACGATTGATGTAATACAATTTTTTGGGAGTTTATGGTCACAGAGGCTTATAATTTTGATGTAATATTTGGTATGGATTTTCTAGTGGGATTTGAAGTTGATATATATTTCCATGCTCATTATGTGATGTTTACATCCCTAGATATATCACTTCATATATTCAAGGGGTATTGGGATATTAATAATGGAAGATATGAACCATTATCCACAATTTATGGAACCATTATTATCTAGTAAGTGTAAATGACATTGGAAGCTACTGATGAAATGGGAAATAGAACTCTTCTAGTCATAGTATATTGATACCCTGATGCATTTTTGAAAGATTTATCTAGGTTACCATCCAAGTGTGAAATTGAATTTTCTATCTACCTACTCTTTAGAACAAGACCTCTTTCATTATTATCTTATAGAATGGATCCCATATAGTTACGAGAGTTAAAGGTTAAACTAGAAGAGTTAGAAAGTATTGTCTTAATCAAACCTAGTACAACACATTAGGTGGCACTAGTTTTATTTATAAATACTTTTTATGGAACTCTTTGGATATGTATTGATTATCATATGTTGAATCAAGTTATGATAAAAAAATAGATACCATATTTCTCAATTCAGTGACCTATTTGATAAATTATATGGATATAAATGGTTCTCCAAGATTTATCTATGATCCATATATCCTTAGTTTAGATTCATAAGAGAGGATATTATGAGGAAATAATTCTAGTGTAGATACGATGATTTTGAATATGTCATCATGAATTTTGGACTGATGAATGAACCTACAATTTTTATGAACTTGATGTATCATATCTTCCATTGGCACCTCGACTTATTTGTAATTGTATTTTCTAATGATATTCTAGTTTACTCTCATAGTAAGAATGACCACAAAGAGAAATTTGATATTGTAATCAGTACATTATGGGATAATCATTTGTATGTTTTTTTCTACGTTCTACTTATATATTAGTGAAGGTTGTTTCCTCAGTTAGCTGACCTAGGAAAAATAGAAGCTGCAATCTCTTGGAATCCATGAAAGAATGTTTTCAAGATACATAGTTTTATGAGATTAGCAGGATATTCTCCCTTTTTTTCATATTTCTCAAGACATTATTCTCCCATTAATTCTTTGAAAATGGTGAGTGTTCCATTCATATGAAATGATATTTTTCAAAAAAATATTTCAAGAGAATAAAATTTATCTCACCTCTTCACCCTTCCTAATATTGTTTGATATGGGTGTGGACTATGTGGTATACAGGGATATGTTAAGATTAGGTCTTGGTTTTATTCTCATACATGGAGAACGTGTTGTGCCATGTGTCTCAAGGTAATTACAAGAACTTGAGAATAATTATCCAGCGCATGATTTGGTATTACCTGTAGTTTTTTATTCTTTAAAGATTGGTGGAATTACCTAATTGGGGAAAGGTTCATAGTTTTCACATCCCATAATAGCATGAAATATATCTTTTCTTAGAGAGACTTGAACTTGAGGGAACTATGATAGATGGAGTTACTCATTTTTTTATTTTCTCTTGATATACACACATGGTTAATGGAATGTCATGAAAGATGCATTGAGTCAGAAATCATATAGTGAAGTGGTATGACATTCCCGTGATCAATTGTATTTGAAGATCATGATTAGTAACATGAATCTAGATTGAGTGGTACAAGGTGAGCATGTAATCTACATTATATTCAATATAGTTCGTAACATGTTATATTTTGTAAAGGAGGATCAGATATCAAACCCTAATTGCACCACCATTAGGTCAAACCAAAATTGTGGCAAGACATCTAACAACTATATAGATGATGAAAACTATTTGTTACATTTTTAAAATCAGGTTGTAGTTGCTCAGTATTTCTAAGAATAGATTATTTCTGCATATCACCTTTCAAAATGTATTATTCATCTGGGTATTTAGAAAATGTAAAAGGTGATGAAAACTCATTTCTAGAGGTTGGGTATGAGACACAAGATTACAGAATATGTCATGGAATTCCTAACTTTCAAACAAGTAAAATCAGAGCATCAAAGACCAGGTGGTATGTTTCAATCTATTCATATACCCATATAGAAGTTGGAACATATTTCAATGTACTTTTTCACAGGCCTACCAAGGACATTACAAAAGAAATATACTATTTTTTAATTTTGTATCAAATCACTGTGTCGACACACTTTCTCCCTATCAGAGAATCCAATATAATAGGGGAATTGGAAAAGATGTGTATCTAATAAGTTGTTAGGATACACAGTGTTCAAGTTTTGATTGTATTTGAAAGAGATCCTCATTTCAAATCATGATTTTGGTGATAATTACAATAGACTCTCAGGGGTAATTTAACTATTATCACAGCATATCATCCACAAACCGATTTTTTGGTTGAGTGCACAATTTTTACATTAGAAGATATGCTCAGAGCATGTTTCATAGACTTTTGCGGTTCATGGGAGGTTCATATGCCTTTGGTCAAATTCTCCTACAATAACAACTATTAATAGATGATACATGTCTCCCCATTTGAGGCTTTATATTGTTATACTTTTCATTTTCTACTATCTGGGATGGAGACATAAGAGACATTCTTGATTGGTTATAGTATTGTTCATGAGACCACAGAGAAGATCCAAATGTTCTGGAAGCATATGGATATGGATAAAATATGATAAAATCTATATGTAGACAATCATCACCAACCTTTATCATTTGATCATAGTGACCACACTTTCTTGAAAGTGTCATCAATACCTGGTCGTTGAAGATTGGGGAAATAAGGGAAGTAAGTATCATGGTATGTGGGATCAATTTTATTGGTGGAATATATTGGCATAATTGTGTATCAGTTAACCTAATTTTCAAGGTTTAGTGAATTTCATACGACATTCAATGTTTCACAAATAAAGAAGTATCAACAAGATCCTTGACTTGTGATTAGTTAGAATCATGTTACTCTTGATCCTGATGCAACATTTATCCGTGAACTGATTTAGGTTCTGGATAGACATGAAAATACCCAACATGGGAGAATTATTAACATAGTGATAGTTTTTTTACAGAATGGTTAGGTTCAAGAGAAAACATGGGAACTTGAGAATATGTACAAGATAAATGGCTTGTTCTGTTCAAAGGAAACAATTTATCCATCTTCCTAAGGATGGAAATCCTAAGGGTGGGGAGAATGTAGCACCCCTGGTTTGACGTACGTCATTGTTTTATGGATTTTGTCTTGAATTTCAATTCTTTATAATACATTGTTGTAAGAGTTCAAGGGAATAAAAAAGAGATAGTTTGGAAGCATTATTTTGTAAAACTATAGGAACAATCTATGTCATAAATTGTGGTTTTATGATATTAATGTTATAGGGAAGATGTTTTGACTAACGAAGTTTATGATGTAAAATAAATTTATGCCATAAATTACTTTTTCGTAATTTAATTTATATGTGACACATATTTCAGCAGAAGTCACCCACTGAGGAATTTATGATGTAAATTCATGAATTACGCCATAATTTCATCTGGGCCCAGCCAGTTTTTACCCAATTTCGGGTTGTAACTCGTCATTTGGTTCATGTTCCTTCCTCTGAACTTCCACAGATTCCCTAGGTTATTTCCACTGATCATTGACATCCGAAATCAAATTCCAATGAATCCTTGGGTGCTTAATTGTGTAGATCAAAGGTTAGCGTCACATTCTTCATTATTGACTTAGATATCCTCATTTTTTCTCATATTTAACCATATATTGGTTTTATAATACTTCTATCTATGTGGTTGTATTTAAGTTTATGAGATCTTATTAGGTTTTGATAGTGGAATGAAAGGAAGATATCTGGTTGGTGGAATCATTTTTGATATGTTGTTCTAATTAACTTTAGGCAGGAAGATTTTACCTCTTTCCACTTCTATTTTACATGAAGGTTTATTAGGTTTCTAAAATATTTCTCCACTTTATTCAATGGTTTTTCCTTGGTAAAAATCTACTAATAATTCTTTTATTGGTTGGATTGAAACTGTATTGTGGGTGTTTTCCACAATTAATTTTTTTATTGATTACAAGTTTTCACATAAAGAAAAGATTTTTTTGACAAATGTTCTTGACATAACGGGGTTTGAGTGTCAACTATATAGGAATAGGTTAGTGTGTGTTCATTATTGCATTGTAAATGGTCTTGATGAAATAGTCTTGGTGCTCGGTGTCAACTGGAAAGGAATAAGGGTAATTATTCCACCAAGTGATGGTATGGTGGAGAACACAACACCACTCATGAGTATAGGGGTGTCATTTTGGAATGCATGAGAGAGAGATGGAGAACATGGTTGATTATTCTGAATTGGGAATTGTGAACATAATTTACTTTTTAAAGGATAAATAATGTTATGAATTAAACTAATTTTGGAAATCCTATTCAATTGAGAAAATTTTTATTTAGAAAATTCTTTTTTCTTTGATATTATTTTAGATAGTTTTATATCCCGTGATATAAACAATTTCTGATCATAGTGGCATGTTGGGAGAATATAAGGGGTTTCCTACTGGTTATGTTTAATCACCCCCTACACGTGCACTTTAGTGAATATGACAATATTATTTTCCATGATACAGGAAAGGGTCAAAGGTCTTACTTTTCTAGTGATTCTCCTTGATGTCATTGTCATGGTTGGTGGAGTTGTTCTATGTGTTGGTTATGAGTGGTTCCACCTTGGAACTTTATTCTTTTGATATTTTTTGGATTGTTTAGCTTCTATCTATCACTTTTTCCATTTCTACTATGATTTGGGTCATCCAAATTTATTTTTTATTGGTGGATTGGTCACATTTTTTTATCTCAGGTAGATTTTCGTGCACACATAAATTATATAGATGCATTTGGTTTATTTATCTTTACCTTGTTTTTTTGTGTAATTTTATTAATATGTAAACCGCCCCCCAATGTTTCTTATATTTAATCCCTTGGTATTTATTGTTATCCTTTGGTGTCCAGGTAATGTCACATAAGGTTAATGACATTCTGTCTCTTCTCAATCCAATGGTATGGGGTGAGCTATTACAATTCTTGTTTCTTTGAAACTTAAATGGAATAGATATTTTTATATACTTTTATTTGATATCTTATAGAACCGAAACAGACACCCAAATACAAATTTTTGGTTGTTTGAAGTTCAAGTCATGTTTTCAACTTATCTTAAGATATTAGTTTATTTATTAATTTTTTATATCATTAAATTATTATTAAAAATATATTTTTAAAAAATAATCTATAAATTATTAAGTAATATTAATTATTAATTATTTTGAAAACCATTTCCACAAAATATATTAAATATTAATTCAAATTAAATATCTACTATCTATACTAAAGATGAGTTACTTCCTCCAATGTGTCACCCTTAAAATCCTCACATCACTCCAATTTTACAATTCCTCTCTCCAAACCTGAAACCCCCTTTCACAATTCCACAGCTACTCCTAGGGTTCCTGTTATGATTTTATGTGCCATCATCCAGCTCTTCGCACGAACCCACACCAATATCTTCCTCGCTGTTTTAGTCCTCCTCTATAGCAGGTCATCCTCTACAGTCCCCAATAGCCTCATATCTTCATGTGGATCCTGCATCAGAATACTGAAAAACAAAACAACAAAGCCCCTCAGGCTCATGATTTTTGCCCCCTCTACCTATGGTAACCCCTATATTTTCACGTCTGTAACCTCCATGCACTAAAAAACCTCCTCTAGCATGTGATTTTTGTAACCTATACCTATGGTAAACTCTTAGACAAAAACATCTTATTTTTGATTCATCTTCGACCATCTTCTCCTCCTCCATCTACCACCAATTTCTATCTATCAAATCTGTACTCATCCAGCTCGCCACTTCCCTCACATTCTCCTTCGATTCCCAGTTACTTTTTGACTCCAAATTACCTACCTCTCAAAATTCATTTGAGTTTTTATTTACTGTCAACCTTCATGGAGGATGCCCCTGAAATTCTTCTTGAATCATTTCACCATCTCAAGCACCTCCTATGTTATTTTAATGTACATATTTGTGTTTGTTCACAGATCTCAATGACAGGTTGAAATTTCCCTAGTGAACATCTTCATCATGTTACCAGAAGTATCACATATAGTAATTTTATATCCCTATATTGTCTGTAAAACAAATCTCCCCTATTAATCTTTTCTTTTGACTCTATTCATATTATTTTTTTCAAAATCTGTCACAATCCATCTATTTTCCTCATTCGGAAATTAGTGATCTACTTCATTCAGTTGGGAAATATTTATTTACATCATTTTGTATTCATAAATCAAAAACAAACACTAGAAGTATTCATACGTTTGTGCTTTGGGGCCACTGGTTTGGTCCTCATGTCCTTTAGGGCCTTCGAGACACCCAAGGCCTTCGGGCCACCTCATGGATTTCATGACACCGAAAATTGGGCTTAGTGGATTGGGAAAACTCTATAAAGAGATGAATCTATATGAGGATATAGTTCAGGTTCATTCAATAGAGAATAAGATCATGCATTTGGAAGAAATAGAGGGTATGGCGTTGCCACCGGGACCAACCATTGCATGCACAAGAAGCCTATCCAAACAGCCATGTGAAGGTGGTGTGCTAACATGACGATGTAGAAGTTGGAGAGGATCATTTTCATGTAGTTATTGTCTTAATATTTCTTATAAGGCCTACGTGTCATCTAATATCTAAGCCTACGGGCCTTGTATTGGTTCCCCCTCATCCCATGAAAGGGGGATTATCAAAAATTAATAAAAAAACGACCTTCGATCCATTTCGATACTTTATTAGGGAGGACATAGTGCTCTTTCCTTCTAAGTTATAGTAACCATCATTTCATCTATTTTTATGGGGGATCCATTTTATAGAGTACCCATTCGATGATCATTCTTCAGTAATATTATTTTTCTATATTGTAATTTCTTTTACTATTGTCCACTGACTATTTTATTTTTTATTTGATATATATTAATGTGTAAAAAAACTATTTCTATGGGAGGTCCATTATACCGAGATGCGATGAAAATGGGTGAATTGTACCACCACATGAAGGTTATTTTTATTTTATATTAATTTTATTTTTTCTAATAATGATTCCATTAATGTTTTTATTTTTTAAATTTTTTTATTCATTTTTTCATTTATCTTTGGATTTTACAAATTAAGCTTTAAATATATTGTTTCACATTATTCATGCGTACAAAACTCATAAATTTTCTCATGAATTTTTCATTATGAACCAAATTATTAAGGTAATTGCTATTCAATTTTATGTATTTTGGTATTTTTACATATTTCGAATTTTCATTCATTTCGTTTCATGTTTTTTCCAACAATGTCATACATCAGTTCTTTTAAAATGAATTTAGTTCTTCTGAACTAATTTCATTCCTCATTATTAATATCATTTCTAATTTATGTATTCTTTCCTACTAATCATATTTTCATAGGGGTTTTGTGGTTTCATTCCATGTCATAAGCCTTTTCTATCAAATAGTGACATGTATTTGTTCAATTATACATAGTTTAAATTAATAATTTATATGAAATTTAAAAACATAGTATAATCAGTTTATTATGAATTTTATCTTAAGAACATATTGTTTGTTTCGTAGGGTTATCGATTTCACTTTTACTTCTTTATATTTTTAGTAGAAACCAAATTCTCATACATTGTGATAGGTTCATTACAAATCCCTACATACCTAATATTATTTTCATTCTTCCTTCAAGTATTCATCACCCTTTTTTTAGAGGTTTCTTTTTTCAGTTTTATGATTGTTACTTTTCTTTATGTTTGATTTATTTCTGATTCAATGTTCTATGGTTATAGCCCTAATTTTATTGTGATGCTTACTATGCCAATGGTGGTCGTATGTTTTTACAATATTAAGGACAATAAAGAATCCTTGCATGATCAGTTATAGTGAACTATAACCACCTTCCTAGATATCATCTATATTCCCTGATCAACTATCAGTAACATTATTTTCTAATATTCAACTTTTTATTATTGTTATCCACTTAATATTTAAATATCTGTACGATATATATTAACAACCATTACTTCTTCTTCTGTGAGAAATTCATTATATAAATATGACACAAAATGGATGAAGTGTACCACTAGTAAAAACTGAATGCTTCTACATTTTTATTGGTTCGTTTCAAATCCCTATATACCTAATATTATTTTCATTCATCCTTCTATTAGTATTTACCCTTTGTTTTTTGGTCTCTTTTTTATGTTTTACGGTTGTTACTTTTTTGTAACTCTGATCAATTTCTGATTATATGTCCTATGGTTATAGACCTAATTTTATTGTGATGTTTCGTATGAAAATGCTAATGGAAGCCATAGGTTTCTCAATTTTTTAGGACACTAGAGACTTCTTTCCTCCTTAGTTGTAATGAACTATAGACACCTTCCCAGAGAGAATATATATTCCATGATCAATTTTCAGTAATAGTATTTTCCAATATTCTACTTTTTATTACTATTGTCCACTTAATATTTCATTTTTATATGATATATATTAATCAACATTACTTATTTTATGGGGGCTTCACTATAAAAAGAGGTCACAAAAATGGGTGATGTGTACCATCAGTTGAAGGTTAGTTTTGTTTTATATGCATTTTATTCTTAATAATAATGATTCCACTAAACTTTTGATTTTTTATATTTAACTATTAATTTTTCCATTAATATTTTGATATTAAAAATTTAGTCATAAATATATTGTTTCATATTATGCAAGCATACAGAGAATGATTTCTTGTGTCATCAATTGTATATTTGGAAGCACAGTAATTGGGTAATTATTCTTACTCTAATTTATGTATTTTGGTATTTTTACATATTTATAATTATTTTTATTTTCTATTCATGTATTTTTTTCTGCAACTATGGGCATATTATCTTTTAAAATGAATTTATCTCTTCTAAAATGATTACATTCCTCATTAATGATAACTTTTCTAATTCATATTTTTTTCCTAATCATCAAAATTTCTTATTATTTTTGTAGTTACATTCTATGTCATAAATCTATTCTAACCTAAAATGACATGTATTTGTTCAATGATAGTCTCATTTAAAATTATTAATTTTTGTGAAATGTCAAAATATATTTTAATCATTTTGTTATAAACTTCATCAACTGAAACATAATCTTTACGAAATATAAATCTCTCCTACCTCATAATTTTCTATTTATTTTATTCTATGTCATGAATTTTTAACATTCATAATTTTTTATATTAATTTATATTCTACATGGGTGATATAATGGATTTCATGGTGATGCTATTATTTTATTTTTTTTCTATTCAAAATACAAATTATAATCTGATTTCTATTGAGCAATGATGTATTTTTATCTAAGGTGTTTCATTATTTCTATTTTATATGAATTTACTTGGATTTCATACACTTTTACTGGTATATATTAATTATATTTTAATATATCTGTAATAATATGAGGCGATTCTTGAAATTTTTAATTTTTTAATTTTTATCAACACGAGTAGAAAAGGTATTTTACTAACAGTATATAGTGTCATTACAAAAACTAACATACATATAAAATGAATATGGACAAATGGAGTGTGTAATAGATAGTTCTAGACAAGATTACACCAAATGAGAAGCTTAGATGGTTCTGGGACATAAAACTGGAGTCCAATGGGTCATGTGAAAGAATGAAAAATCCCTTGATCCCATTATTAGTGTTTTGGTGATTTTGATTTCAATGAAAAATGTGTTTCATATTTGGTTATTTCCATATGTTTTTCATTTTATGTGACTATAGATTAACACATTTAATAGTTTATAATATGTTAAAATTTCCTGAAATAAATGTTATAACCCTCAGCTCCAGAATGAATCCTAGAGTGGCTATTAAGTTAAATATATTTCATGTTAATGAGTTGAGGATATTTTCATAATTTGTTTCCTTTCCTTCTTATCTCATCTCATTATGACAACCCTCTTTAATTTTTTGATAGGCACACTGAAATTGGAGGGGATATGCCTTTCTGACACACTGATGACTTGGTAGCCCGGAATATATTTAGTTAGTTTAATTTAACTATTTGAAATAATAATCAATACAAAAAATCTTTAGATGATGGTCTAATATATGTTCTGTAGATTGGTAGTTCTCTATTTGGTTTCAATTTTTCATCACACTATCTACTATAATTTTTTTCACAGTAAATGTATTTATATAAAACTTGTTTATTGTTTTGAACTGCATGTGCAATAAAGACATATCGATTACTATTCCCATTTTATATCAACATTTATTTATTGACCATCCACTTGGAAATATTTTCAAATGAATCAATGATCATCTAAAATAATGATATATTATTGTCTCTAGATTAATATAATATAATTTTTATTACCACTAGGAGGATCATGAATCCATTTAATTTGTAGCTTCATTCTAAAGGCCTTGAAATCTACCAGTATGAAGCCTCTAGGTTCCATCTGTTGCAACAAATCCATTTGTAGACCATGTCCTCACCTTGGGTGCAACAACCACCCTTACATGAAGCATCATCAAGAACTATAGACCATGCTTCTATTTCACCACTAAAGTTTTCTACTAGGGATTCCATGTCACTATAGTGGATACCAACGGAATAATGATGTTTCATCCTCTAGTTTGGGATCAAGCCATTTCATGCAACGTGCTTGGCTGATGCTCAAGGTGATGTTAGGACCTTCACCTCTATTTAAATCAACCTCACCCAGCCTGGTTATCCTACCCATTAATTTCATTATTTTTAGTTACATGACATTCATTCCAACTTTAAATTTTATAATGATCATAATTTTAATTATCCATTTGAATCATTTATTCATTAATGTAATTGATTTTTTCATCTATTAGAAAATCCATTGAGTATTTGTCAAGCATGGATTTTAATGGGGTTATGTCTATTTTTGGTCATATTTATAGTGATTGAATACAACTATATTATTTTTTCCCTTGTATTTACTAATTAGAGTGTCTCGTTTGTAGTGTATTATGTATGTTAGATGTCATTTAGTGGTAAAAATCACAATAACTTTGTTTTCATTTTTCTGGGAAACACTAGCGAGGAGCCTCATCTGCTTCAGAAAATTGTGTACTTTAATGGATCAGGGAACCATGAGCAAATGATGGGGCTTTGGTTCGACCCCACCATAGATTTCCACACTTTCTCTCTTTACTAGAACAATTTCCATGTTTTTTAATTCTTCTCTCTATATTTGCCCATCCATTAACCCATCTTCTTCCTTTGTTTAATTTAGGATTCTTTCCTTGTATATATTTAATATGCTGAAAATTACATAATTTTCTAATGTTATGTATTTTACTATAGCCTTTTCTCATTTGATTAAGTGTCAATAATAAAATAATCTACATATAATTATATAGTTTCAAAACAAATTCAGATTATTTCATGATGAATTTATATGCATTTTCAACATGAATTCAATCTAGAGGCTTCTATACAATATAAATTTATAAATGTTACTATATTTTGGATTCGATACCCATTATCATGTATTGTTTCAACTTCCAGTGAAATTTAAAACAATCAACTTATGTACAATATGAATTATCCTTAACATTATTCTTAATTTGTTAATAACATTGTAATATGAAGTTACAATCCAAATACTTCAATATAGTATGCATTCGATATCCACTATAATATACAGTTTCAATATTTCTACAAATAACTATAATTTTCTACTATGCAGTATCACATGGTTTGAAATTTTATGATTATTTTAACGTGTTCCATGGTTAAAAATACGTTCATAATTTTTTAAAAATTGAATATATATGTTTATAAAATAGGATATTATTTAAATAAATTAAATCTCAACATATAATAGTAAATCTGATAATTCAATGTTATCATATTCAATTATAAAATGAAAGAATACTTGATTATTTCCCTTCATTAAATAAAATTCTAATTTATTTACAACCATCATATTTCACATATTTCACATTATTTTTTTAAATACACACACCAACCACATTACATGGTAATTTTTTCCCCAATTACCAACTACGGAAAATCAATTGTTTTATTAAAGGATTCATTTTTTGTAAAGATATATTTTCCAAATAGATATCATGTTATTTCATACACATGTATTCATATTGTAAATATCATAGTTTTATTCTAAAAATTATATTGAGTTTAGTGACATTGCAATTTTTTTGAATGATATAAAACCATATGATTCGAAGGAAAATTGAATAGTCATGTGCATTTGCACAGGAGGAGTAATAATTTCTTATTATATAAATCACATGAAACCCTTAAAATGGTCCATTTTGTTTACTCCAATAAGTTTGATGGATTAAAATTAAGGATTTATTTTCCCACACACTCCTTTCTTGAAAAAATAAACAAGGCTACATATAGATGAAAAATTATTTGTCGTACCATCTTGGATAGTGTCATAGAAAAAATAAATATATAAAAGAAAACTAGATTTTATTACATGTACTCAGGAGGGCCTTCGGATTTAAAATGCACTGACTTCCATCGGTGACCAGTACAGACCAGGTAGCTTCAACCTCCCTCCCTACCGTTGGGTACACCTCCTTCAAAACAACTATTCATGGAAATGCTGGTGACCAGAAGATACATGTGGAACTCACATACCCATTTACTAGTTTGAAAAAGGTGACGATCTCGTGACTTGTGGCAATATTGAGGTTGCTTAAGTGGGGTGAGTTTGGGCTCTGCAGATGGATCTCCTTTCCAACCTCCGCGTTTTCCCACAGGGCATCCTCGATGAGCCACTCGATCCACCACTATAGTTGGGTCATGTGAATGGCAGGTGCGGTGGAGTTGCTGGCAGTGGACCAGGGGATCATGGTCACCAAATCATCTGAGTTGACCATGAGGAGGACCTTGGCACTTTCGCTCTCCACCCAATGCAAAAAGATTCAGTTTTTGGTGCAAGGTCTACCAAAGGACATGATGGTGCTCTTCAATGCATGGGCACCAAATGTGGCCTTGATGTCATCATCAGTGAGAGTGGACATGGAAGACCTAAGGTTATGGATGGTGAACATCAGTATCAGGGATTCATCCCAATAGGTTATGAGCAGTCACCTAACCTCGTTTCAGATCATGTCTTGTAGGCTCGCGCACGTGTCCTTGTCGAAGGTGTAGAGCTCACCAACCCGGACAGTGATGGGACTGCAAAATGATTGCACCACATTGTAGTAATAATCACAAGATAAAATAATGGTGAAAATTTTGAAATAAATAGACACAATATATAACATGGAAAAACCCAAAAAATGAAAGTGGAAAGAAAGAATTGGAAAATATAAGTATCACTATGGGTAAATGTTTGTACACAGTCCCTCACTATTATAAGGAGAAATCCATCATAAAATATATTTAAATAAGAGGAGAAACCAACTCACTATATACCATACAAATGATAAAACTCAAATTGGAATGATGATGTTACTGAAGGTGATGAATAAATTGGAGGAGGGTCCTACCTTTTGTAGGATTCTTACATCCCTTCTTCCACATGAAATTCTACTCTCTTACTGGATGAGTTAGTGGGGTTCACCACCCACCTCATTAGCCTTCACCACCCCCCTCTAAAAAGAAAATGGTGGCACCATCCTCTAAATAATTTTTTTTTTGACACATATCCCACATGGATATTTTATTAAGAAACAATAAAATCTCTACACATACTTTATATCTATCAAACATGTTTCTCAAATCTATGTAAGGCCACTTGAGGATCTGCACCATCTGAACTTATCAGAGTCAATTTCATTCATCAGGAAATCTACCAGATTTTATTTAGTGTGTTTTTTCTACATTTCCACACTTCCTTCCTCCACGACATCTCGGAAAAAGTGATATTGTACCATAATGTGCTCTATCCTAGAATAAAAAGTTTGATTCCTTACAATGTGAATGGTTCTCTGACTATCCCATAACAACGGAATCTACTAAATTTTTTTCACAAGCTCCTCCAACAACCTTCCCATCCATATCAACTCTTTTAAAGACATTGTAGCTTCCATGTACTCCGCATATATCATGGATAATGGTATAAATGATTGTAACATTGAAATAAAGATCAAAACATCTCCTATAAGATTAAAAACATAACCTGTAGTGAATTTCCTCCAGTCAAAATCACCTAGAAAACCATTAGAAACATTAGACTACCCACTGAAGATGCATATGTTTCTTAAGACATATCCATCCTCTCTCCTTAATTGCTAGGAGTCATCATGGATGATAACATGAAATTAATGGGAAGAGGGTAGATATTGTCTTACAGTCATTCATGTTAAATAATTTCAAGATTCTCTATAGGTAATTCTGTTGTGATAGCCAACTCCTCCCATTATTTATGTCTTGGTAATTATTCACCACAAGAATCTTGATTTTTGGTCCTAAGTTATTCATATAAAACACTCTACCCAATTGTGACTTTGTCTCCTAGATCTGATCATTATTGGGACCTACAAAAAAAGTTTCATCCATATACAATAGAAGAATGATGAAATAACTACCATATGAACCCCTAAAATATTCACAAGGATCTTAATTAAGTCGGTTGTATCCAAGGATAGTGATATAAGAATAAAATCTATTATACCAACACCTTAGTGCCTTCTTAAGACCTTATAGATATTATTTCATCTTGATAACCAAGATCTATTTTTATTCTCCTGAAAACATTCCAGTTGGAGAATATATATTATTTCATCATGTTCACCATGGAGAAAAGAAGTCTTCACATCTAGATTTTCTAGATGTAAAATGTATGTAGCACACATCACTATAAGTAACCAAATAATCATCAGTATAACAATAGGAACAAGTATTTCATTTAAATAAATACCTTTTTTCTAGGCATATCCATTGACCACTAGTCTTGCACAGTATTTTCCACCTTGTACTTTCCATCCCTCTTGATCTTAAAGACCCATTTGTTTTGGATTTCCTTTATTCAGTTAGGTAATAAAACAAGATCCCAAGTCTTATTTAGTATGTAGGGTTTCATGTTCCTCCTTAATCGCTTCCATACAAATGGATACATCTAGACTATGATTTGTCTCTTCAAAATAACATGGATCTCCATCCTCGGTCAATAACCAGTGAAAAATATTTCTCTTAGTGACATAGTCTGATTTCCATATCGCTGCCCTTTTCTCTTGAGTTGACCATTATGGTCCAGACTCAACTGGTACATGATAATCTTTCTCTGGTGATTCCTTTGGGGAAACTGGTTCTTCCTTTGATTTTCCACTACTAAGACTATTTTAATTTATGTATTCTTCTTATCCATGTCCTGATAAGTTTTCATTTACACCTTGTCTTAAGGAAAATTCCATTTCTTATGAGATACTTTTTATAGTAGTGGAGTCCTACAAACAATACCCCTTCACACCATCAGCGTACCCCAAGAAGAATCATTTACTATATCATGAATCTAACTTTCATATTTCATGGACATTCAAGATTGCATACACTGGACTTCCAAAAGTACGTAACCAAGAATAATCAACTATTTATCCAGTCCGCATCTCCATCAGTGTCTTCATATCAATCGCCAATGAAGGAGATCGATTGATCACATAGTAGTTGGTATTCAATTCTTATGCACAAATTGTTTTGGTAATTACTATTGTATTCAACATTTCTATTATTCTATCCAATATGGTTCTGTTCATCTGCTCTACCACTCCATTCTACTGAGGATTTCACACCACTGTGAATTGTCTCTTCGTTCCTTCATATTGAAAAAAATATCAAACTCCTTTTCTTGTATATTCTCTAACATTTTTATTCGTTATAAACTTGATATTTTTTCTAGATTCAAGTTCCTTCCTCACTTTGAATGTTTTGAAGAAATAGACAACATTTTCTTTTTTACATGATTGGGTACACCCAACATCTCCTAGAATAATAATCAATGAATGATATAAAGTACCTAGATTCTCCAAAGTATATAACTGGTTCTTGAAAAATGTCGGAATGGATAAACTCTAAGATCTCATGACATCTTTATATTAACATCCCAGACATTAATTGGTGTTGTTTTCTCAAAACACAATGATCAAGAAATGGTAATCATACCTTTGTAAGCCCACACAGCAATTTATGATCCGAAAGAATCTTCAGGACTCATTATGATATATGGTCAAGCATCTAATACCACGACATTTTCATCCCTTCCATTGAGGTAGTTGATTAAAAAAATATTTATGACTCCTTATACATTTCACCCAAAACAATGTACAGGTTCCTTGAGATCTTCTCCACCTTAATTACCACAAGTGTTCCCCTAAAAATTCTCATCACTCCATTTTCGGTGAAAGTCTTTCATTTTATGTCATCAAATTGCCCCAATGGAAATATTCTCTTCTTCAGGCCCTTCACATGGCGTACTCCTCAGATGGTTCGAACAATACCATCATTAATGTTCAATTTGATGGTACCAACTCCAATTATATTCAAGGTTTTATTGTTCCCCATTTACATAATTTCTTCCAGGATGGTTTCATATTGATCTAACAATTACCGCCTAGATTTCACGTGTAATTTTTCTCTTGAGTCGATAATCCACACATCATTGAGATGCTTATTGCTTCCAACAGTCTTCACCACATCATAGAAAAGTATATCTCCATTTATTGATGTACTCGCCACATTTTCAGCTAGGTCATGATTTTGGCTCCCACAGGAACCATGTTTTATCCTCACATTTACTGGTTTATCATCAATTGTCAGTCGACAATTATACATCTGCAACAGTTCTTGTATCTTCATTTTAAAAAACAAAAAATTATTCCCATTGAATTTTTTATCTCAAATTATGCTTCCATCTAGACACGTTGTAAATCTAGAACCTCTACTATTTCACAATGGTGCTTTTAATAATATCTATAATGTTTTTCTGAGGTGAAATATCAACCAAAGTCGCAATAACAGAGCATACTACAGTATAAAATAAATACCAATACTCGAAAATGTAAACAACACCAGTCTAGAGCCTGCCCTTTGATACCACTTGTTGGGACTGAAAAATGATTGACCCACCGAGATGAAATAATAATGAGAAAAAAATAAAGTGAAAAACAAGGATGTAAATGGACACCAGATGTAATGTTGGAAAACCCCCTAAATGAAAGAGATAAAAAAAACTTAAAAATAGGAGGATTACTATAGGTAAATGGGGGTACATAGTCCCACAAAATTACATGGAGAAAACCCTCATGAAATCTCTCTTCAATAAGTGGGGAAAACGCATCACTATATACCTCTCAAAAGATACCACTCAAATTGGATTGTTGATGTTTCTGAAGGTGATGAATAAATAAGAAGAGGCTCATGTATTTTATAAGCTTCTGCCTACCCACTTGCCTCATGAAATCCCCCTCTCTCATTGGATGATTTGGTGGGGTTTTACACCAACCTCATCTTCCATCCCAAACCCCCTTTAACAAAAAAGTGGCAGCACCGCCTTCCAAATAAAAACCATCTGACAGATTGTTCCATCAGACCTGAATCCATACTTTTATCATGGTCATGTGATAAGGGGGTGAGGGCACCGTAGAGTTTATCGAGCCATTCTAGGTAGGTACAGTGTTGTGGAGGGGGAACACAACATCGTGTCATCCCAGATGAGAGATATACTCAGGGTCCTAGAAGACATCTGCGTGACTGATTTATCTTGACTGAGTCTTCATCCAGATGGGAGCCTTCTTGATCCACATGGGGAGGATGATTCTTGACGTGACTCGGTGGTTCTGAGAGAGGTGGTACTCAGTTTGGGGAATTCCTAACTAGTTTAATAGGAAGTTCTTATTTAATAAGAAGTGGCGTAAAAGGGGGAGGTGGGTTTGAAGATGAAGAACGTGTAGGTGGTGTCGATTAAGTTGTTTTAGTGTAGGATTTGAGTCCATAGGGAATGGTCGAGTGGGTCAAGTGGGCCATCCTATTTGGCCACCCTCGGGTACTTCAGAAACTACTTCCCAAGCCTCACTTCACATGAGTCATTGGGGGTGAGAGGGGTCACCATCATGGATATGGTAGCAGAGTCGAGGAAGCCCTCCAAGGCGGCCCTATGGTTATGTGAAGATTTCATGTGTAGGGACATCGGTGTGATGGAGAGAGTTCGGGGGCATTGAATGATGTGTGGGTAAGGGGATGGGGGATGAATAGGGATGTTCTGAAGGGGTCGAAAGTTGAGAGGGGATAAGAGGTTCATGATTATGGGCATAGGAGCATGGGGGTAGTTGAGTAAGTTAGAGAAGGTGTTAGATATATCAATGAGGGGGAGACCATGAATCAGAGACCTCCCACTATCATCCATCCCTGAGAAAACCAATCTACCATACCCTATAGAAACAAATAATGTGGTGAAATCCTCCCCACCCTGTGCATCTCGTGGGTAGTCAATTTCATAGATTTTTGTATGCCCTCTCTGAGTTTCATGCTATTTTCTCCTGCCCTGTGTTCAGGGCTATGGTCGGAATGTTCTTAGCAAGATCACGAGTATGATAGATTTGTTCATGAATTTTTAAATTCCTTCAAACAATGGAAATAACTTTATAATTATACATAAGGAAACAACCACGTCCTTTCTTTTATGCATCACTACAGATCACAAACCCATCAATCCCCGATGGTAGAGTTAGGATTGGTGCATTCAATAATCTCCACTTCAATTCATCAAAAAAATCATAACATTATTTTGTCCCTATGAACTTAACCCCTTTACATGTATTCTTGTTCATCTTTTTGGACAACGAAGAGAAGTTATGAATGAGAAAAAAATAATAACCTTCTAAACCAATAAGACTACGTACCTCAGTTATGATCATTGGAGTTGGCCATTCTTTCAAAACCTTTTTCCTCACAAGATCAACTGATATTACATCTTTAGAGACAAAGTGGCCCAAAAAGAAAACTGATTGAAGATAAAACTCACACTTTCTAAACATACCATATAATTCATTTCGTCTAAGAGTATTAAAAATATTTCACAAGTGATTTTTATGATCTTGGAAGCTTTTAGAGTATACCAATATATCATCAATATATACGACCAAAAAGTCCTCAAGATATTCCTTGAAAACTGTATTCATTTGATCCATGAATATAGATGGTGCATTGGTCAGTCCAAAAGGAATTACTGTAGACTTCCAATGTACATACATGGTTTGAAATACAGTTTCTGGAATGTCTTCCTTCCTCACAGAAAATGAGGATATATAGAACTAAGGTGAATCATTGAAAAATATTGAGGCCCATGAATTTGATCAAATTAATCATAAATGTGAGGTAAGGGATACTTTTTATTTATTGTCATAGCATAGATCTCCCTTTAGTCAATGCACAACCTCATAGGTCCATATTTTATCTTAACCAAAATAACAGGGGATCCCCATGGAGAATCATTAGGGAGAATAATTCCTTTATCACTAAATTCCTCTAGTTTTTTCTTCAGTTCCACTAATTCTATAGTGGCCATTCTATAAGGGTTCTTTGATATGGGACCGGAATTAGGAATTAATCCAATGGAAAACTCAATTTCTTGATCTATAGGATGTTTAGGTAAATCATATGGAAACAAATCAACATATTCTTGAAAAATAGGTACTTACTCCATTTAAACATTCCCTTCATCACCCATAGTTATTGTATTACCTTCCTTGCCAATAATTAAATTCTGTAGATCTATTGGGCAAGGATCTTGATGAGAATCAAATGGTGATGTTTCTCCCCTAAATATAAGGGATTCCACATCATCCTCAAAAATTGAATCCTACTTCTTCTTGTAATAAATGTTCACATCATGGTTCAATAATCCAATCCATACTGAGTATTATATCAAATTCAATCATGGGTATGACAATAAAATTAGCAGATAAAAGCATGTTTAAAGTCCATAATGGTAATTTCCAGACACAACTTTGTTACAATGATAATTCCCTTATGAGTTTTGACTCAAAAATCCCTTAATAAAGAAAATTGGAACTATCTAATTATCTTGGAAAAATGGGAAGATATGAAATAATGTGATGATACAGAATAAAATAATTTGTTGGCTAAGTATAAGGAAATGATTAAAGTACCTATCACCACATCATTAGGAACTTAAATATTAGTAGTTTTGATCGCATAAGCTTGTCCCAACTCCCTATGCCATTTTAAGGAATGTTTCCTTAGTGATTTATATAGTCATTAACATAGTGTATCATCTCCCAAAAATTATAGAACTGAACATTAATAGCTTCTTTCTTCCACTTGAAAACACTAGCATGATGGAATTTCTTTCCACACATATAGCACACCCCTTTTCCTTCAAGCTCGCACTAGGGTGTTTCCTTCCACAATTATCATTTGGTGGAAAGTCAACTCTTCCCTTATTCCCCATTTCCTTATTTTATATTCCATAGTTTTTACCAACCCTATTCTTCTCATTCATTCATTTAATGTAATATGACTTAGAGAACTCTTTTTCCGTCTTGATATAACACGAGACTATATATTTGTATGATGAGAATGTTTGGAAGACCATCACCTGGTGGAGGAAGGGCTTTAGTACATCAAAAAATCGATCAATATTGCTCCTTATATTCTTTATATAGTCGAAATAAATCCTTGTTATCCTTCTGAAGTTAGCTTCATACTTTATAACATTTTCATCTTTCTTTTTCTTAAAACTTATAAATTGTCCTTCCATATCTGATTGTTGTTCCCGGTGAAAATATTTCTCTATGAAAAGTTCTTTAAATTCACTCTATTCCATGTTTTAAATCTCTTCATCCTCTTTGGTGTATTGAATTAGTAACCACCATTGTTCAACATCTCTATAAATACAATAAATTGCCACGACAAACTTCACCCTTTCATCACATACCAAGGTGAGAAATATCTTCATTAAGGAACTTATCCACTGCTCCACTACGAATGGGTTTGGAGTCCAATTAAATGATCAAGGCGGTTGTCACATAAAGCGATATAACATATCTCCTCCATGTTGTGGATCTGGATGATCCATATGGGTATGGTTATTGTTCATAACGTGATTATGATTTCCCAATATTGTTATAAGTTTCTCCGTACATGTCGCAGCTCCAGAGACAACATCATTATCTTGCATAGGAGGGAAATCCCTACATGGGATACACATGTTCAAGCGGTTTACATTCCTTCCACTAGGATCCATTTCTAAATAATGGAATACACTATATTAGGTTATGAATCACAATGTATAATCTCATCTTAGAAAAATACAGAGCATAAATTGAAGTCATATTCATTGATAATCCCATTATCATAAACATGATTTCTTTGAGGAAATATTTACATTTAAATCCTTCATAAAGGCTTGTAAAGAAATGTAAATTATTCTAAGCATATACCTCATGAATTTAAATTTATTTGTGTAATAAGGCCCATTTTTGTGTACTAGGATACCCCAGGTCATTCCTGAAGCTCCTTGTCAGAGTTTTCACTCCTATGTACATTTCTGTCAGAACCACATCGTCTTGTAGTATCCAGGCATAGATGTATTTTATAGGAATATAAAAATAATATTTTCGTTACCAAAATACCCAGATGTTCTTGTATGATTGTCCTCAAAGACTATATTATGGATTTGTTCCCTAACCTACGTTTTCTAAATCTAGTTTCTATGTTTCCTACTAAACTTCCTCTGATAAAAACTATAAAGACCTATTCCTGGTTTCTAGGAGCCGGTGCGTTATTATATTACATTGGAATATATAGAAGGAATATGAATCCCAATGTACCAAGTAGTTCAGTATATTTGGAAGTAAGATACAAACACAATTAAAATATTTCAACTTGAAATTAAAAACATCCTATAAGTTTTATTGAGTGAATACACAACTATGTTAATCCCTGTAGGTCATTCATAATGAAAATTTTTCATGCCCTGAGAAAAAGAAACATAAAAAATTTGTGTGATCAAATTCTCAGTAAGAGTAAGAAATACAAAGGAAGATAACATAAACACTAGGCATGGTGAATAATTTAAAAAACATGCCTTTAAAAATAATCATGAACATAATATGTCAAGAATATGAGCTGAGTAAATATTTCATCAACAAAACATAACCATGAGTATTATACTAGTCGAATAACCTCATGAAAATTTAATTTCATTATTAATAATAAGGGAAATTCATATATCGGACATTCTGAAACATAATGTAAAGGCTTCGGCCAAGGCAACTAAAAATGATTAAGGCCTCGGCCAAAATAATATCTAAAAATAGGGAAGGCCTCAACCAATTCCATATCTATTTGTCCCATGAGACCTACCAATGCATCGAGGGGATATAGTGGGCCCTAACCATTAAATAATAAGTCTAATTCATTCCTAATATTAATGGGGATAAAAATAAACAATATAATCTTTCATATTCAAACAAACACATGAAACATAAATAACATTCCCCAAACATAAAGCATAAACAGTAACCATTCGGTGTAAAATGGTGAATGGTTTTAGTATAGCACATACACAGTCAAACTAATCATAAAACATTAAATAAAATATGGCAGAAGATATCATAAATATTAATCCCAATAATACATAATAATCAATAGGAGTTTTGAAACAGATGAAGATACTCTTATAAAATCATCGAGTAATTCTTGAGATAAATACTCTTTTACTTTGAAAAGAAGAGTTCGATTGGAATAATTTTTTTAATAAAAACAGAAGTGAAGTAAGACGGTATTTTCATAATAATTTAATTTATTTCAAGAAAGATAATGATTTCTAAAGATAGATTATATTGTTCCCTTGAAAATAATAAATAATTTTAGAATTTCCCTTGAAATGGGCTTGTTTATTGGGAAGGATTTTGAAAGATCATTTTAAAACATATAAATTCCCATAAATGAAGGTAAGATTCTGGTTGGAAAAAATATATAGAAAATTGAAACAGAAATTATGAGAAGTACATATGAATTAATAATAATGTAATTGAGGTTTGTAGATAATAAAAGTAACCCGAATGAAAATGGAGGTTCGGGTGCAAAACCCTGACATTAAGTCCAAATGTGTTGCTCTCTTGAAATTAAAGTCATGGAATTTGAAATTAGCCTTTATAATAATTTAATTCAGATACTATGAGGCATTTATTTATTTTATCATAATTTTATTAAGTTCATTATGTCCTTATTGATATGTTATACGATTGAATTCCATTATTCTGGAGTTTTCTTTTCCATGGTTTTCATGATCGGTATATTTGTATATTAGTGTGGATGTTAATATGGAAAAGATTTAATTCTATAAAATTGGAATTATATATTATTTATGAACATAAAGAATTTTTAATTGTTTTATATAAAATTTATTACATTGTATAAGAATGAATCATTGGATAAAATATTAATGACAATCACTTAGATTATTTGGCAGCATTTGGACTATTATGAACTAGTTTTGTCATATAAATTAACATTATGATCATATACTGGTTCATGAATATTAGTTAGGTTATAATAAATATATTATAGTTTGGTTTAACTATAAAAATTATCTCATGACCATAAATTGAGGATAAATTATTGAATGAAACTTTGTCGTCCACGAAGGTTGTAAACCTCACCGGCGATGTTGTCATTTAAAAAAGGGAGGGAGAGTAAGAATATTGATAATGGATACTACATTAAAATGGTATAATTATAGTAAATATATTATAATGGAGTTATAACAATCAATTGGATGGGGGAGTTTAGGATAGAATAATAGAAGAAGATAAATTTAAATGAAAGTAAATGAAAAAGAAATATTCTTTACCTCTTGAAATAACATCCTTGAGAACCTCTTCAAGGGAACAGGTTTTGGTCTTCTGTAAAGACCAAGAGTACCTAGTCATGGGGAGTCACAAGGGAAGGATATTTTAGAAGAAACTTGAGGATATTATAGTATTATAATATTGACGATAAGAGTGATTGGGGGGGAGGGTTAAATTGGAGGAGAGAAGGGTTTCCCATTATTTTACTCATTATTTTATTATTTTTCTGAATACAACCAATAGTATTGATTCTTATGACCATGAATAGTAATATGTGAATGTGAGTTCAAAACAAGAGTTCTTATAACATTCATGATGCTGGGAATAGTGAATTTTACTGATAATGTATACATACAGTAGATTACCATAATTTACTATTTATAAAAAAATCGACTATTTTGGAAAAATCCAAAAAATTCACCCTAACCATTTTTTGACCAGAAGAATTCAAAAATGAACTCCAGTTTTTGAAAATAATTTTATAAATATTATTAATTTATTTTTTAAATAATATTATAATTAATTCGAAAAATTATAATTTTAAATCTATATTTTGTTTTATATTACCTTGAAAAATTAATCAAGATCACGTTATCTTATACCCATAGGAAAATAAAATAATAATAAGATTTAGTATTATTAATGGTCATATTAATATTAATAAAAGTCGTATTACTATTTATAAGGGTATGTTACTATTCACCAAAAATTATGTTTCTCTTATTAGACTCTAAATATCTTACTGAACACAACAGTGTAAGTTAGTTTTTCATAATTCAAATCACAGAGGTAGAAAAATTATGTTTTCTGGCTAGGTTTTGAAAAAGTTGTTTTTTAAGGACTTGGTGTTTCATGCATTCAATATTAAATTTATTTTCAAAATTATGTGTTGTTACATTATCCCCTACTTACAATAATTTCATCCTCAAAATTACTAGAATGTTATGTCAAAAAAGATTTGGGAATTTATTCATCATAATCTCCTCAGGTTCCCATGTTGCCTCTTCAATTTTATGATTTCTCCAAATAATATTTACCAGTCGAGTCGTCTGATTCCTCAAAACTTTTTCTTTATTATCCCGAATCTAGGTAGGATCTTCATAGTAAGATAGTTCAGGTTCCAATTCTATACCTTTAGAAGTGAGGACATACATTGGGTCTAAAATGTATGTTCTCAGTAATGAGACATGGAACACACTGTGTTGTTTAGATAGGCTAGGTGTCATAGAAATATTATATGAAACAAATCTAATTCTCTATAGAATTTAAAAGGGGCTTATGTAGCTAACGATCAGTTTCTCTTTCATACAAAATCTTATAACACCCTTCCATGGAGATACTTTCCAGAAAACATGATCACCACCTTGAAACTCCAAATCCTTCCTTCGATTATCAGCATAGATTTTTTTCCGCTTTGATATGCTTTTATATGGACTTGAATATTATTCACCGTCTATGTTGTTTCATCCACAAGCTCTAGTCCAACAAGCTTCCTTTCTCCAACTTCATCCCAACAAGTTGTTTTATGACATCTTTTTCCGTACAGTGCATCATATGGTTCCATTTGAATACTTGAATGGAAAATATTATTGTAGGAAATATCAACTAAATGTAAATATTGATCCCGCATACCTTAAAAGTCAATTAAACATGATGTCAACATGAACTCTAATGTTTGGATCATCCTTTTTGATTCCCCATCTGTTTGTGGGCGATAAGTAGTACTGAATCAAAGCTCAATATCCAATGCATTCTGAATACTTTTTTAGAATTTTGATGTGAATTATGGATCGCAATGAGAAACAGTTGAGGGAGGATCTCCATTAATTCACACAACTTCATTGATATAGTGTTGTTTTGGGCACTCCATTGTAAAATCCTCCATTAAATCGAGGAAATGTGCTGATTTCGCAAGTCGATCAACAAATACCCATATTGGAACATTCCTTCTCGTTGTTTTGTTTAATCCAGTGAAACAATCCACAGTGATGTCATCCCATTTCTATGTAGAAATAGGTATAGATTACTTTACTCGTCTATGATGTTGTTGTTCGACCTTCACTTGTTGACAGACTAAACATCTTGATACATAATCAACAATTTCACTCTTCATGTTGTCACATCAGAAATGTTACATCAAATCTCAATACATTTTTTTGATACCGGGGTATATAGAGAAATTCGAGCTATGAGAATCATCCAATAACTCCCTTTTTAGCTCGGGTATAGATAGAACACAAATCCTCTTCCCAAATTTCAGAACTCCATCTTCACATAGAAAGTCAGCCAACTTCCCATATTTCACATCATTAATTTCATTTTGAGTATTCTTGTTATTATAGTGTGAAGATTTAATTATTTCTAATAAAGATAGTTGGGAAACCATTTGAAAATGTAGTGATGTCTCACCATCTTTGATAATTCCCATGTCCATCCTTACTAGATCCATGTACAAATGATCCTTGTCAATCCCCATTTTGTTTAAAAATCCATGATCCTACATTCTCAACGCATTAGCTACCTTATTTTCATTTCCTGGTAAGTAATGTATTGAACAATCATAATCCTTGAGTATTTCAAGCCATATCCTTTGCCTCAGGTTGAGTTATTTCATTGAGAAGATATAGTTCAGACTCTTGTGATCCACATATATCTCGCATTTTTCACCATAGAGAACATGTCTCCATATCATCAAAAAAAACATTTCAGTAGATAAATCAAGATCATGAGTAGGATAGTATTGTTCATGAATTTTTAACTGACTTGATGCATAGGCAATAAATCTATCATTATACATAAGGACACAAAAAATTCCTCTCTTTGATGCATCACTATAGATCACAAACCCATCATTCCTCGATAGTAGAGTTAGGATTGGTGGTTTCACTGATCTCCTCTGAAATTCTTCAAAACAGTCATGTCATTCTTTTTTCCATATTAACTTAACCCCTTTACGTGTAATCTTGGTCATCGTTTTGGCTAAACGGGTGAAGTTCTGAAAGAAACACCGATAATAACCTACTAAACCAATAACACTACATACGTCAGTTATGTTCATTGAAGTAGGCCATTATTTAAAAACCTTTGTCTTCACAGGATCAATAGATATTCCATCCTTAGAGATAATAGGTCCATGAATGGAAACCGATTGATGCCTAAATTCACACTTGCTAAACTTACCATAAATTTCATTTCGTCTAAGAGTCTTCATAATAGTGCGCAAGTGATTTTCCTGATCATCATAGATTTTGGAGTATACCAAGATATCATCAATAAATGCCACTGAAAAGTCATCAAGATATTCCTTGAAAACTCTATTCATTAGATCCATAAAAAACATATGGTGAGTGTTCCATTCAAACAGAAATTATTTTAAACTCGTAATTACCATACCAGGTTCGAAATGTGGTTTTTGGAATGTATTGCTTCCTCCCATGAAATTGAAGATATCCAGATCGATGTTTAATCTTAGAAAAATTTTGAGCTCCTTAACGTTGATAAAATAAATCATCAATGTGAGGTAGGGGATACATATTATTTATTATTATAAAATTGATCTCCCTATAGTCAATGCACAACCTCCTAGATCCATCTTCTTTATTAACGAAAATAACAGGGGCCTCCCATGGAGAAAGACTAGGGAGAATAAATCTGTTTTCCCTCAATTGCACTAGTTATTTCTTCAGTTTCACTAATCTCAAAGTGGAAATTCTATAAGGGGTCATTGATATGGGCCTTGAATTAGGAATTAAGTCAATGGAAAACCCAATTTCCCTCTCTAGAGGATGTCTAGGTAAATCCTCTCAAAACATATCAATATATTCATACACAATTGGTACATCCACAATTTGATCATTACTTCCCTCACCCATAGTAATTTTATTAACATCCCCACAAACAATTGAATTTATTAGAGCCAATGGGGGTGGATATAAGTGAGAATTAGATGGTGATGTTTCTCCCCTAATGATAATGGATTCAACACCATCCTAAAAAATTTTAACCTCTTTCTTCTTGCAATAAATTTTTGTATCATGGTTTAAAATCAAATCCATACATAGGGTTATATCACATTCAATCATGGTTATGACAATAAAATCAGTAGATAAATAACATTTATATGCCGTAATGGGGACTTCCTAACACAACTTCGTTGAAATGATACTTCCCTTAGGAGTTTTAACTGAAAAATCCCTTAACAAGTCAAATTTGAAATATATAATTATCTTAGAAAATAGGGAAGATATGAAAGAATATCATGATCCAGAATCAAATCTTGAATTGGCTATGTTTGAGAAAATGATTATTGTACCTTCCACCATGGCATTAAGAACTTCAATATCAGCAGTTGTGATTACATAAGCTTGTCCATTCTCCCTTGGACATTTATGAAGAACATTTCTTTGACGCTTTGGATATACATTATCATAGTATCCCATCTCCCTAAAATTATATAATTGAACATTAGTAGCTTCTTTATTCCCCGTATAAACACCAGCATGATTGCCTTTTGGTCTACACTTATAGCACATCCCTTTTTCTTTCAAGCAGGCACAAGGGTGTTTCCTTCCACAATTATCATGGGGTGGAAGTTTAACTCTTCCCTTCTTCCCATTTCATTATATCTTTATCCAAAGTTTTCAGGAACCCTATTCTTCTCGTTCTTTTGTTTAAAGTCATAATACATAGAGAAATCCTTTTTCATATTGATAGCACATGAGACTATATCTTCATATGATGAGAATGTTTTGCAGACTAGTGCTTGCTAACAGAATGGATTTAAGACATAAACTAATCAATCAATATTTCTCTGTGGATTGTGTATATAGTCAACAACAAGACTTGATAACCATGTGAAGTTAGCTTCATACTTTTCAACAATATCATCTTCCTTTTGGATCAATTTTAGAAACTTACTTTACATATCCACTCGTTGTTCATGAGGAATTTATTTATCTAAGAAAAGTTCATTAAATTCACTCCATTCTATGATTTATATATCTTCCTCATATTTTTTGTTTTGAATTAGTGACCACTATTGGTCACAATCTCCCAACAGATGATAAACTACCATAACAACCATCTCCCTTTTGTCACATCCCAAGGGGAAAAATATCTTCTCTATTAAACTTTTCTACTGCTCCACTACAAATGGGTTTTTAGTCCCATTAAATGATGAAGGATTTTGTAGCATAAAGTGATATAAAATTGCTCCTCCAGATTGTGGATCTGGATGGTCAGTACGAGTAATTTTATTGTTCATAAGCTATGTAATTTACCCCAATATAGTTATAAGTTTCTCTTCACTATACATAGCTACATATCCAACATCGTTATCCTGCATAGGAGGGAAATACCTACATGGGATACACGTCTTCATGTGGTTTAAATTCCTTCTACTAGGTGCCATTACTAAATAATGGCATACACTATATTAGGTTATGAATCATAACATATACTCTCAACATAGCATAATAAATCTCGTAAATTGAAATCCTATGCATGGATAGTCCCATAATCATAAATAAGGTTTCCTTGAGGAAAAATTTTCATTTAAATACATCATAATGTATTGTAAAGAAAAGTTGTATTATCCTAAGCATATCCTCTATGAGTTTCAAACCAAGTGCATATTAAGGCCCTTTGTTGTTGACCAGGATACCCCAAGTTAAGACTGAAACTCCTTGTCATATTTTTCACTCCTATGTACATCTGTTCCAGAACCACATCTACTTGTAGTATCCAGACAGAGATGTATTTTTTAGAAAGATACAAATAATATATTCCTTACCAAAATACTAGGATTTTCTTGTATTCTTATACTAAAATATTATCTTTGGTATTTGTTCCCTAAAATATGTTTTCCAAATATAGTTTTGAAGTTTTCTACTAAAAATTCTATGATACCAACTGTAAAGACCTGGCCCCAGTTTCCCAGAGCTGGTGAATTATTTTATTACATCGGTATATAAAAAAATATTCATTCTGAACGAACGAGTGGTTTAGTATATTTGGAAACAAGAAACATAAATAAGTTAAACATTACAACATTAAATGAAAAACATCATATAAATTTTATTGAGAACATCCAAAACTAAGTTTATCCCTCTGGTTCATTAATATTAAACCTTTTCATAACCTTAGAAAAAGAAACATAAGAAAGGGGTGAGCTAAAATTATTAGTAAGATTAAGAAATACAATGTAAGATAACATAAAAATTAGGAATAGTGAATAATTTAAAACACTTTCCTTTAAAAATTTTCTTAATCCTAATTTTGAAGGAATATGAGTTGAGTAAATATTACCACAATAAAAAATAATCATGGGTATTCTACTTGTCGACTAACCTCATGATCATTGAATTTATAACTTTATAATGAGGGAAATTCATATGATGGAAATTTTGAAACATACCATCAAGGACTCATCCAAGACATCTAAAAATGATTAATGCCTCGACCAGATCCATATATAAAAATATGTAAGGCCTCATCCAAGTACTTATCTGTTTGTCTCATGAGACCTACCAATGCATCGAGGGGCTATAGTGGGACCCGCCCATCACATAATATGTCTAATACATTACACATATGAATAGGGATGAACATAAACAAAATATAATTTTATATTCAAACTAACACATGAAACATAAATAACTTTCCCCAAACATTAAGCATAAACACAAACCATTCAGAGTAAAATGATGAATGGTTTTAAGATATCACATCCACAGTCAAACTAATAAAAAACCATCTAGTCAAACATGCTAAATGATATCATAAATATTAATCCCAATAATACGTAATAATCCACCGATGTGTTCAAATAGATGTACATATTTTATGAAATTATCAAGTAATTCTTGAGATAAATACTCAATTACTTTGAAAAGAAGAGATCTTTTGGAAAAATATTTGTATAAAATCATAAGTTAAGTAATTTGGTATTTTCATAATTAAATATGCGATTTTAGAAATATAATGGTTTGTAAAAATAGATAATATAGTGCCTTTGAAAATAGGAATGAATTTGAGAATTTCCCTTGAAACGGTCTAGTGTATGAGGAATGATTTTTGAAAGATCCTTTTAAAACATATAAATCCCCTTAAATGAAGGTAGGATTCTAGTTGGAACACATATATAGAACATTCAAAAAGAAATTATGATGAGTACATATAAATTAATAATAATTTAATTGAGGTAAGTAGATAATAAAAGTAACCTAAATAAAAATGGAGGTTCGGGTGGAAAACCCTTACCTTAAGTCCGAACGTGTTCCAATCCTGAACATAAGGTATTGGAATATAAAATTAGACTTATTAATAACATAATTCATAACCTATGTGAAATTTATTTAGTTTATAATTATTTTATTAATTTCATTATTTCCTTTTTGATAAGTTATAAGATTTAATTCTGTCGTTCCAGAGTGTCCATTTCCTTTGTTTTCATGATCAGGATATTTGTATATGAGTATGGATTCTCATGTGGAAAAGATGTAATTACATAGAATAGAAATTATATATTATTTATGAACATCCAGAACTGTTAATAGTTATATATATAATTTTTTTACCTGGTATGAGGATGAAACATTGGATGAAATATTAATGAAAATCACATTGATTATTCGGCGGTATTTGGATTATTATGAAATAGTATTTTCATATATATTAATACTATTTTCATATAATGGTTCATAAATACTATGTAGGTTATAATAAATATATTATAGTATGGATAAACCATAAAAATGGTATCATGATCAGAAATGAAGTAGAAATTGAAGAATGAAACTTCTTCGTCCATGAGGGTTGTAAATTAAAATCTCAAGGATGATGATGTCAATTATAAAAGAGAGAAAGAGTAAGAATATTGATAATTGTTATTACATTAACATGGTATAATTATAGTATATAGATGATAAAAGAGTTATAAGGATAAATTGGATAGAATATGTTAGGAGATAATAAGAAAATAAGATAATGTGAAATGAAATTAAATGAAAAGGAAAGATGCTTTACCTCTTGAAATAAACTCATTGAGTTCCTCCTTAAGGGAAGGGGATTCGGTATTTGGGAATGTTGAAGAGCTTATGATTCTAGAGAGTGACAAATGAAGGGTATTTGGGCAGACCATTGTGTAGGTTCAAGGCTTATAGGAATGAAGAGAAGAGGGGGTGAGGGGGGGGGGGGGGGGTATAGTGGAGGAGAGGAGGGTTTTACCATTATTTTACACAATATTTAATTATTTTTCCAAGGAAAAGAAATAATATTTATTATTGTGACCAAGAATAGTAATATGTTCATGTGAGTTAGAACCAAAAGTGTTTAAATCATACATGATTCTAGGAATAGTGAATTTAACTGATAATGTATATATACTGTAGATTACCTTATTTTACTATTTATGAAAAATTTAAGTATTTTATAAAAATTTGAAAAATTCTCCCTATCCATTTTCAATGTGTATAATTCAAAAATGAACTACATTTTTTGAAAATAATTTTCTAAAAATTATTAAATTAATTTTTAAATAAAATTTTAATTTATTTGAAAATAACAATTTGAAAACTATAATTCATTTTATATAACCATGAATAATTAATAAAGATATCATCTTATAACCATAATAAAATAAAATAATAATATGATTTAATATTCATAAGTGTCATATTACTATTCATAAGGGTATGCTAATATTATCCAAAAATGATGTTTGTCTTATCAGACTCTAAATATCTTACTGAACGGAACCGTGTATGCCATATTTTCAAAAAAATTTCACAAAGGTGGAAAAATTATGTTTACAGGCTAGGTAATAAGAAAGTGGTGTTTTGTAGAGACTCAATGTTTTATGCATTCAATATTAAATTTATTTGAAAAATTATGGGGTGTTACGTTGTGTTTTTTAAATTTCACCATTTTTCACAATGTACAATTATTTATAACCAAATATATTACAATATATACATGTTTTGTATATATTCACCCATAAAAATTTATTTTTTCAAATAAATAAATTAACATATTTACATATAAAACAAAGATCCCCAATATATGAACCTTATCTAAATAAAAAATAATAACCATTTTATTGAAAATACAAATTTAGGAATATTTATATTCATATACATATGAAATTAATGTATATATAATGTATATATATATATAAATATTTGTGTGTTTTTTGTAAAGAATATATATGTTTATCTAAATATTATAATATATATTATGTGTTTGGGGGTACAATCACATTCAAACACACACATACCACACAAAGAGGGATGAATGGTAGGGAATATCCCCCCAAGGAATAACCCACCCAACTATCCACTTTATTACATTATATATTTTTGGCCAGAAGGCCTAGTTGGAATGAAGCCCATTACATTACTTGTAGGCCCACCATTGGATGGCCCGAACGCCCTTCATCCATCATGCCTATATCACCACCTGCACGTCATACATACATAACCACCCCCTTGATGGCCCTAAGGCCCATTGGACCGAAATCCCATTCGGGATGAATAGTAATACTTATAGAGTACCCTACTAGAGTACCTACTACATTACCTATGGAAATTCTCTCCCACCTGAATTTGAACTCATGTATGATTTAGGTGTATGGGTAGCCTTTACCACTGAGTTAAACCCCAACTACATAATAATATCTGTATATAAATATTAAAATAATATATTTAAATAAATATAAATATGTATAATTATATTTATAGAGGCACACACACACACATATGAATTTATGTATTTATAAACAAACACACATAAATTTTTTTTAAATATGTATATATATATGGAAAAACTGTAACTAAATATATATAAATATATATATTTATCATCAAATTAAAAAAAATCCAATGTAGGTGAGTTGAATAGGTATAGAGGCACGAGGGGGAGGTCCAAGGTTCGAAACCCAGGAATAGTATGGGCAGTTGTGTGCAGGTGAAATAGGCCATATCGCTCTTAAATAGGGAACTTCCTAGTGTAGTTAAAGGGGTTGGTTGGGGGTAAAGAGGGGGTGGGGGGGGGGGTTCTTATCACTATTCCAAAGGGTGATCAAGGATGGGTTTACCTTCCAATTAAGAAACATTTTTAAAGAAAAATTAAATTTTTTGGACTTTAATCAATTCTTTTTAGCACTAATAAAAGTGCCCTGATTTTTTCAATGCTTCGATTATCAGGTCTTTTTTAGAACTGATAAAGTATTCTTTAGCACTGATAAAACCCTCCCAAACATATATTTGAACAAGTGCATCATCGAACATTATCAGTGCTATCAAAAGAACCTGGATATTTTGCGAGTCTTTACCAGTAATAAGTAAAATAGATGATAAACCAGCCTTTATCAATGCTATTATTAGGGATGATAAAGGTTTTAATAAAAAAATATTATTAATTTATATAAATTATTTTTCAAGGAATGTTCCAGACTCGAGTGAGCTTGGTCTAAAAAATTTTCTAAAAAAAATAAAAAAGAAGCAAAACACAACACACATGCAACAAAGAAATCACTTCCAAACCAAAAAAATGGTGAAATAGTGTTGCAAAAAAAGACAAAAAATCTAAAGACCCACGCACCATACCCCATGGACATAGAGGCCTAAATTAGACCTTTAGACCCACTAAAATCACGATGCCATGTGAGAATTTTCAATTCCTGCAACACTCAATCTCATTCTGAGAAGCATGCAAGCCAGATTTCACCTGCCCCACTCAGCCACAGCCTAATGTCAAGCTTCATGTCAGAAAGGGCATCCCCAACCCAAAAAGGATGTGAATGCAAGCTTCCTGTAATGTTACCGAAGTGTTGAGGTTAATTACTTAGAACCCTAAATAAACCAAGATCAACTGCACATTTTTAATAAAGATAAAAATGGTAAGTTTGATTAACAGAATATATAAAGTCATAATGAATCAAGAAATATAAACATACAATGCAAGAATATAAAGATTACAAAGGATATAACGTGATTTTCCCCCAAGGGGACCTACATGCATTGAGAGAACACCACCAAGGAAACCAATTTATTAATAAAGAAATAAAAGGAAACAAGACACAATTACAGATGCGAATACAGAAACTGAAGAACCATAGAAACTATTTGAGGAGGTCGGTAGTTCTATACTAGGTGGCACTGATCAGTTCTATCACATAGAGTTATCCCCAACCACTCCTGGATGAGCTCACACAGACACACAAGTAGGATATAACAGCATACATTTTGAAGAAGAGATAAATCATTACAACACCAAGATATAAAAATGATAACTTAGTCACGATTATAAAAGAATGTAAATCATGTTACCACTTGAAGCATAGCCATCAAACGTATTCGGAGCCAAGATGATTCCCACTAAATCTTCACCAGAGAAGAACTCTGGTTTCATGAGGTGGCACGTACATCGACAACAGAGAGTTCAGGTACATGGAGGATCTCGGAAGGATCTTTCTTCTGTTTCACAGAGCTGGAGTATAGTAACACTTTGCCGGGAGTTTCCTTGGAACCAGAGAGAAGACACCAGCTCTTACACAGTTGTATCAGTGGATAGGGAGAAAAAAGGGCATAGTCAATGCACATCAGAGAGCTGTCAGGCAGTTCAGCAGAGGCACGAGATGAAGGCCACGTGGATGACTAGGATCAAATAGATTGTTCAGATAACCGTAGTGAATACATCTCATAGGACTGATGGCACAATGGGATTGGAAAGGCAGTATGAATTGGAGATTGATGTGGGTTGAGGGAACACACTGAGGGATCTTCATCGCCATTGGATCAACATTTATCAATGGTTCAAAACGCACCCGCTAATAGGTAAGGAAAAAAACAAACTGAGTTCCTAAGAAGATGAACCAGAAATGGTAAATGTGAGCCGAAAACTGGAAAATACACACTTAAAGGTGCCTGAAACCATGGAGAAGAACAAAGTAATAAATGAAACAAAATTAATTAATTTCATTGCAACAGGGTGCAGGATGCAGGAATATTCAACAAATATTCACCTTGAAATCAATTAAAATACACTGATAATGTTCTCACAACCAAGATTATTTAATTGGGACTAAATTTAAAAGCTTAAGACAATGCATGAATTTGGATAACAGAAAAACCTTAGTCAAACTATCGGCCGAGTTATCTTTAGTGGGTATCTATGTGGCACTCACCTTCCCAGATTCTATAATATCTTTTAGAAAATGTAATCTAATGTCAATGTGAATAGATCTACCATGACAAACATAGTTTCTAGATAAATGTAATGCAGCCTGGCTATCACAGTGCACCATTATACTATCAGTATATAATGATAATTATGAAAGAAAACAATTTATCCAAATGGATTCCTTAATTGCCTCAATCAGGGCAATGTACTCCACCTCAATAGTGGACAGTGCAACTACTGATTTCATGTTGTATTTCCAGGAGACAAGTCTTCCATATGCATGAAATACATAACCAGTGATGGACTTAGAAGTATCAATGTTTGCAACATAACCAAAATCAGAAAATCCAACTATATCATCATTAAAAAAATCATTCAGGCCATATCTAATGCACAATTTATCATACATTGAGATGTACATTAACAACCATTTTAAATCTTTACAATGAGCCTTACCTAGTTTCCCCATGAACTTGCTTAGGGTACAAACAGAAAAAGCTATATCTGGTCTAGAGAAGATCATGGCACACATAAGACTTCCTACAACATTTGCGTATGAAATCTCACTCATAAAGGCTATTTCATGTTCATTCCTAGGTGATTGATTCATGGATAGTTTAAAGTGGTTTCCTAAGGGAATATGAATAGGTTTAACATTCCCAAATTGTTATTTGGCTAGTAACTTTCTAACATAATCAAATTAGGATAGGTATAGGGTTCTAGTCTTCCAATACCTAATTATGTTCATGTAAAGAATTTGATTTTCATGGACTAAGTCTTTCATTTAAATGAAAATATTAAGCTACTGCTTAACTAAATTTATGATATTTATGTTTTTACAGATTAATAAAATGTCATCAACATATAATAAATGATAAACAAAATCATGCATGATAGTTTTAATAAAAACACAAGCATCAAATCTTCTTCTTGACAACTGATTCAAAATCAAAAAAAAATCAAACTTATTATACCATTGTCTTGAAGACTGTTTAATCCCATACAAGGACTTATATAAAAGACAAACATGGTTAGGCTTGAATAGTTTTGAAAATCCTTCATTAAGAGTCATATATATGGTTTCATCAAGATTACCATGTAAGAAGGTATTTTTTTGCAACAAGTTTCTCAACATGAAAATCAAGTTTGGCAGGGAATGAAAGTAGAATTATGATAGATGAATACTTAACATAATGAGAGAATATTTCAGTATAATCAACACCTTAACATTGTAGGAACCCTTTGGAAACCATACAAGATTTAAATTTAATTTTAGTCTCTCCTACATTGTTTTACCTTCTCATATAAATCCATCTACAACCTAAAACTTTCTGGTTATTGGGTCTAAGAACAACTACCCATGTGTTGTTCTTAAGAAGGGAATTTATCTCCTCTTACATTGCTCTCAGCCATCTACTGGATTATTTGGATTTAACAACTTGAGTATAAGTTTGGGAATAATCATTGAATAGGTCCTGAGCTACATTGAAAGCATAGGCAGTAATGTCTGCTTGGTTGAAACGAGCTGGAGGTCAAATAACCCTTATTTCTCTATCTCTATTAATCTGATCTCTACTCAGGTCATCAAGTTCTTCTCTCTATAGTTCTGATTCTGAATTGGAATTTAATTTAGACTGGGCTTGGGTAACTGAAGGAGCAGGACCAACACTAGACTGGGGCTGGTCTCCTAGTCTTAAAGGAACTTCAACACCTAAATGATTTGGGTCTTTTGAGGGTCTGACACCTTTATCAGAAGCTGGAAAAGGTTTCGTTTCTATCCCACTGGTCAAACCAGATTCATGGAAGAACACATCATGGACAATGATGCATTTATGATAACATGGACTATCAAACAATAACATATATCCCTTAACACCCAGTGGGTATCTCACAAATATTCACTTAACAGCCCTTGGAGCTAACTTATCATTGCATGTATGAGAATATTCTATAGATATACATATTTTGAAGTGGCCCAGGTTTGGGGGTGTTCCCTTTCAATGTTCTTCTGGTGTCTTCAAGGAGTTGGTATAATATGGAAAACAGTTAATGAGGTACACTGCTATCGCAGTAGCCTCGACCCAAAAGGACTTGGGGAGTTTTGAATGGGATAAAATACACCTCACCCTCTCAAGAATAGTCTTATTCATCCTCTCTTCTAACCCATTATGTTGTGGGGTTTCTAAAATAGTCTGGTATCTTTTAATTCCTTCAGATTCACAATATTCAATGAATTCATTAGACATATACTCTAAACCATTATTAGTTCTTAGGGACTTAAGCTTCCAATTAATTTCACTCTCTACACCATCTTTCCATTTCTTAAAAGTTTGAAAGGTATTAGACTTGTGATTAAGTATATAAAACTACACTCTTCTATAGAAATTATCAATAAATCTAAAAAATATAATCCTCCACCATGGGAGGTTACCTTAGAGGGACCCCATATGTTAGAGTGTACACATTCATGAGGATCTTTAGCCTTATTGATGGACCTACTGAAACAGACTCTCCTAGACTTCCCATATACACAGTCTTCACAAAACAGAAAACTTCTAGGAGTGATGTTTCTTAGAATCCCCTTCTTCTTAAGCTCACTAAGACCCTTGATAGTAACATGTCATAGCCTCCTATTCCTTAAGGTGGTGGAATCAACTTCAAAAGCTGAAGTGGTGTTAAACTGACTTCTTTACACTTTACCATCTAACACATAAAAGCCATTACGAAGGGTTCCGTTAATTATTGTAATGGATCCTTAGGAAAATCTTAGGATTATAGATCTAGACTTGATGCCATAACCTTTCTGGTCAATGGTTCCAAGGGATATTTGGTTCCTTTTTAATTCGGGTACCCACCTAACCTCCTCCAGAGTTTTAATAGACCCATCATGAAGATCTAATAAAATTGAGCCTATGACCATGATGTGAGAGCTCCTGTTATTCCCTAGGATGACCTCACCAGTATTAAATTCCCTTAACTCAGTAAATAATTCCTTCTTAGGGAACATTTGGAATGAACATCCTAAATCTAGGATCTATTCACCTATGATGGAAGTGTCAGTGACATTTAACACATCAGGAGTGTCAAAGGCTTGTTCAACTAATAGGGAGTAGTCATTATTAATGTCTTTGTAGTAGATTTTCCTATTAAGACAGTTTATTTTAATATTCCCAGGCTGCTTGCATTGAAAGCAATTTATTACCTTATTTCAAGACTTGCTTATATATTTCTTGGATTGTCGCTTATCATTCTCCTACCCCTTGACTCACTACGGCTTCTAGATTCATCCCTTTCCCTGATATTTCAACCTTCAACCTCAGTTTTAACACTACCCTTCCTTTGAAGGTCTTTAGATAGAAAAGTATATTTCACTTCATCAAGAGTCAATGTGTCTTTACCATACATCATAGAGTCTTTAAGAACGTTTAACGAATCATCTAATGATGTTAATAATATGATATCATGGTCTTCATCATCCAGTTTAATGTCAATGTTTTCTAGGTCTGTCATGATTTTATTAAATTCATCAATGTGTATCCTAAATTCAGTTTCAGGGAATATTTTGAATGTATATAATCTCACCTTTTTATACTGTCTTCCAACAAGAGATTTAGTCATATAAAGGGATTCCAATTTGAACCATACACCAGTAGCAGAGGACTCATATGCAACTTCTCTTATCAATTTGTCTCCTAAAGATAAAAGTATTAAACTACGGGATTTCCTAAGGGTCTCCTCAGGGACATCTACAAAGGATATAACAACTTTACCATCAGGGGCAGTGTTAGTGACTTTATTCTTTGATCCAGCAGGGGAATCTATTAGATCATTGTGATCTAACAAGGCTGTCATTTTTATTCTCCAAAGATTAAAGTCATTATCACCATCAAACCTATCAATATCAAACTTAGTTGAACCCATGGAAACAGAATAGTAGGCTCTGATACAACTTGTTGAGGTTAATTACTTAAACCATAAATAAACCAAGATCCACTGTTCGGTTTTAATGGAGATCAAAATGGTAATTTTGATTAAGATAAATGATATAGTCACAATGAATCAAGAAATATAAACATACAATGCAAGAATATAAAGAGGACAATAGATATAATGTGATTCATCCCCAAGGGGACCTACATGCACGGTGAGAACAACACTAGGGAAACCAATTTATTAAGAAAGTGAGAAAAGGAAACAAGCATCAATTACAGATGGGAATTCAGAAACTGAAGAACAACATAAACTATCCGAGGAGGCGAGGCTTGCTAAACTAGGTGTTAGTGATCAGTTCTGTCACGCACAGTTAGACCCATCTACTCTAGGACGGAGTCACGCATGAACAAAAGTAGGATATATCCCCATACATTTTTAAGAAGATATGAATCGTTACAGAACTAAGATCTACAAACCAGAACTTGGTCACGATTATAAAAGAATGTAAAGAATGTTACCACTTGAAGCATAACCGTCAAACATATTTGTAGTCGAGATGACTTCCACTAAATCTCCACCATAGAAGAACTCCAGTTGCAGGAGGTTCCACGTACAACGACTACGGGGAGTGCGGGTACCCAGAGGGTCTCAGAAGGGTCCTTATTCTGCTTTGTAGAGCCAGAGCAGAGTTACAGTTTTCCGGGAGCTACCTTGGAACCAGAGAGAAGACACTAGCTCTTAAACAGTCGTATCTGTGGATAGGGTGAAACAAAAGGGTGAAATAAATTCACATCAGAGAGTCGTTAGGCAATTCAGTGGAGGCACAAGATGAAGGCCACATGGATGGAAAAGATCAAATAGACCATTCACATAACCACAGTGAATACAACGCACCTGATGGATCACACATCGGGATTGGTCGGGCTGTATGAATTGGGGATTGAGACTGGATGAGGAAACACATGAAGTCCTCTCCATCGCCATTGGATCATCATTTATCAATGTTTCAAAATTCACCCGCTAATATGTAAGGAAAACAAGCAAACAGGGTTTCTAAGAAGACAAACCAGAAATGATAAAGCTAATCCAGAAACGGGAAAATACCCACGTAAAGGTTCTATGAAACCATGCTGAAGAACAAAGTAATAAATGAAACAAACATAATTAATTTAATTGCAATAGGATGCAGGAAGCATGCATATTCAACATGAAGGTTCCACCTTACATCTTGAGGAAAGCTGCAATAGAATTCCAAGCCCAGTCTCCACCCATTATCTTCCAAAACTCACACCAGAGCCCTCAATCAACGCTAGAAGTGTCGTCCAAAAATCCTTATCACGTTGCTGTCGAGGATGACACTGATGATTACCATCATGTCGTCGTTTGTAATCATGGAACTACCTGTCGTACCCCACTAGAAGGGATCTTCTAGGATCCCAGATCTCCCCATTTCAAGGCCTTCGTCCAGATCTAGCTGACCTACCGAAGAGCTAACTAGTCCAGCACCTCCACACATCACCGGTGCTCCTGACCATCACCTACTAAGAGCCGGGCCTCCACCGCAGATTTCCCAAACGAACTCTGAAGAACCTCTCCGATTTCCCACCACTAGTATCCCATATATGACCGGTTCTAGTTATCCCTCTACGATCCCACACCCACCACCCACATAGATATGTCATCATCGCTCCACCCCTCTACCCCCTAAATCATCTACCAACCAATACCTAAGGAAGACACCCCCTAAACCCAATGACAATCTCAACCAGATTCTCACAACATCACTGTCTTCGCACTGAGGTTGTCATCGACACCCCATTCAACATCTTGTTCCCATCACCATCACTGGTGTTCAGTTTTTCCCCAACGAAGTAGCACAGACCTGCTCTCCATCCTTGCTAGTGGGCGGAGCCTCTTGAAAATGATCTAAAGTATATCCAGAAACCCTCCTTGTGGATTCACCATAATATTAATCCTTTAGATGCAGTTTCTACCATGATTTAACTTATACATGACATTTCAATTGATTTTCCATAAAATCTCCACTTCCATTACAAACTCCCCCAATCATCACCCTTCTTTTGTGTCTGCAGCGCTGGGAAAAGAGCTCCTGATGCTTGAAAACATCAAACCATCCTCGATCATCCTCAGAGAGGCATAAATTTCAGTGATCGCAATGAGAATCCACAACCAAACCTGTAGATAGTGTCCCTCCATTCTCTTTCCTCCCCACTTATGTAATAAAAAAACATGTGAATGGGTCGCACGACTGGGCCCATTGGGGGCTCCGCTAGGCCAACATGTGTCCCACTTTCCCCAGCTAAGAAAATGGTGTTAAATATCCCTATTCATAATATGATGTGTGAGTATAATTGATGTGTATATGTTATGTATTCATCATGAATGTTCATTTATAAACTTCACCCTTATTGTTATTCATGTTTTCTATATATGTGTTGACTCAATTTTTATGATCTACATATTACTAGGTATATGATTCATTCATGTTATGCCCACAAGTCTATTATGTTGTCATTAATACTTGTGAAAATAAATTTAATATTTTTAAATAAGAAATATATTTATTATACTTATAATTATAAAATTTTAATAATATAGAAAGAGATTTTAAATATAATTAATTTTAAATATAATTACAACTATATATATATAAATAATTATTAAATTACAATATATATATATATATATTATATTAGGTGTTTGGTTGTATAATTACATTAAACACACACACACACTACACACACAAAGGTCTGAAAGGCAGTTTGTAGCCCCCCAAGGGATAACCCACACAACAATTTGCTTTATTACACAATATTTTTTTCCCGAAAGCCCAGTGGCAATAAATCCCATTACATTATTAACCCACATCTCATTCTTGAATAGTAACCTGACTGCTATAGTACCTGCTGTAATACCACCACCACTACTGTACTTGGTACATTACCCGTCGTTGATATAGTGTCGCTCGCCGCTTCTAAAGTACTGCTACAATACCCACCGCACCTACAGTTCCCACTCCAGTGCCCGCCGCCGCTATGGTGTCACCAGTCAACAGTTCCACCACTTTTAGAGTATGCTATTCAACTACTATCGTAACTCTGCCTAATGGGTTTTCAACCCCCATTTTTGATGTAGTATTACGGGGTGTTAACCACAATTCCAAGCCCTAACTCAAAGATGTAGTTATTATAATTTTTAACTATATACAAATATATATATAAATATATATATATCATTATATAAAAATATTTATAAATAAATTTATTTATACATATAGTTAAATATATATATGTGGTTCTAAATAATTATAAAATTATAATAAATATATTTAATATAATTATAATTTTATAATTAATGAAATATATTTATAAATATAAATAAATAATTATAATTATAATTCTAAATAAATATAGATATATCTAAATAATTATAAAATTATAATAAATATATTAATTATATATATTTTTAAAATTTTAAATATAATAAATATATTTTTAATAATTTTATAATTATTTAGATATATATATAATTATAACTATAATAAATATATATTTCTTATAATTTTTAAATATTAAAAAATAATTTTTTTAATAGTTATCATTATAAAAAATAAATTTATTTCAATAATTAAGAAATTATAAAAAATATATTTATTATACTTATAAGGTTATAAATATTTATATTTATATACACTTATTTATAAATATATATAATTATTTATAAATAAATAAAAATAATTATACTTATAATTATAAATAAACATAGATATATTTAAATAATTAAAAAATTATAATAAATATATTAATTATATATATTAACAAAGTTATAAATATTATAAATATATCTCTTATAATTTTATAATTATTTAAATAAATATATATGTATTTATAATTATAAATATGAATATAGATATATTTTTTTAAAATTTTAAATTAAAAATAAATAAATATTTATTTATACTTATAATTATAAATAAAAAATATATATAAATATATTTAAAAATTATAAAATTATAATAAAAATATTTATTAAACGTATAATGTTCTAAATATATATAATTAAATAAAAATATTTATCAATATATAAAAATATATATAAATAAATAAAAATATTTATAGTTATGATTTTAAATAAATATAGATATATTTAAATAATTATAAAATTATAATAAATATATTAATTATATATTTTTATAAATGTATAAGTATTCTCAAAAGGTTCAGGAGTCAAACATACTTACTCCAAAAAAATTATTAAAAATAGATTACCAAGAGATGATAGGAGGATAAACATTGTCAAACAAAGATGCATGTGCCCATATATAAGGTAAGAAACTAAAAATCAATAGCAGGGTCATTCCCATGATGATGATCAAAATCATCATCATCCTCGGTCATTTCCCACCCTGACTCCAATTTCTATTTATTAAAGAGAGCATTGTAAATCTTTTTGATCTTTTCCTGCTCTAAAGTGATTTGTCTCTTAGATTACTTAGAGGAAGATGTGGTATACCCATTCCATCTCAACCTACATCCATTATCCCAATCATCCCAATCCCCTAGGCCACGGTTTTTTGGATGGAAGACCCATCTCCATGTTAAAATTTATTATGGAGATCTTTCACCTTCTTCCCTATATGATACATTCTCCATGAGAGGCTATTATTTATTTTTGACATCCTCAATGTTCACATAAGGGACATCCACTTCATTTCTTCTTCCTCTAATATAATGTTCTTCCAAGACATTAGGTTCTAGAGAAAGAGAAGGGGGAGATTCTTTCACCATCACACCCCCTTCCATGTAAGGAAAAAACATTTTATTTCACAGATCTGGGAAAGAAAATCAACTGTATTTTAGGTAAAAACCTTAAAACCTTCCATATCCCTTCCATGTGTATCCATTAGAGTGAAATCATGACCATCTGAATCTACCACTAGGGTTTCCCCAAGTTGCGTACATGAATGTTTCATCTGTATAGGTAATGGAGTTAGAGAGTGGGATAGTCCATGTTCAGAAGAAGTAGACATGGACTTCCTAAATGTCCCAAGTTGAAACCCATCATTTTCAACTACCTTAGATGTTGAGACATGATGACCTTCGGAAGCATACAAAAAAACTTGGGGGGAACCATAGTTACTCACCGTTGTCTTCTTAACAGGCTGATGGGAATCCATACTATTCCATCTTTATCCTTCATCCTAGTGGATCTCAAATATTGTTCATGAAATAATTCCCTACTCACCTCATTTTGAACAACATTTTCAAAGTTAGCGCACTCCAAGTAATCAGAATGAGCATCATGATCAATATCCTGCACTATAATATAATCTTGTTAAGGAATGGATTTCTCCTCAGCAGCAATTTTAACTCATGATTTTGTTCCAATTGATGTAGAAGATACCTTCACAACATTAATAGAATTAATGACCAAGGAAACATCATTTTCAGCCTCATCGCATCGCCACTATTGCTAAACCCCACTACCACCACATGCCTCTCTCCCCCAACCGCACTGCCTCCGCCCCACCGCTCTACCACACTACCACTCCACCACCAACTATTCTTACCCCACCACCCTCTCTCCATACCCCTCCATCCTTCTCATTCATCGTCACTATCACCATCTCTCCCTTCCTTACCACAGTCTACATGTTATCACCAGTTTCTAGCCTACTACATTTTTTATTTGGTGGTGTTTTTACCGCAATATTTCTATTATTTTAATCCTAATTTATTATAATTCTAACAGTTATGATCTTCCCATTTTGTTTTTTTGGTACATCCATTCATAGCCTATATTTGAAATACATGTCTCTGTAGTGGTATCCTTCACAAAAAGATAAATAGTCATTGTAAACATATCCTGAACAGAAAAATATTCTCATATATATTTGTTTCTCATTATCCATAATGTTCTTCTTTTCTAATGAGTACATTTCTTATGTCCCATATTTACACAACAAAAACACCAAGTATTTATTTAATTTCATATTCCTTTTCATTACCATATTTTGGTTTTTGATTATTTTTTATGTTTCTAAATACAACCTTTTCCAAAAATTGGTTTATTGATGATTTTCTTCAACTATTACAGATTTTTTTTTATGATAATTACTTATTTATAAATTTCATTTATCTTGGATCCACTTTATTGGTCTATCAGTATTTACCCTCTCTGTAGATTCCTAATGTAACTCCTTTTAATCTTTTATTATCATGCACATGATATTTTTTATTCCATTCTGACAGTTAGATTCCTGTCTTAATCATCACACTTGAATCACAACTTCTTAACATCAATTTTGAGATAAATTATTTTCTTGACTAGATAATTCAATAAATATTTTAGGCCATAAATTTTTTAGGACCATTATTCACTCATGAGCTATACCTCAGCCACGTTTCTATAATTTTCATAACTTTTTTATTTATGTTTTTCAATATCGATATTTAGCATTGGTATTTAACTCTATTTGTTATTGTATATAGAACATGGATTTTTTAAAAACTCGTTTTGGTTTACTTGTTTTATCCCAAAAAATGTTATTGTCCTTAAAGGATACTTTTATTTCAATATCAAGATCAACTCTTATGTTAAGTCCATGAACTTTCCCATCATGGTATTCATCTTTTGGTTTATCTATAACTCCCATAATGAAACTTTTTAGAGTTTTTTTACAGTCCATGTTCTCCCTAATTATTTCCTCCAGTTTTTTTAAGAATGAGTACCTCTGCTTTGTCATGAATTTCCATAGCTATAACATGGGTGGAACCAAAATTTAGAGTAGTAATTTATTAATGGAGGAACTTGAAAGTAGTATTTTTTTTAGTGAATATTTATTCTTATTCAATATTTTCATGACTTTCCATTGTATTACTTTTTCATTTTCCATCATCCAAGTACATCATACCTTTTTCTTCAACAAATTTTATTTTTAATTATTTATAATATTCATTAGTGGTGATGAGGACATTAAAATATTCCAGTTCATCTACGTGATTCACCTCTTTCATCATGAAAAATTGGACTTTCTCCTCTATAATTTTAAAAATCCACTAACTAGATTTAAATTAATGATCAACATTCCAGTGGATATTAAATTTAATGCATAGACTATTAGTATTATTATTATTCCACAATTTATATAATGATAATATCAAATGGAATGATTAGTTTACAAATATAGACCAAGACATCATCCTAAATTCCAATGATGTACTCGATGGACTGGTCCTATTGTTAAAGAATAACATATATTGTATTTGGATTACTTTTCTTGAAAATATTTAGCATCATAGGTCAGATAACCCCTTATAAATCAAAAAGGTCATTCTAGAATGTTCAAACGCTGATATTGCATCAAATAGAAAAGCTACATGGATATTGAAGTTTTATTGGAAGATTTCATTGTACAATAACTATGAAATCCTCTCTTAGGAAAATAATTCCTATATCATATAATATATTTTTAATATAAATTAGTTCCTTAAGAAACATGGAACATGACATCATTTGTGATATTTCAAAGGTGAATATGATATTGATGTACTATTGCTTGAACATTTACATAAAATTTTTATATTACTCTTATTATATACCCTAGAGAATACTCCTTATAAAGGGATTATGTGTCATTTACATATATACTTTGGTTAGATTTGATGTATCTTTCTCAGTCCTTTCTATACCATCTTATTTTTATTTTATTTCTTATATACCATATTCCCTTTATATTTCATTATCCTTAAAATTTTCTTTTTATTTAAATTACTATTTCTTTGAAAGTATTTCCTTATTATACTTATTCTTATATGACTGGAAATGTGCGATAAATGGTGTTTTCCAAGAGGTTGTATCCCTTGTTATGGAATGATATTCGATGATAAGTGTTTGAGAAAATGTCAAAATAGTTTTTTTAAAAGAATTATTTTTGTTTTAAAATTAGTGGCAACCACCGAATTTATGTTTCAAAAATTATTATTGTGTTATTTGGATTTCAAACCAAGAGTTTGGGTGATTTGAAAGTGTTAAAAATGTAGGAATATTTTTATGTAGTTAGTTAACCCTTGTGATCTATATTCAAAACCACTTTTTAGACTTTTTTAACTTTTATATCAATTATTTGGGGTGTTTGAATCTTTTAAATATCCTAAGGAGATGGATTATTTCAATTGGGTGTGTTTTCCCATGTGTAATGGATTTTGAAACTTATTGAGTCTTTGAATTTTTGTCATTGTGAATTTAAATGATAGTGTAAATTTCCCTTTGAGTTTCAAAGGTGTTTAGATAAAATTGGTTCAATGAGTATATTGGGATGGCTTTTATTAATTGTAAAATGTCTTATCATTAGAACCATATTTTAAAAATAGAAGAACCATTTTAAATATTATAAAAAAAGAGTTTTCATAAAAGGTGTGATACCCTCTTAAGCCCCATTGATTCTTGTATGACATTGTAGCTTGTGATCCAATGTGGAAATGTTTATTATTAACAACCTAGTTTGTGTAAATTGATATAGTGGTTCTTGGCTGTGTGCTTTATTCCTTCTTTGTATTTTTTCTCTTCCTATTATTTTAAAATCCATTGCTAAAGGTTTTTAAATAAGGAAAAAGGAAATCTTTATTTTGAAGTATTTTCAAAAAAATTTAGTAATGAGTTTAAAAGTGTTCTCAAATGAGAAAAGTTAGAATGGTTTGTATTTGAAACTCCAAGAATGTGTGAGTTTTGAAAATGGGGTATTAGTCCCCTAAGACTAGTTTTACGGGAATGGTCAGTTTTCAAAGATGTTTTAGAAAAAATTATGATATTTGGAAATCACATTGAATTTTGACATGTGTATTTAAAAAATGGGAGTTTTTGAAATTGTTTAATGTCAGATTTTAAAATGGTGATTTGAAAAAGTGGTATTGGCTAAGGAAATTTTTTTCCATGTGATTGTTTTCATTTAATGAAAATATAAGAACAAGGGTTTTAACAAACTTTTATGTGTTAACACATATTTGGTAAAAATATATAGAAAATGTTTATTTTTCTTATGTATTTCAATATAGAGTTTTACGATCTAGTGAAAAAGTGATATCTTATATTTGGTAGGTTGTGGTGACCTACATGACTTATATATGACACCTATATTTTATAGGTTCAGGTTTGTTATAGGTTGTTTTTCTTCCATTGGATCTTATGAGGGGGGACATATAGTAGGATTATGAACCTAATTGAACATCTTTTATGTATTTATTTAAATAAATGTTGTTATTAATAAATCAACTAGATTGGATATGAATAAATAATGTATGGATTCCAGTCGTATGATAGTAGAGTATGAGTTTGGAGTGAAAGAGTTTGTCAAGTTTGCAAAATATCATGCATATGCCCATATCAAATCCTTTTTCTATGGTTGTTCTATTTTTATTCAAGACTAATTAGTCAAGAGGAGTTAGAAGAATAATTTATCTATCATGGAATGGATTAAAGTTATAAATGATGGAATAAACATAGGGAAAAGGTGAAAGTATCTAGAGGATTGGATAACACTACATTTTATGGATCATCTGATATGATTACAATTGTGGAAAATTAATAAGACTATATAGAGGATTCGATTACATATGTGAATGATGATGATGATCATATTGAGGAAATGAAAAGGATAGTTGAAGATGAACTTCATGATTTCCAAAAATTGTTTGAGAAGCTAAATATTTGTGCAAAGACAACATTGTATGATGTTTTCACTAAATATACAGTATTTTCAACCATACTAAAGCTGTATAATTTGAAAGAAGGAAACATATGGATTTATGCCAGTTTTAAAAAACAACTTGATATCTTGAATGACATGATCCATGTAGAAAATGTTCTCTTGAGCCAAACATATGACACCAAATGAATTCTATTCTTGATGGGTATGATATCTAAAAAAATACACACATACCTGAATCACTATATACTATTTATCAGGGACCAAAAATCACTTACATAATGCACGATGTTTTGTTCCTTCTTGATACAAGAAAGCTGAATTAGGTCTTATGAATGGTGTATGGTACATTCTAATAATTCCAAGGTTTATGTGACTATATGTAAGTGAGAAGACTATAAGGCAATTGACATGGAACATAGATACAAGAAATAATGATGGGAAACTACATCACCTGATAGAATATCCTCAGTAGAATAAAATTGATCATGAGTATCCCGAACCTGTAAATGAACAGAAAATCATTCTTCTTGTGTTATCTATAGAAATAATTAATCCTTTTTGTTTTCAAAGTATCAATCAAATCACATGGATGGTTATGTTGGTAAATTATAAATTTCCATTGTGGATATGTATGAAATGAAAATACATCATGTTATCTATGCTTATATTGGGAAAAAACAATTGGGTAATGATATTGATGTTCATTTGGATCCATTAATTGAGGATTTTAAATTATTATATGATTCATGTGTCATATTATATGATGCTTAGAGAAATGAATATTTAAAATTAATAGAAATGTTTTCCAGGATGATAAATTACATCCTTCTTATGGAAATTGGTCTGGAAATAGAATTAATGGAACTCAGGTGTGTCATGTTTACAAACAATGTACAAAATCAATTAGGTTGAAACATTCATCGGAAAACATGTTTTTAGGAAATCAAAAAATTCTACCTTGAGGACATAAGTATCGATCTTAAATGAAACAATTATATGGAAGTTCAAAAGAACTTACAACACAGTCACTAGTAGAAATACAGGCTTTAACGTCGAATCAATAACGTCAGTTTTTCATAAACCGATGCTGATGGTTTGAGTGTTAAATTGTTTGACCAGTTTTGTCTAAAAACTGACACCAGAATGTTTCTTGAGTGGATTTTGGAATCATCTTATTATAAAACGTATGCCAAAAATAAAAAAACTAGTTTTTCATGTCGGTTTTTAGGAAAACTGATGCCATAGTTCTTATTTTTAGCATCAGTTTTCCAGGAAACCAATGCTGAAAACAAAAACACCAAATACTTTTCGCGTAAATTTTTACCAACACCGACCCAGAAAGTAAAAAAAATATATTATCAGCATTGGTTTTAAGAAAAACTGACGTGGGATGTTTTTTTTAATTTTCGGCATCTTTTTTCTTAAAAACTAACACCGAAACTCATTTAAAAAATGATAGGATCATCAAACCCTCATCTTCTATGTTCTTCGAAATAGAAACTCGCAACGGCTCCTCTCTACTCACGATGACTTCGAAGATTTATTTGTGATCTCCAACCACCATTTTTGATTATTTTCTTCTAATTTCATGATATATGGTGTGCTCTCTTCATTATATTCTCTTATTTAATCTTCTAAGGATTATTTTTTCTTCCAAATGCAATTTTGAGTGACTTTAAACTACGGTTCGATTTTCGGTTATTGTTTATTTTAATTTTTTGTTGTTATAATAAATTTTTTCTTTAAATTATAGTGCTTAATTTTCCAAATCTATATACAGATCAAATTTTGTATTGGGGGTTTATTTTCGAGTTGAATTCTGAATGTTTAATATTTTTTTAATTTTGAAGATAAATCATTGATATTTTAGTTTTATTTTTATTTTTCATCAAATATTAGTTTATAGTTTATTTAAAATCTATTGGAACATATTTAATAGTCATCCCTATGAGTGATTAGTCAGTGTTGTTAGTATGAATTGGTTATGTTATGTCCCCTCTTATTCAATGAATGACTTGAAAATAATTATGGCTTTATTAGGTTATGTCACAATAAAAAAACATTTATCTATGTTTCCATTTTACTTTAGTTTCATTTAGAAACATGGCTATCGTATTTTCCTATATTTTACAAAAACATGTTTAAATGAGGTGTTGATAAATTAACCATCTTGTTATTCACACATACCTACACATTTATGAAATATTGGCATTGTGTAATTTATTTAATAAAATTAATTTAATTTAGATCATTTAATTTTGAAAAATAATCCCTCATTCAAATAAAAAATTAAACAAGCGGGATGTGTGTACCTTTACTAGGTGTCTACCCTAAAAGCAGCACCATTTCACTTAGTCATTAGGTTAACTCATCTTCCTTTCATCAAATCATGGAGGGACCTAAAATCCTATATCCTAACTAGTATCCCTAGCCTATATCATGCAGCAGGATCAACTAGTATCATTTCTCTCTCAACCCATGCAATCCTTACAAGTGTATAGATCTAGATGCGACCATAACTCTTAACCAAAATATCTGATGCCACTTTGTCACAACTCTCCTCCACTGTGAACCCCTACTGTGTCTATAGTGAAGATGAGTATAATCCCCAAAGCCCGCCACCACAAACAATTATTATTCCTCAAATGATTCTATTATTATCTCACCAAATGTTTAGTAAGATATATCAATTTAGTTATGTATTTAATTTCATCTATCAAAATGTTGGCAGTATTATGATTGATTTCACTTATAATATGAACATTTACTGTAATTATAATTTCATATTACTAATAATAAATATTTTTTCACCCTTTAAAATAATGCAATATTTAATACTTTTGACACAAGAAATATAAAAATAATTCATCTACTATGGAAAATGAACAAATAAATTTTAAAATATTGATATTATAATTTAAATATAATATAAATATAACACATGTATATAATATGAAAGTAAAATGTTTATTATTTATAAATGTGTTTCATATCTGATGTTTTATATCTGATTAGAAATAGTTTTTATTAAATTTGTTTTTGTTTACAATTTATTTGTAACTATATATAGATATTTAAATGATTATATTTTTTAATATATTCCCTAATTATTCATTGATATCAGATATTGTATTAATCATAATTGGATACATTTACAAAGAACCACTAGTGAATATAAATTTTTTTTTGATGAATTCCTTGAATCCTCAAAAAAATATCTTCAAAACATTGATTTGATTTTCTTTTCATGTGTGAAGTATTTAATTTTGAGAAATTTAAACTCCAGAGAAATCAAGGACCATATCATTTTTTATGGTTTTAGACTTAATTATAAAGGTTGGATCTGGAATATGGAAATAAATAAAAATTCAACATCCAATGTTGATGACATTATTCATAATGAGGTAGACGATCATATTCAATAATTAATTCATGATTTAGGTGTTGAAACCATCGAAAAAAGTAGCAATTGTTGAACGATTGTATGGAGATTCTGAGAAACCATTATTCCCATGTTATAGTAAATATATAGTGTTATCAGTAGTTTTGAGATTAGTTAACTTAAAAGAAAAAAATGGGTGGAGTGATAAATGTTTCTCCAGCTTACTTGAGATTTAAAAACAACTACTTCTATAAGGAAACAGACCTCCACATTCCAATTATCAGGTGAAGAAAATATTATTCCCAATGGGATTGGGGTATAAAAAAATATAGGCTTTCCCCAAGGACTGTGTACTGTATAGGAAAGAAAATGAATATTTACCAAGTTTTCCTACATGTTGGACATGACAGTATAAGATAGATGTGAAAGTAAACATAGATTCATTCTCAATTGATGTCACCTAACTTCATGAAAAATCAATTTTTTTACTTTCCAATGATATCATCCAATATTTTTTTCATACAATTTTTATATTTTTATTGTGATTCATTTTTAGACACCAGATTCAGAAATCCTACTAAAAAAATTTGGTACCTTCTAATAATTCCTCACATTAAGGGTCTATTTGAAAATTCAATTGATGAAAAAAGCTTAAGATGGAATTCAGATGAGCGTATCTCAAATGGTAAATTACCTAACCCTTCTGATTCACCATAGTGGAAGAGTATTGATAAATAAATTTCATGATTTTAGATATGAATTTAGAATTCTCAGAATGGGATTGTGTACTGATGGAATGAATCCATATCAGAGCCTCAGTAGCCAACATAGTTTAGGGCCTGTATTGCTGGTAGTTTACAACTTTTCCCCACATCTATCTTTGGAGAAAAAATATGTTATGATGAGCTTGATGATTTCTCGACCAAAACAACTAGGTACTGATATTGATGTATATTTTTAATCATTGATTAATGATTTGAAACTGCTTCGGGAGGTAGGTGTTAATATCTTCAATGCAGACAAGAAAGATTTTTTTCTTTTGCACGCTATGATAATATTCTCTATAAACGACTTTCCTTCATATGAAAACTTATCTGGATATAGTGTTAAGGTACATAAAGCATGTCCAAATTTTTAAGAACAAACTTCATATTATCAAATACAGAATAGAAGAAAGACAATGTACATGGGACATCAATGATTTTTTCGAATTGATCATCCTTATCGTCGATTTAAAAAATTATTTAATGGATTACAAGAATACAACATTCATCCTAGGCCATTGTTAGTTGAAGAATAATTTCAAAGGGTGAAATATATTGAATCAACATTTAGAAATAAAAGATGTTCTGGTCTTCAAATAAATAACAGGAAGAATCTATTTATTTTTTTCAAAATACCTTTTTGGATATTTTTAGAGATAAAACATAACATCGATGTTATGCATGTTGAGAAAAACATATGTGACAGTTTTATTGGAAATTTGATAGATATAAATGTAAAGACAAAATATGGATTGAATGATATATTGGACTTTATATTAATGAGAATTTGATTGGAGTTATCTCCCACTATGAAAGGAAATAGAACATATTTACCTCCAGCTTATCACACATTAAGCAAGATTGCAAAGATGAATTTATATCAGTTTTTTAATGGTATTAAATTAACCTGTGGTTTTTAATAAAATATTAATAATTTTGTGTCATTAAAGTATTTTGAATTAATAGGGATGAAATCTCATGATTTCCATGTGTTGATGCATCAACTTCTACCAGTAGCAGTGTGTGGTATATTGCCGATAGCCGTCAGAAAATCTATCACCAGGTTATGTAATTGTTTTAAATCCATTTTTAGCAATGTAGTTGATCCAAATTTTTTATTTGTGTCAGAGAATGAAGAAACTCTTATTATTTGTCAACTAGAAATGTATTTTCCACCCATGTTTTTTGATATAATAGTTCATCTACTTATTAATTTGGTGTACGAGATAAGAATATGTGGCCCTGTTTATTCAATATTGATGTATCCTTTTGAATGTTATATTAAAATTTACAAGGGATATATTAAAAATTATTATCTACTAGAGGCCTATATTGTTCATAAATATGTATCAGAAGAGGTGATTGAGTTCTTTACTGATTATTTTCATGATGTGGAGCATATTGGTCTTCCTGTAGCTCGACATATGATAGTTGATAGTGAAGGTAGAGGGGTTTGAGGCTTAAAGGTAAAGTGCATTCCACGTGATGAAGTGATACAGGCACATTTATACATTTTGAACGATATAGATGAGGTTCAATCATATATATCCTCACGTATTGCTGAATTAATGTTATGATATCAGAAAAGAAATGAAAATTGGTTGATGATTGATAATAAGAAGACATTTGTTTCAAGGTTTAAATAGAAAGTCACTTCAGATATATCTGCATCAGAAAAATTGAAGTTGTTAGGTGGGGGACTATATCTTACTATGATCACATGGTCGGGTTTTGAAATCAATGGCTACACATTTTACAACAAAAACTCGGATGACAGGAGTACTATTCAGAACAGTGGTGTGATGGTTTTTGCTGAAGCAATGTATTTTTTGACTTTCAAAGATAAAAAACCAATTTCTGCATCAATGCCATATTTTGGAGTTCTAGTAGACATATGGGAAATTTATTGTATTAAATTTTGAGTAACTATTTTTAAGTGTAATTGGGTTGATAGTAATAGTGGTGTCAAACATGATGAATATGTTTTTAAAACTAGTTTATTTGAACAGATTTAATTACAAATAAGAGCCATTTATCATGGCTATCACGACCTGCCTCCCTGGGCCATGAACCTTTTAATCCGACCCCATGGGTCTCCTGTAATACCATGGTTTCCTTCCAAACAAACCATAGGATATTACTCACTAGGTTCGATTATATGACTAATGACTGTCCCCACAGGCCAACACATGTTCTTTCAGTGTGTTTTGTCCTCAATCACATACATCCAGGGAAACTTCCTTGAAGGTCACCAATCCTGATTACTACTCCATACCAAGCATGCTTAACTGTGGAGTTATAATCAGGTAGGCTCCTGAAAATAAATTTTCACCTTGTTGAAATGGGTAGTAACATTTAGCCTTTTATGCCTCACTTTTCCTAGGGTGTTACATTATCCACCCCTTTAAAACACAATGCCCTCGTTGTGGACCCCAAGCCTCAAACCCAGGCAGTACCAAAGCACTTCCGGCTAGGTATTGGCTTTGATAAAATTTTTCATGACCCGCCTCCCCGGGCCATGAACCTTTTCAACCGACCACATGGGTCTCCTATAATACCTTGGTTGCCTTCCCATCACACCATAGGCTATTACTCACTAGGGTCGCTTATATGACTAATGACTGTCCCCACAGGCCAACACATGCTCTTTCAGTGTGTTTTGTCCTCACTCACACACACCCTGGGAAACTTCCCAGAAGTTCACCCTTCTTGATTAATACTCCATGTCAAACATGCTTAACTTTGGAGTTATAATTAGTTAGGCTCCCGAAAATAAAGGTGCGGTTTGTTGACATGGGTAGTAACATTTATCCTTTTAAGTCTCACTTTTGCTGGGGTGTTACAATGGCGACACATGAAAAGCATGTATTTTATGTCATTGATAAATCAAATGATCTATGGATAGTTTTTCTGCATGGAAAAAGATTCCATTTGGGTGATGAGGATGATGCTGATGATGTTAGTGATTTACATAATCCTTATTCATCTATTACACAATTTTCAGATGATTACTGTGTGTATAAGATAGAAAAAGTGCATGTATTACATAACGATCATGATGAAGGAATGTGGGAAAACACTAAATTAGTCTCTTAATTTTTTTGGTAACTATTTAGATATTTTTTTGTAACATACAAATGCATTCCTCTTTTTTTACAAACTTATTGTTTGTCTTCCTTATTTCTAAATATTAAATTCTCTAATGATATGTAGGTAAAAGATATTCATTACACTTTCTAGTAGAATTTTCAGATATAGATAGATAGGATAAGTTACTGAGGTATAACTATTTTTACATATTATTAAATATTCAGCAATATACTTATTTAATGAAATAAAACTGGTAATTTAAATTTTTTTTGCAGGACTATTGATGTGTGCTCGGTCGAGTAGACTTCTCCTATTACTACTTCAAAATCAAGTTCTCAAGTTGGGAAATGTGGTATTACACATTTACCAAAAATATCACTTGCTCGTGATGCTGATAGAGTACACATCCATCTTGATGATGATAATAATGAAATTGGCCCAAATGCAGTTTAGTTTGTCAATTATATAACGATGAAAATCCGTTACAGGATTAGAATTTTATATCCGGATTGGAAGTCAGTGGATAGGATGGTGAAACAAAAAATTTGGGAGGCCGTGTCGGTAAAATATCTTAATTGACATATTTTATCAAAATTTTTTAATATTATATATTTTTAATGACATATTTAATTTAATAAATTATATATGAAATTCAATTTTGAGGAAACTAAAGAAATAAAGAAAAGATATCTCTTTTTAGCAATGATTCGATGGAATGATTTTAAAACAAAACTGACAAAAAATTTTGTTTTTAAATGATAAGGTTTGAAAACCCATGGCTGAAGTATCTATTTATAGATGAAGCTACATGGACGTGATTTTTTGATATTCGTAATGAATAAAAATTTCAGGTATGATAATTTTTTTATATTGTAAAATTTATTATATATTAATCTTACTACTTAGTAGTTTATTTATATATAACATGCCTCTAGGAGATCTCATCAGGAGATCTTGCTGAGAAATGTATAAACTCATACTTTATCACATTGAGGGTACTCATATTTGGAGCAGAAAATGATTGAAGAATATTTTGAAGCATTAAGAGCTCGATCTAGTAGTGGTTCAGAAGAGGTCCAATTTGGTCCTCTGTCTCCTCCCACTCACCGTGAAAACGGAAATGAGCAAGGAGAAGGAAAATGAAAATTATCTTATGGAGGAAGCTAAGAAAGTAGATGATAAAATTTTATGTAAATATTATTTATTTATTTTTTATCATTTTTTATATTTTTTAAATTATAAAAACTAATATGACATTTTTATTTTTCATTTCAGGATGAACTTCAAGAGCAGGATACACACGTCTCTTTTATCCCTGAGGTTTGGATGAACATCCTAGCCACGACTTTGGGAATTGAAGAACACCTCGGCCGTGTTAGAGGATATCAAGAGGGTGTTAGTATTCGGAAATTTTTTGGTAAGAGTAATCAATCAAGAGGCTTGGAAATATAATCCTTAAAAGTAGAGTTGAAAGATATGAAATAGTCTATGGGTGATGAAATTCAGGAATTAGTGAAGAAGGATTTGTTAGAACACATGGAATGACTGTCATAATTTGTGCAACATTTCTAGGTATATTGTTTATTTGTCATCAATTTTTCTATTTTATAAATTATAAACACTAATATAAATTTTTTATTTTTCATCCTTCTCAGCCTTCTCACCCAGACTACCCTGACCCATCTGCTAACCCCACCCTGTATGAGCATCCTTCTGAGGTATATTATTTATTTGTTATCATTTTTTCTATTTTATAAATTATAATCACTAATATAAATTTTTTATTTTTCAGCCTTCCCAGCCTACTCACCCGGACTACCCTGCCCCATCTGCCCACCCCACCCTGTATGAGTATCCTTCCCAGGTATATTATTTATTTGTTATTAGTTTTTATATTTTATAAATTATAATCACTAATATAACTTTTTCATTTTCTAGCCTTCCCAGTCTGCTCATCTGGACTACCCTGCCCCATCTACCTACCCCGCCCCGTATGAGGATCCTTCCAAGGTATATTATTTATTTGTTATCTATTTTTATATTTTATAAATTATTTACACTATTATAAAATTTTCATTTTTTAGCCTTCCCAGCCTTCTCATCCGGAATCCCTTTCCCCATCTGCTTACTCTGATTATCCACCACCTCGCTTGGACCAAAACTTATATTATCAGTTCTTTTTTTGGATATCCTCACATTCATATTGTTGTGTTAGGACTCATGAATTTTTTGGGGAATTATGTACATCAACATCCTGTGAAGATGGGTTAGGCACGAGTATCAATACTCGATATTGTAGATCATAGTGTTCTACAACCATTTCCTACCACAGAGTTCCCCGGAGTTGGGGATTATGTGGGTCTTTTTTTACTTTGGCTAACTGGTTTTCTTCGTTATATTTCATATGAGGTATTTGTTTTATTAAATATTAATTACACATGAATAAAAATTAATTATAATGTTTTCTGAAATTTAACTTATATAGGATTATCAGAAAGCAATAGAAGCTGCACAAATGAAACAAAATGTTAAGGAACAATCGACTGCAGATACTTCTGAAATTTCTCTTGGGATACAAAGATTATCTCAAGCGTCTTCTTCATTGAATTATATCTATGTGTTTTGAATGACAAACAATATATGCGGAAAAGAATATCCATTGAGATTACTCAAAGAAGATATCAGGCATCTAGTAGATTTTGAAGAGATCATCCTAAATGTGGTTCAATTGTTTACCGTGTATGTAAATTGACATTTGAATTTCTATTTATTTAATAAAAGATGATATTAATTTTACTAACTATATATTATTTTTAAATTAGGTATCTACTAATAATTCTACTACAAAATGAAAGTATATAAATTTATGGTTTTAAAGATCAATAATTCATTTCCATATAATTGCAACTTATGAATAATCCTCAAAGAGTTTCATATATGTGTGAGAGATTATCACATACAAATATTCAGTGATAGTTTATGCCATTTTTTGATAAGTAAGAACAATAATTATGAATTAATGATCATTTTAATGTCACTAATTGTGAACTTTTTGTATTGTAGGGGGTATTGGATGTTGGTCATATTATACCCAAGTGAATTCACCCTATATTGGATTTGTTGAATGTTCGTAAAAAAAATTCCACTTTATTAGAAAGGTATGTTTTTTATAAGATCATTATGATTTATTCTAATTATTTAGGTATGAATTATTAGTTAATATATATGAAAATATTGTTCATGGAATAAATTTCACAAGGAATACAAATCAAAAACGACACCGAATAATATTAAATATGTGGAAGTATAGGTAATTAGTTTTTATATTAGAATTTGTTCTACGTTTTTATTTATTTTAAATTTTATTAAGAGTTTAATGTTTTATGACTATAGTTTCATAGTTAAAAAGGGAATTTTGAATGTGGTTATTATATTCTAAGATTCATGTGTGAGATAATCACAACTGGGGAAACTACAGAATTTGATAAGGTTAGTTGTATTAATTTTTTTTGAATTTTCTTCCATATTATTCTATTTTTTATCTCATATCATCAAATTTTATTGTTGTAATTCAATGATTCACAATTTTATTTCCAATATTATATGACTCATATTCAATCTATTTTTGTGAACTATTTGTTATGTCTGATTTGGTTTTGAGGTATATATATTCTAATATTTATAAATAATATTACATATGGGTTCAAAAAACTATCTCTTTTGATATATTAGGTGTTTAATCCTATTAATAATAAAAAGAATGCTTCAATAATAACAAAAAATGAGCATGAAATAAATTTTGGGTATGTGTATTTTAATTCTACTTTATTTTTAATGTTTAATATTTTGAATTTTCTAAATTTTTTTGTAACTCTCAGCGTTTGGGTTTTTATTTGTGATTGGTATATGAAAGAATAAATAACCATTCAACCATGTGTTGAGAGGCTATATAATATCAAACATGAGATGAACCCATGTCATAAATGCTACAACTCCATTCCAAAACGATAAAAAAGACATTAGAAGTAACCAAGAACAATCCAAAAGTGAATTAAACATATTACATGGTATCCTTAAGGCCTCGAGTATTGATTCAGACAATAATAATGATGAGTCAACATGTAATTGATATCTAATCGACATCAAATTCTTGAATGGTACTTGGTATACATAATGAATTGAATTTTAGGTCCAGCCATAGGCCTATCATAGGTACATCATAGTCATTTTATCGTGCCTGGTCAACCACACTGGTATACTCATAACATGATGATCCACATGTTCCAACTACCAAATAATGCTTCCTTTGATTTGGTAATACATTAAAAAAGAAATATCATTAAAGGAATCATAGTACATGTCATCATGAGATATATTTATGCATTGATCTTTAACTGGAATTCATTGAGTTCTCTTAATATCCTCTGCAATGTATTTGTTTAATTTTTTATAAGATTTATTGATCTTTAAATTTTTCAGTGACTCAAATTAATTGAATGATAAATATTGTCTGTTTTTTTATTTTTTTTACAGGGGTATCAATTTTATTTTAAATGTGGTTTTTTAGATATTTCTATTTTTTATCTTACCGCGTCGGTTATTTAAAAAACTAACGCTAATATTTTTAATAAAAAAGACATTTCGACATCCATTTTTCCTAAAAACATTATCAAAAACCAGTTTAATTCGTCACTTTAATCCAAATAAGATGCTGTAAACCCGATATTATTTTACTTTTGATGTCGATTTTACTTAAAATTGATGCCGAAAATCGGTTATTGGTGTCAGTTAATTAAATAAACTGACACCGAAACCCTGTACGAAAATTATTTTCAGCGTCGGTTTTCTAAAAACTGATGTTGAAAATACTACTTATTATGTCACCATTATTGAAATTAGTTAAAAACTAATGTCAAAAAAAAAAAACCGACGTTAAAATGTGTTTTTCACTAGTGTGTCTCCACTAATAATTGAATGAATGATTGATAATGTAAATGAAGTGGACACTAATTTTGGTAACCTATTTTTGAAAAAACATATGAAAACCAGTTAGAAAATAATATCAGTTTTTTTGAATTACAATACTATAATTGTCTACACTTTAGAAATTTTATTAATGTTATTTATGTTCAAAAAAAATGTTATAGTCTCATCAACACAAACTCACCGGACAATACAAATAATGGAATTAAGGCTAGTTTGGAGATGGTTGACATGGGAATATGAAAAGAGTTGGGGCCAATAAAGGGTGAAAAACGAACTTTTTTTATCCATTTACATACACTCATTCTTGGAAGGAGTGACATCATTTTTTCAACATCTTAAATGGCATAAATGTTGAAGATTGGTTTTCATCGAATATCAAGAACATCGTGTCAATGACGAATTTAATGTTAAAGGGTCTGAAATCGCATGACTTACATGTTTTGATTCAAGATCTAATTCATATAGATTTATTTTTCATTTTTACCATTACTATCTATCATACATTACCAAGCTTTATTTCTTCTTCAAATCAATATGAAAAAACGTTATAGAACCGATGAAATTTCTAACTATGAATTAATAAATTTCCATAATATTATATTAATTGGAAATGTTCTCCCCACAAACATTATTTGATATGATGGATTATTCGATGGTTCCCTTAGTGTGAGAGATTTGACTATGTGTTCCTTTACACTATGGCTAGAGGTATGTGTAAATAAATATGGGATACTAATAGATGAAAAAAAAATAAAAAGTGTGGGAAACATGAATAAGTACGACCTTATAAAAAATTTTCTTGCTATAAATATATATTACATAAAAATGTTTACTTCTTTTCTGATATTTTATATCTGATATAGTCACTAGAATTAGAAACACCTATACTGGATGAACACATACTATCAATGGACTTGATGTAACCAAAAGACTATGTTCACATCAGGGGTGTGGGTTTTAGGGTCACACCTGAACATATTTTGAGAAAAAACAAGATGATGTTAAAGGTGACAAAAGGAAACAGGTGAGAGATAGTATAGATACCCTAGGATAATAATTCCAATATAATAGAGAGTTACTTGAAACTTTTATGGGGGGGGGGTGAAAATAGAGGAAGAAACTCAATAATAAACATCATGTAAAGATCCTGCCCACCCCTAGCTTTGAGAGAACCATTCCCGTAAAATAGTTTTCTAAGGCATTTTAATAAATATTTTAATAATTATTTCTGTGAAATTTGAATTAGATTGACACTGATACCGTTCATGTATTGATATTCAATAGGTTGAAAATAACTTTGATTTATATCTATCAATACCCAACCTTCAACTTGTAGTGAGGGATATGGTGTTCAATATCCAAGGTAATAGTCTTAACAACATACCACTTAAAGCAGGTCATGTGAGAGTGGTAATTATTGTAGCTCATGAGATGAGTACTAAGCTACATGTTCCAGTTGATGAAGTGGTTATTCAAATGGTCTACTGAGCTATTGGAACATTCAACACATGGACATCACATATTTTTACAAAAACATGTCAACAAGGAGTTATTAATTTCCAATTTATTTTTCAAGCTAAACCTTTAACAAATAATTTAAAACGGGTTGAAATAATGAATGTTATTATAAATTCATAAATGGAAGGGGTTGAAATAAAATAAAAACTCTGAAACATCTAAAGGATTGACCAACTAATTGAAAATATCTACTGAAAGAATATTTACCCCACCCATTATATGTCTCCATTTACTAACATTAAAGGTTCATGAGTATTTAATGATTAAAAATTGGCATTCGTCACATAGTTTTTTTTGAGGAATATATGTATGGAGAGGAAGGTGAAGAATACATTAGTGTTGAGAATGTAAATGAAATCCTTATATATGAATGTCTAGGTGCTTCATTTGTAAATGTATACGTGAGGTATGTTTTCATGACTTGATTTTCGAAAAGACAATATACTATTTTATTTATGACTGAATACATTTCATATTTTTTGTAGGAATATATAACAAAAATAATTGAATGGATTCCCCCATGAAAAAAATTATACTCATTAGTCCTCAAAGCACCAATTTAGAACACCCAAAAATAGAATAAAAAAAGGATGAACTTGTGACGTGCCTAGTTAAGTCATTTGAAATAAAATTTACAAATGATATATTCTTTTTAATAACAATGATATAGGAGTAAAACTCTACAATTTAGTCACATAAAATATATTTTCATTTCTTTCATGACTTATTCCCTTTTGTTTTATTAAAAAACATTGGATGTCCATTGCTGTCAATTTGGGTACACTAAAGATTTATTTCCTAGATTCAATGCATGGATAACCAACAAACCAACCACACATTATGATGTTTGTCAATTTTTAATACAGGACATCCAACGTTTTATAATTAAACATCATGTTACCTAATTTATATTTTCTTTTAATGAGTAATTTTTTTGGTTGGGTGGTGCATCAAAATCATGAAAAATATGGAATAAGGATAGTGTCTATGCACTAGGACCTTGAAATGTTGTACGACTAGACAAGTATTAGGGTATATATAGTAATATTCTAAAATCCAAACACATATAAAAACAAATTAGTTATTTTTTAAATGTTTATACAGTTTCTGAAACAAATAAAAGGAAATTATGGTGGTTATTATGTTTTTAAATTTATGAGATAGATCATATTACAATAACAGACTAGCATCCTTGAGGAGATATTTTCAAAGATAAATACTATTTAATTTAAAATATTTATTAATCCTTTCTGTAATTATACTTTTTCAGTTATACTATGTCTTTTGAAAAGTCACATACTCATAAGACGATATTGATTTTATTAGAAATGAATGGGCATCATACCTGATGAAATAATGTACACAAATAGCAGGATGATGTGATTTCCATATAAGTAGTGTATTATTTCATATTTATGTTTAATTTAATTATTTTTATTATTAGTCACATACGAATTGTTTTCTTGTATGTGTGGATTCATTTGTTCATGTTGGGGTGGTTTTTTTGAATATGGTCATGCTCATGAGAGGTAGGAATTTGAGGATGAAACACAGAATTCAATGAGAAGGTAATGTTTTTTTAATATACTATGTTTTCCCTTATAATATTATCTATTCTATACTGTATTAACATAATCTAAATAAAATTCTTAACTACTCATGCAGACAATGTCTTCCACAGACTTCTTCTCCCTAAAAAACATTTCACCCATGCAGGGTCTACATTTATCACTTTCCTTAAATGTTAGTGGATGGAACTTGAAGGAATGTGATGAATTTCTACACTTTAGTATTTCCAATTCCAAAAAAGTGCCACTTCTTATATTCAAAATTGATATCAATTTTAGTAAAAAGAAAAAGTGACATACTCAAAACCAAGAAAACACACTCAAATAATTTTGATAATTTTGGAAAATGATCCATTAGTCCCTTTTGATTTCTAAGAGTGAACCTTACCTCAATACAATGCACGGTGTGACCGGTATCACACCACGTGTGTCTTCTTTATTTAAAATTGAAATTATTTTAAGTAAAAAGAAAAATTGACATACTGAAAATGAAGAAAACACATTCATATTATTTTGATACTTTTGTAAAATGATCTGCGAGTCATTTTTGATGTTTAAGAATCAAATAAACCTCAATATGACACATGGTGTACCCGATATGTCTAAAAGTGTGCATTATCAATTTAAAATTGACATTTTAGTTCAAAAAATTCTACTCACTGAAAACTAATAAAAGGAACTATGATTATATTCATAATTTAGGTAGTCAATTCATAAGTAATGTTTTATGTGTATGAAGTAGTCTCACACAAAACAGAGCATGATGCGACCAGTATGACTGAATACACATGATTCCAGTTTGAAATGAAATTTTAGTAAAAAAACACAACTGGAATACTAAGAACTAAGAAAAATAATTTGGATTAATTTTATACATTAGGAAAATAATATACAAGTCATTTTTGATTTGTAGGAATCAACTGATCCTCAATATGATGCATGGTGTGACCATTATAACTCCAAGTGTATCTTTTTATTTAAAATTTACATTAATTTCATTAAAAAGAAAAAGTGACATTCTAGAAACCATGAAAATGAATTTAGATTATTTTTTTAACATAGGAAAATGAAACATTATTCATTTTTGATGTGTAGGAGTTAAATGAACCTCAATATGATGCACAGTGTGGCCGGTATGACTCAAAGTGTCTTTTTTTTATTTAAAATTGACATTAATTTAAGTAAAAAAGAACTCGTGACATACTGAAAAAAATGAGAAAATGAACTCTTAATGTTTTGATTCTTTAAGAAAATGATCCAAGATAAATTTATGACATGTATGAATCAAACAAACCTTAATCAAATTCATGGTTTGACCAATATGAAAAAAAGAGTCCATTATCAGTTTAAAATTGACATTTTTGTTCAAATAGTGTCAGTCACTAAAAATCACGAAAACATGCTCTGATTGCCTTGATAATTTAGGACAATGATTCATAAGTCATTTATGATGTATATGATGTAGTATCATGTGAAACCTATTCATGATGTGACCTTTATGACTGAAAATGTAAATTTTCAGTTTGAAATTACATTTTACTAAAAAGACACAACTGTCATATTGAAAAAATTAAAACTAATTCATATTGTTTTGATACGTTAGGAAAATGGTATATAAGACATTTTTGAAATATATGAATCAACCTCACCACAATATGATTCATGGTGTGGTAAATATAACTCAAAGTTTTTTTTATTTAAAATTGACATTATTGTTTTGTAAAATGAGCAACGTGTCATACTAAAAACAAAGAAAATGCATTTTTATTGTTTTGATAGTTTAATAAAATTATACACTTGTATTTTTTGACATATAGAAGTGAAACACACCTCAATATGATGCACAGTCTGACTAGTATGACTCAAAGTGTGTATTTTTATTTAAAACTGACATTAATTTAAGGAAAAACAACAAGTGACAAACTGAAAACCAAGAAAACTCATTCATATTTTTTTGATAATTTAGTCAAATGATACATGAGTTATTTTTGACATTTAGGAATCAACCAAACCCCAATCTAATGCATGGTGTGACTGATATGAGTAAAATCATCCATTATCAGTTTAAAATCAACTTTTTAATTCAAAACATTCGAGTCACTGAAAAAATAAAACACACTCTAATAAATTTAATAATTTAGGAAATATATTCATAAGTAATTTGTGACATGTATGAAGCATTATCACATCAAACCAATTCACGATGTGAATGGTATGGCTAAAAATGTGTGTTTCTTGTTTGAAATGATATTTTAGTAAACAAAACAACTGGAATACTGAAAACTAAGAAAAAATAGTGGTATTGTTTTGGTACTTTAGCAAAATTTTCTATACGCATTTTTAATCATTATAAATCAACTTAACTTCAATATGATGCTTGTTTTTTCCATTATAACTCAAAGTGTCTCTTTTTTATTTAAATTTGAAATTAATTTTAGTAAAATGAACAAGTTACATACTAAAAAATTGAGAAATGAATTTTGATTGTTTTGATAATCTAGGAGAATTATCCATGAGTAATTTTTGATGTGTAGGAGTCAAACTCCCCTCAATGTGGCCCATAGTGGGACCAGTATGACTACAAGTGTGTCTTTTTATTTAAAATTGACATTAATTTAAGTAAAAAAGAACAAGTGACATACTGAAAACCAAGAAAACACATTCAGATTATTCTAATACTTTACTAAAATGATAGATGAGTTGTTTTTAATGTATATGATTCAACCACACCTCAATCTGATGTGCGGTGTGATCCGTATAACTAAAAGTTCCCATTATTAGTTTAAAATTAACATTTTAGTTCAAAACATATCAGTCACTAAAAAAGAAGGAAATGTGATCAGATTGTCATCATAATTTAGGCAGTGAATCATATGTCGTTTTTGACAAGTATGAAGTATTATCACATAAATCGAATAGATGATGTGACTGGTATGACTGGAAATTTCAGTTTGTAATTTGAAATGGGATTTATTAAAAAAACATAATAGACATACTAAAAAATAGAGAAAACATAATTGGATTATATTGATACTTTAGTATAATGATCCATCATTAATTTGTGACATGTAAGAATCAATCGTACCTCAATATGATGTACAGTGCGACCAATATACCTTCAAATGTTTCATTATTTTAAAGTGGCATTAATTTTTATAAAATAACATGTGACATACTCAAAATTGATATAAAAAAATATTCATATTGTTTTGATATTTATATAACATGATCCATTACTCAATTTTGACATATAGGAATCAACCACCTCAATACATCACATGGTGTGACCATTATAACTGAAATGAGACTTTTTTATTAAAAATTACCATTTTTAATGTATTATGTCATTTTAATGTTTAATTTATTTCTTCATAGGATTACTAACATAATATTTTTTTATATAGGAGGAATCGTATTCATGGGATGAGATGATTTTTCCAGAAACTGATAGCATGGGAAGAAATTTGTGAGAGGGGATCATGGACATCAAAACTAGAAACATTAATGTTATTAAATTTTTGTTTGATAATTGTAAATCTAATTATATAAAACATTGTTTAAAAGGTATATAATAGTTTTTCATACATACTGTGGGTAGAAATTTTTGTATTCATGATGTCAATTAAATGTATATAAAAATATTGGAAATTATAAGTTTCTTTATGGGTGTACTATTCTATTAATAGCACATTGAAACAATCTAGGCCTTTACCTGTACTAAAAATAGCGCTAATATAGGGTGGCTTTTGTTAGTGCTAAAATAACTCTGATAAAGGGGTCCTTTATCAGCACTTTTTTTATAATGGATAAAAGAGTCGCTTTATTAGTGCTATAATTAAAAATGATTTTTAGATCTATTTAATCCATTGTGTGTACTATTTATGGGAATGTGTGCAATAGTGCCCATTTTAAGTAGTGAAAGTGTCATTTTGGTCTGCATTGTTGTCCCAAATGCATCTCTTTTCCTATTTCTGGTGTATTGATAATGCATCCATGTATTGTGTGTTGGTTTGTATTCTTGATCACATGAACGTACTATATATCAACTTTTTCATCTACCTTCATACCATCCCATGTGATAAGTGGGGGATCAAAAGTCCCCTCACCTTTACCTTTTCCTAGATGAAAGTAAAAGAACTACTAACTAGACCTCTCTTCCATATCGGAAGAAGATGAGATTTTTATAATGAGTTACTCCTCTGTTAGAAATATGTAGAATGAAACACACTCCAATCATCATTAATTATTACACCATAACATGAATATGTAAGGAACTATGAATCATAATCACTAGCAGAAGTTTCACTCTAAGAATAGCATGTGGTTATGGCTCACCTACGATGGGACATGGGGAAGTATTTGGGTGATCATGGTGAACATGATCCTCATGTTCCACATCATCATGTGGAACATCCATCAAGAGGTTTGTCACTCTTTTACACACCCATATTAGACTCTTTACCCTTTGGCACATTGACAACAGGTTCAACATCATCTGAATCATTAAATAAAATACTATGAAAAATCTCTTCTAGGGGATGACAAATCTCTACCACTACTCCATGAATTGTTCATCTATTCATGACCTGAATTGTCGACTACTAAAGACAGACCATCCATCATTCCATACTCAATTCCATGTAACTTTATAACCAAATCAAACCCATCAACTAAAACTCAACCCTCCACAGTCACACTCTCAATAGGGACGCCTAACATTAGGGATACATTTTTTAGAGTCATCATCATCTCACCCTCCAATAGATGAGAATTATGTGTCTTCAGGCTCTATCTCTCTACAAGGATTTCAATGAGATGATAATCAATAAAGATGAAATCAGACATTATTATACCATATAACTTGTCACGTCAAAGATAAAGGATGATGGTAGGAGGTGGTGTATTGTGATTAAAGTTGTGTGACCATCGTACGCTCAAAGGAGGTACAATATGACCCTCTAAGACAAGACCAGAAACATGTCTTTCTTGGAAGGTGAGACACTGAATATCTTTACAATATTTATATATGTGATATAATCAATGTTATTTAGAGTTAATCTAAGAAATTTTCAATTTTTTTAATAAATATAATTTGAAAATTTACGTAAATAATTAACATCCATAATGAAACATGAAAAAACCTAGATAAAAATAATATTCTTACATAGAAATGATAAAATACATAAAGGAAATCAATGACAATGTGAAGTGGAGATCCTTCTTGGTGATTCTAGGTTTATTTGAAGCACAAAATTGAATATTTTATATTTAGAGTTTCTTTTAATTTCAATTTCCTGGAACACCAATAGAGGATCTTACACATTAAGTTAATAATTAACTTATTTAGATTGAATGAAAAAAATTACCGTATCTGTAAGATTCTGACATTTTCTAGATATTTATGAAGCTTCCTTTTAATTCATATTTTTACTTTTTTTAAGTATATTGTGTTTGGGTGTTACATTGGAGACTTTTTGGGAGAAATTGGAATGTTTTGGAAGGAAGGTGAGTAGTGCACAGTTGGCCCACAATTTTCTGAATCCATGAACCCATCCTAGAAAACCATGAAACCCTATGAATTGGGGATTCACAAGGATGGTGTATGGTTCTTCAAACCATGAACCCTCATAGGAGTAATCGTGCACCCACTATAATAGGTTCCTAGTTAAGGTTCATGGTTTGGAAAACCATGCACCAATCTCCAAGAAACTGTCGGCATGTTTGTAATTATCAGGATAATTCATTTAAAAATACCCAAACCCCTGTAATTCTCACTAAATTGACCCTAAATCAACCCTCATTGTCTACAATAATTTTTAGAGTCTCTTTGATGGATTCTAAGGCATTCTATCCTTAATTCATGACAATTTTAATCCCAAATTAAATATATGCACCTCTCCTGGTAAGAGATTATTATCCCATGTGGTTTCGTGCCCCTTTTTTATCCTTCTATGGTCGTTTTAAAGGTTTTTACCACATTTTATAATGGAACCAGATATAGGTTTTATAGATCTAATTTGTTTGATCTCGGATCGTAGTTTCATATCTAGATCCCATTCTTTGTTGTGTTCTCAATCATTTTACTTAAATTAGGGATTTAGGTTGGTGAGTGTTCATATTCAATCATGAGTTATGTGGCCTAATTTTAGTTCCCATAGTCTTGAATTCCAATTTCATGTATTTTCTATGAAATTACAATTGGCACAATTAGAAATTGAATCTTGAATTGATTAAATTAATTGATTAATTTAGTTATGGAATTAGTGAATTTATTTAATGTAAATTCCATGTTAAGATGAATTTGGATAAATTTTGGAAAATTGTAATTGGTTGAATTGGATTTATTAATTAAAGAATGAATTAATGAAAATTATTTTGATTATGTAATTGGTGGAATTTGATTAATCAATTTTTGAATCAATTAATGGAATGTTATTATTGTGGAACTGGATTAATTAATTTTTGAATTAATTAATGGAAGTTCTTTAGCTTATGAAATTGGTGGAATTGGATTAATTAATTTGTGAAATAATTAATGGAATGTTATTATTGTGGAATTGAGTTAATTAATTACTGAATTAATTAATGGATTATGTGATTGGTAAATTTATGTTTTTAAGAATTAATTTAATGTGGAAATATCAAATGGTTGGCTTATCCTTTAATCTTATAAAATTGTGATACATGTGATTTTTTATATACGTTTGTAGGGAATGGAATAATGCTTCAAAATCCCAAAGTGATAAATGAGTTTCTGACTAAGAATGTTTCTTTAAAAGGCAATTTTTGTGATTATTTGGTAAATTTGCGTGGGACAAACACTGATGCTTCAAAATCCCTTAGTGATAAATGAGAGTGGGACCCACATTACTTCTTCAAAATCCCACATGGTGCTAAACATGGCACTCAAGGACCAAAATGTTTAAATTGGACTGTGGTTCCAATTTTCTATAATTTGAATTGAATTGATATGATAAATGATAACCATGGTATTTTGGCATGTGATATCCCTTTAGGATAGTTCACACTTCATCACGGGCTAAAGCAGGTATTGATATTAGGGATTTCATTATGAACCTGAGAAGTTATGTGATTAAATAATGAATAATTGAATGTATAAACCATTTACTTTATTGCTTGTATATTATTGTTTATAGAAATTCATACACTTTTAATGAATGAAAATTATTTTAGAAACCCTTGTTTGTGGATTACTGAGTTATACTCACACCCTACTTGGGATTCTTGTTTGATTCCCAAATAGGATTCTTGTTTGTAGGACATGATAAGGGTAAGAATCCCATGTTATTTGGATGAGTTGGTATGGAGAATGGTTGAGGGAATCGAAAATGATTCAGGATCCACTCAAGAGTTGTCAGTGTCTTTATGAATTTTTGGTTTTATATATTGACACATGGCATGTACTTGGCAAGATATATCTACTATGTAGTTTTTGATATTTTAGTCCGTGTTTTGTTTATCATGTGATACTGGTTTGTTTTGGTTATTTATTATATCCTTGTTTATTATAATTTATTTTGAATGTTGTGTTTCTTTGATAAAGAGGGTATTGTATACTCATGTTGACATATTAGACCCTCCCTACTAGTCATAAAAAATATGGAAAATGGGAAGGCACTCTTTATTTAATGTGACCAACTAGATCAGGGCACTGATATGTGGCACACGGGTTGGGATTTTACCAAGTGGTATCAAAAGGGGTTCCTTTTCTTTTCATTCCTCTTAAAAATTGGGAAAGGTAGGAAAAAAATAGGATGAGTCAAGGTTTGGTTAAGTTCTCCTGAATTAGAGTATCTAACACATGCATGAGGGTAAAATCCAGGTACCCAGGGTTGGATTGTTGTTATTGAAGTGTGTTGTAACAATTAGATGTCATTTCACCTTTTGGTGATGCACTTGTTGTGTGATGTGATTATTATTTTTAAGATTTTCTTTTATTTGACTCATGGACTAATATGGAATGAGATTTTATTATGCATGAATCATTCTAGGAACTCATGATTATTATGTGAAATGAAACATTTTAGGCAATCATAATAAACAGGTAGGTTTTGAAATTATTTTTTAGGTGATAGTTATTTTTTTTATGTTAATTTTAAATTAAAAAGGTGTCTATTGTTAAATTGAAGTAAAAAATTATGAAAAATGTTAATATTTCGGTGTTTAATGATAAACCTTATAATAATAATGTGGTTACCCTTTTTAACCATAACCTACATGTATGATGGTATAGGGTAGAGATACTTCCTAAGTTTTGATCGTGTGCTGAGAAAAGGGGGAATGAATTTTTACTGCCTTATGTGAATACATATTGTGAAATGTGTTATTGTTGGGAAATATTTTATAAGACATGTGTTTGAAATTGTAGAGTAATTATTACATGACAACACTTGCTGATAGGATGACATGAGTACATGGTTGGAGATGTTCCACCTATGGTAAAACCTAAGGCATCAATAGTTCTAGATGAGGTAGATAAATATATGTTCCTAGATAACTTTAATCACATCATGAAATTCATCGAAAGAGATCCAGGGTAGGTTGTGAAGAGAATGTTTGATCTGACATGGTAGTTGTTGTTGCAGCTCCCTCTGATGCTTATCGGAGAGGGAAGACATGAGGCAGCTGAGTTCTGGATTGAGTCTATCCAAACTATATAAGACCACTTGGAGAATACTATTTATAAGAGAGAAAATTGGCTGATTATAAATTTTGTGGTCAATCTAAGTGATGGTGGGTCATCAATAATTGATATGGACAGTTGGAGAATATGGATTAGTAGGAAATTTAGGAGAATACATTGGAGAACTTTTATCTTGAGATTCTCAAGAAAGAGAGATCCGTTAAATTTATGAGTTTGACTCAAGGGAATATTTCCATGATGTACTATGAGAGTGGTTTTAATGATTTTATATTATTTTCTCTAGAATTCGAAGGAGATGAGGATACTTAGGAAAAATAGATTCATGATGGAATTTAATATGAAATTATTTCCCGTGTGAAAATCTTTAGGATGAAGATGTTTTCAGAAGTGAAGAATCAGACCCTCATATATGAGTGGAACCTAAAGAAGGCTTATATTAGAGGATAGGTACTTCCATATGGATGTTAAAGAGGTATTAATTTTGAAAGGAGATCATAATTATGATAATGTTATCAAAATTATTAGAAAGTGGAGTGGTAAGGGGAAGGATCATTTACACAAGACCTTGGTCTAGTGATCTGTCATAATTGTGCAAGGTCAGGACACTTCTATAGATTGTTCCCCTAAACACCAGTAGTGTTCTGAGCCTATAACATGATGGGTCATCTAAAAAGGTGCTACAAGAACCCATGGTAGAAGGGTAGTGATGGAGAAGTTAGGAAGAACCAAATTTTTAGAAGTATATTTTCTAAACCGTACTAGTCTGGCTGTTATTGTTCTACAGGTTGTGGCGGTTGAGGGAATGGATGTGGTACTTCTAGGAAAGAGATCCCATATCTGCATAGTGGTGCAGCTCAGGGGACTCATACTACATCACTAGGAATAAGGGTAGTACGGTTTCAAGTTTTTCATCCCACACTGGTGAATAGAAAGGCTAGACCATTGGTAGTTATAGGTACTATTCATTTATCTTCTATGCTAGCTAGTTCATTATTTGATATTGGTGCCTCTCATTTTTTATAACTGCACAATTTGTGAATGGTTTGATCTTGGTCGTGGAACTCATGAGTGGGGTTATGAAAATAGATACTCCTTTAGAAGTATGGTTGAAGGACATATGCTTATTAAAGGGGGTTTACCTCATGGTTGGGGAATATCATATGTTATGGTATCTTTACAATATTGACATGTCATGGTTTGATATAATTTTTTTATATACTTATTAGTTTCATAGAAAAACCACATAGATTTTTTTCAAAATGAGAGTGAATTTTACATATCTTAAGGGTGATAATTATATTCACAATGGAGAGTGGGAGGATAAGGGATTTATCTATCTGAGTAGGTCGCTTTAGGGTTCTATAGTATTTTTTTATAGAAGGCTGATAATACCTTCTTCTTGTTCGTTGTTTACTATATTTTGAATCAAATGACTGTCAAGAACCAATATCCTCTTCAATGTATCGATGATCTATTTGACCAGTTGAGTAGATATTTTTTTTTCTCACCAAAATTAAATTTAGATTAGGGTATTGTAAGTTGAGAGTTAGACCTTCAGATATACTGGTGACTACATTCAGTAGTAGGTATAGCCCAAATGAGTTCATTTTTATACCATTTGGGTTAATGAATACACCAGTAGTGTTTATGGCCTCGATGAAGAGAATATTCCATCCATACCAATATTATATTGTGGCTGTGTTTGTGGATGAAATCTCGGTGTACTTCATGACTCATGATGACCATGACCAACATATTGGCATCATTATGAGTACACTGAGGAATCACCGACAATATTCCATGCTATCCAAGTGTCAATTCTAGACTGATGATGTACAGTTCCTTGGACACATCATCTCAGGGGAAAGTGTGTCAGTGGACCTAGAGAAGGTTTAGGAAGATGCTTCATGGTAGAAACCCAATAATGTTTTCAATATTCATATACTTTTGGGTTAACTGGATATTATTGGAGTTTCATCCTAGACTTTTCCCATTTGGAAGCCCAAATTTTAGGCATGAACAATAAGGGAGTAAATTTTTAATGGGTTGGAGGATGTTATAATTACTTACAAGAGTAGAATAAGCATTTTACAATGGAACCAATATTTGTACTACCCAAACAAGGTGAGGAGTATATGTTGTTGTGTGATTCTTATGGATTAGGGATTAGAGTAGTGTTGATGTAGATAGATCTATTTGTGGCTTATGGATCTCGAATGTTTATGTCACATGAATGAAGCTACCCTATGCAAGACGTCAAATTAGTTAAAGTGGTTTTTGATTTGAATTGTTTTTGGTATTATCTATTGGGTGAAAATTTTACTGTGTATGCCAATCATATTAGATTAATGTATATATTTTCCCAATTATATTTGAATAATTGACAGTGGAGGTGGGTTGAGTATATACAGTCATTTGATTTTGAGCTAGCTTATATGATCAGAATGGGAAACAATGTTGATGATTATCTACGAAGAAAAACTGAGACTCATGCAGTTTATGAGTCTAATAATGAGTGCATAATGATAAATTCACTGGATGAGATATATGTTGTGGTTAATGAGGTTTAGGAGATTCTAAATATCATATTATTTTCAGTCAAGTCTACACTTTTGTGCCGGATCAGGGATTGGCAGTATGAGGATCTAAAATGGTTAAACTTGAGGGAAATCCATGAAGGTGGGGAGCCACCTTCAGACTATAACATAGATGAGGATGAGATCTTCTATGTCATAAATTAGGTTATTGTTACAATGAGTATACAGGAGGAGATAATTCATGAATTTCATTCCTGAAAGTGGGCAGTGCATCTAGGTTTGACGAAAACAAATTGTGACCACTATCGAAAGTATTGGTGGTCGGACATGAATAAGAAGATAGTAGGGTTTGTGACACGATGCTATAGCTTTAAAAATGGGAGGGTTTATCATCAATGACTAGGTATATTAGTAAAACCATTTCCCATTCCAGAATGGAAGAGGGATGAAGTTACCATGGAATTTTTGGTCGGTCTCTTGAGGATGAATCAGAAGAATGACGATATTTGGGTAATTTTTCACCAACTGGAAAATGTAGTGCATTTCATACAGGTATGGGAGACATTCTCAGTAGATTGTTTGGGATAATTTTATGTCTAATAGATGGTCCATCTACACAGGGTGCCACAGAGTATAGTTTAAGTGAATGAATCTTTCTTTACTTCACGCTTTTAGAAGGTCTAGAAAAATTTTCATGGAAAACAGATTTTACAATGTATGGATTTCTAGCCATATACTGATGGGTAGTCATAACGTACTATACAGGAGATTGAGGATATGCTTTGGGAGTGTTCCCTAGACTCTGGTGGTTCTTGGGAGAAGCTCCTAGCTTTGGTGGAGTTTTTCTATAACAAAAGTTATCAGTAAACTATTCAAATGGAACTATATTAGGAACTTTATGGTAGGACAAGAGGATCAACTCTATGATAGATGGAGGAAGGTGAGTTGTAGGTTTTGGGAATGAGTATCATACATGAGACTTTAGAGTAGGTTTAGCTAATTTAGAAAGGTATTTTTATGGATCATAGTAGACAGAAGTCTTATGATGATAGATGTAAACATCCTCTAGTGTTGTCAGAGGGTGATAATGTATTCTTTTAGGTGTCTACTAGATTGGGTCACCATAAGATACATAGATAGGAAATGTTTTAACCAAGGTTTGTTAGACCATTTTAGTTTTTATAGAGAATCAGGTTGGTGGTGTTCCAATTGGATTTTCCTTAAAGGAACAATGTTATGCGTGACATTTTGTGTGCATTACAACTTCAATGGTATCACCCTGACTATTCTCAAGTGATCGATGTGGATGATGTTGAACTTGAGACCGATGCGTCCTTTGGGGAGCATCAATTATGCGTGTGGGATTTCAGTGAGAAATTGTTGTGGGGAAATAATTTTTCAATAGTTCATGTATTGTGGACACATGGTCATGTGCATGAGGAAAAATGGTAGAGAGAAGTGGATATGTGGGATCAGTGGCTCAATCTTTTTATTTCATAATATTAGAGATATTTAGGGGGTATAATTTGAGGATGATCTGTTATAAGGTGGAGATATTATAATATAATAATATTTTATAGAGTTGACTTGTGATTTTATTAGTTAAAATTTTTCCTTGGTTTGATTATATCATGTTTGGGTTTTACCTTGGGGATTTTTTGGGTGAAATTTAAATTTTTTGGAAGGAAGAGGGGTGGTGCACAGTCGACATAGGATTTTCTCAAATTGTGTGGCCCACCGAAAAAACTTTGAAAACCCATGAAGTGGGAATTTTTATGGATAACACATGGTTTTTCAAACCGTTGACCCTCTTTGGAGTAATGTTTCACCCCTTGGAATCAGATCATGGTTAAGGAAGACAATTTGGAAATTCATGCTCCAATACCATGGAAATTGTGTGGGTGGATTCAATTATCCTAGGATTTTATTTAAAAATACTTGAAGCTTTGTAATTCACCCTAAATCGACCCTATCACAACCCTCAACATTTTCACTCATTTTGGTGGCACCCAAATCGATTAAATGTCATTTAGACCTCCGTTATTGAAAATAAGAAGCCCAAGTTAAAGATACTCACCTCTATTGGTTAGTGATTCTTATCCCATGTGGTTTCCTACCTCTCTCACATCCAAATCTCATCCTTTGAAGTAACGTTTCCTCTATTTATAATTTATCCAGATCAATGTTTGATATATCTAATTTGTTTGATCTTAGATCTATATTTCAGATCTATATCTCATTTGTGTCATGTTCTTGATCGTTATTCTTAAATTGAATATTTTTCTTGTTGAGAATTCATCATCATTCTTGAGGTGGGTGGTCTAAATTGAAATCCAGGAGTATTAAATTCAAATTTCATGCATGTGTTGTAAAATTTCAATAGGTATTATTGGAAATTGAATCTTTAATTGAGTAAATTAATTGATTAATTAATTTATGGAATCATGGAATTGATTTAATGTAACTACCATGTGATGATCAATTGGGTTAAATTTTGGACAATTGGAATTTGTTTAATTGGATTAATTAATTGGTGAGATAATTAATGAAAATTGATGGGATTATTAAATTGGAGGAATTGGATTAATTAATTTGTGAATTAATTAATGAAATGTTGTCATTATGGAATTAGATTAATTAGTTGGTGAATTAATTAATTGAAATTTTTGTGATTATGAAACTTGTGGGATTTGATTAATTAAATTGTGAATTAATTAATGAAATGTTATGATTTTTGAATTGAAATAATTAATTTGTGAATTAATTAACGGATTGTGTTATTGGTCAATTAATGCATTAAGTAATTAATTGAAAATTTAAATATCAATATGGTTAGTATATACATGATTCTAATTAAATAATGTTACATGTGATTCTATGATATACTTGTGTGGGACATGGACTACTACTTCAAAAAACCATAGTGATAAACGTGTGTGGGACACAAACTAGTACTTTAAAATCCCATTTTTTTGATTGTTGGATAAATGTGTGTGGGACATAGACTTATAATTTAGAATCCCATTATGATAAATGAGAGTGGGACACATACTTCAGCTTCAAAATACAATGGCGTTCTAGACATGGTATTCTAGGATAAAAATATTGGCATTGGACTATAGTTCTAATTGACTGTAATATGAATTGAATTGTTATGATAAATTATAACCATGGTATTCTAGTATGTGATATCCCTTAGGGTAGTATATATTCTTACATGGGACGAACCATGTATTGATAGTATGGGTGTCATTGTGAACCCATTAAGTTAGGTGTTTGAAAAAAGAATAATTGAATATGTAAATTGTTACTTTATTGATTTTATTTTATTCTTTATACAACTGCATATACTGTTATTGACTGGAATCTATTTTAGACACCATTGGTGGTGGCCTAATGAGCTTTACTCACACCCTCTTCAGGCTACCTGATTAGTACCCGAATAGACTTCATGTTTACATGACATGATATGGGAAACATTACTATGTTAGTTGGTCGATTTGGGATAGATCATGGATGAGGTAACAAGACATTATTCCATACCCAATTGGGATTTTTCAAGGTCTTTAATATTTTTTGGGTTTTCATATTGATAGTAGGCACATATTTGGCATGAAATATCTACTATTTGGTTTTCGATATTGTATTTCTTGTTTTTTTTCATCATGTGATACTAGTTTGGTTTGGTTGTTGGTTATATCCTTGGTTATTCTTATTTATTTTCAATGTTGCGCAACTTTTATAAAGAGGTTCTAGTCACCTCATGTTGATATATCAGATCCTCACTACTATTCAATAGCCTCAGGCATATGGGGATCCACGCTTGAGGTCATGTGACAGACCGATATGTGTCACCTGTAAGTGGCACCTGGGTTGGAACATTATATTATCTTAGTTTTCTTTATTTGTAGTCAATGTCGATCATCTAAAAAGACCCTTTCTGATTTCCTTCATTGCTCTTGTGAGTATCCAAGAATAGAATCCCTCTGGTAGTGATCCACATATGCTCTAATGATCTATGAGAAATGTCACTCGATATTCACATGCTATTTTAGTGAATCAATTGTCTTGTGTTTTTCAATATTGATTTATATTTCCTCTCTCTTAAAAACTATCTCCTTCATTATTTTTATTGAGAAGAAAAGATTAATGAGGGGCCAAGAAATAATTTGTTGGTCACAACGATTCTCAATTCTATACATTCAATATAATACACAATATATACATAACCTTATATTTATAGAGATAGATTTTAGGTTAAAATATTATTTAATTACATGTCATCCAATAAATAAATGTTAAAATCTTTAATATTCCTTATTCTATATAACAGTAAGAATATTATTATTATTTTGTGATGAATGCCAACAGTCACAATAAAAACTATTATTTATCCATCTTGTTAATTATTATTTTTCAGCATATATGATCTTGGTCCATTCAAACTCCTCTAGTATTTATTGAACACCTGAATAAATATTTTATTAAAAATATATATTTCATTCACAGACCAATGAATAAATATTTATCAAATATTCAATAAAACAAATAAATATATATTTATTCACATGCCGAAAAATAATTATTTAATTAATTAATGTGATCAATATAAATTAAATAAAGTTATTCCATGATCTTGGGAATACTATTTATTCCATTAATTAAATTAAAATATAATTTAATCAAGATCCATGAAAACACTTTCTGTGTGACCCTGTAGGATTCTTTTTCATTGGTATTAGTCGAGCTATCCTAGAGTCCAAAATTATTTTCTAGAAATGGATAATGGTACCCAAGATAAATAACATAATGTTAGAATATCGACAACCAAATATGAATGTTAACTGTGTAATATAACCCCTTTATCACAACATCTTATCAAGAAGGATACACATCCTTGAAACCAATCTATATGCTCAATATATCTTTATTTGACTGTCTAAATTAAACACTTCATAACACAATGGACATGTAATTTAATATCGATGGTTCTATTTTAATCAAAGGTCCGATATATAAACTTTCATAAATATGGGAGTGGTAAATCCTTCCTTAACATTTACATTAAGGACATGTCACTCGTGACGCACCCAATATATCCATATTTTGCATGAATTTTTATCATTATGGTTTACGAAATACATCTAGGTACACAAGTTTTAATACGAATTAATAATAATATTAATGACTAAAGACCATGATACACACACACAGATTGGAATATATGATGGCACTAAAAAATGAAGAATTCTCACTCATGGGTCTGTTCTTATAATATCTCGCCTTAGAGATTACCAAGTCTGAAATTCACGAGAAGAAGCCTCATTTGATTATGAGTACCCAAAACTAAAAGTCTATGTACTAAATATCCCCTCGTAGTATGTTATCTAACCACATAACATTATTTAAGAATATCATCACAGTACAGTAAGGTTATCTTCATACCGGGGAACTCTTATGACCCTATCAATGTGGTATATACTCTAGAACATTATTAAATTATAGTTATGTATATCAAAAAACAATATTTAATAATAAGTTTTATTAAAAATCAATACATCAAATATACGTATAATCAATAAATAAACAATGGGTCCTAGGTCACCAACTTCGACACTTCCTACCATGTTGGGAATTTTTTTATGATTATGAAATTTGATGTGACATATGTTGCATTATATTACCACTCCATATTCTCAAGGCCAGTCCATATCATTTCTAATTTGAGTAGACTTTGGTCCTCTCTAAGGGTGTAACATGGTAATATCAAGGACCAAATTCAATTGATCGATGGAATGTTAAATTATGAAAATCACCAATAACCATGCAAGGCACAATATAGAAGTCAACAAGAGTTCCCAAGTGATGTACTAAATCAACATTTGGTTCCAAGGATAATTACACTAATGCAAAAATTTCAATGACATGTGAATGGGGATATTATAGTGCCTTGAAAGAACTATATTCATAGTACATGTTTTCTTATAAATCCACCACCACTCACCAGTTATTTTTTGTGAGTGGTTCATGGAACATTGTTACCTCAAAGCGGTTACCTTCCCAATTAAATATTTAAATACGAAATGATAGAAAGCCCTATAATATCTTATAAAATTATATTTCTATTTTTTTATTTTAGTGAATCCCCTAATGTGTCCCCTAATAATCCTATTGGGAGTGTTTAATAATTTTGTTCACATATTTAAAAAATGAATTTTGTGCTAAGCTTATGATTGGTAGTTTATGAACACCCTTGAAGACTTCATCTATGCACTCCACAATATCAGTGATTATATAGCCATATCTCATACCACCATCATATGAAAATGCCTATTTATCCTTCAAAATTTTCATAATTTAATTATACATGACATGAATAGAACATCAAATTACATTAAACCGCTTTTTGAATTTTCCCTATCATAGAGTATATGTTGAAACAATAAGAAAAAAATGTATTTAAAAGGATAGTAAAAATTATACAAAGAAATATATGTTTAAGGAAAAAAATATAACTTAATGATTAAATTATTTAATGAACCATATTTTAAATTGTAACACCTTTTTACCTTCTAAGGTATACCTTTTACTTTGTTTTGGATTGCTTTTATTTTGTTTGGGACTTCTATTTAGGGAACTAGGAGAATAACTGTCCACTGGAAATTTACAGGTCATGTAATTTCCTCAAGGAAGATGTTGTGAATTTGGTTAATGATGTGAAATGGTTAAATAATATTTTGAAATAAAAGGAAATAATTTTTTGGAATTATTTAAATACATGATATTACCCGATGTGAAGGGAATACACATCATCTATCACCCGACCCAGTGTTTAAACTAGAAGGTTTGTATATTTTCATTTTTTTGACCTACAGATTTTCCCTTTCAAACTAGATTTATCCCTATGTGATTTTGGAATTCTCCAATCCCTCAAAATCATCAGTTCAATGATTGATCAACATGTTCTGGTTGTGGTGTGTATCAATAGGTAAGTGATCTTCCTATCTCATTCCTTCTCTTTTTTATTTCCTCCTTGGATTGTGATAGATCAACTTAATGTTGATTGATGTAAAATTCGTGTTTTTTAATATTGATTCCATATTTTTCGTGTATTCTTACATTTTTGGAGAGTCCTAGTGTGGGTGTTGATTTTATGGATTAATGGTAGGTGGTTCCTCTTAGGATTGACTAATTGATTAAACATTGAATTGATTTTTGTTTGAAATTGGTTTCAATTTATTTATGAAAACTAATTTGATGTTAATTAGAAATTTGGAATTTAATTTTCATAGAATTTTGGGGAAGACCCCCAATTATAATGGATTTGGAATTTGGGGTGTTTTTAGAAATGCAAGGAATTAATGAATAGATTTAAAAATTGTATTGAGAATATATACTAAATAAAATTGTTAAAAACCTATGACTGGTTTTTTATTGAAAATGAATGATTTTATGAATAAATTTGGTTTTCGTTTTGAAAGTGAACCCCCATTTTGAAATGGAAAATGGTAAATTAAATTTTTAATGATGATTGATTTGAAATGACATGTTTTTCTATTTTTCAATTGAATAATTCATTAGAAACATGCGATCCTAGGTAGTTAGTGAGTTATTTTGGAAAACCATACTTGGATAAAAATTACCTGGAAATGGATTAATGATTACAACTCTAACAATATCCTAGTTAAGAAGATCATATATATGATGATATTTTGATGAGTTATATTCATCCTGAGTGTGATGGACATGCGTACACATATTTTCAAGATCACTTATATGATACATTTATATATTTTATAACTATAAACTACCATTCAAAAAGGTTGATGACCATGGTTCTTATTGTGATTATTTTGATTATAAATTACATTGGTTATGAAATTGATTTATTCATTCAATTTGATTTATATAAACTAATTTATATAAAATGTTTATTTAAGATATGATTGAACTATTTTTACATCCTATTGAAATGAAAGCATGTTTTTTAAAATATTCAAGTGTATTTCCATGACCTAATTTATTAAAATTGAAAAAATAATTTGGTTTATTATTTTGGAATAATTTTATGAAACACATGGTGAGTTCTTACAAGTATTTTTTCTCACACCCTACCATTTACTTTAGGAGTGTTTAGATTTTATTCTTCTATTACTGAGAAAAGGTAATTCTTCTCCTGGAGGAGGTGGATGTTCTTAACCGTTTGAGTTTGGAGTGATGTTTCCTCTAGAATGATGGGTTTATCATGTCTGATCTTGAGTACCATGATGGTGTAATTTTTGAGTTTTGGTATACCCATTTCGTTTTTAGTACATTATCCTTTTGTATTGTTGACCATACTAACATTGATCAGTTATCTTCTACTATTTATGTAAAATTCATTCCATCTTTTATCTTGTATGATTATAGGTTCTATTCTCTAACCCATAGAAATTGTGAATGACAATCGACCTATGTTACTTCTATCACAGGTATTACGGTACCAGGGTATTTGGGATGGTTTATGACAAAGTGGTATAAGAGATATAGGTTTGACCATCTTTCCTTGATGTCGGTATGTAGTTGAGAGATCATGTTGGGACTTAGGAGGTAGTTATGAGTGAGTTACTGAATAGATCTCATCGTATGGAGCCTTAAGTTTCCATTGGTGGTTTGAGAAGTACGTCTTGAGGAATAATTCTAGTAATTTTTTTATTTTTATTAAGATGGGTTGATATAAAAATCTTGATATATATCTGAATGGATTAATTTCCTTATTTTTATTGTTTTTGTATTCTTTTTTGTAATATTTGAATGTATTAAATGATTATATTTGATGTTGTGTAGAATATAGACATGTGAACAGGATCCTGTAGGAATACACTGATGAGCCACAAGGAGAAAATATTTTGATGGACTAGAATCTCATTAAGATTCTTATGCACGATATCCATGTTATGGAATAGGCACCTGAACCCATTCTCATTTTGGATCCATCTACAAAACCACATAGGGTTGAATCTCAGAATTATTCTCAATTTTCTCTCTCTAGAATTGTCTATGTAACACCCTAAGCTTTCATGGTACGCTTCTCTTTGAATAATACAATAGCGTGTGTTATACGCAACATCGAGTTCTAACACACCACAACCAATCAAACTAGCTGTTAAGAATAGTAATACCCACTTTTTGAGATTCTATAAATTTTATCTTTCAAAATTAACTACATTTTTGGATTTTTAATATCAAAATTAGCATAGGGTGATTTTTTTGTACTTTTCTGATAACATTCATATTTTTATGAATAGTAAAAATTACTAAATTTTATTTTAAAAAAATATTTTTAATAAGAATAATTAATGGTGATATATTATGAATTTGAGTGATATAATTAGATTATATTTTTACCATTTAATCCAATTTTGGTCATTATACATAATTTCACATTTAAATTGGACGTAATCAAGTGTCAATCTTTTGATAGTTATTATTTCGTAAAAACACGCTATTTTCATTGACAATGAGAATTTATTTTTTTAAATTATTTAATGAAAATTATATGTTTTTAATTTGGTAAAATATTCATCATTTTTGAATTCATAATATAAAATATATCTTAGGCCTAATTATTGGTATTTTTCTGAGAAACCTCAATTTTTGATGAACAGTGAAAAACACTAAGTTATTGGTTAAAACTGATTTTTTATTTAAATAAATGTTTATTTTATTTAAATTAATTTAGGTCAAAATAGATAAACAATACTTATATAAGTTCATATTAATTAATTTCATTCATTTTATAATAATTTTAGATATATAAAAATTTTATTGAACTTTTCACCGTCTTTTACCCACCTCATAGGAGAATTTGAAAATTCACATAAAACATTAATTTATCGCTTCTGTGAGTTGAATTTATAAAATATGAGAGTAACGGTTAATATCAAGGAGTAAAATGTGGTTCAATTAGATAAAAATACTTTTTGGTGAATAGAAACTTTTTACTTTTATTAACTGCGGTTAAAGTTAAATAGGGTAATTCAAGGTAAAAAGAATATTGTAATAATTCACAATTACCTTACCACATATCATAACCTTATTGGATGAGTAATTTCATACCATGGACATCTTTGGGACGATTTCGGGACCCCATGGAGCCACTTGTAGGTGATAAGGACACTTTATATTAATTAAGTTAAAGTAAATACAAAAATGACATAATAATATATATTTTAGAAGAACAATTTTTAGATCGGGATATATATGTTATATTTTAGACTATAAATATTCATTAGAAAGATAAACAGATTTCCTATATAATGGTATTATAATTATAATTTTTAGACATTTAATAAATAAATTTATTTATGAAACAATAATGATATAGTATTTTACTTATTAATGAAAGAATCAAATAATTGGTATTATAAAAGTTAAAATAAATATTATTTGAATATTTTTATGCCATAAAAGAATTTTATTGGTTAATTTGACATGATATTATTGCTTAAATGAATTTTATTTGAATTAATAAAGTTGGTATGACTTTAAAAAAATCAATTATTAAATATTGTCAAAATTGACATAAATGAGTTTTTAAAACAAGTATTAAATTATTAATTGATATTATATTCATAAAAATATACGGTTTGGCCAAAAAAATTATATCATGATGGTGGAATCATTAATGGACCACTACTGGGTTTCTTGGAAGTATATAGTATGTTTATTAACTATATATTATAAAAATACATAGTGACATGGTAAATGTCAAACTAATTAACTAAGAGTTAAAACTAAAAGATAAGGTTAATATAATGACACAAACCTGCATAAAATATATTGGTTGTAAATATTTAGACCCATCCCCACCTTATACTTTGAATAATACACTTTTTAGCTATTAGAAACCAAATATGAATTTATTATAAATTAATACATTATGTTTTTTCTAAAGAGCCCCTCCTCCTGCTTATAAATGGACACCACTTATAACCAATTATTAAAACATTGAAAGCCTTTTTATCGGACAAACTCTTCTCAAATACCCTCTAAAGTATCCTCCTATAATACTAGAGTCCTTACTTTAGTCAGAAATCCAACCTATGGAGACCTTTTGATCAAATCAAAAGGTAGAACCCGAAGAAGAGGTAATGTTTTCCCCACCCTTTTTCAAGTTCCTTTCTTCTTCAAATTCTACTTCCTTTTTTATTTCCTTTATAAAATAATAACTCCAGTATATTCTATATACTGTGATGTTATTATAAATACGGTACATCCATATTCAGTATTCTATCCATCCTTTGAATGACATGTCACCATACATGCGTACATACGGCTTACCGTCTCCACGTCGTGGTGTAATTGTTATTCAAAATATTATTATTTTGAATGGTATGATAATGATGTGTAATTGATGTAAATAATAAATATAACATTATAATAATTCTGTATATATGATATAACATCCAATTATATATTATTTTAATATCAAAATACTGATATTTTCGGTCGTGTGTACATACGGATTACCGTCTCCACGACGCGATGAAATTCATTTCCAAGTTCACCATTCATCAATGATTATATAAATATATATATTACAAATAAGTATGTAATATATGACATAATAATTCTACTAGAGATATATATATTTATATATATAACTATTTATGTTCTTACATATATCTTATTCACTTACTTTTGTTCAATACTATATGAAAACGGAAACATCGTTTATGCATACATATGGACTACCATCTCCCTAAACAGTGCTTTCCATTTCATATATATTTATATTATAAATATATAAGATATATAAATAATGTTTTATATTCTGTAAGTTTTTAAATCATGATCTATGTGATACAATCAACAGTAACAAGTTAAAACACGTACGATAAAGAAAGTGATTATTACCCGAAATATTAATATAACCTGGAAATTATTATTAATTGGGTAGTATAAAGTCATAAATGAATAATTTATGATATCATAAATACTAATATGGTTCTGGTATAATTTAATTAAATACTACAATATTCATACAAGAGGATAAACATACCCTCGACTAAAGTAAGGTGCAAGGTAAGAGGTTTTCATCTCACTCCTTCCTTCCAAGTTAAATTTTAATAAAATCCATTTTAGGAAAATGGGAAACTAGAGTACACAAAGTGTTACCACTACGTGCTGAAAGAGCTCACAAACTGATTAAACACGAGACTGATATTACTTGACCCAGCTATTCTATAAATCTCCCAATGCAGAGAACTAACCTGAATACCTGGATCATCGTTGATGAGCTTTTCAAGATGGGAGATCATCCTTTCCATTGTTCGAATAAATTCTTCTGAGTTGATTTTCTTCTGGTTAAAGCCTCGGGCCAGAATTCTATCTTGCTTGTCAATCCAGACTTCTTTCTCCTTTGTAGCATCAACTTGCAGCCTCCGTTCATAAATCCTCTTGAGTTCCTCTTATGATACATTGGGTTGTAAGTCTTGCTCAAGCATTTCTTCCTTGGAGTGCAGGATTAGATGCAGACACTCCCCATCTTCTCCCATCTTCCCTTTGTTCCTTCCTTTCTTGGCCGATCGAGTTTCCATGGGTTTTGGAAGATGAGAGTAATCCTTGCATCCCTTCTCCTTTTTCCCCTGAACCACAATACATTTCCCTATGTCTTTAATACTTTTCTTCCCCTTCTTCCTACGAGGGATATGAGGGCCTTTCCCTTGACATCGGTCCATACTATCCACTGAAGGTAGACTATTACTTTCCTCCCATGTCGAGTCAGCCTCCTCATTCCATGGAGATTCTTGGTCTTCTAATCCATCAAAGTGATTCCCAAGCTTTAGCTGTGGGTCAACTACTGTAAGGGAAATCTGCTTAGTTTGAGATTTCCTTATGCCTGATTTATTCTCTCGGCCTATTCTCCTCTCCCCTAACCCAGACTTCGGAAAAAGGGTGTTAGGGTCAAGTTCCCTCAAAAAGTTCTCATCAGCAGACCTCCTTTGGTCCTCATGAGATGTTTCATCTAACAAAAAAGGCCCCTCCTGCACTGGTTCAGATTCAAGGAGTTGCACATACCCTCGGCCCATAAACTGCTGCTGAAATTTTTTAACTCCCAACCTTTTTTTGAGATCCACCGGAACATTGAGCCTCACTCCCAACTAAACTCTTCTCACCAGCCTTGGGATCCACTGAAGGCACTGCTAAGGGGACCTTTTCAGCGCTACAGATGCCCAGGTCCTGCTTCAACCGGGCGAAGACATCCTCAACCCGTGGTCCTGCCTCCTCTGTCCTCCCTTTATGCACTGGTTTAGAGGGGTTTCCCTGAGATGGAGCCTCCCCATTTTTGTCAACCGCTGCTGGAGAAACCTGGTTACTCCTAGGAATATGCATTAATGGAACATCCCTTTGCACTGCTTCATTAAAACCTCCACTATCCCATAGCAGAAGGACACAGGATGCATCCGTATGAACTGTTGTAAGCCTATCCCGAATCGCACGACGACACTCAGAGGAGAAGTGGCCGAATTTAAAGCAACCCGAGCAGAAAGCATGCCATGCCTCAAACACCACTATCTCCTTCCATCTGAACTCATCCTTAACTGATATCCAAATCCACTCTACTGGTGGTTTAGAGACATCAGCCTCCACACAGGCGCGAGGCATAATCGGATGACAGACCATAGATGTTCGCTGATCCGAACAGAGAAAGCGACCAACCAGGTTCCCGAGCGTAGAAAAAATGGAAGGGTTTTGGAAGGGTAGGGGAATATCGGGAAAGCTTACCCAAACAGCAGCTGAAGGCGGGTCTCGATTCATGATGAAATCGAAAGAACATCGCATGAGGAAGAAACTGCATCCGTTGAAGACCCGAGGAGCGCTGGACCAGGCGACAACCAAGTCATCCTCCGAGTCGAAATGGATCATCAGCCGACGACGATCAAGAAGCCCTACCACCGCCTGGGATTGAATACCCCATGATTCGAAGACGAAACGTTCAAAAGCGTCGACCGAAGGTCGGAGACCCCTGAAGCGAGTGACCAGGGTCGATCTGTGAAGGTCAGACGCTGCATTGAACTCCTGGGAGGAAATCTCAAGGTGAGGAGAACCTTCGAGAAGGTCTGGGACCTTAGGGAAAATCGGGGTCGGAGGGAAGGGAGGGAGGAGCTTCGGGTTGGTGAAAGGGGAAAAGGGACGAGCCGAAGAGGAAAGAAGATGCACCCCCCCTTTCATGGGGTGTGTGTTTTGTAAGTTACCAAATTGGTAAAGTTTAATTCCTCAATCTCATTATTATATGAGATTGTTTATGTGTAAGTATTTACTGTGACATTTTTGTCATCCATGTCCATTTTTCCATAAAAATGATTTCAAAATGAATATTTTAAGGATTTGGGAAAGGTACTCTTTAACAAGATCATAATTTTAAATGTTTTAAAGATTTATCTTTCAAAATATTTCTAATTAATGTCCATGTTTTCAAAATGATTTTAAGGATTTATTTATATAGAAATGAATGTTTTGAAATGATAATTATTTTCAAAAGTTTCAAAGTGGTATGGGACACTTTTATTCAAAAATATATTTTAAATTAATTCCTTTATAAATGTGTGACTTTAAAATGATTTTACAAATAGGGTATTTCTCTTATAAAGTTTTACTCATCATTTTCAACTATGTCAGCATCCTTTACTGGATATTATTTTTAATTGAGGATGATTTATTATAATAAAATCTTCTATATTGTATTGAATGAGTTATGATATGTTTGACTGTGGATGTTCCATTTTTACACCATTCATGGTTATGGTTAATGTATTGACATTTCTTATGCTAGTTTTAATACAAATGTTTATGTTATATTTCAACCCTTTCATATAATTAATGTATTGGACTTATTAAGTGATGGGTGGAACCTGCTATAGCTCCTCAATGACTTGGTAGGTCTCATGAGACAACTAGAAGTGGAATTGGGCGAGGCCCTTTCCCAATTTGATTTATTGTTTTGGCCAAGGACTTAATCATTTTTTGATGTCTTGGCCGAGGCCTTGAAAAAATGTTTCAGAATGCCCAGCATTATACATTCCATCATTATGGAAATAATATTGATTGTTCATGTGGTAATTTGACTAGTATAATACCCATGATTATGTTTCATTATGGAATTATTTACTCAGCTCATATTCTTTCCATAAAAGTATTCATTTTAATTATTGGTAAAGGTATGTGGTTTCAATTCTTTACCATGATTAATATTTATGTCCTTTTCCACTGTATTACATAACCTTAATGAGTGTTTGAGCTCACCCCTTTTCTTATGTTTCATTTTCCCATGATATGAAGAAGTAATTTATGAGTGACCTACAGGCATAACCTAAGAGCTTGAAGTTTCTAATGAAATATTTTTGTGTTGTATTTCTCTTCAAGTTGTAAAGTTGAATTTATGTATGTAATCTATTTTCTAAGAATGCTAAACTAATCGGTCCTTAGGAACTTGATTCCTTGTGATCATGCCAATGTATTAAAATAATGCACCGACTCTGGGTAACTGGGATCGGGGCGTTACAGTGGGTATCAGAGGAAGTTTAGTACAAACCATGGAAACTAGATTTAGATAAACTCTGATTAGAGCACATAGACCTAAGATAGACATTGAGGATTAGTGTAGAAGAACTTCATAGAATTTTGGTATTGTAGAGATTTTGTGAGTTTTCCAAGCAATAAATCCCTGTCTGGATATGAACAACTAGAGACGGATCTGGCACAGATGTACCTAGGGGTAAAACCCGAAAACACCGCTTTGAGCTAGACTCGAATGATAACTAGTGCACGACAATGGGCCTTGTTGCACTCTAGGTTACGACACTCCCATGGGATATGCTTTGGATAATTCTTGTTTTCTTTACAAACCAATACGAAGGGTTTATGAGTATATATCTCCTCAAAGAAAACTTTTTTGTGATTATGTATTATATCCATAAACTGTTCAATTTATGTTATGTATTTTAAGGTCTGGATTTATGAATTTTTATTCATAAAATGACCTAGTGTATGCCATTGTTTAGAAATGGTTCCCAATAGAAGGAATGAAAACTCCAGTAATACGTATGATCCAAAGAGTAAGAAGGATCATATCTTTAACAGTATTAAGACAACATTAATAAGGGAAATAGTCTCCCATGTATTCTCAACATATGAAGAAATAGTATCATGTGTTAATAAGATAAGTAAAGAATTCTCTGAGTCCTATGGCTTTGAAGGGAAGCAAGAGAAGAAAATGACTGAAGGGAGAAAGACGGATAAAGGGAAGAGGGAAATGAAGAATTTTCCCATATGTGATAACTATGGGAAGAAACACCCTTTAACGTTCCTAAAGGGAATGCGAGTTTGTTATAGGTTTGGAGAAAAAGGACACCATGTATGTGACTGCAAGGGTAAGAAAAAAGATTCAAATGTACAATGCTTCATCTTTAAGAAGTTGGGACACTACGCGAACCAATGTCCAAATCATCAGAGTATTCCCCAAATGATGCTATTGGACAATAATCAAGTAATGATACAACCTCAGATGAAGAAGAATGACTAGTGTTCTTATGTTGTTATTATAGGATTATTTCATTTGAGTGTTGTATCAAAAATATACTTGTTATATGAATTATGGAGATAAATAGGGATTGTACTGCAGTACTATTTTATTGAGGATTTGCGATTATATGATTCTAAGAAAAGTGACATAATAGTAAGATACACTTTTTGTAAAATACATGGTTTAAGGAAAGGTAATACTTAATATGGTACTGATAATGAGGCCATGATTTTGAAATAAGAGATGGTTGATTTGAATAATTATATTAGATATTCTTGACTACCTTGAAACTGATTAATGATTTTTCATCGTTGGAGTTTACAACATTTTTGGATAGAAAGAGTATATCCAGTATTCTATAAAGAATAAGGGAGCATGAATGTAATCAATATGCTTTAATGGTAATTCCGGATGTTAGCATGTTTTAAAATAATACGTGATGAAGGTGTTCACATGTTATTACATGGAAAAAGGATCTTCATTGTGTTTAACATCCTTATAAATTTTGGACTGTGAGTCTGGATAGTAGTATTTTGGATAAGTCTAAAGGTTGGAATGGATTAATTTTGAAATGTTATTTTTGGATTTTTATAAAAGGAAAACATGCAGACCGTGTGACAACTCGTGGCGTCAGACAAAGCTACGGGAATGAATCCCACAACCATAGTACGATTGGGATTTATCACCTACCACTGAACTACGTGATGTCCCTGGATTGTATAATTTAGTTTCTTTTTTTAAAGGGTCTAATATGTGAATTATAAAATCATTATATTTGGAATTCTATATGATTAGGATAAATATCATATTTATGAGTTGTATTATGTTTTGAAGTGAAAGATGAGTTTCTGGTAGAAATTTATTTATAAAGAAAGTATATCTCCTTATTATCTTAGCCAATCTCATAAATAAATTCCTCAACATTAAGAAAAGGAACTTAGAACAAAAACTTTGTCTTAGATGGTACATTAGATCATCCCAAATTTATGGCACTGTGATTGTTGGACTTTTCATAGCCATGTTCTCTACCGCTCTCCATCAGATATTGATGGTTAGATTTTTCTTCCATATCCATGTTTTCCTACATAGAACCCTACTATGTGTTATTTTCGGTAACCTTCAAACTTACCACTCTTTATTTTAAATAGGGGCCTCATTAATCCATTTTTGATGTGGGATTTCAAATATGATATTTGGAAATGTCAACCCCAAGTTTCCAATACCATGCGTTAATTACGAGGACTGAATTTATTGAAGGTGGGGAGAATGTAACACCCCAAGCTTTCACGGTACACTTCTCTTTGAATAATACAATAGCGTGTGTTATACGCAACTTCGAGTTCTAACACACCACAACCAATCAAACTAGCCGTTAAGAATAGTAACACCCACTTCTTGAAATTTTATACATTTTAACTTTCATAATGAACATCATTTTTGGATTCTGAATATCGAAATTAGCTTAGGGTGAATTTTTGGTACTTTTCTGATAACATTCAAATTTTGATGAATAGTGAAAATTACTAAATTTTATTTAAAAACAACTTTTTTAATAGAAATAATTAATTGTGATAAATTATTAATTTGAGTGATTTTAAAGTATAATTAGATTATATTTTTACCATTTAATCCAATGTTATTCATTGGACATAATTTCACATTTAAATTGGATGTAAGCAAGTGTTAATCTTTTGATAGTCATTATTTCTTAAAAACAGACTATTTGTTTTGACAATGGGAAGTAATATTTGAAATTAATTAATGCAACTTATATGTTTTGAATTTGGTAAAATAGACATCATTTTTGAATTCATAATAACAAATACATCTTATGCTGAATTTTTTGGTATTGTTCTGAGAAACATCAATTTTTGATGAATAGGGAAAAACACTGAGTTATTTGTTAAAACCGATTTTTCATTTAAATAATTATTAATTTTATTTAAATTAATTTATGTAAAAATAGATAAATAATACTTATATAAGTTCATTGTAATTAATTGAAGTTATTTTATAATAATTTTAAATATATAAAAATTTTATTGAACTTTTCACCGTCTTTAACCACCTCCTAGGAGAATTTGAAAAATCACATAAAACATAATTTTACCACTTCTGTGAGTTGAATTTTGAAAATCCGATAGTCAAGGATAATATCAGGGAGTAAAATGTGATTCAATAAGATAAAAATAATTTTTTGGGAATAGTAACTTTTTTACTTTTATTTACCCCGGTTAAAGGTAAATAGGGTAATTCAATGGAAAAAGAATATTGTAATAATTCAAAATTAACTTAACACATGTCCTTAACATATTGGATGAGTAATGGCAGACCATGAGTATCTTTGGGTCGATTTTGGGACCCAATGGAGCCACATGTAGGTGATAAGGACACTTTACATTAATTAAGTTAAAGTAAATACAAAAATGACATAAGCATATATCTTTTAGAAAAAAAACTTTTACATAGGGTTTTATATGTTATATTTTCGACTATAAATATTTATTAGAAATATGAAAATATTACCTATATAATGGTATTTTAATTATAATTTTTCTACAATTAATAATTAAATTTAATTATGACACAATAATGATGCAGTATTTTCCTTATTAATGACAGAATCAAATAACTGGTATTATAAAAGTTAAAATAAATATAATTTTAATTTTTTGATGCCATACACGAATTTTATTGGTTAATATGACATATTAGGATTTCTTTAATTAATTTGGTTCGAATTATTAATGTTTTTAAGACTTTAAAAAAATCAATTATTAAATATTGTCAAAATTGACATAAATGAGTTTTAAAACAAGTATTAAATTATTAATTGATATTATATTCCTAAAAATATATGGTTTTTACAAAGGACTTATATCATGATAGTTTTGTCACTAATGGACCACATTGGGGTCCTTTGGAGGTATATAGTATGTTTATTATCTATATAATATAAAAATACAAAGTGACGTGGTAAATGTCAAACTAATTAACTAAGACTTCAAACTAAAATATAAGGTTAATATAATGACACAAACCTGTCTAAAATCTATTGGTTGAAATGATTTATACCTGTCCCCACCTTATAATTTGAATAATCCACTTTGGAGACATTAGAAACCGAATATTAATTTATTATAAATTAATACTTTATGTTTTTCCTAAAGAGCCCATCCTCCCCCTTATCAAAGGACACCTCTTATAACAAATTCTTCATACCTTAAAAGCATTTTGGCTCAACCAAAATCTACCCAAATACCCTCTAACCTATCCTAACTTCATCCTAGAGGCCTTCCTTTAGTCAGAAAGCCATCCTATGAATCCCTTTTGATCAAATCAAAAGGAAGAACCCGAAGAAGAGGTAATGTTTTCACCACCCTTTTTCAAGTTCCTTTATTCTTCAACTTCTTCTTCATTTGTTATTTCCATTGTAAAATAATAAATATAGTATCTTCTATATACTGTGATGTTATTATAAATTTTGTACAACCATATTAATTATTCTATCCATCCTTTGAATGACATGTCACCATACGTGCGTACGCAAGTCTTACCGTCTCCACGTCGTGGTGTAATTGTTATTCAAAACATTATTATTTTGGATGGGTATGATAATGATGTGTAATTTATGTAAATAATAAATATAAAATGATAATTATTCTTTATATATGATATAAAATACAATTATATATTATTTTAATATCAAAATAATGATATTTTCGATCGTGTGTACGTACGGATTACCATCTCCACGACGTGATGAGATTCATTTCCAAGTTCACCATTCATCGACAATTATATAAATATATATTACAAATTAGTATTTAATAAATGAAATTATAATGATACAGGAGATATATATATTTATATTTATTAGTATTTATTTACTTACATATATCTTATTCACTTACTTCCGTTCAATATTATATGAAAACCGAAACAGTATTTATGTGTACGTACGGACTACCGTCTCCATAAACGGTGTTTTCCATTTCATATATATGTTTATTATAAATATTTATATTATAAATATATATGATATATAAATCATTTTTTATATTCTAGAAGTATTTAAATCATGATCTATGTGATACAATCATGAGTAACAAGTTAAAACACGTACGATAAAGAAAGCGATTATTACCCAAATATTAATAATACAAGGAAATTATTATTAATTGGTTAGAATAAAGTCATAAATGAATAATGTATGATATCATAAGTATTAATATGGTTCTGGTATAACTTAATGACATACTATAGCCTTCATACAGGAGGTTAAATGTACCCTCGACTAAAGGAAGGTGCAAGGTAAGGGGTTTTCATCTCACTCCTTATTCCTATGAGATTCATGCCATATTGACACTATTACCTTTTGTGTGGTTTATGTACTACACATAATTTTATTCATTGTGTAATAAACTTTAATTTATGTGTATTTACATATTCGTTGTATGATACTCATTTCATGGGGTGTATATTTCATAAGTTACCAAATCGGTAAGGGTTAATTCCACAATCTCATTATTATCGGAGATTGTTTATGTGTTAGTATTTAATGGGACATTTTTATCATCCATGTCCATTTTTCCATAAAAATGATTTCAAAATAAATATTTTATGGATTTGTGAAAGGTACTCTTTGTCAAGATCAGAATTTTAAATGTTTTAAAGATTTATTTTTCTAAATATTTTTAATTAATGTCCATGTTTTCAAAATGATTTTAAGGATTTATTTATATGGACATGAATGTTTTGAAATGATAATTATTTTCAAAAGTTTAAAAGTGGTATGTGACACTTTTATTCAAAAATATATTTTAAATTAATCCCTTTATAAATGTGTTACTTTTAAATAATTTTACAAAAAGGATATTTCTCTCAAAAAATTTTACTCATCATTTTCATCTATGTCGGCATCCTTTACTGGATATTACTTTTGATTGAGGTTGATTGATTATAATACAATCTTCCACATTGTATTGAATGAGTTATGATATGTTTGACTGCGGATGTTCTTTTTTTACACCATTCATGGTTTATGGTTAATGTATTGACATTTTGTATAGTATTTTTAAAATGAATGTTTATGTTATATTTAAAAATATTCATATGAAGAATGTATTGGACTTAGTAAGTGATGGGTGGAGCCCAATATAGCTCCTCGATGCATCGGTAGGTCTCATGGGACAACTATACATGGAATTGGCTGATTCCCTTTCCCAATTTGATTTATGGCTTTGGCCGAGGCCTTAATCATTTTTAGACGTCTTGGCTGAGGCCTTGAAAAAATGATTTAGAATTTCTGGCATTACATATTCCCTCATTATGGAAATAATATTGATGGTTTATGTGGTCATTAAACTTGTAGAATACCCATGATTATGTTTTATTATGGAATTATTTAATCAGCTCATATTCTATCCATAAAAGTATTCATGTTTATTATTGGTAAAGGTATGTGGTTGCAATTATTTACCATGCTTAATATCTATTTCATTATCCACTGTATTACTTACCCTTACTGAGCATTTGAGCTCACCCCTTTTCTTATGTTCCATTTTCCCAGGATATGAAAAAGTTAGTTATGAGTGACCTATAGGAATAATCTAGGATCCTGGATGTTTCTAATGAAATATATTTGTGTTGTATTTCTCTTCAAGCTATAAAGTTGAATTTATGTATGTAATCTATTTTCCAAGACTTCTAAACCGATCGGTCCTTTGGTAATTGATTCCTTGTGATCATGCCAATGTATTAAAATAATGCACCGACTCTGGATAACTGGGGTCCGGGCGTTATAGTCTAGTGTTATAAGGATCCATTATCCCTTAAGAGGTTGGGGATTTTATTATAAATATTTGTATTATCTTTGATTTTATGGAAGCTCTCGAAGCTATTAAGGTAAATTTTGGATCATTTAAGATGGGGGAACCATATAGGATATGGTGGGAAAAATAGTGATGGAGAATAATAAATAGGGTTTATATTGAAAGGAATTTAAATTTATTTTTAATGATTAGTTCTATCGAGATTCTATGGTGTCTGCTAGGGCCATGGAATTTTTAAGTGTCAAGTAGCCTGATAGGGCCACGATTGAATATGAAAATCGCTTCACTGGGCCTATTCATTTTCAACATAGATTTTATCTAATGATAAGATGTATAATTGGTGGTTTGATATGATTCATAGATCTAATATTATTTATCATTTTTTCTTGTTGAAGCACTCCTCTTATAATGAGATGCTGGATATGATATTGATGGCTGAACTTGATATGGATAGAAAGTCAGGGTTAATGAGAGTTCCTTTTTATCCCAAAGGGTTTTTTCTAAGTTCCTTCAAGGGAAATAGAATTAATGAAAATTATTGTGGTGGATATTGATATAGGGTTCTTCAAAACCTCTTATTAATTGTAGGTGAGTCCATTTGAATTACTTTCAGTGTGGAAGGTTGGGAATTGGAATTTTGTTTTCACTGAGGCACCTTATATTTTCATCTTTTTTGGACATTCAAGACCCATGTAAAAGTTGTGTATTATATTTTTTTCCTAACATATTGGTATATGTTCATCAATGCCAAAAAGTAATATTGTGAGTATATATTCTTCAAGATGTAATGGGTTCCATCCGCAATCATCTAGAATGCAGCTTCTTCATGCAATGAAATTATCTCCAAAGGAAAATGATATAGGTCATGTGACTGTGAGATGTACCATCACTATAGATTCATCTTTAGTGACTAATTTATTTGATATTAGTGCATCTCATTCATTTATATTAACTTGTATCGTGAAAATGATAATACATCCAATGGAGATTCTGTGTTATGTTTTGGATATTACCACACCCCTCAGAATGAAAATAGAGAAGGGTCTCCATTGTCCTATTTGTGTTTTCTATTTATCACATATCGATCTTGCCTTCAATATTTTCTTTCTCGAAGATCTATCCTCAGTATGGTTAGCACCAATTGAGAATAAAATAATATCATATTCAAAAAAACTCTTTTTGGGGTACGTATGTCCATTATTTGTACGTTGTCATGCCATTTGGTCTAACCAATGCTTCTACAGTCTTTATGGATTTGATGAAAAGGATCTTCCATGAGTATCATAATACATTCATTGTAGTATTTTTGGATTATATCTTGGTTTATTACATATCTTAATAGGATCATTTTCATCATCTGAGGGAAGTTTTTGAATTGCTATGAAATCACCAACTTTATGCCAACCTATTAAAATTTGATTTATGGATTCATGAAGTGAGTTCATCAGACATGTGGTTTCCGAACATCGTATCTTAGTTTATCATGAAAAGGTGGAAGATATTATTACATTAGAGATTTTTTTTCTAGATTCAATGCCTCTTGGGTTTAGTAGGGTATTATCATCAGTTCATAAAGTATTTATCAATGTTACCTTATCTGATAGCTGCTCTTACTTGGTAGGGAGTGTAGTTTTCTTGGGATGAGAAATTCCAAAGTTCTTCTATTATGATGAAACATATTTAGACATCTATATTGGTGGTGATTTTTATCGAGGTTGGTAAAGGCTATGTGGTCTTCTTTTATTCATCAGGTTCAATTTTGGGCTATGTTCTTATGTAAGGTGATCATGTTATTGAATATATCTCTTGGTAGCTTAGGCCTCACAAGATGAATTATCCATCCCATGAACTTGAATTAATATCCATGATGCATGATATTAAGATTTTTCAGCATTAAATTTTCTTAGAAAGGTTTAGCATGGAGTTTGACCTTAAGAGATTGAGTTTTATCTTCTCTAAAAAAATATTTGATTCTCCGCAAGAGAAATTGGGTAGAGTACTTGAAATAAGTTGATTTTGGAATTTCCTATACCATGAGGAAAGTGAATATTTTCATGGATTATGTGAGCAAGAAACTTCTCATCCAAGACATGAAATAATCATTATAAGAGTGGAAATTAATGGATCTTTTTGAAAAGTTTCATATAAAGGTTCCAGAAATAGGGTCTGAGGTTGTTTTTAATAGTGTATAATTGAGATATTCTATTCTCGAGATGATTATTTAAGAAAAACAACTTGATAATGAGTCACATGGAATTAGAGACTCTCTTCATGTATGATGAGATCTTTACTAAGTGGTAGTTCTCCACAAAGGGTATTATATGTCTTTAGAATTAGTTTATTGTGTCGTTTTCTATGAGGAATGATATGATGGGGTATTCCTATAATTCTTAATGGGATGTGCACATAGGATGCACAAATTTGTTTTATGATATACAACATCAATTATGGTGTAAATGTATGTGATGTGAAATTTATTATTTTGTATCATATTGTTTACTTTACAACATGCCAAGGTTGAGCACCATAGACCTTCGAGTTTGATTCATCCACATCCAGTGGTGACTTGTAAGTGACATTAGATTTCTATGGAATTTTTAGTTAGGTTTCACATTACCAAAGAAAGAATAATATGAGATGGGTTGTGATCATTAGGCTAACCAAATTGGTTCAATTTATACCCATTCATGACTCAACCAGAGTTATGTAGTTTGGAAATATTTATGTGAAAGAGATTGATAATTTTCACATAGATCTATCTGTTATAGTCTCTGATAGAGATCCTCATTTTACATCTCACTTTTGGAGTGGAATTTTGGGGGAACTAGGATGTCAGGTTATTTTGGGTATGATATACCATCCATATATGTATTTTCAGAAAAAGAAAACAATATTTATTTTTAAGGATATGCAGAATTCCTATGTTCTTGACATTGGTGGATCTTTGGATGACTATTTGGGACTCATTGTGTTTTCTTAAAATAATATTTATCATTCCATGATCAGAATGGATCCTTTTTAGGACATGTATAGAAGGAAGTGAAAATATATGTGTATTGGTCAGTAATTGGAGAAACTTATTTGGTTAGGCCGAGTCTGGTCCAAGAGATGACATGTAATATTTAGTTGATTCATCAGGGAATGTTAATGATACAGAGCTAGAATAAATCGTATGCTAATTTTTTTCAAATACCATTGATGTTATTTGTTGGTGACCAGATGTTCTTGAAAGATTCAACTTGTTTATGACATCAAATTCATGGGAGGAAAGGGAAAATTTCTCCTAAATTTTTGGGACCTTTTGAGGTTGTTGATTTGGTGGGGAAATTGGTTTACCGTTTAGCAATTCCACTATAATTGAAATCGATATAAGATGTGTCCCTTGTATCATGGACTCGTAGATATCTTTCGGACCCATATCATATCATGATCTGGGAGTATCTTGATATTGACTTAGATTTATCAATGAATGAGAATCCCATCAGTATAGTTGATTTTGAGAAAAATGTACTACATGGGAGGATGATACCTTTGGTGTGTTTTCTTTATGAGCATGTTTCTAATTTCCTTGATACATGAGATCATGATGAACTGATGAGATATAATTTTCCTAACCTTTTGATATGGAAACTTAATGAATGAATTTCTAGGGATATAATACTTTTTATGGTGGGGAGGTAGTGACACCCTATTACCTTCTATGTTGTGCCTTGTCCATTATTTTGGATTCCTTTTCCTTCCATTGGGAATTTTGTGAAGGGAATTGGGAAAAGAAATATCTACTGGGAATTTATATGTCATGTAATGTGATTACATGTCATGTAATTTCCTCAGGGTAGATGCTGTTCATTTGGTTTACAAAATGAAATCATTAAATTCGGTTTTTAAACCAAAGGCGATTCTTTTTCACTGTCCTTTCACTTCATGGGATTACACAACATGAAAGGAATACTTGTTTTGTATTCCCCAATACCATTTTTTTAAACTAGTATGATTGGACGTTTTCCTTTGGTTTTAACCTATATCTTTCCTCTCTCAAACTAGGGAACTCTATAGGTTATTTTTAAATTCTCCAAAAATTATAGATCATCCATTTGGTGATTGATCATCACATTGGTTGTGATGCATATCTTCAACTAATCAGTTTTCCTATCTCTTCTATGATCATTTTCTTTCCTCCTTGGAGTGTGAAATATAATCTTGGGATTGATGGACTAAACTTCCTGTTGTTGAATCATGATTCTTGGTTGTGTTCTTAGATCGTTTGTGACTTCACCATTTATTAGTGAGTCCCATTGCAAGTGTTGATTTTCTTTATAAAAGGTATGTGGTTCCATTTATAATTGGACAATTGATTAATCCTTGAATTTATTTTTGGTTGTGATTGATTTCAATTGATATTTGAAAAAACAATTTTATGCGAATTGGAAATTTGGATTTGAATTGGCATTGATTTTTGGGAAAACCTCCAATTTCAATAGAATTGGAATTTGGGGTGTATTTTTGAAATTGATAGAATTAATGAATCTATTTAAAAATTGATTTGATAAAATTAATGAAATATAATTGTAAAAAACCTATTATTGGATTTTTTTTTATTAAAAGGAAATGATTTATGAAAGACTAGTGTTTTGTTTTTGAAAGTGAAATGGAAATTTGAAAAGGGAATGTGGTCAATTGAATTTATAATGATGAATGATTTGAAATTAAATGATTTTCCATTTTCAATTGATTTATTGATTGAGCGGATGTGATATTGGGTAGTTAGTGGGATATTTGGACATGTATTCTAGAATGTAAATTCTATATAAATGTATTGATTATTACAACTAAAAAAACCCATATTTAGACATAACTTATCTATGATGGAATGTTGGTGAGTCCAATTTGGCCTGAGCCTGAGGGACGTGTGTACACATATTTCCAAGACCACTGATATGAGATATGAGAGTATCATACAATTAGAAACTATATAATTATAGTGAAAATGACCATTGTGATTATTGTGATTCTTTTGATCATAAATTCTATTTATTATGAAACTTCTTTATTCATTCTAGTTGAATTTTATAAAATATTTTATATAAAAAAAATTTTCAATGCATTTTTGAAATGTTTTTCCATAATATTTAAATGAATGTATTTTTTTAATATGAAAGTGTATTTCCAGGCACAATTTTATTAAAATTTAAATCATGATTTGGTCTATTTAATGGAATCTTTTTATTGAACACTTGGTGAGACCCTGAAGGGATTTTATCTTATACCTTAAATTTTCCTTAAGGCATCTGTGGATTTTACTCTTCTTGGAAGAGGTTGATGTTCTTGAACCATTGTTATTGGAGTGATGTGTCCTAAAAAATTTCATGTTTATCTTGTCAACTTTTGAGTACTTTTATGATTTACTATTTTGGGTTTTGGTATACCTGTTTGTTTTCTGGTATATTTTTTGGGGTGTTAAGCATACTAACGTGTATCTATTATCATCAAATATTTTTGGAAAATTTGTTCCCTGTTTTATCTCATATGATTCTAGGTGATAATCAAAAACCCATAGGTATCAGGAAATCCCTTCAGGCTATTTCATTATCGCTCAGGTATTAAGGTACCAGGGCATCTGTGTTGGTTCATGAGAAAAATTCTTATGTACATTACTAATAAGTTTTTTTAAACAATATCGATGATAGGAGTTGGGTTATATCAATGAAAATACATCACTATTAAGGAACTCTATAATCTCTTTATGTCGATGATGAATCATTTTCACGCGCAGTCTCAAAATATTGATGATTTTAACTTAGTGCGTCACATTTTCTAACATAGGACATTCTCTTGAGGAGCTGTTAAGGTCAATCACTCGTTACTTTTAATTCCCTTTTTCATTTTGTATATATTTTTTATTTATGAAATAAAACTAAAATCAATGGATTTTTTATAATAGGGAATGCAATACTAAAATTAAACATGTAGATTCAATGAAAATACAATGAATGAAAATATAATGAGGTTAGAATGAATGAAGGTATTTCTAAGATAATCACCTATATTGAACAATCATTGTCTTATTATTTGAATCAAATTTACTTTAAGAACACACTCCTTTTTATTTTTGAACAAAATATTTTATCTTTTTTTTTGGAATATATAGTTCACTCAATTGAATAAACTACACATCCACCTCCCTCATCGAGGTAAAATAATATAGAGGAAAAATCTAAGCCTAAGTTGGAAAGTGGACACACAATGATTCCTTTCCCAATGTGATCCCCTTCACACTAACTATAATAAATTTAGAAAAATTATGAATGAATTTTCAATTAATTAGGTTCATCACTAGATTACTCCCCTATTAACTTCTTTGGGTTAGCTACTCATGGTCAAGAACATAAGAGTTCACAATGAAGAAGAAAATGGGAATAGAAAACTAAATAGAGATAGAACAATAGAGAAAAAAGGACAATAAAATTAAAACAAGAAATGAAATTATAGAATGAAAATAAAATTAAACATGAGACTAAAATACAATATATCTTCATCAAAATATTTTGTTTGGCGGCCAATCAAATGAAAGGTTATTGAATTACAAATTTATTGGAAGAATAGTGAAATATTTTGGATCTAATGTTTTTCTTGAAGATTTTATGAACAGTAGACCTATTCAAATGATGAATTATGAAATTTTTTATTCTTGAATTTTTTTCCATTAAACCATAATCATGTGATAATAAAATATTTTCTTTATTGTTAATTTCTAGAAAAATTTACATCCTGCATACTTGGAAAATTTATTCTGTCCAGGAAGAGTCTTCATATTCCTCAAATCTGATTTACCATGAATATATATCCATGAAATAGGTAGAATCAGGCATCAATACTTTTATAAAAAATGATCATTAATAATTTATACCACACCATGATTAATTCCATCTCATTTGGATCATTAATTTAAGAGATATGTGCCCATCTTCAAAAGTATCCAGACCAATGCATTGGTTTTGAGGCCCAACTTGTGAACCAGTTTGGGGCCTTTAAATGATGGAATCAGAAATGTGTTCAAAATAATTAAATGAATGAAAATATTTATTTAATATTAAAAAATTAATTTCATAGTTTATTTTTTTTAGATAATGTTTTGGGTGAAGTACAGAAATAATTTAAAAGAGTTAAAATCCAAAATTAGGCCATTTTTGAAATTTTGGTCAAAATGCTACTAAAACCATAAAATGGTGAAATTGTCCTCAAAATATTACTTCTTGGGATTAGAAACATTTAAAATAAGTGTAAAATAAATAAAAATAATTAATGTACTAATTCCCATATACGTAAACATTTCACTCTTGGCCAATCATTGAATATCATGGTAAAAAAACATCCCAAATCATAAATGACAACACAACTCAACTATAATATTAAGGAAAATATCATTCATCCTAATTGGATAAAAATTTTCCAACTCCTCAAAAATAATTAAAATTCATTTAATCTCATTTTAATCCTCACCTTCACATTGTACTAACATCCATGGAAATATATTTCTCTCATCACTCAAGGATTTTTAATGGGGAGTTTTTCTCATTCTCAAGAACACATATGATAACCATATGATTGTTATCCTCCTAGTATCCCCACTTCATAGAATGAAAAAATTGTTAATAATGAGGAATATTTCATTGTTTTTTCTGAGGCTAGGGGTTGGTATATTTTAAATGTAAAAATATTCGGAGGTATAATGAGGAGGGTTAATCTCTATAGTGATGTAAATGCATGAATTTTTTTTCTCAAGAATGGTATGCTCCTCAATCATCTCAAAAATGAATAACAACAAAATACTATTACTTTACATGGGAATTTAAAAAGTAATGGTTTATAATCAATGATAAATTTATTTCCTCTTTCCCAAATTTATAGCATTGTTTTTTCTAGAATTCAGATTTGGAATTTTTCTTTAGAATCATGTTTTTGATAATAAGAGAGGAAAATTTTTATCTTCAAGTATTTGAGAACTCATGACCCAGGTTTATAATGATATTTTGGGCTACCCATACATCATTAAATCTTGATATTTATTCCACAAAAGTTGCAATAAATATGAAAACGCTTTAAATTTTTCTCAAATAGATTCTTCAAGAAAGAAAAATTGAGCTCATCTTCTCCCTCCCCCACACTTGAGTTCAATATTAATAATGAATTTAACTTCTAGAGTTGTTTGGAATGGGAGAAATATATTGTAATGTGAAAGAATAAAAATGTATTTCATGGCTAATAGGGTCTTAATAAAGGTCAGATGTAACGCCCCGACCCTAGATACCCAGATTCGGTGCATTATTACATAACATTGGCATGATCACAAGAAAGATCAAGTCTCGAAAGACCGATTAGTTTAGTATCCTTGGAATAACTAGATACATTAATAAAGATTACATTACATCATAAAATGAAAACTACAAAAATATAGTCTCCATAGTCCACACTATTGTCCCCTCATACTATCCCTGCAGGTCATTCATAAATTACTTCTTCACATCCCGGGAAAAATAAAACATAGAAAATGGGTGAGCTCAAATGCCCAGTAAGGATAAAAATATACGAGAAACATTAATAAATAGGAATAAACATTTAAGGAAATTTATAACTAAAACAAAAGCCTTTTAAACTTGAACATAAACATAGTACAGAAAAAAATAAAATGAAATAATTCCATTTACTTATTCACATGGATATTTTACTAATCAAATAATCACATGCAATATCAATAACCACTTTCATAGTGATGGAATGCATAAAGCCAGACTATCATAACCACATATCCAAGGCCTCGTGCCAAGACTAAAAATAAAATTTTTCCAAGGTCTTGTGCCAAGAAACTAGTTTGTCCCATGAGACCGACCGATGCATCGAGGAGCTATAGCAGGCTCCACCCGTCACATATTAAGTCCAATGGATTCCCATATGAAAAGGTTTAAACATAACATAAACATTCGTATTAAAACTAGAATACAAAATGTAAATACTTCATCCATAAAACACGAATGGTATAAAAATAACACATCCACATTCAAACATATCACAAAACCTTCAATCCAATATAGAAGTTTTGTATCATAATAAATAAACTTTAAATAAGCTTAAAACCCATCAAAAGATGTTTACAATGATGAAATCAAAACTCTTCTTAGAGAAATATCACTTTCTATTTTGAAATAATTTAAGAGTCATATATTTATAGAAAAAAAAAATTTCTTTGAAAATATTCTTATATGATTGTAAGGGAAGCTTCGATGATTTTATAACGGCAGAAAATATCCGCACCTGCGGTATATGTTAAAAAAACATTCTTACCATAATTATGTTGAAAAGGTTAAAAAGGACCTTGTTTGGAAAATGACAGAAAGATTCCTTTATAAACCACTTATAAAAGTCAACAAGGGTATAAATGACTTTAACCCATATTCTAGTAAATAGTAATATTTTTAAAATACATTTTTAAGAAACATGGATGTGGATGATAAAGATGTCCCAGTAGATTATTACGTACAAACAACCTCGGATAATGAAGAGACTGCGAAATAAACCCTTACATTGTACTTTTCCTTGGTTGGGGGTAGGTTAACCTATTGTATAATGGTGAAATAATTGTTATTAAATTATAAAAGAATCATATACATTATTATGTTATCATATATGATCTTTTAACATTTCTTTGTCAATAATATCATAGTATTATTGTTGTTTTGGGTGTTAACTTACTCATTTTATTTTATATGTTTTGTAACTTAAGCCATGTTTGTCATGGATAGGTTTTATCTTATCCATATCCAGAATGATATGAAGTCCATAAACATTATTTTAAAATCATCAAATTATAATTATACTTGAATGGATACGATGGAGAATGAATCTAATCGTGTTCGTGGAGACGGTAGTCCGTACGTCCGTACGAGCGACAATATCATTCTTTTGATATTAAAATAATAAATAATTGGATGTTATATCATATATACAGAATCATTATCATGTTATATTTATTATTTACATGAATTACAAATCATTATTATACCCATCCAAATAATAATATATTGAATAATAATTACACCACGACGTGGGGACTGTATGCTGTACGTACGCACGTATGGTGACATGTCATTCAAAGGATGGATAGAATACTGAATATGGTTGAACCAAATTTATAATAATATTACAGTATATAGGATATACTAGATTCATTATCTTATAATGGGAATAACAAAGAAATAAGAAGTTGAAGAAGTAATGAATTAGTAAAAGGGTGGTGAAAACATTACCTATTCTTTGAGTTCTTCCTTTTGATTTGATCAAAAGGCCTCTTTAGGTAGGACTTATGATCAAAATAAGGCCTCTAGGTTTTAGTTATGTAAGTTGAGAGAGTATTTCGGCAGGATTTGGCCGAACCAAAAGTCTTTGAAGGTGTGAATTAATGAGAAGGGGGAGTGTCCTTTTATAAGAGGGGTGAGGGGAACCTTTGGAAAAGCTGGAACTATTATTTTATAATAAATTCGTATTCGGTTTCTAATGGAAAAAAAGTGTATTATTTGAAGGTTAAGGTGGTTTGGGGTCTAAAAGCACTCAACCAATATAATTTATACAGTTTTGGGTCATTATATTAACTTTATCCTTTAGTATTAACTCTTAGTTAATTAGTGTGACACTTATCATGTCACTTTGTATTTTTATAATATATAGTTAATAAACTTACTATATACCTCCAAGAGACCCCCAAGTGGTCCATTAATGATAAAACTATAATGATATAAGTCTCTTGGTCGACCCTTAGATTTTTTGGAATTTAATATAATTAATAATATAATATTTGTTTTAAAAACGCTTTTATGTCAATTTTGACACTATTCAATAATTGATTTTTGTGAAACTTATAACAGAATGATTACTTCGAACAAAGTTAATTAATTAAATCATAACATGTCATATTAACCTATAAAATTAGTGTAATTCATTTAAAGTCTCAAATTATATTTATTTGGGTATTTATAATATCAATTATTTTAATTTTTCACTATTTTGGTAATTACGGCATCATCATTGTGTCATAAATAAAATAAATTATTTATTGTCTAAAATATAAATAAAATATAATAATGTAGGAAATAGTATTTTCTTTCTAATGAATACTTACAATCGAATTTCCCTTATGTATAACCCTATATTAAAAATGTTTTAGTAAATAAACATTGATTTTAACTCTTTTAACTCTTCTTTGAATTAAATAATAATAAATGTCCTAATCTAATCCAAGTGAACCAAAATGATAATATTTTATTCCTAAGGTTGTTTTTGGTCGAGATACACTTGTCCAATAGAATTAGGACATGTGTTAGGGTAATATTAATATCATTTTTACCCTTAATTACTGTATTTACTTTTAACAGTGGTAAATAAAAGAAAAAAGTTACTATTCAACAAAAATTATTTTCATCTCATTGAGCCACATGTTAATCCTTGATATTAACCGTGTCTCTAGGATTTTCGAAATGACACTCACAGAAGCGGTAAAATTAATTTTTATGAAAAAATCAGTTTTTTAACTACCACTTAGTGGTTTCACTATTCATCAAAAAATGATGTTTTTCAGAAAAATACCAAAAATTCACCCAAGGCTAATTTTGATATTCCGAATACAAAAATGAAGTCCATTTTGAAAATTAAAATTTATAAATTTCAAAAATTGGGTATTACTATTCATAACTGCTAGTTTGATTGGTTGTGGTGTGTTAGAACTCGATGTTGCGTACAACACACGCTATTGCATTATTCAAAGTGAAGCGTACCGTAGAAGCTTGGGGTGTTACATTCTCTGCTCCATCAAATAATTTCGTCCGCGAAATTTCTAGAATACTACCACATGAAAAGACTCAGGTGGTTTTTCATCATAAGTTCCTCAGGTTCCCACGTTGCCTCTTCCATCTTCTGGTTTCTCCACAAGACTTTTACCAGACGAGTCATCTGGTTTCTCAGTAGTTGTTCTCTCATATCAAGAATCTTGATGGGCTCTTCTCAATAATACAGATCAGGTTCTAGTTCTAATTTATCATAGGTGAGTACATGCGTTGGGTCAGGCACGTATTTCCTCAATATTGATACGTGGAACACATCGTGACCTTTGGAGAGACTTGGAGGCATTTCCAAACGGTAAGCTACAGTCCCAATTCGTTCTAGAATTTCGAATGGTCTGATGTACCTAGGACTCAATTTACCTTTCTTACCAAAAATTATGACTCCATTCCATAGAGATACCTTCAGGAAGACATGATCACCAACTTGAAATTTAAAATCCTTCCTTCGATTATCAGCATAGCTCTTTAGCCTACTTTGAGATGCTTTGATATGGTTTTGGATTACCTTTATCCTTTCCATCGTTTCCTCCACCAGTTTTGGGCCTACATGTTTTCTTTCACCAATGTCATCCCAACATGTTGGTGTGCGACATCTCTTTCCGTATAACGCTTCATATGGTTCCATCTGAATACTCGAATGGAAGTTATTGTTATAGGAAAATTCTACCAGAGGAAAATATTGATCCCACATACCCTGAAAGTCAAGTGAGCAGGAACTCAACAAGTCTTCTAAGGTTTGAATAGTTTTTTCTGATTGTCCATCTATTTGAGGGTGGTAGTTAGTGCTCAAATTAAGTTCAATATCCAAGGCTTTCTGAAGACTTTTCCAGAATCTTGAAATAAAACGGGGTTCAGGATTAGAAACAATTGATAGGGGTACTCCATTAAGTCTCACAACATCATTAATATATAGTCATTCTAGTAGTTCAAGTGGTAAATCTTCCCTTATAGTAAGAAAATGTGCTGAATTGGTAAGACGGTCAACAATGACCCATATTGCATCGTTCCTTCTAGGAGTCTCTGGTAGCCCCATGACAAAGTCCATCATAACATTGTCCCATTTCCACTCCGGTATGGGAAAAGGTTGCATGACTCCTCCAGGCAGTTGCCTTCCAGCTTTCACTTGTTGGAAAACCATACATCTTGACACAAAATCATCAATCTCTCTCTTCATGTTGTCCCACCAAAAATGATCCTTCAAATCTATATACATTTTGGTGATCCCAGGGTGTATAGAGAAATTGTAACTATGAGCATCATCCAACAATTCCATTTTTAGATCAGGTATATCAGGAACACAAAGCCACTTCCCGAATTTCAAAATTCTTCCTTCATACACAAAGCCTCTCAATCTCCCATCATTCACAGCTTTAATCTTCTTTTGAAATTCTTCATCATCGGTTTGAGAAATCTTAATCATTTCTAGTAAAGATGGTTTGGCAACCATATGAAAAATAATTGATGGTTCACCTTCCCTAGTTATTCCCATGTCCATCTTCACTAGATCCATGAAAATTGGATCCCTTTCAATTCTCATATTGTTCAAAACTCCATGATATTTTCTGGTCAAAGCATCTACCACCTTTTTTGCTTTCCCCGGGTGGTAGTTCATTGTACAATCATAATCCTTGAGTAATTCAAGACATTTACTTTGCCTCATGTTGAGTTCTTTTTGTGAGAAAATATACTTCAAACTCTTGTGATCAGTATAAATCTCACATTTTTCACCATAGAGGTAGTGCCTCCATATCATTAAAGAAAAGATCACAGCTGCTAACTCAAGATCATGAGTAGGATAGTTTTGTTCATGAATTTTCAACTATTGTGATACATAGGCAAAAACCCTATTATTATACATAAGGACACAACCAAGTCCTTTCTTCGATGCATCACTATAAATAACGAACCCATCATTCCCCGATGGTAGAGTCAATATAGGAGAATTGACTAATATTCTCTTTAGTTATTTGAAACATTCTTCACACTCTCTTGTCCAAACAAATTTAACCCCTTTTTCGTGTGAGCTTCGTTAATGGGTCAGCCAATCGGGAAACTTCTGGATGAAACGTTTATAATAACCTGCAAAACCAATAAAACTTCATACCTCAGTTATACTCATAGGTTCTGGCCATTCTTGGATTGCCTTGGTCTTAGAAGGATCAACAAAGATTCCATCTTTAGAGACAATATGATCAAGAAATGAAATCTCATGATTCCAGAATTCACACTTGCTAAACTTCCCATATAATTCATGTCTTCTCAGAGTCTTCAGGATAATGCGCAAGTGATTTTCATGATCTTTGTAGCTTTTAGAGTATACCAAGATATCATCAACAAATACCACCACAAATTCATCGAGATATTCCTTGAAAACTCTATTCATCAGATCCATGAATATAGAGGTATCATTAGTCAATCCAAAAGGCATTATTGTAAACTCGTGATGCCCATACCTGGTTCGAAATGCTGTCTTCAGAATGTCTTCCTTCTTCACACAGAACTGATGGTATCTAGATCGTAGCTCAATCGTTCAATAGTATTGAGATCCATGCAGTTGGTCAAATAAATCATCAATGTGAGGTAGGGGATACTTGATCTTTATTGTTATATCATTGATCTCCTTGTAGTCGATACATAACCTCATAGATCCATCTTTCTTTGAAATAAAAAGAACAGGGGATCCCCATGGAGAAAAACTAGGGCGAATAAATCCCTTATTACTCAATTCCTCTAGTTGTTTCTTTAGTTCAACTAATTCTACAGTGTCCATTTTATAAGGGGTCTTCGATATAGGCCCTAATCTAGGAATTAAATCAATGGAAAACTCAACTTCTCATTCTGGAGGATGTCCAGGTAAATCTTGCGGAAACACATCTACATATTCTTTCACAATAGGTACATCCTATATTTGAACATTCCTTTCCTCACCCACTGTAATTTCATCCTCTTCCTCCCAAATAATTGAATTTAGTTGAGCTACTAGGGGTGGATCTAGATAAGAATTAGGTGGTGACGATTCTGCTCTAAAGATAAGGTGTTCCTTATCATCATCATCAAAAACTGTAACCTTCTTCTTCTTACAATAAATATTTGCATCATGGTCCAAAAGCCAATCCATACCGAGGATTATATCAAACTCAATCATAGGTATGACGATGAGATCCGCGGATAAAGAGCATTTATGTGCTCTAATGGGGACTAATTCACAAAACTTTTTTGCAATGATACTTCCCTTCGGAGTTTTAACTGACAACTACCTTGTTAAATCAAATTTGAAATATCTAATTTTCTTAGAAAACTGGGAAGATATGAAACAATGTGATGATCCAGAATCAAATAATGCATTTTCTAAACTTGAATAAACCATTAAATTACCCGTCACCACGTCTTTCGGAGCTTCTACCTCAGCAGTAGTGATAACATAAGCTTGGCCTTGATCCCATGGCCTTTTCTGAGGTAAGTTCCCATGAAACTCAAGACATTCATTTTCATAATGTCCCATCTCCCTTCAATTGTAGCACTAAACATCGGTAGCTAGCTTCTTCCCTTTGAAATCACGAGCTTGGTGGCCTTTTTCACCAAACTTGTAACAGACACCCATTTCTTCAAGCAAGTACCGGGGTGTTTCTTCCCACATATACCACAGGATGGATATTCAACCTTTACCTTCTTCCCCATTATTTCCATTCCCAGATTGATCATCAGATCTCTACTTCTCTTGTTTTTCTTTAAATTCATAAGACTTAGAGAATTCCTTTTCTGTCTTGATAGCACATGAGACAATGTCTTCGTATGATGAGAAGGATTGTGAGACTAATGCTCGACAGAGAAATGGATTTAACCCATAAAAGAAAATATCAATATTACTTCTTGGGTTACGTATATAATCTCTAGCATACCTTTCTATCCTTGTAAAGTTAGCCTCATACATTGTGACATTCTCATACTCCTTTTGTCTCAGACTCAAAAATTGCCTTTCCATATCTGCTCGATGGCCACGAGGAAAGTATTTTTAAAAAAACAGATATTTGAACTCCCTCCATTCCATATTTTATACTTCATCATCTTCCTTCATGTTTTGAATCAATGAACACCATTGATCAGCATCTCCAGTGAGGCGATAAACTACCATGACAACTTTTTCCCTTTCACTACTCCCCAAAGCCTGAAATATTTTCTGTAGGGAACTTATCCATTGCTCAGCTAATAATGGATTTTTACTCCGATTATATTTTGGTGGTTTCGGCCTCATGAAGCGATCTAACATTGATCCTCCACAATGTGGATGAGGGTTCTCCATACGGGTAAGGTTATTATTCATAACCTGAGTGAGTTGTCCTGGTATGGTGATTAGTTGATCACCACCAGTTGCATCACCAACTCCACTATAATTATCTTGAGCAGGAGGGAAATCTCTACATGGAGTGTGTGCATTGATACAGTTTCCATTTCTTCCACTCTGCGCCATTTCTAAAAAATGGCATAAACTAGATCAGTTTATGAATCAAAACACGTAATTCTATACTTATAAAACAGTTAACATAAATTGAAGTATTTAAGGATATAATCCATAATCATAAAAATGTATTCTTTGAGGAAGTATATACTCATAAACCCTTCATAATGATTTGTAAAGAAAATGAGAGTTATCCTAAGCATATCCCTCGTGAGTGTCATAACCAAGAGTGAAGCAAGGCCCGTTGTCATGCACCAGTTCCCATTCAAGTCCATCTCAAAGCGGTGTTTTTGGGTTTTACCCCTAGGTACATCTGTTCCAGAGCTGCCTCTACCTTCTCATATCCAGACAGAGATGTATTTCTCAAAAAACTCACAAAATTCCTACAATACCAAAATTCTAGGAAGTTTTTCTATACTAATCCTCAATGTCCATCTTAGGTTTATGTGCTCTAATCAGAGTTTATCTAAATCTAGCTTCAAAGGATTGTACTAAACTTCCTCTGATACCAAATGTAACACCCCAACCCTAGATACCCAGAGTCGGTGCATTATTACATAACATTGGCATGATCACAAAAAAGATCAAGTCTCAAAAGACCGATTACTTTAGTATCTTTTGAATAACTAGATACATTAATAATATTTAAATTACATCATAAAATGAAAACTACAAGTGCTGTCGTCTGAGATCCTAGTACATCTTAACCACTCCAGGATGTACCACCAAAGGAGAACTGTGAAACTCTCTCAACACCTCCTCCCGTAAAGCAACTGGTACCAAGGTACGTCCTCTGAAAAGGACGTCGTGCTCTCCTCCTATAGAGAATCTATTAAGTGCATGTACTAAGGATATATGTGCATGCCGGGTCTCACACTCAGCGTCCCCACGCTGTGCTTCTTTGACCCACTGCAGTAGTGGAGGAGTAACTTTGAGAGACTGAAGGAAGGTTTCTCCATCTCTATCCACGAAGGATATATGCAAAGCGGCTAGCTGCTCTGTCGCCTCTTAAATTAGCTGAATGCCCATCCTCCTGCTGAGAGCATCGGCTAGTACGTTCGCCTTCCTAGGAGTGTAGACTATCTCAAAGTTGTAGTCCTGGAGGAACTCGAGCCATCGCCGATATCTCAGGTTCAGGTCCATCTGAGAGAAGATGTACCTAAGACCTTGATGGTAAGAAAAGACTATAAAGTGCTCACCCATAAGGTACTGTTTCCATGTCTTTAGAGCGAAGACCACTACTGCTAACTCTAGCTCATGGGTAGCGTAGTTCTACTCATGCGGCCTCAACTGATGTGATCCCTAGGTGATCACTGCCCGCTCCTGCATCAGGACACATCCAAGTCCGGTCCCTGATGCATCGCAGTAGACTATGTACCCTACTCCATCCTCTGGAAACCTCAAGATAGGTGCGCTGGTTAATCTCTATCTCAGCTCCTGGAAGCTCTGCTGACATCTATCTGACCACACAAAGGGTTTCCCCTTCTTCTTAAGAGTTGATAGTGGTGCTGCAAATCTAGAGAAGGCTGACACAAATCTCCGATAGTATCCAGCTAGTACCAAGAAACTCCGCACCTCCGTTACGATCTTGGGTGGCTCCCAAGCTGGCACTGCCTCGATCTTCGCAGGATCCACTGCAACTCCTAGCTCAGAGATGATGTGTCCCAAGAATTGGACATCACATATCCAGAATTGACACTTAGAGATCTTTCCATAAAGCTGGTGCTCTCGGAGTGTGTCTAGTACAACCCGCAAGTGGTAGGCGTGCTCCTCCTCAGTCGTCGAGTATATCCAAATATCGTCGATGAAGACCATGAAAAATCGATCGAGGTATGGATGAAATATCCTGTTCATGATTACCATGAACACTGCTGGAGCATTGGTTACACCGAATGGAATAACCAAGAAGTCATAGTGGCCATATCGACATCTGAAGGTCGTCTTCTGCACGTCCTCCTCCCAAACTCTAAGCTGATGATAGCCTGACCTGAGGTCTATCTTCAAGAACCACCGTGCTCCCTTGAGCTAACCGAAGAGGTCATAAATCCTCGGTATCGGATACTTGTTCCTCATTGTCACCTGGTTCAGGCGACGATAGTCGACAGAATGTCGCAAGATCCCGTCCTCCTTCTTGGTGAACAATATCGGGGAAGCCCAGGGTGAATCACTGGTTCAGATGAATCCCTTTCCCTACAAGTCCTCCAACTATACCCGCATCTCTCGAAGCTCAGCGGGGTCGATCCGATATGCTGGAGTGGATATCGGGGCTTTCCCGATGTACAGGTCAATATAGAAGTCGACCTCTCTGTGAGGAGGTAGTCCTGGAATGTCGTCGGGAAAAACGTCCCCATACTGATCCACCACTGCATGAAAACTAGGACTTCTCACATCAACTTCTCCTAGGATGAGGCTAGCCAACTGATGGGTGATGGGTTGTCCTATCCTCTACGGAAGTCCATTCTGTGCTGTGAAGGCTCCCTTCTCACCGATGAAGGTGTACCTGCTCCCGTAGGTGCGTACACATCGCACCTTGCGCCTAATATAGTCAATATGTGCATGGACTGTAGATAACCAATCCATTCCCAAGAAGATGTCGTAAGGCCTCGATGCTGCTATAAGAAGATCCCAGCCGAAGCTCTCGCCTCCTAGAGTAAGCTCACACTGCCGGAACCAGTGCGTAATCATCGAGTCTGCTCCCGTATGAGTCTCTAGCCATAAGGATCGAGCCAACGGCTTTGTCGGAATCTTCGAGCTCCGAACAAGGGTAGTGGCTTTGATATAATGACTCGATCCTGTGTCTATAAGAACTACAGAAAGGGTGGAATAGACACTGATAGTACCTCGAATCATCTCGGGCACGCCGTGGTCGTAGGACTCCGCTGCATGGAGTTGTGTCTGTCTCTGCCCGCCAGCTCCCTGTGGTCGGGGTGGACCTCCTGGTGGTGGTGGTGGTAGAGCCTCAAAGCGTCGCCTACCTCCTGCTGCTCAGCCAGCTCCTCTGCCACGTCTTCCTGCTCCCTTCGGACCGCCACAGTCCACCCTCTACCTCTGCATGGGTGGCCCCTCAACCGTCTGCTGCTCCTAGGCATGGCGGGTCGGGCAGTCACAAGCCATGTGGCCCTTCTCACCGCATGTGTAGCACTGTATGCCTCTCGAAAGACTGGCTTCATGCTGTGTGCCCCAAACTGCTGAGCCAGTGTCCTTAGGTCGTCTGCCTGAGGGTCTGGACTGCCTGGACCCATGAGTCATCCGTCGACACCCTGCTGCAGAAGACTCTGCTACCTACCGCCCTGCGGTAGGTCTCGCTGCTGAAGAAGGCTCAACAAGGAAGCTCTCAATCAGAAGAGCTTGATCCAGTACTCCTTCCTGAGTCGGAATACTGAGGGATATCAGAGATTCCCTGATCTCATTCCTCAGTCCCTGCTTAAAGGTCTGGGCCTGGAAGAATGGGTCTCATACCATGTCTGTCGAGTAGCGTGAGAGATCGGTAAATCTCGCCGAGTACGGGGCGATCGTCAAGCTGCCCTGTCGCAGATATAGAAGCTCTTGGATTCGCACCGCACGGAGGGTGGCTGCGACGAACTCCGATCGGAAGAGGCTCTCAAAGTCCGTCCAGAGGAGAGATGCCTCATTGTGCACCTGGAGCATCAAACTCTACCATCAGCCCGCTACCGCGTGCAGTAGGCTCGCTACAAGGATCACCATGAGGTCTGCTGGTGTCCTCACTAACCTAAAAACCTGAAAAACTACCTCCAGCCAATCCTCGACATCCTGGGGGTCCGTTTCCCTGTGGAACCAGGGCAGTCGCTGGCACTAGAACTCGTGAAGTGCACTAAGGCGACGTGCATCGTCAGCGGCTGGGGCTGGAAGCATCAGTGGCTCGGCGGATAGAGGTAACGCCGGTGCCTCAAATGTCAAAGGGCCATGTAAAGAGGCCTCGTCGCTCGGTGGGCTGTCATCGCGCACAACTCTCGAAATCCTAGCTGGCTTCCGTTGTGGGGCCATCCTGAAAAAGAACTGGTGCGCCACAGTCAAAACAATATACCTGGTGAGCTGACACAAAGTAATCACAAAGAAAACTTGAAACACACATTCAATCTATGTTTTCGTGCATTAAGTCGGAAATCAGAAGTCAGGGTCCTGGTGTATGGATATATCGGACGCCACACCGACACTGGACTCCCAGGAATGATAACCACACCCAATGTGCTTAACACTATTGTTTCACATAGAAAAAGATCAGAGTCCAAAGTTCTGCGGTACAACCGAACTCCTCTGATACCAATTTGTCACGACCCGTCCTCGGGGCCCGTGCCATGACAACCCCCAGCCTGCCTTCCATAGGCCAGGGGCTGGAGACTATAACTAAAGCGTAAATCCCAGTAAAAAGGGAAGGCATTGCCTTTGTAATGTAAACAAACACCACAGAGCAAGAAAGCAGTAGATGTATACACTAAGTAAAAACTGATACAAAAGTATGTGCAGAAAAGTATGTGGTACAGAATACAAACCCAAACTGAAAGTAAAGTACAACTAGAAAGCGAAAACAACAACTAAAAAGTAAAGCCGCAATGTCAAGACATCCACTGGAAGTCCCACCTGAAGGGTGAGTATATATGGCCTCCATAGCTCCCAGGGTCCAGCCGTCCGCTCCAAGTATGTCCCGCCCAGTGGCCCACCTCCAGGTACTGTCCTGCTTCGCAAGCATCAACCACGATCAGCGTTGTCCGTCATCTACAACCAACACAACGTAGTGCGGACATATCCCGTGCATGGGTGATTATAAGCTACTCATTAAGGACCCTGAGACCCTCGAATGTCTCCCAGAATCCACAAAGGATAATCCAAAAAGGAAAGATACAATCACGAAGTAACATTCGACACTACTTAGGTATATGCCCATACATATACCTAAGTCATCAATTCCAGTACGCCCAAACTCCGAGCCCATGCACAACCCAGCCCACACAAGAAAGAAAAACATAAATCCACACAGGATAGCACAACACAATCCACATAGGAAAGAAAAACTGGATTCATCTCACTCATGAATACTTCTTCGTATGATGATAGAGATGATCAGATATATCCACTGATTCATCTAAGCCATTGGACCCACAAAGGATCGATATGTACTGACCCCCACAATGACCCACAAAGGATATAACCCATAAAGGATTGATAGGTAACTAACCCCCACAATGACCCACAAAGGATCTGACCCACACAGGATCGATAGGTAACTAACCCCCGCAATGACCCAGAAAGGATCTGACCCACACAGGATCGATAGGTAACTAACCCCCGCAAAGACCCACACAGGATTAGACCCACACAGGATCTGTAGGCGCTGGCCCACACAAGACCGCTGAGCGCTGACCCACATAGGATCAGACCCACACAAGATTTGTAGCACTGATCCACGTAGGATCTCTTAGTGTTGTAGTCGTCGACGTTGAGTCCACTGAGGATCTCTGTATAGTCGTTGTCGTCGCAGTCGCAGCCAGCTCTAGGCTTTCCGCACACAGCAAGCTCGTTCGGGAGGGTCCGCTCCACGAGCCGAGTGGCTGATACATCAACTGACACATAGTCTGGTGTTGATGTATCCAAAAGTTATGTATCTTCAATAGAAACTCAACATCAAAGACGATGCGTCAATCAGATTCCCGGTCTGAATGTTATTGGCTTTTTCGTCATAGGGGCCCGGTTGGTTTTTAAGTCAAAACCAACCCGAATGTATTCAAACTGCGTCCAAACCTAGGGTGGGGTAAGCCAAAAGATCCGCCTCACTTAGAGGAATCTATCAAAGTAGACGGAACGTCAATCTGACGTCCGGAGTTCAAGTTATGAGGGTTTCCGCTCTGAGGGCTCGGTTGTTTTCGTGTACGAACCAACCCGGATGAACCCAAATTATTCTGAAACCTTGAGTGCGATATACCGAAACGACCTTCTCAATCCAAGGATCTCATTTCAATGAACGGTGCGTCGATCGGAGGCCCGTAGGTCATGTTATGGGCAACAGACCGAAAAGGTTTTGAAATAGGGGGTTCGGGCCCAATCCGACCCGGCCCGATACCCCCAGGGTCGGCCCAAACCGCGTCGACCCGAACTGAGTCCGGGTCTGGACAGCTTGGGTGTGGTCCGGCCCGGCCCGGCCTGACGGCTCGGCCTGGCACGCTGGGCGCACAGGCACTGGCCGGGTGGGCCGGTGGCCGGCTCGGCCATTACGGCCGAGCGTTGCGGGCGGGGGGCATGCTGCCCCCGCGTGAAGAAACCGCGGCCCCTTAATGGGGCTGCTCACATCCATTGAGCCGGGGGTATCAGACCCCCCCCGGTTCTTCCACGGTCTGGCCGGCCCGCTTCGGCCGGCCTGCTTCTGCCGCCACGGGACTGGCAAGGCCATTCCCCTTGCTCCGATGTCAGCGGCCCGGAACCGACCGCCGGTTCCCCTGCTCCGCCACGGCCCGGAACCGGTCGCAGACTTCATTCGTCCGGTACGGTGCGATGGCGCCACACCCCTCTTCCGCGGCCTTGCTCCGGCCGTGGTGCTTTAGTGGTTCTCTGGTGCGGTGCAACGGCGTCACATCATTGGTTACCATTCAATGGCGCGGTGCGAGGGCACCGCATCTTGGTTCGTCTTCAACGGCGCGGTGCGACGACGCCGCACTCCTCCCCCTTTCATTATCATAAATTCTACGCGGTGCTTCAGCACCGCGTTTCCTTGCTCACCGCAACAAAACCAACAACCAAAAAGGGGAGGAGTGTCGGCCTTGTTCGTGCGGTCCGACCTCCTCCCATTATCACGATAACAGGCGGTTCAAGGAAAAGGAGAAAGCGACGTAAGATTTCATGAATTAACCAATAAAATAAATCACTACCTCAACGTTGTCATCGAACGAGCATTCGTCGCAGAATTAACCGTCGTGGAAGAAGAGTATCGCCGCGGAAGAAGAGGATCATCGTGGAAGAAGAGGATCGCCGCAGAAGAAGAGGACCACCATTGGTGTTAGGAGATCTCCGAGGAAGGCTTCTCTCACCGTCGTCCGCCGTCGGGGGTTTGCGTTCTTCATTGGCGGTGGTGCGTTCTTCGCATTCTTCGTCGAAGAACGAAGAATATTCTCTTTTTCTCCCAAAGGTTTAACACAACCCGAAAACCAACGAAATAAAATAAGTTTAAGACTTATTTTATTAACATAACCTAATATTTTGAAATTCAAAAGATAAGAAACGAAAAATTATTTCAAAGATTTAATTGTAACGATTTAACTGCCCAATTTAATGAGGCGTTACTTAACCAGAGAAACTCAAGGTTTGACTTTCATTAAAAGGGGGGTTGCGGGTGTGTTACTTAGGAGGGAAGAAATGGTGGGGCTCATGTGGGCCCCACCTAAAAGATATCCTACCAAGTGGGTAGGATATTGTGGGTCCCACCTTATCCGCTTAAAATAGGTTAAGCGGCTTTAAGTGAAATAAAATAAAATTGTTGGACCCCTTTTTGTTTTCTTTCATAACTTAACCCCAAAAATTAAAAACCACACCCGGCAAACACAACTCCGGAAAAGGCGTTTCTAAGAAAATACTGGCGCTATGATTCCATGAATGCCCTCAGAATTCTATTCTGAGCACAGGTTCAAAATTTAGAAAACACCGCTCGTTCATTCACTGAACGTACCCGAGCTAAACTTTGGAAAATGATTCTGGGCACACTGGGCCTCGGAATCAGGTGCCGTTAGAAAATGCGTTCTTGTAAAATTCCAAAGAAAATTAAGAAAAACAATTTACTTGAATTTTACGGGTCTTTACACATCATATTTAATGGTAGTACAAAATAAGAGTTTAATGAAAAATGGATTTCAAAATGAAGGCTCAACCAAACATGGAACATTCCATGAATTCTAATAGCTTGATAAAAGATAAAAACCAATTTCTAGATCACACAACATTTCTCATGACTCTGAAGATAAATAAAAATGTAAAGTAAATGTAAAAAGGGTTTTGAATCCACTCAGGTTAGGAAACAAATTCAATTTGGAAAACAATATTGCACATTAGTTTCACAATCAATTAATCTTCATCAAAGGAAAAGATTGGAAATCAAAATATTGAACACCTAGGGTTAGTCTTAAGGTGGAAACTCACACAACCATAAATTTTGATTTTCACTATTTATATTAAAAGGAATATAAAACTAAATAATATAATTTGAGTGTTTTGAAATTTGGGAATGAAAATTAAATCAACATAAGAGTATGAAATGTAAAAGTGCAATTCATAATGCATACAACATGATTAATGATAGACATAATGAATATTCTACAAGGAGAATACCCCGAGTGAAAATTCATCATCTCATTATTAGATTCAAATATAATTAATTAATATGTTTAATAATTTTCATGAACATCCTCTTCTACCCATGTTATGAATACATGATTCACTCAATGATCCTAAGATACCACACATCAACTTCCTTGATCAAGGACGGATATTGAAGAAGAGAATGTTAAGACTCATGTGAAAAGGGTAGACACAAAGGTTCATTTCCAAATAAGATACCCCTCATCCCAACTATAATAAAATAATAAACATAAATAATATATTTTCAAGGACTTGGGTTAAACACTAGATTAATCCACAAGAACTTCCATGGATTAGTTACTCATGAACATTATCGCAATAGTTCATAATGAAGAAGAAAACTAGGAGAGAAAAACGAAGAGAGATAGTATAATAGAGGAATGACGAAACTAAAATTAAAACATGAAAATAAATTATATAATGAAAGGAAAATAAATGGTTATACTAAATTACATCATAACTTTCGACAATTATTTATCCTAGCAGTCAACCCATTTAAAGGATATGGAATTATAAAGTTATTGGGAGCAGAGTGAAATTGTGTGGTTCCCAAATTTTATTCGAATGTTTACAAGTGGTCGACATACTTAATTGATGAGTTGGGAAATTTTTTCTTTTTTAAAGATATTATAAAATGTATTTCCTATATCATTACCAAAATTCAGCTTCCTTGGACACATGTATCAAAAGTTAAATCCCTTTAACTCTATAAATGTATTCCAGACAAGAAGACTATTCGTATTCCCAAAATCCGGTTTCCCATGAATTTATGCCCATGAAAGAATTAGAATAAGTCATGCGAAACTTTATGAAAAATGTTAATTAATATATTTCACAACTCTATTTAATATTTAATTTCATTTGGATTGGAAATTTATAAATATGGTCCCATATTCAAATGTATCTAGATTTATGAACAAGTTTCAAGGTCTAACTTGTGTGCTAGTTTTTAGACTTTAAATGATGGAATAAGCTTTTGGTTTAGAAGAATGAAATGAAAAAAATATGTATATAATACTAGATAACTATTTTCAAAATTTAATTTAGTGTATATAATTTAATGGATGAAGTACATAAATAAATTAAAATAGTAAAAATCTGAAATCAGGCCATTTTTGAAATTAATCTCAAAATGATATGGAAACCATAAAATGTGGAATTTTCTCATAAAATAACACATTAATGGGATTAGAAAAATTCAATTTAATTATAAAATAATTGAAAATATTTTCACTGTCAATTTCTCCACACATAAACATTACACTCCTTGGAAATCATTTAATACCGTGGTAAAATAAACTTCCCAAATCATAAATGATGAAACATCTCAATTATGATATCGAAGAAAATATAATGTCTCCTAAAAGGATTCAAATTCATCAAATACACAAATATCATAAAAATACATTCAATCTCATGTTAATCCTCACATCCATATCATACCCACCTCCCCAGAGAAATATTCCTCTCTTCACTCAGGGATTTTTTATGAAATTTTTTTATCATTCTCAAGAATATGTGTGATCTACATAGGCTTACTATTCTCTGAGTATCTCCACTTCATGGAGTGAGAAATATGTCAATGATGAGGTTTTTTTCATGGTTTTTTATAATGCAGATGTTTGGTAGGTTTTAATTGTAAAACTAATCAGAGGAAAAATGAGGATGGTTAAGCTCTGAAGTAAAGTAAATACATGAAAATAGTTTTTCTCAAGAATGGTGTGCTCCCTAATATGATAAAAAATTAATCACCTATGAATACATATTTAATTATTTGGGAATTTATCTCTTAAATTTTTAGCATAAATAACAAATTTCATCCATCTTTTCTCCCATTTATAGCATTGTTCAGCTTGAATTCAAATATATAATTTCTCTTTAGAATCACGTTTTTAAAGAAAATTTAGGAATATCTTGATCTTTAAGTATTGGTGAACAATAGATCATATTTGTAATTGTATTTTGGGCCACCAATATATATTTAAATAATTATATTTATTCCCCCAAAGTATAAATGTATATAACAACACTTTAATTAAGCTAAAATAGATTATTTAGGAATGAAAAATACAACTAATATTATCCCTCCCATACACTTGAGTTAAACGATAACCATGCATATAACTTATTGATAATGGTGTATAGGGATAACTATCTTGTAATGTGGCTACATAAAAATAAATTTTTTGGCTACTAGGGGAATAATAAAGGACATAAGTAATGTTATTATGAAATAAGAGTTCAATGTAAAAAATGTCTTTCAAAATGGTTCCTCAATAATACCTAGCAATTCCATGAACTCTAACATATTTGAAAAAGAGAAAAACAACATGTTCGGGATCATATAACATATCTAAAGGATCATAAGAAAAATTGAAATTTAATAAAGATATAAATAGGGTTTTGAAACTTCTTAGGTTGGGAAATATTTTCAATTTGGAAAGCACTAGTGAACATGAGTTTCACAATTAATTAAACTTCATCAAATGAAAAAATAAAAAATCAATATAATGCACACCTAGGTTCGGCCTCAAGGAGGCAGCTCACACACTAAAAAATTTTAATTGTTACTATTTATATTATAATAATATAAAAATAAATAATATAGTTTTAGGGGTTTGAAATTCTGGAAAGGAAATTAAATAAATTATTGATAAAGAAATGTAAACATGCAATGCGGAATGTAGACCAAATGATTGATGTTAGATATAAAGGAGATCCTCCTAGGAGAACACCCAGAGGGAACCTTCATAATATCATTATTAGTTTAAAATATAAATAATTATAATGATCCATAAAATTCATGAAAATATTATTCTACTCATGTTGTGAATATATAGAGCACTCAACCATCACTATGAGACCACACATCCACCTCTACGATCAAGGGAGAATATTATAGAAGAGAATGCTAAGCCTTGGGTGGAATGCAGAAACATAAATTCTCATTGCCCACTAATATCACCCTTATTATGGCTCTAATAAAATAAGATAAATTAAGAATGAATATTCAAAGACTTAGGTTCATAACTGGATTTCTCCCTCATGAACTTCTTTTAGGTTATCTATTCATGACCATGATCATAAGAGTTCACGGGGAAGAAGAAAATAAGGAGATAAAATGAAAGATAGATATAATAAGAGAGAAATGAGGACACTAACATTAGAACATCAAATGAAATTACATAATGAATAAAAAATAAATTATGATACTGAAATAAAATATAACTTTTGAAAAAATATTCACTATAGCAGATGGTCCATTAAATATTTATGGAATTAAAAATTTATCAGGAGAGGAGTGAAATATTTTGTCTCTAAATTTTTATCTAGAAATTTATATGTGATATAAAAATATAATGGCTAAATTGGTAAAGGTTGTCATATGGAACAATTTTCCACTATGAATTTCTTATGTGAAAACAAAAATTCAGCATCATTGGATATGTGTATAAAAAGTAACATCCCATTTACTTTGAAAATTTATTCTTTCTATGAAGACTCTTTGTATTACCCAAATCTGATTTCTCATAAATTTATAGCCTTGAAAGAGGAAGAATAAGGAACATAAATCTTTCTGAATTTTTTTCATTAATATCTTTTACCACTCTATGACTAATTTCAGCTCATTTGGATCATAAATATTCAATATATGGGACCATATTAAAACGTGTTCAGATTTATTCACATATTTCAAGGACCTACTTGTGAGCTAGCTTTGGGCCTTCAAATGATGGAATGAACTTTGGGTTAAGATGAATTAAATGAATCCCAAGATACATTTTATCCTAAAAAAGTAATTTCCAAATATAATTAATGTATAAATTTTATGGATAAAGTACATAAATAAATTTAAATAGTTAAAATAAAAAATTATACCATTTTTGAAATTATGTTCAAAATGACAGTAAAACCATAAAATGTGGAAATTTCTCTAAAAATAATAATTTTTTTGGCTAGAAACATTTAAATTAAATTTAAAATAATTGAATTTTTTTTCTATTAATTGCTCTACACTTAAATATTTCACTCCAAGGAAATAATCTAATACCAAGTTCAAAACAAAATTCCCAAAGATTAAATGACAACAGAATAAAATTTCCATATCAAGTAAAATACCATGCGACATACAAGGTTAAAAATTCCCTAAATCATAAATAATCATAAAAAACTATTCAATCTCATGTTAATCCCCATGTGCATGTCATACCCATATCACTGGACAAAATATTCCTCTCTTCTCCCATGGACATTTAATGTGGATTTTTTCTTATTCTCAATAACATTTGTGATCTCCATAGGCTTCATATACTCATAGTATCTCCAATTAATATAGTAAAAAATATGTCAATCATGAGGTATTTTTCATGGGTCTTTCTAAGGTCGAGGGTTGGAAGGATTTAAATGTAAAAACAACAGATTCAGATTGGGGAGGGTTAATCTCTTATGTGAAGTAATTGTATGAAAATAATGTTTCTTAAGAATGGTGTACTCCTCAGTCATACTGAAAATTAATAACCTCCCAAAACCTATATCCCTCTTTGTGAAGTTCACACAAAAAAGTTTAACAGCAATGATAATTTTCTTCCCTCTTTTCCCCATTTGTAACATCATTCTTGCATGAATTTAGATATAGAATTTCCCTTCAGAATAATTTTTTAGGAAAATATAGACCACTTTTTATCTTAACGTGTTTATAAACTCTTATCCCATATTTGTAATGATATTTTGGTCCACCCATTCACATTTATATCATGACATTTCTTATAGAAAAGTAGTAAAAAATATGAAACACATTAAAATATTCTCAAACAGATTCTTCAGAAAATAAAAATATATCTCATATTCTCACCCCCACACATGAGTCTAATAGTAATCATGCATTTAATTTATAGAAAATGATGGATAGTGTTAAATGTCTTGTAATTTGTCTTCCTAACAAGGTATTTCATGGCTATTAGGGTCTTAATAAATGTTAGATTTAAATATAGTGCACACCTAGGGTCTGTCCGGAGGAGGCAACTCACAGAACACCAAATTTGAATTGTCACTGTTTATATTCTAACTAATATAAAACTAAATAATATAATTTTTGTGTTATGAAATTTTGTAATGAAAATTAAATAAATTCAAATAAATTATGGTAAACATGTAATACAGACTATATATAGAATGATTGATGTTAGACATAATGGAGATCCTCCTAGGAGAACACCCCGAGTGAACCTTCATCGTCTCATTATTAGCTTAAAATATAGTTAATGTACAAGATCCATTGTATGGATGAAAATCCAGTTATACACATTTTTTGTATATATGGTGCACTCAGTGATTTCTGAGAGACTACACATCCACCTCCTTGATCAAGGGATAATATTACAGAAGAGAAAGCTAAACCTCGGGTGGTAAGCGAAGAGAAAAGGGTTCCTTTCCAACAAAGATACACTGTTGGACTAATAAAAAATTAAAAGTAGGAATTAATGATAAAATACATGGTTTCATCACTGGATTACCCCCCTAGGAACTTTCTTGTGATAGGTACTCATGATCATGAGTATAAGAGTTCATAATGAAGAAGAAAATGAGGAGAGAAAAGGAAAGAGAGATAAAATAAGAGAGAAATGAGGTCACTAAAATTATAACATGACATGTAATTATAGAATGAAAGTAAAATAAAATATAAGACTAAAATACAATATAAATTCATCCAAATCTTCAGTGTAGTGACTGATCGCTTGAGAGGTTATGAAAATAAAAATTTATAGGGAGAGGAGTGAAATATTTTGGCATGAGAATTGTAATCATAAATTTTACATGTGGTAGAAACAATTAATGGAATAATTGGGAATTTTTTTTATTTTAATGTTTTTGCAATATGTATTTATCTGGTGAAAAAAAATCATCTTCATTGGCTACATGTAGAAAATGATTCATCTCATTTAGTCTGAATGTTTATTCAGTTTAGGCAGACTCTTCATATTCCCCAAATCAGATTTTCCACGAATTTAGTGCCTTCAAAGAGTAAGAATAAGGCATGTAAAAATTTAATAATTTTTTTAAAATATTATATTATACATATCTTTGTCAAATTTCAGTTCATTTGGATCATAAATTTATGAGATATTGGATCATCTTTAAAATTATCCATACATATACATTGATTTCAAACCCCGACTTGTGTGCTAGTTTAGGGAATTTAAATAATGGATTTACCTTTGGTTTTAGGATAATTAAATGAATAACAAGATGTATTTAAACCTAGAAAAAGTAATTTAACAATTTAATTTAGTGTATAGAATGTTATGCACGAATTACAAAAATAAATTAATATAGTATAAATCCAACATTATGCCTTTTTTCAATTAAGCTCTACATTGTACAAAAATTATAAAATATGGAAATTGACAGTAATGTAACAATTTTTTGGATTAAAAACATTTAAATTAATCGTAAAATAGTGGAAAATTATCACGAACAATCTCCCAGGACCTGTACCATGACTACCCCAAGCCCGCCTCCTAAAGTCTATGGGATGGTGACTAGCACCGAAGGCATTATCCTACAAGTTGGAGGAATTAGCCGAGTACCTGTACACACACACACACACTCATAACCCCATCCCACAATGCTGAAATGGAAAACACACATTCTTTAAAGAAAACCAATGAGTGTAATATAGTACAAGCAGAAAGTAATGGTACCAGAATACAAGCCCAACAAAGAAAAGATGAAAACATGAAAGAAAAAAGGTCTCTGAAAATTTGTATGAAAAAAACCCTACCGAAAGTGTAGGTTTAGAGTAGATTATAGAATCCATTGGAGTATTCCATGTCTAGCTGATCTCACAGGGCATAACTTTTTCATCGACCACCAAGGTCTTTGTCAAAGCATATGTCTTCTAAAAAAGACACAACACATGTAGGTGAATCCTGTGTAGGGGTGAATAACACAATACTTAGTAGGGACCCCAAATGAAAAATAAAAACCCCAAAGGAAAAGTAAACACAAAGTAATGGATAGCTCACATTGGTATAACCTGAAATATAGAAACATGGATTATCAGTCATAAATATGAACAATTTGTACTGATGAGGGACTCATCCTTGATGAGTCGCTGATTTTTGTCGGTCCACCGAGGTCTTCTCATCTGTTGGTCCACTAAGGTCTACTCGGATACTTTTCCGCAGGGCCACACAGGTCTTCAGGACAATTTGTATTCTGGTCCATAGAAGTCTTCATAGATTCTCATCTAACGGGCAACTATGGTCCATTCAACAACTCATCTTCCAGGCCTCATAGGTCCGCACGACTACTCAATTGTCAGGCCACTAAGGACTCCTCGATAGTTCCTTCTCATCACAACCAGTCATCGGATTCCCACATGTGGCATGCATGATTTTGGGAGAATGTACACCTCATTCCATCAGTCATATCTCAAAATCCATGAAAACTCACTTGGAGTAGGTTAAAAGAGTCGCATCGTCGCAAGGTCTCAACGCCGTAAACGGTTCCTCAATTGGATGTATGGTATTAAAGTTATGATCATTTTTATAAAAAGGTGCCAAAGGGGATTGGGTTCGGTCCTTCCTAGTTAGACCGACCTCACCCCATCCCAACCTGGGGTCCACGGACCCAACCTTGGTCTAACCTGACTCGGATTCGACCATGTCTGGGTCTGGCCTGGACTAGTTAGGTCACTGGTCCAACCCACTAGGGAGGCCCGCATCATACTAGACCCACTGTGAGTGGGCCGACCTACCTGGCCATGATGCGGCCAGCGTGCCGCATCCCCCCCCCCCCCTCTACCTTGTGGGTCACCATGGTTTCACCACCATTGTATTCCAGCTAGACCATGACCTTCCAACTACATGAAGCAGTGAGGCCTCCGTATCCACATACACTACCATTATCCTGTTATCAGAGACCTACTCCCCCAGCCACAACTGATGTTGCGGTCCACCTTGCTACTGCAATGCACTGCAAAATGCCACCATTGGAAATATCTTCCTCAGGAAACTGGGTCCACTCCGGTGGTCTGATTCCTGAACCTCCAACACCATCAGAATTATCCGGTTTCTGTCGTCCCTACTATAGCCTAGAGTTTTTTCTTTTGTCGATTCAGGGGTTCATTCATGAAGAATACACAAACACTCATAATAGAATACTATGGGCCTTGTTCAGGTTAGCCTGAACACTCCACATTAGAATTCAAAAAAGTGGGGAGGAGTCTTTTTTAAGAACTCTAACATGGATAATCCCAATTTAAAGCCCAAAATGAAAACCCTCTTGAAAATGCACGAATGATCTGTGAATCATTTAGTTCATTGAATTATTCACATTCATCGTAGATATTTCATTGTGGGGAAATAAAATTAAATAAGACACCATACATGAAGTTGGATCATTTGTTGGTGATGATCAGTGTTTCTGAATTCATTATTCCATGATACATCATCGGAAACCGTTCGTCAATCATCGTTCCCCAAATCCAAAGCTCCAATAGTTTAGAGTGATTATCCAATGTTCTAGTGATCCTTTATTTGATTAACCCATTAAATGGGGAAAACACATTTCATCTTTTCTATTACACTGTATCACAGCGTCGTTACACTGTTTATTTATGAAACATAGTTTCTATTATGCTAAAACGAAATTCAAAATTCAAATAAAATAAAATAATAGTTTATTTTATTTTATTTTTCATAATAAAATTATTTTATCAAATTTTCTTTAAAAAGTATGAAAGTAAACTTTTTACCTTGACCCACACCATTATAGGTTAGGTCCTTTTTTGGTATAATCTTCATTTCGAATGTAACAATGCCCTCATAATTTCAATCTGGGCAACTGTTTAGAAGTTTCCAAAACCACTCACATGCGCTATATTAAATAATCTTAAAAAATATCAAACAATTTTTCCAGGCTCACTAGGCCATTGAATCAAGTGTGTTATGAGCGCCTAATCATGAAATAATCCATTATAATTTAAAAAAATACATGGAATAATGAGATGTTACATTACAACCACCTTTAGTGATTTACATCCTTGTAAGAAAAAATAATGGCTAAACAAACAAATAGGGGTACTGAGCAAGGATCTAAGCCTCCCTCTCCCAAGTGCTCTCTGGGAGATTCATATGCTGGGATCGAACACGCACCAGAGGAATCTACCATCCATGAAGGACCCACTCCTTTTGATCCTTAATCTCTACCAGAAACTCCGCAAACATCACCCCATCGTCAATGTCTAACTGACCCCAGTCAATGACATTTGTCAGATCATGCACGTACCTCCTAACTTGTGATACGTGGAAGACATTATAAACCCAGTGCATCTATGGGGGGAGATCTAGGCAGTACTCCACCTCTCCAAATTTGATCAGAATCTAAAAATGGTAGATGAATATCTGAATAAATATGTTTCCTCATCCAAATCTTCTCAATCCCCACTAATGTGAGACCTAAAGGAACACATGGTATCACTCCTCAAACTCCAAGTGTGTCCATCACCAGTCAACATAAGATTTATAATAGCTCTGTGCAGTCCTCATCCACTCCTGGATGACCTAAACCTTCTTCTTTTTATCCCGTACCAACTCTGGACCCATGAGTGATGACATCCTAGGTTTGTCCAGTATAACAGTGATCTTCGTGGTCACCCATAAATAACATAGAATGGTTCCATAACAATGGTGGAGTGGTTTTTGTTGTTGTACGAGAACTCCTCTAGTGGTTGGTGATCCTCCAAACTACACCTAAATTCCATGATACATGCATGAAGCATATCCTCTAAAACATGGATAGTCCTCTCTATATGACCATCCGTATGGGGGTGAAAAGCCTTTCTCAAATCAAGTTGAGTATCGAACGGCTCTAGTAATCCCTTCCACAATAGGGATGTAAATCATGTGTCCCAATCCAAGACTATCATTGGTGGGACCCTATGGGGTTGAAATATTACAAGAATATAGATGCATCCCAAGACCTCTACGGAACCCTACTCCCAGATGGGTAGAAAGGGGGCCGAATTGGTCAACCAATCAGTAATCACCAAAATCATATCATTTCCACCAGTTATATGAGATAAAACCATCACTAAGTTCGTCAATATACCATCCCACCTCTGCTCAGACACCTCGCGTAGCCAAGTCATGCCTGGTGGAACCTAATTCTCGGCCTTCACTTACTGACAAGTGAAGCACTGAGAAACAAACTCTCCCACTTCCTTCTTCATCCCAAAAAACTAGAATTGAAGTTGGAGGTCCTAGTATATCTTCACCACTACTGGATATACCACCATAGGGGAGGTATTTAACTCCTTCAAAACATCCTCACGTGATTCCACTAGCATAATAGTTCATCCTTTGAAAAGGATGGCCTCATCCCCACCTATCGAATATCCATTAGAATCATGTCTGAAGGATAAATGAGCACATTGGGACTTCTAGTCAACATCCACATGTTGTACCTCCCTAAATTACCATATGAGTGGGGGAGTGACAGTCATCTACTGATGATAAGATTCTTCATCACCATCTTTGAAGGATATCTGCATTGCGACTAACTGTTCAGACACCTCACTCAGCAACTGAAAAAATGGATCTCCTACTGAGTGTGTCTACTACCATATTCCCCTTCCCAAGATTATAGACTATCTCGAAGTCATAGTCAAGGAGTAACTCTATCCACCACTATTTCCTCAAGTATAGGTCCTTATCAGAGAAGATATACTTTAGAATTTTGTGATCAGAGTTGATGGTAAACCGCTCACCCATCAAGCAGTGCTCCCACATCTTCAAAGCAAAGACCACTACTGCTAGCTCTAGGTCATTAGTAATGTTGTTTATCTTGTGCTACCTCAAATATCATGAACCATAGGTGATAAATGATTTTCCCTATATCAGGACCCAACCCAGTCTGGTCCCTGATGAATCTCCCAAAAATACATACAAAATGCTTTCCTATTGTAGTCTCAATATGGGGGAACTCATTATTCTCTGCCTCAACTCCTAAAATCACTACTCGAATCTCTCTAACCACATGAAATTTTTTACCTTGCGTGTAAAAGATGAAAAGGGTGTTGCTACCAAGGAAAATTCTTGCACGAACCTTCAGAAGTGTCTAGCCAAACCCAAGGAGCTCTGCACCTCAGTCACGTTACTGGGTGCCTCCCAAGCAAGAACTGCTTCTATCATTGTTGGATCCACTCTAACTCCAGCCTAAAAAATGACGTTTCCTAGGAAGTGGACCTCCCTAATAAATAATTTAAACTTCAAGAGCTTACAATAATTCATGTTATCTAAGATTGTATCAAAGAATATCCAAAGGTGTTTAGAATGATTCTCCGTAGACACTGAGTACACTAGGATGTCATCAATGAATACCACGATAATCCAATCAAGAAAAGGTAGTAAGATCCTATTGAAGTGTACCATAACCACTGATGGGGAATTGGTCACACTGAAATGCATCACCAAGAACTCATAGTGTCCATTACAACAACTAATTTCTATCTTAGGCACATCCTCATCAAGTACACAAAGCTGATGATAGCTTGATCAGAGATATGTCTCCAAGAACCATCTCACTCCATTAAGATGATCGAAGAGTTCATCAATCATCAGCAGCATATACTTGTTCTTAAAAGTTTCCTTGTGAATGTTCCAAAAGTCCATGAAAATCCTTAAAATATCATCTTCCTTATTGAAAAATAATATTGGGGCTACCCACGGTGAAACATTTTGCCTCACGATGCCCTTATCTTTCAATTACGAATGCTACACCCTCAAATCCAGAAGCACTATGGGAGACATATGATATGATGGTGTGGATATCAGTGTCTTCTCAGGGTAAAGATTGATTCATAAGTCTACCTCTCTTCAAGGTGGTAATCTCAGAACATCTTCTGGAAATATTTCTTCATACTCTTCCACCACTATAGAAATTTGAGGACTCTACTCATCTACCGCACCGAGGGTGAGGCTTGACAACTGGTGAGTGATCGGCTGAACCATCCTCCGAGATATTTTGTCCTGTACTAAAAATCCCCCCTTATCACTGGTGAAGAAATACCTAGTCCCATACTCATGGACACACTGCACTCTATTTCAAAAGTAGACAATCTAAGAATGAATAGTGGATTACTATTCCATACCCAAGATGACTTTATAAAGCCTCGATGTCAATACTAGGAGATCCCATCCAAATCTCTCACCTCCCAGTGTATGATTATATTTTTTGATCAAGTGTGTAATCATCATGTCCCCTCCCATAGGAGTCTCTAACCATAAGGATCGATCCAATAATTCAACTGGAATATCTGATCCCCGAACAAGGTCTGTGGAAAGGAAAGAGTGATTGGAACCTATGTCTATAAGAACTAAAGATAAGTTGTAAAAGACAGAGAACGTATGTTTAGTCATCTCTAGTGCACCATGGTTATAGGCCTCCATTTCCTGTAGCGGTCCTCGCCCTTGTCCACAGGCTCTTAAATCTTGTGGTTGACTACCTCGGGGGTGGTGGTGGTAGAACATCATACATCCATCCATTGCATGTTTCTCTTTGTTCTCCCCAGCCACATATGTTTCCCGACATACCACATTGCTTGAACTTCTACCTCTTCCTTAGAGGTCCCTTGACTGTATTCTAGTCATCTGTGCATCGAGTCGGGAAGTCATGAGCCATGTTCCCATGCCTGCTGCATGATTAGCACATCCTTCCCATTTAATGACGCCCTCTATCCTGGGGGTCTTGTACCATCGATCCTATATCCTGGGGTTTCCCCCCAAAAAGCTGGGCCCACATTAGAACCTGTGTTTTTTGTCCATTACCCACAACTGAAGACTCAACCACCCAAGGCTAGGTCTATTGGTAGCTCCTTCTACTGGACCCTACTCTGGAAGGAAGCTATCCATGAGTAGGGCTCACTCCAGCACCCTAGCCTGAGTAGGGATGCTGAGGGTTATATGACACCATGACATACCAATGTAATCCCTAATCAAAATCTAAATCCTTGAATAATGGGTCTTCCACCTTGTATGTGGAGTAGTGAGAAATCTCGGTGAATCTTGTTGAGTACTCCGCCACTATCATGACACATTGTTGTAGGTGCAATAGTTTTTATTTGCGAATTGAGTGCAATTTCACTGGGAGGAACACCTCTCTGAAGAGGTTGTCAAAGTGTGCCCAGGTGAGGGTCACCTCACCGGGTGTCTGGATCTTCAAGCTCCACCATCTCCCTATCAGGCCCTGAACAGGGATCACGACTATGATTTCCATCTGGTCGAGAGGCATCCTCACTAGTCGTAAGACCCACATAACCCCCTCGAGACAATCCTCTACCACCTGGGGTCAATATCACCCCTAAATCTAGGAGTTCTCTGCCTCTTGAACTTGTTTAAGGAACTGAGCCAATGTGAGTCATCTATTAGTAGTTTCGGTAGCAACTATTGACCACTGGGTGGTGGCCCCACTACTCCACCTCCTGATGGGGACATCTCTAGTACCATTCCTTATAATGATGCCTCATCAATAGGCGTACCATCCTTGTGGTCATGCATTGGATGACATGCTGGATTTCTGTGTGGAACCATCCCAAAATAAATCAAGATGAACCACGGTCAAAAGGTTATACTTGGTGAGCTGACTCAAGAAGGACACGGGGAAACACTCAAAATCATATATGATGCATAAAACCAGTGGTTTCATGTACCAAGTGGAAAATTAGAATTTAGTGTCTTGATGTATGGATACATTATCCACTGCATAATCAATGAACTCCCAGAGCATTAAATTCGAACTCAAAAAATTCAACACTATTGCCCAAAAAAACCACAGACACTCGGTATGTTAGGTAGAAACGACTTCCCATATGATACAAATTTGACATGACCCGACCCCTGGGTCCCTTGTCATGACTTCCCCAAGCACGCCTCTCGAATGATAGGGGATGGTGACTAGCGCTGAAGGAATTATTATACAAGTGGGAGGCATTTCTATGTACCTGTACATGCGCACACTCACAACCCTAGCCCACAATGCCAAAAAGGGAAACACACATGTCACTAAGACAACTACTGAGTGAAAAATAGTACAAGCTGAAATTTAAAGGGCTATAATACAATCCCAATAAATCCAAATGAATATAGGAAAGTAAAATGGTCTCTGTAAATCTATTTTTATAAAATATTACCTGATGTTTAGGTGTAGAGTAGCTGCTAGAATCTATTGGAGTACGCGTCGTCTACCCGATCTCACTGGGACCACTAGGTCCTAGACCACCTAGGTCTCTATCAATGTCATTCATCTTCACAAGACACGACATGTTCAGGTGAAGCCCGTTTAGGGGTGAGTAACACAATACTTTGTGGAGACCCTGAACCAGAAATAAAGACCACAAAGGAAAAGTACACCTGAAGAAATGGAAAACTCACACAGGTATAACATAAAATATAGAAAGAAAGATAATGAGTCATAAAGATGAACAATTTTTATTATGTAGGGACTCATACCCAATGATTTTCTGATTTTTATTGGTACTCTAAGATCCTCTCATCTGTCGAGCCACTATGGTCCACTCGGAAACTCGTCTGCCGATCCACACAGGTCACCATGACTATTCATATATCGGGCCACACAAGTTCTCACAACTACTCATCTATAAAGAAACTGGGTTCCACTCATCTAATCATCTTTCGATCCACATAGTTCTACACGGATACTCCTCTGCCAGCCCATTATGGTCTGATCGAGACTTCCTTCTGGTCATATCCAGTAAGAGGATTCTTGCTTTCACCGGTCATGATTCCATGAAATATAATCCTCAAGCTATCTGTAATATCTCAAACTGAACAGAAAATCACTTGTAATATTTCAAAAGTACTTCATCATCACAAGGGTCCTAACACGACAAACATCTCTTCAATCAGACATACAACTTTAAAGTTATGACCGCTTTACGAAAAAGGGTCAGTTGAGTCTGGGTCTGGTTTGAACCGGTTGGACTGACCTAACCCAACCCAGATCTGACCCAGTCTGATTAGACTACAATTATGGACCATTAAGGAGGCCCTCATATTTCATGGCCCACTGTGAGATGTCCATCCAGCCTTCCGGAGATGTGGTCGGTGCGTCGAGTCCCCCCCCCCCCACCCCTCGGGTCACCATGGGGTTGCCACCACCTTGGTCTACCTGGAATACGACCTTCCAACCATGTGATGTGGGGCAGCCACTGCGTCTTCATGTGCCAGTTCCAGCCCACTTTTGGTGGGATGCTCCATTGCCTATGGCTAATGCCACGGGATGACTCCCCATTGCTGGGTTCCATCAGTGTGTGCCACCTCCAACACACTGTATCGGCGCACCGATGGTGTCTTCTATGGCCCACCGGGTCCACTCCAGTTCTCTGATTCCTAAACTGAAAGCACCCGCAGAATTCTCAGTTTACTGCCATCCCAAATACGTATTCTATGCTATCCTTTATTCAATATAGGGGTTCAGTAATGAAGAACACACGAACACCCATAACAATGGAATTAAATCTGAGTTTGTTTCGGCTCGAACCCTCCACTGTAGAATTCAAAACAAGTGTGCAGGAGATTTTTAATGAATTATAACATTACTAACCCCAATTCAAATCCCTAAATGAAATCCCTATAACAAATTCACGCACAATCTGTGAATCATTCCTCTCGTCAAATGATTCATGTTCGTCATGGATATTTCAAAACGGGGAGAGAAAATTAATCAAGACACCCTACCTAGAGTTGGATCATTCATTGGATATGATCAGTGTCGATGTTTTCATAGTTCTAGGATCCATCATTGGAGGTCATTATAAATTAAAATTTCTCTAATGACAAAGCTCCAATGGTTCATACTGATTCTCCAACATTCTAATGATCCTCCTCCAAATATATTTTTTGGATTTTCAAATAATCCATTTTTAGGGGGGAAATGGAAAACCTACAAAAAAACCATCCAGGAAATTAAAACTACAAAACATATAAATATTCCAACTCATAATTTCAAATTTAAATTTCAAAATTATGATTGAATGATTTAGCATCGAGCGAAGTGCCTTATGTCAGCTGATTGGGTAATGAGAAACCTTGGGTCACAAACCCACCATCCCATCACCTCATCACCATACTCGTGTCAACATTTCCTCAAACACAGCCCCAACAGAGAGAATTTATAATAATGAAACCAGATCCCCCATCATCGATTAACCTTGAATCCAAACAGATCCAACTGTAGCCATGAAAAATGCTAAAAAAGGTCTACAAACGCAGCCAAAACATTACTGACCGCCATCACCAACACATCTCAAACTACTAGAGCACGGTCGTTGGCACTGTGAAAAAACCATTACAACCGCACATCATCGTAAAACACTATCATCACCAGAAGCTAAAACAAATCCATTGCAAACTAAATCACCTCAAAATGAATCACTGGAATAGAACCACATACTTGGACGAAGACTATACCCAAATGATCACCAGTCATCCAGAGCCACACCACAAGGACCTGCCGTTGGTGCTAGACAGATCCACCAACACCATCCCAAAACCGCTGAAACACCATCATACCAGACCGATATGGAGTCCAGTACAAATGGATATGCCACAAGGGAAGAGGAGGAAGAATGGTACAACAAGAAGAATCACTGATCATCGATACCAACATAATCCAAAACCATGAGATCTCCTTCAGGGAAAACCAAAGTGGGTTTTTATACGAAGGTTCTGAAGATAAGATAATGATAGAAACAATCAGGGAACACAAATTGACAGTGGGAATATGAGTGAAACTAAACAACAACAGAAAATGAAACCCAATGAGAAAAATAAAACTGAACCCTGAAACTTAAAGAAACCCTTTGTGAGTGGATTTCAAAATGGAGAAAACAACCGCCGTGGGGGCTGGTGAAAGGGGTATTGTGGGGAAAGAGCAGGGATGCCACAAAAATCTTGAAAGAGGGAGAGAGAGGAGTGGAAACCAGAAAAAACGGTGGATAAGGCTCGGTCACGGTGAGAGAAGGGGAAACCCTAGAGCTCAGGAGAGGGAGCTTCGCTTGGGGAGAAAGGCTCCATCCATGCAAATGATCCCATTTTAAATTATCCCATTAAATGCGGAAAACACATTTCAACATTTATGTTATTTTGTGTCGTAATAATGTTACGTTCATTAAATTAAAAAACAGTGTTTCCATTACACTGCTAAAAAAATTAAAAATTCAAAAAAAATTAACTAAAAGTTTCTTTCATTTTATCTTAATAAAATTATTTTATAAAATTCCAATAAAAAGTCTGAAAATAAACTTTTTCTATCACACCCATTACTTTTTTTTTAAATTTATTTTTCATTTAATTTCCATTATTGATTTGTTTTTGGGGTTTACCACATATTTTGGTGTAAATGGTGGGTTTTGAAAATTTGGGCCGAACTGTGAGCCCAATTCCAGATTTAAAAGCAAATTTTGTTTCTTCTATAACTCCTTCAATTTTTACTATTTTATACCCATTAAACATCCCAATTGGAATAACATGATATATTAAAATCACCATATCCCTTTGGACCACATAGAAATCCAAAATCATGATGGATTTGGGTTTTTTGATTAAGGTAATGGGCCTACCCGTAAGCCCATTTCCTACTTTAAATTATTTTTGTAAAGTTTTCATATCTCATTCATTGTTTACTGTTTTCCCATTATTCCACCTCCCTCTCAAATCCAATATACCAAGGATCACCCCCATTATTTTTTTCTCTATTTTGGAGATCAGATATACCACGAAGTAGGGTGATCTTTCATACTCTTTCTCAAATTAACCAGATTTGACGAGGTAAAATAAATATTTCATAACTCATTCAATTTTCATCTTTTCCCCCATTTCAGTCCCCAAATGACCTAATATGATTCCTTAGAACCCGCATACCAATTTTTTGTACTTGGAGATTCAAATATGGGTGGATTGGGGACGATTTTTTCAAGATACTTTAAGTAAGAGAATTCTTTCTTGGTTCTGTCCATCCTCTTTTAGTTTTATTTCCTCTTTCATGAAGTTCCTCATGTCCAGAAGTTGGGGTTAGATCCTAAGGTATGATTTGGTATCTTTTGGGTCAATTTTTGGTGGTCTAGGACTGGATTTATATTCCTTGTGGTGCAGTAGTGGTGCACTTAATGTTTGACACCAAGTTTTGTGGGTTTCGACTCAAAAGGTAGGTGATTTTGTTGGTAACCATTTAATGATGAGTTAATTTCTTGATTAAATAATTTTTCATGTTCCTTATATGCTTTGAATTATGTGAAAACCATTTTTGGTAGCAATAGTAATGAATTTGGTATTAAAGTTACATTTTTGTTTGAAGTGTGTAATTTTCAAATGTATTTCATGTGTTATCTCTTGTGGTAGTTTTGTAAAATGTGGAAGTGATATATGAGTTGTTGAAATGGGATGAAAATTTTGGTTGGGTAATGATATAGTGTCATGTGGGAAAAAAGGGGTCTTTTAATGGGTTTTATGTGTATAACCTTGTTATACTCCTTGAAAGTGTTTTATGGATTTGTGTGTTGTCATGGGTATCTTTTGTGGTATTTTTCAAGGTGATTATATAACATTTTAAAGTGGATTTTAAATGTTTATTGGGTTGAGAATTATGATTATGTAGGGAATTGGTGAGATTTTGGCTTAAAAAGAGGTTTTTGAAATGGTTTTTATGTGGAAATCTTGGGTATACTTATTATAATTGTTTTGTGACTGTTTTGAATGGTTTATTGAGTTGTGTAAGAGGTGAAACTATATCAGCAATCTGTTTGGGTAGGAGTATATTTTTAAAACTTCCATTTCATTTGTGAAAAGGTTGTCATGTGCTATTTATCATCTTGGAAGTATTTTATTAATTTTTTTGAAGGAGATATTGAGGTGTGAAAGAGATGTAAATGTGATGTGGACTGTTTTGTGTGAGTGTGATGTGAAAAACTAAATTTTTGATTATGAAAGGAGTGTTTTGTTCCATGTGTGTGGGATTTTATATGAGTTTAATATATTATAATTGTTTTATAAAATTATTTAACGGTTTTGTGGATGTTTTTAAGAAATGTGAAATTTTTTGTGGGCTATTTTGGTGTGAGTCAGATTTCAAAATCATTATGAATGAAAAATGGACTTTTGTGACTTGTGTGGTACACATATGTGATTTTTGGTGAATTTTTAAGGTTGAAATGATATTTTCAAGTTCAATGTATATTTCTTGAATTGTTGAACTTGTTTGAGCACAAGTGGAATACCTGGGTATCTAGGTGGGTGGACGTGTACTAGTATGCTAGTGAATCCGTGGGGTTTGGCCTCAGTTTCACTTAGCAAGATTGACGCTTACAACTCTAACTAAACTATGATGATGATTATTGGGGACCACTAGGTTATGGGTATGTTCCCTACTAGTGGATCTTTCATGGGAATGGATAATTGTTATGGTTACTCTCACCGAGATACGAGGTACCTATGACCCAATGCTAGCTAGTGCTTAAGGGTTATTTCCTATTGCTTGTGCTTATTAGTTACTTTATACTTACTGTTGGAATATGGTACATTTGGTTGGAAAATTCAGTATCTTTGGTGTTTATTTTAAAAGTTTTAATTCTTTAAAATATCCCACTAGAAAACTTTTCTTACTCAAGGTTTCATCTTTTAGAAATTGTTACTAGCTTTTCATGTTTTTGAAAACTTTCATGCTTTTTGTCTTTAAATGTTTATCATATGGAATATCATAGTGGTGGTATCATACTAGGCATTATCACACACCCTACTTACACCATTGTGTGTAAGTAGACTTTCTTATCCTGTATCATAGGTTTGGGTATAGGTTTTATGACTTTGTTTCAGAGTTTTAGCGGTCCATCGTGATGCAGTGTCATGAAGATGGCATGAAGGCGGTGCCTCTTTCCCTGTGGAGGTTCTTGGTCTATAATTTCGTGGGTTATTACCTTTTTAATGGTCTTCAAACGTTGTTTTAAATTGTGTTATTCAGTTCTGAATTTTAGTAAAAGAAGTTTTGGTTTGAAAAATCTAGATTTGATTTCATGGATTCATTTGTTATTTTAAGTATAAAAACTCAGGTAAATCATTCCCAATTTTCATTTTTTGATACCCAGGAACTTGTGCTAGCCTGTGGGGATCGGGAATGCCCTTCAGGACTTGCCACGGGTCGGGTCTGGTGCTGGTTTTGGCGGCGACCAGATTCTGTTCGTGACATTTTTCCTCGACCCACACCGATCAAGGTAGGTCCTTTCATGGGTAATATTGTCGTTCAAGACACAACAATTTCCTCTATTTTATAATATAGGCTCTCATTTATATGTTTCCAAAACCACTCATGTGCACTATCTTAAATAAACATAAAAAATGATTGAAAATTTGTTCTGGGATCACCAGGCCACAGAATCAAGTATCCTCTGAGCACCTAGTCTGGAAATAATCCCTTATAATTTCAAAAAAAATTATAGAATTCTATGACGTTAAAAAATATAAACAAAGTTAATTACCCCACACTTAAACACGAAACACAGGGAAAATCATCTAATACTAAGGTCAAAAAAATGTTATGAATAATAAATGACAACATGTATCAATTATCATATATAGGAATATATCATTCCTCCTACATGGATGATAATTTCCTAACTCCTCAAAAACTACAAAAACCATTCAATCCCATGTTAATACTCACATGAATTCCATACCTACCTCCCCAAAAAATATTCCCCTGTTCACTGATGGAATTTTAATGTAGCGTTTTTTTTTCATTATCAAGAACATGTGTGATTTCCATTGGCTTGAAATCCTCCTACTATCTGCACTTCACAAATTAAATAATGTTTTAATCATGAGATATTTTCCATGGGTTGTTTTGAGGTTGAGGGTATGAAGGTTTAAATGTATAAACATTTTATGAATAATGAGGATGGTAACCTCTATAATGAAGTAAATTCATGAAAAACAATTTCCTCGAGAATGGAGTACTTCTCAATCAGCTCAAAATTGAATCACCTCTGCACACCTATTACTTTATTTAGGAATTTGACAAAGGAAATAATATCATCAATCATAATTTTTTTACCAATTTTCCTCCATTTTTATCATTGTTTCACCTTGAATTAATATCTATAATTTCACTTTAAAATCATGTTTTTGAGGAATAAAGAGGATGGTTTTGATCTTCAATTATTCATGAACTCCCAGAACATATTTGTCATGATATTTTGGGAAACCCATGCATCTTTACATCATGAAATTTATTCTACCAAATAGTCGACAAATCTAACAACACATTCAATTCTTCTCAAATAGATTCTTTAGAAAAGAAATATACAGCTTATTGTCTCCCGCCAATACATTTGATTTCAATAATAATAATTCATTTATCTTCTAGAGAAGGTTGTAAAGGGATAAATGGACTGTAATTTTTCTTCCTAACAAGGTATTTCATATATAATAGGGGTTTAATTTTATCTAGGTATAATGGTAGGCCAAAATAAGCGATCAATGTAAAAAGGTGTTTCAAAATTCTACCTCAATAATACGTGGAAGATGCTATAAAATATAACTTCTTTTAAAATGATAAAAGAAGTAAGTTCTAGGTCACACAACATGTCTCAAGACTCTCAAGAAAAATAGAAACCAAAATGATATGTTAAAAGGGTTTAGAAACCTCTCACTTTGGGTAATATTTTCAACCTGGACAACACTTGGGAATATGAGTTTCATAATCAATAAAAACTCATCAAATGATAATATTGAAAATAATGAAAAAAATCCATTCAAAAATAATTTAAATCCTAAAACATTAAAATTAAGTAATGTTCCAAAAACAATATTGGGGGTGTAATTTTACAAAGTATTTTATTTTTAACAAGAATCCTAATAAAAAAATAATAATAAAAAGTTAAACATGAAAAATTCAGAAAAAAAAATTTAAATATAGAAGCATAAAAAATTTCATGAAATGGATTAAAATCCCTCCCAAAACTTATTTCATTTAATTCTATTTTTTATGTTCAAATAATATTATTAATGTTTTACATGATGAATTTAAATTAGGAAATAAATGGACTAAAAAAATAACACAAGTATATTTATTTTTCTGTGGAAGCTTTGATTTAGGCTCCTAGATAGAAATGATTAAAAACGATAATAAAGAAAGGATAAAATGTATGAAAAATAATGAAAATGTAAGATAAAGGGGAAAGATAATAGATAATTCTTGGTTTATACCCCCAACTAGGTGTTTGGTTTTTACGACCCTGGGTCTGTTAGTTTTAATGGATTATCCCCAATCAGATGGTTGATATGGTTTCTTTGAGATGAACCACCATATGTGAATTTTCATAGTGTCCATGAGTTGACATTGATAATGGAGAACACTAAATAATATTATAACATTATCGACCCAAAATAAATTATAAAGATATAATTTAGGGTCTAGAGTGATGGGAAAAGAATATGGGGGTTCTATTTTTTGGCATTCATGGGTTCCTCCTACATATGGTGTACAATTTATTATAGATGAGGTAGTTGTATCACCACATGGTCCTTAAATTCATCCTCTTAAAGAAACACTAATTAAATGTATTCTTCTATAACATTCAAGGCCTTATTAATTTGTTTTGTGTTATAAATTTTTGGAAAATATAATTCATTAAATAATTCAACTTGAATAAGAATAAAAAATTAAGAATCAATAAAAAAAGCTTCCCATTCGAGTAAGTATGCATGGAAATTTACCTATTTTGGAAGGACCATTGGAAAATCAGTCTCAAAAGGAGGATCTTTGTAATAATATTCCAAAGAAAAAGAGTGGTAAAAAGGTACTTATTTTTAATTTTAAAGGAAGATAAGATCTTGTTTCATGTTATCTTCAATAAATCTTTTCACGGATTTATCCAAATTTTTTTACCTCTTATAAGTATATCAGATTGAATGTATTCTTTAAGGACATACATCAGAAATGGTTGAGTTCAAGATGATGTGATTAATTCCTTTAGTAGTCTATTCTTAAATTCCATAGGATTTTTAACATAAAAATGATTGTTGAAATATCTTACACTACTCATTCTAGTTCTCTTTTCGGTTCAGGTTCAGGTTTCACCAGCAGTGAAGAAATACATTATTCTTTCATTTCATGTTATCTAATTATTTTTTCCATATAATATTTAAAATCTTAAATCTAGGATTCAAGATCATTTTATCTTATTGTATAAACTATTATTAATTATTAAAATCATTTTAATTTTACTTGAAATACATCATGAACAAATAATTTTTATTTTATTTTTTGAAATTTATGATTTTTTTTGTTATTTTTTGAAAGAAAACGTGGGAATGATTTTTACCTCCCCTAAAATGGAATAAATTTTTTGATTCATTGTCATGTTTTCTATAAAAATATTTATAATTTTAACTAATTAAATTATAGGGGCTGACATAGGTCATTCTATTGTGGATATTTTTTGTAAATAATTCACTACTTCTAATTCGATTTTTTATAATATTATAAATTATTGAATAAATATAAAAGAAATAAGGGTGTAAGAATTGATAATGAAATAGAAAAATTAAATATTCATATGTAATGCAAGCATAATGAATGAAAACTAAATTATGTTAGAAAGAAAGTAGATATTCCCAATAGAATCAACGAGATTGAACCTTAATTTTATTATTGTAAGTTTCATATGTAAAAAATAAACACACTCCATCATATGTGTTCACATACTATTCTATATATGGATGTGAATATACAGTTCACTCGATTGACTACACCACACATCCACCTCCTCGATCGAGGGAAAACAATGTTGTAGGAAAAGCTAATCCACATGTGACAAGTTGAGACACAAATGAAACTTTCCCAATCATAATATATTTTTCCTAAGTATAATAAAACAAGAAACATTAAGAATGAATGTTAAATGAGTTGAGTTCACCACTGGATTAATCCCTTGTAAAAGTCCTCGAGATAGCTACTCATGATCTTGAGCATAATAGTTCACAATGAAGAAGAAAATGGGGATAGAAAAAGAAAGAGACATAAACTATGATAGAAATGGGGACACTAATATCAAAAAATGAAATAGAATTATTGAATTATAAGAAAATAAAATATGATACTAAAATATAGATTAACCATTTCCAAATCTTCATTGTAATGGATGATCCCTTAAAAGGTTATAGAATTATAATTTTATAAAGAGAGGAGTATGATATTTTGGAACAAATTTTTATATCAAAAATCTTACACATAATAGAAAAATTTAATTGAATAATTGGGAAATTTTTTATTCTGTAAAGTTGATCCAATATGCATTGGTCATGTGACCACAAAATTTAAGCTTCATTTTCCACATGTAGAAACAATTACATCCCATTTACTCATAAAATTTATTATGTCCCGGAAGACCCATCATATTCCTTAAATCCAAATTCCCATGCATTTATATCCTTACAAGGTGAAAAATAATGCAAGAACACCTGTATAAAAAATGTTCAATAATATATTCTACCAATTCACATTTAATTTTACATCATTTTTATAGTCCATTTTTTAGATATTTTTCTATCTAAAAAAATTTCCAGATTTCTGCAAAAATTTTAAGGCCTGATTTGGGAGACAGTTTTGGTCCTTTAAAATGATGGATTGAAATTTTGGATCAGAATAATGAAATGAATCCCAAGATTTACTTAATCCTAAAAAAATAAAATTTTCAATTTTATTTAGTATAGAGGTATTTATAGCCAATGTAGCAAAATCAATTAAAATAGTTAAAATCCAAAATTGGTCCATTTTTTCAATTAAGCTCAAAATGCTACTAAAACCATAAAATGTTTAAAATTACTTTAAAATAAAACTTTCTGGGGATTAAAATCATAGAAATTAAATGTAAAATAATTTAAAATATTTTCTCTATCAATTTATGCACACTTAATCATTTTACTCTTAGGGAGTCATTTAATACCTATATAAAAACAAACTTTTAAAAGCATAAATGACAACAGAACACAATTATCATATCAAGGAAAATATCATGCCTCCTATAAGGATAAAAATTCCATAACTCCTAAAAAATTAGTAATAATACATTTATTTTCATGTTAATCCTCATGAGAATTTCATACCTACCTCCCATGAAAAATAATTCTCTCTTCACTCAAATATTTTTAATGTATAGTTTTTATCATTTTAATGAAAATGCACAATCTCCATAGGATTGATATCTTCCAAGTAGCTCTAGATAAAATTGTGAAAAATATTTAAATCCTGAGTTATTTTTCATTGGTTCTTTTGAGAATGAGGGTTAGAAGGCATTAAATGTTAAAACGTCAGAGGAAGAATGAGGAGGGTTAAACTCTAAAGTGAAGTAAATACATAAAAATAGTTTTTCTCATGAATGGTGTGCTCCATAATCATCTCAAAAATTAATCAACTAAAAACACCTCTTACTTTATTTTGGAATTTCCTAAATGGAATTTTAGCATCAATGATAAATTTATTCCTTGTTTACCCAATTTTTAGTGTTGTTTCAGATTTAATTTTGTTCTAGAATTTCACTTTAAAATCATGTTTTTGAAGAAAAGAAATGAATCTTTTAATATTCAAGTATTGGAGAACTCCAAGACCGTATTTGGAATAATATTTTGAACGAGTCATACATATTTACATTATGAAATATTTTCTAAAAAAATATTATAGAATATGACTACACTTTCAAATAAGCTCAAACAGATTCTTTAGGAAAGAAAAATACATCTCATCATCCTCATACCCCACACTTGAGTTCAACAATAATCATTCATTTATATTCTAGAGTGGGTTGGTAAGGTATTAATGGATTGTAGTGTGAATTATTAACAGGGTATTTTATGGATACTGCGTTCTTAATAAAATTTATATTTAAAGGTGGTAAAAAATTAGAGTTCGATGTAAAAATGGATTTCTCAATGGTTCCTCAATCATTCTTGGAACATTCTATGAACTCTTATTGATTTTAAAAAGAGAAAAATAGATGGTTTAGGATGAAATAAGGTATAAAGTCTCTCAATAAAAGGATAAATGTAAAAAATACGTTAAATGAAATTTAAAACCTATAGGGTTTGGAACATTTTTTAATTTGGATATCACAAGTGCACATGTGTTTCATAATCTATCAAATTTCAGCAAATGAAAATATTATAAGTAAAGGAAAAAAATCCATTTATAAATCATTTAAATCCTCAAAAATTTAAATCAATATATGTTTACAATACACTAATATGGTTTTAATTTTCCAAATTATTCGATTTAGCTCATGAATCATGAAAACACACCAAAGATAAAAATAAAAACACTAAAAATTCAGAAAAAAATTGAAAAGAAAAATAAAAGCGCATAAAAAATTTCTAAAAACAGGTTGAAATACCTCCCCTATACTTATTAAATTTAGTAACCTCTTTTTAGTTTAAATTAGATTCATTATTCTTTACATGTATAATTTAAATAGGGATGTAAATAAAATAATGAAAATAATGAACACCACCTGATTTTTTCTAGTGGAAACCCTGAGTTAAGATCCAAGCTCTTAATAATTTAAAACTAAAATTAATAAAGAAAAACATCATAACAAAAATAAATTAAAATAATTATAAAAGTGAAAGAAATTGTAATATTATTGGTTTAGAACTTTAAAAAGGTGATAGGTATTTACTGCCCCTAGTCAAGATGTTGTAGTGGATTGTCCTTATTCAAAAGGTGGGTGTGGTTTCATTAAGATGAAAAACCACATGTGAATTTTATATATTTAAATTATTTGACATTGAGAATTTATAACCCCAAAGAAGAAATAAAATTACCAACCCCATGAAATAATAATGATATATATAATTTAAGGTCTAGAGTGGGAGGGAAAAGAATATAGGGGTTCACTCTATTGACCTTCATTTTGTCATCCTCCATATCGTATACAAGTTATAAATGAGATAGTTATATAACCACATGATCTTTCATATATTTTTCTTCGACCACCCCTACTTGTATTATTTTTTCCATAGCATTCAATTCATGCTTCATTTGTGATGTGTCAAAAATTTCAGAAAAAAGGGAATTAAGAAAACAATTAAGCAATAATTGGATTATGACATAGAGTATCAACAAACAAATGATCCCATTAAGGTATGTCAACATGGAAATTGATATCTTCTAGATTTAACAATGTAAAGTCAATCTCTATTTGTACTTCTTCATCATCATCTTCCAATGTAAGAGAGAGGTATGTGGGAATTGATTTTTCATTGTCAATGATGGGAAGATCATGTTTTTGGCTTTCTTCAACAAAGCTATTCCTAGATTGATATAAAAAATATTGATCTCATATAATTATATGAGATGGAATTTTTTATTTATGTACCCCATAGATCAATGGTTGAGTTTAGTATGATATTATTTATTCCTTCAGTAGATCATTCTCATCTGCCTCAGGTACTTTCACAAAAAATAATATTTGTGAAATCCCTTCCACGAATTTTTATGGTTTCAGTTATGGTTCTAGTTTTGGTTTATCTAGTAGTGCATGAATATATTATTCTATCATTTGAGATTTTTTATTTAGTTTTTTAGGTCTTATTTATGTTTTTTCTTTTAGGATTCAAGTTCATTTAGAACAACTACTTTAACCAATGATGGGATAGTCAATGAATAATAATTTGAATTTAAATACATCATGAACAAAGAGGATTTTTTTCTAAAAAAATATGTTTTTTTGGGTTTTTTATTAGAAATGATGTGTGAAAGTATTGTTTCTCCATATAAAATGTTACAATTGGATAAAGAGTTTTCCTGTGTGATATCAAAATATTTATGATTTTATCTAAGTGCAGTAATCGGGTGGACCAAGGTAGTTCTCTTAAGGAGATGTTGTGGTCAGTTAATCAATACTTATAAATCACATTTTCTTATTTATTTATTTATTTATTTATGAAATAAAACTAAAAGGAAAAGAGCGATGATAATTAAGAATGAAATACTAAAATTATACATGCATATGCAATAAAAAAATAATGAATGTAAACAAAATGAAGTTAGAAAGAATATTGATATTCCCGAGAGAATCACCCAGATTGAACCTTCATTTTTTATTATTAATTTCAGACGTACATAATGAATAAAATATATTAGTATGTGTTAATATCCTATAATTCCTATTATTTTTAATATAGAGTGAACTCGATTTACTACACCACACATCCACCTCCTTGATTGAGGGAAAATAATACAGATGAAAATTCTAAGCAATGGGCAGGAAGTGGAGACAAAAAGGAACCTTGGACACTATGATCCCCATTTGACTAACTCTTTGAAAATTAGAAATAATAACAATTAATGTTCAATGACTTAGTTTCATCAATTTATTACTCCCTCAGTAACTTTCATGGGTTAGATACTCAGGACCATGAGCATAAGAGTTCACAATGAAGAAGAAAATGAGGAGAGAAAATTAATGAAAGATAGAATAAGTGAGAAAGGAGGAAAATAAAATTAACACATCCAATGACATTATATAACGAAAATAAACTATAATTTTGGAATAAAATATATCATAACATTGGTTAAATATTTAGTGTAGAATATAATCCCAAAAATGTTTTGGAATTACAAATTTTTAGGAAGATGAGTGAACTATTTTGGGTCCAAATTTTTTCTAGGAATGTTTACACATGGTACACATATTAAAAAGAATAATTGGGAATATTTATATTTTTTTAGGTTGTTTCACTATTTTATTCACTTATAAAAACCCAATTTACACTTCATTAACAATGTATAATAAAAGATAAATCCCATTTAATCTAAAAATTTATTCTAGGGAGGTAGAATCTTCATCTTCACTATATCCGATTTCCCATGCATTTATGGTCTTTTAAGAAGAATAATTTGGAATGTAAAACTTTAACAAAAATTTACATTAATATCTTATACCACCCCATGTCTAATTTAAGATAATTTTCATCACACTTTAATTAGATATGTTCCCATCATCAAATGTATCTATATTTTTGCATAGATATTAAGACACAACTTGTGAGAAAGTTTTGGGCCTTTAAGTGATTGATTGAGATTTAGGTTCAGAATAATGAAATTAATAACAATTTTTATTTATGGCTAAAATAGGAATTTTACAATTTAATTTATTGTAGAGACTGTTATGGACGATGTACAAAAATAAATTAAAACATTCAAAATCCAAAATTAACCCATCATTATATTAATCACAAAATGATTCTAAAACCATAAAATGTGGACATTTCCTTTAAAATAACACTATAGTGGATTAAAAAAAATTAAATTAAATATAAAGTAATTGAAAATATTTTATTTATCAGTAAACAAGATATGAAGAACACACTTTTTGTTTTAAAAACATGGATTAATATAAAGACTAAGAACAAACTCCATGATTAAAAATACTCCCATTGAAAAATAAAAACTGCAAGTGGGACATGAGAATGATTACTATATTATGAGTTAGAAAATATTAGTACACCTCAATACATTCCATAAATCAAATTTCCATGAACATGAATGAATTGTTTTCAATAAGAAAATGCAATGATGCATGGTCTAAATGATCATAAAACCCTATGGAAATTTCCCTTGGTTCAATCAACCTTATTTTCCAAAGAGACATACTGAATGATGTTAGGATGATAAATGGAATAATTGATCGAATAAAATTATCTTATTAACTATATAAAATCTTAATAGGATATATTCCAATCAATATACAATTTTATAATTACCCTCTACTTTTCCATACAATCTTTTCCATAGGATATCCTATATTTGAACCACTATTTTACTCATTCTAAGATGAGTTACATAGAAAACCCTATGAAATTGGTATCATATAAACAATAACAGTCGATATAAATTTTGAATTTAGTATAGAATGATCCTATGATAGTATTGTGTGTAGAAAAGTATGTGGGCCTTCCAACATATAAATATTTCAACATACAAACAATTTAACAAATATTTACCACAAGTAAAATTTACATTAGGGCCCATATTCATCACACTGAATGGATTATTTTCCCATTTTCACTCATCAACTGTGAACTATTTTTTCTCTATATATTAATATTTAACTATATTTTCCATACAAATTTTTCATTCAAACTCTTTTACAGCATGTGATGTGTTCTTAGTTGAGGTAGGTGTGTTACCTTCAATTCATGGGAATTATATACTAAATGTAGTGAAAACATAATTAAACTTTTGTACACATGAAATTCCCACCAATAAAGAAGTAAACCATGGAAGATAGTTACAACTTTCTAGTTCTTTTCAATCTGTCAAAGGATACTCAAAAGGTTCATTGACCATATCTTCCTCACCTAATTCATCTCCTATCGCATCATCATATTCTTCCTCGTAAGAGATAATATCATTCATTAAATCGAGAGTATCGATAGGTATGTCTCCTATAATTATCTCTATATTATATTAATATTTTTTATAATAATCACTATTATTGGATTCCTATGATAAGATATCTGATGCTATTTTTTTGAAGGATTGACTTAAACAAATATCGCATAATAGGGTCCTATAACTGAATGTTTCACCTAAAAAGTAACATAAATTTCTAAATAAAATTTCATTAAATAATTAAAACCCCATTTCTGGAACATAGATGATTTTTATACCTACTCCTCATCATCCAAAAAAGTATTCCCAATGTTCCATAAGTGATCAACATATTTCAATAATTACTTAACCATCTCTCATATTTAAGATACGATGAATCATCATATGATATTCTTCCAATATCATACAATCATGAATATTTATAACACTTGACTTTAGTAAACTATAGTTAGGACCATTATAATTATAAATTAATTATCTTTTTTAATATACGGACATATACATGATTACCTCAAAAGGAAATTTAGTATAAAATTATATATGTGTATAAAGAATCGTAAAATTCTTAACATTTTTTAACAAGTTCATCATTAAATAGATGTGACATGATCTTGAGATATTTTCTATGGATGGGTTTATCATTATTAGACACACCAAATGAAACCCTAGGTAAACTTCTTGAGCCTATATTTTCTTATATTTTAGTAACAACTATTTTTCATTCTTTCATGGTGTATGAATCCAACATTGAACTTCTATAACTCCTATAGAGAATCCTTTTGTTATAATATTACTCACATGAAAGTTATGGGTACAAAGGGATTGGGATATATAATAAGTTAATATGGTCACATAGGGCCTCACATTCTTAAAGATAGGGATGACATGTAGACCATCAAAAAATAATGTTATATAATTATAAAAAATTATATAGCCAAATATAAAATAATTATAACATAAAATTCCAAGAAAAAATTGGTTGGTCATATCAAGATCAATCATCAATCAAATCACTTTCCATGTTTTTTATGGATAGTTCTTATTTTCTATATATAATAAAAATATAGAAATGATATTTTTAAATATGATTATGTATATTACTATAAACATATGTAATTGGTGATATTACTTGAATATAAAGATCATAATCTTTTATATTAATCATAATACTCAAATATATCTTAGTTAATATTTTAAAATGTAATAATAATATTTATTTTTTAATTAAATAAATGAAAATAATATTACTTTCAAATATAAAATATAATATATTATAAACCAGCAAAATGATTAATGTTTTTAATTAGTTATTATTAAATAACAATGACATGATCTTGGGAAATTTTATTTGGATTGGTTTATCATTATTTAAGAAACCAACAAAAACATATGTGGAAACTCATTTTCCCTTTGTTATGTAATATTTCCATAACCACAGTTTTCCATTCTTTCATTGTGTACAGATAAATCATTGAACATCAAAACTTCTCATGAATCATCCATTTATTACAATATAACTAACATGAAGGTGATGTTTTTAAGGAGTTTGGGATACATAACAATTTAATGAAAACGTATAGGTCCTCATACTCATAGAGAGAGAGAGGGATAACATGTAGTGTTGGGCTCATGGCCAGTTTCCAATTAAATCATAAAAAAACTCCATAGAAACTGCACGTGTGAAGGAAAAAATATATGGAATTAAATCCCTGGGTGGTGATTGCAATTTATATGAATCACACACCAAAGACACCATGAGATAATATAAAACCACCAGAAGAATGTAGTCATGAAAATTGGAAACAATGATCAGATGAAAACATGAATGTCAATGAAAAACAAATAAATTACATGGTTCAGGATGGCACCCAAATCCAAGGGGGAATGATGCTTCATTTTACTAAAAGTGTCAAGAAGGAAGATGATTAAAATGAACTCAGTATCACAATTTATTTAAAAGAGATATCAATTTTACAACTAATCCACTATAACATATATAGTAATTCCCTTATGGTACTTCCAGTATCCACCACCCTCAGATCTATGTGTGTGGGAGTTCACCTATTCTAACATCCAAGGAGGAACCCTATATCCTGTCAATAACTCCCATATCCCAACCTTTTCTAGGTGATATAATGTTTGTTAAATGAAGATACTGTAGATATGAAATACTGTATACCTACGGGTGGATGAACATCCTATGGACCCACTCTTGCACCAACATATATATTCTAGTGTATCGATATTCATCTTCTTCTACCCCGTCTCTACACAGTTGTGTGAAATAATGTTATCATATTTTCTACTTTCAAAAATATTATATTTCTTCCTTCTAGTTAAATAAAGATCACATCTCAATAATCTACCACTTTTGACTAATTTTATTTTTGTGATAAAGTCCTTTTTTGGCCCTCATAGAAACGTCCTCCTTTTAATTATCGCAATGTAGGTATTTATTTCCCCTCCTTGGATTTCGTTTGGTAATAAAAAACACACTAAGGTGAAAATTTTCCTTGTAACTTCCCAATTTAATACCTTTATTATAAAGTTATCTAGATTATGCACCCCTTCGATCTTCTAAAGGCCTATTACACCTTCTTCCAAAAGCATCATTATGAAGTGGAACTTTAGTAGAATATAATTTTTCTGAGAATGAAAATTTTATTTTTGGTCAAGTGAATCACATTATTTGAGTCACAAAACAACATCCTAACATTCATTTAATTTATAAGATCCTAAAATTACCCCTTCAACCATAATACATATTGCCTGATTTTTCCAAAGTAATGTAAACTGATTCTATAATAGAAAGTGTATCCCCGGATTACAGTATGAAGATCTAACTCACTTCTATTCTTCTAAAGGTAAAAACATACATTGAAGTTATATTATATGAATTATAATATATACCAAAGTTTGAGTCTAAAAATCTTTATAGAGGCTTATCCATTTTAAATAAAAGTACCATGTACTTTGGAACCCTTGATTTATCAGAGGATCTATTTCATAGCCTCCAAGTGTTCTCTTCCATGGTTTGACATGAACCTACTAATAACCCCCAATAATTGTGTAATGTCTTGATGGGTGAAGGTCGTGGAATAGATCAAGCTTCCAATAGAAGATATATATTGAACATTCAATATATAATCAACCTAAAAGTCTATTTTTTGTGACGTATCATTAATTATATTGAAATGCCTTTCCATGTTTTGGGTAACAGGTTTCAATTCCAACAAACAAAAACATTCCACCACCTTTTGGATGTAGTCATCGTGGGTTATATATAATATACCATAAATTTGGTCACTTATAATCCCCATCCCAAAATTCCTCTTTACATGACTGAGATCCTTCATCTCAAAGCCATCTGAAAACTTATTGATTATCTCAATGATCCTTGGTTTCATTATACCCATTATCTGTATATCATCCACATAAATGTCAATTATGATGAAACTCCCATCATGAAACACCTTTCAGAAATTCTAAATATCAGAATTACTTCGGAAAAACAACATTTGAATCATGAAATTATTGAACATCAAATTATTACACCTTTATAACACCCCAAGATTTTATGGTATGTATTTTGTTAAATAAATTCAATTAATTTGATAGCTTATGTTTCACAAAATAGTAATCTTAAACAAATAATAGCATACTATTAAATAGAAACATTACATTGGGAATAATATTATGAGTATTAGGAATAGTATGTGACCATTTAAGTATTAACCTAACCTATGAAAGTATAAATAAAATTTTGGAATCTTATAAATATAATTTTGATTTAATTATAGAACAATTATAATAAATATTTTTTTTAAAATGATAAATTAATTGTTAGTATTTTTGTGAAACTAAATGTATATTTACAATGTTATAATTAATATAATGATTTAAATGAATATTTATTATCATAAAATAGATTCATGAATTAATATTTTTGTTGCCTTATGATTATATTATACTTTTATTAGGACTTAATTAATTTTTAAATGTGTCACAAGATCAGTTATAATTTTAAAATGGGAATTTTTCAAATACATGATAATTTTAATTAAAAATAATATTTCTCATATTTAGAAAATTATTTTTATAAAATAGACATAATTATTGAATTATAAATATTGAAAATGGTCAGGTTTAATATTTGGTACTTTTCTAATAGAGTTGAATTTTATATGAATAATGAATTATTGTAATTTACAGTATAAGTAAATAAACGAATTATTGAGTCATGGATGATGTATGGATGTAGTAAGAATACATTGATTCAAACTCACATTCATTATTTACTATATTTATTCAAAATAATAATCACTATTGATAGTATTGATTCGAAATAATAAAAATATCAATAAAAATAAAAAAACACTCTTCTCCTCTATTATAAATACCACCCTAACCACCTACTCTCTTCACACCACCAAATCCTTGAAGCTTGAAGAATTTCAATCTAATCCATATCCAAAACCTATGACCAAAGTTCTAGTATTTCTAGTCTCAACTAAAATACAATTTTAATGTTCCTTAAGGAGGTTCTCTAGGAGAGTAATTCAAGAGGTAAAATCCCATTTCGTTCATTTAACTTTATTTCATTTTTTTTATTTTCTTAATCTTTCATTAATTCCTCAATTGAAACATGAACAATCACTATATTCCATTATATATAAATGAATTTTATCTTTTTAATTCATTATTTATCATCAAACCCTTTATCGTCTCCATTTTTTCTAAAAACAAAAACATGATCCGTGATGTTTTGATTTACCACCATCATAGACGATGTGTTTTCATTTTCCATTCCCTCCTTCATGGAAAATAATAATGCCATTATAATTATTAAACCAAATTTTAAAATTTATATTAAAAATTATTTATTGTTATAGAACTAGTATATATATATATACGTAATATTAATTAATAAAACAAAACAAGTGCGCGATGATCAAAAAAGGCTAAAAAAATTTAAAAGATTATCATTAACAATTGTTTTTAATAAATCATCATCATATATAAAAAATTATATATAAGACCATTTAACCTTATTATATTTCATTAATAACATATTATTTCAATTCTGGATAACTATTCCCATATTACATGATCTTTTTTAAATTTATACAAGTGAACCAATCGTGAAAACTAAGGAAACGAACATTCCTGAATGATGAATTGAATCTTATAAGTCATCAAAGAGTCTATATATGAACATAATAAATTTATAATAAACCAAATAATTATTAAAGATGTTCTTAAATAAATTATTAATAAATCTAATTTTATTATTTATGAAAATAAGAGAAAGTGAATAACACATTCAGACATATGGTAGGGGATTCTCCCCAAACCTCCATTTTCTTTTGGGTCATTCTTTCTCTCTATTTACCCAAACGTAATTATTAATTATTATTATGAACTCTTACTTAATTTAGTTTGTTTTTCCCAAATATATTTACCTATCTCAATTCTTAATTATTTTTTGGTAAATAATTTTTTTATAAGGATTCATTTTCAATTCCACCTCATAAACAAACCCGATGAAATGGAACTTCCCATTTTATTACCCATTTTTAAGTACCAAAAAAATCTGTTTTAATCTACCAATATTTTTATAAAATCGCTGACTTTATCATTAAAAAATACATTTATTCATTTCTGGGTTTGAATAAAAAAATTCATTTTCCATTTAAAAAACTCATTAATATACTCCTTAAACCTCATTAAAGAGGTTCATTTATAATGTTTCATAAAAACTCATTTTACATGTTTTCACTAATTTGAACATCATTTAACATGATCTATGACTATTTACATTAGAAATGTTCAAGTATTATTTACAACCATAATTTCATGGACTTTATAATGATATTCCATTTTGTTATGCCTTATTCTCCACTTATTCCTTATGTGTGGTGTATATATACTTACCTTTAGTTTTTGATCAACATTAATTGAATATTTCATTAAATATTAATATTTATTTTATCATGAATATTATTATTTCCTTAGACATGTAAAATTTTTACATACAATTTTTTCCTTAAATGATGTTTTAATTGGAGAAATATTAATAATTCTCTCTCCTATACTCAATACAGATACCTTGATAAGTCATATTGTTCTTGAATTGAATCTAATGTATGAATAATGTGTTGGATATGTAATGATGGGTGAGGCTGTGTTATATATAGAACTTTAAAGCATTCATTAGTCTCATGTGATAAAACAGTTGGTGAAAATTCATTCATGTTTGATTCTAAGAAGATTTAGATGGGGTTTTACCCAAGACTTAAACCATATTAATAGTATATTGGTTCATGTGCTAGATACATGATGTATAATAATTAATAATACACTTTAATCATTATTCAATTATTAATATCCATGATATTTTCACTATGAAAAAATCAATGGATGCATTTACATTCTCAGTTTATTGATGGCATTAAGTTTTTAGTTATTTACCTTTCCATTATGATTATACCTTATTGTATTTTCTTCAGTTTTTATTGTTTCATGTAACCCCCATTGAGAATTTGAGCTCATCCCATTCATTTGTTTTTCTTACCAAGGTTATAAAGATTAAATCATTGAATAAGTTTCATGGAAGTGGTTTTATTTTCTTTTGTTATGTTCTAAGTTTAATTACCAATGTAATAAGGGTACCATGTATATATCTAGTTCGTAAATACTACAAAACTAATCGATAATTGGTGACATGATATCTTGTATCTATTCCATTGTAATAAATATTCTACTGAAATTTGGGCTACCGGGGACAGTGTTGTTACAGTTTTTATTAGAGAAAGTTTAATATAAATCATGGTAACTAGATGTTGAGTAAACATGAGAATTTTAATAATCAATTATATTGAATTTTTGGATCAATACTCATGAAGACTGACATTTAAGTTAGTGTGTGCTATTATTTAGTTATAGAGCCTAATAAAAGGAAGGGAATCAATAACCAAAATCAATATAGGGAATTTCCCACTGAGTAAGTCGATATAGTTATTGTTGGAGATGAACACATCATGACCATATTATGATATCTTACTCAGTTTATGATGCATAACCATACTACACCTATCTTGGATCATTTCATGTATAAAATCTTTATATTTTAGTGGGGCTACTAATCCTATCGTAGGTTATCTATGAATCATGTCCTTTGAAAAGTTATTTACTTAATTGGGATGCAATGAAAATGAAAAGGTTGTACTAGCGGTATGTTGTCTCAAGGGAGATGATGTTCAGTGGTGGTCTTTGATCCAAAATAATGAGGAAGATAAAATAGAATACATGGATTAGGGAACTATTAAAGAAACATTCTTCGATAAATATTTACCTTATGAATAACAAACTAAAATAAGAGAAAATTTATTACCTTAATGTAATGGGAATAAGAGAGTATTGAATAGTCTGAGGCTACCATCACAATAAGATCCATGTGTGATACAGATTACAGAAGTGACATGGAATAGATGATTAATCATTTCATTGAAGTACTTAAGCCAAGTCTCTAAAGGGAACTTGATTCCAAATCATTTTCATGATATGATGAAATAGTATTATGTTCCATAAAAATTGAGAATGAATTTTCTAGATCCCATATGTTCAAGGGAAATCAAGAGAGGAAGAGGTCTTCTGATAACCATGGAAAAGGTGAAGTGTCAATGAAGAATAAGGGAATGAGGAAATTTTTATTATGCATGATTTTTGGAAATATTTATCCTAGTAAATGATTGAAAGGCATGGGAGTTTTATATAAGTGAAGATAATAGGTTCATAATGATAATGAATTCAAGGGGAATAAATAATTCAATGATGTTCAATTATTCAACAATAATAAAATGGGTAATTATTTAAATCAATATCCCAATCATATTGTAATCAACTATAGAAGTGACCAACGGGAGATAACCCTGCTTATGTAATCACTACAATGGAAGTAGATGTACCCAATGATGTGGTGGAAGGTATAGTAATCCTATATTCAAAATTATTCAATGATTTATTAGATTCTGGATCATTACAGACCTTTATATCTACCCAACTTTCAAAGAAAATAAAACATTTTTATTTTGATTTAAAAAAGTGTTATCTATCAAAAATCCTAAGGGAAGTCTCATTATAAAAAAAGTGTCGGTCATCCCCTTTTATGACACATAAATGTGCTTTAGTTACTAAAAATTTCATCATAACTATGGTTTACATTGCTATAATCCTTAGTATGGACTAGATTTCAAAATATGCTATGAAAATAGTTTGCAAGAAAAAGAAAATTATGATCTTTGAAAAAGATGTATAATACGTTATCTTAGAAGTAGAAACCAAATCATCTGATTATTAGCTTGATCCACTCTTCATAGTTCTACTGAGACAAATTTATGTAGATGAAGGGAAAACAACATTTATGGATGATGAAAGTAATATTTTAATTGATTATATACCAATTTTGAAAGAATAAATTGATGTATTTCTTGAGGAATTACCTTGACACCATCCAGAGCATGAAGTTGAATTTAGCATTGATATAACCCCTGATGAAAAATGAATATCAAATATTCATTATTGAATGGAAACTATGTAATTGGTGGAACTGAATAAATAACTAGAGGATTTGATTAATAAGGGAATTACTCTCCCTAGGGTTTCTACATAGGGAGCTCATGTTATCTTTGTGACTAATAAATATATATCATTGAGGATGTGGATTTAATATAGAGAAATCATTGATATTAAAATAATGAACAAGTACCCCTTACCTTACATTGATGATTAATTTGACCAACTCCATGGAGATCAATATTTTTTGAAGATTGATCTTTTATCTAGATATCATCAATTTCTTGTAATGAATGAAGATATTTTAAAGAATATTTTTCGAACTAGGTATCGAAATTATGAGTTATTAGTAATTCCATTTGGATTGACTAATACACCCTTTATGTTCATGGATCTAATGAAGATATTATTCATGGAATATCTAGATAATTTTGTTTTCATAATTGTTGATGATATATTGGTGCAATACAAAATATTTTAGGACTATAAGATCCACTTATGGATTGTTTTTAAGTCTCTAATATATGGTATGTTCATAAAAAGTGAATTCATTAGTAAAATTTCTTCTTTTCTTAACCTTATTGTCTCTAAGGATGTAATCTAAATTGATTCTACAAAGACAAAGGCAATACATAAAAGTTATACACTAATGAGCATAACATGAGGTATATATTTGTATTATTTTAGAAGGTTACAATCAACATTTTTTCCAGAATTTTGCCTGATTGTCTAACCATTCATCCAAGCTCACATGTAATAAGGTTAAGTTCATATGGATAAAATAATGTGTAGAGTGTTTTTAAAAATTGAAGATAAGATTATTCAATGCCCCAATTTTTACTCTACCATCATGAAATGATGTTGTTTTGATATATATAGTTATGAATCAATTAATGGAATAGGTTTGTCTCCTATTGAAAAAAATAATTTTATTTCATATACATCATGGTTTTTTGAGACACATGAACAAAATTATCCGACACATAATCCTTCTTTAGCAACTATAATCGATGCTCCGAATATATGGAGACACTATCTCTATGATAGAATAAGTGAGATACATATATGGATCAATAGATTTTGTAATACATATTTACATAAAAAGAAGTCAACATGAGGTAATGGATATGCTTGATTTACTAAAAGATTATAATTTCTCTATACACTACCACATAGAAAAAGAAAAAAGATAGTAGGTGCATTAATTCGGAAAGATCATGGAATTATAACACAAATTAGGATTGAGAAATATCCCACATTCATGGTTTTAGATATATGGATATGGTAATTGTTAAGAAAGAGGAACCATCACTCCTTTTTCAAGTGATTGTAAAACCATTTTGGATAGAGAAGATAAAAATATCTCAATCTAGTGATGAGAATTTTCAAGAGAAAATTAATGCTGTTAAAGATGGAAGATTGGAAGAATTCATGTATGATGATAGTGTTCTAGAATTTGGAAAGTTTTTATGTTTACCATCAATACAAGAGCTAAAATGTAGCTATTAATTATTTCAATACCATAAATTTCCCTATAAAAACTGGTAGTACCATGATGTATATAGATAGGATAGAAAAGTTTTGGTGGGATAATATGAAGTCTGAAATTTCTAACTATGTATCAAGGTGTCTAGTTTTTAAACAAGTGAAGGATGAGAGACAGTAAACTAGAGGATTCGTAAAACATATACCTATTCTTGTGTGTATGTGGGATGAAATTATAATGGGCTTCGTCATGAGACTAATAAGGAAAACTAGAATGATTGATGACATATGGTTTATTGTGGATTTCCTTACAAAATCAACACATTTTCTTACTATAAGTGAATATTTACCTCTTGATATCCAAGAAAGAATCTATATTAATGACTTTTTAAGACTTCATGATGAACCTATATCGATTTTTTTATCGAGATCTGTGCTTTACATCAAAATTATTGAAAATTATTTATAAGGCTTTCGATACAGATCTTCATTTGAGTATTGTTTATTACCCCCAAACCGAGGGATAGACTGGAATTACTATTCAAACATCAGAATAATTGTTCCGATCATTCTCATATGACTCTAAAGGTTTGTGGAATCATAATTTACTTTTGTTATAATTTTTCTATAATAATAGTTTCCATTCTAGTATTGAAATGGCGCCATATAAAGCATTATATGGAAAGATATTTCATACTAAAACCTTTTGGGATGATGTTGGTGAGAGGAAAATTATAGGATTAAAACTTATTGATAAGACAATGAAAAAGGTATTGACCATTTGGGCTCATATCTAAGATGATCAATGTTGGAAAAATACTTCTGATAACAACTGGAGAAATGATTTGGAATTTTATGTAGGAAATCATGTATTTCTTAAAGTATCTCCATGGAAGGGTGTCATATGGTTTGGTAAGAAAGGGAAATTGATCCCAAGGTATAACAGACCATTTGAAATTCTGGAATGAATTAAAGTTGTAGCATTCTAATTAGGAATGCCACCAAGTCTATCAAATTTCATTATAAGTTCCACATATTATTGATAAAGAAGTATATGCCATACCCAACACACGTACTCACCTATGAAAAATATAACTGGAACATGCTCATTCATACTATTTATAGGCCATCGATATTATTGACCCAAGAGAGGAAGTATTGAGAATCAAATGACTTTACTCGTAAAGGTTCTTTGGAGAAACCATAAAATGGAAAAAGAAATGTGGGAACCTAAAATGTTAAAAATAAAAATAACCATTATAAGTTTAAAAGGAAATATTCATTAAAAATTTCAAGGATTAATTTTGTGAAGGAGTTAGGAATATAACACCCCATGATTTTATGTTATGCATCTTCTTAAATAAATTAAATTCATCTGATAGCTTATGTTGCACACAACACCAAGATTAAATGAATAGTACTATTCTTTTAAATAGTAACTTGAATGTTTGAATAGTAATGTGATAATTAAAATAGTAACCTCACCTATGAAATTATAAATAAAATTTATTCTTCATATAAAATAAATTATGATATAATTTTATCATAGTTTAAGTAAATAAGTTTTTTAAATATGTTAAATTAATTTTTAGTATTTTTGTGAGTCATAAATGTTTCTTTAAAATTTTATAATTAATATAATGATTTGAAATGAAAATTTATTTTCCCAAAAATAATTATTTAAAATTTTATCTATTATTATAATAAGATAATTTTACAAGGCCATAATTAATTTTTCAATGTGTCACAAGATGAGTTATACTTTTAAAATCTGTATTTTTTTGAATAAATGTTGATTTTCATTAATAATTAAATTTATCAAATTTAGAAAATCATCATCAAAATATAGAGTTCAATTTTTAATTCTACATGCCAAAAATTATTCAGGGTGAATTTATTGGATTTATCAAAAATAGTTGAATTTTTAGTGAATAGTGAAGTTTGATAAATTATGTTAAAAGTAAAAAAACGAATTATTGACTCATGGATGATGTATGGATTAGGTAATATTCCATTATTTTGAAACAACATGAATTATTTACTATATTTATTCTCAAGATTCTTTAATATTGAAAATCATGATCCAATATAATAGAAAAATGAATAAAATAATCAAAAAACACTCCTCTCCTCACCAATAAATATCACCCCTTACCCCACGTCAACTCCCACCACCAAATCCTTGAATCTTGTCCAATTTATGACCAATAAATCTCCCAAAAATTTCACATAGGATTTTTATTTCTTTTCACACCCAAAATATCATTTCAATGTTCTTTAAGAAGGTTCCCAAGGAAAGGAATTGAAGTGGTAAAATATCATTTCGTTCTTTTAATTTTATTTTAATTTATTTTCTATTCTTATCCTTTGATTAGCTCATATATAAAATGTTTTATTATAACAAAATTATATTATATATACCATAATATTATAATTTTAATTTATTATTTATCATCAAACCCATTCTCCTCTCGCTATTATTCTAAAAGTGAAAACATCTTCGGTGATGTGTCGATTTACCGCCATTGTGGACGATGCATTTTTATTTTCCATTAACTCCTTCAAGGACAGTCTTAAACCAATTATAATGGTTGAAAAAGTTTTTAAAATATATATTTGAACTTATTTAGTGTTTTTTAACTAGTATATATATACATGATGTTAATTATTAAAACAAAACAAGTCTGCGATGATTGAAAAACCCAAAAAAAATATAAACGTTTATAATTATCGTTTTATCTAATGAATAATACTCATATATGGAAAAAAATTATATATAAGACCAGTAAATATTATTTAATTTCATTAATATTATATAATTTAAATTTTTATTAACTATTTCCCATTTTACATGATCTTTTGTACATGTATAAAATTGAACAAATCATGAAAACTAGGGAAATGAACACTCCCGAACAATGATATTGAATCTTATAACTCATAAAAAAGTCCATAAATGAACTTAATAAAATTATAATAAATCAAATAATAGTTTTATATGTTATGAATTTAATTTTTAATAAATCTAATTTCATTATCCAAGACATTAAGTGTGAGTGCAAAACACTTTTGGACATAAGGTAAAGGATTCTCCCTAAACCTCCATTTTTTCCTTTCAATTACGCTTTTTCTATCTTTAACCAAATTTAATTCATAATTATTCTTATAAAATCTACCTATATTATTTTTTTTATTTTCCAAATATATTTATCTATCACCATTTTTATTTCAGTTAGGTGAAAAACTTGTTTTATAATGATTCCTTTTCAATTCCTCATGATAAGCAAGCCCGATTAAAGGGAATTTCCCAATTTCTTACCCATATTCAAGTAGCATCCATAATATATTCTAATCTACTAATATTTTTCTAAAATAACTATGTTTATCATGATTTTTTTTTTCAATTCATGTTTTATATAAACAATTATTTCATTTTTTGTTTCAAAGACTCATTGATATTTTCCTTAAAGTTCACTAAAGAGGCTCATTTCTAATGTTTCATAAACAATCCTTATACATGTTTTCACTTATTTCGATGTAATTTATCATTATATATGCCTATTTACCATTATTAATGTCCAATTATTATTTAAATCCATTCTTTCATGGACTCTAATATGATATTTTCTTTGGTTATTTCTTATGTGCCACTTATTCCATCTGTGTTGTGTACGTATACTTCTCTTTAATTTTTCATCACCATTCATTGCATATTTCATTAAATATCCATATTTCCTATATCATGGATAATATTATTTTCTTATAAATGTACCATTTTTAGGTATGGTGTTTTTCTTGAGTGTGTATTTAATTGGGGAAATATTGATGAATTTATATCCTCTACATGATACGGATATTTTGACAAGTCATAGTGTTAATGATTTGAATATGTGTATGAAGAATGATTTAGACATACAGTGACAGGTGGGGCCCATTTATAGATATCCACTTTATGCATTGACATGTCTCATGGGAAAAAATAGTTGGTGATAAATTTTTTGTGTTTTCTACAAGTGGAATCTGACGAGTTTTTACCAACAGACAAAAACCATATTGATGGTATAATGGTTCATGTGCCATATACATGAAGTCCAATGACTACTAATTTTCTTCATTCAATATTAATTTATTAATTTTGATGATATTTTCACTATGAAAAAATATATGAATGTATTTACATTCACTATTTATTGATTATATGTGTTTTTCAGTTATTTACCTTATCATTATCATTATAGCTTGTTGTATTTTATTAACTTATTATTGATTCATGTATCCCTTAATGATAATTTTATCTCACACCTTTCATTTTTTCCTTCATTAGTTTATGAACATGAAATACTTGAATAATTTTCATGGAAGCATTTTTATTTTCCTTTCTTATTTTTTACGATTAATTACCAATTTTATAAGGGAACCATGTATGTATCTAGTTATTAAAGACTACTAAACATATTGATCCTTGGAGATTTTATATCTTATATATATATATATTTAATAAAATAACCATATAATCTGGGATACTATGGTTGGTTTTTATTTTCCTTGGTTATGTTTTATGTTTAATTACCAATGTAATAAGGGAACCATGTATTTATCTAGTTCTTCAATACTACAAAACCAATCGATCCTTGGGGATGTGATCTATTATATCTATGTAATTTCAATAAAATAAACATCTACTATGGGATAATATAGATAGGTTTGTTAAGACTTTGGTTCTTTATTTAAACTATAATGGTTTTATTTGACTATACACACAATTTTCTAGTTCCGTTAATCCTAAAAACCAGCCAACTTATCAATACCAATTTAATCATATAAATCTCAATTAAAGAACATTGTATTCACATCTATCTTCTTAAGATAATGTTATTTTGTTTATAATATACTCAATAATATTTTTATAATCATATACATAATTATTATAGAAAATATTTCAGAGAAATATACTCATTTTGTGTATTGAAATTTCATTACAACTAACCTAGACATTACCCCCACCTACAATCATCCTCTTCATTCAGCTAATAAACCCATTTTATGAAAAATATTATTCCTAGTATGTCTTTATAACATATCCAATGTTTTTAACATTTATAGGGTCTCATGTTCATCACTCATGGATAACTACCACTATTTGTAATCCTTTAAGTTCTTTTCCTCGTCTAGGAATCCATACTTTCCATCATCCATTCGAACTAGATAGCGTAATGTACTATCATATCTTTTCACATAGCTCCTTTCCATATTATGTGTCTATAGTTTTCCTTGTGGTTGAGATCCTTCCTATACTACAAATTTTTGAGTGTGAAATTATAGTTCTTGATCTTAAGAATCCCTTAAACTCTATTTTTTATGCCTAGAAAACACCATAATAACTTGAACTATTTCTTATTGTAACTCCATCAGATGATTTAGTGTTTCCTAAACTACAGTGCTTCTAAACATTTCTAGAAAATATAAATCTTATGGTTATCCATCTAGGTGAAACTCATTTTTTGATGATTCTTTTCATCCATCTAAAGTCCCCATAATTTTTCATTCCTTCCACATGTTCTCTTAATTGAATATCAAAATTTAACTTCTAATGATTATCCATGAATCATTATTCCAGAGCTAAAATCCAAACCCTTAATTAACCTAGATAACAATGTAACTTGATCTAGACTTTTCTTCTAGATTCTCTCATTCTTTGGAATAAATGCGGGAATAGTCAAGGGATCAATGATTTTTTGGTGGTTTAAATCAACCCTTCTTCCAGACCAATAATTATCAATAAGTTGTTTCCCAATGGGTGAGGATGGACTTAGATTGACAAAGTGGGTCTCAAATTTTACCACCTTCACCCAAAATACTCTATGGAACCCTATGTGAATCCTCATTCTCCCCCATACATTTCCACCAGAATCCTAGTCATCCTCTCCCCAAATCAATTATTCATCTTATCTCTTAACACAGGTTTCTAAAAACGAATCCCTTTCCACCAATAAATCCTCTTAAACACCCTATTTTTGTACCCACCACAATTATATGACTATAAACACTTAAAATTAATTATAATATTCTCATCAACCATGTACCTATATTTGATGAATTTATCAAACACATTGAAATTGTTTGTGATGAAATACACTCATAATTTTCATGCATAATCATCAATTAAAATTAAGTGTTAGAGTGAACCATTGTGATAATGCACATGATTCGGCCTCAGTGTCATGATTCCATCCCTAAAAAGTTTACCCCAACTTGGAAAAGAATAGTATAAGAGAGATAGTTACACTAGAGTCCCACCTTTAGTAGGCCCCAATTTGGCGACTTGCATTGAGGGTATAGTAAACACGTATATGGGAAGCATTACCCTATGAGAGAAACACCTACATAAGATAAAGATAAGACATGCACCAATTAATCAATGCAGAAACTCTAATATAAAACCTATGTGCACATATGTAATTACATTTAATATCTTCTACACTTTAATAGAAAACTAGAATCACCAAAATTAAGGTGAACCTGAAGACGACCGCAATTCCCAAATAGAACCTACAAAACCGACAAGCCAGTAGTAAACAACCTGATCTCCAACCTACTCTCATAGACCTTAAAGAAATGATTTAAATATATATAGGGTGAGTATAATAGTATACACAATTAGATCATCCCTGTATCCTCTCATTAAAAGGGTAATGAAATCAAGCTAAAGCATAGTTAAATACAAGTTGAACTAACTCGTTACCTAAACATGTATACAAAGTTCCCAGCCTCATCATGGATACACTAACCAAGTATCGCATGAAATATAATATAATATAATAAATAATATCACAGTTACACCACTATAAATTTTCTACTAGTTTTTAACTCTTCCCTAACATCATGTGCCTTAAGGTTCTCTCTCCAAAAAATCTATCCCATAGACACATGTTTAAAGCACCACAACATGCACCTCATTCCTTACACCACCATGTCAATGTAACCAAAAGTAACATGGTAGTTTTTGAGAGCCACCGTAGCTAGTATATCATGTATCATACCATGGGTATTATAACTCAATCCATAACAACCCATACATCGTGGAATGATACTCATGTCGTCATAGCCTATACACGTTATACTTATAGTATTCCTTAGGAAACTATATTCATATTACATGTGTGTTAAATAACCACAAGACATTACACCCATATATATCCATATATAAGGGAAACTGACCACTGTTCATACCATCACAAGTAACTACTAATAGAAGAGAGTGGGTCCAATGGGGGTATTCATCCATCCATCCTCCCACTGGGATGTTGGGGAAACACACCTAGGTATTATAATCCATGTGGAGTCAATCACCCTAACCACAAGGGTGGAGTAGCATATGAAAACACAAAAATTACATGATATAATATATATCACAACCATACTATAGGAAAAACCTAGTCTCAGACTCAACTGAAGACAATTTCAATCAGACATCCAACTGCAACTGCTAAGACCATATAACCTATAAGCACACAACCATTGAAAGAGCTACGTTAAATTACTTTATTAATTTTAATCATTGAAATTTATTTTGATTAATTAATTAACCATTAATTAACCATTAACATTTTACAATTTACATTACATTTTCATCAAAAAAATGTTCCTTTCCCCCCACACATAAGCAAACTGAGTCCACGACTTGTTAGAATTATAACCTCAACATTTCATCACATAAAGATCCAAACCCATGGTTTGAACAATTATTTATTTATTAACATCAACAATTTCAATATTAGTAGGTACTCTAGAAAAAATATTAAGCTACCAGACAATGTATTCGACCAAGAATAACCATTTTCCTAAAGCAGTTACGAAAAGAAAGCAGATAAAAAACAACTCAGCCATCATCCAAACAAGAGAATTGAACAAGCATCTGGATTTCATATAAATGGTTAAGACCATCTTTAAATAGTTATTTCATCTCTGATTCCCTCCATGATATCCACATGTATATCTCAATGCATCCCACCATCACAGGTATCAACTGCTACCACGACATTGAGCCTCCACACCCCATTTACGTCAACAACCCTCCAGGCTCATCCATCCAAGGATCACATCACATATGGGACTCCTCACCCCCAATTCAACAAAAACACTATAGGGTCATACATCCCACACTCAAATCACATATAGGCCTCACCTACCCACATCACAAGGTTCAAAACTAGAGAACATCACAAGAATCATGAAACAAACAAAGAGACCAGGATCTTAGCCGTAAATCAAGGCATCCAACCTTTACCCAATGATCTATCACATATTTAAGAACATGGAACCTAGACATTAAAAATTCATTATCTTTTATCAAAAACCCAATTCTTATTAGATCTTGAATTAACCAATTCATTATTTATAGGTTCCATATGATGGAACCTAAGAAGCAAGCTGGCATAAGATATAACCAACTAATTAAATAATTAATTTAATATTACTTTTATTAATTTATCAAAAAGAATCAACATTCTTCACATCTATATAAAATTCTATTGTCACCTGGAAGGTTAATTCATATAAACAAAATTGTATCAATAATATTACAACACACTATATTAATTAAACATGAATATTAAATCATTTATCCAATTAGTAATAAATCAATTCCATTTTTATGTTCTTTACTAATTCCACATGCTAATCAAGCCATAATAAGAAAAACATAGATATCACACTATCTATTAAAAAAAGAGGCAACCTGTTATCATGGTACAAAATGGAAACATTGTGATATGATCGATATCATTTCTTTAATATGGTTCAAGTAAGTACTAGGTTGTTTTTAATGGATTATAAGGGGATAAACCATTTTCAATTTATGATTACATATTTATAAAATAGATCTATTTAGTCACGTACCTCAAAATTGTGTCAATGTTTTTTGCATGAAAACAGAGAAACACTGTATATCCTAATCATCTCTCCCTCAAGAACTACATCCACCTTGGGACTCCGCACCACAGCCATGCCATGCAAAACAAAAAAACTCCATTTGAATCATGGAGACGAAGTTTCATCTCATATTAAAATTAATATGACTAAATATATTGACTAAACCATAAAATCAGAGTTAGAACATACCTTGTATCGAAGATGGGATGATGTGGGGAAGATATGGATAAAACCTTGACAAGGAAATCTAAAAAATGTCAAAGAGGGGGTTTCTAGGTCTCCTGGAATGAGAGGGAGGCACTATAGACCATATGGTTTGGAAAACCCTTGGTTCTACATCATTTAAATATACACAACATTATTTTTTTACATGACGTACAATCCAATTTCACATCATGTAATCCACGGGGTATGGTTTACACCAAAAAACATGTTTCCTTTTTATTTTTAAACCCCAATTTATTACATGTCATGATATATTAGCACAAGTCTTGAAACCCACTTTCACATCATGTAAAATGTTTACATGGTCATAAATATTCCTGCTTCCATCATTTAGTGGTCAAAATTATCCAGACATACCCTGACCCACCTCCAAGCACCTTGGTCTTCAGAAATGTGAAAAGGTTCGATCATTTTGGATCTAGGCCGTTACATTAGATAAGTCTAAAAACATTATCATCCTCATGAATCCAAAACAAACATAGATTTGTAACAGATAAGGGTCATGAAAATAGCCACCTTGTGAGATTCCTCTCAATTCTTTGACCACCAATAGAGCTCAAACACCATATCATAGGAACAACACAAAACCACAACATGCTCAAAAACACTCTCCCAATGTCGATTCCTCTCAAAATAGAGTAATCCATATCAAAAAATAGAAAAGGTATACAACAAAAAAAATGAACCACATTATAAGAGAAGTTATAAACATCAAAAAACTAGGGATACTAATCAAGTATCTATGAATCACATTCACAGGTACTCTCCTATATACTACTACGACAACATAATACAAGATCTAAAGGAATAGTATTATCATGAAACACCTTCTCTTGGAACTCTTGGGTCTCTAAAGGTTGTTCCCCAAAGGCCGCATCAGTTTCAACATCGATCTCATCCCAATAGATGACATGAGTGTCATGATAAAGTTAAATATGAAGATGCGACGTTTGAAAAACATAGTGTATCAGAAAAATTTTCGGAGGAAGTTCTATATGATATCCTGCAACTCCAACCCAAGATGACACCTTGAAAGGACCATTAAACATGAAAAAAAGCTTACTCCCATAACCAAACATATGTTTCCCGCGATGGGGAGTCACATTCAAGAACACTTGATCCTCAACATTGAACTCCCGAGGTCTCCTCATATTATCTACAAAAGAATTTGGATGACCATGTGTTGTTTTGAACCTAACACAAATCACATAAACCATCCCTATCACATTTTTTACCTGTTACGGCTTGAGAATTACTATCTCTTTTACCCCATCCAATTATAATAGATAATAGAAAGGTTGGCCATATAAGGATTCAAAAGATACTTTACTAATAGTGGAGTGAAAACTATTATTGTAAGAAAACTCTACCAAGAAAAGGTGCCTCATCCATAAACCTCCAAAATCTAGTATATAAGATCCCAACAAGTCTTCAAGAGTTTGGATGGTCTTCTCTTTCATACCAACTTCCTATGTATAAAAAGCAGTGATAATGCCTAGGTGAGAACCAAAATCATGTTGGATACCTCTCCACACCATGAAGGTGAAACAAGGATATCAATAATCATTCTCAATACCCCATGGAGTCTCAACACCTCCTCCAGATACCTCCTCAAAAAAACCTCCACTATGATTAACTCTTTGATCGCTATAAAGTGTGATTATTTCATCAAACGATCCATTATCACCAAGATAGAATCATGGAATCTCGGAGATCGAGGTAAAAAAGCAACAAATTCCATTGATATGTCCTCCCACTTCTACTGAGGGATATCTAACTACTGGATAAAAATATTGGAAATACAATTCTTGACATTCACCTTTTAGAAGACCAAACATCAAGAAAAAAACTATGTAACTGCATGCTTCCACCCAAGCTATAAAAAATGACCTCTCAAAGCTAGGTACATTTTTTCACTCTAAGACGTACCACCGAAGGTAAACTATGGATCTATTTGAGAACCATATTACACATTTAAAAAGGAATTAAAATCCTTTCTTTGAATAAATATCCTATGTTTTTTATCCTTAGACCAACCATTAGGGGCCTCACCACAAACAACTCGATATCTCTAGACCTTCACCACAAGATCTGCCAACTGGGATTCCTCCACATGTTTCACTAGATATGAATGCACCAAAATTTTAAAAAAAACCTCTTCCCTACAATTCTCCCATATCTATATTCAATGCTAAATTTTATTCCATCACTCTCCAAGAATCACCAGGTTCATGAACTACATGTCTACGAGGCTTTCTACTCAATGCATCGGATACAACATTCCCCTTTATAGGTGTATGTGAAATCTAGAATTCTTAATCCAATAATAAATTCATCCACTAATGTTGATGCAAGTTCACGTCATGTTTGGAGAAAACATTCCTCTGTCTCTTATGATCGGTGAAAACCAAAAAATGATCGATGATTAGTTAATGTCTCTAAAACATCAAGGAAAACACTACTGCTTCCAACTTAAGATAATGGGAGTAATTGTTATATTAATGGGGATATAATTGCAAATACCCATAAGAAACAGCTGATCTTTATTGCATAAAAAAACCAAACCAAGATGTGGATCACCATAGGAAACCTCAAACTAAACTCCATCCATTGGTAGATAATGAATTGGAGCACTGACCAACCTCTCCTTTAGATACTCAAAAGTAGCCTAACACTAATCATCCAACAAGAACACAAGTTCCTTTCTAGTCAAAGCTGTCATAGGACTTGTAAATTGAGAGTAATCAACTATGAACCTCCTATAATATCTTTCAAGACCATGGAAACTTCACACATATGCCACTGTCATGGTGGATTCCCAAGACACAATTGATTCTATCTTTGATAGATCCCCAATAACTCTCTATAGAGATAGAACATTCCCTAATAAATGGACTTATCGAGCCAAAAAATCACACTTCAAAAACTTCCCAAATAGCTTCTCAGGATAAGGAACATACAAAATATCATATAGATGATCTACATGATCCTCCTCATACAAGTATTACACAAGGATATCATCGATTAAAACCACCATGAACATATCTAGGAATACAAAAATTACAACATTCATTAACCCCATGAACATAACTAGAGAATTCATCACACTGAAAAACATCACTACAAACTCATAATTCCCATGAAGAAAACATAAAGTGGACTTTTGGATATCCTCATCCATTTCACACATATGAAGATATCGTAACCAAAAATCAATCATTGAGAACCAAATTTCATCATTCAGTTGATTGAATAAATCCTAAATCCTTGGAAGAAGACAGTGTTTCTTCATTGTAACTTGGTTTCAGTGATGATAATAAATACAAAACCATTAATATCCAATAACCTTTTCAACGAAAAAAACTAGTGTACCCCATAGTGAAACACTTGGATGAACAAAACCACATAACAATATACAATCGAGATGTATATGAGGCTCTCAAAACTCAAAATGTGGCATATTATATAGATACGTAGAGACAAGAGTCTAGCCTCGATATAGTTTGATCTTGAACTCGATTCTCTCTTCGAGGTGTTAACGGGAAAACATCATATGGAAATACATCAGGGTAATCTTTTATGACACTAAGAAACAATGAATATTGGAGCTCCGATGAACTAAGAATTATCTAAACCACCAATGATGTGAAGGAAAAAACAAGAATCTGACCCATCCAAGGGTCTCGCTCACCAACAAACACTTGTATCTCTCCATCAGTATCGAAGAACACAACCTTGATACAAAATAAATCCACAATAACCCACATTTAATACAACCAATCCATTATGAGGATGTCATCATATGGTTATATCCAAAAATATTGGAAATCTCCCCAAGATCAGTGCTACCCCAACCCTAGCTCACAGTCTCTACATGCATCAAACATGTCAGCTAGACCACAAACTAGTGTAGTCAATGCTAGGGGAATTTTAAGCCTCTCTACCTCATGAATCAAATCATGGACGAGGAAAGGTGATATGAAGGACTATGTCACTCCTAGATCCAACACGGTATGAACCCATGTGGAAAATGAGAAGTGGGTACAACAAAAAATGTATGGATCGTCTAACATTGGCAATGCTCAAGAATGAAGCTGACCATGACATGCTCGACGGCCTCTCTGACCATGTTGAAGACCACCTCCATGGACAAACTCTACTCTATAAGGATATAGAATATCTTCAGGTTGTCCTCTAACTACCTCATCTACTCTCTGCCGATCCCATACTAGAGAAACCTACTACTAATGACTCAGCTGGAACTATCACAGTGGAGAAACCTGTAGTGGAATATCTGGAACACAATGAATACTCAGAATGGTCAGGCACTCTTGTCACTAATGACCTTGACCTCCATATAAAAAACATGGGTCTGATCCGTTTGTATTGGACTAAGAGCCACTGCACCCAAAGAAACGATACATAATGTGCTGGGACCTAACTCTAGATGATCATAAGCTCTTCTATCCTGAAAAATGGGCACCCATACCACAACTCCACTTCCTAATGAATATTGATGACCCCCATCTCAGGAAAATTCAGTTTTGGATAACATCCTCTCGATGAAACCTGTAGTGGAATATCTGGAACACAATGACTACTCAGAATGGTCAGGAACTCTTGTCATTGATGACCTTGACCTCCATATTAAAAACATGGCTTTGATCCATTTGTATTGGACTAAGAGCCACTGCCCCCAAAAAAACGATACATAAAGTGCTGGGACCGCACCCTAGCTGATCAAAAGCTCTTCTGTCCTGAAAAAATGGGTACCCATACCACAACTCCACTTCCAAAGGAATATTGATGAACCCTATTTCATGACAATTCAGTTTTGGATAACATCATCTCGATGAAATCTACTCTCTCTATCACCTTAAGATACGTATTAAGTGTAAATGGGGTTGCCTGAAATTGGATCTTTTCATATAAATCCTCCTCAAAATACCTCATCCTAGCCTCCACATCTGGAAAGAGGTCTTAAGAATATCATAGAACTTTACTAAAATGGATCTAGAACTATCGCACACTAGAGATCCCCTATTTTAGGGTGTGTTTTTCATAGAAACTGGACACCTTCATGGTTTAAGAAGGAAACTCAGATCTGATCTAGTCTCAGAACTCCTACCATGGGACTGCCTACTCCTCGTGTTCACTGAGGGGAAAGAACCAAAACTGACTAACTGACCCAAACATCCTCATCACAACAAATGATACTGAGTGATCCTTTCAAGAACAGATCTAACTGAAGGCTATCTCAACAACCTCCAACCTATATTCCATGACTGTATTCGAAATTTACCCCGCATATATCTATGGAATCTGGTATTGAAACTCTCATAGTGTCCTCCTCTATGTTTTGTCACCATCCTCTACCCTACGGGGATCTACTAGTGCAACCTGCTGAAAATATTCTACGTGAACCCGATTAGGACTTCAACCAGGAGCCATTCCTACAAAAGAACAAACACTTAGAGCTCAAAAAAATGGAATATTGAAGACCATAAAATTAATTAATTGGGTTCTTTTATTCATTTTAGGTTAAACTATCCCACATTTTACCCATTCAAAGACATGAAAAAAGAATAATGATGCATGATCCTTTCCTATGTCTCTATCCTTCATCTAGTATCACCACGTTTAGTAGATATTGTATGCCTCATGGCATGTGCAACTGATCAAAATTGGGCCTCTATACCTATGTCTCTACTGGCCTCATGTGTTTATAGTTCTTGGTAAACTTAGCTAACATAGTTTCCCTACCAACCCATGATATATAACCTATGACTGACTACAATCTCCATCTTATCCCTCAACCAGAGCTCTAATACAACACTTTCATAACCATTCCTTCAAAGTGTACCCCTCCTGAGATGAAAATTGTAGAAGGGAGATAGTCACACAAGATTTTTGCCTCTAGTAGGCCCCTGGGTTGGTGACTAGAACCAAGGGTATAGTAAACACACAGATTGGAGGCGTTACTCTCTTTGAGAAACAGATGCAGAAGGGATAGATAAAGAATTCATGAATAAACCACAACTCAGACACCAATATAAAATAAAACCCAAGTGTACATATGTAATGGCATGAAAGAACTACTGCAACATAAAGTAAAACTACAAGAAGCAAAATAAACTAAAAGACGACAGCGATAATGAATCCCAAACAACTCCTGCAAAAACGACAATCTAGTATTAACCAGCCTAATATCTGACCTTCTCCAACTGAAATAAAAGAATATATTTACAGATTCATAGTGTCATTATAATAGTATACTTATTAGGATCCTTCCCAGAGTCCCTGGTGCAATAGTTAAAGGAATCATGCTAAAGCACAGTGAACAACAAGTTAAACTAACTCATCACCTAAATAGGTATACTAAGTTCCCCACATCTCTATGGATAAACTCACCAAATATTTCATAGAATAGAATAGAATAGAATAAATAATATAAAGGATAACCCACTACCACTTCCCCACTGGTTTTCCACTCTTCCCCAAGTTTTCATGTTATGAGCATCTCTCTCCAAAAGGCTATTCCACAGACACCTTGTCGAAGCACTATAATGTGAAACTCATGCAACAAAACACCATGTCCAAATAACCAAAATATACCTGGTTGTTTTTGGGAGCCACCACAACCCATATAACATGAATCATATATTTGGTATTATACCTCCAGCCATCACAACCCATACACCGAGTAAGGATCCTCAAGCCGTAAGAGCCTATCGATGTTATACAAATATTAGTCCTTAAAAAATATATCCAGAATACATTTTTGTAAAATAACCACAATCCATTATATACCTCTAGACACATATATGGGGAAAACTAACCATCGTGCATACCAACACATGTATATACCAAGAGAAGAGAGTGGGGGAAATGGGGGTAGTTACACATCCATCCTCCCCCCAGGATGTTCGTGAAAACGTCCCTAGGGATCATAATCCTCGGGGTGTCGGTCTCTTTGACATACAGGTTGGAGTAGTGTATGAAAAAAACCAATATGCAATAATATATCTCACAAACACTATCCAGGGATAACCTATTCTTAGACTCAACTACATCTGACATCTCTCGGAGTCCCTGTTGCCACTACTAAGACCAAATATCCTATAAGCACAGAACCATTTAAAGAGATACATTAAATTATATTATTCATTTTTATAAGATTCAATTTTCATTAATTAATTAATTATCCATAAATTATCCATTAACATTTTCCACATTAAGTTATAGTATCATCGCAACAAATGTTCTCTTCCCTCTAGGTATAAGAAAATTGAGTGAAAAAATTCATATAATTATAACCTCATCATTACATCCGAGAAAGCTCCACACCCATAGTTCAAAAATTTATTCATTTACTAACATTTACCAATTTTCATAATACCATCTACTCTATAAAATATTATTAAGATACTATTCAAGGTATTCAACCAAGAAAAAACGTCTAACACAAGCGGTGGGGAAAAGAAACAAGATAAACAACAACATGTCCATCATCGAAAAAAAAAGACTTGAAAAGGAATCTATATTTAATATCAACATGTAAGCTCAGCTTCAACCCATTTCATCATCTTCGATGTCCTCCCTGACACCCACATGCGTATCTCGATGCATCTCGCCATCACAGGAATTAACTGCTTAAATAAAATCCGAGCCTCCCTACAACACATACCACAATATCCCCCCAGGAAAATCCATCCTATCATCATGTCACATTTGGGCCTCCTCGACCCACATACCAAAGAATCTCCTAGGATCATCCATCCCAATCTCAAGTCACCTCCGGGCCTCCCCACCCTACATTACAAGGCCTGTATCCAGATCACATCACAAGCAGAAAGAAACAAACATAGAAACTGAGATCTTATCCCTAAATCAAGTAAACAATCCTTTACATAGAAAAATAACTCATAGCTCTATTAATAAGGATATAAGCCTTTAAAAAGGCATTATCTTTTTTCACACAACCAATTCGTATTCCATTTTGAATTAACTGATTCATTATTTAAAGATTCCAACTATGGGAAACCTAAGTTACATGCAAGTACAATCATTCACTCATTAGGTAAACAATTAATTTAAAGTTATATTAATTCTCTTACCAGCAAGATATAACATTCTTCAAATCTTTATTCAATTCCATTAACACATGTATGGTCAATTCATTTAATAATTATTAGATTAATAATATTAAAATAGACAAGATTCATTAGACATGCCTCTTTAATTGTTTATCTAATTATTTATCAAAAATATTTTGGATTTATGTTATTTACCAATTACACAATATAATCCATGTATAATAAGAAAATCTTAGATATCACACTATCTAGAAAAATAAGAGGCAACTATTTACCATTGTAAAAAATGGAAACATCTGCATGTGATCAATATCAATTATTTAATCTGGTTCATGTAATTAATAGGTTAATTTCATTGGAATCCAAGGGGATAAATCATGCTAATTTTATGATTTCATGTAAATAAAAGAGAAGAATCGAATCACCTACCTTAAAAGGGAGTCTACATTCTTCTCATGAGAACTTACCAACCCTACCGATCCTAATCAACTCTCCCATAAGAACCACATCCACCTCGGGATGACTTTCTACAATTGTGCCATCAAAAAACCCAAACAAACTCTATTAGAAACATGGATATGAAGTGGAATCACATGGAAAGAGGAATAATATGAAACAGATTGATGAAACCACATGAATGAAGGTACAACAGACCTTGGATGAATGATAGATCAAAGGAGGGAAGCTAAGGATTGCTTCTTGAAAAAGGAATCTCCAAAATGACTAAGAGGAGGTTATTGGGTCTCCTTCAACTTCAGGGAGGCACTAGAGGGTATAAGGTTTTGGAAACCCTTGGTTATGTATCTTTTTTATATATACAACATCATGGATTTACACAATGTGTAATCCCATTCCACTTTATGTAATCCATGGTGTATGGTTTCCACCAAAAATTGAATCACCATTTTATTTTTAATCCCAGATTTATTACATGTCATGATATGATCCTAACATGTCGTGAAACCCATTTTTGCAGCATGTATAATGTTTACCTGGTGTGAAAAATCCCTACTTATAGATATTATCATCTAAAATTCTCCAAACATTCTTTGAGCCTCCTCTAATCCCCTTCTGATCACCTCAGTCTTCATAGAAATATAAAGTGTCAATCCATATGGATACGGGCCCTTACACTCATAAATTTGTGTGAACTGACTTAAATTTATAGTTATTTGGTATTTTATATTTGATTCAAGGATGAAACATCCACTACTTTCAAAATATGAAATAATTTTACATTCTATACTCCATGGTTCTAGTATCTAGTATTCCCTTTGTAGCTAGAATCTTCATTACCTTCTCACTAAGGTGGCCATGATAGGCATTCTAATTATTATAAGAATTATCCTCCCTAGAATTCATCACTTATTTTTATGAAATTTTATGATATTTGTTATAGTCTTTCACTTAATTATCTAAAACCATGGATACTTTTAAAAAATTCCATATTCTATATGTGAACTTCATATAGAAACCAGATTCATCTAGTAACCTATTAAAAATTAAGTTCTTTATTTATTCTATGATATTCAAAAATCTAAGAAAATTCAAAAAACAATCATTCATTTTATAGATAGACACATCACACATGCTAAAAATATCAATATATTTTTTCATATTCTAGATGAAATATTCTAAATATTCTAGATATTTAATACTTTATACTCCCCTGTCAGATGTTTAATGGAATGAAACTCTAGAATCTATCACCCATAAATAGAGTGACATGGTGGTACTTAGGAGAAAAACACTCCTTTCATATGACATAAGTTTCATAAAACCACTTTTAAAATTATATATTCTAGAGTTCTCCCTCAAAACATTGTAATAAATTTTTAGGAGGTCTTTCTTCCCATATTTCTAACAAAGGGGGGAGCCTTCCACCATGCTATTCCTACTCTGGCTCTATTGACCTTTCCCCTTATGGTGACCTTTACATACAAAAAATTACACTTTTCATTTTTTATTATAGGAGTTACCAAAAGATACAAGGATATATTTGTAATGAATCTATTTATTCAATGTCAGCCTCTATAAATTTTTAATCATCAAGTCTATCTTTCTATCAGAATTAGTCAAAACCATCAACATTTAATCCCATGACTCTAGAAGGGAGGATAATGACAACAATGAAAAACATAAGTCATTCAAGTATACCATTAATGATTCCATTTTAATTTGAAATAAATTGAAGTAATTTAAATGGTTGGAGTATTACCTCAAACATTCAGATGCAAAATAATGTCCTTAGTTATAACACCTTGTCCATCACCATCGAATTTTTATACATATCGATTAAGGTATTTGTGACTTCTAATATAGTATTAACTTCTCAAATGTATAATCACACATTTTTTGAAAGCGAAATATACATCAACCTAAGTGATTTCTTATCCATCATCTCTCGTTCCTCCTTTTCAATCACATTCAACTTAGCTCTATCCAATATAATGTAGTGGTATTTATATAGAAGCAAATTCTATATCACTATTTTCGAAAACCCAAAATCTATTTTGTTGAACTTAAATAGTTGTAAGTTACTATATTTTGATACCCTCTCAACTAAAATTGTGAACCCACACTAATTACGATCGATGTAAAACAATATTTCATGAAATGATTACTGATAATATCCCACATGTTAAAGGCCAAAATCATACTACTGGTCAAAGATATGAAACACCTTCACTAGGTCCCAATCCTCAAGATACACTCCAAGTACAAGACTTGATACCAATTATATGGATCACATAAAACAGTTTATTAAAGTAAAAGAAGTAACTCAACCAAAAATTCACACATGGAACACAAAGAACTAGAATCAACCAAACACATAATATCTATAACTCATAAAAATCTTAAACCCAAGTCAAAAAAGTACAATGTAAAACAAATATAAGAATGTAGAAAAGGATATCAAAAATAATTATTTAAAGGTCAAATGAAATGAAAAGAACAATAAAATGAGATTTAATGGCTTATGATTTCACCCTAATGCATGGGGGAAAATGAATTCCCTATATTCCATGTATCAAGAAGGAAGATGTTTAGAATGAACATGATCTCACTAATCATTCATATGAAATGTTAGTTTCACAAGTGGTCAACCTTCCCATATATAATATTTTTTTCTGGGGATTCAAGTGTCCACTATTATCCAATCTATACAATATGAACTCGATCTCCTCTGAGATCCATGGATGAACCCATATTCTTGTCAAAGTTTCTAACTATCACAAATTCCCCTGATGGTCGACTATTTTTTTGGGGATACTCTGGATCTTCATGATTTTGATAAAATCACAAGAAGGAGTATCACTGATACATCAACGCTTCACAATCCAGAGGCTCTACATAGTGTAAATACTACCTCTATAAGTTTCATTACCTACAATTGAGGTTACCAGAAGTAGGTAGACCTAAAACCCTACTCACTCAAGAAAAATAATATGTATTAAACTATAATGTAATAAACTCTGTGGAGATATAGAAAGAACGAAATGAAAATAAAATATTTACTTTGTTTAGATAATGATACATACATTCTTCAGATAAATACTACCACTTTACTTTATTACAAATAGAAAGGTATAAGATATTACAACCAAGACTAATAAACATGTACGCCTGGGCTGGATTACCATCTCGGTAACCATTTAGATTTATTGAACTTCCATAACTCTGATTTCCCATCAAAACATCATCATATCATTTGAAATTCTGATGATCCTACTACCCATATAGATAGAATATTTTCAATATATTCACACTACATTGTTCTAACTTCAAATAACCATAATTATGGTAACATGAATCCATAAAATGAACATTTAATAAACTAAAATCGAATTCAACTCCTGAAAATATCCCACCTAATGATTTTTTTCTAGTAAACTTGGTAACTCTATAACATTTATTAACCATCCTTTCCTCTTTATATAAAAAATGCATGTGTTTTATAACCTTACTTTAATTCTCCCAAGTTGTATTGAGGAATGGTTCCACCTAAAAGTTTAGTGAAATACCATCTTGTTATATTAGGAATGAAATGAAACATTAGATCAAAAAGTTTTTTCCTTCCATGGCACACCAAATTTTTAGAAAAGTAGATTAAACTTTGTCAATCATTGAAAATAAATCCCATTTTCTGACTCTATCCATGCTCCTTCATCGATCTCATAAACCAAATAATTTCCTTTCAAGATTCCATTTTGACTAAATACTCATATGCCACAGTACTTAACATAACAAAATTTTGGATTCATAATATCTATATGTCCATTGTTCCTCCATAGGTAAACAAACAACTTGTTTTTCTCTTCTAGGTGTAAAAATAAATTGAAAAATAAACATTAATAAATACAAAAAAAAATTATCACCCATCATGTCGAATAATTTTATATCATTAATTACTTTCAAATACCAAAATATCCATTTGATAGCCTCTTATTGTGTGTTACCTAGATTTGACATGAATTGAATTATCACACCCACTAAAAAATAATGTATGAATAAGTGAAAACCATTACATACATAAAACATATGACCATTGACGTAGTTGAAACTCTCTAAATGTATTTGGAATCAACTTCTATTTTGGGGGATTGTTCATTAGATAACATAATGTGTAAACCAAAGGAGTCATGATAATATTAATTATATTTATTCTAAATCCATGGATCACCTTTTTAGTGTAGTTATTATAAATAATTTTTTGGCTCTCCAATATCTCTTGATATTCATACCCAAAATCATTGTGGTTTGTCTTAGATCCTTCATTTTAAATCTTCTATAAAAAACATGTTTTAACTTCCAGATTCTTCTATCATCCATTCAAGAAATTAATATTTCATCTATATATAAAATAAATAAGATGAATTACCCATATTATTATTTATTTCATTAAAATTTTGATATTTATTACATATCTCAAACCCCTCTATTTACATAAATGAATCATATTTCTTATTCCACTTCTTGTGATGATTCATTTAGACTATAAAGAGTATTTTTCAATTTATATATGAAATTTGCGTCTTCAAATTCCATTAATATCATTAGTTACTTCATGTAAATTTATTCCCTTAAACCGTTATAAATTAAGGAAATATTTATATACATTTCTTCATGATATTAACCTTAAATTAAACCCAAGATCTTAATTATTTAGATATTTTGTGATTAAATATCGATGAGAATATTTATGATAAACCAACACCTTATTTATTTTAAAATCCTTTTTCCTCCACCCATACATTATATTGACGATTTCCACCAGCCTCTTATTTCATCTAGAATACTCACTTCTTTAAAAATTCCTTATTCCATTAAAGTAATTTAGTTAATTCCAATGTTTATTTTAAATTCAATGAATGCATTTATTCGTTTATCGCTAACTTCTACTATTTGGCACCACTATGTGTAGATACCTATTTTGATATATGTATCACATATATATATATATGTTACCAAAAGAATTTTCATGCTATCCCAAAATATTTGAGTAATATTTATTTTTTTGGTTCATCTCCACAAATTAGTTGGTTATGCATAACTTCTTGTCTCTTCTCTAACTTCTTAAGGCCAAACATTCAAGGCTCTCAATCGAGCATCACCCACCCTTGAAATCTCTAGAATATGTTATTTTGGTCTCTCCTATGGAATGTTTGGTATTTTATATGAGTTATCTATAACATTATGGAAAATATCCCTCCATGTTTTGGTCCTTTTATAAAACCCCTTTGTTGAAGTGAACATCTTAGCTCCGGATTACTTGTCTTTTTCCATCATCCCGTAACTGGTATCAGCAATTCTCGCCACCATACTAATGAAAAAAAACTATATACATAGACTAATTATTATACCTATATTTAGAATCAATATTAATGAATTTCATGCTTCTTGATACATTATGATGGTGAACTAATGGTTTTTAATCGGACCACAGATCCTCTAGAATTTCCTACCCAACTTCTATTTCCAAAATTATACTGATGAGACCAGATTTTGTATTTAGTACCTCTGTCCAAATTCCCTTGAACATACCTAAGTGAAAACTGATACTTATAGTCTTTTTTTCTGTATTTTATTCATTATATCATCCACTCGATTATTTTTTGGAGTTCTAGTTATCTCTTTCTCATATGTTATCTTTTTCTTCTTATAGAAGTTTTAAAAGTTTTATTAGTGTACTCACCACCATTACTAGAATCTGGGAACTTGATATTAAGGCATAAAACCATTTATACCATGAACTTCCATTTAATAAAATCCTAAAAAAAATAGAATTATGCTTCAAAAATTAAATCCATGTTTTTCTTGTAGCATTATAAATAATGGTTACAATGTTATGGAACCCTTGAGGGACTAAATATGGTTTTATCTCCAAAATTCAGTATGAACAAGTTCTAACATCTTATTTTGGATATTTCATCCTTCTATTTTTAAGGAAAACCATATTTGTTTCCATAACACACAACTTTCACATATTCTCATGACCATTTGATCAAGCATCAGTACACCTTTTCTGGTTAGAACCTTCATGTTCATTTCACTATGATGACCATTCCTATAATTCCAAACCTCTAGATTTACCAAAATTCTATCCAAATCAATTAATCTAATTTTTTTTCAAATACTGTGTCTCGTAAATTACTCATTTTGCAACAACTATATATCCTTGAGTAACTTTCCATAATCTGATGGAAAAAGTAGTTCCACACCCTACATCATCCAGTTTTCCAACCAAAATTAAGTTCTTTTGCTTCCCTAGGATATGTATAACATTCTTAAATTTCAAAACACCCTTATTATTTATCAAGATATTCACATATCCTTTTATAATGATCACTAGAGCTTTATCACCTACTAAATACACTTTATTGAAACTTATAGATGTATAATTCCCAATGCATATCTACTCTCCTGAAAAATGGAATGGTGTCCTCAAGTCAAACACCCAACACACCACTATATTGTTGAAACTTTACAATATTTTACTAACTTATTTCCTTGAAACTAGAGGATTTTATATAATTTATGTTAATACACTTCTTTATATTTACTTGTGACCCCTTCATTACTTATTGAATTTTCTTATTTTACCAAACTTCAAACATATAGGTCATGAACTAGCTAAATTTCATTAGAGATTATCCAATGTATTTTCTTCTTTTGATTTATTCTAATAAAATTGATTCTGTTGAGGTGACCATCCTCATCCATCATCCTTAAGAGAATTATCAAATTGTGTTTGTACATAGCTCTTCTTGAGATCCTCATTCAAGATCATGGTTTGGATAACATAAAATACTAAATATTTCATCCCACTAAAGTTACTAATAATTGTAACCATCACATCCATACTCTCTAGAAGCGATGATAGTTATAGGATTTCCTACAAATCCTCCACAAGCTGTACATTAACTAATTTGAGTTTCCCTCGAATCATATGGAAATCATTCACGTGATCTACTTATGGAATTCCTTATGATAACCTTAGGATGTGTAACCTCTACATCATCAAAACATTGTTCAACTTGATGGATTTTTCATAAATATCCAACAAAACCATCATAAATGTTTCCATTTTATTTTTTCATGAATGTCACATAAAAAATTCTTTGCCAAAGACATCTTAATAAGCACCAAATATTTTCTTTCCTTCTGTCTTGATTCCTCTTTTTCTATCTTCCCTAAAAAAACTAATTAGTGGAGAATTAAGGTCATTAAAAATCTTACATTCCTACATAATAATTCATCATAACCCAATATACATCCAATAAAACATGTATACCCATTCACTTCTATCATTAGACACCACATCTTTCAATGTTAGTGAAATATCACTAGAATCGAGATAAACTTATGTCAAGTGATAAAAACATGAGATGCCTAAACTAAACTACAAGATTTCATATAGCTTTCTTGATATACATAAAACCAACATGATTCTGATAAACCCTCTAAATGGATGATAATTGATCCACCAGAACACCACACGCTAAAGAATGTACATAGCAAAAAATGAATCCTCTAGAAGTTCCATTCCCCACAATGAAGTGTATTGAAAGTAGGTAGACTTTGAACCCTACTCACCACATAAATTCATCCTTATATCACTAAATAAAAATATCAATCATTCATGATAAATTGAAATACATCCAATTGAAATATATAAAAAATGAAATGAATAAAAGAGATTATTTTTCATTACACACTAAGTTAAATAGGACAAGATGAAATATTATTTCTTTCCTTTATTACAATCGGACTCTATAATATATTATAACCAATATTACTAGGTTTAAGTAATCTAAACAGAATAGTATTAATATAATTCAATTGTCATTACTCTGAAGGTTCCACCCACTAATGACTAATGTAGAAAAGTGTTTTACATGTCGGTTTTCTTTTGTTTTTAATTTATGTTAATTAGAAATGTATTTTTTACTAATGTTAAAAATACATTTTTTTTATTTTTTTTATTTTAAATGAAATATATTGTTTATGTCTGATATTATAAAAACCATAATAACAAACACTAAATAAAATGTAAATTTGAACTATTTTTTATTTAGGTAATAAAAAACTGATGAAAAAACAAGTTTTTTACGATGATTATTTCTAATAATTGATCTAGAAAACATAATTTTACATAGGTTATCTTATAAATTAAATAACAAATTAAAATTTTCAAAATATTTTTGAAAATACAGAATAACCAAGCTGTAATAGATCATAAAATATCAGAAACAATTGTAGAAAAAATAACACAAATATACTTCCATAAAAAATTATTCAATTTACAACTCTTTTCAAGTTAAAAAAATATACAATCTAAAATTTAAACTTAAAAATCTATATTATAAATAGATATAAACTAATCTATATTCAGGATTCTAAAATAATCCACCCATTATCCTCATACATGATTTAAATCATTTCTAGTATAAGTTTTAATGTCCTTAAATATATACTAATTAAAAGGAAAGTATTCAAGATGTGTTTTCAATATAATTATATAGTTAATATAATGAAAAATAATAATAAAATATAACCTTGTGGAATTTTTTAACTGTTCGAGTTGAAATTATTTCAAACATAAATATTAAAAAAATGTCCACATTATATTATTCTTTATTTCCATTGAAAATTATATTTTAATATAACTTTTAAATTTAAAATGAAATTTTATGTACTTATTAAATTATAGTAATTATTAATGTAATGACCTTGGCATAGACATGATTTAATTTTAATTTCATTTTTCTTATTGTATCACTATATTAATTTCATTCCCTATTTAAAATTTATAAGAATTAAATAAAATTAGAATTTATTATATATATAATTACTCAAATAATTATTCTTATATATCCATTAGAACTATAATGTTTTCTCATGTGCCACTATATATGGAGCATAACAAGAAAATTTTGTTTTCTATTGGTCCAAAAAATACAAAATCCAATGACCACTAATATATAAAAATATAATCTTAGTGGTTATGTAATTAAAAAAAACTACAATTTTTGAAATATATTTTTCATACCTATCAATTAAAGGAAACATCCAACACTATATTGTATCATTTTGAATTATTTTAGAAATAAATGTTATTCTTTCATCATCATCCAATACCATCATTGCTGGTGAAATAAATTATGTGTCCAATAATACATTCACTAATATTCTCTCATATGGAATATAATGTTCACAAAGATACCTAATAAAAAATATAACTATTAAATTAAATAAATTAAATCAATATAATTTAAATATATATGATAATAAACATTCATTAAAAAGACTTATATCACCATGATGCCCAAAATTTCTAATTTTACAAGACACACAATATATATCTTACAAATCAACACAATAATAATGTGCCCAAAAATTTCAGCATCTATTATAATATCATAAACATCAAAAAACTTATATGTATATGTTGATAACTTAATAATTTCTTTATAAAAATTTGTATCTGACTTCAAAGATTTATGAAAAAAAAATTCCTTTCCATACAAAATTTATTTTCCTTTTATGCACTCTTATATATATGTGTTAAAATATTAAAATAAATTAATACCAATATGAAAAAAGGTAACAAATGTTTATAATCTATGGATTCCTCAATGATAAGTTTCTAGGAAATTATATATTGTGAAAATATAAAATTCCTATAAAATTTTCAAACTAAAGAAACCTTGTCTATAGGGAATGGTACTCTAGTTAATGAGTCTATAATATCATGTACCATTACCATACCTAGATCTATATCCATATAATGATTATGTAAGTGTATCCTAAATATAATATATATATATATCCTTAAGTTATAATATGATATTGGTGGTATATAATATGAAACTCATAGTTGATGGGAAACTGTGAAGTAGGTTGTTCGTGAGTGGGATATTCGGGTAGAGGTAGAGGAGTAAGATATGTAGCCATAGGTGGAGGAGTGGTATATGCACCATGAAGATATAACTTCATGTTAACAAACATAAATTGTACTGAATATCTAATCATTTCCTCCATCATCTCACCCATATCCAAAACTTATTCTTCCATTGAATCTATTTTTTATTTTATATACATGCTCCCTTGATAAAGTTCTAGTATATCCAAATAGTTTAATAATTGATACACCCACCTTGTATCCTCATACATGGAATGAGTGTTTAGACATTCTTAATGTAGTAAGTAAAAGATCCTTCCTAAACACAAGTACAAAGGTATCCAAGGTGATATTCTCCTCAAGGTATTCTTGTAGAGAATATTTTAAAAAAATTACTCATGAATTAAACAATAAAAAAAATTATAAATAAATTCAGTAAATTGTTACAACATTTCTAGATAATTACCTAAAAACAAAAAAATGATATGTTCATGTTTTAGTCATCCCGACCCTCTTCCATTTTTCATGTCTTGGTGGGGGGGGGGGTAATCTCTGTGAAGTCTAAAGACTCAGATCTATTTTTTTTAAAAAAATTCATCCATCAGTTTCTCTTCTAAAAATCAACAACTTCTATAGGGTAATTTATGAGGGTATAGGTTTTTATATTGGACCTTCTAATGATATGTCCACAATTCCTATTAAATAAGAAAAAACATTAATATTATCACTATAAGGGATTATACAAAAAATATTAAAAAGGTAACATTTCAATTAGTAAAAATGATTCTTTACACGCAATTTAAATGAAATTTTCCAATATACCTTTATATAGAAAAGGATATATATCACATGGATTTTCATTTTTTCATGCTTCAAAAATTTAATCCAATGTTAGGGTTGATTTAAAATCTGTCTATCTCATAGAGAAAGAAACTAAACATTCCTTCCTGAATTCTTTAATATCATTTATATAATATTAAAATTTAAGAAAAGGAGAAAATAACATATATTAGTGAAAAAAGTAATGATAAGTAAAATAATAATAAACGATCTTACCAAAATTGTCCCTCACAGAAGAAATAATGTCTTGTTTTTTACGCCTCTCTAATCAAAAATAAAAATTCAAAACTTTCTCTTTCTATCATTTCCACAAAACCTAAAATTATTTTGAATTTATACCCCTAGGAACAAAATTATCATCAGATTGAACAAATATCATATGGTCATGGATATATGTAACTGATAATCCTGGTAATCGTGTGCTACTATGTTAACCAACCCTTGAAGCCTTCACTACCCCAATGCAAGTATAAGGATCCTATATAGAAGTATGGGTAAACTTCTCAATATAATTTTGTATATGGTCATCACTAGAATATTAAGGTGAATCATCTGTGTAATAATACATTATCCTAAAAATAAAATAAAAAAATTTAAAATATTATAAAAATACTATTGTTACATATAAAATTAAATATAAATTAAAAAAAATGATCCAATAAAAGCTAAACAAAAACAAATTTTTTTATTCATATTCATTAAATTAGTTAACTAATATTCTAAAAAAATACAAAAAAATTTATGAGACCTGAAATGATTCATACAAAAGAAAAAAATCATTAGAAAATATTATAAAAATTCAATAGATACATTAAAATTTTAACAGAAATTTGAAAATAATACTAAAAAAACTAAAATAAACTAAAATAAATAAATATAATATAATATTTGTTTATGTAGTTAACAAAAATGATAAAAAAAGTTGAACCTTTTATGAATCATGAAATAATATTGACAAATGAACATAAGGATTAAGTAAAAATTAAAATATAATATTAAATTATTATAACATGATACAAAATAATATACTAAACTAAAAGAAAAATTTATCATATTTTTTAAAATATGTGAATTAAGTAAAAAAATTAAAAATATAATATCAAACAATTTGAAACATTTCAAAAGTTAATGAAAAAATAAATACATTTTACCACTAATATTATAGGATTGATAATGGATTTTTTCCTATATTCCTTCCTCATTATTATTTTGTATAGTTCCAACCATGTGAACAATATGGTCATCAACATCCTTTTATAATATTTCCATAGAAATAAGCATCTATAATAATTCAACATCATCATAAATATTTTTATCACCAAGATGTTATTTTTTTCCTAGTATAAAAATAAAACACTTACCATTTTGTTGATGAAGACATTGAAAATTAGTTTTTCTTGTGTTTCCATGATAAAAAGGTCATTTGTGTATTATATCCTATTTAGATTTACAATTTTCAAATAGAATTCATCATGATAACACTGTTGTTACCAATACCGCATTTATAATTGATCATTGGAAATCAAACATTAATATAATCACTCTCCCACATTTCTTTAATAACTCCATAATATGAACATGATATGGATATTGTGTTGTTTTCTTTTTCACTCAAAAAATGTATTTCTTAAATGAAACCAATACACAACTATTTTAAACTACACTTCTATTTTCTTGATATTTTGCATAAAATGTATAGTTATTACTATCATACCCTGACCATGTTATCACATTTACAGTTGGGACACTCGCTGACTATCTCAATGGTTCCAATACATCTAATTTACCATGAACGTTCTATTTAAAACATAATTTTTCTATTCTCATTCAATATCCATATATATGTGTTAATTGGATAATGTTATTTTAATACATTATTATGAAATTTTATATATGTTTGATCATCATATGTGTTATTCAAGATATAAAAGTGAACCCACATTATTTGGTCACCTATCAAGGATTTCATTTTCATTCCATGAATCCCCATTAAACCAATCCTTACTCACTCATAGAGAAATGAAAGAAAACTAATGTGATCTACTATAAAGAAGTGGTCATTGAAAAACTCGGTAACTTCCTTGGGAATATATTTCTAAATAACGGAGGCTTTTGATCGATATACATTCTTAACACACCCCTTCAATATCGTCATTTTTATATTAAAATAATATATCCAGTTTAGATATATGAGACCATAAAGCTTTATATCTTTTACTAAATGAACCATTAAATAAACTATTATATAAAAAGAGTTGTTGGAATGTATATTTTCAGTTCACAAAGTATATAAACTAAAACATTCTCCATAAGTCTCAATGAATTCACATCTATCACTTTATTCCTATTTTAATTGAAAAATTAACACACTTTCTTCATAAACATTATAAAATAAATGGTTAGTATTCCACAAAATGGAGCTGGTAGAAGTTATTGCATCCTGACATGAAAAATATTATATTTTATACCTATCAACTTCAAATCAATTAGTGAAACAAAAAAAAAATACATTTGAAGAATAATACCTAGGAAATATGATAATGTATATCAATAGAAATAAAATATATTTTCTCCATATTTGATAATGTATTAAAAGATGGAGGAAAATATGTTCATTTTCATTTAAGAGTGGAACATAACTCCAAATACATTCTCATTGATATTAAATCCAATCATGAATTCAAATCGTCCTTCATATTACCTTAAATATCTAACAATGTTCTAAAAAAAATATCACATATATTCTTATCAACATGTATCACAACACTTTTATTTTTTATATCATGATATCTCTAATATGGATGCTCAATAAATGTTCATCGTTTATTCCATATATTTATGTCATTACCTAATCTTTGTTTTTTTTCAAAATATAACATCAAATTTTCTCCTTCTCTGAAAATGCTTATTAGTTGAAAAATGATTTAGAGTGATATAAAAATATTATTAACTATTGAATTACCTTTTCAATCTTCAATAAGAATGATCCATGAAAAAAACATTTTATGACCCATGTAAAAAATTTTACTCCGCTATTCTATTTTACAACATGAATTCCCATATTTATAAATTGGAAAAGATTTATGTCACTTAACACTGCATCTAGAAAAATTTACATATGGGATATATTTCATAGTAGACGAAATCATTACAAACAACTAAACATATTGATTTTATATGAATTATAAACTCTAATAACTTCTTCTCATAAGTGTTTCAAATATTCAATTGCTTGTGATATGTAAACATCAGTATCATTTTTATGCTATTTTGGTCCATAAATCATTAAAGTCAACATGTTATATTTCCACTTAATAAAAAAATCATGACATATGTTGGAAATTAACAACAAAATAGGACATGAATCAAGTTTTGTACTAAAGATGTGATATGTATTTTCATTATCTGTGCAGAACCCAAGTATGAGATTTCTAAATTCACTTCAAATTTTAGGAAATTGTTGATAAATTTTCTTCCATTTTTACAGTCAGTAGGAAGATGTAATTTTCCATCATATCTTCTCTCATATTCATGTAATAATAACATTTTTATAATTATTATAATTTAAAAATAAATTTTTTAGATGAGAAATTATTGGAAGATACCAAATTTTCTTATTAGGAGTGTTGGTAGTTGTCATAATAAATGAGTCAATTTATGATTTTAATTTCAACTTATGCCATGACGTCTCACATTTAGGAAACACTGAAAGACCATTGTATTCCTTACAATATGACACATAGTCATTATAATAACCATGTATATTATTATACGCAAATCTCATTGGGTATGATATTTAATCATATAATAATTTGAATCTAGTAGATCGTTGTGTTTAATAAGTATGTCTTTCAAGAGTTATTAAATTATATGAAACCTCTTTCACTCTATCCATTCCATGATTTCAAGTTAACCAATCATAAGTGTTTTGATAAAACTATGAATTTCTTATAACCTGGATATAATGAGTTTTCAGAATCACCATATAAGTAGTCAATTGATGGTGTTTTCTCAATTTCCTAATCTTCAATATCATGATTCATTTGGAAAATTTGATCAAAAGTGTTATATTAAAAGTCACTATCATCATTAATAATTTAATTTTATAAAATTTCACCATGCCAAATCCAAGGATTGTAACTCATATTAAAAAAACTCCAAATTAAATAATATTTGATTTATATGCTTTTCATATTTCTCATATTTATGTATTTTAAGTATGAATAGAAAAAAGGTTGCTATTTTCAACATTTCATTAGGGAAATTGCCAAAAACCATCAACCCCATCCTCATTTTCATCCCTTGTTCACTGTCTGATAAGGAAACTACGATTCATTATCACGAACAAAAAAAATTAATGTATTAAATTTCAATTACATTATTTTGAAATTTAAATTAATATTTAATCATGTAAATAACAATACAAAAAAATGTTTACATGTTATTGTTAATTATTTAATGAGATATTATTAAAACAATTTTTTTTTTATTTTTAAAAAAGTAAAATAAAATATTGTATTTATGAAAATGTTTCATTGAAAATGCATTACATAATTTTCTTTTAGAATAACTTCACAAATATTTATTTATTATCATAAGAGACTTTAAATATTAATTTAATGTATTTTATATTTGTTTTTAATAATTTAATTAAAAATAAAAAAATAATTTATAAAATTTAACTAAAAAATATTTAAATAAACTTATTTATTTTCACAGTTTATAGATGAAATATTATAATGAAATTAAATATTTACAAATAAAAAAACTCAAAATAAAATAAATTATCCAATAATAAAATAATAAGATATAATATAAAAAATAAACAACCAAAAATTAATTTTTAAAATTAATAAAAACGATAAAAATTTGACATTTTTATAAAGATTATATTATATATATTCTTTATTAAAAAATATTAATTTCAAATTATATAAATAATTTAATAATAAAAAGTTTTATTCTAAAAAACTAAACTATGAAAAATAAAATAAACATACTTACATTATTATAAAAATAATTATTAAATATTAAAAACCAAATAAAGGTATCATATATGCAAAGTAAACTCTAATTCATAGTAATAACATGAAAATTGTCTAACTTAAATCCTATGATAAATAAAATAAAATTAAAATAAAAATATATCAAATCAACTGGAACCAAACACATTAACCTTGGTAAAAAAGGTCATATGAAGTTATAGCCCAATATCAAATTGATGTAAATCAGCATCTATAGGTAGGTCTACGAATAAAATAAATATAATTAACCATTATAAAAAATATTACTACACACAAAATTCGTCTACATGAAATTGTAATAATTTAAAAAATTAAAATAATTGAAATAGTGAAGAAACAAAAAAAAGAGATAAAAGATAATGAATGAACGTACAAGAACAATAAACTGTAGATAATAGTGGAGGTGACAACATGAGACAGCAGTAGTGATATATGATAATGATAATAGTGGGAAAGATTGCTGAATCATTGGTTAGGCCTTCATTTGGGAGAAAAATCAAGGGAGATCGAGTGACTTAAATGAAATAAGAGGTCCCACTCAATATCTTAAATTTTATAAAGATCTTCAACATAGGTTATTTATTTACCGAAATAAAAATGTGTTCCTTTACATTTTTTATATAATACTCTTTGTAAAATAAATTCAACTCATGTCTTTTACATCATTTATTATATAGCTGATGTTATAGACTCTTTATAAAGTCCTGTTTTAAAAACTATCGTTACAAATATTGTCATATTAAATAGTTTCAACACTAGTGTATATAACAAGTGTCCATTGGTCAATAATTTATATCTACTCGCCTAAAAACAAGGATCACTAACCATGGCTGCCTCATCCTATTTACCAACCCGATAACCCTTCAACTTCGATGAACCTATGAACCTATAGTGCCCCATCCTAACGTCATCATAAGATGAAAACCTCTAATGATCTTATTACCCATAGAGTTGACATGCATTCCCTGTCTCTACACTACACCTCTCCAACATTTGGTGATTGTTATTCTGGTAACTGGAATCTAGTGAATGGATTTCTGGTGAACTGAAATAGACTCCACCTCCAAATATGTTCCCCTTCCAAAGATATTGACAAAATTAAATCCTATATATCGATCGATGACTGAAATTCCAATGGCTCACCCCTATACCAACCTGTATCTTCATGTGTACCAACGTTCTTCCACTAGCACCCCATCTTCATACAGTTGTCGAAATTAAGGTTAACAAATTTAATCCTTTTGGTATTCTTACGTTTCCTCCTATAAGGAAATAAAGATCAAACCTCAAAACACAGTTCATCAATGAAGAAATTAAATGTTATGATTACAAATTATATGACCAAATGAAATATAGTTGCAACATACAATCCAATCAAACATTGGTATTTCATCTCAAGATCTATCAATAGTCAATTTACTCATCATGTTTTTTTTGGATAGTTCTTATTTTCTATGTATAATAATTGTATAGTAATAATTTTTTAAAATATAATTATATATATTACTATACAGTTATATAATTAATGGTATTATTTAAATATAAATAATCACATTTTTCATATTGATAATATTTATATATATATCTATGTAATGATTTTAAAAAATACTATTATTACTGAATTTTTTTAACAAAAATAATATTATATATATAACAAAAAATATATTGTAAATTTATTTAAATTTAAATATAATAAATAAATAATATATATATAATTATATTCAAATATGGTTATTTATATTTTTAAATATCATTATATATATTCACATAATTATGAGTAATTATATTTCCAAAAATATAAATTAAATTATTTTTTAAGTAATAACTCAAAATATTATATATTATTAATTTTTTAAAAAAAGATTTATTAATATAAATTTTTTTAATTTAATTAATTGAAATAATATAAATTATATATATATATATAACGCTATATTTTGAATTTAATTTAATTTAAATAGAGAAAACAATATATATATATATATTTAATTATAGTTATTAATATTTTTAAATACAATTACATATATATACACACATTTTTTAAGTAACTATATTTTGTTAAATTTAAATAACATTAATTTTTAGATAATTACACATAATAATATATATATATATATATATTAAAGTTTTATTAACACTGATTTTCTAAATTTAACTAATGAAAATAATATTTTTATATATATTCAACAAATAATATATTTAAAATTTAATTAAATATAAACACAACAAATACCATATATATAATGATATTCAAATATTACTATTCATATTATTAAATATAATTGTATATATTCATTTTTTGTAAGCAATTATGTTGTTAAAAATATAAATCATATCATTTTATAAATAATTACTCATAATATTATACAAATATATTTGTAATTAATATTTTGGAAAGAATATTTTTAATAAAATTTTAAAAAAACATAATAAACTGGATTAATTTTATTTATATAAACAACAAATTTATATATTGTACTGCAAAATAAATTTAAATATAATAAATAATATACAAATATTTATATTTATAGTTGAATGTACTTATTATTATTTATATATATAACAATATAAATATCTTTTTTTTTATTTATGATATTTTTTAATTATAAATAATAATATTTTTTATTCAATTTATAATTATTCAACACAATTTAAATAATTAAAACAACGTTTTTGAATTTTCAAAATAATTTAACATAATTTTAAACACACAATTAACATATAACATAAATCATACAATCAAACAATTTAAATTAATAATTCATATAAAGAAAATAAATAATGAATCTAAAAAATTTAAAAAAAATAAACAAAATACCTACCCAAAGATCCCAAATAATATTTTTTGAAATGGATATCAATTTTTCAAAGCTTCACTACAATTAGATATGGGGGATATGAAAAATGAGGGGGTCCCTTTTATAAAAATTGGCCGATTGCAAGTGTGAATTACATTCACACCTCTTGTATGCCGATTACACAGAAAGCTTGAACGAGGTTTACACTTCTTATGGGGTGGATAAGGAAGTATGAACCTCATTTAAGATTTTTATTTAACATTGATGTGCGAATGAGGTTTAAGAATTATTCTACCCATTCTTAAAAACAATACCAAACCTAACCCGATTCTTATTTTTTTCTTAAAATCCATTTAAATAAAACAATTTTATAAGATAAAATAATCATCCATTGAATGCCAATGTAACAACTTGACCATGGAACCATTAAAATGGTGCCCCGATCTAGTTATTCACATGGCCTCAAACACACCTCCCCTTATTCTAGAGGTTTCCAACATGAAACAAGGGTCTAATGATTGTATGGAGGAGAGACTATACCCTCATTATCATAGTAGTATAAGAGGCAATGAAATAGCCAACAATAGAAATAGTATAAATGATAGAAAAAATAGAATAAGATAATAATAATTGATCAAATGGAAAACAACAAATATGAACCCATGCATGAATGTCCAAATGAGGCTACATAATCTAAACAGTAAACATACGTCAGGTAGAACAATATAGTATAGTATAGGTATAATTGAACTAAAGAAAATTTTAAAGGGATAACTCCATAAGAATCATGACCTCTGGATTAGTTCCTCTATCCAGAATCCAATATCAAATAATAACATAATGAAAGCTGAATCCAAAACCTAATCCTGTAACCATGAGGTTTGTTTGGGTACCCTAGTGTAATAGAGGCCTAAATAGGGTGTGGGATATACTCAGTAGGCCACCACAAATGGTGTCTAAATCTGTCCAGACCATGGACATAAATTAATGTAGTGTGAAAGTATGATATATAAATTAGTAAAAAAGGAATATAAATCATCCATTTCAAGCACAAGATCTTCATGGGATGCCTGACGCACAATACCTACATCAGCCCCATATGAAATATCTCAAAACTGATGTCCCCAAGTACATATATATGTAAATATACATAGATATGTATGTATTTATATGTTCAATATACATGGAAAAAATTAAATACATGTATAGGGATACATAGTGTTATTAAAGACTTGGGGCTTATCTCACGCATCAATGACTACTCACAAGAATCTCAAAAGGAAGTATGCAGGGACACAATTTCTGAATAACACAGTGTATAATGGAATCCATACTCAATTATGATGATGTATAATGGATTCCATTATTGACATCATAACTCATAAGGGATGCCATTCCCAAGTATTACAGTGTATAAGGGATTCCATGATAGAATATCATGATGTACGTGGGATTCCATTCTTGAGTATCACAATTTATATGGGAGACCATTCCCACATATCAGGATGTATAAGTGATTCCATGTTCGAGTATCACAATTTTTAAGGGATTCCATTCCCAAGTATTAAAAAGTATAAGGCACTCCATTCTTGAGTATCATGATGTATAAGGGACTCCATGCTCGAGTATCATGAAATATAAGGGCCCCATGCCCGAGTATCTAAATGTATAAGGGACACCATTCCCAAGTATCAAAATGTATATGGGATGTAATTCCTTAGTATCACATTGTATAAGGTATGATATGAACTTAATCACACCACATCACAATTCAATCCTATTTTTGGGCCGTTTCATGTATAATAAAATGAATAATTCCATATGAAGGTCCACTCGATTCATCATTCAAAAATTCCCATTTAGATTCCCCTATTTATTTAAGAAGGCAGTGCACCTCATAGGTGGTTTTATTGTAAATAGTTCCTGATGGTTATCATTCCCAAATCACTAAATTAAATTTAATCACCCATTACATCAAATGTCAATAATCTCACCACAAATGGTGACCAAAATGTTCAAGGCCTTATAATTACAAGAATTTGAATAATCACCTAGAGAGGGTGTTATAATCTCCTAGATGAAGCCCTAGTCACGATATTAAAATAAATTCACCTGAAGGGGGTGTTTTAGGTGTATTTGAACACCTAAAATGGTTAAATTTAATTCATGAGGACTATTGAATTAAAGAATTATGTTATACATATTTAATTAAACATTTAAGAGGAATGTCATAGAAACACTCACATGTAACACAATAGGGTAATTTATAAATGAGCAAGAGATTATGGGAAAATATATAGACCACATACCTTATACCAAAAGAGTCCACTCATCCATTATCTACCAATAACATGAGATGAATCAATAGAAAATATAATAAATGAAAATCACCATAAATATATGGGAAAATATCTCACATTGATTTAGCATTCCATATGGGAAGATAAATGAAGTAAGAATATAGTGGAATTGAGAGCTTAATGAGGAATATCAAACATGGTAGACAATGCTTTAATCAGATCTCAAAAAGAGGAGATCCAAAGAATCCAAGGAGAGGTAGAGGAGATGCTTCTGAGACATCCTAGGTTTTGTCCTATTGTTTTAAAAAAAGAAGTGTATGATCCCCTGTTAACCTTTAAATAAACTCTAACCCACACAATTCATTATGTGAACTAAATTCATTTGATGAATTTATGAAGTTAAACCTCTTGATATATCACATTATTTTTCCTCCCAAGATTCACAATATGAAATACAGTCACATCATGAAAGGAATACATGATGTGAATGACTAGTTGTAGTAGTTTTTAGTAGCCCAAGTCATTTCTTCATCCTCTAATGTTTTCATAAACCCCCGAGGCTTCCAGAGAATCATGACCAATATCTAAAAACCTAATATATTGAATTTAAAATACTCAAAACCTCACTAAAAACCCTATATTCCAGAATTACGCATATACTAATGTAAAAAATATTAAAATTCACTTTGCAAACATCATCTAGTATAAAATAGAGGATCTTACAGTCTTCCCACCTTAGAACTCTTCATACCATGAATATTTTTTGATCAATAAAAACAATCACCCAACTTAATTGGGTTTTTAGGTTTTAGATAAATGGTTGTTTTTTATTTCAAAACTCTGAAACACCCTAAATATCACTTTTAACATATGATTCATAATCCATTAAAATTCAATAAAATGATCACTTTGTTAAACCAAAACACTAATATGACACTTACCTGAGCCTATATAACTAGAGACACAATCACGTAATCATCTATTTAATCATCCATCACATGTCTCTACCCACCATAGACTCTACCATTTAATTACAATCTCTGATCCCTGGTACCTACCCCCATTAAAATTTCCTATTTAATCATGTCGATGACCCTCCCTTCATGATCCTCAATTGGATCAAATGGTTGACTTCCAATTGACATAATTTATCTTGGTAAATTAATATTTTCATGAAAATTATCAGTTAACTTTCACTATACTCTCCTCATCCCAATGACATTCCATAAGTGGGCCCACACTAATTTCATGTAACAAAAAAAAGACCTCAAGTCAAACAACCTCTGGTCTACTACATTTAACAACACTAAACATAGACGATTGATGCATTTCAAAAACCAGATACACGTTAATTTTTTTGAAGGAACCTAATTATTTATTTGATCATATTCATTGAGTCCCGTAACAGGTGTCTAGATCTATCTATAGAAAAATTATTTATTTACATTTCCATGACACAGAATGAACATTTGTGTATAACTGATCCAACAAACATGGATCGTTTCCCTTAAATAATCTTATCAGTGCAAGAGTTGGTGTCCTAGAACCAACTGGTTGTACATTGATTACAAGTAAATTTAATGTATTTTATTTTGTAAAAACCTTATTACATATTTTTCACTGTTCTTCATGAATATGATGTAATAATTTTCTATATAATTTGTTGCATTGATAAAGTCATGGAAGTTCCCTGCTATGATGAGAAATTTTTAATACTATACCAATATTCTTAAATATAATTCTATGGTTGGATGACGTACTATAATGGGATACACAGCATGAAGACTGTTAGGTGTGAGTACTCATAATCAAATGAGACTTCCTCTCATGAAATTTTTACCTGGTAATCATCAAGACAGAATATTATTAGAATAGACCCGCTAGTAAGAATTCCGCATGTTTTGGTGTCATCAGATATTTCTATCTATGAGCATGTGTAATGATACTTATAATTTAATATTATCATTAATACATGTTAAGGATCAGTCACATTGATTTACTGATGAATCCCTTCATGCATACAGCTGTCGAGAAGTAGGGTATTTTGGGTGTGTCACGAGTGGCATGTTATTAATGGATAAGTCAAGGAAGGATTTTTCCTTTACATTTATGTAAGTTGATATCTTAGACCTTTGATTTAAATATAACCATCACATGAAATTCCATGGACATTGTGTAAAAATAATTTTTTATTAGGTAGTCAAAGAACTATGTATAAAGCATAAAATTTGATGACACTATCATTAAACCTGTTTGATGAGTTATTGCGAAAAACAAATTATATTACATAGTGAGCATTCTTCTATGGATATCATTATTGTGAGATTAAGTTCATTTTCTTGGGTTCCTTGACCCATCGTGAGATAGTACTCTGGGAATTTAGGAAATCCCACCTTATACCAACAAGAAAGAATCTTAGAGGGTCACACACTATGTGTCTTTGGTGGTCTCGGTTTAATTCCATTTGAATTTATTTAATGAAATAAATATTATTCTCAAGACCATGGAATAATTTTACTCAATTTAAAATGATCTAATAAATTAAATTAAATATATTTATTTATTTTATTGAACATTTAATAAATATTTATGTACTGGTTTGTAAATAAAATATATATTTATGAGAATAAATAATTTATTTATCTTTTCGGATATTCAATAAATAGAAGTGGAGTTTGAGCGGACCAAGGAAAGTCCAGTGGTAAAATATTTATTTCCAAGATAGTAAATAATTATTTAATCAATTGGAACAAGATAAAATAATAGTGATGCTACTATTATTTTTTGATGTGGAATATTATTTATAATTTCTTTTTTCACATGTTGGCTCACAATAAATAATGACATGGTATTATTATTAAGAGCATGGGTTTTCTGAGTGTTCATGAATGTATTTAATTTCTGTTATGAAATTAAATATTGTAACTAAAGTTCCTTTCATATAAATAAACAAGTTTTCCTATTGTTCCAAACACCACACGACACTGAATCGTACACCGGGTGAATTGAGAATTGTTGAGCTAAACAATTTATATCTCGAATCCTATTCATAGCCCTATCAAGAACGAGGTATGTTCTTCAAGGATGAAGAACAAGCAATCAAGAATGACCAACATAAGACACTTTCTACTGCTGCACTAGCACCTGGAGAATGAGAAGTTTCGATCAGAGGCCATTGGAGGACGTGTGGGTCACTGCTAAAAGGATTCTAGTTTGGATCCTTACAAGCACAACAAGATACTCCTAAAGGGTCATTCCGGACGATCAACATCATCAACGGAGAAAATAAAAAATATCCTCGTATTAATTTCTTTATGAAATTAATTAAAATAATTTTTAACATGATGTGAAAGATCCTCTCTAAATATTTCAGGCCTCTTCATTCTATATCAAATATTTGATTGTATTCTTTGAAGACTGGTGTTCATCGTCGTGTTGATCTTGGAATAATCATTGATCATGGTAAAAATAAATTTTGGGTTCTGTGCCAACCACACTTCCACTACTCCTGGAATCGTCAGGTGGTATAAGAGGGGTTACATCATAGTTTATAATTATTTAAATATTTTTTTGATGACTTACACATTTAATAATTTAGTTTTTTTAATTTAAGTTAATCATTCTAAAAATCTGAATCTTGATATTTATTCCTCCTCTTTCGTTTCCTGTTCACCTTACAGAAATGATCTTTCCATTTTTATTTTGATTAAAATAAAATAGAGGATCTCATATGAATGTTCTGACCGTTTTTGGATGTACAACACCAGAACACATGGCGTGTATTCGCTAGTACACGCTGTGTGGTCAAGATTCAATTCATCAGTCAGGTTTTCCAAACAAATCCATGTGTTGGAGTCTTTATAAGTCTTAAATGACTCAGTGTGTTGAACAAGAAAAAGTGGCACACGGTTTCCAGATTACACGATGTCTAGTCCAATGGACATGACATGTAGTCCATTCAGGTTAGGGTTGGACCGTGTACCCTGTACATGGCTTGCCCGACTGGAAACCATGTAAGGCGGATACTGCATGGAATGTATCCCACTGAACACACTGTGTATTCCAATGATTTCCGAAGTACACTAATAAGACATTTCCCCGGGCATGTACTTCAGATGGACGGTGAAAATATTATGTGCCATGTAGTTAGAACTACATGCTGTGTACTCATCCAAATTTCGTATATTTATAAAAATTTATTATTATATTATAGAAACCCATGAGACGTCTACCATCGTGTGAGTATAAAGCTGAGGCACAACACGTGATAAGTGTTTTATATTTATGTGTTTAGCTTAACATCTACGTAATTTTCATTTCTACTCATTGGGCATTTATGAATAGTAATTCAACTGTTTTCCTCCAAGGTACAAGTTACGTACAAAGATAATTTTAAATGAATTTACTTATTTAAAATAGTGATGGATGAGAATCTCAAGGAAATTGAAAAAAAATGGTTTAAGATAAATGGATTGATTAATTATGGATGATAATTAATTGATTCGAGTGTGATTTATCTTAAACAAGAATGATTAAATAATTGAATTCTAGTTTTATTTATATGCAAACATCATTGCATGTATGGATGATCATGTTCTAGACCAAGACCTTTGTATGTGGATGGTTTCTTTTAATTTATTTTTTAAAATTAATTTTTTTTCTTTTGATCCATCTCTCCTCATTAATATGTAGGACCAGTGTGGCCATGGTTTCTTTTATGTAAAACACCTTTTTACCCCTCACCTGTATGTGAGTTAAAAAAGGCATATGTAATGGATGGAACTCCCATGATTGTAGAGACAGTTTAATCTGTAGCTGTGAGGAAACCAATCCCAGCAGATACATAGGTGGACAAGAGGGAAAATGTAAACACGAAACCAAAAGGTTCATGATGTTTCTCCCCTAGTCCAGGGTTAGTTTATCAACCCCTAGATAAACTAACCATTAGAAAATCTCATGATCATTCTATTTATTTTATTTCACTTAGTTTCATGGTTTATCATTATGGACGTGTTGTCATGATCACATAATTAATGAATTAAAAAAGCATACAAGATAGAACTAAAATAAACCAGACTTATGCATAAATATTATTAATGAATGGTTAATCACGTAAGTATGTTCTACTTAATATAAAAATAATGTGATAATGATGGAAATAAATTCATGCATGAGAGATAAAAATCCATCAAATAAAATATTAAGTCATACCAAGCCATCTGTTACTTTATTAAGGGAAATACTCAATAAAACTATGTATTTGACCAACCCTTGTTGGAACAAATACTTTTATATAGGAATCCCTTTTGAATGTTTTTGGGTTGACTTTACCATATTACATCAAGAGGAGTATCCCTTTCTTGACTTGGTGTAATATTGGTGGAAATAGTTGAGGAAATCCAATATACTGATTTCAGGATTGGGGAGTCCACTCAACATATAAAGGATTTGCAAGCCCACAGTTGGCAAAAACCTACCTACCTAAATACATTGTAATAGCTTGACCAACTTTTGTTGGGGTCATGTGAAGGGGAATAAGGATCCTTTACACTAAAATGTCATGGAAACTGGACATTTCGAGTACAATATTGAGGGATATTGGGACTTGATAATATAATGGGAGACTTGATAAAATTTATTATTACTTATAAAATGTAATCAAGAAAGTACACATGATCTGCTCTTTTAATTTTAGAAAAAATGAAAAACTCATCAAGAACACTATACATGCAATCAATTATGGATAAAGACAACATCCTCACTGACAATAAGTTTCAATAATGGTTTAGACGCCTTCGGGTTATCCTATGCCATGAACAATAGCCTTATGTGTTGGAGTCATCAATACTTAATCCTCCTGCCAAAGAGGCAAGTGATGAGGATTTCTTAGTCTATGAGAAACATGTGAACGATGAGGTCGACGTTCAATATTTTATACTATCATAAATTTTTAGTGAACTCATGAAGTCTAATGTAAACATGGATTCTTATAGCATGGTTGATAACCTTTATGGTCTTTTATAGGAGAGATCAACATAGGAAAGGTTTGAGATCTCTAAGTAACTCTTTCAGAGTAAGATTGGAGAAGGAACCCCAGTTGGGCCACATGTAGTTAAGATCATTGCCTACATTGAGTGCCTAGAGGTTCTAGGGTTTAAACTCTCCAATGAACTGGGCACTGATATCATTCTCACATCACTCCCTCAGAGAATCTCTAACTTTTATGTCAATTTTAATATGAAAAACATTGAGAAATATCTATCTGATCTTCTTATCCTCATTTTCCAAGGGGACCAAGACATGAAGTGCAAAAATCCTTCTATCCTTATGGTGAATAAGAGTAATGGGAGGGTGAAGATCATTATTCCCAAATACTCTTCACAACCTTCCATGAAAAATAAGATCAAATGGGGGAAAAGAAACAAGAGGCTGTTTGTTTCGCATGTGGCAAGAAGGGCCACTGGAAGAAGAACTGCACCCAGCCTAAGAAGAAAGGGGAAGCTTTATGTGCATTTTTTATCGAATGAAATATAAATATTTCTACAAATTGGGTATTAGATATAGATTTTGGTGCTCATATATGTATCCAAATATAGGAACCAAGTAGATTCAGGATGATTGACCAAGGCACTACTGGAAATGGGGTCTATCCCCACGCACCTATTCCCACGGTTCTTTAAACCGTGGGGATAGTATATTTTTTTGCTGTTTATACCCACGGTTTTATTAAAACCGTGGGTATTAATTTTTTTTTCGAGCCCTTGTATCGGGCTCCTCCTCAATCTCTCCTCAATCTCTCCTCAAATCCGCGACGCATCGAGCTCTACCCTACCTCCCCAAGCCGCGACGCCGCTCCCCGACCACTGACTCCCGACCCTCCCCTCTCCTCTCCGACTCCCCTCCCCGGCCTCCAACTCCCCTCCCCGGCCTCCAACCCCGGGCTCCGACTCCCGGATCCGCCTCCCGGCTCCCGACTCGCGGCTCCCGACTCACGGCTCCCGACTCGCAGCTCCCGATTCGCGGCTCCCGGCTCCCGACTCCCGGCTCCCGACTCCCGGCTCGGCCTCCCGGCTCACGACCTGGACCTCCCGGCCTTCTCAGTAGTGATTTTTTTTATGCTGGAGTCCCAGATTTCCTGGTAATTTTTTAGTCTTGGTTGATTTCCCATAATTTCATCATATTACCTCTTGATAATCAATTAGTGTTGTAGTCAAAGGTAGCAGTTGATGCATTCATAGGTTAATGGAGTGGTTTGATTCTAAATTTTTTTAAGCAATTTCATTTTTTTATGATGGAATACTAAAAGATGAATGATATAAATATCCTGACTATCAAACCCAGTGAGAATATTTCCCCAAATTAATTTAGCATTGATAATCCTAAGATGCACTATTTTGGCCTTAAAATAGTATATATGAAGGTATGTACATACACATGTTGAGCAGTTCCGGGTGGTTGTTTATAAATCTATCAAGTTTCAGGTGTTGGCTTGGTTCCTCTTTGAGGAAGGGTACCCTTCCAATTCCTCAAATTTATTAATGCATTAATTAGTTTCTTACTACACTTTTTCTTTGTTTTTAGTTAATGCAGTGAATACATTAGATTAAATTCCTCTTAATCTTGAATTTAGTATGTTTCATGATTTAAGAGTTAAAGGTAATAAATGATTGTTTCATAAGAAATATCATGTTTATATATTAAAACCCCTCCAACGGAGGTGCGCTGTCTTCAAGTTAAAAAACAATTATTAGACTTTTAGGATTTATTGTCTTGTTGTACGGATATTTCTTTATGAATTGATGTTATGTTTGAATTATGTCATATATGACCCCTAATGGAATTAAAAAAACTAAGTTTTCCTTTTTAAATGATTAAATAACCAAGGAACCGTTTAAGTTCTTTGACCGGTTTTTATATTGGAATTACCCATGTAGAATTGTTTCCCATAATTTTCATTTTAGTATGTTGACATGTTTGAGCCACCATTCGGTGAGCCTTAGATTTAAATTTCTAAGGGTATGATTTTCTATATTAAATGGCTTGAATTATCTTTTGAATTTCAGAATGGAAATTACCCTGTATGCACAGCATTTAACCCGCCTAATGTAAGTGCTTCAATGTAATAATTAAATATGAAATAGAAATTTTAAAGTATACTAAGTACATGAATTAGCCGTATTAGATGTAATTGAAAAATATGTTGCGTATTCATAGAACCCCTTACCATGTTAATGGAAGGTACCAGAGTGAACCTTGATTATTGAAAATGCCTTAAATGGATTAAATGAGTGGTTTCAAGCTACATGGCCTTGTCACACTAATGAAAGTCTAGGGTTGAACAAAATTGACTTATTGATTAATTATTACTTGATTAAAGGGTTTCATGCTACTTGGCCTTGTCACACTAATCAAAGGAAAGGCTGAACCAAATGGAATATTATATGAATTCAATATCAAAGTAGGTGTGGCCTGACTCAAGCTCACCTTGGATACTTGAGAGAAAGCCTTGAGCACTCAAGGACCCTATTCCGAATTCAAGGATACAACTTTCTTAGGGTGAGACCTACGTAGAACCTGATCCTTGTCTAACTTTAGATGCCTGGTATGACACCATATAATCCCTCATGTATTACAACAAGATTCCTTAGATACACTCCTTGGTTCCAGAATTGACAAGTAGGTGACATGGTTAAATCCCAGCCCAATCTTTTCTTAGACCCATTTTACCTTGGATGAACTTCTTAGACTAGATAGTACTCTTATTGTGGAATTAGTTGGACTGTTATCCTTGGATTACACTCTTACCCATGTGAGGCTATAGTTATTACTAAGTTGTTGACACTTGAGGTGTATGTTTCCTTGGTTATAACCTTGGAACTTCATTATTAAATATCATTACATGTTTTCTTGTCACATCTTAGAACCTCAATATCTTTCTCATATAAATTATATTTAAACTGGGTAAAATTGATTAATTAAATGGTTACATATTCTGACACCAGTCAAAGGCTAAAAAAGGTATAACTGCTATGTGTCCCATAGGAACCTGTACGGGTGATGTTTATTTATCTCTCTATTATTATTCTATATACCAGTGAACTATATATTTTATACTGCACTATCTAGATTGGGCTGGACATCAGTGGTTCCATCCTATTATTATTTATATCTCACACCCTACTCAGGCCGCTATTACATTGGGATACTCGAGTATACTTTCATTTTCTCAGGACCTTGGACCTTGCTTTTCAATGTATGCTTGTAACTAGAGTTAGGAGAAAAGGACTGAGTTGGATCTCGGGATGCTCAAGGAGATCGCCCATGGGGTTTTGATGTGACTTTATTATTTTTTTATTTTATTGAAAATAATTATGTAATGTTTACTACTTTTAGATATGTATCATTACCATGTCATGCATTCATCTGTTGTTTAAACTACCATTGACCACTTTAATTCAGTTATAATAATATTTATCTTATGCTTCTTTGTCATTTATTTACTACCTCTTTCATTGTTGATTGTTATTTATTCAATTTTACCACTGTGTATATGTGATAAGAGGGTATAGTCCCCACTATCACCTCTCTAGACCCTCACTACAAGTCAAAAACCTCTAACGTATGGGGAGACTCACCAGCCCCCCTGCCCTACACAACCTCTCCCCCTCCCTCTACTGCACCAGTCCCTCCCCCTCCCCCTTCCCTTGCACCAGCCCCTCCCTTAACCCCCTGCTGCAACATCCCCTCCCCCTGCACCAGCCCCTCCCCCTCCCCCCTCTTGCACCAGCCCCTCCCCCTACCATGCACCAGCCCATCCCCCCCCACCAGCCCCTACCCCCCCCCCACTACACCAGCCAGCCCCTCCCCCTCCCCCCTTCCCTTACATCAGCCCCTCCCCCCCCCACACTGCACCCCCACCAGCCCCTTACCCCATGCTTCCCCAGCCCCACCACCAGCCCCTCCCCCTCCCACTTTCCCTACTGCACTGGCCCCTCCCCCTTTCCCTGCTGCACCAACCAACCCTCTCCCTCCCCCCTGCACTACTTTCCATGTGGAGTGTCTTTTTTAACTTTTTTCTTTAGTTTACATCTCAAGGAATACCTTTTTCTCTTTTTCCCTACTTATTCAATCATGAACTCCTCTTGTCATTAAATACTTGTCATTAAATATGTTTTGCTAGCTACTAATATGCTTTGATTGATTTAATAATAAAATTGATTGTAATGATATTTTTAAATATGATTTACATTGTTGATTGAATGATAATTTTTTTTTCTTGTTATAGAATGGATAGAAGCTGGATGTATCGTACCGATCGGATTTCAACCGAGTTTCAAAATAATTTTGAGAATTTTTTAGATTTTGCATTTAGCAATGCGTCAGATGAAGGTTTTATACAGTGCCCCTACTATAATTGTGTTGGAAGACCATGGTTAAGACGAGAAGAAGTTAGTTACCATTTAACGAAATTTGGATTTCAAGCAAACTATAATGTTTGGTTTCACCATGGAGAGACGAGTCAATCTTCGACTATTCATAAACGAAATGAACGAAGTGACATGGAGAATTTGATATTTGATCAGTTTCCATATGTGCATCATTCCGAGAGAGATAGCATGCCGGTGCAAGAAGACAATGATATCAGCACACATGAGGAAAATGCTGAAAATGATGATGTTGACATAGTGAAAAATTTATTGGATGATGCCAGAACTCCAGTATATCAAGAATGTACTAGAATGACCAAGTTGGAATTTTTAATGCGGTTATATCATGGGAAAACTATGTATTGGATTTCTAATACTGCCATTGATTATATTCTTACATTTTTGAAGGACTTGCTTCCTGATGGTGCAGATATTCCCTCAAATCATTACATGGCATGGAAGTTAATTAAGAAGCTTGGATTTGATACTAATAAAGTCCATGCTTGTCCGAAAGATTGCAGTTTATTTTTGGAGGAAACAGCTGACCGTAATGACTGTAAAGACTGTGGTACATCTCGATGGAAGACAAATGCAGATGGAACACCGTCTCGTGTGCCACAGAAAGTCATGTGGCACTTTCCATTGATTCCCAGACTTCAAAATCTATTCATGACTCCAGAAATCTCAGCCAATATGCGATGGCACGATGTTGAGAGAATTAAAGGAAATGATGAGCTGGTCCATCCAGCAGATGGATTAGCATGGCGGACATTTGACGCACAACATCCTGATTTTGCAGCTGAGGTGCGTAATGTCAGATTGGGCCTATCATGTGATGGTTTTAATCCATTTGGTCAGATGCTTACTGCTCATAGCACGTGGCCGGTTTTTATTCATGTTTATAATCTTCCTCCGTGGATGTGTATGAAAAAACCTTTCACTTTCTTGAGTATACTGATATCTGGACTTTCGGATCCTGGTAATGACATAGATGTATACTTGCAGCCTTTAATAAAAGAGTTGAAACAACTTTGGGATTTAGGTGTGCAGACATTTGATGCTTCTTCAAAGAATACATTTCAGATGCGTGTTGCCATTCTATGGACCATAAATGATTTCCCTGCCTATGCAATGATGTCTGGGTGGAGCACGAAGGGAAAACTTTCATGTCCCGTTTGTATGAAGAATACACGATCGAGAAGGCATAAATATCGTCGTAGTTTCAGTTTCATGGGGCATCACCGATTCTTGCCAATGGATCATCAATACAGGAAGAATCTTCGGAGGTTTGATAATAATGTTGACACTGAAGAACCACCTCAACGTATGTCAGGAAATGATGTGCTTGATGAATTGAAAGATTTCAGCTTTTCATTAGGAAAAGGTCATTTGACATCTCGAAAGAGGAAGAATGCTGATACTGAAGTCATTTACAATTGGAAAAAGAGAAGTATTTTTTTTGTGTTGCCATATTGGTCTACTAATTTGTTAAGTCATTGTTTAGACGTAATGCATATTGAGAAAAATATATGTGAAATGTTGCTTGCAATTCTTTTGAATATTAAGGGGAAGACCAAAGATGACTTCCGATCTCGTCAGGATTTATTGGATTGGGGTATTCGACCAGAACTACATCCTGTTTGTATCGGTGAAAACAAATGGAAAGTTCCCTGTGCTTCTTATGTGATGACACAGGCAGAGAAAGATCAATTTCTGGCAGTATTGGAGAATATTAAGGTTCCAGACGGCTATTCCAGCAACACATGTAAACGAGTCAACAGAAGACATTTGAAATTGAAATCCCTAAAAACTCATGATTACCACATCCTTCTTCGTGAATTGATTCCAATAGCAATTCGACATTTTCTATCCAATAATGTAAGGGTGGAAGTGATTCGGTTGTGTCATTTTTTTAGAGACCTTTGTGCTAAAAGGTTATCCAAATCATTGTTGATAAAAATGCAGCAAGAGGCACAATTAATTCTGTGTGAGTTGGAAATTTTTTTTCCTCCATCCTTTTTCACTTGCATGCTACATTTAACAGTTCATCTTCCAACTGAGACACTTCTTGGGGGACCAGTTGCTTTTCGGTGGATGTATCCCACTGAAAGAAATATGTGCACAATGAAATCATATGTCCGAAATAAGAATTATCCTGAAGGTTCCATTGTGAGGAGTTATCTGGCCCAAGAATGTATGGATTTTTGTTCAATGTATTTGTCTGATGTGAGCACAAGACATAATCGACCAATGAGAAATGAAGATGAGCAGTATGAAGAAATTCAACCCTCGTTTCCATCTCTTCCCCAAACAGGTGGAATTGTCGGGTCATATACATTGGTTACATTGAGCTCTGAAGAGCGGAATATGGCACATCGTACAGTCTTGTTTAATTGTGGTTTGTTCGATGCCTATATCAAGTAAGTAATTTGAATATATATATGTTATCTCATATGATATCATATCACATATACCTTATAATTTTATTGTCATTTTATGTAGAGAACATAAACAAATTATAAGTAGAGTTTATCGGTCTTTGCCGTTGAGAAGGAGAGAGTCTATGCATAGCCAAGAGTTCCCAGCTTGGTTGAAATCAAAGGTATGACCATTACATTAAATACCTTAAAATATAGATATATATTTAAATATATTACTCATGTATTCCAGGTATTGAGTTTACCTGCTGACTTCATTTCTCAAGAATTAAGAACGTTGGCTTTTGGTCCCAATTCTTTGGTTCGTGACTGCAAATCTTTAATAATCAATGGATACAAATTTGTTACAACTGATAAAGCGGTAAAAATGAGAACACAGCATGATGGCATTATGTTAATTGCTAGAACGGATTGTTATGCTAGTGCATCTGATAGTCGACCTCGATATGAAGATGTGTATTATTATGGACTGGTTGAGAAAATATTGTTATTGGATTAATACTCTCGAGGTCAAGTCACTATGATGAAATGTAAATGGTTTGATTCAATGACGCGCCATGGTACATTTATTGATGATTGTGGATATAGAGTTATTGACATGAGTCGATTCCTGCATACCGATGAACCATACATTTTGGCATCAATGGTAAAACAAGTGTTTTATGTGAAAGATCATCTGAACCCTGATTACGGTGTCATTAATGAAGTAATCCCAAGACATATTTTTCATGATGCCGGGGATGAAATTGTCACCATTGACGCCCCCATCGGTGTTAGCCAAAATATTGCATTTGATGACACAAATTGTCCCATTGTGAGGGATGATGTTGAACCTGAGGTAGTGGAGGGTAATATATAAAAGCAACCATATATATTCAGAGTTCATTCAGTTTACCTTGACGTGAGTTTCTCAGGTTAGTACTAATTTAATTACATTAATTTACTTTTAGTTTGAAATGATATGTCTGTTTTAGTAATGTTTGGTTTCGTTTCATTTAATTCTATTTCTTTCAATTCAGAAAAGTGGTTTTAAAATGTGGTTTTAAAAATTGTATAACTTGGTTGTAAATTATCATTACTGAAAGATGTTATGACATTTTTTAAGTAGTATCTATGATTTGTAAAAATTGTTGCTAAAAAATATTTATTTCATTCTTATGCAGATTATGAAGAAAACTACAGAAGCTCTCAAGAAGAGATTATTTGATGCTGATCCTGTTAGACGTGAGCGCGAGTTGTCTTCAGTGAGTATATTAATTTAAATATTTATCTTCTGCATTACAAATAATATCAAGTTCATATTTTTGATCCAATTTTTTTAGGGACATGTAACTCCAGAGAATCCTCTTCCCAGTATGGGACCGAGTAGGGATCCTCCTAGACCTAGGCGGAGCTCCCGTCTTACCACTCCCCACACTGACCCATTAGTGGACATCCCATCTACCACACATGTCTGCCCTCCGCTTGAGACCCCTGGGATGTTCCCATACATGCCTCCATCATCATCCCGTTTACCCTCTTTTTCCCATTCCATGTCCACGCCGACTCGACCGATGTTCTCACCTGCACAGTTTTCATATCCATTCATGTATCCCCAGACCTACTATGCATATTCTGACATGTCTATGCCACATCCTTTTCCTACCATCCATCCTACACATATTGAGTCTGTTCCTTCAGTTTCCACTCCTATTCATGAAGATCAGCCGGAGCATGCTGTGGAACAGATACTTCCTTCGGAGGATGCTGATCCAGCACAGTCTACGGATGCCTCACAGCCTATTCAGGAGCCTGCATCAGGTTTTTTTATTATAAATGTTTCAAATTATAGCATTTCACTTTTTTTCTATTGTATTGTCACCTAACTCTTCTCTTTTCACCTCTTATCTTATTTAGTGGGATCTTCTAGTAGGCGACGTGGGCGCACTCGAATGCGGGATGCTTGGAATCGTGAAACTCAGATTATGGTGGATTACAATTCTCAAAATCAAATGGTAGGTAAAAATGCTAAGGAGTGTAGAAGTTTCATGGCTACTTTAGCCAAATATCATGATATCGTTCCGGTGGAACCGGTCTCATGGAGACATATCAGTGCCGACATCAAGGATAGGGCATGGGCGCAGATATGGGTACGAAAATTTTATAAATTTATATTGATATTAGTAATGTATTTATATGACTTAACATGTTTGTTGCAGAGTTGATTTAACTTTCCTAACGGTGAAGCTGCCAAAGCTGCTAGGTTGAGTGATCTTGGAGAGTATTGGCGGTCATACAAGTATGAGTTACATATTGGTTGGAGGAGCAGAGTGGGTACTGAGTTAGAGGGTGTACCCACAAACCCTGACTGTCCAAAAAGTCAATATCAAAAAATGACCGCACATTGGAATACTGAACAGTATAAGGTACTACCCATCTTTACTATTTTTTATATAAAATTTAATTTTTATTACTTGTATTGTTTTTTTGATTCTTAGGAAGTGTCTGCGAAAAAAAAAAACAAAGATGAAATGAAATATCTACACACATTGGGGCGCACTACAATGCCCGATAAAGAGAAGCGGCTGGTACGTTCATCTGAATTAAAATAATGTCTTTATTTATAACATGTCATCATAACTTATTCATGCTTTCCCTTGGTTAGTCCATGTCTTTACCTCAATGTTTGTGGGTCTTTGTTGCAACTCACTTCAATCCAATATTTTGCATTTATCATATATGGTTGTAATTCAAATTTGTGCACTTCTTATATGCAGCAAGCTGAATTGGGCATTGAAGGTCCTGTACCTCGTGCCAAATTATTCCGCTTCAGTAGGAAAAAAAAGATGGAACTGCAGTTAATTCACAAACACAAGATAAAATTGTAAGTTTGTTTATTTATATTTCAAACATTTATAGGAAATTCATAATTTAATATGTTTATAATTTCAACAGTCTGCCTTGGAGGCCATGGATGAGAAGGAAGCTGACAACTTAGGGCCAAATGATCATTTCAGTCAGGTGTTAGGTGTAGAGCATCCAGGAAGAGTCCGTTGCAGACCAGGCAAAAACATTGTCCCCTCTAGGTATTGGTCATCATCAGACTCCTCTAAGGCCTCTGAGTTGGAAAGTGCGCATGCTGAATTAGCTGCGACAAAGAAAATAGTATTAGAGGAGCGTGAAAAAAGTAAGCTGATGAATGAACATTTCATGAAAGCTCTGTCAGTTTTGAGTCAGTCACTACCATCAGAGGTTGCTGCCACTTTTCATTCATGTATGACATCAATGCGCTCTTTAAATAATGCCTCGGGTGATTCCCATGAGGGTCCTATTGGCGATAACGGTGGTGGCGATAGAGCTGATGAGGATGTTGCTGATGATGTTGTTGGTGATGAGATTGCTGATGATGATGCTGACAGTGCGGTTGGTGATGATGTTGCTGTCGATGTTGCTGCTGATGATGATGATGCTGGACATGAGGATGACAGTGATGGCAATGGGGGGGGATATTAATCCCCTCCATTTTTGACTTAGCAGAGAGACGTGTGTGTTGGAGTTTAATGTTTTTTTTTGTATTGGTGGACTGCTTGTATGTGAATTCTTTATGAAATGAAATGCATTTTGGATATGTTTTCATCAGGGGTGTTATTTGTCAGTTATTTAGGTAATTTTCACATGCCATTCTGTTTACTCCTTGTTTTTTCATGAACTTTCTGCAGGGGGAGGTGGGGGGGGGTGTGGGCAGGGGGGCAGGGGAGGGGGGCTGGGCAGTGGGAGGGCTGGGCAGGGGGGGGAGGGGAGGGGGAGGGGGAGGGGGGAGGGGCAGTGGGGGGCTGGGTAGTGGGGGGCTGGGCAGTGGGGGGGGAGGGCTGGGCAGGGGGGGGGAGGGGGAGGGGGGAGGGGGGAGGGGGTGGCTGGGCAGGGGGGAGGGGGGGTGCTGGGCAGTGGGGAGGGGAGGGGGGTGGCTGGGCAGGGGGGGAGGGAGGGGGGGGGTGGGGCAGGGGAGGAGGGGGGGGGGAGGGGGGGAGGGCTGGGCAGGGGGGAGGGTGGGGGTGGGGGCTGGGCAGGGGGGGAGGGGGGAGGGGCAGTGGGGGGCTGGCCAATGGGCGGGCTGGGAGGTGGAAAAATAGGTTTAAAGATGACGTAGATAGATCAACCTGATGTTTGAAGTAGTTCTCTGTGGAATTTGAGTTCAAGATATTTCTTGAGATTTCAACAATGGTTTTTTGTAATAAATATCTCATTATAAGTCATTTAATAACCAATTAAAATAATTTTAATCAATGAATAAAGTCATTCATATTTCTAAGAGAAGGTATGATTTTTAGTAGTATTTTAAATTCAAATTCCAAATGCACTAATTGTTTTGAATATCACACTTTATCTGGTGATATTTCTGGATCTGTTTGACCACGATCAAATCACATTCTTATTTATTCTCAACTAGTTTAGTGTGCAAGGATGTATACATACATGTTTTGATCTACTGCTACTAATAACAAAATTTCTTTATGCAATTTCTTCTTTCATTTTTTCTACTTTTTTTCAGCATTTGTTTTAGTTCTATATGAAATTTCATTGCTTATGAGTCTTATATATTCATTAATAATAATTCATGGTTTATTTGTTGCATGTACAGATTGTAGCAAATTAAAGTATGATTAGCAATCAGTGGTTTGCCATTCGATCTTTATCAAGGTGAGCTGACAAATCTATGTGCCAATCTAACACGGCATTTGAGCTTATTCATGCATGACTCATCAATGTGAATTCTTCTTTGAGTTATGAGTCTAGCTGAAACGCACTTTAGATATTGGAATCATTGAACACACATGCATTCTGAATGTCCAATTTTTTTTTCCTGCTCGGTCATTGGTTTTAATCTAGCTTCTTTCATTTGGTTGGCATTTCCCATCACTTTTGTGCTGAATATGTTTTCCATCTATTGTTTGAAGAGTTGAAACTGTTTGAATGGTTATGTATGTAGTATGTGGGTGTGTCTCGATACGTTCTGTTTGACCAAGTCTATCCTATCCCCTTATCTCCTTAGGATCCGAATTTGGTAAGTGTTTTCTCATAATGGAATTGAAATATTATGGTGTTCCCAGGAATAATCAGTTTTCTTCTTCTTTATATCACTTCATATTTATTTGAGTAGTGGGGAGGGGTGCTGGGCAGTGGGGAGGGGGGGGGGCTGGGCAGTGGGGAGGGGGGGGGGGGCTGGGCAGTGGGGGGGGGGGGGGGTGCTGGGCAGTGGGGAGGGGTGCTGGGCAGTGGGGAGGGGGGGGGTGCTGGGCAGTGGGGAGGGGGGGGGGTGCTGGTGCTGGTGCTGGGGAGGGGGGGGGGGGTGCTGGGCAGTGGGGAGGGGTGCTGGGCAGTGGGGAGGGGGGGGGGGGGGTTGGGCAGTGGGGAGGGGGGGGGGTGCTGGGCAGTGGGGAGGGGGGGTGCTGGTGCTGGGGAGGGGGGGGGTGCTGGGCAGTGGGGAGGGGTGCTGGGCAGTGGGGAGGGGGGGTGCTGGGCAGTGGGGAGGGGTGCTGGGCAGTGGGGAGGGTGGGTTGTGCTGGGCAGTGGGGAGGGGTGCTGGGTAGTGGGGAGGGGGGGGCAGTGGGGAGGGGGGGGGGTGCTGGGCAGTGTGGAGGGGGGGTGCTGGGCAGTGGGGAGGGGGGGCTGGGCAGTGGGGAGGGGTGCTGGGCAGTGGGGAGGGGGGTGGGTGCTGGGCAGTGGGGAGGGGGGGGTGCTGGGCAGTGGGTAGGGGGGGTGCTGGGCAGTGGGGAGGGGGGGGGGTGCTGGGCAGTGGGGAGGGGGGGGTTGCTGGGCAGTGGGGAGGGGGGGGGTGCTGGGCAGTGGGGAGGGGGGGTGTTGTGCAGTGGGGGGGGGGTTGCTGGGCAGTGGGGAGGGGCTGGCACCACAAGATCCTCCCCAAATGGAAACATAAGTAGTCCCTACTCCCCACAGGACACTTTGAAAGACACATTTTCTCATCCACAGCCACTGGTTGCTCTACTCAAGGAGTAGACAGATTCAAATGACATTAACTAGCAGTATCACATGTTTATTTGGAAGCTCTCTCTATGGTATAGATTTCTACATCACAAAGCTATCACCAAACCCTTCAACAATGATACATTCATAGCATTGTGTGTCAAACTGACCTAAAATTTCATCCTTTGTGTGTCAAACTGACCTTACTTTTTTGGCGGTCATTCTTTCTCTTTATTATGATTTTACTTTAATTTAGTGCATGTCATCATGTTCATCACTTAAGTGGTCAAGTCAATTCACTATGGTTTTTTAGCGCCTTTGATTAGGGGTTCACTACCCTCACACTTGTCTTCTCAATTGCACAGAAAATCAAGAAGTCACTAAAGAGTTCTGCTCACAATCACACCAATCACCATTCAAGAAGTCAATTACATAGCAAATCAAGAAGTCACTAAATAGATCTGCTCACAATCACACCAATCACCATTCAAGAATGGAACTGGAAGATAAGATTAAGTTGTTCATCTTGGATCAATTTTCTCCCAGCAACGTGGTGTTCTTGCGTCACATTCTTCTCTTCTCTGATGCATGGCTCTCTTTTGTGGGGCATTCTCTCTTCTCTAGTTCATCGACCTACCTCTTCTAGGGTTTATTGTATAAAGATGACCCTTGAAAACACTATGGAATGTATATATATTTCATTTGTTTTATCTTATTCTTTCCATATTCACCATCTCTATTTACAGCTGTCCTGCAGTGTTCAAACAGTTTAATTGAACGTTTGGAACAAACTTCCACCGTAGCATCACTTATTAACATTATTGTCTGTCCTAAACAGTGTTGACCTGCTTTGGAAACCATGTAGTCTATAAATGATGGTCTATAGCATTTGTTAGCCGAACTTGAACTGTTAATGAGCAACTCTGTTCGTTTACACACCTATCCACAACTAATGCAAAGTTGGTTGAAATGGCATATATTAAAAACCAAATGTTTTCAATCCTTAAATATAATACGCTACTGCAAAACCTTACTATAAAACAAAAATAACTAAAATTAGTTTGGCTGAATTGAATTTCAGATCATTTATGAAACTTGTCAGCCCAATTTAGAAAAGGGAATAAAAAATGTGCCCATTTAACTGAATTTCTAGAGCACACCCTAGTTCTTCTTCATCATATCAAGGTCACGCTGCCACAAATTTTTGCTAGATGTTTTCATTTCCATGGCTTTTATTGATGTTTTAATGCATTTTAATTTATGCTGTGCAGCTTGAAAGTTTCTTTTATTATGAAATTCTTGTCTCCAAATCACTATTCTTGTTGAACATCTTTAATGCAATATCCATTATTCCCATTGTGCTGGTAGTATCTGTATTGCTTCATCTTTTCCCTGCGGTTTCAAGCTATAGCCATGTAATGTTTTCAATGCCTATAATTAGACTTATTTTTAACTTGCACATTGTTCCATGTTGGATGATCAGAAATTTGTAAAGCGGAAAATAGAACTTGGCGGATCTTTCTCAATTGCAAGCTGCATACTTTTTGTTCTTATATTTTGTTCTTATATTTTGTTCGTATATTTTGTCTTCAGGTAGAATTGCAGAGCCTGCTGCCAGGCCTGCGTTGATGCGGGGGACATTTCAAATACCCACAGTTCATTTGAACCGTGGAAATATTCTGGCGCTGGAAACATGTGTACCCACGGTTATAAAACCGTGGGAATACATATATACCCACGGTTCAAGTGAACCGTGGGTATATTCTGGAGCTGCAAAAAACTATACCCACGGTTATAAAACCGTGGGTATACATATATACCGGAGCTGCAAAAAACTATACCCACGGTTATAAAACCGTGGGTATACATATATACCTACGGTTCAGTGAACCGTGGGTAATATAAAAATTTCTGGGTCTATACCCACGGCTTTTTAAAAACCGTGGGTATAGGGCTATTGCGACGGCATTCCAGCCCGCGGTTGGCGAAACCGTGGGTATACCCTATACCCACGGTTTCAAGGGCTATACCCACGGTTTGAAACCGTGGGTATAGGTGCAATTTCCAGTAGTGAGGGGAGGTAGATCTACGAGCATCCAACAGAGCCAGACTTGCGGCTATAGTGGTTGAGGCCTACCACCTCACGTTTCCAACTGGGATGATCTTGGTGTTAAAAGGTTGTTATTATGTTTATTCTACTAATAAAAAAATTATTCTTGTATCTAGATTATTTACAGATGGATGTTTTTCATGTTTGGAAATGAATGTTTCTTCTTTTACAAAGATATCATTTTTTTTCTAGGGAACATTCATACAACGGTCTTTACATGTTGGATTACAAAAACTAGGTAATGGAAATCAATAACAAAGTTACATCACATAACTCATACGACACCCAACTTTGGCATCATCGTCTATGTAACACCCGAGACTTTTATGTTATATAAATCATCAAAGTAATATTTTTCTACACAACACTTTCTTGGCTTTCTTTACACATAATCGCGACCTTCCTCGATAGCATGCGTCGTACACAATACCGAGTTTCACTAAACAACGACATGCTATTAAAATATTATTAAAACTAGCCATTATGAATAGTAATAACCACTTTTTGAAATTTTATAAATTTTATTTTTCAAAATGGACATCATTTTTGGATTCGGAATATCGAAATTATCCTAGGGTAAAATTTTGGTATTTTTCTGAAAAATTTCAAATTTTGATGAATAGTGAAACCACTAAGTGGTAGTTAAAAAAACTGAATTTTTCATAAAATTTAATTTTACCACTTCTGTGAGTAGAATTTCAAAAATTCGAGAGACACGGTTGATGTCAGTAAGTAAAATGTGGTTCAATGAGATGAAAATAATTTTTTGGAAAATAGTAACTTTTTACTTTTTTTTACCACGATAAAAGGTAAATAGGGTAATTAAGGGTAAAGATGATATTATTATTACCCTAACACATGTCCTAATTCTATTGGATAAGTGTAATTCGACCAAAATAAAACATAGGAATAAAATATGACCATTTAGGCCCACTTGGATTAGATTAGGACATTTATTATTAATTTATTTAAAGAAGGGCTAAAATAGTTAAAATCAAAGTTTAATAAGTAAATAATTTTTAATATGGGGTTGTACATAAGATATATTCGACTATAAATATAAATTAGAAATATATAAATATTTCCTACATAATGGTATTTTATTTGTAATTTGTATACATTAAATAATTTAATTTATTTATGACACAATGATGATGCAGTAATTATCTTATTAATGAAATATTGACATAATTGATGTTATAAACACAAAAATAAACGTAATTTGAGACTTTTTATGAATCCCACAAATTTTCTAGGTTAATATGACATGTTATTATTAATTTAATTAACTTTTATAGAACTAATAATTCTGTTATGATTTTCACAAAAATCAATTACTAAATAGTGTCAAAATTGACATCAAATAGTTTTTAAAACAAATATTATATTTGTAATTGTTATTTTATTCCTAAAAATCTTAGGTTCGGCCAAATGACTTAGATAAGGTAATATATATTAATAATAAAAAACTTGGGGTTCTTTTGGCTGCTTATAGTATGTTTATTAACCTTATAGTATAAGAACACAAGAAGACATGATAAAAGTAAACTTATTTAACTTAATGTTAAATCTAAATGATAAGGTTAAAATAGGAACCCAAACTTGTCTAAATTTTATTGGATGAGAGTATTTCGACCCATCCCCACCTTAGCTTATAAATATATCAATTTTTAGCTATTTAAAACCGAACATGACTTTATAATAAAATAATAGTTTTAGTTATTCCAAAGGTGCCCCTCTCCTCCCTTATAAAAGGACACCTCCTCCCCCTCTTCCTCACACCACTTTGAGCCTTCAAGCTCGGCCAAACCCTGCCACTTTATCCTCTCCTCTTCCCTAGAGACATAATATAGGTTATGGTCTTCTTCAAAGACCAATTTTAGTGCCCTAAAAGAAGGTCTCAAAGAAGCACTTCAAAGAAGAGGTAATGTCCGTTACCGATTCTTTCATCTTTATTTCTTCTTCCACTTCTTCTTCTTTAGTTGTTTCATTATGAAGTAATAACACCAGTATCACTCATATACTGATATGTTATTATAAGTATGAAACAACCCTATTTCACCATCTATCCATCCTACGGAAAAAGAAATCACCGCGTGTGCGTACGTACGGAATATCGTCTCCACGCCGTGGTGTAATCTATTTTCCACCACCACCTTACTTGGATTGGTATAATGGTGTAAATAATGACTATATATGACTATTATAAAGTGATATTGATTATGAAATAGTAAACATATACTACAATACAATTCCACGATCATAGGAATGATATCATCACTCGTGCGTACGTACGGAATACCGTCTCCACGATGTGATGCGACTCGTTCTACTGGATCTTCATTTCATAATGATTATATAAATGAATTGAATGAATAAATATGATATATATTACACTAATACCATTCTGGAAATGATGTATCTATAACCTAAAGAAAAGAATAATAATTTATTCAACAAAACTTGCATAAGAACAAAAAGTTATAAACACCCGAATAACAAGTAGCAATGAAATATTACTACTAAGAAGCTAAGAATATGACCATATATGATATCATAAAAATAAGTATGATTCTGGAATAAGTAAATAACATTATTTAAATCATTATAAATGAGGTTCAGACACTTACAAAGCAATTCTGACCTAAGGAAAGGGAAATATCACAATCTCATTTTTATCCGAGATTGTATATACTTTGGTATTTAATGGGGTGTATTTTATCATCCACATCCATGTTTCCTTAATATGTAATATTATTTCCATTACCCTAAAATTGTTTAAATCCTATTTTACCCTTCGGTGAGTTTTTAGTAAAAGATTTGAAAGTAATCTTTTGTCATTTTTCGTACGAGGTACTTTTTTGACTTTTCCGACAAAAGTATGAGAAGAATGTTTTTTTAACTTATACGACATGAATGGATTTTTAAAAAATTATTTCCAAGAATCTTCCTTTACAAGTTTTCAAGCTTATTTTTATTAAAATTCTTTTAGTTTAAAATTTTAAGACATGTTATGAAAGGAAAATGTTTTTGATGTAGAAAGGATATTTTCCTCAAGAATGGAGTTCAAGTGTTTTATCAAAATTATTTTCCATATAAGATAATAAAGGGTTATATTTCTATCCCTATTATTACATTGATTTGATTATGTTGTGATGGAAATATTTATATGAATTCCTTTATCTTATATGAATTGTTTTATGATGTCATGTTGTTTAAGAATCCCATTTTTATTACATGGGTTATGCTATGATGTATGGTTTATGATTTTGTGGCACACATAAGAATGGTATCATTATGAGATGGGTGGGACCTATATCTCCCTCCAATGCATTGGGTAAATATTTTATATCTCATGAGATAGACATGGCTGGAATGGTAGGTCATACCGGTTCAGTGAAACAGGACTGAAACGAGGGTGACTCGGTTCAGAAATGTACTTTGTCCACTAAGATAGTCTTGGAAATGAGTCTTGACTAATAAGATATGATTCTCTATGATTATGTGTGTATGCCACAAATTTTCATGTTTTATGTTATGATTATTGTGATTACATTTCACTGCCATGATTTATCACATGTTATGAAATTATGAACTATTTTGCAGGTTAAGATTTCCAAAAGTTATGTGCTTATGTATATGATGTGATTGATATTTCTTTTGTTTACCCTTACTGAGCATTTGGTCTCACCCTTTTGTATGTTTTATTTCCCCAGGTCAGGAAGAAGGTTATTAAGTAAGATATGCCAAAAGGGACTATAGATATGATGAAATAAATGGGAGACAATGTAGACGCTTTATGAACTAGTTGTTTATGTTTCCCAGTTTCTAAAGACACTATACCTATACAGTCCGTTCATGTTTTTGTTATATGTTGTAATAAGTATGCTTAAATTTTGAATTATTAACAATGTATGTAAAGTATGGGTTGTTATAGTTGGTATCAGAGGAAAGTTATAGTCAACCTCTGGAAACTAGGATGTGAAAGCCTTAGTAAGAACCCTAAGGATAAGTATAAGCATAAAACACAAACATAGTGTTTTAGAAATGGCCATTAATAACCTAAGATAATACCTTAAGTGTGAAATTTTATTCTTGATTATGTGGTTTTCCTATTATAATTTGTGTTGCTCACACTATTCTTCTTGGTTTTAGTCAATGGCTGGAACACGAAGGAATCATGTTAATGCGGAATGCGACGGGAAATGCAATGATTGTCCCCCTGAGAAACCGAACGTTATGGGAGCTGGAATGAAAAATCTTGTAGCCATGCTCACACAACTTTCTCAAGCTATGAATCATGCAGGACTTCCAAACGAGCAAAGGAAGGAGCAACATTCTGTTGAATCCTTCATGAGACAGCATCCACCTTCTTTCAGCAGGTCTGTTGATCCATTAGTTACTGAACAATGGATTAGTACTAGTGAAAAGATATTTTCAGTTCTTCAATGTTCTGAGCATGATAAAGTCATCCTAGCAGTGTATCGTTTGGAAGGAGATGCTGATCAATGGTGGAATCTTATTAAGAATACGAGGCAATGGGATGAAATTGAGTCCATGGAATGTGACGAGTTCAAGAACTTATTTTTTCAATAAGTACTTCCCTCGTATTCTCCGAACAAAGATGGAGAAAGAGTTCCCTGAACTAAAGCAAAAGGATGATGAATCTGTTGGTACCTATGAAGCAAATTTTACAAGACTTGCAAGGTACGCTTCTGGTATTATTATCCAACCTGGGAGTAAGATCGATCGATTCTTTAGTGGCTTAAAACCAAGTCTTCGAAGGGCGTTAGCCATAAGGGACTTCAATAGCTACGAGGAAATTGTTCGATGTGCTCTCAAAGTCGAGATGGAGATTGGAGTAACCCATCAGTCATATGGGTTTGATAAGAAGAGGAAAATGGAATTCAAAGGAAAATCTAAAGAGAACACTGAAAAGAAGATGAGCTTTCCCTTATGCTCAAAGTGTGGAATGAAACATGGAGGGAATTGTCTTAAAGGGACAAGTAAATGTTTCAAATGTGGAAAGGAAGGTCATCAGGCATTTTAATTCCGTGATTATGTGAAGAAGATGTCTAATGATGCAAACAAAGGAAGGGATACACAGAATGAACCTACTACACTTCATTGTTTCAAGTTCAAGGAGATGGGGAATTATGCCAATAAATTCCCTAATCCAAGGGTTGATGATGATGGTCGACGTGAACAAACTCTTAAGGCTAAAGATAAAGGAAAGTCACATGAAATTTCTATCAGCGATGTGGAGTACGATAACGATGTGGTGAAAGGTACACTTACCATCCACTCTAAAGTAGTAAATGTTTTATTTGATTCTAGATCCACCCACTCTTTTATTTCTGAAGAATTTTTTAAGGGTATCACCATATTACCTCAACAATTAGATGTTGAGTTAGCTGTGACAACACCTAATGGCACAACAGTCGCATCAAAAGTTTATAATTCTTCTCCGATTGAAGTTTGTGGGAAAGTGCTTCCTGCAAATCTTGTGATCCTTCCTATAGTGGAATTTGATGTGATTCTTGGCATGGATTGGATTTCTTTATATGGATCTCATATCAATTTCCAAAGAAGGGAAGTCACATTTGATATTCTAGATCAATCTATGATCGTCTATCAATGCAAGGATGAACATAACCTTCTAGTGGACATTTCTTCCATTTTATGGGTATTGATTTCACTAAATGAAGGTTATTTATCTCAAATGGTTGGTGAGAAACTCACGATTAAGAATATGCCCATTGTACGGGAGTTTGATGATGTCCTTACGGAGGAATTACCGGGACTTCCACCAAATCGTGAAGTTGATTTCTCAATAGAACTCGTACCGGGTTCTTTGCCTATTTCAAAGACACCTTATAGAATGGCCCCAATTGAGTTGCTGGAATTGAAGAAAAACTCCAAGAGAATCTTGATAAGGGATTCATACACCCTAGTGCGTCACCTTGGGGAGCACCTGTTCTATTTGTTAAGAAGAAATATGGATCAATGAGACTCTGTATTGATTATCGAGAACTTAACAAGATCACTATCAAGAACTAATATCCTCTCCCGCGCATTGATGACCTATTTGACCAACTACGCGGAGCTCAATACTTTTCCAATATTGATCTTCGTTCAGGGTATCATCAATTAAGAATCAAATGGGAGGATATACCAAAGACAGCTTTCTGTACAAGGTATGGACACTATGAATTTATAGTGATTCCATTTGGTCTTTCTAATGCCCCTGCTATCTTCATGGATGTGATGAATAGAGTCTTTAGAGACTATCTTGATCAACTTGTTGTAGTCTTTATAGACGATATTCTTGTCTATTCAAAGATCAAGGAAGAACATGAAGATCACTTGAGAATTATATTGAAGACCCTGAGAAAGGAGAAGAGTTATGACAAATTTACCAAGTGTGAATTTTGGCTTCAAAAAGTTGCATTTTTGGGTCACATAATCTCAAAAGAGGGCATATCTGTCGATCCAGCAAAAACAGAGATTATCGAAAGATGGTCGAGACCAACAACAGTAACTGAGATCCGAAGTTTTCTTGGTTTGGCTGGATGTTATCGACGTTTTGTGAAATATTTTTCACGATTATCTAATGCACTCACCATGTTGACTCGGAAAGGAGTTAAGTTTGTCTGGACAGAAGAATGTTAAGAGAATTTCAAGGAGTTGAAAAGAAGGTTATCCAGTGCACCTGTACTCACACTGCCTTGTAGTAGAGAAAGGTTTGTGATCTATAGTGATGCATCCAAGAAGGGATTAGGGTGTGTTCTTATAAAAAATGATATGGTGATAGCTTATGCCTCACGACAGTTGAAAATCCATGAGAAAAATTACCCAACACATGATTTGGAGTTAGCTGCGGTAATCTTTGCATTAAAGATTTGGAGGCATTACCTTTATGGTGAAAGGTGTGATATTTATACTGATCATAAAAGTTTAAAGTATATTTTCACACAAAAGGAGCTGAATATGCGTCAAAGAAGATGGTTGGAGCTGATTAAGGATTACGACTGCTCAATCCATTACCACCCTGGGAAAGCAAACAAGGTGGCAGATGCATTAAGTCGACAAGACCATGCTAGTTTATCCACGATGAGGATCACAATAGATCCAATATTTATGTATTTACAAAGGATGGATCTTGTAATTATAATGGAAGGGGAAAAATCTTATCTTTCTCAAATGAATGTTCAACCATATATACATGTGAAGATTAAAGAGGCACAGAAAGAAGATGTCGAGTTACAAAAGAAGGTGAGAAATGTTCCTGAGTTCAACCTTGATTGTGATGGGATAATAAAGTTCATGAATCGGGTTTGTGTTCCTCCCATCCCCGAATTAAAGAAGGAGCTTCTGGATGAGGCTCATAGTTCTTCATTCTCTATTCATACTGGAAGCACGAAGATGTATAGGGACCTGAAAGAGTACTTCTGGTGGGATGGCATGAAAAGAGATGTTTCTAAATATGTCTCTCGATGCTTGGTTTGTCAAAAGTTAAAGCTGAGAGACAGAAGTCTAAGGGGATGTTACAACCATTACCCATACCCGAATGTAAATGGGAAAACATTACTATGGACTTTGTCATAGGACTTCCTAAAACATCCAAAGGCAATAATGCTATATGGGTCATAGTTGATCGTCTTACAAAATATGTACACTTCATTGCTATTAGAGAGGATTTCTCTCTGGATCAGCTTTCCCGGATATATGTAAAGGAAGTGTTAAGATTGCATGGTGTACCAATTTCTATTATATCTGATCAGGATCCGAGATTTACCTCAAAGTTCTGGCGAAGTCTTCAGCATACTCTGGATACAGAGTTGAGTTTCAGAACTGCTTATAATCCTCAGACAGACGGTCAGTCTGAGAGAACAATTCAAACCCTAGAAGATATGTTGAGAGCTTGCTCTATGGATTTCAAAGGAGGTAGGGATCAACACCTACCTTTGGTGGAATTTTCTTACAATAATAGCTTTCACTCCAGTATTCAGATGGCTCCTTATGAAGCTCTATATGGAAAGAAATGATGGACTCCAACTTGCTGGGATGATGTTGGGGAATGAAAGCTATTAGGACCTGATCTCATTGATGAAATGGCAGAAAAGGTTAGATCTATTCAATAACACATAAGAGTAGCTCAGAGTCGACAGAAAAGTTATGCCGACAACCGAAGAAAAGACCTAGAGTTTGAAGTGGGTGATAAAGTGTTTTTACGAATATCTCCCTGGAAGAGGGTTATGAGATTTGGAAAGAAGGGGAAGTTGAGCCCTAGATATATCGGTCCTTTCGAAATACTGGATCGTGTTGGGAAGGTAGCTTACCGATTGGTGCTTCCACCGAATCTCTCTCAAGATCACGATGTGTTCCATGTATCTCTCCTGAGAAAGTACATACATGATCCTTCACATGTACTCAGCTCAGAAGTTGTACCGCTGGAGCAAGATCTTTCTTATGAAGAACAACCGATAGAGATTCTGGATCGTAGCGAAAAAGTCCTACGAAACAAGACCACTCGATTGGTGAAAGTTTTATGGAGGAACCACCAATTAGAAGAAGCTACATGGGAACTTGAGGATATGATGAGGGAGTTGTATCCTCATCTGTTAGTTACAAAGTGAGGAATTTCGAGGGCGAAATTAATTTTAAGGGGGGTAGAATGTAACACCCGAGACTTTTATGTTATATAAATCATAAAAGGAATCATTTTATACACAACACTTATTGTCTTGCTTTATACGAAATCGCGACCTTCCTCGATAGCTTGCGTCGTACGCAATACCGAGTTTCACTGAACAACGATATGCTATTAAAATATTATTAAAACTAGCCGTTATGAATAGTAATAACCACTTTTTAAAATTTTATAAATTTTATTTTTCAAAATGGACTTCATTTTTGGATTCGGAATATCAAAATTAGCCTAGGGTGAAATTTTGGTATTTTTCTGAAAACTTTCAATTTTTGAGGAATAGTGAAACCACTAAGTGGTAGTTAAAAAAACTGATTTTTTCATAAAACGTAATTTTACCACTTATGTGAGTGGAATTTCAAAAATCCGAGAGACATGGTTGATGTCAGTAAGTAAAAAGTGGTTCAATGAGATGAAAATAATTTTTTTGGTGAATAGTAACTTTTTACTTTTTTTACCACGGTAAAAAGTAAATAGGGTAATTAAGGGTAAAGATGATATTATTATTACCCTAACACATGTCCTAATTCTATTGGATAAGTGTAATTCAACCAAAAACAAACTTAGGAATAAAATATGACCATTTAGGCCTACTTGGATTAGATTAGGACATTTATTATTAATTTATTTAAAAAAGGGTTAAAATAGTTAAAATAAAAGTTTAATAAGTAAATAATTTTTAATATGGGGATATACATAAGATATATTCAACTATAAATATTCATTAGAAATCTAAAAATATTTCCTACATAATGGTATTTTATTTTTAATTTTTAGACATTATCTAAGTTAATTTATTTATGAAACAATGATGATGAAGTAATTATCTTATTAATGAAATATTGACATAATTGATGTTATAAACACCAAAATAAATTTAATTTGAGACTTTTTATGAATCCCACTAATTTTATATGTTAATATGACATGTTAGTATTGATTTAAGTAACTTGGTTCGAAATAATAATTCTTTTATGATTTTCAGAAAAATCAATTACTAAATAGTGTCAAAATTGACATAAAATAGTTTTTAAAACAAATATTATATTGGTAATTGTTATTTTATTCCTAAAAATCGAAGGATCTTCCAAATGACTTAGATAAAGTTATATATATTAATAATAAACAACTTGGGGTTCGTTTGGCTGCTTATAGTATGTTTATTAACCTTATAGTATAAGAACACAAGAAGACATGGTAAAAGTAAAATTATTTAACATAATGTTAAATCTAAATGATAAGGTTAAAATAGGAACCTAAACTTGTATAAATTATATTGTATGAGAGTATTTCGACCCATCCCCACCTTATATTAGAAATATATCAATTTGGAGCTATTTAAAACCGAACTTGACTTTATAATAAAATAATAGTTTTAGTTATTCCAAAGGTGCCCCTCTCCTCCCTTATAAAAGGACACCTCCTCCCCCTCTTCCTCACACCACATTGAGCCTTCAAGCTCAGACAACCCCTACCACTTTCTCCTCTAAACTTCCCTAGAGACATCCTAGAGGTTCAGGTCTTCTTCAAAGACCAATTTTATTTCCCTAAAATAAGGTCTCAAAGAAGCACTTCAAAGAAGAGGTAATGTCCGTTACCGATTCTTTCACCTTTATTTCTTCTTCCACTTCTTCTTCATTAGTTGTTTCATTATGAAGTAATAAAATCAGTATCAATCATTTACTGATATGTTATTATAAGTATGAAACAACCCTATTTCACCATCTATCCATCCTACGGAAAAAGAAATCACCACACGTGCGTAAGTACGGAATACCGTCTCCACGCCTTGGTGTAATCTATTTTCCACCACCACCTTACTTGGATAGGTATAATGGTGTAAATAATGACTATATATGACTATTATAAAGTGATATTGATTCTGAAATAGTATAAATATACTCCAATACAATTCCACGATCATAGGAACAATATCATCACTCGTGCGTACGTACGGAATACCGTCTCCACGATGTGATGCGACTCGTTCTACATGACCTTCATTTCATAATGATTATATAAATGAATTGAATGAATTAATATGATATATATTACACTAATACCATTCTGTAAATGAGGTATCTATAACCTAAAGAAAAGAATAAGAATTTATTCGACAGAACACGCATAAGAACAAAAAGTTATAAACACCCGAATAACAAGTAGCAATGAAATATTACTAGTAAGAAGCTACGAATATGACCATATATGATATCATAAAAATAAATATGATTCTGGAATAAGTCAATAACATTATTTAAATCATTATACAGGAGGTTCGGAAACTTACAAATCTAGTCAGACCTAAGGTAAGGGAAATATCACAATCTCATTTTTATCCGAGATTGTTTATACTTTGGTATTTACTGGGGTGTATTTTATCATCCACATCCATGTTTCCTCAATATGTAATATTATTTCCATTCACCTTAAATTGTTTAAATCCTATTTTACCCTTCGGTGTGTTTTTAGTAAAAGATATGAAAGGAATCTTCTTTCGTTTTTCGTACGAGGTACTTTTTTGACTTTTCCGACAAAAGTACGAGAAGAATGTTTTTTTAACTTATATGGCATGAATGGATTTTTAAAACATTATTTCCAAGAAGCTTCCTTTAAAAGTTTTAAAGTTTATTTTTAATAAACTTCTTTTAGTTTAAAATTGTAAGACATTTTAAGAAAGGAAAATGTTTTTGAAGTAGAAAGGATATTTTCCTCAAGAATGGAGTTCAAGTGTTTTATCAAAATTATTTTCCATATAAGATAATAAAGGGTTCTATTTCTATTCCTATTATTACATGGATTTGATTATGTTGTGATGGAAATATTTTTATGAATTCCTTTATCTTATATGAATTGTTTTATGATGTCATGTTGTTTAAGAATCCCATTTTTATTACATGGGTTATGCTATGATGTATGGTTTATGATTTTGTGGCACACATAAGAATGGTATCATTATGAGATGGGTGGGACCTATATCTCCCTCCAATGCATTGGGTAAAGATTTTATATATCATGAGATAGACATGGCTGGAATGGTAGGTTATACCGGTTCAGTGAAACAGGACTGAAACGAGGGTGACTCGCTTTAGAAATGGACTTTGTCCACAAAGATAGTCTTGGCAATGAGTCTTGACTAATAAGATATGATTCTCTATGATTATGTGTGTATGCCACAAAGTTTCATGTTTTAAGTTATGATTATTTTGATTACATTTCACTGCCATGATTTATCCCATGTTGGAAATTATGATCTCTTTTGCAGGTTAAGATTTCCAAAAGTTATGTGCTTATGTATATGATGTGATTGATATTTCTTTTGTTTACCCTTACTGATCATTTAAGCTCACCCTTTTGTATGTTTTCTTTCCCCAGGTCAGGAAGAAGGTTATTAAGTAAGATATTCCAAAAGGGACTATAGATATGATGAAATAAATGGGAGACAGTGTAGACGCTTTATGAACCAGTTGTTTATGATTCCCAGTTTCTAAAGACACTATACCTATACGGTCCTTTCGTGGTTTTGTTATATGTTGTAATTAGTATGCTTCAATTTTTAAGTATTAATAATGTATGTAAAGTATGGGTCATTATAGTCTAGGTCATGTAAATGAGAAATGCTTGAAAAAGTTACATCAAGATGGATATTTAGATTCTTTCAAACTAAAACAACTTGGTGTATGTCATGCATGCTTATAAGGAAAAGGGACAAATCCCCACTTAGTGGGAAAGTTGAATGGTCTTAAAAACTTCTTGAATTGGTTTATACCGATGTGTGTGGACCATTTCTATTTGACTAAATGGGAGGGTACTCATACATTATAACTTTTATTAATGATTTTAGTGGATATGGATATATATACATAATGAGGTATAAGTCAGATTCTTTTGATAAGTTCAAAGAAAATAGGAATGAAGTTGAGAACCGGCTTGATAAGAAGATTAAGAAACTCCACTCAGACCGAGGTGGAGAATATATTAATCAAGAATTCATTTATTACTTATGAGAGATTGGGATCCTATCCCAACTCACTCCTCCATACACGCCCTAATGTAATGGTGTGAGTGAAAGGAGGAATCATACCCTTTTGGACATGGTGATATCAATGATGATTGAAGTGAGTCTTCTATTATTATTTTGGGGATATGCATTACAAAAAACAATGCACATATTTACCATGTTCCAACTAAATCAATAAATGGTTTCCCATACGATTTCTAGAGTGGAAAGAAATCCATATTATTGAATTTACAGAAGTGGGGAAGCGATGCATTTGTTAAGGCCTCTACAGGTAGGAAACATGGACCCCGAGGCACAAATTGTACCTTTATAGGATACCCCAATGAAATAAGGGTATATTACCTATACAACCCCTCTAAAAAATGTTATGGTGGAATGACATTCCATATTCCTTGAGAGGGAGCACATCTCCAAAAGAGATAGTGGGAGTGAGATAGACTTTGATGAAGTTGAAGATCAAGGTATACAAGAGTTGGTACAGGAATAGATTCTACAAAGCCCTATGGAAGAAAGATCTATTTCAGAGAAACAAGAGCTGCGTAGGGGTACAAGAGAGGTTAGAGAAAAAGAATGGTACAATTTTCTTGTTACTACGGATTGTGACTCATTATTTGTTGATAATAATGATCCACTATCCTAGAATTAATCAATAAGTGGAATAGATGTTTCCAAGTGGCAAGAATACATGAATTCTGAAATGGATTCCATGTACCAAAACCGAGTTTGGATTTTGGTAGATCTTCCAGTTTATGCAATTCTTGTTGGATTAAAATGGGTATTCAAGAAGAAACTAGACATGGAAGGACAAGTTAACAACTATAAGGCATGCTTGGTTGCAAAAGGGTTCAAAAATAATCAAGGAATTGACTAAGACAAAAACTTTTCACCAGTTGAAATGCTAAAATCCATCAGAATTCTATTTTCCATTACCTCTTACCATGACTATGAGATTTGGAAAATGGATGTCAAAACAGCCTTCCTTAATAGGAACCTTCAAGAAGTTGTATACATGACACAACTGGAAGGGTTTATGACTCCAAAAAATTAAAATAAGGTATGCAAGATGCAGAAATACATTTATGGATTAAATCAAGCATCCAGGTCACGATCATTTGTTTCGATGAATCTATATGAAATTTGGTTTTATCAAGAACTAATGTGAGCCTTGTTTCGACAAATGATTTAGTGGAAGTGTAGTTGTTTTCCTAATAATATATGTTGATGAAATATAACTTATTGAAAATGAGATACCAGTCTTACAGTTTTTTAGGTCATGGTTGGATCAATGCTTCTCCATGAAGGACTTGGGTGAGGCAACATATATTCTTGGGATCAAGATCCATCTTGATAGTCCAACAGATTATCAGGCATATGATAAAGTACAAACATTGATAAGAAACTGAAGAGATTTAGTATGGAACATTCCGAGAGTGTATTGTTTCCCGCATCAAATGGAATTCATCCTTCCAAGAAAATGAGTCCTCAGGAACATGAGGAAGGGAAGATAATGGCAAGGAATCCATATGCATCGTTGATTGGTCCATTCATGTATGACATGATATGTACTAGATGGATGTCTCCTACACATTAAGTTTGGTAGGAACTTATCAAGATAACCCAGGTAACCACCATTGGATGGAAATCAAGAAAATCCAAAAGTATCTAAGGCATAACAAGGATATATTTCTGGTTTATAGAGGATATGATGAACTAGTCATTAGACCATATGCAGATGGTAGTTTCTAGACTAGTCATGATGACATGAAGTCACAAATAGGATACATCTTCATGTTGAATGGAGGTGTAGTGAGCTGGAAGAGCTCAAAGAAGAGTGTGGTCATAGATTCAACAGTAGATTCTGAGTATATGATAGCTTATGAGGAATCTAAAGATTTAGTTTGGATGTGAATCATCATCCAAGAGCTAGATGTGACACCTAGCAGTAAAGATCCCATCACATTGTGCTGTGATAATACAGCAGCGGTGGCTCTTACAAAGGAGACAAGGCCACATCAGCGGACAAAGCACATAATTCAGAATTATCATCTCTTGTGGGATTTTTCTCAGAGAGGTGAAGTTGTAGTGAGCAGTATTTCCATGGAAGAAAACGTGGAATAATCCTTGACTAGAGCCTTGACTCAACAGAAACATGATCACCTTGTGACGTCTAGCGGACTGAAAGTGGTTGGTATTTGGGTCTAGTCCATGTGGGAGTTTGTAAGAATTAGTGTCCTAGAACCAACTGGTGGTACATTGATTACATTGACATTTAATGTATTTAAATCTTGAACATCTTATTACATATTGTTCATTGTTCATCATGACTATGATGTAGTAATGTCATAGATTATTTGTTGCATTGATAAGGTCATGGAAGTTCCCCGCTATGATGGGAACCTTGAAATGCTATAGCAATATTCTTAAATATATTTCTATTGTTTGATGACATACTATGATGAGAAACATAGCATGAAAAACATCAGTTGTGAGTACTCATAAACATATGAGACTTCCTCTGATGTTGTTCCCACTTGGTAATATCCAAGTTAGAAGATTATGATAACAGGACCTCTAGTAATACTTCCATATGTTTTGGTTTCATCGGATATTTCTATCTAAGATAATGTGTAATGATCCCTATAATTTAATATTTTAACTAATATGTGTCCCAACTCATGCACTTTTCTTTACTAATAAAAACCATCACATAGATAGTTTGCAGTAAGTAGGGTACGTTGGGTGTATCATGAGTGGCATGTTATTAATTGATAAGTCGAGGAAGGATTTGTCCCTTCCATTTATGGAAGTTGACATCTTATCCCTTTGATTGATATATAACCGCCACATGAAATTCCATGGCCATTGTGTAACGATGAGTTTATTTCAAGTAGTAAAAGAATGACGTATCGAACATAAATTTTGAGGAAACTATCATGAAACATACTCGATGAGATATTGTGACAAGGGGATTATTTTACACATTGAGCATTCGTATGTGGATGTCATTGTTTGGACATTATGTTATTTCTCTTGGGTTTCTTGACCCATTTATAGATAGTACTCTTGGACTTTAGGCAAGCCTACCAAATGCTAATGAGAAAGAATCCTAGAGGTTAACACAATAAGTGTAATTGGTGGTCTCACTTAAATTCTATTTATATTTAATTAATGAAATACATATTATTCTAAATCCCATGGAATAATTTTATTCAATTTAAAATGATCACATAAATTAAATTAAATATATTTATTTATTTTATTGAACATTTAATAAAAAAATATTTAATAGTTTTTAAAGAAAATATTTATTTAAGAGAATAAATTATTTATTCATTTATTCCTGTATTCAATAAATGGAAGTGGAGTTCGAGTGAAGAAAGTATGGTCCAGTGGTAAAATAATTATTTTCAAGTTGGTAAATAATTATTTAACTAATTAGAACATGTTAAAATAATAATGACACTAATATTATTTTGTGAAATAGAATTTTATTTATAATTATGTTTTGCACAAGTTGGCGCACCTTAAATAATGACGTGGGACTATTATTATGATCATGGGTTTTATTTAATTTCCGTAAAGTATTTAATTTCTGTTATACAATTAAATGTTTTAACTTAAGTTCCATGCATATAAATAGACAAGTACACCTATTTTTCCGAACACCACACGACACTGAATTGTACACCCGGTGAATTGAGAATTGTTGAGATAAAAAATTTCTCTCTCTAATCCTCTTCCCTCCCCTCCTCAAGAACGAGAGACATTCTTCATGGAAAAAGAAGAAGAGATCATGAATGACCGACACAAGACACTCGCTTCACTGTTCTAGCACCCGAATAACGAGAGATGTCAATCAGAGGCCATCTGAGCACGTGTGGATCACCACTAGAGGGATTCTAGTTTGGATCCTTACAAGCACAACGAGATAATTCGAAAGGGTCATTCCAGATGATCAACATCATCAACGAAGAAAATACCAAAGACCCATGTATTATTTTCTTCATGAAATTTATTAAATTAATTATAAACATAATGTGAAAGATCCTCTCTAAAGGTTTCAGACCTCTTACTTCTTTATCAAAATCTTTGATTCTATTCTGTGGAGACTATAATTCATTGTCGTATTGATCTCAGAATATTCATTGATCATGGTAAAAATCAAAGTTGGGTTTCATACCAACCACTCTTCTACTGTTCCCAAAACCAACAATCTGAGCCCAAATAATGTTTAGGGTCACCATAGAATCATCAATTAGTGTTAATGGACCTAATCCAAGGTATCCAATGCTCTAATGTTTATAAGTCATATGTTGGTACATAGACAGGACATCTACACATGAAAACATTAAATGATCCCAACAATAGTCAAGTCAAGATTCATCTGGTTTCCGTGAGATCATCTAAGGAATTCCTACTCAGCAACCATAGTATCACTCAGGACTAACCATTCCCTTATGAATAACCATGATTCCATATAACAACTGCAATGTAGTATATTTATCAAAACAAAAGGGAATTTTAATTTAACTCGGTGTTTTCTCCATGGTCTCTTAGTGAACCTTGTACAATTTCAAGATGATCGTAATAATTATCAATGATCCCAGAGTACACCATAATGATATTAAATATTACTCAGAAGACCGAAGACACTCCTTTTATATCTATTATGAAGTAAATGATGTGGTTTTCATCCAACCATTACCCCACTATAGACAAAAAGAATAGTCGAATCATCTATGGATGATTCCTTTAAAAAACATTGGCTAATCCTACTAACGTATCATATTTGACCAACCGAAATTCCCTTACCAACCAAGGTATCCCCTGATCACGCAATCATATCTAGTGAGGTTCAACCCAACTAATGTTATTTTCAATGGTTGTGTACATAGCTAACAATATCATTGTTGCGCTACCCTTCAGGCACTAACATATTTCAAAACATACTAGCCCAATGGGTATTTGAATCAAAACATTCCATTTACAAATGGTCCTCTGGTTTTTTCTCCTTCTATGTGAAAGGACTCATTTTCTTAATAACGAAATGGCACTCAACACCATAGGAGTCTCCTAGTCCTCTTTTACTGAAGATAAGAACTCATCCAATAACACATGTTCCATCAACCACTGACTGTAGGTCCTGGATGTGGCCAACAGAGAGTTATCAAGCATAAGATCAAAAGAGATAAAAACTAGTGCTTATAATAAAACTAGATTAGTGTCACTTTAGGAATACGCATAATAATCCAATGATCCAAGCTCACACACATCATTAATATCAGGTGTCCAAGAAAAAATAAGCTAAACGACATGTATAAACACCTGACCCTCTTTTTAAATTCATTCGGGGAATTGGGGGTGCGTCAGATTTCCTTTAAGTCCCACGTCACTCTACCCTAGAGATGACTATTTCTAAAAGAGTAATAGCTCAAGGCTTAAAAGATTACCACCAAACTCATGTATTTCATTGTAATATTTTATCAACTTGATGGGTATCATATGTATTGACTCATACTACCCGCATATTTCATTAACACCACAACACATCACAAGAAACTATCCATAGGCTTATAGGCCATAAGAATTATAATATCATATAGACCATATAATATATTCATTCTAGAGTCATATTATTATATATGAATGTAATATATCTTTTGATATCCTGAATAGTACAATACTAAAGAAGAATCTGGATCATATGACCTACTTAGCAGCCGACCCTAACGTCAGCATGTCTATCCCATTGAAACAAAGAATTACATGATGCTCCCTCCCTTTAAAAATGGTAAAATTATAGCATTTCATCCCATCAATCCCAACATTCACTTTAGAAACTAAAATACCTACTTTGGAAAAATAAAACCTAGATGGAACCTAATATCTAAAATCTTATCACATCATTTAACAATGATTTCAGTTTAAAAATCACTACATATACCAGGTTATCCCCTTACTATTGTAGAAAGTGTGGATCCTATGATATGTTAACGATTTAATGGTCACTTTTATTATTGGGATAAAATCTAAATTAAATTGATAGAATAATAAGTCTATGGGAATTTTTCAGGTTCCTATTCCCATGACACTAACAAAGAATCATTAAGATTAACCCTTACACAATGGTTTAATCTAAAAACACCAATTTAAGGTTTCATATAACCCCTTAAATTAATTCACATTTTATTTATTCTAACACATTATATCAAACATCCATTTAATTATTATTTATTTAATAGAAATCATATCAAATTTTAGGCATGCTACCACATAAATTCCATTTATCTATTTTATTCATCCATAAGATTATCATATTTGGATTGGTTTAAAAAAAAATCATGCTATAGAGGAAAACCCCCTTTATGTTGTAATTATCATTTTAATTAACTGAAGTCTCATAATAATACATCTAAAAATAGATGAAAGGTATTGTATTAATTATAAGTAACTGGTTTAGTAATACGCCACCATACATTTATACATAACATTGGCATAAGAATACACCCATGATGTTAAGTACTAAGGCATATCCAAAATAAAGGTTACCTAATAGGGTCCCATTATATCCAACCTTGGTCTATCTAAATTCCAACCAATTGTAGTTTATTTAAATATAAATGTTTCAAAACACCCTTAATGGGTTATCTCATGAGAAAAATTCCCCAACTGACCATCCAGGGTCCAATTGTGAATTTAGGAATTCAATCACACAGGTCGCCATGCCCAGATTATGTAGGTAATTGAATTCATATGGAAAATATTATTTCTAATAATTAGATTTCAGTATATACCATAGTTTAATTAGATGTACTACCAATCCCAAATAATAAAGGCACTTTCTTTTATATGTCACAATTTGAATTCATGAACCTGCAACATGGTTTTAATCATTGATTTCAAAATATAGAATGTCCATTTATAATGTTTTGATTATATGGGTTATCATTACCAATTTATAAAGGCCCATATACTTTATAAATTTCTATTGGAACATATTTAGTCATAATAAAAATTCTTTTAGCCCATTTAACCAATCTTTCACTGCTCAAACATGTCAGAATTCATTAGTTAGTGTGCCACCGTCAAGCAATATGGAAAAAAAAAATTGGGTTGATGATGACTCTTTAACAACTAATCATTTATCACAATTATAACAAGGTATCCTATAACATGGAAACAATGAATTATAACATATAAATAAGAAACCAAAGAATCTTGGTAAATAAGAAAATCATGGTAAATAATAACCTAAAAATGGTATACAGATAAAAATGTTTCTAAAACACATAAGGCACACCCAACATGTTATTAGGTATTCATGTAATGAAATGAACATGGAATGGACAATGCATGGAAAGTGAATATCAATGTTCCTATAATGATGCACATAACAATACATCCTTACCATACCAGGCCAAAGAGAAAATATTATAATCTCAAAAACTAGAAAGAAGAGAAATTACACTAATCACTCATGGTGAAATAATAATCAACTATAATAACTAGAAACACAAAAACAATCCCGTCCCTGGCCACTTGATATTTTCCTTGTTCATGGGTTGATCAATTTCAGACATAGTTATTTTCCATATATGAACACATTAATAGTCTCCTTTCTAAAAGCCCAAATTGTAATATAGACGAAAAATATCCTCCTTTGAAACTACTTTGTAACATCCCAACTTGGGATCCACTAAAATGGTGCCCCTATCCCATCAGTCACAAGGCCTCAAGAGCACATCCCTATATGCCAATGGATGTCGACTAACGTCAGGGGTATAATGATGGTATGGTAGGGATACATTACCCTCATGATCATAGTAACACAATGTTATAAGAGGTAATGAAATAATAAATAGTGGAAATATTATAAATAAAATAAAAAATGAGAGAAGATTAAAATAAATGATAAAATGGAAAACACAAAATATACAACCATACAAGCATATCAAAATAAGGATACATAATCTAAATACTAAACATGAAGTAGGTGATATAATACAATAAAATAATGGTATAATAGAGGTGAACAAAATCACAAAGGTATAACTTCTTGAGCATCATAAGATTTGGCTCAGTCCTTTTCTCTTAAATCCCATATCTAATAATAATAGTAAGAAAGCTAAATCTAAAACCTAATCATGTAACCATGAGATCAATTTAGGTATCCCTGTGTAATGGCTACCCGAACTGGGTATGAGATATACTCATTAAGCCTACACCAATGGTGTATAAAGATTTCTATACTATGGTAATAATGTACATCAGTGTGAAAATATGGTAAGTAAAGTAGTAAAAAAGGAAATTAAATAAACCATGTCGTACTGAAGATCCTTGTGGGATGCCTAACCGACAATACCTATTTTTTACTAAGATAAAAATATATAAAAATATGTGACTATGTAAATATGTATGTAAATATATAGAGATATATATTTTCTATATATGTATAAAAATTTATATCCATATATATATATATGCAGTGCTAGTTAGGACCCAGGGCATAATTCAAGTGTAAATGACTAGTCATGAGAATCTCATAATGTAGAAAAAGAGGACTCCATGATCGTGTATCACAGTATGTAAGGGAATACATGCCCAATTATTATGATTTATAAGGGTTTATATTCCATAATATCAAATTGTATAAGGGTAACCATACCTGAGTATCACAATGTACAAGGGACCCCAGGACCAAGTATCATTTTGTATTAGTAATATCATATTGAAGTACCAAAATGTAAATGGGATGTGATTCCAATGTATGAAAATGTATAAGGGACATATAATAGAGTATCCTGATATTTAAGGGATTCCATCCCCGAATATCACAATGTATGAGGGACTCTATGCCCATGTATCACAATGTATAACGGATTCCATGACCGATTATCATGACATATAATGGATGTCATGCATGAGTGTCATGATGTACAGGGGATTCCAGGCCTGACTATCGTAATTTATAAGGGATATCATGATCAATTGTCATGATGTATAAGGGATACCATGCCATTTTATCAGAATTTATTAGGGGAACCATGATCTTAATCATGCCACATCAAAATTGAATCGTATCTTTTGGAGGTTTTCATTTATATTAAATTAAATATGTCCATGAGAAGTTCCATGCCATTAATTAATCAAATATTCCCATTTAGATGACCTATTTTATTTATGATGGTGGGGCACCTCATAGGTGGCTTTAGTATAAAACGTTTCATGCTGTTTATCATTCCAAAATCAATTAATTGAATTTAATAATGCCTTACATGAGGGATTGATCATCACACCTCAAAAGGTGATCAATGTGTGAAACTCAATATAAATACAAGTGTTTTAAAAATTACCCTGATAGGGTGTTTTAATCTTCTATATGAAGAATAGGTCATGATCATAAAGTAAAGTAAACTAAAGGGGGTGGTTCTAGTTGCATAGAACATATCCAATGATTAAATTTAATTCCTACAGAACATTTAATAACAGAATCAGGTTCTATGTATTTAATTAGAAATTTAAGAGGAATCCCATGAAAACAATGGAACACAACACAATGAAGTAATTTAAAAAAGAGAAATACTTTAAGGTAAAATATATAGAACACCGACCTTATACTGAGGGATTCCCACTAGTCCATTATTTTCCATTAACTCGAGCTGAATTGAGGTAAAATGGATGAATCAAAAAACACCCTGAAAATAGGGAAAAAGAGATCACATGGATTTATCAATCCATACAGGAAGAAAAACAAAGGATGAATAAATAGGAATGAATAGATTACCAAGGGATATTCAACCTGATATATGGATCTTTAATCAATTCTTTTTTGGAAGAGAACCAAAGAACCATACGATAGGGAGAGGAATCACTAATTATACCTCTAAGGAACCATCCAATTGTTTGATGTAAAAAAAGAATAGTTTAGTCCCCTGTTAACCGTAAAAAAGGCCTCACATGACTCGTGATGTGAACAATATTCACATAATGAATTCCTTATGGTAAAACCCTTGGGATTTAATGTTCTAAATCCCCACCGGATTCACCCCATGAAACCCACTCATGTTGTGAAAGGAATTAATGATGTGAATGACTTGTAGTATCTATTTTTAGAAGCCTTGGCCATCTGTTCATCCTCTAGTGTTTTGAAAACTAGGAACTTTACTTTTTTTTGAAATTTTCCTCTCCGTGTAACTTGTGCTAAGAATTGTTCATAATAACTTATTTAATATTCTACAGAGGTCTTACTCACACATAGTTAGTGCTTAGTTTCTTAGAGGTTCACAGTGGGTTCCCAAATCTTCTATTTTACTCCAGTTTCAAAATATTTATATGAATACAATTTAAATTAGATCCTTAATTTTTTTATTTTTTTAAAAAATAAAAATTAAATGCACGAGATGAAGTTCTAACATCCATCTTATTATGGTTATGATCAAAAAATCCACAAAAAATTATCCTTTATCACCATCAAAAATAGTTCTTAAATATAAAATTCATGAAATCACTAAGAAAATACTATCAGATATCATTCATCCTCAAAACTTTCTGATTCAAAGAAACACTCACGAACTAGTAAGATATTATTCATAGGCAAGACTCAATTGAAATAAAGAACAGATCCTAAAGAAACACAAATTGTAAATGAATTTAAATTTTTTAAAAATTTCTGACCAAAAAATTTAAGCGGTAGAGGGATTTTTTGGGATTACATTCATGTGAATTTTAGCTAAACATAATTTGACCCCATCCCCCATACACAAAACCCAACATCTTCCCCAATGTTTAATTGAAATGTTGAATAAAACAATTAGAAATGTAAGGCTCAAAAGAGATTTTCATTTCAGAAGATTAGTGACATGTACATGGGTCACAATGAATTTAAAAAATAATATTTTCCAAAAAATATATTTAATAGTAGGATCACATGAACTTTAATTAATCAATTTAAATGATATTTTTCTATTAAATTAAAAAATAAGCATGTAAGACATTTGAGTAAAGAGTGAATAGGGTGTAAGAATGTTCATAAATATGATTCAATCATATTTTCAAAAACATAGTGAAAGATATGATAGACACCCATAAATAAAAGCAGATTCAATTAAAAAAACAATCATACTGAATTAAACTCCAAAAAATTATAAGAGTGAAAATTTTTAAAGGCATTGTCTTACCAATATTTAATAATCCAACACATGTAGTGAACATTTCCAGCAAATAAGAACATAAACATAATTTTTCTAGTAACAAACAATTATCAATGACTCCCCCCATTACCTTACCAGTGAGTCACCATTATGGTGACTCACCTACAATAGTGTAATGGTGACACAAGTGTAACTATGATTCGGGAATCAACATTGTTCAGTGGAACAACGACTTTTTTATCCTATGAAAGTAAAATAGCTGCAAAACATATATAGTAATTAAAATTAGGAACTTCCCTATTTAATTATATCCAGATATTTTTCATTATGAAAACTCCTACTGACATGAATAATAAAGATAATTATGGTACTTTGTGACACAAATAGAAGCATAATTTTTATTCCAATAATATGAACTAGTAATACCAAGATCACATATCTATCATATATAGATATGGAAAGGAAAACAAAAAACAACACTTTATTCAAAAATAAAATAAGAACAAAATTAAAAATAAAGAAAAATCATGGACCATGTGTTGACTCCCATTATGAATTATGTTTTAATTATACATTTATACTTTTAATGAGAATCAGTTTTCAAGTATAGTTTTAGAATCTATGCCATTCGGTTACACATAAAAATACAGTTTGACCCTTTTTCCTTTAAAATAGAATTGACTTGTTTTCTTCTCCTGCAATCTCAACAACTCCATTCATCAAGACTCTAACAATTGTAAATGTTCCACACCACTTATATTTAAGCATTCTAGGAACGATATTAAGTATATAATTACAAATGAGGACCATTTTTTCTAGGTTTAATATTTCTATTTTGAATGATAGAATCACGAAATAATTTGGACATCTCTTTGTATATCCTAGAGTTTTCATAATACTCCCTCTTTATCTCATCAAACTCACTAAACTCAAGAATTATCCTCTATATATTACTCATAAAATTAAAAATTTGAATATTTAAACATTCCAGTATTACTTGTGATGTAACTACATAATAAAATTAAAAAATTTACCAAATATAATAATATATGGAGACATAACTATTGGGGTTTTTAAAGCCATTCTATATGCCCATAATGGCCCTTCTAATATAGGATACTAGTCATTCCTAGAGTTTGAGACTATTTTCTCCAAAAAAGGTTCTATATCCCTATTAGAAATTTTTACCTCTCGATAAAACTATGGATGGTAGGTAGTACCACTCCCATATATTCATCCAAATTTTTCAATTAAATCATAAATTTCGGAATTTTTAAAGTGTGTTCCATTATCAATTGTGAAGTATTTTGGAATTCCAAATCTAGAAAAAAATTTATTTTTAGCAAACCTAATTACACTCTTTATTTGTTTATTGGGTAGTGCTACTACCTCCACCCACGTAGACACATAATTGAAATCAACTAAGATGTACTCATTCCCATGAGATGATGGAAATGGTCCAATAATTTCTAAACCCAAAACATCAAAAATTTCTACTTCCAGAGCACCCTTCTGATGTGAATCTTGGTTCCTTCCATCATTTCTCATCCTACGAAATCAATCACATCCTCAAACACATAATATAGAATCCTTAAATAAAATAAGACAATAAAAACTATCTTAAAGGAATTTCCGATTTGTCCTTTCCCAACCAAAATACCCCCCCAAGGCGAGGAGTGACAACTCTCAAGTATAGATAGTGTCTCTTCTTCTGGAACACACCTTCTTATGAACCCATTAGTATATCTCTTAAAAATAATGGAGTGACCCCAAATATAGTACTTAAGATCTAAAATGAATTTATATATTTTTTTGATTGAAAAGTCATTAGATACAAGAAAATTGGAAAAATCTACAAACCATACAGACTTTCTTAATTGGGATGGTGAAAATCTTCTCATAATGAAAGTAAGAGTTTAACACCCTAGGATCTTCACAATGGCTATTAATGAATCCTAGAAAGGTGGTATGAAACTATGATTTCATATCCATACTTATCTATAACTTCCAATTTAAATTTATTCAATAATAGGATCCATTTAATAATCCTAGATTTTGCCTCTTTCCTAGAGAAAATTTTTTTGAGGCATAATGATCAATAAAGATGATTCCTTTAGAATCTAGCAGATAATGCCTAAATTTATATAGAGTAAAAACAAAATATAAGAGCTAATTCTCAGTAGTAGTTTAATTTTTTATGAATCATCTAGTATCATACAGAGATAACAGAACACATGCAACTTCTTATCTATCCTTTGTCCTAAGACAACTCCAACATCCATATCACTTGCATCAAACATTAATCCAAAGGGAATTTTCCAATCAGGTGTAGTTATGATAGGTTATTTAGTGAGTTTTTCATTTATTTAGATTAAAATATACCAAAAATATTTGATCAAACACAAAGGGTGAAGCCCTAATAAGAAAATAAAACAAGGTTTTTTTAGAAATCTTTTACAAACCACCAGTAAAAATTGGGCTGACCAAATAAACTCATAACACCATTATCATTTGTAAGAGGTAGTAATTTTTGAATGACTTCAAATTTGGATGTTTCAACTTCTAGAAACCTCTTTGAAACATTATGGCCCATAAATATCCCTTCAGTGACCATGAATCAGTTTTTTTCTTGTTAATAACTAAGTCGGTCTCTAGGAATCTTTCAAACACTAACTCCAATATTTTTAGACAAGTATCAAATGTGATACCAACTATGGAGATATCATCCATGAAAACCTCAATGATACTCTGGATAATATCAGAAAAGATAACTATCGTACACCTTTGAATGTTTTTTGGAGCACCACACAACACAAAAGGCATCTTTTGGTAGGAAAATGCCCTAAATGGGCATGTGAAGGTAGTTTTCTCATGATCCTCTAGAGAAACTGGAATCTGGTTGTAACCAAAATATCCATCAATAAAATAGAATAATTCATTCCTAGAAAGGCTCCTAATCATTTGACAAATGAAGGTAATTAGAAAATTTTCCTTCCTATTAGATGAATTGAGCTTCATATGGTCTCTACAAAATCTTCATTTGGTGGCTTTCCTGACGTCAATATCGTCATTTTTATCATTTTTTATAACTATGTAACCCCCATTCTTTGGGAAAACCTTCACCAGACTGAACCAAGTACCACCATATATAGGATATATAATTCCATTTTTGAAAAGTTTAATAAATTTTCTTAAAAAATCTTTCATATTGAGGTTAAATATTCTTCGGCACTCAACTCGTAGGTTGTTGTCCAGTTCCATAAGAATTTTGTGCCTGAAAAATGAAGGGATGATCCCTTTAATATTATCAATGTTCTAACCTATGGAAAAGTTAAATTTATTTAGAACACTCAAATTTTTTTATTTTGGGTTATCTTTCATATTTGCAGAAATAATAATAGGCGGTGTATAATTGTGACACAAAAATGATTATTTAAGATGTGCATGGAGTGTTTTATGTTCCAAGGTGGGTGATTTTTCACTTGAAGGAATAATTTTTTTCATGGGTGGTCCAAGGTATTCATCATATCTCTTATAGGGAGTTCTTAAAGTTGAATGATTTTCAATTTCATGACCAAATTTAAGGTTTACCTCACTACTATCCAAAGTGGACAACTCACTCTCATAACTCTGTAGATCATAATTCAAAATTTTTATCAGTGAAAATCATCCAGAAGTTTTATTATATCACCTTCTACTTCTTGATATTTTTTAATAAGTGTTTTTAGAATCAAAATCATCTTAATTTTCTCTCAAAAAATTTTAATTTCAAAATTATATGATACATATTCAGCAGAAGAAGAAACTGGACTGATGTCCAGTTCTATATAATTTTATAGATTCTCAGTTTTAGTAAATTCAAAAACATGTGAAACAATTTTTTCCTCGTACATATTAATTTCTTAATAAAATATTGATTTTTTATTCTTATAGATTTTTAAGTTGTTTTTTAGTTTCTAAAGACTCTAACATTGATCAATTTTAAGAGAATGTTAGTCCCTCGACATTTTTAAAGATATCTAACTCTTCTGGTTTCCCTCCAATTTTAAAAATCAGTTATCCCATAGGCACATATTTGAATAATCCACCAATGTCCAATAAGGGCCTACTCAAAATGATATTCAAATTTTGGTCTCACTCCATGTCTATGACTAAGAAGTCAGTAGGTAGAAAACGTTTTCCTACACCTACTGGCATGTCATCTACCCTTCACATAGGAAGTGTGAATGAGAGGTTATCCTACTATAGGATGATAGTGGTGGGATGAAGATCACCCAATTCCAACTATTGGAATAGTGAATATGTGAGTATTTTGATACATTCACCTAAGTCACATGGGATGTTTATTTTTATAGAATTTCCTAAAGTGAAGGGTATGAAAATACAACTTAGTTATTTTAGAATTTTTGGTATTTTATTTTTGAGTAAAGCACTACACTATTTAGTGAGGTTTTATGAAAAAAATTATTTAAGTGACCTTTTGTTTGAAATAATTTTTTATTTAATTTCATAAAATATGGGGATTGAAATATAGTTTGGATGAAAGGTATGTTTATATGGAGGTTGGTTAGGAGCCAATGTAATTGAAGATGTTTATCCTTACTATTACTTTTGGGTTTCAGATTTTTTTGGAATGGGATGGGCGGGGAAATGTTTCTAAGAACAAATGAAAAGTACCTAATTTCTTCAACATCTTTCTCTCTATTATTTTTTTTCAAAGAAAAATTATATTTAATTCCATGTAAAAAATATATATTTTCCACATTTTCATCACTTATCAAATGATTTGTAGATTGAGTGTCAAGAATATTTTTGTTACTAGATTCATTCAATTTACTATTTTAGACATTTTAGAGAATTTTTTAGGTTAATTTTGATTGTTAATAACACTTATTATTACAATATCCATTATATTCTCCCCATGGTTAATTTTAGTTGTTGTAGGAAGCTTTCCATTATCCCTATATTTCATCTCCCTATCTACATGGCCCAATTGAGTTTCCATATTTTTTATTCAAATATTAGTTTGAATTTTATAAAAAATAAATATGAATTATTTTTTATTTAGTTGATTATTGAATTTTACATATTGAGATTCTATTCTATTTAAAATATTATTGAATTTAGAAAAAAATTTACCCTCAAAATTTCCTTATGAATTAGAAGATTCACCCCTATGTTGGGTTTTTAATATTTTTTCTATGCTGGTTTGGGTTGCCAGTGGTAGTGGGACACTTAATTATACATTTTTATTCAAACGAGAGGTAGGAATGGTTCCTATTTCTTTGGTTATAGTTGTTTTAAAATGGGTTATACTTATCCGGGATTGTACGAACATAGTTTACAAAATTTGAAATTACTTGTTGGGAGGGCATGTCAATGTTAGGACAAAAGATTTTCAGTATACCCAAACATCCCACACTAGGTACATTGTTCCCTAAGAGATTGGTTTTGGATTTGATAGGCCATATTCTTTACATATTTTTTCCACTCTTGGTTCATTAATTATTGAAGTTGATTTTTAATTTCAGCATGTTTTGATTGTGTATCTACTCCTGAAAAAATATTGTTAATATTTATATTCACTCTCTTCTATTTTGAATTTATATTTTGAGAATTTAAGGCAAGGTTGTTAAAAATTTGTCTCAGCTTTTCATCAGTCTTATCATTGTAGTTACCCCCAGAAAATTTATAAAAAATTTTTGGACCAGAGGAGGACAGACCTATATAGATGGTGTCCATGAAAACATCGGACGAGAGTTAATAATGGGGACCCTGCCTAATCAAGTCCCTAAATATATCATAATCGTAACTAAAGGATTTATCATCCTCTTAATGAAAAAATGTGATTTTATTTCCATGTTCACCTTTTAGAATTTGAGGGTAAAATTTCATGATAAATGAATTATAGACTTTATCTCAGTTTTTTAAATTGTTTTCATCTCGACTCAACAAACAATTCCCATCATTCCCTTCAAGGAAAAAGGGAAATACTTTCATTATAAGGGTTTTCTTAGTGATTCCTAAGAGATTTAATTGTTTCAATGTATTATAGAAATCTATAATTAAGGCTACATAATCCTCCTTAGAGAGTCCTTTGAATAATGGAAACAATGATATTAGGGACTATTTCAGTTCACAGTTCATATCTCTGTGAGATAATATAATTGATGATGGGTTTTATGAAACTAGATGGTGTTGGATCTCCCTTATCTAAGGCCTATCAAGTTTACCTAAGATTTTAGGTTGAAGGTTATCACACTTTTTAATAGGAAATATATTTTATAAATTTTCCATTTCTTATTTTTTCTTATTTTATCGCACTAATATATTTTTATAATTCTTGGTTTAGGAGATCTATTCTAATAGTTTATTGTATAGTGTTTATAAAATAGACAAAACAAATTGAAATTTAGAAAAAAATAGTAAACAATAGTTAAAGGAGGATGATAAATAAAATATACTACAACTAAATATAATGGAAATATACATAACATAGTTTTTTTTAAAGATGTTTTATATTTTTTTTAGTGATTTTTTGAAATTTATTATATGTGAATTTTTTGAAACACACTTTTTATATTCGAATTTTTTTCACTAAAATACTTCCCCAAAAACAATGAAAAAAACTTCACCCGATCATAATTAAACCATGTAAAAGTTTAATTATTTATATTTTCTTACTTAATATTATATTGTGAGATGTAGGGTTGAACCCAAAGGAAGGCTAAAGTTGCGTTAGATTGAAATAAATTCAAAATAGATCTTACTATTGTTAATATTGGATGTATTTTTTTCTCTTTAACCTATTTACTTTTTTCATAAATATTTTGATATAAGAAATAATGAGACAAAATGATTTTTTTTTATTTTTTTCCAAAATCTACGACGAAAAAAAGAAAATATGGAAATGGGGATATAAAAAGTCAAAAGAGATGTCGAAATATGAAAAATCAAGAAAAGATTCGCAAGGAAAATATATCACATTAGTCTATAGAGGGTTCATTTTCACATAAATGTAAATGTAACATTAAAACTAAAAATTTATGATTTATCTCCCTTGATAGGAGATTAATCACCTAGATTTAACAATCTTGGATTTTTCCACTCTGAGAAAAATTCAACTACAGAAGTATAAGAAAAAAGTAAACAGAAACAAAATCACTGAATGTTCTGAATTTTTATTGAATTTAAAGATTAGAGAAATTGCATCCCTGATCAAACTCACTGATTGATTGTGGAGTTTTATGTTGATTAAAAGTGGAATGATAAAATTAATTGAATTGAAAATTGATCTTGCTGATCAATTTTAAAAACATAGATAGAAAAAGAGAAAAGGTAAATTAATGATTACCAGTAGAAAAAGAAATTCCCCATACTAAAACAACTCATCCTACAATCACAATCATATTATGAATTGAAAGCATTCAATTAAAAGGTCATAAATTGATAACAAAAAAGGAATAAGATCTCCCCTTATGCTCCTACTCTCCCAGGTCTCTTGGTCTCGGTTCCCGAGAAGTCTCCGAGATGTGTAATTGCTGATCCCGATGATGTGTTCAATGATCGTCCAATCTCAGATCATTTTGATGTACCAATTTTCTTTCAAAGTCCCCATTTTTCTGATGTTTTTCACCTATGACTCCCAAAAACTCAATTGGTTCTCTTATTTTACATCGTCCACTTAAATCTCATTCTTAAAATGCATGTGACTAATGAAAATCCCTTTCAACAACTTCCGCTCCTCAATTACTTCGTGAACATGGACATCAATCTGAATCTAGTGTGAACCTATTTAGTAAAAACAAAGAATAATTAATATTTTATTTGACTTTATTATAATGTTTTAGCATTTATAAATGAATAATTATTTATTTAGCCAATTTTATAATAATTTTAGATTAATTAAATTTTTTTGTTTTTTAATTTATATTGATAATTATTTTTTATTAATTTATTAATTTTTTATTATTTATGTAATTTTATATTTATTTATTTTAATTTATAATTTATATGGAAAATTATTTTTAATAAATTGTTTATTATGTTAACTAATTTACTATTATTATAGTTATTAAAGTATTAAGATTAGTTTTTGGTATATATTTATTCTATTATATTTTTCTATTTTAATTATTATGTTTATTAATTATAATTTATTGTGATATTATTATTATTATTATTAATTTTTTATTATTTAATTTGTTTTATTATTAATTATTTATTATAAATTATTTTATTTTTATTTTTATTCCCTCACCCTGTCCACTTCTCTACGTAGGGGGATGGGTCAGGGTGGCTTCCTCTAGAAGCTATGGCTTCAGCCTGGATCTCCTCTATAGTGACTTCTTTCTCCACCCCACCACAACATGATAATGCTTCGACCCTCCACAGAAACACGAGCTCCGCTTCTCCATGAACAGCGATGACAGGACATGGCTTCGGCCTTTAATAGATGACTCATGGTGGTGAAAGTTGGTGCATGGTCGAAGGTAGAATTTGGCAGACGTTGGTGAGATGGAAACGGTACAGGTAACCCTAGGTCTCATTCTAAATAGGAGACGGAATCTTCTAGAAACATCAAGAAGGACATATCTGAAAATAGTTATGATTCTCTAGCTTGGGCATCATCAATGGTGTGTGTGAGAGGCTTCAAATTTGTGTTAGTTTAGTGAGTTCAAAAGATCTGGATTGGAATCTATGTTTGGATCTGGATGAATCTGATTAGGATATGTGTTGATCTGGTTGTGTTCATCAGTGGAGGTTAGTCACTTGGTGGAATCATAAGTGGTGGTGGCGGAAACAAGGGGTCTAGTGGTGCACCAATGTCTGGGAGATTGGAGGCATGACTCTGCAAAGCCGATATGGTGAATAATTAATTTTGGTAGGTAAGAGTAACTCTAGAGATGTTCCAAGAGACTGGATGGTGTGCGACTGTGTCATGTTTTTCTCTTGTTGGTGGTGAGTTAAAGTGTGGCAGTAGAACATTATCTCTAAGGGAATGTAAAGAACTAGTGGTGGAAATACAAGGCATTGTCTATTGATTGGAATTGTGAAAACTAACCAATGTCTGTGAGACAACATTATCAATTGTGGTAAATTGAGACACTATTGTTTGTTGGCAGCATGATGATTGTTGGGTGGAAAATTGTAGGAAGGTGATGTCTCACCGTGGGTGTGTAAAATTGAAAACTAAAAAAATCATTAAAAAATAAAATTTGGATAATTAACAATTAAAGATATACAAATTTAAAAACATAATTCATTTAATAAAAGAGACATAATTAAAAACTGAAAATGAAAAAAACTATTAAGCATGGATGAATAAAAATTTGATAAATAAGAATTATATTGAATTAAGAAATTGATGAATTTAATTTATGAAAAGAAATGAAATTAAATACTTAAATTGATAATTACAGATAATTTATTTTATGAACACATAATGAAAATATTAAATATGAAATTAAATATAATGTTAATTAAATGAATAAAGTAAAATTTTAATTTAAAAGAAACACAAAAATATATATATTTTAACATGGAATTAAAACATAAGAACTAATTAGAAAAATGAATTAACATATAATTAATAAAGAAAAAACTAATAAATCTAAGAGACAAAAATAGAACATTAATTAATTTTTTTTATTAAATAATGAATTTAATTATAAAATTATAAACCTATAAATATTTAACAAAAATTTAAAATTTAATTAATTAAATCATTAATATTAAAATAAAATTATGTGCAATATAATGCATTTTAAGCCCACAACATTGATAATGGTGAACATGCTTCTCATGTGCCACAACATCATGTGGAAAATACATGAAGAGACCATTTACCCTTTAAAATAGCCATATACGAATCCGTACCCATTGTTACATGGACAAGAATCTTAGCATTGCTCGACACATTAAAGAAAATCCCATGAAAAATCACATCTAATGGAAGATGAAGCTCTACCACAACTACATGTAAATAACTATGGTCAAATGCGCCTCCCTTTATGGATTAGATATTTTTATGATGTGCTCTATACATGAGTTATGTAAAAAATTATTTAGTTAACATTAGTTAATAAAATATCTATTTAATAGGGGAATATGTTATTTCCAAGTCATGATAGCCTCATATGTTTTGCTTAAGATATAAAAATGAGGTCATGCAGTACCAAGGAACATAGTCAAACTGATATTATAGATTCATGTTCACCTTACCTTCTCTACATAATAGAGACCTATGACCACTATCACATATCTCAATATATGCCTCATGATATCTCCTATTATGAAATTATCATTTACCTAATATCATTAGAGAATTTAGTGTGGACAATTGAATGAGTGGTCTGGGAATGGGTTGACAGAATCCAGAATACCTCATAACATGATTAACATGGTGTCACTCAACAAAATTAAAATGAATAAGAGGCACAAAATGTTCTGGAAGCATGCATCATTGTACAGTAATGTGATATACTCTAGAGAACATTTTGAACATATGGAATTCATGAAAACTAGAATAATAAAAAATAAATATATAGTTAATAAAGGAAATCATTCACAATATAAAATAATAATATAAGTTTTATAACTAATAATCATGTAAATTCTCTGGATAAATATTATCCAAAATTAGTATATAAGTCTGGATATAATGTATGAAAATATATGAATGTATATTGTCCATGATCCTCTTGTAGATAAAATTTTTTTGTTGTAGTTTCAGAATAAAAAATTAAATCATTGGTATTCTCACAAGAAGGTGGGATAAAGGTACCATCATCCAAATAGAGAAACCTCTATAATATCGACATGGAATGGTGTGAGAACCTATAGAAAAAATAGAATTATACACTCTCATAACTAAATCTAAATAAGGATAACACATCTTATAATCTATATCTAATCAATTTGGCATGCGATGCATAATTCTATGTATGTATATGAATGAGATGTAATCTATGATTTATACCTCCATGTTTGGTCTATGTCGTCAAGTAATGATAAATCCATCATATAGAAAAATTTTCTTGGATTATTTACAAAGATCATGCCACTACTTTGTATCAAAATATATGTGTGTGTAAATTTGAGGATAATGATCTCATCGAAATCATCCACTAAATGGGTCAATTGATTATTAATCCATGACCTTTATAGTTGTATATTGATGATATACCTACCATCGTTATAGAAATAAATTCCAAATAGCTTAAAAACTAAATCAAACCCATCACTGACAACTCAATTTTTTATTAGTCAGTCCCTTAATAGGGAGGCCTAACAAAAGGGACACATACTCAAGAGTAATCATCATCTCACACTCTAGAAGATGAAATGTATGAATCTTCATCCTCAGTCTCTCTATTAGATCTTATATGATTTTATTATCAAAAAAGGTGAAATCATACATTACAATGTCATAGAAGACATCACAATAAAGACGGGGGACGATGGAACGAGGGAGTGCAACGCCAAGGAAGTGGTGTGAAGTGGATCTCTTTCCTACCATGTTGGGAAATATTTTATGATAATAACCTTCAATGTGACATATGTTATATCACATTCACACTCTCTATTCTAGATTCCAGTACATATCATTACTAATATGTGTAATACCCCAAGCATCCATGGTACGCTTATCTTTGAATAATACAGTAGCGTGTGTTGTACACAACTTCGAGTTCTAACACACACCACAACCAATCAAACTTGAAGTTATGAATAGTAATACCTTCTTTTTGAAATTTTATAAATATTATATTTCAAAATGAACTTCATTTTTGGATTCTGAATATCGAATTTAGCCTAGGGTGATATTTTGGAACTTTTCATATAACTTTGATATTGTAATGAATAGTGAAAATTACTAAATTTTAATTAAAAAAAATTTTTTTAATCAAAATAATTAGTAGTGATAAATTATAATATTGAGTGGTTTTAAAGTATAATTAGACTATAATTTTACCATTTTATCCAATGGTGGTCATTAGAATTAATTTCACTTTGAAATTGGACATAGACAATTGTCAAGATTTTGATATATATTTTTTCTTAAAAACATGCTATTTGTTGTGACAACGGGAATTAATTATTATATTAAATAATTCAAATTATATGTTTTTAATTTTTTAAAATAGAAAAAAAAATTGAATTCAGAATATCAATTATCTCTTAGGTTGAATTTTTGGTATTTTTCTGAAAAACATAGATTTTTGATGAATAGTGCAACCACTAAGTAGTAGTTAAAACACTGATTTTTCATTTAAATGAAACTTTACCACTTCGGTGAATTGAATATCAAAATTACGACATAAATCATTATCATTAGGAAGTAAAATGTTGTTCAATGGGATTAAAATAATTTTTGGTGAATAGTAACTTTTAAGTTCTATTATTCGCAATTAAAGGTAATTAGTGAATGTTATGATAAAAATGATATTATAAAAATATGAAAATATATTGACACTTGTCCTACCCCTATTGGATTATTCACGGCCGACCATTACAACCCATGGTTCAATTTGTGGGACCCCATGAAGCCACTTGGGTATGATAATGACATTTATACCTTTAATTTAACGTAAAAATAAAAATGTCACAAACATGTATTTTTTAACTAAAACAATTATTACATGGGGTTATACAAGTCATATTTTAGACTATAAATATTCATTAAAAATATAAAAATATTTCCTAAAACATGGTATTTGTTTTATAATTTTTAGACATTAAATAAATTAAATTTGTACGACACCATGATGATGCATCAATTACCTCATTAATTAACGATTTAAATAAAATGAAAAGATAATGTAAAATCTAAGACTTACACTTGTAAAAAACCTATTATATGGGTTTATTTCAAACCTGTATCACCTTATACTTGAAATATATAATTGTGGGACCTTTTAAATCTGAAAAGCACTTCATAGTAATGTAACATTTCATGACTTTCCAAAAGTGCCCCTCCTCTCCTCTTATAAAATGCCCCCACCTCTACCACCTTATTCACACCTTCAAAGCCATTTGACTCAGCCAAACTCCACCAAAATACTCCTTAAACTTCCCTCTATTACTCCTAGAAGCCTCACTTTGGGCAGAAGTCTTCCCAAGGAAGCCATTGGCTCAAATCAAAAAGAGTTACCTAATTTTAAGGTAATGGCTTCTCTTATGTTATTTTGCTTTATTTTGCTTCTCTGACCACATAAACTATTTTAATTAATTTCTTCTGTAAAAACATAAGTATATTCGTTATACTAGGATGTTTTTATGAGAAGTATTTTATTGACACTAACACACACCTTCGTCTAATGGTTAAAGAACAAACTGTTTCTGTGGGTGGTGAATTACTGCCTCATTAAGCAATGATTGTTCAATATTCTTTTAACACCACTCATGGTGGCCATTAATATTTCACTATATTTATATAGGATATATATTATGTTTATGTTTTCCTTATGCTTCTTTATTTTTCATTTATGGAATACCTTTATGGTTTCCATTATGGGAAAACGCGATAATTTCATTTTAGGAAGTGCGGACTACCGCCCCCTCAAAGTGATTTGAATCGTTAATGCCATATGTGGGACATGTAAATAATGGTGTAAATGATATTATATATTATATTATACTGTAATTATAATATAACTTTATATCATTATGATTTCAGTCCATTAAATACGAAATAGAAATGAAAGTAGCGTTCATGCATAAGCACGACCTACCGTCTCCATGAACTGTGCATTTCATTTCTTACCTCTAAATGTTATACAATATTATAAATGCATATATATACTGGATATATATTATATATATGTTATCTAATCATGAATATAATTCTGTATATAATGGATATTTTGCCACATGAACAACTTGTAATTATAAGAAGTTTTTTTTGACTCATGTACCAAAGATCGACAAAACGACCGTTATTAACTTAAATAATTACATAATGTTCATAACATGGTAATAAGTGATATAAAAAGAAATAATGAACTTGAAAAAGGTTCTTAAGAAAATAGTTATTAAATATAGTATATTATTCAGGAGATTAAAGAATGATCGAGTCAAGTTAGACACGAGGTAAGGGACTTCGTCTCAATATCATTTCATTAAGGAATATTTTGTTTTATACAAAACTTTCTTTTACAAGGTGTATAAACCCCTTTTAATTTTATGTTTATTCAAAAGAAATATTTTTTATACGAAGTGTTTTACTAAATGACAAAAGGTAATGTTTTTTTATCGTACGTATGCGGTGACAATGAATTCTTCACCGCCGTGACCATTATTTGAGTTTCGGCTTCCTCTACAAGCCATAACTTTTTTAAAATACCAATTTTACATTTCTTTTATTTTGGTATTGAAAATGGTTTTATTATATCATTGTGTTGTATTGATATCTTGTGATTGAAATGTGGAAATGTTATGTTTCCTTTATGCATGTTTTATGTGATACGATTATGTTATGGTTTATGATATGTTTAAACCTTTTCATATAAGAAATGCATTAGAGTTAGTATGTGATGGGTGGAGCCCGTTATATCTCCTCGATGCATCGGTAGGTCTAATGAGACAAACTAGTGTCTTGGCACGAGGCCTTGACAAAATATTATTTTTAGTCTTGGCATGAGGCCTTGGCTACGTGGTTATGATAGTCTGGCATTATGCATTCCATCATTATGAATGTGGTTATTGATATTGAATGTGATTATTTGACTAGTAGAATATCCATGTGAGTAAGTAATTGGCATTATTTCATTTTACTTTTTCCATATTATGCTGAAGTTCAAGTTTAAAAGGCTTATGTTTTAGTTATACATTGCATTAAATGATAATTGTTTTTATAAAAGTTTCTGTTATATTGTTATCCTTACTAAGAATCTGAGCTCACCCCTTTCTATGTTTTAATTTTTCCAGGATGTGAATATATATTTTATGATTGACCTGTAGGGATTTTCTGAAGGGGATATGAGTGTGGACTATGGAGACTATGTTATTGTAGTTTGTTACTTTATGATGTAATGTAACATTTATGAATGTATCTAGTGTTTCCAGGGCTACTAAACTAATCAGTATTTCGAGACTTGATATTTTGTGATCATGCCAATGTTACGTAACAATGCACTAACTCTGGGTAACTGGGGTCGGGGTGTTATAGTTGGTATCAGAGGCAGTTTAGTACTAACCTTGGAAGCTATATTTAGATAAACTTTGATTAGAGCACATAGCCCTATGATAGAATTTGAGGATTAGTATAGAAGAACTTTCTAGAATTTTGGTATTATAGAGATTATGTAACTTTTCTGAGAAATATATCCATGTCTGGATACGATCATGTAGTGGCGGATCTGGCACAGAAGTACCTATGGGTAAAACTAGAAAACACCGCTTTGAGCTAGACTCGAACGGGAACTGGTGCATGACAATGGGCCTTGCGACACTCTTGGTTACGACACTCCTGGGAGATATGATTAGGATAATTCACAATTTCTTTAAAAACCATTATGAAGGTTTTATGAGTATATAATTTCCCAAAGAAAGCATTTTTATGATTATGGATTATATCCATAAACTATACAATTTATGTTAAGTGTTTTTCAATTTTGTTATTATTCATAAACTAATCTAGTTTATGAAATTGTTTAGAAATGGAGCCTAGTGGAAGGAATGGAAACTGTATCAATGCATGCACTCCATGTAGGGATTTCCCTCCTACTCAAGAAAATTATAGTGGAGCTTGTGATACAACTGGTGCTGATCAGCTTATCACCATACTAGGACAACTCACTCCAGTAATGAATAATAACCTTACCCGTATGAAGCACCCTGATCTGCAACATGGAGGATCAATGTTAGATCGATTCATGAGGTAGAAAACACCAACATTCAATGGGAGTAAAAATACATTAGTATATGAGAAATGGATAAAATCCATAGAGAAAATATTATACGCCTTGGTGGGTAGCGAAGGAGAAGAAGTTACCATGACAGTTTACCACCTCACTGGAGATGCTGACCAATGGTGGTCATTGATTCAAAACACGAAAGAAGATAAAGAAGTATCTAATATGGAATGGATGGAGTTAAAAGAGATTTTCTTATAAAAATACTTTCCTTGTGACCATCGAGCAGATATAGAAAGGCAATTTATGAGTCTGAGACAAAAGGAGGATGAGAATATCAAAAAGTATGAGGCCAATTTTACAAGGTTAGCGAGATATGATGCAGATTATATACATAACCCAAGAAGTAAGAACGGTCGTTTCTTTGATGGGTTAATACCATTTCTCCATCGAGCATTGGTCTCACAATCCTTCTCGTCATATGAAGATATGGTCTCATGTACTATCAAGACAGAAAAAGAATTCTTTAAGTCTTACGACTTTAAAGCAAAGCAAGAGAAGAAGAGATCTACTGATCACTCTGGAAATGGAAATAAGGGGAATAAGGGAAAATTTGATTATATATCCTATAGTAAATGTGGGAAGAAACACCCTGGTACTTTCTTGAAGGGATTGGGAGTCTGTTACAATTGTGGTGAAAAAGGCCACCAAGCTCATGATTACAAGGGAAAGAGAGTTGTTTTCAATGTGGAATGCTATAATTGTAGAGAGATGGTACATTATGCAAATGAATGTCCTTAGAGTCAGGGTAACTTACCTTATAAAAGGCCAAGGGATCAAGGCCAAGCTTATTATATCACTACTGCGGAGGTAGAATCTCTGAAAGACGTGGTGGCAGGTATTTTAATGATTTCCTCAAGTTTAGAAAATGCTTCATTTTATTCTGAATCACCACATTGTTTTATATCTTCCTAGTTTTCTATGAAAATTAGATATTTACAATTTGATTTAACAAAGGAGTTATCAGTTAAAACTCCAAAGGGAAGTATCATTGCAACAAAGTTTTTTGAATCAGTCCCCATTAGAGAACATAAATGTTCTTTATCCGCTGATCTCATTGTCATACCTATGTTTGAGTTTGATATAATCCTCGGTATGGATTGGATTTAAGTCTATGATGCGAGGATTTTTTGTAAGAAGAAGGAGGTTATGATTTTTTATGATGATGATAAGGAACACCTTATCTTTAGAGCAGAATTGTCACCACCTAATTTTTATTTAGATCCACCCCCAGTAGCTCAACTAAATTCAATTATTGGGGAGGAGGAGAATGAAATGATTGAGGGTGAGGAAAGGAATGTTCAAATAGAGGATGTACCTATTGTGAAATAATATGTAGATGTGTTTCCAGAAGATTTACCTGGACATCCTCCAAAACGAGAAGTTGAGTTTTCCATTGATTTATTTCCTGGATCAAGGCCTATATCAAAGACCCCTTATAGAATGGCCACCGTGGAATTAGTTGAACTAATGAAACAACTAGAGGAATTGATTAATAATGGATTTATTTTCCCTAGTGTTTCTCCATGGGGAGCCCCTGTCCTTTTTGTTAAGAAGAAAGATGGATTTATGAGGTTGTGCATTGACTATAGGGAGATCAATGCTATAACAATAAATAACAAGTATCCCCTACCTCGCATTGATGATTTATTTGACCAACAACATGGAGCTCAATACTTTTCAAAGATTGACCTTCGATCTGGATACCATTAGTTGTGTGTGAAGATGGAAGACATTCTGATGACAACATTTCTAACAAGGTAAGGGCATTACAAGTTCACAGAAATGCCTTTTGGATTGACTAATGCACCCTCTGTATTCATGGATCTAATGAATAGAGTTTTGAAGTAATATCTTGGTGATTTTGTGGTGGAATTTATTGATGATATCTTGCTATACTCCAAAATCTATGAAGATCATGAAAATCACTTGCGCATTATCCAGAGGACTCTTAGAAGACATGAATTATATGAGACGTTTAGCAAGGGTGAATTCTGGCTTCAGGAGATTTTTTTTCTACGCTTTATTGTCTCTAAGGATGAAATTTATGTTGATCCTTCTAAGACCAAGGAAATCCAAGAACGGCTAGAACTGATGAGTATGACTGAGGTACGTAGTTTTATTGGTTTGGAAGGTTATTGTCGACGTTTTGTCTAGAATATTTCCCGATTGGATAACCCATTAACAAAGATCACACGTAAAGGGGTTAAATTTTTCTGAAAAAAAGAGTGTGAAGAGTATTTTGAAGAACTGAAGAGAATATTAGTCAATTCTCCTATATTGACTCTACCATCGGGGAATGATGGGTTCGTTATTTATAGCGATGCATCAATGAAATTACTTGGTTGTTTCCTTTTGCAGAATGATAGAGATATTTCTTATGCATCACGACAACTAAAAATTCATGAGCGGAACTATCCTATTCATGATATTGTGTTAGCAGCTGTGATATTTTCTTTGAAGATATGGAGACACTACCTCTATGGTGAAAAAAGTGAGATTTATACTGATCACAAGTGTTTTAAGTATATTTTTTCACTAAAAGAACTCAACATGAGGCAAAGGAGATGGCTTGAACTACTGAAGGAATATGATTGCACTGTACACTACCACACGGGGAAAGAAAATAAGGTGGCAGATGCTTTGAGCAGAAAGGAACATGGATTTTTTAACAGGATGATAGTTGAAAGGGATCCTATTCTCATGGATCTGGTAAAGATGGATATGGGAATAACAATGGAAGTTGGATCATCAATACTTTTTCAAATGGTTTCAAAACCATCTTTATTAGAAAGGATAAAAAGTTCTCAAGATGATGATGAGGGGTTTCAAAAGAAAATTAAAGAAGTAAATGATGGGAGATTGAGTGACTTTGTGTATGAAGATGGAATTTTGGTGTTTGGGAAGAGACTTTGGGTTCTCGATATACCTGATCTAAAAAGAGAATTGTTGGATGATGCTCATAGTTCCAATTTCTCTATACACCAATGGAGCACCAAAAGGTATAGAGATTTGACGGAAGATTTTTTGCGGGACAACATGAAGAGGGAGATTGCCGATTTTGTGTCAAGACGTATGGTTTGTCAACAAGTGAAAGCTGGAAGGCAACACCCTGGAGGATTATTGCAACCTCTTCCCATACCTGAGTGGAAATTGGATAATATCATGATGGACTTTTTCATGGGACTACCAAAGACTCCTAGAAGGAATAATACAATATAGGTCATTGTTGATTGTCATACCAATTTAGAACATTTTCATACTATAAGAGAAGATTTACCACTTGAACGTTTAGCAAGACTGTATATTAATGAAGTTTTAAGACTTCATGGAGTACCCCTATCAATTGTTTCGGATCGTGATCCCCATTTCACATCAAGATTCTGGAAAAGCCTTTTGAAAGCTCTGGATACTGAACTTCATTTGAGCACTACCTACCACCCTCAAACAGATGGACAATCAGAATGGACTATTCAAACCATAGAAGACATGTTGAGGTCTTTCTCACTTGACTTTCAAGGTATGTGGGATCAATATTTACGTCTGGTAGAATTTTCCTATAACAATAGCTTCCATTCAAGTATTCAGATGGCACTATATGAAGAGTTACATGGAAAGAGATATCGCACACCAACCTGTTGGGATGATGTTGCTGAAAGAAAACTTGTAGGCCTAGAACTTGGAGAGGAAACGATGGAAAAGGTGAAGGTAATCTGAACCCACATCAAAACAACTCAAAGTAGGCAGAAGAGTTATGCCGATAATCGAAGGAAGGATTTGGAATTTCAAGTCAGTGATCATGTTTTCTTGAAGGTATCTCCATGAAAGGGAGTTAAATGTTTTGGTAAGAAAGGTAAATTGAGTCCCAGGTACATCAGAGCTTTTGAAATTGTAGATCGAATTGGGTTCGTAGCTTACCGTTTGGAAATGCCGCAAAACCTCTACAAAGTTCACGATGTATTCCACGTATCACTCTTGAGAAAATACATTAATGAACCAAAACATGTACTCACCTATAATGAATTATAACTGGAACTCGACCTGTATTATTGCGAAGAGCCCGTCAAGATTCTTGATATGAGAGATCAAGTGTTCAGAAACCAGACAACTCATCTGGAAAAAGTTCTATGGAGAAACAACAAGATGGAAGAGGTAACATGGGAACCTAGGGAACTTATGATGAAGAATCACCGGAGTCTATTTATACAGTAATATTATAATAAATTTCTAGGATGAAATTATTTGAAGGAGGGGGGAATGTAACACCCCAAGCTTCCACGGTACGCTTCTCTTTGAATAATACCGTAGTGTGTGTTGTACGCAACTTCGAGTTGTAAAACACACCAAAACCAATCAAACCAGTAGTTATGAATATTAATACCTACTTTTTGAAATTGTATAAATTTTATCTTTTCAAATGGACTTCGTTATTTGACTCAGAATATCAAATTTATCCAAGGGTGAAATTTTGGAACATTTCGGATAACTTTGATATTTTGATGAATAGTGAAAATTACTAAATTTTAATTGAAAACTACTTTTTTAATAAAAATAATTAATAGTGATAAATTATACTATTTTTTGGTTTTAAAGTATAGTTAGAATATAAATTTACCATTTTATCCAATGGTGGTCATTAGAATTAATTTCACTTTGAAATTGGACATAGGCAATTGTCAATCATTTGATATATATATTGTTTCTTAAAAACATGCTATTTTTTGTGACAATGGGAATTATTTATAAAATTAATTAATGAAACTTATATGTTTGGAATTTTGTAAAATAGAAAACATTTTTGAATTTGGAATATAAATTATAGATTAGGGTGAATTTTCTGAAAAAACTTCGATTTTTATGATTAGTGAAACCACAAAGTGGTAGTTAAAAAACTAATTTTTCGTTTAAATGAAACTTTAACACTTCTGTGAACTGAATATACATACATAATTTTCATTATGAACTAAAATTTGGTTCAATGGGAATAAAATAATATTTTGTGAATAGTAACTTTTAAGTTCTATTAATCGCGATTAAAGGTAATTACTGAAATTTAAGGTAAAAATGATATTATAAAAGTATGAAAATATATTGAAACTTGTAATAACCCTATTGAATGAGTCATGGCCGACCATTACAACCCATGGGTCAATTTTTGGGACCCCATGGAGCCACTTGGGTAAGATAATGAAATTCATACCTTTTATTTAAAGTAAAAATAACAATGTCACAAACATGTATTACTTAACTAAAACAATTATTACATGGGTTTATAAAAGTAATATTTTTGACTATAAATATTAATTAGAAAGATAAAAATTTTTCCCACAACAGGTTATATTTTTAATAATTTTTAGACAATAAATTAATTAATTATTTATGACACCATGATGATGCAGTGATTACCTCATTAATAACGATTTAAATAAAATAAAGAGATAATGCAAAATATAAGACTTACACTTGTCAAAAACCTATTGTATGGGTGTATTTAGAACCCTTATCACCTTATCCTCGAAATATATAATTTTGGGACCTTTGAAATCCGAAAATCACTTCATAATAATGTAACATTTCATGACATTCCAAGAGTGCCCCTCCTCTCCTCTTATAAAAGGCCCCCACCTCTACCACCTTATTCACACTATAAAAACCATTTGGATCAGCCAAACTCTTCCCAAATACTCTCTAAACTTCCCTCTCTTACTATTAAAAGCCTCCCTTTGGGAAGAAGTCTTCCCAAGGAAGCCTTTTTCTCAAATCAAAAAGAGTTACCCGATTTTAAGGTAATGTCTTCTCTTATATTATTTTGTTTTATTTTAATTCTCCAACCACTTAATCTATTTTAATTACTTTATTTTGTAACAAAACCAGTATATTTAATATACTAGGATGTTTTTATGAGAAGTATTTGATTTACACTTACACACACCTTCATCTAATGGTTAAAGAACATATTGTTTCTGTGGGTGGCGAATTACTGCCTCATGAAACGATGATTGTTCAATATTCTTTTACCACCTCTCATGGTGGCCATTAAGATGTAACTATATTTATATAGAATATATATTATTTTTATGTTTTCCTTATTCTTCTATATTTTTCATTTATGGCATACCTTTATGATATCCATTATGGGTAAACACGATAATTTAATTTTTGGTAGTGCGGACTACCGCCCCCTCAAAGTGATTTGAATCGTTAATTCCATTTGTGGGATGTGTAAAGGATGGAGTAAATTATATTATATATGATATTATACTGTAATTATAATATACCTTTATATCATTATTATTTCAGTCCATTAAATATAAAATAAAAATGAAAGTAGCATTCATGCGTACGTACGACTTACCGTCTCTATGAACCGTGCATTTCATTTCTTACCTCTAAATGTTATGTAATATTATATATGAATATATATACTGGATATATATGATATATATGATATCTACATCATGAATATAATTCTGGATATAATTTATATTTTACCACATTAACGACTTGTAATTATGAGAAGTTTATTTTTGACACAAGTACCAAAGATCGACAAAACGACCGTTATTAACTTAAATAATTACATAATGTTAATAACATGGTAATAAGTGATATAAAAGGAATAATGAACTTGATAAAGGTTCTTATGAAAATAGAAATTAACTATAGTTTATTATTCAGGAGATTAAAGAACGATCGAGTCAAGTCAGACACGAGGTAAGGGACTTCGTCTCAATCTCCTTTCATTGAGGCATATTTTGTTTTATACACAACTTTCTTTTAAAGGGAGTATAAAACCCTTTGACTTTTATGTTTATTCAAAAGGAATCTTCTTTATACTAATCGTTTTACTAAATGAAAAAATGGAATGTTTTTTTGTTGTACATATGCGGTGACAACGACTTCTCTGCCGCCATGACCATTATTTGAGTTTCAGCTTCCTCTACAAGCCACAACTTTTTTAAAATACCATGTTTTAATTTTATTTTATTTTGGTACTAAAAACGTTTTTATTATATCAATGTGTTGTATTGATATCTTGTGATTGAAATCATGAAATTTTATGTTTCCTTTATGCATATTTTATGTGATACGATTATGTTATGGTTTATGATATGTTTAAACCTTTTCATATAAGGAATGAATTGGACTTAGTATGTGAAGAGTGGAGACCACTATAGCTCCTCGATGCATCGGTAGGTCTCACGAGATAAACTAGTGTCTTGCAACAAGGCCTTGACAAAATCTTATTAGTAGTCTTGGCACGAGGCCTTGTCTACGTCATTGTGATAGTCTGGCATTATGCATTCCATCATTATGAAAGTGGTTATTGATATTGCATGTGATTATTCGACTAGTAGAATATCCATGTGAGTAAGTAAATGGAATTATTTCATTTTACTTTTTCCATATTATGCTGAAGTTCAAGTTTAAAAGTCTTTTGTTTTAGTTATGAATTGCCTTAAATGTTCATGTTAATTTATGAATGTTTCCGCTATATTGTTATCCTTATTGAGCATCTGAGCTCACCCCTTTCTATGTTTTATTTTTCCCAGGATGTGAAGAAATATTTTATGAATGAACTATAGGGATAGTCTGAAGGGGATATGAGTGTGGACTATGGGGACTATGTTATTGTAGTTTTTCACTTTATGATGTAATGTAATATTTATGAATGTATCTAGTTTTTCCAAGGCTACTAAACTAATCGGTCTTTCGAGACTTGATATTTTGTGATCATGCCAATGTTATGTAAAAAAGCACCGACTCTGGGTAACTGGGTTTGGGGCGTTACAGTTGGTATCAGAGGTAGTTTAGTACTAACCTTGGAAGCTATATTTAGATAAACTCTGATTAGAGAACATATACCTATGATAGACTTTGAGGATTAGTATAGAAGAACTTCCAAGAATTTTGGTATTATAGATATTTTGTGAGTTTTCCGATAAATACATCTCTGTCTGGATACGAGCTGGTAGAGGCAGCTCTGGCACAGATGTACCTAGGGGTAAAACCTGAAAACACCACTTTTAGCTATACTCGAATGGGAACTAGTGCACGACAATGGGCCTTGCTACACTCTTGCTTACGACACTCCCGAGGGATATGCTTAGGATAATTAATTATCTCATTACAAACCATTATGAAGGGTTTATGATTATATAATTCCCCAAAGAAAACATTTTGATGATTATGGATTATAACCATAAACTGTGCAATTTATGTTAAGTGTTTTGCAAGTCTCTTATTATTCATAAATTAATCTAGTTTATGACATTGTTTAGAAATGGAGCATAGTGGAAGGAATGGAAACTGTATCAATGAACGAACTCCATCTAAGGATTTCCCTCCTCCTCAAGATATTTATAGGGGAGATGGTGATACATCTGGTGCTGATCCGCTTATCACCATATTGGGACAACTCACTCAGGTTATAAATAATAACCTTAGCCGTATGGAGCACCCTGATCCACAGCGCGGAGGATCAATGCTAGATCGCTTCATGTGGCAGAAACCACCAACATTAAATGGGATTACAAAAACATTAGTAGCTGAGAAATGGATAAACTTCAAATAGAAAATATTCTACGCCTTGGTGAGTAGCGAAATAGAAAAAGTTATCATGGAAGTTTACCACCTCACTGGAGATGCGGATCAATGGTGGTCATTGACTCAAAACACGAAAGAAGATGAAGATGTATCTAATATGTAATGGAGTGGGTTCAAAGAGATTTTCTTATAAAAATAATTTCCTCGTGACCATCGAGCAGATATGGAAAGGCAATTTCTGAGTCTGATACAAAAGGAGGATGAGAATATCGCAAAGAATGAGGCAAATTTTACATGGTTAGCAAGGTATGCTATAGAATATATACGTAACCCAAGAAGAAAGATCGGTCATTTATTTGATGGGTTAAAACCATTTATCCATCGAGCATTGGTCTCATAATCCTTCTCGTTATACGAAGACATTGTCTCATGTGCTATCAAGATGGAAAAGTAATTCTCGAAGTCTTACGACTTTAAATCAAAGCAAGAGAAGAAGAGATCTGCTGATCACTTTGGAAATAGAAATAAGGGGAAGTAGGGAAAAGTTGATTATACATCCTATATTAAATGTGGTAAGAAACACCCCAGTACTTGCTTGAAGGGATTGGGAGTCTGTTACAAGTGTGGTGAAAAAGGCCACCAAGCTCACGATTGCAAGGGAAAGAGAGTTGATATCAACATGGAATTCTATAATTGTAGAGAGATGGGACATTATTCAAATGAATTCCCTAAGCGTTAGGGGAAATTACCTTAGAAAGGGCCAAGGGATCAATTCCAAGCTTATTCAATCACTACTGCTGAGGTAGAAGCTCTGAAAGACGTGGTGGAAGATAATTTAATGGTTTCCTCAAGTTTAGAAAATGCTTTATTTTATTCTGGATCATCGAATAGTTTTATATCATCCCATTTTGCTAAAAAAATTATATATTTTCAATTTTATTTAACAAATGAGTTGTCAATGAAAACTCCAAAGGGAAGTATCATTGCAACAATGTTTTGTGAATCAGTCCCCATTAGAGCACATAAATGTTCTTTATCCGCTAATCTCATTTTCAAACCTATGATTGAGTTTGATATAATCCCCAGTATGGATTGGATTTCAGACTATTATGTGAAGATTTATTGTAAGAAGGAGGTTATGATTTTTTATGATGAAGATAGAGAACACCTTATCTTTAGAATAGAATCTTAACCACCTAATTCTTATTTAGATCCACCCCCAGTAGCTCAACTAAATTTAATTATTGGAGAAGAAGAGAATGAAATGACTGAGGGTGAGGAAAGGAATGTTCAAATAGAGGATGTACCTACTGTTAGAGAATATGTAGATGTGTTTTCAGAATATCTACCTAGACATCCTCTATAACGAGATGTTGAGTTTTCCATTGATTTGATTTCTGGATCAAGGCCTATATTGAATACCCATTATAGAATGGCCACCGTGGAATTAGTTGAACTAAATAAACAACTAGAGTAATTGAGTAATAATGGATTTATTCACACTAGTGTTTCTCCATGGGGAGCCCCTGTCCTTTTTATTTAGAAGAAAGATGGATATATGAGGTTGTGCATTGAATACAAGGAGATCAATGATATAACACTAAATAACAAGTATCCCCTACCTCGCATTGAAGATTTATTTGACCAACTACATGGAGCTCGATACTTTTCAAATATTGACCTTCGATCTGGATACCATCAGTTGTGTGTGAAGAAGGAAGAAATTCCGAAGACAGCATTTCGAACAAGGAACAGGCATTACGAGTTTACAGTAATGCCTTTTGAATTGAATAATTCACCCTCTGTATTCATGGATCTAATGAATATAGTTTTCAAGGAATATCTTGATGATTTTGTGGTGGTATTTATTAATGATATCTTGGTATACTCCAAAATCTACGAAGGTCATGAAAATGACTTGCGAACTATCCTGAAGACTCTTAGAAGACATGAATTATATGGGAATTTTAGCATGTGTGAATTCTGGCTTCTGGAGATTTCGTTTCTTGGAAATATTGTCTCTAGGGATATAATTTTTGTTGATCCTTCTAAGACTAAGTCAATCCAAGAATGGCCAGCACCGATGAGTATAACTGAGGTACATAGTTTTATTGGTTTGGCAGGTTATTATCGATGTTTTGTCTAGAATATTGCCTGATTGGCTAACCCATTAACGAAGCTCACACGTGAAGGTGTTAAATTTTTCTGGAAAAAAAGAGTGTGATGAGTGTTTTGAAGAACTGAAGAGAAGATTAGTCAATGATTCCATATTGACTCTACCATAGGGGAATGATGGGTTTGTTATTTATAGTGATGCGTCAATTAAACGACTTGGTTGTGTCTTTATGTAAAATGATAGGTTTGCTGCCTATGCATCACGGCAGCTAAAAATTCATGAGCAGAACTATCCTACTCATGATCTTGAGTTAGCAGCTGTGATATTTTATTTGAAGATATGAAGACACTACCTCTACGGTGAAAAAGGTGACATTTATACTGATCACAAGAGTTTGAAGTATATATTATCACAAAAGGAACTCAACATGAGGCAATGGAGATGGCTTTAAATACTCAAGGATTATGATTTCACTATACAATACCATCCAGGGAAAGCAAATAAGGTGGTAGATGCTTTGAGCAGAAAGGATCATGGATTTTTGAACAGGATGAGAGTTGAAAGGGATCCTATACTCATGGATCTAGTAAAGATGGATATGGGAATAACCATGGAAGGTGGATCATCAAAACTTTTTCAAATGGTTGCCAAACCATCTTTGTTAGAAAGGACAAAATGTTCTCAAGCTGATGATGAAGGGTTTCAAAAGAAAATTAATGCAGTGAATGATGGGAGATTGAGTGACATTTTGTATGAAGATGGAATTTTGATGTTTGGGAAGAGACTTTGTATTCCCTATATACCTGATCTAAAAGGAGAATTGTTGGATGATGCTCATAGTCCCAATTTCTCTATACACCCTGGGAGCACAAAAATGTATAGAGATTTGAAGGAACATTTTTGGTGGGACAACATGAAGAGGAAGATTGCCGATTTTGTGTAAAGATGTATGGTTTGTCAACAAGTGAAAGCTAGAAGGCAACAACCTGGAGGAGTATTGTAACCTATTCCCATACCTGAGTGGAAATGGGATAATATAACGATGGACTTTGTTATGGGACTACCAAAGACTACTAGATGTAATGATTCAATTCGGGTCATTTTTTATCGTCATACCAAGTCAGCACATTTTCTTGCAATAAGAGAAGATTTACCACATGAACGTTTAGCAAGACTGTATATGAACAAAGTTTTAAGACTTCATGGAGTACCCCTAATGATTGTTTTGGATCATGATCCCCATTTCACATCATGATTCTGGAAAAGTCTTCAGAAATCTATGGATACTGAACTTCATTTGAGCACTGCCTACCACCCTCAAACTGATGGACAATCAGAACGAACTATTCAATCCTTAGAAGACATGTTGAGGTCTTTCTCACTTGACTTTCAAGGTATGTGGGATCAATATTTACCTATGGTATAATTTTCCTATAACAGTAGATTCCATTCAAGTATTTAGATGGCAGCGTATGAAGCGTTATATGGAAAGAGATGTTGCACCCCAACCTGTTGAGATCATGTTGGTGAAATAAAACTGATAGGCCCAGAACTTGTGGAGGAAACGATGGAAAAGGTAAAGGTAATCCAAACCCACATCAAAACCGCTCAAATTAGGCAGAAGATTTATGCCGATAATCAAAGGAAGGATTTGGAATTTCAAGTCGGTTATCATGTTTTCTTAAATGTATCTCCATGGAAGGGATTTATACGTTTTGGTAAGAATGGTAAATTGAGTCCCAAGTACATCAGACCTTTTGAAATTGTAGATTGAATTGGGGCTATAGCTTATCATTTGGCAATGCCGCCAAGCCTCTCCAAAGTTCACGATGTATTCCATGTATCACAATTGAGAAAATACATGCATGAACCAACACATGTACTCACCTATGAGGAATTAGAACTGGAACCCGACCTGTCTTATTGCCAAGATCCCGTTAGGATTATTGATACGAGAGATCAAGTGCTCAGAAACCGGATGACCCGTCTGGGGAAAGATCTATAGAGAAACCACAAGATGGAAGGGGCGACGTGGGAACCTGAGGAATTTATGATGAAGAATCACCCAAGTCTTTTTATATAGTGATATTATATGAAATTTCGAGGAAGAAATTATTTGAAGGTGGGGAGAATGTTACACCCCATGCTTCCACGATACGCTTCTCTTTGAATAATACAGTAGCATGTGTTGTATGCATCTTCGAGTTCTAACAGACACCACAACTAATCAAACTAGTCATTATGAATAGTAATACCTACTTTTTGAAATTTTATAAATTTTATCATTCAAAATGGATTTTTTTTTGGATTCGAAATATCGAATTTATCCTAGGGTGAAATTTTGGAACTTTTCGGATAACTTTGATATTTTGATGAATAGTGAAAATAAATAAATTTTAATTAAAACAACTTTTTTAATAAAAAAATTAATAGTGATAAATTATACTATTGAGTGGTTTTAAATAATAATTAGAATATAATTTTACCATTTTATCCAATTATGGTCATTATAATTAATTTCACTTTGAAATTGGACATAGACAATTGTCAATCTTTTGATATATATTGTTTCTTAAAAACACGCTATTTATTATGACAACGGGAATTAATTATAAAATTAATTAATTCAACTTATATTTTTGGAATTTTGTAAAATAGAAAACATTTTTGAATTCCAAATATCAATTATATCTTTGGGTGAATTTTTTGTATTTTTTAGGAAAACATCGATTTTTGATGAATAGTAAAACCACTAAGTGGTAGTTAAAAAACAGATTTTTCATTTAAATGAAACTTTACCAATTCTGTGAATTGAATTTCAAATATCCGACATACATCATTTTCATTAGGAAGTAAAATGTGGTTCAATGGGATTAAAATAATTTTTGGTGAATTGTAACTTTTAAGTTCTATTAATCGCGATTAAAGGTAATTAGTGAAATTTAAGGTAAAAATGATATTATAAAAATATGAAAATATATTTAACCTAGTCCTACCCATATTTTATGAGTCAGGGCCGACCATTACAACCCATGGGTCAATTTGTGGGACCCGATGGAGCCACTTGTGTAAGATAATGACATTTATACCTGTTATTTAAAGTAAAAATAACAATGTGACAAACATGTATTGCTTAACTAAAAAAATTATTGCATGGGGTTATACAAGTCATATTTTTTTCTATAAATATTCATTAGAAAGATAAATAGATTTCCTACATCATGGTAATTGTTTTAAAATTTTTAGACATTAAATAAAATAAATTTTTATAACACCATGATGATGCAGTGATTACCTCATTAATTAACGATTTAAATAAAATGAAAAGATAATGTAAAATCTAAGACATACACTTGTCATAAACCTATTGGATGGGTTTATTTAGAACCCTTATCACCTTATACTCTAAATATATAATTTTGGGACCTTTGAAGTCCGAAAATCACTTCATAATAATGTAACATTTCATGACTTTCCAAGAGTGACCCTCCTCTCCTCTTATAAAAGGCCCCCAACTCTACCACCTTATTCACACCGTAAAAGCCATTTGGCTCGGCCAAAATATACCCAAATACTCTTTGAACTTCCCTCTATTACTCCTAGAAGCATCAACTTTGGCAGAAGTTATCCAAAGGAATCCTTTGGCTCAAATTAAAAAGAGTTACCCAATTTTAAGGTAATGTCTTCTCTTATGTTATTTTGTTTTATTTTGCTTCTACAACCCCTTAAACTATTTTAATTCATGTATTTTGTAACAAAACAAGTATCTTAAATATTCTAGGATGTTTTTATGATAAGGATTTGATTTACACTTACACACACCTTCGTCTAATGGTTGAATAACATAATGTTTCTGTGGGTGGTGAATTACTGCCTCATGAAACGATGATTGTTCAATCTTCTTTTAACACCTCTCATGGTGGTCATTAATATGTAACTATATTTATATCAGATATAAATTATGTTTATGTTTTCCTTATGCTTCTATATTCTTCATTTTTGTCAAACCATTATGATTTCCATTATGGGTAAACGCGATAATTTAATTTTAGGAAGTGCGGACTACCGCCACCTCAAAGTGATTTGAATCGTTAATGCCATATGTGGGACATGTAAAGGATGGAGTAATTGATATTATATATGATATTATACTGTAATTATAATATAATTTTATATCATTATTATTTCAGTCCATTAAATACGAAATAGAAATGAAAGTAGTGTTCATGCGTACGTACGACTTACCGTCTCCATGAACGGTACATTTCATTTCTTACCTCTAAATGTTATGTAATATAATAAACGCATATATATATATATAATGGATATATATTTTATATATGATATATAAATCATGAATATAATTCTATATATAATGGATATTTTACAACATGATCAAATTGTAATTATAAGAAGTTTATTTTTGTATCAAGTACCAAAGATCGACAAAACAGCCGTTATTAACATAAATAATTACATAATGTTAATAACATGGTAATAAGTGATATAAAAGGAATAATTAACTTGAGAAAGGTTCTTAAGAAAATATAAATTAAATATAGTTTATTATTCAGGATATTAAAGAACGATCGAGTCAAGTCAAACATGAGTTAAGGGACTTCGTCTCAATCTCCTTTCATCGAGGCATATTATGTTTTATACACAACTTTCTTTTACAAGGTGTATAAACCTAGTTGACTTTTACATATATACAAAAGAAATCTTTTTTATACGAATCGTTTTACTAAACGACAAAAGGGAATGTTTTTTTGTCGTATGTATGCAGTGACAACGATTAATCTGCCACCATGACAATTATTCGAGTTTCTACTTCCTCTACAAGACATAACATTTTTAAAATACCAAGTTTTACTTTTATTTTATATTGGTATTGAAAATGGTTTTATTATATCAATGTGTTGTATTGATATCTTGTGATTGAAATGTGGAAATGTTATGTTTCCTTTATGCATGTTTTATGTGATACGATTATGTTATGGTTTATGGTATGTTTAAACCTTTTCATATAAGGAATGCATTGGACATAGTATGGGATGGGTGGAGCCCTCTATAGCTCCTCGATGCATCAGTATTTCTCATGAGACAAACCAGTGTCTTGGAACGAGGCGTTGAAAAAATATTATTTGTAGTCTTGGCACGAGGCCTTGGATACGTGGTTATGATAGTCTTTCATTATGCATTCCATCATTATAAAAGTGATTATTGATATTGCATGTGATTATTCAACTAGTAGAATATACACGTGAGTAAGTAAATGTCATTATTTCATTTTACTTTTCCCATATTATGCTGAAGTACAAGTTTAAAAGGCTTTTGTTTTAGTTATTCATTGCCTTAAATGTTTATGTTTATTTATGAAAGATTCCGCTATATTGTTATCCTTACTGAGCATCTGAGCTCACCCCATTCTATGTTTTATTTTTCCCAGGATGTGAAGAAATATTTTATGACTGACCTGCAGGGATAGTCTGAAGGGGATATGAGTGTGGACTATGGAGACTATGTTATTTTAGTTTTTCACTTTATGATGTAATGTCATATTTATGAATGTATCTACTGTTTCCTAGGCTACTTAACTAATCGTTCTTTCAAGACTTGATATTTTGTGATCATGCTAATGTTACGTAATAATGCACCAACTCTAGGTAACTGGGGTCAGGGCGTTACAGTTGGTATCAGAGGCAGTTTAGTACTAACCTTGGAAGCTAGATTTAGATAAACTCTTATTAGTGCACATATCCCTAAGATAGACTTTGAGGATTAGTATAGAAGAACTTCCTAGAATTTTGGTACAATAGATATTTTGTGAGTTTTCCGAGAAATACATCACTATCTAGATACGAGCAGGTAGAGGCGGCTCTGGCACAGATGTACCTAGGGTAAAACCCGAAAACACCGCTTTGAGCTAGACTCGAACAGGAACTGGTGCACGACAACGGGCCTTGCTACACTCTTGGTTGTGACACTCCTAGGGGATATGCTTAGGACAATTCATGATTTCATTACAATCCATTATGAAGGGTTTATGAGAATATACATCCCCAAAGAAAACTTTTTTTATTATGGATTATATCTATAATCTGTGCAATTTATATTATGTGTTTTGCAAGTTTGTTGTTATTCATAAACTAATCTAGTTTATGACATTGTTTAGAAATAGAGCCTAGTGTAAGGAATGTAAACTGTATCAATGCACGCATTCCATGTAGGGATTTCCCTCCTTCTCAAGATAATTATAGTGGAGCTAGTGATACAGCTGGTGCTGATCAACTTATCACCATACTGGGACAACTCACTCAGGTTATGAATAATAACCATACTCTTATGGATCACCCTGATCCGCAATGTGGAGGATCAATGTTAGATCGCTTAATGAGGCAGAAAACACCAACATTCAATCGGAGTACAAATCCATTAGTAGCTAAGCAATTGATAATATCCTTAGAGAAAACATTCTACACCTTTGGGAGTAGAGAAAGAGAAAAGGTTATCATGGAAGTTTACCGCCTCACTGGAGATGCTGATAAATGGTGGTCATTGATTCAAAACATGAATGAAGATGAAGAAGTATCTAATATGGAATGGAGGGAGTTCAAAGTGATTTTCATATAAAAATACATTCCTCGAGACCATCGAGCATATATGGAAAGGCAATTTCTGAGTCTGAGACAAAAGGAGGATGAGAATATCCCAAAGTATGAGGCCAATTTTACAAGGTTAGCAAGGTATGCTACAGATTATATACTTAACCCAAGATGTAAGATCGTTCGTTTCTTTGATGGGTTAAAACCATATCTCCATCGATCATTGGTCTCACAATCCTTCTCGTCATATGAAGACATTGTCTCATGTGCTATCAAGACAGAAAAGGAATTCTCTAAGTCTTACGACTTTAATGTAAAGAATGAGAAGAAGAGATCTGCTGATCACTCTGGAAATGGAAATAAGGGGAAGAAGGAAAAATTTTATTATACATTATGCAGTAAATGTGGGAAGAAACACCCTGGTACTTGCTTGAAGGGATTGGGAGTCTGTTACAAGTGTGGTGAAAAAGGCCACCGAGCTCATGATTACAAGGGAAAGAGATTTTTTGTCAACATAGAATGCTATAATTTTAGAGAGATGGGAAATTATGAAAATGAATGTACTAAGAATTAGGGGAACTTACCTTAGAAAATTCTAAGGGATCAAGGCCAAGCTTACGCTATCACTACTGCTGAAGTAGAAGCTCCGAAAGACGTGGTGGCAGGTAATTTAATGGTTTCCTCAAGTTTAGTAAATAATTTATTTGATTCTGGATCATTGCATCGTTTTATATCTTCCCAGTTTTCTAAGAAAATTAGATATTTACAATTTGATTTAACAATGGAGTTGTCAGTTAAAACTTTAAAGGGATGTATCATTGCAACAATGTTTTGTGAATCAGTCCCCATTAGAGAACATAAATGTTCTTTATCTGCTGATCTCATTGTTATACCTATGATTGAGTTTGATATAATACTTGGTATGGATTAGCTTTCAGACTATGATGTGAAGATTTATTGTAAGAAGAATGAGGTTATGATTTTTGATGATGATGATAAGGAACACATTATCATTAGAACAGAATCATCGCCACCTAATTCTTATTTAGATCTACCCCCAGTAGCTCAACTAAATTCTATTATTGCAGAGGAATAGAATGAAATGACTGAGGGTGAGTAAAGTAATGTTCAAATAGAGGATGAACCTATTGTGAAAGAATATGTAGATGCATTTCTGGAATATTTACCTGGACATCCTCCATAACGAGAAGTTGAGTTTTCCATTGATTTAATTCCTGGATCGAGGCCTATATCGAAGAACCCTTATAGAATGGCCACCATGGAATTAGTTGAACTAAAGAAAAAACTAGAGGAATTGACTAAAAAGGGATTTATTCTCCCTAGTGTTTCTCCAGGGGGATCCCCTGTCCTTTTTTAAGAAGAAAGATGGATCTATGAGGTTGTGCATTGACTACAGGTAGAACAATGCTATAACAATAAAGAACAAGTATCCCCTACCTCGCATTGATGATTTATTTGACCAACTACATGGAGCTCAATAATTTTCAAATATTGACATTCAATCTAGATACCATTAGTTGTGTGTGAAGAAGGAAGACATTCCGAAGACATCATTTCGAACAAGGTACGGGCATTACGAGTTTACAGTAATTCCTTTTGGATTGACTAATGCACGCTCTGTATTAATGGATTTAATGAATAGAGTTTTCAAGGAATATCTTGAAGATTTTGTGGTGGTATTTATTGATGATATCTTGGTATACTCCAAAGTCAACGAAGATCATGAAAATCACATGCGCATTATCCTGAAGACTCTTAGAGGAAATGAATTTTATGGGAAGTTTAGCAAGTGTGAATTCTAGCTTCAAGAGATTTCTTTTCATGGCCATATTGTCTCTAAGGATTTAATTTCTGTTTATTCTCTTATGACCAAGGAAATCCAAGAATGGTCAGAACCGACGAGTATAACCGAGGTATGTAGTTTTATTTGATGGGAAGGTTATTATCGATGTTTTGTCCAGAATATTTCCTGATTGGCTAACCCATTAATGAAGCTCACACATGAAGGGGTTAAATTTGTATGGAAAAAAGAGTGTGAAGAGTGTTTTTAAGAACTAAAGAGAAGATTAGTCAATGCACCTATATTGACTCTACCATCGGGGAATGATGGGTTCATTATTTATAGTGATGCATCAATGAAACGACTTGGTTGTGTCCTTATGCAGAATGATAGGGTTATTGCCTATACATCACAGCAGCTAAAAATTCATGATAAGAACTGTCCTACTCATGATCTTGAGTTAACAATTGTGATCTTTGCTTTGAAGATATAGAGACACTACATCTATGGTGACAAATGTGAGATTTATACTGATCACAAGAGTTTGAAGTATATTTTCTCACAAAAAGAATTCAACATGAGGCAAAGGAGATGACTTGAACTACTCAAGGATTATGATTCCACTATACACTACCACCTGGGGAAAGTAAATAAGGTGGAAGATGCTTTGAGAAGAAAGGATCATGGATTTTTGAATAGGATGAGAGTTTAAAGGGATCATATTCTCATGGATCTAGTAAAGATGGATATGGGAATAACCATGGAAGGTGGATCATCAGTACTTTTTCAAATGGTTGCTAAAACATCTTTATTAGAAAGGATAACAAGTTCTCAAGCTGATGATGAGGGGTTTCAAAAGAAAATTAAAGCAATGAATGATGGGATATTGAGTGACTTTTTGTATGAAGATGGAATTTCGATGTTTGGGAAGAGACTTTGTCTTCCCGATATACCTGATCTAAAAAGAGAGTTGTTGGATGATGCTCATAGTTTCAATTTCTCTATACACCATGGGGGCCCCAAAATTTTAGAGATTTCAAGGAACATTTTTGGTGGGACAACATGAAGTGAGAGATTGCCGATTTTGTGTCAAGATGTATACTTTGTCAACAAGTGAATGCTGGAAGGCAACAGCCTGGAGGAGTATTGGAACCTCTACCCATACTTGAGTGGAAATGGGATAATATCACGATGGACTTTGTCATGGGACTACCAAAGACTCCTAGAAGGAATGATGCAATATGGGTCATTGTTGATCGTTTTACCAAGTCAGAACATTTTCGTGCTATAAGAGAAGATTTACCACTAGAACGTTTAGAAAGTCTATATATTAACGAAGTTTTATGACTTCATGGAGTACCACAATCGATTGTTTTAGATCATGATCCCCATTTCACATCAAGATTATGGAAAATTCATCAGAAAGCTATGGATACTGAACATCATTTGAGCACTACCTACCACCCTCAAACTAATGTAAAATCATAACGGACTATTCAAACCTTAGAAGACATGTTTAGGTCTTGCTCACATGACTTTCAAGGTATGCGGGATCAATATTTACCTCTAGTAGAATTTTCCTATAATAATAGTTTTCATTTAAGTATTCAGATGACACCATATGATGCGTTATATGGGAAGATATGTCGCACACCAACTTGTTGGGATGATGTTGGTGAAAGAAAACTCATAGGCCCAGAACTTGTGGAGGAAACAATGGAAAAGGTGAAGGTAATCCAAACCCACTTCAAAACAGCTCAAAGTAGGTAGAAGAGTTATGTCGATAATCGAAGGAAGGATTTGGAATTTCAAGTCAGTGATCATGTTTTCTAGAAAGTATCTCCATGGATGGGAGTTATATGTTTTGGTAAGAAAGGTAAATTGAGTCCAAGGTACATCGGACCTTTTGAAATTCTAGATCGAATTGAGGTTGTAGCTTACCATTTGGCAATGCCGCCAAGCCTATCCCAAGTTCACATTGTATTCCACGTATCACTGTTGAGAAAATACATGCATGAACCAACGCGTGTACTCACCTATGTGGAATTAGAACTGAAACTCGACCTGTCTTATTGTGAAGAGCCCATCAGGATTATTGATACGAGAGATCAAGTGCTGAGAAACCGGATGACTCGTCTTGTAAAAGTTCTATGGAGAAACCACATGATGGGAGAGGCGATGTGAGAACCTGAGGAACTTATGATGAATAATCACCCAATTATTTTTATATAGTGATATTATAATAAATTCTGAGGATGAAATTATTTGAAGGAGGGGAGAATGTAACACCCCAAGCTTCAACGGTACGCTTCTCTTTGAATAATACAATAGCGTGTGTTGTACGCAACTTCGAGTTCTAACACACACCACAACCAATCAAACTAGCCGTTATGAATAGTAATACCTAATTTTTGAAATTTTATAAATTTTATCATCCAAAATGGTCTTCATTTTTTGATTTGTAATATCGAATTTATCATAGGGTGAAATTTTGGAACATTTCGGATAACTTTGATATTTTGATGAATAGTGAAATTTACTAAATTTTAATTAAAAAAAATTTTTTTAATTAAAATAATTAATAGTGCTAAATTATAATATTTAGTGGTTTTAAAGTATAATTATAATATAATTTTACCATTTTATCCAATTGTTTTCATTAGAATTAATTTCACTTTGAAATTGGACATAGACAATTGTCAATCTTTTGATATATATTGTTTCTTAAAACACGCTATTTGTTGTGACAACAGGAAATAATTATAAAATTAATTAATGAAACTTATATGTTTTTAATTTTTTAAAATAGAAAACATTTTTGAATTTGTAATATCAATTATATCTTAGGGTGAATTTTTGGTATTTTTCTGAAAAACATCGATTTTTGACGAATAGTAAAACAACTAAGTGGTAGTTAAACAACTGATTTTTTGTTTAAATGAAACTTTACCACTTATGTGAATTGAATATCAAAAATCCAACCTAAATCATTGTCATTATGAAGTAAAATTTCGTTCAATGGCATTAAAATAATTTTTGGTGAATAGTAACTTTTAAGTTCTATTAATCGCGATTGAAGGTAATTATTGAAATTTAAGGTAAAAATGATATTATAAAAATATGAAAATATATTGACACTTGTCCTACCCCTATTTTATGAGTCATTCCCGACCATTAAAACCCATGGGTCAATTTTTGGGACACCATGGAGCCACTTGGGTAGGATAATGACATTTATACCATTTATTTAAAGTTAAAATAAAAATGTCACAAACATGTATTTCTTAACTAATAAAATTATTACATAGGGTAATAAAAGTAATATTTTTTACTATAGATATAAATTAGAAATATAAAAATATTTCCTACAACATGGTATTTTTTTATAATTTTTAGACATTAAATGAAATAAATTTTTATGACACCATGATGATGAAGTGATTACCTCATTAATTAACGATTTAAATAAAATGAAAAGATAATGTAAAATATAAGATTTGAACTTGTAAAAAACATATTGTATAGGTGTATTTAGAACCCTTATTACCTTATCCTTGAAATATATAATTTTGGGACCTTTGAAATCCGAAAATCACTTCACAATAATGTAACATTTCCGGACATTCCAAGAGTGCCCCTCCTCTCATCTTATAAAAGGCCCCCACCTCTACCACCTTATTAACACCTTAAATTCCATTTGGCTCGGCCAAACTCTACTAAAATACTCTCTCAACTTCCATTTATTACTCCTAGAAGCCTCACTTTGGGCAGAAGTCTTCCCAAGTAAGCCTTTGACTCAAATCAAAAAGAGTTACCCGATTTTATGGTAATGTCTTCTCTTATGTTAATTTTTTATTTTGCTTCTCCAACCCCATAAAATATTTTAATTAATTTATTTTGTACCAAAAAAATTATCTTCAATATTCTAGGATGTTTTTAATAGATTTATTTGATTTACACTTACACACACCTTCGTCTAATGGTTAAAAAACATACTGTTTCTGTGGGTGGTGAATTACTACCTCATGAAATGAGGATTGTTCAATATTATTTTAACACCTTTCATGTTGGACATTAAGATTTCACTATATTTATATAGGATATATATTATGTTTATGTTTTCCTTATTCTTCTGTCTTTTTTATTTATGGCATACCTTTATTATTTCCATTATGGGTAAACGCGATAATTTCATTTTAGGAAGTGCCGACTATCGCCCCCTCAAAGTGATTTGAATCGTTAATTCCATATGTGGGATGTGTAAAGGATGGAGTAAATGATATTATATATGATATTGTACTGGAATTATAATATAACTGTATATCATTATGATTTCAATCCATTAAATACGAAATAGAAATGAAAGTAGCGTTCATGCGTACGTACGGCTTACCGTCTCCATGAACGGTGCATTTCATTTCTTAACTATAAATGTTATGTATTATTATAAATTCATATATATACTGGATATATATGACATATATGATATCTACATCATGAATATAATTCTGGATATAATGTATATTCTACCACATGAACAACTTGTAATTATAAGAAGTTTATTTTTGACTCAATTACCAAAGATCGACAAAATGACTGTTATTAACTTAAATAATTACATAATGTTAATAACATGGTAATAAGTGATATAAAATGAATAATGAACTTGAAAAATGTTCTTAAGAAAATATAAATTAAATATATTTTATTATTCAGGAGATTAAAGAACGATCGAGTCAAGTCAGACATGAGGTAAGGGACTTCGTCTCAATCTCCTTTCATTGAGGCATATATTGTTTTATACACAACATTATTTTACAAGGTGTATAAGCCACTATTAATTTTATGTTTATTCAAAATTATTCTTCTTTATACGAATAATTTTACTAAATAACATAAGGGAAATTTTTTTTTGTCATATGTATGTGGCGAAAATGACTTCTCCGCCGCCGTGACCATTATGTGAGTTTCGGCTTCCTCTGAAAGCCATAAATTTTTTAAAATACCATGCTTTACTTTTATTTAATTTTGGTATTGAAAATGGTATTATTATATCAATGTGTTGTTTTGATATCTTGTGATTGAAATGTGAAAATGTTATGTTTCATTTATGCATGGTTTATGTGATACGGTTATGATATGGTTTATGATATGTTTAAAACTTTTCATATAAGGAATGCATTGGACTTAGTATGTGATGGGTGGAGCCCGATATAGCTCCTCGATACATAGGTAGGTCTCATGAGAAGAACTAGTGTCTTGGCATAAGGCCTTGACAAAATCTTATTTGTATTCTTGGCACGAGGCCTTGGATACGTGGTTATGATAGTCTGGCATTATGAATTCCATCATTATGAAAGTGGTTATTGATATTGTATATGATTATTCAACTAGTAGAATATCAATGTGAGTAAGTAAATGGCATTTTTTCATTTTACTTTTTCCATATTATTCTAAAGTTCAAGTTTAAAAGGATTTTGTTTTAGTTATACATTGACTTAAATGTTTATGTTTATTTATGAAGGTTTCCACTATATTGTAATCCTTACTGACCATCTGAGGTCAACCCTTTCTATGTTTTATTTTTCCCAAGATGTGAATAAATCTTTCATGACTGACCTGCAGGGATAGTCTGAAGGGGATATAAGTGTGGACTATGGAGACTATGTTATTTTAGTTTTTCACTTTATGATGTAATGTAACATTTAAGAATGTATCTAGTGTTTCCAAGTCTACTAAAATAATTGGTCGTTCGAGACATTATCTTTTGTGATCATGCCAATGTTATGTAATAATGCACCGAATATGGGTAACTGGGGTCGGGGCGTTACAATATGTGTATAATTTGGCCTTCCATGAGGGTACACATAGTAATAACATAGACTGAAGTTGACTGATTAGTGGAAAAGTAAAATTATGAAAACAACTAATGGATATCAAAATAAAATTATAAAAGTAAACCAAAATGTTTAAGAGATATATTAAATCTATGTAGTGTTTTAATGAATATTTCACTGATTCACAAATTGAAATGACAAGTGAACTATGACCCCTCAATGATAGAAAAGAACCACAGTCATAGTATCAGTTTTCCAGTAAAACCAGCAAAACTCGACTACTATTTCCTATGAGTGGGTCATGGTACTACTTTACCTCAAATCATGTCCCATATCAATCAAATATTCCAACATGAAATGATATCATGTCAAGTAATATGTTATCAATGCCTCTTTTGATGTTCTAATTAATGTTCATCCCCTATTGCATCCCCTAATAATCGTGTTGGGAGCCTTCAAAAAATTACTTTACACATTAATAAAATGACTCCTATACTAATTATATGATTCACATTTTATGAAAATCCATGAATACCTCGTTCATGCACTCTGTGATATTAGTGTCTATATGGCCATATCTCATACCACTATCATATTCCAATGACTATTTCTCTGAAATTTTCAATATGTAATCATACATGAATTGATTAAAGCTTATAATTCAATAAAACCACTTTTTTAATTTTCACTATCATGGACCATTTTCTGAGATAAAAAGATAAAAAATTATTTAAATGTATATAAAAAATTATTCAAATAAATATAAGTTTAAGTAAACAACTCCAACTTGATGATCTCCATATTTAAAACGATTTTTGAAATTACTAACAATATGTTTTATGAAATATTGATGATAAGAATTATATTTTATCAATAAAAATCCATCACTATTAACAAATTCTAAAATATATTTATCTAAATTAGATATCAGGAACACTCCTTGAATTTTCATAACATGGATGCGTATACAGGACAAGAACAATCTCCGTGACTAAAAGTTATCCCTTTGAGAAATAGAAAATTAAAGGGGGACATGATCTTGATTATTGTTCTATGAGGTAGAAATAAGTAGTACATGTCAATAATTTCCATAAATAAATTTTCCATCAATATGAATGAATTTTTTTAAATAAGGGAATATGATGATATAAGGTTTGAATACTCAAAAAATTCCTATGAAACTTTCCCATTGATTGATCAACCCTATTATCCTAGTAGACACATTGAACTATTTCATTATGCTAAATGAATTCATTATTAAAAAACCAAAATACCATTAGCTATATAAATGATTTATATGATTCATCCCAATCGCTATACACTTTTAAAATTGCTTTCTATTTTTCCATAAAATCTTTTCCATTGGATATCTAGAATTTGTAAAATTATTGTACTTTCTTTGAGATGAGGGACACATGAACATCCCAACATGTTTGTATCTTCTCAAAAATATTAGTTTGTATAAATTTAGCATCTAGTATATAATTTTCATTCTACAGTCTTGGGTGCCTAAAATTATGTAGACCATAAAAGATAGATATCTTTCAATATTCAAAAACATTATCATATAATATCACTAGTGAAATTTACATTATGGTCCATTTTCATCACATTGAATGATGTATATTCCATTTTATGACTCATTAACCATGAATAAAAAATGGTTCACTATATTTTATTTTTTAACTATATTTTTCAATGTTCTTTTACTTTCAAACACTTTTTTAACATGTAATGTGTTCTCAGTTGAGGCAGATGTGATACCTACAATGCTTGGGAATTCACTTCATAGTGTAGAAACATTCCAATCAAACATTTAAAAACACGATATTACCACTAATAAAGAATTCAACTGTAGTGGTTGCTTACCACTTTCAATATCATCTCTATAAATAAATGGAGACTCATAAGCTTCATTAACCATATCTTCATTAACTACATCACTTCTTGTCGCATCATCAAATACTCCCTTATGAGAGAAAATATCAATAATCAAAACTAGAGTTATGATAGGGATGTATCCTATACTTCTCTCTGTATTTTTTTCATCATGTTCATAATTAGTTTATATTTCTAGAAACATATGAGAATATATTTAATGATAAATATTTTAAGGACTGACTTCAAAAAATATCCTATAAAAGGGTTTTGTAATAGTATGTATCCCCTCATAAATAACATAAATTTAAGAATACAATTCTATTAAACTATAAATACTCCATTTATTAAACATTGATGATGCTTCCACCCAATACTCATCATCAAAAAGTTGATAGCCAATGTTCTATAGGAGATCAACATATTGAATGTTCTAATATGTTATTGAATTAATTACTTGACCATACCTCAGTTTAAGATACTATGACTCTTCATACGAAATTATTCCAACTCCATAAAATCATAAATATTAATAAATATTGTCTGTGGTAAACTGTAGTTACGATGTTGGTCATTATAAATTAATTTTCTTTTTTAGTATAAAGACATATACATGACTACCAATAATGGAAATTTAGTAAAACATTATATATATTTATACTAAATCACCAAATGATTAACATTGTTTAATTAGTTAATAATTAAATTACTGTGACATGAGCTTGAGACAATTTATATGGATTGGTTTATCATTATTTGATAAACTAAATGAAACCCATTAGGAAAATCCTTGAGCCTCTATTATCTGATAGTTTAGTAATAGTTATTCTCCTTTTTTCATGGTGTAAAAATCCATCATCAAATGTCAATAACTCCCACAGAACCTCATTTTACTATAATATTATTCACATACAAGTGAGGGGTTCAAGGGGTTTTGATATATAATAATTTATTAGAGTCATGGAGGGTCTTACATTCTTATATAGAGGGATGACACATAGGTCATAAATTAATAAATTGAATGTAATTGAAAAAAATTATATAACCAAATATGAAATAATTATAACATACAATTCGAAGAGAACTTTGGTCGGTCATCTCAAGATCAATCATTTTTCAAATCACTTACCATGTTTTTTATACAGAGTTATTATTTTCTACAAATAAAAAATATATTGTAATAAATTTTTTTAAATAGGTTTAGATATATTATGATATATATATATATATAATTGGTGATATTAAAAAAATATAAATAATTAAAATTTTCATATTACAAATAATATAAATATATATCTAAGCAAGTATTTTCGAAATATTATCTATTGGAAATTATTAATTTAATATATGATAAAAATATTATTTTTAAACATAACCAATGATATATTATAAAATAATCAAATGATTAACATTTTTAATTATTTATGATTAAATAACTATGACATGGTCTTAATACATTTTCTATGGGTTGGTTTATCATTATTCGATAAACCAAGCAAAACCTAGGGGTAACTCCTTATGCCATTATTATTTCACATTTCTATAACCACTATTTTTCTTTCTTTCATAGTGTACAAATACTTCATCAAACATCAAAACTTCTCATGAAAGAAAATTTTATAATAATATTACTAACAAACAAGTGATGGGTTTAACAATTTTTGGATACATAAAAATTCATTGAAAACACAAATGTCCTTATATTGTTGGAGTGAGAGATAACATGCAGTGTTTGGATCTTGGACAACATCCAATTAGCCAAAAAGAAGAAAATATATGGGAACTTCACATGGGAAAGAAAAATCTCCAGAATAAACCCCATGCATGATGCTGAAATTCTGTAAGAAGAACACACCCAAGATTCCACAACACAACATAAAACCACGAGAAGAATGTATTGAAGACTATTGGAAACAAAGTTCGGAAGAAAAGAAATGAAATGAAAAGAAAAAAACAAGGAGATTATGTGTTTCATGATTACACACTAACCCCAGGGTGGGGGGTTATTCTTCACTTTATTTAGAGAATCAAGAATAAAGATTATGAAAATGAACTCAATCTCACTAATCATTCATAATAGATATCAATTCTACATGTGATCCACCCTACTATATATAGAAGTTCCTTTTTAGTGAATCATATATCAAATATCATAGTATCTATGTTGTAGGAAGTTCACATACTATATGATCCCAGGTGGAACCCTTCATCTGGTCAAATATTCCAATGACTACAACTTTCCTAGTCGGTCCACTATTCCCAATCAAAATAAATTATAGTTGTGAAATCATGAAAATATACTACTGACTAAACTTTTGATGGACCCACTCTTTCACTAGCATGTTTCTTTTGGTGTACTTATGCTCTTCTGATTCAACCCCATCTCCACATGGTTTTCAAAAATAAGGTAATCATATTTTATCCTTTAAAAATCCTATATATCCTCATTCTAATGAATTAATGCTCTCATCTCAATAATCTTCCATTTGAGATTCATTTCACTTTTTTGACTAAGTTCTTTACTATCACATGTAAAAACATTATCCATTGAATTATCGTAAAGAATCTATATATTTCCCCTCCATGGATTTATTTCATTCATCCAAATTAATTTGAAAGATGGTGAAACTCTCATCATCAAAAACCTTTTGGTAACAGTAATGGTAAATATTACTCTAAAAAAACATCTATTCAATCATGAGGTGGTTTAAACTTCAATTCTAACACCTTGGTGCTCAATTCAAACTATAAAGGCTTTATTGAGTTTACATATAAGTTCATGGTTCTATTGATCCTAAAATCTATACAACTACTCTATAAATATATCATCATATAAATATCCATGATGGAATATTTTATTCACATACATATTCTCTAGATAAAGTTATTATAATAAAAATACATTCAATACTTCTTAAATAGTTTTATGCTTCATTACCATAGAACATGTTTCAGAGAAATATACACAATCGTTCTATAGAAATTACATTACAACTTAGCTAAACATTAATTGCACCTACCATATTCCTCTATCTTTAGCTAATAATCCCATTTTTTAGGAATCATATTATTCTCATAAGGTATTTATATCATATCCCATTTTTTGAACACATGTAGGGACTCAAGTTCATTCCACATGGATAAATAACACTTTTTATAATTTGTTAAGACCCATTAATTTTCTAGGAATTTTTGTTCTCTATAATCTATTTTTGGTAGATAATATAAAAAAATATTATTAATTTTCACATAAAACCATTATATATTAAATATGTATTATCCTATATTTTTCTAGGTAAGTTCATCTTTTTGTTTTTCATTGAAACACTTTTTTCAGATTTCTATTGTCTTAAACCTTGTGGGTTGTGTGTCATTAAGAGACGAAGATCCTTTTTTTGTGGAAAATGATGTAATGTTCAATGATTTAGGTTTTTATGAATTAATGGAGTCTAGGTATAAATATTTTAAATGGGTTTAAATGGGGTTTCTAAGGTTTAGAAGACATTGGAGGTGGTTTGGATATTTTTTGCAACAACTTGGATGAAATCACCCTATATGGAATTTCCACGATGAGTAAATGTATTAAAAAGGGTATAAATGTCCCTAGACACATGTTTTGAATGGTCACATGTTGTGATCTAGTTCATGACATGAAAACAATAGATGTCCTGAAATCAAATTACATGAAGCGTAATAATTTAATGGGATAAATATTAAAACTATGATATGTGTTTTTCAATGTAATACGAAACTAGATAAATACACAGAATGTAATAATTACACATCATTTAATTCTCATGTTTAGAAGTTTTAATAAGGGAAACACATATAATTTCTTTTAAATCAATTTGATGTTTCCCAATCATCAAACTAGGTTATTTTATAAGAAATTATAGAGTGATTTTGTCCCTTATGGACATCATAGTTTTGTGTTTGGTATCTAGTAAGCCCCATTGATTTGGTTTTCATATCCTTTCACTGGTCTTTCTTTAAAGCGGTGTGTTATTTTGATTCCAATATAGAAATGGGTGTTGATCCTGATTTTTGGATGATCTAGGATTCATAATATATGTCCTTAATATCCATCCTCCATTGGATATCCCTTTTTTGGTGTTTCTTAATCACCGAGTTAAGGTAGATGGTCTTAAACCTAACCATATAGTGTATTTAACTGACTAAGTATTTGAAATATTATGACTACAATGAAATAACATGTGCAATAATTAATTGATTAATGAATTATTATAAACCATGAATTGTATTATTCCTTATACCCCTTTTTGATTAAATATTGATGTGAAATGGCTTGTGGATACATGATGGGTGAGAAAAAATTTGACAAATGATGAACTAACTGATGGTTTAAAGTGTGTCTAGCATGACATGAGATTTCTGGAGATTTCTTGATCTATAATCACTTTTTAATATCTTATGGGATATTGATATGATTTTTGATAATTTTATATATAAATGAAAGTGTAACTGAAAGACTAATAGTAATTTTCATAATTAACCATTGAGGGTTATGATGTGATGTTATGATATCCTTGATGTTTTGACATCTACTATGGTTGATGCAGAAATTCTTATTTATATGGATTTTACCAAAGGATAAAAAACTTATATAGAGATCTATTTCCAATTATACATTCTAAAATGATAAAATATAGGAATTTTCATAGAGGCTGAAATGCTTATATAATAGTCTTTTCCCATATATACATGCTAAAATGCTTATATATCGGGCTTTTCAAAGACGCTGAAATGATTATACAGAGGTATTCAACTAGTTTTTTTGTTATTCCTGGGTTATGGTTATGGATGGTATATTTTTTCAATATAATTATAGGAGTTTTGGTATGGTGATGAAGCAAGTTTATTTATGTATTTCATTTATTGATAAATCAATACACCTTTTTTCACTTTATTTCATGAAATTATTATCAATCTTGTTTTGTTTAGACACACTGGTGTGGACCTACCATTTTTTAATCACACCATATTAGGGATGTTGTTTTTCACCTTAGAAAATTTCATATATGTAGGTTTGGAGAGGGGAAAAGGACCATGTTGTTGATTGTTTGCTATTGGATGGGACATAGATTGGTTACGAGTTCGACATGGGGTCTGGGACCGGGGTATTTTGTGATTATTTTTCATTATATTATAATTATAATTTTAATTATTTCATTTTTTCATTTAGATGAATTCATCCAGTCATGAAATGGTTCTTTACTAATTATTTTTTCTTTTTTACTTCATAGTTGTATGTCGTACTGTGTCTATTGTTTCTATTACTCTGATATTTATTTGTATTGTTTATTTTCAATATGTTATAACTCATAACCAAGGGGTATATTATCCACACTATACTCATCACACCCCTTATTCTAGTCAAAATCCTCTACCGTATGGGGAGGTGCGATTGAGGTCCTGTAACCAACCTAATTTGGCCACATTAGAGGGTGTTAGATCGGGGGACATTATAAAGTAGTATCAGTTTTATTGTAAAGACCTGGAAATTTCAAGGGAATTTTTTTCATAAATTCAACGTATTTTTACGAGTCTGTTGCTTCGGATATCACTTGATTCTGAGGCCTAGTGTGCCCAGAATCAATTTCCGAAGTTTAGCTCGGGTACGTTTAGTAGAAGAATGAGCGGGATTTTCTATCTTTTGAACTGGTGCTCGGAATTGAAATATGAGGGCACCGGTGAACTCGCAGTGCTGATAATTTCTTAACAGGACCTTTACCGAAGATGCGTTTGCACGGGGGAAGAAGTTAATTTTTGTGGATTAATTTAGAGGTGAATAAAATTGTGGGACAATTTTATTTTTATGTCTTAAGTGGTTATAACCTACATGGGGAAGTTAGGGTGGGACCCACTAACATCTTAACTACCCATGTGAGGATAAATGTGAGGTGGGGCCCACATGATCCCCAACCCTTCACATTTCCATAACTCTCATAAACTCCCCCTTTAAAACATGTTAACTCCCTCTAATTAAGTAACTCTCCCTCTCTCCCTCTTTATTGCATGCCAACACAAACATTAATTAATTAATTGAAACTCATCATTAATTAATTAAGTGTTTGAATTTTGTATTTTTGAAATGCACGGATTGATTAATTAAAATAAGGGATGATCTTATTTTATTTGGGGGTTGAATTTTTGTGTGAGGATTTTGAGAGAGAGCCTTCATGTGAAAGAAGAAGGAAGCTCCTCCTTCGTTGAAGAACGTCATCCTCTCTAAAAAGAACGACACCTCTTCGACGTAGAGCACCAAATCCATGAAGGACAACGATGCGTAATCCTCTTCTTCTATCTATGATAAAAGGGGAGACACCACTTCCTCGGGTGCACACCGATGATGACGGAAACGAAACTGTCATCCATGGTGCTTGACAACCACGAACATCTTTTCGAGGTAGGGTGTGTCAATTCTATTTTATTGAGAATAGAATTGTTCATTGTGTTTCGTGAACTTTGTGCATTCTTAGCCATGTGATACCGTCTAATGCGGAGGGCGCAGGCCAAACGAACACGGCCCAACAACCCACCACTGGAACATTATTCCATTGGAATTGGAAACCGGTGGCGGAGGAATAACACTACGCCCTCACGCCATGCTGGGATCGTGACGAAGGGAACTGGCACCGTCGCGCCGGTTGTGAAGAACGAACTGCGGACCACAACGTGGGCCACATCGGTGGTTGAATCGGCTAGCTCATCGTCCGGCCAGGTGGTGATGGACCATGGCGCCAAGAGGGTGTCACGCTGGAGGACCGACGGGCCGCCCTTGCGGGCCAGGTGCGTAGACGACTGGTCCGTCTAACCAGCAGGTTTGGGGAAGGGCAGCGCCACCTGGCGCCACCGGTGCAGAAAACCAAGGGTGCCCCCCCTGGAACATGCATGGATTCGGCCGAGCCAGCCGAGCCGTGCGACCAGCAGGGCCGCACCCGGCCGGGCAGAGCCAGGCCGCGTGAGGCCGAGTCAGGCCACGCCGAGCCGGGCCGCGCCCCGCCGGTCCAGGCCGCGCTCCACCGGGTCGGGCCACGCCCCTCCGGGCCGGGCCGCGCCACTTCGGGTTTGGCCGCGCCCCTCCGGGCCGGGCCGCGCCACTTCGGGTCGGGCCGCGTCCCTTCGGGCCAACTTGAGTATTTCCTTCGAACTAGTTCGACACCCATGCTGGGTCGAACCCGTCAAACTGGGTCAACCCAACCCGTCGGCCCACTAGGCTAAATGGGTCGGGCCCGTTAACCACTTAAACGGGGTTAACTTAAAGACCGCACGTCCGATCGACACGCCGTCTATGGCACTAGGACTCTATCAACGAGACATTCCTTTTTCGATACTCTAAGTGAGTTTCAGATGATTTTGGATATCAGCCGGGTTAGAAATGAGCGTATTTCTAACCAGGCCCCTGGGATGGAAAAGCCAATATCTCTCTAACTAGGTGTCCGATTGACGTGTCGTTTATTGCGTTGAGTTGCTATTGGTAAGAATAAACTTCAGGATACATCAAAAATAGACTTCGTGATAGTTGATGTATCGACACCATTGGCTCGTGGAGCGGGCCCTCCCTGAATCGAGCGTGCTATGTGCGGGAATCCTAGAGCTGGCTGCGACTGCGACGACGATGACAACTATACTTGGATCCAAAATGGGTTCGGCAGTGAAGAAAACTGTACTTGGATTCTACATGGGTTTGGTTGTGAGGACGACTATACTTGGATCTTACGTGGGTTCATCATCGACGACTTTTGTACTTGGATCCCACGTGGGTTTGGCAGGGGAGATGATTCAGAGGCTACATATATCATCTCCAACCCTATTTGTGAGTAGTATAACTATGTGATATGAGTCTTGACTTTCAATCATTATCATCGATATGATTGACTTGCTATCCGGTGTGGACTTGGTTGTGTTATCCTATGTGGACTGGGTTGTGCTTGGGCTCGTGAGTTGGAGCCGAACTGGAATGGATGACATAGGTATATGTATGGGAATATACCTAAGTAGATTTGGTTGATACTTTGTGTTTATATTATTCCTTTTTGGTTTATCCTTTTTGGATTTAGGGAGACCTTTGGAGTCTCGGGGTCCCTACTGAGTATCATATACTCACCCCTGCACCGGGTATTCTCACACTACGTTGTATTAGATGAAAATGATAGACAACACTGATCGAGGTGGAGTCTTCTGGAGCAGGAAGGTACCTGGAGGTGGACCACTTGGTGGGACATACTCAGAGCAGACAGCCGGACCCGAGGAACCAATTAGACTATCTGTACCCACCCTTCAGGTGGGAATTCCGAAAGATTACTTAGTGGTTACTGCTTTACTTTTCAGCTATTTTATTTTTTTTCTCAGTTGTACTATACTTTTAGTTGGGTTTGTATACCGGCCCATTTACTTTCCAGCACTTACTTTTGTACTCAATTTACTTAGTGTTTACTTCAGCTTATGTACCCTGTTGTGTTTGTTTACTATTATTGAGGCAATGCCTTCCCTTTTATCAGGATTTACACCTTTGGTGCTAAACGCTAGCCCTTGGCCTATGGAAGACGGGCTTGGGGTAGTCACGACATGGGCCCTGAGGTTGGGTCGTGAAAAATTGGTATCAGAGGTGTCGGTTCTAATGCTGAACTCAGGACTCTGATAATTTCTTCTCTGTGAAGAAATAATATTTAGAGTATTGAGTGTGGTTATCAGTCTAGGGAGTCCAGTGTTGGTGCAGCGGCCAGCGTATCTGTACACCAGGACCCTGACTTCTGATTTCTGACTCAGTTCCCAAAAACATTTATTGCACATGTGTTTCAAAAGTTTTCTTTGTGATTAATTTGTGTCATCTCCCTGGGTATACAGTATTAACCGTTGCGCACCTGTTTCTTTTCAGGATGGCCCCACAATGGCAGCCAGTTAGGGTTCCCAGTTACGTGCGAGATGGTAGCCCACCGAGCGATGAGGCCTTGATGTAGGGCCCCATTACAGTGGAGGCCCCAGCGGTACCTCTACCCGCTGGGCCACCGATACCGCCAGCCCCAACAACGGAGAGTGCACATCGCCTGAGTGCACTGCACACGTTTCAGTGTTAGAGGCTACCCTGGTTCTGTGGAGAGACGGACCCTCCAGCAGCCGAGGATTGGTTGGAGGCTATCGTCCGAGTCTTCAGAATGGTAGTGACACCAACAGATCTTTTGGTGATCCTTATGGCGAGTCTCCTGCATGCAGCAGAAGGTAGATGGTGGATCCTGATGCTCCAGGTGCACAATGAGGCATCCCTGCTTTGGATGGACTTCGGGAGCCTCTTCCACTCAAAGATTGTTCCATCCACCCTTTGTGCAGTGTGTATTCAGGAGTTACTACAACTGCGGATGGGTAGCAAGACAGTAGCCCAGTACTCGGCGAGATTTACCGACCTCTCACGCTACACCACGAACATGGTACGAGAGCCATTATTCCGGGCCCGGACCTTCAAGCAGGGACTGAGGCATGAGATCAAGGTTTCAATGATCTCCCTTAGCATTCCAACGTAGGCAGGAGTACTATAGAAAGCCATTCTTGTAGAGAGCTCCCATGCTAATCCTACGCTAGCAGCGAGGCCTACCGCAGGGCGACACATAGTGGAGTATTCTGTAGCCGACAGTAGCCAGATTTCGCAGAGGTCCATGAAGACCAGGCCATCAGGTGGGAGACCTCAGGATACTGGTTTAGAGGTGTGGGGTAGACGCATAAGAGCCAGTCATACGAGAGGTAGGCAGTGCTATGCATGCTGCGGGTAGGGCAACATGGCTCTTGACTACCCGAACCGCCATGTAGAGGAGCAGCAGATGGTTGAGGGACCACCCTGGCAAAGGAAGAGGTTCGACCGTGGCGGTCTGCTGGGAGCAGGCGGATGAGGCAGAGGAGCTGGCTGAGCAGCAGGTGGTTGGCGATTCTTTGAAGCTCTACCACAACCACCGCCAGGAGGTCAACCCCAACCACAGGGAGCTGGAAGACAGAGGAAAGATCAGCTTTAAGAAGTGGACACTTATGACCACGACACACCTGAGATGATTCAAGGTACTGTCTGTGTCTACTTCACCCTTGCTGCAGTTCATATAAACATAAGAGCAAGTCATTCTTTTATTTCCACTGCCCTTGTTCAGAGCTTGGAGATTCTGACGGATCCGTTTGCTCAATCCTTACCATTAGAGACTCCTACGGGAGCAGACTCTACAATTTCACACTGGTGCCAGCAGTGTGAGCTTACTATAGGAGGCGAGAGCTTCAGCTGGGATCTTCTTGTAGCGGCGTCGAGGACTTACGACGTCATCTTGGGCATGGATTGGTTATCTACAGTCCATGCTCAGATCGACTGTATTAGGTGCAAAGTGCAGTGTGTCCACACAGATGGGAGTAGGTTTACCCTCACCTGCGAGAAGGGAGCCTTTGCAGCACAAGATGGACATACAGAGAGGAGAGGGCAGCAGATCACAAATCAGTTAGCTAGTCTCATCCTAGGAGCAATTGATGTGTGGAGTCCGAGTTTTCCTACTGTGGTGGATTAGTATGTGGACGTTTTTCCTGACGACATTCCAGGACTACCTCCTCGTAGAGAGGTAGAATTCTATATTGACCTATACCACGGGACAACCCCAATATCTACTCCAGCAGATCAGATGGCTCCTGCTGATCTTCGAGAGCTGTGGGTACAACTGGAGGACTTGCGGGGCAAGGGACTCATCCGACCCAGTGCTTCACCCTGGGCGTCTCCAATTTTATTCGCCAAGATGGCGGATGGGAGCATACGACTATGTTTTGACTACCATCGCCTGAATCGGGTGACCGTAAAGAACAAATATCCACTCATGAGGATTGGCGACTTCTTTGATCAGCTCAAGGGAGCACGATGGTTCTCGAAGATAGACCTCAGATCAGGCTATCATTATCTCAGAGTTTGAGACGAGGATGTGCAGAAGACATCCTTTAGATGTTGGTATGGCCACTATGAGTTCTTGGTTATGCCTTTCGGCGTAACCAATGCTCCAGCAATGTTCGTGAGTCTCATGAACAATATCTTCCATCCTTACCTCGATCGATTAGTCATAGTCTTCATCGACGACATACTGATTTACTCGACTACTGAGGAGGAGCACGCCTACCACATGTGGGTTGTACTGGACACCCTCTGAGAGCACCAACTTTATGGTAAGCTCTTGATGTGTCAGTTCTATATTTGAGAGGTCCAATTCATGGGGCATGTCATCTATGAGGTGGTAGTTGTGTGGATCCTATGAAGATCGAGGAAATACATTCTTGGGAGCCACCCAAGAGCGTGACGGAGGTGCGGAGTTTCATAGGTCTGGATAGGTACTATCAGAGATTTTTACGAGACTTCTCTAGAGTTGAGGAACCGCTTTCAGCATTGACGAAGAAGGGGAAACCCTTCATGTGGTTAGATAGATGTCAGTAGAGCATCCAAGAGCTAAGGAATAGATTGACTAGTGTAACCATTTTGAGGATAACAGAGGAGGACTTAGGTTACGTAGTTTACTGCGATGCATCAGGGACCGGACTCGAGTGAGTCCTGATGCATGAGCAGGAAGTGATCGCCTATAGATCACGATAGTTGAGGTAGCACAAGAAGAACTATGCTACCCATGACCTAGAGTTAGTAGAAGTGGTCATCACCTTGATGATTTTGTGGCACTATCTGATGGGTGGGCGCTTTACAGTCTATTCTGACCACCAGAGTCTCAGGTATATCTTCTCACAGAAAGACCTGAACATGAGACAACGACGATGGCTTGAGTTCCTCCAGGACTATGACTTTGAGATAGTCTATAATCCTGGTAAGGGGAATGTAGTAGGTGATGCTCTCAGCAGGAGATCGGGCATTCAACTACAGGGAGAGGCGACGGAGCAGCTATTCGCATTGCAGATATCCTTTATGGATAGAGATGGAGCATCCTTTCTACAGTCGCTCACATTCACTCCTCAACTAATATAGTGGGTCAGAGAGGCACAACATGGGGACGTTGACTGTGAGACGCAACGTGCTACGATTTCCAAATGGCAGGTGCCTGATGGATTTTCTAATGGAGTAGAGCATTTCATCCTCTTCAAGGGACGTACCATGGTACTGGTTGCATTACAGGGGGAGGCGATAAGGGAGTTTCCAACTTCCCCATTGGAGGTACATCCAGGAGTAGTGAATATGTAACAAGATCTCAGACGATAGCACAGGTGGCCGGGTATGAAGAAAGTTGTGGATGAGTTCATTTCACTATGTCTCACCTACTAGCAGGTGAAGGTGGAGCACCAGGTACCGGTAGGTTTGGTACAGCCCCAAGACGTCCCGAAGTTGATATGGGACGCGATATCCATGGATTTCATGACAGGGCTTTCAAGTACTTCCAGAGGACACGACTCTATCTTGGTGATCGTCGACCGACTCACCATGTCGGCCCACTTCCTACCTATCAGAGAGCATGGCTCAGTGAAGAGATTGGGATGACTCTACGTTTAAGAGATCATATGGCTTCATGGTGTGCCATCTTCTATCATCTCCTATCGATACTCTCTCTTTACTTACTGGCTTTGGAAGGGGTTGTAGGAGGATTTTGGGACACATCTACGTTTGAGCACCGCCTTTCATCCTCATACGGATGGCCAGATGGAGAAGACCATTCAGACACTCGAGGACATGCTCCGTGCATGTGTCCTTGACTTTGGCCGCAACTGGGAGGGTCACCTACCCTTGGTGGAGATTGCGTACAACAATAGCTACCACTCCACCATCGGGATGGAACCATACGAGGCATTGAACGATCGACCATGCATATCACCTCTGTGCTGGACTGACCCTGGGGAGTCAGCACTCGTAGGACCAGAGATGGTGCAGGCTACGACAGAGAAGGTGCAGATCATCTAAGAGAGGATGAGGACTACACAACGCAGACATAAATCCTATGCTAATTGGAGGCAGAGACCATTGGAGTTTTAGGATGGAGACCACATTTTCTTACGGGTCTCACCTCGATGTGGATTACGGAGATTTGGCCAGGGAGATAGGTTATCTCCCCACTTTATCAGACCATTCCAGGTTCTCAGCAGGGTAGGCGAGGGGCCTCATCGCCTAGCCCTTCCACCTCAGTTGCACTGGGTGTACGACGTCTTCCACATATCACAACTGAGGAGATACGTGCAGGACCCGACGCATATCATTGATCACGGGGAGTTGGACATCGATGACAGGGCTACTATTGCGGAGGTCCCGGTGGAGATCGAGGATCGACAGGAGCAGGTCCTACGTGGATGGTCTATTCCTCTTGTGCGAATTCATTGGCAGCACAGGAACCTCTAGGAGAGCACATGGGAGCGGGAGGTTCAAATGCTTGTACAATACCCTCATTTGTTTTCCTAGTTTATGATGTAGCTTTAAGGGGATGTAAATCCCTGAGGTGGGAGTAATGTAAAGACCTAGAAATTTCAAGGGAATTTTTTTCTTAAATTCTTTGTATTTTTACGAGTCTATGGTTTCTGATGGCACTTGATTCCATGGCTTGGTGTGCCCGGAATCAATTTATGATGTCTAGATTGGGTACGTTTAGTAAATGAACGAGCGGGATTTTCTGTCTTTTGAACCAGTGATCGAAATTGAAATCTGAGGCCACCGGTGAATTCACAACACCGGTAATTTCTTAAGAGGAACTTTACCGAAGATGTGCTTTCACGGGAGAAGAAGTTAATTTTTGTGGATTAGTTGAGGGGTGAATAAAATTGTGGTAGAATTTTATATTTAGGTCTTAAGTGGTTATAACCTACATGGGAAAGTTAGGGTGGGACCCACTAACATCCTAACTACCCATGTGAGGATAAATGTGAGGTGGGGCCCACATGAGCCCCAACCCTGTACATTTCCATAACCCTCATAAACCCCCCCTTTAAAACGTGTTAACTCCCTTTAATTATGAAACTCTCCCTCTCTCCCTCTTTATTGCATGCCAAGACACACATTAATTAATTAATTGAAACTATTAATTAATTAATTAAGTGTTTGAATTTTTTATTTTTAAATGCATGGCTTGCTTAATTAAAATAAGGTATGACCTTATTTTATTTGGGGGTTGAATTTTTGTGTGAGGATTTTGAGAGAGAGCCTTCATGTGAAAGAAGAAGGAAGCTCCTCCTTCGTTGAAAGAACGACATCCTCTCCATGATGAACGACACCTCTTTGACGTAGAGCACCGACTCCACGAAGAACAATGATGTGCAATCCTCTTCTTCTCTCTGTGATAAAAGCGGAGACGCCACTTCCTCAGGTGCACATTGACGATGACAGAAACGACGTTGTCATCCACATCGCTTGACAACCGCGAACATCTTTTCGAGGTAGGGTGTGTTGATTCTATTTTATTGAGAGTAGAATTGTTCGATGTGTTTCGTGAACCTTTTACATTCTTGGCCATATGATACCATCTAACACAGAGGGCGCGGGCCAAACGAACATGGCCTGACAACCATTTGCTGGAACTTACATCCTTTAGAATTGGAAACCAGTGGCGGAGGAAAAACATGGCGTCGTCGCGCCATGCCGGGATCGTGATGAATGGGACCGGCACCGTCACATCGGTTGTGCGGAACGAACCATGACCCTCAACTTGGGCTGCTTCGGCGGAAGAACCGACCGGCCCAGGGGCCGGCCGGGCGAAAAGGAGCAGCAGCGCAAGGAGGGAGCCGCGTTAGAGGAACGGCTGGCCCGTCGGCCGGCCGGGCAGGGCTGTACCACGGTGCCAGTAGGGTGCCACACGAGAGGAATGGCAGCCCGCCCATGCGGGCCGCATGCGCAGACGACTGGCCGGTCTAACCGGCTGGTTTGGGGAAGGGTGGCGCCACCTGGGGCCGCCGTTGAGGAAAACCGGGGGGGGGGGGGGGCGCCCCCCCCCCTTGGAATGCTCTCGGCCAGCCGGTCCATGTGCCCAGCCGGGCCGCGCCGAGCCAAGCCAGGCCGCGGTGGGTCAGGCCGAGCCGGGCTGCACCAGGCCGGGCCGGGACACGCCCTGTCGGGTCGGGCCATGCCCCAACGGGCCGGGTCACGCCCCGCCGGGCCGGGCCGCACCACTTCGAGTCAGGCCGCGTCCCTTCGGGATGACTTGTGTATTTCCTTCGGACCGGTTCAACACCCCTGCTAGGTCGGACCCGTCAAACTCAGTCAACCTGACCCATCAGCCTCGTGGGATAAATGGGTCAGGCCCGTTAACAACTTAAATGGGGTTAACTTAAAGACCACAAGTCCAATCGACACGCCATCTATAGAACTAGGTCTCTTTCGACGAGACGGTCCTTTTGCGATACTCTATGCGGGTTTCTGATTATTTTGGATATCAGCCGGGTTAGAAACGAGCGTATTTCTAACCGGGCCCCTGGGACGGAAAAGCCAATATCACTCATACCGGGCATCCGATTGACGTGCCGTCTGTTGCGTTGAGTTTCTATTGACGAGATGGAAGTTCGGGATACATCAACTCTAGACATCGTGATAGTTGATGTATCGACCCCCTTGGATCATGGAGCGGACCCTCTCGGAATCGAGCGTGCTGTGTGCAGGAACCCTAGAGCTGGCTACGACTGCGATGATGATGACGATGGTACTTGGATCCTACGTGGGTTCGGCAGCGAGGACGACTGTACTTGGATCCTACCTGGGTTCAGCAGCGAGGACGACTGTACTTGGATCCTACGTGGGTTCAGCTGCGATGGTTACTGTATGTGGATCCTACTTTGGTTCAGCAGCGACGAATTCTGTACTTGAATCCTACGTGGGTTCGGCAGGGGAGATGATTCAGAGGCTACAACTATCATCTCTGCCCCTCTTTGTGAGTAGTATACCTGTGTGAGCTTAGTTTTGACTTTCAATCATTATCATCGATATGATTGACTTGGTATCATGTGTGGACTGGGTTGTGCTATCCTGTGTGGGCTGGGTTATACTTGGGACTGTGAGTTGGAGCCAAACTGGAATTGATGATTTAGGTATTTGTATGGGCATATACCTAAGTAGAGTTGGTTGATACTTCGTGTTTGTATTATTCTTTTGTGGCTTATCATTTGTGGATTCTGGGAGACCTTCGCGAGTCTCGGGGTCCCTACTGAGTATCGTATACTCACCCCTGCATGGGATATTCCTACACTACATTGTTTTGGATGTAGACGACAGATAGCACATGTAACACCCCAAGCTTCTACGGTACTCTTCTCTTGGAATAATGCGATAGCATGTGTTGTACGCAACATCGAGTTCTAACACACCACAACCAATCAAACTAGCCGTTATGAATAGTAATACCTACCTTTTGAAATTATATATATTTTATATTTCAAAATGGAATTAATTTTTGGATTCAGAATATTGAAATTATCCTAAGTTGAATTTTTGGTATTTTTCTGAGAACTTCCAATTTTTATGAATAGTGAAAAATAATTAAAAATAGCTTTTTAAATCAAAATAATTAATAGTAATAAATTATGAATTTGAGTGGTTTTAAAGTATATTTAGAATATAGTTTTCCCATTTAATACAATTTTGGTCATTGGACATAATTTCACAATTAAACCGAACATAAACAAGTATCAATCTTTTGATAGTTATTATATCTTAAAAACACGCTTTTTGTTTTGACAGCGGGAATTAATTTTAAATTAATTTCTGCCACTTCTGTTTTTTGAATTTGGAAGAATGAATTTCATATTAGGAATCAGGATGTTCAAATTTTGTAAATATGTAACTTTTAATTTTAGACATTTTGAATAACTACTTCGGTAAATCTTTTATTTACCATGGTTAATGGGTAAATCCGGTAAATAAGGGTTAAAAAATAATATTATTATAATACTAAATTACCCTAAAATGTGTCCTAATTTTATTGATGGATACATGTCCGACCATGGGAATATTTGGGTCGATGTTTGGACCCCATGAAGCCACTTGTATGTGATAATGACACTTTATATTAATTAAGTTAATATAAATACAAAAATGACATAGGCAAATAGCTTTTAGAAAAACAATTTTTACATAGGGTTATATATGTTGGATTTTTTACTATAAATATTAATTATAAAGATAAAATTATTTAATACATAATTAGATTTTATTTATAATTTTTAGACATTAAATAATGTAATTTATTTATGACACAATGATGAAGCAGTAATTACCTAAATAATGAAAAATTAGAATAATTGATATTATAAATACCAAAATAAATATAATTTGCGACTTTAAATGAATTACACTAATTTTCTAGGTTAATATGACATGTTAGAAATGATATAATTAACTTTTTTCTAAGTAATCATTCTGTTATGATTTTTACAAAAATCAATTATTGAATAGTGTCAAAATTGACATAAAAGAGTTTTTAAAACAAATATTATATTATTAATTGATATTAAATTCCTAAAAATATATGGTTCGGCCAAGAGACTTATATCATGATATTTGTATCATTAATGGACCACTTGGGTGTCTCTTGGATGTATATAGTAATTTTATTAACTATATAATATAAAATTACAAAGTGACATGGTAAATGTCAAACTAATTAACTAAGAGTTAAAACTAAATGATAAGGTTAATATAATGACCCAAACCTATCTAAATTATATTTTTTGAGTATTTTTAGACCCATACCCACATTAAACTTTAAATAATATACTTTGGAGCCATTAGAAACCGAATATGAATTTATTATAAAATAATATTTCTAGCTTTTCCAAAGGTTCCCCTAACCCCTCTTATAAAAGGGCACTCCCCCTTCTCACTAATTAACACATTAAAAGCCTTTTGGTTCGGCCAAACCCTTCACAAATACTCTCTCAACTTCCCTAAATTCATCCTAGAGGCGTTCCTTTAGTCATAAATCCATCCTAAGAGCTATTTTGATCAAATCAAAAGGAAGAACCCGAAGAAGAGGTAATGATTTCACCACCCTTTTCCAAGTTCCTTTCTTCTTCCACTTCTTCTTTCTTTGTTATTTACATTATAAAATAATAACTCAAATATCTTATATATACTATTATGTTATTATAAATTTGGTACAACCATATTCATTATTCTATCCATCTTTTGAATAACAAGTCACCATACGTGTGTACGTACGGCTTACCGTCTCCATGTCGTGGTGTAATTGTTATTCAATAAATTATTATTTGGACGGGTATAATAATGATGTGTAACTCATGTAAATAATAAATATAACATGATAATGATTCTGTATATATGATATACCATCCAATTATATATTATTTTAATATCAAACGAATGATATTGTCATTCGTGCGTACGTACGGACTACCATCTCCACGAACGCGATGAGATTCATTCTCCATCGTATCCATTCAAGTATAATTATCATTTTATGATTTAAAAATAATTTTTGAGGACTTGATATCTTTCTGGATATGAATAAGATACAACCTATCCATGACAAACATGTCTTATGTAACAAAACATATAAAAGAAATTGAGTAAGTTAACACCCGAAACAACGATAATACTAAGATATTATTAACAAATCAATGTTAAAAGATCATATATGATATCATATTAATTTATATGATTCTTGTATAATTTAATAACAATTATTTCGCCATTATACAGGAGTTTAACATACCCCCAACCAAGGAAAAGTACAAGGTAAGGGTTATTTCACAATCTCTTCATTATCCGAGGTTGTTTATACGTAATAATCTACTGGGATCTCTTTATCATCCACATCCATGTTTCTTAAAAATGTATTTCAAAACATTTTTAATATTTAACAGAATATGGGTTAAAGTAATTTATACCCTTTTTTGACTTTTTATAAGAGTTTTATAACGGGATCTTTCTGTTGTTTTCCAAGCAAGGTGCTTTTTAACATTTTCGACAGAGTTAAGGTAAGAATGCTTTTTTAACTTATACGGCGAGTGCGGCTATTTTCCACCATAATAAAATTGTCGAAGCTTTCCTTACAAGATTATAAGAATATTTTCAATGAAAATGTTTTATTTTATAAATATATGACTCTTAAATTATTTCAAAATAGAAAGAGATATTTCTCTAAAAAGAGTTTTGATTTCATCTATGTCAACATCCTTTGTTGGATTTTACGCTTATTTAAAGTTGATTTCTTATGATACAAAACACATATATTGTATTTATGGTTTTGGGATATGTTTGACTGTGTATGTTCTATTTTTATTCCATTCATGGTTTATGGTGAAAGTATTGACATTTTTTATGCTGGTTTTAATACGAATGTTTATTTTATGTTTAATCCTTTTAATATGGGAATGCATTGGACTTAATATGTGATGGGTGGAGCCCGCTATAGCTCCTCGATGGATCGGTAGGTCTCATGAGAAAAACTAGTGTCTTGGCACAAGGCCTTGGAAAAATCTTATTTGTATTCTTGGCATGAGGCGATGATTATATTGTTATGATAGTATGGAATTATGCATTCCATCATTATGAAAGTGGTTATTGATATTGCATGGGATGATTCGATTAGTAGAATATCCATGTGAATAATTAAATGACATTATTTCATTTTATTTTTTCCATACTATGTTGAAGTTCAAGTTTAAAAGGCTTTTTTAGTAATACATTACCTTAAAAGTTTATTCTTATTTATGAAAGTTTCTGCAATATTGTTATCCCTACTAGGCATTTGAGCTCACCCCTTTTCTATGTTTTATTTTTCCCAGGATGTGAAGAAGTAAATAATGAATGACCTGGAGGGATATTATGAGGGGATAATAGTGTGGACTATGGAGAAAATATGTTGTTGTAGTAGTTTTTCACTTTATGATGTAATGTAAAACTTTAGGAATATATCTAGTGTTTCCAAGGATACTAAACCAATCGGTCATTCGAGATTTGATCTTTCTTGTTATCATGCTAATGTTATTTAATAATGCACCGACTCTGGGTAAGTGGGTTCGGGGCATTACAGTTGGTATCAGAGGAAGTTTAGTACAAAACTTTGAAGCTAGATTTAGATACACTATGATTAGAGCACATATATTTAAGATGGACTTTGAGGATTAGTATAGAAGAACATCCTAGAATTTCGGTATTGTAGAGATTTTGTGAGTTTTTCGAGAAATAAATCCCTGTCTGGATACGAGCAGGTAGAGGCGGCTCTGGAACAGATGTACCTAGGGGTAAAACCCGAAAACACCACATTGAGCTAGACTCGAACGGGAACTGGTGCACGACAACGGGCCTTGCTGCATTCTTGGTTACAACACTCCTGAGGGATATGCTTAGGATAACTCTCATTTTCTTTAAAAATCATTATGAAGGGTTTATGAGTATATACTTCCTCAAAGAAAACATTTTTATGATTATGGATTATATCCATAAATAGTTCAATTTATGTTAAGTGTTTTTTATGTATGGAATTATGTATTTTGATTCATAATCTAATCTAGTTTATGCCATTGTTTAGAAATGGAGCCTAGTGGAAGAAATGGAAACCGTATCAATGCACGCACTTCATGTAGGGATTTCCCTCCTGCTCAAGATAATTATAGTGGAGATGGTGATGCAACTGGTATCGATCAGCTAATCACCATACTGGGACAACTCACTCAGGTTATGAATAATAAACTTACCTGTACGGAGCACCCTGATCCACAGCGTAGAGGATAAATGTTAGATCTCTTTATGAGGCAACAACCACCAATGTTCAATGAGAGTACAAATCCCTTAGTATCTAAGAAATGGATAAATTCTATAGAGAAAATATTTCAGGATTTGGGGAGTAGTGAGAGGGAAAAGGTTATCATGGCAGTTTACCGCCTCACTGGAGATGCTGATCAATTGTGGTCATTGATTCAAAACACGAAGGAAGATGATGAAGTATAAAATATGGAATATAGGGAGTTCAAAGATCTGTTTCTAGAAAAATACATTCCTCGTGACCATCGAGCAGATATGGAAAGGCAATTTCTGAGTCTGAGACAAAAGGAGGATTAGAATTTCGCAAAGTATGAGGCTAAATTTACAAGGTTATCAAGGTATGCTGGAGATTATATACTTAACCCAAGAAGTAAGATTGATCGTTTCATTGATGGGTTAAAACCATTTATCCGTTGATCTGTAGTCTCACAATCCTTCTCGTCCTACGAAGACATTGTGTCATGTGCTATTAAAACAGAAGAGGAATTCTCTAAGTCTTATGACTTTAAAGCAAATCAAGAGAAAAAGAGATCTGCTGATCAATCGGGGAATGGAAAGATGGGGAAGAAGGGAAAGTTTGAATATCCATTCTATGGTAAATGTGGGAAGAAACACCCCGGTACTTGCTTGAAGGGAATGGGTGTCTGTTACAAGTGTGTTGAAAAAGGCCACCAAGCTCGTGAATGCAAAGGGATGAAGGAAGGTACCAATGTTCAATGCTACAATTGCAGGGAGATGGGATATTATGAAAATGAATTTCCTAATCGTCAGAGGAAAATACCTCAGAAAAGGCCAAGGGATCAAGGCCAAGATTATGCTATCACTGGTGCTGAGGTAGAAGCTCCAAAAGACATGGTGGCAGGTAATATAATGGTTTCCTCAAGTTTAGAAAATGCATTATTTTATTCTGGATCATCACATTGTTTCATATCTTCCCAATTTTCTAGGAAAATTAGATATTTCCAATTTTATTTAACAAGGGAGTTATCTGTTAGAACACCTAATGGAAGGATCATTTCAACAAAGTTTTGTGAATCAGTCCCCATTAGAGCACACAAATGTTCTTTATCTCCTGATCTCATCATCATACCTATGATTTATTTGGATATAATCCTCAGTATGGATTTGCTTTCAGACTATGATGCGAAGATTTATTATAAGAAGAAGGAGGTTATGATTTTTGATTATGATGATAAGGAACACCTTATCTTTAGAGCAGAATCGTCACCACCTAATTCTTATCTAGATCCACCCCCAGTAGCTCAACTAAATTCAATTATTGGGGAGGAAGAGAATGAAATGACTGTGGGTGAGGAAAGGAATGTTCAGATAGAGGATGTACCTATTGTGAAAGAATATGTAGATGTGTTTCTGGAAGATTTACCTGGACATCCTCTAGAACGAGAAGTTGAGTTTTCCATTTATTTAATTCCTGGATGAAGGCCTATATCGAAGACCCCTTATAGAATGGCCACTGAAGAATTAGTTGAACTAAGGAAACAACTAGAGGAATTGAGTAATAAGGGATTTATTCTCCCTAGTGTTTCTCCATGGGGAGCCCCTGTTCTTTTTGTTAGAATTAAATATGGATCTATGAGGCTATGTATCGACTACATGGAGATCAATGCTATAACAATAAAGAACAAGTATCCCCTACCTCACATTGATGATTTATTTCACCAACTACATGGAGCTCAATACTTTTCAATGATTGACCTTCGATCTGGATACCATTAGTTGTGTGTAAAGAAGGAAGACATTCCGAAGATAGCATTTCGAACTAGGTATGGGCATTGAGAGTTTACTGTAATGCCCTTTGGATTGACTAATGAACCCTCTGTATTCATGGATCTGATGAATATAGTTTTCAACGAATATCTCGATGAATTTGTGGTGGTATTTATTGATGATATCTTGGTATACTCTAAAAGCTACGAGGATCATGAAATTCACTTGCACATTATCCTGAAGACTCTGAGAAGACATGAATTATATGGGAAGTTTAGAATGTGTTAATTCTGTCTTCATGAGATTTCTTTTCTTGGCCATATTGTTTCTAAATATGGAATCTATGTTGATCCTTCTACGACCAAGGCAATCCAATAATGCCAGCACCTACGAGTATAACTGAGGTATGCAGTTTTATTGGTTTGGAAGGTTATTATCGATGTTTTGTCCAAAATTTTTCCAGATTGGAAAACCCATTAACGAAGCACACACGTAAAGGGGTTAAATTTGTTTGGACAAAAGAGTGTAAAGAATGTTTCGAAGAACTGAAGAGAAGATTAGTCAATGCTCCTATATTGACTCTACCATCGGGGAATGCTGGGTTCGTTATTTATAGTGATGCATCAAAGAAAGGACATGGTTGTGTCCTTTTGCAGAATGATAGGGTTATTGCCTATGCATCATGATAGTTGATAATTCATGAGAAAAACTGTCCTACTCATGATATTGAGTTAGCAGCTATGATCTTTGCTTTGATGATATGGAGGAACTACCTCTATGGTGAAAAATGTGAGATTTATACTGATCACAAGAGTTTGAAGTATATTTTCTCACAAAAAGAACTCAACATGAGGTAAAGGAGATGGCTTTAATTACTCAAGGATTATGATTGTACGATACACTACCACCCGGGGAAAGCAAACAAGGTGGAAGATGCTTTGAGCAGAAATGATCATGGAGTTTTGAACAATATGAGAATTGAAAGGGATCTAATTTTCATGGATCTAGTGAAGATGGACATGGGAATAACCAGGGAAGGTGAAACATCAATGCTTTTTCAAATGGTTTCCAAACCATCTTTACTAGAAAGGATTAAGAGTTCTCAGACCGATGATGAAGAATTTCAAAAGAAGATTAAAGCTGTGAATGAAAGGAGATTGACTGACTTTTTGTATGAAGATTGAATTTTGAAATTCGGGAAGAGACTTTGTGTTCCTGATATGCTTGATCTAAAAAGGGAATTGTAGGATAATGCTCATAGTTCCAATTTTTATATACACCCGGGGAGCACCAAAATGTATAGATATTTGAAGGAACATTTTTGGTGGTACAACATGAAGAGGGAGATTTCTGATTTTGTGTCAAGATGTATGGTTTGTCGACAAGTGAAAGCTGGAAGGCAACAGCCTGGAGGAGTCATGAAACCTCTTCCCATACCGGAGTGTAAATGGGACAATATTACGATGGAATTTGTCATGGGGATACTAAAGACTCCTACAAGGAATGATGCAATATGGGTCATTGTTGATCATCTAACCAAGTCAACACATTTACTTTCTATAAGAGAATATCTACCACTAGAACGTCTAGAAAGACTATATATTGATGAAGTTTTGAGACTTCATGGAGTACCCTTATCGATTGTTTCTGATCGTGATCCCCATTTTACTTCAAGATTCTGGAAGAGTATTCAGAAATCCCTGGATACTGAACTTCATTTGGGCACTGCCTACCACCCTCAGACAGACGGACAATCAGAACGGACTATTCAAACCTTAGAAGACATGTTGAGATCTTTTTAACTTGACTTTCAGGGTATGTAGGATCAATATTTACCTTTGGTAGAATTTTCTTATAACAATAGCTTCCATTCGAGTATTCAGATGGCACCATATGAAGCGTTATATGGGAAGAGATGTCGCACACCAACCTCTTGGGATGACGTTGGTGAAAGAAAACATGTAGGTCCAGAACTGGTGGAGGAAACGATGGAAAAGGTGAATGTAATCCAAAATCACATCAAAGAAGCTCAAAGTAGGCAAAAGATCTATGCCGATAATCGAAGGAAGGATTTGAAATTTCAATTCGGTGATCATGTTTTCCAGAAGGTATCTCCATGGAAGGGGGTCATACGTTTTGGTATGAAAGGTAAATTGAGTCCCAGGTACATCAGACCTTTCGAAATTCTAGAACGAATTGGGGTTGTAGCTTACCGATTGGCAATGTCGCCAAGTCTCTCCAAAGTTCACGATGTGTTCCACGTATCTCTATTGAGGAAATGCATGCCTGACCCAACACATGTACTCACCTATGAGGAATTAGAACTGGAACCGGATATGTCTTATTGCGAAGAGCCTGTCAGGATTCTTGAAACGAGATAACAAGTACTGAGAAACCGGACAACTCGTCTGGTAAAAGTCTTGTGGAGAAACCATAAGATGGAAGAGGCAACATGGGAACCCGAGGAACTTATGATGAAGAACCACCCGAGTCTTTTCATGAGGTAGTAATCTAGAAATTTCAAGGACGAAATTATTTTAAGGAGGGGAGAATGTAACACCCAAAGCTTCTACGGTACGCTTCTCTTGGAATAATGTGATAGCGTGTGTTGTATGCAACATCAAGTTCAAACACACCACAACCAGTCAAACTAGCCGTTATGAATAGTAATAACTACTTTTTGAAATTATATATATTTTATATTTCAATATGGACTTCATTTTTGGATTCAGAATATCGAAATTATCCTAAGTTGAATTTTTGGTATTTTTCTGAGAACTTCCAATTTTTATGAATAGTGAAAAATACTTAAAAACAACTTATTTAATCAAAATAATTAATAGTGATAAATTATAAATTCTAGGGGTTTAAAAGTATATTTAGAATATATTTTTACCATTTAATACAATTTTGGTCATTGGAAATAATTTCACAATTAAACCGAACATAAACAAGTATCAATCTTTTGATAGTTATTATATCTTAAAAACACGCTTTTTGTTTTGACATCGGGAATTAATTTTAAATTAATTTCTGCCACTTATGTGTTTTGAATTTGGAAGAATGGATTCTATATTTGGAATCAGGATATTCAAATTATATAAATAGGTAAATTTTATTTTTATACATTTTGAATAATTACTTCGATAAATATTTTATTTAACATGGTTAAAGGGTAAATCCAGTAAATAAGGGTTAAAAAATTATATTATAATAATAATAAATTACCCTAAAACGTGTCCTAATATTATTAGTCGATACATGTACGACCATGGGAATCTTTGGGTAGATTGTTGGACCCCATGGAGCCACTTGTAAGTGATAATGACACTTTATATTAGTTAAGTTAAAATTAATACAAAAATGACATAAGCATATATCTTTTAGCAAAACAATTCTTACATAGGGTTATATATGTTGGATTTTCAACTATAAATATTAATTAGAAATATAAAACGATTCTCTAAATAATTATATTTTATTTATAATTTTTAGAAATTAAATAATGTAATTTATTTATGACACAACGATGATGCAAAAATTACCTAAATAATGAAAAATTAGAATAATTGATATTATAAATAATAAAATAAAAATAATTTGAGACTTTAAATGAATTAAACTAATTTAATAGGTTAATATAACATGTTAGGAATTATATAATTAACTTTTTTCGAAGTAAAAATTCTGTTATGATTTTTAAAAAAATCAATTATTGAATAGTGTCAAAATTGACATAAAAGAGTTTTTAAAACAAATATTATATTATTAATTTATATTAAATTAATAAAAATCTAAAGTTCTGCCAAGACACTTATATCATGATATTTTTATCATTAGTGTACCACTTGGGGATCTCTTGGATGTATATAGTATGTTTATTAACTATATAATATAAAAATACAAAGTGACATGGTAAATGTCAAACTAATTAACTAAGAGTTAAAACTAAAAGATAAGGTTAATATAATGACCCAAACCAATCTAAATTCTATTTTTTGAGTGGTTTTCGACCCATCCCCTCCTTAACCTTTAAATAATACACTTTGGATCCATTATAAACTGAATATGAATTTATTATAAAATAATATTTCTAGATTTTCCAAAGGTTCCCCTCACCCCTCTTATAAAAGGGCACTCACCCTTCTCACTAATTCACACATTCAAAGCCTTTTGGTTCGTCCAAACCCTGCCCAAATACTCTCTCAACTTACCACACTTTATCCTAGATTCCTTCCTTTAGTCATAAATCCAACCTAGGAGCTCTTTTGAACAAATCAAAAGGATGAACCCGAAGAAGAGAGAATGATTTCACCACCCTTTTCCAAGTTCCTTTCTTCTTCCACTTCTTCTTTCTTTGTTATTACCATACTAATATAATAACTCCAGTATCTTATACATACTGTGATGTTATTATAAATATGTTTCAACCATATTCATTATTCTATCCATCTTTTGAATAACATGTCACCATACGTGCGTACGTACGACTTACCGTCTCCACATCATGGTGTAATTGTTATTCAATAAATTATTATTTGGATGGGTATAATAATGATGTGTAACTCATGTAAATAATAAATATAACATGATAATTATTCTTTATATATGATATACCATCCAATTATATATTATTTTAATATCAAAAGAATGATATTGTTGCTCATGCGTACGTACGGACTACCGTATCCACGAACGCGATTAGATTCATTCTCCGTCGTATCCATTCAAGTATAATTATCATTTGAGGATTTAAAAATAATGATTAAGGAATTGATATCATTATGGATATTAATAATATACAACCTATCCATGACAAACATGGATTATGTAACAAAACATATAAAAGAAAATGAGTAAGTTAACACCCGAAACAATGATAATACTAAGATATTATTAACAAATAAATGTTAAAAGATCATATATGATACCATATTAATGTATATAATTATTGTATAATTTAATAACAATTATTTCACCATTATACAGGAGGCTAACCTACCCCCAACCAAGGAAAAGTACAAGTTAAGGGTTATTTCACAATCTCTTCATTATCCAAGGTTGTTTATACGTAATAATCTACTGGGATCTCTTTATCATCCACATAAATATTTCTTAAAAATGTATTTCAAAACATTTTTAATATTTAAACGAATATGGGTTAAAGTCATTTATACCCTTGTTTGACTTTTTATAAGAGTTTTATAAAGCGATCTTCCCGTCGTTTTCCAAACAAGGTTCTTTTTATTCTTTTCAACAGAATTAAGGTAAGAATGTTTTTTTAACTTATAAAGTGAGTGTGGGTATTTTCTGCCATTATAAAATCGTCGAAGCTTTCCTTACAAGCTTATAAAAATATTTTCAAAGAAAATGTTCTATTTTATAAATATATGACTCTTAAATGATTTCAAAATAGAAAGATATATTTCTCTAAAAAGAGTTTTGATTTCATCTATGTCAACATCTTTTGATGGATTTTACGCTTATTTGAAGTTGATTTATTATGATACAAAACTTCTATATTGTATTTAAGGATTTGTGATATGTTTGACTGTGGATGTGCTATTTTTATACCATTCATGATTGATGGTTAAATTATTGACATTTCGTATGCTAGTTTTAATACAAATGTTTATGTTATGTTTAAAACTTTTCATATGGGAATGCATTGGACATAATATGTGACGGGTGGAGCCTGCTATAGCACCTCGATGCATCGGTAGGTCTCACGAGACAAACTAGTGTCTTGGCACAAGGCCCTGGCAAAATCATATTTGTAGTCTTGGCACGAGGCCTTGGCTATGTGGTTATGATAGTCTGGCATTGTGCATTCCATCATTATGAAAGTGGTTATTGATATTGCATGTGATGATTCGATTAGTATAATATCCATGTGAATAAGTAAATGTAATTATTTCATTTTATTTTTTCCATACTATTTTGAAGTTCAAGTTTAAAAGGATTTTGTTTTAGTTATACATTGCCTTAAATGTTTATTCTTATTTATGAAAGTTTCCGCTATATTGTTATCCTTACTGGGCATTTGAGCTCACCCCTTTTCTATGTTTTATTTTTCCCAGGATGTGAAGAAGTAAATTATGAATGACCTGCAGGGATATTATGAAGGGATAATAGTGTGTACTATGGAGACAATATGTTTTTGTATTAGTTTTTCACTTTATGATGTAATGTAAATCTTTATGAATATATCTAGTTTTTTCAAGGCTACTAAACAAATCAGTCTTTTGAGATTTGATCTTTCTTGTGATCATGCCAATGTTATGTAATAATGCACCGAATCTGGGTAACTGGGATCGGGGCATTACAGTTGGTATCAGAGGAAGTTTAGTACAAACCTTTGAAGCTAGATTTAGATAAACTCTGATTAGAGCACATATATTTAAGATGGACTTTGAGGATTAGTATAGAAGAACTTCCTAGAATTTTGGTATTGTAGAGATTTTGTGAGTTTTCCGAGAAATACATCCCTGTCTAGATACGAGCAGGTAGAGGCGGCTCTGGCATAGATGTACCTAGGGGTAAAACCCGAAAACACCGCATTGATCTAGACTCGAATGAGAACTGGTGCACGATAACGGGCCTTGCTGCACTCTTGGTTAGGACACTCCCGGGGGATATGCTTAGGATAACTCTCATTTTCTTTACAAATAATTATGAAGGGTTTATGAGTATATACTTCCTCAAAGAAATCATTTTAATGATTATGGATTATATCCACAAATAGTTCAACTTATGTTAAGTGTTTTATAAGTATGGAATTATGTATTTTGATTCATAAATTGATCTAGTTTATGCCATTGTTTAGAAATGGAGCCTAGTGGAGGAAATGGAAATCGTATCAATGCACGCACTCCATGTAGGGATTTCCGTCCTGATCAAGATAATTATAGTGGAGCTGGTGATGCAACTTGTACCGATCAGCTAATCCCCATACTGGGACAACTCACTCTAGTTATGAATAATAACTTTACCCGTATGGAGCACCCTGATCCGCAGTGTGGAGGATCAATGTTAGATCGCTTTATGAAGCAACAACCACCAATGTTCAATGGGAGTACAATTCCCTTAGTAGCTGAGAAATGGATAAATTATCTAGAGAAAATATTTCAGGCTTTGGGGAGTAGTGAAAGAGAAAAAGTTATCATGGCAGTTTACCGCCTCACAGGAGATGCTGATCAATGGTGGTCATTGATTCAAAACACGAAGGAAGATGATGAAGTATCAAATATTGAATGGGGGGAGTTCAAAGATCTGTTTCTAGAAAAATAATTTCCTCGTGACCATCGAGCAGATATAGAAAGGCAATTTCGGAGTCTGAGACAAAAGGAGGATGAGAATGTTTCAAAGTATGAGGCCAACTTTACATGGTTAGCAAGGTATGCTGGAGATTATATACGTAACCCAAGAAGTAAGATTGATCGTTTCTTTGATGGGTTAAACCCATTTCTCCGTCGAGCCTTAGTCTCACAATCCTTCTCATCGTACGAAGACATTGTCTCATGTGCTATCAAAACAGAAAAGGAATTCTCTAAGTCTTATGACTTTAAAGAAAAGAAAGAGAAGAAGAGATCTGCTGATCAATCGGGGAATGGAAATAATGGGAAGAAGGGAAAGGCTGAATATTCATCCTATAGTAAATGTGGGAAGAAACACCCCAATACTTGACCGAACTATAGACACCCGAAGTGGTCCATTAATGATACACCTATCATTATATAAGTCTCTTGGCTGAACTATAGATTTTTAAGAATTTAATATCAATTAATAATATAATATTTTTTTTAAAAACACTTTTATGTCAATTTTGACACTATTCAATAGTTGATTTTTTTGAAACTTATAACAGAATGATTACATTAAACAAAGTTAATTAAAGAAATCATAATATGTCATATTATCCTAGAAAATTAGTGTAATTCATTAAAAGTATCAAATTATATTTATTTTGGTATTTATAATATCAATTATTTTAATGTTTCACTATTATGGTAATTACTGCATCATCATTGTGTCATAAATAAATTAAATTATTTAATGTATAAAAATTATAAATAAAATATCATTAGGTATTAAATCTTTTTATATTTCAAATGAATATTTACAATTGAATTTATCTTATGTATAACCCTATATTAAAAATGTTTTAGTAAATAAACATTGATTTTAACTCTTTTAACTCTTCTTTGAATTAAATAATAATAAATGTCCTAATCTAATTCAAGTGGAACTAAATGATAATATTTTATTCCTAAGGCTGTTTTTGGTCGAGATACACTTTTCCAATAGAATTAGGACATGTGTTAGGGTAATATTAATATCATTTTTACCCTTAATTACCCAATTTACTTTTAACCGTGGTAAATAAAAGTAAAAAGTCACTATTCACCAAAAATTATTTTCATCTCATTGAACCACATTATACTTCTTGATATTTACCGTGTCTCTCTGATTTTTGAAATTACATTCATAGAAGCGGTAAAATGAAGTTTTATGAAAAATTCAGTTTTTTAACTACCACTTAGTAGTTTCACTATTCATCAAAAATTGATGTTTTTCAGAACAATGCAAAAATTTCACCCTAAGCTATAATTGATATTCCGAATTCAAAAATGATGTCTATTTTAAAAAATTCTAAACATATAAGTTGCATTAATTAATTTTATAATTAATTCCCGCTGTCACAACAAATAGCGTGTTTTTAAGAAACAATATATACCAAAAGATTGACAATTGTTTAGGTCCAATTTCAAAGTGAAATTAAATCTAATGAACACCATTGGATAAAATGGTAAAAATATATTCTAATATACTTTAAAAACACTCAATAGTATAATTTATCACTATAAATTATTTTGATTAAAAAAGTTGTTTTTAAGTATTTTTCACTATTCATCAAAATATAGGTGTTATCCAAAAAGTTCCAAAATTTCACCCTAGGATAAATTCGATATTCCGAATCCAAAAATGAAGTCCATATTGAAATATAAAATATATATTTTCAAAAATTAGGTATTACTGCTCATAACGGCTAGTTTGATTGGTTGGGGTGTGTGTTAGAACTCGAAGTTGCGTACAACACACGCTACTATGTTATTCAAAGGAAAGCGTACCGTGGAAGCTTGGGATGTTTCATATTAAAATTTTGATGTCCTCATTTAGTCAAAAAGTTTAGAATATTGTACTTAAAAAGGGTTCACTATTAAAAGTTGGTAAATGTGCAATACTGAAAATGAATTTGTTCTTATATTATGTCTAAGATACTCATAATATGGATTCTAAAATTATAAGGATTATATAAAGTTTAAAATTCAGTCAATACTATTCCTAACCTCTTTTGAACGGCTTGTTTGGTAAGTCATGGTACGCTTGAACTCGGTGTTGCGTGTAGTGCATGTTATTGAATTATTTTGAAGAAATAACACACTATGCAATATTGGGGTGCTACAAATGTTCAGATAGAGGATGTTTCTATTGTGAAAGAATATGTAGATTTGTTTCTGGAAGATTTACCTGGACATACTCTAGAACGAGAAGTTGAGTTTTCCATTGATTTAATTCCTAGATCAAGTCCTATATCGAAGACCCCTTATAGAATGTCCACTAGAGAATTAGTTGAACTAAAGAAACAACTAGAGGAATTGAGTAATAAGGGATTTATTCTCCCTAGTGTTTCTCCATGGGGAGCCCCTATTCCTTTTGTTAAAAAGAATGATGGACCTATGAGGTTATGTATCGACTATAGGGAGATCAATGCTATAACAATAAAGAACAAGTATCTCCTACCTCGCATTGATGATTTATTTGACCAACTACATGGAGCTCAATAATTTTCAAAGATTGACCTTCGATCTGGATACCATCAGTTGTGTGTAAAAGAGGAAGACATTCTGAAGGCAGCATTTCGAACCAGGTACGGGCATTACGAGTTTACTATAATGCCCTTTGGATTGACTAATGCACCCTCTGTATTCAAGGATCTGATGAATATAGTTTTCAAGGAATATCTCGATGAATTTGTGGTGGTATTTATTGATGATATCTTGGTATACTCTAAAAGCTACGAGGATCATTAATTCCACTTGTGCATTATCCTGAAGACTCTGAGAAGACATGAATTATATTGGAAGTTTAGAAAGTGTGAATTCTGGCTTCATGAGATTTCTTTTCTTGGCTATATTGTCTCTAAAGTTGGAATCCCTATTTATCCTTTTAAGACCAAGGTAATACAAGAATGGCCAGAACCTACGAGTATAAATGAGGTACGCAGTTTGATTGGTTTGGCAGGTTATTATCGATGTTTCGTCCAGAATTTTTCCCGATTGGAAAACCCATTAACTAAGCTCACACGTAAAGGGGTTAAATTTTTTTGGAAAAAGGAGTGTGAAGAATGTTACAAAGAACTGAAGAGAATATTTGTCAATGCTTCTATATTGACTCTACCATAGGGGAATGATGGGTTCGTTATTTATAGTGATGCATTGAAGAAAGGACTTGGTTGTGTCCTTATGCAGAATGATAGGGTTATTGCCTATGCATCATGACAGTTGAAAATTCATGAGAAAAACTAACCTATTCATGATATTGAGTTATCAGATGTGATCTTTGAATTGAAGATATGGAGGAACTAGCTCTATGGTGAAAAATGTGATATTTATACTGATCAAAAGAGTTTGAAGTATATTTTCTCACAAAAATAACTCAACATGAGGCAAAGGAGATGTCTTGAATTACTCCAGGATTACGATTGTACGATACACTACCACCCATGGAATGTAAACAAGGTGGAAGATGCTTTGAGTAGAAAATATCATGGAGTTTGGAACAATATGAGAATTTAAAGGGATCCAATTTTCATGTATTTAGTGAAGATGGACATGGGAATAACCAGGGAAGGTGAAACATCAATACTTTTTCAAATGGTTTCCAAACCATCTTTACTAGAAAGGATTAAGAGTTCTCAGACCGATGATGAAGAATTTCAAAAGAAGATTAAAGCTATGAATGATAGGAGATTGATATAATTTTTGTATGAAGATGGAATTTTGAAATTCGGGAAGAGACTTTGTGTTCCCGATATACCTGATCTAAAAACGGATTTGTTGGATGATGATCATAGTTCCAATTTCTATATACACCCTAGGATCACCAAAATGTATAGAGATTTGAAGGAACATTTTTGGTGGTACAACATGAAGAGGGATATTGCTGATTTTGTGTCAAGATGTATGGTTTGTTAACAAGTGAAAGCTGGAAGGCAACAGCCTGGAAGAGTCATGCAACCTCTTCCCATACTGAAGTGGAAGTGGGACAATATTATGATGGACTTTGTCATGGGGCTACCAAAGTCTCCTAGAAGGAACAATGCAATATGGTTCATTGTTGATTGTCATACCAAGTCAGTACATTTTCTTTCCAAAAAAGAAGATCTACCACTAGAATGTCTAGCATGACTATATATTGATGAAGTTGTGAGACTTCATGGAGTACCCCTATCGATTGTTTCTGATTGTGATTCCCCATTTTACTTAAAGATTCTGGAAGAGTCTTTAGAAATACCTGGATACTGAACTTTATTTGGGAACTGCCTACCACCCTCAGACAGACGGACAATTAGAACGGACTATTCAAACCTTAGAAGACATGTTGAGCTCTTGCTCACTTGACTTTCAGGGTATGTGGGATCAATATTTACCTTTGGTAGAATTTTCATATAACAATAGATTCCATTCGAGTGTTAAGATGGCACCATATGAAGCGTTATACGGGAAGAGATGTTGCACACCAACCTGTTGGGATGACGTTGGTGAAAGAAATCTTGTAGGTCCCGAACTGGTGGAGGAAACGATGGAAAAGGTGAAGGTAATCCAAAATCACATCAAAGCAGCTCAAAGTAGGCAGAAGAGCTATACCGATATTCAAATGAAAGATTTGGAATTTCAAGTCGGTGATCATGTTTTCCTGAAGGTATCTCCTTGAAAGGGAGTCATACGTTTTGGTAAGAAAGTTAAATTGAGTCCTAGGTACATCAGACCTTTCGAAATTCCAGAACGAATTGGGCCTGTAGCTTACCGATTGGCAATGCTGCCAAGTCTCTCCAAAGTTCACGATGTGTTCCACGTATCTCTATTGAGGAAATACATGCCTGACCCAATGCATGTACTCACCTATGAGGAATTAGAACTGGAACCTGATCTGTCTTATTGCGAAGAGCCCGTCGGGATTCTTGATATGAGAGAACAAGTACTGAGAAACCGGACAACTCGTCTGGTAAAAGTCTTGTGGAGAAACCATAAGATGGAAGAGGCAATATGGGAACCCGAGGAACTTATGATGAAGAAAAAACTGAGTATTTTCATTCGGTAGTATTATAGAAATTTTGAGGACGAAATTATTTGAAGGAGGGGAGAATGTAACACCCCAAGCTTCTACGGTACCCTTCTCTTGGAATAATGTGATATCATGTGTTGTACGCAACATCGAGTTCTAACACACCACAACCAATCAAACTAGCCGTTATGAATATTAATAAATAATTTTTGAAATTATATATATTTTATATTTCAAAATGGACTTCATTTTTGGATTCAGAATATCGAAATTATCCTAAGTTGAATTTTCGGTATTTTTCTGAGAACTTCAAATTTTTATGAATAGTGAAAAATTCTTAAAAACAACTTTTTTAATCAAAATAATAAATAGTGATAAATTAGGAATTTGAGTTGTTTTAAAGTATATTTAGAATATATTTTTTACCATTTAATACAATGTTGGTCATTGGACATAATTTCACAATTAAACCAAACATAAACATGTATCAATCTTTTGATAGTTATTATATCTTAAAAACACGCTTTTTGTTTTGACAGCGGGAATTAATTGTAAATTAATTTCTGCCACTTCTGTGTTTTGAATTTGGAAGAATGGATTCCATATTTGGAATCAATATGTTCAAATTTTGTAAATAGGTCACTTTTATTTTTAGACATTTTGAATAAATACTTCGGTAAATATTTTATTTACCATGGTTAAAGGGTAAATCCGGTAAATAAGGGTTACAAAATAATAATATAATAATACAAAATTACCCTAAAACGTGTCCTAATCTTATTGGTGGATACATATCCGACCATGGGAGTCTTTGGGTCGATTTTTGGACCCCATGGAGCAATTTTTAAGTGATAATGACACTTTATATTAGTTAAGTTAAAATAAATAGAAAAATGACATAAGCATATATCTTTTAGAAAAACAATTTTTACATAAGGTTATATATGTTGGATTTTTGACTATAAATATTTATTAGAAAGATAAAACGATTTCCAACATAATGATATTTTATTTATAATTTTTAGACAGTATATAATATAATTTAGTTATGACACAATGATGATGCAGTAATTACCTAAATAATGAAAAATTAGAATAATTGATATTATAAATACCATAATAAATATAATTTGAGACTTTAAATGAATTAAACTAATTTTCTAGGTTAATATGAGATGTTATAAATGATATAATTAACTATTTTAGAAGTATTCATTCTGGTATGAGTTTTACAAAAATCAATTATTGAATAGTGTCAAAATTGACATAAAAGAGTTTTTTAAAAAAATATTATATTATTAATTGTTATTAAATTCCTAAAAATCTAAGGATAGGCCATGAGACTTATATCATGATATTTGTATCATTAATGTACCAGTTGGGGGTCTCTTAGATATATATAGTATGTTTATTAACTATATAATATAAAAATACAAAGTGACATGGTAAATGTCAAACTAATTAACTAAGAGTTAAAACTAAAAGATAAGGTTAATATAATGACCCAAAACTGTATAAATTCTATTGGTTTAGTGTTTTTCGACCCATACCCACCTTATCCTTTAAATAATACACTTTGTATCCATTAGAAACCGTATATGAATTTATTATAAAATACTATTTTTAGCTTTTCCAAAGGTGCCCCTCACCCCTCTTATAAAAGGGCACTCCCCCTTCTCACTAATTCACACATTCAAAGACTTTTGGTTCGGCCAAAACCTGACCAAATACTCTCTCAACTTGCCTCACTTCATCCTATATGCCTTTGTTTAGTCAGAAATCCAAACCAAGTGCTCTTTTGATCAAATCAAAAGGAAGCACCCGAAGAAGAGGTAATGATTTCACCACCCTTTTCCAAGTTCCTTTCTTCTTCCACTTCTTCTTTCTTTGTTATTACCATTCTAAAATAATAACTCCAGTATCTTATATATACTGTGATGTTATTATAAATATGGTACAACCATATTCATTATTCTATCCATCCTTTTAATAACATGTCACCATACGTGCGTACGTACGACTTGCCGTCTCCACGTCGTGGTGTAATTGTTATTCAATAAATTATTATTTGGATGGGTATAATAATGATGTGTAACTCATGTAAATAATAAATATAACATGATAATGATTCTGTATATATGATATACCATCCAATTATATATTATTTTAATATCAAAAGAATGATATTGTCGCTCGTGCGTACATACGGACTACCGTCTCCACGAACGCGATGAGATTCATTCTCCATCGTATCCATTAAAGTATAATTATCATTTTATGATTTAAAAATAATGATTAAGGACTTGATATCATTCTGAATATGAATAATATACAACCTATCCATGAAAAACATGGCTTATGTAACAAAACATATAAAAGAAAATGAGTAAGTTAACACCCGAAACAACGATAATACTAAGATATTATTAACAAATAAATGTTAAAAGATCATATACGATATCATATTAATGTATATGATTCTTTTATAATTTAATAACAATTATTTCACCACTATACAAGAGGTTAAACTACCCCCAACCAAGGTAAAGTACAAGGTAAGGTTTATTTCACAATATCTTCATTATCTGAGGTTGTTTATACGTAATAACCTACTAGGATCTCTTTATCATCCACATCCATGTTTCTTAAAAATGTATTTCAAAAAAAAAATACTATTTAAAAGAATATGGGTTAAAGTCATTTATACCCTTGTTTGACTTTTTATAAGAGTTTTATAAAGGGATCATTCCGTCATTTTCCAAACAAGGTGCTTTTTAACCTTTTCGACAGAATTAAGGTAAGAATGTTTTTTTAACTTATACGGCAAGTGCGTCTATTTTACGCCGATATAAAATCATTGAAGCTTTCCTTACAAGCTTATAAGAATATTTTCAAAGAAAATGTTTTATTTTATAAATATATGACTCTTAAATGATTTCAAAATAGAAAGAGATATTTCTCTAAAAGGAGTTTTGATTTCATCTATGTCAACATCCTTTGATGGATTTTACGCTTATTTGAAGTTGATTTATTATGATACAAAACTTCTATATTGTTTGAAGGTTTTGTGATATGTCTGACTGTGGATGTGCTATTTTTATACCATTCATGGTTTATGGTGAAAGTATTAACATTTCATATGCTAGTTTTAATACTATTGATTATGTTATGTTTAAACCTTTTCATATGGGAATTCATTGGACCTAATATGTGATGGGTGGAGCCCGCTATAGCTCTTCGATGCATCAGTAGGTCTCATGAGACAAACTAGTGTCTTGGAAGAAGGCCTTGTCAAAATCTTATTTGTAGTCTTGGAACGAGGCCTTGGCTATGTGGTTATGATATTCTGGCATTATGCATTCCATCATTATGAAAGTGGTTATTGATATTTCATGTGACGATTCGATTAGTAGAATATCCATGTGAATACGTAAATGGAAATATTTCATTTTATTTTTTCCATACTATGTTGAAGTTCGAGTTAAAAAGTCTTTTGGTTTAGTTATACATTGTCTTAAATGTTTATTCTTATTTATGAAAGTTTCCGCTATCTCGTTATCCTTACTGGGCATTTGAGATCACCCCTTTTCTATGTTTTATTTTTTCTAGGATGTGAAGATGAAAATTATGAATGACCTGCATGGATATTATAAGGGGATAATAGTGTGGACTATGGAAACAATATGTTGTTGTAGTAGTTTTTCACTTTATGATGTAATGTAAAACTTTATGAATATATCTAGTGTTTCCAAGGAGAAAAAAACCAATCGGATTTTCGATATTTGATCCTTCTTGTGTTCATGCCAATGTTATTTAATAATTCACCAACTCTAGGTAACTGGGGTCAGGGCGTTTCAGCACAGATCGAGGTGGAGTCTTGTGGAGTGGGATGGTACCTGGAGGTGGACCACTTGGTGGGACGTACTCAGAGGGGACGGTCGGACTTGAGGAACTGATGAGACTATCTGTACCCACCCTTCAGGTGGGAATTCCAGAAGATGAATTGGTGGTTGTTGCTTTACTTTTCAGCTGTTGTACTTTCCTTCTCAGTTTTACTGTACTTTCAGTTGGGTTTGTATACCGGCCCATTTACTTTTCAGCACATACCGTTGTACTCAGTTTACTTAGTGTTTACTTCAGATTGCATACTCTGTTGTGTCTGTTTACTTATATAAAGGCAATTCCTTCCATTTTATTGCGATTTACGCCTTTAGTGCTAGTTTCCATCCCCTGGCATATCGAAGGTGGGCTTGGGGTAGTCACCGAATGGCCCCTGAGGTCGGGTCGTGACATTTATTCATTTTATTTTCCATTTCATTAATTTTTTGAAATTTTAAAAATGAGACTAGCATGTGTTGGGACTTGGTAATGAGAATATTCATGGGAGTATCCAACTCATGTTCGAGGGAAAATCTATGTGCCCGTATATGCGATTGTTGTTCATGATGTAAACTTTCTATAGTTGATGTTATTTGACCATGAGTATGTAATGTGTTTTGTGATGTTATTTCTTCTTGAGATTTAGGGTCATGGTCTAGTATGGTGAAAGATGGATTTTCATGCATAATGATAGGAACATAGGGAAATATATTGACATGCATTGTTCATGATAGGGACCTTTTTATTGCATGTGATATATTTTTCTCAATGAACTGTGATATGAGATACCTATTATACCTGATAATGAAATGAAATAAATTTTATTTCATGATAAAACACTTGTAATCCATATTTAGAGAGACCATGATCCAGTTGGTTTTCTATTGTTTCCAACTATTGAGGTTGATATTATTTTTATCCAGTGTTCTAAGGAGTTTTTTAATCTTGTAGATAAAATTCCTCCATGTAATATTTGAGTTAAGTGTCAGGATAATGGAAATCATCATACTCCTAACATAGTAGAATCGGAGCTTCCTGTAACTACTATGGATCATATGTACATTCAGCTTAACCATGGATTCATTAGAGTCATGTGATCTATGGAAAGGGAGATTGGTCTTACCATGACTTCAATTTCTAAGCTAATGATAGATATTCAGCAACAACATCTTCTTATGTTCACTGGGAAATGAGGCCCCTAGGAAATCAAGTTCTAGATAGAGTCAGCCCATACGATGTTAAATAACCTTAACTTGCCCACAAATAGTAGGGCGAATATTATTGTACATATACTTTATGTATCTACTATGATTTGGTGGGATACTCTATACCAATCTGAGTATCAAGAGAAGTTATCTTGGAGGGACTTCAAGGTGAATTTATTGAGGCAACTCTATCTAGAGATGTTGAGGAATGAAAATTATTGAGTGGCCAGGAATATAACATAGGAGGGAATGTTAGTGATGAACCAAAATGGACAATTCACTAATTACAGTGCATTGGAAAATATTAATCTACTGAAGACATCTACAAGGTGGGGAATTTATAGGATGGGACTCTTTATGAGATCAAGTAATACGTGATTGTCTTTATCTTGAGTAACTTTAAGAATGTGACGAATTAGGCCCACATCATGAAAGGGAATCTGAGAGAGGCACAGAGCAGTGGCTAAGATGTTTCACTATGGTGAATTGGGAACTATTCCTAGGGTCAAAAGTTTCACCACTGTATAATTTTTTCCAAGGAAACAATAGTCATAGAAATTAGGAAAATGGGAATACATCTCAAGTTTGTGTTCCATTACAGTACTATTAGTTTCGAATGTTAGGGAATAAAAGACCTTAGAGTCCATACCACTCTTTAGAGTGACATGATTTTAGAAGGATGGGTCATATCTAGATGTTTGGTAGGAGATTCTCATAGTAGATTAGTGGTAGGGTATTGGGACAAGTACCATATTATGGAGAGGACTCATCTACTCCAAATTAGACAAGTAGTTGGAATTCCATAGGATATTTAGTATAAGGTAGGGGAGTGATACCCTAGTGTAAGAGTGTGAGTACCATATAGAGTAAATAGCTCAAGGGATTCAGACTGTAGACCAGGTTGAAGGGTATAGTAATTTTCATGTTATAAAAACTACTTTATCTTGTGTGGATATAGGACCTTCTACCATCAGAGGTACACTTCTTGTGTCATCTAATCTTTCTTTAATTATGTTAGATATATATTGGTGGTTACATTTTATTTTGGGATCCTTTTACTAGAAATGATAGGTTTCAGTTTTATTCTTTTTATGGATTATCTAGTTCTATACTAGGCTCATATGAACCATTACCATTGGAGAGTCACCATTCTATCTCTAGAAAGAGGCATTTATTCTCACCAAGGTGAGTGGGATCAACAAATTGAATGTGTATGATTATTTCAGTGCATATTTTTTTGTCTCATGACCCAAATGATAGGTATTTATTTAGATGATGGTGGAATAAAATCAGATAATTTTCCTCCTACATTAGAAAATTTCCATGAATTATTCATGAACGAGTTATATGAATTACCACCTGACAGATAGATCGAGTTCATGATCGAGTTGGTTCTGGGAGAAGAGCCTATTTTTATTCCTCCTTATAGAGTGGAACCAATAGGGCTTTGAGAGTTCAAATTTATGTTATATGATCTAGAAGATAATGGTTTCATATGAAAGAGTATGTCTCCATTTGGTTATATAGTTATTTTCTCCAAGAAAGAAGATGACACTTTACAGTTGTGTGTAGATTATCAGAGATTGAACTAGATGATGGTCAAGAACTCGTATCACCTTACATGCATCAATAATCTCTTTGATCAGTTGGGAGGTGATAAGTTTTTATCCAAGATTTATTTTTCTCAGGATACCACCAGTTTAGTGTTAAACCATTGAACATACCTCGGAGTACTTTTAGGAATATGTATTGTTTCATTAGTTCATAGTGATGTCATTTTGTTTGATGAACACACAAACATTGTTTATGGATTTTGTTAATTAGATCATTCATCCTTTTCTGGATCGGTTTGTGATGTTTTTTTTCAATGACATTTAGTGTACTCTTTGTCAGTAAATGATCATTCCCAGCATCATTACATCAGAATGAGTATATTGAGAGAGAATTGGATTTATGGAAAGATAACCAAATGAAGTTTCTATATTGATAATATTTAATTATTTAGGTTTATCATCTCATATGATAGAGTTTATGTGGACCCATAGAAGGTTTCATTTGTGGTATCTTTGTATCAACCCAAGAATGTTTTTGAGATTCAGAGTTTTATTGGTTTTTTGGGTTATTATTGACATTTCCTACATTAATTTTCTGATTTTTCTACACTGATGTATTGGATGAATAATATGGTAGTGATGTTCTTTTCGTAAGATGATTTAAATACATAATTTTCAATACCTAAAATGAATGTATACCTCATCATCCATAATCATTTTACCTATTCCAAATAATGAATATACCACATACTATGATGCATCCAGAGTTGGACTTAGAGAAGTTCTGATGAAGGATTATCTAGGGGTTGTATATAAACCTAGATAGTTGATATTGAATTAGTGTAATTAACACTCTCACTATATAGGGTTAGATGTATTGGTAAATTCTCTAATATTCTAGATACACTATGTTTTGGGTAAGAGGTTTGTGGTGTACACAGATCATAATATCTTTATGTACATATTTTTTGATCAGGACCTAAACCTTTAGCTGAAGATGTGGGTCAATCATATGTAGTATTTTGGATTTGAGATAGATTATTCAAAAAGAAATGAAACCTTTTTTATTGATGGTTTGAGTCAGAATATGTATATAGAAGCAATATGGGAATCTTGTGATGAGTAGTGGATGATGGAATTATTTCAACACGACCATCTAGATCTTCCGGAGTCCTAAGGATGAGTAGCTCAGACTTCAAAATTTGTTATACCCATTCATCATCTCTGGATCAAGACAAATAATATATATAATATTAAGGGATCATTTCTGAGATACAACATATATGGTTGGTATACACCATAAAAATGATCTCCTGATAGTGACAATTAGCTTCTTTTCTAGGGATAGTTATGAGTTCCTATAGGCTTGTGAGAGGTTAGGATGGGAGAGTTTAATGCTATTAGATGGGTGGTATATCCCTGTGTGAAAAAGATGTATCACGATCACTATAAATAGTACCGGTGTTCTTGAATGAATAAGGATTTAGTGTGCTTTTTGGTGATCAGTTTCACATTACTGAAGGAAAAATTTTAGAATCAAAGGAATTATTGGTTATTGTAGTCTCTTCCCATTCTTGAGTGGAAATGGGATGATTTCAATATCAATTTTATAATAGGATTACCCATGAAAACACATAACAAAGATGTATTATGGGTGATCATGGATCGACTAACAAAGGTATCACGTTATTTCCCACCATTGATGACATGGGTAGTCTTTATGTGTGTGAGATAGTTTGGTTTCATGGTGTTCTAAGGGGTATATTTTCAGATAGAGACCCTTGTTTCATGTATTCGTTTTCGAAAGGTATTAAAAAGGTTTTGTGATCATAGGTTTTTCTGAGTACATCCTATCATCCATATACTAATATACAATATAAATGTACTATTCATATTTTAGAAGAGATGTTTTCAAACCTGGGTTTTGTATTTCTCTAGTTAATGGGAGCATTATTTGGAACCCATGGAGTTAGCCTATAATAATAGATTCTAGGATTTGGTCCAGAAAGAACCTTTTCTGGATTTTTATGGAAGGTAATTCCATTTAACTCTTTTTTTTGGTTGGAGGATAGATAGTTCGCACTTATTGGGAAAAGTATCATGTTAGAGACATCTGAGAAGGTTTAGTTGATTAAGAGGTAGTTGGTAGCCACATAGAGTAGGAATAAACCATATAAAATCCATCACAGATAACATATCAATTTTGAGGTTGGACATTGTGTTTTCTTTTGGGTGATTCCTTGGATAAGGAAATTCTATATTAGGAAATGTGGAATGCTAGTGCTTAGTTTTTTCATGTTGTTTGAGATAGTGGAAAGGGTTTTTTTAGTGGAATAACCATTTTCCCTTCCCAGGGGATAAAGATACATGAAATATGTGGTTCGTGTGTCACAAATTCAAAAATGTCATCCTAATCCTTATTATGTGGTATATGTCGAGGATGATGATATTGGTGTAGATTCTTTCTTTGAGGACCATATCATATGTATTGGGGACTTTATTGAGATGTATCTCTAGGGTGGGACTACAACTTTGGTTCAATTAAAGTGGTGGCATTGATTTGGTTAGGAGGAAACCTGGGAGGGGAAGTATGATATTTGATCACAATGGCGAGTCTTGTTCACTAAGAACCCATAGTTGATCTTGGACCAGCTCATGGATGAGTTTTTATTTGTTTGGGAGGTTATGATATCTCATCTCTTTCCAGGTACATCCCCCATGATGTTTTTATTGAACACTTTTTTTTTGGGTTTTCCTTTACCTTAAACCTTGTTTTTTACTCTCATTTGGAGATAGATTGCATTTTTGGTTAAATAACCTATTGTTTGTGGATTTAAGTTTTTTTTGAATTAATGGAGTCAAGGTATAAATGTGTTTAATCGGTTCATGAGGTTTTAATATATTTTGGATGGTCTTGGTGGGGGTTCTGATCTTTTATGTAGGTCCCAAAATGAAAATTTTCTATAGGTAATTTACACACCATGTAAATGTATTACATTATGTTTAAATGTCACCAGACACATCCCGTAAATGGTTGTAGGCCATGAACTGGTCCATGATATGAAAATAGTACACACTGTGAAATCAAATTACATGTTGTGTAGTAGACAAACTGGATAAATATAAATTTGAGGAGATTCATTTTTCATCATAACATGAAAGTATAGAAATACATGATGTGTACAAATTATGCACTATGTAATTCTTGAAACTAATGGTTTTAAGATGGGTAGTGCTTAAGATTTATTTTCCATCCACTAATTTCTTCCCTCTCTAAACCGTAGGGAATTTTTTAGGTTATTTCGGAATATTATCAACCCTTCCTGACATCATAGTTTTCTTTTTGATCCCTGGTAAGCCCCTTTCCTTTTGTTTTCTTTTCCTTTACTCATTCTTCTATTAAAGTAGTGTGGTATTTTGATCTCCACTATGGAAATGGATGATGTTCATGTTGTTTGGATGATATAGGTTTCTTAGTAGATCTATTTTTCTTCCATATTCCATTGAAAATAGCATTTTTGGTGTTTCTTGATTACTGAATTAAGGTAGGTGTCCTAAAACATAACCCTATGGTTTGTTTAACTGTTCAGGTATATAAAATATTGCGATTTCACTAACAAAACATGTGCAATAATTAATTTATTAATTAATGTTGTTAAACCATGAATTTTTTTATTCCAACAACATCTTTTTTGATCTAATATTGATGCAACCAAGCATGGGGATTCCCATTGGGTGACAAAAACATTTGATTATTGATAAATTAGATAATGGTTTAGATTGTGTTTAGCATGACATGATATTTCTGGTAATTTTTTGATATAGAATCACTTTGTGAATAATTTATGAGATATTGATATGACTATTGATAATTTAATATATAAATGAATCTTTAATTAAAAGACAAATGGTAATTTTCATAATTAACCATTGAGACTTATGATGTGATATTGTGATATCCTTGTTGTTATGACATGTACTATGGTTGATGATGAAATGATTATATTTAGGGATTTCATAAGATGATGAAATTATTATATAGCAGTCGTGGCCTAGTAATACAAACTGAAATGCTTATATATAGGTATTTTCTAATCGAACAAAATTCTTATATAACGGGATTGGACGAGTGATTCAGGTTCAAATGCTTATATACAGGGGTTTTTCGAGTGGCTAAAATGCTTATAAAAATGGACATTCTTGGTTATTTGATTATTCCATGGTTATGGATATGGTTAACATGGTTGTACTACATGCTGAGAGAAATTTCAGAATGGTGATAAAGTAGTTTGATTTATGTATTGTTTTAATTGATTAATTAAAACACCTATTTATTGTCTTATTGTATGGACTTATTATCATACTAGTTTTTTTAATCCTAGTGGTGTCAACCTATTGAGTTTCAGTCACACCCTACTTAGGTCTCTATTTGGTACTCGAGCAGATTACATGGATATAGGTCTGGACATGAGAAATGTACCTTGTTGTTAATTATTTCTTGCAGGATGGGATAGAGTTCGGGTATGGGACAAACCTATGGTTTTGGACCAGTTTATTTTTTTTTTATATTGTGTCATCTAATTCTTTTACTTTTATAGATTTTATTTTGACATTTAGATACATTTAACTTTTCATGACATGATTCTTTATTATTATTTTTTCCGTTTACTTAAAAGATGTATGTTGTACTATTTCAACTATTTCTATTACTATGAGATTTATTCGTGTTCTTTATTCATTCTCGTGTGTAACTAGGAAGTAGCGGTATAGTATCCCCACTATACTAATCACTTCACAATAGTAATTAGAAGCATCTTTCATATGTGGAGGCATGCTTGGGGTGTCAGAAACAACCTGATTTGGCCACGTGAAAGAGTGTCAGATCAGCATAAATTACAAGATATCTATAGTTTTACCTATGTTAGAGCTACTTCAATTAATAAAACATTTAAAGTGTCAAATTTCATTTATAAATATTCTGAATTCCTTAAACTCTCTAGTACTTCAGGTCTGAGTAGCACCATCAGAAGTTAGCCTATTTCATTAGGATACTCTACCATATGACCTAGGGTTTTCTAAAATATCATGCTTATTTAGTTTTCTGAGTATATGAATATTTTTTCCATTCATATAGATGAAACTCTTCTTTATTTGATAATTTTTTTCCATCAAAACTGAATGTAATGTTTCAATCTTTCCCCATGATCTCTCATTGAACATCACAATTTTACTTCTAATTATTTTTCAATAATAATTATCCAATTGTTGAAATTAAAATTATTCATTTCTATATTGAGAAAAGAAACATGCTCCAGAGTTATCCTCCAGATAATCTCATTTTATGGAATAACCATGGGAATATTGGAAGGAACTATCATGGGAGCTCTCAAATGATGTACAGTTTTTGGATATTTTATGTGCAACAGAGTTGCTGACCAAGGTCATCTCTCAAAGGAGGAAGTAATTAAAAAACACATTAAATGTATTTTGAAAATAAAATAAAATAAAATAAACACATTATATAAAAGGATTTGGGATTATTTATTATTTATAAAAAAGAATAATAATGGTGGAAGAATACTGTATTTGTTATGTTTTTTTAAATGAGATTGATAAAACAGAACTAGAATATGGTTTTTTAGAAAAGAATTTTAAAAGGAAAAACGGATCAAAATATAAAACTTAACATAGTTATTAATAATTAATATTTAAATAAAACCCCACTTAATAATGAGCCCCTAATTGTTTAATCCCCAAAACCTATGATAATTAACTTTATCACAAAGATGAAATGAATTAAATCATAGGCTAGCTCTGGAACATGCGATTGTAACACCCTTATTTTATTATAATTCATTTTGACTACTTATAGTCAGTGGTAAACTAGGGAATATATCAATTATTTAAATTATGATGAATTTATTTATGGGTTTTTATTTGAAATCTAAAAATGATCCCCTATTGTTTCTTTTTACTAATTAAGATCACTCTCTCATAATTCACACATTACTCGACCTCATGTATTATATATTAATTGTTCAATTTGTTTCTTATTTTCTATAAATTTTAAAAAAAATCAATTCAAAGATCATATTATTTGTTTTATATTACCTAATTCATTAAAAATAGGTAAATTAATATGGTTATATTTAAATTGATTAATAATAAAAACTACTCCTCCGAGGGTGGTGAAGTCATCGTAGAAACATTTCTCATGTTCAATGGTTCAGAAAGGGTATAACCTAATCATTATTCTAGTATTGATTTCCAAGAAAAAGAGGATGATTATAGAAGAAAATAAATTTAACAAAATAGAATAATTGGAAGAGAAACTAAGAAGATTATTATTCAAATACGGACATTACAAAGTGAATAATAATAAGAAGGATTCAATAAAGATGTCATCGCTTCAAGAGATATCCCTAATGAAATTACTAAATAGATTTAGTGAAACCAATTAAAATATTCCCTAAATATCCTAATTAACGTCCCAAAACATACAAAGGATAAAAATACATATTTTTAGAGTGAAAGGGAGGCTAGGGTTTCAATACTTTTCAAGTGTGATTGTGAAATTCATCTAAATATTTTAATCCAAAATGCACTGATTGTTTTACCACAAAACCACATGAACCAGATATCCTTAAAGAAAGTTTATTTGTGATAAATTGGGTTCTATATCTTATCTAGAAATTTGGTCCCAATATAATAATGCATTAATAAGTTATTTCTAAAATAATGAAGTTATGTTCAATATGGAGAGTCGAGTCCAGCATTGATTTCGTGGCCCATTTACTCCAATAAAATGAACAATACAACTCAAATGTACTAAATGAAATTTTTATCCCATTGATTGAGGAACATTTAAAAAAAATATTATTTTCATATAGGTTATAGAAAAATGTTTAAGGTTGAAATACTACAGTAAATTTTAATGGGGAAAAACAATAACTTTTCATAAATTTTTAAATGATTCATATAATGCCAAATTTCATATAAATAACCATATTTAACAAAATTTGTGGAAATTATTTCAATTTTTATAAATAAAATTTTGTTTTATAAATTACCCTACACCTACCAGTTTTGACTCCTGGGATAAGTGACATGTTTTGTATTACAAAATATTCTGTGAAGATATGCATGTTTATATTTACCAATCCAAAATGTCAGTATAGAAAAGGTAATAATATAATCAAGATTCAATCTCAATAAATTTAAAATTATATTAAAAATAAATTATACCAAAAAAAATCTAGTGATATTAATGAAACTAATCACAGAAAAAGAAGTTATGGGTCTACCATGTAATTAATTCCCCACATTTTTGTGTGACAACCATTTGAAGATCATATCTCCGCCCTTTATTTAGTATATTTGTTTCATGTAAAAAAAATTATTATTACCCAGTTTAATTAAATGAACGTGTTCTAAAATTTTTTCAATCAATTTCCAAGACCCAGTCACTTAAGCATTCCTAAAAGTCAAACTATTTTCTCTAAACCTAGATATCCTCAAAATATGTACATTTTATCACTTACCTATTTATTAAGATAATATATCTATTATTTGTTTTATTTTTTTTAGGGAATAAAACTATAAAAGATCAGGTATATATTTATAGATCAATTTTGTATAGTAATGATACTGATCAGAAGAAAAATGAACATCTGGATCAACCATTGATATAAGATGATTTTTTTTAACTAGCCTGGATAATCCTTCAATTTAATAGGAAAAACATCAAAAGTCATGGTTGTTTGAATATTTTTTTTAAGAAATAAATGACACAATTTTCTATGAATTAATATCACAAATAATGGTAACAAAATATAAAAGGTTTTATAATGACACAACCAATCATATCATTGAAAACCACTATTTTTATATAAATATACCCTTGATAAAATCATACTCATGATTATCATACTACCTATTATTTTTTTCCAACATGAATTCTCTATAGGTTTCACAAATAAATGATCATGTTCATGCTATTTTTAATGGTTTTTTATTTTTTAGTTTCCTTTTAATTTAACAAAAAACATAACTCAAAACACACACATATTTAAATCCAAAATAGGTAACCCATAATGTTGTCCCATCTCCCACACTAAAAAATATTTCATTTTTGCCATTTTTAAACAATGAGATGATATGTTAACATGAAATGTATAAATTTAAAGGGGAAAATAATATAAAAGTGAAAGGGTTTGGAATAACCATATATTCTCAAGTGATGGTGGTGTCATAGAGTATGATGAAATAAACAATATATATATAAAGTACCTCAATTTATTGATTAAAAAATTGAACATTGACTGTAAATATCTTTTATCTTTCCTCTTCTATTATCTCAATTACATTATAAGAAATATCAGTAGATACAACATAAGGACCTAACCATCTGGAATGTAACTTACTGGGAATTAGCTTTGTAGTGAACTGTATATTAGGACATTCTCCCATACATGAAACTCAATTTTTTTATCATTATATCATGATACTCTTTTAATATTTCCTTGTATATCCTCTAGTTCCTATATGATAAGCATAAAATGTCCTTAAGATCTTGAATTTTTATCTTCTTTTTAAATTCATCTTGGACCAAATCCATGTTGCATTTTTTTATATTCTAAAATTCCTAATGTTCGACCTCCATGGGGATATGATAGGATTTCCCAAAAACAATCTGAATTGGTTAGATACCGATGGGAGTCTAGTATGACATCCTATAATCCAACAACACATCATATTAGATCTTGCTCCAATCCGATCTATTAAGATGCACAATTTTTTCCAAAAAAAATTCAACTCCTGAATTCATACCTTGTCCTGGATATTTACTTGGGGGTGGTATAGAGTATATATTTTATGAATCACCCAATAATTATGAAAGAGAGAATAAAAATTATTATTTAAAAGGGATTCCTTTTTCCATGAATGATGACATTTGGTACTCCAAACCTACAAAAAATTTGAGCATTGAACAAATCTATACATCATGAGAATAATTAATCTTGGTGGCCTTGGGATCCTCTAATATGATAATATATTCAAGTGAAACAAAAATTTATAAGAAAAAAAATGAACTAGGAAAAGGACCTAGAAAATCAATTCCCTAAATATAAATAAAATCTCATAGAATAATATGGGTTGTTGGAGGCATCTCATGTATCCTAGATATGTTTCCAGTGTGTTCTAAATGTGAGCATGAATTACAAAACACATGAGCTTCATGGATGAAACTAGGCCAATATAATCCAGACTCTATGAATTTCCTAGTTATATATTGTGGTCCAAAGTACCTAACACAGTTAATTATATAACTAAAATGAAAAATAAGCTCAAACTCATGATCAAGAACACATATCCTAATGAATTGGTGACTATACATATGCCAAAAGTAAGGATCATCCCTCACATAAACCTATAAATTGTCATTAATTTTTGGGCCTGTTTTTTCTTTTAATTTTCCGGAATTTCAGGTGAAAAATGCAGTTCACTAAATCTTCATGTCAAGGGTGTATACCTAAGATGACATGGAGATTCTCATAAGGTAAATCGTCTCAAAGAGTAATGTGGTCCAATGTATCATACTCTACTTTATGAGTAATCTTACTAATGTGGTCCACCATAAAGTTATATGAACCCATTGTTTCTTTTATCTCAATATGAAATTATTTAATATGGACCATCTATCGGATAAGATAGGGCATTGCATCAGTCTTCTTCAAGAGTTACCTCAAAGCTGCATGGTCAGAAAAAACAACTACTTTAGAGCCTAATAAATATGAATGCAATTTGTCTAAATAAAATATAAAAGTAAGAAACTCATTTTCCATTATGTTGTAATTTTATTGGGCTCAATAAAATGTCCTTTACCCATAATCAATCACATGGTACCGCCCTTCCATCCTCGAAGATTTGACTGCTCCAACTATAAAGTTTGATGCATCATGCATAATCTCAAATTGGAGGTCCCATCATGGATGTTTTATGATAGGGGGTGTGGTGAGAATCTAGTTTGTCTCATCAAATGAAACCCTACATTAACCTGAAAGAATAAGTTAATATATTTTAAATCAATAGAGATAAGGGTAGAGAGATAATAATGAAATCTACGATGAAGCATTAATAAAACTCGGTATTCCCTATGAATGATCTAACATCACACACACATGAAGGATATGGAAATGATGAAATAATATCTACCTTTGATCTATTAACCTCTATTCCATTTTTGACACTAAATTCCTAAGACAATAACATTATATACCATGAAATTACATTTTTCAATGTTCAGAACCATATTTTTTTCAATACAATGATTCAACACTTTTCATAAACTTGAGATACATTCATCAAATTATGATCCATACAGTTTAAAATTTTAAAGAAATACCTCCATCAAGGTATTAAAAAAATATTATAAAAATACTCACCATGCATCTTCAGAAATCACGTGGTGAATTATAAAGTCCAAATGGAACCCTTCGGTATGAAAATGTACTAATTGTACAAGTGAATTTTTTCTTCTCTTAATCATTTGGAGCTATAGGAACCTGAGAATATATAGATAAACTATCCATGAAACTATAGTGTAACAACCGATCTAGTCAATAAGAATTTGGTTAAATAAAGGGAGGGGTAAATGGTCAATATGAGTTGATTGATTTAGTTTCCTATAATCAACACACACACGCCAACTATTTTTCACCCTTAGTAGAATTAAATCCTCTCACTCCTTTCTAAAAATATTGAGACCAGTTTTATTAGTCAAAACCCTAATAGGAGTCACCCAATGTGAATCTGAAATGGGATAAATGATACCATCCTCAAGCAATTTTTCATATTTTTTAACAACTTCTAGAAGACTTGTATTAAGTCTGATTTATGGATTCCCAGATGAGTTATCCCCATCCTAGAAAATTATTATATTCATGAAAATGGAGGGGATAATACTATATATGTCAAATGATATCCACCCAATTTCTTGAGTGTTCTCCCAAAAAATATTCAAAAGATTTATTCATGTTAAAATTTTATATTGTTATCAAATTATTACAGGATATCTATCACAACTCAAAAAGTATGAGTATATGAGATTTTCTTGAAATGGAATAGTAACCAATGTATGGTGTGGTGTATGGATGGATACATTAAATGAACTGTAATATGTGCACAATGAAAATCAATATTATAATATAAATCTTCAAAATCAGAGAATAATGCATCAAATCTTTCACCATAATCAACAACCATGTCGTAATTGAAGAGAACATGATCAAAATAAGAATATGAATCCACTTAAAAATTAAATCCAAGATATGGTTGTGCAATAAAAATTGGTTTAGATGTGAACGTATAATTTAAATTAGAATCCATAATCAAAATTTTTTTATCTATAGGAAAATAAAAATCCCTAAGGTTTTTACTTGGTGGTTTGGAATGGAAGATAAAAAAAGAAGAATGTTCCTCTAAGGGGAATTTCATGGAGTTCATAACATTAAATATAACAAATTCATATGCAAACTCTTTGGAAAGTGTACCATCATTGAAAATTATGATCTTTTTTTAGTTTTTATGGGAGAATGAGAATTTACCTAATTGTCCTCTTTGTTAAGAACGTAGAATTCTGTGGGAAATATCATATCTCAAACATGAATAAGTACATCCTCAAGGAATCCAACTGGATCTGTTGTAGCTCTATTCTCCAACTTCACCACTGATATATTCTTCTACAACCCACCAACCAATAAATATGAAATATATAGAGTAAGTAATCACATTTATGGATGATCCCAAATCACATAAAGAATTAGAGAAGTGTAACTCACCTATGGTGCATGGTATGGTGAGTGTCACTGGATCCTTTCACATTATTGGTATTTCTTGAGTTAGTGTAATGAGTGCTAAAAAATTCCTTCCAATATTGATACTCTCAGTTCCCTTGATCCTGCTTCGATTTGATAAAATTTCTTTTTAATAATATTTTATATCTTTGTATTTTATTAATGTAATCAATAAGGTGGATGTTTGTCTCAATTTAGTTGAATGAATCCAAAACCACTTTTTTTTTCATTGCCTCTTCATCCATATTTTTTGGTTTGAAAAAGTCTATTTGGAAAGGGAAGGGTTTATGGGGAATATCAACAATTTTATTCTCACCTTTTCCTTTCTATTTTAGTTACTCAATGAGTGATGATGATGGGGGAATCTACAAAAGTTGGGTGAATCCTAGTGGACTACTAGTAACACTTAACTCACTGGGTTGATTAAAAATCCTCAATGTGATATAAAAAAAAATTAATTTTGGATTTTTCATGGGTGGGGTGGGTAGGTTTCCAAAGTATTTTCTTACCATTTCATGAAGGGTGGTGGCAGTATCGATCATTTGAATATTTTTCTAAATCAACTTTGTGACTTGAATCGTCATCTCATTCTGTTAATTAAGAATTTATTTTCAAAATATCATCTGTGTGGTAATATTTCATTGGTTGGGTATTTAACTTTTGTTAAATTATTGCTGACTGGGCTTTATGTATCCTTTTGTTGAAAACCCTAATCGTAAGGTGGATGTTTCTGGAGGTTTTTTTGAAAAGTATCCCTTTGATGTTATTAAGAACCATACCTCAAATCCAAGTGATCCTTCCATCATTAATTGTAATTTTGTGTGAAAGAATCATACATATTTTTTGAGGGTGCATGATTTTGTTGCTGATGATATGTTCTCCTGGAAAATATTAATTTTCAATCTTGTGTCACATTTAATTCAGGGAAAAATTAGATGGGTGGTTTGTTTCAGTGAAAATTCTTCAAGTCCTTATAGGATTATGTAGGTTTTTTTTTCAGTTGAAGAAATTTGTCTCCCCATAGTGGTTAATTATTCCAACTTATTATATATTAAATGATTTTGAAGAGAATTTGAAATTACCTGATGTACTCCTCTAACATATGGTGTACCTACATCACCAAATTGGTGGTATTTTTGTGCCATATTGTCAATAAACACACATTTTTATTCTGGTGTTTTGTCGACCAATGCCCCTCTAGTCATATAATCCCCTATAAAAATATTTCTAGGGTTGACACCTTTCTATAATTATTGGATGTGGATTTTATAACCAATTTGGTTATGTGTTCATCCTGCAAAATACATATTGAATCACTCCTAGTACTCATACATTGACTACCATTGTGATTTTTTAATCCATGATATCTATTTTCAAATGGAAGTGGTCCTTGATGATAGAAAAATATCTATAACAAAAGACATTTCCAATCATTCCTACATGTTTAATCTTAAGGTTGTAAATAATACAACAAATCCTTTGTTGTTCCATCAAGTGATAATTGGAATGATCTTAGTCTTATTTTATCATCAGAGACATTTCAAGGTATTAGGGTTGAAAAAACTAAATTAAATTATTTTTTATGTCAGTTGGGATCCCTTACAGAGAGCCCATAAAATTTTGGAAGAAGGTGTATCAATATTGACTTTAATTCAAAGTCTGATTCAAGGTTTGGGTGGGAAATAAAATCTAGTTGATATTTAATGTCTGGTGTATCAAATTATTAGATGGTTTAATTAATTTCATTATTTATATTTTTAGCTATTGTTTCTGGTTTTATGTTTGATTTAGAAGTTCTTTCATATTCAATGTTCCCAAAATGGATGGATTCTCCAATTGGGTGAATGTTGAAACATTCTATAGACTGAGACTTTCTGATTCAATCCCAAACACGATGTTCAATCTCTGTGTTATGATCTAATAGATCCTTGGGATTATTTCATGTCATAAATAAACAAAAAATAAAAAGTAAATGAAGAAAAATTGACGGTCTAGAAAACGAAGAAAAGTGAAAAAATGAGAAAGGGGAAAGATGGAAGATAGAAGACATGAAGCAAATGAAATAAAAATTTAAAAAAATATCACAAATTGGATGAAATAAGTAATTTCAACCCTAAAACGAGTCCAATATTGATGGTTTTATATTGGTAACTCTCAAATGACGTGTGGTTTTTGGGTATTTTAAGTGCAGTAGAGTGGATGATTATGGTCATCTCTCAATGGAGGAAGTAATTAAAACATCAAAATAAAGGTATGCCAAAAATAAAATAAATCAAAAAAACACATTACATAAAAGGATGGGGGACTTTTTTCTATCTTTTATAAAACAAGAATAAGTATGATTGAATAGTACTATACTTTTATTCATTTTTTTGAAATTATATTGAGAAAACACTTTGAGAATATGTTTTTTGGAAAAATATTTTCATAGAAATAATTGATCTAACTCTACCAATTAACATAATTATTAATCATTATAATTTAAATTAAACATCACTTAATAGTTATACCCTAATTTTTTATCCCCAAAAAATTATGAGAATTATCATTACAATAAAGATAAGATTAATTAAAACTTAGGTTGGCTTTGGAACATGCAATCATTGAAACCTACTTTGATTGTCATTATAACAGACAACCTATGTTCAGTATTAAATTAGGACATATTTACATTAGGTAAATTAGGATTAATTGAGTTATTGTGTTGTATTTGAACTAAACAAATTACCCCCAATTGTTTCTTTTAATCGATTAAGATCTCAATCTCACAATTCGTAAATTACTCAACCTCTTGTGTTTTGAGTTAATTGTTAAATTGATTCCTTATATTAGTTAAATTTAAAATAAATAAAATAGATCATATAATATAAATTTAAATGTCTTATTGATTCATAATGAGTAAATAAATAATTTTACATATAGATCGATCACTAAGAAAAATTGCTCTTCCATGGATGGTGTAGTCATTGTAGACACATTTTGCATGTGAAAAGTTTTAGAAACAGTATAACCTAATCACATTTCTACACATGATTTCAATCAAAAATAGTATTATTAGAGAATAAAATAACATAATATAATAATTTTATGAGAAACATGGAAGTTGATTATGAAAATAAAAACATTCCAAAGTGAAGAAGAAGAAAAATAAGCCGTTAATGATGGGATTCTTGATTCAAGAGCTCTCCATGATGAAATGCATGGAGAAATACAGTGAATCAAATTTTAATCTACCATTAATGTACTAATTCACGTTATATACACTCCAAATAATAATAATACACATTTTAATAGTGTATTGAAGGTTTGGGTTTCAAAGCATTTCATGTGTGAATGTAAAATATGACCAAATATTTTAATCTAACATTTACTGGCTGTTTTTCAAAAACAATTGTGAACTAGCTATTCTTTTAAAAATATTATTTGTGAAAAATTGTGTCCTCCATATTCTCTCCAAATTTTGTTCCAATACAAGTATATATGAAGAAGTTAAGGCTCAAATATTGAAGTGTTGTCCAATATTGAGAGTCCAGTACATATTCAACATCATGTCCGATTTACTCTAATAAAATGCAAGATACATATATAATTACCTAATTGAAATTTCATTTAAATTTAATTCAAAACACATAAAAAACTTATAAGTTCAAATAAGTCACATTAAAATATATATTATTGAAATATTACAATGAACATGAAAGGAGAAAAACAATATTTTTCAAATAATTCTCAAATTAATGGTTTCTTCCAAATATTCAAAAAATAAAAATATTTTACACAATTTGAGGAAATTATGTCATTTATTATCAAGAAAATATTCAATAAATTTTTTTATCAACTCCCCCACACTTACTCTTTTATACTCTTAGGAAAAGATACATGTTTTTTATTCCCAAATTTTTTTACAAGATATTCATGCTCATATTTCCCTATCCATGGTGTCAATATAGGAAAAATAATATTCCCATCAAGAGTAAATCTCAATAAATATGAAATTAATTTTCCTATAAATTATATCAATGAAAAATATATTGATTTTAATGGAACTAATAATAATGAAATATGTTATGGGTCTAACACATCATTAATTCCCAACATGTGTGTGTTCCAACCATTTAAAACTCATATCTCCACTCTTTATTCAGAATATTCAGGTCAAGTAAAAGAATTATTCATACCTGGTCTAATTCACTGAACCTGTTCCACATTCCATTATAATCAAATTTCAAGACTCACACACATAATCATTCCTGAAAGTTAAACCTTAATATCCTGACCTAGTTAACCCCATTTGTTGTACATTTCATCACTCTCCTCTTTATTAAGATAATATATATATATATATATGTGGTGTTTTTGATTTTGTTTCGAGGGAGTAAAATGATTGTATATCAGGTACACACAGAAAGGTCAGTTCAGTACTGTAATAAAACTGATTAAAAGTGAAATTAATGTATGTATTAACCATTTATATAAGATGAATTTTTTACCTAACATGGATATACCTTACATTGAGTAGGGAAAATTTCACAAGACATGGTTGCGCGAAATGTTGTGTGGAGAAATCAGTGACCTAGTTTTATATGAACAAATATCACAAATAGAGGTGCCAATATATAAAAGGTTTTATAATGACACAAACAATCATATCATCAATAACTCTGCTTTTTATAAAAAACAACCCTTTATGAGGAAATATTTCTCATTATAATCATTTTACCATTGAATTTTTGAAAACATTACTTTTCCATATGTTTCATATGTAAATGAGAATGTTACATGATAATTTTTTATTTTTTTACTTTTTTATTTTTTTTCTTAAAATTTAAATTAAAACCTAACATAAAACACACAGAAAACCCATAATTTAAAATCCTAAAAGGTTACCCCAAAATATTGTCCCCGAAAAATATTTTAAAAGGAATAATTGATCTAACTCTACCTTTTAACCTACTTATTAATCATAATAATTTCAATTAAACTCCACTTAATAATGATCCCATAATTTTTTAAACCCCAAATACAATGAGAATTAACATTAACATAAAGATGAAATGAATTCAATAATAGGATAGCCTCGAAACATGCAATTATAGTTCTCGGGTTTGAATGTCATTATAAAGGATAGATTATGGTTAGTGGTAAATTATGGAATATATTCACTATATAAATTGTTATGAATTTATTTTTGGGATTGTATTTTAACTCTACAAATTTATCCCTTGTTGTTTCTTTTTTACATATTATGATCACACTCTCATAATTACCACATTACATGACCTCACATGTTTTGTGTTAATTGTTCAATTTCATAATTTTTTTCTTTAAATTAAAAAGACACAATTCATATAAAAAAATATTAATTATAATATATCATTTATTAAAAATAATTAAATTAATAATGTTAGAAGTATATAAATTACTAAGAAAAACAACTCTTCCTTGGGTGGTGTAGTCATCATAGAGATGTTTTACATGTAAAAAGGTTTTGAATGGGTATAAACCAATAAAATCTATAATATTGACTTCCATAAAAAAGGATGAGTATAGAAGATAAATATTAAGAAAAAAAGAATAATTTTATGAGAAAATACAATGTTTATTAATCAAATACAAACATTAAAAAGTGAAGAATAAGAAGAAAAATGCTTCGTTGAAGGGATCCTTTCTTCAAGAACTATCCCTTTTGAAATTTCTAGAGAAATGGAATAAAACCAATTATAATATTCCCTAAATATCATAATTCACTTGTAAACACCCCCCTCCCAATTATTAAAATAAATATTTAAAGAGTGGAGGTGAGTCTTGGATTTCATTACTTTTCAAGTGTGAATGGGAAATTTGGCCAGATATTTTTATCCAAATATCACAGACTATTTGATCCATAAAATTAATGGAATGGCTATCCCTCTAGAAATATTATATTTGTGAAACTTTTTCCTCTAGATTCTATAAATTTTTTGTATCCATTCAATTATGGATGAAGATTTCATCACCCAAGTACTAAAGTGGTATCCAATTTGGTGAGTACCATCTCTCTTTCACTTCATAGCCCATTTACTCTAGTAAAATTCATGATCCACATTGAATGTCCGAAATTAAAATTGTATACAATTGAGTTATGAATAATTTTAATTTTATTTTGAAATAAGTCATTTAAAAATATTTATAGTCAAAAAACTACATTTCACATTAAAGGTTGAAAACATAATTTTTCATCAAATTTTCAATTGAATATTCAAATCCCCAATATTCTATAAAGAAACATATTTAGCACCATGAGAGTAAATTATGTAATTTATTATCAATAATATAATCAATAAAATTGTGTTTATAACATATTAAACTGGATCGATGATTTTGAGGAAGTTCAAATCAGCATTTCTTCTAGACCAATAGTTATCCAGAAGTTGATTCCCAATGGGTTTGGATAGAATTTTATTGAATAAGTGTTTCACATAGTTTACCAACTTCACCAAAAATACTCTAGGTAACCTAATGTGAATCCTAATTATCTTCTATCCCTTTTCACCATATTCCAATTTTTTCTCTCTATAACATCATTCTCCTTGGGATCCCATGACACTATTTTCTCAAAATAAATACCCTTCCTCAAACAGAACCAATAAAATTACCTATTTATATTCCTACCACCATTATCTGACTATAATCACTTAAAATTACTTTGGGTATCCTTCTATACTATTCTGATCCATCATATTAAAGTATCAATCTCCTCATACTTGGTCTTGATGAAATACATCCATACTTATCATGTAGAATTGTCGATGAAAGTTACATACTAGAGTTATCCTCTTTGTTAATGCACTAGAGCTATCCCACATACATATTTGTAAACCAAATTCAATTTCCATTTCTTTCTTATTTTCCCTTCATTTTTAAAATTCATCTTCTATTACTATAAAAATATGAAATCCTTTTACATTCCGCACTCCATGCTTCAAGTACCTAGTAATCTCTTTATAGCTAAAATATTCATTACCATCTCACTAAGGTAGCCTAGATAGGCATGGAAAAGTTTAGAGGAAGTACCTCTCTGTCATGAATTTTATAAATTGATAAACCTATAAGATATTAGTTCCCATCCATCATCCCATTAGAAATATCCATCTAACTTTATGAAATTTTCCACATTCTATATGTGAACATTATATAGAAACCCAAGTAATCAAGTCACCCCATAAAAATTAATTTCTTCCTTATTAAAGGGATATTATAAAGACAATGATGAATTAGAAAACATTGATTCAATTTATTGATGGATATATCTCCCATGCTTAAAATATCAAGATATTTTTCATATGCTAGATGATCTCTTCTGAATCATCCAGATATGTAACCAATCATACTCCCCCTCTCATATGTTTAATTGAATGATGCACCAGAGTCTAACACCCAAAATTTCAAGTGATCTGGAGGATGTTGGGAAGAAAACACACCTTTCCTACGACATAGGTTTGAAAGACCAACATTGATAATTATATATTCTAGAGTTCTCCCTTAAAACGTTGTAACAAATTTTTAGGTGGAATATCTTTTCAGAATTCATACAAGGGGGACTACCTTACACCTTTCTACTCCTTCCCTAGCTCCTCCGACCATTACCCTTATAATGAAATTTCCATCCAATATTACACACTATTTGTTCTGTATTATAATAGTTGTCAAAATATTATTGGATCTACTTGTGATGAATTCATTATTCAATATTAGTCATTACACATATATAAACATTAAATCTATATTTATGCAAGAATTAGTCAAAACCATCACCATTGTATCCCATGAATCTTGATGGTTGGAGATTATAAATTATTCTGAATAGGAGTATTTTAAATCTAAATTTAATAATTACATTTGAATTTTAATTACATTGAATCCAATAAAATTATTGGATGCTTTCCAATGAAATTCACTTGTTGTATAATATCCTTAGCGAAAAAGCCTTGTCCATCACAGTGGGATTCTCATACATATCATCTATGGTATTTTTGAATTGAAATATAGTATTAAATTCTCAGTTTTAGAATTCCTCATTTTTGTAATGTGACATATAAAATGTCCTACATTATTTATTATCCATCCAATACCATTCAACCTTTTTCATCACACCCGGCTTAGCTCCGATCAACGGAAGATAAAAGTCTTTTAATATAATACAATGCTCTATATGCATTTTATAAAACCCAAAATAAATTTCATTGAACTTTTTATAGGGAAATTTATCTCTTTTGGTAATATCCCACTATAAATTTTTAACCCACACTACCTATGATCAATGTAAAAAAATTAGGTCGGGAAATGCTTACCAATAATATCCTACATGAAAAAGGAGTATTTTTTCTACTGAACTAAGCTCTGAAACACCTTCCTTGGGGACTTATCCTCTATAAACACACCAAATAAAATAATTGATACAAGTTATGGGTCTCACATTAATATTTTAATTAAAATAATAGAATAAAAGCCACAAAAACATCACACATGTAATCAAAAGATCTTTAATTAACCCCATACATAATTCTTATAACTTAGAGGAATCTCAATCCCAAGTCATCTTGATGAATCATAACACAACTAGAAAAATTTAGAAAAGACTATAAAAAACTATTATTTAATGAAAAAAATGAAAGGGAAAGAAAAACACAAATATATTTCCTAGTTTAAGATTTCAACATAATCCATGGGGGAATACCACATCAATTTATTGGAAGTATAAATAAGGGAGACGTTTACAATGAACTTGATCAAAACTAATCATTCATAAGAGATGTCAATTTCATAAGTGATCTAACTTTCTATATATAACTATGTTTTTTGTGCATCTAGTTTCCACTATTATCCAATCTATATGAGATAAATTCTACCTCCTCTAAGGTCTAGGGAGGAACCCTCTATTTGGTACAATCCTCCAATCACCACAACATTCCCAAGGGTCAACTATTTTTTTAGGGACACTTTATATAATCATGCATATAAAAAAATAACTATAAGGGGAATCACTGATCCATCAAAAATTCACACAGAAAAGGATCTATATATTGAAAATACAACCTCCAGATGTTCCATTCACCATAATTGAGTGTACCAAAAGTATGTCTACTTAACACATTACTCGTCCAAATATTTTTTCCTTTGATCACTCAAGAAAACTAAAAAGTACTCATGGTAAGGAAATAAATTAAATAGAAATACTTAATTTATGGCATGAACACAAGATATTAAAATTGTTTAGGAAATTAGTTTTAGTCTCATCGGAGAAACACTGCCACTTTCTATTATTATAATTGAAATGTATAAGAAATTACCACCGAGATTACTAAATTCAATTAATATATACGACCAGTATAAATATCACTCTATCATATTTTATTTAAATAATCCACTCACTTATATACTAACTCCCATCCATCCAAAAAGTAATTCATGATCCCTTTAAAAACGAATCACTAAGCATGAACTCCTTGGCTTGATTACCATCACAATATCCATTTAGATTTAATGAAATTGTGGTCATCAAATGCCCCATCAAGACATCATTAGAAGATATGAACATATGATGATCCTAATTCACATATAGATATAATGGATTAACTATATGAAAAATACATATTTCTAAATTATAATGACCATAATTATTGCAACTCGAATCCAGTGAATGAACTTATATAAACTAAAATATACTTCACCTTCTAAAAATATCCCACGTAAAGACTTTTTTCAAGTAACCTTCATAACTATAGAACTATTACTAAACCTATTTCCATTATGATTGTTAAAATAAATGTGTTTCATAACCTTATGTCTATTGAACAATGTCCCACTAAGTCATGGTGACACTGCATAATTTCATAAAATACCATCTTAGTAAATTATGAATGAATGATACTTTAGATTACTATGGTTTTTCCTTTCATGGAACTCATGATTTACTTCTATGTGGATTACACTAGGAAATAATTAAAAAAAATCCTCCCTCCTTACTACTTTCAATATCCTTCAGTGATCTTATCAACCAAATAATTTCATTTACTAGATTTTATTTTTACTTATACACTCATCTTTTATTGTACTTAATGTAATAATATTTTTAATTGCTAACATCTAAATGACTTTTGTTCCTTCATAAGTAATTAAAAAAATCTTATTTTTCTCTTTTTGGTGTATGAATCCATGAAAAAATAAAAAATCAATAAATCTATACAATGTATCATCTACCACATATCATAAAGATATATCTACCATTACTTTTAAATACAGAACAATTCATTTGGCCGACTCTCGGTGTGTATTCCATAAATTTGACACGAATTGAGTTAATAATCCCCCTAAAAAGTAATATATGACTAAGTGACAACCATTTCATACATATAACTTATTACCATTTATTTATATGAAACATTCTCCATGTATTTGGACAAATATCTATTTTTGGTGATTGTTACTCAGATAACTTATAGTGTCCTACTAAAAGAGTCAATACCAACTTACATCTTATAATTCTTAATACTTGGATAAACATTTGAATTTAGTTAATATAACCAATGTTATTATATCTAATCTCTCTAGATCTTTATCCCTAAAATCGTCATGGCTTGTCATGGATCCTTCATTTTAAATCTTCTGAAGAAATCAAGTTTCATCTTCTGGATTCTTCTAACATCAATTCCATCAATATATATATCATATATATTATAAAAACATGTTGAATTACACATATTAATATTTATTTCAGAAAAAATTATATTAATTTCCTATCTAAAACTATTCTTCTATCATAAATGAATGAAATTTTTGAATCCATTTTCATGGTGGTTTCCTTAAAATATACAAATTCTTCACCAGATTTTTATACGAAATTTTGGTCTTCATGTTCTATGAAACTCTATGGTTACATCATGTATATTTATTCAACTAACCTATCATGAAGGAATTATGTATTTATATGAACATATTAATGTCATATATCTTCCATTTAAACCATTTACATAATTGTTTAGATATTAACGTGTATAACTACTAATGAGCATATTTATAAGAAATCATCACCTTCTTTGTTATGAAATCACTTTTACACCATCCATACCTTGTATTTATTATTTATATTATCTTCTTATTTCGTCTATAATACTCAATTATTCTCAACATCCTTATTCACTCCATGAAATTTATTTAATTCCCTAGATTCATTTAACATCAGTAAATCCATTTATTCATTCATCACTGACTTCCACTGTTTGGAATCAAAAGGTGTGACTAGCTATTTCGGTCTCTCTCTCACTTATGAATATTTTAAAAGAAGAAATTCCATGTTATAAATAAGTATATAATGATTTATTTTATTGGTTTATCTAATCAATTTAGTTGGATGTACCCAATTAATTTTCTTTTCGCTAACTTCCAAGGACCTGACATTCAGTTCTGTCAACTGAGCTTCACCCACCCATGAAGTTTATATAAAATAGTATTATAGTATCACCTATAGACTTTAAGTTCTTTAATCAAAGTTATCTAAAAATTTATAGAATATTTACAACCAATTTTTTCTTCTTATAAAAAACCCCTTCATTGAAGTGAATATCTTGGCTCCTGGCGACTTTTCATTCTTCATCATCCCATAACTGGTAGCCGAAATTCTCATCCCCATCCCTAATGAAAAAAAAATTAAACATACAATAAAGCATAGCCATATATATTGAATAAATATGAATAAATATGAATTTTTGGAATACCATATGTTGAGGAACTTATGGTTTTTTATCAGAACATAGATCCTCTGTAAATTTCTACCCAACTGTTATTATTAGAATTATGTTTCTGAGATATGAGGTTGTATTGAGTGACTTTTCCAAGAAAAAATTGAACATTAGTGAGTAGAAAGTTAGACTTTAATCGTTTTTTATTAGTACTTGAGTCATTATATTATCCAATCTATTCTGTTATGGAGTTATAGGAATATCCTTAACATTCCTTTCCCCTTTCTTCTTATAGTATTTTGCAAATTTCTATTTGTTGTACTCACCATCATCAATAGAATGTAGGAACATGAGATTACCACCACAGAAACATTCTAACATGAAATTACATTGAATAAAATCCGAGAAACATTATAATTATGATTTCAAATGTAAATCCTAGATTTTCTTATAGCATCATCAATAAAGGTTACAAAGTAAAGGGAACCCCTAAGGGGATAAATATGAGTTGGACCCAAACCATAGGATGTCAAAGATATAACTTCTAGTTCATGGTATTTAATCCATATATTTCAAAATATATCCTTATTTTTTCTATAACACAAAACATTCACATATTATGATTCTCGTATGATGAATATTAAATATGCCTTTTTTAGTTAAAACTTTCATTTTCTTTTCATAGTGATTACCATGTCCTCAAATCCAAACATCTAGATTTACCAAACTTCAATCCAATGAAATTGATCTAATTTTGTTTTCAAATACAATGTTGTATACTTTAATCATTTTAAAAACAAAATATATCCTCATGTAAATTTCCAAAATCCATTTGTAATTCTAGTTCCATACCCTACCGCATAAAGTTTTACAATTAAAATTAAGTTATTTTGTAGACTTGTGCTACGTCTAACATTATCCAGTTTTAGGAAACCATAATTATTCATCCACATATTCATATATCCTATTTCAATGATCACCGGAGATTCATCATCCACCTAATACACTTTATTGAATCTTCTATATACATGATTTTTAATGCATCTCTGTGCTCCATCTAAATGGAATGATGTCCCCAAGTTAACCACTCATAACTCCTCTAGAATATTTACACATCAAAATAGTTTACAATATTCTTCCAATTAACTAACAATATTTATGTTTCTAGAAGTTAATACTCTTATTTATCTTTAATTGTGACTCCTATATTCCTTATTAAATTGTCCTCTTTTACTACACCTCCAACATATAGGTAATGGACTAGTTGAATTACTTTTACTGTTATCCCATGGCTTCTATTACATTGACATCTTAAGATAAAATTTCTTCTATTGAGGTGACCATTATCATCCATAATATTTAAGAGAATTATCAAATGGTTATTAGGATTCCATGTGCTTCAGATCCCCATTCATGATCATGTTTTAGATATCATCAAATATTAAATATTTATTTCCATTGGATTTATTGATGATAACCACCATCACATCCCAAATATTGAGAAGTGATGATAGTAGTAGGAGTTCCCATACATCATCCATAAAGATCATCATCACTAATTTTATCTTCCCTCAAATTATATGGAAATAATTCATGTGATATATTATTTAAATTCCTTCTAATAACCTTAGGATGAACAAACATCTTCATCATGATCACTTTTTCAATATTGTAGCTTTCAAATAAATATCCACCAACTCATTCATCACTTATTTCATTGTCTTTATTTCTCAAATTTCAAATGAGAAATTCTCCTCTAATAAAATCCTATCCAGTAAAAAATCATTCCTATAACTATATTCCAATTTGGCCTTTTCTATCCTCTATAGAAAAAAATTGATAAGCGGAGAATAAGGGCCATTTTAAATTATATATTCTTGTATCTGAATTCTACATAAGCCACAATATATCCCATAAAATATGTCCACTCAGACCCTTCTATAATTTAACACCACATATTTTGATGACAGTGAACTCTCAATAGAATCGATATAATGTCAATAAATGTGTGAGGACATCCTATCTACCAGAATGAAACCCTGAACTTGATACCACTTGTTTTATATGCTTTATTTCTTCATGATTTTGATAAAACCACTAAAAGGAGGATCACAGATCCACCAAAATATCACACAATAGAGACTCTATGAAGTTGAAATGAATCTTGAATAATTTCCCTTATCCAAAAATAATTTTACTGAAATTAGGAAGAATTAGCATTCTAAACACCACATAAATTTATCCTTAGATTATTCATGAAAACTAAAAAACATTCACAGAAAACTATAATACATTCAATAGAAATAAAAAAAAGAAATAAATGTACAAAAGGGAATAATTTGACTCAGGAAATGAGTTCAATGTGCCTGGAATAAAAATTATTTCTTTTCATTATTCCAATTATAATGTATAAGAGACTATAACCATGATTACTAGGTGTAAGTAATCTAAAAATACAGTATTAATATCATTGTATTATCTTTTACCTAAAGGTTCCACCCATATATCAACAGTTTAGAAAATTGTTTTCCATGTCAGTATGATTTGTTTTTAAATTATGTTAATTAGTGATTCCTTTTTCAGTGACATTAAAAATATTTTTTCTAATTCATTTATTTCAACCGATATAAATTTTTTATTTCATTTGTTATAAAAATCATCATAAAAACCCAAAATAAAATGTAAAATCATTCTAATGTCTATGTAAATAATAAAAAGCTAATTTAAATACATTTTTTTACATCATTTATTTCAAATAATTGATGTATAAAATATAATTTTAAATATTTTATTTTATAAATCTATAAAAAATTGTGTTTTTTAATATATTTTAGAAAATTTTGTATACCCAACATGTAAAAGATCAAAAACCATCAGAAACAGTGGTAGAAACAACAGAAAAAATACACTTCCATAATGAATATTCACATTACAACTCTTTTAATGTAATAAAAATTTTACTATTTAAAATTTAAAATTTTAAATCTATATTTTAAATTGTTATAATCTAAATCAAAATGAATCCTATAAAATAATCCAAGCATTCTTCTAGTATATGAATCAAATCTTTTCTAGTATAAGGGTGAGAGTCATAAAAATATACAAATTAAATGTAAAGTATTCCAAATGTATTTTCAATATAATTATAATATAAATAAAATTAAATATTATAATAAAATCCAACCCTGTGGAATTTTGTAATTTTTTCAGTTGAAATTATTTGAATAATAATTCATAAAACTTAATGTCCACATTCTATTATTCCTTATTGATAATGAAAAATTTATTTTAAAAGTAGTTTTAAATAGAAAATATTTTTTATAGTATCTATTAAATTATATTAATTATAAATGTAGTCACCTTCACACACATATATTTGAATTTAAATTTCCTTTTTCCTATTGTCTCTCTATAGGAATCTCATTCCCTATTTGAAAATGATATGTATGAAATAAAATTAAAAGTTAATATAATATATAATTATTCAAATAATCAATCTTATGTATTCAATACATATTTAATGTTTTCTCACATGTATATATATATATATATTATAACCACTAATTTATCATTTATTCTCGACTAAAAAACCTAACATCGAATGAACACAAATATAAAATAATACAATATTAGTGGTTATTTAATTAAAACAAAAAAAACTTTATAAAATATAATTTTCAGACATATCAAGATAAGTAATCATCCAACCAAAAATTTCATCATTCTAAAATATTTTAGAAATAAATATTATTCTTCCATCGTCCTCCATTTAATTTATTACTATAAAAATAAATATCGTGTCCGAGATTCCATTCACTAATGTCGTATCATACTAAATATAATGTTTTTGTGCTACCTATTAAGAAACAAATATAAGTAGATAGTTAAATCAATGAAATTGATATAATTGAAATAAATATGATAATCAACATACATTAAAAATTACTATATCACCATGAGGCCCATAATTTCTAATTTTATAATCTATAAGATATCTCTCTTACAAATCAATAAAAAAATAATGCACCAAGAAATGTCATAATGTATTAGAATTTCAAAAACATCCAAATCCATAGATTTATATGTTGATAATTTAAAAATACCGTAAAAAATTTAGTGTTTCAATTCAATGTTTCATCAACATGTTTTTTCTTTCCAAACAACATTTATTTACATTTAATGTACTCCTACATATATAATTTAATCTATTAAAAAAATTAACACCAATTTGAAAAATAATGGTAAATAATGGTTATCAAATTTGAATACTCAATGATAAGTTGTTTTACATGTCTATAAAGAGATATTAACAAATTCATAAGACTTTTTCCAACTATTGAAACATCATCTATAGGGGTGGTACTCTAGCAGAGACATCTATAATATCTTTTACTATTATGCTACCCAGATTGATCTCTATATACTGATAATGTAGGGTATCCTCAATAAAATATATAAATCCATATTTTATAATTTGATACTTGAGATCTTCAACATATAACTTGGGGTAGATGGGAAGCAATAGAGAAGGAGGTGTAAGAGTTGGATATTCATAAGTATGTAGAGGAGTGAGACATGTAGCGAGAGGTAGAAGTGTGGGATATGAACCCTAAATTTGTCTCTTTAGGTTAACAAGAATTGATAGAAGTAAAGATAAAATCATGTCTTCCATCATCTCACCCATATCCTAAACTTTTTCTTCAATAGAATATATATTTCCCTTATATAAATCCTCCATTGAGGAAGTTATGGGATAACCAAACAATTTTAAAATTGACACACCCAACTTTTATTCTCATATGAATCCTGATTGTTTAAGATTTTCTAATGTAGTAATTAAAATATACTTTCTAACCTCATTTATAATTTTCACACATGTGATATTCTCCACTTGTGATTCTTGTATAGAATATTTTAATTTTTTATTATTGAATTAAAAAAATATAATTAATTTAAAAATAAATTAAATAAATCCTTACAGTCTTCCTATATATAACGTTAAACTCGTTTATAAGATATGTTCCATTTTTATTCATCTCGAACCTCTTCCATTGTTTATGTCTAGGTGACGTGTTCATTCTCTAGTGGGCCTCAAGTCATGGCTCTAAATTTTTAAAAAAATTAACCCATTCTTTTCTATTCTAAAAATAGATACCCCCACAGGATAAAGTATGAGGGTATTGGATTATAGATTAGATATTTTAATAATATTTCCTGAATTTTTATTAAATATGGACAAAACAACATTAAGATGATCACTTTTTGTGATTATAAAAAAATCCAAAAGGTTACTCTGCACTTAAAAAAATGATTCTTTCCCTACACTTTCAACAAATTTATTCACTATGCCTTCATGTATACAATGATATATATCACATGGATTTTCATTTTTACTCGTTTCAAAAGTGAAATACAATGTCATGATTGATTTAAGATCCCTCTATCTCTAAGTTAAAATACCTAAAAATTTCATCCTAAATTCTTAAATATCATACATATCATATATAATTTAAGGAGAATGAAAAAGTAATACATATTAGTAAAAATGAGTCATGATAAGTAAAATAATAATATATGAGCTTTCCAAAATTTTCTCCCATAAGTAAAATAGTTTAATATTTGTTTCACTGATCCAATTATAAATAAAAATGAAATTTTTTTTGATATCTTTCATTGCCACAAAACCATGAAATTATATGGAATTTGGGCTCCTAGGATAAAAAATTTCATCAAAATCAATAAATATCCTTTGGTCCCTACTATGAGTAAGTTATAACCTTGTTAATCATGTGATACCATGTTAACCAAACCTAATAGACTTCTCTATCACCATGGAAGTAGAAGGATCCTATATATAAGTATGAGGTCCTCAATAGAAGTGTGTATAAAATCCTATCTATAATATCATGGTGAATCAAATATTTAATCATACATTACCCAAAAAAATTAAATTAATAAAAAAGTAAAATATTATACAAATCCTATTGTTAAATATAAAATTAAATATAAATTATAAAATGGTCAAATACAAATTAAACTAAAACAAACACATTTGTATTTATAGTCATTGATTTAATATAATAAAATTATAAAAAATTCCAGAAAAAATTATGAGATATAAAATCATTCATACAAAACAAATAAACTAAGGTTAAATATTATATAAATTCAAGAATTACATATATATTTTAATATCAATTGGAAAATGAGATGAACTAAACAAAACAAAACAATACTAATAAAAAAAATTATATCGTTTTTGTAAGAGTAGTTAAAAACAATGATAAAAAATTACTGTAAGCATTTTTGATACATGAAATCATATATATAGATGAAAATAAATATTATCTAAAAATTTATATGATTCCAACAGTTGCATATAAAATTGAATAATTGGAGAATGATACAAAAAAATATACTCATCTGAAGAACTATTTATCATATTTTTAAAATATGAATCTTAAGTAAAAAATAAAAATAAAAAATATAAATATAATATTTCTAAAAAATTAAAAATTGATACAAGAAATATATATATGTTACCAGTAATATTGGGAGATTACTGAAGGATTTGTTTTCTTATATTCCATCATTATTATAATTTTGTATAGCTTAAACCATGAATACAAAATGGTCATCTATATCCTTTTATAATCATTCCCTATAAGTAGAGATCTCAAATATTATCATAAAAAACATTTATCACCAAAATATAATTTTTTTCCTTTTAAAAAAATAGAAAATTGCACATTTTATTGATCAAGAAATATAAATTTATATTTCATGTACTTCATTGATAAAATTGTAGGATCGAAATGTAGATATAGATTTCTCAATTTCAAGAGGGTGGGGAATTGAATGTTTAAAAACTCTTTTGTATCCTTAAGAAAATCTATGATTAACAGAGTCAAACAACATGAATTTACAATCCTTATTTAGTTCTTAACAAAGACCCTAAATTTCATACGACCCAGTAATATGGATCTATTAAAGAAACTTAAGAAAAGTTACCTTAGGGAAAGATTGTACCTTAAAGAGTGTGAAATATTATCTATATCCAAGTATACATTAATAATAAAGTTAATAAAAATTACACTTCCTAACATTAACAAAATGAAGTGGAATTAAAACTTGTTACAAAATTGGACAAGTATAATAAATATTTTAACCCAAAGAGAAGGGTATCCAACAACCTTGGATAAGGGTCCCTTTATTTATACATTCAAGAAATTTTGTCTTTCCCACACCAGGGTAATCCCCTGATACAAGGATCAATATATGTCTTTTTATCCCCTCAAGACTTGATTAAGAAGGTAATCAACACATTTTTCTTCCAAACCCCGAAAGCCCTAGATTGATAATAGAAACAATTGGATTCGCACTAGGTAAGTTGAACAAGATGTTCTCAGATTGAATAAATTTTTCACATCAATCGCATAAGGAATATTTGAGAAGACCTCTCGTATAGTATCACTTCATTCTAAAGATCAACAGCTAAAAATATTGCTCTATGGCCTTTCAAATGGCTTGGTATTTATAGGAAAAATCTCCAATTGTCTAATTCTCCTCCCAAATGACTTTTGTTTTTCATAAATTTTGAAGGTAACTATACATGTGTCTATCATGAAATGGTTCATTTGTAACAGTTTTTACAACATCATTTTATTTAACTAACTATGAGAAAAATTACTAAACTTAAGAAACATTATGACAATTAGGATCTGATAGAATGGAAGGTTGTATTAAAGAAATTTGGTAATTGTAAGAAAATAATTTAATAGGTTTCTTAAGATAGTGAATATCAGAATCTAGAAAAATATTGAAATTCAGATTCTGTAATAACAAAGAATCATATTTTTATTTCTATGGAAATTGAAATCTGAATTCTGATGAATTCTGAGTCTAAATTCTGAAGTGTTTCGAGTCTGAATTCTGATTAATTTTGAGTATTAATTTTTATGAATCTGGATTCTAATTTCAAGAGAAATCAAATTCTAATTTTAGGATAAATCAGATACTGATTTTAGTATAAATCAAAGTCTAATTTCAGGAGAAATCATTGAGTAGTTTCAGGGGAAATCAGAGTCTGATTTATGGAGAAATTGGAGTTTGATTTTAGGAGAAATCAGAGTTTTATTTTAAAATAAATCATAGTTTTATTTCATAGAAATTTGATTCTAAGGAACTGTAAGGTTCTGAATTTAGTTAAGGATATATTTTTTTTCTTAAGAAAAAATACGATTATACATGGATTGAGATAACACTGGATAAGGTGTTGGAAACCATAGATAAATTCAAAACCATTTTTAGGGAAAGAAAATTTTCCTTAAAAAAATGTTTCTTAGACAATGAAACTCTTCCCTAATAAAATGTATTTGTGATTTCAAAAACATAAAGGAATAGAAAATTCATAATGAAACTTATTGACTCAGCAGTTTACCCCTTTTTAGAAAGAAAAAAAACTTTTCATGAATGAATACAAGGGGCCAAGGTTTTCATTTTTGAATTTTAAAATAAATAATGATCTCTCTTTTTTTTATGGCTCATGATGAATATGACTAACTACCCTTATGATATGAAATCCCTAAGTATCATATTCTATTATTTCTTAGTAAAATAACTCTCCCTTACTTAGCAATTTATTCCTTAAGTAATATCACCCTTACATAGGAATTTTCAAACATTACCATTATAAATCATTTTGAACATTATTTTATTCCCCTTATTGATTTTCATAAAAGAATTTAGGAAAAAAATTGTATATGAAAGGTTATAAAACAAAAAAGACAAAAAAAATGAAAACAAATTATTTAGTTAAGATAAAAAATTCATTATAGTAAAAGATAAAATTTGAAAATAAATATTATCCATCCTTATTTTTCTCTTTTGACATCATATGTTTCAAGGTTTGCTTCATCTTCTTTAATTCATTATGATCATATTTAAACTTCTTGAGTAACTCTTCCTAATACCGATTTTTTCCTTTCAAGATCATTGATTAATTCATCTTAATAGTTCACTATTTTACATTGATACTTGATCAATTATTCATAGTTTTTGAGTATTTTATCCATATCCACCCTAATTTCCCTCTCCCTTTTTAGATTAAGATCAACTAAATTCAGTTTCCCATTAAGATCATTGTCTTCTTATTGGTGGAAATATTTCTCTTCCTTCGGTTTCTCTAAAGAACATGTTTATAAATGCATGATCCATTCATAAAACTTATCAAACAAATCATTTCTTGATTCAGTTAAATCATCAATGATTTTAAGATCATCTATGACTAACTTTGACCACTTTTTGATTTCTGTGAAACATCTACTATGAGCATCATAACTGACTTGAAATGTATTGAATTTAGCTTCGAGATTGATGATCTTTCCCACAAGAAGAATTATTTAATCTATCTTCAGATTAAATATATCTTAATGAATTTGACATCTAGAATCAATGGTGGGAATGAAAGGGGTGGAGTCCACAAGCTTCATGAAGGGTGGAACCACAAAATCATGACCTAAAGAAGAGGAAGACTCCAAAACAGATTCTTTTGTTGGTGAGAAAACTATGTTTTTCTCATCTACTTTCCTCTTAGATGTTCTGAAAACATCCTTCCTTGATTTTTCAATATTAGATTTATTAGGTGTTTCGAAAAAAACATCCTTTCATTTACCTTTCTTATAAATTTTCTTCCCATGATTCAGAGTCTCATGTTCTCCATCAGAAACATTGATAATTCTATCATCATTGTCACCTACTTCATTATCAACACCTTTATAAATAGCATTATCAGCTTTGTCATAAACATATTTATCATCCTTATCATCAACATGTTGAAAAATATCATCATTACTGCTTTCATCATCTGAAGTAACTTTTTTACCCTCATCCTCGATAACACCATCTTTGTGAATAGATTGTCCTTATGAAATCTACTTGCTGGATTCATCTTGGGAAGTTCATATTAATATATTTTGATAAGGTATCTCCTTCACATAGTATTCTTCTACAATTCTTAACACATCATATATTTCTTCCACTTCTTCTTCTTCTTCTTGTTTCAGATTTTCTTCTTCTACAACTATTTGTTTTAGAACTGAAATATTCTTCATTCCCTTATCTGGTACTAGAGTCTCGATTAATACTATCTCTTGTAAAAATTATTTTAGTACCAAAACTTATTTGGATTCCTTCTCAGTGTCTCTTAACAAATCTTGGATAATTTCATCTTTTGATATTTTCTTCTTCATCTTATTTTATTTAGCTTGCCTCTCAAGGTCTTCAGTTTCTTGGATTTTTAAGGCCTTGGCTATTGTAGTATCTAAACTAAAAAATTAATCACTTTTCTTATTCTTATTTTGTATCTCTCTCCATTGGTCTAAAACCTCATCAGGAAAAGTCTTTTTCTTCAAGGGCTTGGGTGGAGAAAAATCTGGTTCAATGGTTGGTTCTTGTTCTTGTGGTTATGCCTATTTTTCTTTTTTCCTTCTTAAAGGTTGTCTTGGAGATTTTGAAAAATTATCCTTTATTACTAGATTCTTGGTCATCCTTATCAGGTTGATCAACAAAATATCATTACATTTTACTAAAACTAATTTTCTCCTTCTCAACGTTTCATTGCATAATAAAATGATCTTGATAATTTTTTCATTTGAGTAGAACTGAATATTAATGGATTCTAAGCACAAGACAATGATCTTAGGCAAGATCACAGGGTAAATGATGATTTGAGATTTGATGGTACCATTCGAAATGATGTTGATGGTTAAAATAATCCACTTAATGAGGATTATCTTACTTACATTCACCAAGAATCCCATAATAAAGATATCACATATATTTAAAGAGTCCTTTTCTCCCTTCCTCAGAATCAAAAAATCCTTGCATCCAAAGGGCTACTAGTCTGTGTATTTTTGAAATATGCTATATCGTGGGCGTCTTCACTCCCTTAAGCCCAAGGAATTAAATATCCTTAACATTCTCAAAAGAACCATCCTTATCGGGAAATCTATGCATGAAACATCATTCTTCTCCTTGGTAGGATATATCCAAGATACTTTCAACCTTCTTGTAAGATAGAGAGTAAGTCATTCCATAACTCTTAATGGAGGACATTTCATTTCCAGCTTGTTCATAAAATAGAAAGGTATCATAAAATTCTCTTACTAAACCAGTATACACATTATACTAATTTTTTTCTTTTTCTATGCAGAGGCTTTCCCATCCATTGAGCTTGATGATTTTGAAATCAACGAGTTATACTTAGAAAATAAATTCAGGTCCATGAACTTTCCCCTAAATATTATCCAATCTTTGAGTTACTTTTTTAAACCATGTAAGTCTATAAGGATACCTCAAGATACATTCAGAGATTAAGTAAATGGGGAAAGCTAAATGAAAATTTTGAATAACGGTAGAGATTCAGAGAAAAAACACTGAGAAAATCTATGTTGGACATGAATAGGGGGTCCTATATATAGTCTTCACGGTGATGGTCTATATTCTTAGGATAATTCAATGGTTTAGATTTTGCTGATTTGATCTGGCAGTTGATATCAATGCCGAAGAAGGATTTATAGGTTTTTAACTTTATAGGTTTTATGGAAATAATCTAAATTAAATAAATTGAATCCAATAAGGTTTTCTTAAAACAAGATTGAAATACCAATAAACAAAAAAAGAAATTATGATGATATAAGTAAGGGAAACATACCTTTCAGATTGCTCAGAATTATTTTTTAGTATTGATAAGGCTTTTCTTATAAAACATTGGTTTTGAAAAAGTTTTATTTGCGAAAGATAAAATTTTAGGTTCAAAAACTTTTAGGTTCCAATTTTTTTTAAAAGGATATATAAAAGAATAAACATATGTAATCCCCATATAAAAGTTATTATCTTAATGTTAGGATATGTTATCAACAAAAATTTTATATGGATTCTAACATAAGGGTTATCACTCCTAATTTTTGTTTAATTTATCGAAGGGTAAATGTTTTTTAAATATGTCAGCATGTTGATCTTGCGTTTTGATAAATTGAAAAATGATATCTCTTTTATGTGTGTGATCCCTAAGAAAGTGATTCCTAATTTATATGTGATTTCAATAGAGTGATGTGAAGTGTTTTTTCTTAGGGAAATTTCACAAGTATTACCACACATTTTCTGTTTTTTGTAAAACTCATTCATTATTCTATGAGTGTGTGTTGCATCCACAACACTTGAGAACAACAAATTCCAGTGGCTACATATTCATCTTTAGTAGTGGAAAGTGCTATTGAGTTTTGTTTCTTGCATGACCAAAAACATAACGAATCTACTATGAAATGGAAAGTTCTTGATGTACTTTTCCAATCCATTTACAACCACCAAAGACAATATCTAAAAAGACTTTTAGAACAAAATCATTTCCAAAATAATAGAAAAGTCCTAAATCTATGTTACCCATTAAATAGAGAAAAAATATTTTCACTAATTTTAAATGAGATTGTTTTTGAAAAGATTGATATACTTCACATAATAATACATAAATCATTAATTCTATATTACTAGATGTTATGTATAATTGACTTTCTATCATACCTCTAAAAGATTTTTGATCTACTGGTTTCAAAGTTTCATAAAGATCAAGAGTGTTTGATGTAACTATTAGAGTACTTATACATCTAGTGTTGTAATATTCATAACTCATAAGATGATCATTAATATACATATGTTAATTTATAAAAGTAACTTATGCTGTTTGAGAAATTTGAAAATAAATATAAAATGTTAACTCACCCATCATACTCATTTCAAACTCATATTTTATAAGACTAGACAATGAATAAATTAAGGATTACTGAGTTGATCCAAATATAAAGTCATCATAAAAAATTGGAAAAATAATGACATTTTGATTATATTTCTTTATAAAAAGGGTTGGATCAGTAGTTCTATTAACATAATTGTTTTTAACAAAAATATTATAATTATGTCATAATAGGCTATAGGGGCTTGTTTAAGTCTATTTAAAGCTTCGGTATGTATGTAGACACATTTAACATGTTTTGTGTCTTAAAAAATTGGAGGTTGATCAACATAAACTTCTCTTGAAAATATCCATTAATGAAAGAACACTTCACATCACTTTCAATATTTTTTAAATTGGAAAATGTAGTAAATTCTAATAAAACACGATTAGATTCAAGTCTATCTACTAGAGTGTAGGTTTCTTCAGATTCTATTCCTTCTTGTTGATCATAGACTTTAGAAACTAATCATGATTTATTTCTTACGATGATTCCATTTTCATCACATTTATTTCTGAAGACCCACTTTACTCCAAATACAGAATTCTCTTTAGTTCTTTCAGCCAAGGTCCAGACTTTGTTCCTTTCGAATTCATTTAGTTCATCTTGCATAGCTTTAATCAAATCATCACCACCCAAAGTTTCATCAGAAGTTTTTGGTTTTAATTGGGAAAGAAATTCTAGATGCCCTATATCATTCCATAGGGAAATTATATTACATATTTGTTGATTTACATCCCCAATTATTTTATCACTAGGATGATTATTAAGAAACAAATGATTTGGTTTTTGTAAAACAAGTTCATCAACATAAGGTAAAACTCAAATGAGGTAAATACTTCATGAACATTTTGTTGATTATTTTCCTGAATACAATAATCATCCATTAAAGGCCTATAATTAGTTTTTGAAATCACGTATAAATATGTAGGTTGGGTTTATTTAAAAATAAAATGACCAGTTTCATCAAATTGAACATGTTATGATTCTTCAAAACAGTACAATAATTTTTGTTAAAAACTCTATAAGCCTTAGAATAAGTGGAATAGTCAAAGAAAATTCATTCATTGGATTTTCGTGTGAATTTATGTAAATAATATTTAGTATTAAATTTGAATACTTTTCATCCAAATACTTTAAAGTGTGAAACGTTAGGTTTTCGACCAATCCATTACTCATAAAGAGTTTTATTAATAGAATGTTTCATTAAAACTCTATTTATAGTATAGTTAGAAGTACTAAAAATTTTATCCTAATATTGTTTAGTAATATAATATTCACTCTACATGGTTCTTGTTATCTCTTGAATAATATGGTTTCTTCTTACAAAAATTCCATTTTGGTGAGGAGGTCATAGAGCAGAGAAGTTATGAGTAATGCCTTTATTACTATAAAAGGATTCAAAATCTGAATTTTCAAATTCCCCCCATAATCACTATGAATAGCTATCAATGGTAGGTTTTCTTATTTTTATCATTGGATGAAAAATATTTAATATAAGAAAGGGCTTTAGATATATTTTTTAGAAAATATACTTAGGTAAATCTAGTGTAATCATCAACTAAGACAAATACATAGTATTTTCCTATAATACATCTAGTTTTCTTGGATAGAAAAGATACATATGCACTATCTGTAATACATCATAAGTTTAGACTTCACTAATTTATTTAAATCCTGATTGAGGTTTCTTTCCATTCTGACAATGATCATAGTATTTTGAAGAATCAAATCTATGATCTGGTATATCCTAAACAAGTCATTTCTTTGAGAGTTTTCATAATTTATTAAGGCTAAAATGTCCTAGTATTTTGTGATGTAACCAATATTGATCTTCCATTTCACTTAGGCATGTTATATCTTGCCTCCTAAGGTCTTATATGTTAAGTGTATAAACATTATCATGCCTATGGTAAGAGAGAATAAACTCTTCCTTGGAATTGTGTACAAGTAATTTATCATTACAAAACTTCACAAGGTAACCTTTATAACATACTCGGATTATGCTTATATGTTTGTGCTTAATACCTTTAACAAATAAAACTTTTGAAATTAATGATTTTCTAAGAAGAAAATTATTAACTATACCAACAATTTATCATTGAGAATTATCTATGAAAGTTTATTTTCTACCTTTCATCTTAATAATATTTTCAAAGAATTTTTTGTTACCAATCATGTGTTGGGAACATAAACTATCATAGTACCATGTATTTTTTATGGAACTTCCTTTTTTTCCCATTAATATAATAGTTAATCTTTTGGAATCCAAACATTCTTGGATCATGCAATGTTAGAAAATAAAATATTTGGTATCTATATTTGTTTAAAAAATATGATCTCTATGAAATCCTAATGATTGGGTTTTATTCAAAGAAAATTATTTCTCTAAATGTACACCACATTTACCCTTAGTGAGAAAATTAAAAATTGGAGTAAAAAATAGATGTGATTAAAAATTGGAATTTAATAAGAATGAACAAATCGAGAAAAATTTGTTAGAGGATAAATATTTGAATACAATTTATCAAAACCTTACTTTCCATGAGTAAAGTTTAAAAAAATGATTCTTTAAGGTAAATATCTCAGATTTTAGTCTGATGATTAAATTATTGTCTTCATAGTCATTAGTCTTAGAATTTGAGTTAGTCTCTTTGGCATTTTTATTGTAAATTACTTTTCTAGGATCCTTAGATATTTTATACTTTTCAAAAATTAATTCCTTAAGGTTTTGGGAAACATTTTCAAAATCAATGGTTTTTTATCACGATATTCTCAAAGATATAGTACTTTTTTTTATTAAAATAGAGATTCTAGAGTTTTCCTTATCTGATTTCTTATTGATTTACTTTTTTCATTCTAAAGTAACTTGGGAAACCTATATACGTCATCAAAAGATGGTAAATTATTATCTTCTGATGTGGAATATTCTTTATCTGATGATTCATAATATTCTTCATTAGGATAATTAACACTTGAAGAAAAATTGGTTAATTATTCTGTAGTGTTTACCTTAGCTATGAGACATTGATATTCAGTCAGAATTCTGGCTATAAGACAAATATTATTCTATCCATAAGATTCAATATCAAAATATTTATCAGAAGAATCTTGACCACTAGAACTCTAGGTGTCATTATCTTTCAATACTTTCTTAGGCATAAAATTATAGCACTTCTCCTTTTTTCTTTATGAATGTTTATCCTTTCATTAGTTCCTTTTGATCATTGGACAGTCTGGTCTGATATGACATACTTATTTAATTCATAATAATTTTCTTCTAAATATGTATTATCATTATGTCCTTCTTCTTGTATCTATATTGGAAATATTTACTTCTCCAAATCTTCTTCATTTTTTGATAAATATTGGAAATTTCATTCATAGAATGATCACTATAACTTGATTTAGAGATAACAGTATATTTCTTGTATTTTGATCTAGTATCTTTTTTAGGTGTCTAGGATTTCATAAGATTTTATATAGTGGAAAAATAAACACTTCAATTACCATTATCTTTCTTACTTATCTCATTATCTCTTTCATTCTAGTTTCATTCTATAGAGGAGTCTTGACCAACTCATCAAGAGTGGTGTTGTGAACCTACCTATTCTCATTAATCTCCGTTCTTTTATATTCCCAGTCATTGGGAATAATATTTATTATCTTGTCTATAATAATCTCATCATCAAGTCCTTTATTACCATAGACTGAAGGTTGTTGATAATAGTCATAAACCTTTTTTGAACTTTGCATACAGGTTCCCCATAAGGAAACATACAACTATCATATTCATCTCTAAGCATAGATCTTCTAGTTTTGATAACCTTGGATGTGCCATAATGTGTAACTTCTAATTTTTATCAGATGCTATTTTCATCATCACATGATGAAATATGGCTATAAATATTTCTAGTCATAGAACAAAATAAAGTATTGTATTCCGTAAAAGTGATGTTGGACACTTGTTTTTCTTGATTAGTGAGTTTTTTTGTTTTTCTTGTTTGGAATCTTGTATTCTCTAGTTAACGTAAGAAAATTACCCACACCGGTATTGATAATAAAATTATTTATCACATATATCTAGTATTCATATTAATTTCCATCAAAAATTGGGGGTCTAGTAGTATTCAAGTTGTCTATTGATCTAAGGTTCATTCATATCATTCTGTAAGAAAATACAGAAGATCTTTTCCACTAAACAAGTTAGTAGAAAACGTTTATAAACAAATAGTTTAAAAATAATCTTAATGAAAAACATGAACAAGTAATGTTAAGCAAGAAAATTTAACAAATAAAACTTATATGAAATTATAAGTATTTCGAACATATTCTCTTATACCAATTGTAGGATCTAAATTAATTTGTAGAGTCTCAATTACAAAAGGAGGTGAATTATAGGTTTATTTTTTTTGTTTTTATCTTTAAGAAAACCTATGATTTAAAAAGATAAAAAATATGAATTCACAATTCTTATTTAGTTCATAATATATACACTTACTTTCTTAGGATCCGATAATATGGATCCGAAAAAAGAACTTAATACAATTTTACTAAGGGAATTATTTTACCTTATAACATATAGAATTTTTCTATATAATAATATACAATAATAAGAAATTATTAGAATGTAACAAATGAAAACTTAAACAAAATGTCGAGAAATTAAAACTTGTAACAAAACAATACAAGTATAATAAATATTTCAACCCAAAGAGAAGGGTATCCAACAACCTTGGATAAAGTTACCATGATTTATAATTTCAAGAAAGTCTACCTTACCATTACTAGGGTAATACCTTGATAAAAAGATTATTATTTATCTTGTAATCCTAGAAAGCCTTCAATTCAAAAGTTAAAAGGCACATTTTCATCCTATATTAAGAATCACTCGATTTATAATAGTAACAATCTGATTCCCACTATGTAGGTTGAAAAATATGTTCTCATCTTGAAAAGGTTGTTCACAACATTCACAGAAGGAAGATTTGAGGAGAGATATCACATAGTATCACGTCATTCTAGAGATCAATAGCTAAAACTCTTTCTATGAGCTTGTTCTAATGGTGGGGTATTTATAGACAAAATCTCCAATGGTTGAATTATCCTCTAACATTTGTATTTTTCAATAAATTTAGGAGGGACTTGTACATGTGTCAATCAAGAAACGATTCATTTGTAATAGGTTTGATGACGTCATTTTAAAATCCTAAATTTGGGAAATATTAAAATGCATAAGAAACATTATCACATTTAGGATCTGATAAAATGGAACATTACATTAAGAAAATTTGGTAATTTTCAGACCATAATTTCATCGTATTCTTATGATAGTGAAAATCAGAGATTGGGATTTTTATATTTTACACAAGAAAAATGTGTTACTTTAATGAACACCAATATAATTTTATTATAAACCACAATTATTTTATCATGATATTAAGTACAAAATGTGTAGTTATTATTGTCATACCCTAACCATGTTTTAACATTTACACTTGGTCCACTTGTTAACCAGCTCAATATTTCTGATACATCTCATCTATAATGAGAGTTATCTTTAAACCATTATTTTTTATTAAAATACAATACACTATATATTTCATCTTTGTATAATGTTTTTTAACACCTTAATATGTGATTTTATAAATGGTTGAGAAATATCTATTTTATTCAAGATGTAAAAATACACCAACTTTATTTGTTCACTGGTTAGTTATTTTAATTTCAATCCATGAATCCACTTTCCCCAAAACATAACTCATTCAATGAGATATGTAAGAAAATTGACGTACTCCACTGTAAAAGATTATCCTATAAAAAGAAATAAAACTTCTATAGAAATATATTTCAAAAAAATAGATTATTTTAGTTATGGATTCTTAACATACCCATTCCATATCATCATATTCCTTTTAAAAAAATATATACATTGTAGATTTATACGACCATGAATCTCAATATCTTTCACCAAATGAACCATTAAATGGTTCATTATATCAAAAACATATGGTGGAAATTATTTTTTCTATTCACAATGTATATAAACTATATCATTCTCCAAAATTACCAACAAATTCACATATATAACTTTATTACAATTTGAATTGAAAAAATAACACACCATCATGATAATCATTATCAAATTGATAGGTACTATTCCACACAATGGAACTAGTAGGATAAATTGTATCAAAACATGATAATAATGCGAATTCATGATTATTAACTTCAAATCATTTAGTGAGACAATGTTTTTAAATTTTAAGAATAATATTGAGGCACTTTGATACTATAGAGTTATTGAAAAAACAAAAAAAATTCTTCTTGTATTATCTATGATAAGATAGAGGAAAATGTGTTTATTTATCTTTAGGAGTGGGAGCTAACTCCAAACAGATTATAATTTATAGAAAATTCAATCTTGTATTCAAACCATTCATTATATTACCTTTAATATCTAACAATTTCCCAGTCAAACAATAACATATATTCTTCTAAACATGCATCACATCAATTGTATTTTTTATCTCATGATATATCTAATATGTAATCTCAAAGAATATTTATCATGCCTTCTACATATTTTAATAATTACCATATCTTTATGTCTTTCCAAATATAAGATCAATTTATCTCACCCTCTCTCAAAATATTTATTTTTTAACAAAGGATTTAGAGCGATATTAAATTATTATAAACTACTAAATTCCTTTTTCAATATTCTATAAGAGTTATCTATAGAAAAAAAATCGACGACCCATGTACTCCATTTTAATCCCATGTGGTAGTTTCCAAAATGAAGTCCCTTATTCAATAGTTTAATATGATTTATCCAGATTAACACTATTTACAAACAAATTTACATATGGTAGTTAATTTATAGTAGTCATATTCATTACATAAAATTAAAAATATTAATTTTTATATAAATTATGAACACTGATACCGTCCTCTCATAGGTGTTTCAAATCATCAATTAACTGTGATAAGTAAACATTAATATCATTTTTGGGTTGATTTGGTCCTTAAATCATTAAATTGAACATGATATATTTCTGTTTCATACAAAATTTAGGAGAAAATGAATAAAATAAAAATAAAATAGTACATGAACCATGATTTCCACTAAGACTCTAACATATATTTTCTTTATCTATGCACAACCCATGTATGAGATTTTTAATTTCATTTCCAAACATAGAAAATTATTGATCAATTTTATCCCATTATGGATAATCAGATGGATGACATAATTTTTCGTCATATATTCACTCATATTCATGTTATCTTATCCTTTTGTTCATTATATGAATTTTAAAAAATATATATGAGGATTTATTGAAAGATGACAAAATTCTTTAGTAGGAGACTTGGTACTTAACATAATAGATGAATCATTATCTGATTTTTCTTTCAACTTATACCCTGAGGTCCCACATTTAATAAACATTGAAATACCATCATATTCCTTAAAATATGACATGCAGTCATCGAAGAAGAAATGAATATTCTTATACCCCACTCTCATTAGGCATGTTATTTTTTTCACATTATAACATGAATCTGTTGATCATTGTGTTCAAGAAGTATGTCTTTCAAAAGTTTTAGAATTTTATAAACTCTTGTAACTCTATTCATTCATAGCTTTCAAGTTCACTAATATTAACAAAATTGATGGAGAATTGAATTTCCTACAACCAGTATATAATGGGGTTTCATCATCACCATATAAGCACTCAATTGATGATGTTTTCTAAACGGTCTCAACTTCAATACCATGACTCAATTCATAAATTTGATAAAAGTGTAATATTTAAAGTCTATATAATCATTAGTTCTTGAATTACATACAATTTCACCATTCTAAATCCAAGGATTATAACTGTGATTAAAACCATTCAAAAATAAATGATATTTGATTTCTATGATTTACAAATTTCTCATATTTAAATATTCCAAGCATGAATACAAAAACAGTCCATTGTTTGAAAAATTTCATTTGGTAAATTCCCAAAAAGAATCAACCCCTTCCATGTGTTCATCACTTGTTCAACATTAAATAATCCAACTACATTTCATTATCCACAATATCAAATTTTAGGTATTAAATATCAGTTCCATTTATTTTGAAATTTAAATACATATTTACTTTTATAAAAAACAATTCAAACAAAAAAACAGAAATATTGATAACATATCATTATTCATTATATATTGAAATATTATTAAAACAAAATTTTTTTATTTCAAAATAATTTGGAATAAGATATTTTATTTATAAAAAATGATTCATTTAAAATAATTTGCCTAATTTTTTATTAAAATAACATAAAAAATAATTAATTTTTTATTTAAAAATTTCTAAATATTTAATTATTATATTTTTATTTTATTTAAAAAAATGTAGAAGTAAAAAAATCTTTTTCCCTTATAAAAGATAAATAAAAAATATTTTAAAAATTTACTTGTTTTCATATTTTATACAAAAAGTATTAAAATTATGTTAATTATTTACAAATAAAAAACTCAATGGAAAATAAATTATCGAATAAAAAGCAATGATAAGTTAATACAAAAAATAAACAAATAAAAATAAATTATTAAAATTAATAAAAACAAATATACATTTATCAAATTTATAAAGCTTATAAAATATATATTAATTATTAAAAAATATTAATTTCATATAATATATAACAATTAATGATAAAACGTTTTATTATTAAAAACTAAACATTGTAAAATAAAATAAACAAGACTAAATTATTATGTAAATAATTTTGACATATTAAAAAACAAATAAAGGTATCATGTATGCTGAGTAAACTATAAATCACAATGATAACAAAAAAAATGTATAATATAGAGAAAGTGATGAGAAAAACTATATAAAAAAATCAAATAAAAATGAACTAAACAAAAAAACCTAAGAAAAAACAGTCTATATGAGGTTAAAACCAAATATGAAATTGATGGAAATCAGCTCCTTGAGGTTGGTATAAAACTAAAAAAAAAATACAATTACCACTAAAAAAATGGTACTAAAAAAACTATTCATATAAATGAAATGGTAATAATTAAAAAAAATAAAAAATTGATAATAATGGAAAAACAAAGAAAAATTGAGATAAAAGAGGGCCAAAAGAGATTCCATGAATAATAAAATTCAAAAATTGGAAGTGGAGACAACATGAAAAGGCTGAAATGATAAGTGATGTTGATGACCATAAGGATGATTGTCGAATTGGGGGTTTGGCATTCATTTAGGAGAACAAATCAAGAGAAATCTTGGGATTGAAATGAAATAATAGGTCCCACTCAAAACCATGAATTTTATAAAGATCTTCAACAATGGTTATTTATTAACCAAAATGAAAATCAGTTATTTTACATTGTTAATATATTAATGAATGTAAATGACTTTCATCACATGTATTTTACATCAGTTATTATAAATCTGAAGTAAAGGACATTTTTGTCAAGTCAGCTTTTTAAAACCCATCATTAAAAATAGTGTTGTTTTAAATAGTTTATACACTAATGTATATAAAAAGTGACCTCTAGTTAAAAAGTTATATCCAATCCCTTGAAAACATGGGTCATTAATCATGAATAAATTATTTTGATTACCAACCTAGTAACTCCTCAGCATTGATGAACTTCTGAACCACTTATGCCCTATCGTAACATCATTAGAAGATGAAAAATTATGATGATTTTGTTGCAAATGGAGTTGACATGAAACCAATGTATCTACTCTAAACCAGTCCAACTTTTAGTAATTATAATTCCAATAACCAGAATCTAATGAATAGACTTCTAGTGGATGGAAACATACTTCACCTCTCAACGTGTCCCTCTTCCATAGATATAGAAGAAATGAAATCTTGTATATCTAATGGTTACTCAACTTATGATGTAATTATCCTTATACTAGTCTATAAATTTTATTTTACTAACTTTATGTCAATACCTCACCATTGAGTTTTTCCATATTGCGAAGATGGTAAAAAATTATTTTATAAAACCCAAGATATTGAACAGTGTCTAACCTATGGTTTTCTCTCAAGGAAGTTGTGTTGAGTGCCAAAGTAGTGTTTCTAAAAAAAAAATTTGTGTTTTTAAATATTTTTAAAATAGAAGAAAAAAAATATAAAAACAATGATGAAAATCATATAGTAAGAGGGGTGTAATTGTGATAAAATAAAATAATTATAGAGGTAACAAGAAAATATGACGATCTAGAAAAAGGTAGAAAGATAGAAAAAATAGTCACTAAGATGAAGGTGAGATCTAGGTGGATCCACCCTCAACTACCTATCATAGATCTACATAATAATTAAATCAATATCTCTCATCCTCACTTGATGTATGACTGATGACTCGGATCACACACCTCTCTCACTAAGAAGTGAACACATGAACACAAAAGTTCTTTAGTGTGCGAGCATTCCTACATATTGAAAAATGAATCACTTAAAAGGCTCACTTTGAATAGAAAGTCACACATGCTAGAATGATAATGTTGATATCATCAGATCAGAAAACCAAAATAAATTTATTAATTTAAAAAAATGAGAGGGTGAGGGGGAAATAGGTGAGGTGAGACAATATAAAATCGTTCATTTGTAAGATCAGGCTATTGTGAACCCCAATTCACAGTCACGATATTCTAAGAATAAATATGGATTGGTGATTGAGATGAAGCATGGATATTAGGGTAGCATCAAATATTTTTACATCAATCATTCCCTATGTATTATTTCACCATTAACGAATATTCCACATCACATCACAAAATAAAGAGGAAGAAAAAACAAGCATCACAATTACTGTAATAAAATAGATCCAGGAAAAGGTTTTTTACATAGATGAAACAAAAACGAAATAATTGTAAAAATTGATTAAGAGGGAGGAGTAGGGTTCCTATCTACAAGTTTCTGATGGTTCATGTGTCCTGGGTATTATAGAAAAACGAAGTGGAAGATTCCTCTTATATAAAACCAAAAGAGTGAAAAACGGTTCCTAACAGGCAGCATCATTCAATGGGGCATGTTCTGAAACATCGGTCACCACCCTTTAATGAAATATCTGTGAGTGCAAACAACATCTTTCAACAACCCATGTAACCCTCATATTTTCAAATGATCATTTTTATTATCACTTCTTCCTGGATTAACTTCACTTTCCACCCAAGATCACCTACCCATATTCCAAAAAATAGAAAATATTAACATCTTTACTTATATTTATAATCAAATATACTTATTAGTAAATAAATAAATATATATACATATACCTATAATTATTAATATTAATATTATTAGATATATATATACATATATATATATATATAAATACATATTTATATTTACTATTTAATTATTTAAAAAATTATGTACATAAATACATGTATTTATATATATATATATAATAAAATGGATCTATTTAATTTATATTAATTTTTTATTATTATACTACATTTATTATTATATATATTATGTTATATATATATATAAATTAAATTTTATTATATATTATATAACCATAAAAATGAAAAATAAAATAAGGGGAGGGGGTGTTTGGCGAGGGAAAGGGGGGAAGGGGTTGGGTGCAGGTCTGCATAGTGAACGAGGGGGGAAGGAGGGGAGAAGGCAGCTAGAGATGGGTTAGCCTTCAAAAGATGTGGGTCTTAGATAGTTTGTGGTGAAATTAGGTCTCTTCAATAGATAATAGCCATTAGGATGGGAGGTCTATCCTCTCTAATGGTTTCATCTATAGTGGCGGAGGATTGATGGAGGACTGAAAGATTCATCTGTGGTGGGAAGAGCATGATGGTTTAGTCATGGTGGCATGGTTTGCAGCCATCATTGTGAGGTTCATCTCAATTGGCTTCCATATTTTTTGGTATTGGTTTTGGTTACTATGGTTCAAATCTAGTAAGGGTGTGGGAGCACAGCTTCATCCGCGGCCGGTTTCATTGATTTCCTTAGAAAAATATTTGTTGTTGATATGAATTTATCTCTTCTACAGTCATTGTGAATTTCTGTTGTTCTGCTACTGATGTGAATTTCTATAGTTCTTTAGAATTTCATCTACTGATGTTGGAGGGAAATGGTGGATCATTGGATCAAAGGATGGTAGGGACTTCCCGAGTCACGGCTAGGTAGTTTTGGTGGAGGGCGAAATGCAATGGTGTGACAGTGGCGGTGGGTGAATGAGAATGGTGGGTCTAAAGAGGTACAATGGTGACTCATATGAGTCACTATATAAAATGGATGAAGGTTAATTAGATGAGTTAAGGGTTCCAATGGAAGGCTGGGGGTAACAGAGACTTTGAAGAGTCACCTTTGAAAGGGTGTCAACGGTGGATGAGGGGGTCTGGGAGCAGTAACACCTAAAAAAATCAGTAAACATGATTAGAAATTAATTTTATTTATTTAACAAAAAAATAATCAATTAAAAAAATAAACAATGAAATTAATTTTAAAATTTAAAATGAAATTTTTTAAACACTGAATAAACTTAGTTACAAATTATTAAACAATTAAATTAATAAAAATTACAATTTTTATCTTATAAAATAATTTAAAACAAAAAAAAGATTTAAAGTAATTTTTCCTAAATTAATTAAATAATTTATTAATTAACATAGGTAAAAAATAAAATAATAAAATTAAAATTTAATATTACTATGTATTTAAATAAAATAATTAATTTTTAAAAATAACATAAATTATTTAATGTTTCAAAAGAAGTGATAGTTTTTTATTTACAAATTCAAAAATGATGAATTAATTAAATTGATAAAAAAAATAAAAAAAATAAAAAAAGGAAAATCTAATTACAAAGATAATAAAATAATTAAAAGAATGAAAAATGAAAAATTATAATTTCAACCAAAAATAATAATAATAAATTAAAGTAAAAACAGAATGAATTAATAAATTTTATTATTCAAAAACAACTAAGATAGACATTGAAAACATAATTTTGACACAGAAACACCTTTTTAACATTTTAATATACAAAAGGCAATAATTTTTAATTATTAAATAAAATAAATTACTTTAATCATAATAATAGAATAAAAATTGAAAATGATTGTAACACCCCAAACTTCTATGGTACGCTTCTCTTTGAATAATGAAATAACATGTGTTGTACGCAACATCGAGTTCTAACACACCACAACAAATCAAACTAGCTGTTTTGAATAGTAATACCCACTTTTTAAAATTTGTAAATTTTATTTTTCAAAATGGACTTCATTTTTGGATTCAGAATATCAAAATTTTCTGAGGGTGAATTTTTGGTATTTTTTTTGAAAAACATCATTTTTTGATGAATAGTGAAATCACTAAGTTGTAGTTAAAAAACTGAATTTTTCATAAAACTTAGTTTTACTACTTCTGTGAGTGGAATTTTGAAAATCTGAGAGACACGATTAATATCAAGGAGTAAAATGTGGTTCAATGAGTTGAATATAATTTTTGGTGAATAGTAACTTTTTACTTTTATTTACAACGGTTAAAAGTAAATAGGGTAATTAAGGGTAACAATGATATTAATATTACCCTAACACATGTCCTAATTCTATTGGAAAAGTGTATCTCGACCAAAAACAACCTTAGGAATAAAATATTATCATTTAGGTCCACTTGGATTAGATTAGGAAATTTATTATTATTTAATTCAAAGAAGAGTTAAAAGAGTTAAAATAAAAATATATTTACTAAAAAAAATTTAATATAAGGTAATACATAAGATAAATTCAATTGTAAATATTCATTAGAAAGATAAAAATATTTCCTACATAATGGTATTTTATTTATAATTTTTAGACATTAAATAATTTAATTTATTTATGACACAATGATGATACAGAAATTACCATAATAGTGAAAAATTAAAATAATTGATATTATAAATACCTAAATTAATATAATTTGAGACTTTTTATGAATTAAAATAATTTTATAGGATAATATGACATGTTATGATTGATTTAATTAACTTTTTTCGTAGTGATCATTCTGTTATGATTTTCACAAAAATCAATTTTCCAAATAGTGTCAAAATTGACATAAAAGAGTTTTTAAAACAAATATTATATTATTAATTGATATTCAATTCCTAAAAATCAACGGTTCAGGCACAAGACATATATCATGATAGGTGTATCATTAATGGACCACTTGGGGGTCTTTTGGAGGTATATATTACGTTTATTAACTATATATTATTAAAATACAAAGTCACATGGTAAGTGTCAAACTAATTAACTAAGAGTTAGAACTAAAAGATAATGTTAATATAATGACCCAAACCAGTATAAATTCTATTGGTTGAGTGGTTTTCGACCCATACCCACCTTAAAAATTAAATAATACCTTTTGGAGCCATTAGAAAACGAATATGAATTTATTATAAAATAATATTTCTAGCTTTTCCAAAGGTGCCCCTCACCCCTCTTATAAAAGGGAACCCCCCCCCCCTTCTCATTAATTCACACCATCAAAGCCTTTTGGTTCGTCCAAACCCTGCCCAAATACTCTCTCAACGTCCCTGAATACAACCTAGAGGCCTTAGTTTGATCAGAAAGCCAACCTAAGGAGCCTTTTTTATCAAATCAAAAGGAAGAACCCGAAGAAGAGGTAATGTTTTCACCACCCTATTTCAAATTCATTTCTTCTTCAACTTCTTCTTTCTTTGTTATTCCCATTTTAAAATAATGAATCCAGATTCACCTATATACTTTAATATTATTATAAATATGGTACAACCATATTCAGTATTCTATCCATCCTTTGAATGACATGTCACCATACGTGCGTACGTACGACTTACCGTCTACACATTGTGGTGTAATTATTATTCAATATATTATTATTTGGATGGGTATAATAATGATTTTTAATTCAAGTAAATAATAAATATAACATGATAATGATTCTGTATATATTATATACCATCCAATTATATATTATTGTAATATCAAAAGAATGCTATTGTCGCTCGTGCATACGTACGGACTACCGTCTCCAGGAACGCGTTGAGATTCATTCTCCATCATATCCATTCAAGTATAATTATCATTTTATGATTTAAAAATAATGTTTAAGGACTTGATATCATTTTGGATATGAATAAGATAAAACCTATCCATGAAAAACATGTCTTACGTAACAAAACATATAAAAGAAAATGAGTATGTTAACACCCGAAACAACGATAATACTAAGATATTATTAACAAAGCAATGTTAAAAGATCATATATGATAACATAATAATGTATATGATTCTTGTATAATTTAATAACAATTGTTTCACCATTATACATGAGGTTAACCTACCCCCAACCAAGGAAAAGTACAAGGTAAGGGTTTATTTCTCAATCTTTTCATTATCTGAGGTTGTTTATACGTAATAATCTACTGGAATTTATTTATCATCTACATCCATGTTTCTTAAAAATTTATTTCAAAACATTTTTACTATTTACTAGAATATGGGTTAAAGTCATTTATACCCTTGTTTACTTTTATAAGTGGTTTATAAAGGAATCTTTCGGTCGTTTTTGAAACAATGTCCTTTTGAACCTTTCCGACAGAATTAAGGTAAGAATGTTTTTTTAACTTATACGAAAGGTGCGGCTATTTTCCACCGTTATAAAATCTTTGAAGATTCCCTTACAAGGTTATAAGAAAATTTTCAAAGAAAATTTTTTAATTTATAAATATATGACTTTTAAATGATTTCAAAATAAAAAGAGATATTTCTCTAAAACGAGTTTTGATTTCATCTTTGTCAACATCCTTTAATGGAGTTTATGCTTATTTGAAGTTGATTTATTATGATACAAAACTTATATATTGTATTGAAGGTTTTGTGATATGTTTGACTGTGGATGTGTTATTTTTATACCATTCATGGTTTATGGATGAAGTATTTACATTTCGTATGCTAGTTTTAATACGATGATTATGTTATGTTTAAACTAGTTCATGTGAGGAATTCATTGGACTTAATATGTGATGGGTGGAGCCCGCTATAGCTCCTCGATGCATCGGTAGGTCTCATGAGACAAACTAGTATCTTGGAACAAGGCCTTGACAAAATCTTATTTGTAGTCTTGGCACGAGGCCTTGGCTATGTGGTTATGATAGTCTGGCATTATGCATTCCATCATTATGAAAGTGGTTATTGATATTGCATGTGATTATTCGATTAGTATCATATCCATGTGAATAAGTAAATGGCATTGTTTCATTTTATTTTTTCCCTACAATGTTGAAGTTCAAGTTTAAAAGGCATTTTTTATTTATACATTGCCTTAAATGTTTATTCTTATTTATGAAAGTTTCCGCTATATTGTTATCCTTAATGGGCATTTGAGCTCACCCTTTTACTATGTTTTATTTTTCCTAGGATGTGAAGAAGTAATTTATGAATGACCTTCAGGGATAGTATGAGGGGATAAGAGTGTGGAATATGGAGACTATATTGTTGTAGTTTTCATTCTATGATGTAATGTTAATTTTATTAATGTATCCAGTTATTCCAAAGCTACTAAACTAATCTGTCTTTCGAGACTTGATCTTTCTTGTGATCATGCCAATGTTATGTAATAATGCACCAACTCTGGGTATCTAGGGTCGAGGCATTACAGTTGGTATCAGAGGAAGTTTAGTACAAACCTTGGAAACTAGATTTAGATAAACTCTAATTAGAGCACATAGACCTAAGATAGAATTTGAGGATTAGTATAGAATAACTTCCTAGAATTTTGGTATTATAGAGATTTTGTGAGTTTTTTGAGAAATACATCCCTATCTGGATACGAGCAGGTAGAGGTGGCTCTAGCATAGATGTACCTAGGGGTAAAACACAAAAACACTGCTTTGAGGTAGACTCGAACGAGAACTGGTGCACGATAAGAGGCCTTGCTGCACTCTTCGTTATGACACTCTCGGGGGATATGATTAGGATAACTCTCATTTTTTTTAAAAATCATTATGAAGGGTTTCTGAGTATATAATTTCTCAAAGAACACATTTTTATGATTATGGATTATATCCATAAATAGTTCACTTTATGTTAAGTGTTTTATAAGTATGAAATTATGTTTTTTTATTCATAAACCGATCTAGTTTATGCCATTGTTTAGAAATGGAGCCTAGTGGAAGAAATAGAAACCATATCAATGCACGCACTCCATGTAGGGATTGCCCTCCTTCTCAAGATAATTATAGTGGATCTGGTGATGAAACTAGTGCTGATCAACTAATCACCATACTAGGACAACTCACTCAGGTTATGAATAATATCCTTACCCATATGGAGAACCTTGATCCACAGTGTGGAGGATAAATGTTATATCGCTTCATGAGGTATCAACCACCAACATTCAATGGGATTTCAAATCCATTAGTAGCTGAACAATGGATAAGTTCCCTAGAGAAAATATTTCAGGCTTTGGGGAGTAGTGAAAGGGAAAAAGTTGTCATGGCAGTTTATCGCCTCACTGGAGATGCTGATCAATGGTGGTCATTGATTCAAAACACAAAGGAAGATGATTAAGTATCAAATATGGAATGGAGGGAGTTCAAATATCTGTTTCTAGAAAAATACTTTCCTCGTGACCATCGAGCAGATATGGAAAGGCAATTTCTGAGTCTGAGACAAAAGGAGGATGAGAATGTCGCAAAGTATGAGGCTAACATTACATGGTTAGCAAGGTGTGTTGGAGATTATATATGTAACCCAAGAAGTAAGATTGATCATTTATTTGATGGGTTAAAACCATTTCTCCGTCGAGCATTAGTCTCACAATCCTTCTCGTCATACGAAGACATTGTCGCATGTGCTATCAAGACAGAAAAGGAATTCTCTAAGTCTTATGACTTTAAAGAAAATCAAGATAAGGAGAGATCTGCGGATCAATCTGGGAATGGAAATAAGGGGAAGAAGGGAAAGTTTGAATATCCATCATTTGGTAAATGTGGGAAGAAACACCCTGGTACTTGCTTGAAAGGAATGGGTGTCTGTTACAAGTGTGGTGAAAAAGGCCACCAAGATCGTGATTGCAAAGGGAAGAAGGAAGCTACCGAAGTTCGGTGCTACAATTGCAGGGAGATGGGAGAATATGCAAATGAATATCCTAAGTGTCAGGGGAACTTACCTCAGAAAAGGCCAAGGGATCAAGGCCAAGCTTATGTTATCACTACTGCTGAGGTAGAAGCTCCGAAAGACGTGGTGGAAGGCAATTTAATGGTTTCCTCAAGTTTAGAAAATGTATTATTGGATTCTGGATCATCGCATTGTTTCACATCTTCCCAGTTTGCTAAGAAAATTACATATTTCCAATATGATTTAACAAAGGAGTTGTTATTTAAAACTCCTAAGGGAAGAATCACTACAACAATGTTTTTTGAATCAGTCCCCATTAGAGTACATAAATGTTCTTTATCCGCTGATCTCATCATCATACCTATGATTGAGTTTGATATAATCCTTGGTATGGATTTGCTTTTGGACCATGATGCGAAGATTTATTGTAAGAGGAAGGAGGTTACTATTTTTGATGATGATGATAAAGAACACCTTATCTTTAGAGCAGAATCTTCACCACCTAATTCGTATATAGATCCACCCCCAACAGATCAAATAAATTCAATTATTGGGGAGGAAGAGGATGAAATTATAGTTGGTGAGGAAAGGAATGTTCAAATAGAGGATGTACCTATTTTTAATGAATATGTAGACGTGTTTCTGGAAGATTTACCTGGACATCCTCCAAAATGAGAAGTTGAGTTTTCCATTGATTTAATTCCTAGATCAAGGCCTATATCGAAGACCCCTTGTAGAATGGCCATTGTAGAATTAGTTGAACTAAAGAAAAAACTAGAGGAATTGAGTAATAAGGGATTTATTCTCCCTAGTGTTTCTCCATGGAGAGCCCCTATTCTTTTTGTTAAAAAGAAAGAAGGATCTATGAGGTTATGTATCGACTACAGGGAGATCAATGCTATAACAATAAATAGAAAGTATCCCCTACCTCGCATTGATGAGTTATTTGACCAACTACATGGAGCTCAATACTTTTCAAAGATTGACCTTCGATCTGGATACCATCAGTTGTGTGTAAAGAATGAAGACATTCTAAAGATATCATTTCGAACCAGGTACGGGCATTATGAGTTTACAGTAATGCCTTTTGGATTGACTAATGCTCCCTCTGTATTCATGGATTTGATGAATAGATTTTTTAAATAATATCTAGATGAATTTGGGGTGGTATTTATTGATGATATCTTGGTATACACCAAAATCTACGAATATCATGAAAATCACATGCGCATTATCCTGAATACTCTGAGAAGACATTAATTATATGGGAAGTTTAGCAAGTATGAATTCTGGCTTCAGGATATTTCTTTTCTTGGCCATATTGTCTCTAAAGATGGAATCTCTCTTGATCCTTCTATGAACAAGGCAATCCAAGAATGTCCAGCACCTATGAGTATAACTGAGGTACGCAGTTTTATTGGTTTGGCAGGTTATTATCGACGTTTCGTCCAGAATTTTGTCCGGTTGGCTATCCCATTAACAAAGCTCACACGTAAAGGGGTTAAATTTGTTTGGACAAAAGAGTGTGAAAAATGTTTCGAAGAACTGAAGAGAATATTAGTCAATGATCCTATACTGACTCTACCATCAGGGAATGATGGGTTCGTTATTTATAGTGATGCATCGAAGAAAGGACTTGGTTGTGCCCTTATGCAGAATTATAGGGTTATTTCCAATGCATCATGACAGTAGAAAATTCATGAGAAAAACTATCCTACTCATGATCTCGAGTTAGTAGCTATGATAGTTTCTTTGAAGATATAGAGGCACTACCTCTATGGTGAAAAATGTGAGATTTATACTGATCACAAGAATTTGAAGTATATTGTATCACAACAAGAACTCAGCATGAGGCAAAAGAGATGGCTTGAATCACTAAAGGATTATGATTGTAAGATACACTACCACTCGAGGAAATCAAACAGGGTGGCAGATGCTTTGAGCAGAAAATATCATGGTGTTTTGAACAATATGAGAATTGAAAGGGATCCAATTTTCATGGATCTAGTGAAGATGGAGATGGGAATAACAAGGGAAGGTGAAACATCAAATCTTTTACAAATAGTTGCTAATGCATCTTTACTATAAAGGATTAAGAGTTCTTCAGACCGATGATGAAGAATTTCAAATGAAGATTAAAGCTGTGAATGATGGGAGATTGAGAGACTTTGTGTATGATGAAGGAATTTTGAAATTCGGGAAGAGACATTGTGTTCCCGATATACCTGATCTAAAAAGGGAATTGTTGGATGATGCTCATAGTTCCAATTTTTCAATACACCTTGGGAGCACCAAAATGTATAGATATTTGAAGGAAAATTTTTGGTGAGACAACATGAAGAGGGAGATTGCTGACTTTGTGTCAAGATGTTTGGTTTGTCAACAAGTGAAAGCTGGAAGGCAACATCCTGGAGGAGTCATGCAACATCTTCCCATACCGAAGTGGAAATGGGACAATATTACAATGGACTTTGTCATGGGGCTACCAAAGACTCCTAGAAGGAACTATGCAATATGGGTCATTGTTGATCGTCTTACCAAGTCAGCACATTTTCTTGCTATAAGGGAAGATTTACCACTTAAACAACTAGAAAGAATATATATTAATGAAGTTGTTAGAATTCATGAAGTACCCCTATCGATTGTTTCTGATCGTGATACTTGTTTTAATTCAAGATTCTGGAAAAGTCTTCAGAAAGCCTTGGACACAAAGCTTCATTTGAGCACTGCCTACCACCCTCAAACAGATGGACAATCAGAACGAACTATTCAAACCATAGAAGACATGTTGAGATCTTTCTCACTTGACTTTTAGGGTATGTGGGATCAATATTTACCTCTGGTAGAATTTTCCTATAACAATAGCTTCCATTCGAGTATTCTGATGGCACCATATGAAGTGTTATATGGAAAGCGATGTCACACACCAACCTGTTGGGATGACATTGGTGAACAAAAACTTGTAGGCCCAGAACTGGTGGAGGAAACGATGGAAAAGGTGAAGGTAATCCAAAACCATATCAAAGCAGATCAATGTAGGGAGAAGAGCTATGCCGATAATCGAAGGAAGGACATGGAATTTCAATTCGGTGAACATGTTTTCCTGATGGTATGTCCATGGAAGGGAGTCATACGTTTTGGTAAGAAAGGTAAATTGAGTCCCAGGTACATCGGACCTTTCGAAATTCTATAACGAATTGGGACTGTAGCTCGCTTTTTGGAAATTCCTCCAAGTCTCTCCAATGTTCACGATGTGTTCCACGTATCACTATTGAGGAAATACATGCATGACCCAACGCATGTACTCACCTATGATGAATTAGAACTGGAAGCCGATCTGTCTTATTGCGAAGAGCCCGTCAAGATTCTTGATACAAGAGAACAAGTACTGAGAAATCGGACGACTTGTCTGGTAAAGTCTTGTGGAGAAACCATAAGATGGAAGAGGCAACATAGGAACCCGAGGAACTTATGATGAAGAACCACCTGAGTCTTTTCATGCAGTAGTATTCCATAAATTTCGAGGATGAAATTATTTGAATTTGGGGAGAATGTAACACCCCGAGCTTCTACGATATGCTTCTCTTTGAATAATGCAATAGCGTGTGGTACGCAACATCGAGTTCTAACACACCACAACCAATCAAACTAGCGGTTATGAATAGTAATACCCACTTTTTGAAATTTATAAATATTATTTTTCAAAATGGACATCATTTTTGGATTCGGAATATCAAAATTAGCATAGGGTGAATTTTTGGTATTTTTCGGAAAAACCTCATTTTTTGATGAATAGTGAAACCACTAAGTGGTAGATAAAAAAACTGAATTTTTCATAAAACTTAATTTTACCGCTTATGTGAGTGGAATTTCGAAAATCCGAGAGACACGGATAATATAAAGGAGTAAAATGTGGTTCAATGAGATGAAAATAATTTTGTTGAACAATAACTTTTTACTTTTATTTACCACTGTTAAAAGTAAATAGGGTAATTAAGGGTAAAAATGATATTAATATTACCCTAACACATGTCATAATTCTACTGGACAAGTGTAGATCGACCAAAAACAACCTTAGGAATAAAATATTATCATTTAGGTCCACTTGGATTCGATTAGGACATTTATTATTATTTAATTTAAAGAAGAGTTAAAAGAGTTAAAATCAATGTTTAGTTACTAAAACATTTTTAATATAGGGTTATACTTAAGATAAATTCGATTGCAAATATTAATTATAAATATAAAACGATTTCCTACATAATGATATTTTATTTATAATTTTTATACATTAAATAATTTAATTTATTTATGACACAATGATGATGCAGTAATTACCATAATAGTAAACAATTATAATAATTGATATTATAAATACCAAAATAAATATAATTTGAGACTTTTTATGAATTACAATAATTTTATAGGTTAATATGACATGTTAGGATTGATTTAATTAACTATTTTCGAAGTAATCATTCTGTTATGATTTTCAAAAAAATCAAGTCTCCAAATAGTGTCAAAATTGACATAAAAGAGTTTTTAAAAACATATTATATTATTAATTGATATTCAATTCCTAAAAATATAATATTCGGCCAAGAGACTTATATCATGATAGTTGTATCATTAGTGGACCACTTGGGGGTCTCCTGGAGGTATATAGTAAGTTTATTAACTATATATTATAAAAATACAAAGTGACAAGGTCAGTGTCAAACTAACTAACTAAGAGTTAAAATTAAAATATAAGGTTAATATAATGACCCAAACCTATATAAATTCTATTGGTTGAGTGTTTTTCGACCCATCCCCACCTTAAAATTTAAAAAAACCACTTTGTTGCCATTTATTCCAATTATGAATTTATTATAAAATAATATTTCTAGCTTTTCCAAAGGTGCCCATAACCCCTCTTATAAAAGGGCACTCCACCTTCTCATTAATTAACACCATAAAATCCTTTTTGTTCGGCCAAAACCTACCCAAATACTCTCTCAACATCCCTCACTACAACCTAGAGGCCTTAGTTTGATCATAAAGCCATCCTAAGGAGCCCTTTTGATGAAATCAAAAGGAATAACCCGAAGAAGAGGTAATGTTTTCACCACCCTTTTTCAAATTTATTTCTTCTTCAACTTCTTTTTTCTTTGTTATTCCCATTCTAAAATAATGAATCCTGTATCTCCTATATACTGTAATATTATTATAAATATGGTACAACCATATTCAGTACTCTATCCATCTTTTTAATGACATGTCACCAATGCTGCGTACATACGATTTACCGTCTCCACGTCGTGGTGTAATTGTTATTCAATATATTATTATTTGGATGGGTATAATAATGATTTGTAATTAATTTTAATAATAAATATAACATGATAATGATTATGTATATATGATATACCATCAATTATATATTATTTTAATATTAAAAAATGATATTGTCGCTTATGCGTACGTACGGAATACCGTCCCCACGAACGCGATGAGATTCATTCTTCATTGTATCCATTCAAGTATAATTATCATTTGATGATTTAAAAATAATGTTTAAGGAATTTATATCATTCTGGATATGGATAAGATACAGCCTATCCATCAGAAACACATCTTACATAACAAAACATATAAAAGAAAATGAGTAAGTTAACACCCGAAACAACGATAATACTAAGATATTATTAACAAAGCAATATTAAAAGATAATATATGATGACATAATAATGTATATGATTCTTTTATAATTTAATAACAATTATTTCACCATTATACAGGAGGTTAACCTACCGCAAACCAAGGAAAAGTACAAGGTAAGGGTTTATTTCGCAATCTCTTCATTATCCGAGGTTGTTTATACGTAATAATGTACTGGGATTTCTTTATCATCCACATCCATGTTTCTTAAAAATGTATTTCAAAAAAAATTTACTATTTAATAGAATATGGGTTAAAGTTATTCATACAACTTTTTACTTTTATAAGTGGTTTATAAGGGAATCTTTCCGTCGTTTTCCAAACAAGTTCCTTTTTAACCTTTTCGACAAAATTAAGGTAAGAATGTTTTTTTAACTTATACGGCAGGTGCAACAATTTTCCACCGTTATAATATCGTTGAAGCTTCCCTTACAAGTTATAAGAATATTTTCAAAGAAAATGTTTTATTTTATAAATATATGACTCTTAAATGATTTCAAAATAAAAAGATATATTTTTCTAAAAAGTGTTTTGATTTCATCTATGTCAACATCCTTTGATAGATTTTACGCTTATTTGATGTTGATTTATTATAATACAAAACTTCAATATTGTATTGATGTTTTTGTGATATGTTTGACTGTGGATGTGTTATTTTTATACCATTCTTGGTTTATGGATGAAGTATTTACATTTCGTATGCTAGTTTTAATACAAATGTCTATGTTATGTTTAAACCTGTTCATATGAGTAATGCATTGAACTTAATATGTGACGGGTGGAGCCCGCTATAGCTCCTTGATGAATTGGTAGGTCTCTTGAGACAAACTAGTGTCTTGGCAGAAGGCCCTGAAAAAATTTTATTTTTAGTCTTGGCACGAGGCCTTGGCTATGTGGTTATGATAGTCTGGCATTATGCATTCCATCACTATGAAAGTTGTTAATGATATTGCATGTGATTATTCGATTTGTAGAATATCCATGTGAATAAGTAAATGGAATTATTTCATTTTATTTTTTCCATACTATGTTGAAGTTCATGTTTAACAGGCCTTTGTTTTATTTATACATTGCCTTAAATGTTTGTTCTTATTTATGAAACTTTCCGCTATATTGTTATCCTTACTGGGCAATTGATCTCACCTCTTTTCTATGTTTTATTTTTCCCAGGATGTGAAGAAGTAATTTATGAATGACCTGCAGGGATAGTATGAGGGGATAAGAGTGTGGACTATGGAGACTATATTGTTGTAGTTTTCATTTTATGATGTAATGTAAACTCTATTAATGTATCTAGTTATTCCAAGGGTACTAAACTAATCGGTCTTTCGATACTTGATCTTTCTTGTGATCGTGCCAATGTTATGTAATAATGAACCGACTCTTGGTATCTCTGGTCAGGGCATTACAATGATGTTTTAAAGTGCAAAATAAAACTGCCACATCAAACTCACTCACACGTAAATATTTTTTACCTTCAAAAAAATGCATGCTCTTTGTCATTATCCAAGAATCTCACCTCTGACTATGAAATATTAATGCCCCCAAAGGTACTGCTATGGAAATCCCTCCTTTATTTAATGAAACAAACTATAATCAATGGAAAATTAAGATGAAAATGCAATTAAAATGTATAGGATTTGAGATTTTTTCTTCTATATAAACTAAATATGAGATTCCTAATGCTACTAGAAATACATTAGATGAAACTGCTAAAGATTCCTATAATAATAACTGTAAATCCATGAATGATTTATATTGTACACTAGATGATAAGGAATTAAAAAAAATTGCTTTTAAAACTACCTTTAAAATTTGGGAAACCTTAGCTATTTCACATGAAGTAATAACTAAAGCCAAGGAAATGATGATTAATACTTATATTATTAAATATGATAAATTAATGATGAAGCTTGATGAACCTATTTTTGATAGGTATCTCAGGTTCAATGAGATAGTAAACACCATGATCTCTCTAGGAACTGTTATTACTACCAATGAAAAAATTATAAGGATTCTCAGATGCTTACCAGATAGATGGAGAGGAACTTTTGACACTATTAGAGAATCACGTTACATTAGAAAACTCCATGTCAAAGAACTCATTGGAAAATTAATTATATACGAAGAAGAGATAAAATTCAACCAGGAAGAAGAGGATGGACCTAAGAGAAAATATGTAGCCTTCAAGACTATTACCTCTATGAATAAGGAAAAATAGAAGGTGCTTCCCTCTTTTTAAAGATCCGGTAATGATGAATCAACATCAGATAGTGATGAAGATATGGCTCAGTTGGCTAAAAAATTCATGAAATCATATAGATGGAAGAAGTTCTTCAGGAAGCTGAATTATAAAGGAATATATGAGAAAAAGAGAAACTAGAAAAATGACTAGAAAAGAAATGACAAATCAGAGGAGATTTTATGCTTTGAATATAATAGGAGAGGACATGTCAAAGTTAAATTTCCAAAATTAAAATAAAAAATTAAGTTTGAAAATAATTATAATAAGTTTATGAAAGCTATAAAGGCCACCTCGAGTGCCTCAAAGGATAGATCTAGTGAATCATCATCATTTCATGATGAGAGATATGACTTGTAAAAATTGTGTTTTATAAAAAACACATTCAAGGTAACCTTAGATTCTCCTATACACAAATCCTACTGTTCTAGAGATGAATTTGAAGCTAAAAATATGACAAGTGACGAATTATTTGAATACTGGGATATACTGGAAGAGACATTCAATTAATTGAAAGATAAATATAAATCTTTAAAGAAACAACAAGCTCTCACTATAAGCATTAAGTTTGAACTTAAAACTGAAAAAGAAAATGAATGATTCACTAATCAAAGAAAATAATGAATTAAAAATGATCAATGAGTAATTGAAGAAAGATATAAATTTTTTTACCAATGGTAAAAATAATTTTACAAAAATTATTGGTAATCATATAGCTCCTAATTACACTTATTCTATTGGATATTTCATTGTAAAGAGAATGTTATCTATAACACATTTTTGTAACTAAATCTGGAAAAATATGTTCTTCTACCCAAAAATCATAAAATTTCTTCTAGTTCCAGTTATGAAAAATCTTTTAGTACCTGTAGTTTTTATAGACCAAATATAGTCTATATTTTAAATAGTTTATATAATTGTTATTGTAAACCCATGAATCAATTGTGGGTACCAAAATCATTGATTACTAATGTCACTAGACCCAAAAAAGTATGGGTACCAATATCTATTTTTGTTTGATTATTCAATAAGAAACCTATTTGATGAGATCCTGCAAGAGTTAGTAGTACTTGGACGGTGGATGTTCAAAACACATGACTGGATACTATTCAATCTTCGAGAACCTAATAAATATTGATTTTGGATTTGTCACCTTTGGTGAAAATTCTAAAGTAAATACATTTGTCTTAGGCCAAATTGGTAACTCTAACTCAGTTCTAATATCAAAACTACTCTTTGTTGATGGATTTAAATACAATATTTATAGTATTTTACAATTATGTGATGATGGATTTCATGTTAAATTTGAAAACTATTCTTTCAATGTTTTTAACAATGAAAATGAATCATTATTTTCAACCTTTAGAAATGAAAATGTATATTATTTTAACATAGATTCTTTAGTTTCGCAAAATGTTTCTTGTTTAAGTTCCTTTTATAAAGAGTCTTGGATTTGGCTTAGGAGATCAGGACATTGTATTGTAAACTCTATAAGAAATATTTTTGGAAAAGGACTAGTCAAGAATCTACCCAAACTTGAGTTTTCAAATGTCAAAGTCTGTAATACTTATCAAAAAAGGTAAAAAAACAAGATATCTTTCAAATAATAAATATAAGTTTAAAATTATCAACAATTAGAGTTGGTTCACATAGACCTGTTTGGACCCAATAATGTTTCTAATTTAAATGCGAAGCACTATTTTTATGTTCTTGTAGATGACTATTATAGGTATAGTTGGACTTATTTATTATCTCACAAAGTGAAGCATGTACTTACTTCACCAAGTATTATAAATCTGTGGAAGATCTAAGTGGAATTAGAATAAAATATTTATAAAGTGATCATGGATGTGAGTTTTAAAATCAAGAATTTGAATATTTTTTCTCACACAATGGCAATTGTCATAACTTCTCTTCCCTTAGGACCCCTCAACAAAATGGTGTTATGAAATGAATAAATAGAACCTTACAAGATATTTCTCAAACAATTTTTAATGAATATGATATACCGGTTTACTTTTTGGTTGAGGTTGTGAATAGAACTTTCTACATAATTAATAGAGTCTTAATTAGAACTATCCCCAAGAATAATCCTTATGATTTGTGGAATAATAGTAAACCCAAAGTTTGTTGCTTCAAAGTTTTTGGTTCTAAATTGAATAGCCTTAATACAAAGGACAGTATTGAAACATTTGTAGCCAAGAGTTATGAAGGAATCTTACTTGGTTACTAAACCTCTAGTAAAGACTATATAGTCTTTAATATAATAATCAAGTGTGTGAAAGAATAAGAGCATTTCAAATTCGATGAAATAGATGAAAATGAATCTAATACCTCCCTATACAACCTTGAATATGATATGTCAAACTGGGACATAAATGAAAAATCATCAAATCCTCTTGTCAAGAAATCTGTTAAATCAAATAGTTCTGGGAATTCTTCAAAATATGAACATAATGAACTCGAACATATATATGAACCTGAAATTACTAGCCCCTCATTTTCTACACCAACTAGAACCCTCAAGAACTATCCTTTAGATGCTGTTTCTGGAGACTTAGTTAAAGGGACACAAACTACAGATTCTCTTAGAAATCAGGTGGAACAACGAGGTTTCTTGTCATAACATGAACCTAAAAACATAAATGATGAAATTAAAGATTAATTTTGGGTGATGGATATACAAGAATAACATAATCAATTTTAATAAGTAGTGTTTGGAAAATTTTGGATAGACCCAAAGACACCTTGACCATAGGTAGTAAGTGAATGTTCAGGAAAAAAGTAGATGAATATGATAATATTTTTAGAAATAAATCGAGATTTGTTGCCCAAGGTTATATTCAATATGAAGGCATTGACTTTGAAGAAACATTTTCACCCATTTCAATACATGATTCCATCAGAATCTTGCATTCTTATACTACCGATATTAATATCAAATTTTATCAAATTGATGTTAAATGTGCTTTCCTAAAAGGGTATATAGTTGAGGATTTTTTTGTTGAATGACCCCTGGTTTTAAAAACCCTCATTTTCAAAATCATTTTTTAAAATTAACAAAATCATTAAATGTTTTAAAACAAGATCCAATAGCTTGGTATGCTAGACTAGGTACATTTATCATTACAAAAGGTTTTACAAAAAGAATTTATTATCCTACTATTTTTATAAAACTGATCTCTAAGGAAGTTTTAATTATTCATATCTATGTTGATGATATTATTTTTTAAGCATCATGAAATTATTTATGTATTGATTTTTCTTAAATTATATAACATGAATTTTAAATGTGTTTGATGGGTGAACTTAAATTATTTCTTGGATTTCAGATTTTTCAAAATAATTAAGGCATCATCTTAAATCAAGGTAAATACACAAAATATATTTTAAAAATAATTGGTTTTGATATAATTTTGAAGTAGTGACACTTCAATGAGTACTACTTGTATGTTGGATCCTGATGGAGATGGTAAATCTGTTGATCAAACCACTTACAGTGGAATGATTAGAAGTTTTCTCTACTTGACTTATTGTAAGATAGATATAATGTTTAGTATGTGTATGTGTGCCCATTTTCAAGCTAATCCAAAATAATATCACTTAAATATTGTTAAAATAATTTTCAAATACCTCAAATATACTATCAGTTTAGGTTTTTTTTACCCTAAAGGACAATCATTTGATATAGTGAGTTATTATAAAGTTGATTTTGGGGAATACGTGTTAGATAGAAAGTGCACCTCTAGGACATGTCACTTTTTGGGAATGTAATTGGTTTTATGGTGTAGTATGAAAAAAAAATTATGTTTCCTTATCTACTAACGAAGATGAATACAAAGCTGTTGGTAGATGTTGTGCTCATATTTTGTGGATCAAACACACACTACTAGACTATGGATATCAATTTAGACATGTACTTATAAATTGTTAGAATAAAAGTTCTATTAACATTTCTAAGAACCTATTTTAACATTCTAGAACAAAATATATTGATGTAAGACATCCCTTTTTGAGAAATAATTATCAAAAAAGTGATATCACTTTAGAATTTATTGGAACTGAATATCATCTTGCTGACATATTCACTAATCCATTGAACTATGGATGAATTAATTATATTATATATGAGTTATTAATGATTAATAAATAAGACATTGTTTGGATATTCCTTTTATATTTTTAAGTGAACTTTTCATACCGAAATCGACACTATTTCATACAGACACTAACACAGTTTTCATGCCGAAACCGACACAGTTGTCATGTCGACACCTACCTAGTTGTCATGCTGACACCGACGCTATTTCATGCCGACACTGATGATATTTCATGCCCAAACTAATGTTATGTCATGCATATACCGAAAATATTTCTTGCCGACACTGACGATATGTCATATTGTCATTGATTCCTTGTGATACCTACATCGTTAGTGTTAAGAAAAAAATCTCATGATGACCTCAATGACTCACTACTTCTATACATTTTATGTTTTTTCAAAATGATATTGTTTAATTAATTTTGTAGAATTAGGCTCATGATTTCGTGATTGCGTAATTTCAAAATCCCTAAATGATATAAATTTGAATTGATCCACTCTACTCCTTTACCGCTACTCTCTCTCCCTCTCTCGGACACCAATCTATCTCTTTACCCATGACCTTTTGCCTTCTGACCTCCAGACTAAACTAATTGGAATGGCACATGTGAAGAAAAATCATGATGATAGTGAGTCTCATGCTTCTATGAAATAGAAATGTTAATCGAGAAAATATTCATCTCTTATAAATTGTGGTCTAAATAACCATGTTGTATCATTAGGTAAATAATTACTATCGGAATTGATCTTAGAGAGAATTTATTTTTTGTTAAAGGTGCTTCAAGTTAAAAGATGGATTGGTTGGTTTGAAAATAATGTCAGTGTATTCTAACTGAAGTTGGTACATGAATTTTACATGAATATGGAACTGTTTTTGGAAGAAAGTGAGGTCTCCTGGATGAAGTTGATAGTAAAATGGAAGAGAACATCATTCTCTTTAACACATTGGGATAAATGTCTTAAAGTACCTCACAATGGAATGGTTGATTACTATTAGGGAAGGTCTCCACCTGAAAGTGAATTCCTTGGTTATGAGAAAACAATGAAAGAGCTAACTGCAAATGAGGAACATAAGAGACCTATTGCAAAAAAAGCAAAATGTTGGGTGCATAAATTTAATTAAGTTTATTTAGAACCATATTTTCCTATGAAAGGGGACTTTTCTTGTCTCAATTATCGGGATGTATACTTGATGTATTATATACAGAAAATATTTAAATTGAATCTGTTTATATATCTTATGGTTCACATAAATGATATGATAAAACCCAGTTATAAGTCAAATTCTGTATTCTACTCTTGAATAATTTCAGAAATGCTAAAGGAGAAAGGTTGTGTAAGTGAAGTTGATGATGTAGTAGTTACTGAATGTAGTGGAATCTTCTTATGTTCCGACATATGTAAGAGAATGAAAATTAACTGGAACCCATGGAGGAAGGAATGAGTTGGTGATGAAGATAGACTATATGAAAAGTTAAATCCTATAGATCATCTAGTTAGACCAAAGAATCTAGTGGATCCTGGACTCAGTCCATATGATCAAGTAATATATTCATCATAAGAGGATAAGGAGCCTACTACTCTTGCAAGAGTTGAGGGATCAGAAATTGATGATAAATGTGCCCCAAACACCACTGGATCAACAAAAAGGATTTCTATTGGACCTCCAAGTCCACCTTTGGACATACCTTCTCATGAACATGTTCTGCAATCTACTCTAAGTGAAGAGACATAAGTTGAAGGAAGTGTAGAATATATTAGTGAATCTAGTGAAGAAAAAGATGGAGAGGAGGGAGCAGGTAATAGTGAAAGTGGTTTAGAATCATGTTGAGATGAATAAGATGAGGAAGATGATGATGAAAATTGAAATAAAAAGAATGAAGATTGTGATAATGAAGAAAGTATTGAATGTGGCAGTGACCATGAATTTTATCATCCTGATTGTAATCCAGATGTTGTTAGTATACAGATAGCTGAAGTCAATGTTGGGGTATCTGTTGAGGGTGCTATTAAAAATGAAAATATTTCTCCAGTAGATCTAGTTTCTCAACCTTTGTATACTCGAAAAAGAATTATACATAAGGAGAAGAAACCTAAAAAGTAAGCATTATGTTAGGAGGATCCTCAAACAAAAGGGATCAAAATTGAAACAATTACTCATGTGTATGCATCTATTGCCTCTGAATGGGAAATGAATATGGGGTATGCTTTTTGTGGATTATATAATGATTCTTATGAGATCAGTGATGTTTCTCCAAGGATACCCATAATGGTTGAGGGGAACATAAATGCAGAATTTTCTCAAATCGTGCCATCTACCTCTATACCGAAGCCTCCTAAAATTTCAGTTTCTAGTGACTATGTCTCTAAAGTTGATTTCAAAAAATTCAAGCAAGACATATGTTCCTTAGTAAGACACTCGGTACAATCTCAAATGAGATATGATATTAATGAAGCTAGTAGAGAGAACACTAAGCTAAATGACAACTTGAAAGATATCTAGTTTATGATTAAAGGTGTATGAAAAAATTGGAACTTCTATTTCAACTCTTGCCTTAGCAAGTGCATCTCAAGATAATGATGGTATAGTCTCGTAGTTGGGGATAAATTAAATCCATCCAAATTTGATTAAACTAATGAAAAAATTTTTAAAAACAACACTGAGCTAGGGAATGAGATGAAAAATTTAACTATTGGCATCAATGCTTTAACCTCGGAGTATAGGACTTCAATAGAGATTTTCATGAAAGGAATTGAAGATCTTATTTCTCTTAATATTGATCTTGATTCTCCAAACTCAGAAAAAACGTTAAAAAACATTCCTCCTATGATCTTGTTTCAACCTCTGCTCCACCTATTCAGCATTCACAATCTATGGATCTTACTACTATCATTTCAGTTTTTAAAGAAGAGTTGTAGGTACTAATTTATAGTGTTTCCAAGGTTGAGGAAAATTCAGATAAGTTTCATGAACATGTAAAGTATTATACAAGGAGTCCTTCATAGACATAGGAAGATTTGACCAAAAGGATTAATGAGTTTTTCTCCAAACTCATTACAAAGTACCAAATGAACTGTTTGTTTAAGTATTTTCCACTAATATTACACTTCCTATAGTGAAAAAGTTTTTAAGGATCCAATTTAGAATATTAGAAAATTACCTCCCTTTTAGACATGACCATATAAATCCAAGATGATTTTAAAAAATAAAATGAAATATGGTGGTGAAATCATTAACCAATTCATCAAGCTGTTTAAACCATATCTCCATGTATAATGTGAAGCGATCAAGGTTTCTACAGCTACACCACTTGGACCTACAAGTTTAGTTCCTACTCAAGCTTAGATGTTAGTTTCACAGGATTTATCTCTGATCAGAACCAACATTACTGAGCCTATTCAGCCTCGGCTTATTTCTCAGTAAAGACCTTCCATAGCTCCTCAGTTTACTAAGGAGTGCCTTTAACACCTCTGAAAATCCATTCAAACCATCCTAATCTCATCTTAACCCTCATGTTGATCCATCCATTCCTCCCTCTGAGAAATGAAAGGCACCTCAACTATAATGTGGATCATTATCTGGTGATGATTCTTACATACTTTATGTTTTTCTTTGGATCCTTGTCATACATTGTACTTTCCCCATTAATGGAATTTTTTTCTTCTTGCATTTCCATCATGACTATTTTTTATCTTAATTTATGCTATTATTTTTGTTCTCCCTATTAACTTTTTGAAAATCCCAAAAGGGGGAGAACCATTAGGCATTATCATTTTATACCATTATCCTTTTATATATTTTACTCATGTAACTTTTATTATTGATATCATTACTCCAAATTTATAATTCATAATGGGAAATGACTAGTAGGTTGTTTGAATTCCACATCTAATGATTTTATTTCATAATTCTATGATTTGTGATCATCAATAAGGGGGAGACTATTGGCATGTAGGTTGTTTGAAGACTCTTTTTTTGGTTTTAATAATCACAAATCATGTCAATTTATTATTGATAATAATTTGAATCAAATTAAACATGTGTAAATTATAGTTATAAATAATCTTTCATAGAATTAATACATTATAACATTATTTGTGTTGAAATATAGTTCAAAAATGCATATTTTCTATGTTTGTGAAACTAATAGTGACAGAAGGAAGGACTCACCATTGAGAAGAGTCACCGATGCACAACTTATCGATAGACCATTTAAATTTAAATAAATAAAAATTATATTCTAAAATTCATATTTTTATTATTAAATTAATCTAACATAATTAATGTGTATTTGAAAACATGAAAGCAGACAATATGAGATACAAGGTACCCACACATGCACATTGTCAGGAAAGAATGTTTTTAAAGGAAAAAACTGTGAGCTGGAGTATGATGAGAAGAACAGAAAAGTGATGTGAGAACAAATACGCATACACCGGAGTGGAATATAAATATACGTGAAGAACTCTTATTAATATTTTTTGTTTTGAACCATGAATCATTTGTGGGTGAAATTTGTTTCATCTTTATAGTATTCAACCAAACTAAAGGATAGGAACATATCATCCACCTAGATGGAAGAACCCTGTGCTTCATGACCATCTGTTCTAGTGTGTGTTTCCATAATAGGACTCCAACATCTAATACAACACATTAAAAAGTCTAATGATAATCAAAATAACACTTAGAGAATCCTAAACCTTTTATAATAATTATTTCTCTATTGTGTATCATTTTACTACATTTCGAGCTTTGTGTGAGTATGTTTAAAAACACACACTGTCTCTTACACCTAACTAGAAGATTCTTGATATCCTCACATAAAACTCATTCTATATCTTATTTTCCCATGTATAAATGTGGAATAGGTCATGTGAAATGGTAGTTTGTAACAATGTAGAACTGTGGTAGAGGTCTTGTGACCAGGAAAAGATGCGTGTTGTTGTGAACCCAAATCTAGGGTATGGATCAAACTATTTATTAATTTGAATTTCTTGATGGAAGGTGATCACCATGTGTAGAGGACTAAGTATCGACTTGAGACTGAACATATTTTTTATTTCTTCTGCATTTTTACTTTTAGTTTTACTTTATCTTACCACATATTTTATAAAAATAAATTGAACAATGATAATTAGTCTTAGAATGTGTTTATAATAGTATTGAATTATTAAATTAGTATCAAAAGCTATATTAATTATCATATTTATATAATTGAGAACTAATCAATCATTTTATTAGTAAATATAATAGTTAAGATCTTATAAATTCGCTACTGGCTATCTGGTCAATTGAACATTAAATTTGGGAATTAAAAATAATATGTTTTAACAAAAAATTATATGAACTTAATTCACCACCCCCCCTTTGAGTGTCCTACTGTAACAAAATTAATCACTATCAAATATGGAATTCCTCCTATATGAAGTCACCAACTTCCCTACATCAATACAAGTAAACGTTTCAATTATAAGAGTTCTTACATGTTAGATCAAGTGGAATTTAAACCTTAATAAAATACACCTTAAAATTTAACTTTTTCCAGGGTTCAAAAAATCATTTTTCAATTTATTAATAAAAATATTATGTTATTTATACAATTCAATTTTCCCTTTCTTTATCTATGTTCAAAATTCCCTTCACCATAATGAACTCATTTTTTTCTAGAAGTCACTTTATGGTTTATCAAATTTTTTTTTAATTCTCTCTATTCATGTATGTTGTGAAAACAACAATTTAGATGCACTTATATGATATTTACATAGTTCTAAAACATACACACCCAATGCCTAGAGTCTCAAATGTTCACTATGGGACCCCATTTTCCAATTCTACATCAGATTCAATAAAATAATAAGATTACCATATTAGTGGTATCTCTAAGGTAATTATTTTTCAATATTTGATTCCCCAAGGTTCAAGTTAAAATTTACAGTTTCCTAAAGTTATGATCATAATTCCAAAAATATCTATCATATATCACTCCCTTTATTAGTTCTAAAACATAAAATCCATAAAAACAGCAAGAAAATCCACTTAGAAATCATTCATCTCTAACAATTTCAGAATAAATGCAACCCTAAACAACAAAAAAGTGGTAATTATCAAGGAAGGAAGGAATTGATGTGCAGATGGAAACCAATAGACCCTGATGTTGTGAAATAAGATGAAAATATTTGAAAGAAGCTGAAATTTTTTAATACATTTTGATAATTGTTTTGAAAAACATATAGTGAATTTAATGTGTCTTGAAATACCTCCCTCTCCGATAAAAAACTCAACATTGTCTACAATGTTGACTCTAAAGGTTGAAGATAACTTAGTTCAAAAAAATGAGAAACCCATCAGTCAAATAATTGTTAAGGGTTTATAAGAATGTTGAAAAAATTACCTTTCCACACACTGAAAGAAAAATAATAGAAACAAAAACAAAAGACCCCACCCTCAACCATAAAACAGTAAAGTTCAATATTTTTTTGAAGAAATGTTATTCTTTTAGATGTTATAAACGTACATAATATTTCTAATATCATGTTGAGTAGAATCATGGTAACATAATGAGGAAAAAAATAACATTCTTAATCCAAATACATTATAATGGTCTTAGACATATTTTTAAATGAAACTCAAATTTATTTTCAATTTTATAGATATTACCAATATAACCACCCAGTAAATTAAAAAAATTAACAATTTCTACAAGAAAATAAAAGAATTAAAATGCTATAATTAAAAAAATCACTCCCCTGGTGCATATGATTTGAAAACTTAAAGTTCATCCATTTCATCCCCTTGTTTACATTGTGAAAAATCTAAAGATTCTTCATTCAAGTACATAAAATATGTAAATAATTTAATATTAAAATTACTCTAATTAAGATCAAAATTAAAGAAACCCATGGTTATTTTTGTGTGTTTTATCTAATAAATCCAATGTGCATGCCCCTTTAGTCTTGAATGACTGCCACATGGAGTTACTACCTGATTATTTAACTACTAATAAATACCGCCAAAGTTAAAACAACTTGTATAAATAAATTAAATAAGGTTATTAAAATGGATAATCTTGGGATAACCCACAAGGGGTTCTGTATATTGAATATTAATAGCTAGAAAATCAGTGGATCAATCCCAGTCTAATGGCAGTTTTGTATTCATGCTCAAGAACCACCATATGTGATTATTTCCAACTTGAGAGACTTTATATTGGTATACTACCCCTTGGTAAACTTCCTTTAAATCCTTCTCCTTGGTAGTGTAACATTTATAGATTAATGGATAAGGAGAAAAAATGTATGGGTACTTCCCCTATTTTGTATCTTGAGGTTGAGGGTGAATAGTTTGTGGGAATGCATCTCTTGAATGATACATATCCTTAAGTGCAAAACAATCAATTATTTTCTCTTGGACAATAATAAATGTTCCATCAACTACTGTTGATCCTATGCACAACTCCAAGAACCCCTCTTCTTCTGTCGCAGGTGTTGCTTCCTCGAGACTCTCCAAGAAAGAATGCATCTTGATTGAATCTTTATAACCTAAATAAGGGGAATAAAAATAATAATTAGTTACAGAAAAATTATAATCTTATAAAATAATAGCTTGTTTAATGATGTGAAATTATCCCTGAGTTTGGTCGGATTTCTCTTCTATAAGGGTAATCAATTCCCCTGGGAGTATTTCAAGGTCCGGAATGAGGTATTCATCCATATAATACCTCTCTTAAAAACACACCTCCTCAAGTGTAGTGTATTTCAATGAAAAATAGAGTGTGTCCAGTGCTGGCCCCACATGTTGAATCACAAAAAATTCATTACACACATGAGTGAATAAAAATAATAAATATGAAAATCATGGAAATAATGATCATCAAATAAATTAATAGAATCATGAATTTGAGAAAATCCCATATATTTTATCCATTTCAACAATCTATATGAGGTGATTTGTAATTTCAAACCTTGACTTTGGGAGAAAATCCAAATAAAAAATAGGCAACTCCAACATCTTATTTCTTCTGTTTCTTTTCTTCTAACTTCTCAATTACTTTTCATAACGTAAAACATGAAAAGTTTGATTTATTTTTATTTTTATATTTGTTACTCTTGACCCAATTAGGTGGGTCCATGTACATCCATGATCCTCTTTTGTATCCAGAAAATCCTTCTTGGTAGGCTCATTCCCTACTTGAACATTTTTTATTTTATTAAATATCTATGCAATTTTTTATTTAGTTTGATGAGGGACAACCTTTGTAGCATCTGAAATCTCTCCCTTTGGTTTCATTTATAACCAAAAATAGAATAAGTCCACATCCTCATAAAGTGAATGCATAAAATATAAATTTATCATGACATTATAAAAATAAAAAACAATTTTATTTTTCTGTTTTCTCTGTTTTTGTTTTTTATGTTTTTTTATTTTTCCTTTTTTAAAAGAAAAATATACAACACAACCAAAAAAATATTTATTTCCCAACAATGGTTCCAAATTTTGACATTGTTTTGGTTCTGAGGACAGTCAAAGATATATGTATAAAACCAATATATAGAACAATAAAAAACATCATAGTAACTTTCAAGGACGAATTGTTGAGTGTCTTAGTGGGGTTTATGAAAATATTTTTTTGTGTTTTTAAATATTTTAAAAAGAAAAGAAAAAAAACAGTAAAAAAATGATGAAAATCATAGAGCAAGAGGGATGGAATGGTGATAAAATATAAGAAGCACAGAGGGAATTGGACAACATGACTGATGATTCAGAACACACACCATTATCACATAAAAAGTGAAAACATGAACACATAAGTTCTTCAATGATCGATCATTCCACCAGATTGTAAAATGAATTACTCAACATTCTTATTCTTTCTAGGAATTATCACGAGCCATAACGATCATGCTAATATTTTCAGATAGAATAACACGCATCTGTTTCATAGGTAATAAAATGATAGGGGAAGGGTAAAATTATTGATATGAGATAGTACCAGACCATTCTTGTGTAAGAGTGCATTCTCGCGCACCTCAGTTTACATTCATGATATTGTAAGAAGAAATAAGAAGTGGTGATCGTGAAAAAGCATGGATCATAGGGTAGTGCTGAATTTCTATAACAAGATCAAGCCCCAAGAATTAGTTCCCCATTAATGGAGATTCCATGTCACAACATGAAACAATGAGTAATAACAAACAAACATCACAATAACTATAAAAAAATAGAGATATTTTTTTATAGATACAACAAAAATGAATAAAGACTAAAAATATATGAAGAATGAGGAGTGGTTTACCTCTCTCCAAATCTGAGATGGTTCCCTTTTCTTTGGGGTTATATAAAAATGGTAGGAAGAGTGGAATTATTCAAAAAACTAAAAAAGTGAAAAATATCTCCTGAAATGTAGGGTCATTCCATGGGGCATGCTCTGAAGCGTTGTTCGCCACCCTTTGGTGAAATCTCTGGGAGTACAAACATCTTCTTTCAATGACTCGTCTACCCCTTAAATTTTCCAACAATCATCTTCTATTATCACTGACTCCATGATCAGCTTCACCTTCCACCCCTGATCACCTCCCGCTATACTAAAAACAGCAAATAAGCACATCATAAAATATTAATATAATTAAATATATTTACAAAAAAATAAAATTACTAATATATATTTACATATACCTATAATTATTATTTTTGATATTATGGAGGCCTCAAATCATGATCTTATGGTAATTTTGTTTCTCTCGGAAGGTTGATTCGACTCTAATAAGGGTGTTTCTAATGTTACGTGTAACAGAGAAATGTTATTCAATGGAAATTACCTTATTATAAATATGTCATAAAATCACAAGAAAATAAAACATAATGATCTACTATGTTCTAAGTGAACATTAAACACAAGTTTTTCACTTCTATTTTTGGAGTTTCAAAAATCTGACATAGACCGTTGCAATCAGTAAGTTATTTGGAGTCCAATAAGAAAAACATAATTTTTGGTGAATAGTAACATCCCATTATGAATCATAACATATCCTTATTAGTAGGGATATAACCAAATGAAAATTAACCTTACCTATGGTAATATATAAATAATATTCAAGTCGAAATTATGATATACCAGTATTTTAGAATAAGTAAATGAATGTTTTAAAACTGGTTTTGATAATAAATTAGTATTTTAGTTAAATATTAAAATAATAATATTGAGTAAATTAATTTTGAAAAATTGACTTCATTTTTGGATTCTACACATCGATAAATGGTAGGGGTGAATTTTTTGGGTTTTTCTGAAATATTTAAATTTTTGGTGAACTGTAAAATACATTAATTTATCGTATAAATATATTATAATTGAAACCCACGATTAATGACATCACAATTGATGTAAGCACCCAAATCTAGAACTCACATGCCCTCTTTACTATTATTGGTCATTTAATCATCAATATTATTTGTCTGTTGGGGAAATTATAAATTAATGAATTTTATATTCAGAAATCACCTCTCCCCTCCACTATAAATACCACCATTCACACACCCATTTCCTCACTCCTATAATGCTTCAAACCTTGTCTAAAATGTACCCAAACATCTTCGGTATCCCCTAACACACATACAAGAGCTTCTATTCTCATCAAAAGACCAAGCCTAGGTCCCTTAAGGAGGATCTCAAGAGGAGGATTCAAAAAGTAATTTCTCTCCCTCTTCACCGTTAATTTACTTTCAATTTCAAGTACTTATCTTATTATCTCCCCACATATCTTCATATAAATGGTATTTTAACTCAATTTTATTAAATATAATTTAATTTTATGATAATAATGGGATATTATACCATGTAACCCCCTTCTCCTCTTCCTTTTATTTTATAAAAGAAAACATTGTTCGTGAAGGGTTATTCTAGGTCCTTCAAGAACGACATGTTTTCAATTAACTTTAAAGCTTTTGGATCTGGTAATGAAACCATTTTTATTATTGATACAGATTATATTATATGTATTATATCCTATTTAATTTTATCGAACAAACATATGTACAAATTACTAAACGATTAAAAAACAAGTTCGTTGTGGTCGAAAAATCACCCAATTAACCCAAACAATCATCATTTAATTTTTATCTAATGATTCATCCACATGGTATATACTATGATTCATTATAAGATCATTTAAAATTATTAAATATCATTAATAAAATTAAATATCAGTTTTATATGTTTACGCTTGTTCTACATGAACTTCCATTTCTGAATACATGTGAACCGCTCAAGAAAACCATAAAAATGAACATTCCTGAAAAATGTTTTTATACTCTATAACTCATCCAAAGTCCCATAAAAACACATATTGAAACAATAATTAACCATATTAATGTACATAAGGTTATTATAATTTTCAATTAATGATTCTAATGTGGTTATACATGACATTAAAGTGAATAAAGCTTTCAGATACGAGGTAAGGAGAAAATATTGAACCCAACTTTGTTTCTTTGGATTCTCCCTCTTTCACAACATTTTTGGTATGTCCACTACTTAAAAATCATTTTTTAATCATTTTATTACCTTTTATAGGATATAAATTTTTTCTACTGATTTTTATTTCAAACAAATGTTTTTCAAAATAACTCTTCTTTCAAAATCTACACCTTTTACTTTTCACTCAATGTTGATGGTTATTGTATCAAGAATGTTATTACCACTTTTTTTGGGGAACCCAAAGTTAATGAACGTGTTCTTACAAGATGAAAACCATTAATTTCCCGGAGTTTTTTATGTTTATTTTTGATATATTGAATGTTTTATAATGATAATGTTATGATGTGACAGGTGAACCTGGAATTAGATAGCGCAATTTGAATGTTTCAATGTGACGGGTGTGCTCAGAATTATAAAGCACTCCAATGCATTGGGTAAAGTAATGAATCTCATGAGTTTAAGTGAAATGATGTGTGAACAATATTCAATATTTTTTTCACAAGTATGTGTTCTATTTATCCACTAATTCATGATGTTTCATTTTTTATGCATTGCCACATTTCAAGTCTCTTATTTATTCTTCCACTCGTATTCATGATCCTGTACCAATGCCATGATTATGCTCACACATTGTTATATTTTTCTCATCTATCCTATTACTGGTATTTTATCTCATCCCTTTTTACATATATCCTCAGGTGGCTATATGTACTAAGGATAGGTCAAGTGACAATAATAATCTAGAGAACATGAAATTAAATAAATGATTATGCTTGATGTGGTAATTCTACTGTATGGTCCTAGTTTTCCCAGGACACTAAACCTTTGGATCATCTATGTGTAATACTATTATGTTTTTTATCTTTAAAATGATTTAATAGTAATGTATGAAAAGGATGGGTCTCTATAGTTGGTATCATAGGAAAGGTTTATTTACTTTGGTAATTAGGATTAGTGAACCCTGGAGAAAACCTCTAGTAGAAGACTAAATACAAATATGCACACAAGGATCATTACATAGGAATTCAATATGTTGTGATTTTAGTGTAAATCATAATAATAAAAAAGTTATTAATGACATGTGGCCTTATGATTTATTTTATCCTTTTCAGTTTTAGAAAATGGTGGGAACCAGGAGAAACCAGGCCAACAACTCTTGCGAGGCCCAATGAAACAATTTCCCAAACGATATCACTAATGATTTGGGAGGTGATGTTCAAAACTTATTGGTGATGCTTACCCAACAATATCAGGTTATGAAAAATAAATAGAATAATTGATAACTTCCTCCTTCGCCAAAAAGGGGGAAACAGGATATCAAATGTTTTATACGGCAATGACAACCAATGTTTTGTGGATCTATAGATCCACTAGTTGCAGAACAGTGGGTCAAATACATGGAGAACATCTTGTCTGTGCTCCATTTTTTAGAGACAGAGAAGGTGACTCTAGCCATTTATTGTCTAGATGGAGAGGCCGATGAATGGGGGTCATTGATTAAGAACACCAAGTCAAGGGAGGAAATTGAGGAGATGGAATATAAAGGCATTAAGATAATTTTTCTTAGCATGTACTTCCCAATAACTCTTTGCACACAGATGGGGAGAGAATTCATAGAGCTCAAGAAAAAGAAGGATAATATTTCACAAATTATGAAGAGAATTTCATAAGTATTTTGTGGTACGCTTCATGTTTTTATCGAAAATGATAGTAAAATTGATAGAATCTATAGTGGATTAAAACCACAACATTAAAAGGCTCTTACAATTCAAGAAATTGAGAGTTATTAAGAAGTTGTCCTATTTGATCTCTAAGTGGAGATGGAGTTTGGAGAATGGCCTCATGGCTATGGTGATAAGAAACGAAATATGGAATTTCAAGCCGGTGGATCTAATGACAAAGGTGGGAAGAAAACTCAACGACCCACATGAAAAAAATGTGGGAAGTTTCACCATGGGATCTGAAGGTTCCGGGCACAGCGGAAGCTCATGGGTGGATATGCCCACTTGAATTTTTGTCATTAGAAATGATCAATCCAGGATCAATACAATGATAAATGACATTCTACATGGATTGAGTCACAGATATAGACAATATAGAAGGATTGTCTCGGAACCACAAACGAGGATTGTCATAGGTTGATTATAATTAATTTCATTAATTGACAAGAAGTTCCTTTTGGCGTTCTTTCTTTGTTGATATTTCCAATCACATTCCGATGTGATTCTTCATTGCGTCATAGAATCCATGTGTAGAATTCCTCTAGTAGTGATCCACACGTGCACCACATATATCTGGACGTCGCCAATGGATTTTATGGGTGCTAGAGTGGAGAAACCATTACTTGCATTGTCAACCTTAGATTGTCTTGATCCGATTGAGGAGGATCTCTCTCTGTCTTGAGAGAGTTCTTAGAGGAAGGAGTTCTTTCGGTCTTGAGAGAATTCTCCAGAATTGTTGTTCACAATGATTGATGAAAGTGTTGGGGTTTTTAGGATATTTATAATCAGGTTTGAGGTTATAGAGTTATGACAACAAATAAAAATGTTACGCGCTTTATTTATTTCATTAAATCTTATTGAAAACGCCCATGTTGAATAATTATTTCCTTGAAATGTGCCCATGCTGATTATAATAAATATCATTTAATTAAAAAATATTATATCCTCAAAATCTCGACTGGAAAAACTACATGGCGTGTAATCGTTAATACCCGGCATGCACTTTTTTTCATTAAAAACTACACTGCATGTAATCATTAATACACCACATGTACTTGTTTTTAATTTACCTTCCAAAATGAAAACTACATGGCAGGTAATCATTAATGCACAACATATACTTGTTCTGAAAAATATAAACTACACGGTGTGTAATCATTAATACACGACATGTATTTGTTTTCATTTTATTCTTCCTCTATCATTAAAATGATTTAGGCTTCCTTGAATAATTATTAAACCACATACGATAATAATCATTATTCTACATGAGATACTTGGATACACTTCGTGTGTGACCCTCTAGGCCTCTTTCTTGTTGAGATTAGGTGGGCTTGCCTAAAGTCCAAGATTACTGTATAGCAACGGGTCAATGCACCCAATAGAAAGAGGTTGATGCCGCGTTGACATGTCACCTCATACGAACACTTAAAGTGTAATTTAATCCCTTTCACTCAATATCTCATCAATAATGTTTCATGGCGGTGTCATAAACCTATATGCTTGATCTTTGATTCTTTGACTTCCAGAAATAAACTCGTTGTTACACCATTGCCATGGAATTTTGGTGATAGTTCTATTTCAATCAAAGGGTCCAAGATATCTACTTCCATAAATATGGAAGGGACAAATCCTTCCTCAACTAATCCATTAAAAACATGTCATTTGTGACGCACCCAAGGTACCCTACTTCCCGCCAACTGTCTCTATGATGGTTTTCATCAGCAAATCTAAGTGTGCGAGTAATAACATGAGTTAATGATAATATTCCAGTCTAAGGACTATTACACACGCTTGTAGATAGTAATGTCCGATGACACCAAGACATGCAGAATTACTATTTGCTGGTCTATTCTCATAAACTCCCATCTTGGAGATTACCAAGTGTGAACTCAATGAGAGATATTATCATCTTCTTACGAGTACTCAAACATGATGATCTGTATAATATGTGTCCTATCATAGTATTTCATCCAACCGTTGAATGTTATTTACGAATATTGTTATAGAATTTTAAGGATCTCATCATAGCGGGGACCTGCCATAACCTTATTAATGCAACAAATATTCCAGGACATTATTATATTATAGTCATGAAGAGAAATGAAAAATATATAATAAGTGTACATTCATGTAATCAAAGTACAAACAGTTGGTTCTTAGGACACCAACTCTAAAAAACTCGCACATGGACTAGATCTAACTCCCTACGAATTCTAATCCACTAGACCTCACATGATGATATTTTTTTGCCGGGTCAAGTCTTTTTTAAGGGTTCATGCATGTTGTCTTCTGTGGAAATAATTCTCACTGCAAATTCACCTCTCTAGGAAAAATCCCTCAAGATATGAAACTTCGTAAGTATGTTCTTTATCCGCTGATGTGACCTTGTCTCTTTTGCAAGTTCCACCAAATCAGTATTATCAAAATAGAGTGTGATGGGATCTTTACTGCTAGGTAATACATCCAACTCTTGGACGAATATTTTCATCCACACTACTTCATTAGCTTCCTTGGAAGCTGCAATATACTCGGACTCTACTATAGAATCTATGACCACACATTGCATTGAGCTCTTCCAGCTCACAGCACCTCTATTCAAACTGAAGATGAATCCAGTCTGTGACATCATGCCATCTTGATCATTTTGGAAACTAGCATCTACATGTCCTCTGATTACTAGTTCCTCATCTCCTCCATAAACCAAGAACATATCCTTAGTATGCCTCTGATACTTAAGGACAGTCTTGACTGTCATCCAATGGCAGTCTCCTGGATCATCTTGATATCTTCCTACTGCACTTAATGCGTAAGCAACATCTATCCCTGTACATATCAATGCATACATTACTGACCCAATCGTCGTTGCATAAGGGATCCTTGAAATTTTCTTTCTTTCCTCATTGTCTGATGACACATTTTCTTGGAAATATGAATTCAATGTGACACTGGAAACAATCCCTTCTTGGTCTGTTCCATACTAAATCTCTTCAGTATCTTGTCAATGTATGTACTTTGACTCATGCTCAACATTCTCCTGGATCTATCACAATGGATCTTGATCCTAAGAATATATTCTACCCCACCCAAGTCTTTCATGGAGAAGCATTTATCCAACAATGTCTTAACTGACTCTAAGATCGGTACTTCGTTTCCAATTAGTAATATGTCATCAACATATACTATTAAGAAAACGATTGCACTTCCACTAAACCTTTTGTAGACACAAGGATCACATTCATTTTTAATAAAGCCAAATTATGTTACGGCTTCATGAAAACAAATGTTCTATGACCTTGATGCTTTATTTAATCCATAAATGGATTTATTCAACTTGTATACTTTGTTGGTATCCATCGAAGTCACAAACCCTTTAGGTTGTGTCATGTAGACATCTTCCGTGAGGTTCTCATTAAGGAATGCTGTTTTGACATCCATTTTCCAAATTTCAAAGTCATGTTAAGCGGCAATAGACAATAAGATTTTTATGGATTTCATCATCGCAACTGGTGAAAAGGTTTCATCATATTCAATTCCTTGACATTGTCTAAAACCTTTTGAAACAAGTCGTTCCTTATAGGTGTTGAATTGTCCCTCGATGTAAAATTTCTTCTTGAATACCCACTTATTACCAATAGGCTTTACATAAACTAGAGGACCTACCAAAACTCAAACATTGTTTTGGTAAATGGAATACATTTCAGAATTCATGGCTTCTAGCCACATGGAATCTTCTTTTCCTTCAACTGTTTCCTTGTCGGTAAGAGGACTATCATTGTCAACCAATAATGAGTAACCATACTTGGTGACAAGAAAACCATATCGTTCTGGTTCTGTCATCTCTCTCGTGCTCTTATATAGTTCCTGTGTCTCTGGAACAGATTGTTATTCCATGGGGCTTTGTGGAATCTGTTCTTGTACCAACTCATGTGTATCTTGAGCCTCGACTTCATCGATGTCTATCTCACTCCCACTATCTCTTTTGGAGATGTGCTCCCTCTCAAGGAATATGGCATATCTTTCCACTGTAGCCTATTTTTATGAGGGGTTGTATAGGAAATATCCTCTTGTTTCCTTGGGATATCCTATAAAGATACACTTATTGCATAGGGGTTCAAGTTTGTTACCTGAAGAGGCCTTGAAAAATGCTTTGCTACCCCACACAGGTAAATTCGATAACATGGCTTTGTGTCCAATCCATAACTCGTATGGAATAGAATTTATCAACTTAGTTGGTACTTGGTTTATTATGAGTGTTGATGTTTGTAATGAATATCCCTAAAAGGATAATTGAAGACTCGCATGAATCATCATTGATCTCACCATGTCGAACAGGGTGTGGTTCCTCCTTTCACATACACCATTCCACTAAGGCATGTAATGAGGAGTGAGTTGAGATAGAATCCCAAACTCCCCTAAGAAATAAATGAATTCATGATTAAGATATTCTTCTCCTCGGTCTGAGTGGACTTTCATAATCTTCTAACCATGATGGTTCTAAACATCATTATTGTATTCTTTGAACTGATCAAAAGAATCTGAATTTTACCTCATTAAGTAAATATATCCATATCTACTAAAATCATCACTAAAAGTTATGATGTACAAGAACCCACCCCTTGCTTTAACTGGAAATGGTCAACACACATTTGTATGAACTAATTATAGAAGCTCTTTAGCCCTTTCACATTTCCCACTAAATGGGGCTTTGGTCATTTTGCTTTATAGACATGCATGACATAAACCAAGTGGTTTTAGTTCGAAATAATCTAAATATACATCTTGATGTAATTTTGTCAAACATTTCTCATTGACATGAACTAGCTGGTGATGCCAAATTTTGGTTTGGTATGAGTCATGTGAATTAATTTGGTCATCAATTGTCATTACTTGGTTTGTGTAGTCTAACACATAAAGGTAGTTAGTTAAATGTTCCCAACCAAAAAAATGCTATCTTTATAAAAGTAGCAACATTCATTTCCAAACATTAAGATGAATCCATCAGTATCTAATCTGGATATTGAAATAATGGTTTTAGTAACAGAAGGAACATAATAACAACCCTTTAACACCAAGATCATTTCAGTTGGAAATGTGAGGTGGTAGTCCCTGAGAGCTACATCAGCAATTCTGGCTTTGTGGGCTGCTCGTAGATCCACCTCACCTCAGTAAATATTTCTAAATCTACTTGGTTCCTGTATTTGGATACAGATGTGAGCACCAAAAGTAGTATATAATGCCCAATTAGTAAAAATAGATAGATTGAATTTGATAACAAATTCACCTGAAGCTTCCACTTGCTTCATTGGCTTGGTGCAGTTTTTCTTCCAGTGGCCCTTCTTGCCACATGAGAAAAAAAGCCACTTGTTCCCTTGCCACCCCTTTGATCATCCTTTTCTTGGAAGGCCATAAAGAATATATGGGCTTAATTATCTTCACCATCTATTTCTTTTTATTCACCATGAGGATATAAGGATTTTCACGATTCATGTCATTCTCCATAGGGAGAATGAGGATAAGAAGATCAAATAGAGACTTCTCAATATTGTTAATGTTAAAATTTATAACAAAGTTTTAGAATCTTTGGGGGAGTGATACAAGAATAAGACTGGTACCCAGTTCTTCCAGGAGTTTAAACCCTAGAACCTCTAAGATATCAATGTAGCCAATGAGCTTAAATAAATGAGGCCCAGATGGGGCACCCTCTCCAATATTTCTCTGAAATAGAGCCTTGGATATCTCAAACCTTTCCTGTCTTTCTCTCTTCCGGTATATACAAAAGAGGTGCTCGAGCATGCTATATGCATCCATGTCTTCATGAGACTTCATGAGCTCACTTGACATTGATGATAGCATCAAACATTGAACGTCGAGTGCATTGCTCAAATTTTTATCATAAACCATGAAATATTCAACACTCGCGCCTTGGGCAGGAGAATTAGAAAGTCATGACTCCATCACATAAAACATTCTTTCATAGCGTAGGATAACCCGAAGGCACCTAAACCATTCCTAAAAGTTACTTCTATTGAGGATATTATCTTTATCTAGAATTGATCGTAGAGAAAATTTGGTTTATGAGTTTGTAATATTGATTCTAATAATTAAATGAATAGATATATCGGTACTTTCTTTATTACATTTTATGAGAAATAATAAATTTTATTAAGTCTCCCACTATTTTATCAAGTCCCATTGTCCCTCACCATTGAACTCGGAATTTCCAATTTCCATGACATTCTAGTGGCAAGGATCCATATTCTTCTTCGCATAAACCCAAAAAGGGTTGGTCAAGCTATTTGAAGGTATTTAGGTAGGCATGTACTTTCCAACTGTGAGCTTATAGTTCCTTGATCTGTTGAGTGGAATCCCCAATCCTGAAATCCTGACTTGGATTTTCATAGCACTTTCCTCCATTTTACAACAAGTCTGGCAAGGGCTACTCCTCTTGATGTAAAATGTTTAGGTCAACCTGAAACTTTCATAAGAGCTTCCTTTATAAAAGTATGTGTCCCAACAATGGTTTGTCAAACACATAGTTTTATAGAGTCTCAACCTTAATCAAGTAATGGAATGATTGGTCTGACTTAATATGGTATTTGAGAGATTTTAATCTTTATGCATAGTTTTTCATTAACACATGCGTGTTAATATTAATTGATGCTTTCTTAAGTGAGTAACCATGTTCAAATAATGTTTACGCATACTCAAGTTTTTTTATTCCATTTTTGAATTATTTTTTATTTCATTAATTATGTGATTGAGAGAACACAAATATAACAAATTAACCATGCAATCAGACATAAATAAAATAATATGGCATGATCATGAGCTTATATTGGTTAGCTTATCTAGCGATTTTGATAAGCTAACCCTAACCTAGGGAAAAACTCCTTGAACCCAATGGTTCAAGTTTTGTAGCTCCCATGTTACCACATTTGTATCTTCTTGTGTTGGTTTTTCCTCAACTTCAGATTTAGAACTATCTCCTCTGGCTTGGGAGATCCTCCATTACATGGGGTTTACATTAAAGAAACCATGGGCACACAGACCCTACATATTATTGGAAGAAGGCTTGAAGGACAACGAATTTAAATTAAATAAATTTAAATGAAACAATAAACATAAAAAGGGTCTTTGGTCTTGCTCATGATTATCCATAACATGCAACGACATTTACGAATATTTTGTACTGAAATTAATTTAATTGTTCTATTATTAAAGATAAGTCACTCTTTAATTCAATTAATTATGATCTTATAATTAATAAATTCTTTATCTTAAATTCTTTTTTGAATGTACATGATATTCTTCTCATCCACATTCCTTGTACAGGTCTTTGAACTTTGGAGGAAACTCGGTGAAATTCCATTTCTGGAAAGTACATGGCATGCAGTCTATATTTACAGGGTGTGTATTTGTTTTCACCCTTTATCCAAAGTGAAAGTCCGGGGATTTGACGTGTTTTTTAAAATTTGTAAATTTTCGAGTACACGGCATGTAGATTAATCTAACATTGCGTGTACATACTTGTGACATGGTTACCGGCCTCGGAATCCAGTGTGCGTGGTACGCAGATTCTCCTTGTACACGGTTTCACCAAGGCCGGATCAGACTACACGGCGTGTTGATCCAACATAAACACTATGTATTCCAGTTTCCACGCGTCATTCATTTCTGGTCAACACGGTGTAATAAATACTTCAGCATGCCCAATTAACACAACATCGTTTGGCGGAGCAGTTCCGGTTCGTTGAACCTAAGTACACGGCCTGTAGATTTCACTACACGCTCTATTTTCTTGTGTTGTACAGACAGAAATATCGGCTCCTCCGGATGAGTTCCTCGTGTTTATTTTAATCAAAATTAAAAATAAATGGTCATTTCTATGATGTGAATCAAGAAACGAAGGGTGAATAACAGATGTCGTTCATTCAGTTTTATAAAACGATTTATCTTGAATTGAATAAAATTTAAATGAGTAAATTATCAACAAAAATTAAATAACTATAATCAATTTTGTAACCTCCCTCTAATACCATTTTAAGGTTCTGGGTGCAGTGGAAGCTCATGGGTGGATGTGACCACTTGGTGTTTTGTCATTAACAATGATCAATCCAGGATCCATACGACGATAAACGCAAGTCTCCACGGATCGAGTCACAGAAATAGAAAAAGAAGAAGGATATTCTCGGAACCACAAATGAGGATCATCACATGTTCATTATAATTAATTTAATAATTTGAAAAAAGTACCTTTTGGTGTTCTTTCATCGTTGAAATTTATGATCATGTTCCGATATGATTCGCTATTGCGTCGTAGAAGCCAAGTGTAGAATTCCTCTAGCGGTGATCCACACGTGCACCACGTATCTCTGGACGTCGCTAAAGGATTATATGGGTGCTAGCGTGGATAAACCTTTGTTTGTGTTGTCCGCCTTAGTATAACACCCCATGATTTCATAGTACGTTATTTCTTCAAAGTAATTCAATTACATGCACTACACGTAACACCAAGTTCAAGTGCACCACAACTTACCAAAATAGCCGTTCAAAAGCAGTTATGAATAGTATTAACTGAATTTTGAAATTTAAAAAATCCTTATAATTTTAGAATTCATATAATGAGTTTCTTAGACATAATGTAAGAACAAATTCATTTTTTCAGATAAAAGAATTATTTTTCAAAAAATGAAATTTTAGCGCCTTTTAATTAAGAACCCTTTTTAATTCTAATATTTGAAACTTTTTTATATTTAATTTGACAAGATAAACTTATTCTTTAAAATCAGGACATAAAAATTTCGTTTCAATATATTTTTTGTGTTTTTCAGATAACATTATTATTTGGGTGAATAGTGAAAAATACTATATTTTAACTAAAAACACTGTTTTAATCAAAATAATTTATAGTGTTAAATTATACATTTATTGGTTTGGAAGTATAATTAGATTTTGTTTTTACCATTTAATCCAATGCTGGTCATTGTAAGTAATTTCACTTTGAAATTGGACATAAAAAGTGACAATCTTTTGATAGTTATTATTTCTTAAATATAGGCTATTTTATTTTGACAATAGGGAATTAATATAAAATTAATTAATCAAAACTTCTATTTTTTGAAGTTGGTAAAATATAATTCATTTTTAAATTTGGAATAACAAAATTATCCTGGGCTGAATTTTAGGTATTTTTCTGAAAACATTCAATTTTAGATGAATAGTGAAAACACTGCGTTATCGGTTAAAATCGAATTTTTTAAATAATTAGTTTTTTTATATAAATTCATATTAGGTAAAAGTAGATAAATAATACCTAAATATGTTCAATTTAATTCATTGGAGTCATTTTATAATAAGTTTAGATATATAGAATTTTATTGAACTTTTTACCATGTTTTACTCACCTCCTAGGAGCATTTGAAAATTCACATAAAACATAATTTTACCGCTTCTCTTAATTGAATTTAAAAAATACTAGAGACATGGTTGATATTAGTAGTTAATATTTGGTTTAATGAGATGAAAATAATTTTTGATGAACAATATATTTTAACTTTTATTTACCACAGTTAAAAATAAATAGAGTAATTAAACGTAAAAATGATATTATTTTTACCTTAGAACATGTCCTAATTATATTGGATATGAATATTTTGACCAAAAAGAACCTTAGTAATAATATATGATCATTTAGGTCCACTTGGATTAGATTAAGACATTGATTATTATTTAATTCAAAGAAGAGTTAAAAGTGTTAAATCCAATGTTTAATAATTGAACCATTTTTAATATAGGGTTACTCATAAGATAAATTCTTCTATAAATATTAAATAGAAATTTAAAAATATTTCATACATAATGGTATTTTATTTATAATTTTTAGATATTAAATAGTTTTATTTATTTATGACACAATGGTGATGCAGTAATTACCTTATTAATGAAATATTAAAACAACTGATATTTTAAATACCAAAATAAATGTAATTTGAGACTTTTTATGCATTTCACTAATTGTATAGGTTAATATTACATGTTAGGGTTGATTAAATGAATTTTTTTAGAATTAATAATTCTGTTATAAATTTAACAAAAACAAAATACCAAATAATGTCAAAATTTTACTAAAAGAGTTTTAAACAATATATTAAATTATTAATTGAAATTATATTCATAAAAATTTAAGGTTTGGTTAAAGGGAATAAATAATATTATATATTTCATTAATTAACCACTTGAGCTTATCTTGGATGTTTATAGTATGTTTATTAACCATATAGTGTAATAATACAAGAAGACACAATAAAAGTTAAATTATTTAACTTAGAATAAAATCTAAAAGATAAGGTTAAAATGGTAACCTAAACTTAACTAAAACATGTTGGATGAGGGAGGTTCGATCCATAGCCTCATTATCATCGAAATAAATCAATTTATAGTAATTATAAACAGAATATGATTTTATTATAAAATAGTATTTCAATATCTTCCTAAGGTGCCCCTTAGCCCCCTTATAAAAGGGCACTCCCCCTTCTCTAATTTTCACACCATCAAAGCCATTTTCTCATCCAAAACCTTCCCAAATATCCTCTCAACTATCCTCAATTAATCTTAGAGGCCTTACTATAGTCAGAAAGAAAACCTAAGGATCCATTTTGATCAAATTAAAAGGAAGAACTCGAAGAAGAGGTAAATATTTCATCACCTCTTTCAAGTTCTTTTCTTCTTCCACTTCCTCTTTATTTGTTGTTTCCATTATAAAATTATAAATACCATATCGTCTATATACTTCGATGTTATTATAAAAATGGTACAACCATATTAGTTATTTGATCCATCCTATGAATGACATGTCACCATACGTGCGTACGTATGGCTTACCGTCTCCACGTCGCGGTGTAGTTGTTATTCAATACATTATTATTAGGATGGGTATTATAATGATCTATAACTGATGTAAATAATAATTATAACATGTTAAAGATTCTGTATATGTGATATAACATCTATTTACATATGATTTTAAATCAAAATAATGATATCATCGCTCATGCATACATATGGGTTACCGTCTCCACGACGTAATGAAATTCATTTCCATGTTAACCATTCAACGATGATTATAAAAATATATATTAATAATAAGTACTAAATACATGAATTAATGATTCTACTGGAGATATATATATATGTATATTTATATTTATGTATCTACTTACATATATCTTATTCACTTACTTCCGTTCAATACGATACGAAAACAGAAAAATTGTTTATGCGTACGTACAGCCTACCATCTCCATAAATGGTGGCTTCCATTTCATATATAAATCTATTATAAATATTTATATTCTAAATATATATGATATATAAATCAATTATTATATTCTGGAATTATTGAAATCATTATCTAAATGAGATGATCAAGAATAATAATTTAAAACACATACGATAAAGAAGGTGATTGTTACCTAAAACGTTAATTTAACATGAAAATAATTATTAAATGGGTAGTATAAAGTCATAAATGAATCATTTATGATATAATAAATATCAATATAGTTTTGGTATAATTTAATAACATAGAATGGTCATTATACATGAGGTTAAACGTACCCTATACCAAAGGAAAGTGCAAGGTAAGGGTTATTTCCTCAATCTTATTATTTTCCAAGATTATTTATGTCTAAGTATTTACTGGGACATACTTATCATAAATACCCATATTTCATAAATAATTTTCAAAAGTAATATTTTAAGGTTTAATGGGAGGGTCTATTTAACTAGATCATAATTTAAAATGTTTTACATATTTGTCTTTCTAAACCCTTTTATTCAATGTCCATGTTTACAAAATGATTTTAAAGATTTATTTATATGGACAGAAATATTTTGAAATGATAATTCTTTTCAAAAGTTTCAAAGATTTATGCAACTCTTTTATTCAAAAATCACTTTCAAATGGATTCCTTTATAAATTATGATACTTTTAAACGATTTCATGAAAATGGGTATTTCTCTCAAAGCGTTTTACTGATCATTTTCATCTATGTCAACATCCTTTGAGGGATTTTAAACTTTTTTGAAGTTTATTTTTTATGATATAATCTTCCATATTATATTGAATTATTTATTCTATGTTTGACTGTGAATGTGCTATTTTTATAACATTCATAGTTTATGGATAAAGTGTTGACATTTCGTATGTTAGTTTTAATACGAATGTTTATGTTATGTTTCAACATTTTCATATGAGGAATGTATTGGACTTAGGAAGTGATTGGTGGAGCCCACTATAGCTCCTCGATGCATCGGTAGGTATCATGAGACAAACTAGTGTCTTGGCATAGGGCCTTGGAAAAAAATTTATTTGTAGTCTTGGCACAAATCATTGACTATGTGGTTATGAATTTCTAGCATTATACATTCCATCATTATGAAAGTGGCTATTTATATTGCATGTGATTATTCGACTAGAAGAATATCCATGTGAATAATTAAATGGAATTATTTTATTGTATCTTTTTCATATTATGCTTATGTTTAATTTTGAAAATCTTTTGGTTTATTCTTATACATTACCTTAAATGTTTATACTTATTTATGATAGTTTCCTCTATATTGTTATCCTTACTAAGCAACTGAGTTCACCCCTTTCTATGTTTTAATTTTCTTAGTATTCTAAGAAGTGTATTATGATTGATAAGTAGGGTTAAGCTAGGTGATTAATGGAGTTATCAAAGGATCATTTATGTTGTGTTTTATTTTCTAATGTGTAATGTAACATTCATGTATGTAATGTATTTTCCAAGACTACTAAACTGATCGGTCATTCAGGACTTCATTCCTTGTAATCATGCCAATTTATTAAAATAATGCACCGACTCTGGGTAACTGGGGTTGGGGCATTACAGTTGGTATCAGAGGAAGGTTAGAAATAACCTTGGAAACTAGATTTAGACAAACTCTGATTAGAGTACATTACCCTAAGATAGACATTGATGATTAGTATAGAAGAACTTCCTAGAATTTTGGTACTGTAGAGATTTTTTGAGTTTTACAAGAAATACATCCCAGTCTGGATACAAGCATGTAGAGGAGTCTCTAGCACAGATGTACCAAGGGGTAAAACCCGAAAACACCGCTTTGAGCTAGACTCAAACGGGAACTGGTGCATGATAATGGGCCTTGTTTCACTATTGGTTATGAAACTCTTGGGGGATATGATTAGGATAATTCTCATTTTTTTACCAACCATTATGAAGGGTTTATGAGCATATACTTCCTCAAATAAAATATTTTTATGATTGTGGATTATATCCATAAAATCATCAATTTATGTTAAGTATTTTACAAGTTTTGAATTATTCAATTCAATTCATAAACTGACATAGTGTATGCCATTTTATAGAAATGGCTCCATATAGAAGGAATATGAACTCCAATAATACGTATGATCCAAAGAGTAAAAATGATAATATCTCTCACGGTATTAACCCAAAATTTAGAAGGGAAATAATCTCCCATGTATTCTAAACATATGAAGAAATAGTATCATGTGTTAATAAGATAATTAATTTTTTCTTTGAGTCTTATGGATTTGAAGTGAAGAAAGATAATAAAATGATGGAAGAGAGAAAGATGGATAATGGAAAGAGGGAAAAGAAGAATTTTCCCATATGTGATAACTATGGGAAGAAACACCAAGGAAATTGTCTGAAGGGAATTGTAAAGACCTGTAAAATTCAATGGAAATTTTTTTCTTAATTTTATTTGGGATTTTACGAGTGCGCGGTTTCCAACGGAACCTGATTCTGAGGCCCGGTGTGCCCGTAATCAATTTCCGAAGTTTAGCTCGGGTACGTTCAGTGAAACGAATGAACGAGTTTTTATAGCTTTTGAACCGGGGCTCAGAATCGAAATCTGAGGGCACTGATGAAACCACAGTGCCGGTTTTTGCTTAAGGAGACTTTTTCTGGAGTTGCGTTTTCTCAGGGAGGTTATGTTAAAAATAAAGTGGTTTAATTAAAGAGTGAAATAAAATATGTGCTGCAATTTTAATTCTACTCTGTATAATTATATCCTATGTATGGAAGTTGAGGTGGGACTCACTAAATCCTAACTCCTCTTTATAAAATATTAGTGAGGTGGGCCCCACGTGATCCCCACCTTTTTAATTTCCTCAAACCTCCCTTAAAGTTGGCAATCCTCTCCATTAATTTTTATTCCCTCCACATTAAATTACATGCCAATAAAATGCCTCATTAATTGGACGACACTCGTAAATTAATTCGGTGAATTCATTTCAAATTAATGTTGGTGTGTGTGTGTGAGTAAAATAAGACAAGGTCTTATTTTATTGTTGGTGGATTCGTTGTGTGGAATAGAGGAGAGAACTCTCGCGGTCTTGAACAACTTCATCTTCTTCGCGAAGAATGCCGAGTCTATGACGAAGAACTCCGTCACCTCAAGGGGAGATCGCCGTACTGTCTCCACTCCTCTCCATAGCCGGTGATAGACGCCTTCTTCTGAGAATGATGACACGCTGCATCCTTCTTTGGGCGAACACCGACGACACTTACAGAGCCTCGTTCTGTGACGCCGTCTTCCGCGATGTATTTTTCCCATGACGATCCTCGTTCGATGACTTCTTCAAGGTAGGGGTTTGGTTTTGTTCGTGAATATTATTTTCTTTCTTTGTTAAATATTTAGGCCGCCTGTTATCAATTTAACCGGAGGAGGTCGGTCCGCCTGAACACATCCGATCCTCCCCTTTGTTGCTGAAATCATTGTGGCTCGAACGAAGGCGGTGCGGTGCAACGACACCGTGTGGAAACAAGGTCAGATGCGGTGAAGAAGCACGACGCCGTCGCGCCGTGTCGTTGAGGCCAAAAGAAGCCGCGACCAGAGTAAGGTCACGGTGGAGGGGCACGGCGCCATCGCACCATGTCGGAAAACCATCGGGGGCCGCGGCGGAGGGGAGCAGCGCCGTCGCGTCGTGTTGGTCAGACCAAGGCCGCGACCTTTAGCCGCGACGGAGTAGGGAGCGGCGGCCGGAACCGACGGCTGCCGACGCATGGAGGGCAGGACCAACCGGTCCCGCGTGGTAAACTGTCCGACCATTACTGCCAGCCAGATCTGGAAAACCAGGGGTTTGAACGCCCAGTCAATGCAACAGGGCGGACCCCCCCCCCCCCCCCCCCCCCGCGGGTCTGCCGTCCGGTTCAAAGGGGGTGGCGGTTCCCCCCCTTCCGTGCTCACATAGTGCTCGGCACCCTCGCCGGGCCGGGCCGTGCCGGCCAGACCAGACCACGCCAGCCGGGTTGACCTGCACCCTGATGGTCCGAACCTAGACCCAGGTCGGGTCGACCCGGTTTGGGCCGACCCAGGGGGTCTCGGGTCAGGTCTGTCTGGGCCCAAAACCCCCTAAAAATGGATAGGTTCTTTTAATCGCCTATAACATGGGAAATGGACCTCCGATCGATGCACCGTCAGTTATGATGCGATCCTTAGATCGAGATTGTCATTTCAGTATATTACACTCAAGGTTTCGGAGAACTTTGGGTACGTCCGGGTTGGTTCGAAGACGAAACCAACCTGGCCCTCGGAGTGGAAACGCTTATAACTTGAGCTCTGGACGTCCGTTTGACGTACCGTCGACTTTGTTAGTTTTCTCTTAGTGAGACGGACCTTTTTGCATACTCCCCTCAACGTTTGGATGCAGTTGGAGTACGATCGGGTTGGTTTTGACAAAAAAACCAACCGGGCCCCTGGAGCGAAAAAGCACATAACTCTCAGACCAGGCGTCTGGTTGACGCACCTTCTGTTGCGTTGTGTTTCATTTGACATGATGGAACTTTGCGATACATCAACTCTGGTCTACGTGACAGTTGATGTATCGACCTCTTGGATCATGGAGCGGACCCTCCTAGAACGAGCGTGCTGTGTGCGGAAAACTTAGAGCTGGCTGAGACTTGACGACTACTGATCGATCGACTCTGAGTGTTTCGATATCCCAGTGGGGAGCGCATGGTTCTATCATCAAACCCACAGAGGAGGAGCACTTGGTTGTAGAGGTAGACCTGTTGTACTCAACAGAAGTATTGCCTCTGTAGGCTATGAGGGGGAGCGCTTGGTTGTAGCGGAAGACCCATGGTGGGAAGCGCTTGGTTGTAGAAGTAGGCCCACAGTACTTGACAGGTGGAGTACTACAGTAGTCCATGGTTAGTGGGAAGCGCTTGGTTGAAGCGGCAGGCCCACTGTACTTGATAGAGGAGGAGTTCCCCAACAGCTATGGTTTCGAAATCATGAATAAAATCCTAGTTTGAGCTGAGTCTTGACTTTCAATCATTATCTTTGATGTGATTGACTTGATATCCTGTGTGGATTGGATTATGCTTTCCTGTGTGGATTGTGTCGCACTTTCCTATGTGGATTATGTTTTACCTTCCTGAGTGGACTGGATTTTACTTGAGCTCATGAGTTGGAGCTGAACTGGATTTGATAACTTAGGTATATGTATGGGAATATACCTAATTAGTGTTGGATGATACTTCGTGATTGTATCTTTTCTTTGTGGTTTATCCTTTGTGGATTCAGGGAGACCCTCGGGGGTCTCGGGGTCCCTACTGAGTATCGTATACTCACCCCTGCATGGGCTTCACCCGCACTACGTTGTATTGGTTGCAGACGATGGACATCACTGACCGTGGTTGAGGCTTTTAGAGTTGGACGGCACCTGAAGGAGGATCTCACGACGAGTCGTTGCCCGGAGGTGGATATCGCATCGAGTTGGTTCCCAGAGGTGGATTCACGACGAGTCGGTACCTGGAGGAGACGGAAGAATGTGGATTGATGAGGAGGAGATCTGTACCTACCCTTCAGGTAGGAGACCGGAGGACGATCCAGGAGAGGCTTGTCACCTTTCAGCTGTTTCTCTTTGAGTTGTAGTTTACCATCAGTTTTAGCTGTACTTTCCTGTTGGGTTTGTATTCTGGCCCATTTACCTTTCAACACTTTCTTTTGTACTTATTGTTGCTTATGCTTTTACTATGTGGTGTTTTTTACTTTTATAAAAGAAATGCCTTCCCTTTTTATAGGTATTTACGCCTTCGGTGCTAGTCGCCAGCCCCTGGCCTATGGAAGGTGGGTTTGGGGTAGTCATGGCATGGGCCCCGAGGACGGGTCGTGACATGAATGGGAGTTTGTTATAAGTGTGGAGAAAAAGGACACTAAGTATGTTACTGCAAGGGTAAGAAAAAGGTTTCAAATGTACAATGCTTCATCTGAAAGGAGTTGGGACACTACGCGAACCAATGTCCAAATCATCAGAGTATGCCTCAAATAATGCTATTGGATAATAATCGAGTTATGATAATACCACATTTGATGAAGAATGATTATAATTCTTATGTTGTTATTAAATAATTATGTCATTTGAGTGTTGTATCAATGATATACTAGTCATAATAATTATGGAGAATATAAGGATTGTACTGCAGTACTATTTCATTAAGGACTTGAGATCGTGTGGACCAATGAAACATGACTCAATAGAAGGTTAAATTTTTAGAAAATATATGGTTGAGAGAAAGATAAACCATAATATGGTTCTGATACTGAGGAAGAGATTTTTGAATAATAAATGTTTTATTTGGATAAATTATATTGGATATTCTTGACTACCTTCAAACTGATTAATGATTTGTATATTCCATCATTGTTGGAGTTGACATCATTTTTTGATGGAAGAAGTATATCTAGTATTCTGTAAGGAATAAGGGAGAATGAATGTAATAAATATGGTTTCATGGTAATTCAGGGTGATACCATGTTTTAAAATAATACACGATGAAGTTGTTCACATGTATTACGTGGAAAAAAGGATCTTTACTGTGTTTAACTTCCTTATAAATTTTGGACTATGAGTTTGGATAGAAGTATTTTGGATAAGTCTAAAAGTAGGAATGGATTATGTTTTAAAGGTTATTTTTGGATTTTGTTATTTCTGGATTTTTATAAAAGGACAACACATAGACCATGTGATAACCAATCACGTCGGACAAAGCTACCGGAATCGAACCCACAACCATAGTGCGATTGGGATTTATCACCTACCACTAGATTATGTGAAGTCCCTGGAATGTATAATGTAGATTATTTTTTAATGGGTCTGATTTGTGAATTATAAATTCATTATTTTTGGGACTCTATATGATTAGGATAAATAGAATATATATATATATATATATATATATATATTTGAAATCTTTTATAGAGAAAGATGAGTTTTGTGGTAGGAATTAGTTGAAGGATGAAACTCTACTTGTCAAGTTTATATATACATATATATTTTTCTTCTTATTATATGGATAAATTAATTTTTAAACTTTAGGAAAGGGATCTTAAAACCAATAATGTGTTATCCTAATACCTTATGTTTTTTTGAACCGATGGTATTTTAAATCATCATAAATTGATGGATTTGAGGCCCTCAATTTTATACTTGTTTGTGATTGATGACCTCAATCACTCCCTATAAATATTTATGTTTTCCCTCCAATTATATGTCTTTAATTTACACCAATGTTATCCCAATATAGATCATAATTTAGTGGTGACTCTTTCCTTTCCCTTTTCCTCTTATTAAGACTAAATTTTATTAACCCAATTTTAGATGTGGGTTTTCCACAAAGTTATTTTCTATTTTGAACATTTTATTTTCAAATAAAAATTTAAAATCGCAAGGATGTAATTTATTGAAGGAGGGAAGAATGTAACACCCCAAGATTTCATAATTCGTTATTTCTTCAATGTAATTCAATAACTTCAACTACACGCAACACCGAGTTCAAGTGCACCTAAACTTACCAAACTAGCCGTTCAAAAGCAGTTAGGAATAGTATTAACTAAATTTTGAAATTTATATAATACATATAATTTTATAATCAATATTATAAGTTTCTTAGACATAATGTAAGAAAAAAGTCATTTTTTCAGATAAATGAAGTATTTTTAAAAAAATGCAATTTTACCACCTTTTAATGGAGAACCTTTTTTAAATCCAATATTTGAAACTTTTCTGTATTAAATTTGACAATATAAACTTGTTATTTATAATCTGGACATAAAAATTTAGTTTCAATAATTTTTTTTTGTTTTTTGGATAACATTCATATTTGGGTGAATAGTGAAAAATACTATATTTTAACTAAAAACAACTTTTTTAATCAAAATAATTTAAGTGATAAATTATAAATTTTAATGGTTTGAAAGTATAATTAGATTATATTTTTACAATTTAATGCAATGCTCATCATTTTATGTAATTTCACTTTGAAATTCGACATAAACAAGTGTCAATCTTTTGATAGTTACTATTTCTTAAAAATACGCTTTTTGGATTTGAAAACGGGAATTAATTTAAAATTAATCAATGCAACTTCAATGTTTTGAAGCAGGTAAAATAGAACTCATTTTTGAATTTTTAATATCAAAATTAGCCTAAGGTTAATTTTTGATATATTTCTAAAAACTTTCATTTTTAATGAATAGTGAAAAACACTACGTTTTCCGTTAAAAAGGACTTTTTATTTAAATAATTAGTTATTTAAATTAAATTTATATTAGGTAAAAATAGATACATAATACCTATATATGTTAAATTTAATTCATGGGAGGCATTTTATAATAAGTTTAGATATATAAAATTTTATTGAACGTTTTACCGTCTTTTACCCACCTCCTATGAGCATTTGAAAATTCACATAAAACATAATTTTACCACTTCTCTAAATTGAATTTCAAAAATCTGAGAGACAAGGTTGATATAAGTAGCTAAAATGTGGTTCAATGAGATGAAAATATTTTTTTGGTGAATAGAAACTTTTGACTTTTATTTTCTATGGTTAAAAGTAAATATAGTAATTAAAGGTAAAAATGATATTATTTTTACCCTAACACATGTCCTAATTCTATTGGATAAGTATATCTCGACCAAAAACAACCTTAGAAATAAAATATGATCATTTAGGTCCACATGGATTAGATTAGGTCATTTATTATTATTTAATTCAAAGAAGAGTTAAAAGTGTTAAATTCAATATTTAATAACTAAAAAAATTTTAATATAGGGTAACACATAAGATAAATTAGACTATAAATATTAATTAGAGAGATAAAAATATTTCCAACATAATGGTATTTTAGTTATAATTTTTAGACATTAGATAATTTAATTTATTTTTGAAACAATGGTGATAAAGTAATTACATTATTAATGAAATAGTAAAATAATTGATATTTTAAAAACCCAAATAAATGTAATTTGATAATTTTAATGAATTTAACTAATTTTCTAGGTTAATATGACATTTTAGGGTTGAATAAATGCATTTTTTTCTAAGTAATAATTCTGTTACGAATTTAACAAAAACAAAATACCAAATAATGTCAAAATTGACATAAAAGAGTTTTTAAAACAAATATTATATAATTAATTGATATTCTATTCCTAAAAATATAAGGTTAGGTAAAAGAGATTATATAATACTATATATGTCATTAATGAACCACTTTAGGTTATGTTGGAAGTTTATAGTATGTTTATTAACTATATAGTGTAAGAATACAAGAAGACACGGTAAAAGTTAAATTATTTAACTTAGAGTTAAATCTATAAGATAAGGTTAAAATGGTAACCTAAACATGTCTAAAACCTTCTGGTTGAGAGGATTTAGACCCATAACCACTTTATCTTCGAAATAAATAAATTGGGAGTCATTAAAAACCGAATCTTATTTTATTATAAAATAATATTTAAATATTTTCCTAATATGCCCCTCACCCCTCTTATAAAAGGTCACTCCCCATTCTCTGAAATTCACACCTTCAAAGACATTTATCTCAGCCAACCCCTTCCCAAATATCATCTCAAAAATCCTCCAATAATCATAGAGTCTTTACTTTAGTCATAATGTCATCTTAAAGAGCCATTTTGATCAAATCAAAATGAAGAATCCGAGGAAGTGGTTAATATTGCATCACCTCTTTCAATTTCTTTTCTTCTTCCACTTCCTCCTTCATTGTTGTTTCCATTCAAAAATAATAACTCCAGTATCTTCTCTATACTATTATGTTATTATACAAATGGTACAACCATATTAGTTATTTTATCCATCCTATGAATGACATGTCACCATACGTGCGTACGTACGGCTTACCATCTCCACGTCAGGGTGTAGTTGTTATTCAATATATTATTATTTGGATGGGTATAATAATGATGTATAAGTGATGTAAATGATAAATATAACATGTTAATGAGTGTGTATGTAGTTGGGGTTTGGATTAGTGGTAAGCACCCCTTAATTCTACATGAAAAATGGGGGTTCAAAACCCATTGGGCGTAGGTGCTGTAGCAGTACTGTAACGGACTGTAGAAGCGGTGGCACTGTAGCAACGACAGGTACTGTAGTGGAGGTAGAATACTGTAGCAGTGGCGGGTACTATGCAGCACTGTAGCAGCACAGGTACTGTAGCAGTACAATTCACAGAATGGGCTTTGGGCCAAAAACAATGTGTCTACAGGCCATGTAATGGGCTAAATGCACACTGGGCCTTCGGGCTATTTAATGGGTCTCCCTCTACCCAGTTAAAGTGGTCTTTGCTTTGCATTAATAATAAATGAGGCTTCGGCCCTAACCTTTAAAAAAAATTAATGATTCTGTATATATGATATAACATCTATTGACCTTCGATTTTAAATCAAAACAATGATATCATCGCCCATGTGTACCTACGGATTACCGTCTCCACGACGCGATGCGATTCATTTCCATGTTAACCATTCAACGATGATTATAAAAATATAGATTATTAATAACTATTTAATATATGACATAATTATGCTATTTTATATATATATGTGTGTGTGTGTGTATTTAGGTACTTACATATATCTTATTCACTTAATTACGTTCAATACGATATGAAAACGTAAATAGATTTTATGCGTACGTACGGCCTACCATCTCCATAAACGGTGTCTTCCATTTCATATATACATCTATTATAAATATTTATAATCTATATATATGATATATAAATTATGTTTTATATTCTGTAATTATTTAAATCATGATCTAAATGATACGATCAAGAATAACAAGTTAAAACTCGTATAAATAATGAAAGCAAGTATTACCTAAAACGTTAATTTAAATGAAAAATAATTATTAAATGGGTATTATAAAGTCATAAATGAATCACTTATGATATAATAAATATTAATATGGTTCTGGTATAATTTAATAACATACAATGGTCCCTATACATGAGGTTAAACGTACCCTCGACCAAAGGAAAGTGCAAGGTAAGGGTTATTTATTCAATCTCATTATTATCAAAGATTGTTTATGTGTAAGTATTTACTAAGTCATACTTACCATAAATACCCATATTTCATACAAAAATTCAAAATTAATCTTTAAAGATTTTATGGGAGGGTCTATTTAACTAGATCATCATTTTAAATGTTTTAAATATTAATCTTTATAAACCCTTTTAATCAATGTCCATGTGTATGAAATGATTTTAAGGATTTATTTATATGGACATGAATGTTTTGAAATGATAATTATTTCCAAAAGATTCAAAGTGGTATGGGAAACTTTGATTCAAAATCTCTTTTAAATGATTTCCTTTATAAATTGCGAGACATTTAAATGATTTCATGGAAAAGGGGTATTTCTCTCAAAATATTTTACTCGTCATTTTCATCTATGTCAACATCCTTTGATTGATTTTAAACATGTTTGAAGTTTATTTTTTATGATATAATCATACATATTATATTTAATGAGTTATGATATGTTTGACCATGAATTTTCTATTTTCATACCATTCGTAGTTTATGGGTAGTGTGTTGAAATTTTGTAGGCTAGTTTTAATATGAATGTTTATGTTATGTTACAAACTATTCATATGAGGAATGAATTGGACTTAGTAAGTGATGGGTGGAGCGAGCTATAGCTCCTCGATGCATTGGTAGGTCTCATGAGACAAAATAGTGTATTGGCACAAGTCCTTGGCATAAACATTTATTTGTAGTCTTGGCACATGGCCTTGACTATGTGGTTATTAAACTCTCGCATTATGCATTCCATCATTATGAAATTTGCTATGGATATTGCATGTGATTATTCAACCAGTAAAATATTCATGTGAATAAGTAAATGGAATTATTTTGTTTTATCTTTTACATATTATTTAGAAGATTATGTTTAAAAGGATTTTGATTTAGTCTTATACATTTCCTTAAATGTATATGTTTATTTATGAAATTTTCTACTATATAGTTATATTTACTGAGCATCTCAGCTCACCTATTTATTTGTTTTAATTTTCTCATGATTCTAAGAAGTGTGTTATGATTGATAAGAAGGGTTATGCTAGGGGATTAATGGAGTTATCAAAGGATCATTTATGTTGTGTTTTATTTTCTACCGTGTAATGTGACGTTCATGTATGTAATATATTTTCCTAGAATGCTAAATTGATTGGTCTTTCGGGACTTGATTCCCTATAATCATGCCAATGTATTAAAATAATGCACCAAATCTGGGTATCTAGGGTCAGGGCATTACACATAGATTGTCTTAATCCGATGGAGGAGGATCTCTCTCGGTATTGAGAGAGTTCTTGGAGGAAGGAGTTCTTTCGGTCTTGAGAGAATTCTCCAGAATTTTTGTGAACAACGATTGAGGAAAAGTGTTGGGGTTGTGAGAATATTTAGAATCAGGTTTGAGGTTATAGAGTTATGACAATAAATAAACATGCTACACATTTTATTTATTTCATTAACTCTTATTGAAAACCCCCTTTTCGAATAATTAATTCCTTGACATGCTCCCATGCTGATTATAATAAATATCATTTATTGAAACAATATTTATCCTAAAAATCCTGACTGGAAAAAATACACGGCATGTAATCATTAATACACGATGTGTACTTGTTTTTTATAAAAAAAATATGGTGTGTAATCGTTAATACACAACATGTACTTTTTTTCATTTCCTTTCAAAAATAAAAACTACACTGCGTGTAATCATTAATGCACAACTTGTACTTGTTTTCAAAAATAAAAACTACATTGCATGTAATCATTAATACATAACGTGTTCTTTTTTTCATTTTATTCTTCCTCCATCATTAAAATGATTTAGGCTTACTTGAATAATTATTAAACCACATACGGGGATAGTCTTTATTCTACTTGAGATATTTGGATACACTTAGGGTGAGACCCTCTAGGCCCCGTTCTCGTTGGAATTAGGCGGGCTTGCCTAAAGTCCAAGATTACTGTCTAGCAATGGGTCAAGGAACCCAAGAGAATGAAGTTGATGCCGCATTGACGTGTCAATTCATACGAATGCTTACAGTGTAATTTAATCCCTTTGTCTCAATATCTAATCAAGCATGTTACATGGCAATGTCATAAACCAATATGCTTGATCTGTCATTCATTAACTTCCATAAATAAACTCATCGTTACACCATGGCCAGGGAATTTGGGGGAAAATTATATTTCAATCAAAGGACCTGAGATATCTACTTCCATAAATATGGAAGAGACAAATCCTTCCTCAACTTATCCATTAACAACATGTCATTCGTGACACACCCAACCTACCCTACTTCCTGGTAACTGTCTTCGTGATGGTTTTCATCAGCAAATCTAAGTGCGTGAGTCATGACTTGCGTGAATGATAATATTCTAGTCTAAGGTCCATTACACACGCTCATAGATAGTAATGTCCGATGTCACCAAGACATGCGAAATTACTACTGTAGGGTCTGTTCTTATAATCTTCCATCTTGGAGACTACCAAGTGGAAACTCCAAGAGAGAGAGTCTCATCTTCTTACGAGTACTCGCACATGATGGTCTGTATACTATGTGTCATATCACAGTAATTCATCCAACCATAGAACTCTATTTAAGAATATTTCTATAGAATTTAAAGGTTATAATCATAGTGGGGATCTTCCATGACCTTATTAATGCACCAAATATTCCAAGACATTATTATATTATAGTCATGTAGAACATTGAACAATATATAATAATTGTAAATTAATGTAATCAAATTACAAACAGTTGGTTCTCAATAAACCAACTCTAACAGGAACATCCTCAAAGTGACGAGGAATTGTTTCAAGTGTGGGAAAGGACACAATGCTCAGGAGTGTCGAAAAGACATGAAAAGGATGGATAATGTGGTGGAAGAAAGGTGAGAACCACCCATGGTTCAATGATACAACTGTAGGGAGCTAGGGAACTATGCAAGACAGTGCACTTAACCTCGAGCTCTCATGGGTAATCTGTGTCAGCAGCCACTATAGCCAAATGAACAAGGGAAGTCTCATTCCATCACGACTGTGGATGTGGAGCAAGATAATGAAGTCATTCAAGGTACAATTCCTATTCACTCAAGAATTCCAAAATTCTTATTTGATTTTGGTTCTACGCATTCGTTTATATCCTTTATGTTTTCTATAACTATCACTACTGTAAAAACTACCTATATCCACGTTTCAAAACCGTGTGTATAGCCCCCAAAACCGTGGGTATAGGATATACCCACGGTTTTGGGAATAGCGGGGCTGAGTGGCGTCGGTATAGGAGTCTTAACCTATACTCACAGTTTGTCAAAACCGTTGGTATTTTTTTTTACACTATGTTAAACCATCCTCCACACTATCAAATTATTCTTCCCACGGTAAATTTTTTGGAAATATGCAGTGGCTAGCTCTCAAAACTGCGCCTAACAGAGCCCCTCCCAGCCATTCCTCACCAGCGAACCACCCGAGATACCCATTTTATATGTTATATATAATATATCTACGTATATATATTATTATACATTGCATTTTGAAAATTAAAATACACCGCATTGCGGAAATTTTTGTAGACAACAGGATTCGAACCGCGCCTGACAAATCGCCTCAACACAACGATTCACCAAAGGACCAACCGGTCTTACAATTTTAATTGTTATACAAACATACATTAACGTATATATATAAATATCATCTGCGCTTCTAAAAAATGTGAACAACGAGAATCGAACACGCGACCTAAAGCAGGTGCCGAGAACCGTTTACCAACCAAGCTATTGAATTTTTGAAAATATGTATTTATATTTATAAAGATATATTAATCTAAACCGTGAATATATTTTTTCCCACAAAATATTTTTTGTGTCCCGCGTAATTGTTTTTCTCCGCCATAAGCTATACCCACGGTTCTTCATAACCATGGGTATAGGTCTTCAAAAAAACCCAATACCCACGGTTTTGATGGACCGTCGGTATAGGTCTTCAGAAAATACCCTATACCCACGGTTTTGGAGAAAACCATTGGTATAAGTCTTAAAAGAAAACTATACCCATGATTTTTGGCCCAACCGTTGGTATAGATGACCTATACCCACGGTTTTCGAAAACCGTGGGTATAGGCGGCCTATACCAACGTTTTTTCGAAACTGTGGGTATAGGTTCACACACTATACCTATACCCATAGTTTTTTTCCAAATCATGGTATAGACCCATTTTCCAATAGTGTATAGAATTGAATCCCCAAAACCTTGAAGTGGAGATATCTATAAAAACACCAAGTGGTGCAATCATTACAACACAAGTGTTTGACTCTTATCCTATTGGCGTATGTGAGAAGATTCTTCCAACAAATATCATAATACTTCCCATGGAGGAATTAGATAATATAATGGGAATGGAATATCTCTCATTATATAAAGCACATATTAACTGTCGGGAAAAGGAAATATATTTTCATATTACGAACCATCCCATGATCCACTACAAATTCAAGGAAGATCATGAATCTCCTTTGAAAAATCATTCAATGGTGTGGGTGTTGATTCTCTTTGAAGAACCATACCTCACTCAAATGGTTGAGTCAAAGGAAAGTTCCAACCTTATAGAAATTACCATCATGCAAGAATACGGTGATGTGTTTCCAGAAGAGTTACCCCGAATTCCCCCAGATTGTGAGGTAGAGTTCTAAATAGAACTCATACCCGAAGTTAATCCTATCTTAGATTGTCCCTGTAGGATGGATCCTATCGAACTAGAGGAGTTAAAGAAGCAGCTGCAAGAGCATCTGGAAAAAGGGTTCATACACCCTAGTGCATTATCTTGGGGTTCCCCAATGCTCTTTGTGAAGAAGAATATTGAAAAAATGTGGATGTGTATCAATTATCAGGAACTCAACAAGATTTCCATAAATAACAAGTATCCTCTTCCAAGGATTGACAACTTCTTAAATTAGTTAATAGGAACTCAATACGTCTCAAAGGTGGATCTTTGTTCTGGATAACATCAACTAAAGGTGGGGTAGGAAGATATTTAAAAAGCTACCTTCCGTACAAGGTATGGTCACTATGAGTTTCTAGTGATGCCCTTCAGACTTACTAATGCCCCAGAAATTTTCACGGATTTGATGAATAGAGTCTCTAGACATTACCACGACAAATTTTTTTAGTGTTCATTGATGATATTCTCATCTACTCCAAGAGAAAGGAGGAACATGAAGAACATCTAAGACTTGTTTTGGCAATATTGGGAAAGGAGATGTTGTACGCCATGTTCAGAAAGTGTGACTTTTGGATGAATCTTGTCACGTTCATGGGACATGTGATCAAAAGTGATGGAATTTCTATGGACCCCTCAAAAACAAATGCAATTGGGGAATGTACCAATCCCACTAGTGTCATATGAATTCATAGTTTTCTTAGATTATCGGGGTACTACCGACGTTTTGTGACAAATTTCTCACTATTGTAAATCCCGCTAACTATGTTAACAAGAAAAGGGGTAATGTATGTCCGGATGGAAGAATGTGAGGGAATCTATAAGGAGCAAAAGGGAAGGCTTATCACTGCACTTGTACTCACACTACCGAAAAGTGGATAAAGTTTTATGATATATAGTGATGCTTCAAAGAAAGTATGGGGTTTCATACTCATGAAAAATGGAAATTTGATAACCTACTCTACAGGATAGTTGAAGATCCATTAGAAGAACTACCTGATGCAAGATATAGAGCTAGTAGCCATGATTTTTACCTTGAAATTCTCAAAGCAATACCTTTATGGTGAGAAGTGGGACATATAAAACAACCACAAGATCATAAAGTATATATTGACACAAAATGGGCTCAAAATGAATCAAAGGAGACGGTTAGAGATAATCAAGGATTGCGATTTCTCTTTTCACTATCACCCAGTAAAGGTGAATATGGTAGATGATGCTCTATGAAGAAAAGAACTTGCTACTCTATCCATGTTATGGATTGAGAAAGACCCTATCTTATTGGATATGAAAAGGAATGATTGAGAAATCATAAGGGAATGGGATACATCCTACCCTGCCCAAATGATTGTTCAACCATCTATCCAACAGAAGATTAAAGATGAAAAAAGGGATGATGTGGAGATATGGAAGAGGGTGAATGCAGTAATGGAAGGGATATTGAAAGAGTTCCATATCGACGATGATGGTGGTATTCAGTTTAGAACTCATCTTTGTGTTCCTTCATCACCCAGTATAAAGAAGGATTTATTGGAAAATGCACATATCTCAACAATCTCTGTCCATCCTGGGAGTACCAAGATGTACCGTGATCTCTGAGAACACAACCAGTGGGATAACACGAAGAAGGAGATTGCAGAATATATCTCAAGGTTCTTGGTATGTCATCAAGTTAAAGTAGAGAGAAAAAAGGTCAAAGTGTCGATGAATCCATTGCCTATACCCATGTGTAAATGGGAGAATGTTACTATTGACTTTGTCACAGGTCTCCCAAAGACGTCGAAGAGAAATAATGCAATATGGGTTTTAGTTGACCGACTCAAAAAGACTGCCCATTTTATCGCTATTCAGGAAGACCTCTCACTTGAACAACATGACAATACGTATGTAAAGGAAGTAGTGAGACTGCATGGAGTTCCACTCTCGATTATCTCTGATCATGATCCTAGGTTCACATTTAAATTCTGGAGGAGTCTTCAACATGCCTTGAGAACTCAATTAAATTTCCCTACAACCTATCACCCCCAAACTGATGGCCAATCAGAAAGGAAAATTTAGAAACATGATGATATACTAAGAGCCTGCCCTATATAATTCAAAGGTGGATGGGATCAGCATCTCCCATTGGTTTAGTTCTCCGAGAACAATATCTTCCACTCGAGTATTCAAATGGCTCTGTATGAAACTTTGTATGGAAAGCGATTTAGAACTCCAACCTATTGGGATGAAGTTGGAGAAAAAAAGTTGCATGGACCCAATCTTATACAATATATGACAGAGAAGGTTCAAGTCATCCAGAAACAAATCAAATCTTCTTAGATTTGGAAAAAGAGTTATGCAGACAAGCATCGAAGGGACTTGGATTTTGATATTGGAGATAATGTTTTCCTTATAATATCACCATGGAAGAGAGTCATGGGTTTGGAATGAAATGGAAGCTAAGCCCAAGGTATATAGGACCCTTTGAGACCCTAGACCTCATAGGAGACGTGGAATATTATCTTTCACTTCCACCAAATATGGCTCAATTTCATGATGTGTTTCATGTATCACTCCTGAGGAAGTACATTCCAGACCCCTCACATGTACTAAACTCAGAGGTGGTACAGTTGGAAGATGATATCTCTTATGAGGAGTATCTATTAAAGATTTTGGACTGGAGAGATAATATTATACGCAACAAGACAACCAACCTTTTCAAAGTGTTTTGGAGGTTCCATAAGTTTTAAGAAGCTACTTGGGAACCGGAAAAGGCGATTAAGGAGATGTATCCTCACCTATTTTTGTAAAATAAAATTTGGAGGGTGAAATTTTATACTGGGGGAAGAATGTAACGACCCAATTTTTTTCAATGGAAATTATCTTCTTATAAATATTTCATAAAATCCCATGAATACACAACCTAATGAACTACTAAGTTATAGGGGACCTTTAAACATAAGTTTGTCAAATCTATGTTTGGAATTTTGAAAATCTGACATACACTGTTACAATCAGTAAGTTATTTGGATTCCAACAAGAAAAACATATTTTTTTGAATTGTATCCTACCCTTATGAATAGTGACATACCCTTATAAATGGTGATATACCCTAATGAATAGTAACATGAAATATGATAATATATAAATCATATTCAAGTTGAAATTATTATATACCTATTTTTTATAATAAGAAAATGAATGTTTTAAAACTTGTTTTTGATAATAAATTAGAATTTTAATGAAATATTAAAATAATACTATTTAGAAAATTATTTTTGGAAAATTGAATTCTTTTTCGGATTCTACACATTGAGAAATGGTTGGGTTGGATTTTGGGTATTTTTCTGAAATACTTGAATATTTGGTGAATAGTAAAATACAATAATTTACCATATAAATACAATATAATTGAAACCCACTATTCTTGAAATCACAAGTGATTTAAGCAACAAAATCTAGATTTCAAATTCCTTATTTACTATTCTTGGTCATGGAATCATCACTATTCATTGTCATGTGGGGAAATAATAAATTAATGAATTTTATATAGAGAAATCCCCTCTCCCCTCCACTAAAAATACCACCCTTCACACCCTCATTTCCTCACACCTATCAAGATTTAAGAATTATCTAAACTCTTCCCAATAATATTTTATATCCCCTCACCTACATCCATGATCTTCTGGTCTCATCAAAAGACCAATCCTAAGTCCATTAAAGTGGATCTCAAGTGGAGGATTCAAGAGGTATTTTCTCACCCTCTTCTCATTTAATTTCCTTTCAATTTAAAGTTCTTCTCCTATTCTGTCTCCACCTATATTCATCCAAATGGTATGGTACCTCCAGTATCATACATATACTAGAATTTTATGATACTAATTGGATATTATACCATCCAAACCCTTCTTGTAACACCCCGAGATTTAATGAAAAATATTCTTTTTAATTTCATTAATGTCTTGTGATGTATGCTACACCAAAAAGAGCTTTCACAAAACGCATCCTTGACTTGCCTTGCATTACACGCAATCGCGACCTTCCTCGATAGCGTGTGTAGTACGCAATAATGTGTTTCACTAAAAAACAATATGCTATTAAAATATTATTAAAACTAGCCGTTATTAATAGTAATAAACACTTTTTGGAATTTTGTAAATTTTATTTTTCAAAATGGAATTCATTTTTGGATTCGGAATACCGAAATTAGCCTAGGGTGAAATTTTGTTATTTTTCTGAAAACTTTCAATTTTTGATAAATAGTGAAACCACTAAGTGGTAAGTTAAAAACTGAATTTTGCAAAAAAAAAACCTAATTTTACCGCTTCTATGAATGGAATTTTGAAAATCCGAGAGACACGGTTAATATCAAGGACTAAAATGTGGTTCAATGTGATGAAAATAATTTTTGGTGAATAGTAACTTTTTACTTTTTTTTACCACGGTTAAAAGTAAATAGGGTAATTAAGGGTAAAGATGATATTATTATTACCCTAACACATGTCCTAATTCTATTGGATAAGTGAAATTCGACCAAAAACAAACTTAGGAATAAAATATGACCATTTAGGAACACATGGATTAGATTAGGACATTTATTAGTAATTTATTTAAAGAATGGTTAAAATAGTTAAAATCAAAGTTTAATAAGTAAATAATTTTTAATATGGGGTTATACATAAGATAAATTAGACTATAAATATTAATTAGAAATATAAAAAGATTTACTAGATAATGGTATTTTATTTGTAATTTTTAGACATTGAATAATTTAATTTATTAATGACACAATGATGATGCAATAATTATCTTATTAATGAAATATTGACATAATTGATGTTATAAACACCAAAATAAATGTAATTTGAGACTTTTTATGAATTAAACTAATTTTCTAGGTTACTATGATATATTAGGGTTGATTTAATAAACTTTTCTCGAACATATAAATCTTTTATTACTTTCACAAAAATCATATATCAAATAGTGTCAAAATTGACACAAAATAGTTTTTAAATTAAATATTATATTATTAATTGTTATTTTATTCCTAAAAATCTAAGGTTCGGCCAAATGACTTATATAAGGATATATATATTAATAATAGTCAACTTGGGGTTCGTTTGGCATGTTATAGTAAGTGTATTAACCATATAGTGTAAGAAAACAAAAAGTCACGGTAAAAGTTAAATTATTTGACTTAGAGTTAAATCTAATTGATAAGGTTAAAATAATAACCTAAACTTGTCTAAATACTATTTTTTGATAGGATTTCGACCCATCCCCACATTACCTTCTAAATAAGACCCTTTGGAACCATTATAAACCGATTTTTACTTAATATAAAATAATATTTTGAGATATTCCTAAGGTGCCCCTCCCCTCCCTTATAAAAGGGCACGTCCTCCCCCTCCTCCTCACACCAATTTGAGCACTCAAGCTCGGCCAAACCCTGCAAAAATCCCTTCTCCACTTCCCTAGAATAATCCTAGAGGTCCGGGTCTTCTTCAAAGACCAATCTTAGTTCCCTAAGTGGAGGATTCAAAGAGGCGTTTCAAAGAAGAGGTAATATCCATTACCGATCTTTTCAATTTCTTTCTTCTTCAACTTCTTCTTCATTAGTTGTTTCATGATAAAGTAATTAAATCAGTATTACTTACATACTTATATGTTATTATAAATATAAAACAACCCTAATTCATCTTCTATCCATCCTACGGAAAAATGAAATCACTGCGCGTGCATACGTACGGAATACCGTCTCCACGCCGTGGTGTAATCTATTTTCCACCATAACCTTACAAGGATGGGTATAATGGTGTAATGAGTAACTATATATGATTATTATAAATTGATATTTATACTGAAATAGTATAAATACACTTAAATACAATTCCACGATCATGGGAACAATATCATCGCTCGTGTGTACGTACGGAATAGCGTCTCCACGATGTGATGCGACTCGTTCTACATGATCATCATTACATAGTAATTATATAAATGAATTGAATGAATAAATATGAAATATGTTACATTAATACCATTCTTGATATAAGGTATCTATAACCTTAAAAGAAGAATAAGAATTTATTCGGCAAAACACGCATAAGAACAAAAGGCAATAAAGACCCGAGTAACAAGTAACAATGAAATATTACTAATAAGAAGATAAGAATATGACCATATATGATATAATATCAATATGAATGATTCTGGAATAAGTCAATAACATTATTTAAACCATTATACAGGAGCTTCGAACACGTACAAAGCAAATCGGACCTAAGGTAAGGGTAATATCACAATCTCATTTTTATCCGAGATTGTTTATTCGTAAGTATTTACTAGGGTGTATTTTATCATCCAAATCCATGTTTCCTAAATATGTAATATTATTTCCATTCACTTACAACTGTTTAAATCCAATTTTACCCTTCAGTGAGTTTTTAGTAAAAGATATGAAAGGAATCTTTTGTCGTTTTTCGTACGAGGTAAGTTTTTTGACTTTTTTGACAAAATTACGAGAAGAAAGTTTTTTTAACTTATACGGCATGAATGGATTTTTAAAACATTATTTCCAAGAAGCTTCCTTTAAATGTTTTCAAGTTTATTTTTAATAAACTTCTTTTAGTTATAATTTTATGACATGTTAAGAAATGAAAAGTTTTTTTGAAGTAGAAAGGATATTTTCCTCAAGAATGGAGTTCAAGTGTTTTATCAAAATTATTTTCCATATAAGATAATAAAGGGTTCTGTATCTATCCCTATTATTACATGGATTTGATTATGTTGTGATGGAAATATTTTTTATTAATTCCGTTATCTTATATGAATTGTTTTATGATTTCATATTGTTTAAGAATCCCATTTTTACTACATGGGTTATGCAATGATGTATGATTTATGATTTTGTGGCTCACATAAGAATGGTATCATTATTAGATGGGTGGGACCTATATCTCCCTCCAATGCATTGGGTAAAGATTTTATATCTCATTAGATAGACATGGCTGGAATGGTAGGTTATACCGGTTCAGTGAAACAGGACTGAAACGAGGGTGACTCGGTTCAGAAAGGGACTTTGTCCACTAAGATAGTCTTGGCAATGAGTCTTGACTAAAAAGATATGATTATCTATGATTATGTGTGTATGCCACAAGTTTCATGTTTTAAGTTATGATTATTGGAATTTAATTTCACTACTATGATTTATCCCATGTCATGAAATTATGCTCTCTTTTGCAGGTTAAGATTTCCAAAATGTTAGGTTATTATGAATATGATGTGATTGATATTTATTTTGTTTACCCTTACTGAGCATTTGAGCTCACCCTTTTATGTTTTCTTTTCCCCAGGATATAACGAATGGTTTTAGGTAAGAAAAAAAAAGAAGATCTTTATGGGAGATGTTGAAGATCTTTCACCATGATTAGAAGATTACATTACGAGTTTCCAAAGACACTAAACTATTACGGTCCTTGTGTGTGTGTTTTTGTTATGTAATAAGTATTCCGGAAAAGTAATGTATTGTCCATGTACGTCAGGCTTCGGGTCTCTACAGTTGGTATCAGAGGAAGGTTTAGTCAACCTTTGGAAACTAGGATGCGAAAACGTTATTGAGATCCCTAGAGATATTTCTAAGGTATGTCTAGGGATGTCCCTAAGGTTTAGTATACGTATTGGTTATAGTACTATAATTACGCTAACGATCATAGAATTAAACCTAATATGTTAGATATTGAAGGTACTCCCCCTTTATTATGTTGTTTTCCCTAGCATGATTTTTTCCTCTCACACTATTCTTTTTTGGTTTTAGATGATGGCTGGAACCCGAAGGAACCGTGTTGATCAATGCAATGGACAATGCAATGATTGTCCTCCTGAACAAACAAATGTTATGGGAGATGGAGTGCAAAATCTTATTGCTATACTTACACAATCTATGAATCATTCTGGACATCCAAATGAGAAGAGAAGGGAACAATATTCTATTAAGTCCTTCATGAGGCAACGTCCACCTTATTTCAGTGGGTCTTCTGATCCACTTGTTGCTGAACAATGGATCAGTACTACTGAAAAGATATTTTCAGTTCTTCAATGTTCTGAACATGATAAAGTCATCTTAGAAGTATATCATTTTGAAGGTGAAGCTGATCAATGTGGAATCTTATCAAGAATATGAGGCAAAGAGATGAAATTGAGTCCATTGAATGAAACGAGTTCAAAAACTTATTTTTCAATAAGTACTTCCCTCGTATTCTTTGAACAAAGATGGAGAAGGAGTTTCTTGATCTAAAGCAAAAGGATGATGGATCTGTTGGTATATACGAAGCAAATTTTACAAGGCTTGCAAGGTATGCATATGGATTTATCATGCAACCTGAAAGTAAAGTTGATCAATTTTTCAGTGGCTTAAAACGAAGTCTTCGAAGGGCATTAGCTATAAGAGACTTCAGTAGCTATGAAGAAATTGTGTGTTGTGCTATCAAGGTAGAAATGGAAGTTGGTGTTACATATCCATCTCATGGTTTTGACAAGAAACGAAAGATGGAGTTCATGGAGAAATCTCAGAATAATGGTGAAAAGAAGATGAATGTTTCCTTATGTTCAAAGTGTGGAAAGAAGCATGGTGGAGATTGTCTTAAAGGGACTAGAAAATGTTTTAAGTGTGGAAAATAAGGTCATCGAGCAGCTGAGTGTCGAGGTAATGGAAAAAGGGTTTCTAATGATGTGAATAAAGCAAACACTGCAAAGAACGCACCACCAACACTTCAATTCTTCAAGTGCAAGGAAATGGGGCATTATGCTAATAAATGCCCTAATCCAAGGGTTAGTGATGATCAACATGAGCAACCATTTAAGGAAAAAGGACAAAGAGAAGTCACATGCGATCACTATTGGTGATGTTGAATATGAAAACGATGTGGTGGAATGATTAAGTGTTTATGTAATGGGATTCCAAAATAATGTTGTATACAGTATCGTGGAATATTGGAATATTTATGTTTTGGATTTCAATAATTTTATGGTACCGGTAACCATGAAAAGTGATTGAGACATTTTTGGTAAACAGATGATATGAGCATAGTGAAGGGATAAGAAGATAATGAGATGTTTGATTGTATTCATGAGCTCATGATTGATATAAGGACTAGTGATATCATGGTTTGACTATATAGAATTTTGAGGATTTCGGTATGTGGAAAGTATTAAATTTTAACTACATTCATGTTTTCAATAAGGTTCAATGGGTATTCATTCTTCAAGAGAATACATGATTAAGGTATTCACATGTTTGTAATTTGACCAACAAGATATATCTTATGATATATGGGGGATAAATGATGGCATTCACGTGATTATTCTGTGACATTTCTTGTAATCATTTTCTTTATACTATGAGCCTTGACCGAAGTATTTTAGATAAGCCTAAAGATTGGAATGGATTATGTTAGACATAAGTTAGGATAAAAGGTTTTTCGATATTATTGATGGGATGTTATAGTTTTAGAAAAAGGACAACCTATAGGACGGGCGAGAGCCCATCGCGTCGGACAAGGCTGTGGGAATCGAACCCACAACCGAAGTGCGACTGGCCTTTATCGCCTACCACTGGCCTACAGGAAGTCCCTGTTTATAGAAACTAGTTTTATTATATTAAGCAGTATGATATATGAAGTATAAGTCCATTTTAGGTACCATATATGATTAATCTCACTATAGAATGACTTATGTATATTTAATAACTTTTGTTAACCTTTTGTTTGAGACAGATGGAATGACCCGTCATTTTATCACATGATCTGTTAACACTTCACGAATAACAAATTCAACTTCATTTATTTAAGAGATGAAGTGGAAATTGTTCAAGGCACGAACAACAGTGAGATTGTACCAAAATAAAGTAAGTATTTATTCTCATTCAAATTCTTCAACTTTAGGGAAACGATCTTGAAAACCAAAAATGTTTTCCTAGTACTCTTATATCTGATTAATCCGATGGTACCTTAGATTGTAACAAATTTATGGATTTGTGATTGTTGGATTTTCCATAGCCATGTTCTCTACCACTCTCCATCAGAACATGATGGTTAGATTTTTCTTCCATATCCATATTTTCACCTTTGTGGAAACCCAGTGTTTAGTTTATTTGGGTAACCGTTACGTTTCATACATTCGTTTTTAAAGATTGGTTTTGGTATTCCTTTTTACTATGTGGGTTTCTATTAAAGAAACTTTTGAATAGTAAACCATTTATAACCCCGACGAATTTCGAGGGAGAAATTCATTTTAAGGGGGTAGAATGTAACACCCCGAGATTTAATGAAGAATATTCTTTTTAATTTCAGTAATGTATTGTGTTGTATGCTACACCAAAAGGAGCTTGAACAACACACATCATTGACTTGCCTTGCATTACACGCAATCACGACCTTCCTCGATAGCGTGTGTAGTACGCAATAACGAGTTTCACTAAACAACAATATGCTATTAAAATATTATTAAAACTAGCCGTTATGAATAGTAAAAACCACTTTTTGAAATTTTTTAAATTTTATTTTTCAAAATGGAATTCATTTTTGGATTCGGAATACCGAAATTAGCCTAGGGTGAAATTTTGGTATTTTCTGAAAACTTTCAATTTTTGATGAATAGTGAAACCACTCAGTGGTAGGTTAAAAACTGAATTTTGCATAAAACTTAATTTTACCGCTTCTGTGAATGGAATTTCAAAAATCCAAGAGACACGGTTAATATCAAGAACTAAAATGTGGTTCAATGAGTTGAAAATAATTTTTGGTGAATAGTAACTTTTTACTTTTTTTTACCACGGTTAAAAGTAAATAGGATAATTTAGGGTAAAGATGATATTATTATTACCCTAACACATGTCCTAATTCTATTGGATAAGTGAAATTCGACCAAAAACAAACTTATGAATAAAATATGACCATTTAGGCCCACTTGGATTAGATTAGGACATTTATTATTAATTTATTTAAAGAAGGGTTAAAATAGTTAAAATCAATGATTAATAAGTAAATAATTTTTAATATGGGGTTATACATTAGATAAAATCGACTATAAATATTCATTAGAAAGATAAAAAGATTTTCTACATAATGGTATTTTATTTGTAATTTTTAGACATTAAATAAGTTAATTTATTTCTGACACAATGATGATGCAGTAATTATCTTATTAATGAAATATTGACATAATTGATGTTATAAACACCAAAATAAATGTAATTTGAGACTTTTTATGAATTCCACTAATTTTCTAGGTTACTATGATATATTAGTGTCGATTTAATCAACTTGGTTCGAACATATAATTCTATTATAACTTTCACAAAAATCATATATCAAATAGTGTCAAAATTGACACAAAATAGTTTTTAAATCAAATATTATATTATTAATTGTTATTTTATTCATAAAAATCTATGGTTTGGCAAAATGACTTATATAAGGATATATATATTGATAATAAACAACTTGGGGTTAGTTTGTCATGATATTGTAAGTGTATTAACCATATAGTGTATGAAAACAAAAAGTCACGGTAAAAGTTAAATTATTTAACTTAGAGTTAAATCTAATTGATAAGGTTAAACTAATAACCTAAACTTGTCTAAATCCTATTGTTTGATAGGATTTCGACCCATCCCCACTTTACTATCGAAATAAGACCCTTTGGAACCATTATAAACCGATTTTGACTTTAATATAAAATAATATTTTGAGATATTCCTAAGGTGCCCCTCTCCTCCCTTATAAAAGGGAACCTCCTCCCCCTCCTCCTCACACCAATTTGAGCACTCAAGCTCGGCCAAACACTGAAAAAATTCCTTCTACACTTCCCTAGAATAATCCTAGGGGTCCTGGTCTTCTTCAGAGACGAATCATAGTTCCCTAAGTGGAGGATTCAAAGAGGCGTTTCAAAGAAGAGGTAATATCCATTACCGATCTTTTCAATTTCTTTCTTCTTCAACTTCTTCTTCTTTAGTTGTTTCACGATAAAGTAATAACATTAGTATTACTTAAATACTGATATGTTATTATAAATATGAAACAACCCTAATTCACCTTCTATCCATCCTACGGAAAAATGAAATCACTGCGCGTGCGTACGTACGGAACACCGTCTCCACGCCGTGGTGTAATCTATTTTCCACCATCACCTTACAAGGATGGGTATAATGGTGTAATGAGTAAATATATAATATTATTATAAAGTGATATTGATACTGAAATAGTATAAATACAATTAAATACAATTCCAAGATCATGGGAACAATATCATCGCTCGTGCGTACGTACAGAATACCGTCTCCACGATGTGATGCGACTCGTTCTACATGATCATCATTACATAGTAATTATATAAATGAATTGAATGAATAAATATGATATATGTAACACTAATAACATTCTAGATTTAAGGTATCTATAACCTTAAAAGAATAATAAGAATTTATTCAGCAAAACACACATAAGAACAAAAGGCAATAAAGACCCGAGTAACAAGTAACAATGAAATATTACTAATAAGAAGATAAGAATATGACCATATATGATATCATATAAATATGTATTATTCTGGAATAAGTCAATAACATTATTTAAACCATTATACAGGAGCTTTGGACATGTACAAAGCAAATAGGACCTAGGGTAAGGGAAATATCACAATCTCATTTTTATCTGAGATTGTTTATTCGTAAGTATTTACTGGGGTGTATTTTATCATCCACATCCATGTTTCCTCAATATGTAATATTATTTACATTCACTTACAAATGTTTAAATCCAATTTTACCCTTCGGTGAGTTTTTATTAAAGGATATGAAAGGAATATTTTGTCGTTTTTCGTACGAGGTACTTTTTTTTACTTTTCCAACAAACGTACGAGAAGAATGTTTTTTTAACTTATACGGCATGAATGGATTTTTAAAACATTATTTCCAAGACTCTTCCTTTAAAAGTTTTCAAGTTTATTTTTAATCAACTTATTTTAGTTATAATTTTATGACATGTTAAGAAATGAAAAGTGTTTTTGAAGTAGAAAGGATATTTTCCTCAAGAATAGAGTTCAAGTGTTTTATCAAAATTATTTTCCATATAAGATAATAAAAGGTTCTGTTTCTATCCCTATTATTACATGTATTTGATTATGTTGTGATGGAAATATTTTTTATGAATTCCTTTATCTTATATGAATTGTTTTATGATTTCATGTTGTTTAAGAATCCCATTTTTACTACATGGGTTATGCAATGATGTATGATTTATGATTTTGTGGATCACATAATAATGGTTTCATTATGAGATGGGTGGGACCTATATCTACCTCCAATGCATTGGGTAAAGATTTTATATCTCATGAGATAGACATGGCTGGAATGGTAGGTTATACCGGTTCAGTGAAACAGGACTGAAACGAGGGTGACTCGGTTCAGAAAGGGACTTTGTCCACTAAGATAGTCTTGGAAATGAGTCTTGACTAATAAGATATGATTCTGTATGATTATGTGTGTAAGCCACAAGTTTCATGTTTTAAGTTATGATTATTGGAATTTCATTTCACTACTATGATTTATCCCATGTTATGAAATTGTGCTCTCTTTTGCAGGTTAAGATTTCCAAAATGTTATGTTATTATGAATATGATGTGATTGATATTTCTTTTGATTACCCTTACTAAGCATTTGAGCTCATCCTTTTATGTTTTCTTTTCCCCAGGATATAACGAAAGGTGTTAGGTAAGAAAAAAAAGAAGATCTTTATGGGAGATGTTGAAGATTTTTCACCATGATTAGAAGATTACATTCCGAGTTTCCAAAGACACTAAACTATCACGGTCCTTGTGTGTGTGTTTTTGTTATGTAATAAGTATTCCGCAAAAGTAATGTATTGTCCATGTACTTCAGGCTTCGGGTCTCTACACTTCTCGTCTTCCTTTTATTTTATAAATGAAAATGTTTTTCGTGCGATGTTAATCTATCACCTTCAAGAACAATATGTTTTCAATTTCCATTAATGCTTTTTAGATCTGGTCGTGCAACCATTATTATGGTTGAAAAAGATAATATTTTATGGATTATATCATATTTAATGTTTTATAACTAACTTGGTTACATATTACTAAATGATTAAAAAAATTAGTTTGTTGTGGTTGAACAATTACCCAAATTAACCCAAACAATCACCATTTAATTTTTATCTAATGATAAAACAACATGGTGAATAATATGATTCATTATAAGATCATTTAAAATTATGGAATATCATTAATAACATGAGATATCATTTTTTATGTTTACCTATGTTCTACATGATCTTCCATTTATGAATACAAGTGAACCGCTCAAGAAAACCATAAAAATGAACATTCACGAACAATGTTTTTCTACTCTATAACTCATCCAAAGGCCCATAAAATAACTTAATGAAGCCATAATGAACCATATTCATGTACAAAATGTTATTTAATTTTCAATTAACGAATCTAATGTTGTTATACAGGACCTTGAAATGAATAAAGCTGGATACCAGGTTTGGGGAAAATCTCGAACCCGACTTTATTTCTTAGGATTCTCCCTCTTTGAGTCCATTTTTGGTAGGGTCACTCCTTAAAAATAAAACATTCCCTATTGTATTACCTTTTTTGGTATATAAATGTTTTTAATGAAGTTTATGTCAAACAAATGTTTTCCAAAAGAACTCTTCTTTAAAAAAACAATCCTTTTACTTTTCAGTCAAGGTTGATGGTTATCGTGTCAAGTATGTTATTCCCACATTATTTTGGGAACCCAAATTTTATGAATGTGTTATTATGAGATGAAACCCATTAATTTCCATGGTTTTTTTATTTTTATTCTTGATATATTTTCATTGTGGAATTCATGATAATGATAATGTTATGATGTGACAGGTGCACCTGAATTATGTATTGCAATATGAATGTTTAAATGTGATTGGTGTGACTAGAATTATTCTGCGCTCCAATGCATTGGGTAAAATGATTAATGTCATGAGTATAAGTTAAATTATGGGTGAAAAGGATTCTATATTTTTTCACAAGCATGTGTGGTAGTTAACACCTAAGACAAGATGTTTCATTTCTTATGAATTTCCACATTTCAAGTCTTTTATTTATGCATCCCCTCATTGCCACGATCCTTTTCCAATGTCATGATTATGATCACCCATTTTTATATTGTTATTATCTATCCTCTTACTGGGATTTTATCTCACCCCTTTTGATGTATATTCTTAGGTGGCTATATGTACTATGGAGAGGTCAAGTCCCAACAAGAAGCTAGAGAAGATGAAATTAAATAAATGTCTATGATTGATGTAGTAATTGTTATGTATGGTCCTAGTTTTCCCAATAAACTAAACCTTTGGATCCTATATGTAAAATATTATTATGTTTTTTTATGTTTAAAATGATGTAATAGTAATGTAAGAAAATTATGGGTCACTATATTATGTCTCCTCGAGGCCTTTAATGGCCTTAGGAGGTAGGGTTTCCTGAATCCTGTTGTCTAGTTTTCTCAAGGTTGGATGAACATAATGTAAATGTAAATCCACAAAGGATTGGATCTTGCATCCATGGTTAATTTTGTTTCATATCGAGATGATATTCCAGTGGAATACCTTGAATAGATAATGTCAGATGACTAGAAGATATTGTCAACCTATGTGGCTGAGGATTGTTGGCTGTCATTGTCAAATGATCATAGGAGGGTATCAGATATAGCCACAAACCCATATTATCTTCTAACTGTTATCATTTCTACTGACCAATAAAAGTTGGAAGAACAGTAGAAAATCTCATCCTCATATTTACCAGGGTTCGGATCTTCAAAATTGCATGCCGTTAACTGATATTCTTTTGGAGATAAGATGAAATTGAATCATTCATTCCCTAATTAGAGGAGTGTAATGAAAAATGGTTCGTAAGAAATTGTTGAATCCAATCAATAGATGATTAAGGAAAGGATTGAGATGTGAAATTACATTCATGTTTGAATTCTCAAGGTAAATGTAATCCATGGAATATTGAATATCTAAATAAGCGGCTTCGTCAAATATGGGGCTTCTTTAGAGTTCACATCGTATTCCCTTCTGGTAAATTGAAATCTAGAGCATGGGGTTAGGTTTTGTTACCCATAAAGCTGAAATTTGAAGGATACAAGACTGGGATCCCTTCTTCAGTCCTTTTATGATGAATAACTCCATCACCCATTCTTGGATGTGAATTCACGGTCTACTTTAGTATCTTTGGAATTCTCAGTTTCTATGGTATATTGCCTCTATTGTTTGGGATCCAATAAAATTTTACAAATAAATTGAGATTGGGTGATTTTAGAATTTTTAAAGGGTTATTGTGGAAGATGATCTTTATTCAACTCTTACATATATGGTTCTATTAATTTTTTTCGTATCGATGGTGGGATATATCAATAGAGTTTGAGAAGAAACCTTCTCTTTGCAAGATATGTGGGAATATAGGGAAATGGAACTCTAAATGTTGAAAAACAAATTCAATAATTTCAATAATAATGGTCAATCTATAGTAAATTTACAATTTATTATCCCAATGGTTGAGAATATAAATTTTGGGGAAGGAAGGAATGATATAATAGATAAGAATGATAATTGAGTAGTGGATGAAGAAGTTCAACCATTGGTTAATGATAGATATCCTATTAGACCTAGTAATCATAAGAAGGATGGCTTTGATAAAGTCATTTTCATAGAGGGTGATGCACACAGTCGTGTTGAGATGGACCATCATAGGGCCTTACCGTTACATATATCTAGTAATAATAATATTTGGTTAGAAATTGTATCTAAGGAAACTTCATCTTAAGATGAGGAGCATAGTGGATCTGAGAGTGGATCGGGTAGGATTGACATGAAAGATGCGATCTCAAGTAAAGGTAATAATAAAATAGAGCATTCAATAAATGCAGGACTAATTGAGGTGGTGGCTCCGCAATATACTAATGATGAAGCAGTGATTTCTTGGGTTGGATACAACTTTAGAGGGAATGTAGAAACTGGGGAAGATACCACTGTTATACTAGATTCTGGATCTAGAGTGGGGCAGATATAGATTTCACTTTATGATATGGGGCATGATGAGAAGACACAAATTATAGATGATCAACTTGCTGAATTGGGAGGGATGATTTAGAGGAGGAATTGTGGTATCCCAATATATAGAAACAGCGTCATCACCCGAAATGTTGTGATCATTCACATTGAAGGGATGATTGGGCTGCAACATATGGATGTGGCAATTCTATGACCCATCGCACTATGGACTAGAAGATTCTAAGGGAGAAGTAATAGCTTCCTTTTAATAAGAAAAAATTATAGTCAGAGTGGGAATATTCTGATGATGCCTCTGATCATGATTACTGGAATTTCTATAAGACCCCAGCCTTAAACCTTACTTAACATTTAATTAAATGAATAATTTACATTGAGGATCTTTTCAGGTTTAGAGTTTTAGAGAATTAGGACATAACTATTACATCTCAAAAGATTACAAAGTAGAAACTTTAACTAAGTTTCCATAAAATAAAAACTCTTAAAAAGAAACATGTCCAGCTCCATGTTTCAGGTTGCATGACATTCCCTTGATCCCATCCTTGACCCTATTCCACGTTAAGTCCTGTGAAAAACATTTCAAAAACATGGGATGAGCATAAAAAGCTCAGTAAGGGATACACAAAGAATGAAAACTATTAGTTTTTCAAAACAACAAGTAAACCATGTTTACTTTATCAAAGTAATACTTTTAACCTTTTTGAAGTAGTAAAAAATCTTCACTGAATAAAAGTTCATTACTTACCCTTCTGTAACCAAAATATAACCAAAAAACCCATATAAAGATCACATAACATATAAAGGTAACTTGGGACATAAACATACTTAAGTTGAATAACCATAAGGTCGACTTCCACACATATCACTTAATGGAATAGCCATTCGGCCAACATCCATACATACATAATGGAATAGCCATACGGCCGACTTCCATACCCAATGCATTGGAGGTTATAACGTAACCACCCGTCCTGGTATTCACGGAACCACCCGTCATACGGTTTATCACGTAACCACCCGTCAAATGTCCAAGTACCACTATAAAATTATAACACATAAAACCAATATAAAGGAATGATAACATTTCCACATTTCAATCACAATATATCATTTAAATATATTGACAAAATAGAATCCCTTATCAAAACCATTTTCAATACCAAAATACATAAAAGAGTATATGGTGTTTATTTTATTTTAAAAACATTACGTCTTGTTGAGGAAGCCAAAGATCAAATAATACTCGCGGCTGCAGAAGAGGTTGTTGTCACCGCGTACGTCAAAAGAAACATTCATTTTTTCGTTTAGTAAAACACTTCGTAGAAAAAGATTCCTTTTGTATAAAAGTAAAAGTCAAAGGATTTTATACACTGTATAAAAGATAGTTGTGTATAAAACGAAATATGCCTCAATCAAAGGAGATTGAGACGAAGTCCCTTACAAAGATGGTATCCTTGGTTTAAGGATAAATCAATTACATAATTATGTGTGGAAAACGAATACACCAAATATAAGTGGATATTAAGTGTAAAAAAATAAGAGGTCATTCACACATATTCATAGAACAACATATTCAAGGAGTATATGTTTATCCCAAAGAATCAAATTTGGGTTCAGAAGTTCCTTTGCAAAAATTTGACATCCTAATGGTGTCACTACAAAATTCAGAAAATGAGTTGATGAGAGATAAAAAGGGTATCTCATCACATGGAAATAAAATTTAAATCAATAAGGATATAGGAGAACATATACCAACATAATATTATGTGAATTAAAAGACACAACAAAAGAAGTCTTTTAAAAAGAGGAGGGTGAAAGGTTCGCTTACCGACATGGGTATCTTTCGAAACATACACCCCGTGAAAGAATGACAATACATCATTGATATAAATACTCATAAATGAAATTATATTACACAATGAGTAAAATAATGGGTAGTACATACACCACTCATAGGAAATTGTGGAAAATGTAGCATAAATCTCATGGGAATAAAAGTGAGATGAAAAATCTCTTACGAAAACTCAGCAGCCTAACTACGCCACTTAAAACATACAAAATGGATTGATGAGAGAGAATAGGGTCCCTCATCATATGGAAATAAAAATTACAGTATCAGGAATATAATTGAACATCTCAAAAAATAAGAAAGATGAGCTTAAAAGATATGTCATAAAAGAGAGTACTTAAAAAGAAAGAGAGGGGTAGGATCCCTTACCTCGAGTCCGACTTGACTCGATCATTCTTTAATCCCCTGAATAATAAACTTGAGTTAATTTATACTTCCTTAAGAACATTTTTCTAGTTCATTATTCCTTTTATATCACTTATTACCATGTCATGAACATTATTTAATCATTTATGTTAATAACGGTTGTTTTGTCGTTATTTGGTACTTAAGTCAAAAGTGAACTTATTATATTTACATGTTGTTCACGTTGTCAAATATCCATTATCTCAATAATGATATTCATGATTCGGATATCATACATATCATATATATGTATCATATACATGTATTTATAATATTACATAATCATTTAAGGGTAAGAAATGAAATGCACCATTCATGGAGACGGTAAGCCGTACGTACGCATGAATGCAACTTTCATTTCTATGTCATATTAATGGAATTAAAACTAAATGAGAGATATGTATATTTTCAATTCCAGAATTATATTCATCTTTTATATGTATATTACATCATATATATCCATTATATGTACTTATAATAGTACATTACATTTGAGGATAAGAAATGAAATGAACCGTTCATGGAGACGGTAAGCTGTACGTACGCATGAACGCTACTTTCATTTCTATCTCATACTATAATGGAAAGAAAACAATAATTATATAAAGGTATATTATAATTCCAGTATAAAATCATATATAATAACTTTAAATCCATCCTTTATATGTCCCACATATGGAATTAATGAATCAAATCACATTGAGGGGGCGGTAGTCCGCACTTCCTAAAATGAAGATATTGCGTATACCCATAATGGAAGCCATAAAGGTATGACAGAAATGAAAAATACATAAGCTTAAGTAAAACAAAAAAATATTATATATCATATATAAACATAGTGACATCTTAATGGCCAGCTTTGAAGGTGTTATACGAGTGTTGAACAATCATCGTTTCGTGAGGCAGAAATTCGCCATCCACAGAAACAGTAAGTTCTTTAACCATTAGATGAAGGTGTGTGTAAGTGTAGCTTGAATAGTTATTATAATAACATCCGAGTATATTTTAGATACTGGAGTTGTTACAAAAGAAATGAATAAGAATAGTTTAGGGGGTTGGAGAATCAAAATAAAATAAAAGAGCACAAGTGAAGACGTTACCTTAAAATAGGGTAACTCCCTTTGGTTTGAACCAAAAGGGTTTCTTTAAGAGCTTCCTACCTACGTTAGGGATTCTAGGATGAGGAGAGGGATTTGGAGAAACAAAATGATCAGAGATTGGCCGAACCAAAGGTTTGAGAGGTGTGGGTAAGGTGGTAGAGGTTGGGGACTTTTATAAGAGGAGAGGAGGGGCACTCTTGGAAAAGTATAAAATGTTACTTTATATTCAAATGGTTTTCGGATTTTATGGTCCCACATTGATGTGTTTCGAGGATAAGGTGATAAGGGTTCGAAATCAACCCATCCAATAGGTTTTGGACTTGTGTAGGTCCTAGATTTTGCATTCTCTTTCTATTTTATTTAAATTGTTAAATAATGAGGTCATCACTACATCATCATGATGTCATAAAGAATTTAATTTATTTAATGTATAAAAATTATAAATAATACTATGATATAGTAAATCTTTTTATCTTTCAAATTACTATTTATTGTCAAAATTCTGACTTGTATAACCACATGTAAATTTTTTTTTGGTAAAACAAATCATGTTTGTGACATTTTTATTTTAACTTTAAATAAAAGGCATAAATGTCATTATCAAACCCATGTGGCTCCATGGGGTACCAAAAATCGACCCATGGGTTGTCTTGGTCGTCCATAAATCATCCAATAGGGTTAGGACAAGTGTCAATATATTTTCATTTTATTATAATATCATTTTTACCTTAAATCACACTAATTACCTTTAATCGTGATTAATAAAACTTAAAAGATATTTTTCATCAAAAATTATTTTCAACCCATTGAACCACATTTTACATAAATATTAAAATCATTTAAAATGGATTTTTAAATTCAAATCATAGAAGTGGTAAAGTCCCATTTAAACAAAAAATTAAATTTTGTAATGACCACTTTCTGGTTTCACTATTCATCAAAAATTGATGTTTTTCAGAAAAATACCAAAAATTCACCCTAAGCTATATTTGATATTCCGTATTCATAAATGATGTATATTTTACCAAATTCATTACATAGAAGTTGCATTAATTTATTTTATAATTAAATCCCGCTGTTAAAACAAATAGCATGTTTTTTATGAAACAATATCTTTCAAAAGATTGACACTCGTTTATGTCCAATCTTAAAGTGATATTAATTACAATGACCACCATTGGATTTAATGGTAAAAATATATTCTATTTACACTTTAAACCCAATTAAAAAGATAATCTAATCATATAAATAAATTAGATTAAAAAAAGGTTTTGAATTAAAATACAACATTTTTCACTATTCATTAAAAATTGAACTTTTTCGGAAAAATACCAAAAATTTACACATAGAAAATTTTGATGTCCCGATTATAAAGAAGAATTTTATTTTGTCAAATATAACACATAAAATTGTCAAAAAGTGGATTTAAAAGAGGTTCTCCATCAAAATACGGTTAATCGACCTTTTAAAGAATATTAGACTGTCTACGATTAAAATTGGATTCATTATCATTTTTAATCCTCTATAATTTATTGTAAAGAGTAAAAATATTTGACAAACATATATAATCATTCTGTAGTTAGTTCTTTTCATTCCCTCCATTACAACAGCTAGGCATTAAATACCATTTAAAATAATATTATTTTATTATTAGAATGCAACATAAGATTCTCAAGAAACTCGTTGTTGCGTATTTGGTACGTCATCGAGCATAGCATCCCCTTTAAAGTAATAATAATATTTTATTCACAAATATGGATAAATATAAAAATGTCATATTTTTTATTTACCTGGGGTGTTACATCTTTCCCCCCTTTTGGTAATTGCATCCTCGCAATTTTAAAATTGAGCTTGGAAACATCCTTGAAAGTCCCACATCGGAACAAGAGTCGGTAAAACAATCACTTTAAAATAATGAAAGATAAGTACAGAGGTCACCTGAGTTAACCCATACTAGGATTCCAAGTATGATAATATGGACATGGAGGAAAAAACAAAGGGTCATGTTCTGATGGAGAGTGATAGTAAACATGTCTAGGAGAAAGTTAACCATAAGAAAATCACAAACTTGTGATGGGTTAAACGGTATTCGATTCCCCAGTAGGAAAAGTTAACAAACAACATTTTTGTTTTAAGTTACTTTTCATTGAGGAATTTATTTTTGAGCTTAACTAATTCATAATGAAACATACTTACTTGTCATGTAGACTTTCAAATTTTACTAGATTCCTTAATCAAACTCATATTTTCTCCAAAAGACGAGTATTTAGGAAGACTTGTTTTCATTAAGAGTACTGTAATCAATTTCTAGAGAATCACCTAATCCACAAAAGAGAACTATATAATTCCCATGTCTTTATACTCTAACCAAAACCAAAACCAAAAAGGTTAGTACCAGATCAGATAATCCAAAAAAGGACAACCCTTTATAAAAAGAAAATCTATTCTTAATCTCTAAAAAAACATCAGTTTCTCCTAAAGTCTCGCATTGAAAAGTAATTAACCTAACCACATATCCTCCATGATAAGTTAATAATTTTCATAAAAACCCAAAATCAACTTACTCTTAATTCATAAAGTCACCTAACTAAAAAGAATAAGTCATACTAACCAGGGACTTCATGTAGTTCAGTGGTAGGTGATAAATACCCATTGCACTTTGGTTGTGGGTTTGACTCCCACAGCATTGTCCGACGTGATGGGTTGTCACACAGTCTGCGTGTTGTCCATTTTCCAAAACTACATAAATCATAAAACATTCCCCAACAACGAGATAAAATCTATAAAAATAACCATAATGTAATTTAACCTCAATTTTATCTCATGACTTTCACTTTCCATTATTACATATAGTAACCCATAATTACCTCAAAAGTAAGGATCATATAAACCCAAATAGTTCTTTATAACTATGTCCACAAAAGAACAGATTACTATTCTTTGAATAAAATTTTCATATATCAAACATCAGTGTTACACATACTATAAAAAGTCTTCTAATGTACCCCATCATCAAAAGAGACTTAATACTCTTAAGAATTTCACCATAACTCTTGAAGCCCTTATATGTTGAATTCTTACTCATTCAACATTCATCATGATCTATTAACCATTCCTTTCCATCTTATTCTGAAATACTTCTTTCCTACAAACAAAATCATAAATCATATCTTATGATTCCATAATAGGAAAACAAAAGTTAAGAAATAATCCATACCTTTGATTGGTCATTTTCAGTTTATTCATCCTCAATCGGAATGGAATTAGGTATTGGTAAACGAATATTTTTACGATCAAGGTGATCCCATTCCAGAAAGTTATTCATAGGACATCTGTTTGCATAATGACCATGCACACCACATTTAAAACATTCAATTGATCCCTCAGAAAGAACTTCTTTCCCTTTTATCGAGTCAACTGGATGCTTCCTTTTTCCATGGAAGGTTCTTTCTTTATGACCTTCATTTCCACATCTATAGCATATTTCTGTCCCTTTGAAACATTTTCCTAGGTGTTTCTTTCCACATCTTTGACACATAGGTTTCTGAACACACTTACCTTTATGATTATTACCTGCTGTTCTGTAAGGATTTGTTTCTCGCATATATGATGCCTTATAGAAATTATCAAGGTTTAGGTGGTCAATCATGACTCCAGATTGTTGGTTGAGGATATATACAAGATTTCTCATTGAAACTCCCATATCATTCAGTTGCTCACTCAGAAAACTGTCACAGTTTCCTTAACATCCACTGTTACTTTGGTGCCTGCTAGATCCAGCTATTTACTAAAACCAAAAAGTCAGTGTGAGTATATCAACAAAACCTTCATGTACTATTGAGATAGATAATAACTAAGATATACTTACTCATTCACTATATCTAAAACTAGGACTCTTTCTAAAATCCTATCCATTATGGTAATGCCACTTATGATTAAAGAATATCCTAACCTCTAATTATATCTAAACCGACCTTTGATACCAACTATAAGGCCCCGACCTTAAACCTTACTTAATATTTAATTAAATGAATAATTCACATTGAGGATCTTTTCAGGATTAGAGTTTTAGAGAATTAGGACATAACTATTACATCTCAAAAGATAACAAAGTAGAAACTTTTACTAAGTTTCCATAAAATAAAAACTCTTAAAAATAAACATGTCCAGTTCCATGTTTTAGGTTGAATGACTTTCCCTTGATCCCATCCTTGACCCTATTCCATGTTAAGTTATGTGAAAAACATTTCAAAAACTTGGGATGAGCATAAAAAGCTAAGTAAGGGATACACAAAGAATAAAAACTGTTAGTTTTTCAAAGCAACAAGTTAACCATGTATACTTTATCAAATTAATACTTTTCACCTTTTCGAAGTAGTAAAAACTCTTCACTGAATAAAAGTTCATTAATTAACCTTATGTAACCAAAAGATTACCATAAAACCCATATAAAGATCACATAACATATAAAGGTAACTTGGGACATAAACATACTTAAGTGTATCAACCATAAGGTTGACTTCCACAAATATCACTTAATGGAATAGCCATTCAGACAACTTCAATACATACTTAATGGAATATCCATAAGGCCGAATTCCATACACAATTCATTGGAGGTTATAATGTAACCACCTGTCCTGGTATTCACGGCACCACCCATCATATGGTTTATCACGTAACCACCCATCAAATGTCCAAGTACCATTATAAAATTATAACACATAAAATTAATATAAAGGAATGATAAAATTTCCGCATTTCAATCACAATATATCATTTAAATATATTGAAAAAATAGAATCCTTTATCAAAACCTTTTTCAATACCAAAATACATAAAATAGTATATGGTATTTATTTTATTTTAAAAACATTACGGCTTGTTGAGGAAGCCAAAGATCAAATAATACTCGTGGCGGCGGAAAAGGTCATTGTCACCATGTACATTAAAAGAAACATTCCTTTTTGTCGTTTAGTAAAACACTTTGTAGAAAAAGATTCCTTTTGTATAAAAGTAAAAGTCAAAGGGGTTTGTAGACCGTAAAAAAGATAGTTGTGTATAAAACGAAATATGCCTCAATGAAAGGATATTGAGACGAAGTCCCTTACAAAGACGGTATCCTTGGTGTAAGGATAAATCAATTACATAATTATGTGTGACAAACAAATACACAAAATATAAGTGGATATTAAGTGTAAAACAATCAGAGGTTATTCACACATATTCATAGAACGACATATTCAAGGAGTATAAGTTTATCCCAAAGAATCAAATTTGGGTTAAGAATTCCCTTGCAAAAATTTGACAGCCTAATGGCGTCACTACAAAATTCAGAAAATGAGTTGATGAGAGATAAAAAGGGTATCTCATCACATGGAAATATAATTTAAATCAATAAGGATATATAAGAACATATTCCAACATAATAGTATGTGAATTAAAAGACATAACAAAAGAAGTCTTTTAAAAAGAGGAGGGTGAAAGGTTCGTTTACCGACATGGGTATCTTTCGAAACATACACCCCGTGAAAGAAGGACAATAAAACATTGATGTAAATACTCATAAATGAAATTATATTACACAATGAGTAAAATAATGGGCAATACATACACCACTCAAAGGAAATCGTGGCAAATGTACCATAAATCTCACGGGAATAAAAGTGAGATGAAAAATCCCTTACGAAAACTCGGCATCCTAACTGCACCACATAAAACTTACAAAATGGATTGATGAGAGAGAATAAGGTCTCTCATCATATGGAAATAAAAATTACAGTATGAGGAATATAAAATAACATCCCAAAAAATAAGAAATATGAGCTTAAAAGAAATGTCATAAAAGAGAGTACTTAAAAAGAAAGAGTGGGGTAGGATCCCTTACCTCGGGTCCGACATGACTCGATCGTTCTTTAATCTACTGAATAATAAACTTGAGTTAATTTATACATCCTGAAGAACATTTTTCTAGTTCATTATTCCTTTTATATCACTTATTACCATGTCATGAACATTATGTTATCATTTATGTTAATAACGGTTGTTTTTTCGTTATTTGGTACATAAGTCAAAAGTGAACTTCTTATATTTACATGTTGTTCGCGTAGTCAAATATCCATTATCTCAATAATGATATTAATGATTTGGATATCATATATATCATATATATGAAGCATATACATGTATTTAAAATATTACATAACCATTTAAGGGTAAGAAATGAAATGCACCATTCATTGAGACGGTAAGCCGTACGTACACATGAATGCTACTTTCATTTCTATGTCATATTAATGGAATTAAAACTAAATGAGAGATATTTATATTTTTAATTCTAGAATTATATTCATCCTTTATATGTATCATACATCATATATATCCATTATATGTACTTATAATAGTACATTACATTTGAGGATAAGAAATGAAATGCACCGTTCATGGAGACGGTAAGCCGTACGTACGCATGAACGCTACTTTCATTTCTATATCATACTTTAATGGAAAGAAAAAAAATAATTATATAAAGTTATATTATAATTCCAGTATAACATCATATATAATAACTTTAAATACATCCTTTTTACGTCCCACATATGGCACTAACGAATCAAATCACTTTGAGGGGGCGGTAGTCCGAACTTCCTAAAATGAAGATATCGCGTATACCCATAATGGAAGCCATAAAGGTATGCCACAAATGAAAAATACATAAGCTTAAGTAAAACATAAAAATATTATATATCATATATAAACATAGTGACATCTTCATGGCCACCTTTGAAGGTGTTATATGAGTGTTGAACAATCATCGTTTCGTGAGGCAGAAATTCTCCATCCACAGAAACACTATATTCTTTAACCATTAGAAGAAGGTTTCTGTAAGTGTAGCTCGAATACTTATTATACCAACATCCTAGTACATTGAATATACTAGAGTTTTAACAAAATAAATGAATAAAAAGATTTTATGGGGTTGGAGAAGCAAAATAAAACAAAAGAGCACAAGTGAAGACGTTACCTTAAAATAGGGTAACTCCATTTGGTTTGAACCAAAAGGGTTTCATGAAGAGCTTTCTGCCTAAGTTAAGGATTCTAGGATGAGGATAGTGATTTGGAGAGACAAAATGATCAGATATTTTCCGAACCAAAGGTTTTCGAGGTGTGGGTAAGGTGGTAGAGTTGGGGGCCTTTTATAAGAGGAGAGGAGGGGCACTCTTGGAAAAGTATAAAATGTTACTTTATTTTCAAATGGGTTTCGGATTTTAATGGTCTCACATTGATGTGCTTATAGGATAAGGTGATAAGGGTTCTAAATCCACCCATCCAATATGTTTTGGACATGTTTAGGTCCTAGATTTTGCATTATCTTTCCATTTTATTTAAACTGTTAAATAATGAGGTCATCGCTGCATCATCATGATGTCATAAATAATTTAATTTATTTAATGTATAAAAATTATAAAAAAAACTAATATGATGTAGGAAATATTTTTATATTTCCAATTAATATTTATAGTCAAAATTCTGACTTGTATAACCACATGTAAAATATTTTTTAGTAAAACAAATCATGTTTGTGACATTTTTATTTTAACATTAAATTAAAGGCATAATTGTCATTATCAAACCCAATTGGCTCCATGGGGTAGAAAAAATCGACCCATGGGTTTTCTTGGTCGGCCATAACTCATCCAATAGGGTTAGGACAAGTTTAATGATATTTTCATTTTATTATAATATCATTTTTACCTTAAATCACACTAATTACCTTTAATCACGATTAGTAAAACTTAAAAGTTACTTTTCATCAAACATTATTTTCATCCCATTGAAACACATTTTACTTAACAATTAAAATCATTTAAATTGGATTTTTGAAATTCAAATCATAGAAGTGGTAAAGTCCCATTTAAACAAAAAATCAAATTTTGTAACCACCACTTTGTGGTTTCACTATTCATTAAAAATTGATGTTTTTCAGAAAAATACCAAAAATTCACCCTAAGCTATATTTGATATTCCGAATTCAAAAATGATGTCTATTTTAACAAATTCATAACATAGATGGTGCATTAATTAATTTTATAATTAAATCCCGCTGTTAAAACAAATAGCGTGTTTTTTATGAATCAATATATTTCAAAAGATTGACACTCGTTTATGTCCAATCTTAAAGTGATATTAATTACAATGACCCCCATTGGATTAAATGGAAAAAATATATTCTATTTACACTTTAAAACCAATTAAAAAGATAATATAATCATATAAATAAATTATATGAAAAAGAGGTTTTGAATTAAAATACAACATTTTTCACTATTCATTAAAAATTGTACTTTTTCGGAAAAATACCAAAAATTTACACAAAGTAAATTTTGATGTCCTGATTATAAAGAAGAATTTTATTTTTTCAAATATAACACATAAAATTGTCAAAAAGTGTATTTAAAATAGTTTAACCATTAAAAGGCGGTTAATCGACCTTTTAAAGAATATTAGACTGTCTACACTTAAAATTGGATTCATTCACATTTTTAATCCTCTATAATTTATTGTAAAGAGTAAAAATATTTGACAAACATATATAATCATTTTCAAGTTAGTTCTGTTCATTCCCACCATTACAACGGCTAGGCATTAACTACCATTTAAAATAATATTATTTTATTATTAGAGTGCAACGTAAGATTCCCAAGAAACTCGTTGTTCGGTATTGGGTACACCATCGAGCATAGCATCCCCTTTAAAGTAATATTAATATTTTATTCACAAATATGGAAGAATATTAAAATGTCATTTTCTTTATTTACTTGGGGGGTTACAATATCTGATTCCATTCATTTTTCTTTTTCTTTTATGGATGTTGGAATGTTAGTTTTACCCCATCCTTCCATGTTTCCTTGATTATCATTATTTTATAATAAACATTTTAGAAGAAGGATATCCTATCTCTTAAACCTTTTGATTATAAAATTTTGTATATAAATACATGTTTTAAAAAATAAATATATACTTACGAAAAATTAACTATTTTATTTTATTTTATTTTTTATTATTGTATTATATTAATTAAATTAATAATTATTTTATATATTATATTTTAATATATATAATATAAGTATAAATATATAAGAATAAAAGAAGGTGGTGGATGTTTTGAATGGGAAGAAGGGGAAGAGGGGTTGGGTGAAACTTTTGCAGCGAGAGTGGGGGAAGGTGGAGAGAAGATGGTCATAGCTGGGTATAGCCTTCAATGGCGGTGGGTCTCAGATAGTTGGTAGTGGGTTCATGTCTCTTCCATGAAGCATTGCCTTTGGGAGGTGAGGCTCAGCCTATGGGGTGGTTTCATTCATAGTGGCATAGGATTGATGGCAGACCGGAAACTACATCCAAAATGTTTAGTGTAATATAGTTTTGTAATAGTGGCACGAAATTCATCAATAGAGGCATGAGGTTAATCTCAGGAGGATTACATGGCCAGCGGGTTCATTTTTGGTTCTCGTGGTTTAGATCTTTTTATAGTGAGAGGGATCTGCTTCATCAATGATGGTTTTAGTTGATTTTTTTGGAAAAAAATTTGTTGTCAATGTGAATTTTTCTATTCTAATGATTTTGTGAATTTCTATTATTCTACTACCATTATGAATTTATGTCATTATTGATAATTTTTTATAGAATTGTAGAAGGAGGTAAATTGTGGTTCGGTGGCTCAAAGGCTGGCAGTGACTGCACGTGTCACCATTGGGTGGTTGTGGTGGAGCCGGAAATGCAACTGTGAGACAATGGAGATGGGTGAAGGTAAATGGAAAGATAGTGGCGGTGGGTGAATGAGAACGGTGGGTCGATGGAGGCATAGTGGTGACTCAGATGAGTCACCATTGGAAATGGAAGGTGATGACTCAAATGTGTCATTGTTGGATGGGTGGAAATGGAATATTGGGGGGAAAACAATGATTCAAAAGATTCACTGTTTAAGGGGTTCCAATTGATGATCATTGATCGTTTAGTGGTTATGGTGGATGGTGAAATGAAACAGTGAGACAGTGGAAGTGGGTGAGATAGTGGTAGTGGGTGAATGAAAATGGTGAGACACTGGCGTTGGGTAAATGAGAACGATGGGTTGAAGGAGACAAAATAGTGACTAAGATGAGTCACCATTGGGAATGGTTGATGGTGACTCAGATGATTCACCACTGGAGGGGTTCCAATGGAAGGTTGGGGGGAAACGGTGACTCAAGTGCTACTGTTGGGTGAAGTCTGGTAGTGGGTTGTCCAATGGAATGTGGTCTAGGAGTGATTGCACCTAGAAAAAACACAATTACAAATTTACAAAATAACAAATTTTATATTTTTAATAAAACATTAATCATTTAAATAAATCAATATTGAAATTAATATTATAATTCACAAAAAAAAATTAAGCACAAAATTATCTAATTTAAAAATTATTAAAAAATTAAATTAATACATATTAAAATTCATTACATATAAATTAATTTAAAATGATAAATAAATATTTAACGTCAGTTTTCTTAAATACATTATTAATTTAATTAATTAACAGAATTTATAAAATAAAAGAATTAAATTTAAATTAAATATTACTAAGTATTTAAAGAAAATAATTAAATTGTTGAACATAATTTAATTATTTAATGTTTCAAAAACAAAAGTGGAAGTTATTTATTTACAAATAATAAATGAGGCATTAATAAAATTAATGAATAATTATAAAAGTAAAGAATATAGTAGAAATGAAAATCCTACTTACAAAAATAATAAGATAAATAAAATAAATAAAAATGAAGAATTATTATTAAAAAAAAAATTAAAGTAAAAACAGAATTAATTAATTAATTTTATTATTCTAAAAAAACTTAAATAAAGACATAATTTTAACATAGAAACATATTTTTAATAGTTTAAAATAAAAAATAAGAAAATTATTAATTATTAAAAAATACTTTATTTAAATCATAAAAAGATAATAAAAAGTGAAAAATGATGCGACAATGTGAAAATAAAAACATCCACATAACATATCTCTATGTGGTTTCCTAAAATAATGATATCAAATTTTCTCTTTTATGTAATATTACATATCTTCTTCTGAGTAAATGAAGATCAAACCTCAACACATAGGTCATCAATGTATAAAGTACATGCAATCATTGAAAATTATACAACAAAATTAAAAAAATTACAATATACAATTCCAATCAAACATTGGTCAGTAATCTCAAGAACATTCATTAGTCAAATTACTTAATATGTTTTCTTATGAAGAGTGCTTATTTTTTACTTAAAATAAATATATAATAATAATTTTTTTTAAAATATATATAGATATATTACTATAAAATTACGAATTAATAGTATATTATTTAACTATAAATAATAAAAATTTTCATATTAATAATATATAAATATATATGTAATGATTTAAAAAAAATATTAATAGTCAATTTTTTAATTTAATTAACAAAAAATAATATTAAATATATATAACCCATAAAATATTATAAATCTAATTAAATTTAAATATAATAAATAATATATATCAGTATAATTATACTCAAATATGGTAATTTATATATTTATATATAATCATATAAATACATAATTATAAGTAATTATATATTTCAAAATCTAGATAACATTTTTTTTAATTAAATTCCCATAAAATTATATATATAATTAATATTTTTTTAAAATATTATCAATAGTAATTTTTTAAAATCTAATTAATTGAAATACCATTATTTATATGTATAATATTATATTTGAAAATTAGTTAAATTTAAATAAAATAAATAATATATTGATGCTTATATTAATATTCAGTTATAGTTATTAATATTTTTTAATACAATTATATATATATATATATATATTTAAGTAATTATATTTTATTAAATATAAATAGTCTTATTTTTTATAAAGTTACTCATAATATAATATATATAATTATTATTATTTAAATATTATTAATAGTTATAATTTAATTTAATTAATGAAAATAATATTATATATATAACCAATAATATATCATAAATTAAATTAAACTTATGTTTAATAAATTATATATATATATATTTACACAATTATATTAAAATCTAATTATTGATATTTTTAAATATATTTATATATATACATTTTTCGTAAGTAATTATTTTTTCGAAAATATATATAATAACATTTTGTATGTAATTACTCATGATATTATATAAAAATATGTGTAACTAATATTTCTCAAAAAAACATTATTAATAATATTTCAAAAAACTATAATTTACTAGAATAATTTTATTTATATATATAACCAATAATATATTATATAGTTAATTAAATTTAAATATAATAAATAATATAGTAATATATAAAATAGTATTTAAATGTAATTACTAATATTTTTACATGTAATTATATATACATTTTTTGTGACTTATGATATTTTCTAAATATAAATAATCTTATTTTTTAAATAATTAATAATAATTTGACGCAATTTTAATAATCCAAACAAATTTTTGGTATTTATGTAATCATTTAAAATAAATTACATCATAGAAAGAACATACAACATATATCACACACTCAAAGAATTTAATCAATAATTTATATAAAAAATTTAATAAATAAACTGTAAAAAAATTGCCTTCTCAAAGACCACAAATAATAAGTTTAGAAAGTGATGAAAATTATCCATAGCTTTACTGAGGGGGTCCCTTTTATAGAAATTGGCTAACATGAGGATTGAATTACCTTCACTCCTCCTATTTATTCATTATACAGGAAGAGCCAATGTGGTTTACTCTTCCTATGGGGTGGAGAAGGAAGCTTGAACTCCATTCAGGTTTCCTATCTAACATATAAGCATAAATGTGGTTTATGCATTACCAAAATAATTTTTAAAAATAATACCAAACCAAACCTGAATCTATTTATTTCTTAACACCCATATAAAGAAAAATCTATTATATGACATAATTAAACAACCATTGAATGTAAATGTAACATTCAGACTTGGGATCCACCGAAATGGTTCCCCAAGTTGATCGATCACATGGATTTAAGTGCGCCTCCCCATATGCCAGAGGGTACCGACTAGCAGTGAGGGTCCAATGATGGTTTTATGGGGATACTATACCCTCATGATCAGAGTAGTATAGTTGTATAAGTGGTAATGAAGCAATCAACAACAAAAGTATTATAAATAAAAGACAAAACAATGGAAGATAAAAATAATTGATAAAATGGATAATTCCAAATATTACACCATGCATGCATGTCCAAATGATGATATATAATATCAATAGTAAACATACAGTAGGCTATACAATCCAGTATAGTACAGGTATAATTGTAGTGAAAAAAATCCTAAAGGGATAACTCTATGAGAATCTTAAGCTCTGTCTCAATCATTTTCTCCTAACTCCCATATCCACGAATAACAGTAAGGAATCTGAATCCAGAACCTAATCCTACAGCCATGTGGTCTGTTTGGGTACCCCTGGTGCAATGTCTGCCTGATCAGGGAGTGAGATATACTTAGTAGGACACCAAAATTTTTGTTTAAATCTATCCATTCTATGGTTATAACATATAGTAGAGTGTACTTATGATATGTAATGTAGTAAAAAAAATAAACCTTGTCGCACTCAGGATCCTTATGGGATGCCTAGCCGACAATAGTTGCCTCACCCCAAGATGGAGTATCTCCTAAATGGATGACACCATGTACATATATATGTAAATATACATAGATATCTAGGTTTATATATGTCCTATATCTGTAGTAACATTTATAACTATATATATGTAATGCTAGTCAGGACCCAGGGTGTATCTTGGGCATCCAAGAGTAGTCACAATAACATAATAAGGTAGTATGGATGGATTTCATGCCGATGTATCACAACGTATAAGAGAATCTATGCTCGATTATTATATTGTATATAGGATTCCATGCCTGAATTTCACCATGTATATGGGATGCCATGACCAGGTAACATAATGTATAAGGGACGCCATGATCGAGTATCATGATGTATAAGGGATGAAATGCTCGATTATCATAATGTGTTTGTGATACCATGATTTGGTATCACAATGTATAAGGGACTCCATACCTGAGTATCATAATGTATGTTGGACATCATTCGTAAGTATCATAATGTATAAGGGATTACATTCATATGTATCGCAATGTATATGGGATGGAAAGCCTGAGTATCATGATGTATAAGGGGTTCCATTCCTATGTATCCTAATGTATACCGAATTAAATTCTTGAGTATCACAATGTTTAAGGGATTCCATTCCCATTTATCACGATGTATAAGGGACATCATTCCCAAATATAACAATGTTTAAGGTACGTCATGAATTTATGCACGCCACATCACAATTCAATCTTATCGTTATTTAATTTCATTCATAATAAAATCATGAAGGCCATGGGAAGTTCCATTCCATTAAACATTCAAATATTCCCATTTTGATGACCATTTTTATTTTAGAATACAATGTACCTAATTTTTGGTTTTATTATAAATGTTACGTGTTTGTTATCATGACCAAATCACTCAATTAAATTTAATCATCCCCTACATGAGGGATTAAGCATCGTAGCTTAAAAGGTGATCAAAGTGTGAAAGTAATTATAATTACTACATTTTGAAACATAGCCCTAGGAGGGTGTTTTAATCTCCTAGATGTAGCATTGTGCACAATAATAAAATAAACACACCTAAAGGGGGTGGTTTGGGTTGAGTTGAACACATCCAAGGGTGAAATTTAATTTATACGGACTATTTAATTAAATCATCAAGTTCTATATATTTAATTCAACATTTATTATGTGTAGCACTAAAACAATGGAATAAAAAAATAGGGTAATTTATAGACAAGAAATAATTTAATTAAAATCTATAAACCTCCAAACTTATACCAAGGGAGTTATAATCATCCATCTTCTCTTTAACTTGAGCTGAATCAATAGAAAATGGAAGAATTGACAAACAACGTAAAAAAATGGAAAAATTACCCATGTGAATTATGTTTTCCATACATGAAGATAAATGAAGGAAGAATAAAGTGAAATAAAGATATTGACAAGGGATTTCTAATGTGATAAATGAGTCTTTAATTATATCTTCGATGGAGGAGATCTAAAGAACTCTATGAGAGGGAGAGGATATGTTTCTGAGACCTTCTGAGAATCTTCCTATTGTCTAAAGATAAAATGAAGGGGTTGATCCCATGTTAAAATTTAAAAGATTCCAGTGCATGATTAAATCTATAAACAAGATTCGTATCTTGAATTCCTTAAGGTAAACCCTCCAAGGTTTCACATCATGAATCATCCCTGGATGCACCCTGTGAAACCCATTCATGTCATGAAGGGAATTCATGATGTGAATGACTAGTTACAATAGTTCCCAATATCCCCTGTTTTTTTCTTCCTATAGTGTTTTCTCTAACCCCTAATGCTTCCACTAAATCATAACCCACATCCAAAGACATCACTTATGTAAGTTCAAACCCTTGAAACCTCATTAAAATCCCATATTCAAAAATGAACCATCCACCAATGAAAAAAATTAAATTCCCTTGGAAACTTGATTTGGTTCAAAACATGGGATCTTACTATCCCCCCACCTTAGAAATTATCATCCTGATAATCATTTTGGAACGATGAAAAAAATAACCTAGATTAATTATGTAATGAAGCTTCATGTAAATGGTCATGCTACATTTCCAAATTCTGAACACACCTCAAACATAAATTTTAACATATAATACAAAAGCCGTTAAAACTCAATCTAATGCTCACATTCCAAAATTGAAACACTAATAAATCATTTAAGATGTCATCATCTATTTAATAATTCAGCCTATGGTGATACCTACAATGAGTTATAATATTTAATGTCCAACTCTTATTTATGGTATGTCAACAATTTGAATTTCCCAATTATGCATGGCTTTACCACTCTAACGATACTCTCGACATAATCCTCAATTCAATCGATCGATTGATTACCAATTGATAGCATTTATCTTATTTGATCCATAGTTTCAATAAAATACTTTACCAACATGAAATACACTCTCATAATCCCATATACGTCTCACAAGAAGTACATAATCAAGCACAAACAACAACAAAAAGGCCTCAAGTCGAATTGCATCTGGTAGACTACATTCAACAATGATCAACTTTGATAGATGATTCATTTGAAATACAAGATCCAATTACTTTTAATGATGTCACCTAAATATTTATCTATACATATTCATTGAGTCCCATAACTAGAGTCCGATGGAATCTCTAGCCAAAACATTCATTTATGTTGTCATGCCATAGAATGAACATGGGGGTATGGTCGATCCAACACATTACAATCATTACCCTAAAAGAATCTCATCCACACATAACTAAAGTCTAGGGTAACCTCAAATCATTAACTGGAGTGAAATAATATCATCCATGGGAGACCATACCCCAAGGTTTATAACTGATATGTCATTACATAGCTAAAAATCCACACATCAAAACATTTATTTATCACAACAATAGTCAATTCAAGAGTCCTCCAGTTTCCATAAGTCTATACAAATAATTCCTACTTGGGAACCCAATTAACACTTAGTACTAACCATTACTATATGAACAACCATGATTCCTAAATGAAACCACCCGTAGATCTTATTTATTGAAATATAAGGGAATTTTAATTTATATTGGTGTATAAAAGACACCATATTAATTCACCATGGATGATATAATGATGAGCTGTCTGATAATAATTGATCAAATAGTACATAAATATGATATTAAATATTACTAAGAATAACAGAGACACTCCTATTATATCCAAGATGAAATTATGGGCATGGTTTTCAACCAACCATTAGCCAACTATGGCTAGAAAGAGTAGTAAAACCATCTCTAGATGATTCCTTTAAAAAACATTCATTTGATCCTACCAACATATCATATTTAACAAAGCACAATCCCTTTAACACTTGAGGTATCTCATTATAGTTCAGTCATAGTTAGTGAGGTTCAACCCGACTAACACTCACTTAAAAGGGTGCATACACAACCAACCATATCATCATTGTGCTGCCTTTAAGGCATTGAACATTTAAAAACATACTAGCTCTATGGAAATTAAAATCAATTTCAACCATTTCCAAATGGTCCTCCATGATTTTGTCCCTTATATATGTAATGACACACATTCCCACAATTGAAATGACACACCACACCTTATTAGTGTCCGAGTCATCATTTACTAAAAATAGTAACTCATATAATGGCACAAGTTCTATTTGAAAGAACTAGATTGGGATATTACTAACACTAAGAGGTGGGGTGAATCAGTGTTGAGGGAGTTTTTAATCCAATTTAACATTGTAACCCTTTATTGATTTTACATGTTAGGATCTTGATTATATTATTCTCTTTTCCCTCTATCATGAAAGAATATTAAATTAATAAATAATGGTAGAAGATATTTTTACATGGATCAATACACAATAAGAATATCTAGTCCTTATCATGTATGGATAAGACTAGAACATGGATTCTCCACTATAATATATTACTTGTTACATTGGGTTGGATCGGAGACAATCCTTTATCTAGTGTGAGTTCGTACAACTTAGGAGGGGGGAATATGACAATTATTCTTTCTGGGACTGGTGAAAACTTAGTCCAACTTGAATCTCCTTACTGGTTATTTATAATGCCTCTGAAGATAGTATTATCTGTCTCAGTAAGGTAGTTTGTAAAACCTATAATGTCTTCCATATGATGAGTTTTTTATTGGATGTCGTAGTATTTTTTATCTTCAACTAACTTACTTGTTACTTGCTTAGTAGAACGCAAGTAACCCTTCTTCTTCTTTTTCACATCATAAAACGAAAAGTTTCACATATTCTTCTTCAATTAGTCGCAATGATATGAATATGGTGTGGACTGATAAAACAACTTCTCCCTGATCCAAATGATAATCAACTGAATATTGATTGTTCAATCACATATTATTCTATTCTTTATCTTCTTCAACGCAAAACTGACTACACTGAATCACCTTCTTCTAAGTCTTCTAGAATCAAAAAACTATTTTGTGATTATTAATTAAATGTAAGATCAACTCAACCTAGAATCGCCACTATTAATTTTTCTTTACTCGGAGTGATGTATGAATATTTATATGGACATAAGTATATGACCTCCATGATACACAATATTGTAAATTGAGTACGTTATACATTTTCACTTCATACAACTGAATGTTTTTCAACCAAAAAATCACACTAAACTGAACATTTTATATCATTCATGTATTTTAATTATGCATGGAATTGACAAAAAAATATCACATGATCAAAATTAATTATCAGTTCACATTTTTGTTCATGTTTCATTCTTGCATTGTCTTTCTTATTATCATACATTCAAACTTCACTATCTTTTTTCATCTCTTTGTCATCTTTATGTAAATGCAAGGTCATGGAACTATATTCTTCCTTCAAATCATTTATATGCACACATTATCACAATTATCTCTCCATGTGTACATGCATACACATATCTATGAATTCTTTCATTCTCTATCAACTTTCTTTCTTCACATATAATTGTATGCACACACTGTATAGTCTGATTCTTCCTTCTATTTATCTTGTTTTCTTTAGAAAAAGGTTTTTTATCTCAAACAAAAATTTCCAAACATTATGTGATTTCTAATTATTCCTTTCACAAATATTTTATTAGGTTAACATTTGGTTCTATCTACACAAACAAATAGTTCACTATACGTCTTTATTGTTCAATGTGTATCAACTGAGTTCACAAAAATTGTTATCATCATGTAACAAAGTGGGGATATAATATCCATGAACATGTTCATGGTACTATTTTTATTTATGAATCATATCGTAGGTGTGTTTAATCCTATCATGTTTACACAACTCATCTACTCACGATTTGTGCACAGTTCTTCTTCGTGAAACCTAGTGATACTTTATCACTTATAAACTAGTTTGTAAAACCATCTATATTTCTGAAGCAGGATTAGGGTGTGAACACATTTCACAGGCTCCTAGATCCTTCTCCTTAATGAAACTATAATGGTTCATGGGACTCCCCCTCTTCAAAAAACCTTGAAGTATCACATGACATTTCTCTTTTGTGAAGCTAGAAGATCATAATTCTATGTTTTTAATGAAAAAAATAGATCTTAATGAATATATAAGTGATAAAATATTTATTAAAATTGGGTACTATTATTTAATTGTTTTTGATCACCACCTCTAGTTAATGTATATTTTTACTTCAATCCCCACAAAATATGTAATGAAAAATACAGAAATAAATAGCTAATGATCTCTTATTTGAGTACTTAATTTTTTTTTAAGATATACCAAAAACTATTGTTTTTTTCTTCATTGGGATTATAATTTATAGTTTTATCCTTATGTGAATGAAATCAATAATTAATATCCTTAAAAAACTCAAACACATCCTAGAATATCGAACATCCAACAGGCCTCTTGAAACTGTTTTTGCAGTTCGGATGAACTATCATCATGTTGAATCATGACATAGACGTTTCCTAATTATTAAATCATGTTCATTTAATTATTTCAACCTCATAATGACCATGGTGGCCACTATTTTAGCCGATGGTGGTTCATCCTTATTCTTTAGAGAGATAATGGCTTCATCGAGGGAAGACAGGAAGAAGATTGTGGCACTGGTAAAAAATGTGTGGCTTATTTTTAATAATAATATTTGTAGGATCTATCAAACCTTGTTTAAACTAATGGGGTGTGTTATGTGATGGATGGTCATGATCACTTCGATCATATGGTTCATGTTATGTTCTGTTTTTAAAAGGATGAGTAGTGATGTGCGTTTTGTGGCCCACATCGAAACCCGAAAGTGGATATTCTCTACTTTATAAGAATATCTATGTAGTGTTTATCTCTCTGTGGGAACTAGGGTTTTCTGCTAAAAGACACTTGCACATCATGCCCTCATGGGCCGGAACACACATGGTTCAGGGCTAGCAGGCTTAGGCCAAACCTATGAGTGGCTTCATACATGTACATCATTATTTTTTCTCTCCCCTTTACCTTTACAAGAATTAATTTCACTTTCTCTCCCCCTAATTGACAATAAATAAAAATTTCATGGTAAAATGTTATTGGTCCATACATAGGAAGTTATTCATCCATCATTTCACTCTATTCCCACTAGATATACGCATAGTATAGAAAACAAGAGGATTTAATTTAGAAAAAAATATGTCCCTTACTGACTGATCGTGATACCTTATAGAATGGGAACTCATATTCATCTCTTCATGTATTATTCACTTTCATTCTAGTTTGAAAATATTGATTGAGATAGGAAATATTTAGATAATAATCAACCTGAATCTCCTTCAATCACTTCAACAAATAGTTCAAAAAGATTCAAGTGTATTGAATAGGATATGCGTCCTTAGAGAACATCCATATTTCTTATTCCATTAAGTAATAAAATAACCCTCCTTGGTAAAAAGAAATTTATTTTGTGTAACAAAGGATGTGAGATTAATAAAAAACATACCTTTTCCAATGATATGATTTTTATGAAATTTCTAGAATAATCAGATTTAACACCAATTGAAATAATGATTATGGAAACTTTTTCATCATTATTCATTTGTCTATCCATTAAGGGAAACACTTCTCAAAATATTAATAATGGGCGATAATTTAAAGAAAATATTTCATGAAATTATATTATGGAGAATACACCAGAATAGATCTTTCACTTGTGACTACCTAGATTTGTCCACTATCACATGTTCACCAAGGATGATCTTCTTGAACACATGTTGTTTAGTATACCTAAAATAAGATCAATACAAATGTAATCTTCCTTATCCTATATTTCTAGAATAGAACATAATATTCTTCATCTACATCAAATATAACTCTCTATAATATTGGAATTTGAATATTAAATGAGGAATAATTCAAGGATAGTGACTTTTTAATCATTTCTATCATGATTTGATATCCCTCCTTTCATCTTTACATGGAAATCTTTTTGGATTTTTAATTTTGAGGATTGTACCTACAATATTAATATCAATTCCAAAATCCATTATAACAATAACGTTGATCCAAAAATATTGGTTTCCTAATATATTCTTTATCATATTTTTGGGACTTCTTCTTGAATTGTTCTACTCTCAGTGTGGAACCAACTTACATATTATTTTTCCTATCCATTATAGTCATGGTGGTAAGATTATTCTCAATTTTATTCATCTATAATTGTTCATATTTTTTTACAACATCGTTTTTAATAATAATAGGTTTAGAAACAATAGTGAAAAATAATATGGATGGCACCTGATTATTCTCAGCTACATGGTATAGATCTTTGAATGAAGTCATGATGTTCTCAACACATGTTGAAGGAATTTCAACCATAGAATGCTCCAATAAACATTGAGTACGAGTAGGAACTGTCTACTTCACAAACTTTTAGTCTGGTCCCAATAGTCATATTCCCACTAGTTATATAAGAAATTATAAAGGGATATTAGAGGTTATTCCCCAATGTTTCTTGGACCAGTATAATGAAGGGCTGATCTCTCTTCCGGATGAAAAAGAGATTTATAATACCATTCTGAATCTTTACCTGGACAATTACCTGAGATTTGATAGGTTCCTAGGATCCTTCTATAGAGAATCGTGGGATGTGGTGAAGGTGGAACTTATTTTGGCCATACATGACTTCTTTAGGGGTGGTAGTTTTCCACGTATTTCATGCGCCACTACCATGATTATCATTCCCAAAAATAGGAACCCCTCATCTATCATTCACTATAGACCATTTTTTATGTACAACATTAATTATAATTTGCTTGAAATTGTCATTAATTCCAAGCATTATATTCATATTCCATGTTGGATCTCCATGGAGCAACATGGTTTTGTTAAGGGTTGGTCCATCCAAGGTTCTATCACTCTTTCCAAATAAATGGTAAGAGATATGAACTATAAAACCCATAGATATAATGTTGCTCTCAAGAAGGACATGAATAAAGATTACAAATGGGTGGAGTGGGGATTCATCATCAGGGTAATGGATGGTTTGGGTTTTTCCTCCTAGACTATTGACCTTGAATTCAGATATTTCAGCTCCCCGTGGATGGAAATACTATTCATGGGGATGTCCATTGGGTTCTTTAAAGACATTAGTGGCCTAATACAGGGTGACCGTTTGTCCCCCAACATTTTCATCTTATCACAAGAGATGCTCAGTCATCTTATTCATATGAACATCAATAATTGAGATATTATTCCCTATCATAGGACCATGAGGACCATGACCACCTCTCACTTAATGTTCATGGATGACAACCTTTTCTTTATCAATGGGTGGAAAAATCTACTTGAGGTTTGAACTGCCTTTTGGATTATTACTGCCATTGGAGAGTCCAGCTTATCAATAAAGAGAAGAGCATCTACTTCATTTTCAACAACTACTCTTCATGAAGTTCATCATATGTTCAGATCACCCTTGCTATGGAAATAGGTTTTTTCCTATGAAATACCATGGGGAACCGATCACCCCTATCAGACTATAGATTCGGGACGTTGAATTCCATTCCAGTAAGATCGTGGATCACATCAACAATTAGAAATATAAGTTTCTATCCTTTCGAGGTTGTATTGATCTCATCAATATTGTTCTGTTGGTGACACCAATCCACCTTCTCTCTACCATCACAAAGCCAAAGGGTGACATCTCTAGTTTTGAGAATCTCTTAGCTATTTTCATCTGGTATCCTCTTTTGGAAGGGAAAAATCACTAGTCCTCATGGAGAAAATTTGAATATCCTGCTAGGGAGGGTGCCATTAACGTGAAAAGTTTTGATGACACCCTCAGTTGCATGCATGCATGGATGGCTTGGGATGTGCTGGAACAGTGTATGCTGTGGGGGAAAATAATTCACCCTCTATTTAGTAATCATTCTCTAATGGAGGTACGAGCTTCATTGTTATGGCCTACTTTATCTAACATGTTTTAGGAGATTCATTTTCACTCTCAATGCATCGTTGGGAGGGGGAAATTTCTTTCTAGCACCTTAATTGGGTTGGGACTGTACTGAGCTTCCTGGGGTTCTCTTCTCCCACCATTTCCTTCAGGGAGGCGAGTTTTCACCTAGCCTTCATTAAGGTTGTGCTGGATGAGGAGCAACATGGAATATTTAATCTCATTTTCTTGACATAGGAACCCGAACATTGCATTTTCCCTCCAGCTTCCTCAGAGGCTTTCACCACTCGAGATTATCACCTGTCTCGGGACATCACATGTGAGAAGGATAGCTAGAATGACATCTTTTTTCACAATGTGGTTCCTTCTAAATACAATTTCATGTTATGGAGGATCATGTATCGGGCCATCCCCATGGACAATAATATCAAACACTATGGAATCCCTCATGCTTCTTGGTGCCCCTATTATAAATACTTCAAGGAGGAAAGTGACGATCACCTATCTTTAGGTGTTGATGGTTGTGGGATGTGTGGTGTTCCATTGGGGAGTTCACATGTCTCCATGAAAATTACCTGGTGGAGCTACCGTTCATAGAAATGTGGTTCTATGGTTTGGGAGATAGAGGACCCAAGAAGATGGAATGTATGGTGATCCTTCTGGCGGGATGTGAGTCTATTCGGAAAGATAAGAATAACCTTAGACAACAGGGGTTCTATTCTGCTGGAAATTCTATCATCATTAGGACTAAGAAAAATATACTTGATTTTTCAAAGCTCATTGGAAATTGGAGGGATTCCCCTGTTTTCGTTGGATGATCCTCAATTCACATGATTCCCAGGAAGTTGACAGCAACACCAACGACCTCTGGGTGTGATGGAATCCTCTCTCTCAGAGCCATAAAAGTAACAATGGTGGGTGTTGCAGCTCGAGAGTATTGTGTGGGGGTGGGGTTGTCTGGGACTCTAAGGGCTCGGTCCTCTTTTCCTTCTCCTCCTTCATTGGTCACAGTTCCTCTCTTCCGGCCAAATCCAAGGCTATGCTCATGGTTATCAATATTTTCCACCATAAGGTGTTAACATTATCAGAAGTAAAAACGGACTAAAAGATCCTCCATGATGTCCTAAATGATATTTTCTCTCTTCTATGGTCTATCATCTATATTACCAGAAAGTGAAAAGGAATCATCACCAACAAAATCAATGTTATGAATTCCTAGTGTGAGGGTAACAAAGTGGGGTATTACCTGGCATCGATGGATGTTCCTGGTAATGATTTGTTTCCCCGGCATGATATCCTCTCTCTGAAACCTGAAGGGGTCAATCTGATTAGAGTGGATTCCGTCAGCCTTCAATATGTCATATGTCCATATACTTCTTGTCTTATGTACTTGTTTTGTATTTCTTGAATTATTCTAAATAAAAAAGAAACTTTTATGATGGAAGAGTCAAGTTCTTCGATCATCTTATAATTTTCCTAAAATAGTGAATTATTAACATCAATTCTATTTTTCAATTTTTCTTCAATTACATGGATATGATATTCAAGATTCTTCTTGATTATTTTGTTCTATTTAACTTCTTGGAGCCATTTTTTGGAACTTATTTCATGTTTCCCCTTTTTTTCCTAAAATGTTACAACCTATCTGGAAAGCTTTAGGTATTCAATAATGTTTTCTTACAAGCCCTTATAAAAAAAATCAGATTCTCATTCAAGCTAGTTGACCTCTTCCTATATACATTTAAAGGCTCTAAAAATAAGGGATACACATTATTCAGAAATACCATGAATAATAACTCTTAATATATTAATCAATAATTCATGAGATCTTGTAGATTGATCATCATCCACACTTTTTCAATAATTTTCAAATGTACTAACACATACCTCGTCATCAATAGAAGTTGGTAGGAACTCCATTTTCTTAGTGGAATCTTGAGACACCTAATCATTACATTCCTTTCGTAATATATTTTCATTATAACCAATGCTTAGATAAGGAGATGCTTCCCAATATTTAGATAATAGGGGATTCTTCTTCTACTTTCTCTTCTCTTAGTTTTTCTTATTCGTCATGGTCCTGGTAGAAATAAACTTCTACTCAGAGATAACTGAATATTCACCAAAACATACATCATTATTTAATTAGGAAAGAAACTAAAATATTCAAAAGAAAATAAATTTACTGTAAAAAATAAAATAGAGGTGAACCTTGGCTCTGATACCACTTGAAAGGACCTGATTGTGATATGACATATACTGGGTGGGGGTGAATCTGTGCTGGGTACTTTTTTAATCCAAATTAAATTTTTATCCCTTTACCTATTTTACCTATTAGGATCTCAATTCTTTTATTCTCTTTTCCCTATCACATGCAATAATGGTAAATCACAAAATAATAGCACATGATTTTTTTACAAGGTTCACTACTCAATTTGAGAAGCTAGTCCTCGTTCTGTATGGATATGAACAGTACACTAATTTTCCACTATAATGTAGTATCTATTACATTGGGTTAGCTAGGAGACAATAATTTATCTAGCGAGATTAAATACACCTTAGGATCAGGGAATGAAGAAGTTATTCTTCTGTAGACTAGTGAAAACTTTGCCTAACATGCATATCTTTCATAGTTATTTAAACTACCTATGAAGAAAGTATTTTCCTTGTTAGTAAGTTAGTTTGTAACACAAATAAGATATTCGACTAGATGATACTTTTTTGGATGTCACAGTCTGATTTGAGCTTCCACTTCATTTCTTGATACATCCTTACTAGTGGGCAAGCAACCCTTCTTCTTCTTCTTATTCTTCACAGTAGCAAACTGAAAGCTTGATATCTTCTTCTTCTATGAGTCACAATGTGGATATGGTTTCTAATGATAAAATTAATTCTACACAATAAAAATGATAATAAATTGAATATTTATTGGACATTCCCAACTTATTTTTCCCTTTTTGTTCTTCAATGAAAAATTGACTGCAATGCATCACCTTCTTCAGAAGTTTTCTGGAATCAAAAAATTACACTGTGTTTATTTAATCAATGTAGGACCATCTCAGGTTATCATTATCAAAAATAATTTTTTATTACATAGAGTGATATATGAATATTTATATGGATAGTATTATTTGAATTACTTGATACACAATATTAGTAATTGAGTATTGTATCGATTTATCCTTATTAAAAATAAATAATTTACAACAAAAAATTACATTTCATAGAACATTTCATCTTATGAATGTATCATAATTATACATGTAAATATCATAAAAACGTCTCATGAACATAATTCATTATTAATGATTATTTTTCATGTTTCATAAATTAATTATCATTCTCATTATCATACATGCACACTTCACTATTCTTCTTCCTCTTAGTGTAATCTTTATATAAGTCAAATTGTATGGAACTATATTCTTCTTGAAATTAATTTATATGCTCACACTGTCGCAATTATCAATTAGTGGGTATATGAATACACATAACAATTCATGAATACATTCATTGTTCAATTTCTCTTTACACATAGGAGTATATGAAAACACTGTATAATCTGATTCTTCATTTTTTTATTCTCTTTAAACTAGAACCAAGTTCGGATATCTGAAACACAAATATCCAAAAAATATGTGATTTCACCTTATTACTTTCACTAATATGAAATTAGGAGTGAATTTGGTTCTCTCTTGAAAAAAATGTCTATGATCTTTCTTCACTCTGCAATGTGTATCAACCGAGTACATTAATAGTGTCATCTTCAAATAATGCAGTGAGGATATAATATCCAACCACCGGTTTGTGGAACTGAATTTTTTCATGAATCACATCAAGGGTGTGTTAGCACCTATCAAATGTCTATGGAACAAATTTTCACAAGACGTTCATAGTTCCTCTTTACAAAACCTTGTGAGAGCATATCACTTATACATTGGTTCACAAAACCATCTATATTACTGATGAATGGAGAGGGGGTGATCACATTTCACATGTATGTAGAGCCCTCTTAGTTGAAAAACAAGAATGGTTCGTGAGACTCTCCTTTACAAATCCTTAAAGGTTCTTGGGACTCTTCTTCTTCAAGAAACTATAATTCAAGAATGCACTATATTTTAGGAAAATGAGATATCTCAAATAATATATGAGCATAAGTATATTTATGAACATCATTGCTACTTAATTTATAGGTGTGAATCACCACCTTTGGTTCATGTATATTCCAACATGAATCCCTGAAAAATATGACATGTTGATGACTCATATAAGGAGCCAAAGATCTCGTCTTTGACTACATCATATGAGGTTTAAGATGTCACACCCTGAGATTTTGTAAGAATTTTTCTTTTTAATTTATTTGATGTCTTTGGTTGTATGCTTCACCAAGATTAGCTTTTGTAATACGCAACGCTGTATCAGCTTGTAGTATATGCAATACTATTCTTGGCTTGTGATGCATAAAATTTCAAGTTCTTTCGAATAAAATTAATTTTACACAACACCAAGTATAGATTTTGATCAATGTATAACTGAACTATATTTTGAGTATGTTATATGCAACACAAATGGAATCACTCCCTACACGCATCCCTGACTTGTCTTGCATTACATGAAATCAAGACCTTCTTCGATAGCATGTGTAGTAGGCAATACCGAGTTTCCCTAAATTAGATATTATTATAATATTATTATGAACTAGATGTTATGAATAGTAATACCCACTTTTTAAAATTTTATAAATTGTATCATTCAAAATGGACTTCATTTTTGGATTCAGAATATCAAAATTAGCCTAGGGTGAAATTTCGGTATTTTTCTGAAAACTTTCACTTTTTGATGAATAGTGAAAACAATGGATTACTATTTAAAAACCGAGTTTTTATTTAAATAATTATTTATTTTATTTAAATTTATTTTAGGTCAAAATTGATACATGATCTCTATATAAGTTCAATGAAATTAGTTGGAGTCATTTTATAATAATTTTAGATATATAAAAATTTTATTCAACTTTTCACTGTCTTTTGCCCAACTCCTAGGGGAATTTGGAAATTTACATAAAACTGAATTTTACCACTTCTGTGAGTGGAATTTAGAAAATACAAGAGACATTGTTGATATCAGGAACTATAATGTGGTTCAATGAGATGATTTTTTGTGAATAGTAACTTTTTACTTTTATTTACCATGGTAAAAAGTAAATAAGGTAATTAACGATAAAAAATTATATTATTATTACCTTAAAATAATTCCTAATTCTATTGGATAAATTTAATTTGACAAAAAGCAACCTTAGGAATAAAATATTTCCCTTTCGGTCGACTTGGATTAGATTAGGACATTTATTATTAATTTATTTGAGGAAGGGTTAAAATAGTTAAAATCAATGTTTAATAACTAAATCATTTTTAATATAAAGTTATGCTTAAGATAAATTAGACTATAAGTATTCATTAGAAAGATAAATATATTTCCTACCTAATGGTATTTTATTTATAATTTTTAGACATTAAATAATTTATGTTTTTTATGACACAATGGTGATGCAGTGATTACCTAAATAATGAAATATTAAAATAATTGATGTTATAAATACCCAAATAAATGTAATTTGAGACTTTTTATGAATTAGAATAATTTTATAGGTTAATTAGACATGTTAGTATTGATTTAATTAACTTTTTTCGAACTAATAATGCTGTTATGAGTTTCACAAAAATGAATTACCAAATAGTGTCGAAATTGACATAAAATAGTTTTTAAAAAATATATTATTTTATTAATTGTTATTATATTCCTCAAAATCTAAGGTTCAGGCATGATACTTATATCATGATAGTTTTATCATCAATTGACCACTTTAGGGTCGATTGGATGTATATGGTATGTTTATTAACTATATATTATAAAAATACAAAATGACATGGTAAATGTCAATCTAATTAACTAAGAGTTTAAACTAAAATATAATGATAATACAATGAATCAAACCTATCTAAAATCTATTGGTTGAGATTATTTAGACCCATCCCCACCTTATCTTCAAAATAAATCAATTTGGAGCTATTAAAACCTGAATTACTTTATTATAAAATAATATTTTATGTTTTCCCAAAGGTGCCCCTCTCCTCCATTATAAAAAGGGCACCCCTTCCCTCTTCTCATCACACCCTTTTGAGCCTTGAAACTCAGTAAACCAATGTACATTTCTCTTCTCCACTTCCTTAGAAACATTCTGGAGGTTCATGTCTTCTCAAAAGACCAACTCTACTTCCTTAATAGGACTCTTAAAGGAGGTGCGTCGAAGAAGAGGTAATCTCTTCTTCCGATTCTCTCATGTTTCATTCTTATTATACTTCTTATTATTTAGTTGTCTCTTTATAAAGTAATAACATCAGTATTACTTATATACTGATATATTATTATAAATCTGAAACTACCTTATTTCACCTTCTATCCATCCTACGGAAAATGAAATCATCGCGCGTGCATACGTATGGAAAACCGTCTCCACGCCGTGGTGTAATCGGTTTTCGACCACCACCTTACTTGTATGGGTATAATGGTGTAAATAAATAACTATATATTATTATTTTAAATTGATATTTATTCTAAAATATTATACATACACTTCAATACAATTCCACGATCATGGTAATGATATCATCGCTCGTGCGTACGTACGGACTACCGTCTCCATGACGCAATGAGATTCATTCTCCATGTTAACCATTCATGAATGATTATAAAGTATATATAATGAATAATAATTAAATATATGACATAATAATGATGCTGGATTTATGTATATATATATGTATGTCATCTACTTAATTCCATTCAATTCAATAAGGAAACGAAAACAGCGTTCATGCGTACGTACGGCCTACCATCTCCATGAACGATGTATTTCATTCCATTTATCGATCTATCATATATATATATATATCTACATGCTGAATATATATTATATATAAATTATTATTACATTCTGGAATTAAGTTAATCAGGATATAAGTAATAATATCAAGAACAACAAGTCGAAACACCTACGATAAATGAAATGATTTTACCCAAAATGCTGCTTTAACATGGAATTTACAAAAGAACGGGTAATATAAAGTCATAATTATACTATATATATGATATCATAAAAATGAATATAATTATGTAACAAGTCAATGACATTATTTAAATCATTATACATGAGTTTCAGATACATACTAAGCGTATCAGACATAAGGTAAGGGATAACTATTCCAATCTCACTCTTATCCAAGATTGTTTATTCGTAAGTATTTACTGGGTTTTTGTTATCATCCATGTCCATGTTTTCTAAAAGTGTTTTTATGTATGTTTAAAGTCATTTTACCCATTTTTGACTTTTACCACTTTTTATGGAAGTAATGTTTCATTTTTTTACCATACGAGGAACTTTTTAACGTTTCCGACAAAAGTACAAGGAGAATGTTATTTTTAACTTATACGATGTGAATGGATTTTTTCAGTTTCATAACGCCTCATTTTCATGAAGCTTCCTCTACATGATTTCATGATTATTTTCAACAAAACCATTTCCTTTTAAAATTGCATGTCATTTTGTGAAAAGAAAATTATTTTGAATAAGAAAGGATATTTTCCTTAAGAATTCATTTCAATTGTTTTATCAAAGCTATTTTCCGTCTAAAATTACATTATTTATTATGTTTATGTTTTTAGTATTATTTCTCCACTATATAAATGGTTTGATTCTTCTTATGATGAAATGATATCCATTTTTTTGTATGTATTATGTTATGATGTCATGATGTTTTAGATTCCCATTATATTACATGGGTTATGCTATGATTTATGATTTTGTGGCACACGAAAGAATGATTTCATTATGAGATGGGTGGGACCTATATCTCCTTCCAATGAATTTGGTAAAGATTTATATCTCATGAGATAGACATGGCTGGAACGGTAAGTTAATTTGGTTCAGTAATAATACAGGACTGGAATGAGGAGTGAACTCGATTCAGAAAGTGACTTTTTCCACTAAGATGGTATTGGCAGTAATGCCTTGGCTACTATAGAATTCATATCATGTGTTTAATGGTTTCCACAATCACATGTTTTATTCCCATTCTATTTTATCAGGATTAATGTTTCTTTATGATCTAATCCTTATGTACTGCCATGTTTTATGTCATTTCCCATGATTTGATGTTTAAACATTATGTTCATGTTTTTAAGTTCAAATGTATATGATCTGTTTTATTTTATCCATGCTTGCCCTTACTGAGCATTTGAGCTCACCCATTATATGTTTTCTTTTCCCCAATATTTAAAGAAAGGTTTTAGGTATGAAAACAAAAAGAGGAAGATCATTATGGGAGATGTTGATGATCTTTCACCACGATTAGAAGATTACGTTCTGAGTTTCCAAAGGCACTAAATTATTACGGTACTTGTGTGTCTGTTTTTGTTATGTATTAAGTAGTATACAAAAGTAATGTAATGTCCATGTATGTCAAGATTCGGGCCTCTACAATTCGAATTAGAGGAAAGGTTTAGTCAACCTTTGGAAACTAGGATGCGAAAACTTTGGTGAGATCCCTAGAGATATTTCTAAGGTATATCTAGGGATGTCTCTAAGGTTAAGTATAAGTATAGGTTATAGTCCTAGAATTACAGTAATAATCATAGAATTAACCCTAAGATGTTATATATTGAGGGTACTCCCCCTTTATTATGTTTTTTCCATATCATTATTTTTGCCTCTCACACTATTCTTTTTGGGTTTTAGTCAATGGCTGGAACCTGAAGGCACCGTTTTAATGCGGAATGTTGTGGGCAATGCAATGATCATCCCCCTGATCAACCAAACGTTATGGGAGATGGAATAAAAAATTCTATAGCCATGCTCACACAACTTTCTCAATCTATGAACCATACAGGACTTACAAATGAGAAAAGGAAGGAGAAACATTTTATTGAATCCTTCATGAGGCAGCGTCCACCCTCATTCAGTGAGTCTACTGATCCATTAATGGATTAATAATGGATCAGTACCACTAAAAAGATATTTGATGTTCTTCAATGTTCTGAACATGATAATGTCATCTTAGCAGTATATCGTTTTGAAGGTGAAGATGATCAATGGTGGAATCTTATCAAGAATAAGAGGAAAAGAGACGAAATTGAGTTCATGGAATGGGACGCGTTCAAGAACTTATTTTTCAATAAGTACTTCCCTCGTATTCTTCGAACAAAGATGAAGAAGGAGTTTCTTAAATTAAGAAAAAGGATGATGAATCTGTTGGTATCTACGAAGCAAATTTTTCAAGTCTTTCAAGGTACGCTTCTGTGATTATTATCCAACCTAAGAGTAAGATGGATCGATTCTTTAATGGCTTAAAACCAAGTCTTTGAAGGGAATTAGCTATAAGAGACTTTAGTATCTATGAAGAAATTGTGTGTTGTGCTATCAAGGTAGAAATGGAAGCTGGTGTTATTTATCCCTCTCATGGTTTTGACAAGAAACGAAAGAGGGAGTTTAAGAAGAAATCTCAGAATAATGGTGAAAAGAAGATGAATGTTTCTTTATGCTCAAAGTGTGGAAAGAAGCATCGTGGAGATTGTCTTAAAGGGACTACAAAATGTTTTAAGTGTGGAAAATAAGGTCATCGAGCAGTTTATTATCGAAGTAATGGAAAAAAGGTAGATAATGATGTGAATAGATAAAAGGCTATAGAGAACACTCCACCAACACTTCAATGCTTCAAGTGTAAGGAACTGGGGCATTATTCTAATCAATGCCCTAATCCAAGGGTTAATGATGATCAACCTGATAAACCTTTTAAGAGAATGGATAAAGGGAAGTCACATGCCATCACTATTTGTGATGTTGAGTATGAAAATGATGTTGTGTAATGATTAAGTGTTTAAGTAATGGGATTTCAAAATAGTATCATGGAATCTCATTTATGGTATCGTGGAATTTTGGAATATCTATGTATTGGTTTCCAATAATTATATGGTACTGATAACCATGAAAAGTGATTGAAATATTTTTGGAAAGAATATGATATGCGCATAATGAAGAGACAGAGAAAAAAAAATGAAATGAGCTCCTGGTTGATATAAGGAAAAAGTTATATCATGGTTTGAGTATATAGAAATTTTGGGATTTTGGTATGTGGAAAGTGTTAAATTTTGACAGCATTCATGTTTTCACTAAGGTTCAATGGGATACATGATTAAGGTATTCACATGTTTGTAATGTGACCAACAAGATATATCGTATGATATATGGGGGATAAATGATGGTATTCACATGCTTGGTTGATGACATTTCTAGTAGTTTTTTTCTTCATAATATGAGATTGGACAGAAGTATTTTAGATAAGCCTAAAGATTGGAATAGATTATGTTGAACATAAGTTAGTATTGTTTAAGGGTAGAACTTTTTTTTGGAATGTTATAATAGTATAGTTTTAGAAAAAGGACAACCTATAGGACGAGCGACAACCCGTCACTTCGGACATGGCTATGGAAATCGATCTCACAACTGAAGTGCGGCAGGCCTTTATCGCCTACCACTGTCCTACAAGAAGTCCCTGGTTAGTATAAATAAGTATTAATTTATTATATGGTATGATATAGGAAGTATAATTCCATTTTAGGAACCATATACGATTAATCTCACCATTGATGGACATATGTATATAAATTTCTATAACCTTATGTTTGAGACAGATGTAATGACCTATCATTCTATAGCATGATCTGCTAAAACTTAGATAAAGACAAATTCAACTTCATTTCATTAAGAGATGAAGTGAAAATTGTTCAAGGCATGAACAACAGTGATATTGTACCAAAATCATGTAAGTATTTCTTTTAATTCCTCAAATTTAGGGAAATGATCTTAAAAACAAAAAATGTTGTCCTAGTGCACTTATATCTGATGAATCAGATGGTACCATAGATCATCACAAATTTATGGCTTTGTGATTGTTGGATTTTTCGTAGCCATGTTCTCTACCACTCTCCATCAGACCTTGATGGATAGATTTCTCTTCCATATCCATATTTTCACATATGTTCTCCTATGTGTAAACCGAGTGATTAGTTAATTTGGGTAACCGTTATGTTTCATACTTTATTTTTTAAAGTTATGTTTTTCTATTCCTTTTTACTATGTGGGTTTCTATTAAAGAATCATTCAAGTAATAAACCATTTATAAACCCGAAAACTTTTGAGGGAGAAATTCATTTTAAGGGGGGTAGAATGTAACACCCTGAGATTTTATAAGAATTATTCTTTTTAATTTCTTTGATGTATTTTGTTGTACGCTTCACCAAGATTAGATTGCACTCTACTCAACATCGTATTACCTTATAGTATATGCAACACTATTCTTGGTTTATGATGCACACAATTTCAAGTTCTCTTGAATAAAATTAATTTTACACAACACCATGTATATATTTTGATCAATGTATAACTGAACTATATTTTGAGTATGTTATACGCAACACAAATGGAATATTTCCCTACAGGCAGCCCTGACATGGCTTGCATTACATGAAATCAAGGCCTTCTTCGATAGCGTGTGTAGTACGCAATACCGAGTTTTACTAAACGAGATATTATTATAATATTATTATGAACTAGCCGTTATGAATAGTAATAGCCACTTTTTAATATTTTATAAATTTTATCTTTCAAAATGGACTTCATTTTTGGATTCAGAATATCTAAATTATCCTAGGGTGAAATTTTCATATTTTTCTGAAAACTTTCAATTTTTGATTAATAGTGAAAACACTGGATTACTATTTAAAAACTAACTTTTTATTTAAATAATTATTGATTCTATTTAAATTTGTTTTAGGTCAAAATTGATACTTAATCCCTATATAAGTTCAATGAAATTCATTGGAGTCATTTTATATTAATTTTAGATATATAAAAATTTTATTGAACTTTTCACTGTCTTTTACCCACCTACTAGGAGAATTTCGAAATTCACATAAAACATAATTTTACCGCTTCTGTGAGTGGAATTTCGAAAATCCAAAAGACACAATTGATATCAATGACTAAAATGTGGTTTAATGAGATGAAAATAATTTTTGGTGAATAGTAACGTTTTACTTTTATTTACCACGGTAAAAAGTAAATAGGGTAATTAGGGGTAAAAATGATATTATTATTACCCTAACAAATGTACTAATTCTATTAGATAAGTGTAATTCGACCAAAAACAACATTAGGAATAAAATATTTCCCTTTCAGTCCACTTGGATTAGATTCAGACATTTATTATTAATTTATTTAAAGAAGGGTTAAAATAGTTAAAATCAGTGTTTAATAACTAAATTATTTTTAATATAGGGTTATACATAAGATAAATTAGACTATAAATACTAATTAGAAATCTAAAAATATTTCCAACCTAATGGTATTTTATTTATAATTTTGAGACATTAAATAATTTAAGTTATTTATGACACAATGGTGATGCAGTAATTACCTAAATAATGAAATATTAAAATAATTGATGTTATAAATACCCAAATAAATGTAATTTGAGACTTTTTATGAATTACACTAATTTTCTAGGTTACTATGACATGTTATTATTGATTTAAAAAACTTTTTTAGAACTAATCATGTTGTTATGATTTTTACAAAAATAAAATACCAAATAGTGTCAAAATTGACATAAAATAGTTTTTTAAAAAAATATTATATTGTCAATTCTTATTATATTCCTAAAAATCTAAGGTTCTGAAAAGATACTTATATCATGATAGACGTATCATTAATGGACCACATGGGGGGTCGATTGGATGTATATGATACGTTTATTAACTATATACTATAAAAATACAAAGTGACATGGTAAATGTCAATCTAATTAACTAAGAGTTAAAAATAAAAGATAAGGTTAATATAATGACTCAAACCTGTCTAAAATCTATTGGTTGAGATAATTTCGACCCATCCCCACCGTATCTTTGAAATAAATTAATTTGGAGCTATTAAAAACCAAATGAAATTATTATAAATTAATATTTTAAGTTTTTTCAAAGGTGACCCTCTCCTCCCTTATAAAAAGGGCACCCCTTCCCTCTTCTCTTCACACCCTTTTGAGCCTTGAATGTTGGAAAAACCCTATCCATTTCTCTTCTCCACTTACCTATAATCATTCTGGAGGTTCTATTCTTCTCAAAATACCAACTCTACTTCCTTAAGAGGAATCTTAAAGGAGGTGCATCGAAGAAGAGGTAATCTCTTCTTCCAATTTTATCAAGTTTCATTCTTCTTCTACTTCTTCTTATTTAGTTGTCTCATAATAAAGAAATAGATAAGTATTACTTATATACTGATATGTTATTATAAATTTGAAACAAACTTATTTCACCTTCAATCCATCCTACGGAAAATGAAATCACCACGCGTGCGTACGTACGGAATACCGTCTCCACGCATTGGTGTAATCTGTTTTCGACCACCACCTTACTTGTATGGGTATATTGGTGTAAATAAATAACTATATATGATTATTTTAAAGTGATATTGATTCTAAAATATTATACATACACTTCAATACAATTCCACAATCATGGGAATGATATCATCGCTCGTGCGTACGTACGGACTACCGTCTCCACGAAGCGATGAGATTCATTCTCCATGTTAACCATTCATGAATGATTATAAAGTATATATAATGAATAATAATGAAATATGTGACATAATAATGATACTGGATTTATGTATATATATATATATTTATGTTTTCTACTTAATTCCATTCAATTCAATAAGGAAATGAAAACAGCGTTCATGCGTACGTATGGCCTACCGTCTCCATGAATAGTGTATTTCATTCCATTTATCGATATATCATATTTATATGTATATTATGAATATATTTTATATATAAATCATTTTTTACATTATTTAATTAAGTAAATCAGGATATATGTAATAATATCAAGAACAACAAGTCGAACCACATATGATAAATGAAATAATTCCACCCAAAATGCTGCTTTAACATGGAATTTACAAAAGAACGGGTAATATAAAGTCATAAGTAAACTATATATATGATATCATAACAATGAATATAATTCTTTAATAAGTCAATGAAATTATTTAAATCATTATACAGTAGGTTCAGATACATTCGAAGCATATCAGACATAAGTTAAGGGATAACTATTCAAATCTCGCTCTTATCCGAGATTGTTTATTCGTAAGTATTTAACGGGATTTTTTTATCTTCCATGTCCATGTTTTCTAAAAGTGTTTTTATATATGTTTAAAGTCCTTTTTACCCATTTTTTACTTTTACAACTTTTTATGGAAGGAATATTTCATTTGTTTACCATATGAGGAACTTTTTGACTTTTCCGACAAAAGTATGAGGAGAATGTTATTTTTAACTTATACGACATGAATGGATTTTTACGGTTTCATAACGCCTCATTTTCATGAAGATCCCTCTACAATATTGCATGATTATTTTCAACAAAACCCTTTCCTTTTAAAATTGCATGTCATTTTTTGAAAAGAAAATAATTTTGAATAAGAAAGGATATTTTCCTCAAGAATTCATTTCCAGTGTTTTATCGAAGATATTTTCCATCTAAAATTAAATTATTTAATATTTTTATGTTTTAAGTATAATGTCTCAATTATATACATGGTTTTATTCTTCTTATGATGAAATGATATCCATTTTTTAATATGTATTATGTTATGATGGCATGATGTTTAAGAATCCCATTATATTACATGGGTTAGTCTATGATTTATGATTTTGTGGAACACAAAAGAATGATTTCATAATGAGATGGGTGGGACCTATATCTCCCTCCAATGAATGGGGTAAAGATTTATATCTCATGAGGTAGACATGGCTGGAATGGTAAGTTAATCTGGTTCAGTAATACAGGAATACAACGAGGAGTGAACTCGACTCAGAAAGGGACTTTGTCCACTAAGATGGTCTTGGCAGTAATGACTTGGCTAATATGGAAATAATATCATGTGTTTAATGGTTTCACAATCACATGTTTTATTCCCATGCGATTTTATCATGATTAATGTTTCTTTATGATATATGCCTTATGTACTGCCATGTCTTATGTCATTGCCCAAGATTTGATGTTTAAATATTATGTTCTTGTTTTTAAGTTCTAATGTATATGATTTGTTTTATTTAATCCATGATTAACCTCACTCAGCATTTGAGCTCACCCATTATATGTTTTCTTTTCCCCAGGATTTAAAGAATGGTTTTAGGTATGAAAACAAAAAGGGGAAGATCTTTATTGGAGATGTTGAAGATCTTTAACCACGATTAGAAGATTACGTTCTGAGTTCCCAAAGTCACTAAAATATTATGGTACTTGTGTTCCTATTTTTGTTATGTATTAAGTATTCTACATAAGTAATTTAATGTCCATGTACGTCAAGATTCGGGTCTCTACATAAGATACTCCACAAAACATGGAATTTTTTTACTTCATGATCAGAATTCTCTTTGTTAGTGGTATCCTCACATGCATGCAATCAATAATTCATGCCCTTCAAAATATCAAACACATCCCAGAAGATTGAACATCTGAACTGGCCTCCCACAACTATAATTGCAGTTTACTTGAACTATCTTCATGTTGAATCATGAAAAAAAAGTTTCATGATTATTTTATCATGATCATCTTATTATTTCAACCAGAAAACAACCATTGTGGCCATTGGTTTGACCGATGTTGGTTCATCCATCTTCTCCAGTGGGACAATTGTGTCATCAAGGGAAGGTAGGAGAACGATGGTGACACTGGTTGAAAATGAATATATTGTTTTTAATAATAATGCATGTTGGATCTGAGGGTCCTATTATAAACTAGTGGGGCATAGGATGCGATGTACTGTCATGATTTTATTGATTGTACGACTCATGTTATGTCTAATTTTTAAGTTGATGAATAGTTACACATGTTTTCCTCTGACATTGAAACCCAGAAGTGGATTTCTTTGATTTATAGGAAAAGATTTGTAGGTTGGTGCTTCCATCCAAAACTAGGGTTGGTACTGAGAAGAAACTTGTATCTCTATCCCTCATGGGCCATAAAACATGAAGTAATGGGATTATAGGCTTAGGAAAAACCTATGTGTATCCTTGGTCATGAGCACTGAAATCCTTACACATAGGCCTATTGAGGTATTATACACGACTCTCAATTCCTCTTCTGCCTTTCATTCCTAAAGTGTTGGTCCTCCCCATGTGGTCGACCAAGATTCCCTAAAGTGGAATGATGGAATTGCCCCAAGATCTTGTAATTTCCTTGGGCTTGTAATTATTGGAATTTTATGAAAAAACACTTATAATAAATTCTATGTGAATTATAATATAAAAAAAATCCATCCACCAATTATCTATTTAATCTTCAAATATTCTCTCTTGAAATATTTCACGGTTTATAAAATTTTTCATTATCTCCTCTAATGTAATTTTAATGAAAATATGTCCTTCAATAATCATCAAGTTATCTCTTCTATGGTTCTCATGAAATAATGACATATTTCATTACCTTATTCAACTATTCTACTGTTCTTTTTGTAATAGAAATTCCAATGAACTTCTTAGCATCAAAACTACTATATTATTTATTATAAAAAATTTAACACCTTTGGTACATGTATTTGAACTTTGTACCAGTTAGAAAATCACCAGATTTACTCTGGTAATTATTCAATCATGACATCAAAAGTCATTAAATAAATCCATAAGAATTCTCCAGGAATATCCATGAAACACAAAGTCTTTAATATATGTTTCTTTAAATATAGAGACTTGAGAACTTTATCCAAGATCCATCATCTTTGGAACTAATTCATCACATTGGAATTAATGATATATCTTTATCTCATTGATCACAATTGACAACAAAATAGAATCATTTGGCAAAAAAAAATCCATATACAATGTGGGCACTTCAACATTGACCACTGATTGTGGGTCCTGTATGGGGCCAACACATAATTGTATTGAAATAAATCAAAATAGAAAATAACTAGAAAATTACAAGTGCACTTTGGTTGTATCACTTTAAACATACATTTAACACTCCTATGATCCATGCCCATGTACATCATTAGTACCAGGTAGGAAATCCATAACAATCTAACCAGCATGTCAAAACACTCAAACTTCTTTGGAATGTCATCTCGACCATTGGGGTTAGGTAGAATTTCTTCTAACACCCAAGTCAGTCTACCTAGGAGATGAACAACTCTCACAGCATAATATCTCAAGGCATAAATGATTACCATAAAAATCATACAGTTTGTTGTGCCACATTATCAACTCAATGTTTAATGCATGTATTGGCATGTACTACCTTGAGATTTCATTGACACAATGAAACATCACAAGATATTATCCATAGGTTTATTTGACCTAAAAATTCTACAATCTTTTGTCTTATATAAGAGATTCATCCCATAATAATATTATTCCTTACAATTGTTAATCTAACTAACAATCTCTAAAATCATCCAATACTAATGAACAATCAGGATCACATGACCTACATAGAGGCTAACCCTTCCCCTATGAATGTATATCCTATTGAAACAAAGTATTAAATGATTCTCACACCATTTAACAATGGGAAAATAACTACACAACCACCCATCAAACTCAAGTGTCTTTTTAGAAACTAAAAGTCCTACATGAGAAAAACGACACCAAGATGACATCTATCATCTAAAATATCATCAAAATATTTATAAATGTATTAAGTTGTAAGGAAAATGGATATGAATGTCAATAACCTTACTGATGCATAAAGTGCTGATCCTATAATAAAGTTACAACTGAAAGGTCACTAGTCTTGCCGACCTAATATTTAGATTCAAGTGATAGAAGAAAAAGTCTATGGGAAATTCTCACATTTCCATTACAAGAACTCTAACAATGAAACATTAGGATTATCCCTTACATGAGGGTTTAATTTAATAACTCTATTTTATGGTTTCATTTAATCAATTATGTTAATTACCATTTAATTTTTTCTAATGCATAAGGAACACAATTAAGTTATATGAAACAACCTTTTAGATATTATTTATTTAACAGACATCCTGTCACATTTTAGGAATGTTATCCCATAAATTCCTTTTATCCTTTTTCTTCATCCATAAGATTCTCATGTCTAGATTGGTTAAGGAAAATTTTAATTTCAATATATAGAGGAAAAAAACATTAGGTTTTAATTTATATTTTAATTATCCTAAGCCTCATAATAATACAGCTCAAAATAACTAAAAAGTGTTTTTATTAATTTTATGGAACTATTTTAGTATGATTTCACCACATATTTATATGTAACATCATATTGGTGGCTATTGGAACATTAAATGAACATCCCTAAATAAAAATGCATGCCCCCATGGGGTTAAGTACTATGGCATATCAAAATAAAGGTGTCATGTGAGGGTCTTATCCAACACAACATGGGTCCATCTAAATGCCACACAATAGCAGTCGATTAAATTAATAATGTTTCAAAACAACCTTAATGGGTTATAGTATAAGAAATGTTTCCCAACTATCCTACTTGGGTCCAGTCGTGTATTTAAGAATTTAATCACATGATTCATAATTCCCAAATTATGTTGGTACTCTCATTTATAAATTAGACCATTTTCTCAAAGAATTACATTTCAGAATATTCCACTGTTTCTTTAGATTCCTTTCCATTCCAAAATAATAAATGTACATTCCCTTATAATTCAAAAGTGGCATGCATGCAACACTGATGTTTTCATATTTGAATTCAAAATATAGAAAGTCCATTTATAATGGTTTGTTGGTTGTCATTCCCAATTTATAATGTCCTTGGAAAACATTTAATCACAATAATATTTGTTTCATTCCACTTAACCAATGGTTTAGGGATCAAACATGTTAGGATTTTTTAGATAATGTTACACGAACAATTCATATTGGAAAACACCATTTAGGTTGATGATGAGACATTAATAACCAATTGAATATCACGATTATAATAAGGAATGCTATAACATGGAATAAAATAATTTATACATATAAATATGAAGCCAAAAAATCATGTTATATATGAAAATTATTCTAAATAATCACCTAAACATGGTATAAATATAAGATTCATACTGAAACACACAAGGCACACTAGAAATTCTATTAGGTAGTCAAGAAATGCAACCTATATTTCATGGAATATGCATAGCATTTAAATCTCTATGTGCCTATAATTATGCATGTAACACTAATTCCTTACCAAATTGGGCTAATGGGGAAATATCATAATCTCATAAGTCAACATTTAGAAAAATTACACCAATCAATTAAGTTGAAATAATAATTAACTACAATAATGTAAAACAAAAACACAATCCCATCCTTAGGCACTTGTTTCTTTCCCCATGCATGGGTTGATCACTCCTGGACATGATTATTTTAGAAGAATAAAAACATTTCTACTATACTTTTTACTATAAAAAAATATAAAGAAAAAGGAAAACTAACCTCCCCTAATACTAATTTGTAACATCCCAACTTAGGAGCCACTACAATGGATCCCCAAGAAGTTTGGTCACATGGCCTTAAGTGAACCTCCCTATATGCCACAGGCTACCAACTAGCAGTAATGGTCCAATGATGGTATAGTGGGGATACTATACTCTCATGATCATAGTAGCATAGTGGTATAAGTTGGAATGAAAAAATAAATAATATAAATGGTATAAAAATATAGATTTGTGGAATTTTAAAATAACTGATAAAATGGAAAACTCCAAATATAAAACCATGCATATATGTGTACATGAGTCTATATAATTTAAATAGAAAATATACAGTAGGAAGTATAATATAGTATAGTACAGGTATAATAGAAGTGAACAACATCCAAAATGTCTAACTCAATGGGAATTTTGATATTAGGTTCATTCCTTTTCTACTAACTCCCCTATCCAAGAATAACTATAAGAATGCTAAATCTAGAACCTGATCCTATAACCATGAGGTCGGTTTAGGTACCCCGTTGCAATGGAGGCCTGAATAGGGTGTGAGATATACTAAGTAAGACACCATGAATGATTTCAAAGTCTATCCATTTATGGAAATAAAGTGCAAAACTGAACAGGTTTGATAAGTAAATTAGTGAAAAACGGAAAATAAATGAACCATGTCACACTCAGGATCATTGCGGGATTCCTGGATGACTATACCTACTTCGGTCCACGCCGTAATATCTCTAAATTGATGTCACCAAGTAAATATATATTTAAATATATGTATATATGGTCTATATATGTAGGAATGTTTATATCCACATAAAAATATATATAGTGAATGTTAGGACTTGGGGTGTAACATATGTGTCTGTGACTAATCACAAGAATATCATATTATAGTATGAAGGGATTTCATTCCTGCATATCACAATATATGTGGGATACCATACCTAAGTATTATGATTTATAAGGGACACCATGAACGAGTATCACAATTTATAGGGGATGTCATGACTGAGTAACACAGTGTATAAGGGACTCCATGCCAAAGTATCATGATGTGGAATGGACATTTTTCCTAATTATCACAATGAAAATGGGACACCATGCATGAGTATCACAATGTATAAGGGATTTCATGATTAAGTTTCATGATGTATGAGGGACACCATTCTCAAGAATCACAATGTATAAGGGACTCCATGACCGAGTATCATACTGTATAAGGGATTCCGTGCCTAAGTATCACGATGTATAAGGGAGGCCATTCTTGAGTATCATGATGTATAATGTATGTCATTCTTGAGAATAATAATACATAATGGAATCCATTTCCAATTATCATGATTTATAAGGGAACCATGAAAGAGTATCACAATTTATAAGGTACGACATTAACATAATAATTCCTCATCATAATTCAATCATATCTTGTGTTTTGTTTAGTTTATAAAAAAAAATCAAGAAGTCCATGGGAAGGACCATTCCATTAATTATTCAAATATCCCTATATAGATTCTCCATTATATTTAAGAAGGATATTCCCCTCCATTTTGGTATTAATATAAAAATTTTCATGTTTATTATCATTCCTAATTCACAAAATCCAATTTAATCGTCCCTTACATGAAAGATCCATCATCACACCACAAAAGGTGATCAAAGTTTTTAAGGAATTATAATTATAGGAATTTGAAACACCACCAAGAGAGGGTGTTTTAATCTCCTAGATGAATCATAAGTATTGATCATAAAAGAAACACCCCTAAATTCAATGGTTTTGGTTGATTTAAACACCTCCAATGGTTAAATTTAATGCAAAAAAACAATTTAATTAATGCATTAGTTCTACATATTTAACTCTACATTTAAGAGGATTCTCATGGAAACCCAGACATGAAATACAATGGGGTAATTCATAAATGAGAAATACATTAAGGTAAAATCTATAGACCACCTAGCTTATATAATGGGAGTTCCTCTCATCCAATATCATCCATTAACTTGAGTCGAAGCATGATAAAATCGATGAATCAAAAAACTACCTAAAATAGTGTAAAATATCTCACATGGATTTATAATTCCATACTAGAAGATAAAAAATGGAAGAAGTAATAGGAATAAAGAGATTACTGAGGTCTATCCATAGTTACAATTGACGGTTTAATTAGATCTCAGATGGAGGAGATTAAAAGAACTATAGGAGAGGGAGACAAGCCACTATCGAGACCTCCTAGGCACCCTATTTTTTTTGAAAAAAAAAGAATGGTTCAAGCCCCTGATATCATTTAAAAAAACTGACCCCACACAATTCAGGATGTAAACCATATTCATGTTGATGAATCATTAGGGTAAAATCCTCGTATTTCAAATCTTAAATCCTCCTTGGTTGAACCCAGTGAAACCCATTCACAATGTGAATAAAAAGCTACAGTATTTTTTAACATCCCAGGTTTCTCGTTCTTCCTCTAGTATTTTCTTAACCCTTTGGGGATTTAAATGAATCATAATCCACATCCAAAAACAACACACACACACACGTATATATATATATATTCAAACCCTCAGAACCTCACTTGAAATCCCATATTCCAAAATGAACCATCCACCAATGAAATAAAATTCAAATTTCTTTGTAAAATTCATCTGGATCAAATTGTTGGATCTTAAAGTAAAAAACAGTTATAATGATTTAGGAGGTGTAGAATCATAATCATGTAGTCTAAATATAATTTTAAATTTATAAAATTTACATTCACAACCAACGCTATATCTTAAGTTGATATGTTATAAACCACTCTTATTAATAAATTTTTTATTTATAAAACCTATCATAATTATGATTTATAAATGATTTTTTTAATCTATATATATAGGGGTGTATAATATTAAATTAACTCAATTATAATTACAAAACCAATACCCTTAAACCAGTGAAATTTGGATTAACTTGGTTAATCTGTTCAAGTCGGTTGATAAATATTGTATATTTTTATTTTTTTAGTTTGATTCTATTTTGTAAACCTTAATCATTATTAATTCAAAAATTATAAATAAATAAAAATATAGATCACTATTTAATGATAAAGTGATTATTAACTTACTATGATCAATGTAAAATATAAGAAAATTTATTTTTTATTTTCAAGTATAATGAAACATGATGAAGTTATTTCATAATTATTAATTAAATATAATTCTTTAAATAACATTTAATGTTTCCCCATAAATTATAATATTCCTTTAAACATTTTCCATGTGGATGGACTGGTTATTTGTCATACTATTTCCTCTATTTTAATATTTAATTAATAATTTTTTTCAATAATTTTCGCTCTCTCCAATTTTTTATCGTGATCTTTAAATTATTGATGATTACTTGTCTATAAAAGTTTAGTGTTTTACCTTTTTCTATGAACCACTTGCGCATTATGTAATTTTTCCTATATTTTTTTAACTGGCCGAAACCATCCAATTTAGTTTATATCGATTCTAAAATAATCAATAATCAATTTTGATTTTACCTTAAGATATTTTTTCAATTGGTTGATTGAAACCAGTTTTCTTAATAGATTTTAATTGACCATACACCCCCTCCCCCATAGAGAGAGAGGATGAATGTTAAATTTTATGATTAAATTTAAAATTTATTTTATATAAATGTATGTTTGTGTGTGTGTTTATATATATATATAATTTTTAATTTAACTTAATATATATCCATATTAATATATATATTTATTAATAAATATTTATATTTATTGATAAGAATATAAATTTAATAATTTATTGTAAATTTCAATTTAAAGTTATAAATAAAAATAAAATTGAATCCGAAATTGAAATTGTAATTCAAAATTTATATTTGAATTTGATATTAAAATGATAATAAAGTTAAAATTAATATTAAAATTACAAGGTATGTTTTAAAATTTAAATAGAAAATTAAATTTACTAAAATGTAATATACATATATATATAATTAATATTTCAAATAAAAATTAAAATTGGAATAACAAATACAATATATATTAATATTCCTAAGAAAATAAATTTAATATTTGATTTCAAAATTTAATTGAGAATTTTGTATGATAAATATCATTAATCTATATGTAATTGTTTTCAATGTACATTATTAAAGAAATGTTTGGATTAAATTTATGTGTAGAAGGAATACGCTTATATTAAATCATCACATGGTGGATATATTTCATGGGCATCATATGTTTTTACATCAACAACATTGGTACCCCAAGTAGGAAAATACTTTCAATTGGTACTTAAAAAAGGCGTGTTACCTTCTCTATTAACATGTGATGAATATTTTTATAATGTAAATGATATTTCAGTACATTAGGTAAATATTACTCCAAAAAAATTATGATGGTACATTTTAAAAGGGAATATTTTTATTACCTTAGTAAAATTTTGCGTTTGTCAGGAATTTATAGATGTCATTCATATCAAAAAATGTATGTGAGAATTAAATTTTCATATTACTAAAAGTACAAAGAAATACTGTATATCGAATTAGTTCAAGGTAATGCATGATTGATTTACTGATCCACATCCTAATTATATTGATTAAAGTAATAATAGAAATTGAAACTTGGGATTTGATTAGTGATAACACGAACTTGTTTGAATTTTTTGTTCTGGAGCAGGGGCCATTCATAATTTTTGGATTTAGTTATGAACTTGATGATTAGAGGATTAAATTTTAAGTGTTTCAGCTTATTGTTTGTGTGGTAACCCAAGCATTCCATGTATAATTATTTCACCGTTTTAGATGAATATTCAATATATATAATAACAATAAATTCAATTGAATGGTCAAGGTTTACTATATTCGGACCGTAGATACATAATCATCTAATTTCATGAATGATCTTAAAAATTTCTGAAAAAATAATTATCATATTGTACACTTCTTATACATTCCCTAATTAAACCGTTCATTATAACATGTTGTAATGAAGCATAAGAAAGGTTGAAATTAGATTCCTGGAAAGGGTAAACATATGGGATATCAATCAATGATCACAAGTGATCATAAGATAAGTATAAGGGTATGATAGCATAATCATATATTATAAAAGTTTCACAGAATCACAATAAAAACTTTAATCATGAATAATTTCAAGATAATTTTTCATAAAAAAATACATAAGTCATAATATTGTATAATCATCATTAATTAACCATGAGTCATGATAGTATTTCATAATAATAAGACATGGATTTTTTTCATGCACATAATCGTTGAAAATAATTTCCATATTCAATGGTCACTTCCAAGAAAATCATATTATATTGGGTTTACTCCCCATTCCATCATTTACTTGGTTATAGTTCACTCTTAAGACTATAATTTTGGATAGATTCCCTTACTGAACTGGGTTTACTCCACATTCAAGTATATATTATCTCATGAGATATCATTATTTACCCAATGTATTGGACCAATATATAATTATAGGACCACACATTAAATAATAAAAACCATACATATGTGTGTTATAGGATCATAAAACATTCATTAATTCATCATATCATAAACCTTATAAAATAAACAAGTTTTATAAACATTCTATCACTTTAGAATAGCATAACCCATCTAAAATAAATGGGTTTCATAAAGATTTCAACATATCGTAATTAAGTCACTGGAAAAAAATAGGTTTATTAGAAACATCCTAAATCATCATCATTATAATCCATATACATAAATAAATGGGATGGTATCATAATATCATATCTACAATTTAGTATAAAAATCCTTAAAATATGTTGAAATAGATGATAAATACCTTTAAATTAACACTCAAAACTTTCTTTGAAAAAACATGAAAAAATATTCTTTACTTTCAAAAAATTGACTATAAATTCCCTAAATACTTCAAAAATGAAATTTTTAAATATTTATTGAATGTTTAAATGTAATATTAAAAACAAGAAAATTTTATGACATTGGGGAAATATATTTAAGTTGAAAATGTGAGAAGATAACATTCTTTTCACACTTTTGTAAAAATGAAAAAATTACATGTTCATAAATCTTTTTAAAATAATTCCCCTAATAACTTTTTAAATAAACTAAAAGGTATTTAAAATGACCTTTTTAATACATTTCGTGTATTTGTAAAAACTTCTATAATTGTTTTTAAGAACATGGACATGGAAAAAAACTTTCATCCATAGAGGAAATAAGTCTGGCTTTTCTTGAATACATTTTCTTGGTCATTTTGAGTACCAAAGAGTGAAAAACCACTTGATTACATAAAAATCCCCTGAATAAATATAGAATAGGAAAATATATGGGTTTTAATGGATAAGGATCATATAATTGTCATACCCATCCCTCTCTTAGTGTTTTAATGGCCAAAACGCCATTTTTTATTCCTAACAAATTATTTTAATTCTATTTCAGTTGCCTTGTTTAGAAATCAGCTATGGAAGTTTCTCAGCTAAACTATTGGATTAATAGGCTCCAGGGGATCATTTTGAAGGTTTTATCTAACTTTAAGAATTTACCTCCTGATAATATGGTACAAACCAGCTGGTAGACCAGGATAGATGTACTTTCTCTTTTATAAAACCATCGCCCAACCAATGTAATTGAACGTAGCTTCGGGGTACTTCCTATAAAAACCCAACCAAGGACCTGTATGTTATGGAGAGTCACATGGTGTCAACCATGCCTCCCCATTTTCTAGAGGCTTTCGACTAGTGGTAAGTCCCCAATACGAATAGTGTGAATACTACACCCTCAAAATAGAGTAATATAAGCAGCATAAATTTTCAAGCAGTATCAAAATCATTCTAGGGTATGAAAAGTAAATGAACATAAAAAATGACATATATGATTATTTCATATAAAACATACAATTGTTACCCCAATGGGATAATGCAAATATAAATAAAATCCAAAATATATCACATGTAATCTTTCCCTACTACCATCCTTGGGACTCACACACCTTGTATCCACAACCCATCGAGCTTCCCCAGCCTGATCAACTACATGGGTTATAATCTAGACTGAATGAAGATATAATGTCTATGTATACACTAATATTCCCATTCAGGGTGTGATCACAAAACTTAGTAGGGTCTCACCAAGCACCCCTAATATACACCATCATGTGAATGTGTATGCATAAAGAAAATTAATTGTAGAAAAAACATTCTCATTGAATCATTATGAACTAACATGGTAGTTATGACACTTGATGTGTACTCATATTGGTCAAGCTACAACATGCTAACCAGACTTCCATGTTTCTCAGATATACTTTCTCGACACCATGTCATAATCTACCTATCACCTCATGACATCATATCGATTCCGAGCCCTAACACGCAGACTTATAGAATGGAAACATATAAAACCTCACCCAGATTCCAATAGATAATTGGCCTATTCATAGAACCAAAAGGATTAACCCATACCTTCTCACCTAAGGGAGGTCCATCGGTCTCACATCCTATGTTGAATCGTCGCTCAGGGTAGTCCTCAATGTTATCCAACTAAAGAAAGGTCATGATCATGCACACTAACCTAATCCACAAATAGTATGGTCCTCGACCCAAAACCCAATCATCAAGGAATGATATTCACTAACGAGATCCATACTCAGTAAGGTCCTCAACCCAATACTCGAAGGAACATTAGATGATAATCCTTAGGGAGAGCCTCCATATAATGTTAATGAATAACATTGATCCATCATTTATGACACTGGGGAGGTTCATCCGCACCCTGAACCATCCCCACCAATTCTAGGGAGGTCATCTAAATCATATCCAACCAGGTCTACTCAATGAAAGGTCCCTCAACCAAAAGAACATATAGCCAAAACCTGTCACTCATCTTGCCAACTGAACCCAGTGTGCCTATTTCATGAGATATATTCCCTCATTGTAACACATCTTAACTCACCTGATAGGGTATCCACGTTGTACTTCAAACACAACATAGTCTATACTAGTTGATACCACCTCAAGATTATCACCTATTAGTGACATCACTACCTTAAGGCTCACCCCCACCCACACATTATGGTTTGGTCCAACCATCACAAAGTCCTTCATCACTAACCATCCTGATACCTAGGGAACATCCTAAGACATCACATATTGCCCCAAACTGGACTCATATAAAGGGTCCAAAACCAGGAAACTCCCCTCTTGGTAATCTGATTCCAAGTCCTACTGTATTTATGATTCTCACCTCATACACCATGACTCACCCTTAACCTCAAGAGGGAGGGACCATAATCTATGATACATACAATGATCTCACACATTGTTAGTTGGCCCTAATCCACACAAGCATTCCCAATACATCTTGGTAACCCAACCTAGGCTGTCAGTATATTAAAATCCACCCCCAGGCCCTCCAAAAGTCTTTTTTCAACTAAAACGATACACTCACATATTGGAGACCTAGTATCTAGGTTATTTCAAAAGACTCATGTCATCAAGAGCACTTATTCTAATTCTAAGAGGCCTAGATCTATCCTAATTCATCTACCCAAGGAACCAATAATCCCTAAAACCAATTCCTAAACCCCATTTAGTATGTAGTAATACATTATAATTCATAAACAATATCAGAAATTGTATCATAGGGTAAAAATACCTCACGTGTCAGGAAAAAATCCCTCACGGTATCATTGAATCAATTTTGAGGTGATTGTGTTGGATGACAATGTGGGCCACCATGTTGTGTTTGTTCACAAAGCATTCCATGATGTAGAATTTGTTGATGAAGTGGGTTTACATGGAGATTTTTGTCCAATAGTTGTTTCGAGATCAAAATCTTGAAAATTGGCCAAGGCATGAGGTGCACGAAAAATTGGATCATTGCGCGAAATATGGTGTTGCACGGAAGATGTGTTTTTCACGCTCGAAGAGGATTACGCATGGAATGAGGTTTTTTTGCATGGGGGTCTATTTTGCCTATAAATATGATGTGACCCCCGTCATTCAATATAGCTCAAGTCATAGAGAGTATGTGAGCTCTGGCGTGCGAAATTTGAGAACGTAAAGAATTTGCGCGTAAAAAACATGATTGCACGTAAAATGAGTATTTGTGCATAAAGGAAAAGGTTGCACATAAATAATGGTAGTTGCGCAAAAAGGAAGTCAGTGCGCCTAAATCAACAGTTGTGCAAAAAGTGGATTTCATGAAAAATCAGGAAATTATGCGCAAGGACTGGTGAAGGTTGCACGTAAAAATTAGGGTTTCCATGTACACTAGGTGCAAAGTAAGATTACTCTACTAGTAAAAGTTGGACATCAACATAGAATCTATCAATAGTTAAAGATACAGATTTCATTAGAGATAATGAAGAGACTTATAGGTCTATAAACTATGAGTGGATCCTTTCCAGAACAGTGAGCAAAGGAAGAAGATGAAGTTGATCCTTTCCACTGGAAGTGAGCCAGAGAAAGAGTCAAAGGGAGTCACCCTTGGGAAAAAAGTGATCTAACCCTAAACATTGCAAAGACAGTGAGCCTGGGAATAAAAGTGATCTACCCCAAACATTGTAAATTGGCAGTGAGCTTTAGTGGATTTGGTACAGTGGCACATCGTCATTGTATGCTCCTTGGACGTAGCCTAATGAGGGTGAACCAAGTAAAAATATTTGTGTCTTCCTGCTTGCTTCCATGCATTTCATCCAAAGCATCATTATCCGATAAGTAAGGAAAGAACAAGATAAAAATAAAAAACATAAGAGAAAAAAGTTACCTTTATAATATAGAGGTCATGATCCGGTGGGGCAGGAAGAATTTTGAAATATAATATCTATACCCTGATTCACCACCCCCTTAGGGTTTCTAGGCCCCTTTTGTTCATAACATCACACATGTCGTAGACCCATTGAAAAGATTTACTGAGCCTCATCCAACCACCCGTCAATCTCATGCACGCCTATGAAAAGCTTATCCAATACAGTTGAGCACCATCCATACTCACAGGCATCAATCCTCAAAATCACACTAAAATTGTGATCAACCACTAGAAAAGGGTATGCAGTGTACCTCTGACACCATCCTGTCAAAAATCCACAAGCCAAAACAAAAATTCAATCATTATTATTTTTAATTTATTCTAAAAAGAGTTTAAAAATGACCATGGTGACTTACCTCAAAAAAATATCCAATAATAATAGGAAAACAATGTCTTAGGTTTCCCTCTATAAATTATGATCAAAATACACACCAATATTGATTTATTCCACCATGATATAGTTGAATCAACACCAAAACCTAGAGAAAATAAGAGAAAATTATAGGGAATTGAAGTAGAGGACCAAAACTGATGAACAACATAATATCATACTTTAATTAACCATCGCAACACATAAAAGATCATCCTTTTCATGGGGGATCAAAGGAGAGGATATGTGGAGTAAATTCATCCAAGAATAGATTATCTCAATTTCTAAAACCCCCTAAAACCTAAGGGAGGCTAGACCATAAAATGATGAAAATTTCCCCAATTTAAAAAAACCTAAGAAACCATCGGTTGGCTGCTGTACCCAGGACAAACGCATGTGATCTTTCAAGGTCCATTGTACAGCTGGTGGGGCTTACCAGCTAGCCTGTGGGTGCTATAGAATTGTATCAACTCTCTAACAACTTTTTTAATTCCATTAATTCTCACCTAAACATATCAAGAATACCTCAAACATAAAATCCATCAAAAAATATTATTTTAGGATGTTCAAACTCCCATGACTGATATAATACTCCCCACTATTGGTGTTTCTTTATCACATCCCTCCAAATAAACTACCCATACATCATGGACCCTGATCCATTCATCACTGAATACAACAACTAGATGTGGCCAACCCTCTCATGCCTAAGAAATAACTCCAAACACCAACCACCAATCGTCCCCGATTCATCAAGAATATCATCCCCCACATGGTAAAAATTCATAAAAAAGGATCACACCCTCTAACTGGTCAGTGGTTCACTCTCTAATATAAGTATTACCCTATACTAATCCATGAGAACCAAACCTAAATGGGTCCCAATGCCGCACACATATCATTCCTTCTGATCCATTCCCTCCCATACCTAAATTATTTTGTCTTGAACCAATCTAATAATGAAATTAGAATGATATATTGATATTTTTATGACATCAAATTAAACTACCAAGGAATGTATCCAATTTATTTCCAAAATTCTTGGCCCTCTATTCTCATTTGTGTCTCACCGACCACACAAGTCCCATCACTCTAAGAGTGACCCTGAATTCAAACCACCACAATGCAACAATTATTTCACCACTCAAGCTTTTCCATAACCCAAGAACGTCCAAATAGACCTAAAAATGACCCATTAAATTATTTTTAAATCAACCAAACTTTGTAATTACTCACATAAAATTTTCTAAAAATCCTCACCAATGCTCACTCACATCCTTAAGGTACAATGATTATCGAAGAAACCACTCAATAGTTATTTTTCACTACCTAAACCAATCTTAGCCTAATATGATGACTTAACACTCCCATGAAACTTTATATCACAACAATACTCATAATATATTTAGTCTCATACCATATAACCTAGTATCCTATGCTTATCCCACTAGTAAGACCCCATACTATTGTTAGTCTCAACCAAGAAACAATGTCATCTCACACGCTAAGGCTAACCACATGACTAGCCACCACATATGAGTTTCATCAAGAATGATGTGAATACATGAAGAATCCCACCACTATACTCAAAAAGTGCATCCATAATCCTCAGTCCAAGCACCTAATCAGTCCTACATATTGTTTTTATGGAATTTTATTCAGGTTCATCAAATAGAGTGTTTCTGGATGGATTTTATTGGATAAACATCTTTGAATATACTAGACATATGTTTTTTTGCTATTTTTCTTCATAGAGTTTTCTCGGAAGTAGGTTTATCATTATATAGAACTTACAATAGATGGTGAGCATCATAATAAGTTTTAGCAGATGCAACTTTATTGGAATGTGGATTTTCTACATAGAGGTTTCAATGATGCAACAATGATCTTTAGAGGAATCTTTCCCTATTAATGTTCATGGGTACCCATAAATAAGAACTATCTTTTTTTAATGGTTATTGACCATTTTCAGTTTCATAGAGAGTTTCTATAGTGTATTGATAGTTTCCCATGTCCATGGGAGGTTGACCATGAAACTTAGAGGTCGGTGAAAACATGATTACTAGATAGAGACCTCTAGAAATATGGTGGTGTCATAAATATGATGTATAACTAACATTTGTATGAATTTTTTTTTTGTGACTTAATTATCAAAGACTTTACTTTGGTGATTAATTGACTTATTGTTTTTTAATTTCCTATATCTCTTGATATAGAAAATTCTTCCAGTGTTCTCCCATAGATGTATGACTTTTTTATAAACCATACTTAATATTTTTATCCATGTTTTCAAATATATGTGACATTAAATCATAAGTTATTTTTGGTGATTATGTTTCTTCTATCATCTTAGTTCTAGTGTACGTTACTCATGAGGAGTAAGTTGTTGGAAAACCTCTATGTCCAATAAAATTGTGTATTTTTTTCATTGAAGTGAGGATGAGAAGATTAAACAAATAAAAATCTCTATTTGGTATATATTGTCTCTTCAGGTCCATCCATTAGACCTAATGGATAGAGTTTTCTTCAAATTGGATTAGTCCAGGTTTCTCCTAACAAGTGGTGTCAAAAGAATTTCATATTTTCATCATTGGGTTCTACTTAACTCATTATATTTATATGTTTTATTCAATTTGATTGTAATTTTTTAGATTTCAGTTGGTTTATAGTTTTTAGACGAATGAATTAAGAGTAAGGAATGGACCATTTTGAAAATGTTGATGGAAAAGGGATTTCCCTTTATAGAGTACAGTTGTAAGATATTTTTAGACAGAAGGATATCGATGCTCCTCTTTCTGAAAATCAGCTTGAAAAAATGATGAAGTAGAATGGGGAAATTGGATGAGAAGTATTTATCCTTAATGATGATTTCTCTTGTATATAATTTTTCATTCAATATTATAGAGAATAAAAAACTCTAAACGTTATGAAATTATTGGATGAAATGTATGAGAATCCAATAACTCATAAATTTTTTTCATGCGGTGATGATTATTCAACATAAGATTATCAAATTAAATACATGTTTCTGATCATGCCGACAAATTTAATATTATTTAATGGAAGCTCTAATTTGTGAAGGTTACATACTGAGAAGATATTTTTGATTTTGTTCCACTTTACTCACTTCCAAAATGTTCTAATGTTATTTTGAAAGTAGTGATTGACTGAAGTTAGAAGGAATATCTTGTGTTCAATGATATTAGAAACTTGATATTTAATGATAATTTGAGGTGGAATGAAGTTCAAAACATATCCCAAAATTATCTCAATGCTACGTGATGGGGATTATTAGTTCATCAGATAGAATATGAAATGAATAAATCTTGAGAAGATAATTTCATTATGAGAAGATAAGGTAAATTTATAGGTTTAAGTCCTTCTTGTTGGATTTTGTGGAAAAAGTACATATCAAAAAATATTATGGGATTTAGAGAGAGGCTTCCACTTTCAAATATACAAACATGGAAAAAGTAATGGATGGAGGGTCCATCTTGATACTAAGTATGACCATTCATGATGATTCATGGGTTATTGACTCAGGGGAATCATTCCACTCAACTAGTGAGTGGGGGTGGATGGTTAATTATGTACCAAGATTCTTGGTAATAGTACAACTAGGGGAGATGAAGCTTTAGATATAGTTGTAAAGGTGATGTGAACAATCAAATGAAAAGTGGAATTATCTTGAAACTGAAATTTGTTAGACACATTGAAGTTATTTTGAAGAGCCTCATATCTGTGATAAAGTTATATGATTTAGGTTTTAGAATAAATTCTATTAATGGAGTTTGGAATTTAATAAATTGTTCTATAGTGATTTCTTATGGAGTAAAAATGGTTCCATGTATCTTATCGGATGAAGTGATAAAGTCACAACAATCATAATGACTTCAATTGACGGTTCGAAAAGGTGTAAATATAGGTTTTGTCACCCCAGTGAGAAAACTATTTATGTTCTATAAGTTAAGGGAATAATAAAACTCAATCAAATGGACCTCGGAATATGTGAGATTTATATGTTAGGAAAATTAAAAATGTTTCTTTCAACTTGGACGGAAGAAAATCGAGGAGTCAAAACTTAGAACATGTCTATTTTGATATTTTGTTTTCGTGACCAATTCACTCATATAGAGGTTCAAGGTACATTATGACCTTCATTGATGATTCTACTCATAAGGTTTTGATATACTTATTGAAGAATAAATCTGATCTGTTTCATGAATATATTCAGTGGGATGTTTTGGGTGATAATGAACATGAAATATTGTTGAAATGTCTCCGGATATGCAATGGTGGATAATACACCAAACACAATGTTTTTAACTAATATAAGAATAATAGAATCAAAAATGAGAAAGATATTACAAGGACTCCAAAAAAATAGAATTACTAAATTAATGAATCAGATACTGAAAGAGATATCTCAGAGCATGATGATTCACTTGGGAATTTATAAGTGAATTTGGGAAGAATCCTTGAACATAAAAACATACTTGGTGAACATAATTCTGGCTACATCATTGGGATATGGACTTACTAAGGAATTTTGTTCTTGTAAGAGACCATATTCCAACCATATCAGGATCTTCGGAATCATTTCATATGTAAATATTAATGATAATGATAGAGATAATTTGGAGTTGAAATACAATGTGTGTTTTCTTTTTGGTTTTGGGGATGTGAATTTTGATTATCGCCTATAGGATGATGAAAATAAAGAAGTCATTTTGAGTTCAGATGTTATTTTCAATTAATAAATATATTGGAAAGATTCAAACTTGGATGAGAAAGATGTTGAGAATAGATCAAAAATCAATATTTAGAAAGATCAGATAGAGGTTACTAGACAAACATTTAGTCTAGCAACATCAAAGTTTGCTGCTTCTATAGTCAGGGTACGAGATAGAGAGCTTTGGACTGATGAACCTGAAGTTGTTTTGAGAAGGTCCACTCATATCATGAAACCTTTTTAGTGGTTTGGGGTTGAATTAAATTCTTAATTATAAGAGACACAGGGGAACCAAATCATTTGGAGGAAGATTTTAATCTAAGAGACTCCAAATACTAGGAGCCATCCATGGAAAAGGAAGTGAGTTGCATAAATATAAAACACACATGGGAGATTTCTAATAAATTAGATGGAAATAGGGCTCCTGAAAATAATTGTATTTATCATTTGAAAGATTAATCATATGAATGTAAAGGATATAAAACTAGGTTGGTGGTGAAATATTATCAATAAATGAAAGGGATTTACTTTTCTAAAATTTTGTCACATGTGGTTAAGCAAACAAAAAATAAGATAGTTATTAGAATTGTTTCATATGAAGATATACTCTTGAAGACGATAGATGAAAAGAAACAATTCTTCATGGAGATTTAGAGGAATACATTTACACGGTTTATCCCATGGGTTTCGAAGTTTGTTGGAAGAAGGATTTGGTCTATATGTTGAAACTAAGTATTTTTTATGAAGAAATCACTGAAGACTATAGAATGAGAATTTTAATCCATTCATGTTTGAAGAAATATTCATTCTCTCTGACTCTAATAACTCTAGAAATAAAAATAAATGTGAATATGAAACACATATTATACTATTGTTTTATAAATATGGTATATTGATCGGTGGAATGAAGTTCCAAATGAATGTTGAACTAAAGAGTAAGTTTTCAAGAATGTTTTAGATGAAGGAACTTTGTTAATATAAAAAAAATATTGGGGATGAGAATTGAGTGGGATAAGAAAGATGTTTTTTTTATTTTTATCCTAAAAGGAATTTATTAAGAAATTCATAAAAATATTGTGAATGAATATTTGTAAACCTATCTCAAAACCCCTCACTAGACACTTCAAACATAAAAAAACTCGTGCAATTTCAATGGATGGAGATGTTCATAAGATGAATAAGGTTCTTTATTACTATAATGTATGAATATTTGTGTACATTATGGTTTTCACTCAACCTGATATTACTTTTATAGTGGTAGTGGTTATCCATTTTATTCCATATCCTGGAAGGAATCATTGAGAATATGTGAAATGGATATTTTGATGCTTGAAAGGGTATTAGGATGAAACTTTATGTTTTGGTGATGATGATAATTTGAAATGATATTTAGATGAATATATTTCTAGAGACATCGATTCACATAAAATTACTATACGGTTTGTTTTTAAATTTAGTGGAACAATGGTAAAGTAGATGTATTTGTTGAAACCAAAAGACACTTTATCTACAACATAAGTAGAATATGTTGATAATTCTAAATTAGAAAAGTAGATGATTTTTTTGATGTGCTTATAGAAGGAACTTAGAAATGGATCAGAAAAAGGGATGTTATTTAGTGACAGCTTGAATTCTATTCATATTGATTGCAACCCACTATTTATTGAATGAATGAAACACATTATCTGGAAGTATCACATCACCTTAATTCTACTAGAGGATATTTTTTTGGGAATTTAAAATATTTCTATGAAGAAAAATCCTACGGATATGTTTAAAATGGTTATTTTTCAAGAATATCTAAAGCAACATTGTTCCTCAGTGAGACTCAAATGATCAAATGTATAGGACATTATGGATTACATAAAATAGAGGAATATTTAAGGTGAATTAAAGATAAAGAAAGATGAAAAATACTAAATTAATTTCTAATTTGGAGATTGTTTGGTTTATTTGAACTTTTTTCCAGTTCATCATAAATTATGTTTCCAGATGCAGTTGATCAGACATGGATTTTAAAACATACCAGATGGAATTTTTTCTAATATTTTATATCAGATCATTTTTGGGGATGTGTGGTTTTCATTAGATAGAACTTCCTATAATGGTGAGGATCAAATAGATTTTGAGCAGATGTAGCTTCATTAGACTCATGGTTTTCTATAGATAGGATTTGATGATCATATGGAGATCATTGAATGAAGCTTTCTTTATTGATGTCCATGGATACCTTTCAGCAAGAACAAGTTATTACACGGTGACTTGTAATTGTTTGTTTCATTGGGTGTTTCTATCGTAGATCATCAATTTTTAATGTCAATGGGAGGTTGAACACAAAACATAGAGGTTGGTGAAAACTTTTTAACCAGATGAAGGCCTCTATAAAGATGGTGTGGCCCAACTTTGATGTACAACTAACTACAATATGAATAGTTTTTGTTTCTGATTTAATTTTTTGAGACCATACAATGTATAAGAGTGTCCGGGTGTTTTTAATCACCTTTTTCTCTTGATATGAAATTTGTTTTAATGTACCCCAGTAGATGTAGGGATTTTTTAAAACCATGTAAAATGTTATGATCCATATTTTTTGATATATCTGAAGTAAAATCATGAGTTTTGTATAGTGATAAATTTATTTATCTTGTATTTTTTCCAGTGCACATTTCTCTAGAGGAGGAATTTATCATATATACACTTTATTATATAATGTTGTGGAGTATTTAATCTGATGGTAGGATGAAGTGATCATATGTATAAACATCTTCTTCTAGTGAACCTTGTCTTTTCGGGTTTGTATGTGAGACTAAACATATAGAGGATTCTTAAAAAGGTATTACTCTAGATTTATACCAACATCTCCATTTAAAACATCTTTTGAAACAACCTTTTACCACCCCAACCCATATCCCATCCATGTCGGAGTGACACATGGCCTACTGATCACATCCCCATATGTTAGACATCAATGACTAGTTGTAAGGGCCAAATAAATATAGTGGACAATAACCTTGAATCATATTAATATAAATAGTGGAAATTACCAAGAATCGTCCAAATCATAGAATAGTAAAAAAAAATGAAATAAAAATAAATAATAACATACACAATGATTTCATATGTAACATACAATTGATCATCCATCAAGACAACCCGAATACAAAAAACACACAACACACACTGGCTCTACATAAAATAACTAGTTTAGAACCCAGAATGGTGTTTGGGATCATTAAAACACTAGGAATGAGAGGGTTTTAATAGTTATATGATCATTATCCCTTAAACCCAATATATTTTATTCTGTCCTACTTATTCCTTGAATTATCATGTAATAGTGTAATTTTTTACTCTTTAGTACTAAAAACAACCAAGAAAATTCTCTTACGAAAAGTTATCCTTATTTCTTCTATGGTCAATAAAATTTTCTTCAATGTACATGTCTGTCAAAAAAATATAGAAGATTTTACCAATACATAAAATGATTTATAAAGGTCTTTTTCGATATATTTTCAATTATGTACAAAGGCTTCATGGGAATCTTTTTAAATTGTTTTCTGAACAATTCGTTTTTACTTTTTATGAAAAGATTTGAAAATTATATTAACTTTTCACATATACAACTTAAATATATTTTCCCACTATATTAACATTCCTTGCTTTGAAGATTCCTTTACAATTTTCAATGTTTATTTAAAAAAAAATTATGTATTCTGGGAATATATAGTTAACTTTAGTTTTCTAATGAAATAGATAGTTTTCTCATGTTTTTAAAACAAATAATTTAGTGTTAATTTTAATGTATTTTTAATATGTCTCAAACTATTTTAAGGATTTTCATACTTCATTGGTGATATGTTCTTATGATACCATCCACATTCTTAATCTAGATGGATTTTAATAATAATGATTTATGTCTGTTTTTATGAAACCAATATATTTCCTATAGGTCAATTAAGTTATGATAAAATATTTATGAATCTCATTTCATTTCCATGTGTTAAGATATGATTAAGTGATATAATGATTATAAAACCTATTTATTTTCCGAGGGTTATGAAGTAATGAATTGATGAAAGTTTTATGATCCTAGAGCACACATATTTATTGTTTTCATTCTTTAATGGGTGGTCCAGGAATTAAATATCCCTCTAATACATTTGGTAAATAATGATATCACATGAGATAAGATAGACTTGAATGTGGATTAAACCGAGTTAGTATGGGATGCTATCCAAAATGATAGTGTTTGGAGTGATCCTAAACTAGGGAAGTAATGGAATGGGGAGTAAACCCAATCAACAATGATAATATTGGAAGTGATCATTGATTAATGAAGTTACTTTCAATGATTATGTGTCTACGACAATATACAATTGATCATCAACTAGGCAGAACCAAATACAAAAAAATAGGACACACATTCTAAAGCTACATAAAATAATTGGTTAGGAACACAAAATGGTGTTTATTTTTATTAAAACACTAAACATAAAGAATAACAGACATTATTTTTCATACAAAACCAACAATCTGACATCCACTAGTTCGACCTAAATTTAAGAAAAAACACAACATACACCAGCACTACTTCATATACCCAGGACCCCATCGGTCCCTAATCCCTATTCCCTACCCCCATATAGTATGCAGGAATCCACTCTCATGAATAAAAAATATATACAATTGTATCATAAGGTACACCTTCATCACATATGTTTTCAACCCATCAGAAATCTCCACAGAGCCCTATCCAAGAACCTGCCAAGCCTGCTCATGACTTCTCCATGCTCGTCCAATCCAAATGAAAAAATTTTATGCTCTTAGACATTATTCTTCTCTATTACACCAAAACCACAACCGAATGCCTATAGAGGGTATATAGATTACCTCTTACCCCATCCCAACCGAAATACGTAACCCACAATAATAATTTAATATCTAATTTTTTTAATATATGATGAAAATCATATAATATTAACTATAATGATAAACCTCACCAAAACAATGTGCGATGGTTGGTAGATAAAATCTCACGATTCCTTATATATTGTTTGGTCAAAATCCTCATCCATATCGATCGATACCACCATTTTCTAGTGTAATAAACACCAAAAATCGAGACAAAATCACAGAAAATTAGAGGTCATTGATGGAGGGAACCAAAAATGAAGAACCATCGATGTTATTACCTTAATTAATCAATATAACACATCCACGATAAATATAAACCCTCATGAGGGATCATAAGAAAAGAAACTACATGGGAGATCTATTTACTTGGTGAGAGTTTTTTGATATCATGGTCTGGTTCAAGAGGAAACATGGGAATGGGAGAAGTTCATATGGGGGTAATGTCAAGTTGTTTAAAGGTAAAATTATTATAAAGCTTGTCGAAAAGGGAAACTCCAATGGTGGATAGAATGTATCAACAGCCCTAATTTTGGGTCCATCATCATTTTATTCCTTTTCACTTTCTTTTAAATTCATCGGAATACCATTCTAGAAGAGTTCATGGGAATAAATATGAGATAGTATGGAAACGAGCTTCTAGAAATCTACATGAACAATTTAGTTTTTAAATCGTGGTTGTATGAAATAAATCTTGTGGGGAATATGTATTGTCTAATTTATTTTATCATGTAAAATAAATTCTCATTGTAAATTGTTTTTTCCGATTTTAATTTTGAGAAGATGTTTTTTAGCTGAAATACACCCTTAAGGAAGCTACAAAATAATTTCCTAATAGACTCCATGAATTCATCTATCCCAAACCAGTTGTTACCCAGTAAGATGTTTTAATTTCTCATTTGGTTCATGTCCCTTACTATTTACTTCTCATACTTCCCTAGTTGATTTCTGATGAACTTCAACATCTATACTCCAATTCCAATGAATCCTTGGTCATTCAATTTTTGGATATCCATGTTTAGGGTCTAGTTACTTCTTACTATATTAGATATACACAGTTTATATTATATGGAATGATAGAGAGGTGTTATAATACCCAAATATACGTGTTTATATTTTTGTTGATGATATATTATTGGGTTTTTATAGAGGAAAAAAAGAAATATGTCTAACCGGAGGAATCGTCTTTGATCTTTCAGGAAAATAAACTTGAGGTAGATAGATTTTCCCTCTTTCCACATTAATTGGAACTTGAAATCTTGTTAGGTTTCTAAATGTTTTCTCCTCTATTTTTAATTTTTTTCCCTTAGTAAAACTCTTCCTATAATTATTTTCCTGGTTGGCTTGAAATTGGATTGTGGGTGTTACCCATAATGGATTATTTAATTGATTAAAAGGTTTTACATAAATGAAAGATGGGTTTGAAACACGTTCTTGGAATAATGGTTCTTGAGGTTTGTATGTAAAGGAACTAGTTTGATTGTGTTCATTGTTTCATTATATGAGGTCTTGTTGAAATATTCTTAGTTCCTGGTGCTGATTGGAAAGGAACATGGGGAAATATGCCACCAAACGATGACATGGTGGAGGAAGTACCACTACTCATGAGTATAGGGGTTTTGTTTCCGTGTGAATATGAGATTGAGTGAGAGATAGACATAACTTAGTTGATTATTCAAAATTGATAATTATGAACTACTTCAAATTTTTGAATGTGAATCACTATTTTGACTTTAACTATTTTTTGAAAATGCATTCATCTGAGATATTTTATATATTAAAAACTATTTATTATTTTGATATTATTTCTATAAGTTTGATATCCTATGATCTAACCTATTTTTGGTCTTAGTGGAATGAGGGATGATTCTTGGGGTTTTTTATTGGGTATGATTACCCACCCCTTGTATATGCACTTTGATGCATATAAGGATGTTGTTTACCATGATATAGGAAGTGGGGAAGATTCTTAATTATCTAGTGGTTCTCCTTGATGTCACTGTCATAGTAGGTGGAGTTGGATTATTGAGTGGGTTTATGCGTGGGTCAGGACTGGTGACTCTTTGGTACCTGGGTCTTTTTCTGATTTTTAGTTTTTATCTTCTATCTCTTAATGTTTCATTGTTACACTGATATTTTTTCATGTTTTACTGTTTATTGAGAGAGTGGTCACATTATTTGTCTCGGCTATATTTTTTTGGATGCATCATTTAAATAGATTTCATTAATTTATTTATATGTACGTTGTTTTATGTGTGTGAGTTTCTTAAATGGTAAATCATTCGCCCATGTTTTTTATATTTAATCCCTTCACATTTATTATCATAATTTTTTATTTAGGGAATGTCACCTATGGTCCTTTGGAGTTCAAGTCATTTTTTTAACTTATCAAAATATATTAATTAATTAATTATTTTTTCTAACATCAAATTATTATTAAATATTTATAACTAACAAAAAATTTAAAAATTATTTATTAATACTAATTTTTATTTATTTTCAATCCATTTTCACTATATATATTATATATTAAGTGAAATTACATATTTATTCTTATATAAATCATATTTATGAAAATATATTTCATATACATCAATATAAATATATTTATAATATAAATGTTGATTTTTAATATTTTATTGTCTTTTATGAACGTTTACTTTTATAAATTCTCAGAAAAGTGATAATTATCAGTGATTTTAACAACCACTGATATTAGTACCTTATTGTTCAGAATTTTTAACATTGATAAGTGGTTAATATAAATAATTTGGTAGTATGTTTTCTAGTGAACCCCACCATATATATATAATATGGGAGGCCTCAGCTTCATTCCCAGGTCCTGTTAACCACCCTAGGGTCTTCAACTAATATTTTTTTCAAACCTTCTAGAAGATCTTTTATGTATCCTATAGTATGTTCGATGAATTAAAATTATGGGTATTTTTCTATATCTTGTTTTCAATGAGGAATAAACATGGAAATATTTAGATTCAAAATTTTTTGTCGAAAAATCATGGATAGTGACTTTAAAAAAACAAAAGAAACACATATTTAATTTCTATAGGGATGTACTCGAGAAATAATTTGGCATTAAAATATTCCAATTAAAATTGGTGGTCAGTTCACGCTTGGAAGCTACTACCTCCATCCCTATCTTCGAGTAAAAATCCTTTAAAACCATTATTCATGGCAATGCTGGTGACCAGAAGGGACCCATGGAACTCACAAACCTATGTACTAAGTGGAGATGTTAGGAATTAACTATTCAAGATAAGTTAGAAGAAGACCTAACATGGAAATTATTTTCCAAATTCTATAATAAAAAATTGTTCCTATAAACCATTGAAATAACAATGATAATCGACTTATATCAACTATAAATATATAGTATGTCAATAATTATATATATATATATATATACATTCACTCACCTTGTATGCTTTGAACCAGAGGTAGTGGCTAGAGAAAGATAGAAATATCAAAAAAATGGGTAGGTCTCAATCCTAAGGTTTACTTGAAGGTAATAAGGTTCTATATTTTTTACTATATAGAAATAGTAAACAAGGAACTAGTGGGAGAAAGCGAACTGTTAGGGAATCCCAGTGGAGGGGACAACTTTTGCATCGAAGTGCTTATTAGAACCAAGGGTTTTCATATATGGAAATGGATTTTATTTTTTCTATCAATCCACACTATGTTCATCAAGGAGTTTTTAAGGAAAGTGATTTTACGATGTAGGTATATTAAGTTTTAAAGGTGGTGTATTTCTCCAATGTTTTCCAAATATGTTTCCCTAAAAATCTAGAGAATGTGAAATTTTTTATCAAGGTCACGTTTTCATAATCAATAAAAATGGTATATATCAAATGCATAGTTTTGTGAATGTTTTTAGTTTCACATGTTTTTGGAAAGTTTTTAGTTTATCAAAATATAAAGCTTCACAACCGTGTGAACGAAAATTTAACTTTATAAAAATTGAGACAACGTGTTTTTTATCATGATAGAGTTTCACAAAAGATATGTCAATATTGGTGAAATTAATGAGATATGTTACATGATTGTAAGAAGTTTTTCAAATGGATAATTTCCTTAAATTTTCACCATGAAAAATATTTTTATGAACAAAAATGTGGAGTTTCACAAAAATAAGGTGGATATCTTGAATGTTTTATTAAGGGGAATAAATTTATTTAAATAGTAATCCTCTCATAATATGAACATTCAAAAAGTTTTTAGATAAATGATTATTTCTCTAATATTATGAAGCTTTTACGCAAATTTAATTCATACACAAATGAAGAATTTTACATGATCACAAGTTTTACAAAAAGAATGGTTTTTAAATAATTGATGTAACATAATCTCAATGAATTAGATTCAAAAACAAATTGGAGTTTTGTGAATGTTGGTAGTTTTTTGAAAGTATTTAGTTTCATGAAAGATGATAATGCTTTTAAAAAATTGGAATTCATGAAAAATGGGTGTTTCTCAAAATATATTTATATGAGAATACTTGAACATGGGGAAACGTTTTTGGAACTTAATAAATAATCATAATTTGTACAACATGATGAAAAAAAATCATCTTCATGTGATATGATTTGTAATTGACCTTCATGTTGATAAACTATGAAAGTCTTCATCCAAAGTAGTGAGAAATAGGGATCGAAAAGAAGTGATATGAGGGATGTAGTGTTCCATCCATAAAATTATTGTAAAGGAAATGTGTATTGAATGAAATAACCATATCTAATCGATTTTAATATAAAAAATCTATTGAACCTTAGTAGAGTTAGCTACAACTGACATGTTTTCATCATATTATCCTCGGACTAGCCCTTATTAGTGGACCAAGTAAAGCAGATGTGTTGTATTTCTATTTTTTATATGGGTGTTTGAAAATTTCACATTTCCATCCGAAAAGTTTAACAGGTTACTACTTCTATGGGGACAAGATCCTTTTTATTCGAAGAAAATGTTGATTCTATGATTCACCCCTCCCCTATCAGGGTGTTCTAAGGTGTATCAAGTGGTATAAGAGGGAAGAAGTTATGAGAATTAAATAGGTCTTTTGTTTTATTTTTTATGTATTATTAAATTAATTTTCGTGGAGTTCCTCTTTATGGAATAAAATTGCATATTTTTAGGAATAGAATGATATCTCATCTATGATCTATTTATTTGTATGTTCTATATTACATAGTTCAATGGATTTAATTAAGTAATGTTATAGGTCTTTCTATTATTTAATATATGGTAAAATTCTTTATGAAGATTACAAAGATAAAAATTCTCTTAGTATAGAACTATGTGTTCAAATCTATTTGAAGGTGATGAGTTTCACTATAACCAAGGCCATGAAGGAAAAACTAGAAAATATATATGAAGGAAATAAAAATTTGAAGGGGTCCAAACTTCATGTTTTACACAATCAATTTGATTATTTAAAAAGGAATATAGATGAAAACTTTGATAGTTTCTTTAATAGAATTACTGAATTTGTTAGATAAATTCAAGGAATTAGTAATGAAATCTAGGATATTTACATTACGAATAAAATATCGATAACCCTTCCACCTCTATAAAATACAAAAGATTCGTCCCATTAGGAAATTAAAATTTCTAATATCTCTATTTATGACCATTTAAGTAGTTTGGTGGCTTATTAAATTATATTCAAACCATAAGACACACCAATTCTAGTAAGGAAATAACAATCAAATCCATGTGAAAATTTAATTTTTCAAAGGTACTAAAGATAGATATGGTTTGGATTGTGAAATTATTTCTCTTGTTTCCATTAAATTAAATATAGTAAAAGGGATATTTGAATTCAAGATTACATTATCTTGTTTTAGGTGTATTAAAATTGGTCACATTACTACTCAATTCTATAAAAAATTTGATGAGGTAGAAAGTGAAGCAGAAATCATAGAGAGGCCTCAAAAGATGTTCCTATAAAAGGGAGACTTCAAAACAAGAAATAAATTATAGAGGAATAGAATTTTTTTCAAATCATAACAATATGATAAATAATATTTTGACGATGTAGAACCAGACTTTAAATCAGACGTTGAAGATTCCATGATGGCTATTGTTGAAAAGGTAAAACCTATGAATGTTGAATAAAAAAAGGCAGATGGTGTTTTTAGTATCAAGGTTGATCTTGAGGGTCCTATTGATGAGATTAACATTCAAAAAAATAAAAACATAAATATTTTAGCTTTTTTAATGATCTATTAGAGTATATGGATCATATTGCTTCATAGATTAATCGGCTGCAAGTAGAGGTAGAAGAAAATTTTACAACTCTTTATAGCTTAGAATATATTGTGGAGTTTAAACTAAGGTTTGAAGAGAAATAAAATTATTCAATGACATTATATCATCATTGGAGGAACATTCTAATATATTTTATGTCCTTGAATTTGAAGTTATTACCTTAAAGAGTAAATTTTAAAATGAATCAAAATCAAGGGAAACAGAGATGAAAATACAACGTAGAAGGTTTTTCAATGAAAAGATCTTTGTATGGAATTAAAAATAGTTCCAAAGTATTAGAGAAATACTTGAATGACCAAATATCTAAATTTATGGGAAGAATTTGATTTTGATATGAATTATATGAGGAGAAAAAAAGGGAACCCTAAATTAGGACATATTCCAAAGGTGCTTGATGTCCTAACAGAGATACCTTCAAATTAAACCTAGAATAGAGATGAAAATAATCACAAATTATACAAAGATTATCACAAACTAAAGACCTATAAAAAATAAGGGTAATTTTGTAGTAATATAAGTGAGAAGACATTTCCTCTTATTAAATGTAAAATTTATGGATTTAAAGACACATCATGTCTTACTATGGAGATCCAATGAGCTATCTAAATGAAGATTCACCTGGCAGTCAAAAAAGGAGAATGAAACCATATCCTTCATGAAATAGAAGAAATAATTTCCAAGGATATTATTTTCACTATTTTGACTTTGTCTATAAATATATTCATTATAGGCAGATAAAAGGTGGAAACCATAACTTCAGAACTCTGAGAACAGTTTATACTGGTACTCTAAGAATAATTACCATTAAAAATAAATATTATACTATAAAAGAAGAATATGATCTTGATACATCCATTCTTTTTGAAAATATTTTTTAGATTTCGTATTATGCCTCCAATCATTAAAATATCTCATGGAAGTAAAACAAGAAGATTGACTAATTAAACATAGTAGAGATATCTCTCAAAGCTACAAATAATAGAAGAACTTAAATTCTTGAAAGTGGATTATCATCCCAAATGATAGTAAAAAAAACAAAAAAATTCAAGGAAAGGGTTGGTGGAATAGTGAGATTAAGTAATTTTGGTGCATTAAATATCAAAGGTAAGGAAAATATAGAATTGAAAAATGATGATCTAATGAAAATTAAGGTTCACTATGTGGATAAAATGTATCATAATCTCTTTAGTTTGATCCAACTCTATGTCTTAGGAATGGTAGTGATATTTAATCAGAAAGGGTGCACCATCAAAGGTAGGTAAGGAAATATTTTCATGAAATTATAGAGAAAATTGTAATTTATACTAGACTGATACTAATGAAAACACTTGTTTATTTATAATTAAAGAGGAAAAAATCTTATGGAACTAGAGGTTGGCTCACATTAATCAATAGATAATCGAAAAAATATCCAAGATAAATGTTGTTATAGATATTCCCAATATGAATCATGATCGATAAAAGACATGTGATGCTTGCATGTAAGGAAATATAGTCCAAAATTCTTATTATTCGAGGTACAAAAGGGCATAAAATCTATGTTATCTAGTCCACACATATGTTTGTGGTCCAATGAATGTGGGTAACACATATGTAGTTAGGTAATTAAATATTTTTATTGATTATTATAGTATTATTTCCTTATGATATTTATGTAGCATATAAATGAAGTGATTGAATATATGAAGAGATGTATTTAAAGAGTTTAGAATAAAACTATACTCACAAAAAATATATTATGATTTGAAAATGGGTTATAATACACATCTAGTAAATATAAAAATTGCCTCTAAAAACATGGGATCAATAATTGTGATTATTTTTTGAGAAAAACTCAAAAAATAGGTTTATAGAATGTATAAATTGGAAGGTGAAAAATATGGTCCAAAGTATGCTGATAGAGTGTTTTGATTCTCATAATTGCATGAAAGAGGTTTTTGAAGCTATGGTGTACAGTTAAAATCTAACAGGGACGAGTCTAGGAGAGGAAATGACACTATATGAGATAATACATGGCAGAAATGAATCACTAAAGTATTTTCAACTTTTTTGACGAAATTTTTTCATCCAAAACAAAGTCAATAAAGGTAAGTATGGTGATTTTGTAGATGGGGGAATATTCCATGGATATTAAATGAAGAGTAAAGCTTATAACTGCTACAATAATTATCTTAGAATGATTTTAGAGAGAAATGATTTCAAGATCATTGAGGATAAAATTATTAATAACTTGGGGAGCTTATATGTTCATGTAATTAAGGATGAAGAAGAAAGGGGAGAAGGTGCATAATAAAATATAGAAATTGAGGAAGTCTAACATAACATTCAGAGTTCTCCAAATAGAGATGATTCAGAAGTAGAGTCATAAGAGGGAACCATTAATAATGAAACTCTATTGGAACCTCACAGGAGAAACAAAAGAGCCGAAGTTGATCAATCCAACATCATTAGGGATTAGACTACACCTACACATATAAGGATAATGAAGAATGAAACACATTATTCCCTACTATCAATCATGGAACCAACCTCATATGAAAAATTGATGAAGGTATAATCATTATTTAAGGCCATGAATTATGGTATGGATCAAATATATAAAAAAAATAAAACTTGAGAGCTTGTTGGGATTCCAGAAAATCACAATGTGATTGGAAAAAATTGGATATTCATAAAAAGTTAATGAGCATGAAAATGTGATCAATGAAAAGGTTTTCATTGTGTGTTGAGGTTATTCATAGATTTAAGTCATTGATATTGAAGAATTTTTTTCTTCCACTAGATCAACTAGGGTCCATTAAAATATTCTTAGCCATAGAAATTCAAAGAGGGTACAAAGTTATCAGATGGATTCCAAAACAGAATTGTCAAATGGTGTTCTTTAAAATGAAGTCTATATTGAATGACCAATAATATTTTGGATTAGAAATGATGAAAAAAACCTGTGTAGATTGAAGAAGGATCTTTATAGTCTAAATTAGGAACCACATGTATGGTATTCTCAACTATATGCATATCTGAAAATGATAAACTATAAAAATGAGCTTTTGACCATAATAGATTTGTTAATAATTCTTAGGTAGATAAATATATGGTTCTTATATATGTGGATGATATTATTATTGGATTAAGTTGTCATGGATTAGTGGAATAATTTTCTAATCACATGAAATAATAATTTGAAATATATGATGATGGTGAACTCACATACTTGTTAGGGCTTCATGTGATTCAAAAGAAAGAATAAACCTTCATTTCTCAGTAAAATTTTCCAAGAGAGATTTTGAATGAAATTAAACATTCATGACTCTAAACCAATGTCAAATCAGATTTCATCTCAGAAAAAACATGGTAAGTATGAGGATTAGAAATATGTGGATCCCACATTGTATTAGAGGATCATTGGAATATTTTTGTAATTGACAACAACACTTTCGTATATCATCATCGAAACATTTTTAGTTTATTTCATTGAATCTAATCTAAATTAATATAATTTCACAATAGTTAAAATAATCATGAAATATATTCAAGGTACCCAAAACTTTGGATTGTATTTTGAAATAAGAAAGAGTAATTAATTGTACAAATTTTATAATTTTTAATGGACTGGATATGTGATGGGTTGAAATTACAAAAGTGGGGGTGAATTCTTCATTGGAAACAAATGTGTTTTTTGATTGAGAAAAAAAATATAAAAAACTTCTCCTAGTATGGCTGAAACAGATTATATCTCTATAAAAAAGTAATGCACTCAACTATTGTGGATGAAGCATAAACTTACTGATATTGGTGATGAGGTGAAACAATCGATGGTGATACTCAATGAAAAAAAATAGCATGAACAAGCTCATGTTAAATATGTTTCAACACTCTAATTCAAAAAGTATTGATATCAGATATCACTACATCAAAGAACAAGTTGAACAAGGTGTGACTAATATTTTTAATTTTCAAAATAATGATCAAGTGGATGACATCATGACTAAGCCTTTGGTTAGACCATTATTTGAGAAACATCAGTTGAACCTTAGTGTCCATCCACCTCCCATTTCATTAGGAGGTATTTATTTAACACCCCCCACACACACATTTTTATTAATTGTTTGAATATATTTGTGGATGTGATACAGGTCTCTTGGAGAGATATGATCTATAGGGAGTTTTTTTAGCACTATGGAAAAAATAAAGTTTCATTGGGTTTATTTCTAAATAGGGGGATGGATAAATTCAATGTAATATAGGTTTATAGGATAGGTTTTTATAACGGTGAGTTCAATGTAATATATGTTTGTAGGAAATGTTAGTTCTCTCTTATGGCATGAATTCTCTATTTACACTCATTTTTCCTACACCAATCATTTCTCCAATAAAAAAATATAGTGATGGATGAGTTATTTCACTACTATAAAGGTTTTATAGGTTTTTACTCTATTTAATTTCTCTATAGATTGTAAAAAATGGAAAGGGGAGATTTTTTTGAACCAAAGGTTCTCTAAACTAAAAAATTATTGTATTTCTTGTTTGTTGACAATCCACACTAGGTTGATCAAGGTGTTTGAAGGACATGTTATATTATGGTATAGTTGGGTTCAATTTTTTAGTTGAAACAGTTTTATAGTGTTTTGTGAATTTTTGGAGCTACACATCTAGATTAAATTAAAATTTTCATGAAATTATTGTTTTCGGAATAAAAAAATATTAAGTCTCAAAGGAATGGTTTGGTTAATGTTTGTAGCTTCGTGAGATTTATGGAAATTTAGAGTTTCAAGAAATATCATGTTTCAAGAGATCATGAAATACAGATTGATGTAGGTGAAATTAAGGAAATATGTTTTTTAGAAGGGATGGTATTTTTGAAAATATGGGTTGACATTAGAGAAATCAAGGTGGTAAGTTATATAATTTGGAGAAGTTTCATGGATGAAAAATTTCCCTAATGTTTCACCAATAAAGGGAGTTTTTTGAGAATGAAAGAAGAGTTTCATTTAAAGGTGGAGTTGAGATTGAAAGTTTAATAAAGGGGAAGAAATGACTATAAATAAGTGGCATCTCATTATAGTATCATTGAAAATGTTTTTCTAGGAGGTATGATCTCTCTGATTTAATGAATATTTTTTGAAAAAAAATTATTATGTGAATCATGAACTTTATGTGAACACAAGATTTGTGAAAATAATGGTTGATAACAAAATGATTCTAAGGAATTTTAGTGAATGAGTTTTACAAAAAATGGTAGTTTCATGAAATTTGGGAGTTCCATGAATGTAGGTAGTTTTTTAAAAGCTGATAGTGCTTTGACAAAAATGGGGTTTCCTGAGAAATGGGTGTTTTCAAAAAGATAATAATGTGTGAAAAATTGGACATGGGAAAAAGGTTTTGTAATTTATTTAATCATTATATGTTTACCCACATGATGCAAAACATCATCTTCATATGCTTTGATACGGAAGTGACCTTCAAGTTGATAAACTGAGAAAGACATCACCAAAAGTAGTGAGAAAGGGGGAGTTGATGAAACTGATCTGAGGGACGAAGTATGTGATCCCTCAAATTCTTGTAAATGTATTTTTCAAGGAATAGAGTGATAGTGTCTAGTGAATTTTAATCCAGAAAATCTATTGAATCATAGTGGATTCATGTATGACTAGTACACTATCAGTGTATGCTCATTATAATATCCCTTAGAAGTGAAACAAGTAAAACTATTGTGTTGTGTTTTTATTTTTGAATATGGTTGTTTGGAAATTTCATTCATCGATCAGACAGGCTTAACAATATCCTACCTACACGGTGATAAGAGACATCTTATTCAATGAAAAATTTGACATACCGATTCACCCCTCCCCTATCAGGGTGTTTCAGGGTATAACAGTTCTGGTGGGAGCTTCATTATATGAAATAAATGTAAGAGGGATATTTACTCCCACAGTAGTAAGGTAAAAGAAAATAAATCCACAATATCAATATCTTAGCCACCATATCACAATAATTAACCAGGTTGTTTATTGTGTGGGATGATCTCACATGGGATGGAAGAATTTATGAAACCCCCTAGGAATTTACACCACTGTGAAAAAAGTGGACATCTCAAGATGTATTGTCATAAAATTATGAGATCACCAGTTGGAATGATATTAACTAAATTTGAGGCTTCATATGCAAGGAAGAAACAATTATATCATACTAGTTCTCATCCACACACTCAGGTGAATCAAGATAATTCCATGAATACATTATTCATTCCGGAAGCACATCATCAAGAAATCAGGATATATCATGTGACATTTGAGTGAAAGAATTTTGGGGAAGAGTAGGATTTCATGAGTGAGAAACTAGGTTCCTCTCTGGTGAACAATACCATTATTCTAAAATTGAATATTATTCATATATTGTTTGATAATGTAATATCTCATTATTATTTTCTTTTTCAATAGTTAAACAATTGGGAATACATGTATAAATGATGCCTTATATCTTGAGTATCAAGAAAACCCTTAAATAGTGGGAGTGAAGAGGATTCGAATTCACAACATGATTTGTTACCATTGATGTAATTTAGATTCTTTGGGAGTTTATGATCTTATAGATGGATTAATTTGATGTAATCATTAGTAAAAATTGGTTTTTGGGTTTTAAATCGCATATAAACATCCATGATTTGCAATTGAAGTTCACATACATGGATGGATATCTTTTTATATTCAAGGGGGATTGAGATGTAAATATTGGTAGAGATGAACATTTAGAAATAGTGGCAAAACCATCTCTATCCAATGAGAGGATATGGACTTGGAAACTATTGATGAAAAGGGAAATTGAAATCATACATACATAGTTGATTAATACCTCAATTTATTAATGAACAATTTTTATGGGTTACCACTCAAGTAGGAAATTGAATTTTCTATCGACCTAATCCTTGTAATATTCCCTATTTCATTATCATCTTACAAAATGGATCCAATAGAATTATGAAAATTAAAGGTTCACCTATAAGAGATGGAAATTAAAGGATTCATTTGACCTAGTACATCTCCTTGGTCTATAATAGTTTTATTAATAAATAATAAAGATGGTACTCTTTATTTATGTATTTGTTATCATAAGTTTAATCAGTTTATGATCAAAAATGGATACCATATTCCACGAATTGATCACCTATTTGATCAATTAAAGGGATCCAAATTGTTCTCCATGATTGATCTATGATCAGGATATCATCATCATGGATTTATAAGAGAGGTTATTCTAAATATAACATTGCAGAGTAGATATAGCCATTATGAATATGTCATCTTGCCTTTTGGTATGAAGAATTCACCTACAGCTTTTATATCCTTATGAATCGTATCTTGAACTGGTACCTTGACTCCACTATTTTTTTTATTTTTTATGATAGTCTTTATTACTCTTGAAATGGGAATAACCCTAGAGATCACTTGAATATTATACTAAGTAAGTTATGGGATCATCATTTGTATTCTGAATTTTCTATGAGCGAATTCTGGATTTGATATGCATGTTTCCTCAAGAATGTCATTTCTAAATAAGGAATATTTTTTGACCTAGGAAAATAGAACCAATAGTCTCTTAGAATCCAATAAACAAATTTTGAGATAAACAGTTTCATGATATTAGCAGGATATCATCATTTTTTTATTTGAGATTTCTCAAGACATTCCTCTCCCATGACTTCTTTGATAATAAAGGTTTTTCATTTTTATAAAATGACATCAGTAATCAAATATTTCTACTGATTAAAATGTGTCTCGCCTCATCACCTATCCTAATATTTCTGAAACCAAGTAAGGACTATATGGTATAATGTTATGCTTCAATTTTAGTTCTTGGTTATGTTCTCATATTGTGATATCATTTTGCGGACTATGGTTCAAGGAAGTTGTGACCACATGAGAACAATTATACAAAGAATGGAATGCAATTAAACATTATTTTCCATGCCATGACTTGGTGGAATTTCCCATTTGGGGAAAGGTTCATAGTTTTTGCTATGCAGAAGAGATTAAAATATATATTTTCTCAGGAGGACATGATCTTGACAAAAAAAATATAGATGTAGTACCTGTATATTTTTTATTTAATCTTCGTATACACACTCAATAAATGGAATTTGTTGAGAGATGAATTGAGACTGAAATTGAAATGTGAATTGGGTTGAGAAGCTTGTAACCAATGGTAATTGATGAGCATGATTAATGACATGCATATGGATTGTACCACATAGGGTGAGCATGTACCTTTATTTCCAGTCAATCTAGATACCAACTTTGATAGATTTTTTGAAAGAGGCTCATACATCAGACTCAGATTGCATCACTATTAGTTAAAACCTAAATTGTTTGGAAACATCTAATAGTTGGACCGAGGATGAAAACTATTTTTTATATTTTTAGAATTGTGTTGTAGTTCCTCATAATTTCTATAAACAAATTCTTCCTGCATATCACCATTCAAGATGGCCAATTCATATGGGTTTTCATAAAATATACAAGGTGATAAAAATTCATTTTTGGAGGTGAGGTATTCGATTCAAGTTTGTGGATTACGTAATGGACGTACTAACATTCCAATAGGTAAAATATACCATCAATGATCGGATGTTATGTTTCAATCTAAACATATAACTATATGGAAATGGGAACATATTGTAATGTAATTTTTCACGGAGATACCAATGACATTGTAGAATCATGATTCTATTTTTGGAAATTGTGGATTGACTCACCAAGTCCACACAGTTTCTCTCTATTATAGAATTGAACATGGTAGAGGACTTAGAAAAGTTGTATATCAAAGAAGTAGTCATGTTACATAGTGTTCCAATTTCAGTTTTATCTGTAAAAGATCCTTGTTTCACATCACAATTCTAGTGATTTTTATAACAGAATCTTGGGAGTCAGCTAGACATGAGCATGGCATATCATCCTTATAATGATGGGCAGATGGAGTGAACAATTCTAACATTGGAAGATATGCTCAGAGTATATTTCATAGACTTTTTAAATTCATGGGAGGATCATATTCCTTTGGTTGAATTATCCTATAATAATAGCTATGAGGTGATGATATAGATGGCCTTGTTTGAGGATTTATATGGCCATCCTTTTATTCACCACTATATTGGGTGGAGACACGAGCGACATTGTTTATTGGTCCAATTATTGTTCATGAGACTACGAAGAATATCCAAATGATCCAGAAGAATATTTTGATGGATCAAAGATGACATAAGTTATATACAAACAATCATCGATGACCGTTATCTTTCAATGTGAGTTACCATGCCATCATGGAAGTTCCACAAAGACTTGGTTATTGATGATTGAGGGAATAAGTGAAGTTCTCCCTATGGTATGTGGGACCATTCGAAGTGGTGGAACAGATTGGCATAGCTATGTATCAGTTTTACTTACCACTAGGTTCACTGTAGTTCATAATGTGTTCCATCTTTCTCAACTAAAGAAGTATCACCTAGAACCCCAACATGTGATCACATGGAATCATGTTACTGCTGAGCATGATACGACATTTATCCTTGAACCATTTTGAGTTCTGGAAAGATAGTATAATACCCTATATGGGAGATCTATTTCCTTGGTGAATGTTTTTTGACATCATAGTCAGGTTTAAGATGAAACATTGGAGTGAGAGAAATTTTTACGAGAGAAATTACATGATTTATTTAAACAATGTTTTTTATTCATCTTCTCATGATGGAAATCCCAATGGTTGGGAGAATGTATAACCCCCCTGGTTTGAGGTACGTCATTATTTTATGCCTTTTTATTGTGATTTAATTTTCCAGAATACCTTTCTGGAAGAGTTAGGGGGAATAAAAAGTAGATATATTTGAAAAGGGATTTGGGAAATCTATAGGAACAATTTACATTTTAAATCGTCGGTTTATAGTGTAAGTGTTACAGGTAAAATGTTTTAGTTGAGTTAATTTATGATGTAAAATAAATTTACATGGAAATTTTGTTTTCGAAGATTTAATTTAGAGGGGATTTTTTTTAGTTGAAGTCATCCTAAAGGAATATATGATGTAAATTCCTAACTTGTGCCATACATTTTTCCTTTCCCAAAACTTTTTTACCCAGTATTTGGTTGTAACTCCTCATTTGGTTCATGTCCCTTCCACTTGACTTCTAGGGATACCCAAGGTTATTTTTGATGAACATCGACATCTGGACTCCAATTCAAATGAATCCTTGGGAATTCAATTATAGAGATCAAAGGTTAGGGTCTCAGTCTTCCTTATTCATATAGTTCTCCTTAGTTTGACTTATATGGAACCATAGATAGGTTATATAATACCTAGATATATGGAATAATATTTTAGTTGATGAGATATTTTTGGGTCTTGATAAAGGAATGAAAGGAAGTGGTCTAATCGGTGGCACCGTCTCTGATCAGTCATGCCAATTGACTGGAGGTAGGTGGTTTTTTCTTCTTTCCGCTTTTATTGGAACTTGAAGGACTATTAGGTTTCTATAATATTTCTCCACTATTTTGAATGGTTTTCCACGGTAAATCTCACGATATAATTCTCTCAGTAGTTGGCTTGAAATTTTATTGTGGGTGTTTCACACAATGGATTGTTAAACTGATTAAAAGTGTTTACATAAATAATAGATGGTTTTGAAAAATGTTCATGGAATAATGGGAAGTGAGTGTCATTGGAAAGTCATAGGTTGGAGTTTGTTAATTATATCATTTTATGAGGCCTTTTTGAAATAGTCTTGGTTATTTGTGCTTACTGGAAATGCATAGGGGGAAATGTTTAACCAAGATACATCTTTGTGGATGATAAACCATTTCGCATGAGTATAGGGGTTTCATTTCAGCATGCATGTTTGTGTGTGAGTGAGAAAGAACCCAGTTGATTATGACAAAATTGGAATTATGAACTACTTCTAATATTTGAAAGAAAAACATTATTATGACAGAAATTGCTTTTGGAAAACCTATGCATTTGTGATATTTTATATTGTGGAAACTATTTATCACTTTGATATTTTCTTCTAGCTGTATATCCTCTGAGCTAAACTGATTCTAGTCTTAGTACCATGTGGTATGAATCTTGGGGGTTTCTTACTGGGTATGATTACACACCCCATTTTAATACACATTAAAGCATTTGAATATGTTTTTTATGATCCATAAAATGGTCCAACATCATTATTTTCTAGAGGCACTCCATGATTTTGTTGTCATAGTTGGTGGAATTGAATCTTGGAGTCAGTTTTTGTGTGGGTTAGGAGTGGTTAAACCTTAGAACCCAAAAATTTTTCTTCTTTGAAGTTTCTAGTTTCTATATCTTACTATTCTACTATTACTCTAATATTTTTACATGTTTTTAAGGTTGAAAAAAGATCCTTATTTTTCATAATTTTTTAATGTCGATAAGCTGTTAATGTGTTGAATTTTTTAGTATTTTTTCTTGCATACCCCCACAATATATATATAATCTGAGCAGCCTCTCCTGTTTTCCTATTTTATGATAGTATTGTTTCAAGGGAACCCCACCCCATGTTACGATAGTACTGCGGTAGTATTGTGTAGAGTTTTTTAGTATTGTTTCTAGTGCACCCCACCCTACCCCACCAAATATATATGGTGGTAGTATTGTGTAGTATTCTGTAGTATGGTTTCTAGTGAACCCCACCCCAAGTTTTTCTAGTATTGTGTAGTATTTTTTAGTATTTTTTAGTATTTTTTCTAGTGCACCCCACCCCATGTTCTGGTTATATTATGAAGTATTGTTTCTGCTTCACTCCACCCCGCCATATATAAATATATGGACTAGGTTTTTCAAAATTTATGGCTGTTTTAAGTTCAAGTAATGTTTTCAACTTATCATAATATATTAATTAATTTAGTATCTTTTTTTACCATCAAATTTTAATTAAATATATTTCACTAAACACTAATTTACAAATTATTAATTAATTTTATTTTTTAATATTTTTTTAAACAATTTTGACTAAATATTATATATATGAATTGTAAATACCTTTAGGATTTCAAAGACGTGTAAATACATATTTAGTATTAAATAAATCATGTTTATGAAAAAATAATATATATATATATATATATATATATCAATATCATTATATTTTTTTTAAGTCTGATTTTTAATAATTTAAACTTTTTTATGAAGGTTTCCTTTTATCAGTTCCAAGAAAAAGCATAGATAAAGGGAATTTTGATCGATGCTAAAAAAATATAAATACTATGAAAAATAGTTGATAAATTATATATTTATCACCACTAATAAAAGTTAATAAAAATGATAATAAACCTCTATTTAGTAGTGATTTTAACTTCCACCGATAAAAGTACCTTATTTATAATAATTTTATTAAATTAGATCTTTGTTAATATAGTGAATTCTATAGTATTGTTTCCAGTGAACCCCACCTTATATATATTGTCAATCTGGGATTTCCTGCATTTCCAAATCCGGTTATGCACCATAGGGTTTTCAAGTGATATTTTTTGCAAATTTCCCTGAAGATTTGTTTTGTTTCCTCTAGTATGTTTGATGGATTAAGATTTTAGGTAATTTTTTCCACCTGTTCCATTCAAGGAAGAATAAACATAGAAAGATATAGATGAATAATTCATCATCTACCATCGTAGCTGGTATATTTAAAAATGAACAAACAAAAGAAACCCATCTAATTTTTTTAAAAAGGTTTTTTTATAAAATATTTAAAAAACGTATAGTTTAAAAAATTTAAAAAAATTAATATTTTATGTATTTTAATATTTTGTTTTTTGTTTTTTTGTTTATATATATAAATAAAATAAAATATTTTAGCAAAATTTATCTACTGTTTATAATCCAGCAGTACTACCATTACAACAGTCTAGATTCTGATAGTAGCTCTCACCCAGGGCTCTCTATTATAAGAGGGCTTACCCTGAAAATCATTTTTCATTTCTGATGTGGGATTCTAGTTCTCCCTTTCCTGCGTAGAATATTCTGCATTTTCGATTTGGGATTATATTTCAAGTATGTGGCTTTTAAAGAAAATAAAATATAAGAAATATGACCAATATAAATGGAACATAAAACATGGATTAAACATATAAAAAATAGTTGAAAATAAAAACAATTTCATAAACAATATTGATGAAAAATAATTTATAAGCTTTCAAAAAAACCTACTTGAAACATAAAAGTGTTTCATGTTGGTGACTTTGAAAGCCTATAAAATATAACATATAAGACTAACATAAATGAAACATTAAACATGTATTAAAAATATAACAAATAGTTGAAAATAAAATAAATTTCGTAAAAAATGTTGATGGAAAATAATTTATATGTTTTCAAAAAACATACTTGAAACATAAAAATGTTACAAGTACGTGACTTTGAAAGCCTAAACAATATAAACTATAAGACCATCATAAATGAAAGATAAAACATGGATTAAGCATACAAAAGATAGTTGAAAATAAAAGTAATTTTGTAAAAAATGTTGATGAAAAATAATTTATAATCTTTCAAAGACACAAACATAAAACTTAAAAATGATTCAAGTATGTGACTTTCCAAGCCAATAAAATATAAACTATAAGACCAATATAAATTAAACATAAAAAATGGATTAAACATAAAATAATTTGATGAAAAATATTTTATAAGGTTTCAAAACCACCTACTTGAAACTTAAAAATGTATCATGTATGTGGCTTTGAAAGATTATAAAATATAAACTATGAAACAAATATAAATGAAACTTAAAAAATGTATTTAAAGTATAATAAATAGTTAATAATTAATCTATTAATTAGAAATATAATTATTAATTATATAATTACTAATTATATAATAATTAATTTGTTAATAAATGATATAATTATTACTTATTACTTATTAATTATTAATTATATAAATAATTAGTTAACTAGTAATATCATTAGTAATTATATAATAATTAATTAGTAATATAATTATAAATTGTATAATTATTAATTTTATAATAATTAATTAGTTAATCAATAATATAACGATTATTTATTATTTATTATTTATTATTTAAATAATTAATTTCTAAATTAGTAATATCATTATTAATTATATAATAATTAATTAGAAATATAATTATTAATTAAATAATGAGTAATTATATAATATTTAATTATATAACAATTAAATAGTTAATTAGTAATATAATTAATTTGTTAACTATAGCGGTGGCAGCACTATAGCGACAGAGGAACTGTTGCAGGACACTGTAGTGGCGGCGGGTACTATAGCAGGTACTGTAACTAATTAATCATTATATAAATAATAATTATATTACAAATTAACTAATTAATTATTATATATTTAATTACTAATAATTACTAATTAACTAACTATTTATTATATAATTAATAATTATATAATTAGTAATTATATTACTAAAAAAATTATTAAAAAATTATAATTTATAATTTATAATTGATAATTAATAATTATAATGATTAATTATATTGAATAATTATAAAGAATAATTATAGTAATAATTAATTATTTAATTGTTATATGATAATATTTAATAATTAAAAATTAAAAATTATATTGAATAATTATAATTTATAATCATATTACTAATTAAATAATTAACAATTGTATAATTTATAATTATATTACTCAATAACTAATTAATTATTATAAAATAATTTTTATTAATTACTAGTCATTAATTATAATTATCAAATATAATTTTTAATTATATTACTAATTAATTAATTAACTATTATATACTTAATAATTATATTACTTATTAAATAATTAATTATTATATAATTAATTATTAATAATTACTATTTCACTAATAAATTATTATATAATTATTTATTAATAATACTAATTAACGAATTAAATAATTTATTATACGGTTAATCCTGGTTTTAACATTCAATTATATTGTTGTTATAGTTTATATTTTATAGTCTTTTGAAGCCACATATATGAATCATTTTTATGTTTCATGTAGGTGGTTTTGGAAGTTTATAAATTATTTATCAGCAACAATTTTCATGATTTTTTTTATTTTGTACAATATATTATATGTTTAATCCATGTGTTATTTTTATTTGATTTTGGACTTATATTTTATGTTTTATAGGCTTTCAAAGTCCCATACATGAAACATTTTTATATTTCATATAGGTGTCCTTGAAAGGTTATAAATTATTTTTCAACCATATTTTTTAAGAAATACTTTTTATTTTCAACTATTTATTATTGGTTTAACACATGTTTTAAGTTTTATTTCTGTTGGTCTTATAATTATTATTATATAGGATTTCTAAGTCGCATACATGAAATATTTTTATGTTTCATAGAGGTGTTTTTGAAAGATTTTGATTATTTTCCCTCAAATATTTTTGACCAAATTCTTTTTATATTCAATTATTTCTTATATGTTTTATTGATGTTTTAAGATTAATTTATATTGGTCTTATTGTTTATATTTTATAGTCTTTCAAAGCCACGTACATGAAATAGAATCCCACATTGGAAATATAGAATGTTCTGCAGAGGAAAGGGATAACCAGAATCCCACATCGATAATACAGAATGATTTCTAGGGTAATCCTTCTTATAAAAGGGATCCCCCTAGGTGCGAACTTCTATTAGAATCGATACTGTTTTAATGGCTGTAACGTGGGATATTAAATAATAGATAAATTCTGTTAAAATTTTTTGATTTGTTTATATATCTATTTATAAAAAAACCATACAAAATAAAAAAAATAAAAATAAAAAATTACTAAAAAATATTAAAAAAAGGGGGCAGTGGCGCTGACGCCTTTAGTGCATATTTTTTAAAAAAAATTATCCAATATGTTTGTAAAAAATACTTTTAAAAAAACCTATTAAAAAATAACTCCCTCTATAGATGTACTCGAGAAGGCCTTATGCTTTAAAATACGTCAATTGCCTTCAGTGGTTGGCATGATGGAGTCATTGGCAGTGGACCAGGTGCCTTGGATATCCTTCCATTGCTGCTGATGTGGGGGTCATTGAAGGAAATGATAGTGATCTTCGGTATGCAGGTGCCAAAGTCCCTGTTTACCACACCATGGTACATCTGCCACTGATTTTTGAGCCTCACCACCCATGGGACATTGGCAGAAAGGTTGATGATACGACGTCAGGACTTCGACAGCATTGAATTTGTCTTCATTATATTCTATACATTTTAATTTTGTAAACATGGTATTCATGGAAAATTTTAGTATTCTTAAATGCCCGATTATTATATATATGATGTTGGACCTTCTTTTATGTGGTGGGCCATTTTTCTGATTGGTCTTTAGCTAGTACTTGGCCTTCGGTTTTCCGGCAACCCGAAGGCCCCAATAGCACCATGGAAAGACTCCGTAGATTTATCCCTATCTATTGATTACCTTCACCACTGTTTTATCTACACCATACATTTGTACTACTACATGTTTACTCGGTTGGGTTTCCATTTTTTCAGTGTGTGTGTGGAACCTCTTGATCAGCCCTCCTTTTTCTACAATCTACTGTTGTTATAAGGAATTTATCACCCCTTTATTGGATTGAACACTATGGATCATTTTTGTTTCCCCCACTCAATGCTTTATCTCTAGGTTTTCCTTCGATGAAACGATAGATCACCGTTTCTCTTTGGCTTTGCTCAATCTTGGCATGGGGTACTCCCACATATATGTCTTTTTATTATCCTTATGGTAGAGATAACATCCTTCTAAGGAGGAAGAACTGCGGTCATCTTCAAATGTTGTTTCAGAAAGCTTAGATGGAAGAAGTACCTTTATATCTAGATGTGTTTCAGCCACTCATTCTAGTTGATCGGACCATAGAATATCTAAATAGAATGTATTAGATTATGTGTCATTCATTTCAAAATTAGTGTATCTTTTACACTTATATTCCTGATTCTTTGGTTCTTTCTGTTTTGGTTCACCCTGTACCATTAGTTTTATTTTGACCATTAATAAAACACATGTGTACCATATGGTGTTATTGTCTTCAACATAGGTCCCTACATGACCAAATCACGTTACAATCTTTGTATTCCCTTAGAGTTTTTTAATATTTTATAATAATTTTTTGGTTTTATAATTTCATCTTCTCTATGTAATAAACTAGTTTGGTCCTTCTGGATTTCAGTGTAATACTTATATTCGGTACACCCCTTCCCCACACAAAATGGTATCAAATCCTACATTGGTTTTATTTTACTATAAAATTTTCATTCTGGTTTCTAATTTATAGTTCTGGTTTATCTTTAATTTCTTCACTCAAATCCCTTCCTGATTCCCAATTCTCTTACTTATTTTATTTATTTATATCCAATGTCTCGTCTCATATTTCTTAGTATTTCATATCCCGTTGGATAATAATCATTTATCCAAGAGATCAGTTGGTTGTTGGAGGCATACATTTAACGTTGTTCACAAAAATTCAACATCTACACTTTGTATAAACATGTCAACAATCATATATGAAATCGATAAATTTTTTGGTGATTAGGGCTTTAGCCTATGGAGAATTAAGATGGGTACCCTACTTGTATGGAAGGGCATAATTGATTCCCTCTGTGGGCCAAAGAAACCTATTATTACAGTAAATGAAACTGGACATCCCACTACTGAATACATAGATGTTTCCATTGATATTTTAGTTAAATCACATAGCTCTTTATTTCTTTCATTAGGTGATATAATTTTAAGGGAGTTTTCTTTTCACTCTACTACTGTTGGTATTTATCTTAAGCTAGAGATGTTATACATGATGGTTTCACTTGTTGGTTGGATTTATAAAAAACATCCCATGTTTAGATTTAAAATGAAACCTAATTGTTTTGTTAAGGCCCATTTTGATGAATTTGACATAGTAGTGCTATATTTTTGCAACATTGATGTTACTATTAATGGTGAAGATCAAGAAATGATCCTATAATTTTTTTCTAGATAATACTTACAGTAAATTATTAGATACCATGATGTATGAATGAGACAGATCGACTCTGGAAGAGGTCAAGTCAACAATTATTTCAACAGAAAAACACTCTAAACCTATAGTCAAAGGTGAGAAAGAGAGCTTATTATCTAAAGGCATACCATAATCTAAAAATAAAAAGAAAATTTTTAGTAAATATAAAAGAAAAAATAATAAATACCCTAAACCTAGATCTGACTCCAAGGAATGGAAAGTGACTTGCTTCCATTATTGTAATCCTGGGCATATTATGCCCGAATGTATAAAACTAAAACATGAGTTATAATCTAAATATCCCATTGACAAGTCCCACATAGTTGACTCTTGATATGACACTGCTGAAATTATTAAAATGTTCATCCATGAACTCAATGAATAGTGGGTATTAGACTCATATTATTCCTTCTATATGGGTCCTTTTAAAGAGTCATTCCAAGAATTGGTTGAAAGGGTATAAGGATATGTCATTTTAGGTGATAATAATTGGTTTAATTTTGAGGAAAGAGGCCATGTTTTTCTATAACTAGATGATCATTCCATCATCACAGTACTTGATATAAGGTGGATTCCCAACTTTCATAGAAAACTTATTTCTTTACGGATAGTATGCCAAAAGGGTTTACTTTTTGGAAAAAACCATATTGTATTTAAATATCTAAAATCTCTTAAACCTTTATTAAAGGGTATTTAATCAAGCGGTTTTATGTCTTGAATGGAAAGACCCATTAAAGGTAGTTTGGTAGTGTATACAATACCAACATTGATAATATTATGGTTTGAAATAGGATATTGGGGAATGTTAGCTCTACGGTCCTAGAAGAACTCATCAATTTAGGGTTGTTGAGTGACATCACACCTTATAATTTTCTATTTTGTGAAGATTTTATAATGTTAAAGGCCAAGAAACATAACTTATATAGGTTTAGATTTAAATCTATTTTCCCCTTAGAATATATCCATTATGATCCTTAGGGACCCGCTAGGACCACCTCCCATGGTGGAGGCTCATAATTTATCACTTTTATAGAAGACTTCTCCATATAACTCAGGATTTATATTCATAAAAATAAATATGATGTTTTCCAAACCTTTAAAACTTTGAAAATTTTGGTAGAAAACCAAATTGGGAAGAAAATCAAAGCCATGAGAACTGGTAATGGGCGTGAATACTTGTCAACAAAATTTATTTAGTTTTTTTAATCTACATGGATTAAAAGGCATAGAACTATTAGGGAAACTCCCCAAAAAAATTTCCTAGAATAAAAAATGCATATGACCATCAAATGAATATCTAAAGAAATATTTCATGCTCATTCCACCCCCAAGTAATTTTTGGAAGAGGTTGTGTGCACTGTTGTTTAGAAAATAAATAGGTGTCCCTCATCTGATATTCAGTTAAAAACACCAAAACAATTCTGGAATGGTCAGCCCCTTTTCTATACCTACTTAAGAGTCTTTGTTTGTAGAGCTTATGCACAAGGTAAAACTGAAAAAACTGGAACTAAGAGCTCTCGAATTATTCTTTATAGGCTATCCTAAGGGTGTTAAGGGGTATAAACCCTTTGTAGATAAACATGGATACCAAAAGGGCATAATAAGTAGGGATTTTGTTTTTTATGAGTATTCCTCTCCTAAAACAATGTATTCCATAGCTAGAATTACTGAACCAGCCTTAGAACGAGCTGATGAAGTAGAGGATATGTCTCATTCTAGGGATGCTGTCTAGCCCACTCCACCTACACATCAGCCCGTTTCTGGGGATGATTTTGAGTCTTCTTTTAGTTCAGACTATGAATCTGAACCTCCAACCACCAATAGGGATTACTGATTAACACAGGGATAGAGAACAGAGGGTTTCTAGAAAACATGCTCAGTTCATCCAATATGACATGGATTCCTATGATTTCCATGTGGCCCAAGATCTTACAGATGATGACCATAAAACATATAGGAAATCATTAAATTAAAAGGAATCAATGTAGTGGGTCTTTTCTATGGATGAAGAAATGCATTCTCTGATAAAGAATCACACATAGTCTATTGTTAACAAACCACCCAGTGTAAAATTCATTGGTTCTAAGTGGATTTATATGAGAAAATAAGATAACACTCACTACTAGAAGTTCATGTATTTTGTGAAGGGCCATTTGTGATAGAAAAATTTCTCCTTGAAAATAGTTTGAGGAGAACACCTATTTGCGATGATGTTGGAATTTCATCGCAAATATTAACTATTTGCGATAGATATATAAATATGTCACAATAAATTATGGCGGCATTTTCCACCGCCTAGCACAAAAATCATTTGTAGTGGGCATTTGTGACAGATGATTCAATTCATCACAAATTCCCTTGGAGTCGAAAGTATTTGTGAAAGGAATAGAATATCATCGCAAATAATTTTCAACAAAAATATTATTTGCAATAAGATTAATTCTTTCATAATTATACCATCGCCAAAGGTATCGACATTTAGTTGGTCTCGCCACTCATTTCTTCTTCCTCCTATTTTCTTCTTCCTTCTCTAATCTTCTTCCTTCCTTACCTCTACCTAATGAAAAGCAACCCTACCAGCCACCCCGCTCCGTGAAACCCCAAAAATCCATGCTTCTTCTAATTTTTTGGTGATTTCACACCTAAAATCCATGATATGGACTTTGCTTCTATCCTTAGTTACTTTTATTCATATTTATATTAGATTGATAAATTAAAAAAAACATAATATTGAAATATTACACAATTGTGATGATTTATTTGACATGTCAAGTTAGTTTAAATTTATTATTGCTGATTTCAGTATTTTGATTACGCACAAATTGTTTTAATTTTATTTAAAATATTTTTTATAATGTTTTATCTTTAAACTGTATTGATTATTTTGGGTGTTTAGGGTTTTTGAAACATTATTATTTTATATTATCTAAAATATGGTTATTATTCAAATATGATGGAAGTTAGTATCTGTTTTAAAATATAACGGTTTCCTCAGCACTTATATTTTTTTAATATTCTTCATGTTTTTTTCTTGTTGGAAATTAATTAAACTTTTATATATTCTTTGTTGCGAATGTTTTTTTATTATTCCTTTCATTTGTTTCTGGATTCCAAAATTTTTATTGTGAAGACGTGTATGTATGTCTACATATTTTTTTATTAATTTTTTTTCATGCGCATAATATTTTTTTATAGTTATATTTGTACATGCATAATATTTGTTTGTAAAAATACTTACCAATAATAATATTTTTTATAATAATTTTTATTTGACGCATATGCATGTATGTTTGTATGTCAAAATATTTTTATGTCTAAATATAATTGATTGATTTTTAATAATGATGATAAAATTAATTTATAGAAAACATTTTAATAAAACGTTATTTATAAGACTTTTGTTTTGTAAGAAAATGATAAAAATTCTAATAATTGATAAAAATGACAATTTAAAATATGTAATATTGAGTAAAAACATATTTTGCAATAATTAAGATAATTTTTGTAATATTTTTTCAATAATATAACAAAAATAAAGAAATAACATAAATTCATAAAAAATATTAATTATTACAAATGTAGTATTAATTTAAAGAATTAGTAAAAATAAACAATTAATTTAAATTATGTAATATTTAATGAGTATTTATTAATTATAAATTGTAAATATTAGTGATAAATATAAAATTATAATAATTTTTTAAACAATTATAATAAAATATGAAAACATTTAAAAATTCATAATAATTTGTATAAAATATTGTATTAATTAAAATAATTAGTATTAAAATATTATATAAATTTTGTAAAAACACCAGACTCTCACACCTATTATAATAAATTCTGGGTAAAAAATATTCACCCAAAAAGTATTAATTCTAAATAATTATGAATTAAAATTAATTATTAATTTTAAAATATGAACTCAAAATTTTTTAATAAATTTTTTATATAAATTTTAAATTCATGTTAATCAAATTATATATATATATATATATATATGTGTGTTTATATAGATTTTATATTTTCATATTTTTTTAAAAATGACGTAGCATATATTTTATATATTTATATTAATTAAAAAAATTGTGATATGTATATATAGTAATTATTAAAATTTTAATAATAATTTAAATAATTTAATAATAATCATTACAAAATTGATAATAATTTAGAAAATTTATAAAATTATTATATTAATCATCATTACATAATAAATTAGTAATAATAAAATTTCAATAATAATTTAAGAAATTCAGATATATATATATATATATAAACATTACACAATTTATAATAATTTAAATAATGAAAAATAATAATTACATAATATTAATTACATAATTTATAATAATTATTAATAATTAATAATAATTAATAATAATCATTATATAATAAATTAAAATATTCATTATATAATTAAAAATATTCATTACATAATTTATAATTAATTATGATATATATACAGTAATTATTAATTAATTAATAATAATATTTTATAAATATTTAATTAATTAAAATAATATGAATTAATAATTTGTATTTATATTTTAATATGTATTTATATATAAAAATAAATAATTATATAAATATTATTAATAAAAGTATACAAATGATACCCCTGCGGGTGATGTACCAAAATAGTCGACACCGAAAAATGTTACGTGGCACCTAGGGTAAACCCCACATCTCAGACCCAATAGTGATCTCCAATTTCTCATATGATACATAGTTTGAAAGATATATTGAATTTTTATAAGAATTTATTATACAAATATTAAAAAAATTACCCTCTCCTGTAATGTAACTACCTGATGCTCACAAATCTAATGTCATGTCTTGGATAAACCTCACATCCCGGACCCATCAGGTTCCAAAATTTATCATACGCGACACCGTTTAAGAGATATTCTATTATTTTCAAATAATATAATGTGACTTATGTAATATATTTTATATTTTCATTTTTATCTACACTGAGGCCTTATGGGCCCCGTAAACAAGTGCTAACCTAGTTCCTCACTCCCCTCATATTTCATAGAATGTTTTAATATGGTAAAATATAATAATGACATGCATCTAGTCAAAATGATCAGAAATAATAATTTTTATTCTTGTTTTTTTAGATAACTATGGACTCAGGAAGTGAGTAGCAAAATTTATTACGTGATCGTGATTGGATAAATAATCACAAAAATCCAAACATATCTGGTTTAAATCCTATCTACATAGATGGTTTTGAAGCCTTTATATCATTTTCATCATCAAATTCAGATTATGTTTATGATGGAACAATTAATTGTCTGTGTTAGAAATGTGGTCTGAGGAAATTCCAAACATTTGGCAATGTGGGACATGATCTATTGTGTTTTGGTTTTTTAGAAAGACTATATTTTTTTGTATTCACATGGTGAAAAGATTTCAGTAAGAAATTAAAATTTTTAGGTTATAGATCCATCATTTCATAATTTAATACATGAGGCAGCTGGTCCATCTATACCTAAAACAACAACTCAAAATGATATTCCAAATTCTGAATCTGAACCATCTCAATTTTATAATTCTTTGCAATACATTGAGGATTCCATTTATCTGGGAATCCAGATGAGAATATGTGAAGCTGGTAAAAAATTAATGGCTATTAAATCAGATTTCGGAATGTATAATAGTTATTTTGATTGGATTTTATCTTCGGTTAAGTCATTTTTTCTTGATGTAAATAAATTACCTAAAAGTTTCGATAAAAGTAAAAGGTTGGTTCATAATTTGTGTCTCTGTTTTCAGAAGATCCATGCATGTTAAAATGACTACATCTAATATTATGGTGAATACGAATCTTTGGTTAATTTTCCAATGTGTGGAGAATCAAGGTATAAAGAGGCTCAATAAGGATAGTCCAGAGTTCCCATGAGACAATTGAGATATTTCCCAATTACACCTCGTTTACAGCACTTATTTATGTCTTGCAGCAGATCTAGATTTATGAAATGGAATAAATAAAATATTTCCATCAATAAAGAATAAATAATCCATGTTATGGGGACTCATGGAAGTATTTTGATCAACCACATCCTTCATTGATTACAGAACCTCATAACATATTTATGGGACTTTCTACTGATGGTTTTTGTCCATTTGGTGCTTACGGTAGTAAATATTCATGTTGGTCAATTTTCATTACTCCTTATAACTTGCCTCCTTGGATTTTGATGAAGGATCTATATATATATATATATATATATTTAACTCTATTAATTCCATAAGATCAAAAGAATAATATTAACATTTATTAGAAACCACTAATGGATGAGTTAATTTAATTATGGAAGAACGGTGTGACTACATTTGATATAACTACAGATCCGAATTTTATATGAATGGTTTCATTAATATGGATGATTAGTGACTTTCTGGTATATGGTATGTTATCTGGATAGAACACATGTGGTCTAAAATCGTGTCTATACTGCATGGTTGAGAACAATGTTTTAATGCATTGCAATTGTAGAAAGGTCAGTTATTTTGATTGTCATCAAAGATATATTCCTATGTATAACCCTTTTCTAAGAAAGAGAATTAATTTTCAAAAAGGTCTAATTGAAATAGACACACCTCTAGAAGTGATCTCATGTAATAAAGTAAAAGATATTGTCTCTGCAATACCTCATGTTACTTTTTTACCAAACAAAAATCAGGAAAAGATAAATGGTTTTGGGAGAGATAATATTTTGATAAAGTGGAGTATTTTTTGGGACCTTCCATATATGTCTAATTTTTTGGTTCTTCGTATGATCGATATAATGCATATTGAGAATAATGTTTTTGATAACATGTTTTATACAGTGTTGGAAACACCTTGTAAGACCAAACATAATGTAAAGGCATAGTTATATCTTGTGAAGATTTGCTGATGTCCTGAACTTGGATCATTTAAAGATAAAAGGTCACACTAATTAAGGATGCAATAAAAAGCCTAATCACATAGTATAGAAAAATTTCTTTATTATATCAATGGATTTGATATTTGGGATTACTAAAGTTTTGTGGTTCTAATTTGTATCTCTCTATCATTAATGAGCATAATACGGGGTTAAGAAGTCATGATTATCATGTCATAACTGAAATATTACTTCTTATTGGTCTTAGAAGGATGTTGAATTCTTCAATATGGTGCGTGTTTATCTAAATATCATTTTGTCAATATATTTATGCTATAAAATTGGATTATAATGCATTGAATTCCCATGAAAATTATGTTGTATTAATTTTATGTAAATTTGATAAAATATTCCCACTGAGATTCTTTGATTGCAGGGAACATTTAATATTTCATTTTCCATATGATGCTAAATGTGGAGGGATAATAAAATTTTGTTTAATGTATCCATTTGAGATATGTATTGAAAAATGAATAAAGAAAGTATGTAACAAAGCATCAGTTTAAGGGTGTATTGCATAAGCATACTTGTATAAGGAAATTTCACATTTATTCTTCTATTATTTTTAGATTGAATACACTTCAAAACATAATCATATGGGTCATAATGAGAATAAATTTTATGATGTCACAGATCATCGTTTGTCAGTTCTTAATCAGCCTAATATTGGTTTCAGTGGTTACTATGAGCGATGGAAAATAGATGAAGAACTACATAGAGCTCATACTTATGTTCTGCTGAATTGTGTAGAAATGACACAATTTGTGTAGTATGTACAAATTTTTAATTATTTTATAAAATATTTATAAAATTTAACTTTATTTACATTAACTTTTTTTAGAATATATGATGACCATATAAAAAATCAATTTCTACAAATTACATCTGCTGCTCTTGAGGAACATCGTCAACAAAATTTTTCATATTGGTTTCAAATATTGGTAGGTAATGTTTTTTTTAATGGAATAATAAATAAAATTTCCATGATATCTATAATTAATAATTTTGACTATGTACCGATAACACAACATAAAAATAAAATTGACAGATGATTATGTGTACTAAAAAACCCTCCATTGATATTGGTAAAATATTATAATTGGTATGTTGTTAATGGATTCTAATTCCATACACACATATTTGGTGACTCAAATAATCCAATGAATAGTGGTATTCTTTTAAAAGGATACCATCACAAGGAAAGTGAAGTTGACTTTTATGGTATTCTAGATGAAATAATTGAGTTATGTTATCTTGGACCAAATTATGTTACAATGTTTAAATGTCATTAGTTTGATAATGATCAGGGGTTGTGAGTTCATCCCCAACATGGAGCTTTTGAAATTAAATATAACTATATTCCTATATCAAATAAACTCTTAATGTTGTCACATCAAGTATATGAAGTTTAATATGAAAATTATTGTGATGTTTATAGAGATATGAAGGACTGGTGGAGTGTGATAAAAATGAAATCATGTGACAATTAGTTTATTAAAAATGAAAATGGTTCTGTAGAAGTGAAACATATTGAAAATTTTCAATAAACATCCCAAAATATACCTCTTACCTAATGGTAAATAAATATCGATGATGAAAACCCTTGGTTAAAGGCTGATAATATAGATAATGTTGATGAAGTAATAAGGGATGATAAACAAAATTTTCATATGGTAGTTGATAATGATGAAGATGAGGATGAAGATATTGATGTCAATAAAAATGGCGAGGAATATGAAAAGTGATGTATTATATTAAGATATTTAGTTATAGGTAATTATCATATTCTTATATTTATTAGTTTTTTAAATTTCTTATTTCTATTGAAAATCTGTTATAGGTTACATTATTTTGTTCTAAAATACATTAGTTTTTTATATTTATTATCTAATTTATCATTAGTTATAAGTAATTATAATATTATGATATTTATTAGTTCTTTGATTATATTATTTGTATTAAAAATCTATTATAGGTAAAATTATTTTATTCTGACATTCTTTAGTTTTTTATTTTTCATATATGTTTTAACATTAGATACAGGTAATTATCATATTCTAATATTTATTAGTTTTTTAAATTTCATACTTGTATTAACAATATATTTTATGTAACATTTTTTTATTTTGATATTCATTATTTTTTATATTTCATATATATTTTAGCAAACTCAGAGTGGTGAGAATATTTGTTTCAGGTCACTGGAGATGATCCTCATGAAGATTTATTACGTTCTCTCACTAATGTTGGACTTCCTAATGATGATCCTGATTCAACTAATCCTCCTCAACATACTACACCTTCTAGGGGGTTTGTGGTCCTAATCGATTATTGATTACGAATCCTATTCTAGAGATGCACCCATCAGTTGATTTTTATCCACATTTACAAAGGTATGTTTAATTATTTAAAATGAAATTTATTTTATATGAAAAAAGTGTATTAATTATGAGAATAATTTTATGATTATATATTTATTTCAATTCGCCTAGTTTTTTTTCATTTATCCATTGCTTAGGCTGGTATGATTTTGAGAAATTATTTTTATGAGCCATGGGTGTCATTGGACCTGGTACCCATCACCGTGGTGACCAGATGTTTGACCACTAGATTGTATGTTCTTAAATAATATATAATTATTTAAAATATATTTAATTAATAATATGTTTTATAAATTTCTTGAAGAATTTATATTCTCTGATTTCTTATAGTCATAGAGGTCATATCTGAAAGGAATGGGATACTTGTATATGTGAGTGCTTTCTTCAGTTTCAATACATCATCAGAAGGTGAGCTACGGATAAATCTTGTGCTACCATCATCGACCATTCTTATGTCTCTCATCATCCCGAATATATATCATCTCAGGTATGGGTTAGGTTGTGCTCCATCATTCTAGTACAGACTTATAGGAGGATATCCATAGCAGGACATCAAAGCCGGGGGAGGCAAGAGGTCACCCATAGGGATGGGTGTTGTACATTTGTCATACATCGACGACATATGGTAGGTGCAATTATTTATTTATGTATATTTATTTTAGCTATAACATGTTTTTTATATTATACAGACTACTTCTGGCCCATCTATTATGAAGTTTGATGTTTATAAGATGATTTATTCTGATCCCCATACATGAGAAGTTGTTGGCGAATGACATCATCGTATTTTGGTTAGTATTTTTTTTAACATTGTCATCAATATTAATTTTATTATTATTCTAATTTGTAATTATATTTAATGGAAAAATATGATGCTGAAAATTCTCATTCATGGGAGATTCAAGATGAGGCCAAACAAGATGTCACCGCTGATTCGAGTTTTGATGAGTGGGCTTGGATATAGGCGACTTTGCAGGTTGTAGAGAAAGGTTGAATGATTTGTATTGGGTTCTCGATTGACACCTACGAGTTATTATGAAACTTATGTGGTGGAATAAATGAGCACAAAGGGCTCTCTTGGGGAGTCCTCATCGACTCTGTGTACACATTATGAGGAGAGGTTGAGAAATTAGTGTGAGATGATACAGTGTATATAGAATCATAAGGATGAGGAACTTGAGCATCTGTGTCTAAGAGATGAGAAGGTGATGGAGTATACGCGGCGACTTACGCATGGAATTTGTACGAAGTTTCCTCTCCCTTTTCCATCAAGTGATCCTCCTCCACCTTATACTATTTGATGATTTCTAATGATTTTCAGGACTATTTGGTAATTTATTATGATATAAATATTATATTTGAAATGATATATTAATTTTATGTGTGTTTTAATTTGTTTTAAATTTTTTTATGTTTTTAAAATATTTTTAATATTATTATATTTAAAAATAATTTAATTATTTTTTAAAATCCTATTCACATCGTATACGAAATCTATTTCCAATGGTTTTTGCGACAACCCATCCTAAAAGGGTTATAAATAATATTTTGTAGTTTTCATTGTGAAGAAATATATATCCATCATAAAAAAATTTGCAATGGATAATCACAAATAATAATATTTGTGATTACTTCTTCCACAATGGTATATTTTCAATGCACACCCATCTCAAAAAGTTATTTTTTACGTGAATTCGTCGCAAATGAGTCATCGCAATTATAAGAAATTTTTGTTGTGACTGAGGGAAATAAAATAATATTCAATGCCAAGTTAGTTGATAAGGGATTCCTCCAAATAGAGGGTATTGATTATTCCGATTTTTTTCTTTTTGTCAAGCATTTTCTATTCATATTTTTCTAGCTTTTTCTGCCTATTACAATCTACACATAGAACAAATGGATGTTAAAACTACCTATTTACATGGTGATTTAAAAGAGAAGATTTATATGAAACTTCCTAATGGTTATTTTAATCAATTATACATGTTAAATAAATCGTAGTATATTTGGAAACAAACCTCATGGAAGGTGTATATGAATTTTTATTCACTCATATTTGAAAAAAAAAATTCAAGGAGTCATCATGATAGATGTTTTTATTTTAAATCAAATAAATACCACATGCTTTACTTGTTAATTTTTGTTGATTACATGCATATAATTTTTTTAACATGAGTCTCATCATAGTTGTAAAATACCATCTTAAAGGTATGTTTTAAATGAAATACTTAAGTGTAGTTAAGTTAATCTTAGTTTTTTAAATAATTAGAGATAGAAAAAATAAATTTCTTTACTTATGTCAGCATGCTTAAATTTTAAAAATTCTCAAGATACATATGTTCGAATCACTCAAAATAATAAATGTAACACTTCAATATCATATTAAACATTATTTTACAAAATCCACTCCCTCCTGAAGATGACATTCAATTTATGTCTAAAACTATTTATGCTAATATTTTTTGCAGAATTATGTACTTAATTATTTGAAGTTGGCCTAAAAATATTAGAACAATCTCTGTAGAAATATACCTCACCAAAATGATATGCATTGGTAGGTAGATTTCATATAGATATGTCCTGTATATAGGCTACAAGAAATCATTATCCATAATGGTCAATTTCACCATGCTCTAGTGTAACCAACACCAAAAAACCAAGATAAAATTAGAGGAAATTAGAGGAAAGTGAATGAGGGAACCTAAAAATGAGGAATAATGGATGATATTACTTCACTTAATCATGGAAACACACCCAACATCATCCCCACTCATAGGGGATTAATTTAAAAGCCTCATCATGGGATATCTATTTTCATGGTTAGAGTTTTTTAACAACATGGCCAGGTTCAAGAGGAAACATGAGAATGGGAGAAGTTCTATTGGAGAAATGTTCTGAGTTTTTTAAAGGTAACATTGTTATCCAGATTGTTGTGGATAGAATGCCTAATGGTGGGTGGAATGTAGCACCCCCCATAGGTTTGAGGTATGTTTTCATTTTATGCATTTTGTCTTGTACATGATTTTTTTGGAATACCTTGATGGAATAGTTCAGGGGAATAAAGAGGAGGTTTTCTATAAACTAGACTTCAAAAATTTATAGGAACAATTTACTTTATAAATAATGGTTTTAAAATGTAAATGTCTTATCAAATTTTTTTTAGTTTTGTAAAATATTGACGTAGGATAAATTTATGTTGTAAATTGTTTTTTGGGATTTAACATAGAGGTGATGCATTTTTCAACAGAACTCACCCCTTTATGAATCTATGATGTAAATTTCTGACTTACACAATAAATTTGTCTGGTCCTAGCCATGTTTTACCCTGTAACTGGTTGTAACTCCTCATTTAATTCATGTTCATTCCTCAAAACTTCTAGGTCCCCCTTTGGTGATTTCTGACAACCTTTAACATTCGTACACCAATTCCAATGAATCATTGGGTGTTGAATTATGGAGATAAAAGATTAGGGTCTTGTTCTTCCTTCTTATCTTAGATCTCATCATTTTGTCTCATATGGAACATAGATCAGTGTTGTAATAGGATAAAAGTTTTGTTGAAATGATTCTATTAGGTTTTGAAATAAGAACAGATGGAAGATGTCTAACTGGTGGAATCATCTGTGATCATTTGTGCAAATTGACTTGAGGTTGGTGGTGTCTCCCTCTTTTCACTTTTATTGGAACTTCAAAGCTTATTAAGTTTCTAAAAATTTTATCTTTCGCCATCAATGGTTTTTCCTCGGTAAAACTCTGATGATAATTCTCTTATTGGTTGGATTAAAATTTTATTATGGGTGTTTCCCACAATGAATTATTGAATTGATTAAATGTGTTTACATAATTGAAATATTGTTTTGACACATGTTTTTGGAATAATGGGTAGTCAGTGTCATCTAAAAAGGAATGGGTTGGTGTTTTTTCATTATTGCATTGAGTGGGGGATTGCTGAAATTTCCATGGTGCTCAGTGTCAATTGGAAAGGAAAAGGAGAAAATATTCCACCATGAGACGACTTGGTGGAGGACGTACCACCGCTCAAGAGTATAGTGGTGTTATTCTGGCATGCATGTGTGTGTGTGTGTGTGTGAACATGGTTGATTATTCCAAATTGGTAATTATGAAATAATTCTTCTTTTTTAAATAGAAACACTATTATGTCTTAAACTGATTTTGGATAACCCATTCATCTATGATTTTTTATATTGTGAAAACTATTTTTTACATTGATATTATTTTAGCTAATTTTCTATCATTAGAGAAAACCTATTTCTAGTATTAGTGGCATGTATAGAGACTATTTGGGGTTTCTTATGGGGTATGATTACTCACACCCTGTATATGAATTTTGGTGTATATGTAGATGTTGATATCCCTGATATGAAAGAAAAAACTGTGATAAAAGCACCTTATTTATCAACATTTTTTAACACTGATAATCATTTAATATACTAAATTTTTTAGTATATTTTCTAGTGAACCCCACCTTATATATAATGTTTGGGTGGTCATGCTTTTATTCTGAAGTCCTATGGATCACCCTAGGGTTTTCAGCTGATATTTTTTTCAATCCTTTTTTAAGATGGGCTATTCATCCGGGTTTTCAAAATATATTCAAGGTGATGAAAAATAATATTTTGTGGTCAAGTTTGAGAAAAAATATTATACAATATGTGATAGAATACCAAAATTATTAATGGGTAAAAGTAGAGCATCAAATACTGGATGGTTTTTTTGAATATATGCATATACCTGTAGGGAAATGTGAATATATTGTAATGGAATTTTTCATGGATCCATCGAGGACATTATGGAAGCATGAGGCTATTTTTGGAAATTATGGATCAACTCACCAAGTCACCACACTTTCTCTCAATCATAGAATCCAACATGGTAGAGGACATACAAAATTTGTATATATTAGAAGTATCCATTTGAAATGGAGTTTCAATTTCAATTGTATCTGAAAAAGATCATTTTTTCACATCAAAATTCGAGTGATCATTATAACAAACTCTTAGGAGTCAGTTGTCCATGAGCAGGGCATATCATCCTCAGAATAATGGGTATTCGGAGTACACAATTCAAACGTAGTAATATATTCTAAGATCATGTGTCATGGACTTTGGTAGTCCTTGGGAGTATCATATTCCTTTGGATGAATTGTCCCATAATAACAACTATCTTGAGATGATACATATGGCCATGTTTGAGGCTTTATATGGTCATCCTTGTCATTCTACACTATATAGGGTGGATACATAAGATACATCATTTATTTGTCCTAATCATGTTCATGATACTGTGGATAAGTTCCAAATGATCCAGAAGAATATGGCGATGGCTAAAAACTGACAGAAGTAATATACATACAATCATTAAAGACCTTTATCTTTTAATGTAAGTTACCACACCTTCTTGAATGTGTCACCAATACTTGTTCATTGATGATTAGGGAAAGAAGGGAAGATAGAACCATGGTATGTGGGACCATTCAAAGTGGTGGAAGGAGTTGGAATAGTGGGGTATTGGTTTTCCTTACCACTGAGGTTCAATTTAGTTTATAATGTGTCCCTTGTTTCTCAACTGAAGAAGTATCACCCAGATCCCCAACATGTGATCAGTTGGAATCATGCTACTCTTGATCATGATGTGAAAATTATCCTTGAACTAGTTTGAGTTATGGAGAGAAAGGTGATGGCCCTACGGGGGGGATATATTTTCTTGGTGAAAGTTTATTGAAATTATATTCAGGTTCAAGAGGAATCAAGGGAATGAGATAAGTTTCATATGAGATAAATTTCATGAGTTATTTAAAGGAAATTTTATTATTCAACTTCTCAAGGACGGAAAGCCCAATGGTGGGGTGAATGTAGCACCCCCAGGTATGAGGTGTGTCATAATTTTTTTCCTTTCTTATTGTGTTTGAATTCATTAGAATACCTTGGTGGAAGAATTCAAAGGAATAAAGAGGAGAGATCTGGGAAAATAGCTCTTGGAAATCTATTGGCACAATTTATGACATAAATCATGGTTTTACAATGTAAATATTCTTGGGACGATGTTTTAGTTGAATAAATTTATGATGTAAAAGAAATTTACATTGAAAATTGGTATTCAAAGATTTAATTTAGTGGTGAGGTACTTCTTAGTGGAAGTCATCCCTCAACAAATATATGATGAAAATTCCTAACATACACCATACATTCGTTGTGTCCCAATAAGTCGTTTCCTAGTATCCGGTTTTATCTCCTCATTTTGTTGATGTCCCTTCCACTTGACATCTTGGGCTACTCTAGGATATTTTTGATGACCTTCTTCATCTGGACTCCAATTCCAACAAATCCTTGGGAATTCAATTATGGATATCAATGGTTAGGGTCTTATTATTTCTTATTATATTAGATATCCTTATTTTTCCTTATATAGAACCATAGATAGATTATATAATACCTATATTTATGGGTTTATATTTTTGTTGATGATATATTATTGGATTTTTATAGATGGATGAAAGGAGGAGGTCTGACTGGTGGAATCATCATTTATTAGTCTTTCCAATTGACTTGAGGTAAGTGGTTTTTACTTATTTACACATTTATTGGAAGTTGAAAGATTATTAGGTTTCTAAAATATTTTCCTTGGTAAATATCTACTGATAATTATCTCACTAGTTTTCTTGAAATTGTATTGTGGGTGTTTCCCACAATGGACTATTGAATTGATTAAAAGTGTTTACATAAATGAATGATGGGTTTTTTACATGTTATTGGAATAATGGATTGTGAGTGACATCTAGTATAGAATAGGTTGGTGTTTGTTAATTATTGCATTGTATGAGGTCTTGTTGAAATATTTGTAGTGCACGGTGCTTACATGAAAGGAACATGGGGGGAATGCACCACCAAGCAATGTCTTGGTGCAGGACATACAATTTATCATGAGTATAGGGGTTTCATTTTGGAATGAATGATAGAGAGGGAGAGAACCTGGTTGATTATTCTAAATTAGTAATTATGAACTACTTCTACTATTTGATAGAAAAACATTGTTTTGACTTAAACTGCTTTTGGAAGACCTATTCATCTATGATATTCTTTATTGTGAGAAGTTTATATTTCGTTGATATTTTTCTTATATCTTTAATCCTATGAGATAACCTAATTCTGGTCTTAGTGTCATGTGGGAAAAATCGTAGGGGTTTCCTACTAGGTATGATGACTCACCCCATTTATATGCATATTGGTGCATATTCAAATTTTTTTTTCAATGAAACAGAAAATTGACGAACTTCATAATTTTATAGTGGAGATCTTTGATGATGTCATCATAGATGGTGGAGTTGGAGCATGGAGTTAGTTTATGTATGGTTTAGTAGTGGTTCCACCTCTGTACCTGATTCTTTTTTTGCATTGGAGTCTTTAGAGTCTTTATTTTTTGTCTCTTACTGTTCTGTTCCTACTCTGATATTTTTTCATGTTTTTAACGTCAATAAAAGTTCCTTATTTATCAAAGTTTCTTTAATGTAGATAACAAATTAATGCATTGAATGTTTTAGTATTGTTTCTAGTGTACCCAAACATATATATATATATGATTTGGGTGGCCTCTTTTGTGTTTCTATGTTTTGGTAGTATTATTTCTAGTTCTCCACATCCCATGTACTTGTAGTATTATGGTAGTATTGTGCAATGTGGTTTAGTATTGTTTCTAGTGCACCCCTCTCGATGCTTTGGTAGTATTTTGGTAGTATTGTGAAATGTTTTTAATATTTTTTCTAGTGAACCCACCCCACCCCACCATATATATTTGGTGGTAGTATTGTGTAGTATTGTGTAGTATTATTTCTAGTGCACCCCACCTCATGTTATAGTAGTATTGCGTAGTATTTTGTAGTATTTTTAGTATTTTTTCTAGTGAAACCCATGTCAAGTTAAGGTAGAATTATTTATTATTGTTTCTAGTGAACTCCACCCCACCATATATATAAATATATATATATATATATGTGGACATGGTTTTTCAAACTCTATGGTTTTTTAATTTTTAAGTCATGTTTTCAACTTATCATAAGACATTAATTAATTTATTAACTTTTTATACCACCAAATTTGTATGAAATATATATCACTAAACACAAATTTAAAAATAATTAATTCAAATTATTTTTTGGTTATTTTAAACAATGCTCTCTAAATATAATTTATATGATGTGTGAATACCTTCAGTAATTCGGATAAGTGTAAATAAATATTTAGTATTATATTAAACATATTTATGAAGACATACTTTATATATATGTATCAATATATTTATATTTTTATAGGAGATATTTATCAATTTATAAATTTTTACGAAGTTCACCTTTTATCAATGATAAAAATTCATAATAAAATGGATTTTCATTGGCACTAAAAAAAACTCATAAATGATAAGAAAATAAGTTGATAAATGATACATTTATCAGCACTCATAAAAGTTAATAAAAATGATGATAAACATCCATTTAGCAATGATTTTAACTACTGCCGATAAAAGTACCTTATTTATAATAATTTTTTTAAATCAGATTGTTGTTAATTTTTTCAATTCTGTACTATTTTTTCCAGTGAACCCCACCTTATATATATAGTCATGGTGGGCTATCCTGCATTACCAAGTCCTGTTATGAAACCTAGGTTTTTCAATTGATATTCTTTGCAAACCTCCCAAAAGATCATTTTTGTTTCCTCTAGTATGTTCGATGGATTAAAATTTCAGGTGTTTTTCCCCGGGTTCCATTCAAGGAGGAATAAACAAGTCTTCATATAGATACAAAATTCTTTATCCAACAATAATGGATAGTATCATAAAAATGAACAAACAAAAGAAACCCAATTTTTATTCTAGTAGGGATGTACTCGAGAAGTACTTCGGCTTTAAAATACCCTGACTACCTTCAATGGATGGAACATGTTGGGATGCTTAAGTGGGGTGAGTACCGGCTCAGGACCTGGAGCTCCATTCCCACCTCTACATATGCCCACTGGGCATCCTTGATAAGCCACTCAATCCACCGCTACAACCTGGTCATGTGCTAGTCAGGCACATTGGAGTCATCGGGAGTGGACTAGGTTCCTTGGATCTTATAAGGGCATAAAGTAGGTGCATGTAAAAGAACAAACAAACCCAAATGAACACACAAAAATTATATAGTTTGATCGGATGACCTTCATCCATTGGAGAAGTGGATCTTCACTATTTTCACTCTCTTCAGATAATCACGGAGTATCACATAGATTTCAAATAAAAAAATGGTATTACATCCCATTTTATAGATGAACAACAACCATCTTTCTTTGGTGGTTGGGGTAGTTCATCTTCCCTTAACAAATCCTCTCACAGTTGGCTGCATCAACGTTGGCTGGTGTCTACAGCATTGAATGACCACTAAAGAAGACCTCTCTAGCAGCCATCAAGGTTATTTTTCACCTTTAATGACTTCAACCACTTAAAAATCCACCCCATATTAGGAGTGGCCTCAAAACATAACACCCTCATGACCAATTTGGGGTAGAAACTAGACCTAAAATCTCTTTGTAGGCATTGAAAACTTCATCAGAAAATCAAACATGCTTCATCATGCTGGATGACGTTTCACATACACTATCCTCAAAATATCATTGGATTATTGTGCTCCCCAAAAAATGATTAAAGCCTTGGTAATCCTTCCTAGTAAGTATCAATGCATTCCAAGGTGTGACTTCAAACACTTCACCCAATATGAAAATCTTTTATCCATTCTCATCGAGCCTACTTGATGATAATAAGTTTTGTCTCATCCTCAAAATGAATTTCACGTTAGCTATATTACAAACTCCTTGAACATCGCATGTTGACCCATACCCAGGAATCAATGAATCGCCCACCTACTAAAGGGTATGAAACACACCTTTGGTCGTGCATATGTTTTCTAATCTCCCCAAATCCAAAACCCATCCATCATCCTTTGGATTTTGAGCCTGTTTGTTCTTCCTTTTTTTAAAAATTTACATTCCCACTTCATGTGTCCATATCTTTAACATTAATAGAACAACATTTATACTCATTCAACTCTCCCATATGAGTGAAAGAATTTAGTTACCATGTAGACTTCATCATTTTCTGAAAATTTTGTGATGTTTATAGCCTTCTCTTTGCCTTTCTCTTTCCCAGCATCATACGTTTTTCACTCTCCACATTCACTTTTATAGTGACAATTTTTCTCGCACCAGAAACATTTGATTTCACTATGATCTTGTCCCCTTGATTTTTTTCCAATATTCTTAACCAACCAACTTCTGATGTCAAATCCTCCCGCATTGATCATCTCGCATCACAATGATTTTCTCACATGAATGCATCTTAGGTCTTCAGAATTCCTCCAAATCATGAATTGACTCCATCACATCATCCAGCTTCAATATTTAATTCCCCAAGAGAAATTCAGGTACAAGCCCATCAAATTCACTTGGTAGATAGGAAAAAAGAAAAATTTCTTGGTCTTCCTCTCCAACCATCACACATATCCCCAATAATTGTGTTAGAATCTTGTTGAATTCATTCGTGTGATCCAAACAATTTGTTCCCTCATCCATCCACAATTGGTAGAATTTATTCTTCAGGAATAATTTTTTTGTGAGAAACTTCACCATATATCTCTTATCCAACTGATTCCAAATCTCCTTAAGGGTGGTCTTATCCAACACCATGTATTTTACCTCATTCGCCAGACATAGTCGAATTTTTCTAATGACCCGCATCACAAGATCTTCTCAATCATATTTACCGGTTGCCTTGGGGTTTTCTCTGATCAATTTTCTGATCATTCCTTACTTCATAAGAATAAATTTCACCATTCTTTTCCAAAATCCTAATTTTTTTTGACCATCGAAGTTCTCAATCTCATATTTTGGTTGTTCTCCGCCACCAGCCGTCTTCGTTGTTGCCAAATAAGATCACCACTTTTGATATCTCATCCTTATGAAAACACCTAATGGAGAGATAATTTTGAAAAACTAACTAAACTGATGCGTTCGGAATGGTCGAAATAGTCTAAATTGACTCCTGAATTTCTAGAAACGGAGTCTGATTGACCGAGATATCACCAAAACAAATTCAAGAGTTTAAATCAGCTGCTGATGTGGTGATGACTCGACTCACTAGAGTTGCGGCTGGAATCTCACTGTAATTTTTTCCAACATCATGAATAGTACCTCCTTCTCTAGAACGGGGTTACCGTTCACCTACAGTTTGACTAAAACTTTGACCAGCTCTACATGGCTCATTTTAACTCCGTTTTCGACGCCACTTGTGTCGTTGGAATCGCCTCATTATCCCCCTCACAGATATAGGATCGGAATTTTTTTTTGACCAATTTCATTTTTCAGGTCACTGTAAAATACCCAAGTGGTTCTCTATTTTAACTCTGCTCGCTCTGACTCCCTCTGGTACCACTTGTAAGGGTGCAACAAAGGTGTGTGGCAAGGAAAAACACACACAAACAGATGAACACACAAGAATTATGAGGTTCGGCCAGATGACCTGCATCCATGGGAGAAGGGGATATTCTCTATTATTAACCTCTCCGGATAATCAAAGAGGATCACACATATTTCACATAATGAATCATGGTATTACAACTCATTTTATCGATTAATAGCAACCATATTTCTCTAGTGGTTGGGGTAGTTCATCTACCCTAGAAATATCCTCTCATCGTCGGCTACTTCAATGTTGGCAGGTGTCCACATCATCAGCTTCCCACTAAGGAAGACCTCTACAGCAGCCACAGGGGTTAGTTTCCGCCTTCAATGACTTCTTCCACTGAAAACTCCACCCAATATTTGGAGTGTCCCCCACTACTCTCCAGTCGTGGTTGCCGATACGGGGGCTGCTGAAGGACATGCCAATGTACTTCGGCATGCAGGGGACAAATATCGTTTTGATGTCATCATCGACAAGGGTATCCAAGGTGGCACAAAGGCTTTTGTCTCACTATTTTTCTTTGAGAGTGCTTAGTCTTTCCTTGTTGTACTCCCCCGTATACATCTTATTATTAGCCCTGTAGTGGATATAACATCCTTCTAAGGAGGAAGAAGTGTGGTAATATTTAGAGACAATTTATGAAATCTTGAATTGAGGATGAACCCTCAGATATAGGCATGTTGTAGCCACCCACACTAGTTATTCAGACCATATCACCTCTAAAACTTCAATTATTACATTTAGTTTCATATATTTCAAAATTGTAAATATTTTACACATTTCTTCCTATTTCTTTGGTTTTTTCTGATTTTGTTAACCTTGTACCATTTGATTTATTATGACCATTAATAAAATATATGTGTTACGAATAATGTTCTTTTCAAGAACATAGGTCCCCATACGAAAAAATCATGTTACAATCTTTGTATTCCCTTACTGTTTTATTTAATATTGTATCCTTTTTGTTTGTTTCTATAATTCCAACTCCTGTAATTTATAAACTACTTTGGTACTTCTGGTGTTTAGTGTTATAATTACATTTGGTACACCCTTTCCCCACACAATGTGGTATCAGATTCTATACTGGTTTTCTTTTTTGGAAAATTTTTTATTCCTGTTTCTACTTTACAGTTCCAGTTTCTGTTTGATTTCTACAATAAAATCCATTCCTAATTCTCCATTATCTTACTTTCTATATTTTTTTAAATCCTTTGTCCCTTCACATATTTCTCAGTATTTCATGTCCCATTGGATAAGCATAATTTATACAAGAGATCAGTTTCTTATTGGGGACATACGCTTAACGTTGTCCGAAAAAAAATCAACATTTACTCTTTTGATAAACATTTCAACAATGAGATTTGAAAACAAAAAAATTGATGGTGGTAAGGAATTTAACCCATGGAAAATTAATATGAGAGCTCTTCTTATATAGTAGAGGATAATTGATGCCCTCTATGGGACTAGAAAACCTATTATTACTGTAAATGAAACCAGACATACCACTATTGAGTACATAGAAGTTTTCTCTGATGTGTTAGTTAAAGAACATAGCTCTTTATTTCTTTCATTAGGGTATAAAATTCTAAAAGAATTTTCATATGAGTATACTACTGCTAGAATTTTTCTTAAGAAAGAGAATTTATACATGAATACTTCACTTGTTGGTGGGATTTATAAAAAACAACACATGTTTACATTTAAAATGAGACATCATAGTTATATTAAAGGCCATCTTGATGAATTTAACAGAAGTAATGTTAGATTCAGGCAACATTGATGTCACTATTAATGGTGTAGATCAAGTAATGACCCTCTCAATTTCTCTAAATAATACTTACAACACTTTTGTAGAGATCATGATATATGGATAAGGCTCATCGTCTCTTAAAGGGGTAAAGTCATACTTTCTTTCTAATGAACAAAACCACAAAATGGGGTAAGGGAATCATCACATTTTATCAGCGCTAAGAAGATAGCGCTTATAAATGTTTTTAATAAATAATATTACTAATTTATAAAAAATTATTATATTTATATTAAAAATTAATGTTTATCTGTATACATTGAATAAAAAATTGAAGGATATAATTAATATATATTTTTAATAATTCAAAAATATATATATAATGTTTTAGAAAATGTATTTCTGAGATTATTATTATATATATAATTATATGATTATAAAAAATTTCTTTAAATTATCAATAATTTTATTAGATTTATCATATTTATCAGATTTATTATTGGTCTATTAAATTTTTATTTATTTAATTTATTAGATTTATATTTTTCATATTTTTTATATTTTTTTTATATTTATTGGATTCATTATATTCATTATATCTATTATATCTATTATATTTACTATATTTATTATATTTTTAATGTTTAATATATTTATTTTATTTATAATTAATGTATATAATTTTTTTAAAAATATATATTTATAATTATAATTATTAAATATATTCTTATTTCTAATGAATTTGGTCAATAAATATATTGATCATGCATGCATATATGTTATGTATCATTATGAATTTTCATTTATACATTACACTCTTCTTATTATTCATGTTGTCCATATATGTGATGACTCGTTTTTTATTATGTATGTATATGTGTAATTCATGTTACCTATATAAATACTATGTTCTAAAAAATACTTATAAAATTACATTAAATATATTTAAATAATAAATATTTTTAATATTTCTATAATTATTAAATTTTAATTACATAAAAATAAATTTTAAAAATATCTATTTGTAATTATAATTATAACTATAAATATATTTAAATAATTATAAAATTAAAATAAATACATGTATTATAAATTTATAAATATATATATACATATATATTTATTTATAATTATATACAAAATTTTATAAATATATTTAATTATACCTTTAAATAAATAAATAAATTATAAAATTATAAATTTAAATAAATAAATATATTATAAAATTATAATAAATATAATTATTATACTACATATAATGTTATAAATATATAATTAAATAAATATATTTATAAATATATACAAATATTTTTAAATTAATACAAATAGTTATAATTATAATTCCATAATAAATATATAGATATATTTAAATAGTTAAACAATTATAATAATTATAATAATTATATATATTCATATAAAAATATTTATAAACAAATACAATTAGTTATAATTTTAATATAAATAAATGTATATATATTTAAATAAATAAAAATTTATAATAAAGATATTAATTTTATATATTTATAAAATGATAAATATATTTTTTATAATTTAATAATTATTTAAATAAATATATATATATAATTACAACTATAAATAAATATTTTTTAATCATAATTTATAATTACAAAAAATATATATTTAATTATTATTTATAAACATATTTATTTAATTATTTATTTATTATTAATATAAATAAATATTTATTTATTTAAATAATTATTAACTAAAAAAATTTATTTATTATTCTCATATATAATTTTATATATAAATAATTATATTTATTTATAAATATATACAAATATTGATAAAAAATAAAAATAAAAATATTTATAGTTATAAATAAATACAATTATATATTTGTAATTAAATATTAGAAATATATGTAATTACAAATATAATAAATATAGTTATTAAAATTTTATATTTATAAATAAATATAAAAAATATAAAGAAATATATATTTATTTATAGTTATTATTATAAATAAAAAGATATGTATACTTATTATACATGTAATTTAATTAATATGTATAAAAATATAAATAATTTATTATCATTATAGTTTTACCGGCTATTTTTTATCGCAGATAAAGATAGGCCTTTATTAGTGTTAAAAAAGCAATGATAAAAGGTGTCTTTATAAGCGCTATGATTTTAGTACTAAAAAAGATGCCTTTTATCAGCACTTTTTGAGCACTGAAAAAGGAATATCTTTTTCATTGCTCTAAAAGCACATATAAAAGTATGTTTCATTAGATATTTTTAATTTAGCACTGAAAAAACATTCATTTATCCATGTTTTTTAGTTAGTAATGATAAATGATTCTGCTAGTTTTATAAATAACCCCTAACAGTCTCCTCCCTTCTTCACGTCACTCAAGATCTCGTGGAAGCCTTAACCTACCTTTGTTGCCTCCTCCTCCTCCTTGCTCACCACCTCCTCCTACTCCACTACTGCAATGTCCACCTCCGTTGTCGCTGTGAAGTCCTCCTCCGCTACCGCAAAGCTCTCCTCCACAGCCTCTATCATGTTCTTGTTCTCCTCATCTATTGACTCCTCCTCCTCCACCCCATCACCATGAAGCCCTCCTCCACTAATGTGAACCCTCGTCCTCCTCCTCTTTCACTGAATCTCTCCATTGTGGATCCCTTCATAGGTGTTCATTATTATATTGATTCATTATTGGCACAAAAAAATATTACATGGATCATTTGGGTTTTTTCAGTTTTAATCCCACATGTATAATGGGATCAGTTGGGAAATTTTGATCTTAGATTTTTGGAACTTTACATCTTTTAATGGAGGTCTTATTTCTTATTTATTTGGTCTCCATTGAAGGTGGCATGATTCAGCTTGGTTTATTCTTCTTCTTATTTTATTGATCAATGCAATTTTTTCATTTTGTATTTAAAAGTGTTACTCTTATTTCTAAATTCATTTTAATAGAAATTATCAATATATTTGATATCCACGTGATGATTTAAACTATTTTATTGTGTTTTTATCTTGTAATAAATGGTTTCTCTTCAAAATTATATTTTTCCATGTCTAAAATGGAATGTTTTCATGTATTATGATTTTGTGAAATAACCATGTGGATTTTCGAAATGGATTAAATGGTGTGTGTTGTATTATAATCTAGTTTTGTTTTTCAGTGAAAGAAAACAATGTTTCAATGTGGGATTTTTTTTCAAGTGAGGTTTTTATTTTAAAATTATTTTAAAAGGGGGGGTTTTATTAATTTCAAATTTTTATTTGAAATGAGCATTGTGTATACCACTTTTGATAAATTACTTAATAGATTCCTTAAAAAATTATGTAAATGGTTTGATTTTGGATTTGTTTATGATTTTAATGAATGAGACCCATATTTTTATGGGTATCTTCAAAATGATTTTTATAATATATGAGTTTCTCAAGAATCAGGTCCACATACGTCGAGTTTGAATACACCACTATATATCGGGTACAACCCATCACATAGAGGCCTTCACATATTATTCATTTGGGAACATTTTTTCTATATTATATTTGGATTTTGATTGTTATATAATGTGGGTTGATTTTCTTTTGTATTGTTTTATACATGGGTAAAAAGGGGTTGTTTTAGTGAAAGGTGTTTAGAGGTGAGATGAATAGTTTTTTTATGTCATTAAAATTTTATGTGATTGACTTAATGATTTATTTTGATCCAACCCATTTCATTTATCATGAGAGCCCAAATTACTTAGGCAGGACCTAGGACATGTACTTTATATGCACTGATCTTCCATCCCTAGTATGGGATTACATCCCCACACTAATAGGGAATCAATACACTCTGCCAATATATGGATCAAAACGCTTCACTTTCTAGGCATTGATACCTTCACTGAGAACCACTATTACACCAAAAACTTGACCATTCATACTTTTTGATCCCTACCTCATATAAAAATCCACCTTTAATGCTCAGCAAATTTGAGGTAGTTCCTTCTTCCATCTTGGATCTAGATTCTCTTGGACACACATTTTAAAAAAATTCTAATGCTTTCATCTCATGATTTCCCATTCTACTGAATATCTCTCTTCTAAATAATTCAAAATAAATTTATCTTTTAAACACTCCATGTGTAGGAAGTCCATTTTCCACCAAAGTTGGAATCCTCCACCATCGAATATCAATCCAAACCTTACCCATTTCAATAGAACCACTACTTTTTTACTAGTGCAATTCCACTAAATCTTTAAAAACCACATGACTAGAGGAAACCCAGTAGTCTTGAAACCAATGCATTCTATCAAGTCTTGATAAAATAATAACCATATATTATGTAAACAAGATTTAATACAACTTTTTGGTAACTGATTGTAGAATAAGGAAAATAATTGATGCCACTAGATGGATTTGGTACAAAATAACAATCCTAATGTTAAGCCTCCAAAACATATAGATAGAATAATAATTTCCAAGACATGCCAGAATTTAAATAAATCCCCAAACCTAATATACCATAACATAAAAGTAAATCTACAGCTATGTCACTACTTTAGATCTCTACCTTCTAGTTCCAGTAACCTCATAGTTTTAAAAATACCTCCACTAGAGGAAAATGATAAATAAAGGATAAACTCATGAAATAAATGGAATAAGTAAACCACATGAAATTCATGTTGTTTCGATGACAATGAAACTTCATAGGAGAATAAATTGATATTTTTATTAAGTTATTAATTGAGTTATAAGAGAAATTTATCTCTTTTTATCCCTATATATCCAAATCTACATGAGACACTTTCTACAAACCCTAGTCAAATAACAATAACAACACATGTAATGAATCCTTTCACATGTATGTAGTTTATGGTGAATCCCCTCAGAGTGAAAATTGATATAATTCATGTGATTATAAAATAATATTTTCTTCTTAGCATGATTTTATATCTAAATATCTAAATTATTATTTTATTACTACTTTAAAAAATTATATGAATGAATTATTAACTATTTATATTCAATGTTATGAAGTGGTCATGACATTTAGGTTAATGCATCCATCAATGGTACCAAACCAAGATTTTATTCATGAATGTTTCTTTAAATTGTTCTAGACTATTTTGGGAAATGATGTTTTTAACATCTTTTCTATGTTTTGTAGAGGTAAGAGTTCTCCTGAAACTTATAATGATACTCTCATCACATCGATTATAGAGGTTATTGGTATTTTATCAGTTAATAATTTTAGAATGACTAGTCTTTATAATGTCATTTATAAATTTTTTTGATAATTTTAGGAAATAGACTATATAAAGTCATACAATCTTTTAGTTTATTACCATAGTTATTTTCTTATTCTGACTTGACACATTATGTACTTAAAAGGATCAGGAAAGAAACATAGATTCTTCTAATGATGAGTGGAATGGTTAAATTCGTTTTGTGAATGGAATGAAACATGAGAAATTTTTGTTAATGTAATGGGTTCTTCCTTATAGATTCTCTTAGGTATACTTATAAAGGAAGGAACCAATAGTACATCATGTGAGAGACATATACATTTTTCTTGGGGTGTACAACCAATTTATTTGGTGTGATCCAAGGATCATTAGGATAATGCAGTGTTTGTAGTAAACTAGAACATGAGTTTTTCATGGTTTCAAGTGTGGTCACTGGCTATATAACATATCTATTGGGAATCTAGTGTTGTGGTGAAGGATAGTTGACATGAATAGACAATGAAAGCATTGATAAGGGATATCCAATGGTGGGGAGCACAATATCAAATGCTTATATAAATAATTATTATTACAAATACTTTTGGAATAATGTGATGAAATCATTCGACAATGATTTATTTGGGATGAAATAAGATGTTTTCTATGGATGTTTATAAATTGTCTCTGTTGGGATCTTTGACTTTGTGAAAATTCCCAATTAAATCTTTTAAAATGAATCAAGTGTTTTAAAATGTTTCATAGATGCATTTTTCTCATTTTAAATGAAAAAGATTGGTGGGTCATGAAGTTGTCTTCAATTATTTTAAAAATTAATTGTGGTTTTGCGATAGAGTGTTTGGAAATGATTGATTTATTTTATAAAGGGTGTTTTATTTTAGAGATGAATTTGTGTAAATGGTTGGTTTTTTAATGGAATTTCAAGTTTGATTAATTAAATAGTTTTCATTGGATATTTGAACTGTAGTTTTTTCATAATATTTTATGTTTATATTTTTATTCAAATAGGCAAACCATTAAATTATATCAATATTTTGGGTATTTTTTATGTTAAATACTAATATCACCAAATCAAATATGTTGGATATGAATAAAAAATGGATGTATTCCAATCGTTTTACAATAGAGTATAAAGATGGAGTGAATGTTTTCACCATGTTTGAAAACTATCATGCATATAACCCTTCTAAAATCCTTTTTCAATGTTTACAAAAAAAAAATTCAAGGCATGTTAGTCCAGAGAAGTTAGAAGAACAATTGATATTTCACGGAATAGATCAAAGTTATAAATGTTTGAATAAATACGGGGACAAATGAATGTTGCTTGTGGTTGGGATAATAGTGCATTTAATGGATCATCTGATATGATTACAAGTATGGATAATGAAGAAGACTATATTGAGGATGTGATTACAGAAGTCAATGATGATAAAGATCATATCGAGGAAATGAAAAGTACTGCTAATGATTAACTTTGTGATTTCCAAAATTGTTTGAGTTGTTAAAGAGTTATCGAAATACACCATTGTATGATGGTTTCACTAAATAAACAACATTATCTACTGTACTAAAGCTTTATATTCTAAAAGAAGGCAGAAGATGGAATGATTCCAGTTTTACAGAATTTTTTTCTCTTTTGAATGACATGCTCCCAGAAGATAATGATCTCATGATCCAAACATAAGATTCCAAATGAATGATACGTTCTATGGGTTTGATCTCTGAATGAATACACGGCATCTTGAATGACTGTATACTATTTCTCAAGGGCCAAAAATTACTTATTGAATTCCCAATGTATGGTGCTGCTCAATACAAGAATTAAGAATTTGGTCCTACAAAAATTTGTATGGTTATTTCGTATCATTAAAATGTTTAGGCCCATGTATATAGGTGAGGAGACTAAGGAAATTGACATGGCACATAGAAAGAAGATATAAAGATAGGAAATAACCTCACCTGTCAGAATCTCCTCAGTAGAAGAGAATCAATCATGAGTATCCTAATTTTGGAAACAAGCCAAGAAACCTTCATCTTGCATTATCTACACATAGATTAAATCCTTTTGTTTTTCAAATATGAAATCATAGTACATGACTGGATATGAAGGTAAATTATAACAGTCTACCATGGTTATTCATGAAACATGTTGGGAAAATTCCATCAAGGTAACATTGCAGCATTCCTAGGTTGGTTGTGTTTGTTGACAAAGAAGGTTTTTATGGTGAAATGTCAATTTCAAGATATGTTTCTGACAATCCATGTTGGAAAAGAACCATGAAAATGGAATGGAATATCTGGAAGCGGTAAAAAAGTGAAGAAACTTGGTGGCGGCATTTTCTAGTGTTTTCAAAAATTTTGGGGTCCAAAATATATATTTTGGTGAGCATTATGAAAATTTGATTTCCTTGATGATCTCATAAAAATATTGAAAAGGATTTTATTTCATGAATATGGGCTTTATGAAGTGGATTTTTCAAATACATGAAGAATTGTGATGGTGATCTCTGCGATAATGAAGATCTTCAAAAATGGTAGAGGTAAAGAGAATTAAAATGGAGTATTGTGGCGGTGTGAAGCATTTGACAGAGAGAATTGTGCAAATGAAATATTTCTATGGTGATTTGCGATGGGAAGATTCACCGCAAGGATGATTTTGACCAATCCAGAAATTGTGCTAGCAGAAGCGGAGCTCCGTGTTCGACCATGCCTATAAATAAGAGGCCACCCTCTTCATTCCATAAGAGCATAAGAGAGAAAATTTGTTTTTTTATTTCACGAAGAATGCGGTTCCCTACGAAGTAGGGATTCAAAGAAAGGATGAGAATTGCGAAAGGACTATCCTAGTCTTAACCAAATTCAATGCCTCAAATTATTGAGAGCTTTACAAGAAGGGTTGTTCCATGTTGGCTCAATGAGCTTCATGAAGGAAGTCTCAATGCGACAGCTTGATATCTGCAATGAACTATGCTATGTGACATCGTGAGCTCTGTGAATGATTGAGCTCTATGAAGTCTTGATCTCTACGAAGGCTTCAGCTCTGCGAAGTAGCATGTTCTATGAAGCAGTGTTCTATGCAATTTAGTGTGCACTACGAAGTTCTGTACATTGTAAAGAGTTAAGAACTTTGATAATTATTGTTTGAGATTTTCAAAATAGGGAGCTTTGCAGAGTTGTGATATTTGAAAAATTATTTCAATAGTTTTCTTCTAGTTTCGGTGGAAAATGGGAATTCATTAATGGATGAAAATTAGACTTCAATAGATATTCTACATATAGTTGAGGATGAATTCATTAAAGATAATGAAAGGACATAGAAGTATATAAACTATGAGTGGATATTTTGAAGAAGAAGTGAGAACACTTTAGTTGAGAGATTAGTGATCCTTCAAATTGTTATTGGTTGTAATCTAGGTGGGGCAGTGAGTCGAATATGAACTTGTAAACAGTAGTGTGCTTATAGTGTTTTTGGTACATCCAAACATTGTCAGTGTATGCTCTATGGACGTATCCCAATGAGGGGGAACCATATAAAATCTCTAATTCATGTCCATGCATTAAGGTTTGTTCATTCTCTTTCATAGGAAGGAGAGATAAGAGAGTTTTGTCTAACAACAAAAAAAAGATCAAACGAGGGAGTTGTTTTAATCTATCATACCCTGATTCACCCCTCTCAAGGTATCTATCCTTTTGGGCCTACTAATTGGTATCATATGGAATGTTTGATATTAGTATTTCTCTCTCAATGGAGGTCGCCAATCATAAATGGATTTTGATTTTTGGGGGGGAATAATTCTTAGTTATGGATTAATCAGATGCAAGAGAACTTCTGATCTTTGGGAATGGATTTGTCTATAGAATTGATGCATGGTATCTCAACCAACATCAATAGTGGAGATTTATCAGAAGCAGAATAAAGGGAGTTGGATACTGACGCCATGGGAATCAATTCATTACTGGGATCCCTATATATTTCTATCTATACAAAAGAGATGTCATTGAAAATATCACTTGACATGTGGAAAATTCTATTGAACATATATGAAGGATATTCAAAGGATAGATAAGAAAATCTAGAAGTTCTTCAGAAAAAATATGAAGATCTGAGAATGAACCTGAATGAGTCTTTTGATGCATTCTATTACAAAGTAAATGTTGTAGTAGAAGACATGTGAGGTCATGGAGGAGTCATTGAATACATAAAAAGTGTGAGGTGTATCTTGAGGAAACTATCACCTTGGTTCAATCTGAAAGTTTTTGTATTAGAAGATAATGATCAAAAAGAGTTGACACTGGATAACTTACTTAGTACCCTTGTAGCATATGAAATGAGAAATGATTATAATGATTTTGTGGAAAAGGGGAAATCTAAATAGGTGGAATTCAAGACCATGAACAAGATCACCGTTGATTATTATCAATAATAAGAAGAGATATAGGATGTAATGTCATTCCTTTACTTAAATATTCAAAGAGGAAAAATGAAAGTTCAAGGTAAAACATACAGTAGTGTTTTTTCGATGTGGAATGGTTTTTCATGTTGTGTAGAGGTGCCCCAAAATGTTCCAAAAAGATGATCAGTATGAAATTTAAATCACCATGATGAAGCAATCATCCTATGTGAATGGAAATAAATAGTTCAAGAGAAACTTCTTTAAGAAGAGGAATCTTATATCACAAGAATGTGGTAGGTCAGATGAATCTTAGGTTGAAGAGGTTGAAGAGATATAGAACTGCAAAGAAAATGGAGATAATTCCATGGTTGATGTCTTGGGAAAGGGGAAGAGATTGAAAATGATGAAGAAGATGATTATGGAAGAGTAAATGTGGTGGCTGAACTCTAAGTAGAACTAAAGTAAATAGATGTCTGGAGAGCCAAAACAAAGAAATCCAAAAAATTGGATCATAATTCCAAACTCTATCTGTTGCATCAAAGAGAAGAGAAGTCTAAGATGATAAAAGAAATTGAAAAAATTAATTTGTCAATTCCAGAGAGCTCAGAGAATTTTGATGATTTCATGATTAAAATTGAGGAACATAAAAGTGAAATCTATAGTTTGAATAACATTAGATGGGAGAAAGTCAAATGTATTGATGAACTTGAAGAGTTAGTTGTCAGTCTGCAACAAAACATTAAGGATCTATAAAAACTCTTGACTCCCAATGTTACATTAGAAAAGTGGATCACTCTAAAGATGGAAATGCTGGAAGTGGAGAATAAATGTCCATAAAAACAAAATCATCAGATCAATATGAGTGATGAGGCATGTATGTGTCATGATCGTAAATAAAAAGTGACAATGGTTAAAGTAAGACCACAACAACCCAATCTAATATTGAATATTGTTTTGGGTATGAAGCATAATCAAAAGATTCATAGGACCCAAGGAACTTATAGTGGTGTATAAGTGACACATAGGAATGCACCACACATCAGGTGTTATTACTGTGGAAATATGGTACATTCACAAAATGTGTGTTCCATATCCAAAAGATATAGATGGGAATAAGAACAACAGTGTTACCCAAAAAGTGAATGGTAATCTATATCATCTTTTTAGGGAAATTGTTTTTGTTGTAGAAGATTTGGGAACATGGCTAGATATTGTTCAACAATAATGAAGATAAATTTTCCAAAGCAGAATCAAAGTTCGTACAAGCAACAAATTAAAAAATCAACCATTCATATGAAAATGAAAACCCAATTTGTCACTCTATAGGATAAATATGGTACATTATATTCTGAATAATACCATGTTCATCAATTTATATTGAGTATGAATTCAAAAATATGGATAAAAATGAAAAGATCTGATAAGTTAGTTCTTGTGGAAATTTCCCTTAAAGCATCAGACTATTATGGTGTATGGATCCTTAATAGTGTTTTCACATACCATATGATATGGAATAAGGATACTGTTACAAGAATAATGTATGTAAAAGAATGAGTTTTCAATTTTGAAAATGATGAAGGCCTGAAGATAATTGGATTTGGAAAGTCCAGGTTTGGTGGAAAGAGATGATACAAGCTGATGTCTTGGTAGAATAAGGTATCAGTCATAATCTACAAAGTGTCAGTTAACTATGGGACTCAAGGAATTATATAAGATTTACTAATAAGACATGTATCATCAAAGTAATAGATGGTGAAATTTTCCTACAAGGAAAAAGGAAAAAGGATAATCTATACTTTGAAAGTGGAGAAGTAGATATGTGTTTTTGTCTATAGAGGAATAGAATATGACATGGAATAAATGATTGGGACATCTATTCCAACCATCCCTAGAATATCTAGTGAAGTGTGATGTAGCTAGATGCCTCCCTAGGCTATCATGTGATCACACTCATATCTGTGATGCATTCCAACAAGGGAAAATCATGAGAAAAACATAAAAGGCTAAGGAAATGAAGTCAAGAAGATTTATAGAGTTAGTGCATTATGATGTATGTGGACATATCTATTCAAGATCCATTGATAGGAAGATATATTACATTATACTCATTGATGATTACATTATAATTCCATGGGTATTTTTCATTTCCCATAATTTTTATATGTTTATCTGCTTAAGAAAGAGTTAGAGGGAATAAAAAAGGATTCCTGGGAAGAAAATTCGGATGTTTGGTGTTGATACTGATACGAAATTCACAAATAGTTCAGTGGAATAATATCTCAAAAAACACAGGATAATGCATTAAGTTTCTTCAGTTAAAACTCCCTAATATAATGGAGTGGTTGAGAGGAGAAATCGGATCATCAACAACTTGTAAAGAATGATGCTTATTGAAAAGAACCTACTAGAGAAATTTTGGAAGGAAGCAGTTTTGACATCTGTCAACATTTAAAATACGGATCTATTGTGTTTGAAGGAAGGAATTACTCTATATGAGATGTGACATAGAAAGAATCCAATAGTAAAGTACATTTGAATCATTGGAAGTAAGTTCTTTATTCTCAATAATTAAAAACACAGAAAATTTGAATCACATGGAGATTAGGGGAAATTCATTGGCTACTTAGGAAAATGCGATGATTATAAATTCTTTAATAAGCGGTTGGGAAAAGTAGTTGAGAGAAATGATGTCACTATAGTGGAAAATTAAAAGAATATTCAATACCATAGTGAACAGTTTGATGATGAAAGTGATGAGGAATCTTGAAACACAGTTATCGTGGATGAAGAAGAATCGTGATGAGGTGGGTGTTCAAGTGAAGTGTCCTATTAGAATCCAGTACGATAATTCAAGTGCAATCAATCATAGAAAGTACATAGTCCATCACGCATGGATAAATAACATTGACCTAAAATATCATTTTATCAACGAGAAGGTGGAGAAAGGGCTCATGAAGTTGGAGTATATTTCTACAGAGCTATATGTTATAGACATTCTAAAAAAGGCCTTACCTAAGGAAGCTTTTGAGGGGCATCAACTAGCTCTAGGAGTCCAGTTGACACCCCTCACTTGAAAAACTGTGGATGTGGGAACCCCCTCTCCCCAAGGTATGATTTTTTTTCATAATATACTTATATATGTTTTTACCCCATTACAATTCACAAAGGAGTAACCTTTGGGTATGTTGACAAAGGGAGATAAAGTGTGGCTTTTTATTGGAGAAAATTTCTTATGTCAAGACATGGGGAGAAGCTGATAGGTGGAGCATTGAGATAGGGGGATCAGTGATATAGGGGAGAATTTAAAATATAATGATGCTAGAAGTGATCGATCAAATATTAGATATCACAATAGTTGTGGTTTGTGATACAAGTGGAAGAGTTGTGTTGGAATGGTATCAACAATTTTTCTTAGAAATGAAGTGGTTCAATGATAAACATTTCATACTACTCTTGTTCCTCACATTGATCATTGCTCATGTGGGCATATAATATGTGGTGAGTGAATCTTTAGTCACTATATAAATCACGAGAGGTGAATCATGATAGATGATGGATGGAGCCTCAATGAGGTATCAAAGTGAAAATAATCAATATGAGAAGTGTTTTCAACAAAAACAAAGGGGAAGATTGTTGGGGAAAAATACCTCATGGAAACATTGTGGCAATGTTGGGTTGGTTTTGTTTCTGGACAAAGTAGGTTTTCATGGTGAATTCTCAAGTTTCAAAGATTTTTTTGACAATCCATTTTGAAAAAGAACCATGATAAAGGAATAGAAGATATTGTGGAAGTATAAAAGAAAAGATACAAGGTGGTCTCATTTTGTAGTGTTTTCCAAATTTTTGTGGTCTAAAATTTGGAGTTTAATGAGCATTTAGAATAGTGGGTTTCCTTAAAGATCTCATCAAAATGTGGAAAAGGATTATAATTCACAATGATGAGCTTCATGAAGTGGATTTCACAAGGACAAAAAAATAGTGATAGTGATCTTTGAAATTATGATGATCGTTGTGAATAGAAGAGATAAATAGCATTGCAAGGGTGAAGTGCGGTAGTGTGAAGAATTTTGTGAAGAGAATTGAGGAAATGAATGATTTAAATGTTGATTTGTAAAGGGAAGATGCACCGTAAATACGATTTTTCCGGATCCTGAAATCAAACCAGAAGAAGCAGAGCTCTGCGTTTGACCACTACTATAAATAAGAGGTTTCACCTCTTCATTCTGCAAGAGATTATGAGAGAAAATCTAGAGTCGATTTGATTTCTTGAATAAAGGGGTTCTCCATGAATCAAGTTTTCAAAGAAAGGATAGATATTTGTGAAAATACTATCCTAGTCATGACAAAAGTCAGTGCCTCTATATATTGAGAGATTTGGGAAGAAGGGGTGTTGAACATAAACTTATTGAGCTTCACCAATGAAGTTACACTATGATGGATAGAGCTCTACGATGGCCTGAGCATTGTAATGGTTTGAGCTCTACGAACCCTTGAGATCTATGAAGGCTTGAGCTTTGTGAAGGCTTGAGCTCTTTAAAGAAGTGTTCTCTGTGAAGCAGTGTGCTCGATGAAGGTGTGTACTTTGTGAGGAAGAAGGAATGTTGTGAAGGCTTGGTTGATCTTTTCAAAAAAGGGATCATTGTGAAGTAGTGAGATTTTCAAATGTATTTCAAAGGTTATCACCCAGTGTTTTTTGTAAAAGGGGTATTCATCCGTGGGTGAAAATTAGACATTAACAGTTCATCTACCTATAGTGGAGGATGCATTCATTATAGATAATTAAAGAACTACAATTATATAAACTGTGAGTGGATATTATGAAGAATCAGTGAGCACACTTTAGTTGAGAGACTATTAAGCTTTCAAATTTTTATTGGTCATAAACCAGGAGGGACAGCGATTCCACTTCAATATTGTAATTAGCAGTTTGCTAATAGTGGATTTGGTACATCAACACATTACCAGTGTATGCTCCTTAGACGTAGCCTAGTGAGGTTGAACCAAATAACATTTTTGTTCCATGTTCCTGATTTAGGGTTTGTTCATTCTCTATAATGGGAAGGAGATATAAGAGAGTTTTATCTAACAAAAAAGCAAGATCAAAAGGGGAAGTTGTTTTAATATATCATCCCCTAATTTACCCCCCCCCCCCCCAAGGGTATCAAGCCTATTGGACCTAACAATACAAAAACACATAATGATATTTATGCTTATATCATAACTAAAACAACCAGGTAATGAGATTGATGTTTATTTGGATGACATGATAGAGGATATGAAATTATTGTGGGATTCAGGTGTTACGTTGTATGATGCTTATAGAAATGAAGATTTCACATCGAGAGCCATATTGTATGTGATGATAAATGACTTTCCAAGTTATAGAAATTTGTCGGGATATATCATTAAAGGAATTCAATGGTGTCTCATCTGTGACAATGTACATTGTTAATTAGTTTCAAACATTCTTCAAAAACCATGTTTCTAGGACATCGTAGATTTGTACCCTAATGACATAAGTACTGATCTTGGATGATATAATTATATGGAAATTAAAAATAATGTATATCATGATCTACACTAATAGGTGATCAACTTTTTGAGAAATTAAAAGATTTGGACACTACTTTTGTTAAACCCTTTTTGAAAAACCTTATGAAAACTAGTTCGTATAAGAGATCCGTTTTTTTGAATTACCACATCGGAATTGTTTCTACGTCAGACATTTTCTTGCTGTTATGCATGTTGAAAAAAAATGTATGTGATAGTGTCATCAGAAAATTGCTAAATGCACCTAGAAAAACAAAGGATGTAATTAAGGCTAATTTGGACATGGTTGACATGGGAATATGAGAAGAGATGGTGCCAGTGAAGGGTGAAAAATGAACTCTTCTTCCTCTAGCTGCTTAAACTCTTTCCAGAGGGGAGAGATATTAGTTTTCCAACTTCATGAATGATATAAAGGTTTCGTAGGGGTTTTCATCGAATATCAAGAACATCACTTCATTGACCGATTTTAAGGTAAAGGATCACAAGACTGCCACATTTTGATGCAATATCTAATTCCAATATCATTACGCTGAAATTTTATCATGAATTTCTATTATATATTAATGAATCTCAATTTATTCTTAAAGGTTATCTTTATAAAAGTTATAGAATCAAACAAATTGCGGAGTATGGAAAGAGAAATTGTGATCATATTAGGTGAATTACAAATTTTCTTCCCACCGGCATTCTTTGATATGATAGTTCACTTTGTGAGATAGATTAGACTATGTGGTGATGTAAGAAATAGATGGATGTACCCCAACGAAAGGTATATGATGTTTTTGAAAATTTATGTAAAAAATTGAATTTGTCTAGATGGTTGTCTTGAACAATGATATATTTTTGAGGATGTAATTTAATTCTATACCGAATACCTATCCGGTGTAGAAACCATTGGTCTACTGAAAGCTCGTCACTCTGGGTGGCTTGGGGGTGAAGGAATTTCTGGAATATGGGTTGTCACAATCAATGTACTGATTTAGAGTAGGACCACCTTTATGTTTTCTATAACAGCTTGGAGTCTAACTCATATTTCAAAACCTACAAATAAATTCTTATGAATTTGAATCCATCAAGGGCTGAAAATTAGATATCAAATATACACAATTTATAGTTTATTGGATGGTTTCAGGACCATATATTTAATGAGTAAGATGATAATCTGGAATCAATTTCATAGCATTCTTGATGGTTAGCCGGAGGACCAAGTGTGTATGTATTATCTTATAATGGTTATGTAATTAATGGTTATACATTAAATACAAATGAACATGATGAATATAATACCATATAGAATAGTGGAATTATAATTGTGGCTAAGGTGGTGAATTTTTTCAGTGCTAAGGACAAAAATCCAATTTAGGCGAATTAGTCATACATTGGCATGATCAAAAAAAATATGGGATTTGGATTATAAGAACATCCAAGTGCTGATTTTTCAATGAAAGTGGGTTCATAACAGGAGTGATGTTAAATTTTTTGAGTTGGGATTTGTGAAATTTGACTTCAGTAAGGAAGACTAGAAAGATAAACCATTTATAATGGAATCATAGGAAGTACAAGTATTTTATGTTATAGATCCCACAAACTGAAAGTGGTCAATTTTTCTGTTATCGACCAAAACCACTAAAGGGTTGGAAGAAAATTCAACAGAGGATGACCCTTTCATTGATATGTGAAAATAATTTCATTGTGGTCCCAATGTAGATGGTGTTTTTTATGTTAGAGGAGGCCACAATGAATGGATTTTGATAGTCGAGAGAGGAGTCAAATCCCTTCGTATTTTAAAAAAATACTGTGCAACAATCATGTTATATATTATTTGTAATATACATCATGTTACCTTATGTTATTATATGTTCACTACTACATTTATGTAATCTAAATAAAATTTTAAACCAATCATTTAGATAATGACTCTTTCACGTGATGATGCTCCCAATCCTGAGGCAAAACTGGTCTCTCAACCTATTGTTGCTCATAGTTCATAGGGACAAAAGGTCTATCAAACTACAGCTACTCATAGTGAAGAGGAACAATATGTCTCTCAACCTACTATTGTTCATAGTTTAGGGGAATAATAGGTTTCTCAACCTATATCTGCTACTGATCCTAGTGCATAGGTACAACCACCATCGTCACATGCTGATGATAGCACTCTAGAGAAACATATTGATGTTATTGAAACTGAGGAAATGGTAGGTAAAGAAACACCAACGGTGTTGAAAACACAAGAGCACCTTAGTTTGATGGTGTTAGAAAAAATCCTTAAGGAAAAAGTGAATGGCAACAAATATGAGGTCATATGGAATAAGTGGGTCCAACATGTTTACCCCCAACAAGGCCATGTTCAGTATTACATTTGAATCGTAACTTAAAAACACATTCCTATTGATGTATAGTCATTGCACAATATTGCCAAAAGGATAAATACACAGATATGGGGAGATATTACATTAAAATTCTGATATCATTTCTTTAATTTACTAAAAAAACAAAATAATCAAACATTGAATTACACTTCATCATCCCTTATAGAGTTCATTTATATTGGATGAATTACACAAAGACGATACATTAAGGATTATTAGAAAGATTCATAGTGGCTTTACCATAATTTTAATGAGATTTCATCCTAAAGATACTAAAGGGAAAATAAACCCACATCCAGCTCCTATTTTTACAGACATGATAACCCAGGATCATGGGATGTGTTTACGAGTCGTTTGGTGGATATGTTTTTTCAGGTACGTTGTGTTTTGTAAAAATTTGATTAAAGATACGTGTATTCATCATTTTTATTGATATTTTTTTATTTATGAAATATAAACCGAGTTTCGAAAATAAGGAACAAGCAACAAAACTAGCTCACACCTACCATAAATCTAGAATGGGGTACACGTCACTTGAAAAATATTGGTACATAATTTAATTCTACCATTATACTTTTATCTAAAAAAATAAAACCATAACTATGTTCATCTATTTATATGAAAATTGATAAATCCAAATCCAATGTCACATCCATCCCATGCCATCTGTTTTGGAAGGAAGAGAATGTAAATAAATGTGGGATACTAATAGATGAAAACACATAAAAAGTGTAGGAAACATGTGTAAGAATGAAATAAAAAATATTTTTTTCTTTAAACCAATATTACATATAAATGATTACTTATTTGCCTATATTTTCTATCTAACATTTTCATAGGAATCAGTAACTTCCAAACTAGATACAGACATACTTTTGGTTGCCTTTAGGACAGTACAAAAGTATGGTTGCATCATAGGTGCGTATTTTGGGTTAAAACCCCGAATATTGTTTGAGAAAAAAACAAGAGGAGGATCAAAGTGAAGAAATCAAAATTATGAGATAAATAAAAGATATTCTTATGTAAAATATGAAATTTCACGGATATTTCATTGAAAATTTTATGGAAGGGTGGGGGAAAAGAGTGTAAAATACTCAAGAACAACCATCACGTGAAGATCCTGCCCCACCCCCACTAGATTTGAGTTAAGAAATTCCCCTCAAAAACCTATCTTAGCTAAGGTAATCAATGTTCCAGTAATTTTTTCTATGAATTTTGCATCAGATAGACATTGATACCTTTCCTGTACTGATATCGTTTAGAGTAAAAATGAATGTTATTTATATCTATCAACTCCCACCAATCACCTTGTAGCGAGGGATATCGTGTTCAATACCAAGAATGCCATGTTACAAAATAGACCACTTCCAACATGTCATCTTAAAGATTTGATTAACATACCCTATGAACTGAGAACCAAGATACATGTTCCAATTGATGATAAATATATTCATATGGTCTAACAGGCTCTTGGAACATTCATTTAATTGCTGTCACAACTTGTAAAAAACATTTCAAAAAATAGGTATTAATTTCTAATTTATTTTTCAAGATAAACCTTCAAAATTTTATGAAAAAATGTGTGAACCAATGAATTTTATTACAAAGATACATAGGGAAGATCTGAAAAGAAACAGCTTCTCAAACCCATCTCAAGGATCAACCAACTTATCAAAACGATCTATCAAAACCACCTTAAACCTTCTCATTCTATATCGGCAGTTATTACCATTGCAGGCTCATGTGAATAAGAAGTTGAAAGACTGTGGTACTCACACAATTGTTATTGATGAAAATATATCCAAAAGGGAAGACCAAAATTTAATTATTGTTGAAAATGTAAGTGAAATCTAGGAGTACTATTGGATGGGTTTCTCAGTTGTAAATGTCTACATGAGGTATGTTTTCATGATTTTATTTTCCAAAAGTTTATATACTATGATAATTATGACTAAATAAATTTAATATTTTTTTCAGGTTTATATAGGAAAAACAGTTGAATGGATTTCCTCATGAACAAAAATTTGGACTCATTAGTCCCCATGTTACCTCTACAAAACAAAAAAAATAGAATTTTTGAAAGAGGGTGAAATTGTGGCAGGCATGCTCAAATCATTTATCCAAAAAAATATGGATCAAAGACTCGTCTTAATACCAATGATGTAGGGGTAAATTTATCTTATTTAGTCATATCAAATATAATTAAATTTCATTCATTAATTATAATTATTTTTGTTTTTAGGTAGCATTTGATTCTCATTGCAGTCAATTTGGATACTCTAAAGATTTATTTCTTGGATTCAATGCTTGGATATCCAAAAAATGACCCCACATAATGTCATTTTTCAATTTTTATAACACTAAATCCAACATTTTATAACTAAACATCTAGTTATATAATTTAAACATATAGTTATATAATTATATATAATAAGATTTCAGTATTGAAACACATACAAAAAATTACTTATTTTTCTCAATGATTCTTCAGTGTCCAAAACAAACAATTGGAAAAGATTGTGGTTATTATGTTTGTAAATTTATTAAAGATATCATATTCCAAGAACAAACCAGCATCCTTGAAGAGGTATTTTTTAATATAATTACTATTTCATTTATAATATTTATTAATCCTTCGTGTATTTATATTTTTTCAGCAATATCGTGATTTTAGAGAAGGCACATATTCATAAGATGGTATATATTTGTTTAGAAATGATTGAGAAACATTCCTGATGGAAGAATGTACACAAATAGCATGAAGATGTGACTGGTATGACTCGAAGTGTCTATTTTTATTTAAAATTTTAGGTATTTTTATTTAAATGAAGAAGTGACATACTTAAAACAATGAAAACACAATAGGGTTGATTTGATACTTTAGTACAATGATCTATATGTCATTTTTGATGTCTAGGATTCAAACCCACCAAAATCTAATGAATCATTTGACCATTATCACTTTACGAGTTTATTTTAATATTAACATAACAATAAATTCAGAAAAAAGAACAAGTAACATATTTAAAACCAAGAAAAATCATTTGTATTGTTTTGTTACTTTAAGAAAATGATCCATCAGTAATTTGTGACATTTAGGAATCAACCACACCACAATCAGATGAAAGTTGTGACTGGTATGACTAAAATTTTCCGTTATCAATTTAAAAAATACATTTTAGCTCAAAACGTGTCACCCACTGAAAACTAAGAAAACTCACTCCGATTGTAGTCATAATTTAGGACAATTATTAATATGTTCTTTATGACGTGTATGAAGCAGTCTCATGTCAATCAAACAAATGATTTGACTCATATTAATTAAAATGTTTGTTTCCAGTTTGAAATGATATTTTAGTAAAAAGCACAACTAACATACTAAAAATAATGAAAACACATTTGAACTATTTCAATACTTTAGGAAAAAGATTTATATTTCATTTTTGATGTGTAGAAAGAACTTTCGCCTCAATATGTTGCATAGTTTGACCGATATGACTCAAAGTGCCTCTTTTTACTTAAAATTGACATTAATTTTAGTAAAAAATAAAATTGGCATTCTGAAAACCGAAAAAACGCCCTCAAATTATTTTGATAATTTTGTAAAAAGATCCATGATTAATTTGTACATGTAGAAATCAACCCCACCACAATAAAATGAATGATGTGACTAGTATAAATCCTGTATAAACCCAGATCTTCTTTTTAGGTATGTTTTTCCCTTTTCTGGTGTTTTTGAGAAAAAGCGGATATTTTTCTGGAAATTGTTGAACAACATGTTGTGTAATTTATAAGTACATATCATATAATTGGATACCGTGGGTATCTGGGTGCTGGTCATGTGATGGACATGCACAGATCCATTTGTGGTGACCCGGAGACCGCCTAATGCAGGGGCTTATAAGGGAAAGTACACATCGTCTACTTATAAGGTACACGTCATGCACTTTCTCTTTATTTCATTAAACAGACCAGAGTCACATCTGATGGACAGAAACACATTATTCTTGACCGAGTACATCTGAGAGAGTCTATATGGTCGTGATCTTTCCCTGAGCCCCTGATCAAGCATCCGTTCTCCAATTCGACTGTCGTTGATTGTGTTGCAATAGCCATTGAAACTCTTCATTCGCTAGATCTTAGTTTCCTAATTCCTCCTCTTTCAAGTTTTATCTTCATTTGAGTTTTTTTCAGCATTTTTGTAGATATATGGTGTTCTTGGGTGATTCAAGGATCTAGGTTCAGGTATAATGATCCTACAACATCGAGGGAGGTGGTTTGTTCCTTTCTGTAGATAGTCATTAAGTTATAGGTGAAAAGTGCCCAATACCCTTAATTGGGGTATTGTGTGATTACAATTTTATCCCTACTAATTGCCTATTATGCTTTTATGCTTGAGTAGAGGATAATTGGATGTGAATAGGGTTAATTTCTATACATTGGATGTGTTTTCCCATGAATGTTTTTTGTGACCGTTTGGTTTTTCTTAGCCCGTTAGGTTGCGTGCTTTCACATTCATAGAATTGTAGGATGGAGTGTTCATTATCTAACATGGTTTTATGTTGTAGACTATTTGACAAGAATTTCTTGGGGTTTACTTTGGCCACTATGTATTTTTGTGCTCGATTGACTTGCACAAGGCTGTGGGAACCTGGTGTAGTAGACCATAGGGATAATGGTCATAAGGGCTTCTTCAGAGTGTCTGTTTTTACTGTTATGATGCGATACCATTGGAGGAATTCACGAAAGATCTTCCTCAGAGTGTCAGTAGTTCCCCTACGTGGGCCACAGTGGGAATGAGACATATTTTCTTCTTCATAGTGCCTTTTAGTTGCCGACACGAGACTATAACGGGAATTGACGGTGAGTTCTTCCTCAGTGAGTCTATACTTAAGCCGGACCAGAGGGGTTAGACTGTGTGTACTTCCTAAAGGGTTGCTTGTTCATGTATGGTTGAACCATAGGGGTTAGGCTTTGAGTACTCCCAGAGGGTTACCTGCTTTGAGTAGCTTCTTTTGGATATTTGAAATTGAATGCATTGAAACTGTAGGATTGTTTACGGCAGTGTAATTCATTGATTACTACTTCTCTTTACTTATTTCCTGCCATATATATTCACTGAAAGTTATTCATGGATCATTCGGTAGTTTTATACTAGTATTTAGTCTCACAACCTGTTTTTGTAATGCTTTTGGGCCAAAATAGATTATATTGTTGTAGGTATAGATAAGGGTAAGCGCCCTTCTACTTCAAGTACATGATTTCTGAGGAACTGGAGAGCATGGGGCCAAGTTGATGCTTTCTATGCTAAGGATTTTATTTGTTTTCTTTGGTGCTTTGTTTTATTACTATATTCCATAATTGTGACTTGTTTGTCTTCTTTCCTAGACATATGTATCATGAATCATATATATGTACTCTAGTTGTTTATTATTTCAGTCTTCCGCTTTTTACTGTTGTTTGGTATTATTACTGCTTCCGCTGTTGTATATCTGATTTACCTCAACTGTATTACTCAAACAATGAGGTCATAGTTTTCCCACTATCACACCCAAGGCCCTTGCTACTAGTCAGAAGCCTCTGGCATTCGGGGAAATGCCCTTAAGGCCATGTGACCAACCGGGTATGGGGTGCCTCTGGGCAGCTTCCCGATCCAGGATGTTACAAAGTGGTATCATAGGAATTCATTTCATCTTGCCTTACTGTTTGGAGCCTATATTCAGTGATAGGATGGAATGGGTACTTGGTAATATGTTTTTCCAAAGAGTAGATAACCCATGTTTAGGGAAAATAAAATCTACCTCGTTATTTCAATTTTTTGGTTTTTCAATTTAAAAGTTTATTTGATTTCACCATTGGGTGATTCAAATGTTTTTTGCTATTATTTTTGATGTTATTGAGGTTCTATTTCAATTATAACTTGATGAGATGAGGGTATTCTATCTTTTGAATCATATAGGAACTTGGTATAAATCTCATGCCATGCAATTTAGAGTGCATTAGTGATTACATGTTGTTGTGATAGATATTGTGCTAGATATGCATGTTGTTGCGATAGATGCCTTGATAGAATGACTTCTTTTGATATGGTATTGAATTGTGTTAGGATTTTTTGAATGAATGCCAAACTTTGGTTCTTTAGGTTTTATGGGCCATTTTGGAGTGGAATTTAGTGTTTCATTGCCTTGTTACCTTTGTAAATGACATGTATAAGATGCCAAGATTTGATTCACGTGTAGTATGGACCCTCATGGATCCTAATTTGGCACATTAATGTTCGTTTCAGTGTTTTTCTGGGTTCCGAAGTAGTTTCTGAGGCTTACTGTCTGGAAAAACCTAGAATACACGACATGTAGTGTTGAACACACACTGTCTGTCCTTCTGTTCGGGAAGGAACTATTTTTCTTATGTACATGATATGTACTGTATGTACACACTGTGTATTGTATGTACACGTTGTGTAGTCTCTAACCGTATCACTTACTGTGTGGTCAGAGACACGGGGTTTTGGAAATCTTTGGTAGGAAACGATGTGTATCAAATGTATACGCCTTGTTGTAAGACCCTCTAACCTGCCATGTGACTAAAAACATGGGTCGGTTGATCCTTCCATATACACGCAGTGTACATTTGGAACACACCATGTAGTGTAACCCATATATCCGACCGTATAAGGAACAACACGATACGGTAGAAACCTTCTTGTACATGCCGTGTCTATAATAAACACTTTGTGTGTAGTTAGTTGTGTGTTCACCCATGTGACTAACAACACAAGAATTTGAAATCCTTCAAGCACTTATCATGTCTATCTAGAACAGACCATGTAGGGTGAACCATGTAACCGGCCATGTCACTAACAACACGGGTGAGTGAGGTTCGTCTAGTAAACATTGTGTTTGGGAGTAACACGTCGTGTAGTCTTTTTCTAGGGGAACCATGTAGGGTTAGATGTGTATAAGAACTCGGAAAGGGGAATAGAATTCAAGTACATTCCATGTGTTAGGGAAACACGCCATGTGTTTTGGGTGTTACACGACCAGTTTTGGCAGGAGTACATGCCCATGTGAAGGCTTAAGGGAACACATTGTGTAGTCATTATACATGTCATTTATCTATGTTTTAAAAAACATGAATTATTTCTTTATCCAATTCTATTCTTACAGTTCTAGTTTTTAGTACTTGATAATATTGATCTAAGGTGTGCACTTAACCTTACAGATTCATTCCATCGAGACGTCCTCCAGTTGTATGCCAGTTACAGGGCGGTGATCAGACACCGGGTATGGCCGATCAGGGACTACTAGCAGATCCTCCTATTGTGCCAGTCTTGGAACCAGCTGTCATTCCGGACACAGGTGTTGACACATAGTTTTGAGAGGGTTTTATGAGGTTCATGCAGACCTTTCAATGAGTACTGCATCCTACCTCTTTTATCCAAGAGTTGATGCGAACCATTCAGCAGTATCATCCTCCCACTTTTTCAGGGGAAGGACAACCTTAGGCTTCAGATTATTTGTTAGAAGCCAAGCTTTCTATCTTCGATTATTTGGAGACGCCTCCAGAGTGGAGGGTGAATCATGTTACGTAAATGATTCTTGATTCTGCCAAGAGATGTTGGGATGTGATCTCATAGGTGGGATTCCAGTAGGTTATATCTTGGGATGAGTTTCAGGGTATCTTTTATAAAATCTTATTTCCATAGACCTTGAGGGACGATCGAGCCAGATAGTTCATGAGTCTCGTGCAGGGTACTATTTCTATTTTGGAGTATTCCTCTCATTTAATAGTGTTGTATCCATTCACGCCCTTACCAAGAGGTGATTAGTTATTCATGGAAAGGAAGTTTGAGGATCGTCTTAGGCACGAAATCTGATCTTAGGTGAACATCTTCAGGTTGACTTCCATCACTTCTATAGTCAACCGGTTGCTGATCATGGAGCACAATATGAGGTATTCTTGAGTTTTGTTCTAGGGCGGTTCAACTTGAGGAGTTAGTATCCCTCATGCTGACAGCAGGAAGCGCTTCAGGGAGTCTTCACATGGTGATCCAAGGTGGCGAGATACTTTTTCTGGTAGCTAGGTGGTGTGCTACCAATGCAGAAACAACAAGCACATGTGACCACATTTCCAGATAGTGCTAGTGGAGTTATGATCTTGTGGAAATATGGGCCATCTTTAGTTCTTTGTTTTAGATCTTTTCACCTATAGTTGGTGACATGGGATCTTCTATGATTCCTCATTTTGGAGCAGTGTGTCATGACCCATCCTCGGGACCCGTGCCGTGACTACCCCAAGCCCGCCTCCCATAGGCCAGGGGATGGCTACTAGCACCAAGGTGTAAATCCCAACAAAAAGGGTAAGGAATTGACTTTATAATGTAAGCAAACACCATAGAGTAAGAAAACAGAAGTAAACACTTAGTAAAACTGTGTACAATAGTAAGTGCGGAAAGTAAATGGGCCAGAATACAAACCCAAACTGAAATTAAAGTACAATTGGAAAGAAAGTACAGCAACTGAAAGTAAGCAACAACGTCGAGCCATCCACTCGAAGTCCAACCTGAAGGGTGAGTACATATAGCCTCCTCAGCTCCTCGGGTCCAGCTGTCTGCTCCGTGTACGTCCTGCCTAGTGGTCCACCTCCAGGTACCGACTTTCCCCACAAGCCTCAACCATGATCAAAGTTGTCCGTTGTTTTCATCCAACACAACGTAGTGCAGTTATAGCCCGTGCAGGGGTGAGTATACGCTACTCAGTAGGGACCCCGAGACCTCCGAAGGTCTCCCAAAATCCACAAAGGATAATCCACAAAGGAAAGATACAATCACGAAGTAACAACCAACACTACTTATGTATATTCCCATACATATACATAAGTCTACAATTCTTGTTCGTCTCCAACATCCGAGCCCAAGTTCGATCACATCCACATAAGAGTACAACCCAAACCACACAGGATAACACAACCCAATCCACATAGGAAAGAAAGTCAATCATATCGAAGATATTGATTGAAAGTTATGACTCAGCTCACACAGGTATACTTCTTCGTAAGGTTATGGAGATGATCAGATATAGCCACTGATTCATCTAAGCTGGGACCCACGTAGGATACTAAACCAGCTAAGCTGTCAGACCCACATAGGATACAGACCAGTTACTCTGCCAGACCCACGTAGGATAGCAAGAACCGAGTCAAACACTGCCATACCCATGTAGGATAAAAGAATAGTAGTCATCGCCATTGAACCAACGAAGGATTTCAGTAGAGTCTTCACCGATGCCGAACCCACGTAGGATTTCAGTGCATTCTTCATCGCCGTCGAACCCACAGAGGATTTCAGTACGGTCTTCATCGCTGCCGAACCCACGTAGGATTTCAGTGCAGTCTTCACTATCGTCGAACCCACAGATAATTTCAGTACGGTATTCATCGCTACCGAACCCACGTAGGATTTTAGTGCAGTTATCATTGCCATCGAACCGACGGAGGATTTCAATACGTCCTTCATCGCTGCTGAAACCACGGTGGATTTCAGTTCAGTCGTCGTCGTAGTCGCATCCAACTCTGGGGTTCCCGCACACAGCATGCTCGATTCCAGGAGGGTCCGCTCCATGAGCCAAGGGGTTCGATACATCAACTGGAACATATTCTGTAGTTGATGTATCTCAAAGTTCCATCTCGACAAGAGGAACTCAACGTGACAGACGGCACGTCAATCAGACGCCCGGGCTGAGAGTTATTGGCTTTTTCGTTCCAGGGGCCTTGTTAGTTTTTAAGTCAAAACCAACCCGACCATAGTCCAAATACGTCCAAACCTCGAGTATAGTAAGACAAAATGTCCGTCTCATTAAGAGAAATCCAACAAAGTCGACGACACATCAATCGGACGTCCGGAGCTCATGTTATATGTCTTTCTGCTCCAAGGGCCCGGTTGGTTTCGTGTTTGAACCTACCCTGTCATACCCAATGTTCTCCAAAACCTTGAGTGTAATTTACCAAAACTACTGTCTCTTTCCAAGGAGCTCCACGCAACTAACGGTGTGTCGATTGGAGGTTCTTAGGCCAAGATATGAAAAAAAGAACGAACTTGTCCGATTTTAGGGGGTTTTGGGCCCGGACCGACCCGGCCCGAGACCCCCTGGGTCAGCCCAAAGAGGGTCGACTCGAACCGGGTCCGGGTCCGGCACATTAGGGCGCGGCTCGGCCCAGCGGGTGCAGCCTGGCCCAACCGGCGCGGCCCGGCCCGGTGCGGCCGGTCCGGCATGGTGCGGCGCGCGCCCCAAATGGCCAGCTCAGTGCTCGCCGAGCCGCGCGGGGGGGGGGGGGGGGGCTGCCCCCTTGATTGGAACCGCGACCCCCATGTGGGGGCCGCTCCCTTGCTAGCGGACACGGTGCTGGGAGATGTGTCTTCCCCCCTGGTCCCACGCGGCCGTGGGATCCCGGTCGCCTGCCGCCACGGCATCAGCCGCGGCGGTCCCTCCTGGCTACGCACTGGGACGCCACCGCCTCCGGCCGCCGGTGTCGTCGGTGAAGTCCGCAGGCCACCGGAGCCGCTCTGGTGTTCTATTCTTGCTCCCATATTCACCTGGGGTAATCTCGGGACCCGTAGATTATTATGACGGTGTCCAATCGCTCAACAGTCCCGTTTCATCGTCGCCCAATTTTCCACACATCAAGAACATAGAATTGGTGGGTTCAGACTTGTTCGTTGGTCCGCACCCACCACGTTAGTGGTTCAAACAACTTTCAACAATTTAATCATATGTCGAGGATATAATGCACATAAATTAAATGAATCCAAACCCCCAACCTTGATGAAGTCGTCGAATGAGGTTTGTCGCGGGAAAGGGACGTCGCGGAAGACGGTGTCGCGGAAGCAGGATCGTCAGCGTCGTGGTACACGGCATCGCATTGTTGATCTCTTTGGAATCAGTGTTAATCACCATCCTTCATCAGAGTTTGGCATTCTTCATCAGTGATGGTGTGTTCTTTGTGTTCTTCAAGGAGGGAGATGAGGATTCCAAGGCTTGATCAATTCCTCTCCAATACTTCCCGCACAACGAAACAACTATAATAAAATAAGGTGTTTCCTTATTTTATTAGTCATCCCATCCCCTATTTGAAATTAAAAATTAAAACACGATTTAATTAACGTGTGTTGACCAATTAAATAGGTGTTTAATAATCCAATTAAACGTGAGAGTTGACTTGGCATTTAAGAGGGGGTGCGGGTGAGTTACCAAATTAATTTCATGTGGGAGGTAAAAAAGAAATAAAGGGGGTGGGGCTCGTGTGGCCCCCACCACACTAATATCCTACCTAGTGGAGTTAGGATGTTAGTGGGTCCCACTCCAACCACCAAGCATAGGTTTAAACTACCTTAATTAAAAATAAAATTGGTTGCATAAATTTTATTTTATTCATTACTTAACCCACTATTTTCAATAACGACATCCAAGCAAACGCAACTCCAGAAAAGGTCTTCCTAAGAAATTACCGGTGCTGCAATTCCGTCGGTGCCCTTGGAATTCGATTCCAAGCACCAGTTCAAAATTTTGAAAAACCCACTCGTTCATTCACTGAACGTACCCGAGCTAAACATTGGAAAATGATTCTGGGCACACCGTGCCTCGGAATCAGGTGCCGTAAAAAACTGAGTTCTTCTAAAATCCCAAAGAATATTATGAAAAACATTTACCTTAAATTTTAAAGGTCTTTACAATACTCCCACCTCAGGGCTTTACATCCTCGTAAAGATACATCATAAACTAGGGGAACAAATGTGGGTACTGAGCATGCATATGATCCTCCCGCTCCCAAGTGATCTCCTGGAGGTTCTCGTGATGCCATCAGATGTGCACTAGAGGAATCGACCCCCCACGTAGGACCTGCTCCTATTGATCCTCGATCTCCACTGGGACCTCTACAAAAGTCTCCCCAACGTCAATGTCCAACTCCCCATGTTCAATGATATGAATCGGGTCATGCACGTATCTCCTCAGCTGAGATACGTGGAAGACATTGTGCACCTGGTGTAACTGAGGTGGTAGAGCCACGTAATAAGCCACCTCGCCTATCCTGCTACGAACCTGGAATGGTCTGATGAATCGCGGAGATAACTTGTCGCCCCAGCCAAATCTCTGTAATCCACGTCGAGGTGAGACCCGCAAGAAGACATGGTTGCCATCCTCGAACTCCAGTGGCCTCTGCCTCCTGTTAGCATAAGACTTCTGCCAGCTCTGAGCTGTACTCATCCACTCCTAGATGACCTGGACCTTCTCTATCGTGGCCTGGACCATCTCTGGTCCCACAAGTGCTGACTCCCCAGGGTCTGTCCAGCACAGAGGTGATCTGCAAGGTCGGCTGTACAATGCCTCGTATGGTTCCATCCCGATGGTGGAGTGGTAGCTGTTGTTGTACGCGAAATCCACCAAGGGTAGGTGGCTCTCCCACCTGTGACCAAAGTCGAGGACACATGGATGGAGAATGTCCTCGAGAGTCTGAATGGTCCTCTCTGTCTGACCATCCGCCTGAGGGTGAAAGGCGATGCTCAGATGTAGCTGCGTCCCGAATGCCTCCTGCAACCCCTTCCAAATATGGGATGTAAAGTGAGCATATCGATCGAAGATGATAGATGATGGAACACCATGAACCCGTACAATCTTTTGAATGTAGAGTCATCCCAATATCTCTTCGGAGCCCTGCTCTCTGATGGGTAAGAAGTGGGCCGATTTGGTGAGTCGGTCGACAATCAACCAAATGGAGTCATGCCCTCTGGAAGTGCATGGATGTCCAGTCATGAAATCCATAGATATCCTATCCCACTTCCACTCTGGGACCTCCAAGGTCCGTACCAAGCCTGCTGGTACCTGGTGCTCTGCCTGCACCTGCTGGCAGGTGAGGCATCGAGAAACGAGATCTCCCACAACCTTCTTCATACCTGGCCACCAGGGCTGTCGTCTGGGATCCTGGAACATCTCTGCCACTCCTGGATGTACCGCTAAAGGGGAAGTGTGAAACTCTCTCAGCACTTCCTCCAGTAAAGAAACTGGTACCATGGTACATCCTCTGAAAAGGACGACGTGCTCTCCTCCTATAGAGAATCCATCAGGTGCTTGTCCTAAGGATATCTGCGCACGCCGCATCTCACAATCAGCATCCCTACGTTGTGCCTCTCTGACCCACTTCAGCAGTGGAGTAGTGACTGTGAGTGACTGAAGAAAGGATGCTCCATCTCTATCCATGAAGGATATCGGCAAAGCGGCTAGCTGCTCCGTCGCCTCCCCGAGAAGCTGAATTCCCATCCTCCTGCTGAGAGCATCGGCTACTATGTTCCCCTTTCCAGGAGTATAGACTATCTCATAGTCATAGTCCTAGAGGAACTCAATCCATTTTCTCTGTCTCATATTCAGGTCCTTCTGTAAGAAGATGTACCTAAGACTCTTGTAGTCATAGTAGACTATAAAGTGCTCTCCCATTAGATAGTGTTGCCACATAATTAGAGCGAAGAACAATACTACTAACTCCAAGTCATGGGTGGTGTAGTTCTGTTCATGTTGCCTCAACTGACGTGATCCATTGGCAATCACTGCCTGCTCCTGCATCAGGACACATCCAAGTCTGTTCCCTGATGCATCGCAGTAGACTACGTACCTTACTCCCTCCTCCGGTAGCCTCAAGATAGGTGCGCTGGTCAATCTCTGCCTCAGCTCCTGGAAGCTCTGCTGACATCTATCTGACCACACGAAGGGTTTCCCCATCTTCGTCAATGCTGAGAGTGGTTCTACAACTATGGAAAAGTTTGGCACAAATCTCCGGTAGTACCCAGCTAGACCCAAGAAACTCCGCACCTCCGTCACGCTCCTGGGTGGCTCCCAAGCTAGCACTGCCTCGATCTTCGCAGGATCCACCGCAACTCCCATCTCAGAGATGAAGTGTCCCAAGATGTGGTCCTCACATAACCAGAACTGACACTTTTAGAGTATACCATAAATATGGTTCTCTCGGAGTGTGTCCAGTACAACCCGCATGTGGTAGGCGTGCTCCTTCTCAGTGGTCGAGTATATCAAAATGTTGTCGATGAAGACCATGAAAAATCGATCGAGGTATGGCTGAAAGATCCTGTTCATGAGACCCATGAACACTACTGGAGCATTGGTTACGCCTAAAGGCATAATCAAGAACTCATGGTGGCCATACTGACATCTGAAGTTCGTCTTCTGCACGTCCTTGTCCCGAACTCTTAGCTGATGATAGCCTGACCTGAGCTCTATCTTCGAGAACCACCATGCTCCCTTAAGCTGATCGAATAGGTCGTCAACACTCGGTAGTGGAAACATGTTCCTCATGGTCACCTGGTTCAGGCGTTGATAGTCAACACACAGTCACAATCTGACGTCCTCCTTCTAGGCGAATAATATCGGGGAAGCCCACGGTGAAACACTAGGTCGGATGAATCCCTTGCCCAGCAAGTCCTCCAACTGTACCTGTAGCTCTCGAAGCTCAGCGGGGGCCATCATATATGCTAGAGTGGATATCAGGGATGTCCTGGGGTACAGTTCAATATAAAAGTCTTCCTCTCTGCAAGGAGGTAGTCCTGAAATGTCGTCAGGGAAAACGTCTGCATACTGATCCACCACTACAGGAAAAGTATGACTATGTAGGTCAACTTCTCCTAGGATGAGGCTAGCCAACTGATTAGTGATGGGCTGTCCTCTCCTCTGGTTGAGTCCATTCTGTGCTACAAAGGCTCCCTTTTCACCAGTAAAGGTGTACCTGCTTCCATCGGTGTGAACACACCGCACCTTGTGCCTAATACAGTCAATCTGAGCATGGACTATAGATAACCAATCCATGCCCAAGATGACGACATAAGGCCTCGATGCCGCTATAAGAAGATCCCAGCCAAAGCTCTCACCTCCTAGAGTAAGCTCACACTGCCAGCACCAGTGCGTAATCGTCGAGTATGCTTCTGTAAGAGTCTCTAGCCGTAAGGATTGAGCCAACAGCTCCGTCGGAATCTCCGAGCTCTGAACAAGGGAAGCGGCAATAAAATAATGACTTGATCCTGTGTCTATAAGAACTATAGCAAGGGTGGAGTAGACATATATAGTACCTCGAATCATATATGGTGCACTTTGGTCATAGGCCTATGCTTCCTGAAGCTAAGCATGTCTCTGCCCGCTAGCTCCCTGAGGTCGGGGTGGACCTCCTGGTGGTGGTGGTGGTGGTGTTAAAGCCTCAAATCGTCTCCCACCACCTACTACTCGGCCAGCTCCCCTGCCTCGTCTGCCTTCTCCCAGTGGACTACCACGGTCGACCCTCTACCTCTGCCTGGGTGGCCCTCTCAACCATCTTCTGCTCCTCTGCATGGCGGGTCGAGCAGTCATGAGCAATGTGGCCCTGCCCGCCACATGCGTAGCACTGTCTGCTCCTCGGAGGGCTAGCTCTGCGCCGTGTACGCCGCACTTCTGAGCCAGTGTTCTGAGGTCGTCTGCCTGATGGTCCGGTCTGCCTGGACCCCTGTGACATCCGTTGAGTGCCAGCTGTAGAGGAATCTACTATGTGCCGCCCTGGGATAGGTCTCGTTGCTGGTGTAGGATCAGCAAGAAAGCTCTCAATGAGAAAGGGCTCACTCCAGTACTCCTGCCTATGTCAGAATGCTGAGGTAGATCATCGATGCCCTGATCTCATGCCTCAGTCCCTATTCGAAGGTCTAGGCCTGGAAGAATGGGTCTCGTACCATGTCCGTCGAATAGCGCGAGAGATTAGTAAACCTTGCCGAGTACTGGGAAACTGTCATGCTGCCCTACCACAGTTGTAGAAGCTCCTGGATGTGCACCGCACGGAGGGTGGCTGTGACAAAATCTGAGAGAAAGAGGCTCTCAAAGTCCATCTAGAGGAGTAATGCCTTGTCGTGCACCTGGAGTACCAAGCTCCAGCATCTGCCTGCTCCAGCGTGCAGGAGTCTCGCTGCGAGGATCACCATGAGGTTAGCTGGTGTCCCCACTAACCTGAAAACTCCCACAACCGCCTCCAGCCATTCCTCTACTGCCTAAGGGTCCGTCTCTCCGCTGAACCCGGGCGGTCTATGATGTTGAAAATTGTGCAGTGCACTAAGGCAATGTGCACTATCAGCGGCTGGGGTTGGTAGCATCGGTGGATCGGCGGGTAGAGGTACCACTGGTGCCTCCACAGAAAAAGGGACCTACACCAAGGCCTCATCGCTCGGTGGGCTATCAGCTCTCACAAAACTCATAACCTTAGCCGGCTACCATCGTGGGGCCATACTGAAAAGAAACAGGTGCGCCATGGTCAAACAGTATACCTGGTGAGTTGACACAAAGCAATCACAAAGAAAACTTTTGAAACACACATGCAATCAATTTTTTCGTGTATTGAGTTGGAAATCAGAAGTCAGGGTCCTAGTGTACAGATACATCGGCCGCCGCACCAACACTAGACTCCCTGGACTGATAACCACACTCAATACCCTTAACACTTTTGCTTCACATAGAATAAAGATCTGAGTCAAGAGTTCTGCGGTAGAAGCGAACTCCTCTGATACCAATATGTCACGACCCGTCCTCGGGACCCGTGTCGTGACTACCCCAAGCCAGCAACCCATAAGCCAGGGGATGTTGACTAGAACCAAGGCATAAATCCCGACAAAAAGGGGAAGTCATTTCCTTTATAAAGTAAACAAACACCACAGAGTAAGCAAGAAGAATTAAACACTCTGTAAAACTGGGTACAATAGTAAGTGCGGAAAGTAAATGGGACATAATAGAAACCCAAATTGAAAGTAAAGTAAAAATGGAAAGAAAGTATAGAAACTGAATGTAAGCAACAATGTCGAGCCATCCACTGGAAGTCCCACCTAAAGGGTGGGTACAGATAGCCTCCTCAGCTCTTGGGGTCCAGTCGTCCGCTCTATGTACGTCCCACCCAGTGGTCCACATCCAGGTACCGACTTGCTCCACAAGCCTCAACCATGATCAGCGCTATCCGTCGTCTACATCCAACACAACATAGTGCGGGAATAGCCCGTGCAGGGGTGAGTATACGCTACTCAGTAGGGACCTCGAGACCCACGAAGGTCTCCCAAAATCTACAAAGGATAATCCACAATGGAAAGATACAATCACGAAGTAACAACCAACACTACTTAAGTATATGCCCATACATATACCTAAGTCAACAATTCCCGTTATGCTCCAACATCCGAGCCCAAGTTCGATCACATCCACATAGGAGTACAACCCAAACCACACAGGATAACAAAACCCAATCCACTTAGGAAAGAAAGTCAATAATGTCGAAGATATTGATTGAAAGTCAAGACTCAGCTCATATAGGTATACTTCATCATAAGGTGATAGAGATGATCAGATATAGCCACTGATTCATCTAAGCTGGGACCCACGTAGGATACTAAACTAGCTACACTGTTGGACCCACATAGGATACAGACCAGCTACTCTTCCAGACCCACGTAGGATAGCAAGAACAGAGTCAAACACTGCCAGAACCACATAGGATACAAGAATAGTAGTCATCACCGTCGAACACAAGGAGGATTTCAGTACGGTCTTCATCACTGCTGAACCCATGTAGGATTTCAGTGCAGTCTTCATCGTCGTCGAACCCATAGACGGTTTCAGTACGGTCTTCATCGTTGCCGAACCCACGTAGGATTTCAGTGCAGTCTTCATCATCGTCGAACCCAGGGAGGATTTCAGAATGGTCTTCACCGCTGCCGAACCCACGTTGGATTTCAGTGAAGCCTTCATCATCATCGAATCCACAGAGGATTTCAGTACGGTCTTCATCGTTGCCGAACCCACGGAGGATTTCAGTGCAGTCGTCATCGCAGTCGCAGCTAGCTCTAGGGTTCCCGCACACAGCATGCTCGATACCGGGAGGGTTCGCTCCATGAGCCAAGGGGTTCGATACATCAACTGACACGTAGTCCCGAGTTTATGTATCTCAAATTTCCATCTCAACAAGAGGAACTCAACGTGACAGACGACGCGTCAATCGGACACCCGGTCTGAGAGTTATTGGATTTTTCGTTCCAAGGGCCCGGTTGGTTTTTAAGCCAAATCCAACACGAACGCACTCCAACTGCATCCAAAAATCGAGAGGAGTAATCCAAATGTTCCGTCTCACTAAGCGGAATCCAACAAAGTCGACAGCACATCAATCAGATGTCCGGAGCTAAAGTTATAAGTGTTTCCGCACCGAGGGCCCGGTCGGTTTCGTGTTCGATCCAACCCGGTCATACACAATGTTCTCAAAAACCGAGATTTTAATATACCGAAATGACCGTCTCATGACAATATCACCACGCAACTGATGGTGCGTCGATCGGAGGTCCATAGCCCAAGATATGGGAAAAAGAACGAACCTGTCCGGTTTTAAGAGGTTTTGGGCCCGGACCGACCCGGCCCGATACCCCCTAGGTCGGCCCAAATAGGGTCGACCCGAATCAGGTCCGGGTTCGGACCCTTAGGGCGCGGCTCGACCCGACGAACGCGGCCCAACCCAACAGGCGCGGCCTGGCCCTGCCAGTGCGGCATGGCCCGGCCCGGTGCGGTCGGTTGGCCTGGCGCGAGCGCACCCCAAACGGCCAGCTCTGTGCTGGCTGAGACGAGTGGAAGGGGGGGCTGCCCCCCTTGATTGGAACCGTGCCCCCCATGTGGGGGCTTCTCCCTTGTTACCAGACGTGGTGCTGGGTGTCGCGTCTTCACCCCGGGTCCCGTGCGGCCGCGGGATCCCAGTGGCCTGCCGCTGCGGCTTCAGCCGCGGTGGTCCCTCCTGGCGGAGCACCAGGACGCCGCCGCCTCCGACCGCCGGCACCGCCACGCTGGCGACCCACGCCTCCAGTGAAGTTCACAGGCCACTGGAGCCGCTCCGTTGGTCCATTCTTACTCTCGTCTACGCCTGGGTCGTCTCGGGACTCGTAGATTACTGTGATGGCCTCCCATCGCTTAACAGTCCCGTTTCATCGTCGCCCAATATTCTGCACATCAAGAAGAGAGAATCGGTGGGTTCGGACTTGTTTGTTGGTCCGCACCCACTGCGTTAGTGGTTCAAACGACTTTCAACAATTTAATCATATGTCGAGGATATAATCCACATAAATTAAATTAAACCAAACCCCATACCTCGATGAAGTCATCAAATGAGGTTTGTCGCAGGAATGGGACGTTGCGGAAGACGGCGTTGCGGAAGGAGGATCGTCGGCATCGCGGTACACGGCGTCGCATCGTCGATCTCTGAGGAATCAGCATTAATCATCGTCCTTTTTCGGAGGTCGGTGTTCTTCGTCGGTGACGGTGTGTTCTTCATGTTCTTCAAGGAGGAAGATGAGGATTCCAAGGCTTGAACAATTGCTCTCCAATCCTTCTCGCACAACGAAACAACCATAATAAGATAAGGTGTTGGCTTATTTTATTACTCATTCCATCCCTTATTTGAAATTCAAAATTAAAACATGATTTAATTAATGTTTGTTGACCAATTAAAGATGCGTTTAATAATCCAATTAAATGTGAGAGTTGACTTGACATTTAAGAGGGGGTGCGGGTGAGTTACCAAATTAATTGCACGTGGGAGGTAAAAATGAAATAATGGGGGTGGGGCTCATGTGGGCCCCACATCACTAATATCCTACCTAGTGGAGTATGGATATTAGTGGGTCCCACTCCAACCACAAAGCATAGGTTTAAACTACCTTAAATAAATATAAAATTGGTTGCACAAATTTTATTTTATTCATTACTTAACCCACTATTTTTAATAACCACACCCGAGAAAACGCAACTCCAGAAAAGGTGTTCCTAATAAATTACTGGTGCTGCGATTCCATCAGTGCCCTAGGAATTCGATTCCAAGCATCGGTTCAAAAGTTAGAAAAACTCACTCATTCGTTCACTGAACATACCCGAGCTAAACTTTGGAAATTGATTCTGAGCACACCGGGCCTCAAAATCAGGTGCCGTCAGAAACTGCGTTCTTGTAAAATCCCAAAGAAAATTAAGAAAAAAAATTTCCTTGAATTTTACGGGCCCTTACACAGCGCCACCATTTTATCACTAGTATGGGAACTAGATTTCTTCCTGCCATTCAAGCTGAGGTGGAGGTCGTGACCATGGTAGTCATTCTCTAGGCTTTTAGCGATAGTAGGGTGGATCAGCTCAGAGCAGTCGGGTAGGGTTATAGTGTCGCGGTACATGCTAGACTTTTGGATGTGGAGAAAACCCACCATGAACAAGAACTTGGACCCTCTACAGTTCTAGGTAAAATCCCTGTTTCATTTGTTTTATCTTCTACTCTTTTCGATATAGGGAATTCCCATAGCTTTATATTTGTTGTTGTTGTGGAGATCCTTGGGCTCTATATCTTTTCTTCTACCGATATCTTGATGTTAGACACTCCATTGGGTACTAGAAGGGCTAGTGTATACGGGGTTCCATTTAGTGGTTGGTGGTTGTCACTTCTTTTGAGACCACTATGTCTTATAGATTATCGGTTATGAAGTCATTCTCAGAATGAACTGGTTAGTTACCTTCCAAGTAGTTGTTAATTGCTATCGTTGTAGGGTGAGTTTCACATCACTAGAGGGTGGATTGTTTCTTCATAAGGGAGAATGGGATTTCCAGGCTAGCAGAGAAGGACTTGAGGATCATGGGTTGGGAGAAGTTGCAGGCTAGATTCCTAGTCTATATCTGGATGACCAGGTAACATCACAAATGGACTTTCTTCCAGTGGTGGATAATTACAATGATGTCTTTCTAGAGTACTTTTAAGGTTTTCCTTCAGAGATAGAGGTAGACTTTTCAATTGTTCTTGTGCCAAGATCTGAATCGATGTACATCCCTCATTATAGGATGGCTACATCAGAGTTACAAGAGCTCAAGAAGCAGTTGAGGAGTTATAGGAAAAGGGTTTCATCCGACCCAGTACATCTCATTGGGGTTCACCTGTCATGTTTGCAAAGAAAGCAGACATTATCCTTAGACTTTTTGTGGATTATCAGATGTTGAACCAGTTTACAGACAAGAACTGATATCCCTTGCCGAGGATTGATGATCTCTTTGATCAGCTTCGAGGATCTCGAGTGTTTTTGAAGATCGACTTGAGGTCTTGTTATCATAGGTTGCGCGTTAGAACATCTAATATACCTCTTACAGCTTTTTGGAGCAGGTATGGTCTATAAGAGTATGTGGTTATGCCATTTCGACTCATGAACGCTCCTTCAATCTACATGGCACTAATAAACTGAGTGTTCCATCCATATTTGGATTCATTCGTGGTGGTCTTCATGGATGATAACTTGGTGTACCCTCACACTTGACAAGACAATTCCACACATCTTAATATCATTTTGAGTACACTGAGATAGCATCAGTTATATGCTAATCTCTCAAAATGCCACTATTGGATGGACCAGATTCACTTCTTGGATCGTGTTATCTCAGAGATATGAGTATTAGTAGACCCAAAAAAGTGAGATTAGTAGTTTCCTGGGAGTAGCCGAAGAACATCCTTGAGGTTTAGGGTTTTCTAGTGAAGTCTGGATACTAGATACATTTCATACATGACTTTTCACTCTTAGAAGAACCACTGACAGGCCTGACTAAGAAGGGTGAAAAGTTCTTCTGGCCAGGTTCTTGTGAGTCATCCTTCCAGGAGCTAAAAGGGAGGTTTATTTCAGCACCAAAAATATTATTTCTAGAGCCTAGAAAGAGCTATACTGTTTACTATGATTCATTAGGTATCGGGGTGGGAGAAGTTCTTATGTAGGGGGAAGGAGTTGTTGCATACGGGTCTCGGCAGTTGAGGCCACATGTGAAGAATTACTTGATGCACAATCTCGAGTTGGCAGCAGTTGCTCATTCTTTATGCTATTGGAGACCCTTTCTTCTGGGAGATCATTTTGTTGTTTTCACTAACCAAAAAAGCATCAAGTAATTCTTCAGTCAGTGTGACCTAAATTTGAGACATTGAATATGGGTTGAGTACCTTCAATCCTTTGACTTTGAGCTTGCCTATACGCTTGGGAAATGCAACAGAGTGGCTGATACACTGAGCAGGAGGACTCAGATATAGGCAGTTCAGGAGGCCAAAAGTGAGTGGCATGTTATGGATCTGTTCTCTAAGATTCATTTGGGGGTTCATGAAAGACAGGGGAAGACATTTATATATTCTTTAGATGTTACCTCTACTCTTCTTTATTGAGTGTGAATGAGGCATCTATATGATTCAGAAGGCCTAGTCCTATGGGAGAGTGTGTTAGAAGTGGTCCCTATTACTAGATGGACAATAGGGGAGGATATGATCTTTCGGTTTCAGGGGCGTGTATGGGTGTTTGCAGAAATACGCTAGGAGCTGATATGGGACTTTCATTCCTCATTTTGGGAAGCTCATCCTGGTGTTACCGAGATGTATCGTGATCTACACCATCAGTATTGGTGGCTAGGTATGAACAGAGATGTTGTTGGTTTCGTCATGAGGTGTTCCACCTGTGAGGAGGTGAAGACGGAGCATAAGCGACCATCATGGATTTTGCAGTAGTTAACCATTTCTGAGATGAAGTGGAATGATGTCATGATGGATTTCATGACAGGTTTTCCAAGGTCGCCTCAAGGGAATGATGCAGTTTGGGTTGTCATTGAAAAACTCACAAAGGATTCTCACTTCTTTCCGATCAAGGAGACCTCCAGTGTTGAAGATTTGGGAAGGTTGTAAATTCAAGAGATTGTATGTTTACATGGAGTTACACACTCCATTTCTTCAGAAAAAGATTCACATTTTACTTCTCGGTTCTGGTAGGGGATTCAGAAGGTTTGGGGTACACAGGTACTTTTGAGTACATCATACCATCCCCAAACAGATGGCCAGTCCAATCATATGATTCAAGTGCTTGAGGACATGATACAAGCATGCATCTTGGATTTTGGAGATTCTTGGGATAAACACAAAACTCTTGTGGATTTTTCCTAAAACAATAGATTTAATGAAACTATTCAGATGACACCTTATGATACTTTGTACAGTAGGTCATTCCAATCACCCCTATGTTGGTAGGATGTAGGAGAGGCAGCTATGCTGGGACCTCATCTTGTCCCGGAGACCACAGAGTAGATAGAGTTGATTCGAAAGAGGGTGGCTACTGCACAGTCTCAACAGAAGTCTTATGCTGATCAACAGAGATGACCTCTGGAGTTTGAGGTCGGTGATCAGGTTTTCCTACATGTCACACCGAGGTTGGGACACATGAGGATTAGAAGACATGGTATTCTTTCTCCAAGGTAAGTCATGCCGTTTGAGGTGTTGGAGAGAGTTGGACTGGTTGCCTATCATTTGAAGTTACCTCAGATGTACCGGGATATGCACGATTTATCCCACGTTTCTCGGCTTCGACGTAACTTCTCAGAACCATCTCATGTTTTCCAACTTTAAGAGATTGATTAGAGTTGGATGCCTCGTTTTTAGATCATCCTATCTGAATTGTTGAAAAAAGTATGAAGGTTATTCGTGGATGGTCTATTCCTCTGGTATGAGTGATATGGAAGGACATGCGAGTATAGGATGGGAACTGGGAGAGGGAGGATAATGTATGATCTCAGTGTCCAAAGAATTTCGAGGATTCCTATTCTACACCTCCTTGCTAAGGAAATTCGGGGTCGAATTTCATTAAGGGTGAAAGTTTTTATGAACCTGGATCTTATTTTCAGGTATGTTTTTCTCTTTTCTAGTGTTTTTGAGAAAAAGGGACTTTTTATGGAAATATTTGAAGTAATCACCATGTACTTATAAAGTACACGTTGTGTACTTATAAAGTAAATGTCGTGTACTTTATTTTCATTTCATTTAACAGACTGGGGTCATGTCTGACAGACAAAAACACCTTCTTCTCAACCTAGTTTGTTCGAGAGCATCTGTACAGTTGAAATCTTTCCTAAAGCCCCAATCGAGCATCTGTTCTTTGATTTGACTATTGTCAATTTCATTGTGATTGCCACAGTACGCTCTCCCTTCTTCTAGATCTTCATTTACTGATTCCTCCTCTTTCAAGAGTTATCCTCGGTTGAGCTTTTTTAGAATTTTTGAAGATATACGGTGTTCTTGGGAGATTCAATGCTCTAGGTCTACATATAATGATCCTACAATATCAAGGTACATGGTTTGTTCCTTTATATAGATAGTATTTGATTTATATGTGCAAAAGTTCCCAATACCCGTAATCGGGGTATTGTGTGTTTACCATTCTTGCACTGATAATTTCGTGCTATGCTTGTATGCTTGAGTAGAGGATAATTATATATGAATAGGGTTAATTGATATGATTTCCACGCATTTTCCCATGCATGTTTTATTGTAACCATTTGGTTTTTTAGCCTGTTAGGCTGCTGTGCTTTCCCATGCCTATCATTGTAGGATGAAATGTTCATTATCTGACAAGTTGTTATGTTATAGACTGTTAGTCAATTAGTTCTTGAGGTTTACTTTGGATGCTATGCATTTTTGTTCTCGATTGACTTACACAGGACTATAGGAACCTAGTGTAGTAGAAAATAGGTAGAATGGACGTAAGGCCTTCTCCAGAGTGTTTGTTTTTTACTGTTACAATGCGAGACCATAGAATGAATTGATTAAATTGCTTCCTTAGAGTGTCTGTAGTTCCTCAACGTGGTCCACAAGTGGAATGAGATGTAAGTGCTTCCCAAAAGAGCATTTTAGTTACTAATATGAGACTGTATGGGGGATTGAGAGTTAGTGCTTCCTTAGAGAGTCTATGATTAAGATGAACAAGAGGAGTTAGACTGTGTGTACTTCCCAGAAGGTTTCTTGTTCTTGTTTGGTTGAACCAGAGGGGTTAGGCTGTGAGTACTCCCAGATGGTTACCTTCTTTGATTATCTGATTTTTGATATGTGAAATTGAATGCATTGAAACTGTAGGATTGTTTTTTGTTGAGTACTTACTTGTTTACTGCTCCTCTTTAATTATACCATGCCATATACATTCACTGATTGTTAGGCACAGATCTTTGGGTGGTTTACTACTAGGATTTATTCTCACAACCTATTTGGGTCATTATTTTGGGCCCACATAGATTATATTTCTATAGGTATAGATAAGGCTAAGCTCCCTTCTACTTCAGGTACTTGATTGCGGAGGAGCTGGAGAGCATGGGGCCAAGCTGATGCTTGCGATGCTTAGGTGTTTATCAGTTTTCTTTCATACTTTAGTTTATTACTGTATTCCAGCATATTAAGTTTTTTGGATACTTTCCTAGACATATGTATCATGCATCATATATATGTACTATATTTTTTTATTATTTCAGTCTTCCACTGTTTACTATTGTTTGGTATTATTACCATTTTCGCTATTGTATATCTGATTTACTTTCACTATGTTACTATGGCAATGAGGGAATAGTTTCCCCACTATCACAGCCAAGGCCCTTGCTGCTATCTAGCAGTCTCTGGAATTCATGGAAATGTGATTCAGGCCATGAGACAAATCAGTTACGGGGCACCTCTGGGCATCTTCCGTAAATGGGATGTTAAAATCCAAAGGTGCCTTTTTATTTAAAATTGACAATAATTTATGTAAGAAAGAACATATAACATATTAGAAACCAATAAAATGCATTCATATTATTTTGATACTTTATTAAAATGATACATGAGTCATTTGTGACATTTAGTAATAAAACTAACCTCAATATGATGCATGGTGTGACCGGTATTACTAAAGGTATCTATTATCAGTTTAAAATTTACATTTTAGCTCAAAACATATCACTCACTAAAAACCAAGAAAACACTTTCCTATTGTCTTCATAATTTAGGACAGTGATTCTAAAGACCATTATGATGTGTATTAAGTAGTCTAATGTCAAATAGATGCACTACGTGACAGGCATGACTCAAAAAGCATGTTTTCGGTTTGAAATAATAATTTTTTAAACAAAACTGACATATCGAAAACTGAGAAAATACATATGGATTGTTTTGATACCATATAGAAATAATACATGATTCATTTATGAGATGTAGGAATCAACCACACATCAATCCAATTAACGATGTGACCGGTATAAATCAAAATATTTTTTTATTTAAAATTGACATTAATTTAAGTAAAAAGAATAAGTGACATACTGAAAACCGAGAAAATGCATTAGAATGGTTTTGATACTTTCATAAAATTATACATGTTCCATTTGTGATGTGGAGGAATTATATTCACCTTAATCTGATGCACAATGTGACAAGTATGAATAAAATTATCCATTATGAGTTTAAAATTGACATTTTATCTCAAAACGTTTCACTCAATTAAAACTAAGAAACACCCTTTGATTGACTTCATAATTTTTGAGAGATATTTTTAATTCCATTGTTACATGTATGAAGTAATCTCACCCCAAAATGACACAATATGTGATAGGTATGACTCAAAATAATGAATGGGTGTTCTCGTTTTTTAGTATGACATATGTCTTTTTTAACTAAAATATCATTTCAATCCAAAAACACCTATTTTGAGTCATACCGGTTGCATAGTACGTTGTTTTTAGGTGATATTGCTTCATAAACGTCACACAGAACTCAAAATTCGCTCTCCTAAATTATGAATATAATCAGAGGGCATTTTCTTGGTTTTCAGTGAGTGAAACATCTTGAGGTAAAATATCAATTTTAAATAGATAACAGATACTTTTAGTCATTCTGGTCACACCATATATCATATTGAGGTGTGTTTTATTAATACACATAACAAATGACTCATGGATCATTTTAATACGTATAAAAATAATCCAAATGTGTTTACTTAGTTTTCAGTATGTCACATGTCCTTTTTACATATATAAATAAAAATTTTAAATAAAAACACATTTGGACTTATACTGGTCACATCGTTTATCATATTGAGGTTTTGTTAATTCATAGAAGTCACAAATGACTCATGGATCATTTTTCAAAGGTATCAAAACAATCAAAAAAAATTTCTCAATTTTTAGTATGTCAGTTGTGTTTTTTTACTAAAATATCATTTGAAATCGGAAACACAATTTTTGAGTCATATCGATCACATTGTGCATCAATTTTATGTGAGAATACTTCATACACATCATAAAGGACTTAATAATCACCATGATAAATTATAAAGAGAATCAAAAATTGTTTTCTTGGTTTTTAGTGAGAGACACATTTTGAGCCAAAATGTAATTTTTAAACTGATAACAAACACTTTTAGTCATACCAGTCACATCGTGCATCAGATTGAGGTGTTTTTGATTCCTACATCTCACAATTGGCTCATGGATCATTTTAATAAAATATAAAAATAATACTAATGTGTCTTCTTGGTTTTCAGTATGTCAGATGTTCTTTTTTGCTGAAATTGATGTCAATTTTATATAAAAAGATACATTTGGATTTATACTAGTCACATCCTATGTTGTATTGAGGTAGAGTTGACTCCTACACATCACAAATGAATCATGAATCAATTTCCTAAATTATGAAAACAATGTAAATGCATTTTCATGGTTTTCAGTATGCCAGTTGTGTTTTTTTACTATAATTTATGTGAATTTTAAAAAAAATAGACATTTTGAGTGATATCGATCACACCGTGAATCATATTGAGGTGAAGTTGAGCCCTACATGCCAAAAAAATTACTTATATTCCTAATGTATAAAAACAATTCAAATTTTTTGCTCAGTTTTCAGTATTCTAGTTGTGATTTTTTTACTAAAATATCATTTCAAACTCTAAATACACATTTTGAGTCATACTTGTTGAATCGTGCATCAGTTTTATATGAGACTGATTCATACATGTCAAAAATAACATATGAATCATTGAATTATATTATAAAGACAATCATAGAGAGTTTTATTGGTTTTTAGTGAGTAAAACGTTTTGAGTTAAAATGTCAATTTTAAACTGATAATGTACACTTTTAGTCAGATCAGTCACACCATCTGTCAGATTGAGGTGTCGTTGTTTCCTACAAGTCACAAATGACTAATGGATCATTTTCTTAATGTATTAAAACAATATGAATGTGTCTTCCTAGATTTCATTATGTCACTTGTTCTTTTTGCTAAATTTATTACTAATTTAATATAAAAATAAACACTTAAAGCCATAATGGTCAAACCATGCAATATATTTAGGTGTGGTTGATTCCTACGCATCAAAAATCACTTTTGGATCATATTACAAAATTATAAAATCCATCCTAATGTGTTTTATTAGTTTTTAGTATCTCACTTGTTCCTTATACTAACAATACTAATAATTGTAAATAAAAATGGACATTTTGATTCATACCAGTCACATATTCAGGATATTTGTGTGCACTCCTCCATCGGGTATGTTGGACATTCATTTCTAAAGAAATATATATCATCTTGTGAATAAGATTATTTTCGAAAATAATGGTAGTAATAAAAAGATATAAATACACAAAGGATTAATAAATATCTTAAATGAAATAGTAATTATCTTCGAAAATACCTCTTCAGGGATGATGGTTTGTTTAAGAAATACGATCTCTTTCAAAATGTAAAAACATAATAAATACTTTCTTTTACATTTGATTATTTCAACACTGCAGAAATATTGAGAAAAATAAGTAATTTTTTATATGTGTTTGTATAGTGAAATCTTATTATATATACCTTGATACTTATCCAGTAGTAGTACATGTGATGTTCCTTGTCCTTTTCCCCTACCCCATTCCATGATGTAGATGATATTCAGGCATCATCCTATCATAACCTAATCCTCATTAAAATAAAATATAAAATATATAAATATATGATTAGTTCTAAAATGTTGGATGTAGTGTATTATAAATTGAAAAACACCATCATGTGTGGTCAGTTTGATGGATATCCTTGTATTTAATCCAAGAAATAAATCTATAGTGTTTCCAAATTGAAATAAATGAGCATCCAATGCTACCTAAAAACATAAAAAGGAATAATTAATGAAAGAAATTAAAATATATTTGATATGATTAAATTGTATAGTTTTACCCCTGCAATGATGGTGCGAAGAATAGTATATCATCTATATTTTTTTTAACAATTTGAGCCGGCCTGCAACTATTTCACCTTCTTTAATGGATTCTATTTTTTTGTTATGTAGAGGTGATGTGGGGAATAACGAGTTCAATTTTTTGTTCATGTGGAAATCCCTTCAATTTTTTTAAATATATTCCTATGAAAAATATAAAATGTACTTACTCATAAATATAATATTATATTAGATTTTGGAAAATCAAATCATGAAAATGTACCTCATGTATACATTTACAACTAAGTCGCCTAGCCAATCCTACTTGATGATTTTATTTACATTTTCAGAACTAATGAAATATGGATCTTCCCATTTTCACTTATTTTAATCAAAAAATAATTGTGTGAATACCACCTTCTTTCAACTTCATATACACATGATCTTGCAATGATAATAAATACAGATATTGAATGGTCAAGTTAAAAGTTCATTTGATAGATCATTTTTATCGGTTTTCTGATCCTTCAAATATTTTTGAGATTTTAATTATATTAACCCCCTTCCCTGTGTCCATCTGTAATAACATTCATTGGTTCATAACTTTTCTCATTAAATTATAAAGTTCTATCTTGAAAAATAAATTGTAAATGAATACCTCCTTGTCGAAATATTTTTTATAATTTGTGACGGCCATGCGATGAATGTTACAAGAGCATGGTCAACCTTTTTCATATCATCATCATCAATTAGAACAGGTATATCCACATTTGTCTCATGGGATATGTTAATAAACACTTTTACATGACCTATGGGAAGAGTTTTGTTGTGTAGAATTACGTTCTTGATATTGAACACTGTATGTCTTGAAACAAGTTGATTGGTGGGTATCGATAAATATAAATCACAAGCATTTTCACCCTATACACTATCAATATAGGAAAGGTATCCGTGTCTTTCTAATTAAAAGTTCATATAAATAATTATTATAATATCAATCACTTCATCTAAGATATGTATTTGAGAGGAATGACTCCCCTCAATGCTAATGGGGGTGGGGTGGGATCTTAATGCACTGGTTGTTCTTGAGTTGTTTCTTTCCATTTCCCACCCTCCTTAAAATTTTCCATGAACTCTCTGCAATTTCATAAGTTCTTAAAGTATATATGTTATTTATCTCATCATTTTTATTTCTTCACTTTGATCCTCTTGTTTTTCTCTCCAAATATGTTTGGGGTGTCACCCTAAAACCTACACATATGACGCAGCCATACTTTTCTTCCTGCTTAAATGCCACCAAATGTATATCAACATATGGTTTGGTTGTTGATGATTCCTATGACTATGTCAAATAGAAAATATAGGAAAATAATAAATCATTGTTATTTAATATCTATTTAATGTAAAACAAATAATTTTTATGTCATACTTATACATGGTTCCCATACATTTTGTGTGTTTTCATCTAGTACTTTCCCATTTTTATTAACATGCACATCCTTCCATAGCACATGTAATGGGATGGAAGTGACATTGGATTTGGTATCATCAATCTATATATAAATAGAGGAACATAGTTATGTTGTTGTTTTATGTCACGTAAATGTAATATGGTATTTAAAAAATACGTACCAATTTTTTTCTCAAGTGAAGCATACCACATTCTTGCTTTACGGTATGGGTACACTGGTTTTTTTGCTCATTCCTTATTTTCAGCACTCACTTGTTTTTTAATAAGTAAAAAAATGTCAATCAAAGTGATGAATACACATATCTTCAACCAATGTATTACCAAACACAATGTACTAGAAAAGAATACTCTACGCGACATCTAGTAAATGCATCCCACACTCCATGGGTTATCAGGTGTGCATAAATAGGAGGTGGGTGTGGGTATATTTTCCTTTCACCATACTTAAGGTACCATGTCATTAAAATCGTGAAAAATCATATGTAACTCCTTCCAACAACCCTTAAAACAATGTCCTTGTGTGAGTCATCCAATATAAAGGAACTATATAAGGGATGTTGAAGACTAAGTCAATGTTTCATTATTTTAATTTTTAGTAAATTAATGAAATGATATCACAATGTTACCCTAATATATCCCCACATCAGTGTCTTAATCTTGGTGATAACATGGTGCCATAGATGTACATCAATCGACAGGTGTTACTGATGGATGATTCCAATGTAATTATTAAACATGGACTTGTTGGGGTTAACATGCTGACCTTGCTTATTCTATCTGACCACATAATTGATTCCTTTCACTTTTTCCTCAAGGATTTTTTCTATCACCCTACAACTATGACACTCCTATTTTTTCTGTGTAACCAGTGTTTTGTTGCCTACAATTTCCTTAGTTTTTACATCATAAATTTGTTCATATGGATTGCTAGCATTGACATGTGCAGATGGTGGGTGTACCTATGTTTAGGGAGAATCTGTAGAAGCAGGTTGATAAACTTGTTAGTCCCCTATACTGTGAGTAGTAACGGGTTGAGAGCCCCATTGTTCCTCTGCATGACAAGAAGTAACCAGTTGAGAGACCTATTGTGGATTGAGATTGGAAGAATCATCACATGCCGAAGTCATTATCTACATAAGTGGATTAATATTTAATCTATATTACTGAAATGAAGCAATGAATAGATAAAAACATAATATAACATGATGTATATTATAAAAAATATAAAACGGTATTAATAACTCTATTTTTTATGGTTGAGGGGATTTGACCCCTCTATCGACTATCCAAATCCATTCATTGTGGTATTCTCTAATATGAAAAATGTTGTCAACATTGGGACCATTGATAAATGATTACAATTTCTTAATGAATGGTCTATCCATCATTGAATTTTCATCTGACCCATTAATGGTTTTGGTCGATAACAGAATAATTGACCACTTTCAGTTTGCAGGATATATAAGATAAAATACTTGTAATTCCTATGATTCCATTACAAACAGTTCATCATTGTACCCTTCCTTAGTAAAATCAATTTTCACGAATCCCAACTGATATATATTAACAAAACTCCTAATATCAACCCACTTTCATTGAAAAATCATCACTTGGAAGTTCGTATAATCCAACTCCAATATTTTTATAATGATTCCAAAGTATGAAATATTTATATTAATTGGATTTCTATCCTTAGCACCACAAACATACATCGCTTCAGCCGTAAGTGTAACTCCACTATTTTACATGGTATTGTATTCATCATGTTTATTAGTACATAATTTATAATCATTAATTACATTTTCATTATAAGATATTACATACACATTAGATCCTCTAGGTAGCCATCAAAGTTGATATGAAATTGAGTCAATATTTTCAACTGAATCCTTAAATATATGGTCCTGAAACCAACCAATGAATTGTCGATTATGTATATTTGATATCCATTTTTCATCCCATGATGGATTAAAATTCCAAATAATTTATTTGTGGGTTTCGACATATGGTTCAACTTTCTAATTGTATGAAGAATGTAAAGGTGGTCCTTCCCAAATTTGTAATATTGATTGTCACAACCTATCTCCCAAAAATTCCATGACATGTAAGCTACCTAGTGTGAAAAGATTTTGGTAGACCAATGCTTTCCACACCGGAAAGGTATTCGGTACAGAATTCAGGGGCTTCCTTAACAATATGTCACTCCACAATACAACCCTATGGACAACTATTTTTTTGGACATACCCTTCTAAAATATTCATATATTTTTTAATAGGGTACATCCATCTGTAGTGTACATGACCACATTTTCGAATCTCTCTCACCAAGTGAACCATCAAATAAACCATCATATCAAAGAATGTATGCGGGTAGAACATTTCCAATTCACATAATTGAACGAAAATTTCTCTTTACACACATGAAATTTTCATGTGGTATATAACTTTTATACATATAGATTTCAATAAAAAAAATAGAGCATTGTTAATGTATAATGCACATTCTTGGAAAAAATGATTCATAAAGCTATAAGAATTAGATCTTGCATTAAAATGTAGATGTCATGTGATTTCAAACCCTTTAACTTTAAATCAGTCACTGACATGATTTTGTAGATATTTGATGAATACCCCTCTAGAAAAATTACTTCATTCAGGAAGTTTCAAATCTAATATCTCTCCTACCTAGAAAGAGTATAAGCAGCTGGAGAAAGAAAAGTTCATTTTTCACCCTTACTTGGCACCAACTCTTCTCGTATTCCCATTTCAACCACGTCCAACCTAGCCTTAATTCAATCCTTTTTTGGGGTACATTTATCAATGTGTTGATGACACTATCACATACATTTTTTTCAATATACATAACATAAAGAATGTTTTTTACGTATAGACAATTCCAGTATAGTAATTCAAAAAACTGATCACTTCTTCCAACTTGTTTTCTTAAGTTTTTTCAAAAATGGATTACCAAAAGCAGTCTGCACATATTTTACATTCTCAAATGGTTGATCAAATATTATTGAATATGGCATTGTACGTTATTCTAAAATTCTATCAAATGATGTCTTCCAAGATTGGTACTTATGTCGTCGCGGTAGAATTCTATGATTTACTCGAAACACGATTTTCGATGAATGTTTCATCATTATTCACTCTGTACCTTATTTATAGATGGGAAAACCATGAATTCCTTTAATTCTATATCCTAAAAATTTTCCATAAGCATGAAATTCATTTATCATCATGTACAACATGTCTCTCGACATGAAATCATTATTTCTAGAAGCATCATACAACATAACACATAAATCCTACAATAATATCAAATCCTTGATCAATGGAGCCAAATAATCATCAATACCATTACTTGGTTGTTTCAGCCCTAATATAAGCTTATATAACATGATATGATTTCATTTTATGCCTAACCATGGTTTCAAGTTATAATTTACCATCATAACCATCCATGTGTTGTGAGTGTTTCTTGGAAAACCAAAAGGACTCACTCCATCTATAGATAACGCAAGACGAAGGTTTCTCAGATCGTTTCCAAAATAAGGATACTCATGATTGATTCTCCTCCACTGAGGAGAGTATACCAGGTTAAATAATTTCACATATTTATTTCATCTATTTACATGCCATGTCAGTTGACATGTGGTCTCCTCACTTCCATATAGGAGCCTAAACCTTGGAATGTTTAGAATATATCATAAAACATTCTTAGGTCCGGATTCAACTTTATTATATAGAGAAGCACCACACATTGGTAATTCAGTAAGTGATTTTTGGTCCTTCAAAAATAGTATACAAATATTTGGGAAAGCGTGTATTCATTCAGATATCATACCCATCGAACATAGCATCTTTTGTGTCATATGTTCAGTTCTGGAGCTCATTATCTACTAAGAGTATGCCATTCAAGAGAGCAAGTAATTCTGTAAAACTGGTGTCACTCCTTCTGTTTCCTAATTTTAAATTATACAGAGTCAGCAGATATGAAAATGCTATATATTTAGTGAAACACCATATAAAGGAATCTTTTTCACAACTCTTTAACTACTCAAACAATTTTGGGTACTCACAAAGTTCATCTTCAGCTGTCCTTGTCATATCCTCAATATAATCTTCATCATCCTTCACATCTATAATCACATCCTAGATATGGTCTATCTAAAGTTCAATGTATATTATCTTTTCATAGATTGGTATAAATAAAGGTAATCCTTCTTCAACTTCATGCAGAATGTATAACATTCAGGTCATTATATTGATCCTTTATGCAGTGGGGGTGTATGTCAATGTAATCATTTATACCTTAATGTATTGGACCTATGTAAAAGTATTTTTAGTATTAACTTTACACAGGAGTTAACTCCCATTCATCTCTTTCATGAAGAATCCTACATAAAGGTAATAGACTTTACCTTTATGAATGTGACCCATTATGCGTAAGGGTAACGAAAAACAATAAATTTTTATATTTTGTTAAGATTTATTATAATTTATAAATTATTTATAAACTATATTAAAATGTGATTTTGGTATATTTATTAATTTATAAATTTTTGTTAATTAATTAATTAAAAATGTTTTATAATTAGTTAATTAAGGTGTGTGGAACATTTATTAATAAATATTCCTGGAATATTAACATTTAATATTTAAAATAACATTAAACAAATTATATGGAATATTTATGATATAGATATAAATGTTTTTATTTAGAAATCATATTATAAAATTATAAGTATGTATAAATTTAAAAAATAAGGATACAATATAAATTTTTTATATTTAAATATTATGGATTATTCATAATTAATTATTTTGAATTGTTCTAATTAAAGAAGCCTTTTATGGGGCATTATATAAAAAATATCCATTTTATTCATGATTGATAAGATCAATTTATAAATAATTAAAATTATATGATATTTAGATTATTTAATGTGTATATAAAATTGAAATTGAATTATAAATTTTTTATAATTCATAAAATCCATATATTTGAATGAAATTCCATATAACGGTTAATATGAAGGAGTCCATATTATAATGAATATAAAATGTTTATATTTATGATTATAGAACATACATAGTATAAATATTAAATCATAAAATTTTTATATTTAGCTTTCACATTTGAATTTGTCATAAATGGGTATCCCGTGTTTAAATATTATAATTTTTCAATTATTTAAAGGTTATTAACAATTTTGTTCATAGTTATCAATTTTTTATATTTCGAATATTTTTATGCCAATATTTATATGATTAATTTATTATAGGATATTTCCATTAATTTTAAATCTAGGAATGACTATATAAAAAATTACTTTTTTCAACAATATTGACCTCAGTTTCTTAGTAATGTTATTAGTTTGAAATTTTTTTATTGAAAATAGTTTATTCATATTATTTTTTAGAGTTACGATGAATTGAATTCTCTATTGGGTAATGTATCCTTGGGTAGAGGGACTTTAAGTTGGACTTCCTACCAGCATGGAGGCTTCTAACTTGTCTATAATAGTGAATGTGGTTGTCTATTTATTACTTCAAGATTACTCATATTTAGATTCACAATCTTAAATAAATCTATGTATTTATATGAAGATTTCATGTGTCCTATGAATGTGATGCATTGAGATATATATGAATAGACTTGAATTCTACTTCTGTTTGAGTCACACAAACTTGTGAGTTGTGTAAATCATTACACAAAAATATGTATTTCAATACCCTCTAAATAATAAGAGTTAGAATCCTTCTGAAGTAACACTTTTCAAAATCTTAATCATCTAAACAGGTTGTTTCATGATTAACTTGGTGCCCCTAGATTATCTTATATAAGGATATAAATTAATAAGTGACTCTTGATTGTCTTATCATGTAGTTTTTTAATTAACTGAGTTCCCCTATATTATTCAATGTTTACTTATTTTTTTCATTTTCGTTGGTTTACACTATGGTTGTGATATTTGTGGAAAAAAGTTGTGTTTATCCATATGATAGATTGAATAAAGAGTTATCGTCTAAACTTTCCAAGATTTAAATATAATATGATTGGGATTATTCCATACCTAAATAACTAAGTAGTGAGATGAATGCTACATCAAACTCATAGATTAGTGAAATATGGATCTTGGACCACTAAGGGGTATGAAGAATTTTAAAAGGGGTCAACATTTTTGTGGGATTCTATTTAATAAAATTATTTATTAAGTTGTAATAAAACATTATAATAATCTGATAAGTTCTTCTATTATAGATGAATAACATCTTCATAATTAAACAAAACTATAAATTAAATCCTTATAAGAAGAATCATAATATAAAACACTCTTATAGTGATAAATTTAATATTTCACAAAGTACATGATATATTCTATGTGTTAGAGAAATACCTATTTTTTAGTAAAAAAGTGTTGAAGTTATTAAATATATAAATCTAGATACTTATGAAAGTATAGAATAATTCATTTAATGTTTCAAAATAATTATTTAGGAAGTTTCCAAGAATCTTAGTCTCCACTATTTACTCAATAAGATTGGGAAGTCAATGATTTAAGGAATTTTAGTCCCATATGATCAATATGATTGAGCATTCCAAATGATATTTAGCATGATTGAGTATGTTTAGGGATTTATGAGAATAAATTTTTCTTTAATGATTCATTGGTTATATAATTCAATTATATTAATCTAATAAATATACGATATCTATTGTAGGATTTAAAATTATTTTAAATATACAAAAGGCTAGAAAGATAAAATAATTAAATAATGTTGATTGAAGTAATATAGAAAATTAGTTAGTGGGTTGATAACATGGATGCTTCAATATTAGGTGAACTTGTCATTAGATGTGTATTATCTCATTTTTCTCTTGAGAATGGCATGTAAACAATTATTTTTTTAAAAATGATATGGTTATTTTTGATACACATTTTTTAAGATTTATTTAATTATATATCAATATTAAATAGATGATAAAATGGATTTCCATTGATAGGGAATTCATCATATTTCTATTTATGGAAATTTTTTAACAATATGAATGAATTCATGAAAATTTTACCCAATATTATCAAATTGGTTTGAATAAATAAACTAGACATATGAAGTATAAGTACTAGTATAGTATAAATAGTGTTAGTGAGTAGAACTTCAAATTGAAAGAATAAAAAAATAGTTTAAGATTTCAATAATATTTCTTCAAAAAGAGAGTCAATTTCATTGAAACCTTAGTTTATCATGAAAGAGGTAAAATGATTCCATATAATAAGATTATCTATAATTCCTAAAGGGTTTTAGCAAACACCATGTGTAGTCATTGTTAGGTATAGATTTTATAGACATCAATTATTTAATTTTGAAGGGTATGTGATTCCAAATGTATGTTTTACAAGTGTTGAAAATATACAATAATTCAAAATTTAGGGAAGAATTGACAAAACATATAGTATATAATCAATTGACGAAGAAAAGGGATTCTACATCAATGTATTGAATGTAAAAAAATCTATCAAGGTTAAATTGATATAAATAAAGGATCTGTATCTACAAATAAATTATTATATGTGATAATATAGGTGGTTTTCTAATAAATATTTTTTGTGAATAAAATCAAGATGATTAATTGAACACACATGGTTTAGGATTTATAAAATTTTATAACATATTTTGACAAGAATATTTTGAAAAAAGTGTTGATCTATGATAAAGTGTTAATGAATCTATTTTATAAAATATAAGGGACTATTTTACCATCCCCCATTAATGGTATATTTTAATATTTTATCCTTATAAAATTTAAGTTCCCCAAAAACATAGAATACCATATAGTAATAATAATTTATTTGTTAATTTTTCATACAAAAAAGAAATAAAAGTTATTTACTAACACAAAATCTTTATTGTATCTTATCATGATTTTTAGTAGAATATACTGTCTAAGAGGATAGAGGGATTATTTTTTTCCTTATAAAAGTTTAAATTAAATAAATAATGTATTAAAAGATTCGAAAGTTGAAGTGATTTAAAATTAATATCGTATAGTGTTTAGGATATGTGATGATAAATAAAAATGTAAAGAGTTATATTTAGTTATCATAAATAGGTGTATATAATTATTTCATATAGGATTGCACCATTCTAAAATTAATTTGATATTTCACTTAATATGCTAAAAATTTTATTACATATGTTAATAATGAAAAATAGAAAAGTTACATTCAGTTATCATTAAATGTGAAAATCACAATTTTCTAAAGGATTGTGCCAATACAATTAAAAAGTAAATTACACTCAATATCCTGAAAGATTTTAGGATGTGGTGATAATGAGAAATATAAAGAGATACATTAGTTATAACAGAAAATTACATGTCATTTATCATAAAAGGGTATTGTATGGGTTGGTAAATTAATATTATAAATAGTTAATTATTTTCAAAAAGATAAATGAAAGGTTTGATGGAAAGAGTTCCAATAATGATTATGTTGGTTCAATTTGAAATTGTTCTATGTCGACAATAGAAATAGACATAGTAACATTTGGTGTGATGAAATTGAAAATTTTAAATATTTTCAAAAGTTGAATAGTTATGAATATGATGCCTAAATCCCACCATTATTCAAACTTTATTTCTTAATATATTTTTCTCACTAAAGAGCTAGTAAGAGGTTTTTATCATATGGTCACATAGAGATGTGGTAGGAATAGTATATGACGTGATTAGGTAAAAAACCCAAAAAAAGTCAACATGTATAAGGCTGATCTAGAATCCTTTCTTATATAAAATAATATATTTGTGATTATTTTAGTTTTGTTAAAAATTATTAAAAGAGTTTTAAGAATATTAAAATGTTTTATATTTAAGGAAATATCTATTTTATCATTATTTCACATTGGTCTCATAAATATAAATATATATATATATATATATATCTCATGAAGTGTAATGATAAATAAACTCTCAAAGTATGACTATGAGTTATCCCTAGACAATGATCATTATGGAGTATTACAGGTTATAATGAAATGTTAAGGTTAGTGTGAGTAGGATTCTTGTATAGAGATATAATATGCCCATGAGGTACAAAATAAATAATGTTATTATTTATATATGTCAGATGGCTGATGAATTATTCTACATGGGGTGTCAATAGATTTCATTGGTATAATAGGGGGTATGAATCATATTTGACACCCTATTTCCTAAGGTTGGTGAAATACCCAGCATGAGAATGTTTATACTTTGATACCCTACTTATGAAAGTATATATATTTACATAGCTAATACATGGGGTGGTATGGTATGTTGTTGATCATATCATTGGTTGGAGCTCAACAAAGGTGAGATTTTTCTTCTCGTATAAAGAGTATGAAATATTTTCCCGATATTGAGATAAACCCTCGAGTGGGCATCCATACCTCGATTTTATATATCTATTCAGATAAGGGATATGTTATGTTCTTATCTATAATGGTGAATAACATGTGATGATTTCACTGAATAGTAAAATATATACATTGGGAATTGATAATGTCTTAGTAAGCTATATGGGATTAACATACTTTGTGTCCCATTATTTCTCAATGTCTTAGAAAAATGGATGAATGAGAATGAATGTTTTTATATGATGTAGATCGGTAAACTCATGTTTATAGATATATGTGTTTGATTGAGATCATACCAGAATCATTTCTAGTCTAAGTAGTATTTTCAATTCTCTAGATGCATCTCATTACATACTTATATGTATTTAGAGATTGTTATTTTCAATCAATGATATAATGTCCCTTGGGGTCAAACATTGTGGTTGATTAAATGGAGATTATGTTTTACATTGAGATCTAATCTAAAAGTGTTTCGGAGTTAATCCAAAATGAGTTTAAACGGTTATTCACAAGGTATTACATACGATGTGATACAAGGAGAAGCTATAGATATATTTTTTATAATGTTTTAAAATATATAAAAAAGGGGTTTTGGATACAATTTCATAATTTATTTTATATGATACAATATAAGGTGAAATGAAAAAACTTTTTTAGGCTTTAGTATAGGTGGGAGATTGGAGGAGATATGCCCTATAGATTTATATATGTGTGATATATATATAAGATAATTCTTTAATTCATGAAAATTGTGATTTTTATGCATGAGGTGTATCATTTCACAAAGTCCATGACATCATTATTATTATTCCATGCATGTTATCAATAAAGGAACCATTTCATAAAATGAACTCATGGGGAGGAAATTCATTTAATGCATTCATACATGTGTTAGTTGAATCAACATTTACTCATACATTATAAATTCATGAGTAAATGTTGTAGATTGAATTTTGTTTTCATGATTTTATTTATAACTATAAATCTATAGAAATTAGTGTGTGATTACTTCAAAATTTTATGAAATTCCTTTACACTTGAATATTAACTTATCTTCCTCCTTTGTGTTTGAGACACTAGCATGTCATGGTAGAAGGATGGATCCCATCCGTGCGAAGCATGATTCATCTCAACCCATGGATACCTCTAGAGGTGGGATGTCTTTTGGATGCCACTCCTTTGATCTCTCTTTAACCCATGTAATGAAGTTTGAGATGATATATATGTTCTTCGGTGTATAATAAATTATATTTATAGTAGTTCATCATTTTTTATACAGGTTACATATTTCGGACATGGAGATCTTGGATAGAGGATTTGGTCACGTCCATAAATTTTAATAAACATTGTTAGATTTATTTAAATCCAACTAATTTATATAGTGGTGATTAAAATATGGGTTATTTTTTCACTACTACAAAACACCCTTTTATCTGCCATAGAATTCATGTATATTGATGCTAAAGATGAATCAATGCTCTAAGAGACCATAAAAGTTGGTTGTTTTATCATTGCTAAAAGATAGTTGATAAAGGCACCCATTATTAGTTCTAAAAAGGTTCTGATAAAAGACCACATTTATCGATGATTTTTTTGCACTAATAAAAGTATCCTTTTATCAGTTCCTTTTTAGCATTGGAAAAATAATTTTTTTTAAAAACGATCTCGCTCTAGAGGACAATTTAACAACTCTATGCCAACAACAACCCCTACTCCCATGCATGCCCCCCAACCCTAACCTTTATCACTACTTTACCCCTCTCCACCACCCCTCATTTATCAATGCTCGCAACCCTCCCTCCCACTCATCCCTATCAACCAACTCCTAGGATTTGAACTTGGGATCTACAGGTTCATAGTGAATGTTCATTACCACTACAATAGCCTGTTTTTTCTATATATTATGGTATATTGATTTATTTTTAAATATTTACATATATTTTTTCATATATTTACTCTTATAAATATATAATTATATAATTATATATATATATAATTATTTTTAAATATAGTTATAATATATGTTTGTGTATTTATGTGTGAGTGTGTGTGTGTGTACAATTTTGTGTGTTTATATTTCTATTTATGTGTTCATGTTAATATTTATGTTTATATATTTATATAATTATATATAATTATATATATATTCATAGATTTATTTTTTAATATATTTATAAAATATGTTTGTGTCTATGTTTATATTTATATATCCATGTGTGTGAGTCAACATATAAATATAAATATTTACATTTATTTACATATATTATATGTTAATATTTATTTACATGTATTTGAATGTATATATATATTTATATTAATAACATTAGATACATATTTGTATACCTATATACATATTAATAAATTTTTATAACAAAAAAATAGATAAAATATTATTTTAAATAAAATTTCTAATTATTTTTTGTTTACACATAGTTTATATCTTTAAGAAGAAATTTTATATGTAAATATATTTAAATATTTATTTGTACTATTAAAATTTTTATACATATATATATGACAATATGTCTGTATGTATTTATAAATAAAACTAAAATATAAAAAACATTAAAATTTCAACCTCATAATAACTATATGAATGTAATATCTAGGAATAAATTCAGCTTCCACTAAAAAAGGACAAGAAGTCCCTCTTAAAAGAAGATGAAATTTACTCAAATGTTTGAAAAATTGGGTATCATAAGGAGAAACTCTATTTTATGGAATTTATAGAACATTTTTAACCTCTAAAAATAAGATTCGTGCAATACCCCGAGTTTGAGGCTTGTCACCATTTTATACCTTTTGTCTTAAGTGTGAATACATCAGAATGCCTTTCTAGAAGTGTTTAAGTGAATGAAGAGGAGTGTGTCTAGAAATTATCTTCTAGAAATCTATAGGAACAATTTTTTTTGTAAATTCGGGTTTTTCAATGTTAATGTTGTGGGGTAGATGTTTTGGATAATAAATTTTATGATTTAAAAGAATTTTTATGTTTTAAATTGGTTTTTTGGGATTTAATTTTGAGGAGGTATGTTATTTTGTCCAAATTCACCTCTCAAGGAATTTATGATGTGAATTCGTGACTTATAATATAAATTCATCAATTCTCATCTAGTTTTTACCCAATAACCAGTTATAACCCCTCATTTATTCCATGTTCCTACCTATTATTTTTTTGGGCTAGCATAGGTGATTTATAGTGGCATTAGATGTATAAACTCGTATTCTAATGAATTATTGGGTGTTCAATTATGGATATCAAATTTTAGGGTTTAATTCTTCCTTCTTGTCTTATATCTATTTGATTTGTCTCATATAAAACCATAAATTTCTGTTATAATACCTATATCTATGGGTCTAAATTTTTGTTGATGATATCTTATGGGGTTTTGATTGAAGAACATAAGGGAGAGGTTTGGGCAATGGAATCATGTTTTGTTTCTTATTATAATTGACTTGTGGTAATTGGATCTTTCATCTTTCCACTTTTATCAGAACTTAAAGGCTTATTAGGTTTTTAAAAGTTTTCTCAAATGTTTTTAATGGTGTTTACATGGTAAAAATATATTGATAATTCTATTACCGGTTGGAATGAAATTGGATTGTGGGTGTTTCCCACAATGTATTGTCTAATTGATTAAATTTGTTTACATAATTGAAATGTAGTTTTGACACATGTTCATGGAATAACGAGTTGTGTGTTCTATCATTAAAGGAATTGGTAGGTGTCTGGTCATTATTAGATTTTTCAAAGACTTTTTGAAATATACTAGGTTCTTGGTGCTGACTAGAAATGAAAAATGGGAAATATGAAACCAAGTGATAAATTAGTGGATGAAATACCACCACTCATGAGTATAGGGGTTCCATTTCTTCATGCATGTCTTTGTGTGTATGTGAGAGAGAGAACCTAGTTTATTATGTCAAATTGGGAATTATAAACAACTTATTAATTTCAAAATTGAAATAATGGTTTTACACATGTTATTGGCATAATAGGTTTGAGTTCCACATAGAAAGGAAAAGGTTCGTGTGTGATCATTATTGCATTTTACAAGGCCTTTTTGAAACATAAGTGGTTCCTAGTGCTGACTGGAAATGTACAAGGGGAAATATCAAACCAAGGGACTACATAGGGGAGGAAATACTGCCGCTCATGATTATATGGGTGTCATTTTAGCATGCATGGATGTGTGTGTGTGTGAACTAAGTTTATTATTCCAAATTGGGAATTATAAACCTCTTATTCTTTTTGAAAAAGAATCATGGTTATGAATTTAACTAATTTTGGAAAAACTACTCATCTGATATATTTTATATTATTAAATTTATTTACTTCATTGATCATATTTCATCTAGTTTTATATCCTATGAGCTAAAATACTTTTGGTCTTAGTTTCTTGTGGGAAGACTCGTAGAGGTTTCCCACTATGTATGACTAATCTCCCCATGCATATGAAATTTGGTGCATATATAAATGTTGTTTTCAATGATACAGGACATGTAAAAGTTTCTTATTATTATAGAAATGCTCCTAGATGTTTATGTCATAGTTTGTGGGGTTGTAGATTGGAGTTAATACATTTATGGGTCAAGAGTGGTGACACCTCAGTACCAAGGTCTTTTTTAAATTGGGTTTTTAGTTTCTATCTCTTATTGTTCTATTGTTACTATGATATTTTCCATATTTTATTGTTTATTGATGGATTGGTTACATCCTTAATCTAGGCAATATTTTTGTGCATCATCATTTATATATATGTATTTTTTTATTTATGTATTCCTGGTTCGGTGAGTGAGAGTTTATTAATGGGTAAATTGTTCCCCCATATTTATTATGTTTAAAACCTTGGTATTTATTTCCATCCTTTAGTATCCAGGTAATGTCAACTAAGGTTAGTGTAATCTTTCCTCTTCTCAAGATAATGGGCTGGGGTGGGATGTTATAAATGTTATCAGGCTTGTTTGGTCCTTGAGTTGGGTTCCGACTAGAAGGTATGATTGTAGGAACTTGAAATGTATATCTTAAAAAGGCATATCTGACCTTTGTATATTAAACTTCATGTTACCATATCAGTTTTGGTAAAAAAAATGTTATAAGTCACTTATAGGCAAGGTGCCAACACATCATCATGGGTCTAGAAGATGAGTATAGTATCTCATGATTTATCACCATGAATTCCCATTATAGCTGAATTGTATCATGGTTATTTGATTTTTATTTTGTGAAATTTAGAATAGTTTCTTAATATATAAAATATAACTATGAAAATATGAACAATGAAACGTTTTAATATATTGATTTGTAAAATGTTTTATAGAGTGAAAATTCCACCAGTAAAGAGAATAGTAAATCAATGAGATGGAGCAGCTAAGAATGTGGTTTCACTAGGACAACCAGTAAACCATGACTTGGTCCATATTATTTTTCAATATTTTTTGGCTATTGAAATGTGACCTAGGTCTGAGGAACCTCATCAGGTAAATCACTCTGGATACTTCCTAAGGTAGAATCCACCAATGTTTCGTGGTGATTCTTAACCTGAGAATGTATAGGTATGGTTGAGTAGGATGACCAGGTAATTTGAATTCTTGAAGACACCAAATGAGATATAGGTCAATCTAGTAATGTAAATTATTGAATACCTAGATATATCAAGGTGGTAATTTCCTATTTAGGCTATGTTAGATCAGGACCTCGCTTGGAAAGGATATGTAAAATTAGTCAATAACAAAAAATTTCTGCAAAACATTCAAATAGAAAATATAATAGACTTATTTCAAATGGAACAAGGAAGCACATAAGTAAGTGAGTTTATATATAAATTCACTCACCTTTTCTAATTTTCAAAAGAGTTACCAATTATAGAATGATTGAAAGCTAATATATTTGAGGTAGGTCTCCAACCCGAGGTTCACTTAAAGGTAATAATGTTTTATAGTACAGACTGTACGGAAATGATAAATAAGGGAATAGTGGGAAAAAGAGATCTAGTATGGAATCACAGTGGAGGGTATACCTTTGTTCATCTGAGTGTTGGTGGGGGATTAATCATGGTAAATAAAATCAAGAGGGAGAGTTACTCCTAGGGTGTAGAGGTAGAATAAAATCAATCCTCGGGATCAATCTCTTATCCACCATGTCACAACAGTAAACCAGTTTGTTTCTAGTGAAGGAATCTTTTACTCAGTATTGAATAATGCATGAAACCCCAAAGAAATTACACCACTATGGAAAGAGAGGAAATATCAAGAATTAATTTCATAAACTTCTCAGATCATCAGGTGGAATATGATCAACATAGCCTCAGGATTCATATTCTAGGGAGAAACAATCATAATAGATTAGTTATCATACACAAACTCAGATTAATGAGGATACTTCTAGGAACACTTGGATCATTCAGATAGCACCTCAATAGGAATGAAATTTATATCATGTGACATCTAAGCGACATCTATATAGAGTAGAGTAGGCTATCATGAGTAAGAAACTGAGTCCATTTATAGTGTAAGGTACCATTCTTCTAAACTTGACTATTATGAATATTGTTTTCATACTAACACATTATATTATTTCATTTCTCCTTCTAATTTTAATAAATAGGGATTACATGTGGAAATTATGTCTCATATCATGAGTAATAAGACATCCCTTGTATATTAAGAGTTTATAGGATTAAAATACCCAATATTCTCCATTAGCATTTATGTAATAATTTTTTTCGAGTTTACAGCCAAAGAAATGGATACATTTGATGTAATATTTGGAATGGATTTTCTAGTGGGATTTAAATCTCATATAGACTACCATAGTATTTATATGACATTTATATCCCTGAAAAGATCTATTCATATATTCAAGTGGTATTGGGATATAAATGATGGTAAATATAGACCATTATCAGTAGTGGATGGAACAATATATATCTAGTGAGTTAAAATGACCATGGAATCTACCGATGATATGGGAAATAAAACTATTGTTTTTATAGTAGATTGTCTCCTGGATGTGTTTTCTAAATATTTCTCTAGGGTACCCACAATGTCTGAAATCGAATTTATTATCGACCTGCTCCTAGAAACAATACCTCTTTCATTACTATCTTAAAGATTATACCTAATAGAGTTATTAGAGTTAAAGGTTCAACTAGAGGAGTTAGAAAGTGAAGGCTTCAACATACCTAGTACATCACCTTTGGTTCCACCAGTTTTATTCATAAGTAATTTAGATGGTAATCTCTAATTATCTATTGATTATCGTATGTTGAATCAATTTACAATAAAAAATATATTCCTTATTCCCCAGATTAGTGATCTATGAGTTCAATTAAATGGATCTAAATGTTTATCTATGATTTTTCGAGGATCAAGATATCATCAGTTTAGATTCATAGGAGAGGATATTCCAATGTCATTATTCTATAGTAGATATGAACATTATTAGTATGTCATCATTCCCTTTGGTCTGATGAATAAACCTGCAGTTTTTATGGACTTGGTGATTCGTATCTTCGGAAGGTACCTCGACTTCTTTGTAGTTGTATTTTTTAATGATATTCTGGTTTACTCTTATTATAGGAATGACAAAAAATAGAACATGGAGATTGTATTTAGTACATTAAGGCATCATAGTTTTTATGTTAAGTTTTATATGTGTGAATTCTAGATTAGAGAAGGTTTTTTCCTCAGTCATGTTATTTTTTGATGAAAAAATAACAACTGACCTAGGAAAAATTGAAGCAGTAGTCTCTTGGAAGCCATGAAACAATTTTTTTCAATATACACATTTTTATGAGATTAGCAGGCTATTCTCGTCATTTTATCAAGATTTATGAAGACATTATTCTTCCATTACTACTTTGAAAATAAAGGAAATTCAATTCATATGGAATGATATTTGTCAAAAAAACATTCTAGTGCTTAAAATGTATCTCACCTCATCACCCTTACTAATATTTCCAGAACTGGGTAAGGATTATGTGTTATATGGTGATGTTTCAAGATTAGTTCTTGGTTTTGTTATAACACATGGATATCATGTTATGGATTGCGGTTCAAGGTAATTACAAGAACATGAGAACAATTTTCCTATAAAGGATGTAACACCCCGACCCCAGTTACCCAGAGTCGGTGCGTTATTGCGTAACATTGGCATGATCACAAAAGATCAAGTCTCAAAAGACCAATTAGTTTAGTAGCCATGGAATCACTAGATACATTCATAAGTATTAAATTACATCATAAAGTAAAATAAAACTACAACAACATCTTGTCTTCATATCCCCTCATACTATCCCTGTAGGTCATTCATAATATACTTATTCACATCTTGGAAAAATTTAAACTTTGGAAGGGGTGAGCTCAGATGCTCAGTAAGGATAACAATATAGCGGAATCCTTCATAAATAAACATAAACATTTAAGGCAATGTATGACTAAAACAAAAGCCTTTTAAACTTGAACATCAACATAATATGGAAAAGGTAAAATGAGATAATTCCATTTACTTATTCACATGGATATTCTACAGGTCAAATAATCACATGAAATATCAATAACCACTTTCATAATGATGGAATACATAATGCCAGACTATCATAACCACGTAGCCCAAGCCTCATGCCAAGACCACATATAAGATTTTGTCAAGGCCTCGTGCCAAGATACTAGTTTGTCTCATGAGACCTACTGATGCAACAAAGAGCTATAGCGGGCTCCACCCGTCACTTATTAAGTCCAATGCATTCCTCATATGAACAGGTTTAAACATATAATATACCATAACATATTCTTATCACATAAAACATGCATAAAAGAAAACATAATATTTCCACATTTCAATCACAAGATATAAATACTACACATTGATATAATAAAAACACTTTCAACACCATTTTCAATACCAAAATAAAAGGAAATTAAAACTTGGTATTTATTTTTCATTTAAAAAAAGTTATGGCTTGCTGAGGAAGCCGAAAAATAAAATAATGGTCATGGTGGAGGGGAAGTCGTTGTCACCGCATACGTACGATAAGAAAAACATTCCTTTTTTTCGTTTAGTAAAGCGCTTCGTATAAAAATATTCCTTTTGAATAAACGTAAAAGTCAAAGGGGTTTATACACCGTGTAAAAGAATGCTGTGTATAAAAAAAATATGCCTCAATGAAAGGAGATTGAGACGATGTCCCTTACAAAGAAATTTTTTAAATAAAATAGATATATTATGTGTATTCACGATATGTACACATAAATAAAGTATAAATACAAGATAGGACATAATAATATCATGACATAATTTGAAACTAAAAGATTAACCCAAAGAATAGAAATTGGGTTAAGATGTTCCCTTAAAAAGATAATTAAATAAAATAGATCTATTATGTGTATTCACTATAAGTACACATAAAGAATGTAAAAATACAAGATATAACATAATAATATCATGACATAATTTTAATGTAGGAGATTAACTCAAGGAATGGAAATTGGGTTAGGAAGTTCCCTTACCACGTGTCTGACTTGACTCGACCATTCTTTAATATCCTAAATAATAAACTAGAGTTAATTTATACTTTCTTAAGAACCTTTTTAATTTTCATTATTCCTTTTATATCACTTATTACCATGTTATGAACATTATGTAATTATTTAAGTTAATAATGGTCATTTTGTCGATCTTTGGTACTTGAGTCAAAAATAAACTTCTTATAATTACAAGTTGTTCATGTGGTGAAATATCCATTATATCAAGAATTATATTCATGATTTAGATATCATATATATCATATATATCCAGTATATAAATTCATTTATAATATTACGTAACATTTAGAGGTATGAAATGAAATGCACTGTTCATGGAGACGGTAAGTCGTACGTACGCATGAATGCTACTTTCATTTCTATTTCATATTTAATGGAATTAAATCATAATGATATAAAGGTATATTATAATTCCAGTATAATATCATATATAATATCATTTACTCCATCCTTTATACATCCCACATATGGCATTAACGATTAAAATCACTTTGAGGGGGCGGTAGTCCGCACTTCCTAAAATGAAGATATCGCGTTTACCCATAATGGAAACCATAAAGGTACGCCGTAAATGAAAAATACATAATCTTAAGTAAAACATAAACATATTATATATCATATATAATTATAGTGACATCTTAATGGCCACCTTTGAAGGTGTTATATGAGTGTTGAACAATCATCGTTTCGTGAGGCATACATTCGCCATCCATAGAAACAGTATGTTCTTTAACCATTATATGTAGGTGTGTGTAAGTGTAGCTCGAATAATTCTTATAAAAAAATCCTAGTATATTAATTATAATGTTTTTGTTACAAAATAAATCAATAAAAAGAGTTTAGGGGGTTGTGGAAGAAAAATAAAACATAAGAACACAAGAGAAAACACTACCTTTAAAACAGGTAACTCTTTTTGATTTGAGCTCAAAGGCTTACTTGGGAAGACTTATGCCCAAAGTGAGGCTTCTAGGAGTAAGATAGGGAAGTTGAGAGACAAAATGGGCAGGGTTTGGCCGAGCCAAAGGCTTGATATGTGTGGCTAAGGTGGTAGTGGCGGGGGCCTTTTATAAGAGGAGAGGAGGGGCACTCTTGGAAAGTAATGAAATGTTACTATATTATATAATGAGTTTCTGATTTTAAATGTACCAAACATATATATTTATAGGATAAGGTGATAAGGGTCCGAAATATACTCATACAATAGGTTTTAGACAAGTTTAAGTCTTATATTTTACATTATCTTTTCATTTTATTTAAATCGTTAATTAATGAGGTAATCGTTGCATCATCGTGGTGTCATAAATAATTTAATTTATTTAATGTCTAAAAATTATTATAAAAATATCATGATGTAGGAAATAGTTTTATCATTATAATGAATATTTATAATAAAAAATATTACTTGTATAACCCCATTTAAAAATTGATTTAGTAAAACAACTCATGTTTGTGACATTTTTATTTTAACATTAAATAAAACATTTTAATGTCATTTTCAAACCAATGTGTCTCCCTGGGGTCCCCAAGTTGACCCATGGATTTTAGTGGTCTCCCATGACTCATAAAATAGGGTTAGGACAATTTTAAAAGTCATTTCATATTATTATAACATTATCTTTACCTTAAATTACACTAATTACCTTTAATCGCGATTAATTAAACTTAAAAGTTACTTTTCACCAAAAATTATTTTAATCCCATTGAACCAAATTTGACTTCCTAATGATAACCATGTATGTAGGATTTTTTAAAATCAAATCACAGAAGTGGTAATGTTTCATTTAAACGAAAAATCAGTTTTTTACTATCACTTAGTAGTTTCATTATTCATAAAAAATTGACGTTTTTCAGAACAATGCCAAAATTTCACCCTAAGCTATAATTTATATTCCGACTTCAAAAATAATTTATATTTTAAAAAATTAAAAACATATAAGTTTCATTAATTAATTTTATAATTAATTCTCGCGGTCACAATAAATAGCATGTTTTTAAGAAACAATATATATCAAAATATTGATAATTGTTTATGTCCAATTTCAATGTGAAATTAATTATAATGACCACCATTGGATAAAAAGGTAAAAATATATTATAATTACACTTTAAAACCACTCAATAGTATAATCTATCACTATAAATTATTTTGATTAAAAAAGTTGTTTTTAAGTATTTTTCATTATTCATAAAAAATTGGAAGTTCTCAGAAAAATACCAAAAATTCAACATAGGCTAATTTCGATATTCTGAATCCAAAAATGAAGTCCATTTTGAAATATAAAATATATATAATTTCAAAAAGTGGGTATTACTATTCATAATGGCTATTTTGATTGGTCGCGGTGTGTTAGAATCTCGAACTTGCGTACAATGCAAGCTATTGCATTATTGAAAGAGAAGCGTATCGTGGAAGCTCGGGGTGTTACATTCTCACCTACTTCAATAAATTGCGTCCTCGCAATTTGAAATTTTCTTTGAAAATAAAATGTTTAAAATAGGAAATACCTTTGTGAAAAACCCAAATCGGAAATAAGGTTAATAAAAATATAACTTTAAAAGAAAGAAAGAGAAGTACAAAGGTCACCCGAGATATGCCATACTAGGATTCTATGAAAATATGGATATGGAGGAGAAACAAACCATCAAGGTCTGATGGAGTGTTGTAGAAAACTGTATTAAGAGAATGTTAACCACAAGAAAATCACAAACTTTTTATTGTATAAATGGTCATTGAATCCCCAGTTGTAAAATTTAACCAACAGCTTTTTTGTTTTAAGTTACCTTTTATAAAGTTGAGGAATTTATTTAGGAGATTAACTAAGAACGTAAGGGAATATACATACTTGTCATGTAGAGTTTCATTCTTTATTAAATTTTTACCACAAACCCATCTTTCACTCTAAAAGGTAATAGAACTCCAAAATATTCTATTTATCATAATTGTATGTGGTTCCAAATATTAACACATACCATTTATATTAGGAAAACAATTTGGTAATAACCAGGGACTTCCTGTAGGCTAGTGGTAGGTAATAAAGGCATGTTGCACTATGGTTGTGGGTTCGATTCTGGCAGCTTTGTCCGACGCGACGAGTTATCCCCCAACCTATAGGTTGTCCTTTTCCTCAACTATAGTGTTATAATATTTCAAAAATAATCTTCATAAATGTTTTAACCTTAAGCAATACTATCCAAAGTTAAACTTAATCCATTCCAACCTTTATAGTTATCCAAAATACCTCCATCCAGACTTTCTCTAAAAGGTCCTTAAATTCCAAAATCAATTGTAACATCAAATTCCCCAAACAATGTAAAGTTTCTCTTATTTTCACATACTTAAAATATGATTACCTTAATCATATTAATACCTTAATGAAAACAACAAGTACTATAGTACAATCCTTATATATATCACATTATTCTTATAACCAGAATATATTACTTGAGTCCAAAAGCACCAATACATTAATTATTCCAATTCAACTGTAGTAACAGCATATGATTGTCATTGATCCCTTGGCCTTTTCTGAGGTAATTTTCCATGACTCTTAGGACATTCATTGGCATAATGCCCTATTTACCTACAATTTTAGCATTCAACATTGATAGCCTCTTTCTTTCCCTTACAATCACGATCCCGGTGACCTTTTTCTCCACATTTATAAAAAACCCCTATTCCCTTTAGGCAAGTACAAGGGTGATTCTTCACACAATAATCGCATAATGGAAAATCCTTCTTTCCCTTTTCCATTTATCTGTCTCTTGTTCCACCGTTCTCTTCTTCTCTTGATTTACATTGTTGTCATAAGACTTAGACAATTCTTTTTCTGTCTTGATAGCACACGAGACTATATCATCGTATGTTGAGAAAGATTGTGATACTAAAGATCGACGAATAAATGGTTTTAACCCATAAAATAAATTATCAATCTTATTTCTTGGGTTACGTATATAATCTGCAGCATGCCTCCCTAACCTTGTAATGTAAGTCTCATACTTTGTGACATTCTCATCCTCCTTCTGCCTCAAACTCAGAAATTGCCTTTCCATATATGCTCGATGGTCATGTGGAAAGTATTTTTCTATGAAAATTTCCTTAAACTCCCTCCATTACATACTTGATACTTCTTCATCTTCCTTTTTGTTTTGAATCAGCGACCACCATTGATCGTCATCTCCAGTGAGGCTGTAAACTTCCATGACAACTTTCTCTCTTTCAATACACCCCAATGCATGGAATATTTTCTCTAAGGAGTTTATACATTGCTCAGATACTAATGGATTTGTACCCCCATTAAATGTTGGTGGTTGTTGCGTCGTGAAGTGGTCTAACATTGATCCTCCACGTTGAGGATCAGGGTGCTCCATATGAGTAAGGTTACTATTCATAACCTGAGTGAGTTGTCTCAGTATGGTGATAAGTTGATCAGCACCAGTTGTATCTCCAGCTCCACAATAATTATCTTGAGAAGGAGGAAAATCCCTACATTGAGTGCGTGCATTGGTACGGTTTCCATTCCTCCCACTAGGCGCCATTTCTAAACAATGGCATAAACTAGATTAGTTTATGAATCAAAATACATAATTCCATACTTCTAAAACACTTAACATAAATTGAACAGTTTAGGGATATAATCCATATTAATAAAAAGAAATGTTTTCTTTGAGGTATTATATACTCATAAACCCTTCATAATGATTTTTAATGAAAATTAGAATTATCCTAAGTATATCCCCCGGGAGTGTCGTAACCAAGAGAGCAGCAAGGATTGTTGTCGTGCACCAGTTCCCGTTCGAGTCTATCTCAAAGCAGTGTTTTTAGGTTTTACCCCTAGGTACATCTGTTCCAGAGCTGCCTCTACCTGCTCGTATCTAGACAGGGATGTATTGCTCGGAAAACTCATAAAATCTCTATAATACCAAAATTCTAGGAAGTTCGTCTATACTAATCCTCAAAGTCTATCTTAGGGCTATGGGCTCTAATCAGAGTTTATCTAAATCTAGCTTCCAAGGTTAGTACTAAACTTCCTCTGATACCAACTGTAACGCCCTGACCCCAGTTAACCAAAGTCGGTGCATTATTGTGTAACATTGGCATTATCACAAAAGATCAAGTCTTGAAAGACCGATTGGTTTAGTAGCCTTGGAATCACTAGATACAATCATAATTATTACATTACATAATAAAGTAAAACAAAACTACAACAATATCTTGTCTATATATCCCCTCAAACTATCCCTATAGGTCATTCATAATATACTTCTTCACATCCTATAAAAATTAAAACATTGGAAGGGGTGAGCTCAGATTCTCAGTAAGGATAACAATATAGAGGATGCTTTTATAAATAAACATAAACATTTAAGGCAATGTATGACTAAAACAAAAGCATTTTTAAACATGAACTTCAACATAATATTGCAAAAGTATAATGTGATAATGCCATTTACTTATTCACATGGATATTCTACTGGTCGAATAATCACATGCAATATCAATAACCACTTTCATATTGATAGAATGAATAATGGCAAACTATCATAACCACGTAGCCAAGGTCTCGTGCCAAGACCACAAATAAGATTTTGTCAAGGCCTCATGCCAAGACACTAGTTTGTCTCATGATACCTACCGATGAATCGAGGAGCTATAGCAGGCTCCACCCGTCACTTATTAAGTCCAATGCATTCCTCATATGAACAGGTTTAAACATATAATAAACCATAACATATTCGTATCACATAAAACATGCATAAAGGAAACATAACATTTCCACATTTCAATCACAAGATATCAATACTACACATTGATATAATAAAAACACTTTCAAAACCATTTTCAATACCAAAATAAACAAAAATTAAAACTTTGTATTTATTTTTCATTTAAAAAAAGTTATTACTTGTTGAGGAAGCCTAAAACTCAAATAATGGTCATGGAGGAGGGGAAGTCGTTGTCGCAACATACATATGACAAGAAAAACATTCCTTTTTGTCGTTTAGTAAAACGCTTCGTATAAAAAGATTCCTTTTGGATAAATGTAAAAGTAAAAGGGGTTTATACACCGTATAAAACAATGTTGTGTATAAAAAAAATATACCCCAATGAAAGGAGATTGAGACGAAGTCCATTACAAAGAACAGTTTTAAATAAAATAGATATATTATGTGTATTCACTATATGTACACATAAAGAAAGTATAAAAACAAGATAGGACATAATAATATCAAGACATAATTTGAAAATAGGAGATTAACCCAAAGAATAAAAATTGGGTTAAGAACTTCCCTTACAACGATCATTAAATAAAATAGATCTATTATGTGTATTAACTATACGTACACATAAATAAAGTAAAAATACAAGATAGAATATAATAATATCGTGACATAATTTTAATGTTGGAGATTAACCCAAAGAATGGAAATTGGGTTAGGAAGTTCCATTACCTAGTGTCCGACTTGACTCGACCGTTCTTTAATATCCTGAATAATAAACTAGAGTTAATTTATACTTGATTAAGAACCTATTTAATGTTCATTATTCTTTTTATATCACTTATTACCATGTTATGAACATTATTTAATTATTTAAGTTAATAACGGTCATTTTGTCGATCATTGGTACTTGAGTCAAAAATAAACTTCTTATAATTACAAGTTGTTCATGTGGTGAAATATCCATTATATCCAGAATTATATTCATGATTTAGATATCATATATATCATATATATCCAGTATATACATTAATTTATAATATTACATAACATTTAGAGGTAAGAAATGAAATGAACCGTTCATGGAGACGGTAAGCCGTACATACGCATGAACGCTGCTTTCATTTCTATTTCATATTTAATGGATTTAAATCACAATTATATAAAGGTATATTATAATTCCATTATTATATAATATATAATATCATTTACTCAATCCATTATACATTCCACATATGGCATTAACGATTAAAATCACTTTGAGGGGGCGGTAGTCCACACTTCCGAAAATGAAGATATCGTGTTTACCTATAATGGAAACCATAAAGGTATGCCACAAATGAAAAATACAGAAGCTTAATTAAAACATAAACATATTATATATCATATATAAATATATTTACATCTTAATGGCCACCATTGAAGGTGTTATATGAGTGTTGAACAATCATCGTTTCGTGATGCATAAATTCGCCATCCACAGAAACAGTATGTTCTTTAACCATTACATGTAGGTGTGTGTAAGTGTAGCTCGAATAATTCATATAAAAACATCCTAGTATATTGATGATACTGGTGTTGTTACAAAATAAAGGAATAAAAATAGTTTATGTGGTTGGAGAAGCAAAATAAAACATAGTAACACAATAGAAAACAATACCTTTAAAATGGGTAACTCTTTTTGATTTGAGCTCAAAGGCTTCCTTGGGGAAACTTCTGCCCAAAGTGAGGCATATAGGAGTAATATATGGAAGTGGAGAGACAAAATGGGCAGGGGTTGGCCGAGCCAATGGCTTGAGAGGTGTGGGTAAGGTTGTAGTGGTGGGGGCCTTTTATAATAGGAGAGGAGGGGCACTCTTGGAATGTCATGAAATGTTACTTTATTATATAATGAGTTTCGGATTTTAAATGTCCCACACTTATATATTTCGCATACAAGGTGATAAGGGTTCGAAATATACTCATACAATTGGTTTTTGAAAAGTTCAAGTCTTATATTTTACAATATCTTTTCATTTTATTTAAATCGTTAATTAATGAGGTAATCGCTGCATCATCATGTGGTCATAAATAATTTAATTTATTTAATGTTTAAAAATTATAAAAAAAATATCATGATGTAGGAAATCGGTTTAGATTTATAATTAATATTTATAGTAAAAAATATGACTTGTATAACCCCAATTAAAAATTTATTTAGTAAAAAAACTCATATTTGTGACATTTTTATTTTAACATTAAATAAAAAGTTTTTAATGTCATTTTCCCACCCAAGTGGCTCCATGGGGTCCCTAAGTTGACCCATGGATTGTCTTGGTCAGACATGAATCATCCAATAGGGGTAGGAAAAGTGTAAAGGTCATTTCATATTATTATAACATTATCTTTACCTTAAATTACACTAATTACCTTTAATCGTGATTAATTAAACTTAAAAGTTACTATTCACCAAAAATTATTTTAATCCCATTGAACCACATTTTACTTCCTAATGAAAACCATGTATGCAGGATTTTTGAAAATCAAATCACATAAGTGGTAATGTTTCATTTAAATGAAAAATCAGTTTTTAACTATCATTTAGTAGTTTCACTATTCATAAAAAATTGACGTTTTTCAGAACAATTCCAAAATTTCACCCTAAGCTATAATTGATATTCTGAATTCAAAAATGATTTATATTTTAAAAAATTCCAAACATATAAGTTTCATTAATTAATTTTATAATTAATTCCCACGGTCACAACAAATAGCGTGTTTTTAGGAAACAATATATATCAAAAGATTGACAATTGTTTATGTCCAATTTCAAAGTGAAATTAATTCTAATGACCACCGTTGGATAAAATTGTAAAAATATATTCTAATTACAATTTATAACCACTAAATAGTATTATTTATCACTATAAATTATTTTTATTAAAAAATTTGTTTTTAAGTATTTTTTACTATTCATAAAAAATTGGAAGTTCTCAGAAAAATGCCAAAAATACAACATAGGAAAACTTCGATATTACGAATCCAAAAATGAAGTCCATTTTGAAATATAAAATATATATTTTCAAAAGGTGGGTGTTACTATTCATAATGTTTATTTTGATTGGTCGCGGTGTATTAGAATCTCGAACTTGCGTACAATGCAAGCTATTGCATTATTGAAAGAGAAACATATCGTGGAAGCTCAGGGTGTTACAAAGGATGTGGAATTAGCTATAGTTTTCCATGTCTTAAATACATGGTGGAATTACCTATTTGGGGAAAATTTCATAGTTTTCACTTCCCATAAGAGCTTGAAATATATATTTTCTTAGTGATACTTGAACTTAATGTAATGAAGATAGATGGAGTACCACCAAGTATTTGATTTTTACTTCATTTACACACCTGGTTAATGGAATTCCATAGAATATTCATTGAGTAATAAATCACATAGTGAATTGGTATGACATGCTCGTGATCAATGGTAGGTGATGAGAATGATTAGTAACATTCATCCAGATTGAATGGTACTGGGTGAGCATGTAATTTTATTTCAAGTTAATCTGGTTCCTAACATGTTGGATTTGGTAAAAGTGGATCAGATATCAAACCCTAATTGAATCACCATTACAACAAACCTAAATGGTGGGGAGACTTCTAATAACTGGAGAGATGATGAAAAATATTTGTTATATTTTTATAATCATGTTGTATTTTCTTAGTCTTTCTAGGAATGGATTCTTTCTGCATATCGCCATTCAAAATGGGTTATTCATATGGGTATTCATAAAATGTTAAAGGTGATGAAAACTCATTTATATAGGTTGTGTATGAGACACAAGATTTCAGAATATGTAATGGAATTCCTAACGTTCTAACAGGAAAAATCAAATCATCAAAGACTGGCTGGTAAGTTGAAATCTATTCATATACCCATATGAAATTTAGAATATATTGTAATAGACTTTTTCACAAGTCTAATCAGGAAATTGTAGAAGTAATATATGTGTTGGGTGTTTTTTATCAACTCACCAAGTCAACACACTTTCTCTTATTAAGATAATCTTGAACAGTTGAGGACTTAAAAAAGATGTGTATCTAAGAATTATTCTAGTTAAATGGATTTATAGTTTCAATTGTATCTGATAGAGATCATCGTTTTGCATCATGATTCCAGTTATCGTTAAAACAGACTCTCAAGAGTCAGTTGACCATGAGCATGACATATCACCCCAAGACTGATTTGACTTTAGAGTGCACAATTTTTCCCTTAGAACATATGCTCAATACATTTTTCATGGGCCTTGGCAGTTCATGGGAGGATTATCCTATACTAACCACTATTAAGAGACGATACATGTGGCCTTGTTTGAGGATTTATATGGTAATTATAATTTCATTATACACTATGTTGATTGGAGACATATGGTAATTTTTTATTAGTCCTAGTCTAGTTCATGAGACTACAAATAAGATTCAGATGTTCTTGAAGAATATGGAAATGGATCAAAGATGAAAGATGCTATATGAAGACAATCATCACAATCCTTTATCTTTTGATGCCAGTGAACAAAACATCTTGAAAGTGTCATAAAGACTTGTTCATCGATGATTAGGGAAATAAGGGAAGTTATTGTCATGGTATATGGTACCATCCAAAGTGGTCGAATAGATTATCATGGTTTTTCATCGGTTGTCCTTACTTTGAAGGTTCAATAAAGCTCATAAAATGTTCTCTATTTTTCAACTGAAGAAGTATCACCTATATCCTCAACATGTGATCAGTTTAAAGCATGTTACTCTTGATCCTGATGTGGTGTTTATCCATGAACTAGTTCAGGTTCTGGATGGACATAAAAATACCCTATATGGGTGATTTATTACGTTGGAAAAATTATTTTAACATCTCGGTCTGGTTCAAAAGAAAACAGGGGAACACAAGAATATTTATGGGAGAAATGGCATGAGTGGTTAAAATTAAACATTGTTATCCACCTTTCTATGGATGGAAATCCCAATAGTGGGGAGAAGGTAGAACCCCCGGTTTGAGTTATTTCATTGTTTAATACCTGTTATCTTGCATTTGAATTCTTCAGAATACCTTGTTGGAAGGGTTCAAGAGAATAAATAAGAGATAGTCTAAAAACATTATTATGTAAATCTATAGGAACTATTTATGTCATAAATTGTGGTCTATTGATGTAAATGTTACATGGAAGATTTTTAGGATGAGGTGGTTTATGATGGAAAATAAATTAATATTATAAATTTGTTTTCTGGAATTTAATTTAGAGGTGACAATTTTTTTCAGCAGAAGTCTCCCATTAAGTAATTTATGAAGTAAATTACATACACCATAAATTTTTCTAGGCCTAGCCAATGTTTACCCTTTTTTTGTAACTCCTCATTTAGTTCATGTTTCTTTGTCTGAACTTCCAGGGAACCCTAGATGAAGTCCTTTAACCTTCAATGTCCGAAATAAAATTCCAATAAATACTTGGGTGCTCAATAGTGTAGATCAAAGGTTAGGGTCTCATTCTTCCTTATTTTCTTAAATATCCTTAGTCATTATCATATGAAACCATATATTTTTGTTATAATTCCTTGATATATGTGGTCATATTTTTGTTGATGAGATCTTATTAGGTTTTGATAGGGGAACCAATGGAAGATGTCTGATCGGTGGAATCATTTTTGATCTGTTGTTCCAATTGAATTTAGTTAGGTTGATTTTCCCTCCTTCCAATTTTATTTGAACTTGAAGGATTATTATGTTTCTAAAAAATTTCTCTTATTTTTCAATGGTTTTTCCTCAGTAAAAATCTTCTGATAATTCTCCTACTTGTTGCCCTGAATTTGGATAGTGGGTGTTTCCCACTATGAATTTTTGCATTGATTAATGTTTATTATATAAATGAAGGATGGTTTTGAAAAATGTTCATGAAATAATAGGTTGTGAGTTTAATCTAGAAAGGCACAAGTTAGTGTGTGTGTGTGTGTGTGTTCATTATTACATTATACAAGGCCTTATTCAAATTGTCTTAGTGCTCAGTGTCTACTGAAAAGGCATAAAGGGAAATATTCCACCTGTCAACAGTTCGATGGAGAACATACCACCACTCATGAGTATAGGGGTGTAATTTTATAAAGCATGTGTGTATGCGACAAAAAACATGGTTTATTTTGCCAAATTCGGAATTGTGAACTGATTTTTTTAAATAGAAATACTGCTATGGATTAAACTGCTTTTGAAAAACATTTTCAACAGAGATATTTTATATTATGAAAAATATTTATTTCTTTGATATTAGTTCATCTAGTTTTATTTCCCTTGATCTAACCTATTTCCAGTCATACTGGCATGTGGGAAGAATCTTGGGGGATTCTTATAGGGTATGATTACTCACCCCCTACATGTGCACTTTGGATCATATTTAGATGTTATTTTCCATGATATAACAAAAGGTATCATCTTCTTACTTTTCCAACAGCACTCCTTGATTTTATTCTCATGGTTTGTGGAGTGGGAGCATGGAGTTGGTTTTTGTGTGGTTCACGAGTGGTGTCACCTTATTACATGGGTCTTTTGTTACTTTGATGTTTTCAGATTATACCTATTAATGTTTCTGCTACTACTTTGATATTTTTCATCCTTATTTATTTTTTATTGGTGGATTGGTCACCCTGTTCATCTAAGATTGATTTTGGCACATGAATCATTCATATATATTTATTTGGTTTATATATTTTTACCTTGTTTAGTGTGAGTAATTTTATTAATTGGTAAATAATTCCCCCATTTTTATTATATTTAAACCCTTGGAATTTGTTTTTGGGTTTTGGTGTCTATGGAATGTCACCTAAAATTAATGACATTTAACCACTTCTCAAGCCAATGGTATGGGGTGAGACATTACAATTCGGCTTCCTCTAAATCATAAATGGAATATATCATTTCAGGGAATTTGATTTGATATCTTTCAAAACCCAAATAGACACCTAAATTGATAGTTATGGTCGTTTGAAGTTCATGTCAATTTTTAAACTTATCTAAAGTTATTAAAAAATTATTAATTTTTTTCAATCATCAAATTGATATTAAACATCTATTTTTAAACACTAATTTACAAATTATTATGTAATATTAATTATTAATTATTTTTTAAACCATTTTCACTAAATATATTATATATTAAGTATAATTACATATCTCCTATCTATAAAAAAATATGGGTGCCTTCGTCCTACATGTCACCCTTACAAGCTTCCACGTCACTCCATTTTAACAATTCTTCCCTTCAAACCCAAAAACCTGCTCATTCTATTCCACATATGCCCCTGGGGATCCCACTAGGATTTCATGTGCCATCATCCTACCCTTCCTGCAAACCAGCACTGACATCCTCCTTGCCATTTGAGTCCTCCTCTATAGTGGGTCCTACTCTATAATCCCCAATCCCCACATATCTTCGTGTGGTTCCCGCATCAAATGGATGGAATCCAAAACTACAAAACCCCCTCCGGCTCACAATTTCCATCCCCTATACCTATGGTAACCCCATCATTGTTTGCATCTATAACCTCCATGCACTGAAAAACCACCTCTGGCTCGGGATTTTTATCACCTCTACCTACAATAATCTCTACCCCAAGCGCATTTGATTGTTGCTTCTTCTTTGACTAGATTATCCACCTTCATCTACCATCAATTTTTGTCTCTCCAATTCCTACTTTTCCAGATCGCCACATCCCTCATCTTCCCCTTCAGTTACTGGTAACTTTTGACTCCTCAGTACCCTACCTACCACAATCCATTCGATTTTTCCTTTACTTTCAACCACCATGGAAGACCCCTCACAACTACTTCACGAATCTCTTCAGTATCTCGAGCACCTCCTATATTATTTAAAAGTATATATTTGTGTTCATTATCAGATCTCGATGATGAGTTAGGATTTCACTATTTCGTATCTCCATCCCATTACTAGACACCTAGAATATATAGTAATTTCATCTCCCTATCTCCTCTGTAAAACTTTTCTCTACTATTCACCTTTTCATTTGACTCTATTCATATAAATCTCCCATAATGTGTTACAATCCTTCTGCTTTCCTGATACAGAAATTAGCATTCTACTTCATTCAATCAGCGAAACTTTCTTTTCCACATTATATCTTCAAAGAGATTTAAAATCCAATGATATTTAATAGGTCTTCTCTGTGATAGGTTCTTTTCAAATACTTATATATCTATTTCTTTATTCTTCCTTATACTCTTCTTCCCCCTATGCTCATAGGTTGATTTCTACGTATTGTGGTTGTTCCCCTTCTATAACTGTGATTTTATAATAATTATAAGTTCTATAGTTATATCCCATATTTTATTATGATGTTGTATATTATAATGGTGGATATAGGATTCTCCATTATTAGGGAGGATAAAATACTCTTGCCTGCTCAGTTGTAGTAACCAACATTATATCTATTTCTATGTGAGATCTATTATACAGAATAGCTATTCGAGGATCATTTTTTAGTAATATTATTTTCCCATATTCTAATTTCATCTACTATTGTCTTCATACTATTTCATTTTTTATTTGATTTATATTAACCAGTATTACAAATATTTTATGGGATCTCCATTATACAGAGATGTGAAGAAGATAGGTGAAGTGTACCACCATATGAATGATAGTTTTTTTTATAAGCATTTTTTTTTTGTAATTAATGATTCCATTATTGTTTTTTATTTTTTAAATTTATTTATTTATTTTACTATTTATCTATTAATTTTATAAATTTAGTTTTAAATATATTTTCTCATAGTATGAATGCGTATGCAAACTGATTATTTGTCTCATCAATTGTTCAATATGAAGTAGATTATTTAGGTAATTCCTATTTTAATTTATGTATTTTGGTATTTTTACATATTTATAATTTTCTTCCATTTATTTTCATGTATTTTTTCTGTAAATGATATGCATCCTCTCTTTTAAGCTAATTTCAATTCTTCTAAACTGATATTATTCCTCACTATATATCTTTTCTAATTTATGTATTCTTCCCTTATCATCATATTTTCATAGAATTTTTGTTTTTTCATTCCTTATCAAAAATCTATTCTATTAAATAGGTACATGTATCTATTAAATTATAATTTGTTGAAATTAATAATTTCTAAGAAATTCAAGAACCTATAATAATCGTTTTATTAAAAAACAGTTGTTAACTATATGTTTTTTGTTTCATAGGGTTATTGATTTTACATTGATTGATTTATCTTTTTCCATATAAAATGACTACTCCTACACGGTGATAGGTTCATTTAAAATCCATAAATACCTAATATTATTTTCATTCTTCCTTCTACACTTACTAACAATTTTTCAAGGGACTCTTTTTCAGTTCGATGATTGTTTATTTAATGTATCTCTAATTTATTTTTGATTCTAGGTTCTATGGTTATATGCCTAATTTTATTGGGATTTTGTCTATGAAAATGGTGGTCGTAGGTTTCTACGATGTTAAGGAAGATATATTCTTCTTTCCTTATCAATTATAGCGAACTATTATCACCTTCCTAGATAGCATCTATATTCCATGATTAATTTTCTGTAATATTATTTTCCATTATTCTACTTTTTATTACTATATTCCACTTGATATTTCATTTTTATACAATATATATTAACCAGCATTACTTCTTCTTCTATGGGAACTTCATTATACAAAGAGGCCATGATCATGGGTGAAGTTTACCACCAGTAGAAATTGACTTCTCATACATAGATATAGGTTCAGTTCAAATCCCCATATAACTAATATTATTTTCATTCTTTCTTTTAATGTTCTTCACCCTTTGTTCAGAGTTCTTTTTTGTATTTCTACGATTGTTCATTTTCTGTAACTTTGATTTAATTCTGATTATAAGTTCTATGGTTATAGAACTAATTTTATTTTGATGTTTCATGTGCCAATGCAATGGTGGATATAGGTTTGTCCAATATTAAGGATGATAGAGTATTCTTGTCTGCTCAGTCGTAGTGAACTATGGCCACCTTCCCGTATAGAATCAATATCCCATGATCCATTTTCCATAATAGTATTTACTAATATTATAGTTTTTATTATTTTTTTCCTCTAAATATTTAATTTTCTATATGATATATATTAATCATAATTACTTCTTCTTCTATGGGAGCTTCATTATACAATGTCGCAACAAAAATGGGTGAAGTGTACCACCACTTAAAGGTTCGTTTTTTATATGATTTTTCATCTTAATAATAATGATTCCACCAAACTTTTTATTTTTTTATTTAGTTATTCATTTTTTCATTAATTTCATGATTTTAAAAATTTTATTTATAAACATATTGTTTCATATTATGCATGCGTACATAAAATGATTACCTGTGTCATCAATTGTTTATCGGGAAGCACAGTAATTTGGTCATTATTCCTACTCTAATTAATGTATTTTCATATTTTTTACATATTTTAAATTATTTTTATTTTATATTCATGTATTTTTGTAATGAAATAAATATACACTTTTAAAATGTTTTTAGCTCTTCTAAAATGATTATATTTCTCATTAAAAATAAATTTTCTAATTCATGTTTTTTTCCTACTAATCAAAATTTTTTATGAGTTTTCTATTTTCATTCCATGTCATAAATCAGTTCTTATCCTGCAATGACATGCATTTTTTCAATTATAATCGCAGTTAAAATTATTAATTTATATAAATTTCAAAACCTATTATATATATTTTATTATAAACATCATCAACTGAAACATAATCTTTTTGAAATATAATTCTCTTTTACCGTTTCATTTTCTTTTAATTTTATACTATGGAATGAATTTTTAGATTTCTAATTTTTTGTATTCATTTTTTTCTACATGTTTGATTTAATTGAATTCCAAGGTGATGATATTATTTGAATTTTTTACATCAAAAGAGATCTTATAAACTGATTTCTATTCAGCCATGATGTGTTTTCATCTGAGGTGTTTCATTATTTCTATTTTAATGTGACTTATACATTGATTTCACACACTATTACAGGTATATATAGATTATGTTGTAATATATAAGTAATAATATTATGTGATTCTTGAAATTCATACTTGTGTATATTTTATCGACACTAGTAGAAAAGTTATGTCACAAAAACTAAATAGTTTCCTACAAAAAATTATCATAATTATAGAATGAATATAGAGCAATGGAGTAAAAAATTGTTCCTCTTGGAAAATATTACACCAAATGGGTAGCAGATATGGTTTTTTCTAAGAAAACTAGATTCATATCGGTTATGATCAGGAAAAGGGAATCACATGATCCCATTGTTATTGTTCCAATGCTTTTGATTCCAATATGCAATGTGTTTCATATTGGGGTTTTCCCTATATTTTTTATTTTATGTGACTTAAGATTAACACATCTATCGGTTTCTGTTTTGTTAAACTTTCCCAAACAAATGATAAAACCCTTAGATCTAGAACGAACCCTAGTTTGGCTGGTATGTTAATAATCTTGGAAGTTCATGATCTTAGAAAATTTTCATAAATTTGATTTTCTTTTGTTATTTTCGTTCATATATAATCTCATTATCCCATACCTCTTCCATTTGTTAATAGGTACACTGAATGTTTAGGGACTCTCCCCTTCGGACCTACTCACAACTTGTAAATATGTTTGTGTGTGTTTTTAGTTACATAATCCCTTTGCTTCATCACTTGAATATAAACTATAGGTTTTGTAAATTATTCCCTTGATTTTGAACTATCCTATATTTAAAACACTCATAAAATATACATTTAGTATCACATACCCTTCAAAATTAAATAATTGATATATATAACATCTATACCTAATATAGAATTCCCAAGGAATTACCTAAAACCCTTCATGTATAAATATTCTAGAACATGTTTTTAGAAGAATATATGGACAAAAGTGATGATCTATGATAATGTTTTTATCAATCTATTTTTTAAAATATTAGGTAATTTATTCCCACCTCCCATCAGTGGTATATTTTAATATACTATTCTTATCAAATTTATGTTCTCCAAAAACTTATAATACTATATAGTAATAATAGATTTTTTGTTAAATATTCCTACTTAAATGAAGTAAAAGATATTTCCTAACAAAAAATCTTTTGTATAACTTATCAAGATGTTTTAGGAAGAATATAGTGTCTAAGATAAGAGTGGTAGTATATTTTGGCTTATAAAAGTTCTAATTTAACAAATAAAAATTACACCTGTCGAAAGTTGAAGTGATTTACACTTAATCTCCTATAGTGTTTAGGATATGTGATGATAAAGAAAAATGTAAATAGTTACATATAGTTATTGTAAATTGGTTTATACCATTATTTTTTATAGGATTATACCATGCTAAAATTAAATTTATATTTCACTTAATATCCTAAATGTTTTAGTATGTATGTAGATAAAGAAAAATGGAAAAGTTACATTTATTTGTCATGAAAAGTGAAAATCACTATTTTTTGAAGGATTATTAAAATAAAATTATAAAGTGAATTACATTCAATATCCTGAAAGAGTTTTTGACATGGTGATAAAGATAAATGTAAATAGTTACATTAGTTATCATAATAATGTATGTGTAATTTATCCTAAAATAGAATATGATGTGTTGGTAATGTAGTAATATAAATAGTTAATTATTTGAAAAAATTCAAAGAAATTTTGGATGGAAATAGTTCCAAGGATTATTATGATGGTGTAATTAGAAGGTCTTCTAAATAGAAAACATATTTAGACGTGGTAATATTTGGTGTGATGAAGTTCAATATTTTGAATATTTTCAAAAGTTGAATAGTTAGGAATGTATGTCCTAAATCCCACTATTATTCAAACTATCTTACTTCATATATATTTGTCACTAAATATTTGGTGATAGGTTTTTGTCAGATGGTCACATAGAGATGTGATAGGAATTGTATATGATGTAATGAGGTAAAAAAACAAATAAAAGTTCAACATGAATAAGGCTGATCTTGAAGCCTTTTATATACTAAATGATAGATTGGTGCATATTTTAGGTTTGTTAAAAATTATTAAAATATTTTTACGAATATTAAATTGTTTCATGTTTAAATAAATGTATATTTTATCATTCCTTAACATTCTCCACATATATATATACCCACATTTTATGAGTTTTAATGAAAAATAACCTCTCAAAGTTTGACTTTGATTTATCCCTAGCAGATTTTCATCATGGATTAATTTAGGTTTTAATTAAAGTTATGGTCAGCACAAGTAGGATTATTATAGAGATATATTGAATATTCTAATGAGGTTTAAAATAAATAATGTGAATATTTATATTTGTCGGATGGCTGATGAATTATACAACATTGGGTGTCATATAGATTTCATTGGTATAATAGGGGGTATGAATCATATTTTACTCCTTATTTCTTGAGGATGGTGAGATACCTATCATTATAATCCTTATACTTTGATACACTACTTATGAAAGTCTATATACTGACATAGCTAATATGGGGGGGTGGTTGGGTATGTTGTTGATCATGTATTCGGTTAAATCTCAACCAAGATGAGATTTGTCCTATCGTATGATGAATATGAAATTTTTTCCCTTGATTGAGATAGACCATGGAGTATGCATCAACACCACAATTTTATATATCTATCCAGCTAAGGTACATTTGACATACTTATCTAAAAGGGTCAATGAAATGTGATGTATTCACTGAATAGTAAAATATATACTTTGAGAATTGATAATGTTTGAGTAGGCTATATGGGATTGACATACTCTGTGTCCCATACTTTATCAATCTCCTAGAAAAAGGGAAAATATAAGAAATCAAGTTTTAATATGATGGAGACTTGTGGAAACATGTTTAGAGATACATGTGTTTGATAGAGATCGGGCCAGAACCAATTATAGTTTGAGTAGCATTGTCGATTTTCTAGAGGTTTCTCATTACATACTTGTATGAATATGTAGATTCTTATTTGTTATCAATTACATCTTTCCATTTGTGTCATGCATTTTATTTTCCTAAATGGGGATTATTTTTTACACTATCTGTTGCTCGAAAAGTGTTTTAGAGTTAATCCAAAATGATTATTAAATGGGTATTCACAAGATATTATATACTATGTGATACAAGTAGAAGAAAATTATATCTTTTTAAAAATGTTATTAATGATATCCAAAAGGGGTTTTGGAAATGATTTCATAATTTATTATTTATGATACAATATAAGTTGAAATGGAACAATGTTTTTTATGCTTTAGTACAAGTGGGAGATTTAAGGATACATTCCCTAAATATTTATATATATGTGATATATATATAATATAATTATGTAATTCATGGAAAGTATTATTTGTATGCATGGGGTTTATCATTTCATGAAGTCTCTGACTTCATTATTAATCTTCCACACATGGTATTATTAAAGGAAACCTTTTAGAAAATGAAATAGTGGTGAGTAAATTCATTTAATACTTTCAAACATGAGTTAACCGAAGAAACATTTACTCATGAATTATAAATTAATGAGTAAATGAAGTTGGTTGAATTTTTCATCATGTTTTATTTATCACTATAATTTTATGGAAATTATTATATGATTTCATCATGATTTTATGAAATTCCTTTTCACTTGATTCTCACATATCTTTCTCCTTTGTGTTTGAGACACTAGCATGTTGTGGAAAAATGATGAATATCATCTGTGCAACACATGACATAGCTCAACCCATGCATACCACTAGAGGTGGGATGTAATTTGTATTCCAATCATCTGAACACTCTAAAATCCATGTAATGATGACTGAGATGTTTAATATAGGCTTAGGTGTATAATACATTATATTTATAGCAGTTCATCATTTTGTTTTTATATAGGTTTGATATTTTAGGGATGGAGATCTAGGAAAGTGAATTTGATCACTTCCACATATTTCAATAAATATTGTTAGAATAATTTAAATCTAAATAATTTCTATAGTGGTGTTTAAAATATAGGTTATTTTTTCAGTACTACAAAACCCCCTTTTATCAGAACTGTAATTCATGTTTATCGATGCTAACCAAAGAATAAATGCATTAAGACCCCTTAAAAGTCAGTTGTTGTTATCATTGCTTAAAAAGAGTTGATAAAGTCACCATTTATCAGTGTTAAAAAGGTACTGATAAAATACCACATTAATCGATGATTTTTCTAGCACTGACAGAAGATTCCATTTATCAGTGCAGTTTTAGCATTGGAAAAATAATTTTTTTTAAACACATTTTTCTCGCTCTAGAGGAATATTTATCAGCACTAGACCACCCCAACACCCCTACTCACGTGCAAGAACCCCCCCCCCCCACCTTTATTAGTTAATTCCCCCTTACCACCACCCCTCATTTATCATTGCTCATAACCCTCCCTCCCATTTATCCATCTCAAGCAACTTCTAGGATTCAAACATGGGTTCTACAGGTTCATAGTGAATGTTAATTAATACTATAATAGATTTTTATTTCTATATATTTTGATATATAAATTTAATTTTAAATATTTCCATATATTTTTCCATATATTTATTCTTATAATTATATATATATATATATATTTATTTTTATATTTATTTTTAAATATAGTTATAACATATGTTTTTTTATTTGGCTATTTTCTTGTGTGCGTACATTTTAGTGTGTTTATATTTATATTTATGTGTGCATGTTAATAATAATATTTATATATTTAAATAATTTTATATAACTATATATATTCATATATTTGCTTTTCAATACATTTATAAAATATGTTTTTGGGTGTGTTTATATTTATATATACAACGTGTGAGTCGATATATAAATATAAATATTTATATTTATTTACATATATTATATGTTAATATTTATTTACATGAATTCGAATATATATAATTGTTTGTTATTAACATTACATACACATTTTTATATTTATATACTTATTCATAAATTTTTATAAGAAACTATTGGATTAATTTTTTTATTAAATAAAATGTATAATTATTTTTTATTAACATATAGTTTATATCTTTATGAAGACATTCAATATGTAAATACATTTAAATATTTATTTGTAAAATTAAATTTTTTATATGTAAACATATTCAAAATATGTATATGTTTATTTATAAATAAAACTAAAATATGAAAAACATTAAAATTTCAACCATAGAATAACCATATGAGTGTAAGATCTACGAATAAATTTAGTTTCTACTAAAAATTGATAATAATACCCTCTTTAAAAAGTATAAATTTCATCAAATGTTTCAAAATTTGTGTATCACAACAAGAAAATATATTTTGAGGTATTTATACTCCTTTTTAAACCTATAAAAATAAGATTCATACAACACCCCCAGTATGAGGTATGTCACCATTTTATTACTTTTGCCTTAATTTTGAATTCATCAGAATACCTTCTTGAATGTGTTTCAGGTAATAAAGAAGAGAATGTCTAGAAATGCGATTCTGGAAATCTATAATAACAATTTTTGTTATAAATATGGGATTTACAATGTAAATGTTGCAGGGTAGATGTTTTGGCTTAGTAATTTTATTATGTAAACTAATTTTTATGTCATAAATTTGTTTTTTGGGATTTAATTTAGAGGCAGCATGTTCTTTTATTGGAAGTCACCCCTCAAAATATTTATTATAAATACCCTAATATTTATTACACATATAAACATGATTCATTACATAAACATGTACTTAATATAACTCTAAAGATCGAGAGGTCTAGTGTCCTAGGAAATTAGGAACATTACATAACAACCCAGAACATAAAACCCAGCATATTTATTGAAAACATCTTTTACATGACCACAAAATTCATTCATACATAGCATTGCTTAGGATAACCTGAGAACATTCATAAGAAAAGGGTGAGCTATAAAGACTAGTAAGGGAGTAAACAAGGAATAACAAGAATAATATAGTACATTTTCTGAAATAGTCATATCAATGGAGCACAATAGAAACATGGACATAAAGGAATGATTTAGTATGATTATCCTAACAAGGAAATTTGACAACAACATTTAACATAATATTAGGATGAGACAAGGTTGATTGTACATGGAGAAAGATTAAACCCTCATTGAAACTGAATTATCATGAGTAAAACCTCATTTCACTTGATGTATCATGATACTAATCTTTACCCAATGCATTGGAGTGCTATGAGAACGCACCCTAATTAATCATTTCATTTCTTGAATAAGTGTGTCACATAGATCATACAACACGAATTCTTTAAACATCATCATTTATTCCAAAATTAAGTAATGTGTAATTTATTCATGGTACTCCATAATCAATAATAAAATGTGCATTAAGGTCAATACCCGTGATAGTGAAACGGGCATGGTATTCACTACACAATTACTTTGGCTTGGAAAATCACGATACAATTTTGGCAGCATAACCGCATGACATAAGAAATCATAAAAATGGTTGATGAGAGAGAAAGGGTATATCATAATATGTACATGAAATGTACAGTATGGGGGTCATATAGTTACATTTCCCAACATATGTAATGAAATTTAGATTCATAATATAAAATAATTTCTTGAATGTAAATGAGAAGAGATAAATTCATTACGGAATTTCAACATGGTAACATGTGTTCATGGGAGGCATTAATGAGAGAGAAATAGGTCTATTGTTATTAAAACATTAGGAGGGATGTATGGGGGAGGTGTGAAATAATAATTCAGAATTTGTAATTGAAAACAAAAGGGTATAAAAATATAATAAAATTTGGACAAAAATGAGAGTGGAAGAAATCCTTTACTTGGAAGTGTGATTCCAAAGGCTTTGAAGAGGCTTGAGAGAGGATTATTAAGATCTTGGGGTGAATTTAGAGGATTTTAGAAATATTAGGGCATATTTTGGTTGAGATCCAATGGTTTTGAGTGAAGTGGAAGTGGGATATTTTGTGGGTTTATATAGGAAAAGTGGGTGTATTCATTATTATTTTGGTTTTGAACACTACACATGAAACTAATCAAAACCAAAAACAATATCATGGATTTTCCCATGGTTTTCTCCAAAGGGGAGTGGAAAAAATTATTTTATAAGTCCAATGTCCAAAATTATTAAAATATTATGATTTCTTATGTTGAGGTGAGTCACACTCTCAAGTAAATCATTTTAAAATTTTAAAATGTTTTATAAGTCTTAGAAGGTCCACTAAGGAACTGAAAATTAAATAAAATATACCTATAATCACCTTATTTTTAACATTAAACATATATTTCAATATCATCCCATTTATATTATTTTATTACATCACTATTGGGTCATTATCATGTCATAAAACACATTATATATTTAAATGGTATTTAATTTTTAACCAAATATTTGACTATCTTGTAAAATTATTGTTAATTCAACATTGGATAATTTCAATTTCTTTATTCCAGAAATAATATTTATTTTATCTAAATAATTTTATAAATAAGTGTATTTTTACTTTTAAAATACAAACCGATATTTACCAAAAATTAATGGGTTTTGGAAAAAACAACGTTCAAACCTTAATAAAAATTACAATTGTATTCATAGAAATTATATGATCATTTATATTCAATAAAAAGTAATTTAGTAATAATATTCTCCTAAAATATTATTTAATAAATTTTTTTTTAATTCATAAAAATAGATTTCTTAATTGAATATTAACTAAAAATAATATTTGTGCTTTAAAAACAATTTACAAAGTAATAATAATAAAATGAATTTATATTATTTATTCTCTACAAAAATAATGCACATAATAATAGTGATAGGGTATTGTTACACATCCCCTTATAACTCCATCATATGACCTAAGGTTAATGTATTTGATGGTGACAGAATCTTAGGGTGGCTCGAATAACATCGCTCAGGTGGTAATCTCTATTAACCTACACATCTCACGTATGTGATTCCTTTCAAGATTAATGTGCTGAATCATGGCTTGGGCTAGGTCAAGAGAGAAGCCCAATGACGGAACCAACTTTCCAAGGTCTGACAAATGGGCTTCGTATGGAGTAGTTCTAATGGATGAGGAAATCACTTCCTTTGTTTGAGTAAATTGGATTTGTTAAATCCATAAATTTATACTAATCATATGATCAATGTTCAGTGTCTATATTATCACCGATAACAATTCATAATGCTATTTTGAAATCCAAAAATATAAAACCAAGGAATTATATATGTTTTGTACAACCATTTTACATAATAACACATTTAATTAGATCAAGAGGAATTTTCATTATTAAAAGTTTGGTTCATTACAATCTTCCCCCATTAAGAAATTTTACCCTCAAATTTTCATTTTCCCAAAATAAAATAGATAGGTATAACTCTTCTTTATCACTTTCTCTGATTCCCATGTTGCTTCATCAAACATGGGGTTTAACTACAATACCTTGATGAGGGGAATTTTCATATTTGGTGGAAATTTTTCCCTACGATCTTAGATGATCACCAGCTTCTATTAATAGGGGAGTTTATTCTTCAATGGTACCAACTCTTGATTGAGTGCATCCATTAGGTTAGTTATGTACATCCTCAAGAGTGATGCATGGAATGAATCATGTACTTGAGATAGGTTCAGTGGGATTTCTATTTGATAGGGCACTACTCCAATGCGATCAAGGATCTAAAAAGTGTCGATGTACCTTGGACCAAGCTTTCCCTTCTTCCCAAATAACATAACTCTATTCCATATTGATATGCGGAGGATTACCATGTTTCCAACATTAAACTCTATTTCATATCAACAATTATTAGCATATCTCTTTTTTTGAATCTGGGAAGCTTTAATTTGATCCAAGATGGTCTTAAACTTCTTCACCATTTATTTGAAAATTTCTAGACCTAGGAGTTTTCTCTCCCTAACTTCATCCCAAAATGTCAGTGTTTTTCCCCTCTTCCCTTAAAGGAATTCATAAAGATCCATTTGGATGCTTGAGTGTAAAATGTTATTTTAAGAGAACTCAACCAGAGTAAGATGATAATCCCAACTTACTTTGAAGTCCATTTAGCATGCTCTAAAAAATTCCTCAACTGATTGGATAGTCTGATCAAATTGGCCATTATTTTGAGGGTGATAAGTCATAGTGAAGTTTTGGTCAGTATTCAGAACATGTTGAAGACTCTTCCAAAACATAGAGGTGATTCTTGGATCATGATCGGATACAATAGATAGAGGTACTCTATGAAACCTTACCACTTATCTGATATATATCTATTCCAGTTGATCTAATGAGAATTCCTATTGAATTGTAATGAAGTGTGTAGAATTTGTAAGAAAATCAAAAACTTCCCAGATAACATTGTTTCCTTTGGATGTCTTTGGAAGTCCAGTAAAAAATTTCATGGTGTTGTTCCCCCATTTTCATGATGGTATGGGTAATGGTTGCATCATCCCCTTAGATTTTTGCCTCTCAGCCTTCACTTGATGACATACCAGGTACATTGATGTATAATCAGTGATCTCCTTATTCATGTTACCCCACCAACAATTCTCTCAGTGATCTTGATACTTCTTTTTCATTCCTGGGTGAATGGAGAAATTCGAACTAAGTGCATCATCCAAAAGATCATTATTTAACTTTGGATTTTATGGAACACATAGTCTTGTCACAAATATCACAATTCCTTCTTCATAAACATTGAAATCCTAGGATTTCCCTTTTTGATAGATTCTACTTTCTTATGAATTCCCACATCATCTGTTTGATCATACTTTATCCTTTCCAAAATAGAAGTTTGAGCAATCATTTGTGAAAGGAATGATGATGTTCACTTCTTAATTATTCTCACGTCCATATTCATCAAATCTAAGAAGAATTGATCCTTTTAAATTCTCGTCAATGATAGAATCAATGGGTCCTTTCTACTTAGAGCATCTTCCACATTGTTCGCTTACCAATGGTGGTAATGGAAGGAGTAGTCATAGTATTTGATTAGCAATAACCATATTCATTGGTGCATATTCAACTATTTTTGTTTGAAAATATGCTTGAGGATTTTGTGATCGTATATATTTAACACATCTCCCCAAAGAGGTAATGTCACCAAATTTTTAAAGTGATGATTACTACAGCCAAATCCATATCATGTTTTGGATATATTTTTTCATGATTATTTAATTTCCTTGAAACATAGGCAATTACTTTTTCTTTTTACATCAACACATAGCCCATGCCCTTCTTCGAAGAATCACTAAATACCATAAAAATCTCTCCAATTGAGGGTAGTGTAGGAACATGAACAATGATAATCCTCATTTTCAACTCCTTGGATATATATTAGAATTCATCACCCCATGAAATATTAACTCCCTTCTACATTAGCAAGCTAATATGTTTTTGACAAAAATGAGAAATTTCCCACAAATCGGTGATAATATCCATCAAAACGTAGGAAGCTACGGATATCCATCATCGATGTTGGCCTTGGACACCCCTCAATTGTCATTGTCTTGGAGGGATCCACATATATCCCATTGCATGTGATGATATGACCTAAGAATGAGACCTCCTTCAACCAGAACTCACACTTTCTATAATTGGAATAGAGCTTCTCCTTTCGCAAGGTCTTTAATACAATGATTAGATGCTCCTCAAACTCCTTCTTGGTTTTGGAGTATATTATAATATCATCTATAAAAAATACCACAAATTTTTTAATGTAATATATAAAGAACATATCCATCAAGCCCATGAATATTCCTAGAGCATCTGTGATTTTTAAATGCATTACTATAAATTCATAGTGCCCTTATCTTGTACGGAAAGTAGTCTGGGGGATATCCCCCTTCTTCACCCTTACATGGTAATATCCTAACTTCAGATCCTCCTTGGAGAAGTATTCTGATTCATGTAGTTAATCGAAAAAGTCCTCAATTCATGGTAGAGTATTTTTGTTCATTATCGTGATTTTGTTGAACTCACAAAAATCAATGAAAAGGCACATTGACCCAACCTTCTTCTTAACGAAGAGGACTGGTGAACCCCCTTGTGAAGCACATGGGAATATAAACACTCTTTCTAGATTCTCCTATAGTTTTTTCTTCAACTCCTCAAGCTCCACCACAACCATTCTATATAGAGTCTTCTATATTGGAAATTCCCTAGGTACAAGATCAATTGAAAATTCAACATCTCTTCTCGAAGGAATACTAGGAAATTCCTTAGAAAACACTTCAATTAATTCCCTCCCAATAGGAATGTCCTAAAGGATGATTTCACCCTTAGAATCAATCATTTGAGAAAGATATGCATACTCATAGGCCAGTAATATACACGCTTGAGATGATGGTGCTAAAGAAGATTCGTCCTCCTCCTTGTACTTGTGTATAATTGGGGGTCTATTCTCCATATGGAGAGTGATTTCCCTCTCGGGGAAATTTATGTTGGATATATATAGGTAAAGCCAATCCATGGAAATAAGTTCATTAAATTCAATGAGAGAGAGTATGATGAGGTTCTCTTGGAAGGTAAATACACAAATTGTGAGAGGGGAGGAGTTATATTCATGGGTTTCAATGATTTCCCCATTTTCTGTTCTCACCGACATATTTACTTTCATGATTTTTGGATGTGTTGGGATTGTTCTAATAATCTTATGGGATATAAAAGAATTTGTAGAACCTGAAAAAAATTACATTCTCTATTATTGAATAAATGACAAGCATACCTTCCACCACTTCATTTTTGAGGTTCTCCTCGGCAGTAGTGATGGAAAAATATCACCTTTTTTCCATGGAGGTTTTTGGTTTCCTGTGAAAACTCTTGGCTTAGGGAACTAGTTAGAAAAGTGCTCTTGTTCTTTTCAGTTGAATTAATGAACAATTCGTTGAGGTTTGACTGGAGCATTCCCCTCCTCTGTCATAGGATCGGGTTTTTCTTATTGGCAGTTAATGGCCAGGTGCCCGTCTCTTTTACACTAAAATAATTTCTTCATCCCCTTCAAGAAATTTCTAGGTTGATTCTTTCCATAGTTTTGGAAAGTGGGGTGCTGGAATTTCTTAGCACCATTGGATTTATCCATCGGACCGCAAGAATTAAATTACACCTTATTCATCATATCCTCATGATACACTTGAGATTCATTAATATCCATTTTGACTTTGAGGAAACATCGAACAATTTTCTCATAGATCTCGAAGTCACGAATCGCTATGTCTTTCTATACGATAGGTTTTATCCCACCAAAGAAGAGGTCAACCTTGCATTCGAGGGTAAGGGAAAATCTGGTGGCATATCATACAATCCTTGGGAAGTTTTCCTTGTACACTCTGATGGATTTTTCATCTTTTTTCTTGATGTTAAGGAAGTCATTTTCTATCTTAAGTTGTATGGAGTGAGGATAATATTTATCGGAAAACATTTTCCAGAAATCCTTCCATTAAAACACCTCAATGTACTCCATAGGCTTCATATTTTTTGTAAATATCAACCATTGATCATCTTCACACTATATATGATAAGAATCAATAAGTAACTACTCTTGTTCAGAACATTGAAGGAGGGATATGATCTTCTCAATAGAGTTGATCCATTGTTTGGTGATTGAGGGATCAGATGATCTATTAAAATTTGGAGGACTTTGTCTCATGAAGCTCTCAATTGTAGCCTGTTCTTTCTAAGGGAGGGTTCAATGTTACTCTTGACCCATGTTTCTATTCAAAACATGATTTTACTGAGAGAGTTTCATGGAAAAGTCTGTGATTCCCTCTCCCTTTAGATTGGACATCTCATTTGAATAGTCATCACATTGATCTTTGCATCAGTTATTATCCCAAGTCCTCCATTTACAGACCATTGGATGGAATAAAAGGAAAGATAAGGGTAACAGATAAAGGGGAAATAAAATTCAAAAAATTGGTAACTTATAAATAACTTTTATTTCCTAAAATTAAGAATTTATAGGCTTCAATATTTGTTATCCATCATCTACTTCCCAACATATATTTTAGGGGAATTTTTTTCCCTTAATAATGGTTCATAATAAGATTATGAATTTACAAAATCATATCCATCTGAAGTATCATAACCAATAGTGTAGTAAGGCCCATTTTCATACTCCAGTTCCTATTCGAGTCTATCTCAAAGCGGTGTTTTCAGGTTTTAACCCTAGATACATCTGTGATAGAGCCGCCTCTACATCCTCATTCAAGACATGGATGTATTTTCATGATAAAACACTTACTCAATACTCACAAATATTTAGGTATGTTCTTATTATACTTATTATTATCCCCAATTATTTTACTTGGGTTTTCTTATCCTAATCCCAGAAATAACTAAACTTATCCTTTGATACCAACTATAACAACCCTGCTATTTATTACACACATAAACCTGATTCATTACATAAACATGTACTTGATAAAACTATATGAATTGATAGGTATAGTGTCTTGGGAATTTATGAACATTACATAGAAACTTAGAACATAAAACCCAACATCTTTATTCAAAACTTCTTTTACATGACCACAACATTCCTTAGTACTTAGCATTGGATGGGATAACCTAAAGACCTGCATAAGAAAAAGGGTAAGCTATAAAGCGTAGTAACAATGTAAAAATGGAATAACAGGAAGAATATAGTAAATTTTTGGAAATATGTGTATCAAGGAAGATTAAGAGAAACATGAACAATAAGGCATGATATAACATGATTATTATAATATGTAAATGTCGCAACAACATTTACAATGATATTAGAATGAGAAAAGGATCATTGCACATGGATAATAATTAAACCCTAAATTAACATGAATTATCATGAGTAAACCCTCAATTCACAAGATTTATCATGATATTAATCTATACCCAATGCATTGGAGTTCTATCAGGACACACCATTCTTAATCATTTCATTTCTTGCACAAGTGTGCCATATAGAGAATACAAAATGCATTCATTAACCATCATAATTTATTACATGATAAAGTAATGAGGAATTAATGCATGAAAGTCCATAATCAATATCTAAATGTACATAATGGTGAATACCCTTGATAGAGAAACTGGCATGGTATTCACTACACAGTGACTTTGGCTTGGAAAATCATGGTGGAATTTCGGCTGCATAACGGCGTGACATAAGAATTCATAAAAATGGTTGATGAGAGAGAAAGTGGTATCTAATAATTTTTAAATTAAATGTATAGTAAGGGGTCATATATATACAACTCCCAACATATGTAATGGAATTTAGATGAATAATGTAATATAATTTATTGAATGTAAATGAGAAGAGAGAAATTCCTTATGGAATTTTGGAATGGGGACATGTGTGTTTGGGGGCTTTAATGAGATATAAAGAGGTATCTAATCATTCAAAAATAAGTAAGAAATTATGGGGGGGGGGGATAGAAATCATACCCCAACATTTGTAATTTTAAACAAAAGGTTATAACAATATAATGAAATTTGGGCAAAAATGAGAAAGGAAGAAATCCCTTACCTAGAAGTGTGATCCCAAAGGCTTGGGAGAGGCTTGAGAGAGGATTATTGGGAGCTTGGGGAGAATTGGGAGGATTATAGATAGAGGAGGGATGGGGTTGGTCTAGATCTAATGGTTTTTAGTGAAGATAAAGTGGGAGCTTGGGTGGGTTTATATTGGAAAAGAGGGAAATCTTTATTATTTAGGTTTTGGACACTACAAATTAAACTAATCAAAACCACAAACCATACCATGGTTTTTCCCATTGTTTTTTCCAAAAAGGAGGGGAAAAAATTATTTTATACAAAAAATGGCCGAAGTTATTAAAATATTATTCTTTCTTATGTGGAGGTGAGTCACACTCTCAAGGAAATTATTTTGAAATGTTAAAATATTTTATATCTCTTGGAGGGTCCACTAAGGCTTTGTAAAATAAATAAAACAAACCTAAAATTAAATTGTTTTAAATCTAAAACATATATTATCCTAAAATTACATTTATAATATTTTATTATGTTACTATTGGGTAATTATGATGTCATAAAACTCATTATATATTTAAATAGTATTTAATTTACACCCAAAAATTCGATGGTCTCAGAAAATTATGGAAAATTCATTGTTGGATAATTACAATTTCCTTATTAAATAAATAATATCCACTTTATCTAAAAAAAATTATAAATATTTTAATTTTTACTTTTAAAAAAACCATTATTTATCGAAAATTATTGGGTTTTAACAAAAATAGCTTTCAAACTTTAATAAAAATTACAAATATATTAATAGAAATTATATGATCATTTATCATTAATAAAAACAAATTTATTAATAAAATTCTATTAAAATATTATTAAATTCTAGAATCCATTAATTCATCAATATATATTTCTTAATTGAATATTAACTAAAAATACTATTTGTGCTTTATAAACTATTTACAAATTAACAATAATAAAATGATTTTATATTATTTATTATATACAAAAATAATACACATAATCATAGTTCTAGGATATTGCTACATAACCCCTTATAACCCTCACATAAGACCTAAGGGTATGGTGTGTGATAGTGATGGACTCTTGGGGTGGCTCAGATAACATTTCTCAGGTGGTAATCTCTATTAACTTCCAACTCTCTCGTAGGCAATTCCATTCAAGCTTAAAATGTTGAATATCGGCTTGGGCTTGGTCAAGAGCGAAGCCCAGTGATACCACCTCCATTATTACCTCCAGAAAATGAGATTAGTATGGATAAATTCTACTAGATGAGGTCATTTCTTCCTTTTTCTGAGTAAATTGGATTATTTAATGACCTATATTTATACTAATCATGTGATTATTGTTCAACTGCTATATTAACAACGGTAACAATTATTAACTATATTTTGAAATAAAAAAACATAAAACCAAGGAAGTGCATATGTTTTATACAAACATTTTAAATAATAAGATATTTAATTATATTTATAGGAATTATCATTAATAAATGTTTGGGTCGTTACATTTATCATATGAATTCACGACTTACGCTATAAATTATTCTTAGCGCAACTAGTTTTTACCAAGTAACAGGTTGTAACCCCTCATTTATTTCATATTCCTTCCTCCCAAATATTAGGGATAACCTAGTTGATTTCTAGTGACATTTGATGTCCGAACTCTGATTTCAATGAATCATTGGGTGTTCAATTCTAGAGATAAAAGTTTAGGGTCTCATTCTTCCTTCGTGTCTTAGGATCACCACAATTTAAATCATATAGAACCATGTATTTCTATTATAATACCCATATATACTGGTCAAGATTTGTGTTGTTGAGATCTTATGGGGTTTTGATTGAAAAATTGAAGGAAGTTTTTTATTCAATGGAATCATCTTTTGTCGGTCATTCTAATTGGCTTGAGGTAAGTGGTTTTTCATTATTTCCAATTTCATTGGAACTCAAAGGATTATTAGGTTTCTAAACGTTTTATACTATGTTTTCAAAGGGTTTTACTTATTATAAATATATTGGTGATTCTATTACTAGGTAAAATGAAATTGGATTGTTGTTGTTTTCCAAAATCGATGGTTTAATTGATTAAAATTGTTTTCAAAAATGAGATGTGTCTTTAACACATGTTCTTGGAATAATTTGTTGTGAGTTCCATTTGGAAAGGAACTGGTTGGTTTGTGATCATTATATCATTTTAAAAGACTTATTTGAAACATACTTGGTTCTCAATAACGACTATAAAAGAACAAGGGGAAATATGAAACCAAGTGATGACTTACTAGAGGACATCCCGATCATGAGTATATGTTTGTCATTTCATCATCCATGTGTGTGAGAGAGAGAGAGAACCTAGTTGATTATCTCAAATTTGGAATTAAAAACTACTTATGATTTTTTAAAGAGAACCATAGTTTTTACACTTTTTCTTGGAATAATAGGTTAAGAGTTCCATCTGGAATGGAATAAGTTGTTGTGTGATCATAGTTTCATTTTCAAAGACCTTTATTAAACATGCATGGTTCTCAGTGCTGACTAGAAATGAATAAAGGGTAATATGAAACCAAGTGACGACTTAGTGGATGAAATAATACCACTCATAAGTATAGGGGTGTCATTTCATCATTCATGTGTGTGCGAGAAAACATAGTTGATTTTTCCAATTTGGGAATTATAAACCACTTCTTCTTTTTGGAAGAAAATGATGGTTATGGATTAAACTACATTTAGAAAACATATTCATCTGAGATAATTTATATTGTGAAATTAATTTACTTTTTAAATATTCTTTTAGATAGTTTTATATCCTATTAGATAACCTTATTTTGGTCTTAGTTTCGTGTGGGAAGAATCTTGGGGGTTTCCTACTATGTATGATTACTTTCTCCATTTATATGAAATTTACTGTATATAAAAATTTTATTTTCCATGATACAAGAAAGGTACCAGTTTCTTTCTATTGTAGCAGCACTCCTTGATGTCGATGTCATAGTTGGTGGAGTTAGATCTTGGAGTTAGTTCATTTATAGATTAGGAGTGGCGCCACCTTGGTACCCAGGTCTTTTTTACATTGGATTTTTAGTTACTATCTCTCATTGTTATGTTGTTACATTTATATTTTCCCTATTTTTTATTGATGTATTGTTTGCATTTTATATCATTGGAAAAAAAAATTGCATGCCTCCTTTTTATAGATGTATTTGGTTTACATACCTATACCTAGTTCTATGTGTGAGAGTTTATTAAAGGGTAAATTATTCCCCCATTTTTCTTGTGTTTAAACCCTTGGTATTTATTTCCATCCTTTCGTATCTAGGTAATTTCACCTAATGTTAGTGGAATTTATCCTATTTTCCAGATAATGGGTTGGGATGGGATGTTATAAATGGTATCAGGCTTGTTCAGTCCTTGAGTTGGTTTCTTACCTAGATATGGGAATGTCTGAACATGAAATGAACATCTTCAAAAGACATATCAAACCTTTTTATATTAAACATAAAGTTACCATATTCATTTGGGTAAAAAATTGTTCTAAAACACTTATAAGAATGGTATTAACTCATCGTCATGGGTTTAGCCGATGAGTATAGCATGTCATGCATTATCACTAAGAATTACCACTAAGACTGCATCATCACATATTTATTTGCTTTTGATTTTGTGGAATTGAGAATAGTGTCTCAATATATAAAATATAACCATGAAAAGATGAATAATGAAAAGTTTTAATTTATTGATTTCTAAAAAATTTTAGAGAATGAAAATTCCACCAGTGAGGAGAAAAATAAATCAACAAGAGGGAGAATATGAGAATGTGGTTCCCTTATGACCAAAAGTAAACCATGATTTGGATCATATTATTGTGAAAGATTTTTAGCTTGTTAATAAGGGACCTAGGATTGAGTATCCTCATTAGGTAAATAACTCCAAATAATTCCTAAGGAAGAATCCACCAATGTTTGATGGTGATTCTTAACCTAAGAAAGTATTGGTAGGGTTGAGTAGGATGACCATGTTTTTTGAATTCTTAGTGACACTATATGAGATGAAGGTAAAAATGTATATTATTGAATACATAGAGCTAGAAATGTGGGACTTGTCTATTTAAAATATGATTAATTCCGACCTCACTTAGAAAGGATATGTAAAATTAATTAATAAAAAATTCATTCTGTAAAACATTCAAATAGAAAATACAATGGACTTCTTTTAAATGAAACATATATTCATGTTAGTAACTGAATATATAGATAAATTCACTTAGCTTGTCTACTTCTCACATGAGGTAGCGGTTATAAAATGGTCGTAAGATTATATATTTAAGGAAATTCTTTGACATGAGGTTTCATTAAAGGTAATAATGTTCTGTATTACAAACTATATGAAAATGGGGAATAAGGGACTAGTGGGAGAAAGAGACCTGGTAGGGAATACTAGTCGAGGGGATTCCTTTGTTGATCTGAGTGTTGGTGGGGGATTCAGCATGGGAAATAAAATCATGATGGGGAGTTACTCTCAGGGTGGATATGTAGCATAAAATCAATCCCCATGATCAGTATCTTATCCACTATGTCTCTAAAATGACCCAGGTTGTTTCTAGTGAAGCACGTGCTTACACAAGAATAAAGAATGCATGACACACTAAGAATTATTCCACTACTAATACAAGAGAGGACATATCAATAGTTATTGTCATAAACTTATGAGATCATCATGTGGAACAGGCTCAACATAGCCTTGATCTTCATTTTCTATTGAGAATCATTCATACTAGATTAGTTCTCATCCCCATACTCATATGAATAAGGACACATTTAGAAACACTTTGGTCATTCGTATAACACCTCAATGGGAAATAAAGAGATATTGTGCGACATCTGAGTGAAATATTTATGGGGTAGAGTAGGCTATCAAGAGAGAGAAATTGTGTCCCTCTATAGTGTTATGTACCATTATTCTAAAATTAGTTATTATGAATGTATTATTTGATACTGACACATTTCATTCATTCATTTCATCTTCTACTTTTAAAAAATAGGGATTACATGTGGAAATTATGTCTCATATCATGAGTACCAAGGCACCCCTTGGCCAGTGATAGTACATAGGATTCAAATAACTATTATGCTCCATTACCATTGATGTAATAATTTTTTTTGGATTTTATGGTCATAGAAATGGATACATTTGATGTAATATTTGGTATGGTTTTGTAGTGAGATTTGTAGCTCATATAGATTGTCACACTCATTATGTGAAGTTTACATCCCTAGATAGATATCCTCATGTATCCAAGTGGTATTGAGATATAAATGATAGAAGATAGGGACCTTTATCAGTAGTGTATGGAACCATCTCTTTCTAGTGAGTGGAAATAACCTTAGAAGCTATTGATGAAATGGAAATAGAATTATTATAGTCAGTTTAGATCGATACCCTGATGTATTTTTGAAATATTTATCTATGTTACCGTCGAAGCATGAAATTAAATTTTCTATCAACCTACTCCTAGGAACAATACCTTTTTCAATATAATATTATAGAATAGATCCTATAGAGTTATAAGAGTAAAATGTTCAACTATAAGAGTTAGATAGTAAATTCCCCATCATACCTAGTAAATTACCTTGGGTAGCACCAATTTTAATCATAAATAATTTAGATTGTAATTCCTAGTTATGGATTTATTATCTTAATTTGAAACAAGTTATGATCAAAAATAGATTCATTATTCCTTGAATCATTGACCTATTTGATCAATAAATGGATCTAAATGGTTCTTCAATATTGACCTACGATCATGATATCATCAGTTTGGAGTCATGAGAGAGGGTATTCCAAATACATCATTATAAAGTAGATATAACCATTATGAATTTGGTGTATTGCCTTTTTTCATGATGAATGAACCTAGAGTTTTTATGGAATGATGAATCATATCTTCTACAGGTACCTCGACTTATTTGTAGTCATATTTTCTTAGTATATTCTGGTTGACTCTTATAGTAGGAATAACAATAAAGAGAACATGGATATTGTACTCAATACATTATGGGATCATCATTGGTATGTTAAATTTTCTAATTGTGAATTCGAGATTAGAGAAGTTTTTTTCCACGGTTATGTTATTTCTGAAGAAATAATATCAGCTAACCTAGGAAAAATAGATCCAGTGGTCTCTTGGCGGCCATGAAAGAATGTTTTCAAGATACACAGTATTTTGAGACTAGAAGGCTTTTCTCTCGTTTTTTTGAGATTTCTCAAGACTTAATTATCCCATGACTACTTTGAAAATATATGGAATTCCATTCATATAAAATGATATTTTTCTATAAAATATTTCAATAGATTGAAATGTATCTCACCTCATCACCCTTCTTAATATTTCTAGAATCAGGTAAGGACTATGTGGAATATAGTGATGTGTCAAGATTAGGTCTTTGTTTTGTTACAATACATGGAGATCGTGTTGTGTCCTATGCTTCAAGGTAATTATTACCACATGAGAACAATTAACCTATTTATGAATTAGAACTAGCTACAGTTTCCCATGACTTAAAGACTTGGTGGAATTACATCTTTGGGGAAAGGTTCACAGGTTTAACTACCCATAAGAGCTTGAAATATATATTTTCTTAGTGATACTTGAACTTAAGGAAACAAAGATATATTTAGTACATAAATATATTTAATTTTTATTTAGTACACACACCCAGTAAATTGAATCTTTTGGAAGATGCATTGAGTCAAAATCATATAGTGAAGTGGTCTGACATTCTTTTGATTAATGGCAGTTGATGAGCATGATTAGAAACATTCATCTAGATTGAATGGTATAGGGTGAGCATGTAATTTAATTTCTAGTCAATCTATTACTAAGCATGTTAGATTTGGTGAAATGGGTTCAGATATCAAACCCTAATTCCATCACCATTAGTTCGAACCAAAATGGTGGGTATATTTTTAACAACTGGATAGAAGATGAAAAATATTTGTTATTTTTTTATAATCATGTTGTAGTTTCTTAGTATTTATAAGAACATATTATTTATGCATATCACTATTAAAAATGGGTTATTAATTTGGATATTCATAAAATTAACAAGGTGATGAAAACACATTTCCGTAGGTTGGGTAGGAGACCTAATATTGAAGAATATGTTCTCGAGTTCCTAACTTGACCGCAGGTAAAATCAAAGCATCAAAGACTATACAGTATGTTATAATCTATTTATTTACCAATATGGAAGTAGGAATAGATTTCCGTGGAATTTTTCACATGTCTAACGAGGACATTGAATAAGTAATATACTGTTGGGTTATTCTAGATCAACTCACCAAGTCGACATACTTTCTCCCTATAAAATAGTCAAACACATTAAAGGACTTGGAAAATATATGTATCTAAGATGTTTTCAGGTTACACGGACTTCTATTCATTATTATATCTAACATAGATCCCCATTTCACATCATTATTCTTGTGATCATTACAACATACTCTTAGGAGTGTGTTGACCATGTGCATGACATATCATTCACAGACTGATTGGAAGTCATTGCAGACAAGTTTTCCATTAGATGATATTCTGAGTGCATGTGTCATGGAATTTGGTGGTTCATGGGAAGATCATATTGCTTTGTTTGAATTTTCATATAGTAATAACTATCTTTATATAATATAGGTGGCCCCACTAAAGTCTTTATATGGTAATCCTTTCTGTTATCCCCTATGTTGGATGGATACATATGATGCATTGTAGATTGGTCCTAGTATTGTTAATGAGACTATGTCTATGGCTCAAAGATGACAGAAGCTATATGTAGACAATCATCACTAACCTTTATTTTTTGATTTTAGTGACCACACCTTCTTGAAAGTGTCATCAGGATATGGTCTTCAATGATTAGGGAAGAAATGGAAGTTAGTATCACGGTATATGGGATTTTTCCAATTGACGGAAATGATTATAAAAGTTTTGTATTGGTTAACCTTACTATCTAGGTTCAGTGACATTCAAAACGTGTTTAATGTTTCTCAACTGAAGAAGTATCACCTAGATACTTGAAATGTGATTAGTTGGAATCATGTTACTCTTGAGCCTGATGTGATATTTATCCATGAACTGGTACATGTTTTGTATGGAAATGAAAAGACCCTACATGGGATATCAATTAACATGGTGAGATTTTGTTGACAGCATGGTAAGGTTCAATAGAAAACATGGGAAAGTGATAATATGTATGGGAGAAATGTCACGAGTTTTCCAAGGCAACATTGTTATCCAGATTCCTAAGGATGGAAATCCCAATGGTGGGGAGAATGTATCACCCCTGGTTTGAGGTACGTCATTGTCTTATGCATTTTTTCTTGTGTTTGAATTATTTTGAATCCCTTGGTGGAAGATTTTAGGGTAATAAAGAAGAGATAGTCTAGAAACTAACTTATGTAAATCTATAGGGATAATTTATTTCATAAGTCATGGTTTTACGATGTAAATATTGCAAGGAAGATGTTTTGACTGAGGCATTTTATGATGTAAAATAAATTTATCTTGTAAATTTTTTTTCTGGAAAATAATTTAGATGCGACATGTTTTTCATTGGAAGTCACCCATCATGGAATTTATGAAGTAAATTTCTAACTTACGCCATAATTTCATTGGGGTCCAGCTAGTTTTTACCCAGTTCCAGGTCGTAACTCCTAATTTGGTTTATATTCCTTCCTCTCAACTTCCAAGGATTCCCTAGGTGATTTCCATTGACCTTCAACATCTGGAGTCAAATTCCAATGAAACCTTGGGTGCTCAATTGTTGAGTTCAAAGGTTACTGTCTTGTTATTCCTTATTTTCTTAGATCTCTTATGTTGTACTCATATGGAATCGTAGATTGTTGTTATAATACTTGTATCTATGGTGTCATATTTTTGTTGATGTGATCTTATTAGGTTTTGATAGTGGAACAAAAAGGAAGTGGTCTTATTGGTGGAAACATTTTTGATCTGTTGTGCCAATTAACTTGAGGTTGGTTGATTTTTTATCTATCCTCTTTTTTTAAAAAAACTTGAAGGCTTATTATTTTTCTAAATGTTTTATCCTATTTTTTCAATGGTTGTTCCTCAGTAAAACTCTTCTGATAGTACTCTTACTTGTTTTGTTGAAATTGGATTGTGGGTGATTCCGAAAATGAATTTTTGTATTGATTAAAAGTATTTACATTAATGAAATATGGTTTTAACACATGTTATTGACATAAAAGGTTGTGAGTTTCATCTGGAAAGTCACAATTTAGTGTTTGTGTTCGTTATTGCATTGTACAAGGCCATGTTGAAATGGTCTTGGTGCTCAGTGTGAACTGGAAAGGCATAAGGTGAAATATTACACCAAGTGATGTCTTTGTAGAGAACATACTTCCACTCATGATTATAGGTTTGTCATTTTTGTATGAATGTGTTTGTGAGAGAAAGAACATGGTTGATTATTCCAAATTAGGAATTGTGAACTTCATGTGTTTTTTAGAATAAAAATACTATTTTGAATTAAACTTCTTTTGGAAAACTTTTTCAACTAATATATTTTATAATGTGATAACTATTTATCACTTTGTTATTATTTCATCTAGTTTTATATCCTTTCAGCTAACCTATTTCAAGTCTTTGTGGCATGTGGGAAGAATCTTGGGGGTTTACTACTGGGTATGATTACTCAACCCCAACATGTGCACTTTGGTTCATATGTAGATGTTATTTTCCATGATATAGGAAAGGGATTGGATTCTTACTTTTCTACAGGCACTCCTTGATGTCGTAGTCATGGTTGGTTGATTTGGAGCATCGATTTGGTTTATGAGTGGGTTAGGAGTGGTTCTACCTTGGTACCCAGAACTTTTGTTACACGGGAGTTTTTAGCTTAAATCTCTTACTGTTTCCACTGATACTCTGATATTTTTCATCCTACATTATTGTTTATTGGTGGATTGGTCACATTGTTCATCTCTAATAGATTTTGGGGCATGCATAATTTATATATATATATTTATATTATTTATTTGTACCTTATTCTATGTGTGTAAGTTTATTAGTTGGTAAATAATTCCCCCATGTTTCTTTTTTAAACCCTTGGCATTTATTGTTAGCCTTTGGTGTTTGGGTAATTTCATCTAATATATCAGTAATAATATTATGCGATTCTTGAAATTTTTAATACTGTAAATTTTATCAACCCCAGTAGAAATGGTATGTCACAAAAATAGAATAGTGTCCTTCTAAAAAATAACATACATATAGAATGAATACGTACCAATAGAGTATAAAATTTCTTCTTCTGAAATTTCTTACATCAAATGGGCTGCTCAGATGTTTGTGGGTGAGAAAACTGGAGTCCTCCGGGTCATGTATTGGAAAGACGAATCATATGATCCCATTCATAGTAATCCAGTGCTTTTGATTTCAATGAGAAATGTATATCACGTTGGTTTGTTTCTATATGTTTTTAATTTTATTTTACTATATATTAACACATGTAATGGTTTCTACTGTGTTAAAATTTTCAGAAACCAATGTTACAACCCTCCACTCTAGAATCAGGCCTGGAGTGGCTAGTACATTAGTAATCTAGAAAGTTCATGAGTTGAGGAAATTTTCATAAATTTGTTTTTATTTATTTTTTTTCATTCATATACCATCTAATTATCTCATCCCTCTTCCATTTTTTGATAGGTACATTCAATTTGGAGGGTATTTTCCCTTTCAACCCATTGATGACTTGGCAGCCCAGAATAAATCAAATAACGAGATTAGGGAGATGAGAGAGAATCTGAACAGAGCAGAAGTAGAAACTCAAGGGCTGCATAGGGAAGCTTCTAAGGTGTCCCATTCACTAAATGATTGATTTATAATGTTAAAAAATAATTTAGATATTTGTTTTAGATTTTTTAAGGTTTATATCAACTAAGAAAATTTCTATTTTTTAAAATTATGGAATAATTTTATGGATTAGAAGCAATAGTGTTAGTTTTTGGTTATGCACCATAACATACATTCGATTTTACCCAACATTTATTTCAATGGTTTTCTTTCATAATTTTTTATTTTCCTATATGTACTTCATATCCACCACTCACCTTCATTTTTACCCATTTTCATTTCAGTAGTTTTTAATTACATGCAACATAAAAATATTATATAGTGTATAATTTTAGATACATGAATAACTATTTAGAGATTGTATAAACGAGATCACTATTTTCAGACCAACCACCCATTTTCATTGGTTTTTTAAATTATTTAAAAAAGAAACTTATTTCAATATACTACATCATAGTTTAGCACATTACCATGCATAAATTGATTCAATCATATAGTTCTACTTTGCATCAACCTTTGTTCCCATTGATCCTCCATTTTTCTCTACATGTACTCGCTACTTCCTAGATTTTAATCTCTATCCGATGGTATGTTTTAGAATTTTTTATCATTACATTGTTTTTGCATTATTGTTACTCCAACGCAACTATTAATTAGTTGTATGATAGGATTTTTTATTTCAAATATGATCAATCCCATTATAGTGGCATTGCTAAGGAGTAAAATAGGGACTATATTTAGGAAGAAACATTCATTTATTTGTTGTCTGTGGTTTTGAGATTATCATATGTAGTTCTATTATAGGTTATGTGTGGGTTTTGATTTATTTTCTTTCTGGTTTCTCCATAATCTGGTGCATGAGAAGGGGGTGCATACCAAGAATAGTTGGCGAGAGATCTTAATAATCCACTAGATAAAATTATTTCTCCCTCCCCACCTCCCTCATAATATAAAACATCTACCATCCATGTATGAACATATATATATATATAATTGATTTAATTAAATGATTTGAAATAAAAGGAAATACAAAAAATATTTAGAGGAAGGGATAATATAAGTTCAATAGGTTAGTTGCTCTTTCTCTCTCTATTTTTTATCAGTCGTCAGACTATCTACATTATTTTTTATCATAGTAACTGTATATGTATAACACCTTTTGATTGTTGTGAAGTGAATGTCTAATAAGGATATATCAATTACTATTTACATTTAATATCAAAATTTATTCATTGACCATCTACTTGGGAATATTTTTAAATAAAGCAATGATCATCTCAATTAATGATGGTTTTTTGTCTCTGGATTAATAGAATATAGTTATGATTGCCATAAGGTGGATCTTGAACCCATTAAACCTATATCTTATCTCTGAATCCCTTCAAATCCACAAGTTTTAAACCTTCAGGATCCATTTGTTGCAACAAATCCACTTGTATACCAAGTCTGCCACCTTGGGTGCAACGACCGCCCAAACATGAAGCATCGTCATGAACTGCGGTCTATAAAGTTGTTTTGCCACTAAATTTGCATGTCAGGGAGTCCATTCCACTTCAGTGGAGACCAATGTAGTGACTATATTGCAACATTTGGGTTGGGATCCAGCCATTTCATGCAAGGTGCGCTGTTGATTGTCAATGTGATGTTAGGCCCTACACCTCTATTTACTTCAACCTCACCCAGCCTACTTATCAAGCCTTTTGATTTCTTTATTTTCAGTTTCAGGACATTCATTCCAAATTTAAATATTATAATGGCCATAATTCGAATTATCCATGTGAATCATTTTTTCATTCATGTAATTAATTTTTCCATCTATTATCAACTCCTTTGAGTATTTTTCATCCATGGTTTTTAATAAGTATATGTCACTTTGTGGTTAAATTTATAGTGATTGAAGACAAATATAGGATGTTTTCCTTTCATTTATTAATTAGAGTGTCTCATTTTTAATGTATTCACTATGGTAGATGTCATAGGATTGTAAAAATCAAAATGATTTATTTCATGTTTCATGGAAACTCTAGTGATGAGCCTCGTTTGGTTCAAAAGAAGGTGTACCTTAACGGACAAGGGAACCATGAGAAAATGACGGGGCTCTGGTTCGACCCCACCATAGATTTCCACACTTTCTCTCTTAACTAGAACCATTTACAAGTTTTTTATGCTTCTTTCTCTATTTATCCATCCATTAAACCATATTATTACTTTATTCCATTTAGGATTATTTCCTTATATTTATTCAATTAGATATACATTACATGATTACCTAATGTTGTTTCCTTTACTATAGACGATTCTCATTTGATTAATTGTCAGTAACAAAAGAATAGACATATAATTATACAATTTTAGAAAAAAAATTAGGTTAATTCACTTTGAAATTATATTAATTTTCAACATCCATTCAATCTTGATACTTCAATATAATATACATTTATAAATCGTACTATATGTTGGATTCAATAATCTTTATCATGTATAGTTTCAACAACCACTGAAATTTCAAACTACCACCTTATGTAAAATATGAATCATCTTTACCATTATTATTTATTGGTTAATAACATTAAAATAGGTAGTTACAATCCAAATACTTCTATATATTATGCATTTAGTATCCTTTGTAATGTACAGTTTCGATATGTCTACATATAACTATAGGATTTTCCATGTAGTGTAACATGATTTGATATTTAATGATTATTTAAATCAGTAGAATGGTTAAAAATACTTTCAATATTTTTAAAAAATATAATAGATATGAATATAAATATAAAATAATAAGTAAATAAATTAAATCTCACCATGTAAGAGTAAATATGCCAATGCGAAGTGATCAGATTCAATTATCAAATGACTTATTTTTTCTCCAAAAACATTGATTATTTACTTCGATTAATTAAAACCCTCATTTATTTATTACTATCATATTTCACATAGGACAAATTATTTTTTTAAATATACACACCAACCATGTTACATGGTAACTTTTTTCCCCTATTATGAACTACTGAAAATTCCGTAGTTTTATTAAAGGATTCCTTTTTAGTAAACCAATATCTACCAAATAGATATCATGTTATTTCATACAGATGTATTCATATTTTCATTATCATCATTTTATTCTAAAATGATATTTCCACTTATTTAATGATGCAGAACTGGATGATTTGAAGGAAAATTGAATAGTATCATTCATTTTCACGTATGAAGTACTAGTTTAGTATTATATAAATCTCATTTATGAAAACCCTTCGGAAGATATTTTTTGTTTCTTCAGGTAAGTTCAATGGAGTAAAATTATGGGTATATTTTTCAATTCATTCCATTCAAGGAACAATAAACAAAGCTACAATCATGGCTAGTATTTTAGGAAAAATAAATAAATAAAAGAAACCTAGATTTTAAAATATGTCAACTATCTTCAGTGGCTGGCACGTGAAAGGTAGGTGCCGCCACCCTCTCTACCCTCAGGCATACCTCCATCCAATCCACTATTCATCATGATGATGGTGACCAGATGGGACACTTGGAACACCTATACCCATTGACTGGGTGGAGATAGGTGTCGAGTATGTAACCGGTTGATGTTGGGATTATTTGATTTAAAATTTAAATATTGAGGAGAGAGAAAATTATTAATGGACGGTTTTTTCTCAAAATTAAAGGAGGATTTTATCCCAACCTTAATGAAGAGTTATTCCCAAAATTAATTGATGGAATAATGAATCTTGACTGCCTTAAATAGAAATATGGACATGTTGTCTATATAAGAGGATGCAGTTTCATGTCTTGAAATGTGGGATGGAAATGATGTAGTTGCCAAAAGAGAATGAGGAAGGGGGTACCACCATTGTGGTTTCCCAAGTGTTGATAATGAAGTAAAATAAGATGATTGAAGACGACGATGATGATGGTGCCATGTGTTTAATGTCCTCCTGGTTGCGGAGATCAAGCGGCGTGTCCCAGTTGTGATGATCGACAGTACGAAAAAAAATGGTACATTCATGGGTGTCATGTGTTGAGAGAAAAATACTTTGGGTGTTGTTAAAAATGCTACGAGTGATGTAAAATGCCTCCGGGTGTGGTGTGATAAATTACCTTCAGATGATAAAAGGCCTACAGGTGAAATCCTCTCTTGTCTTTTGTGTATTTTCTACAATGATTACTTCAACTGTGGTGCTAGGATATGTGCCACAACAGTGGTATCAGAGGTAATTTTTTAAGTGCTTGATTGCAGAACATGGTGGAAAGCGTCTGGTGGAGCAGCTTATCAAGGACTCGGATGTCATCGGAAAATGACGGCGGTATCTACAGTGTTGCCGGAATATCAAAAGTCTTCTTGGCCGTAGGTGTCATGAGGCGTGTTACATTTATTGGGTGACATTTTAATCTTGGTGGATTTGAAAATCACATTGACCCAGATGGTGGGGATGAATGTGGAGTATTTGAATTTTAAACCAAGGTGGATATTGTTGGGAATATTTGATTTAAAATTTAAATATTTGGGAGAGAGAAAATTATTAATGGAGCGATTTTATCAACATTAATAAAGGATTTTCTCCCAAAATTAATGAAAAGTTATTCCCAATATTAATTGAGGTAATAATGAATGTTGAAAGCATTAAATGGAAATATGGACATGATTTCTATATAAGAGGATGTGGTTGGATGTGTTGGAATGTGGTCGGGAAAAGATGTAGCTTCCAAGAGAGAAAGAGGAAGGGGGTTCCGCCATTGCAGTTTCCCAAGTTATGATGATGACAGACAATGAGATGATTGAAGATGATGATGATTACGGTGCCATGTATCGAAGGTCCTCTTGGTTTCAAAGATAAAGCGGTGTGTCCCAGTTGTGATATGTGGCGATTCGATCAAAAATGGTACGTTCATGGGTGTCATGTGTTAAGAGAAAAATCCATCGTGTGTTGTTAAAAATCTTATGGGTGATATAAAATTCCTTCGTGTGTGGTGTGATAAAATTCCTTCGGGTGATAAAAGGCCTTCAGGTGAAATCTTCTCTTCTCATGTTTGTTTTTGGGTGAAATCTTCTCTTCTCTTCTGTGTTTTTTCTACAACGATGACTTCTGCTACGGCACCGGGTTCCACACCCCAATAGTGGTGACGTTGAGGCCACTTAAGTGAGGTGAGTCCTACCTCCAAATTTGGAGTTCCTTTACCTCCTATGTGTATACCAATAGGGTGTCCTCCATGCATTTCTCATTCCGGATCAGGTCACGCAGGCTCGCACACCTATCCGTGTGGGAGGTGTAGAGGCTCACCAACCCGGATTTCCCCATCATATTTGAATCTGTACTACGATCTTGTGTGTATGGAAAGGGTGAGAGAGCTCCATGGATGTTCTCAAGACACTCGAGGTAGGTGGAAGTGGTGCGGAGGGTGAACACAACATCGCAGCAGCCCAACCGCGTGATCTTCTCCCATTCTTGGCGATGTCGAACGTGACCTAGAGGTTCTGTGTGAAGCGGTACCCGGTACGGGGAAACTCAGACTTGTTTAGGAGGGAGAGTGAGGTGGGAGTGCATGTGTTGTGTTATTTTTTAGATTACTGTGTACCATGTTAATTTTCAGATTAAAAATAAAAATTATAGAAGTTTACTTCATTTTATATGATGTAATTTTTTAAAATTAGTTTTTTCAATTACATTTTAATGTAGGATTTCTAAAAATATATTTTAAAATGAGATAATTTTAATGGTATTTCTGACTGGGTGCCTATAATGGACACCAATAATTCTGTACATCCCATCACCACCTTCATCGTGGCCCAAGAGACCAATCCACTCAACCACAACAGTGGGGAAACCTAATGTAAATAATAATGATTATGTTAGTAACATTGTTATCAACTAATAATAGAATTAATATGACTACTAAATATTCATAATATAGTCAATGATAATGAAAAATATTAATATAATTATAAAATGATAATTACTAATTATAATAATTATCTAAAGAATTATTATTATTTTTATTACTGAAAATAATGTCTAATAATTTTCTGTTATTATATCATTTAATCTAATTTATCTATTACTTAATAAAATAATTGTCTTTTGAATTGTATATATAAATATAAAATAATAAAAACGGTCAGGGAAGGGGGAAAATAAATAACTTTGGAAAATTAAAAATGATTTATTAATAAAATTATTTAAATAACTATCAATTAATACATGTTAGGATATGTGATGATAAATAAAAATGTAAAGAGTTGCATTTAGTTATCGTAAATATCTGTATATCATTATTTCCTTTAAAATAATACCATTAAAAAATTAAAGTGATATTTCAATTAATATCATAAAAGTTTTAGGATATATGATGATAAATAAAAACATAAAACCTACATTTTGTTATTGTGAAATGTGAAAATCACAATTCTTGAAATAATGTCTTTGTCAAATTAGAAAGTGAATTACACACAATTCCCTAAAGGAGTTTAATATATGTCATGATAAATATAAATATATATATATATAAGTGAAATTTGTTGTGATTATCTATATGAGTGAATGAAATGTGATGAATTCATCCAATAATACAATCTTTACTTAATGATAATCTCGAACGTTTGAGTAGGCTATTTGAGATTGACATTATAGCGACCCTGCTTTTTATTACCTTACTATTTCATCATTATATTGATAAAAAACATAAAATAATTACACAACCAGAATCCAATGGTTTATTATCTTGGGAAAATTTGACCATACATAACATTTAAAAATTAAAAAATTTATTTAATTCCTTCTTCTCAAGCTTCTTTTTGTCCCTTGAGTTTTCCTTAGTACAAGTAGTCACCTGAGAATATATATCAATGAAAGGGGTGAGATAAATTCTTTATAAGATGATAGATACGAAAATAAATCAATATAACTTGTGGTGAGCCTAATAATCTGCATACCATTATCATCATAATCATGAGAGGAAGCATTAGGAAATGTCTTAGAATGAAACAATGAAAAAAACTAAAACATCATGTCTTAGTGCACAACTACTAAACATAATTGTGAACAAATCTAGAATCATGTTCACACATAATTAACTTTTTCTCATGAGATACATCACATTACCCAATTAATTATATCAATATATAATTCCATGTACACCTCTCACATTATTACATTTACATTGCACTATATAATTCTGGGTGCACCTGTCTCATCATAACATTTACGTTATCATGAATGCCCATTAGAACATATATCAATATTGAACATAAAATAACCCAAGTAAAAGAATTGGTTTCATTTCATAAATCATAAATTCTTTAATTAAAATTGGGAAAGAAAAACTTAATAACATTATTGGTATAGGAATCATCAATCACGAGTGAAAAAGAAACAATCTCAAGGGAAGTAAAAGGTGTGTTTTTTTAATAGAATAGTTCTTTTTGAAAACAATATGTTTTTCATAAGATAAAGTAAAAAAATTATATAAAAAATATAAGATTATTATGAATAAATTATATATAAGTAACATTAAAATAATATCAATACTGATAATTTGGTGAATGAGGGAAAACTCAAACAAAGAGAGTTAGGTTTGAGAATTCCCACTACCTTATTTCTGAATATTTTTTTCGCTTTAATATCCTATATAATCACATTGGATTCATTAATTAAAAAATAAATAACATTTTATACATTAAATTGATATATTATGGTTTTTTTAAGTTCATTTATGGGATTTTCATTGAGTTATAGTGTTTAATTTCATCGTTCCGATGTGTTCGTTTTCTTAGTATTCATGATCGGTTCACTTGTATATATGAATGGATGTTCCTGTAAAATGCGGATAAATATCTAGAATGGTTATTATATGTTATTAATGATCCTTAATAATTTTAAATTATATTTTAAATAATTTTATTATATGGTATGATGATGAATAATTTGATAAAAGTTAATGATGATCGTTTCAGGTTAATTTTTGCGGTTTTTTGGTCACGACAAACTTGTTTTGTTTTATCATTTCATATTATATATAAATTTTAGTTTAAAAATAATAAGAGGATTGTAAAATAAAGTTTAAAATATATTTCAATAATTATAATGGTTTTATTAACATCCTTGAAGGTGTTAATGTAAAATAAAAGTGCATCGCCCATGATGTCGGTAAATTGACACATCTCAGGTGGTGATTTCATTTCTAGAATAAAAGAGGGAGAGAGAGATAGAAAGGAGTTTATTGGATTATATTAAATTAACATGATATAATTTCATTATATAAAACATTATATAGTTATTATTCCATTTGGATAAGATTAGGTGAGTAGAAGAGAAAAAACAAATGAAATTGAAAAGAAATTAAAAGAAAAAGAAAGATGATTTTACCTCTTGGATTTATCATTCTTGAGAACCACTATAGGGAAAATATTTTGGTATTTTAATGAGATAAAATTATCCTGGATGTGGGAGAGTGGATTGGGGATATTTTTTATCGAATTTTAAAAAGTCTCAAATATATAGATTTTTAATGAAAAGAGGTGTTGAGGGGTGGTATTTATAGTGGAGGAGAGGGGTTTTTTCTCATTATTATATTCATTAGTTAATTATTTTGGCTCAAGAATATGAATAGTTTGAGAATTATTAATATATATATCAAAATAGTGCATGGTATTTTTAGATTATTGTGATTTCATTATTGATGACTCAAGGAATAATGTATTTAACTTAAAAGTTTTATATATCATAAATTACCCTATTTCACTATTCACAAAAAATTCATGTATTTTTTAAAAAAAATCAAAAAATCACCTTGATCATTTTTTAAAATCTGAAATAAAATATAAACTCAGTTTTATGAAAATAATTTTCTAAATCTGAGTAATTTAATTTTTAATTAAAATCATCATTTACATAGAAAATACAGATTTTAAAATTATAACAGATTTTATAACACTTTGAAAAGTTACATAAGGTCCCATAAAATTATCTTAAAACCATAATAGAGAAAAATATTATTTTATGGATACATTTTTTGAAAATAAATTTTCTTTTAAGTTATTTAATTGATCATAAAAAAGAAATTGAATATTTAGGACATACAAAAATAACAATACATAATTAAATTTTTTTAAATAATTACTTTAATTAAAATTTGATATGATTATACATTACATTAATTTATAAGATGACCAAATTTGATTTATACTTTCATTAGATAGGTTATTATTCATTTGGCTTGTTTACTATTTATAAATGTCAAATTACTATTCCCAAGGTCAAGTTATTATTTCATCGGTATTGGTTTCTTAACATCTAGAAACACATTTTATTTCATGAATTCATCATTTATAATATTTTTATAATTGAATATATGTGATTTTATAAGATTTATGTTTTATGAAATTACTATAAAAGTTGGGAAATTCCATTGATAAAATTTTGGCATGTAACATTCTCCCCCTTTTGAAATTTCACCCTCAAAATTCCTTTTTCATAAACTGGTCAGGGTACTTCTCCTTCATCACCTATTCTAGTTCCAAAGTCATTTCTTCATACGTGTGGTTCCTCTATAACACTTTGAATTGGTTGGTTGTTTTGTTGCATAAAACCTTATCTCTCTGGTCTAGATTCTTTACTTTTTACTCCTCATAAGAGATATCGTCTTCCAACAGTACCACCTCTACATTTAGTACATGTGAGGGATATGGTTTTTACTTTATCAGGAATGTCCCATGGAACACATATTGAACATGATCCATATTTGGTGGAATTCCAAGATGATATTCCATCGATCTTATGCAATTAAGGATCTCAAAGGGGCCAATATACCTTGGTATTAGCTTCCCTTTATTTCCAAACTGCACAACTCTCTTCCATGGGGATATTGGAAGGAAGAATCTATCTCCAATGTTGAACTCCATGTCCCTTAGATAGTTTTAATATTGACACTTTTTCCAAATCTGAGCATCTTTGATATGTTTTTGGATGAACAAAACCTTCTCTATCATATCTTTCACAAGATCAGGTCCATGTAGATTTCTTTCACCAACTTCTTACCAATGGGTTGGAGTTCAACATTGTTTTCCATACAAAACTTCATATAGAGCCATATGAATACTCGAGTGGAAGATATTATAATATGAGGACTCAAACAATAAAATATTCTTATTCTATCCACCTTTGAATTCTTGTGAGATGACTCTTAGTATATCTTCAAGCATCTGAATAGTCATTTTAGACTGAACATCAGTTTTGCGGTGACAGGCCAGGATGAAATTTACTTCAGTACTAAAATCATGTTAAATAATCCTCTAGAATTTTGATGTGAACCTGAGATCATGATCAGATACAATAGAGAGTGGAACCCCATGCAGTCTCACAACATCCTTCACATATATCTTTATAAGTTGTTCAAGCTATAAATATTCTCGATTAGTGATAAATTGGGAAATCAATGTGAGTCAGTCCACCACAACCCATATCCCATTATTTCCTTTGGATGTCTTCAAGAGACCCATTCTAAAGTCTATAATGTCATTTTTCCAATTTACACATGGGTATAAGAAATGGTTTCATCATCCCTTTGGAGTTCTATCACACTGAATTAAATTGTTGACATATCAATCACCTTGAGATATGTTCTGCAATCTCCTTCTTCATATTATCCCACCAAAAGTATTCTCGAAGATCCTGATACATCTTGATACTCCCAAGATGGATTGAGAAAGTTGAGCTATGTGTATTACCCAATACTTCATTCTTTATCCCATGTGATGAATGCACACAAATCCTCACTCCAAACCGAAAAACACTATCATAATCAATATGGAATTCTTTAATCTTCCATTCCTTTACTGCATTCACCTTATTTTGAAGCTCCAAATCATCCCTTTTTTCCTTTTTAATCTTCTCTTGGATTGATGGTTGGGAAATAATTTGGGAAAGGTTGGATGTATTCTCTACCATTATGATTTCCTAATCTGTCCTTTTCATTTCCAAGAAGATATGGTCTTTCTCAATTCACATCATGGAAACAGTAATAGGATATTTTTTTCGTAGAGAATTAGCCACCTTGTTTTCCTTTCCTAGATGATAGTGAATAGTGAAATCATAGTCCTTTATTAGATCTAACCATATCCATTGAAACATGTTGAGATCCTTTTGTGTGAATATATAATTTAGTCTCTTACGATCATTATATATGTTGTACTTCCCACTATATAGGTTATTATGCCTTATTTTCATGGAAAAGAAATCACATCTTCTTACTCTAGATCACGCGTCGGGTAGTTCTACTCATGGATCTTCAACTATCGTGAGCATAGGCTACCACTTTGTAATTTTGTATGATTACACAACCCAATAATTTCTTGAAAAAATTACTATATATAAAAAAAACTCTCTCTATTTTTTGATAATGCGAGTACAGGTGCAGTGATCATCCCTATCTTTAGCTTTTTGAAGCACTCGTCACATTATTCCATCCAAACATACTTTAAAACTTTTATTGTTAACATAGTTAGTGTGATTGAAAATCATGATATATTTCTCTCAAAAAAAAATTTAGTACTCAAATAATCCATCAAAACTATAAATTTATGTGACACTAAAGGGTCTGGTCCATTACTTAATTGAAATTTTTTTGGAAGGGTCCATGGAAATTCCCTCACTTTTGATCACATGTCCAAGGAATTTGACTTACTGCATCCAAAAGTCAAACTTGATAACTTTGCGTACAACTTATCATTCATTAATGTCGCCATCACAATCCTTATATATTCTTCATGTTCCTCCTTTCTCTTGTAGTTAATGAGAATACCATTGATAAATACTACCAAAAATTTGTTAAGGTAATGTATAAAGACAATATTCATCAAATCCATAAATATTTCAGGGGAATTAATATGTTTGAAGGGAATAATATGAACCTCATAGTGGGAATACCTTATATAGATAGCATTATTTTGAATATATTCCTTATTTACTTTTAGCTGATGCTACCTAAAATGTAGATCTACCATTGAAATTTATTGATCTCCCAATAGATGATCAAATAAGTCATCAATCCCTTAAAGAGGATACCTATAATTTATGGTGAACTTGTTGAGTAATAGATAATTGAAACATAGTTGCATTGATCCATAATTATTCTTGAAAAAGAGCACTGGAGCACCCCAATGTGATGCACCAGTGTTTATGAACCCTTTCTCCAAATTATCTTCCAGCATCTTCTTTAACATCTCCAATTTGATAGGATCCATCCTATAGGGTGACTTTGAGATATGAGTAGCTATGGGTATGAGTTATATTTTGAACTCTACCTCATGATACGAGGAAATTTTAGGTTACTCATCAGTAAATACATCATTTTATTCCCTTAAAATGGGTATTTTACCTAGGTTGATACCATCCTTTAACTCAATCATTTGAACAAGGCATAATTCTTCATGGGGAATCAACACCCACACCATTGAAGGATTTTACAAAGTAGATTCCTGATCTTCTTTGAATTTTTATAGGATAATGTGATGGTTTGGAATATGAAAATATATTTCCTTTTCCTTCAAATATATATGTGCTCTATATAACAAGATCTAATACCTCCCTTGTATAGTGTCGAATTCTACAAAGGGAAGTATTACGAGATTCTCTAGAAGAATATTTCCACATATGCTAATAGAAGAAGAGTCCAACACATAGGTTGTAGTGATTAAACCACTTAGTGTTTTTATAGAAATATCTAATTCATGGTTTTAGGGATTCAATTCAATAGTTCAAGAAAAATTGCAGGATAATAAAAAATACGTACAACCAGAATCAAATAAGACTTTTTCCATTCTTGAGTGAATAGTAAGTGTACCATATATGGATTCATTTTATTTATCCACATCAGGTGTTGTGATGGGATAATCATTTTCATGCCCCTTTGGATTTGGTGGCTGTTGACACCGATTAACCTTGAGGACTCTAGGTTTTGTGAACTAGCTTTCATAGTTCCCTTTCTCCCTATAGTTGTAGCATTGGACCATGGGTGGTGCTCTCTGTTCCTCCACCACATTGTCTTTCTTTCTCATGTATTTTCTATATTCATTGTCTTAGTGTCCTTATCTCCCACACATGTAGAATTTCCCCTTCCCTTTGAGGCAGTTCCAATGATATTTCTTCCCATATTTTTTATATATGGGTGGTTGAATTTTCTTTCCACGTTTTTTTGAGATACTCCATCTTTAAACGCAATTTTTCATTTCTTATCACCATAGCCATAGGAACATTCTCTAAAATCCATATCCACTTTGAGAGCACATCGAACAACTTCATCATAATTCCCAATGAAACACCCGAGACTTTTATGTGAAATATTTTGTTTTTAGGTTATATACATCATCAAATGAATCTTTCACTACACAGAACACTAGCTTGTATTTCTTTACACGCAACCTCGGCCTTCCTTGATAGCTTGCGTTGTACACAATACCGAGTTTGACTAAACAACGATATGCTATTAAAATATTATTAAAACTAGCCGTTATGAATAGTAATACCCACATTTTGAATTTTTTTAATTTTCATTTTTCAAAATGGACTTTATTTTTGGATTCAGAATATCGAAATTATCCTAGGGTGAAATGTTGGTATTTTTCTCAAAACTTTCAATTTTTGATAAATAGTGAAGACACTGTGTTACTATTTAATAACTGACTTTTTTTTAAATAATTATTTATTTTATTTAAATTTATTTTAGGCAAAAATTGATACATAATAGCTATATAAGGTCAAAGTAATTTATTGGAGTCATTTTATAATAATTTTAGATATAAAAGTTTTTTATTGAACTTTTCACCTTCTTTTACCCACCTCCTAGGAGAATTTGCAAATTTACATAAAACATAGTTTTACTGCTTCTGTGAGTGGAATTTTGAAAATCTAAGAGAATAAATTAATATCAAGGGCTAAAATGTGGCTCAATGAGATGAAAATAATTTTTGGTGAATACTAACTTTTTACTTTTTTTACCACGGTTAAGTGAAAATAGGGTAATTAAGGGTAAAAATGATATTATTATTACCCTAACACATATAATAATTCTATTGGATAAGTGTAATTGGACAAAAAAAAATCTTAGGAATAAAATATGACCATTTAGGTCTACTTGGATTAGATTATGACATTTAATATTATTTTATTTAAAGAATAGTTAAAATGGTTAAAATCAAAGTTTTATAACTAAAACATTTTTAATATAGGGTTATACATAAGATAAATTAGACTATAAATATTCATTATAAATATAAAAATATTTCTTAAATAATCATATTTTATTTATAATTTTTAGACATTAAATAATTTAATTTTTTTATGACACAATGATGATGCATTAATTATCTTATTAATGAAATATTGACATAATTGATGTTATAAATACCCAAATAAATGTAATTTGGGACTTTTTATGAATTAAACTAATTTTATTGGTTAATATGACATGTTATTATTAATTTAATTAACTTTTTAAGAATTAATCAATCTGTTATGATTTTCACAAAAATCGATTACCAAATAGTGTCAAAATTGACATAAAATAGTTTTTAAAACAAATATTATATTATTAATTGTTATTTTATTCCTAAAAATCTATGTTTTGGAAAAAGACATAGATAAGGTTATATATATTAATAATAAAAAACTTGGGTTTCTTTTCTCTTGTTATAGTAAGTTTATTAACCTTGTAGTGTAAGAAAACAAAAAGACACAGTAAAAGTAAAATTATTTAACTTAAAGTTAAATCTAAATGATAAGGTTAAAATAGAATACGAAACATGTCTAAATTCGATTGTATGAGAGAATTTTGACTCACTCCCATTTTAGATTATAAATAAATCAATTTGGAGCTATTAAAAACCGAATATGACTTTATAATAAAATAAAATTTTTAGTTTTTCCTAAGGTGCCCCTCTCCTCCCTTAAAAAGGGAACCTCCTCCCTCTCTTCCTCACACCACTTTGAGCCTTCATGCTCGTCCAACCCCTTCCAAATTATATTCTCCACTTCCCTAGAATCATACTAGAGGTCTTGATCTTTTTCAAAGACCAATTTTAGTGCCCTAATAGGTGGTCTAAAAGAGGCGCTTCAAAGAAGAGGTAATGTCCGTTACCGATTCTTTCAACTTTATTTATTCTTCCACTTATTCTTCTTTAGTTGTTTTATAATGAATTAATAACATCAGTATCACTCATATACTGATATGTTATTATAAGTAAGAAACAACCCTATTTAACCATCTATCCATCCTACGGAAACCAAAATCACCGCACGTGCATTCGTACGGAATACCGTCTCCACGGCGTGGTGTAATCTATTTTCCAACATCACCTTACATGGATGGGTATAATGGTGTAAGGAATAACTATATATTATTATTGTAAAGTGATATTGATTATTAAATAGTATACATACACTCCAATACAATTCCATGATTATGGGAACGATATCATCGCTCATGCGTATGTACGGAATATCGTCTCCACGATGTGATGCGATTCGTTCTACATGATCTTCATTGCATAATGATTATATAAATGAATTTAATGAATGAATATGATAAATATTACACTAATACCATTCTGTAAATGAGGTATCTATAACCTAAAAATAGGAATAAGAATTTATTTGGCAAAATACGCATAAGAACAACAAGTAATAAACACCCGAATAACAAGTAGCAATGAAATATTACTAATAAGAAGCTAAGAATATGACCATATATGATATCACAAAAATAATTATGATTCTGGAATAATTCAATGACATTATTTAAATCATTATACATGAGGTTCGGACACTTACAAAGAAAATCGGACCTAAGGTAAGGGAAAATCTCACAATCTCAATTTATATCCGAGATTGTTTATACTTCCGAATTTAATGGGGAATATTTATCATCCTCATACATGTTTTCTCAATATTTAATATTATTTATATCCACCTACAATTGTTCAAATCCAATTTTACCCTTCGTTGGGTTTTTAGTAAAAGATATGAAAGGAATCTTTTGTCATTTTTCGTATGAGGTACTTTATGACTTTTTCGGCCAAAGTACAAGAAGAATGTTTTTTTAACTTATACGGCATGAATGGATTTTTAGAACATTATTTCCATGATGCTTCCTTTACAGGTTTTCATGTTTATTTTTAATCAAATTCTTTGAGTTTAAAATCATATGACATTTTAAGAAAGGAAAATGTGTTTTATATAGAAAGGATATTTTCCTTAAGAATGGAGTTCAAATGTTTTATTAAAATTATTTTCCATCTAAGATAATATAAAGTTCTATTTCTATCCCTATTTTTACATTGATTTGATTTTTTTATGATGTCCTTTTATCTTATATGGATTATTTAATTATGACATGATGTTTAAGATTCCCATTTTTATTACATGGGTTAGGCTATGATGTATGATTTATGATTCTGTGGCACACATAATAATATTTTAATTATGAGATGGGTGGGACCTATATCTCCCTCCAATGCATTGGGTAAATATTTTCATATCATGAGATAGACATGGTTGGAATGTTAGGTTAAACCGGTTCAGTGAAACAGGACTGAAACGAGGAGTGAACTCGGTTCAGAAATGGACTTTGTCTACTAAGATAGTCTTGGCTATGAGTGTTGACTACCAAGAAATGATTCTATATGATTATGTGTGTATTCCAAAAAGTTTCATGTTTTATGTTATGATTATTGGGATTAATTTTCACTACTATGATTTATCCCATGTTATGAAATTATGATCTCTTTTTCAGGTTAAGATTTCCAAAATGTTATGTTCTTAGGAATATTATGTGATTGATTTTTCTTTTTTTTACCCGTACTGAGCATTGGAGCTCACCCTTTTGTATATTTTCTTTCCCCAGGTCAAGAATAAGGTTATTAAGTAGGATATTCGAAAAGGGACTCTAGATATGATGAAATAAATGGGAGACAATGTAGATTCTTTATGCACCAGTTGTTTTTGTTTCCCAGTTTCTCAAGACACTATACTTATACGGTCCTTTCCTGGTTTTTTATATGTTGTAATAAGTGTGCTTCAATTCTGAAGTAATAACAATGTATGTAAAGTATGGGTCATTATAGTTAGTATCAGAGGAAAGGTATAGTCAACCTTTGGAAACTAGGAAGTGAAAGCCTTAGTAAGAACCCCAAGGATAAGTCGAAGCATAGAACACAATATTAGTGTTTTAGAAATGGCTATGAATAACCTATGATAAGACCTTAAGTGTAAAATTTTAATCTTGATTATGTGGTTTTCCTATTATAATTAGTGTTGGTCACACGATTCTTCTTGGTTTTAGTCAATGACTAGAACCCAAAGGAACCGTGTTAATGCGGAATGCGACAGGAAATGCAATGATTGTCCCCCTGAGCAGCCAAACGTTATGGGAGATGGAATACAAAATCATGTAGCCATGCTCACACAACTTTCTCAAGCTATGAATCATGAAGGACTTCCAAACGAGCAAAGGAAAGAGCAACATTCTATTTAATCCTTCATGAGGTATTTTCCACCTTTATTCAGCGGGTCTACTGATCCATTAGTTACCGAACAATGGATCAGTACAACTGAAAATATATTTTCAGTTCATCAATGTTCTAAACATGATAAATTCATCTTAGCAGTGTATTATTTGAAAGGGTATGCTGATCAATTATGGAATCATATCAAGAATACGAGGCAAAGAGATGAAATTGAGTCAATGGTATGGGACGAGTTCAAGAACTTATTTTTCAATAAGTACTTCCCTCGTATTCTTTGAACAAAGATGGACAAGGAGTTTCTTGAACTGAAGAAAAATGATGATGAATCGGTTGGTACCTACGAAGAGAATTTTACAAGACTTGCAAGGTACGCTTCTGGTATTATTATCCAACCTGAGAGTAAGATCGATCGATTCTTTAGTGGCTTAAAACCATGCCTTCAAAGGGCGTTATCCATAACGGACTTCAATAGCTACAAGGAAATCGTTCGATATGCTCTCAAGGATGATATGGGGATTGGAGTAACCCATCAGTCATATGGGTTTGATAAGAAGAGAAAAATGGAATTCAAAAGAAAATCTAAAGAGCACACTGAAAAGAAGATGAGTTTTCCCTTATGCTCAAAGTGTGGAAAGAAACATGGAGGGAGTTTTCTTAAAGGGAAAAGTAAATGTTTCAAATTTGGAAAGGAAGGTCATCAGGAATTTGAATGCCGCAATGATGGGTATGAATTTTCTAATGATGCAAACAAAGAAAAGGCTACACAGAGTGCACCTCATACACTTCAATGTTACAAGTGTAAGGAAATATGGAATTATGCTAATCAATGCCCAAATCCAAGGGTTGTTGATGATGATCGACGTCAAAAAACTCTTAAGGATAAAGACAAAAGAAAGTCACATGCAATTTCTATCAGCGATGTGGAGTACAATAATGATGTGGTGAAAGGTACACTTATCATCCACTATAAAGTAGAAAATGTTTTATTTGATTCTGGATCCGCCCACTCTTTTATTTATGATGAATTTTCTAAGGGTATCACCATATTACCTCAAAAATTAGATGTTGAGTTAGCTGTGACAACCCCTAATGGCACAACAGTCGCATCAAATGTTTATAATTCTTCTCCAATTGAAGTTTGTGGGAAAGTGCTTCCTGCAAATCTTGTTATCCTTCCTATAGTGGAATTTGTTGTGATTCTTGTCATGGATTGGCTTTCTCAATATGGAGCTCATATCAATTTACAAAGAAGGGAAGTCAAATTTCATATTCCAGATCAGTCTTTGATCGTCTATTGATGCAAGGATGAACATAACCTTCCAGTGGAAATTTATTCCATCTTATGTGTCTTGATTCCACTAAATGAAGGTTATTTATCGCAAATGGTTGGTGAGAAACTCATGATTAAGAATATTCCCATTGTATGAGAGTTTGATGATGTCTTTCCAGAGGAATTGTCGGGTCTTCCACCAAATCGTGAAGTTGAGTTTTCAATAGAACTCGTACCAGGTGCTTTGCCTATTTCAAATACACCTTATAGAATTTCCCCAATTGAGTTGCAGGAATTGTAGAAGAAACTCCAAGAGAATATTGATAAAGGATTCATACGCCCTAGTGCATCACCCTGGGGATCACCTCTTCTATATGTTAAGAAGAAAGATGGATCAATGAGACTCAGAATTGATTATCAGGAACTTAACAAGATCACGATCAAGAACAAATTTCCTCTCCCATGCATTGATGACTTATTTGACCAAATAAATGGAGCTCAATACTTTACCAAGATAGATCTTTGTTCAGGGTATCATCAATTAAGGGTCGAAAGGGAGGATATACCAAAGACAGCTTTCCGTACAAGGTATAGACACTATGAATTTATAGTGATGCCATTTGGTCTTACTAATGCCCATGCTATCTTAATGGATCTAATGAATAGATTCTTTAGAGACTATCTTGATTAGTTTGTGGTAGTCGTTATAGACGATATTCTTGTCTATTCAAAGAGAAAATAAGAACATGAAGATCACTTGATAATTATATTGAAGACCCTGAGAAAGGAGAAGCTTTATGGAAAATTTACCAAGTGTGAATTTTGTCTTCAAAAAGATTCATTTTTAGGTCACATAATCTCAAAAGAGGGAATATCTATGGAACCAACAAAAATAGAGGTTATCGAAAGATGGTCGAGACCAACAACCGCAACCGAGATCTAAAGTTTTCTTGGTTTGTCTGGATATTATAGAAGTTTTGTGAAAGATTTTTCACGATTATCTAATCCACTCACCAGGTTGACTCGAAAAGAAGTTAAGTTCGTGTGGATGGAGGAATGTGAATAGAATTTCAAGGAGTTGAAAAGAAGGTTATCCAGTTCACCTGTTGTCACACTTCCTTGTAGGGGATAAAGGTTTGTGATCTACAGTGATGCATCCAAGAAGGGATCGGGGTGTGTTCTCCTGAAAAATGATATGGTGATAGCTTATGCCTCATGACAGTTGAAAATCCACGAGAACAATTACCCAACTCATGATTTGGAGTTAGCTGCGGTAATATTTGCATTAAAAATTTGGAGGCATTATCTTTATGGAGAAAGGTGTGATATTTATACTGATCATAAAAGTTTAATGTATATTTTCAGACAAAAGGAGCTGAATATGCACCAAATTAGATGGTTGGAGTTGATTAAGGATTACAACTGCTCAATTCATTACCACCCTGGGAAAGCAAACAAGGTGGAAAATGCATTAATTCGACAAGACCATGCTAGCTTATCCATGATGAGGATCATAAAAGATCCAATATTTATGGATTTACAAAGGTTGGATCTTGGAATTATAATAGAAGGGGAAAATCTTATCTTTCTCAAATGAATGTTCAACCATCTATACATGTGAAGACTAAAGAGGAACAGAAAGAAGATGTAGAGTTACAAAAGAAGGTGATAAATGTTCCTGAATTCAACCTTGATTGTGTTGGAAAAATAAGGTTCTAGAATCGGGTTTGTGTTCCTCCCATCCCCGAATTAAAGATGGAGCTGCTGGATGAGGCTTATAGTTCTTCATTCTCTATTCTTCTTGGAAGCACGAAGATGTATAGGTAACTGAAAGTGTACTTCTGGTGGGATGACATGAAAAGTGATGTTGCTAAATATGTCTCTCGATGCGTGATTTTTCAGCAAGTTAAAGCTGAGAGACAAAAGTCTTAGGGGATGTTACAACCATTACCCATACCAGAATGGAAATGGGAAAACATCACTATGGACTTTGTCACCTAACTTCCTAAAACATCCAAAGGTAATAATGCTATCTGGGTCATATTTGATCGTCTTACAAAGTCAGCATACTTCATTTCTCTTAGAGAATATTTCTCTCTGGATCATATTTCCAGGATATATGTAAAGGAAGTGGTAAGATTTATTGGAGTACCACTTTCTATTATATCTAATCGGGATCTGAGGTTTAACTCAAAGTTCTGGTGAAGTCTTTAGCAAACATTGGATGCCGAGTAGTGTTTCAACACTGCTTATCATCCTCAAACATATGGTCAGTCTGAGAGGACAATTCAAACTCTAAAAGATAGGTTGAAAGCTTGCTCTCTGGATTTCAAAGGTGGTTGGGATCAACACATACCTTTGGTGGAATTTTTTTTATAATAATAGCTTTCACTCTAGTATTCATATGGATCCTTATGAATCTCTCTATGGAAAGAAATGCATAACTCGAACTTGCTGGGATGATGTTGGGGAAAGAAATCTATTAGGACCTAATCTTGTTGATGAGATGGCAGAAAAGGTCATATCTATTCAACAACACATTAGAGCATCTCAGAGTCGTCAAAATTTATGCCAACAACTGAAAAAAGGACCTAGAGTTTGAAGTGGTTGATAAAGTGTTCTTACGAATATCTCCTTGGAAGAGAGTAATGAGATTTGGAAAGAAGGGAAAGTTAAACCTTAGATATATCGGTCCTTTCGAAATATTGGATCGTGTTGGAAAGGTAGCTTACCAATTAGCGCTTCCAATGAATCTATCTCGAGTTCATGATGTGTTCCATGTATCTCTCCTGAGAAAGTACATACCTGATCCTTCACATGAACTCAGCTCAGAAGTTGTACTGCTGGAGCAAGATCTTTCTTATGAAGAACATCCGATAGAGATTTTAGATCGTAGCGAAAAAGTCCTATGGAACAAGACCACTCGCTTGGTGAAAGTTTTATGGAGGAACCACCAATTATAAGAAGCTACATGGGAGCTTGAGGAAATGATGAGGGAGAGGTATCCTCATCTATTTATTAAAAAGCGATGAATTTCGAGGGCGAAATTCAATTTAAGGGGGCTAGAATGTAACACCCAAGACTTTTATGTGAAATATTTTGTTTCTAGGTTATATACATCATCAAAGTAATGTTTCACTACACACAACACTAGCTTGTCTTTCTTTACACGCAACCACAACCTTCCTCGATAGCTTGCGTTGTACGCAATACCGAGTTTCACTGAACAACGATATGCAATTAAAATATTATTAAAACTAGTCGTTATGAATAGTAATACCCACTTTTTAAAATTTTGTAATATTTATTTTTCAAAACGGACTTCATTTTTGGATTCGGAATATCAAAATTAGCCTTTGGTGAAATTTTGGTATTTTTCTGAAAACTTTCAATTTTTGATGAGTAGTGAAAACACTGTGTTACTATTTAAAACCAACTTTTTATTTAAATAATTATTTATTTTATTTAAATTTATTTTTGTTCAAAATTGATACATAATACCTTTATAAGTTCAAAGTAATTCATTGGAGTCATTTTATAGTAATTTTAGATATAAAATTTTTTTACTGAACTTTTAACCTTCTTTTACCCACATCCTAAGAGAATTTGCAAATTTACATAAAAAATAATTTTACCGCTTCTGTGAGTGGAATTTCGAAAATCAGAGAGACACAGTTAATATCAAGGACTAAAATGTGGCTCAATGAGATGAAAATAATTTTTTTTGAATAGTAAGTTTTTACTTTTTTTACCACTATTAAAAGTAAATAGTGTGATTAAGGGTAAAAATGATATTATTATTACACCAACACATTTCTTAATTCTATAAGATAAGTGTAATTTGGGAAAAAACTACCTTAGGAATAAAATATGTCCATTTAGGTCCACTTGGATTAGATTAGGTCATTTAATATTATTTTATTTAAAGAATAGTTAAAATTGTTAAAATCGAAGTTTTATAGCTAAACCATTTTTAATATAGGGTTATACATAAGATAAATTCGACTATAAATATTCATTATAAATAAAAAACGATTTCCTAAATAATGGTATTTTATTTATAATTTTTATACATTAAATAATTTAAATTATTTATGACACAATGATGATGTAGTAATTATCTTATTAATGAAATATTGACATAATTGATGTTATAAATACCCAAATAAATGTAATTTGAGACTTTTTATGAATTAAACTAATTTTCTAGGTTAATATGACATGTTAGTATTAATTTAATTAACTTTTTTTAAACTAATCATTTTGTTATGATTTTCACAAAAATCAATTACCAAATAGTGTCAAAATTGACATAAAATAGTTTTTAAAACAAATATTATATTATTAATTGTTATTTTATTCCAAAAAATCTAAGGTTCGGCCAAATGACTTAGATAAAGTTATTTATAGTAATAATAAACAACTTGGGGTTTTTTGGATTGTTATAGTATGTTTATTAACTTATAGTGTAAGAAACCAAAAAGACACGGTAAAAGTAAAATTAATTAACTTAAAGATAAATATAAATAATAAGGTTAAAATAGAACCCTGAACATTTCTAAATTATATTGGATGAGATTATTTAGACCCACACCCACCGTAGCTTCGAAATAAATCAATTTGGAGCTATTAAAAACTGAATATGACTTTATAATAAAATAATATTTTTAGTTTTTCCTAAGGTGCCCCTCTCCTCCCTCTCTTCCTCACACCACTTTGAGCCTTAAATCTCGACCAACCCCTGCCAAATTCGCTTCCCCACTTCCCTAGAAACATCCTAGAGGTCCTGGTCTTCTTCAAAGTCCAATTTTAGTGCCCTATGAGGAGGTCTCAAAGAGGCGCTTCAAAGAAGAGGTAATGTCCGTTACCGATTCTTTCAACTTTATTTTTTCTTCCACTTCTTCTACTTTAGTTATTTCATTATGAAGTAATAACATCAATATCACTCATATAATTATATGTTATTATATGTATGAAACAACCCTATTTTACCATCTATCCATCCTATGGGAAACGAAATCACCACGCGTGCGTACGTACGGAATACCGTCTCCACGTCGTGGTGTAATCTATTTTCCACCACCACCTTACTTGGATGTTTATAATGGTGTAAATAATAACTATTTATTATTATAGTAACGTTATATTTATTCTGAAATAGTATACATACACTCCAATAAAATTCCACGATCATGGGAACGATATCATCGCTCGTGCGTACGTACAGAATACCGTCTCCATGATGTGATGCGACTCATTCTACATGATCTTAATTTCATAATGATTATATAAATGAATTGAATAAATGAATATGATATATATTACACTAATACCATTCTGGAAATGAGTTATCTATAACCTAAAAAAGAAGAATATGAATTTATTCGACAAAACACGCATAAGAACAAAAAGTAATAAACACTTGAATAACAAGTAGCATTAAAATATTACTAATAAGAAGCTAAGAATATGACCATATATGATATCATAACAATAAGTATGATTATGGAGTAATTAAATTACATTATTTAAATCATTATACAGGAGGTTCAGACACTTACGAAGCAAATCAGACCTAAGGTAAGTGAAAATCTCACAATCTCAATTTTTATCCGAGATTACTTATACTTCAAAATTTACTGGGGGTATATTTATCATCCACATCCATCTTTCCTAAATATGTAATATTATTTATATCCTCCTAAAATTGTTTAAATCAAATTTTACCCTTCGGTGAGTTTTTAGTAAAAGATATGAAATGAATCTTTTATCGTTTTTCGTACGAGTTACTTTTTGACTTTTCCAGCAAAATTACGGGAAGAATGTTTTTTTAACTTATACTACATGAATGGATTTTTAGAACATTATTTCCATGAAGCTTCCTTTACAAGTTTTCAAGTTTATTTTTAATCAAATTCTTTTAGTTTAAAATCATGTGAAATTCTAAGAAAGGAAAAGGTTTTTTAAGTAGAAAGGATATTTTCCTCAAGAATGGAGTTCAACTATTTTATTAAAATTATTTTCCATCTAAGATAATATAGAGTTCTGTTTCAATCCCTATTTTTACATTGATTTGATTTTTTTATGATGTCCTTTTATCTTTTATGGATTATGTAATGATGTCATGAAGTTTAAGATTCCTATTTTTGTTGCATGAGTTATGCTATGATGTATGATTTATGATTTTAGGGCACACATAATAATGGTTTCATTATGAGATGGGTGGGACATATATATCCCTCCAATGCACTGGGTAATGATTTATATCTCATGAGATAGAAATGGCTGGAATGGTAGGTTAAACTGGTTCAGTGAAATAGGACCGAAACGAGGAGTGAACTCGGTTCAGAAATGGACTTTGTCTGCTAAGATAGTCATGGATATGAGTCTTGACTACTAAGAAATGATTCTATATGATTATGTGTGTATAACACAATGTTTCCTATTTTAAGTTATGATTATTGGGATTACATTTCACTACTATGATTTATCCCATGTTATGAAATTATGATCACTTTTTCAGGTTAATATTTCCAAAATGTTATGTTCTTATGAATATGATGTGATTGATTTTTATTTTGATTACCCTTACTGAGCATTTGAGCTCACCCTTTTGTATGTTTTCTTTCCCCAAGTTAGGAAGAAGGTTATTAAGTAGGATATGCCAAAAGTGACTCTAGATATGATGAAATAAATAGGAGACAATGTAGATGATTTATGAACCAGTTGTATATGTTTCCCAGTTTCTAAAGACACTATACTTATACGGTCCTTTGCTGGTTTTTTTATATGTTGTAATAAGTGTGCTTCAATTATGAAGTAATAAAAATGTATTTAAAGTATGGGTCGTTATACACAAAGACTCTAATTTTAAGATTCTTTTTAAGGTGCGGTTTTAAACCACTAATGAATCTATCAATTTCAATATCATTGTTGATAACAAAACCTAATGCATAACATTCATGCCTTGTGAAATTTTCTTCATAGGCCATGAAAGATTCGCCATTATTTTTTCTTAGGATATATGAATTTTCTCTCTATATTTTTGTGAAGAGTTTGAGGGAAATACATTTTATATACCATTATATTAAAGTCTTCCAACACCATCTCTTAAATTTCATCCTTCACATTGGTGTTCTTAATCAATGCCCACCAATGGTTGACCTCTCTATATAGAAGATAAACAGAAAGAGCCACGTTATCCATCTCAAAATAGTTAAGTACAAAAAAGATCTTCTCCATTGATTTGACCTACTATACCACAACTAGTGGATCGAAAGTTCCACTAAATGTTGGTGGTAATTTTTGTGTAAAGGACATGATATCTAGTTTCTCCCTCTTAGGTGAAGGAGGGTATTCCACATTATTCAGGTTATTTTTCATACCCTGAGAGAGCTAGGTAAGCATCATAATGAAATTTTGAACTCAACCCCCAGTCATTGGGGATTTCATTCGATAAATCACCGCATTTTCACTCACATGAGTTATTGGGATGGTTTTTCCTGGTTCCCAACATTTTCTAAAATAGAAGAGTTTAGAACAAAACAAAAGTTAAAAAGTCATGAATAAATAATTAATTCCTTTATGAAATTATATCTAAATGAATATCTTGTGGGATACCTTTGTTTATAATTTTATGAAACAAAGTGTCTTAGTTTCTTACTTATATTTAGTCTCATACTAAGGGTTTTCACTAAGGTTCTTTAATCATAATTCTAAAATTTACGTAATCATGCTCTGATACCAACCATAGTAAACATTCTTTATCTTAAATTATTATTAAATCATTTTAATGATAAAAAATATAAATTAATTTCAAAAAAATTATACAAAGTTTAGTGTTTTGGAAAAATTTGGACCATACATAACAATTAAAAAAATAATGCATTTATTTAATTCCTTCTTCTTTAGCTTCTTATTGGCCCTTGAGTTCTTCTTAGTATAAGTAGTCAGTGGAGGATATACGTCAATGAAAGGGGTGAGATAAAAGCACAGTGATAGGATAGTTAAGAACATGAATCAATATAACTTTGTGTGACCATAATAATCATTATAACATCATCATCATAATCATGAGGGGAATAATTAAGAAAAGTCTTGGAATGTGGCAATTCATAAAAATAAAACATTATGTCTTAGTGGTCAACTAACACACATAGTTGTGAACAAATCTAGCATCACGTTCACGCATAATTCCCTTTTTCTCATGAGATACGTTATATTACCCAATCCATTGGATCAATATATAATTATGGGTTCACCCATCACATCATAACTTTTAAATTGCACTATATATTTTTGGGCACACCTATCACATCATAACATTTACATTATCATGCATGCCACATAGAATGTAAATTAATATTGAACAAAAAATTACCCATGGAATGTAATTGATTTAATTTCATAAATCATATATGCATGAATTAACTTTTGGAAAGAAAAATGGAATAAAATTCTTGATATAGGAATCATCAATCTTGAGTGAAAAAGAAACAACCTCAAGAGAAGTAAAAGGGGTGTTTTTGTGAAAGAAGAGTTCTTTTGGAAAACATTATTTTTCTCATAATCTCATTGAAAAAACATGTATATCCTTGAAAATATAACATAATTATGAATAAATAATATATATGAAACATTAAGGTAATATCCATACAAATAATGTTGCGAAAGTGGGAAAACCCAAAGAATGAGAGTTGGGTTTGAGAATTCCCCTTACCTTTTTCCTGAATGCACTATTCTCTTCAATATCATATATAAACTTACTATATTCATTAATTAAAAAATAAAAAACCTTTTATACATAAATTTTATTCATTATGTTTTTATTAAGTTCATTTATGGGCTTTTTGATGAGTTATAGAGTATAATTTCATCGTTTGGAAGTGTTTGTTTTCTTAGTTTTCAAGATCCGTTCACATATTAATATGGATGGAAGTTCCTGTAAAATGAGGATAAATAAACATAATTGTTATTATATTTCATTAATGATATTATATAGGTTTAAATAATCTTATAAAGAATTTGGTTACATGGTATGATAATGAATCATTAGATGAAAGTTAATGATGATTGTTTTAGGTTAATTTTGGAGGTTTTTTGGTCACAACACACTCATGTTATTTTATCATTTAGTATTATATATAAATGTTAGTTCCTGAACATAATTATTGTTCTATAATTAATTTTAGAATATTTTTAAAACATTATAATGGTTTTATTGACATCATTTAACACATTAAATGAAAATGAATGTGCATGGCCGATGATGTCAGTAATTTGACACATCTCCGGTGATGATTTCATTTTTAGAATAAGAGAGAGAGAGAGATATGGAGAGAGAGAAAAAAAAGATTAATGATGGATATTATAGTAAGATGATATAATTCTTAGTATATCAATCATACAGTAGTTATTATTCCATTTTTATAATAAGTGGAGAGGATAAGAGAAGAAAATAAATGAATTTGAAATGAAATTCAAAGAAAAAGGAAGAGGGTTTTAACTCTTGGATTTATCCTTCTTAAGAACCTCCTTGGGGAAAAGGTTTTGGTATTTTTGTGAGAGTAAGAGCTCCTGGACGTGGGAGAGGGTCTTGGAGAGAAATCTGGGCAGAATTTGGATAAGTCTCAAATCGTGAGTGGTGTGAGGAAAGGATGTGGTGAATGGTGGTATTTATAGTGGAGGAGAGGGGTGTTTTCTCATTATTATATTCATTAAATTATTATTTTGGATCAAGTCTCTAAATAGTTTTATAATTTTCACTAAATATATAAAACGAATGAGGTTAGTTCTAGATTATGGTGATTACATCTGTGATGACACAAGGAATAGTTTAAATAGCTTATAATATATATATATACCGTAAATTACTGTATTTCACTATTCACAAAAAATTCAAGCATATTCAAAAAAATACCAAAAAATTACCCTATCCATTTTTCAATGTTTAGAATAAAAAAATACACCTTTTTTTGAATAATTTTCTAAATATGAGTAATTTAATTTTTAATTATAATCATCATTTACTTTGAATATATATATTTTAAAATCACAACTAAATTTATAGAACATTGAAAAATTACTTAAGCTCTCATAAAATTATCTTAAAACCATAAAAAAAATAAAAATATTAATTTAATGATTTATTTTATAAAAATAAATTTTCTTTTAAATTATTAAATTTATAATTAAATTTTAATTACAAATTCATTACTTACAAAAATTACAACACATAATTAACGAATTTTAAAACATATATTTACTTTGACTATGATATAATTACACCATAAATTTATTTATAAGATTCCTAAACATTATTTTTACTTTCATAGGAGAGTTTATTATTCATTTGTCTGCTTTAATATTCATATGGGTCATATTACTATTTATAAGGTCAAGTTACTATTTCATCATTATTGGTTCTATAACTTCTAGAAATACATATTATTTAATTAATTATTCATTTATAAAGTTATTATTATGGTATATAAGTAATTTTATGTGACATATACTATATGAAATTACTATAAGAAGGGACAAATTCCCTTGACAAAATTTTGGGTCATTATAGACATACTCTATGTCTCATCAGCACCCAATTTCTTAGACAATGAGAAAATATGAGAATGCATGTTTTCATATGATGTATAATGGTTTACACAAGTTTAGAGATTAATGTGTCTGATAGAGATCATACCAGAACCATTTATACATTGAGTAGCATTGACACTTTTCTAGAGGCCACTCTTTGATTACTTATATGAATTTGAAGATTAATATTTATTGTAAATGATATAATGGCATGTGACATCACACATAGTGGTTTACTGAATGGGGAATAAGTTTAACACAAAAGGATACTCTAATAGTTTTTATAGTAAATCCAAAATTATTTTTGGATGGATATTCACAAGGTATTACATATGATGTGATACAAGGTTAAGTAAAAGATAGAATTTTAAAAATGATTTAAAATATATCAAAAGGGGTTTTGTATATGATTTCACAAGTTATTATATACAGTACAATATAAGGTGAATTTACACAAAGACTTTTAGTTTTTAGTAAAAGTGGGAGATTAAAAGAGATATTCCCTAAATATTTATATATATACAATATAAATAAGATAATTTTGTATTTCATGTTTATTATGATTTTCATGCATGAGGTGTATTGTTTCATGAAGCTTATAACTTCATTATTAATCTTCCAGATATTGTAACATTAAACCAATTATTTCATAAAATGAATTAGCAGGGAGTAAATGTATTCAATGCATTCAAACATGATTTAGTAGAAGAAACATTTACTCATGTGTTATAAATTCAAGAGTAAATATTGTATTCACTAATATATATTTATGATTTAACAGTGCGCAAAAAAGATTTTAACCGTGCTAAAAAATAACTTAAACCTCAACACTGTTAAAGGGGGGGCTTTATCAGTGATAAAGCATCATTGATAAATGGGGTCCTCTATCAGTCCTAAACAAAGTATTGATAATGTAAACCCTTTATATGTGCAAGAAATAGATCTAATAAAGGCTCCACCTACTCTAGTGTTCTACTTTTATAATAATACACTCCAACAACCTATAAAATGTACAAAATATATATAATTTATTTGAAATAAATTTTACATCATGAATAAAAAACATTATTATATACATTTAAAACAATTTTTTGTGTAATTAAATTTATAATCACTATCCAAAAATATTTAAAGACTTTAATGTTTCATCATCTTTGGTACTCGTGATCCCCTCTCAAAAAGGTCCTCCCATGGTATCTCTTTTCGAAGAAATCACCTCAATCCTAGAAAATGAATCCATTTATATAATAAAACAAATATTATGTTAGTAATATTAAAAATAAATAAATCAAGCATTAATATGAAAGAATACATCAAAAAATGTCACATTTAAATAAAAAGATACACTTTGATTTATACCGGTCACACCATGCATTGTATTGAGGTTTTGTTTATTCCAACATAAAAAATGAGTTATGGATCATTTTACTAAAGTATCAAAACAATTCAAATGTTTTTTACTATTTACGAGTATGTAAATTATTATATTCAATGGAATTAATGAAATTTTAAATATATACACACTTAGTGTTTTATCGGTCACACTGTGTGTCGAATTGTGGTGTGGATGATTCCTAAAATTTTAAAATTATTTATTGTTATTTTCCTTAATGTATCAAAAAAACCTAAATTCATTTTCTCAGTTTTCAGTATTTCACTTGTGATTTTTACTAAAAAGTCATTTCAAACTAGAAACATAGAATTTGAGTCATACAGGTCACATCATATATCAGTTTGACATGAGACTACTTCTATACATCAAAAATGACTTAATATTTTTTTACTAAATAATCAAGAAAATTAGAGCATAATTTCATGGTTTGCAGTGAGTGACATTAATTTTGAACTCAAATGTCGATTTTAAACTGATAATGGAAACTTTGAGTCATATCTGTCACACCATTCATTATATTGAGGCAAGCATGATTCATACATATCAAAAATGAATCATGGATCATATTCCTAAATTATAAAAACAATCTGAATGCGTTTTCTTGATTTTCAATATATCAATTCTTCCTTTTTAAAAAATTAATTCCAATTTAAAATAAAATGACATACTTGGAGTCATATTAGTCACATATTTCATCTAATTGAGGTTAGGTTGATTACTACACATCTGAAATGACATTTGGATCGTTTTTCTAAAGTATCATAATAATCATAATGCATTTTATCATTTTTATGTAAGTCAGTTTTCCTTTTTACATAAATTGATGTGAATTTTAATTAAAAAGATATACTTGGAGTCATACGGGTCACATCGTGCATCGTATTGAGGTAATGATGATACATAAATGTTTAAACTGACTTATAGATCATTTCCATAATGTATCAAAATAATAGGAATGAGTTTCCTCAATTTTGAGTAGGCTAGTTGTTCCTTTTGCTAAAATTGTTGTCAATTTTAAAATAAAAAGATACAATTGCAGTGATACTGGTGACATTGTTCATAGTATTTAGGTAAGTATGATTCCAACAGGTCAAAAATGACTCATGTATTATTTTCCTAAAGTATCAAAATAATATGATTTTTTTAATTGGTTTTTAGTAGGTGAGTTATTCCATTTTGTAAAATTAATGTCAATTTGAAATAAAAAGGCACCCTTAGAGTCATATCGGTAATACTATGAATCTTATTGAGGTGATTTTTATTCCAACACATAAAAAATTACTTATAGAATTTTTTCCTATATTATCAAAATAATATAAATGAATTTATTTTGTTTTCAGTAGGTCATTTTTCCATTTTACTAAAATTAATGTCAATTTTAAATAAAAAGATGCACTTGGATTCATACTGGCCACACCATGCATAGGATTGAGGTGATATTGATTGATACACATCTCAAATAACATATGTATAATTACCATAATGTATCAAAACAATATAAATGTGTTTTCTTAGTTTGGAGTAGGTCAGTTATCATTTTTTTACTAAAATTGATGTCAATTTAAAATAAAAAGACGCACTTGGAGTCATACTAGTCACACCATGCATTTGATTAAGGTGTTTCTAATTCCTACATGTCATAAATGACTCATGTATAGTTTTCATAAAGTATAAAAAATAATCCATATGTTTTTTCTTAGTTTTTACTACATCACTTGTTCCTTTTGATAAAATTAATGTCAATTTAAAATAAAAAGACACTCGAAGTCATGTTAGTTACATTGGGCATCGAATTTTGGTCTGATTCATTTGTACATGTAAACAATTATTGATGAATCATTTTCATAAATTATAAAAATAATAAAAATGTATTTTCTTGGTTTGAGTAGTACAGTAGTCATTTTTACTAAAATTCATGTCAATTTTAGATAAAAATATGCACTTTGAGTAATACTGGTCACATCATGTGTTAGATTGAGGTGAGGATGATTATTACATGTCTAAAATGAATTATGGATCTTATTCCTCAAGTATCAAAATAATAAAAATGAAGTTTCTCAGTTTTTAGTTGGTTAGTTTACCTTTTTACGAAAATTGATGTCAATTTTAAATAAAAAGACACACTTGGTGTCATATCGGTCACATCGTATGTTAGATTGAGGTGCGGCTAATTAATAATCGTAGAAAATGACTTATTAATTGACCTAAGGTATCAAAACAATCTGAATGTGTTTTATCAATTTCCAGTACGTCACTTTTTTTTTACTAAATTTTCATTTTAAACAGGAAACACGCACTTTGACTCATACTGGTCACATAGTATATCGGTTTTAAATGAGAAGAATTCATATATTTCACATAAGATTTATGAATTTATGGAATAAATTATCAATACAATCTGAGTGTTTATTTTCTTTATTTTTAGTGAGTGACAAATTTTGAACTAAAATGTCTATTAAAAACTAAAAATGGACACTTTGAGTCATATCAGGCTCATCGTGTATCAGATTGAGGTGAGGATGATTCCTATACATCAAAAATGACTTATTGATATTGATTATTATGTATCAAAACAATATGAATATTTTTTAATGAGTTTTTATTATGTCCATTGTTTTTTACAAAGATTAATGTCATTTTTAAATAAAAAGAATCACTTGGAATCATACCGGTCACACCATGTGTCAAATTGAGGTGTGGATGATTCCTACACATCCGAAAATCTAAACAACAAATCCTAACTTATAATGGTACCATGACTAAAATTGTCTTTATTTATCAAACTTCAAACACATTATATTGATTCAATGTTCTTAGATGAGAAACCATTCTTGTTATTGAAAACTATATAATTTTAGGAAGGTATTATGCCCATTATATCACGAGAAGTCACCAAATTTAGCACAAGATATTACTCCATTATTTGGGTTTTCAAGAATGAGAACGGTTTTTTAGATAATATAATTGACTCAATATGCAGTGTTGGAAGGCTGAAAAATGAAAATAAATAGACATCATCATAACATTAGCATAAAGGATCATGTTATCTCTTTTTTGTTTTGTTGTAGATAGTTGAAAGAAAAATTTTAATTCAAAAGGATCTATGAAAATAAATAAATTAGTATTAGATAAAAATGATTGGGAAAATAACTTACAAATAGTAGATAAAATTGTGGAAAAGATAATTAAATAAGTAGTTTGAATTAACCTTTTCATGATATTTGTATACATTCTGGACCCATTTCCTTATTTTAATTATCATAGTTGTATCCTCGAATTCCAATCACTCATGAGCATGGGCATGTTCAAACATTACACCCCAACTCAAAACAAAGGAATTCACCTATATAATAAAACAATTATTATGTGAGTAATACTAAAATGAAATTAATCAATCATAAATATGAAACATATCATTACATATATGGAAGTCCCATCTTCATGTTGTCTATGTAAATTATTTCATCAGGTATGCTACCCATTATTTTCTAAGAAAATTTACGTCATCTTTTGATTATAAGTATTTTCAACAGTTATAGTAGTACTAGATATATATAAATAAAAATTGTATTAATAAATATTTTAAATGAAATGGTAATTATCATTGAAAATACCTCTTTTGGGATACTAGTTCGTTGATGGAATACGATCTCTTGCATAAATTTAAAAATATAATAAACAAAATCATTTCCATATTTATTTATTTTCTGAAACATTAATAAAAATAATTTATTTGTTTTTATATGTGATTTGATAGTGAAATATTACTAAATCTACCCTGATAACTATCCATTTTTATAACTTTTCAGGATCCCTGTTCGTAATGCTTGTCTAAATGCCATGAAATTCATGTTTTTAAAACAATTCCCTATCATAAGATAATTCTCATTAATAAATAATATAAATTACATAACTTGAAATTTTAGTTATAAAACATTGGATGTAGTGTATTACAAATTGAAAAATGCCATCATGTGTGGCCATTTTGTTGGGTATACATGCACTGAATCTAGGAAATAAATCATTAGAGTATACAAACAGACTGCAATTACCATCTAATGTTGCCTAAAACACAAAAAAGGAATAATTAATTAATGAAATAAAAATATATCTGATATGATTAAATTGTATATTTTTACCCCTGAAACGTTGGTATTTAGAAGATTATGTCATCAATAAGGTTTCTTTCAAATGATTTGGCTAGTTTTGCCACTACTTAATTTAATTTTGTTGAATCTATTATAGGTTGTTCTGTAGATGTGACTTGAGGACTAATGAGTCCAAATTTATGTTCATGATTTAATCCCTTCAATTGGTATTTATATACATGCCAACAAAAAATATGAAATGTTTTTATTCATAATTAACATAGTATATAATCTTTTTAAAAAAAATAATGAAAACACACCTCATGTATAATTATACAACCGAGCCTCCTAGCTATTCATAGTTGAGGATTTGATTTACATTTTCATGATAAATGTAGTCTGTAATGTCATATTTGCTCATTTTTTCTTCAAAATCAACTATGTGATTACTACAATTTTGTAACTTTGTTTCCCCATTAAACATAAATGTTAGTATATGAGAATATTGAATAAGAGGGTTAAAGGTATTTTTCAAAAAAAAAATTGATCAGTTAGTTTATCCCTTAGATTGTTTTGATTCGACCATTCATTTCACCCCCCTTATCTCTATCTGTCTATAGTAACATTCAACGGTTCTGAAATTTTCTATTAATTGTTAATGGTTTAGCATGAAAAATAAATTTTAAATGAATACCTCATTGTCAACATGTGTTTTTACAAGATCGGACGATCATGTGTTGAATGTTCCAATAGATTGGTTAACCATATGAATATCATCGTTATCATGTGGAATAGGTAGTTCGGCACTCATCTCATGAGCTATTATAATCTCCAGTATCACATTATCATTTGGAATTGGTCTGTTGTGTAGACAATCATCTTCTATATTGAACATCATTGACTTCTCTACAAGGTGATGGGTGGGTGTGGATAGATATAAATCAAATTCATTTTCACCCTGTAGAATATTAGTTTAGCAAATGTATCATTTTCTATCTGATTCACATTTTATAAAAACAATTATTAGAATACCTCATCTAATATATATCTATGAGGGGTATGGCTCGCCTCAAAGCTGGTGGGTGTGGGGAGGGGTCATCACACAATGGTTATTCTTGAGTTGTTTCTTCCCTTTTCTTCCCCCATTAAATTTTCTATAAACTAAATATTCTAATGAAATTGTTCTTCAATAGAATCTAATATTGTTTTCACCCCTTCAGTTTCATTATCTTTATCCTCCTTCTATTTTTTCCTAATAATATGTTTGGGGTGTCACACTAGAACCTGCACCTCTAATGTGGCCATACTATTCTGGCCACTTGAAAGCCACTAATAGTATGTGTTCATATGGTACAGGCGTCGATGATTCATGTGACTAAGTCTAATAGTAAATATAGTAAAGTAAGTAATCATTTTTATGTGATATAGATTTAAAGAAAAAAAATTATTATTTCATACTTACACATGTTTGCCACACGTTCTGTGTGTTTTCATCGATTAGTATCCCATTAATATTTACACGTACATCCTTCCATTTCACATGGTGTTGGATGGAATTGTCTTCATAATTGGATTAATCAATCTGATTATAAATAGAGGAACATATTTATGTTGTTTTTTCATGTCACATAAAAGTATTTTTGTAGATTTAAAATATATACCAATTTTTTTCAAGTGAAGTGTAACCCATCCGCTTTATGGTAGAGGTACATTGGTCTTTCTCCATATTCCTTATTTTAAGCTCTTATTTTTTGTTTTATAAATAAAACCTTCTCAATAAATGTGATGAATACATGTATTACCAAAAAATGTATTACCAACCACAATGTACATAAAAAGAAATCTCCACACAAAAGCTTGTAAACACATACCACATTTAATGGGTTATTAGGTGAGCATAAATAAGTTGTAGGTGCATGTTTATTTTTCATTTAGGATATTTAAGATGAAATATTGTTATAATTGTGTAAAATACATTATTAATCCTTACAAAAATCATTAATAAATATTCATTATCGGAGTCATGTACTATAAATTCACGCTATAAGAGATGATGAAGGGTAATTCAATGTTTCATTATTTTATTTTTTAGTAAAATAAATATATGATATCATAGTTTTATTGTAATCTCTTCACACATTAGTTCCCTAAGCATGGGAACAACATGGAACCAAAAATCTACATATATCAGAACACATTGATGAGTGATGAGTCCAATATAACTATTGAACATTGGCTTGTAAGGGTTAACATGCTAGCACTACACATTCCATCCAACCTTGAATTTGATGCCTTTTCTTTTTTTCCTTGATGATTTTTTCTAACACCATCAAACTATGGTGGTCCTATTTTTTAGGAATCATCAGTCCTTCGCCTAAAATTTCTTTGGATTCAACTTCATCAATATGTTTTTCCTCAGGATCAATAGCATCATCATGTGCAGAAGGTCACTTTACCTCTTCATTAGGAGTAGTGGTACGTTGAGAAACCTATTGTTCCTCAAGATTGAGAGCTCCAACACATGTACAAGGTCATTATTAATCTCCATTGGAAGTAACAACAGGTTGAGAGACCCACTGTTCCTCAAGATTGGGGTTACTAACATGTGAAGGATTCATTATCTATAGAAGCGGTTTAACATTTAATTAAATTACACAAATGAAACATTGAACAAATAATAACCTGTGGTAACAGAATGTATATTACAAAAAAATATAACCTAATTATTAAACACTTTTTTTATAGGATGAATGGATTTGAATGCTCTATTGAGTGTCCAAATCCCTTCATTGTGGTATCCTCTGACATAAAAAACCTCATATTCATTTGAAACACTATGAAATTATTGCAAAATCTCAATGAAAGGTACATCTTCATTTAAATTTTCATATGACGCTTTTTGGTTTTGGTCGATAATAGAACAATTTAACACCTTTGTTTTATGTGATCTAAAACATAAAATTATTTTACTACCTATGATTTCATTAAAAATGATTCATTTTTGTACCCTTACTTATTAAAATCCTCTATCATGAATCCCAATTCATCTATTTTAACACAAATCATGTTATCAAACCACTTTCATTGAAATATAGATACATGGAATGTTATACAATCGAACTCCCATATTTATTTGATGATGTAAAATTATGAAATATTCACCTAAATTATATTTCTATCCTTAGTACTAGAAACTTGAATTTCTTCATCCACAAGTGTAACTCCACTATTTTTCATGGTACTGTCTTATTTATGTTTATTTTTATAGTACATATAACCATTTATTACATAACCATTGTAAGATAATATATAAACACTTAGTCTTCTTTATATCTAGGTAATTAATTCTAAAATTGAGTCTATATTTTCATTTGACTCCCTAAAATTATAGTCTTGAAACTATCCTATAAATTTTTTTTATGTGAATTTGATATCCATATTTCAAAACATGATGGTTTCAAATGCCTATAATTTCTTTGTGGATTTCAAAAAATGGGGAAGCCTCCAAAATATTTTGAAAAACATAATGTTGGTCCAACTCCTAATCTGTAATATTGAATATGGTAATATATAATCCATAAATTCCTCCACCCACATGATACCTAATGTGATGATATTTTGGTAGATGAATGATTTCCACACCGGATAGGTAGTTAGAATTGGATTCAAATGCTTCCTCAAAATTATATCACTATGTAATACAACCCTTTAGATGAATTTTATTTTTTACATACCCTTTCAAAATATTCATATAACGTTCAATGGGTTACATCCATCTATAGTGTATGAGACAACATAGTTGAATCTGTCCCTCCAAGAGAACCATAAATTCAACCATAATATTAATTAATTCAAATGGGAATACCATTTCCAATTCCCATAATATGATGATAATTTTCCTTTCTATAGTCATAAATTTCACTGGGTATATAATGTTTATACATATATCATTAAAAAATAAATGGATCTTGGTGGATTTATGATGAAAATTATTGGAAAAAATTCAAAATATATCAATATGAATTCGTTTTTTACATCAAAACATGACATTAATGTGATTTCAAACCCTTTAAATTTAAATTGGTATTACTATAATATCCTTAATGTTTGATGAATACACATATGGAATCATTACATCATTCAGTAAGTTTAAAAACTGATATATATTCTACCTGGAAATAGTGTGAGTAGCTGGAGTAAGAAAATATGTTTTTCAACCTTCACTAGGGCCAACTCTTCTCATATTCCCATGTCATCCATGTTCAACATATCCTTAATTACACCATTTTTCCAATTTCATAGATTTATGTGCTGATGAAACTATCACATACAATATTTTAACATGCCTAACATCAAGAAAATATTTGACGTATAGAAAATTCCAATATGGTAATTCAAAAAAATTATCTATTTTTCCAAATGAGTTTCTTAACATTTTCTAAAAACAGTTCACTAAAAGAAGTTTCCTCATATTTTACATTCTCAAACTATTAATCACCTATTAGTGGACATATTGTAGTACATTATTCTGAACTTCCATCAAAAAGTGTCATCTATTATTGTTACTGATTTTGTCCGTGTAAAAATATATGAGGCCCTAGAAACACAGTCCCCAATGAATGTTGCATATTAATTGATTGTGTAGCTTGTTCGCAAATGGGACTCCCCTGAGTTCCTATGATGTTATATCCTAGAAAATTTCAATATGTATAAAATTCATTTATCATCCCATAAAAAATGGAACTCACTAGGAAATCATCATTTTTATAATCAACACACAACATGAGACCTAAATCCCACCAAAAGTTTATATCCTCTATCAATAGAGCCAAATAAGAATCAATATCATTACACTGTTGTTTTGGTACTTATATAAGCATAAATAATATGATGTCATTTAATTTCACACATAACCACTATGGAAATTTATAATTTACCAACATAACAACCCATGTACTATTACTACTCCTTTGAAAATTCAAAGGATTTTCTCTATCTATAGATAATGCAAGATGAATGTTTCTCAGCTCGTTTCCAAATTCAATATACTCATGATCAATTTTATACCACTAAGGATATTATTTTAAGTGATGATGTTCCCATATTTATTTCTTGTATTTTCATGCCACGTCAATTGCCTTGTAGTCTCCTCACTTCCATATAAGTGCCTAAACCATGGAATGATTGTAAAGTACTATACAAATTTTGTGGGACCCGATTCATCATTCATGTATCAAGAAGTACCACACTCTGTGAATTCATTAAGTGATTTTTGGTCCTTTTAAAATAGTATATAGTCATTTGGGTCGAAATTATTCTCTAAAAGATCATACCAATCGATCATAGCATTCATTTTGCATCATTTGTTTAGCTAAGGAGGTCATTATCTTCTTGGAGAATATCATCTAAGAGAGTAAGTATTTTAGTAAAACTAGAATCAATACATCTATTTCCTACTTTTAAATTATATATATTTAGTATGGATGACAATCCTATATATTTACTGAAACCAACATACAATGGAGTCTTTTCACAATTCTTTAACTTCTCAAACAATTTAGGAAAATCACGAAGTATATATTCAACAATCCTTTTCATTTCATGAATATTATCTTCATCATCTTTCATACCTATAATCACATCCTCAATATGATATTATTCATTTCCACAACTATAATAATATATGATAACCCATAAATCCAAATGTTATCCCATTCATTATCTACATTTTCTTTTTCTCTATGTCTATTCCAACATTTTTATCTTTAATAAATTTTTTGAAAGATCAAGAGTTCTTCCAGCTTATCTGGACTAATTATTCTTGATTAACATCAGTGTAAACACAGAAAAAGGATTTGATATGGGTCATATGTAAGATATTTTGAAAACATTATGAACACTTTAACTCCATCTTCATACACTTTTTTCATATTATTTATATATATCCATTCTTTATTCATATCCATACTATTTTATTTGGTAATATTATTATTTAACAAAATAAATACACAAAATGGGTGTTTAAAATAAGGGAAAACGAATATTTTAATGATAGTTGTTATTTAATTTTTTTCTTGGGACTCATCGCCTTAGAAGGTGACAACAAACTAGAGAGAAGATTTAGTTGTAGAGGACTCTCCCAATTTAATCCATGCTGGTGTTATTGGATGCAAAGTAGGTTTAGGAGTTTCGGTGGGGTTAAACACTAATTCACATTTTTCGAGAGTGAGGTCATGATGGATATCCTATGGGTTGGATAGATTTAGTGACATGCCCTTTCCATGGTGTTATTATCGAAATATATTATGTAGAAGGTGAAGACTGTGCTAAGTGAAAGCTAATTTTCCTAGTGTTGGGTCATGGTTTCCAAGATGGATCATTTCAATAAATAATTCTCATGAGTTTGATAAATCACAATGAATGAAAAAGGTTACCTAATGTTTTTATAGAACTGTATAAAATTAAATATATTTCAAAAAAGTATACATGAATTATAAAAGTATATAGTTTAAAAGAAATTTAAAGGTTTAAAATTATAATATATACCAGTAGAATTAATGAATGTATTAAAGTATAATAATTTATAATGAATAAAAATATAATTTATTAATTTATAAATCATGAAAAAGTATAAAAGTATAATTAATTAATAATGTTTTATATTTAATCAATATATGTAAAAATGATGTACTATAAAATCTATAAAAGTATATAATTTTATAAATTTATAAACCTATAAAAGTATAAATATTTAATATAAAATATTATTAAATTATACTAGTGTAATACGATATACTATAGAATTTATAAAATCAAATTAATTTGAAATCATATAAAACTATAAAATTATAATCATGAAACACTTTAAATTTTCCAAAAGACATTATCATACTATGTATTTTTAGTGCTTTATATAATTTTTTTAACAAAAAAATGATAGAGGGTCCATAGACTAAATATTAATGTTTTTTCTTATTAAGTGCGTATGAAATACTTTAGTATAAAACTAGGCATTGTGAAAAATTACTTCATTTGATATAAAATGGGTTTTATATGAATTATGAATAATAAAATATAAGCATTTTAATCAAACACTATATCATTAATAAAAAAATATAGTCTAACAATATTATATATATTGAATTTCCATCCTTCAAAATATTTATGAAATAATATTCTATAGAGAGAATGATATTTGTAACGAACTAAATAAAACACACTGGTACATTATAAATTAAATTATAAACAATAACATCAAAACACCCATTTTAAATAAGACTTTGAATGAATATTGATTTCATCATAAATTTAGAAAAACAATTTCAATTATAAACATTTCATAATAAAAATATTATATTTTTCTAAAAGAGTGATGTAGAAAAATGATTAAAACATAGGATATATAAACCATATTTTGAGACCAATGTATAGGATGGATTTAAATTTAATTTAATATTATTGAGTAGTATTTTTAATGTGATATCACATCACAACACCATGACATGACTAGAAACCAACCATATCTTTACCTCCATAATATGGACATTGTCTCCCCATAAATAAATCATCAACCCCCACTGCACCCAAGTATCATGAAAATGTAGACCAACTCAGACCCCAAACAAAAAAACACCACCATAGTGGATCATTAGGAGAAGAATGGATGTAGAAAAGAAAGTAAAATAGAAGGGCTTACCACTGATCACCAACAAGCTTCCAAAGGAACCAACAGATCGAAGCTCAGGAACTAAGAAAGGGAAGACAAGAGGTGGATGACTAAGACACATGCAGATAAAAAAGGATTGTAGTTTGGTTCATCGAGAAAAAGTGAATCATTAACAGGTGATGTGTGATTGAAAAAAAAGGTGCAAAAAAAATAACATACCTTTTATTTAGAGGTTCGGTTGAAATATTAGTGTCTGAATAGAGGGGAAATAGTGGTAGGGCCAATGGTGGTGACATGAGGAGGCAACAGTAGTAATAGAGTTCCAGTTTTGTAAAATCTTGAGGCGCAAGCGGCGACAGGGTTCTGGTAGGGTTCTATTTATAAAAACATAAATGGGTTTTATCCGTGATTTTTGGAAATCACTGATAAAGGTCTATTTTATTAGCCTTAAAATAAAATGGTCTGATAAAACAAACCTTTATCACTGATTTATTGTACTGATAAAGATACCCATTTATCATCACTAAAAATGATGAAAAAATGTGACTTTATCAATGCTAAAATTATAGCACTAATAAAAAGTTTTATTATCAATACTTTTTTTGCATTGATAAAGGGTTATCTTTATCAACGCTAGAAAAAGTGATAATAAAGATCTAATGCTAATAATTTATTTTTATTTATAAAATAATATATATAATAAATAAATATATTTACTTATATATAATTATAACTATAAATAAATATACATTTATTTAAAATTATATATATAATAAATATATTTATAAATATTTGTATATATTTATATTCTTATATATATTTATAAAATTAAAAATATTACAAATAAATAAATATTTTTTTAATGCTTTAAAACTATAAAAAATATATTTATTATATTTATTTGTAAAATTTTAAATATAATAAATGTACTTGTTATAATTTTATAATAATTTAAATAAATATATATTTATTTAAAGTTGTAATTATAAATAAAAATATATTTATTTAAATAACTGTAAAATGATATTAAATATATTAAATATATTGGCAATTATATATAATAAATATATTAATTATATATAGTTATAAAATTATAAATATAATAAATAGATTTATTATGATATTATTTTTATTTAATTAAATATATATATAGTTATAATTATTTAAATAAATAAATATTTTTATTTATAGCAACGACGACATTGTGGTGATCATGTGCACTGTAGTTGGAAGTAGCATGTACTATAGCAGTGGCAGGTACTGTAGTGAGTACTTTAGTAGTGGGGGTACTATAGTAGTTGGAGTATTGTAGATGTACCATTCACGGAATGGGCCTTAGACCAAAAATTTCAGGCCTACAGTCTTTGTAATGGTCTGCTTGTCACTGGGCCATTTGTCCAAATATATATAATGTAATAAAGCAGGTGGTTGGGTGGGTTATCCCTTGGGGGTCTATAACCTGCCTTTTTGGCATGTTTCTGTGCGGTGTGTGTGTATGTGTGTGTGTGTATTTGTGGTTATTGTTCCCCCAATCACCTAATATATATATATATAACGATATAAAATTATAAAATTATAATAAACGAATTCATTGTAATATTATAAATATTTATATTTATTGTAATTTTATAAGTATTTATGAGAACATAATTGGTTCATGGGTATAACCTGAATGAATCACATAACTTGTAAAGTAATGATCATAAAATACCAATTTATAAATGAACATTAATGATTAATACATTAAAAATGCATATGACATCATAATATATGTAATATTAACATTTAGGAACACATAATCATGTCCACAAATAAAATTATGATCCGATAGCGTTAATTATACTCACGTATCAATAAATAAACACAAATAATGAGAATCATGTCCATGAATATCATCATTATCTGTTAAGATTTATATATATATAGACCAAATTTATTAGAGTCATATATTTTTTAAATATTTATATATATGTGATAATTATAATTGTAAATAAATATATTTAAAAAAGAAATTATACATAATTATAAATATAATAGACATATTTATTTTTTAAAAATGTTTATTATAATTTTATAATTATTCAAAAATTTATTTATTTAATTATAAAATTATAAATACCTTTTTTATAATATTATATATAAATATTAATTATTAAAATATATATATTAATATATAATATTTTTACTAATTATAAACACGCATCTTTTAACTAATGCATATAAATAAACATACATTGAATATAAATATAGTATATATATATATATATTAACAATATTTTTCTATTAAAAACTTGTATCAGCGCTTTTAGCTTGCATTGATAAAGTTGAGGTTTTTTCAGTGCTTTCTACTTATAACTAATAAAGGTGAGTCCTTTATCAGAGCTATCTACTTAGTGTTGATAAAAGACGACACTTTCTTTACACAGATCTGTGGAAGGGATCTCTTGTTTTGTTCTCGTAGTTTTATTTATCACTATAATTCGTTGGAAAGTGATTGTGTAGTTGCTTCATACATGGTCAAAACAACTTTTTTCTCAAACATCTCTTCATCTTTCTCCTTGATGTTTGAGACACTAGAATTTGGTGTATAATAAATGGATCTCATCCATGCGACATAAGATTCAACACAACCCATGGATACCTCTGTAGGTGGGATATCTTTTGGATGTCAATCCTCTGATCTCTCTCAATCCCATGTAATGAATATTGAGATGTTTCATATGGTATTTTGTGTACAATAAGTTATATTTATAGTAGTTATTCATTTTTTTTGCAGGACTCATAATTCATTGATGGGGATCATGGATAAGGTATTTGATCAAGTTTTCATATTTTAATAATCATTAAGAGAATCATTTAAATCCCAAAAATTTCTATAGTGCTGTTTAAAATACGGGTTATATTTTTCACTACTACATATCCCCCTTTCATTGGCACTAGGATTCACATTTATCAATGCTAAAAAATAATTGATGCTCTAAATACCCTTGAAAGATGTTTATTTATTAGTGAAAAAACCACTGATAAAGGAACCCTTTATCAATGCTAAAAAAGTTCTGATAAAAATCTACCATTATTTATACTTTTTTATCATTGATAAAATCTACCTTTTATCAGCACATTTTTTTCATTGAAAAAATTAATTTTTTAAAATTATTTTTCCCACTCTAGAGACCCATTTATCACCACTAGCCCACCCCACCACCTCTACTAACATGAACGCCCCCCACCTTCATCAAAATTTTACCCTTGATACTGCCCCTCATTAATAATTGCTCACAGCCCTCCCTCCCATTCATCCCTCTCATGCAACTCCTAATATTCGATCTTGGAATCTCTAGGTTCAATGTGAATGTCCATTACCACTACAATGGCCCATTTTTTCTATATATTGTGATATATATATTTATTTATATATATTTACTTACATTTTTATATGTTTATCTATATAATTATATATAATTATTAAATTATTTGTAATTACATTTATAAAAAAAATTTGTTTGTTTGTGTATTTATGTGTGTGCGTACATTTGTGTGTGTTTATATTTAAAATTATGTGTGTGTACTCATATTGATATTTATATATTTTTATAATTATATATAATTATATATGTTCATATAATTATTTTTAGATGCATTTTTAAAATGTGTTTGTGTATGTGTGTTTATGTGTGTGTTGGTATTTATATTTATATATACATGTGTGTGTGACTAAATATAAATATAAATATAACTATCAATATAAATATTTATATTTATTTACAAATATTATATGTTATTATTTATTTATATGTATTGAAATATATATATGAATTTATATGTGTTTTTAATAACATTAGATATACATTTTTATAGGTATATATATATTCATAATTTTTGACAATATAAATAAAATGGATAAATTTTTATTTTAAGTAAAATATATAGTTATTTTTAATTGACATATGGTTAATATTTTTAAGAATACATTTTATATGTAAATATTTATTTAAATATTTATTTTCACAATTAAATTATTCATATGGAAATATAAAAAAATATGTATACATTTATTTATAAATAACACTACAATATGAAAAACATTAAAATTTCAACCCCATAATAACCATATTATTTAAATCCCTCTGAATAAATTTAGTTTCCATTGGAAAAAATAAAATAATAACCTCTTAAATAAGTCTAAAATTTCTTCAAATGTTCAAAAATAGGGTATCCCAACAAAAAAAACTCAGTTTTGAAGGCTTTACAGGCTTTTTTTGACCTCGAGAAAAAAGAATTCATATAGAACCCCTTGATTGAGGTATGTCACCATTTTATTCATTTGTTATTATAATTGAATTATTCAGAATTCCTTGCAAGAAGAGGTTGGGGAATAATAAGGGGATAGCCTGTAAATTGGATTTTAGAAATCTAAAGGAACAATTTACATTGCAACTAGTGGTTTTACAACGTAAATATTTCTGGGTAGATGTTTCGGCTGAGGAAATTTATCACATAAAATATATTTTATATAAAAAATTGGTTTTCGAGATTTAATTTATAGGTTTCATTTCTTTTTTATAGAAGTTACTCGTTAAGGAATTTACAATGTAAATTCTTGACAAATGGTTTAAATTCTTTTAGGCTCAACTAGTTTTTACTCAGTAATCGATTATAAACCCTCATTTAGTTCATGTTCCTTCCTCTCAAATTTTTGGTATTCCTTAGGTGATTTTATATTACATTTTACATCCAAACTCGGAATCTAATGAATCCTTGGTCATTCAATTGTGTAGATCAAGGGTTAGGGTCTTTCTCATCCAACTCATCTTATATCTCCTCAGTTTGCCTCATATGGACCCATAGATAAGTGTTATAACACCCAAATATATGGGTTCATATTTTTATTGATGAGATATTTTGTGGTTTTAATAGAAGAATAGAAGTAACATGTCTAATTAGTGGAATAATATTTTACCTCTCATGATAATTGACTTGAGGTAGGTGGTTTTTTCCTCTTTCCACTTTTATTGGAATTCGAAGGGTTTTTAGGTTTTGAATCTTTTCACTAGTATTTTCAATGGTGTTTTCATGGAAAAACTCCACTGATAATTCCATTATTATTTATATATTCATTTTTTATGAATCCAGTAATCTATCCTTTTTCTAGTCTTAGTGGCATGTGGTAATAATCTTGGGGGATGCCTACTAGGTATGATTACTCACCCCCAACATATGAACATTGATACATATGAAGATGCTTTTCCCATGATATAGGAAAGGTACTAGTTTCTTACTTTTCTAGGTGCTCTCCTTGATATCACTGTCATAGTTGGTGGAGTTGGATATTGGATTTGGTTTATGTCTGGGTTGGGAGTGGCTCTACCTTGGTAATTATGTGTTTTTCTTCTTTAGAGTTTTTAATTTCAATCTCTTATTATTCAATTCTTACTTTGATATATGTTGTCATTTTATTATTTATTGATGGATTGATCACATTTTTTATCTCAGCTATATTTTGGCAAATGATATATTTATATAGATGTATTTTGTTAATTAATTTATACCTTGTTATGGGTGTGTGAGTTTATTAAAGGAAAAACTATTCCCCCATGTTTCTTATGTTTGAACCCCTGGCATTTATTTTCTCCCTTTTGGTTTTCGGGAATGTCAACTAAGGTTAGTGAAATTTTACCTCTTCTCAAGAAAATAGGTTGGGTTTGTATTTTAAAAATGGTAAATATGTTTTGTTCCATGTGTCAGGTTTTTATCAAGGGGATAGTAATGTAGAAACATGAAATGTAAAGATTAAAAAGAAATATATAACATATTGACATTTAAAATCAAGTTACCATTGTGGTTTGAGTAAAAAAGTTTTCTAAAACATTTTTAGGAAATTTTTAAACTCATCATCGTGGGTATAAAAGAAGATTATAGCATTCCATTAATTAACACCACGACTTACCACTAGTACTTCATTATCACATGGTAATTTGTTTTTTATTTTTTGAAATTGATAACAGTGTATTAATATATAAAATTTAACAATTAAAATATTAACTTTGAAAATTTATAATTTACTAATTTCTAAAATGATTTGTAGCATTAAAATTCCACCAATAAGGTAAAAAATAAATCAATGAGAGGGAGAAATTAAAAACGTGGTCACAAGTAAACCCAAATTTTGATCATATTATAGTGTAAGATTTTCAAGATTTTGAAAAGGGATCTTGGAGTGAGGAACCTCATTAGTTAAATCACTCAATAGACTTTCGAAGGTAGAATCCAATGACGTTTCATTATGATTTTGGACAATAGAAAGTAGAGGTATAGCTGGGCAAGATGACCAAGACTTTCGGATTCTTGCGTACACTATTCGAGATGAAGGTCAAGCCAGAAACATACATGATTAAGGACCTAGTGCTAGCATGGTGGGACATAGATTTTCAATATAATTTAGAAAAGGACATCACTATGAAAGTATTTGTACAATTGTGTAAAAAAATATTATTTCTAGAAACCATTGAAATGATGGAGACAATAAACTTATTTCATATGTAATAAGAATGTATGTCAGTAACTGAATATGTATAAAATTCACTTAGCATGACAACTTTTCACTAGAGGGAGCAGATAGAGAAAGGAAAAAAGCTTATATCTTTAAAGTCACTATCTGACTTAGGTTTCACTGAAATGAGATATTTTTTTTGTATTAAAAACTATACAGAACAAGGAACTAGGGTGAGAATGATATTTGGTAGGGAATCCAAGTATAGTGGACACCTTTTTTCATCTAAGTGCTTGTTGGAACCTAGTTATTTTATAGCTGGAAAGAGATTTTTTTTATCAACTAACACTTGGTTGATCAAGGAGTTTGAAATCCAAGTGATCATATGATGTAGGTGGATTCAGTGTTAAAGGTGGCATAGTTCTATAGGGATTTACAATTTTTTGGTCATTAAAATCCAATGAAAATTAAAAAATTTATAAATGTAATGTCTTAAATATCTATATAAATTTCAAGTATCAAAGAAATACTTTCAAAAAAGTTTATATTTTCATGAGTTTCTTGAATGTTTATAGCTTCATGAAACATCAAGTATCTGAAGATTATGAAAGATGGGATGATGTTAGCAAAATTTAGATGACATGTTTTTCCATAATGATAGAGTTTTGCAAAAGATAGGTTGATGTTTCTGAAATTGAGGTGGTAAGTTATGTGATTACGGGATGTTTTGTGAATTGAAAATTTCCACATTTTTTTTTTGAAGAAATGGAATTTCATAAAAATGAATGAAGAGTTTTACAAAAAGGTGGCAGAGAGATTGAATGTTTTTAAAGGGGGAAAATTTCGATAAATATGTATCCACTCATCATTTTGAGCATTGCAAATTTTTTTAGGGAAGGGTGGATCTCTTTGATTTCGTGATGGTTTTATTAATATGTAATTCTTACAAAAATCATGGAATTAGAACAAACACAAATTTCATGAAAATAATGGTTGAGAAATATTTGATAATAAGGAGTTTCAGTGAAGTAATTTTTCATATGTTCGGAGTTCAATGAATGTTGGGAGTTTTTGGAAAGTAGGTAGTTTCATGATAGCTGATAATTATTTGAAAAAACGTGTTTCGTGAAAAAAAGGTGTTTCTTGAATGATTCTTCCATGACCTTATTTGATCTTGGGAAATTCTTTTTGGAATGTATTTAATACACATAAGTGGACCAACATGATGAAAAAAATCATCTTCATGTGATATTATAAGGAAGAAAACATTAAGTCAATAAACTGAGAAATACTTCACCCAAATTAGTGAGAAAGGGGGAGTTGATTGAAGTTATCTGAGGGTGGTAGGGTTCTATCCCTAAAATTGTTGTGAAGGATTTCTGTCATGAATATAGTGACCATATATAATGAATTTTAGTCCACAAAATCTAGTTTATCTTAGTGGATTATGGTATGACTAAAAACTGTTGGTGTATGCTCCTTTGACTAGCCCTTAGTAGTGAACCAAGAAAATATATTGTGTTGAGTTTTTCTTTTTTCAATTGGGTGTTTGATAATTGAATGTTTTTTAGAAAATTTTGGTTAGTTTCTACTTATTTGGGGATAAGATCTGTCTTTTTAAAAATACAAAATTGACAATTTGATTCACCCCTCCCCACACAAAGTGTCATGGGGTAAATCAAGTGATATGAGAGGAAATATGTTTATTGATTAAATTTGTCTTATATTTCGTTTTTGATATATAATTCAATGAAAATTAGTTGATTCCCCATTTTTTATGGAAGAAACCTTAATATTTGGAAGAATATAATGGTATCTCATCTAAAATCTATTGGGATGGATGTTCTCTAAGCATTAGTTCAAGGGATTCATGTTAGTGATGTGACATGAAATTATTTGACTAAAATAGAATAGAATTTAATTCATGTTTATGAAAAAGCTCCAAATTCTCTAACTAAAACACTATATGATCCAATATATTTGAATTTGATGAGTTTCACTATATCCAAGGCCATGTAGGAGAAATTGGAAAAAATTTAACAAGGCGATAATAAAGTGAATGAGCCCAAACATCAAATATTTCATATTCAGTTCGATGATCAGAAAATGCATCCTGATAAAAATGGAAATAGCTTCTTTGATTGAATTATTGAATTTTTTGATAAATTTGAGTACATGGTGTAGAAATTAATAATATTAACATTTTGAATAAAATATCGAGAAGGATTACACATTTTCAAAAATTGAATTTGTTAGCCCTTAAGGAAAGGGTTATGTCTGTGGATTCTCTTGATGATCAGCCTAACAGTATGGTGGTTTATGAAGTGAGTGTCAAACCAGTAGATACTAAAATTTGATTAAGTAAGGAAATATTATTCAAATCCATCGAAAAATTTGACATTTCTAAAGTTGATGATATTAGATATGATGTGGATGATGAATTTCTTTATCTATTTTCATTAAAATTCAAGAGGGGAAAAGAGATATTTGAAGGTAATATTTCTATAGATTGTTATAGGTGTGGTAATGTAGGTCACATTACTAATAGATGATCAATAAAATTTGGTGATGTATAAAGTGAATCATAAATCATTCATAGGAATCAGAGGATGTCCCCACAAAAGGGAGACTTGAAACAATGAAATAAATTATAGAGGAAAAGAATAATTTTAAAAAGGAACTTGATGATAATGATTTTTTTGGTGGTTGCATAACTAGAGATTAAATATGATGTTTAATATTCTTTTATGCAGATAGTTTAAATGGTAGAATATATGAATGATGAATAAAATGAGCCAGATGGTGTTTTTTATCAGAAGGTGGAACTTTAGGGTGCTCTTGATGTGCTTGGAATTAAAGGAACTAAAAAATAGAAATATTGGATCTCTATTTAGAAGATACATCATATTATGTGGATCAATTTTAAGTGGATATTGTTCAATTGTAAAGTTAGGTAGAATAGAATTTGATAACTCTGGATAGCTCAAAAGATTATTTTATGTTTAAACTAAGTATTTAATAAAAATAAAAAATTATCTATGGATTTATATCAATATTAGAGGAAAATGCCTAGAAAATTGAGGTCCTTAAATAATAATTCATTAACTTAAGGAGTAAACTATAAACTGAATCAATATTAAGGTAAATAAAGAAGAAATTACAGTTTGGAAGGTTTTCAAATGAAGATATTTTGGAAATAATTAAATTTTGTTCCAAAGTAGTAGAGAAATTATTTAATGGTAAAATATAAAAAATTATGGGAATAATTAAAATTGGATATGATAAAGAAACATCAAATTCTAGAAATGTGATGATCCAAAATAAAGGGAAGTAGAATGTTTGATATATCAAAAAAAGGATGATTTCCTAACAGAGAATGATTCAAACAAAAAATAGAAGATTGATGAAAATAATCGTCAATTATCAAATGTTTATCACCAACCAAATACCTATACAAAAGAAGTATATTTGTAGATTAATGTATGTGAGAATATATTTTCTCTAATGAAACATCAAATCTATGGATTTTTGGGCCATGACCTGTCTTACAATTAATAGTGAAGGAGTTATCTGAATGGGGAAGCACCTTTTAGTCAAAAATGGAGAATGGGACCATATCCTTCATCATATAGAAGAAATAATTTATATGGATATTTTTTTCACTATTATACCTTTGGCGATAAATTTATTCATTATAGGAAGAGAAAACATGGAATCCATAACTATAGAACTTCGAGATAAGTCAATATTGGTCAAACAAGAATAATTATAATTAAAAATAATTATTCCCCTCTATAAGAATATAATGAGTATGATTTAACTTTTATTATTAAAAATATATTGGGTATTAAATATTACAGCTCCACTCAATCAGGTATCTCACTAAAGGAAGAGAAGAACATTGAGAAAGTCTATCTGGTATATATCACTCTAAAAGATACAAAGCAAAGTATATCCTAGATTCTTGAAAACCTATTATCATCACACATGAGATGAAATAAAAATTTATGGAAATTTTATTAAGGAAAGGGCAGATGGAATAGTCATATTATACAATGATGGTTACTTAATGATCAAAGGTAGTGGAAATATAGAATTAGAAAATGGTGAGCTAATGAAAATGAAAATGATCTATGTGGAATGATTATGTCATGGTCTCTTGAGTGTGTGTATACTCTATAAATAAATACTAGTAGGGACATTTCTTCAGAAACATTTCACCTTAAAAGTAAATACATGTAATTCTCTCATGAGAAGCTAGAGGAAAAATTGTAATTTATACCAGGTAGACAGAAAAGAAAACACTTATTTCTTATCAATTAAAGAGAAAAAAATCATATGACATTGGTGGTTGGGTCACATTATAGAAAAAAAACATGGATGAATTATCAAAGATAAAGGTTGTTGCCTACATTCCCAATATGAAGTGTGATTGAGAAAAACCATGCGATTATTGAATATAAGGAAATATGGTTAGAAGTTCTTATTAGTCGAGGAACAAAAGAGAATCAAATCTACTTTATCTAGTCCACACATATGTGTTTGGTCCAATGAATGTGGGTGGAACATATGGAGAGAATTCCTTAATTATTTCAATTGATGATTATAGTATAATGTAATGTGTGCTATTTATGAATTATAAATGAGAGTTGATTGGAAACATGAAGGGATATATCTGAAGAGTTGATAATGAAAATGGTTAAAAAATGAATATATTATGAACTGAAAATGGAATAGAATGAAAATTCATTGAATTTGAAAATTACCTCGAAAACATGGGATCAAGAAAGAAGATTTTTAATTTAGAACACCTTAAAAAATGTGGTTCTTACATATTGAACTTTATAGGTGAACAATATGGACAAAACTATGTTGATTGAGAGTTGTGTTTCTCATGATTATTGGAAAGATATAGTTCATGTTGTGATTTTAACTCAAAATAAAATAAGGATAAGTCTAGAAGAGGACATGACACCATATGAGGTACTACATTGAATGAATCCCTAAAAAAAGTATTTTCCTGTTTTTGGAAGAAAATATTAATCCAAAACCAATAAGGAAATCAAGGAAAGAATGGGGATGTTGCATATGAGAGAATATTCCTTGGGTACTCAATGAAGAGTAAATCCTATAAATGATACAGTAATTATCTTATAAATATTTTGGATCAGAATTATGTTATGATAATTGAGGATAAAATTATGAATACCTTAAGAATATCATATGTTTATATGATCCAAGATGAAGAAGAAACTGGAAAAGGGAAAAAAATTCAAATATAGAAATTATGGAAGGCTTACCTAACATTTAGGGTTCTCCAAATAATGATGATCACAAAGTAAAACTTGAAGTGAAAACCATTACTTAATAAACTCTATTGGAACCTCATAAGGGAAATATAAGAGTCTAATTTGATCAATCCAACATTATTATGGATTGGACTGTGCCTACATAGACAAGGAGAATGAGGAATGAAGCACATTACGATCTTCTATAAACTATGGAACCATCCTAATTTTAATAAGCAATAAAATGTGAATCATGGGTTACAAATATGAATCGAAATCATGAAAAAATTGATTAAAATGTGACTTTAGATCTTTTTGATAGGCCCAAAAATCACAATGTGATTGGATCAAAGTGCATTTTCCGAGAAATCTAATGACCTAGGAAATGTGATCAGAAACAAGGTATTATTTTGGTGTAAATGATATCCGTAGATTGAAAGAAATTTTGCTGAAATTGTTTTTTATATTATCTTTACTAGAGTATATTATGATCTTACTATCCATGGAAATTCAAAGACGGTAAAAAATTTATCATATGGATTACAAAACAGCATTCATAATCTGTGTTATTGAAGTAGAATTTTATATTGAATAAACAATGGTATGTCTGATTGTAAATGATGAAACAAAGGTTTGTAGATTAAAGGAGTGTCTTTATGTTCTTATGTAGTAACCACATGGATGATATTATAGACTGTATTTTTATCTAAAGAAGCTAAAATTTAATTTATGAGGTGTTGAAAATAATCGTTATGTGATGAATTCCCAAGGAGATAAATTTATGGTGATTTTGTATTTTGATGATATTATATTTGGAAAAATAATGAATTTACTAGTGGAAGAATTTTCTAATCACATGAAATCAGAATTTTAAATTCCCATGACTGATGAAGTCACATACTATTTGGGGCATTTGGTGATTCAAGAAAAGTAATACACCTTTTTTTCTTACGCAACATATGAAAATGATTTTCTAAATAAATTAAATTTTTGTGAATCCAATACTTTTTCAACTCCGATTTCAGTCAAGAAAAAATGTGGGAATAATGAGGGTGTAAAATATATGGATACCACCTTGTACAGGAGGATCATTATAATCCTTTTGTATTTGACTGCAACATGGACATATCTCATCATTGCAACATGTTTAATGGATTTATTCCAAATTAATTTTAAGGAAGATATTATTTATGTAGTTAAAATAATTATGAGGTATATTCAAGGTACTCTCAACTTTGTATTATATTTTATAAAAGGAAGAAATAATGGATATTTAATTGTTGGTATTTTTTAATGATAGATGGATTGGAGATATGGTGGATCAAAACTCCACAGGTGGGGGTGAATTCTTTATTAGAAAAAAAAGTGAGGGATGGTTTGAAAAGTAATAAGAAATATATTAAACTATTATGGATCAATAATAGTATATCTCTGTGAAAATAGTTTTAAATAAACTAATAAAAAACTTACTGATATTGGTGATGATGTGAAACAGACGATAGTGATAGTCTATGACAACAAGAGCATGATTGAGCTCATGAAATATATGGATCATCACTCCCGCACTAAACATATTGGGATCATATAACACTTCCTCAATGAAAAATTTGAACAATGTGTGATTAAAATTGAGCATGTTGGAACTTATGATCTAGTGAATGACATCCTTACCAAGCCTTTGGTAGCACCAATTTTTGAGAAACATTAGTTTACACTTTGTGTTAAACCACCTCCCATTTCATGAGGAGGTCATGATTTAACCACCTCCCCATTTTTGTTTGATTTTTAATCATTTTATGAATGTGATGTAGGTGTCAGGGTGAGATATGTTATAGGGGTACTTTTTTAGTACTACGGTACATATACAGTTTCTTTTGTTTATTTCCAAAGAGATATAATGGTTAAATTTAATGGAATTTAGATTTTTAAGACTTGTTTCTATAATTCTGACATTTAATGGAATGTAGGTTTGTAGTAATGGTTTGCAGGATAGGTTGATGGTCTCTCAAGGTAATAAATTCTCTCTTTATACTTCTTTTTCTACACTGATCTTTTCTCACATAGACTTGTGATAGATGTGTTATTTCACTGCTATTACGTATTTTTTCGAGGTTGGTGCTCAATTGAATTTAATTATAGATTTAAAACTAACCCAAAGGGGATATTTTTTGGACCAATGGTTTTTAAAGATGTAAAATTATTGTATTCTGTGTTTATTATCAATCCACACTGGGTCGATCGAGGAGTTTTCAAGCCAAGTGATCTTATGGTGAATATTGATCTAGCATTGAAGGTGGTTTAGTTTTATAATATTTTCCAAATTTGTGTCCCAGAAAATATGGAACAAATGAAAAGTTTTAGGAAAGTGATGTTTTCGAAATCTACAAAAATGGTAAGTCTAAAAGGAATAGTTTTTTTGAATGTTTGATGTTTCACATGTTTCATGGGAGTTTGTAGTTTTGAAAAATATCATGTTTCATGAGCTCACTGAAGACAGGTTGACATTGGTGAAATAGAGGTGACAAGTTTTATGGGCATGATAGAGTTTCATGAATGATAGGTTGATGTTTGTGAAATTGAGGTCGTAAGTTACACGATTGCAAGAAGTTTTGTGAATGGAAACTTTCCCTAATGTTTCGTGAATAAATAGAGTTTCCTGAATATGATTGAAGAGTTTCATGAAAAAGTGTTTGTGAGATTAATATTTTTTTAAGGGGAATAAATGTATATAAATGGGTGTTTTCTCATCATATGGAAATTAATAATGTTTTCAGAGGAGGGTTGATCTCTCTAATTTCAGGAAGGTTTATGCAAATTCAATTCTTATGTGAGTCAATAAAATTATGTGAACACAAGTTTCATGAATGTACTGGCTGAGAACTATTTAATCCTAAGAAATTTCAAAGAAGGTGTTTCATGAAAGTTTGGAGATTTTGAAAGTTGGATGTTTTTTGAAAGTTGTTAGTTTTATGGAAATGGATAGTTCATTGAAACAAAAGGTGTTTTTTTGAAAAAATGTGACTTCCAAAAGATAATTATGCAAGAATACTTAAAATTGGGAAAACATTTGTGGAATATATTGAATCACCATAAGAGGACTTACATGATAAAAAATTTCATATTCATGTTCTTTGATATATAAGCTACATTCATGTTCTTAAACTAAGAAATACTTCACCCAAAGAAGTGAGCAAGGGGATTCGATAGAAGTGATATGAGGGGGACAATGATCCACTTCTAAAATTATTATAAAGGCAGTCTTACTAGAATGAATTGACCGTGTCTAATCAATTTTAATCCTCAAAATCTAGTTAATATTAGTGGATTCTGTTATGAACAACACGCTGTTAATGTATACTCCCTATACTAGCCCTTTATGGTGATTTAAGTAAAATATTTGTGTTGTGTTTCTATTTTTTAATATGGGTGTTTTCAAATTTCATGTTTCCTTAAAATATGTTTAACATGTTCTTACACACATGGTGGAAAGATCCGTCTCATTCAAAGAAAAATTTGACACCCTAATTCACCCAACCCCTCTTAGGGTGTTTCAGGGTATAATAGTGTTGATGAGAGATTTAGTATGGGAAATAAATTCCAGAGGGAGAGTTACTCCCATGTTAGAAAGGTAGAAGAAATTAAATCCATGCTATCAATATATTATTCTCCACATTGCAACAATGAACCAGGTTGTTTCTTGTGTGGAATACTCTCACACAAGAAAAAATATTACATGACACCCCAAGTAATTTCCACCACATAGAAAGATAGGACATCTTAATAAGTATTACCTTAAACATACGAGATAACAAGGTGGAATAGAATTAACACATCCTTGGGATTCATATTCTTGGGAGATATAATCATACCAAACTATTTCTCACCCAAAAACTCAAATGAACTAGGATACATATATGAAAACCTTTTTCATTTAGTCGTCACCTTAGTTGGGAATAAATTGATATAACACAACATTTTAGTGATGGATTTATGGATCATATCAAGATACCATGAGTGAGAAAATGATTCCCACTTTAGTGTGAGTTAACATTATTCTAAACTTGACTATAATGCATGTCTTTTATGACACCGTATCATCTCATTCTTTCCATGATTCTTCTATAGTTAAATTATTGGGATTACATGTGGAAATAATGCCACATATCATGAGTATCAACACACCCCTTAGACAGTGGGAGTACACAGGATTCAAATTCCAGACATGATCCATTACCAATGATATAATACTGTTTCTATGGGAGTTTATGGTCTTATAAATGGATTATTTTAATGTAATTTTTAGTATTGATTGGATTCTGTGATTTAAAACCCATATAGACTTCCACTCTCTGTAGGTTACATTCACATACCTAAAAAGACATCTTCATATATTCACGTGGGATTGAGATATAAATGTTGGTATAGTCATACATTTATCAATAGTGGAAATAACCACATCTATCTAGTGTGTGGTGATAACCTTAAAATATACTGATAAAATGGGAAATAGATTTATTCCATTCATATTATATCGATACCCCAATTCCATTATGAATGATTTATCTTGGTTATCACCTGATAAATAAATCAAATTTTCTATCGACCTACTCCCAGTAATGATCCCTATTTCATTATCACCTTACATAATGGTTCCAATGGATTTACTAAAGTTAAATGATCAACTGGAAACACTACTACAAAAACGGGCAAGGGAAGCACGCCCTTATAACAGCGCTAAGCAAAAACGCTGATAAAGGATACCCTATATCAGCGCTAATATTACAGCGCTGAAAAAGCTAATTTTTATCAGCGCTTTCTTAGCGCTGATAATAGTAATATTTATCAGCGCTAGAAAGGCGCTGATAAATATGATCTGTATCAGCGCTAAAATATTAGCGCTGATACAGTTGGTCTTTATCAGCGCTTTTTTAGCGCTGATAAAGGTTGCCTATATAAGCGCTAAAAAAGCGCTGATACAGAACACCTCTATCAGCGCTCAAATTTCAGCGCTGATATAGGGTATCCTTTATCAGCGCTCAAAAAGCGCTGATAAAAATTATCTTTATCAGCGCTAAAAAAGCGCTGATAAAGAGACCCGGTATCAGCGCTATAATTGTAGCGCTGATACGGGGAATCTTTATCAGCGCTTTTCTAGCGCTGATAAATCATAATATTTTCAGCGCTAGAAAAGCGCTGATAAAGCTAGATTTTATCAGCGCTAAAATTATAGCGCTGATAAAGGTATCCTTTATCAGTGCTTTTTTAGCGCTGATAAAACCTTAGTCGACTTTTTTATAAAGTCGGTCGCACAGTGCCCTCGTTTTATCGCAGCTAAAGCTCTCGCGGAACCGTAACCCTGCTACTCTTCTCCCGAATACCGCTGCTGTGTTCGCTTCGCCGGAGCTTGCCGCCCTCGGTACAGTCGCCGTCCTCCGCCGCCCGCAACACCCTCGGCCGACCTCCACCGCCTGCCGCCCTCGGCTGCCCGCAACGCCCTCGGCCGCCGTTCTCTGCCGCCCTCGGCCGCCCTCCGCCGCCCTCGGCTGCTCTCCGCCGCCTCCGTCGCCCTCCGCCTCACTCGGCCGCCCTCAGTCGCCCTCCGTGGCCGCCTTCCGCAACCCGCAACGCCCTCGACCAACTAAGGGTATGAATTCTATTCTAGTTTTATTTATTTGTTTCAAACATTCATGGAATCCCTTCAAGTTGTTATGGAATGTATAAAACCTACTAGAATTTGTCTTATGTAATGGATAGTTGAGGCATGGTGTAGTTTAATGTCCTAAAACCAGGACCTTTGTGCAGGTTTCCATTTTGTTCTGATAAGGAGGGGAAATGATTCACCCTTTTCACTATAGTATAACCAAGAATGTTCTACCATAATCATGCATGAGGGGGGGGGGTGGTAGATGTAAATTTTAACCCAGGGGTTCATGAATCCAAGGATTGATATGGTACTTAAATTTCATAGGGTGTTTGATGGTAGTAAAATCCATTATTGAGGACGAAATTGTCTTTGGTTGACATGCCTTTTTAGTGGGAAACATATGCAGATCCACCAGTGCATATTGTGATTAGTCAAATAAAGGTGACCTTAGGACGATGACCGCTCATTTCCGATGGCCATGGAAGGATATGAGGATTAAGACCTTTTTGTGCATAGTGTATGGTTTTTGAAAGGAAGAGGCCTGAACATGAAAGGGTAGATGCAAGTCAAGATTTCCTAGTGAAAATGATAGAGATGTTTTCTCTTATAACGATGTGGTAAGGTTCCCTTATGTAGGACCGACCCATGAATAGGGACAGAACATTGGCCACACAGTTTAATGTCTTGTTATAAGGACCTACCTATATTACATCCTCCCATACAGATTTAGATTATTCATGGGAGTGGATAATTTTTTTCATAAGATATCACTAGTGGGGAAAACCTCACATTTCACTCCACTATGTAGATTTATTTAATTCATGGGAGCACAAGGGGAAAACAATCTTTATTGTGTTTAAAATTTCATCTGTAGATTTGGCTCCGACATAGTGACAATGGGGAAATTTATGTCTCATGAATAGACCCTAAATCTGATGTTTATGTATCACCATGTTTCTTGTGATGGAAAGAATCAAGCTGTACATAGATATTTTAAGTTAAAACTACATGCATGGGTCTAACCCACACAAAGGGAGGGGGAATGTTTAGTTTTTGGGGTGTCTGGACTAGAACATAATGACTTAGGCATTACTATAGAATCAAACCAACTATAGTACTTGAAATCATGCATTTTAGAATCATGCAATTAGAACTATGGTAGAACTTTTTAGTGTCATATTGTGGGGACTGATTCCTTGAAAATCCTGAGTAACTTAATGGAAAATTAGTCTAAGATAATTTGACATGCGCTGGACATGAAGGTGGAGAAAGGTGTAGACTATGACACCAGGGATTCTCGAATCGATAAGAATAAGTCCATGCACGCAACTTTTTACCATGCATGCAACTCTCTTTACAAACTCCAATTGAATGCAATTCTACGCGATTCAAAGCCTCATATTTTCTATAAAAGTTGAGATACTAAATTAAGGGGGTATCCTATTATTTATAATCGTTTCTGAACATGAACACATGTTTATCCCAAAGTGTGTAAAACCATGTTTGATGTCACATTAGGTGCATACGTATCTTTTTCTCCTAATAGAGTGATAGATAATCATCTTTTTAGTGAATCTAATATTCTTTTTTATGAATCTTGATTATAGGTTAGACTACTTGATCTCCTTCCAAGGAAGTGGTTCCCTTCTACTGTATTTGGAAGTCTTCTTTTGTGTACTTGAACCATAAATACTAATATTTGAGATTCAAATAGGATGAAGATGAATAAAGATTGGATGGATTCTAATCGTTTAACAATAGAGTACGAGAACAGAGTGAAAGAGTTCATCAAGTTTGCAAAGGATCACACAAAGGATCCTTCTCAAATCCTTTGTCCGTGTTTACGTTGTTGTTATTCTAGACTACTTACTCCAGAGGAGTTGGAAGAACATTTGATATGTCACGGAATAGATCGGAGTTATAAATGTTGGAATAAACATGGAGAAAAAGCAAATGTAGCTACTGGCTGGGATAAAACTGCGTTTTATAGATCGTCAGATATGAATACAAATATAGATAATGAAGAAGACCGTATGGAGGATGTGATTACAGATGTCAATGATGATGAAGATCGTATTGAGTAAATGACAAAGACAATTCAAGATGAACCCCGTGATTGCCCAAAATTGTTTGAGAAGTTAAAGAGTTGTGCAAAGATGCCATTGTATGCTGCTTGCACTAAGTATACAACATTGTCAGCTGTACTGAAGTTTTATAAATTGAAAGCAGGCAATGGATGGAGTGATGTCAGTTTTACGGAACTACTTGCTCTCTTGAATGACATGCTTCCGGAAGATAATGAGCTCCCAAGCCGGACGTATGAAGCTAGACGGATGCTACGCTCGATGGGAATGATTTCTGAAAGAATACATGCCTGCCCGAAAGACTGTATATTGTTTCGAAAGGAGAACAAATCACTTACAGAATGCCCAAAGTGTGGTGCTTCTCGATACAAGAAAGATAAATCCAATCCTACGAAAGTTGTATGGTACTTTCCAATCATTCCAAGGTTTAGGCGTTTATATGGAAGTAAAGAAACTGCAAGACAATTGTCGTGGCATGCAGATAAAAGAAATAAAGATGGGTTATTACGTCATCCGGCCGACTCTCCTCAATGGAAGAAAATTGATCATGAGTATCCTGAATTTGGAAAAGAGCCGAGAAACCTTCGTCTTGCGTTATCTACAGATGGAGTGAATCCTTTTGGTTTTCAAAGCAGCACTCATAGTACATGGCCTGTTATGTTGCTAAATTATAACTTGCCACCCTGGTTATGCATGAAGCGAAAATTCATCATGTTATCTATGCTTATATCAGGACCAAAACAACCAGGTAACGATATTGATGTTTATCTGACTCCTTTGATCGAGGATTTGAAGTTATTGTGGGACTCAGGTGTAATGTTGTATGATTCTTATAAAAGTGAATACTTCACGTTGAGAGCGATGTTGTATGGGACAATAAATGATTTCCCTGCTTATGGAAATTTGTCAGGCTATAGCATTAAAGGAACTCAAGGGTGTCCCATGTGCGAAGAAGATACAGAATCAATTAGGTTGAAACATTCATCGAAATATGTGTTTCTAGGACATCGTAGATTTCTACCTTGTCGGCATAAGTACCGATCTTGGACGACATCATTCAATGGAAGTTCAGAAAAACGCACAACACCGTCTCCACTAACAGGTGATCAGCTGTTTGAGAAAGTAAAAGATATGAACACTGTTTTTGGTAAACCATTTTCGAAAAACCTTACGAAAATCGGTTGGAAAAAGAGATCAGTTTTTTTTGAATTACCATACTGGAATTGTTTGTACGTCAGACATTTTCTTGATGTGATGCATGTGGAAAAAAATGTATGTGATAGTGTTATTGGAACGTTGCTAAATGCCCCTGGCAAAACAAAAGATGGAATTAAGGCAAGGTTGGACATGGTTGACATGGGAATACGAGAAGAGTTGGCTCCCGTGAAAGGTGAAAATCGAATGTTTCTTCCTCCTGCTGCTTATACTCTTTCTAGGGCAGAGAGATATCAGTTTTGCAACTTCTTTAATGATGTAAAGGTTCCAGAGGGGTACTCATCAAATATCAAGAACATTGTGTCAATGAATGATTTGAAGTTAAAAGGTTTGAAATCACATGATTGCCATGTTTTGATGCAAGATCTAATTCCTATAGCTTTACGTTGCATTTTACCCAAGAATGTTCGTCATACGTTAACCAAACTTTGTTTCTTTTTCAAAGCTATATGTAGCAAAGTTTTAGACCCGGGGAAATTGCCAGCTATGGAAAAAGAAATTGTCATCATATTATGTGAATTAGAAATGTTCTTCCCGCCAACATTCTTTGATATGATGGTTCATTTGATGATTCACTTGGTGAGAGAGATTCGACTTTGTGGTCCTGTGCACTATAGATGGATGTATCCTGTTGAACGGTATATGAAGATTTTGAAAGGATATGTCAAAAATCGAAGTCGGCCAGAGGGTTGTATAGTGGAGCGATATATTGTTGAGGAAGCCATTGAATTTTGTATTGAATACCTATCTGATGTGGAAAGCATTGGTCTCCCGAAATCTCGTCACACTGGACGCATTGATGGTGAGGGAATTTCTGGAAGAGAAGTTGTAACAATCAGTATTACAGATCGGGAGCAGGCTCATCTTTATGTTTTGCATAACAGTTGGGAGGTTGCTCCATATATTGAATCTCACAAAGAAATTCTTAGGCAGTTGAATCCATCGAGGGCTGAAAAATGGTTAGCAGATACACATAATCACCAGTTTATAGGATGGTTTCAGGACCATATTTTTAAGCAGTTGGATGAAAATCCGAATTCAATTTCAGAACGACTTCGATGGCTAGCCGCTGGACCAAGTGTGTATGTATTATCTTACAGTGGGTATGTAATTAATGGTTATACATTCTATACGGATGAACATGATGAAGAGAGTACCTTGCAAAATAGTGGAGTTACACTAGTGGCTGAAGCGATGCATGTTTCTGGTAGTAAGGATATAAATCCAATTTATGCAAATATGTCATACTTTGGCATTATCAAACTAATATGGGAGTTGGATTATACGACATTTCAATTTCCGATTTTTCAATGCAAATGGATTGATAACAATAGTGGTGTTAAAATAGATGAATGGGGATTTGTGAAAGTTGATTTTAGTAAAGAAGGGTACAAAGACGAACAGTTTATAATGGAATCACAAGCGGTACAAGTTTTTTATGTTCCAGATCCCGCAAACCGAAAGTGGTCGATCGTTCTGTTATCGTCCAAAACTATTGAGGGTTCCGATGAAAATTCAGTTGAGGATGATCCTTTTAGTGGTACGTCACAATCAATTCGGAGCGGTCCCAATGCAGATGATGTTTTGTATATTAGAGGAGACCACAATGAAGGGATTTGGATTGTCGATAGAGGTGTCAAATCTCTTCAACCTTTGAAAAAAAGAAAGAGAGTTCAGTAAACAGGTTATATTTTGTTTGTAATATAGATCTTGTTATCTCATGTTATTATCTTATCATTACAGAATTTATGTAATTTGAATGAACTGTTCAACCACATTTGCAGATAATGACTTCTGCACATTCTGGTGCTCCTAACCTTGAGACTGAACAAGTCTCTCAAGCAGCTGCTGCTGCGGCTGCTGCTGCTCCTGCAGCTCATGCTGCTGCTACTGTTGCTCCTGATGCGGCTCCTGCTGCTCCTACTGCTGTGGCTCCTACTCCTCCTCCTGCTGTGGCTCCTGGTGCTCCTACTGCTCCTGCTGCTGCTCTTACTGCTGCGGCTCCTGGTGCTCCTACTGCTCCTCCTGCTGCTCTTGTTGTTGCGGCTCCTTCTCTTAGTGTTGAGGTCCAACAACCATCAGCACATGCCGTTGATATCATAGTAGATGAACATATAGATGATGTTGATATCGATGAAATGGTCGGGAATGAAGGACCGACGTCGCAGAAATCACAGGTGCGTCGTAGTTTGACAGTGTTAGCCAAAATTCTTAAGGCGAAAAGCAAAGGCATCAAATTTGAAGTCGGATGGAATGCACGAGGCCAACATGTGAATCCCAACAAGGCTATGTTTAGCAGTTACATTGGAGTTGTCACTCGGCAACGCATGCCGATTGACGTAGATTCATGGCACCATGTTGTGTCCGGGTTGAAGGCTGTGATCTGGGAAGAAATTACGGTAACATTATGAATTTATTTCTTTAATTAACTAGCAAATAAAATGATGAAACAGTGTCTTACTCTTCTCAATCTCTTGCAGAGTACATTTATAGTAGACGACTCACACAAGGATTATGTACTAAGGCTTGCAGGAAAGATTCATCGAGGTTTTCGTACTATTTTAACAAGATGTCACCTGAAAGATTCTAAAGGTAAAATAAACCCGCACCCACCCATTGTCTATAAGCACCTGATATCCCAAGAAGCATGGGATGCATTTATTGGCCATCGTGGGGATGAGAAGTTTCAGGTACATTGTGAGTGATAATACGTTGTTTGAGGATACCTGTATTCATCACTTTGATTGTCAATATTTCATTTATGAAACAGAAACTCTGTACTGAAAATAAGGAACGTGCATCAAATCCAACATACCCCTATCGTAAAGCAAGGATGGGGTACGCTTCATTAGAAAAGATAATGGTACGTATTGTAAATTTACAGTAATATTGTTAGGTGCCAATAAACAACATCATAATTATCTTTCTATGTTTATATGTAGATTGATGAATCTAAAACCAAATGCACTTCTATCCCACGTCATGTGCTATGGAAGGAGGCACGTGTGAACAAAGAAGGGAAGTTAATAGATGAGAACACACAAAAAGTGTGGGAAATATGTGTAAGTATGACACGATGATAAAAAGATTTGTTTAAAATTGCTATTACATAAAAATAATTAGTTTTTTTCCTATATTTGACAGGCACAGGAATCAGCTACTCCTGTAGCTGATACAGACCTATTATCGACGGCTTTGAAGCAGCCGGAAAAATACGGTCGTGTCAGAGGTGCAGGGTTTGGGGTGACACCCCGAGTATATTTTGAGAAGAAGAAAAAAATAGATGATACAGAGAAAAAATTGGAACAAATGAGCGAAAAAATAGCAACCCTTGAAGAAAAATTGCAATGGCAGGGAGAGTTGCTAGCAACTTTTATGGGTGGGAAGCAAAGGGAGGACACAACTCAGGAACAACCACCGCATGAACATCCTGCCCCACCCCCCACCAGCTTTGAGGCGAGCCATTCACCTAAACAAAATGTCTTAGCCGTGGTAATCAATATTCTAATAACGGTTCCCATTAAATATTAATCAGACAAACACTGATAATTTATCTATACTGATCTTCTACAGGGTGATAATGAATGTGATTTATATCTGTCAACACCCACCTATCGCCTTGTAGCGAGGGCTACAGTGTTCAATATCCCAGATGCCACACTGCATAATAGACCACTTTCAAAAGATCATCTGAAAGTGACGATTACTGTAGCTCATGAGCCAAATGCAATGCTACCTATTCCACTTGATGACGATGATATTCATACGGTTGAAAAGGCTATTGGGACATTCATTGCATGGCCGGCACAACTTGTAAGAGTACATGCAGACAAAGAGGTATTTATTTCCTTTTATTTTCAAGCTAAACCCTTAACAATTAATGAAAAGAGTGTCTGAATCAATGATTGTTGTTATAGACGGAGAAAGGAAAGGGGGTGACTAACATCGGCTCGAAACCATCTAAAGGATCGACCAATCGATCCCAAGGAGCTACTGAAAGCACAATAACACCACCTGTTCTCTTTCCACATTTACTAGCATTGAAGACTCATGTGGATACGAAGCTAAAAGATGGTAATAGTCATATAGTGATTTTCGAAGATAATATATACGGAGAGGAAAGTCAAGATTTCGTTGCTGCTGAAAATGTAAATGAAATCCTTGAAAACGGTTGGTTAGGCGTCACTGTTGTAAATGTATATATGAGGTATGTTTCCATGAATTGATTTTCTAAAAGCTGATCTAATGTGCAAATTATGACTAAATGCATTTTATATTGTTGACAGACGCATTTATGAAAAACAGTTGAAGGGATTTTCCCATGAGCCAAGATTTGGACTGGTTAGTCCTCATATCACATCAACACACCAAACAAAAATAGAGTCATCAAAAAGGGATGCAATAGTGAAGGACTTGCTGAAAACATTTGAACGCAAGATTACAGATGACAGACTTTTCCTAATACCAACCATGCAGGGGTAATACTCTACGATTAAAGCATATCAATTATATTTTCACTTTTTTTATTACTTATTCCTTTTTGTGTTTTTAGGCAACATTGGTTGCTAATTGCGGTGAACTTGGATACTCCGAAGATTTATTTTCTGGATTCAAAGCTAGGATATCCATCAAACCGACCATACATGATGGAGTTTGTGAATCTGTAAGACACTAAATCTTACGTTTTAGGTCTAAACATCAATTTATATAATATATATTATCTTTTACTGAGGATTCTGTTATGATAGGGCGGTGTACCAATATCGTCTAAATCATGGTATGAGGACAGGGGCTAAGCATAAGGAGCCGAACAAGTACTACGTCTGGACAAATATCAGGGTATATATAATAAAATTTCACTATCCAAACACACCTCAACACAAGTTATTTATTCTCCTAATGATCAATTTTTTTGCAGTGTCCAAAACAAACAAACGATAATGATTGCGGTTATTATGTTTGTAAATTTATGAAAGAGATCGTTTTACATCAGCAAACAAGCATCCCTAAAGAGGTATTTTCAAAAACAATTACTAGTTCGTTTAAGTTATTTATTAATTCTTTATTTTTTTATTTTGCAGTACTACTATGACTGCCGAAAAGCCTCACACTCACAAGACGATATAGATGTGTTCAGAAACGAGTGGGCCGCATACCTGATGACAGATTGTACACAAATACAATGATGATCTGACTTGGGGACATGTACAATTGGTGGTCATTTTTGAGAGGGGTTAAGGGGATCAAAAGATGAAATATTGTTGTATGTAAATGTTCGTAGCAAAATTGTAATTGTTATTAAATAAAACATTCTTTCTCCAATGAGTCATTTTTCCATTTTAACAGATGATATGCACCAGCAACATGCAAGAATGTTGAACCACTAAAATGGTCGCTCTCTTGTTTAAAATGGACACCACTTTAATTGAAAACAACAACTGACCTACGGAAATCCGACCAGACGCATCTGGATTGCCTTCATCCTTTAGGAGAACGATCCACGGGTCCTTGGTGACGTGTACGAGTCAACTCCGCCTCAATCCGAGGCACGGTGTGACCACTACCACCCAAAGGGTCGCTCTCTTGTTTAAAATGGACACCACTTTAATTGGAAACAACTGACCTACGGAAATCCGACCGGACGCATCCGGATTGCCTTCATTCTTGAGGAGAACGATCCACAGGTCCTTGGTGACGTGTACGAGTCAACCCTGCCTCAATCCGAGGCACGGTGTGACCGCTACCACCCAAAGAGTCGCTCTCTTGTTTAAAATGGACACCACTTTAATTGGAAACAACAACTGACCTACGTAAATCGGACCAGACGCATCCGGATCGCCTTCATCCTTTAGGAGAAGGATCCACGGGTCCTTGGTGACGTGTACGAGTCAACCCCGCCTCAAACCGAGGCACGGTGTGACCGCTACCACCCAAAGGGTCGCTCTCTTGTTTAAAATGGACACCACTTTAATTGGAAACAACAACTGACCTACGTAAATCTGACCAGACGCATCTGGATTGCCTTCATCCTTTAGGAGAAGGATCCACGGGTCCTTGGTGACGTGTACGAGTAACATGCAAGAATGATGGACCACATTTCTTTGGCCTTTGGACAAAAAAACCAGTAAAATCTCCAAAATACCTTCATATCATGCATGAACCAGTAAAATCTCCAAAATACCTTCATATCACGCAGTTCTGAAAAGAGTCACTATTTAAAAGAAAGTCACAAATTTAGACACATCTCTAGATGGTCAGTTGTTGATTTCACTTAAAAATTAGTCCATTTTTAACAAAACAGTGACACTGTGAGTGGTGTCGGCCACACCGGGCCTCGGATTGATGCAGTGTTGAATCGTACACGTCACACATGAGTCATTGATCATTGTGAAAAAGTATCAACGCAATCAGAAGCCGTTAGATCGATTTGGCGTATGTACGTAAAATATTGTCCATTTTAAACTAAATACATACACTTGGAGTGATACCGGTCACACCGCGCCTCGGATTGAGACCCCACCCTTTCCCCTCGGCTGTCAAAAATCATAACCAGATAGTCGAAGGGTGATTTTGACAGCCGAGGGGAAAGGGTGGGGTCTGAAGACATTGTAGGATATGTCGAAGGGTGATTTTGTGTGTGACCGGTATCACTCCAAGTGTATGTATTTAGTTTAAAATGGACAATATTTTACGTACATACGCCAAACCGATCTAACGGCTTCTGATTGCGTTGATACTTTTTCACAACGATCAATGACTCATGTGTGACGTGTACGATTCAACACCGCATCAAACCGAGGCCCGGTGTGGCCGACACCACTCACAGTGTCACTGTTTTGTTAAAAATGGACTTAATTTTAAGTGAAATCAACAACTGACATACGGCAAACCGACCAAACCCATTGGGATTCTATTGAAACTTAAGGACAACTATCCATGGGTCAAATGTGACGTGTAAGATTCAACCCCGCCTCAATCAGAGGCGTGGTGTGACTGGTATCACTCCAAGTGTATGTATTTAGTTTAAAATGGACAATATTTTACGTACATACGCCAAACCGATCTAACGGCTTCTGATTGCGTTGATACTTTTTCACAACGATCAATGACTCATGTGTGACGTGTACGATTCAACACCGCATCAATCCGAGGCCCGGTGTGGCCGACACCACTCACAGTGTCACTGTTTTGTTAAAAATGGACTTAATTTTAAGTGAAATCAAAAACTGACATACGGAAAACCGACCAAACCCATTGGGATTCTATTGAAACTTAAGGACAACTATCCATGGGTCAAATGTGACGTGTAAGATTCAACCCCGCCTCAATCAGAGGCGCGGTGTGACCGGTATCACTCCAACTGTATGTATTTAGTTTAAAATGGACAATATTTTACGTACATACGCCAAACCGATCTAACGACTTCTGATTGCGTTGATACTTTTTCACAATGATCAATGACTCATGTGTGACGTAACATCGCATCAATCCGAGGCCCGGTGTGGCCGACACCACTCACAGTGCCTCTCTTTTGTTCAAAATGGACTTATTTTTAAGTGAAATCAACAACTGACATGCGGCAAACCGACCAAACGAATTTGGATTCTGTTGAAACTTAAGGGCAATGATCCATGGGTCAAATTTGACGTGTAAGAGTCAACCCCGACTCAATCCGATGCCCGGTGTGGCCGACACCACTCAAAGTGCCTCTATTTTGTTCAAAATGGATTTATTTTTAAGTGAAATCAACAACTGACATACGGGAAACCGACCAAACGCCTTAGGATTGTGTTAACACTTTAGTACAATGATCCATGGGTCATATGTGACGTGTACGAGTCAAACCTGGGGTGGATTACATGGCTTTCCTACATGGAATATATCCCACTACACGTCTTTAATGAGCCAGCTACGCAGTTTATCCCTTGTACAGATACACAGGAAGAATCACACGAGATCGACGTCATGTACTAACATAGGGCAAGGGTGCATAAGAGGACACAAGATCAAAGGGTAACACGTATATGTTTTTTAACATGCCATGTAATTTCCTATTGATATGACATGTATATTCACACAGGCAGCTGAACATTGGAGTTACCCAGGGTAAAGCGACAAGGCATGTGACCCTTTAAATGACACATAAAACCTGGGGTGGATTACATGGCTTTCCTAAAGTATTGTATATTTGGGTTATTAGATTCAATAAAAAGAATATATTATAAATCATAAGAAACTGTTTACTGAGAGATCTAATTGAAATAAATGGATATGATTACTTATTTAGTCACTATAATTGTGATATTTTTCAATTATTCAACAACTTGAACCAAATATTTCATATTTTAGAAAAATATACTGATTATACTTCATTTAATGGCATCTATGAGTGATTGTGGAATACAATTAGATGTAGGGTTGTTCCTGCCCATGTCAAATGAAACATGATATCTAATCCTCTAATTCAAGAAAGCCCATAGGTCATAGTTTCTTCTCTCATGTTCTGATCTGACAATATTATCTATTTTTGATTCGGTTGGTATATTATTATTTAGTCCAAACCTTGATGTTGGTCAATATTTCTAGTTTTGTTGTCATTTTATTCCATTCACTGTAAGTTTTCATCATTTTAATTTTCATTATTCTATATTTTTCCTTCATTATTTTCAAAAAAAATAATTTTTAAGATACAAAGATATCATGTTTTGGAAATGTTTGCTTCATTATTCTTTTTCATTTCAATTCTTATATGATATTTATTCTATCATTCAATTTAGGTGGTCTTCCTCTTCCATGAAACTAGAATTCTAGAACAAGATATTCATTAATTCACAGAATTTATTCAAAATTATTATACAATTATGAAATAAAAAATGTATAATTTTACAATTTGTTGAACTTTACCATTCAAATCCAAATAAGGTATTCATTTTATTTAGAACTTTTACTGGTTTTATGGTTACCATATTCATTTTATGTCTCAAATGAGAACTAAGCATTTAATATTTTCAAAGTGATGATTATTATCCAAATACTGATTTTCTTCTCTATGTCTTGATTTAGTTGTAGTCATATTAGCATGTTATTTGTTAGTGTAGTACATTTGGATGAAATTTTTGTATAATAGCGATATTATCATGTGTTTGGGTTGCACAATTCAATTTAATTGTGTATCGGGGGGTCTGTCAGGCATCTGACAGATGAGATTTGGAGGGGTTCTAGTGTGGGGGGTCTAGTGCTGGCCAGGATCTATCTAGGTTGGGAGGAGGTCTTTATAGAAGCAGGGTGATCTGTCCAATAGGGGGTCTAGTGTGGTGGGGGGTTTGTATAGGTGGGGAGGGGGATCTGTCCAGGTGGGGAGGGGTGTCTTTCCAGCATGGGGGTCTGTCTAGGAGGATCTGTCCAGGTAGGGAGATGGTGTTTGTCTAGCAGGGGGTATTTTTCCATGTGGGGAGGGGTGTCTATTACAGGGGGTCTATCCAGTGCGGGGGGGGGGGGGGGGTCTACTGGGGGGATCTGTCTAGGGGGATTTATCCAGCAGGGGGTCTAGTGCGGGGCGGGGGGTCTTTCCGACAAGGGGATATTTCCTTCTGGGGAGTGGGTGTCTAGTGCAAGGGGATATTTCCATGGGTGTCTAGTAGGGGGTCTAATGTGGGGGGGTTTTCCATGGGGAGGGGGAATGTATTCAGTAGGGGGTCTGTCCAAAAAGGGGAATCTTTCCATGTAGGTATGGGGTTTCTAATGAAGGGGGTCTATCCAGGGAGTATTCAGCTGGGGGGTCTAGTTCATGGGGATATTTTCAGGGGAGGGGGTCTACTGCTGGGTGTGGGGGGGATTTTTTCCGAGGATGGGTGTCTAGTGTAGTGGGGAGAATATTTCAATAGGTGGGGCTATAGGTGTAGTTGGGGGGTCTATTGTTGGGGGGATCTGTCTAGGTGAAGGTGGGGATCTTTCCATCAAGGAGTTGGGTTCTTTCCAGGGGAGGGGTGATCTATCCATTAGTGGGGTTCGAGTTCATGGTAGGATCTATCCTATTGATACTGGTTTTTGTGCAGGTCTGTGGTTGGTTTTTGTGCAGGTCTGCTCGGCTGGCTGTACTAGTGCAGGTATTTTATTAGCACCAGGCAGGGATTTAACAGCGCTTTTTTAGCGCTGTTAAAGGCGACATTTAACAGCGCTAAAAAAGCGTTGTTAAAGGAGATATTTAATAGCGCTAAAAAAGCGCTGTTAAATGCAACATATAACAGCGCTTTTTTAGCGCTGTTAAAGGTATCCTTTAACAGCGCTTTTTTAGCGCCATTAAAGGTGACATTTAACAGCGCTTTTTTAGCGCTGTTAAAGGTAACATTTAATGGCGCTAAAAAAGCGATGTTAAAGGACCCCCCCCCCCCCTTTATCAGCGCTGAGCTTTACAGCGCTTTTTTAGCGCTGTTAAAGCCCGATTTTAGCGCTGTTATTGCCCGTTTTTGTAGTAGTGAAACATTATAAACTAAAGGCTTAATCATACATATTACATCTCTTTATGATGCACTAGTTTTATTTAAGAAGAATAAATATTTTACTTTGGGTTATGTATTCATTAACAAAATTTGAATCAAATTACAATAAACAATAAATACCTTACTCCTTGAATTAATGAATAATTTGATCAATTAAAGGGTTCAAAATGGTTCCCTAAGTTGATCTACGATCAGGATATCATCATATTAGAGTCACTAGAGAGACTATTCAAGTGAAATAACTCTATACTATATATTTCCATTATGAATATATCATCATTCATTTTTTTATGAATGTACGTGCGGTTTTCATGGAATTGATGAATCGTATCTCCCACGGAAACCTCAATGCCTTTGTTGTTGTATTTTTTTAAATGATATTCTAGTTAAATATAGAAAAAGGAATGGACATTAAGATCACCTGGATATTGTACTCAGTACAATATGGGATCATTATTTGTATGCTAAGTCTTCTAAGTGTGACTGCTGGATTTAAGAAGTTTGTTTCCTTAGGCATGTCATTTTTGAATAAGGAATATCAATTAACCTAGGAAAAAAGAAACAATTTTTTCTTGGTATACACCATAGAATGATTTTGAGATATGTAGATTTCTAGGATTTTAGAATATTATTTTTTTTGAGTTTTCTCAAGACTTTCTTCTCCTATGACTACTTTGATAATAAAGGGTGTTACATCCATATGGAATGATATCTGGAAGAAAAGTGTTCTAAATCTTAAAACACATCTTACAATAGCACCCATAATAATATTAATAGAAATGGGTAAGGACTATGTGGTATATGGGGATGTTTATGTTTAGTTTATGCTTGTGTTCTCACATAGGGATATCATATTGTGGCCTATGGTTTGAGGCAGTTACGAGCACATGAGACCAATTATTTTATACATGAATTGGAATTAATTATAGTTGTACATGAATTAAAGACATGGTGACACTACATATTTGGGGAAAGTTTCACAGATTTCACTTGTCATAAGAGCTTAAAATATATGTTTTTTTGGTGATACTTGAACTTGATGCAATGAAGATGGATGTAATATTACCAAATGTTTGAATTCGACATGGTATACTATAACATCATAGGTATTGATAGAATAAGTATATTCCATATTTATTTATATTTATGAATTAATAATTAATTTTACTTTAAATTTGAATTTATTTTATATAGTGTACCTGACATGTAATAATTATTTTCTCAGAAATCTTACCTTGCTTACAAGACTGAGTTATACCAAAAAATAATATATTGTTAGTATTATTATTTTAATTGGTAGTAATAAACTAGATGTTTTTTCAAAAAAAATAATATTTATAACTATATTATCTTTTAATATGTTTATTAAATGTTTTTACATTCATCAAATAAGTTTTATGGGCTTAAAATAAGAATAAATCCATTTTTTTGCATAAAAACACTTTATTTTTTTAAGAGGTGGTTTTACTACGTTTTAATGGTGAAACAATTTTTAATATAATTTATGAAACTTTTATATTTTTTATATGAAAAAATAATACTATTTTTTTAAATATAAATATAAAAAAATGGTAATTGTTTTATTTTTCTGAGAAATATCATATTATGATGAATAGTGAATAATACAAAATTTTTGTTCAAAACTTTTTTTCATTCAAATTTTTTATATTTTTAAATTATTTTTATAGTTATTTATAAAGTATAATTACATCATTATATATCATTTAACCAAATTTAGTTCATTGGAATCAGTTTTACTTTGAAAGTTTATATAAAAACTCAGCTAACTTTTGAACATTTTTACTTTAAAATCTCATTGGCGTATGCCATTTGCGGTATTAAATTTAAATTAATTTATGAAAATTATGTGTTAGAAAATAAAACAATGGATTAATTATTTGGAACCATAATAATATATATCTTATACTAATATTATATAAGGTTTTTTATCAAAACTATTAGTGTAAGTGATTAAAATTAATTACAACGATTAAGAGAAATATTAGAATAACAAGGGACTAAACCGTAATCTTAAGGACCCAACTTACCTAGAAACTTGTTAAAAATACATTTTTTAGCCACATATAGACCCTATCATCGCTTGTTTAAACTTTTGATATTATTTTATCCAATTTACAAGGTAAAAAAATTGGTTAAATTTTATTTTCAAATTTACAAGAGTGTTACTCCTCCTCTATTATAAAAAGGTACTCACACATCCCACTTCCTCACACATCTCAATACACATTAAATAAAACAATATTTACCCAAATATATCCTAAAAATACATCATATAATCCTATAAGCCTCACATTGGGCCTAAATTCATCCATGGAATCCATTTGGTTCAAACAGAAAGGAGTTACTCGAATAAGAGATAACACCCTTCCTTGAGATCATTTATTTTATTTTCATTATCCACTCCATAAAATATTCTACTTCCATGAATAAATAATAAAATCAGTATATTAAATATAATGTAATGTTTTTATGAAAATATTTCAACCTAAAGTTACACGTACATCCACTTAATGGGTAAAAACATACTATTTATGTGTACGGCAAACTACCACAAATTAAAACGATGTCATTCATTTTTCCTTTACCACCTCTCATGGTTTTGATTTATTATGAAAAATAAATTTATATATGATATATATATATATATATATTAAATTTATGATATTTATTATTTATTTATGATTCTTTAATTTTTATATAACACAAACCTATATTCTTCTCATTTTGAGGGAATACGATAACATCGTTGGTGGAAATGTGGACTACCACCTCCTCAAAGTGATGTGATACATTCACAAACTACATGAAATGTATTAAGTATGAGTTTAATTAAATATAAATGACATGAATAAATTTTATATGATATTAATGACCTAATTACCTTTCTGTAAATATAACACATCATTTTATTTGACACTTTTCCAGACACTGAAAAAGTGATAACGTCATTCGTGGATGTATGGACTACCGCCTCCTCAAAGCAATGTGATTTTGTTAACATCACCATATTTCTATATATAATTATATATGATTAAATAATATGTCTTATATGATATAATTAAAATTACATGAAGTTAAATTGTTACTTACCTTTTTTCTATAATGATCCTTGACAAATGAGAACATTACTCATACATAGATACGGTCTACCGTCTCTATGTTTAAAAATTGGTTTATTTTTCATAACCATATTTCATGATTTGTTTTAAAAGTTTAATTAATTTATATAAGTGATAATTATATTATGAATATTATTCTATATATGTTTTTATAATAACCCATTTGATCATAGCATACCTACCAAATTCGTTTTGACACATAAAACAGATATAGTCAAAACACACAACGTAAACTTAATTTTCTAAGTAGTTGTATAAAATATTATAATAAGTTGATTAAAAGTAAAAATAATCATGAAAAATTGTCTCAGGAAAGTATATATTTAATATTAGTTTATTATTCAGGAAGGTAATGAAACATGAGACAAGTTATACCCAAGGTAAGGGATTTTGCCTCAATTTCATTTCATTGAGGAATTTCTTGATTATATGCACCATTATTATATTATATGATGAATATAAATCCCCTTCAATATTATATATCCATATTTGTTCTATTTTCTTGTTATTCAATATTTTTTTAAATTTTAATCTTTGATGGAGCTTATGATTTAAATGTTCAATGTGGTATGGGACACTTTGAATATTTAAAGACTTAATTTAATAATCTTTTCTCCCTGGAATTATAGTTGATATTATTTTACATATATATTTATATGGATATAAATGGGTCATAAATAGAATTTTATGTCCAATTTTAATTTCATTAAAAAAAATTCACGGGGAATATTTGTACGTGCTTTATACGAAATGTTTTGATAAACGAAAAATAGAATGTTCTTTACTTAACGTACATGGTGGCAATGATTTTTACTCCATAGTGGGAATTATTTTATTTTTATATTACATTGAAATATTTAATGATTTAAATGAAAAACCATGTTTTTATTTTTAGGTATTTTGTTATTCAAAATGTATTTTTAAAATATATTGATTATTCCATTATCTTTAAATATTTTCATGTGATTTCAAATGAATTTTTATGAGTGAAATGCCGAAAATATAAATATTTTAAGTATCATGATTATATAAATTGAACTTGGATATTTAATGGTTAATTCCATAATAAACCAATGATTGGTGGTTCTGTTATAAACCAATGATGGGTGGGTCCGTGATAGACCTCCAATGAATTGGTTATGGAAGTCGGTCATATGGTTATTCCATTTATAAGAGTGGAATATATGGAAGTCAAACGTATGTTTATTCTATTTTTAAGAGTGACATGTATAATGATGTTACAAGTTACCATTATGTATTTTATATTATTTTTTTTGGGTTTCATGGTAATCTTCTATTTATAAAAAAATTATTAAATGAGGTTATTATCATAGGAAAGTATTTACTACTTATCAAGTTTAAAATAATTACTTCATGTTAAAGTTTTCATAAGTTTTTTTGGTTTATAAATAGACTAAAAATTTCCTTCATTTAAATCCCATACTAATAGTTTTATGTTCATCCTACATTTTTTCATTTTTTTCATAGGAATTATGGATGACTAAGGGATTGGAAGAATTCATGTTGATATTCGTAAAGAGTTATCATAAAATAGATAATGTTTTATTTTTTAGGGATTAATATGGTGAAAAAATGGACACTGATCAAATGTGTCCACATTTTATTTTATGGTTTTGTTATGTATGAGTTATGGACTTATTCTCAAAAACTCTAAACTTAAAAATATCATCAATGTGAATTAAATTAAAATTCATGACTTAACTCAATATTATATATTTTTTATGACTAGTTACATATAGTTTGTATCAAAGGAAAGTTTTAGATAACTTTAGAGTTTAGGTTATTATTATTAGCATTGCCTTAGAAGAATAAAATAATTGTTAGTTTAAAATGATATTGAATTTGAATATAACAATGTTTCTTCATCTAATGAATGTTTGTTTAGAATTTGTTTTCATAGAATACAAGGACTTTGTAGTAAGAAGGTACTGAGTGAAAAATATCCTTCTGAATCAGCATCCCAAGATGCTTGTAATTAAAAACTATGTATTTTTTTTATGATGGATCAGTTTAATTGTGATATAAACGGTGTTTCTTTCCATGAAAGAGAGAAACTAGATATAACATAGAGGAACATGATGATAGTGGATAATTTCATGCGACAACAACTCGTATGTTTCAAAGGACCATTAAACCCCATGATATCTTAAGGATGAATTAAATCCCTATAAAATGTATTTTATGTCCTAGGTTTTTTGGATCACTAAAATTTAACATTTTCAATTTATCATTTCGAAGGTGATGTCAATCAGTTGTGGTCAATGAATAATAATATCAGTGAATTTAAAGAGATTCATGCCTTGGAATGGGATGAGTTTAAGAATATTTTCTTTGAGAAATATTTTATTAATTCTCCATGAATGAGGATGGAAAAAAATTCATGGAATTGAGAAAAAAGAGAGGAAGATTCATTGTCTGGATACAAATAAAACATCACTAAACAGGTGAGGTACATAAGAAATTTTATCTGAGATATTAATAGTAAGATAAATTAATTTTACTTAGGATTGAAGACAATATATCAAAGGGAATTGGATTCTCATGAGTTCAAGATCTATGATAATCATGTTCGATATGAAACGAATGTATAAATGGAGTATTATGATGATCATGTATCCCATGAAAACATTAAAAAAAGATTTATGGTTTAAAGGAATTGAAAAAGCATTCAGAAAATAATTTTAGAGGTAAGAAAACCAGATTCCCACACTATGAGAATTGTGGTAAAAATAATCTTATAGAATGTATTTAAATGTTTAGGAAGTGATTTTGATGAGGTAAAATTGGTTATATAGTACTTCACTTCAAGTAAGATGATCACATAAGTAATGAAAGGCCAATGGTAATAATTTGTTTTGTTTCATATTGTTAGGCCATTATGCCAATGTCTGTCTAAATTTGAATAATCGGGGTAGAAACTAGAAATATAGAATGAAAAAGGTTTTAGAAAAATATTTTTCTACTTCTACAGTTAATGTTGGACTATAAAATGATGTGGTTGTAGGTATTTTCCAATTTTATTTATAATAATTCTAATATTATGTTTTTTTCTGGATCTCTGTATTCTTTCATTTATGAAAAATTTTCTAGAAAATTGGGAGTATCAACTCTTGAAAGTAAGATAGAACTCTTGGTAAATATTTTTGGCGGATGTTTTAAAGAAACAAAAATTTATATAAATATTCCTATTGTCATTAGAGGGATGTAATTTCCTACTATTTTTGTCTAACTACCCATAGTGGTGTTTGATATCATTTTGGGTATGGATTACTGTTAATTTTATAATGAAAAAATAGATTGAAAAGCTAAGAAAATTTTATTCAATGATTTCATACCATTGATAATATAACAAGAAGGTGGGATATTGATAAAAGATTGAAGTGATTTTTGTCTATATAATTTTCTTGAAAATAAATAAATACTTCTAATTAGTGACATCCTAGTAGTAAATGAATTTATAGATGCTTGTATAATGAATTTCTTGTTATTGTTCCGAATAGTGAAGTTGAATTAACTATCGATTTAGTTCATGTAGGTAATCTTATTTATAAACCCCTTTATATAATAACTCAAGTAGAACTTATGGAATTGAAGAACCAATTAAAAAAATTTCTTGATAAATTTTTCATTTGACTTAGAACTTCACCATGGAGGGATCTAATTTTATTTGTGAGAAAGAGAGATAGTTTCATTAGACTTTTCATTGATTATAGAGCCATGAATACCATCACTGTTATAAAAAAGTATCATTTAACTCATAATGAATATTTTTTTATCATCTCTAAGGAGCTCAATGTTTTCAAAGATTTTTCTAAGGATTGGGTACCATCAGCTAAAGTTGAAGGATGATGAAATTACAAATAAACTATTTTAGATGTGATATGGGAATTATGAGTTTTTAGTTACGCCCTTTATGTTATTTCACTACCCTACTATAATTATGAATCTTATGAATTGATTGTTCCATCAGTTTTGGATTAGTTTTTTCTTGGGTTCATAAAACATATTTTTTTAATATTCTAAAAAACATAATGAATATGAAAGACACTTAATGATTTTTTTGAAAACAATAAAAGAAAAGAAACTATAAAGAAATTTTAATAACAGTGAATTTTGGTTGAAAAAAATAATTCCTTGGAAAATTCTTTAAAAATATGTCATAATTGTTGACCCTTCTAAAAAAAGTTGTTGAAGAGTGTCCAAGACATACCAATGTAACTCTGTTTTGTAGATTTCTTGGATTAGTAAGTTATTATAGATAGTTTGTTGAAAACATTACACATTTATCTATCCCACTAACCAAGATAATATAAATGGGAGTTAGGTACATTTAGTTTAGAGAATGTGATGTTTTTTTCAAGAACTAAAAATAAGACTGTTTAATGCTCCATTTTCCCCATGTCTACCTAAAATGGTGAATTTTTTATCTATAATAACGATTCACTGAAAGTAAATGGGTTTTTCCTAATGAAAAATGATATGGTAATTGATTATGCTTTATAACAATTGAAACCTCATGATTTGAATTACCCTACACATTATTATGAATTAGATGTTATTGAATCCACTTTAAAAATTTGGTGGCATCTTTTGTATGGAGTAATATGTGAAATATATAATGATCACAAAAGTTTAAATATATATTCAATTAGAAATAATTGAATACAAGTATGATAATATTGTTGTAACTAATCAAGGATTATGATTGAATAATTCATTATCAACCAGTAAAAGAGAACAAGGTTTACAATGTGTTGAGTTGAAAAAGTAATACTATGTTAGTCATGTTACGTTTGGAACATCACTATTTGGTTAATGATTTGTTGAAGTTTTTCCAAGAAGTTGTCGATGTAGAGGCATATTATTTTTCAGTTCAGGTTTTAGTGCAGTCAACTATGTCAAAAAGAATTAATTGGGATTAGATAGTGGATCAGTATTTAAAAGAAAAGGAATAATTTATTAAGAATGGTAATTTTATAATTTTAATATGGTTTAAGAAGGTGTTTTATTATTTAGAAAAAGATTACGTCTTCCTTCTGATTCATAGTTGAGGAAAGAATTGTTTAATAAAGCTCAAATTTTTCTTTATTTCATTTATCTACGTATCACTAAAATGTAAATATACCGTTGGGAGTATTATTAGTGGGATGGACTGAAAAGGGATATCTCATATTTTATCATGAAGTGTTTGACTTGTCAGTATGTTAAAGTAGAGAGATAATTACAGAAGGGGATGCTTCAACCATTTCCATAACCATAGTGTAAATAAGAGAATATATTAATGGATTTAATGGTGGGATTTCCAAATAATTCTCAAGGTAATAATGTGATTTGGGTTTTTGTTCATCGATTACATAAGTATACACATTTTCTTCCCATTCGAGATACAATTCATTTAGATAATATTTAAAGACTATATCTAAAATATATTATGAGGTTACATGGATTTCCTCTTTTAATTGTATCAGACTGTGATCTTAGGTTCACATCTAATTTTTGGAAAGGACATCAGAAATTGTTTCGTACTAAATTAAATTTCAATATAGATTTTTTCCCTTAATCTGATGGATAGTCTGAGAGGATGATTCAGACCTTTCAATAAATTCCTTGTTCTTACTCAATAGATTACCATTGAAATTAGGGTCAAAATAATTCTTTGGATGAGTTTTCTTAAAATAAAATTATTCATTAAAGTATTTATATTGAACCATTTGAGGCATTATATAGAATTTATTTTCAAACATTGGATTTTTGGGATGATATATGAGAAGGAAAGATAATGGGACCAAAGTTGGTATATGAAACAATAGGGAAAGTTTAGTTGATTCAGAAACACATGAGGACATCTAAGAGCTGGATGAAGAGTTATGTGGGAAACTATATAAAATATCTTACTTTAAATGTAGGCAATGAAGAATTTTTAAATTTTTCTCCATGAAAATGTGTGAAGCGTTTTGGTAAGAAGGGGAAGTTGATTCCACGGTTCATTGGAATATATGAAATCCTAGAGAATATTGGAATAGTTTCCAACCAAATGGCCTTAACTCTTAGTTTATCCCAATTACAAAATTTATTTTATGTTTCAATGCCGAGGAATTATTTACCACAATCATCTCATGTTTTTATCTCTATAATGGTTCATCTTGTAGTGTATTTTTCCTATGAGGAACAATGAGTTTAGATTCTTTACCATAGAGAGAAAGTGTTGAGGAATAGGATAATGAACTAGGATAACGATTTATTAAAAAACCAAATGGTTGAAGAGGAATCATTGGAATCTTAAAATTCTATGAGATAAAGATATCCCCACTTATTTAATAAGTGAATAAAATTATGAGGCTGAAATTTCCAAAAGGGGGAAGGATGTAACATCCTAGGTAATGATATAAAATTTATTTTCATATTTATTAAAATTTAGGAATTAAATTGTAATATTACATTAAAGGTGATTCTATGTTTGACAGTATATCCAACACAGAACAATCAGTTTCATTGAAATAATACATTGCACACAAACTGAGTTATACAAAAAAATAATATATTGTAAGTATTATTATTTTATGTGGTAGAAATCACCTAGACATTGTATTATATGGTATTAATATAAATAACAATATTTGGTATAAACATGTTTTTTAAATGTGTTTACATTCATCCAATAAATTTTATAGCCTTAAAATAATAATAAATCCAATTTATGCATAAAAAACTCTACATTTTATTAAACATTAGTTTTACCTACTTTTAATAGAGAAACAAATTTTAATCTAATTATTTACCCATATTTAAATTTTATACGACAAAAAAATATTCTTTTTTAATGAAAAATAAGAAAAAATTCAGTTTGGTAAATTTTTTTCTGAGAACATTCATATTTTGATGAATAGTGAATAATACTGAATTTTAGTTCAAAACTAATTTTTCATCCTATTTATTAATATAGTTAAATTATTTTTTTAATTTGTTTTAAAATATAATTAGATAATATTTCGATCAATTAAACCAATTTTTCATTTTAATCAATTTTACTTTGTAATTGAATATAAAAACTTAGTAAACTTCTGAACATTTTTATTTTAAAACCCCATTGTCACATCCCATCGATGAGATTATATTTAAAATAATATCTAATTATAATGTGATTGTAATTTGAAACAATGGATTAAATACTTTTATTTTGAATATATTATAATTTATAATAAGTTCAAATTATTTTTCACCAAAAATATTAGTGAAAGTGATTAAAATTAATTACAATGATTAAGAAATAAAGTAGCCAAAAAAGGTCTAAAGCTTAAAATTAAAAGCACATATGACCTCTAAACATGTTAAAAATGAATTTTATGGCCATAATTAGACACTATACTCTCTTTTATCTAATTTAGATCAATATTTCATCCAATTTACATGGTAAAAAAATGGGTGGAATTCCCTTTTCAAAATTAACAAGAGTGCCACTCCAGCTCCACTGTAAAAAGACACTCACCAATCCCACCTACTCACACCTCTCAAATAATCCCATAAGACTAATATTGGGAATAAATCAATCCAAGTAAGCCCTTTAGTACAAACTTATAGGAGTTACCACAATAAGAGGTAACACCCTTCCTCAAGCTCTTTTGTTTTATTTTCATTATCCACTTCATAAATATTCTCATTCCATAAATAAATTATAAAAAAAAATTCATAAATATAATAAATAAAATTTAATGTTTTTATGATAATATTTCCACCTAAAAATACACTCATATCCATCTAATGTGTAACGAATTTACCATTTATGTGTACGACAAACTAACACCTCACAAAATGACGTCAATCATTTTTTCCTTTACCACTTATCATTGTAGGGAAATATGATGTAAATGATATTTATATATGATATATATTATATTTATTACTTATTTATGATTATATTATTCTTATATAATACATACCTTAATGTTGTCCATTTTGTGGCAATAAAATAACATCATTTGTGGAGGTGTGGACTATCGCCTCCTTAAAACAATGTGATACATTCACACACTACATGGAATGTATTAATTATGAGTTTAATTAAATATATGTGACATAAATAAATTATATATGATATTAAATACATAATTAACTTTCTAGAAATATAAAAATTTATTTTCTTGAACACTTTTCCACACACTGAAAAAGTGATAACATCATTCTTGGACGTGTGGACTACCAAATCCTCTAAGAAATGTGATTCCTTTTCCATTAATGGGTTTATATATCTAAATATATACGATTAAATAATAAGGTATATATTATATAATGATCATTATTTAAATCTAAATTGTTACTTACCTTATTTCCATAACGATCATTGAAAAATGATAACTTTACTCATGCGTACGTATGACCTATCATCTTTATGATTGTAAAGCTGGTTCATTTCTCATAACCATATTTCATGATTTGTTTTAAAATTTTAATTTATGTATATATATTATAATTATGTCATTAATTTTATTTTATATATGTTCATAAAATAACCCTGTTGACTAAATAGGACCTACTAAAGTTTTGTTAACACATAAACCGAATGTGGTCAAAACACCCGATGAAAACATAATTATTTAAGTATTTGTACAAAACAATGAAATAATTGAAATAAAATTAAAAATATAATTTAAATAGGTTATAAATAATGTATATAATTAACATAATTTTATTATTCATGAATTAAAAGATATATGAGACAAGTTGGTCCCAAGGTAAGGGATTTTATCTCAATTTCTTTTGGTTGAGGAATTTCTTTGTTTTATGCACCATTATTATTTTATAATATGTACATACAGAACATTTTAAATTATATATCCACATTTTCTCTATTATCCTATTATTTAATATTTTTTAAAATTTTAATCTTTCATGGGGATTATGATTTGAATGTTCTAGGTGGTATGAGAGACTTTGAATGTTTAAAGGCTTAATTTCATAATCTTTTCTCCCTGAAAATATAATTAATATTATTTTTCATATTTATTTAAATGGATATAAAATGGTTATAAAGGGAATTATATTTATATTTTTAATTTCATTAAAACATTTTCAAAAGGAATATTTTTACATGATTTATATGGCATGTCTTGACACATGAAAAAAGAAATGTTCTATTCTTAACGTACACAGATAAAATGATTTTTTCACTACCATGGGAATAATTTTATTTTTGGATTACAATATAAGATTTCATATATTATTAAATGAAAAAACATTATTTTTAATTTTGGGTATTTTCTTATTCAAAATGTCTTTTTAAATTTTATTTGTTATTCCAACATCTTGAAATTTTTTCTTATGATTTCAAATAAAATTTTATGAGTAAAATGATAAAAATTGAAATATTTTAAGTGTTATAATTATATAAATTATAATTGGATTTTTGATGGGTGATTTCATAATAAACCAATGATGTGTGGTTCCATGATAGACCAATGATGTTTAGGTCTTTAATAGCCCTCTAATTCATTGGGTATGTAAGCTGGTAGAATAGGTATTCCATTTGTAAGAGTGACATGTATTGAAGCCGACCGTATAGTTATTCTATTTATAAGAGTGATAAGTATAATTATTTTCCAAGTAAACATTATGTATTTTATATTCTTGTTATGGGTTTTATGGAAATCTTGTGATTATAAAAACACTATGAAATGAGATTATTAAAAAAGGAAAATATTTACTTTTATCAAGGTGAAAATTATTACTTCATGTTAAAGTTTTAACATGTTTTTGATGTTTAAAAATGTATTAATTATTTCATTCTTCTTATATCCCTTAATGATATTTTTATGCTCATCTGACATTTTTTGATGTTTTTCACAAGAATTAATGATGAGTGAGTGATTATAAGAATTAATATTGATAGTTATAATTAGTTTTCGTAAAGAATACATTGTTTTATTTTTTAAGTTTTCATATGGTGGAAAAAAATGGATACTAATTGGAAGTTTCATCTTTTTATTTTATATTTTTCTAATGTATGAGTTATAGACTAATTCTCTTGAACACTAAACCTAAAAAGAAACTCAATGTGAATGAAAGTAAACTTATTGATTTTAACCAATGTTGTTTAATGTTTTAATCCTGGGTCATTATATATACATAGCAGGTAAAGGGAATTTTATGGAAGATACACTGATTCAGAAATGGTATAGTGAAGTGGTTTGAGAATCGTGTAACAAATGGCAGTTGATGAGCATGATTATAGACATAAATTTGGATTACACTGGATTGGGTGACCGAGTAATTGTATTTCCTAACAGCTTATATTTGGTAAAATAGGATCAGACATTAGAAGTTGATTTCATCATCATTAGGTGAAACCTAAATGGTTGGGATACATATAATAGATGGATATAGGGTGAAAACTATTTTTTATATTTTAGAATCATGTTATAGTTCCTCATCCATTTTTGGAACAACTTTTTTCTTCATATCACCATTCAAAATGGGATATTTATCTAGGTTTTTTGAAAATATACAAGGTTATGATAACTTATTTTTGGTTGTTAGGTTTGAGATGCTAGATTACAGAATATGTGATGAATTTCGTAAATTTGAAAAAGGTCAAATTAGAGTTCCATGTATTGGATGGTATGTTGCAATATATTCATATACCCACATAAAAGTGGGAACATATTGTAATGGACATTGTTATAGGTCCCCCAAGGACTTTACGGAAGCATGATGGCATTTGGGTAATTATGGATTGAGTCACCAAGCCAAAACGCATACTTCCTATCAGAGAATCCAACATGGTAGAGGACATAGAAAAGTTATATATCAAAGAATAATTTAATCTACATGGTGTTTTAGTTTCTATTGTATCTAGAAGAGATCCTTGTTTCACATCACAATTCTGGTGATCATTCTCATGAGCCAGTTGGCCAAGATCATGTCATATCATCCATGGAATGATGGGCAGTCATATCACACAATTCAAAGAATGAAAGATATACTTAGAGAATGTGTCATGGAAATTGGTGGCTAATGGGAGAATCAAATTTCTTTGTTTGAATTATCGTATAAAAATATCTATCAAGTAATGATATAGATGTCCCTATTCGAGGATTTATATGGCCATCCTTGGCATTCACTACTATGTTGGGTGGAGATAGAAGATACGTCGTTGATTGGTCCTAGTCGTTTTCATGGGACTGCGGAGAAGATCTAAATGATTAGAAAGATGATGGATAAATCTCAAAGAAAAAAAATTATTTTCAAACAACCATAGATAAGTTTTATCTTTTGATGGGAGTGAACATGATTTATTTAAAGTCTTACCAAGACATGGTCATCGATGATTGGGTAAACAAGGGAAGTTAGTGCCATCGTATGTGTGACCTAAAAGTGGTGGAATAGATTGGCATAATTGTAGATTAGTTTTCCTTACCATAGAGGTTTACTATAGTCTATAATATGTTCAATGTTTCTCAAAAGAAGAAGTATCGCCAATATCATTGACATGTGATCAGTTGGAATCATATTACTCTTTTTCCTGATGTGATGATTATCCATGAACTGGTTAAGGTTTTAGAAAGATAGGAAAATACCCTATAGGAAGATCTATTTTCTTTGGTTAGAGTTTATTGAAAGTATGGTCTGGTTCCAGAGGAAACATGGGGATGAGAGATGTTTATACTAGAGAAATGGCTTGAGTACAACATTAACATTGTTATCTAGAATCTCTAGAACAGAAAGTAAAATGGTGGGGAGAATGTACCACCCAATATTTTGAGGTAAATCACTATTTTATTCATTTTATATTATATTTGAATTATTGGTAATAACTTTCTGGAATATTTCATGTGAATAAATAGAACATAGTCCGGAAATACCATTCTAGAAATTTATTGGAACAATTCACATCATAAATCATCATTTTAAAATGTAATTATTTTGGTGTAGATATTTTAGCTCAAGTAGTTTATGAAGTAAAATAAATTTATTTTTTAAAATCTTTATTTAGGATTTAATTTATATGTGATGTATTTCTTAGAGAAATTGACCCCTTTAGTAATTTACAACATAAATTCGAGACTTATGCTGTAAATTCAACCGGGACCAAACAATTTTTATCCAGTAACCTATTATAACTATTTATTTGGTTTATATCCCTACCTCACAACTTCTAGGACCTTCCTTGGTTATTTCTAATGACCCTATAAATCCAAACACTAATTCTAATAAATCCTTTGGTGTTCAATTGTGGAGATCAAAGGTCATGGTTTTGTATTTTCCTTCTTGTCTTAGATCACCTCAGTTTGTCTTATTTAGAATCATATATCAGTAATTTTGATTGAATTTAGTTTGGTAAGACTCCCTATTTCCACTTTTATTGTAAATTAAAGTCTTACTAGGTTTTAAAAACCTTTCTCCTATGTCTTCAATGGGTTTTCCATGATAAAACTCAACTGACAAGTCTCTTATTGGATGGATTTAAATTGCATTGTGGACATTATCCATAATTGATTGTTGACTTTATTAAAAGGGATTACATAAATGGAAGATGGATTTCACATATGTTCTTTTCATAATGGGTTTTGGGTGTATACTGTAAAGGCACAAGGTAGTGTGTGTTCATTATTACATTGTTCAAGGTCCTGTTGAAATATTATTGTTACTTGGTGCGGATTAGAAATGCATAAGGGGGGATATTCCACAAGGAGACAACATGGTGGAGGACTTACCACTGCTCATGAGTATAGGGGTGTTATATCGGAATGAATATGTGTGTATGAGATAGAGAGAACCTAGATGATTATTTCAAATTTGGAATTACGAAATGATTTTTTTAAAGAGAAACACTATTTTGACTTAAACTGATTTTTGAAAACTACTTCATCTGAGATATTTTATATTGTAAAAACTATTTATTACTTTGATATTCCTTCTACTATTTTCATATCCTATGATATAACATGTTTTTTGTCTTAGTGGAATGTGTGAATAATCTTTGGGGTCTATCACTACATATGATTACTCACCCGCTGTATATGAACTTTGGCACATATGAAGATGTTGTTTTATGTAATACAAGAAAAGGAATAGCTTTGTACTTTTGTAGTGGTTCTCCTTGACGTTTTTGTCATAGTTTGTGGATTTGGATCTTGGAGTTGGTTTATGTGTGGGCTAGGAGTGGTTCCACTATCGTACTTGGTTCTTTTTTGGGTTTATAGTTTTTTAGTTTTTATCACATATTGTTCTCCTATTATGTTTATATTTGTCATTGTTTTATTTTTTATGGATGGATTGATCACATTGATCATATTGGAAATATATTGGTTCATGCATCATTAATATATATGTATTTGGTTTATTTATATATACCTTTTTCTATGTGTTTCAGTTTCCTAACATATAAACCACTCTCCAATGTTTCTTAGGTTTAAATCATTGACATTTATTTTCATTCTTTGGTTTTCGGGGAATGTCCCCTAATGTTAGTGGAATTACACATCATCTCGAGACAACGGGATGGTGTGATGTGTTATAATTCAAGTTCCTCCAAAACATAAATAGAATAGATATTTTCAATGAAATTTATTTGATATCTTGTGTATCCCAAAGATAAAAATGAATCAAAAGTTGTAGTTGCTTGAAGTTCAATTCATGTTTTCAACTTACCTTAAGATATTAATTAATTTATCAATTTTTTCTATCATATAATTGTTATTAAATATCTATTAATAGAAAATAATTTAAAATTTATTAATTAGTATTAATTTTTAATTACTTTTTCACTAAATATATTATATATTAAGTGTAAATTCATATTTAGTATTATATAAATCATATTTATGGAAAAATATAATATATATTAATTTATTTATATTTATATTTTGAAATGTAATTTCTAATAATTAATATACTTTTTTACAAATATAGCTTCTTATTGGTGCTAAAAAAGTGATCATAAAGGGAGTTTTTATCAGCTCTAAAAAATTGATAAAGGATAATAAAAAAGTTAATAAATTATACATTTATCAGAACTAAAGAACTATTAAAACATAATAAAAATAGTGATAAAACCCCGTATTATTAGTTATTTAACTAGAACTAACAAAATTATCTTATTTATCAGTATCTTTTTAACATAGATAAATATTCAGAGTATATATAGTGAATTCTGTATTATTATTTCTAGTATTACCCACCTTGCATTTACTTGATCTGGGGTCCTATAAATTACATTAGTGATTTCAAATGACATTTTATACAAACCACCCCAAAGATCTTTTTTATTTCCTATAGTATGTATGATGGATTAAAATTTTGGGTATATTTTTAAAAATGTTCCTCTCAAGAAATAATAAAAAAGGATACATATAGATGCAAAACTATTTGTCGAAAAATCATGGATAGCATTTTTAAAAATGATAATAAATGTAACCAGATTTTATTCTTATATGGATGAATTTTGGAGGGCCTCTAGATTTAAAATATTTTAATTACCTTTGATGCATGACGTGTGTTGGGAAGCTACCGCCTCCCTCTGTACCTTCAGGTACAGCTCCTTCAAAACCACCATTCATAGCAACACCACCCACCCGAAGGGACATGTTGAAGTCACATACTCATGACTAGTTTGATATTCATTCTAGGATCATGGAACGTAGTGAAGTTGTGGCTACTAAAGTGGGGCTACTCCTATATCTAGAGATAGGGTACCTTTTCCACCTACGGTATTTCCCATGGGGCATCCTCTATGCACCACTCAATCAACCATTGCATCCCCGTCATGTGAAAGAAGGGGGAGGCAGAGCTATCAATGGTGGAATAGGGGATCTATTTGGGGAGAATCATGATCATACAATGAAATTTCTTAGGAAACAGTTTTTGATAAACCTGTTGAAATATTGAAGCGATATAAAGTAAAATAAATAATCTATAACATTGTACTTTTAATAAGGAAAAACCCTCTAGTACGAAGGATTAAAAACCGTAGATCAATTAAAAAATATCCACTATGAATCTGAGAGTACAAAGATCAAAGTAATTCCTAAACATGAATTAAAAATGAGAGCATAGAGAAAACTATTTTAAAACCAAACCCCAATATGCCTCCACCATCTCTCAAAAAATCAACATTCCAATTCCATGCTCAAAAGATCCATATTTAACAAAACATTAGTGAACAAGTGACGAAATTCCACTACCATGGAGATAAAATCTAAATACACATCGGCCTCACACCATCTTGAAAACCCTAAAGTACTTCTCTCTCTCATGATCTCTCCATCACGATGTACCATCAATCATCAATCGGGACATGATGCTCAATCACTACAATCAAGAAGACCCTTGATACATGGCCCCCATAATTGATCATGTCCCTTATGCCTCAAACCTAATCAATGCTGATGCATTGCACATGCTTCCACAAATGTTGTATCCCATCCCATCATAGATACATCATCGATTTCCCATTCTCTATTGATGACAACCCATATGGGCTATGGAAAATGTAGTGGCCCCATTCCACTTGATCTCATGGGACTACATCTTAAGAGACTCTCTATATTGGACACCAGTTGCTTCCCCTTTTAAAATCCTTCATAATTTCCTTTTTAAAATAAATTTATGATATAGAATATTATATCTTAAATCTCCAAATCACCATGTATATTCCATTTTTCGATTAAAGCACTTATCTTTTCAAAATAGATATAAAATATAAATCTCCATATGACCAACACATGAACCTTTATCTTAATGATAGGATAAAATATGTCTCATATTCAAAAAATATCTTATATCGAATTTGGAAACACCCATGGGATGAATATTATAAATCTAAAACATCATCCTGTTAATAGAGATACCATCCAATACACATAGTTGGACCGAAAACCTATTGGAATCACAACAACCATCATCCTCTATAGTAAAATGACAATTACCTTTTACAATAATGATAGAAACCGGATTGCCCCCTATAAAAGAAATCCAAATGCTGAATTCTTCACCATATATTAATATGCATTTTTATGTTAAACAAGATCAAAATCTAAAATATCTAGCTCTCTAATAATATTTATTTCCTATTAATATAGAGAACTTGTAAGAAACATTACCCATACTCAAAATCCCAAGATTCTAGCAAATCACCTTGATATATATTTTTAATTATTTCATCCCCAGTTATATATTCTAAAGAAAAAAATTAGTTTTAATATCAAAAAAACATATCTCGGCATTCTTTTTCACTAGAATCTTACTATGCCCCACACATGGATCGTTGATCCTTCAAAAAATAAAAAATTCTCATAAAAAATTGTATTCCCAAATCATCACCTTTGGTACTATTTTTTAGGGTATAATCCTGATGTCAAGATAAAAATCACTTGAGAAACAATTTTTGATAAACTTGATGAAATATGAAAGCAATATAAAGCAGAATAAATAAAAAATCACACATTATTTTTAACATGGAGAACCCTCCAGTGTGGAGGATTAAAAAATCATGGGAAAATTAAGAAATATACACTATGAATTAGAGACTATAAATATAAAATCAATTCATATACCTGAATTTAAAATGAGAGTATAGAAAGACCTGTGTGAAAAACACACCCAAATATGTCTCTTCCATCTCTCTTAAAATCATCTCACCAATTCCATGCTCGAAAGAATCTCCTGTGACAAACACAGCCCTTCTATTGATGAAGTGCCACTACCTTAGAGATCAAATTTGAACACACACCAGCATCACATAATCTTATAAAAACCAATGTATATCTCTCTCTCATGATCTGTCCTTCATGATTTACCACTAATCATCAATCGAGACATGATTCTTGATCACCGCAATCATGACTACTCTTGATACATGGCCTTAATCATTGATCATGTCATTTATTCATCGCACATACCTAATGATGATGTGCTATACATGCTGCGAACAACACGGTATCCCATCCCATATCCACTGTCAATGATTCATTCTCCATTGAAGATGACCAAAACCGGTACCATAAATGACGTGTCCCCCTTCCTCTTGATCTTGGTGGACTATGTATAATGCATCTCTCTCTATTCACCACCAGCTACTTCCTATTTTAAATTGTTTCATTTTTTCTTTTTTAAAATGAAGATAAGATATAAAATATTATATCTTAAATCTCCAAATCACCATGTATTTTACATGTTATGATTCAAATACTTATCTCATAAAAGTAGATATAAAAGATATATTTTCCCATGAGAAACACATTCACTCTTATCTTCATGATAGTATAAAATATATATCATCTTTAAAAACTACATCATATCACATTTGTAAACACCAACAGGACTAATCCTATCAGGATATTGGTTATGACATCATCCAAGTTAACCATGCGGAGGACCGTGGTGCCTTGGCTCTCCATCTGCTGTTGGAAGTCGGGGTTGACTCGGGGGCTGCAGAAGGGAAGGAAAGAGATCTTTGGTATGTACGTACCAAATGTGTTTTTGATTTCATAGTTGGTGAGGGAATCCAGGGTGGCACTGAGGTTGTGGTCGGTGAATGTCAGGCTCTTCAGTTTTTCTCCATTGGTTTTGAGAAGCCTCCCATCCTCGTTCTGGATAATGTCCTACAGGTTTGCGCATGTGTGCCTATGGGAGTTCGAGTGGTTCACAAACCTGAATTATCCTCGGCATATGGGTGGGGGGCGAGCACATTGCATAGGTTCTGGAGCCACTCATGGTTGGTGGTGGTGTCGTAGAGGGTGAACATGATGTTACGGAGGCCCTACCAAGTGGTCTTTTTACAATCTTGTAAAATTTATATTTAACCAATCTAGCTGTAAAAAGTCTTCATCCAAGTGGGAGAATTCCCAAGCGACCTAGGTAGGGTGATCCCTAACGTGACCCAGAGATTCCGGTTGAGGTGGTACCCTATCCAGGGATGTCTTGACAAGTTCAGGATGGAGTTATTTTTGAACTGGAATGTGGCATAGGAGGGAGAGGTTGGGTTGAAGTCATAAGACTTGTTGGATCCATCGATGAACCAGCCATATCATAGGATTTCAACCTACTGGGTATCATCGAGTGGGTTGAGAAAGAAATCCCAATTGGCCACCCCTAGAACTCCATCCACCGCTTCCTGAGCCTCATTTCCCGTGAGTCATTGGTGGGAAGTTGGTTCGACATCTTGACTGTGACAGCTGAGTCGAGGAGGCCATCCAAGGGGGGCCTGTCGTTATGCACTGATTTCAGTGGTAAGGAAGGTGGTGCAATGATGGGACATTGGCGGTAGTGAATAATGGTTGGGGTGGGGATCAGAGGATGTATAGGGAAGGTCTAAAAGGGTTGAGACGTGAGAGGGGTAGAGAGCTTAAGGGTGATGGGTGGTGTTGCATCAAGGGTAGTTTAGTTATTTATATAAGGCATTAGATAAATTAGGGGGAGATTAAGTTTGGAGTGTGAGTAGTTGGGGTTTTTACCATGTGTTGTGTATATTTTTAGATTACTGCGTACCGTATTAATGTTTCAATTGGTTTTATTCATTTTAATAATGGCTATATATTATTAATTATTAATTATTAATTATTATAATAAATTTTCACAGATGCTTATTTGTACGAAAGTGTTATCTGTAGATAATGCATCCATGACATGCCTTTTGATGTGTATGATCATGTGTATGAGCCTCCTGTATATCATTTGGTGTAGCTATCTTCAGACCCTCTTATGTGATAGGTGGTGGATATGATGTCCCCTCACCCATAACTTGTCTTAGTTAGAAGCAATGTGACTGATAACTAGAATTGTTCCCCATAATGGAAGAAGATGACTGTTGTGTAATGAGTATCTATTCAATTGGGAAAAATGTAGAATGAAACACACTCTAATATCCATTAATTATTTCCCTAAAATATGAAAATGTAAGGGACTATGAGTTTGAATCACTAGGAAAATCACTATTATAAGCATAGCCAGTTGTTGTGGCTCACCTACGATAGGAAGTGGGGGAGTATTTGGCTGGTCATGGTGAACATACTACTTATGGTCCAGTGGTTTTTCCTCATATGTTCCATATAATATATATCAATTAGGTCATGTGGTACTAATGTGCACAATCAAAACACACTTGTATATGCATGTGAATTAATTTGTAATCGAGAATCCTAACATCTATCCCACATCTCAATATATTACACACAATATCTCCTTATATCAAAGTCTCATTTCCCTAAAATCCTTAGCAAATGAATTGAAGACAACTGATTTAATGGTGTGGGAAAGTGTAAAAACCTTAACTATTGTAAATAAAATCTTTATTGTTATTTAATTAAATGTATTACTATGTAATATGTTTTTATAAAACACATGCACTTATTTAGTTTTAATATAACCTATCAAATTTAAATGACTATTAATAATATTTACCATTGATTATATATTCATTGAACAATGATAACATGATTAATATAAATATTGTGGTCTAACCACTCCAATTGACATGAATAATGGAAGTGATGGCCTCAACTAGTGGGATCATACCCTATGAATCCCATTTGTCAAAGATTCTGAGGGAGTTAGAATCACTAGTATTTTCCCTTGACCAAGAACAAGATGTGATCCAATAATTTAAAAATGAGAAAAAACATTTACGAGAGAAGTTCAAGAAATCAAGATCACAACCCAAACCATGTTCGTCGAACCACCCCGTGAAAATCTCAGTATCACACACAATACTCATAGTGAATTTTCTAGTGTATTAAATACATATATATAAATAATCTATAAATATGATTATGTAAATTATATTATATTTGACAATGAATACATTTTCATTCCATTATTGTTACTTTATAAAATTTTTTAATTTTGAAAAAATATAAAAAAAAAATTTTAGATAAATATTAAAATTCAACTAAGGAATTTATTTTGATAAATTATTATATTTTTTAAATAATTGTTTTAATAATATTTTATATATAAATAATTTTTTAATATATAAATGATCATATATTTTTTATGAATTCAATTTTAATTTTTATAAGGGTTTAAAAACTCTTATTGTAAAAATACCCATCATATCTAAATAAATATAGATTATTATTTTAAAAGAAAAAAACATATATATAATAAAATATATACATAAAATGAAAATTATTTTTTAAATCATAAAATCAAAATTATCTGATGTTTAATATTTCAAATTTTTCTAAGACAGCCAAATTGTTTAGTCAAGATTAAATATAGTTTAAATATATGGTGTGTATTATGATATCAAAATGACATCAAAGTGATGTAATGAATAATATAAATGGTATCCACGACCAAATATATGGTTTAACATTAAAATAATTTTATTTTAATGTAATTTATTTTATTTTATATATGCATTATTAATCCTCCAAATCATATAATATATTTTATGGTTTTAAAATCATTTCTTCAAGAGTATGACTCACTTCCACATAATCATGGGTATTATTTTATTAATTATAGACCATGGAATTATAAAATAATAAAAACCACTCCCATTTTTTTGAAAACAAGGGAAAATACCAATGTAAAGTTTGTGGTTTTTGTTATTTTATTATATAGTGTCCAAAACCTATGTTTGTGAAATATTAGAGAATTACCCTCTAATTTAATATATACAACCACCTAGTATCCAACTTATCATCACTCAAAATCCTTGTAAAACATCCTAAATATTACCTCCAATCTCTATAGTCCCCCAAGTCATTCCCAATCCCTAAAGAAGATCCTCCCAAGCATTTGGTGACACGCACTAAAGTATGTGATCTTTTTCATTTCTCCTCTTTATTCATGTATTTTCATTACCTTATGTATTTTATCTTCATTTAATTGTGATGGGATATATTATTACATATTCCCATTACAGTACTTTTTATGTTAAAATGATTAGATACCCATTTATCTGTCATCAATCCATTTTATTATTTTTTAAGCGATGTTGTTATGTTACTGAAATATCACCATGATTTTCCATGCCAAAACAATTTTCTAGAAAATACCATACCCATTTCCTATCAAGGGTATTAAACTTTATACACTTATAATTATTTTCATTTTGACTTAAATTTGTTTATTCCACACTCATTAATTTTGTAATTAAATATGATGATGAATGAATCTATGTTGTATGATCTATGATCCACACTTAAAGTGTGAGAATAAAATGAAAGTGATCGGTGTTCCTAGAATTTTATAGCACTCCAAATCATTGGGTATTTTTTACTCTCGTTAGATTTCATGTTGTGATAGGGAGTGAACCAAATTCATTGATGGGACTTTTTATGTCAGGATTTCATGGAATTTATCCTTGAACTATGTTTATGATGTAGTGTTTTAAGTTGTTGAAAAATTTCCCATGTCATGGTTATCATGATATATAATACCTTATTATTGTTGTTCCTTTTTTCCCAATTGAAATGTCTACTGAATAAAATGTATTAAAATATTAGATTATTTTTCTTTTACTGGGATTTATATCTCACATCTTTCTTATGTATGGCCCTTGGTTATCAGATGTAGTTTTATGTGCAACCATGGTAAGGATGTTTTCGATGAATATAATGTTTTTCCTATTTTAAATTTCTATGTAATTTACATTATTTCCCATGAAACTAGAATTATTGATCTTTGGATTTGTATTAAGTGTAATCTTACGAAATAAATCATGTATTAATTTGATATAAATAAGAGGGTTATTATAACTGATATTAGAGGAAAAGTTTATTTATTTTTGGGATTAGGGTTAGAAAACCATAGAGAAAACATTAGGGATAAGACTATGTATATGAAAACATCCATAAAATTTTCTAAGTATAAAGAAAGTGGTTTGCAATGAAAATATATCCCTATTAGGATACTACAAGTGGACGGGTTCTTCCACAGATGTACCTAGGTGTAACAACTATGGAAAGTTGTGTCGGGCCTAATTCAGCATAACCTGGTACACGAAAATGAGACTTATTGTGCACCTGTATTGAAACTCTTGGGGGATATACTTTTTTAAAATAAGAATCTCTTTAGGAACCATTATTAAGGGAAAAAATTTTCATAAGAATATATTTTAGTAAATATATCATGAATTACATATATTGAATCCAATAAATTCATAAGTTAATAAATGAATGTAATTTAAATTTTATCCCTAAAAGGTCATTTTATTCCCCCTTTAGGTGTTCAAAAGTTTAAAAATATTCATCCATAATTTTTATTTTATTCATTACAATGGTTGGAAATAGGAGAAATCGAGTAAATAATCAATAAGATGATAAATGTAATGACTTCTCCAATGAGATTCTGAACCCGTAGTGAGTGGGAATCATGACGTTTCGGATGATAATATGTAACCTAACATAGGTTTTAAATAGAAACCAGAGTTAAGATGAATTCCAAAATCCCCCTAAAAAAGAAAAGGCTACAATTGAGTCCTTTATGTGATAATAGACTCTGACATTCAATGGGTTATCTAATCCCTTAACTGTGGAACAATGGATAAAATCCATTGAAAAGATCTTCTACATCCTTTAATATTCCGAGAAAGAGAGGGTTCTACTGGTTGTTTAATATATGGAGGTAGAAGTTGATCAGTGGTGGAAATTGTTCAATAATACAAAGCCTAAGGAAGAGATCAATGTGATGGGGTGGAAGAAATTCTAGAAAATGTTTTAAATTAAATATTTTCCACACAATCACCGACTTAAAATGGAAAGGGACATATCTTCCATAAAGAAAAAATAAGATGAATCTATCAGGGAGTATGAGGATAACCTCACAAGACTTTCATGATATGCTTGAGGCATTGTTGTTACACCTGCATGTAAGGTTGGGCTCTTATTTTGTTAGCTAAAATATAGTCTATAAAAATCCTTGGTGATTTGTGACATTGATAGGTATGATAAAAATTTTTTATGTGACCTCAAATTCGTGATGGAGATCCATAAATATGAAGGGTATCATAATGATAATAAGGAAAAAAGTGGAGTTTAATTATGATGGTCTGGTGGAGAAATCTAATGATACTAAGAAGTTTCAACATCCCACTTGTCAATGGTGTGGAAATAAGTACCACAGAAATTGCCTAAGGGGGAAGAGGAAATTCTTTAGGTATGGGGAGGAAGTACACCTAGATAATGATTGGTGATAAGAGAAACCCACTAATATGATGGAGGAAAGGAATCATCCAATCAACCCGCAACACATTGTTCATTAATTCAACTTCAAGGAACCAGGGTACATTGTAAACCAATGTAAAAATCTAAGGTTTTTCAGAGACAAACAAAATCCTCCATGGTAAAAAGGGTGAGATATTTCCATCATAACAACCAAGGTGGATCCAAGAAACAATGTGGTGATAGGTATGCTATTTATTCATTTAATAAAAGAGAGCATACTTTTTTATTATGGTTCTATTAATTTTTTAGTATCATGAAATTTTAGTAGAACTAACATAACAACACCAAAAATCATAGAAGTAGAGTTGTTATTGAAAATGAAAAATGGAGGAATTATTGCATCCTAAGTATATAACTCCTCCCCTAAAAAAATTTGGGATGAATTTCTTAGAGAACCTTATCATACTCCCTTTGGTGGAATTTTATCAAATTCAAGGCATGGATTGTCTTTCCCTGTATAGAGTCAACATACATTTCTAGGAGAAATAAATAACTCTCTATTTTTCAAATCATCCCCCAATTCTATTCAAGTGAAATGAGGAGGATGAATCTTTTTTAGAACCAACATCTAAAGCCTGGATATTATTTCCATATGAGAGATCATATCTAGATTAAATGATTGAGTCTAAGAAAATAATCATCCACGATGACACGCCTATTGTGAGGTAATATGTTGATGTGTTTCCTGAGGAAATGCATGGTATTCCTCCTATGTGAGAGATTGAATTTTCAATCAATCTTATACCTGAAGAATTTCTATTATCCTAGACTCCATATAGAATGGATGTTATGGAACACGAGAATATAAATAAAAACCATAGGATAATTTGGGTATAGTTTTTATACACCCAAGTGCTTCACCATGGGGTGAAACAGTCCTCTTCATCAAGAAGAAGGATGCTTCAATGCGCCGTTGCATTGATTATCATGATATAAATAAGATCACAATAAGGAAAAGGTATCCTCTTCCAAAAATTTATGTCTTCTTTGATCAGCTTCATGGAGAACAATATTTCTATAAGGTGGATCCTTGGTTAGGATATTATCAAGTGAGTTTGAAGAAGGAAGATATCCCCAAGACCACTTTTTAAACATGGTACGTGCACTATGAGTTCATAGTAATTCCATTTAGAATCATTAATTCTCTATAAATCTTCATTAACTTTATTAATATAGTCTTTAAATATTACTATAGAAACTTTTTTTTATTTATAGATGATATTCAACTATACTTCAAAATCAATGAGAATCATAAAGAGCATATAAGAACTATTCTAAAGACCCTATGAAAGAAGAATCTCTATGCTATGTATAGAAAATGCCATTTCTGGTTATAGGAAGTCTCATTCTTGGGGACTATTATCACATGAAATATGATATCTATGGGCCCTTAATAGTCAAAAGAAATTAATGGATGGACAAAACCAACATTTGTGACAGATATTCATAGTTTTGTTTGATTAGCTGGGTACTGCCGCCAATTTGTGAGAAACTTATCATTATTTTCAAACCCTCTAACCAAGATGAATCGTAAGGTAGTAATGTTTACTTGGAATGAAGAATGTTAATAGATATTTAAGGATTTGATAATTATACTTTTCACTACAACTATTATTACACTACCCACAAGTGGAGAACTTTCCAAGGTATTCAGCGGTGCTTTAAAGAAAGGTTTTGGCAGCGTGTTAATGCAGAATGAAAAAGTCATAGCCTGCGCTTCAAGGAAGTTGAAAGTTCATGAACAGAACTACCAAATGCATGATCTACAGTTGGCTAAAAAAATATTTTTGAAAATATGGAGGAAAGATCTCTTTGGGGAGAAGTGTGAAATATTTATGGATCACAAAATCTCAAGTATAGATTCACTCAAAAAGAGTTGTATATTTTCCAATGAAGATAGTTAGATCTATTTTAAGCCTATGAATTTTCAATCCAAAAAATCATGGTAAATAAAATATCTTGTTTTATGATCTATGAAAAATGTATCCAAAAATTCTACCATTGATGAGAATTGAGAGGGATACGATCATAGATTTGGAAAGGATGGTTACTAGAATCATAAAGTAAGAAACATCATCAATCATTTCATAAATTATTGCTCAATTGTCCCTTATAGAGATGATAAAGGATGCTCAAATAGATGATGTGGGAATTTATAAGAATGTTTAATCTATAAGAAAAGGTAAAACTTTATGTATAATGTTAATGAAGAAGGATTTGTAAGATTTGGGTCACTACTATGTGTACCATCAAATCCTGAGTTAATGAATGGGTTGTTGGATAATCCACATCGTTCAACCTTATCTATCCATCGTAGAAGCACAAAGATGTATCAATACCTATGATAACACTATTGGTGGGACAATATAAATAAGTATATCATATATTATAGATAAATATGTCTTGTATTTCAACATGTGGATGAGTAAAGTAAAAAATCTAAGGGGATAATAAAACCATTACACATACCTACTTGGAAATGGGAAACAATCATCATAGACTTTGTCACTGGAAATCCAAATAAATAGAGTGGAAACAATTCTATATGGGTTTTTTTGGAACATATTACAAATATATATCACTTTATCACAATTCAATATGAATTCTTACCGGACCATCTTTCATGGATATATATTATAGAACTAGTGATTCTTCCTGGAATACCACTAGTGGGTTTATCTGATCAAGATCCAAGATTCACCTTCATGTTTTGGAAAGGTCTTCAATATTATTTAAACACTGAGTTGAACATTAGCATGACTTTTCCCCCATAAACCAATGTATAATCTAATAATACTATCCATACACTTGAGGATATGTTGACATCATGCTCAATTGACTTCAAAAAAGGATGGGATCAACATCTTCCACTGGTTGAGTTTTCTTACAACAACAGTTTCCACATGAACATCCAAATGTCTCACTATGAATCCCTTTATGGTAAGAGGTGCATACCACATGTATTCTGGGATGAATATCGTGAACAAAAACTAGTATGTCCAAAAATGGTAAAGGAAATATTGGAAAAGTTTAGACCATTCAGTAACACATCAAGGATGCTCATAGTCAACATATGAGTTATACTGATAATCATTGATCATACATAGATATTGATGTTGGAGACATGGTATTCCTCTATATATCTTTATGGAATAAATTCATAAGATTTGGGAAGAAGGGAAATCTTATTCTAAGATACATCTTCCCCTTTGATATCCTTGATCAGATCAGAGTGGTGGGCTACCAACTTTCACTCACCCTAAACCAATCTCATGTACATGATGTATTCCATGTATCCCTCTAGAGAAAGTACATGCCAGACCCCTCACATTTACTCAATCCATATGTGTTACTGTTGGAGAATGATCTCTTCTATATAGGGTATCCGAACAAGATCCTAGATCGAAGAGACAAATTTCTACAAAATAAGACAATGTAGCTGGAAAAAGTGATGTGGATAAACCCCCTGTTTGAAGAAGTGATATGGGATCAAGATGAAATGATGAAAAATAAATAACTCTATCTATTTTAGATTCATAAAAGAAATTTTATGGGGTGAAATTATTGAAGGGGTGAAATTATAATAACCTAAACTGTTATAAATAAAATTCCACTTGTGATTTAATTAAATGTATTCTTATGTAATCTAGTTGTAGAAAATTGATGCACATATTTGGTTTTAATATAACCTATCATATTAAAATTAAATTTACCTATATTTACCATTTATAATATATCCTGTTAACATTGATCACATGATTAGTTTTAATATAGGGTTTTAACAAATCTAATTGACACAGACAATGGAAGTGATTGCCTCAATTAGTATTATTTTTCCAAATGAATCCCATTTATCAGAGAATATAAGGAAGTTATCATCATTTGTATTTTACCTTGACCAATCCCAATCTGAGATCCAACAAATTAATAATGATAAAAACTATTAATGGGAGAAGTTAAAGCTCATTGGGATCATGGCTCAAACTATGTTTGTTGAATGACCCCATGAAAATCTCATTATCATGAACCTTACTATTAGGGAGTTTTCTGGTGTATTAAAGGGTTATATATCAAAAACCTATCAATTTAAGTATTCACATTGTTTTTTATATAATTATTAATATATTTTTATCTAATTATTAATACTTTATAAATGATTTTTATTTTGATAAAACAAAATACAAATTGTATTTTTGGGTAATATTGAAATTCAATTAACAAATTTATTTTGATGTATTAATGTTTTTGTGAAATAAATAATATGATAATAAAATATAATTATTAAATAATTTTTATTAGAAAAAAATTATCATATAATTTTTATAAAGTCAATGTATTTTTTATAAGGGTTCAAAAACTGTTATTATCAAGAAAACCTGGAATTTCTCAATAAATGCTAATAATTATTTTAAAATTGAAGATAAAAATATTTATAAAAATATTTCATTAAAATTAATATTATTTTTTCAATAATAATTTCAAAATTATCTAATAGTGAATTTTTTATAATTTTCTGAGATGATCGAATTTTCAGGTAAAAATTAAATACCGTATAAATATATAGTGTGTATTATGACATAATAATGAACCAAAAGTGATATAATAAATAATATAATGGTTATTAATTACCAAATATTTGTTTTACATTTAAAATAAATCAATTATAAGTTTGGTTTAATTATTTTATATTGGAATTATGAATCCTCTGAAGCTTATAATATATTTTAATATTTTAAAATCAGTTCTTGAATATTACAACTCATGTGCACATAAGCAAGGGTATTATTTTATTAATGTCATCACATGAGCTTATAAAATAATTAAAACCAATTCCATTTCCAGAAACCATGGGAAAAAATACCATATGATGGTTTGATTTTTTGGTAATTTTATTATATAGAATTCAAAACTAATGTTTTGAAAATATTAATGAATTCCCCACTCATTTACTATATAAAATCCCCCAAGTTCCAAATCGTCTTCACTAAAAATACTTATATCACGTCCTTAATATTAACTCCTAAATCTATAGTCCTCCCAAGGCACCCCAAGATCTCAATAATCTCCTCCCAAGCATTTGGAGTCACACACTCATATAAGGGATCTTTTCTTTTCTCATATTTATTCACGTATCTTCGTTACCATATGTATTTTATATTAAATTTCATATGATAGGATATTTTATTCCATATTAAGCTTAATCTCCAATTAATTTCAAAATTATGAGATACCCATTTCTTTCTCATCAACCCATTTTATGAATTTTTAAGCAATGTTGTTTTGATACCGAAATTTCCACGAGATTTTCAATGGCAAAACAATTGTGTAGTTAATACCATACAAATTTCTTATAAAGTGTATGAAACATTATAAACATATAATTATTTTACTGGTACTTACATGTATTCATTACACACTCATTAATTGTTTAATAAAATATGATGATGAATGAATCCATGTTTTTGGATCTATGTGGCATACATAAGAATGAGAATGAAAACAATTTGTTGGGTGCACCGAGAATTATATAACGGTCCAATGAATTGGGTAATTTTTAGCCTCATTAGATTTTATTTTGGGATATGGAGTGAACCTAATTCCTTTATCGGACTTTTTACATCATAATTTCATTGCATTTACCATTGAATTATTTTTATGATGTTGTGTTTTATGTTGTTTCCACATTTCCCATGTTATTATTATCATGTTATATCATGCCTTATTATTCATGTTTCTTTTTTCCTTATTGAAAAGAATATTTTATTGCATGTATTACCTTATTCCATGCTTATTTCCTTACTAGTATTTATTTTTCACCCCTTTCTTGTGTATGTCCCTAGGTTATCTCATGAATTTTTTAGTGCGATCATTTTAAGGAAGTTTTCAATAAAGATGATGTTTTTAATGTTTTAATTTTTTTTTGTATTGTATATAATACAAAAATAAACTATAATTATAAATATTATGGTTTTTATTAATTGTAATATTATGTAATAAATCATGTATTAATGTGAAATAACGATAATGCTTCTTATATAATTGTCTTATGGAAGCCAGACTGCCTCGTAACTCGATTAATATAGTGCCACTCAACCTCTATGAAAATTAATAAGAGGTATGAAACTTGTTCTTGAATAAAACATCATTGTATAGTAAGGTGAGTGACTCTGGATAACATTCCCAACATATGTCATTCATGAAACATAGAATAACAAAAATGAATATAAAATTAATAAAAGAAATAATTTATAACAAACAATGATAATGTCAGTATATACCTGGTAATAATTTACATTATCTTTTCAATGACTATCCAAATTAGGTATATAAGTGTAGATATAAAATTTGACAATATTTGAACGCCTATGGGCCTAGCTCCACCTATAGATAACATCTTTTAGTTGTAGTTTCATAATAAAAATTTACAAATTTAACTTTCTCGCTAGTTTGATGGATAAACAAACCATCATCCACATAAGGAGTCCTATATAATATCCATAGGAAATGTTATGTGAACATGTGGAGAAAACTGATGGGTGATCTATAATTCTTAAATCTGAATAAGGATAACACATCCAATAACAAACATCTAATCTATGTGGCATGCTATGCATAGTGCTTTTTGTTTATAAGAGATATATGCAGGCCCCAAGTTGTACCTCCTTTAATGGTCTAGCTCCTCAAGTAAAGATAAATTCATCGTATGAAAAAATGTTGTAGAATGATTAACAAATATCATGCCACCAATATGTCTCAAAATTTATGTGCATGTAAATTTCAGGACAATGAAATTTTTGGAATCACCTGATTTATAGGTGAAGTGCACATCTATCAATGACATGCATAGTTGACTACCAAATATAGACATGTTATCATTTGAGACCTCCATTCTATGTAGACGTTGAACTAAATAAAACCCATCACCTACAAATAAATTTTTTATAGTCAAACCCTTAATAGGGATTACTATCATAATGGACACATACTCAAGAGTAATGACCATCTCAACATCAAGTAGAAAATAATCATGTGTCTTCATCCTCCATCTCTCTACCAGGGTTGCAATGAGCCAGTGACCAAAAAATGTGAAATAACACATTTCTATATCAGAAAAACCTTCATGTCAAAGATGAGGGATGATTGAAGGAGGGGGTGCAGCATGATGGAAGTGTTGTGACCTCTATATGCTCATATGTGGAACAATATAACCCTCTAACATAAGTTGAGAAACATTTATATCCTTGATGGTGAGAATAGGAATATATTTCATATCTATATATGATATAATCATTATTATTTATAGTTAATGTAATGAATTTTATAAAATAATTTTTTAATAAATATAAGTTGAAAATGAGGTACAAAATTAACATCCATAAATAAACATTAAACAAGCCAAGGTATGATAATATTTTTACACAGAAGTGATAGAATTCATAAAGACAATCAATGCTGATATGAAGTGGAGCTCCTTCCTACTAGGTTGAGACCATTGTTATGGTTATGACCTTCGACAAGATATATGTTGCATCATAGTACCACTCCCATTTCTTGAGTTTATTCAGTATCATTTCTAATATTAGTAGTGTTTGGACTTCCCTAAGGGTGAAACCTGGCAATATCATGGAACAATGTAAGCTAATTATTGGAAAAGTAAAATTTTGGAAGTCACTAATAGGAATCCAAAACACACTATAGAATTCAACTAGAGTTCCCAAGTGAGATAATGAATGAACATATGGTTCCAAATATATTTTTATTGATGAACAAATTACAATGACATGTGAACATGGATACCACAATGCATGTAAAGAACCATATCCACTATACATGTTTTTTAGTAAATTAATCAGTACTCAACTACTATTTCTTATGGGTGGGTCAAGGAACTTTGTTACTTAAAAGCGACTCCCGTAGAAAAAAATATATTCAATAATGAAATTATAATATGTCATTTAATATATTATAAATGTCTCTTTGGATGGGTTGGTCAATTCTAATCCCTTATTGAATCCTTTGATAAGCATGTTCGGAGCATTCAATAAGGTAATAATAAAATGTCTCACATACTATGCTTGTTATTAGTAGTTTATGAAACCCTTATAGACATAGTTTATTCACTCCATTTATTAGTGGTTATATGGCCATATCTCATACCACTATCATATGCCAATGACTATTGCTCCTTAGAAATCCACATTATGTAATAATACATGGCCTGATTAGAAATTCAAATATTTTAAAAATACCCATTGAATTTTCCCTATCGTGTCGCATATACTGAAATAATAAGAAAAAATGTATTTAAAAGGATAGTTAACATTATTAAAAGAAATAAAAGTTTAAGGAAACACATCAAATTTTTTTATAACCTTATTTATTAATATATATTTAAAATTCATATAAACATTACTAAAAATAGGTTTATGAAATGTTAGTGATAATAATTAGGATCTCTCCTTGAAAATACATAACTATTAACAACCTTAATAATCCGTTGATGTCGATCAGATATCAAGACCAATCCTTTTATTTTCATAACATAGATTGTGTATACATGATAAGAACACACTCCATGATTAAAAGTTCTCCCTTTGAACAATATAATATGAAAGTGGTACATGAGAACAATTATTATCTTTTTAGGTATAAAGGATTATTACATTTAAATACTTTCCATACAGAAAAGTTCCATCAACATGAATGAATTGTATGTAAAAAGAAAATACCACGATACATGGTTTGAATCCTTAGAAAATCCTATAAAACCATCCCCTTGTTCAGTCAATCCTATTATCCCAAGAGAAATTTTTAATTAAGTCATGATAACAAATGACCTAATTTTTCAAATAAAACAATCAAATTATCTATATAAAAGCATTATATGATTCATACAAATCACTATAAACTTTTATAATTACCTTATATTTTTTCATCCAATATTTTTCATAGGGTATTCTGTATTTTAACAATAGTTTTACTTGTTCTGATATGAGGTAAATAAAAACACACTAACACATTCATATAGTGCCAAAAATAATAGTCGATATAAATACTGCATCTAGTGTAGAATAATCTTTTGAAAATCTTGGGTATAGACAAGTATGTGGACCTTCCATCTTAGATATCAATCAATATACAAATAATATATCATATATTTCTTTTAAGTGAAATTTACATTCTAAACAATATTTATCACACTAGATGATTTATTTTTCCTTTATGAATCATTAACCATTAGAAAATTTTTTCCCTATATGGATTTTTTTAACTTCACTTATTAATGACATTTTACATTCAAACCCTTTTCCAAATTTTAATGTAATCTTAGTTGAGGCAGAAGTTTTACCTACAACCCTTGGGAGTTCACTACTTAGTGTAATGTAATCACAATCGAACTATTGTGAACATAATATTCCCTACACTAAGGAATTAAACAACGGAGGATAGTAACCACTGTTTGCTTCTTTTTTATCTATCAATGGATCCATAAAAGGATAATTGACCATATCTTTCTCACATACATCATCTCCTGTCATATCATCAAATACTTCCTCATTATAGAAAATATTATTCATTAAATCTATATAATTTATAGGGATGTATCCTATACTTATATATATATATATATATTCATAATTAGTCATATTACTGGATTCATTTGAGAATAAATTGAATTATAATTTTTTTAAGTATTGAATTCAATAGATCTCGAATAACATGGTCATTTAATAGTATGTTTCACCTCATAAAAAACATACATTTCTATATACAATTAAATTAGACCATTACTAGACCATTTATTGAACATATATGATTCTTCCCATCAATCCCCATCATTGATCATAGGATACTCAATTTTCAATAGGTGGTAAACATATTGAAAATACTGATATGTGATTAAACTAATTACTTAAATATCCCTTAGTTTTAAGAAATTATTAATCTTTGTAGGAACTTATTCAAATGTCATGCAATCATGAAGAATAAGAAACTCATGCCTATAGTAAATTTTATTTAAGATAATGATAATTATAAATTACTTCTCTTTTATAGTGTACATACATAGACATGATTAGCTAGAAAGGAAATTTACTAAAATGTTATATATATTTATATTGCATCATCAAATGCTTAAAATTTTTTAATCAGTTATAATTCAATAATCATGAAATTATCTTGAGACATATTCTATGGATTGATTTATCATTATTTAATAAACCAAATGAAATAGAAGGTAAAACACCTTGATCCTCTATTTTATCATATTATAGTAACCTTTGTTCTCATTTCATTCATGGTGTACAAATCTAGCATTGAACACTAATAACTCCTATGGAACCTCCTTTTATTATAAAATTACTCACATGTAAGTGAGGGGTTAAAGGTTATTTGGATACATAATAATTTAATGTGGTCATGCAGGGCCTTACATTCTTATAGATAGGGATAAAAAATAGGTCATGAATAAAGAAAATAAATATAATTATAACAAATTATATAACCAACCATAAAATAATTATAATATAAAATTCAAAGAAAACATTGGTCGATCGTCTCAAGATCAATCATCAGTCAAATCGCTTCTCATGTTTTTTATGGATAAATCTTATTTTTTACATGTAATAAATTTATTGTAATAATATTTTTATATATGATTATATATATTACTATACGAATATTTAATTGGAAATATTACAAAAATATAAATAAATAAACTTTTCATATTATTAACAATATACATATATATCCAAGAAATTATTTTAAAAATGTTATTTATAGTATGTTTTTAATTAAATCAATGATAATATTATAATTTTAATATATAATCAAAAATATATTATAACCCAATCAAATTTTTAACATTTTCAATTAGTTATGAAAATAAATGTGACATGATCTTGAGACATTTTCTATGGATCAGTTTATAATTATTAGATAAAACAACCAAAACCTAGGGGAAACTCCTTGACTCGTTATTATCTTAGATTTCCATAACCAATATTCAACTTAATTTCATGGTGTACAAATCCATCAATGAATATCAATACTTCTCATGAAACAACCATTAATTAAAATATTACGAACATTCAATTGACAGGTTTAATGATTTTGGGATACATAACAATTTAATCTGAACACAGAGGTTCTTTTATTCTTAGAGAGGGAAAAAATATGTTGCGTTGGTCCCATGTATAACATCAAGTTAAACCATCAGAAACAACTATATGGTAACATCACATATGAAAAAAATGATCTGGAAAAAACCCCATGCACAATGCCCAAAATTTGGATGAAGGACGCACCTAAGAAACCACACCACAACATAAAATCACTATAAGAATAAAGTAATGTCAATTGTAAAAAACGATCAGAAGAAAACATGAATAGAAAAGAACTAAATAAAGATATTACATTGTTCAAGATTGCTCCCTAATCCATGAGGGAATACTAAATCACTTTATTCAATGTATCAATAAGGAAGATGATTAAAATGTACCCAATTTCACTAATCAATAAAAAGATATATCAATTTTACAAGTGATCCAACCTTCCATATATAGTAGTTCCCTTCAATTGCTTCTAGTACCCACTATCTTCATATCTGTGTGTGATGGAGTTCACCTTCTCTAAGATCCAAGGATGAACCCTTAATCTTGTCAAATATTCTCACAAGAACAACATGTCCACCTGTTTAAATGTTCCTTATCATAAGATATTTTAGATATTTAATATTGCATATCTATTGGTGAATGAACTTCCTTGGGAACAAAACATGCACCATCATGTATCATACGGTGTAAAAATGTTCTACTACTTCAACTCCATCCCCACAGGGTTTTCATAAATAATATTATCATGTTCTATCCTATATTAAATCCTATATTTCATCCTTCTGGTGAAATGGATATCACATCTCAATAATATTCACATTGAGATTAATTTTAGGTTTTTGGCTAATTCCTTCAACATCACCCATACAAACATCCTCCTGAGAATTATCGTAAAGAAGCTAAATAGTTCCCATCCATGAGTTTCCTTCGGTCATCCAAAACATAAAAAGGTGTAACATTACCTCATCAATTCTTAAGTTATGATCTTAATCAACAATTTAGTAGTATTTTTCACCCATTCTATCTTATTTAGGTCTATCAGACCTTCTGTAACAGCCCAAGATTTTATAAAAAATATTCTTTTTAATGTCTTGTGTTGTACGCTACACCAAAAGGAGCTTGCACAACACGCATCCTTGACTTGCCTTGCATTACACGCAATCGCGACCTTCCTCGATAGCGTGTGTAATACGCAATACCAAGTTTCACTAAACAACGATATGCTATTAAAATATTATTAAAACTAGCCGGTATGAATAGTAATAACCACTTTTTAAAATTCTGTAAATCTTATTTTTCAAAATGAACTTCATTTTTGGATTCGGAGTATCGAATTTAGCCTAAGGTGAAATTTTGGTACATTTCAGATAACTTTCATATTCTAATGAATAGTGAAAATTACTAAATTATAATTAAAAAACAACTTTTTTAATCGAAATAATTAATAGTGATAAATTATTAATTGGAGTAGTTTTAAAGTATATTTAGAATATATTTTTACAATTTAATACAATGTTGGTCATTGGATGTAATTGCACATTTAAACCAGACATAAACAAGTGTCAATCTTTTGATAGATATTGTTTCTTAAAAACACGCTATTTGTTTTAACAGCGGGATTTAATTATAAAATTAATTAATGCAACTTCTATGTTATGAATTTGGTAAAATAGACTTCATTTTTGAATTCGGAATATGAAATATAGCTTAGGATGAAATTTTGGCATTTTTCTGAAAACCTTCATTTTTTTGATGAATAGTGAAACTACTAAGTGGTAGTTAAAAAACTGAATTTTTCATAAAACTTAATTTTACCGCTTCTGTGAATGGAATTTCAAAAATCCGAGAGACACGGTTGATGTCAGTAAGTAAAATGTGGTTCAATGAGATGAAAATAATTTTTGGTGAATAGTAACTTTTTACTTTTATTTACCACGGTTAAAAGTAAATAGGGTAATTAAGGGTAAGAATGATATTAATATTACCCTAACACATGTCCTAATTCTATTGGACAAGTGTATCTCGACCAAAAACAACCTTAAGTGTAAAATATTATCATTTAGGCCCACTTGGATTAGATTAGGACATTTATTACTATTTAATTCAAAGAAGAGTTAAAAGAGTTAAAACCAAAGTTTATTCACTAAAACATTTTTAATATGGGGTTATACATAAGATAAATTCAACTATAAATATTAATTAGAAATATAAAAAGATTTCCTACATAATGATATTTTATTTATAATTTTTAGACTTTAAATAAATTAATTTATTTATGACACAACGATGATGCAGTAATTACCCTTTTAAGGAAATATTAACATAATTGATGTTATAAATACTCAAATGAATGTAATTTGAGACTTTTTATGAATTAAACTAACTTTATAGGTTACTATGATATATTAGTGTTGATTTAATCAACTTGGTTCGAACATATAATTCTGTTATGACTTTCACAAAAATCATATATCAAATAGTGTCAAAATTGACACAAAATAGTTTTTAAATCAAATATTATATTATTAATTGTTATTTTATTCCTAAAAATCTAAGGTTCGGTCAAATGACTTAGATAAGGATATATATATTAATAATAAACAATTTGGGGTTCGTTTGGCATGTTATAGTAAGTGTATTAACCATATAGTGAAAGAAAACAAAAAGACACGGTAAAAGTTAAATTATTTAACTTAGAGTTAAATCTAATTGATAAGGTTAAAATAATAACCTAAACTTGTCTAAATCCTATTGGTTGATAGGATTTCGACCCATCCCCACTTTAGCTTCGAAATAATACCCTTTGGAACCATTATAAACCGACTTTTACTTTAATATAAAATAATATTTTGAGATATTCCTAAGGTACCCCTCTCCTCCCTTATAAAAGGGCACCTCCTCCCCCTCCTCCTCACACCAATTTGAGCACTCAAGATCGGCCAACCCCTGACAAAATCTCTTCTCCACTTCCCTAGAAACATCCTAGAGGTTCTGGTCTTCCTCAAAGACCAATTTTATTTCCCTAAGAGGAGGTCTCCAAAAGGCGCTTCAAAGAAGAGGTAATTACCATTACCAATTCATTCATCTTTATTTTTTCTTCCACTTCTTCTTCTTAGTTTGTTTCATTATGAAGTAATAACATCAGTATCACTCATATACTGATATGTTATTATAAGTATGAAACAACCCTATTTCACCATCTATCTATCCTACGGAAAAAGAAATCACCGCGCGTGCGTACGTACGGAATACCGTCTCCACGCCGTGGTGTAATCTATTTTCCACCACCACCTTACATGGATGGGTATAATGGTGTAAAGAATAACTATACATAGTTATTAAAACATCATATTGATTCTGATATATTGTATAATCCCCTCCAATTCAATTCAATATTTATGGAAATGATATCATCGCTTGTGCGTACGTACGGACTACCGTCTCCACGACGCGATGAGATTCATTCTCCATGTTAACCATTTAAGAATGATTATAAAGTATATATAAGAAATAATAATGAAATATATGACATTATAAAGCTACTGGATTTATGTATATATATATATGTATGTCATCTACTTACTTCCATTCAAGACAATAGGGAAAGGAAAACAGCGTTCATGCGTACGTACGGACTACCGTCTCCATGAACGGTGTTTTTCATTTCATTTATCTATCTATTATATATATATATATACTAAATATATATGATATATAAATCATATTTTATATTCTGGAAGTAATTAAATCATGATATAAGTAATAATAATGTCATGAACAACAAGTCAAAACACCTACGATAAAAGAAACGATTTTACCCAAAACGCTTCTTTAACATGGAATTTACAAAAGAACGGGTAATATAATGTCATAAGTGAACCATATATGATATCATAACAATGAATATGATTCTATAATAAGTCAATGAAATTATTTAAACCATTATACAGGAGCTTCGGACACGTACAAAGCAAATCGGACCTAAGGTAAGGGAAATATCACAATCTCACTTTTATCCGAGATTGTTTTTACATTGGTAATTACTGGGGTGTATTTTATCATCCACATCCATGTTTCCTCAATATGTAATATTATTTCAATACTTCTACAATATTTTATATCCAATTTTACCCATCGGTAAGTTTTTTTGTAAAAGATATGAAAGGAATATTTTGTCGTTTTTCGTACGAGGTACTTTTTGACTTTTCCGACAAAAGTACGAAGAATGTTTTTTTTAACTTATACGGCATGAATGGGTTTTTAAAACATTTTTTCCAAGAAGCTTCCTTTACAAGTTTTCAAGTTTATTTTTAATCAACTTCTTTTATTTTAAAGTTGTATGACATGTTATGAAAGGAAAAATGTTTTTGAAGAAGAAAGGATATTTTCCTCAAGAATGGAGTTCAAGTGTTTTATCAAAATTATTTTCCATCTAAGATAATAAAGGGTTCTGTTTTTATCCCTATTATTAAATTGATTTGTTCATGTTGTGATGGAATTATTTTTATGAATTCCTTTATCTTATATGAATTGTTTTATGATGTCATGTTGTTTAAGAATCCCATTTTTATTACATGGGTTATGCGATGAAGTATGATTTATGATTATGTGGCACACATAAGAAAGGATTCATTATAAGATGGGTGGGACCTATATCTCCCTCCAATGCATTGGGTAAAGATTTTATATCTCATGAGATAGACAGGGCTGGAATGGTAGGTTATACCGGTTCAGTGAAACTGGACTGAAACGAGGGTTACTCGATTCAGAAAGGGACTTTGTCCACTAAGATAGTCTTGGCAATTAGTCTTGACTAACAAGAAATGATTCTCTATGATTATGTGTGTATGCCAAAAAGTTTCATGTTTTAAGTTATGATTATTGTGACTACATTTCACTACCATGATTTATCCCATGTTATGAAATTATGCTCTCTTTTGCAGGTTATGATTTCCAAAATGTTATGTTCTTATGAATACGATGTGATTGACATTTCTTTTGTTTACCCTTACTGAGCATTTGAGCTCACCCTTTTATGTTTTCTTTTCCCCCGGATATAAAGAAAGGTTTTAGGTAAAAAAAAGGGGGGAAGATCTTTATGGGAGATATTGAAGATCTTTCACCAAGTTTAGAAGATTACGTTCCGAGTTTCCAAAGACACTAAACTATTACGATCCTTGTGTGTGTGTTTTTGTAATGTACTAAGTATTCCGCAAATGTAATGTAATGTCCATGTACGTCAAGATACGGGTCACTATAGTTGGTATCAGAGGAAAGGTTTAGTCAACCTTTGGAAACTAGGATGTGAAAACGTTAGTGAGATCCCTAGAGATATTTCTAAGGTATGTCTAGGGATGTCTCTAAGGTTAAGTATACGTATAGGTTATAGTCCTAGAATTGCTCTAACGATCTTAGAATTTAACCTAAGATGTTAGATATTGAGGGTACTACCCCTTTATTATGTTGTTTTCCCTAGCATGATTTTTGCCTCTCACACTATTCTTTTGGGGTTTTAGACGATGGCTGGAACCCGAAGGAACCGTGTTGATCAATGCAATGGACAATGCAATGATTGTCCCCCTGAGCAACCAAACGATATGGGAGCTGGAATGCAAAATCTTGTAGCCATGCTCACACAACTTTCTCAAGCTATGAATCATGCAGGACTTCCAAACGAGCAAAGGAAGGAGCAACATTCTGTTGAATCCTTCATGAGGCAGCGTCCGCCTTCTTTCAGTGGGTCTACTGATCCATTAGTTGCTGAACAATGGATTAGTACTACTGAAAAGATATTTTCAGTTCTTCAATGTTCTGAACATGATAAAGTCATCTTAGCAGTATATCATTTGGAAGGTGAAGCTGATCAATGGTGGAATCTTATCAAGAATACGAGACAAAGAGATGAAATTGATTCCATGGAATGGGACGAGTTCAATAACTTGTTTTTCAGTAAGTACTTCCCTCGTATTCTTCGAACGAAGATGGAAAAGGAGTTTCTTGAGCTGAAGCAGAAGGATGAGGAATCTGTTGGTATATACGAAGCGAATTTTACAAGACTTGCAAGGTATGCATCTGGCATTATCATCCAACCTGAAAGTAAAGTTGATCGATTTTTCAGTGGCTTAAAACCAAGTCTTCGAAGGGCATTAGCTATAAGAGACTTCAGTAGCTATGAAGAAATTGTGCGTTGTGCTATCAAGGTAGAAATGGAAGTTGGTGTTACATATCCATCTCATGGTTTTGACAAGAAACGAAAGATGGAGTTCAAGGAAAAATCTCAGAATAATGGTGAAAAGAAGATGAATGTTTCCTTATGCACAAAGTGTGGAAAGAAGCATGGTGGAGATTGTCTTAAAGGGACTAGAAAATGTTTTAAGTGTGGAAAAGAAGGTCATCGAGCAGCTGAGTGTCGAAGTAATGGAAAAAGGGATTCTAATGAAGTGAATAAAGCAAACACTGCAGAGAACGCACAACCAACACTTCAATGCTTCAACTGCAAGGAGATGGGACATTATGCCAATAAATGCCCTAATCCAAGGGTTAGTGATGATCGACATGAGCAACCGCTTAAGGCAAAGGACAAAGGGAAGTCACATGCGATCACTATTGGCAATGTTGAATATGACAATGATGTGGTGGAATGATTAAGTTTTTATGTAATGGGATTCCAAAATAATGTTGTATCATGGAATATTGGAATATTTATGTATTGTTCTAATGTGGTATTCAAAGTGATTGAGATATTATGCGCATAATGAAGGGAAAACGAGAAAATGAAATGTTTAACAGTATTCATGAGCTCATGATTGATATAAGGACTAAGTGATATCATGGTTTGAGTATATAGAATTTTGAGGATTTTGGTATGTGGAAAGTGTTAACTTTTAACTACATTCAAGTTTTCACTAAGGATCAATGCGTATTCAAGAGAGTACAAGATTAAGGCCTTTGAATGTTTGGAATGTGTCCAACAAGATATATCTTATGATATATGGGGATCAACGATGGTATTAAATCTTTGGTAATCGTTTTCACTATGTTATGAGAATGGACTGCAGTATTATGGATAGGACTAAAGATTGGAATTGATTATGTTGGACATAATTTAGTATTGTTTAAGGATAGAAGTTTTTTCAATATTATTTATGGGATGTTATAGTAATATAGTTTTAGAAAAAGGACAACCTGCAGGACGGGCGACAGCCCATCGCTTCGGACAGGGCTGTGGGAATCGAACCCACAACCGAAGTGCGACTGGCCTTTATCGCCTACCACTGGCCTACAGGAAGTCCCTGTTTAGTAGAAACTAGTTTTATTATATTAAGCAGTATGATATATGAAGTATAAGTCCATTTTAGGAACTATATATGATTAATCTCACTATAGATCGACTTATGTATATAATTTTTGCTAACCTTTTGTTTGAGACAGATGAAATGACCTGTCATTCTATCACATGATCTGCTAACACTTCACGAATAACAAATTCAACTTCATTTATTTAAGAGATGAAGTGGAAATTGTTCTAGGCACGAACAATAGTGAGATTGTACCAAAATAAAGAAAGTATTTATTCCAATTCAAATTTTCAACTTTAGGGAAATGATCTTGAAAACCAAAAATGTTGTCCAAGTGATCTTATACCTGATGAATCGGATGGTACCTTAGATCGTCACAAATTTATGGATTTGTGTTTATTGGATTTTCCATAGCCATGTTCTCTACCACTCTCCATCAGAACTTGATGGTTAGATTTCTCTTCCATATCCATATTTTCACCTATGTGGAAACCCAATGATTAGTTTATTTGGGTAACCGTTACGTTTCATACTTTTGTTTTTAAAGATTGGTTTTGATATTCCTTTTTACGATGTGGGTTTCTATTAAAGAAACTTTGAAATAGTAAACCATTTATAACCCCGACGAATTTCGAGGGCGAAATTCATTTTAAGGGGGGTAGAATGTAACAGCCCAAGATTTTATAAAAAATATTCTTTTTAATGTCTTGTGTTGTACGCTACCCCAAAAGGAGCTTGCACAACACGCATCCTTGACTTGCCTTTCATTACACGCAATCGCGACCTTCCTCGATAGCATGTGTAATACGCAATACCGAGTTTCACTAAACAACGATATGCTATTAAAATATTATTAAAACTAGCCGGTATGAATAGTAATAACCACTTTTTAAAATTCTGTAAATCTTATTTTTCAAAATGAACTTCATTTTTGGATTCAGAGTATCGAATTTAGCCTAAGGTGAAATTTTGGTACATTTCAGATAACTTTCATATTCTGATGAATAGTGAAAATTACTAAATTATAATTAAAAAACAACTTTTTTAATCGAAATAATTAATAGTGATAAATTATTAATTGGAGTAGTTTTAAAGTATATTTAGAATATATTTTTACAATTTAATACAATGTTGGTCATTGGATGTAATTGCACATTTAAACCAGACATAAACAAGTGTCAATCTTTTGATAGATATTGTTTCTTAAAAACACGCTATTTGTTTTAACAGCGGGATTTAATTATTAAATTAATTAATGCAACTTCTATGTTATGAATTTGGTAAAATAGACTTCATTTTTGAATTCAGAATATGAAATATAGCTTAGGATGAAATTTTGGAATTTTTCTGAAAACCTTCATTTTTTTTGATGAATAGTGAAACTACTAAGTGGTAGTTAAAAAACTGAATTTTTCATAAAACTTAATTTTACCGCTTCTGTGAATGGAATTTCAAAAATCCGAGAGACACGGTTGATGTCAGTAAGTAAAATGTGGTTCAATGAGATGAAAATAATTTTTGGTGAATAGTAACTTTTTACTTTTATTTACCACGGTTAAAAGTAAATAGGGTAATTAAGGGTAAGAATGATATTAATATTACCCTAACACATGTCCTAATTCTATTGGACAAGTGTATCTCGACCAAAAACAACCTTAAGTGTAAAATAGTATCATTTAGGCCCACTTGGATTAGATTAGGACATTTATTACTATTTAATTCAAAGAAGAGTTAAAAGAGTTAAAATCAATGTTTATTCACTAAACCATTTTTAATATGGGGTTATACATAAGATAAATTCGACTATAAATATTAATTAGAAAGATAAAAAGATTTCCTACATAATGATATTTTATTTATAATTTTTGGACTTTAAATTAATTAATTTAATTATGACACAACGATGATGCAGTAATTACCCTTTTAAGGAAATATTTACATAATTGATGTTATAAATACTCAAATGAATGTAATTTGAGACTTTTTATGAATTACACTAATTTTCTAGGTTACTATGATATATTAGTGTTTATTTAATCAACTTGTTTCGAACATATAATTCTGTTATGACTTTCACAAAAATCATATATCAAATAGTGTCAAAATTGACACAAAATAGTTTTTAAATCAAATATTATATTATTAATTGTTATTTTATTCCTAAAAATCTAAGGTTCGGCCAAATGACTTAGATAAGGATATATATATTAATAATAAACAATTTTGGGTTCGTTTGGCATGTTATAGTAAGTGTATTAACCATATAGTGAAAGAAAACAAAAAGACACGGTAAAAGTTAAATTATTTAACTTAGAGTTAAATCTAATTGATAAGGTTAAAATAATAACCTAAACATGTCTAAATCCTATTGGTTGATAGGATTTCGACCCATCCCCACTTTAGCTTCGAAATAAGACCCTTTGGAACCATTATAAACCGATTTTTACTTTAATATAAAATAATATTTTGAGATATTCCTAAGGTGCCCCTCTCCTCCCTTATAAAAGGGCACCTCCTCCCCCTCCTCCTCACACCAATTTGAGCACTCAAGCTCGGCCAACCCCTGCCAAAATCTCTTCTCCACTACCCTAGAAACATCCTAGAGGTTCTGGTCTTCCTCAAATACCAATTTTAGTTCCCTAAGAGGAGGTCTCCAAAAGGCGCTTCAAAGAAGAGGTAATTACCGTTACCAATTCTTTCATCTTTATTTTTTCTTCCACTTCTTATTCTTAGGTTGTTTCATTATGAAGTAATAACATCAGTATCACTCATATATTTATATGTTATTATAAGTATAAAACAACCCTATTTCACCATCTATCTATCCTACAGAAAAAGAAATCACCGCGCGTGCGTACGTACGGAATACCGTCTCCACGTCGTGGTGTAATCTATTTTCCACCACCACCTTACATGGATGGGTATAATGGTGTAAAGAATAACTATACATAGTTATTAAAAAATCATATTGATTCTGATATATTGTATAATCCACTCCAATTCAATTCAATATTTATAGAAATGATATCATCGCTCGTGCGTACGTACGGACTACCGTCTCCACGACACGATGAGATTCATTCTCCATGTTAACCATTTAAGAATGATTATAAAGTATATATAGGAAATAATAATGAAATATATGACATTATAAAGCTACTGTATTTATGTATATATATATATATGTATTTCATCTACTTACTTCCATTCAAGACAATAGGGAAAGGAAAACAGCGTTCATGCGTACGTACGGACTACCGTCTCCATGAACGGTGTTTTTCATTTCATTTATCTATCTATTATATATATATATATATACTGAATATATATGATATATAAATCATATTTTATATTCTGGAAGTAAGTAAATCATGATATAAGTAATAATAATGTCAAGAACAACAAGTCAAAACACCTACGATAAAAGAAACGATTTTACCCAAAACGCTTCTTTAACATGGAATTTACAAAAGAACGGGTAATATAATGTCATAAGTGAACCATATATGATATCATAACAATGAATATGATTCTGTAATAAGTCAATGACATTATTTAAACCATTATACAGGAGCTTCGGACACGTACAAAGCAAATCGGACTTAAGGTAAGGGAAATATCACAATCTCACTTTTATCCGAGATTGTTTTTAAATTGGTAATTACTGGGGTGTATTTTATCATCCACATCCATGTTTCCTCAATATGTAATATTATTTCAATCCTTCTACAATATTTTATATCCAATTTTACCCTTCGGTAAGTTTTTTTGTAAAAGATATGAAAGGAATCTTTTGTCGTTTTTCGTACGAGGTACTTTTTGACTTTTCCGACAAAAGTACAAAGAATGTTTTTTTTAAACTTATACGGCATGAATGGATTTTTAAAACATTGTTTCCAAGAAGCTTCCTTTACAAGTTTTCAAGTTTATTTTTAATCAACTTCTTTTATTTTAAAGTTGTATGACATGTTATGAAAGGGAAAATGTTTTTGAAGAAGAAAGGATATTTTCCTCAAGAATGGAGTTCAAGTGTTTTATCAAAATTATTTTCCATCTAAGATAATAAAGGGTTCTGTTTTTATCCCTATTATTAAATTGATTTGTTCATGTTGTGATGGAATTATTTTTATGAATTCCTTTATCTTATATGAATTGTTTTATGATGTCATGTTGTTTAAGAATCCCATTTTTATTACATGGGTTATGCGATGAAGTATGATTTATGATTATGTGGCACACATAAGAAAGGATTCATTATAAGATGGGTGGGACCTATATCTCCCTCCAATGCATTGGGTAAAGATTTTATATCTCATGAGATAGACAAGGCTGGAACGGTAGGTTATACCGGTTCAGTGAAACAGGACTGAAACGAGGGTTACTCGATTCAGAAAGGGACTTTGTCCACTAAGATAGTCTTGGCAATTAGTCTTGACTAACAAGAAATGATTCTCTATGATTATGTGTGTATGCCACAAAGTTTCATGTTTTAAGTTATGATTATTATGATTAAATTTCACTACCATGATTTATCCCATGTTATGAAATTATGCTCTCTTTTGCAGGTTATGATTTCCAAAATGTTATGTTCTTATGAATACGATGTGATTGACATTTCTTTTGTTTACCCTTACTGAGCATTTGAGCTCACCCTTTTATGTTTTCTTTTCCCCAGGATATAAAGAAAGGTTTTAGGTAAAAAAAAGGGGGGGAACATCTTTATGGGAGATATTGAAGATCTTTCACCAAGTTTAGAAGATTACGTTCCGAGTTTCCAAAGACACTAAACTATTACGATCCTTGTGTGTGTGTTTTTGTTATGTACTAAGTATTCCGCAAATGTAATGTAATGTCCATGTACGTCAAGATACGGGTCTCTACACCTTCATTCAAAAAAATCCTAATTAACTGGTACTTCATTGGAATATAATTTACCAGAGAATGAAACATTTTATTTCAAGTGAAGTGAATATCACTTTGTGAGTCACAAAGTAATTTCTTAACATTGATTACTTTTATAAGATCCACAGGTAACCCCTTTATCCACACTAGCTCCTTCCCTAATTACATGAAATCAATGTACTCCAATTCTATTATAGAAATTGTGACCACTAATTGAAGTTTTGATATCTAACTCATTGTCATTTCTATATAGTGGAGAACATTTCCTGATGTTCACATCCATGAATCACAATATATACTAAAGTTAGAGTCTTAAAAACATAAAAAGGATTGTCCATTTTATAAAAAATGTCCATGTTTTTTTACCCTTCAAGTATTAGAGGATCTATTTACTGGCCACCTAGTGTTCCCTTCCATGGTTTTACATGAACCTGTTGAAAAATCCCACTATTTGTGCAATGTACTGATGATTATAGGTCAGGGTTTACATAATGCTTCCAATAGATGATGAATATAGATCCTTCGATATATACTCGACTGAAAATTTAATTCATGGGGAATTCCCATAAAAAATATTAAAATGCCCAACCAAGGGTATATTCACAAGTTTCAGTTCGAAAAAACTAATAATTTCCAACACCTTCCATTTTTAGTAATTTTGGGTCAATTATAGTGTTTCAAAACATTGGTGTCATATAATAGTCATCCCCAAAATCCACTTTATATGTCTGATATTCTCCATCTCTAATCTACCTGAAAACTTAGAGACTAGCTGAATAATCTTTTCTTTAATCAGACCCATTATCATAATATCATCCACGTTAATGTTAATGATTATGAAAATCCCATCTTCAAACACCTTTCATTAATATTAATGGTCAAAATTACTCTATAATAACTTCTATTATTGCTATGTACTAAGATAAAATGTGATTTTGAGGCTCGGTGTTCCCAGAATTAATTTTATAAAAATATTAAAAATATTTTTTATCATGTGCACATGATTTATTAAGGAAAATAGGATGACTCTAAAAAGGATTCTTGGATTAAAATCCGAGACAAATATTGAATCTTTAATGTGAGGTTTACCCTAAAAAAGACCATAAATTGGTCATCATGGGATGTTCAGATACAATTATTCGTTGATGGATGCATTTATTTAAAAAAATAAATTATTTATTTGAATTAAATGACCTAAAATTATAATATATATTTAAATAACTCAATATGGAGGACTTAAAAGGTTAGATACAAAAACTTGGGATCATTGAGAGGATATTTCTTCAACCTTCATGGGTAAATCAGAATGATATGATGATGAAACTCAAGATCTAGGAGAATCGATTTTCATCGAATGCAACGACTTCTCTTGTTAATTTTTTAGAGTGTCATTCATCAATAAGAGATACAAATTGTGGTAGGAATTTTTAATTTTTGGATTCTTCCACAATTTATTAAATATATTGATCATGATCAAGACCATCTACAGATCTATGTAAAATTATGACTTTCTATGCACCTATGTATTAGTTTTAAATTGAATATTAAATTAATCCCAATTATGCCATGTTTCTCACACCATGAATTAGAATATATAGTATTTGGAAAATAAATCATGGACAAATATTCTTACACCTTTGTTTTGGTGCATTCCCCTGCCTGTTCTTTTCATTCTTCACCATTCATCAATGGGGTCATGGTTTGACATTTACAGGTGGGATCAGACTTGGTCGAACACCCAAATTTGTGACGGATTCATGTGTGAGGAATGGATCATAGATCAATGTATGGTTTTGGATGATTTAAGGAATTTAGGTGATTCCACTGAGGACCAGAGTATTATCGAGGTGATGGGATATGGATGACGGTGTCCTGGGTTTAGGTGACCACATGAAGGATTTATAAAAATCAACAGAAATCTATTTGCCAGCAACTAGATGGATGAAAAAGATGAGCATTATATTTTGTTTTGATTTCAAGTGGCATAGAGGTGTGATTTGATGTGAAGGATATGGATCTATAATGATAGAGACGATTTGGAATTCCTGTGGAAAATTAGACTACATGCCATTTAATCTAAAAAAAAAGAAGATGCGTATACCCATGGTTTTTATGGCTAGGTTTTTGGGGTATTTAAATATCAAACACCATGTGGTACCCCCACAATATATGTTACCCCGTGATGGAGACCTAGCTTGTACTGTAAGAGTACAAAGACATAGAAATAACCAAGAACATTCCATGTAGCATTTTTCACAGACATAAGTAGGTTACATAAGCACAAATAGGAGAATGGGAATGGCCCTGGGTGGCTGAGGAATGTCGTGTAGAACCCTTACATCCCATGTAGAGTTACATGGGTAGTGATAAACTTACTGTTATGGACATGGAATGGAAAAAGTGTGAGTCCACATACCGTGTGGCTCCCCATACATGTTGTGTACCCTTAAATTCTTTTTTAGGAAACTTATACTTATTGTATCTCCTTCTTTTTCACTCGGATTTTAGCCCTCAAAAAGACTATCCTCATTTGTTTAATGTAGAACATTATGGTAGACCTTGTAGTGGCTTTTTATATATGATTAAAGGTTTTATAAGTGTAAAACTTCTTTATATGGCACATGACAATGACAATGATCGGTCATAATCATTAGAGTGGTACCCCCTTATGGCATTATGGTGAAGGTCCTTTATCTACTATGTGGTACCAACTATGGAATTAGGGTGCGGGTCCTCTATCTATTGAGTGGTACCCTCTATGACATTAGGATACAATTCCTCTATCTACCGAATTATTCCCCCTATGAAATAATGGTGTGGGTCCTTTATTTAATGAGAGGTACTCCCTATGGGATTAAGGTGTGGGTCCTCTATCTACTAAGTGGTATCCCCTATGGAATTAGGGTGTGGATCCTCTATCCACTGAGATGTACCCCTATATGGAATTATGGTGTGGGTCCTATATCTACTAAGTGGTATCCTTTAATGGTATTAGGATGTCAGTCCCCTATCTACTAAGTGGTAACCACAATTTAAATAGGGCACTATTCCTATATCAACCAATTGGTACCCCCTATGTAATTTGGTGTGGGTCCTCTATCAACTTAGTGGTACCCCCAATGCAATTATGGTATGGGTCCTCTTTCTACTAAGTGGTACCCCCTAAAAAATTAGGGTTTGTTTTCTCTATCTACTGATTAGTACCCCCAATCAGATAGGTAATGAGTCCTCCTTACACTGAGTGACACCCCCCCGGATGCACTAGGGTGGGGGTCCTCTGCTCAAAGATTGTTCCCCCTCAATTGTGGGAAAAGGTGGATAAGTTTTGTCCCTATGCATGGTTACTCTTATGGACAGACATGTGAGATTCTATCCATCAATGACAGACCTTTTCAATTGTAGTCTCTCTTTTTATAGGTTGAGCTATGAGGTGGAGATCCCCCTTCCCTCTCATTTGAGCTTCTTTTGTTAAGAATATATATATATATATATATATATATCCATGTTGTTTTATTTTTATACTATCTTTTTATGGGATGATAAGTCTATTCATATCTTTTCTATTACCACTTACCCCTTGTCTTTCTTGGAATCCAACTCGGTGTGTATATACTCACCCCTTCATGGGCTTTTCCCATAAGTGTCATGTCTTATGCAGATGAAAGATAGGTCGACGATGATTATAGAAGATAATAGAGCCACCTAGTTAATTTGACCACGTATGATGGTCGGGAATTGGAGATCTAGAACCAGGATCTCTCATTATTTTACTTTTCTAGTTTAATCATGTAGGGGCATCTTTCTTTTTGGCCATGTATTTTTCTAATTTACTTTTCAGTTTTCATTGTTGTACTATTTTTCTCTCATAGTGGTTTTACATGCATGGTTATAACTCTATATGTTACATAATTTTCTTTAATTCCTCAAAAATTATACATTGATAAGGTTAGTTTTGTGTATATATGTACATTAAGAAAAATCATACCATACTAGTTATGCCTTTTGGCACTTGTCACCATCTCTTGGCCTATAGAGGCGGGTTTGGGGTAGTTTAATCTCGAGCCTTGTTGGTTCTGGCCCTAAAATATTGGTATCAATGGATATTTATCCCTTAGGACAGTTTTTTGAGTAGTCCCATTGTGAGGATTTTTTTGGGATTTAGGGAAACAATTTCGAAGTGTCTCAAGTGATTCTTTCAGGCCAAGGAACCCAGTGTTTGTTCAGCGATTAACGTATCCATACATCATGAATCTGACTACCTATTCATGAACTCAGTATATTGAGAAATTGGTTGTAGATAACTTTGGTAAATGAATAATATAAGAGGGAATATTTTACTTTCATTCTTGATTCATGTCCCCATATATATAAAAATATATACTCATCAGAAGATGGCATGTCTTGATTAAATTTTCAAGATGCCTCTATGATGATAACCAACTAGGTTACCAATTTTCGAGCACATTGATGATATTATGAGGGATAAGGCCTCAATTTAGTGTCCCTCACATGATATTCTTCCTCTAAGTGGGCTGGTAATAGTATCCCAACCTGTTGAGTAGCAAATATTACAAGTACAACAGACTGATGATTCATGCAGGCTTATCTTACTCTATGATCTCTAGCACTAGAGGTTGCTGAGGCTCTGTGGTGGTTTTTATCCCTAAATAGTTGAATATTTGTTATAGGTTATGATCCATGTATTAATTCTTATCTGGAACTGGTTGTTTAGATGTTTGTGCTGGCAGCTAGCCTTTTCCATGGAGCAGCTGGGTTCTGGTGGAGTATATTTACATGGATTCATGATGATTCAATGATCTCCAAGTCTGAATTCCATAAGCTATTAAATGAGTAGAACTACCCATAATTATTGAGTTCAATTGAGGTTTAAGGGTTTATAGAGATACAATAGGTAGGGATGAACGTTTTAGAGTATGTTGTAAGGTTTACATACCTTACATAGTACTCCACCAACAAGATTAGAGATGGATAATTTTGGTCACAAAAATTTGACCAGGGTATCTTTAGAGAAATCTAGGATAGTTTAGTACCCTTTTACATTCTCACCTATGTTAGGGTGTTGGAGAGGGTGTTGGCAATGTATATTTTCCTCTTAGAGGAATACTAGGAAGCTAGAGCTAGCAGTGGGAGTTATAGGACTTAGTCATCTGTAGCAGGTAAAAGATTCTAGTTATCAAGATTTTGGTGCGAGACACCTCCCCATGACCAGACTCAGGCACTTGTTTATGTTTCACAAGGGCCACATGGAGGAATAGGGCATCTCAGAGAGGGGAAATGCTATGCATCTAAAAGGAAAGGTCGCATGTAAATTTATTTCCCTACCAGACATGATGAGGAGTGTAGGAAGATAGAGTATGGATATCCATAGTACAGAAAGAACCATGATAACTGATCTCCTAGGATAGGGATGGGTGGTCACTATGGAGGAAAATCTAGAAGAAGAGTACACGGAGCTCCAGGAGGAGGATCTTTGAGTGGTGGATGATTCTATGAGATCCTTCATCAACCACCACCATGAGGCCGACATCAGGCCTAGGGGGATAGTGGTCGGGGTCATAGATAGCTGCATTCTATGCTTATGTATGACCCAATGATACCTGATATGATTATAGTAGAGATATATACTTATTCTACTCTTGATTTAGTATCAGTAGACACAGGTGTGAGTCTTTCTTTCATCTCATTGCTCCTAGTGCAAGAGATTTAGCTCATAGTAAAGGCCTTAGATTAATATCATTGTCTTGAGTTTTCTATGGGGAACACACTTTTTCAATATCTTATATCTACCAGTAGTTTGAGAAATCACTTAGTAGAAAGAGGTTATCGTGGGAGATTTTAGTTATCATGATCGAAACCTTTGATGTCCTCTAGGGAATGGATTAGTTTTCCATGACTTGATCCTAGAATAAATGACACTGCAGATGATTCAGAATCCTTCACACTGATGTGAACATATTTTCATTTACCAGAGAGATATATCGCATGGTTGGATGCATGGGTTTTGTGAGTAGGAGGTTTCAACCCATTACCCATCAGTTGGAAATCACAGCCCTTGGTGCAATAGGATGTTCATGTATCTAGAATCCTTTAGTTGTGTAGTATTTTATGGATGTATAGACCAAGGATGTTATGGGATGACATCAAATGTGGGAGATGGATTTTTTTCATCAACTTATATCCTTGTACCACTCTGATATCTTCTATGGAATATAATATGGCCCTTTCGGAGATATAGGAGATGAGGTTCCTGTTGGAGATCCTTTGAGAGAATTTTTTTATTAGACCCAATGTGTCCCCTATGAAACTCTAATGTAGTTTGTGAAAAAGTCATATGAGAGCTTACAAATTTATGTGGATTATCACCAAATTAACTAGGATGTGATAAAGAAAAAATACCCCTTGTTGAGGATTGAATACTACATTGATCAATTTTAAGGTGAGAGATGGTTCTTAAAGATCAATTTTTGGTGATGCTATGAACATTTGTGGGTTCTTGATGCTGACATACCAAATATGGAATTATGATATCAGTAAAAACACTATGAGTTCCTGGTGATGCCTTTTATTTTGATGAATTTCCCTACTATGCTTATGGATTTAATGAAACAGAAATTCTGTGTATACTTTTATCAGTTTATGGTTTTCATCATTGATGATATACTCATAAAATCTACATAATTGGAGGATAATAAAGTGAACTTAAGGATGGTTCTAGATTTTCTTTGGAAGAACTAGTATTACAGTAGGCTTTTGAAGTGCTTGTTCTGTATCTATGAGGTTCACTTTATGGGGAATGTCATTTTTAAGCATGGGTTAGCAGTGGAACCATAGAATATTGATGTTGGGTTTTCCTGGTATTCAACCATGATATTTTTTAGGTGTGGTTTTTGTGTATTGGATTGGTTCTACAAGAGGTTTGTAGGGGTCCTTTCCAGTATTGTAGCTCCTTTGACCACATTAAAGTGGAAAGGGTAGTTGTTTACATGGACTGAGTAGTTCTAAATATCCTTTTAGGAGTTCAGACTATGGAAAATGAGTGATCCTATTTTGATACTACTGGAGGAGGGCATGGAGTATGTAGTGTATTTTGATTCCTAATGATATGGACATATCTGTGTGTTCATAAAAATATATGTGATTATCACATATGGGTTTATGAAGTTGAGACCTCATAAGAAGAACTATGGGACTAATGACATGGAGATGATATAATTAGTCTTTGTTTTGAGGATGTGTGTGAACTATATTCTAGGAGCACACATTGTTGTTTACACAGACTATCAAAGTAGCAGGTATTTCTGTACATAGATATACTTGAACCTCAAACAAAGGAGATGGTTCCAATTCCTACAAGACTATGACTTTGAGATATTCTATACTCATGAAAAGGTCATTGTTGTGGTAGATTCCATTAGTAGGAATCCATGGGCTCATTTGGTGCAAGAGGTTTTATAGTAGTTGGATTCCATGTAGCTAGCCCTAGTTGAGTATGATGGTTTATATTTTATTCATTTGATGTTGTTGAATCCTCCACTCCTACAGCATGTGAGATATTAATAGTTTAAAGACATTAAATGTGAGGTATTTCATGACCATATATCCTTAGGATATTAAATAGATTAATTTTCTGATGGAGGGAATAACATCATCCTTTTCTATAGACATATAGTGGTCCTAGTCATCATATGGGAGGATGTGACGTTAAAGTTCCACACATACCCTTTTGGGTACCTTCCATGTGTGTAAAATGTACATATACCTTCACGATAGGTTTTCGTGAACCATCATGATAATGAGTATGCATGAGTTCATCTCTCAACACCTCACATATCAATAGGTAAAGGATGAGTACCAGGTTCTAGTAGTTTTTTTGTAGCCCCTTAAGATCCTAAAGTGGAAATGGGATAGCATATCCGTAGACTCTATGACATGGATTCCATTAACAATGAGTGGTTATGATGCCATATGGGTGATATTTGACAGAATCTCAAAGATATCACACTTCCTTTCTATCAGGGACTAGATTTCAGTGGAGAGTCTGGGGTGGTTTCACAATGGGAGATCATTCTCCTTCATGGGGTTCCCTTAACAATTATCTCAGAACATGTGCTGAAATTCGTGTCATAATTGTGGAGAGGCCTATAGGAGGAATTCCGGGCTGAGATGAGGATTTGTATAGCCTCCCACCCCATGATAGATGGGAAAACCAATCACACTATCTAGGTGATGAATTATATGCAGAGGTATTACGTGCAAGACTTACCGAAGATGGGGGATAACTTTTCCTTGGTTGGGTTTGTGTAAAATAATAGATACCACTCTAATTAAAACATGGAACCTTTTGAGACCTTGTATAAGAGACCATGAAAGTCAAACATATGTTGGAATGATATTGGTGATGCATCTCTTCTTAGTCTAGATATGGAATGGGTGATGATGGAGAAGGTCCAAGTAATTTTTTATTGGATGTGGACATCTCATAGAAGGCATGAATAATACACCAATCAACATCATAGTATCTTATATTTCGAGTAGGGAGATCTCATTTTCTTGAGAGTCTCCCCATGATGAGTATTGTGGAGATTCAGCTGGGGAAGCAAGAAATCATTAAGGTTCGTTGCATTGTTCGAGATCTTAGAGAGGGTTAGAGAAGTTGTTTACCACCTCAATCTACCCCCACAATCTAAGTGGGTATATTATATATTCCATGTGTCACAACTGAGGAGATATGTACATGACTGTAAAGACATTTTTGATAGGGGTGAGCTGGACATCAAGGATAGATCCACTTTTTTGGATTACCTGATGGTGATCGAAGATCGGTAGGAGATGACCCTATGTGGATGGACAATTACCTTGGTTCATGTGTTGTGGTAGTATAAGAGCATGTAAGAGTTCTCCTGAGAGTGGGAGAGTGAAATGTGGGCTCTGTATCATGAGATTTTTATTTAGTTTTTTCTTTTTATGTATGAAAATATTAAAGTATGGAATAATTTTGAGACCCTATTTCCCTACAAGACTTTGGAATATATCTAGAAATATTTTTATAGAAAGGCACTGAGAAGGTGTGTGATTCTAAGCCCTGGTGTGGCCATAATTAATTTTCTAAAAATTTTAAATATATTTTATATCACACTCATATGATTTCTTAAATGAAATTTTATAAAAATTAAATATAGTCATAGACATAAAATTTTAGACTGCTGTTGAATTTGGAACATGATTTTTACCCTAGTCCCTAATTTAAATAGGTTGGCATGGGATGTTCGGATTGAAGCATCCATTGGTGGGTGCGTTTAGTGAAATAAATACATAAACTCTTTATTTTAATTAAATTTACTAAAATTAAAACCCATATTTAAATAAATTATTATGGAAAAACAATAGGGTTAGGCTCATTAACTTAGGATTTTTGAGTGGAGAGTTATACTACCTCCATTTGACAATCAGAAATAGATGATGAGAAAACTTTGGATCTATGAGAATCAAGGAACAATTAACGCAGCGACATATCTCACTTGTTGGTGATCAAGTTATTCATTGATGGATTATCCAAATTTTGGTAGGAGTCAACAATATTTGGATTCTTTACCAATGAATTAAATATGTTGATCATGATCAAATACATCTCTTGATCTACATTAAATCAAGCCAGTTCATACTCCTATGTATCAATTTCCAATTTAATATTAAATTAATCTTTTATATATTTTTCTCACTACAGTAATCCCAATATATATTCATTGGAAAATAATTATTTAACAATCATATTTACACATTTTTTTGTTCTTTCCCCCACATATTCATCCAGTTATTCTCCATTGGGCAATGAGGTCAGGGTTCGACATCGCCGAGAAAGATCGAACTCGTTTGATCCCCCAGAATAATTAATGAATTAAAATATGATTAATTGGATAGTGAATAGAGGATGGTTTGGAATGATTTGTGGTATTTTGTTGATTCCAATAAAGACCATAATACTTTTAGGGGGAGCGATATGATTAGAGGCACGTTAGCTTGAGGCGACCTCTTTCGCACTTCATACGGATCAATGGAAACCCATTTTTCAGCCACAAGATGGATGGAAATAATGAAAGTAGAATTTCCATTAAATTTTAGCTAGTCTAGAGGTGATATTAAGTATTTTGGGTGTGAATATGGAATTATGTATTGGATCAAAAATTTCTACATAAAACCCAACTACACAACGTGTAGTCTAAAGAACAAACGATGTGTAGGGTTTCAGGTCAGTTAAATATCATAGGCCATGTGGGACCCCCACATGCTATGTGACCCAGTTCAAGAGACCTGATATATACTCCAAGATTACACTAACAAGTACATCTCTAGGAACTGACCATGTACCTTATTAAAGAGACACGAGTAAGTTACACAGACCCAAATAGGACCACAGGTAGGGCCCTAGGTGGCTGAGCCACACCGTGAAAACCACATATATGAAATTTGTGGTTACATGGGTAGTGGGCCATGTAACATGAGGGGAATGAATAAGAAAATGAGTGTTAACACACACTGTGTGCATCCCCATAATCATTGTGCACCCTTACTTATTTTTTTAGGAAACTTTTACCTCTGTATCTCCTTCATTTTGGCTCCAATTTTGGCCCAGGAGTAGCATATTCTGAGTGATTTTTTATATAGAATGTTATGTATAATTCATATTGGATTTTTATATATTATGTGAGGTGTTATAAGAGTTATGATTATTTATATGGTAATAAATGTTGATATTTATTAGGCATGTTCATTATAGTGGTACCCTATGTAACATTAGGGTCTGTTTTCTCTATTTACTAAGTGGTACCCCCTATGGAATTACGGTGTAGGTCCTCTATCTACTAAGTGGTACCACCCTATGGTATTATGGTAGAGGTAATCTGTCTACTGAGTGGTACCCCAAATGTAATTAGGGTGTGGGTCCCCTATCTACTAAGTGGTACCCCTTTATGAGATTAGGGAGAGGGTCCTCTATCTACTGATTAGTACCCCCCCCCCACCCCCATGGAATTAGGGTGCAGATCCTCTATATACTAAGTAGTTGCCCCTATGGGATTAGAGTGAGAGTAATCTATCTAATAAGTGGTACCCACTATGGAATTTGGGTGTTGGTGCTCTATCTACTGAGTAGTACCCCCTATGGCATTAGGGTGCGGGTCCTCTGTCTACTGAGTGGTACACCCTGTGGAATTAGGGTACGAGTCCTCTGTCTGCTGAGTGGTAACCACTGATGGATTAGGGTGTGGGTCCACATTATACCTATTGGCAACCCTATCATATAAGGAATGATTCCCCCTTACACTCTATGGATCCCCCTTGACACACAAGGGCATGGGTCCTTTGGTTGTGGATTGTGCCCACATGACTGTGAGACACAGAGGTGAGTTATGGGATATCCATATGGTTACTACTATGGGTAGACACGTGAGATGTTGGGAATCGATGAAAGACCTCTAGAACAATTTTAACTCTTTTTCTGAACTGGTATTTGAGATTGATATCCCCTTTCTCTCCGGTTTGAGCTTCTTTTTTTGAGCATTTATACAACTTTGTCCATGTTATTGGATTTTTTTACTCTCTTTCAATGGGTTAAGTTTCCTATTCATATTGTGTCTCTTACTACTTCCCCCAAAAAATTTAGGGCATCCTACTGGGTATATATATACTCACCCTTGTATGGTATTTCCCCACTCATTTCATTTCTTATGAAGACAAAATATAGGTTAGCGACGATTATAGAGGAGCATAGGGATACATAGTAAATTTGACTATATGTGGGGGTCCGGGATTGTAGATGGAGATTAGATCTCTATCAATATTTTTTTCCTAGATTTTTCATGTTGGGACAACATTTATATTGGGCATGTATCTTTTACCTATAATTTTTTTCATTATCTCACTCTTTCTATCACCTACTGGTCTCGCATGCATGATTATTAATTTATATTTTTCATCATTTTATTTATTCATCTTCACTTATTCATTTAGATGGTTGTGTTTTATCAAACTAGTACATTAGGTAATGTTTTCCTTTACATTTTATGCCTTTCAGAGCTTGTTGCTAGCCCCTAACTTGTGGAGGTAGGATTGGGGTAGTTGCGTCTCGAGCCCCGTTGGTTCAGGTCATGACAGGACTCATGTTAATACCTCATCTATAACTCCCAATATTTTAAATCTGTTAATATTCTTTCTTTTTTAGGGAATTCAGGATATCCATCGTCTATTAGAAGTAGATAATGTAAAGTACTACTGTACCTATTCACGTAGCACCATTACCTAGTAAATATCTACATTTAATCCTATGGATGGGATAATTCCATTACAATAACTTTTGGAGTGTGGAATTACAGTTCTTAGGATTCAGTATTCCTTAAACCCATTGGTACTCCAGACCTAGGAAACACCATAAAAACATGACCAGTTTCTTATGGTAACTCCATTAGATGATCTGACATTTTTAGAACTATTACGCTTCCCAAATTTTCTATAAGATGTGCATCTTATGGTCATCCATTCAGGTGAAAATAATATTTTGATTACACTTTTTTTCCATAAAAATTCCCTGTAATATTTCAACCCTTCCATGTGATCTCTTCATTGAATATTACACTTTATATTCTAATGATTTTCTAAGAATCATTATCCAATAGTTGAAATCAAAATTCTTTATTTCCATAGAAAAAAAGTAATATGATCTATATTTAACCACTATCTTCTATCAATCTTTGTAATAAATGTGGGAATAGTATTGTGGATTAATATTTTTAGGTGGTTCAAATGAAACTTTTTTCCAGACCAATAGATATCCATAAGTTACTTCCCAATGACTGAGGATGGAATTTGATTGACTAAGTGTGTCATGTAGTTTACCACCTTCAACCAAAATACTCTAGGGAATCTTGTGTGAACCATCATTATCTCATATCCCTTTCTACCAAATTCATATTCATCCTCGCTATAACTCTATTATGCTTCAGATCCCGTAACATAGTTTTTTCAAAATTAATCTTGTTCTACCATCAGAACCTAAAAAACTCCATTATTTTGTAGCCACCACCATTATTTTTCTATAAGAACTTTAAATTAATTTTGGTATCCTTGTCTAGTTCATCCCTCTATTGGATAAAAGTATCAAACATGTTAGACTTTTTCTTTCTCAAATACACACTTAATTTTCATATAGAATTATCAATGATTGTTATGTAGCAGAATGAACCTCAATGAGAAATCAATATGGATATCCCATAGACATTTGGGTTTACGAAATTCAATATCTATTGATTTTGTATTTTCCCTTCCAATCACAAGGAAAACATCCACTACTTTAAAAAGATGTAATCCTTTTACATTCCAAACTCCATGCTTCCAGTATTCAATAAGACCTTTAAATCTAGAATCTTCATTCCCTTATCCTTGAGGAATCCTAGATAGGCATACAAAATTTTATAATAAGTAACCTATCTAGCATCCAGTGATTCTTTTGATGAACTTTTATGATATTGGGTCATGTCCTTCACATCATTAGATACAACCATGGAGCTTTGTAAAATTTTCCACATTCCATTTGTGAAAATAATACAGAAACCCAATCCATCAAGTATCCCCATAAAAATTACGTTCTTCCTTAATTTAAGGACATTCTGAAGACTATGAGAATTACAAAAAAATCATTAATTTTACGGGAAGAAAAATTACAAATGCTAAAAATATCAATACATTTTCCATAAGCTAACTCTTCAAAATCCCTTAGATATGTAACACTTCATAATCCTCCTCTCATATGTTTAATGGAATGAATCACCAAATTCATTCACCCAAGGTTCAAGTGAATTAGTGTTAATTAGGAGAAAAACACTCATTTCTTATGACATAGGTTTCTTAGACCCACATTCATAATTATATATTCTAGATTTATCCCTCTGATCATTGTAATAAATTTTTAGGTGGACTTTATTCCCATAATGCTAACAAAGGGGAGCACCTTCCACCATCATTCTCTTACTCCGGCTCCTCAGACCTTTCCCATTATAATGACCTTTCCATCCAACAATATCCCCTGTTAATTTTTTTTAAGAGTCACCAAAGGATAAATTTATCTCTTTCTGGTGAATATATTTATTCAAGACTATCCTTTGTATATCTAAAAATTTCATATCCATATTTCTACTGGAATTTGTAACTACCATCACTAGTGAATCACACGAATCTATAAGGGATGAGAGTAACAAAAATGCCAAATATGGAACTTTAAAGTCAAAAATTATTGATTCAATTTTAATTTGAATAAAATTGAATCCATTAAAATGATTGGATTATTTCCTATAATATTCACTTTCTGAATAATATCTTTAGTGAAAACAATGTTTCCATTATTGTGGGCTTCTCATATATATTAGCTAATGTATTTATAACTAATGATGAGGTATTAACATATAATATGTATAATAAAAAAATTTAGGAATGTGACATATACATTATCCCAAGTGATTTCATATCCATTTTATTGTATTACTTCTTTTTCATCACTTCTAACTCATCTCTAGTCAATAGAAGATCACGGTATTTCCAAAAAAGACAATCCATTATCTGAATTTTACAAAACCCATAATTTATTTTTTTGAACATATCTAGAGGGACCTTACACTCCTCTGATACTATCCCACCTAAAATTATAAACTCATGCTATTTCTTATCTATGTAAAACAAGAGGTTAGGAACTACTTACCAATAATATTTTACAAAGAAAGGGGTAGAATCATACTATTGAACAAAGCTATGAAATACCTTCACTGGGGCCTGATCCTATGGAGACACTCCAATTACAAGCCTTGATACCACTTTTTTGGATCACATGAAACATCATATTAAACTAATATAATAATCTCCACCAAAACATTACATATAAAAGAAAATTGTCTAGAATAAACCCCACACAATGTTATTATAACTTAGAAGAATCTAAAAACCTTGTCATCATGATATAATATGAAACCGCTAGAACAATGTTGTAATGACTATTAGAAACAATGATTGAAATAAAAAAGTAAATTAAATGAAAAAAATAGACTAAGTGGTTTATGCTTTCCCCCTAATCCATGGGGGAATACAACTTCTCTTTATTCAATGTATCAAGAATGAATATGTTTACAATGAACATTATATACCTAATCATTCATAAGAGAAGTCAATTTCAAAAGTGATACAACTTTAAATATATAAATGTTTTTTTCTTGTTCTTCCATTTACCACTAATATCGAATCTATGTGAGCTGAAGTCTGCATAGTCTTAGACCCATGGACAAACGCTTCGTTTGTTCAAAGCTTCTCACTACCAAAACATTCCCAACTGGTCGACATTTTTTGGTGATAATATAGATATTCATGATTATGATAAAATAACTATGAGAGGTAATACTAATCCATACAAACATCACACACAAGAGGATCTACATAGTTGAAATACAACCTACATAAGTTTAATTCCTTGTAATTGAGTGTACCCGAAGTAGGTGGACTTTACACTCTACTCACCGGATAATTGTTTTCCTTCGGTCACACAAGAAAACAAACAAGTATTCGAGGATAAAGAGATATATTAAATTGAAAATAAATCTTTAAATGAACACAATATATTAAAATTCATTAGAAATGAGTCTTATGTTCATGGGAGAAACACTACCACTATCCTTTATTACAATTTAACTGTATAATATATTTTAACATAGATTATTAATTATAGATAATCTATACAATCAAGTACTAATATCCCTCTATCATATTTTCCTTGAAGGTTACACTCACTTATATACTACGTTCCATCAACCCAACAATTTATACTTACCCCCATGAAAACATGGATTACTAAGCATCGCCACCTTGTCTTGATTAACAACCTGGTAACCCTTTAGCTTTAATGAACTTATATACCTCCAATGCCCCATCACAAAATTATCAGAAGAAGTGAACTTTTGATTATCCTACTACCCATAGAGACAACATGTTGCCACTATATTCACACAACACCATTCTAAATTCTAATTACTATAATTTTGGCAACCCAAATTCAAGGAATTAATTTTTAATAAACTAAAATATACTTCACCTCCTAAAAATAACCCACTTAAAGACTTATTTTAGGTAACCTTGGTAACTATAAAAACTTTAGTAAACGTCCCTCCTTCTTTATGGAAATCATGCATGTGTTCATTAACCTTCCATCTATTCACCCAAGTCTCACTAAGATATGGTTCCACCACATAATTTATTGAAATACAATCTTAATGATTTATGAATGATATGATACTTTAGATAAATATGTTTTTTCCATTCATAAAATTCCATATTTTTAGCCAAGTGGGTTTTACTTTGGAAATAATTAAAAAGAAATCCTCCTTCCTGACTCCTTTCAAGATCTATCAGTGATCTCATAAACCAAATAATTTCTTTCACAGATTCCTTTTTAACTACATACTCATGTTCTATTTTCATAATATAACAATATTTTGAATTTTTAACATTCATATGATTGCTATTCCCCTATAAGAAACACAATTCAAATGTTACTATTTTAGGTTTATGAATATATGAAAAAATAAAATTCAATAAATCCTGAAAAAGGATCATCCATCTCATAGAACAAGGATATATCTATAATTCCTTTAAAATATTGAAAAATCCATTTGACAGCTTCCAAGTGTGTCGTCCCTAGTTTCAACATTGATTTATTTGTGAATACCACTAAAAATTTAATTTATGACTAACTGAAAACCATTGAATACATCAAACTTATGACCGTTGATTCATATGACACTTTCACCATATATGTTTCCCCAAATTCTATTTTGTGCGAATATTCCTTTGATAAATTAAATTGTATAAGTGAATGAGTCATTGCAGACTTTCTTAAGATCATTCTAAATCCTTGGATATCATTTAGAATGTAGTTGATATAACCAATGTCAAGTCTCTCTAATCTATCTTCCTATTCATCTCCAAAATCTTCTTAGCTTATATCAGATCCTTTATTTGGAATCTTTTATAAAATATATGTTTTATCTTCTAGATTCTTCTAGGATCCATTCAAACAATCAATATGTAATATATATATATATATAATACATAGGATGAAATCCTCATATTCTTATTTATTTTAATAAAAAATGATATTCATTACGGATATCAAACCCATATCCGGTCATAAATGAGACAAATTTCGTATTCTATTTTTGTGGTGCTTCATTCAGACTAAAAACACTATTATTTAATTTATAAACAAATTTCGGGCCTTCATCTTCCATTAAATTCATTGGTTACTTCATGTAAATGTATTCCTCTAACATACAAAAAATTGAGGCTATCTTTACATCCATATATTCATGGTATATATCTTCCATTGAAACCATGATGATCATTTTTCACATATTTCCTTGTTTAACTACTGGTGAGAATATTTTTGAGAAATTAAATCTTTATTTATTTTGAAATACCTTTTCCACCAGCCATACCTTGAATTTTTTATTTCATAAAACCACTTCATTCATCTATAATTATCAATTATTTTCATTTACCTTATTCACTTGAAGTAATTAAGTCAATTAAAAAGTCTCATTTAACTTCAATGAATCTATTTATTCATTTATCACTCACTTCCAGTTTTTCGAATCACTAATTGGGGAAACCTCTTTCAAGATCTCTATCACATCTATACCCATAGAAGAGTAATGATCATGAAATCCCTAAATATCTTAATAATATTTCTTTTCTTTGTTTATCTCCTCAAATTAGTGGGTTGTATAGAACTTCTTGGATTTTTTGAAATTCAAAAGACCTAACATTTAGTGCTCCCAATAGAGATTCACCAACCCTTGAACATTATAGAATATTTAAAAATATTATAACATCTATAATTATAGAAATTTAACATGATTTAACTAGAAAGTTATGGATTATTTCCCCCAATTTTTTTCTTAATAAAAAACCCCTTCTTTGAAGTGAACATCTTAGCTCATATTGAATTTTTTTTCATCATCCCATTATCAGTATAAAAAATTATCATCCCAATACCCAATGAAAGAGTATATAGAATTATAATCAAGTGTGTACCTATCCTTATAATAAATATGGATATATTCCAACCTTTAGAAAAACATAATATGGTGAGCTTATGGTATGTTATGAAACCATAGATCCTATGGAATTTCCCACCCAACATCTAATTTAAGAATTATATTGCTAAGGTATGAGGTTGTCTTGAGTTCCTCTACCAAAATTACCTTGAACATTCCTATGAGAAAACTCATACATATAGCTAACATTGTCGTCATTTGATTAATTCTACTAATCACTCCATTCTATTGTGGTCTTTTGGGAATGTTCTTCTCATGACTTATCCCTTTCTTCTTATATAATTTTTAAAAGTTATATTCAGTATTCTAACTATCATTACTAGAATATAGTAAACTTATATTTCAACCACACACCATTTCTACCATGAAATTACATTAAATTAAATCTTTAAAAACATCATAATTATGGTTCAAAAAGTAAATCCAAGATTTTCTTGTAGAATTATTAATAACGGTTAAAATGTAAATTTAGTCCATGAGAGAATAAATATGGGTTAGTCCCTAAACATTAGTATAGAAACGTTATAAAATCTAGTTCCTAGAATTTCTTCCATCTATGTTGAAATAAAACATTCTAAGATTCCCTAACACACACCTTTCACCTCTTTTGATGTCTGTATGATCAATCTTCAGTATGTCTTTTATAGTTATAAACATCATGTTATATTTGCTAATATGAACACATCCTCAATTAAAAATCTCTTGATTTTCCAAAACTATGGCCAAATAAATTGATCTAAACTTTTTCCCAAATATAGTGTCTCATACTTTACTCCTTTTTTAATACTTACAGATCCTCAAGTAACATTCAATAATCCCTCAGATAAACTTGTTCCATTTCCTACTTTGTCAGGTTTTCCATCTAAAATTTAGTTCTTCCATAGCCCTAGAATTTCTCTAACATTCGTTAGTTTCAATACACCCCCGTTCTTCATCCATATATTTACATATCCTTTTCCAATTATTAGTAGAGTTTTTTCATCCACCTAACACACTTTACTAAAACTTCTCGATATATAATTTTTAACGCATCTACACTCTCTATATTAATAGAGTGACGTCTCTATGTCCACCACCAATGACTCTAATTGAATGTTGACACCTCACAATAATTTACCACCTTCTTCCATTGAACCAATATAATTTCAGATTCTAGAGTTTAATTATCTTATATATATTTACTTGTGACTCCTACATTCCATATTTAATTTTCATCCTTTACCACATGACCAACATATAGGGCATGGGCTAGCTGACATGGATTAGATCTTGTCCTATGGATTTTCTTCCATTGATTTGTTTTGATAGAATTTCATCTATTGAGGTGAACATCCTCATCAATCATACTTAGGGGAATTATATAATGGTTCTTGGACTTCCCTTTACTTAATATCCCCATTCAAGGTTATGTTATAGAGGTCATCAAATCCAAAATATGTCATTCCACTGGAGTTATTAATGATAGACACCATCAAATCCCAACTCTCTAGAAGCGGTGATAATAGTATGAGTTCTCAGATATCATCCATGAACTTAACCTTCACTAATTTGACATTTCCCAGAATCATATGGAAATCATTCATGTGATCTATCACTAGACATAATTTTAATAAACTTAGAATGAACCAACTGCACATCATGAACACTTTTTTCAATGTCATAGGTTTCTCATAAATATCCCCCAACACCTTCATCCCTTCAACATTTTTCATTATTTCTTGAATATAAAATGAAACATTCCTCACCAAAGACATCTTATCCATTGCCAACGATTTCTCGTCCAACTATTCCCATCCCTACTTTTCTATATTCTCTAGAAAAACACTAATATGTGGAGAATAAAGGTGGTTTTAAATCATTATCTTGCATAATCTGAAATCCATCCCATAAAACCAATCCACTCGAACCCTTCTGTTAGCCAACACCACATCATTCGATGTTAGTGAAATATCACTAGAATCAAGAAAACATAATAGAATGTGTGGAGAAATCTAAGCTGCCTGACCCGAACCACATGCTTTGATACCACTTGTTTGGGATACTTTAGACCTCCATACTTCTAACAAAACCACAAAATGTAGGATCACTGATCAACCATAACTTCCCACACTGGAGACACTACATTGAATAAATGAAACATCTGGAAGTACCATTCTCCCAAACTAAGTGTAGTGGAAGTTGGTAGACTTTAAATTATACCCATCACATAAATTAATCCTTAGATAACTCAATAAAACACACAATCATTCAAGGAACCCAAAAACATTAATGGAAATAGATAAAGAAATAAATGAACACAAGAGATTAATGTGCTTCAATAAATGAGTCCAACATTCCTGGAAGAAATATTACTGATTTCCTTTATTATAATCATAATGTATAAGAGATTACAAATAACATTACTAGGTATAATTAATCAAGAAAAGATAGTATTAATATCATTCTTTTTCCTTTGCCCTGACGGTTCCACCCACTTATCAGTAGTGTAGAAAAGTTTTTTCCATGTTCTTTTGTTTCATTTTTCAAATAAGTTAATTAGAAATGTCTTTGTCAACAACATTTCAAAAATGTCTTCTAATTATATTATTTAAACCAACATAATTTTTTTTATTCAATTATTATAAATTGAAATAAAAATAATAAATAAAATTTGAAATCAAAAATATTTTTACATCAGTAATAAAAAACCGATGAAAAAACATATTTTCTTACATCTGTTATTTCAAATAATCGAACTGAAAACATAATTTTACATCTTTTATCTAATAAATGAAACAAAAAATAAATTTTTTAAATGTTTTAGGAAATAATGTACACCAAACCTCAAATAGATAAAAAATTAGATGACAAATTGGTAGAAGTAAAAAGACAAATACAATTCCATAAAAATATCCACACTACAACTTTTTTAAGTTAAAATAAACATACAATTAAGAATTTAAACTTCAAAATATATATTATAAAAGGGGATAAACTAAATATGGATCTGACTTATAGAATAATCCACCCATTATCCCTATATATGATTTAAATCTTTTCCAATATAAGGATGATAGTCGCCAAAAAGATACAAATTAAAAAGAAATAATTCAACAAGTATTTTTAATTTAATTATAAAATAAATAAATAAAATATTATTATAAAATCCAACCTTGTGGAAGTTTTTAACTATTCTAGTTTAAATTATTACAAACATAAATCTTAAAACAAAATTTAAATATTTTTTTATTCCTTATTTATGTTGAAAATTATATTTCAAAAGAGGTTTTCAATTGAAAAATGAATTTTCGGTATATATTAAATTATTGTAATTATAAATGTAGTTACGTTTTCACACACGTATTTGAATTTTAATTTCCTCTTTCCTATTATCTCTCTATAATAATCTAATTCCCTGGTTAAAATGAAATGTAGGAAATAAAATTATAATTTTTTTGAATTTTATAATTATTATAATAATCAATCTTATGTCTCCAATAAATATTTAATGTTTTCACATGTGTCACTATATATATATATAATAAATAGTAACATGTATTTTGTTTTGAAAAAAAAACACAAAACATACAATGACCACTAATATATAAAAATATGATGTTAGTGGTTATTTAATTAAAGGAAACTACACTTCGGGCAATATATGTTTTGTAACAATCATGATATGGAAACATATATAACTAAATTCCATCATTTTGAAATATTTTATAAATAAATATTATTATTTAATCATCCTATAGTACCTTATTTACTGGAGAAATAAATTGTGTTCAATAATCCATACAGTAATTTCATATCATACCAAATATAGAGATTATAAATATACCAAAAAAAATTATATTTATTATATTAAGAGAATAAAATTGATATAATTGAAATAAATATGATAATAAACATACATTAAAAAAGACTCATATCACCATGAGGCCCAACATCTATAATTTTACAAGATACATGATATCTATGATACAAATCATCACAATAATAATTCATGAAAAAATGTGAGAATCTATTATAATCTAATAAAAATCCACAAAAATAGAGTTATATGTTGATAATTTAAAAACCCCTTTTGAAAAATTAGTCTCCAAAGTCAAAGAAGCCCCAATATATTTTTTATTTCCATACAAAATTTATTTACCTTTAATTTACATATATATATATATATTAAAAGATGATAACAAATTTAACACCAATATGAAGAATAAGGGTAAATAATTTCTATAATCTGTGAATACCGCAATGGTAAGTTGATGGGAAAGTCTAGATGGTGAAATTAAAAAATTACTAACAATTTTTTCAACTGTAGTAACCACATCTATAGGGAATGGTACTCCTGATGATGCAAAAATAATAACATGTACTATTACGTTACCCTGGTCCATTTCCATATACTGATGATATCAGGTATAATAAATATAATAAATAAATCCATTTGTTATAATATGATATTGGGGATATTTAACATATAACTCATAGTATATGGATAATATGGAGGAGGAGGTACAAGTGTGGGATACTCAAGAAAAGGTGGAGGAGTGGGATATGTAGCCATTGGTAGAGGAGAGGGATATGTACCCTGAATCAATATCTTCATGTCAAAAACCATTGATAGTACTAATTCTAAAATCATTTACTCCATCATCTCACCCATCTGCAAAACACTTTCTTCAAAAGAATCTATTTTTTCCATTATATACATCCCCCCTTGAATAAGTTCAAGGATAAACAAGAAATATTTTAATGGATACACCCATCTTATATCCTCATACACGACTTGAGTGTTTAGGATTTCCTAATGTAGTAACTAAAATATCCTTCCTAACATTAGGTATGAAGGTCACCCATACGATCTTCTCCTCATGGGATTCTTTTATAGAATATTTGAAAATTTTATTTTCAAATAAAATATATAAATAAGTTTTAAAAAACATAAATAAATCCTTAAAATATTTCCATATACAAAACTAAACTATTCTGTGAGATATGTTCCCATTTTATTCATCTTAGCCTTCTTTTATTTTTCATCTTTATGGGGGGTAATAAGGTCAATTTTTACTCATCCTCAAGAATCATCTGAAAATTTGAAAAAAAATTCATCCATTATCTATTCTTCTAAAAATGGATACCCTCCAGAGGATAAAGTATGAGGGAATATATTTTAATATTGGATATTCTAATAATATATACTTATTTCTTATTAAATAAGGACAAACAAAATATTAAGATGATCATTTTTAGTGATTACACAAAAAAATATCAAACGTTAACATTTAAATTACAAAAAAATTATTACTTCCATTCACTTTCAATAAATTACATAATTTCATCTATAAAAGGATATATATCAAATGGATTTTTAATTTGTATTGATTCAAAAATTAAAACCAAAGTCTGTGTTGATTTAAAATCATTATATATCATAGTGAAAAGGCCTAAACATTTATTTGTGACTTCTCTAATATTAGGTATATCATGTGTAATTTCATGAGAAATAAAAAAAATAACATATATTAGTAAAATTGTGCCATTATAAGTAAAATAATAACAATATAGATTACCAAAATTGTCTCCCATTGATAAAATATTGTCGTATTTTTAATGATTCTGTGATTAGAAATTAAAGTGATAACTATTTTCCCATCTCTCATTTCCATAAAACCCATAAAATTTTATGAATCAGGACCCCTATGATTAACATCATTATCAAACTCAATAAATATCCTGTGACCCTAGCTATAAGAAATTGATAATATTTTTAATTGTGTGCTTCCTTATTTACCTACCCAACAAGACTTCTCTGTCTCTATGGAAGTAAAAGGATCCTATATATAATTATCATTAAACTCATCAATAAAACTATCTATAGGGTCCTCCCTAGAAGATCAATGTGGGTTAGTTGTATAATCTTAAATAATATAACAAATCAAATAAACAAAAATTATAATAATATATTACAAATCTAACTGTTACATATAAAATTATAAATAAATTTAAAAATAATCTAATAAAAATTAAACTAAAACAAAAAGATATTTATTTATATTCATTGATGTAGTAAACTAAAATTGTAAACAAATTCCAAAAACATTTAGGAGACATGAAATGATTCATACAAAAGAAGGAAAACATAGATAAAATATTATATAAATTCAATAGTTACAAATAAATTTTAATAAAAAATGGAAAATAATATAAACAAAACCAAACCAAACCAAAAAAGATAATCATATTTTCTAGATTAGTTAACAACAGTGATAAAAAAATAGCGAAAACAGTTATGAATCATAAAATGATATAGATAAGTGAAAACAAAGATTAAGTAAAAATTTATAAAAAACCAACAGTTACATATAAAATTGAATAATTGGAACATGATACAATCAATACTATGCTAATATAAAAAAATCATATTTTTTAAAATATGTGACTTGAGTAAAAAAATTAAAAATAGTATAACTAAAAATTTATATTTTATAAAAAAGATTAAAAATAAATAAATATATGTTACCCATAATATTCAGAAATTACTAAAGGATTGTTTTCCCATATTTCTTCCTCATTATCATTTTGTATAGTAAAAACCAAGTATTTAACATGTTCATCAAAATAATTTTATAATAATTCCATGTTAATAGGGATCTAAAATAATTCATCATTATCTTAATGTTTTTATCACCAAAATGTTTTTTTCAAATAAAAGAATAGAAAACTACATATATATAGATCAAGAACTTAGAAAACTTTTTTTCATGTGTTTACATGATAAATGGGTCATCTGGGGTTCTCTAACTATTTATATTTACTAGTTTCATACCAAATTCATCGTTTTTGACACTATTGTAACCAACAACCCATTTGTATTTGAGCATAAGAAATAAAAAATTAATATAATCAATCTCCCATATTTCTTTAATAACACCATAATATACACTTGAAATGGTGATTGTATTGTTGACTTTTTCACTCCAAAATGTGTTGCTTAAATGGAGACCAATACACTACACTTCTAAAATGCACTTATGTTGTCTTAATATGAGGTATAAAATGTATAGTTATTAATGCCCTACCATAAACATGTTATCACATTTATTCTTGGTCCACTCACTGACCATATTAATGTTTATAATACAAATGATCTACCATGAATGATATCTTTAAACCATTAATTTTTTATGCTCATTCAATACCCATATATTTTTGGATAACGATATTTTAGCACATTAATATGTGATGTTATATATGGTTGAGCATCATCTATGTTTTTCAATATTTTAAAATGAACCCACTTTATTTTTTAAACCATCAATGATTCTATTTTTAATCCATGAATCACCTTTCACCCGAACCTGACTCATTCATGGAGTGATATAAGAAAACTGACATGCTTCACTAAAAACAAGCAGCCTATGTAGAACTCTACATCTTCCGCAAAAATATATTTATAAAAAATGGAGGATTCAGGTTAATATGAATTCCTAACACATCCCTTTAATATAATATTCCATTTTAAGAGAATATATCCAATGTAGATATATGGGACCAAGAGGATTTATATCTTGCAATAAATGAACCATTAAACAAACCATTATATATAAAAGAGATGATGGAATGTATACTTTTAGTTCAAAAAGTATTTAAAACAAACCATTCTACAAAATTTTAAAAAAAAATCACATCTATAACATTATTCTAATTTGAATTGAAAAATAACACACCTTCATGATAATCATTATGAAATAGATGGTTATTATTCAAAAAAATGAAACTTGTTGGATCTACTGCATCATGACATGGTAGTTATTAGATTTTATACCTATTAACATCAAATATTTTAGTAATGTAATTTTTTTACATTTGAAGAAGAATATCAAGGCACTTTGATAATGCAGAGGCATTGAAAAAAACCAATTTTTTCATTTTGGATAATTTCTGAAATGGTAGAGTCAAATATGTTAATTTTACTTTAGCAGTGGGAGCTAACTCCAAACACATTCCCATTGAAAGAAAATATAATCATGAATTCAGACGAAACTTCATATTAACATTAATTCTTATAATTCCCCAATAATACTATCAAATATATTCTTATTAACATGAATCACATCACTATTATTTTTTTCACATGATATTTTCAATATGGAAACTCAAAAACAGTTTAGCATTTCTTCTATATATATATATGTGTGTGTGTCATTACTATATCTTTGTGTCCTTATAAATATAACATCAATGTTTCTCTCTCTATAAAAATAATGATTAGTTAAAAAAGTATTTGGAGTGATATAAAATTATTATAAACAATTAAATTCCTTTTTCAATCTTCAATATGTGTGATCCATAGAAAAAACCATTTTATGACCCATGTACACAATTTTACTCCCATGTTGTAGTGGAAAATATGAAATCCCTTCTTCACAAATTGGACATGCTTTATTCTTCTTCAAAATGTATTCAGAAAAAATTATATATGATAAGTATTACATAGTATAAATAGTCATTGAATACAATTAAAAATATTCATTTTTATATGAATTATAAACTATGATACTTTCCCCTAATAAATGTTTCAAATCATCAATTAATTGTGATAAGTAAATGTTAATATCATTTCTAGAATTGTTTGGTCCCTAAATCATTAAAATCAATATGATATATCTCTTATTATACTAAATTCTGGGGATAAACTGTAAATTAATAATGAAATATGCATGATATATGTTTTTTTCTAAGGATCTAATATATATTTCTTTATCTATAAACAACCCAAGTAAGATATTTCGAAATTCATTTCCAAATTTAGGAAATTATTGATCAGTTTCTTCCATTGTGGATAATTATCAGGATGATGAAATTTTTCTTTAGATATTCACTCATATTCATGTAATGTTAACCTTTTTTTCATTATACGAATTTGAAAATCAATTTTTTATATGAGGAATTATATGAAGATACAAAATTTCTTTAGCAGGAGTCTTTGTACTTGGCCTAATAGATGAATCAGTTTCTAATTTTTATTTCTACTTATACAATGGTTTCCTGCAATTACGACACTCTGAAATTCCATTACATTCCATTCAATCAATACTAAAAAATTCCCAATATATAGTTCCATCCTTTATAACTTCTAAGAAAAACACCAATAAAAGGTTCCCTTTATGAGTGCTTATAAAAGGTTCATTTATTAGCACTTTATTTTTAGCATTGATAAAGGTAATCATTTATTTGAAAATTTAATCATTGATAATGGCCTAGATTTTGCATGCTAGACCAACATCAAAATTGTATAGGTTAGGATACTAATTTATAAATTATCCTGCCACATCACAATCTCTGAAGCCTTCGGCAGGGATGGGATCCCACACACACTATACACACACTTCCATATAGGCCCCTTCACATGCCCACATGGTCTGAGGCCCACTCTACACTTCCCTAAGGCCTTGTCCCCTACTCATATACATTTTTGGTTCCTACATGACCTATCCCACCTACTTGATGTCCTTATACATATCCCGACCAATGAGCACTACACCTTTTTTTTAACTAATTAAAAATTCAAGTATTAAAAATATTAAAAAATTAAAATTATTAAAATTATTAAAATAAAAAATGAATAAATTTTTTAAAATATATTAATTAAATAATTATTCATAAATTTAATATATATATATATATATATATTAACAAATAGTATAGATGACGTCGATGGATGTTCTTCTAGGGCTTCTCTATCTACTCTCCAATGGAATTTAGGGCTATTCTTCAATGGATCTGGATTGTTACTTTGTTCCTTATGACATATTTGGGTTCCTATCGAGGGAGATAGATGTTGTGGGTATGGAAAAATATGAAGTAATGGCCCTTAATACTCCATGTATGAATGAATAGGGGGATTGCGTGATCAAGGCTTCTCTCTCTAAGAAGATTGTAGTGAAAGGGAATGGAGATACTTCTATTTTGACTGATTCTATGTCCTTAGTCACGAAACATCACAGTGCTTGATATTTCTTTTATTACTATATATATTTGATCCCCCCTCCCTGAAGATCACAAGGAATGGATCTATGGTCTTTTTTGAAGAAAATCCTAAATCTTTTAGAGACTGAATTGATGGTTTCAAACACTCCATCATTGCGTGGTTGTCTTAAAATTTGGGTACCACTGATTAGAATATTAAATATCTAAGTGGTGTCTACTTTGTCCCTAGGGATTTAAAGGTTTTACATCATTCCAAATTGTATGGGTTTATTTTATTTCATTTTTCCTTTTCTAGAAATGAAATTGAAGGTTTTGAGATTTTATTTCATCTCTCATAAAACCGGATATTTTGTGTTTCCAAGATTGGGATCTTTGGTTTCATCCATCTCAGATGAGGAAGTCAACAACATAATCGTTTATCAAGGTTATAGGCTTGAACTAGTTTTTTTGGTACCCCAATATTTTTCAACATGTTGCATTTATAGTTGTAACTCTGATAATGCTTGATAAAGAGACTGAGAATGCAAAATTTGGGATCTTTTCCCAAATCCTTTAACAGTATGGTCTTTATTCTCCTCTTATTGAAATTGTTTACTTAATTTCTGTTGAATTGAAGTTCAAATTGTCTATGGAGTATTATCATGTACTTTTTTCATAAATGATGTTGTATTGGACATGTTAAGGATGATTCTCATAGGGGTTTGAAGTTATCCACCTACTAAAATCTTGGTTATATTATTGATAAATGTATGTTAAAATTTACTATATTGAATAATCATGATGGGGAGGAGATATATCATATGTTGAGGCATTACAAAAAAGTGTGGTACAAGGATGAGGACAAGGCAGGTTTGGGGATGGGGCTGACTTCCAGCAAGTTCCCATGTAGCCCAATTTTGATGGAGTCAATTATGGCTGTGAGAACCAGACATATTTAAATAATGGTGATAATTTGGGGTTTTCATAGGGTTATCTGGTTGTGTAAATATTAGATGTGAAGGAAGAATTTTTCATTCCCCAAGTTCCTAAAATGGAAGAAACACTTTGATTAAGATAACATAATGAGATTTCAGGCCTGGAAGACTCATCCTTCCTACAAGGACATGTTGTTTCTTCTACTCAGATGGGACATAGGAATGGTGTGAATGGAAAGGAGGAATGTGATGTTTTTGATGTGGGTTTTTATCAATAGATGAGGACACTAATGTGTGGTTTTTAGGGTGGTTCTATATTAGATCTTAGGCTTGATTCAGGGCTTCCAGGGAATGTAGGGTAGCTACTGGCACCTTCTACTAAATTGACTCCCCAACTGCAACCTTCTGTTGGGGATGCTAATAATTTGATGACTCCTCTCTCATATTCTACCCCTAATGTCCAAAATAAGGCATCATCTGAGGGGGGGTAGTGGGTGAACATAATGTATCTATGGATGTGATACTGAACTATAATTTTACTAATGAGAAAATGATTGAAAAGAGCCTCTCAGTTTGTTTGACATATTGGATATATCTATTAGTAGATATGTTTTCCATTTGAAATTGGGCAGTGCTCATGTTTGAGAAGCTCATTTCCCAAGAATTTTACTTGCTAAATCATGTATTACATCTGATGTGAAGATGTTATCAATGGTCTTAAATCTGATTGGGAAACTTGATTCAGGACCCTTTGGGTATCCCACCCCATTGAATGACAATAGTAAAACTCAAGCTAATGATGTCATGTAATAGAAAAGGAAAAATCCTTGGAGTAGGGGCCACTATCCAAGAGGTTGGGGTGTTGGACGATATCAATCTTCAAGATAACCTCTACTTATCATGATTTTCATGTTTATGATAGTGTATTTGCTGCTTTTCTTTATCATGATTGACTTTCATTCTTACTATTTCTAATAAATGTTGAGGGTATGGGCTAGGTATCCAACCCACACTCGTGCCTCTTTGAGTAATAAGTAGTATATATAAAATATTTCTATATGAAATGAATAAATTAAAATTATTAAAAAAAATAAAAATTATAAATGGATAATGTAAAAAAAATTAATTCAAAAATTATTAATAAAAATGAATAAATTTAGTATAAATATATATAAATTATTGAAATGAATAAATATTATATATTAAATATAAATATATAAAATTAATAGATTGAAATAATTAAAAAAATTTAAATTATAAAACGAGTAAATTTAAAAAATATATTAAAATTTTTATTAATTAAATCAATATTAATAAAAATGAATAAATTTAACATACATATATATAAATTATAAATATTAAAAAAATATTATATTTTAACTATATATATATATATAATTAATAAATTATAAAAATTAAACAGATAATCTAAAAATGAATAAATTGTATTGAGAAAAAAATTAAAAATGGATAAATTACAAAATCTATTAATGAATCATTTATTAAAAAAAATGAATAAATTAAATATACATATATATACATTAATTATAAATAATAATATATTAAATATATTAAATATTAATATCAAAATTTAATATAAAGTAACATTTAAAAACATATTAATTTTTTATTTATTTTTAATGGTTTTCAAACTTAATTATTCATTAATAAATTTAAAATAGAAATATATTAAAATACATATATCTTTATATATATAAATATATATAATATTTCCTAAAGTATGATTTACATTACACAAAATATTTATGCTTTCATTAAATAATTTATATATTTAGTGAAGAATGGTTTATAATAAAAATTTAATATTAATTTAAAATATTGACTAATTTTATTGTGTAATGGGCAATAATTAAATGTTGTTTGATTTTTAAATTTAACATTTATCTAATGTGTGTTATATTTATTTCTCACATACATATATTTAATTAAATCATTTTAATATACAATGCACATATACAAATATTTACACAATTAATGATATATTATATTGAAACACATACAGATAATAATTATGTAATTTATTCAAATATTGACATTCATTTTAGAATTTCGTTTAGTAACATGATACATTTAATATATTATGTTTTTAGTCAATATAGTTGTAATGTTATTATATTTAGGAATTATTTATTCATTTTTTATATTTTTTTAGTTTTTTGGAATTTAATCATTTTCTGATATTTATTTATATGAATTTATTTACTATGTTTTAATATTTTCAATATGTATTCATCCTAATTTCAATATGTATATATCCATATATTTTTAATTATTTATATATAATTAATAAAACTTAACCATTTTTTCAATGTTTTTAAACTGTGCTCTTATTTAACTATACAATTTCACTCATTTTTAATACTCCTAATTTTATGATTATATATTCATTAATGATGTCAAAAATATATTTCTAAAAAAATATTTATAAATAAATATATTTATAAATGTATATTTACTAATTTATAAAATTATATATTTATAATTTGAAATAAATAAATAATATTTATTTTAAAAATTATTTATGTAATTATAAATAAATAATAATATATTTAAATATTTATAATATTATAATAAATATATTTAAATAATGAATATATTTACCCTATTTATATTTATATTTATATTTATATTTATTTATTATATATATATAATTATATATATAATGATATAAATATATAAATATTTTATTAAAAACTAATTTATATAATTATAAATAAATAATTATATTTTTAAATAATTGTGAAATTATAATAAATATATCTAAATAATGAATATATTTACTATATATATAGTTGTATTTATATTTATAAAATATTTTCCCTACTATATTGAATTAGTATTGTTCCACATAGTAGAATGTAAACTCTCTTCATACCTATGGTTTTGTGGGAGTTTCAAAAAAATAACATTTTTCTATGCCAAAAATATTATTATTAATATTTTGGTAATTTTTATTGGAGATGTTAGGTGGATATTATGATTATTAAGTTAGGGATTGATGAAAAATATAAATGGGAATTATTTTAGTTTTTTAAATCCACAGCATTTTGAAAACTCATAAGTGAATATGAACTTTTCATATGATATTAGATGATCTATTTGTTGTTTTTTTCTTATTATTTTATCTAAATAATTACATTATTTAAAATTTTTGATGCTTTATTTCTTGATAATGTTTATATTCATTAATAAAAATAGTTTTTTAAGATTTTTTTTAATTCATAATTGTATTTATAGAAAATTCATTTTTTTGATGTTAAAAGTATATCAAAATTTATGAAAATCTTATTTCTTAAAAATCATTTCAAGGTTTATTTTATTTAGATTAAAAAATTTCATTCTGAAAGGATGGTGTTATGATTTATTGTAAAAAATGGTTCAAATTTAAAATGATAAAATGTTTCGGAAAGATTTTTTTGAAACAAATGAATAATGGGTGTGTTGGTCATGGAATTATTTGATATAATGTTTCTGTATTTTGAATACTGGTTTAAAAAATGATTTCTAAATGATATCTTGAAAAATAATCTTAACCTAGGTCTGATAGATTCTTTATTTATAATGAGGAAAAAAGTCCCCACCCAAGGTTTGGTAGAGTCTATGTTTATATATAGGGTCTAAAACTCTAACTCTCCCTTCAGGTTGGTAGATTCTATGTTTATATTTAGGCATTAGAGTATATTTCCAATTTAGATTATAATATCTTTTATATAGGATTTTTTTCATTTGAAAATGTGATTTTATTGAAGTTTTACTTATATTTCCAATAGACGTTGTTTTGAAATATGGTTATAGAATGAAGGGCTTCTCACCAAGCAACAAACTCTTCCACATTCATTATCCAACACAATACAATTACTCTTTTTTGGGTCCAATGATTTCCAACATCAAGTTCATTATTCTTTAAAACACATTTAATTTCCTTAAAATTTAATACCAATTCACAATAAATATATCTTCAACCCATGGTCAAAAAATTGATCAATTTAATTTATTATGTTTAAAATTTTGAACACTTCCTAAAAATATTTTTTAAAAATATCATATTTTTAATGTCAAATAAATTTAACCACATCCTATAAAATTAAATTATTTATCATCAAACCATTTAATAATTTTTTCCAATAGATTTATTAGTGATGATTAGATTAATATATGTGTGTAAGTGACTCAGTTGGGTAAGAAATCCATTTTATTAACATTCTTAATAAGATATTTTAAATTTATACCTGAAATAATGAGTTGAAAGCTCACTATTTATGATGTAAATTTTATTATAACACAGAAAGATGGAAATAAATTATAGTGTAAACTATAATGGTTATTGCAACATGAGTGTGTGTATGATCATATAGCTAATCCTTCTAATTACCACACCAATAAAGGATCCCCCTATAGGGATCAGACTGTTGCTACTACTTTTTCATCTTTAGGAAACAAACTATGTGATGTTGTCTGATGCTTCACCAACTAATTGCCCGAGAAGATTTATATTTAAAGAAACAACTTTAATCCTCATAATCTTTATCTCTCTAATAGTTATTATTGAATTTTTTTTCTTAAGACTCATCCCCCATCTCTTATGGACATGCACCTAGGTTTCTTGAACTACTTTGAGAAGTAGTTATCCTAAACTAAGTACTAATGATCATTTTGGATGAATTTAGAGGATAACACCAATTACCAGTGGAGTAATGATTTTCATAAATTCAGTTACCCATTTCCTTCAAATCATAATAAAATTATTTGATACAATCTAATTTTGGGTTCCCCTTTTTATAATTATCTTTAACTTTTACCTTTCATTATGAATATATTATGTGAATTTATTTATTTTTTGTAAAAAAATGAATATTTATGAACATAATAGGATGGATACGAATAAAAAATTTATTCATTCTAATAATTTTAAATAATTGTGTGAATATGGAGTTAAAGAGTTCATCAATATTTCAATTGAGCAAGCGTACGACCCATCTCAAATCATTTGTCCTTGTTTACAATGTTTTTATTGAAGACAAAATTGTCTGTAAGAGTTAGAATAATATATTTTTTTATGGAATAGATTGGTGCTATAAATTTTAGACTAAACAAGGGGGAAAGTGAACATGCATAATAATTTGGATGATATTGTGGTTTTATGGATCATTTGATATGAATATCAATATAAATGATGATGAAGATTGTATGGAATAAATGAAAATAAAAAATGAAGATTAACTTCATGATTTTACAAAGTTTTTTGAGAAGATAAATAGTTATTCTAAGAGACCATTATATACTCGTTTTACTAACTACACAACATGGTTAACTGTATTGAAGTTATATAATTTGAATGGTGGAAGTGGATGGAGAGACACCAGCTTTACAAAACTACTTGGTCTCCTGAATGATATTCTACTAAAAAAAATAAACATCCTTTTGGAATATATGAGTCTAAAAAAAATCTATGTTCAATGGGAATTACATCAAAAAAATACTTTCTTATCCAAATGATTTCATATTATTTCTAAATGACTATGAATCACTCATAAAATTCCATAAGTGTGGCGCAAATCCATATAAGAAATATGAATAAATTCCATTAAAAGAATTATAATAATTTCTTATCATTCCATGGTTTAGAAACCCATATGGATATTTGGAAACTATGATACAATTGAAATGTCAGGTAGATACATAAATTAAACATGGGAAACTATGTCATCCAAAAGACTCTCCTTAGTGGATGGAAATTGATTGTGAGTATCCTGGATTTGGAAATGAGCCAAGAAACTTCTATTTTGTGTTACGTACATATGGAATAAATCCTTTTGGTGTAGATATTAGTACTCCTATTACATACTCAATTATTTTGGTAAATTATAAAGTTCCTCCATGGTTATCCATGAAGTACAAATACATAATGTTTTTATGCTTATATGAGGACCCGAACAAACTGATAATGATATTGATGCTTATTACGATTCATTGATTGAAATCTGAAATTGATTTGTGTTATAGGTGTTATAATGTTTTATTATCATAAAAGTTAATAATTCACATTGAGGTCCATACAGAAGATGCCTTATGGGAGAAGGTATTTCCAAAAAATATGTTTTTACAATTACCATCATAGAGAATGAGAAAGAGAAACTTTGTATTTTACATAAAAGGGAATAATTTGATCCATATTTTGAATACCATAAATAAATTATAAGATATTTTAATACATTAAGGGATGAAGTATAGATATAAAATACACATAATAAAAATTTTATAGTATGGTTCTAGATCATATTTATAAGGAGTTCTATAAAAATTCGAATTCAATTTCCCAATGAATTTGATTGCTATCTAGGGGGGAAATGAAAATTTTATATAATACGTTGGTTTTTTAATGAATTTTTATTTATTATATACAAAATAACATGATTACTATAGTGTGATTATAATTATTGAACTTATGCTGGTGGTAGAGGTGAGGCACATATCTGGTTCCAAGGGTAGAAATACAATTTATGTGAATATGTCACATTTCAGTATTATTGAATAGATATATAAGTAGGACTATACAACATTTCAAGGGATGAATTTACATTCCAAATGGTTTTACAAAAGGATTTTAGTGAAAGTTTATGAAATTGGATTTATGAAGGTTAATTTCACTATATAAGGGGGAAATGATGAGTTGTTCTTAATGGAATAACAAGAACTGAAAGTATTTTATGTCTTAGATCATGTAAACAAGATTTGGATGATTTTTTAACTTAAAAATAATACAACTATGGGGTAAGATGAAAATTTAACTAAGGTTGGCCCTTTTATTAGGAGATCACAATCAGTTCATGGTGGTCCCACTGTAGGAAAATGTATTTTATGTTAGAGGAGACCATAAATAGGTGATTTGGATTCTCAATGGAGGATCCAAATCTATTTAACCTTAAAAACTGAAAAGATTTCAATGAGAGGTTTAAATATTTATTTAATATACTATGATTTTTTCAATAATATTATGTGTTCTCTAATATATTAAAATAATAGAAATTAATTGTTTGACTATTCATATAGTAAATGTATTTTACACATGATGATGTTACCAATCTTAGGGAAGAACATATGGTTAATTCTGAAATTACAGAATTATTATTGGATCAACAACATTTGGATGATAAAAAATAACCATGCAACATCACAATGTTGACTAAAATTATCAAGGAAATATGTAAGGTTATAAAATTTGAGTTTGGAAGGAATTAACACATCCAACCTACTAATCCCAACAATTCAATGTTAATTATTTATATTGATTTCATAATGAGGATGTATGTGTTTATTGGTATATATTCTTGGTTCCATTTCTAACATATAATAAGGGAAACCATTTGGGCATATATAAATTTAAAGTTATGATAGCCTTTATTTATTTTACCAAAAAAATATATAACGAAATGTTCATTTATTTTTCATTATTCTACATAGAGTTCATTTATTTTAGATGGTTTCCAAACAAAATATGTTTTAATGACCATAGGTGTAATGCCTCGACCCAGAAGCTCGTAGCCAGTGCATTATTTTAATACATTGGAATGATTACAAAGAATCATGTCCTGAATGACTGATCAATTTATCAGTCCTAGAAATTAAATCACATTAATGAATGTTGCATTACACATTATAAAATGAAAGACAACATCAGTAGTCTTTTGAGAACTCCATTAATTACCTACCTTAACCCTACATATCAATCATAATACACTTCCTGGAATATTGGGAAAATAAAACATAAGAAAGGGGTGATCTCAGATGCTCAGTAAGAGTAAAAAATATAGCAGAAGATAATATAAACATTAGGCATAGTGAATAATTGAAAAACAGATACCTTTATGAATAATAAACATGAACACTTTATGGAAGGAGTATGAGTTGAGTAAATAATTCCATAATTAAACATATTCATGGGTATTCAACTAGTAGAATAACCATATGAAATATCAATATCTAATCTCATAATTATAGAATGCATAATGTCAGACATCATAACCACATAGTCAAGGCCTCATTCCAAGACTACAAATAAGATTTTTCCAAGGCCTTGTGCCAAGACACTAGTTTGTCTATTGAGACCTACCGATGCATCGAGGGGCTATTTCGGGCTCCACCATTCACTTACGATGTCCTATGCATTCCTCATATGAAAAGTTTGAAACATAATCTAGACATTCGTACTAGAACTAGCATACGAAATGTCAATATTTTAACCACAAACCATGAATGGTATAAAAACATCACATCCACAGTCAAAAAAACTCATTCAATACAATATAGAAGATTTTATTATTATAAATTAACATCAATTAATAATAATGAAGGATATTGACATAGATGAAAATAATCATCAAAACTATTTGAGAGAAACATCCCCTTTTTCCTTGAAAACATTTAAAAGTCTCACTATTTATCAAGAAGCTGTTTAAAATATATTTTTTAATCAAAGTGTCCCATACCACTTTGAAACTTTTAAAAGGAATTTTAATTTTAAAACATTAATGTCCATATTAATAAATCCTTAAAACTATTTTTAAAACATGGACATTAATGAGAAACTTTTAGAAGAATAAATCTTTAAAACATTCAAAAAATGATATTTTAATTCGTGTTTCTAACCAAATGAGAGATGCTTGAATACAAATAATTAAGGTAATAAAAACATTATAATATCATGAGAATAAATACTTTCATTATATACTATGTAAAAGGAATGAATATAAACCACATAAAAGTGAATTGGCGTATGACAACAAAGATGTCTCAATGGAATGTAAATTGAGATGAAATACCTTACAATGACCATATCCTTAGGTTAAAGATAAATCAACGACATAATTATGTGTGAAAAATATAAATACACTCAATATTATTGGATGTTCAGTGAAAATAAATTAGAGGACATTCACACATATTTTTGTAAATACAACACCAATGACTTGGATGTTTAACTGAATGAATGGAAATTGAGTTAAGGTTACTCTTATCAAGTTCATATAAATGACTTGAGAAATTATACATGGAGTGATTATGAGTATCAAAAGTATATCCACACAAATGGTAGTGGAAATTACTACATAAATAATAAATAGTGATTCCACACTTAATCTTGGAGTAAAATAATCAATGAAGTATGTGTAAAGCCCAATAAGTGGAAGTTGAAATTTGAAATTCCCTTGGCGATTTGGTAACTCATAAAACATACACCCAATAAATCAAATATCAAACAATGAAGATGTAAATACCCATAAATTAAATTATATTACACCAAAAATACAATCATGGGCAGTAAATACACCACACAAAAGGAAATAGTAGCTAATATAGCATAAATATCATGGGAATAAAAAGTGAGATGGAAAACCCTTACCACGTTGTAATCAATCGAGTTGTATGACAAAACATTAATAACCACAAAATGAATCACATAATAAAATAAATATAAATAGAATCATGATAATATATATCAAATGTTAGTACACAATACACCGCATACAATAAATAAGTGGCGACCAATGGAAATCTCACAAAAAATAAGAGTGAGATAAGAAACCCCTTACCTCAAGTCCGAATTGTCTTGTATGTTATTTGTTATTCCTGAATAATAAACATAAGTTAATTTATAATTGATTAGGAAAATTTTTCATGTTTATTATTCCTTTCATATCACTTATTACCTTGATATAACAATTAGTTAATTATTTGAGTTCATATTGGATATTTTTTTCGATGTTTGGAACTTGAGCAAAAAATGAACTTGTTATAACTACAATTTGTCCATGTGGTAAAAATTTCGTTATCTCCAGAATTATATACATGATTTAGAAATAATATATATTATATATCCAGTAAATATATGTATTTATAATAGTACATAACATTTTGTGATAATAAATGAAATGTACCGTTCATGGACACGGTAAGATGTATGTACGCATGAACGCTACTTTCATTTCTATTTTATATTTTAATGGAATTAAAACATAATGATACATTGGTATTTTATAATTCATTAATAATATCATATATAATATCATTAACTTTATACGTCCCACAAAAGGCATTAACCAGTCATATCACTTTGAGGGGGTGGTAGTCCACACTTCCTCAAATGAAATTATTGCATTTACCGATAATGGAAACCATAATAGTAGGCTCTAAATGGAAAATACATAAGCATAAAGAAAACATAAACATAATATATTTCATATATAAATATATTTTCATCTTCATTTCCACCATGAGACGCGGTAGGAGATAATTGAACAATCATCATTTCGTGAGGTGTTAGTTTTCCATCCACAGAAACACTATGTTCTTTAAACATTAGATGGAGGTGTGTGTTATTGTAGTTTGAATAATTCCCTTAACAATATCCTATTATATTTATGATACTGGAGTTGTTATAAAGGAATGGAATAAATAGAGTTTAGGGGTTGGAGAAGTAAAATAAAATAAAAGAAGTTAAGAGAAACCATTACCTTTAATTTTGGTAACTCCCTTTAGTTTGAACCAACAAGACTTCTTGAAGTTAATTATGCCTAATTTAATGCATCTAAGTGGAAGATAGGGATCATGAGAGATTATTTGGGAAGGGTTTGGATGATCCAAGAAGTGTGAGATGTGTGATGAATGGGATATAATTGGTTTCCTTTTATAAGGGAGAGGAGGGGCTCTTTAGGAACGTTTGAAAATGTTATTTTATTATAAACTTATCTTTGGTTTCAAAATGTCCAAAACTACTTAAAGTATATGATAAGATGAATCATGTTCTAAATTAAATCATCCAATAATAATTGGACAGGTTTTAGATATTTTTGTAATATTAATAATTTCATTTATTTGAATCATTTATTAATGAGGTAAAAACTTCAACATTATTGTTTCATAAATAGTATAATTTATTTGATGTTTAAAAACTTAAAAAATACCATAATGTAGGAAGTAGTTTTATCTTTCCAATGAATGTTTATAGTCTAAAATATGACTTATATAACCCCATGTAAAAATTTATATACTAAAGGATATTTGTTAATGTCATTTTTGTCTTTACATTATGTTAATTAAAATAAAGTGTCATTCTCACTCTTAAGTGGATACATGGGGTCCCTAAATCTACCCAAGGATTCTCATGGTTGGAAATGACTCATCCAATGAGGTTAGCACAAGTGTTAATGTAATTTTGTGTTATTATAATATTCTTTTTACCTTGAATTAGCTTATTTACCTTTAACTGTGGTAAATAAAAGTCAAAAATTACAATTCACAATAAATTATTTTCATCTTATTGAACAAAATTTCACTTACTAATAATAACCATGTATGTCAGATTTTTGAAATTCAATTCACAGAAGTGGTAAATTTTCATTTAAATGAAAAAGTCATTTTTTAACTATAACTAAGTGGTTTTACTATTCATCAAAAATTTATGTTTTTTAGAAAAATGCCAAAAATTTAGTCCAAGTTATATTTGATATTCAGAATTCTAAAATGATGTCTATTTTACAAAATTCAAAATGTATAAGTTTCATTAATTAATTTAAAATTAATTTCTGTTGTCAAAACAAATAGCTTTTTTTTAATAAACAATAACTATCAAAAGATTAACAGTTGTTTATTTATAATTTTAAAGTGAAATTATTTCCAATGACCAACAATAGATAAAATTTTAAAAATATAATCTGATTATACTTCTAAATCATTCATATTTTTAATTGAACACTGTAAATTATTTTGATTTAAAAAGTGGTTTTCTATTAAAATTTTGTATTTTTCACTATTCACCCAAATATGAATGTTATTAGAAAAACACCAAAAATTCCTCAAAAATAAATTTTTATGTCCCAATTGTAAATAAGAAATTTATTTTGTCAAATTTAATATATAAAAGTGTCAAATATTGTATTTAAAAAGGGTTCTCCATTAAAAGGTGGTAAAATTTCATTTATAGAAAAATACTTCCTTTATTTGAAAAAAATAAATTTGTTTATATATTTTTTCTAAGAAACACATAATATGGATGTTAAAATTATATAGAATATATAAAATTCAAAATTCAGTTAATACTATTCATAATTGCTTTTAAATGGCTAGTTTGGTAAGTCGGCATGTGCTCAAACTCGGTGTTGTGTGAGGTGCAAGTAATTCAATTACTTTGAAGAAATAATGTATTATGAAATCTTTGGGTGTTACATTATACCCTCCTTTAGTAAATTGCTTCCTCGCAATTTTAAATTGTTCTTTGAAAATAAAAGGTTAAAATAGAAAAATACCTTTGTGGAAAACCCATATCGAAAATTGGGTTAATAAAATTTAGTCTTAATAAGCGGGAAAGGGAAATGAAAAATTCACCACCAAATTATGATATCTATTAAGAGAACATTGGTAAAAATTAGAGACACATAATTGGGTGAAATACATAAATATTTATAGGGAGTGATTGTGGTCATTAATCACAATCAAGATTAAAATTTAGGGCCTCAAATCCATCAATCTATGACAATTTAAAATATCATCGGGTCAACAAAACATAAAGCATTAATATAAATTTTTTTGTTTTAATATCCCTAACCTAATGTTTAATAATTAATTTATTCATAGAATAAGAAAACAAAAATATACATGACAAGTAGAGTTTCATCCCTCATCTAATTCTTACCACAAACTCATCTTTCACTCCAAATGATGAGTATTCAAGATGACTTGGTCACACCTAAAGCGCTAGAATCAAATTATAGAGAATCACATAATCCACAATGGATGAACTATATATTTCCCTTTTCTTTAGAGATTAACCAAAACCGAAATGGTTAGTAAAATATCAGATGATCCCCAAAAGGATAATCCTTTAGAGAAAGAAATATTAATCTTAATTTCTAAAATTAAACCTACAATACCCAAAATAAAATAAATACCATTAAATAAACAATTGTCCATAAAATATCTCAATATAATCCAAACTAATATTGAAACCCAAAAGTCAGAATAATTTGGTTACGTAGTATTCCACGTTATATTGTATCTCCAAATAACATCGACTACTCTTAAAGCCACATACGTAAAATTAATTAACCTAATAACATATTCTCTATGATAGATCAATCATTTCCATAAATAACCCAAACCTAAATAAATCCAAAATAAAACAAAGGTAAAAACCCACCATTACTTCTCAAATTAAATCCCATAATATTCTATTTTCTTTAAGCATATTTTATTCCCAACAGATCAAATATCTTCCAAAATAACATTTATCACTTAATCACCAAATCATTTTCCTGTACTAAGAATATCCATTTGATAAGACATAAGATCCCGAATAAAAATATTATTGATCAATAAAATTATTTAACTAAAACGAATTAGTCACACTAACCAGGGACTTCACGTAGTCCAGTGGTAGGTGAACAATCTCAATCGCACTATGGTTGTGGGTTCGATTCTCATAGCTTTGTCCGATTCGACGGGTTGTCACACAGTCTGTGTGTTGTCCGTTTTCAAAAACTATATGTTATAATATTCCAAAAATGATATAAATTCCTCAAAATAACTATAACATAATTCACCCCAAATCTTATCTCATTCCTCTCATTTTCATCCCAAAATTTAATAACTTGTAATTGCCTCAAAATAAAGGATCATATAAACTCAAATGGTTATTTATAACTATATCAACAATAGAAAAGACAATTCTTCCTAAAATAGCATTTTCATATAATAAACTACAGGGTTACACATACACAAGAGAAAAGTCTTCCAAAGTAATCCCATCAACAAAGAGCCCTAATACTTTTAAACATTTCATCATCCATTTATTTCCACATAGGTTCTTCCTTGACCAAGAGGTTATCCAATATAATAGGGAATTCATTCTAGTAATTACTAGGTCCCCTACATTTATGACAAATAATTGTAAATGGAATCCTGGGATCATTTTTATTTTCTTCCGTAGTACTCTTCATATTTCCTCAGAAATTCTTTACTTTATGTCCTTATTTCCCACACATAATGAATTTCTTTGTTCTATTGATACACTTCCCTAGGTGTCTCCTTCCACATTTCCTACATGATGTAAATTGATCTTTCTTTTCCCCATGGTCTTCACTACTGGAGATCTTATGATTCACCACCTTTATCTTCTTTATTGAGTACGGTAGTTGGTTTATATATATGTTGTTGATCATATTTTTGGAAAATAAATTCGGCATGAACATGATATCTTTTACTCCTATCAACATTCCATTTTGTTTCTCATTTCCATTTTCATTCTCACCATGTAAATCATGTTCAATTTTACTATGACTTCCTTGGAATCTATCCATTGACTAACACAAGAAAGCATAGTGTGAGTCATAAAATAATTCCGTGAAAATTATAACACCTTATTTTCAAGCTAAAATACCTTGAGATTAACCAAGGTTATTTATTCTTATCTTATATTAAAATCCTTCACATTGGTTTGTAATGAAAATGTCAGTTATCCTAAGAATATCCTCTAGGAGTGTCGTAACCAAGAGTGCATCAAGGCCCGTTGTCGTGTACAAGGATACCTCGGGTCAAGCCCGAAACTCCTTGTCAGAGTTTTCAATCCTAGTTACATATATACCAGAGCTGCCTCTACCTGTTCGTATCCAGACAAGGATGTATTTCTTGGAAAATACTCAGAATTTCTACGTTACCAAAATTCTAGGATGTTCTTATATACTAATCCTCAAAATCTATCTTAGGGTAGTGTTATCTAAATAGAGTTTATCTAAATCTAGTTTCTATGGTTTTTACTAAACTTCCTCTGATACCAACTGTAACGCCCCGACCCTAGAATCCCAAATATGGTGCATTATTTTAATACATTGGAATGGTTATAAGTAATCTTGTCCCAAAATACCGATCAATTTAGCAGTCTTTGAAAATAAATTACATACATGAATGTGACAGTACACATTAAAAAATGAAACACAACATAAATTATCCTTTGAGAACACCGTTAATACCCTAGCTTAACCCTATATATCAATCATAATACACTTCTTGGAATCCTGGGAAAATAAAACATAATAAAGGGATGAGATCACATGCTCCGTAAGAGTAAGAAATACAGCAGAAGATAACATAAACACTAGTCATGGTAAATAATTGAAAAGAACATGCCTTTACGAATAATAAACATGAACACTTTATGGCAGGAGTATGAGCTGAGTAAATAATGCCATAATAAAACATAGTCATGGGTATTCTATGAGTTTAATAACCAAATGAAATATCAATAGCTAATATCATAATGATGGAATGAATAATACCGAACATCATAACCACATTGTCAAGGCCTCGTGCCAAAACTATAAATAAGATTTTTGCCATGGCCTTATGCCAAGACACTAGTTTGTCTCATGAGACCTATCGATGCATTGAAGAGATATAGCGGGTTCCACTCATCACTTACTAAGTCAAATTCATTCCTCTTATGAAAAGGTTGAAACATAATCTAGACATTCATAAAAAAACTAGCATACCAAATGTCAATATTTTAACCACAAACCATGAATGGTATAAAAATAGCACACCCACAGTAAAACATAACTCATTCAATACAATATAAAATATTGTATTATAATAAATTAACCTCAATCGAGAATAATGAAGTATATTTACATAAATTAAAATAATCATCAAAATTATTTGAGATAAATATCCCCTTTTTTCTTGAAAACATTTAAAAATCTCACTATTTATCAAGAAGCTGTTTAAAATAGATTTTTTGAATCAAAGTGTCCAATACCACTATGAAACTTTTAAAAGGAATTTTAATTTTAAAAAATTAATTTCCATATAAATAAACCTATAAAACTTTTTTTTAAACATGGACATTAATGAGAAAATTTTAGGGGAATAAATCTTTAAAACATTTAAAAATGATTTTTTAGTTAGAGTTTCTAACGAAATGAGAGATGCTTGAATAAAAATAATTGAGGTAATAAAAACATTATAATATCATGAGAATAAATAATTTCATGATATACTATGTCAATGTATATTATATATACTATATAAAAGTTAATTGGAATATGACAACAAAGATGTCTCAATGGAATGTAAATTCAGATGAAATACCTTATAAAGACCATATTCTTAGGTTAGGGATAAATCAATGACATAATTATGTGTGAAAAATATAAATACACTCAATATGATTTTATATTTAGTTTAAATCAATCATAGGACATTCAAACATATTCTTTTAAATACAACACCAATGAGTTGGATGTTAAACTCAATGAATGGAAATTGAGTTATGATTACTCTTATCAAGTTCATATAAATGACTTGAGAAATTATAAATGGAGTGATTATGTGTATCAAAAGTATATCCAAACAAAGGATAGTGGAAATTACTACATAAATAAAAAATAGTGATTACACACATAATATTGGAGTAAAATAATCAATGAAGTATGTGTAAATCCCAATGAGTGGAAGTTGAAATTTGAAATTCCCTTACCGATTTGGTAAATCACGAAACATACACCCCATGAATGATGTGTCATAAAATGAAGATGTAAATATACATAAATTAATGTATGATAAACTAAGAATACAATAATGGGAAGTACATACAGTACACAGAAGGAAATAGTGGCAAATATGGCATGAATCTCACGAGAATAAAAAGTGAGTGGAAAAACCATTACCAAGTTGTAATCAATCAAGTCGTATGAAAAAATTTAATAACCACCAAATGAATAAAATAATACCATAAAGATAAATATAATCATGATAATATATATCAAATTTCAGTACACAATACACCACATGAAATAAATAAGTGGCGAACAATTGAAATGTCACGAAATTTAGAGTGAGATAAGAAACCTATTACCTCAAGTCCGACTTGTCTTGTATGTTCCTTGTTCTTACTGAAAAATAAACATAAGTTAATTTCTACTTGATTAGGATCATTTTTCAAGTTTATTATTCCTTTCATATAACTTACTACCTTGCTATAACAACGAGTTAATTATTTGAGTTCATATTGGATATTTTATCGATGTTCGAAACATGGGCCAAAAAATAACTTGCTATAATTACAATTTGTCCGTGTAGTCAAAAGATCATTATATTCATAATTATATAAATTATTTAGAAATCATATATATTATATATCCATTATATATATGTATTTATAATAGTACATAACATTTGGAGATAATAAAAGAAATGTGTCGTTTAGGGACACGGTAAGTCGTACGTACACATGAACAATACTTTCATTTCTATTTTGTATTTTAAAGGAATTAAAACATAATTATACATTTTTATATTATAATTCAAGTATAATAGCTTATAAAATATCATTAAATTCATCATTTATATGTCCCACATAAGGCATTAATGACTCATATCACTTTGAGGGGGCGGTAGTCCACACATCCTCAAATGAAATTATCGCGTTTACCCATAATGGAAACCATAAAGGTATAATATAAATGGAAAATATAAAAGAATAAAGAAAACCGAAACATAATATATATCATATATAAATAATGTTTCATCTTAATGGACACCATGAGAGGCAGTAGGAGAAAATTGGACAATCATCGTTTCGTGAGGCGTTAGTTTTCCATCCACAGAAACTACATAGTCTTTACCCATTAGATGGACATGTGTGTAAGTGTAGTTATAATAATTCTCATAACAACATCCTACTGAATTTAGGATACTTTTTCTGTTATAAAAGAAAGGAATAAAAAGATTTTAGGGGTTGGAGATGTAAAATAAAATAAAATATTTTTAAGAGAAACCATTACCTTTAATTTGGGTAACTCCTTTTGGTTTGAACCAAAAGGACTTCTTGAAGTGACTTATGCCAATGTTAAGGTTTCTAGGTGGAAGATAGGGATCATTAGAGATTATTTTGGTAGGTTTTGGATGATCCAAGGGGCTTGAGAGGTGTGAGGAATGGGATAGAAGTGGTGTCATTTTATAAGGGAGAGGAGGGGCTCTTTAGGAAAGTTTGAAAATGTTATTTTATTGTAAAATTATCTTCAATTTTGAAAGGGCTGAAACTCATTAAAGTCGAAGATAATATGACACATGTTCAAAATAAAATTATCCAATAATAATTGGATAGGTTTTGGAAATTTTTTTAATATTAATAATCTTATTTATTTAAAACATTTATTAATAAGGTAAATACTTCATCATTATTGTGTCATAAATAATTTATTTTATTTGATGTTTAAAAATTATAAGAAAAAGATCATAATGTAGGAAATATTTTTATCTTTAGAATGAATATTTATAGTCAAAAATATGACTTATATAATCCCATGTAAAAATTGATATACTAAAGGATATTAGTTAATGTCATTCTTGTCTTTACTTTAAGTTAATAAAAATAAGTGCCATTATCACTCTTAAGTGGCACCATGGGGTCCCAAAATCCACCCAACGAAGCCCATGGTTGTTAATGACTCTTCCAATAAGGTTAGGACAAGTTTTAAGGTAATCTTGTATTATTATAATATTCTTTTTTTCTTTGAATTGCCCTATGTACCTTTAACCATGGTAAATAAAAGTCAAACGTTACTATTAACCAAAAATTATTTTCATCATATTGAACAAAATTTTACTTACTAATAAAAACTATGTATTTTATATTTTTTAAATTCAATTCAAATAAGCCGTAAAATTCCATTTAAATGAAAAAGTCAGTTTTTAACTACTACTAAGTGGTTTTACTATTCATCAAAAATTGATGTTTTTCAGAAAAATATTAAAAATTAAATCCAAGTTATATTTGATATTCCGAATTCAAAAATTATGTCTATTTTACCAAATTCAAAACATAAAATTTTCATTAACTAATTTAAAATTAATTTCCATTTTCAAAACAAAAAGTTTTTTTAAGAAACAATAACTATCAAAAGATTGACAATTGTTTATGTATAATTTCAAAGTGAAATTAATTACAATGACCAAAATTGGATTAAATGATAAAAATATAATATAATTATACTTCTAAACTATTCAAATGTATAATTTAACATTATAAATTATTTTTATTAAAAAATTTGTTTTCGATTAACATTTAGTATTTTTCACTATTCACCCAATTATGAAAGTTATCATAGAAACACCAAAAATTCATCAAAACAAAATTTTTATGTCCCAATTATAAATAAGAAGTTTATTTTTTCAAATTTAATATATAAAAGTGTCAAATATTGGATTTAAAAAGGGTTTTCCATTAAAAGGCGGTAAAATTTCATTTTTTGAAAAATACATCCTTTATCTGAAAAAAAAAATTAATTTGTTCTTATATTATGTCTAAAAATCGCATAATATGGATGTTAAAATTATATTTAATATATAAATTTCATAATTCAGTTAATAGTATTCATTACTGAATTTAAACGGCTCGTTTGATAAGTCCTCATGCGCTCAAACTCGGTGTTGTGTGAGGTGCAAGTTATTGAATTACTTTGAAGAAATAACGTATTATGAAATATTGAGGTGTTACAATAGGGAAATCCCATAGAGGATTTTGGAATCTAATTACTAAACTTATCCTCAAGGATGTTGAGTGGAATGTAAAACCCCACCTTCCAGTTACTTATATAAAAATTATAAAATTGGAAAAATGGAATTATTTCATCAGTCGTCAGGATGAGATATCATTTCAGGTTCATTGTGGTTGATAATATATATTTTTAAATTTTTTTATTATCCAATTTTATTCAAAAATTTTAGTTTATGAAATAGTATATGAGTGATGAAAATAAAAAACGTGCATCAATTCCAATGTACCCATATCGCAACGCATGGATGGGGAATGCTTCACTAGAGAAGAAGTTGGTATGTGTTTTAATTCAATAATAAAATTTTAATATGATATTAAACAACATATGTTCATTTTTTTATATTAATATTGATGAATAAAAATTCAATTCCACTTCCATCCCATGTCATGTGGTATGGAAGCAGGACCTCCTAAATAAGGAGGGAAAACTAGTTGATCAAAGAAACAAGTAGTATGAGAAATATGTGTAAGTATAGAATAATAAAAATTCATTATTTTTTATAAAATTATTACATAAAAATATATTTATATTCATATATCTTTTATATGGTTTAGACAAAAATATATGAATCAACAGTATTAGAAGAAAAACTACTTTCAGTTGTTTTGAAGTGGCTAGAACATTATGGTCATGTTAGAGGATTAGTTTTTTGGAGTGTCTACGTGAACATGTTTTCAGAAGAAAAAACCATTAAAAGGAACATAAATGATTATAAAAGGAGAAAAATAAATTTTTTTATGATATTATTGTCCATTCTGGTTTGGAAGACTAATATATGAGAAAGTATTAATGTGAACCGGTGGTGGAACAAATATCCATAAATGAAAAAAAAATAACCATGATATTTTTGAGGATAGTCATTCCCCTCAAATACATATCTTACCTGAGGTAATCAATTTTTTCATTACACTTTATACTAAATTTTAATTATAAAAATTTGGAAAAAATTTATTACTTAAATTATGCATGGTAAAGTTGCATGTGATTTCTATCTATCAACACTCATTCATCACCTTTTTATGAGAGGTGTGTTTTATAATATTTTGGGATACAAGGTAGAAAATAAATAAATACAATAATATAAAATGAGATTGGGTATTGAGGTAACTCAAGATCTAACCACTGAGTTAACTATTCCACTTGATGATCCAGATATTACAATGGTTAATGATGATATTGAATCTTTCAAAGCATGGTCATGTAATATTATAATGGTACATGAGGTTTGTATTTAAAAAATAAAATAAAACACCAATAATAGTTGATAAAAATGTTTCTGAAGTGATGTATGGTATTAGAGATGTATAAATCAATAGGGAATCAGAAAGTAAAATCAAGAGAATCTAGTTAATTGACCAAGAAATCAAAAGGACATTATTGGAGTAACTTCCCACCTTATCTTTTACTACAACTTTTAATATCATTCGAAATTAATTAAGAGGTCATATTTAATTATGGAAATATGTAGTACATTCCATTGGAAAAATATGTATTTGGAACTTTTATTACTGACGCAGTTATCCTCATGCAAATAAATGAGATTCTCATGTTTGAATGTATGGGAGTCTCAGTTGTGAATACATACATAAGGTACATTTTCAAAATTTTTCTATCCCAAAAAATGATTTAATTTTTTCATTAAAGATAATAACTATTTATATTTTATAATGGTTTTTGTATTAATACTACATAAAGGAAAAACCCTTGGAGTTATGATTTTGATTCAATAATACTTATTTCATTTCTATAGATGAAATTAAATTATAAAACATAGAAATTGATATGAAAAAAATATTATCTAAAATAGTAACATTAGAAGAAAATAATAGAAGACAAACTCTTTTTTCTGACTACAATGTACATGTAATACACTTAAATCTAATCATATAATACTATATTTTTATTTTTTTCATTACTCAATTATTTTTTAGTAATTATTGAATATGGATCATAATCAATTTGGAAAACCAAAATATTAATTTTTTTGATCTGATACATGGATATCCATAAGAATGACAACACATGATGTGTATTGTGAATTTTTAATTCACAAAAATCAAAATTTGATATATAAACATTAAATTATATGTTTCAGTATGTGTTATAATAAGAATATTTTTCAATAGGGAAATCTCTATATATAGGATAAATCATGGTATAATGTGAGAGACTGAATATAATAATCCCATGGATTATGTAAAATGGAAATATATTAAGGTATGAATAGAAATATTTTACTACCAAAATATATTTAAAAATAATTTAATTATTTTTTTCAATGTTTCAGCAGTGTCTGATGTAAGATATTAACAAATATTATGGATATTATGTTTGTAAATTTATGAGAGTTATCATAAACCATGGAAATTCTAACATCCATAAACAAGTAATTTGTAATGTTAATTACACTTCCCTTAAAAAAATTTATTAATCATTTTTTTTTCTATATTTTCTCAATACTATGATGATTTTTGACAACCATAGTACTCAAAAGAATAAGTAAATTTGTTCAGAGAAGAGTGGGAAGCATACATAGTGTCAAAAGGTTTACCGAAATACAATTTAGGTGATTTCCTGCTATGTGTATGATCTATTATGGGCTATAACCATATAAATATATTTGAGGTGTGAATAATTAGTATGGGAATTATTATATATTATTTTTTATCTAATTCACAAGTAGAAGTTTAATGGATGAAATTAATTTTTTTAGTAACTAATAAGAAGAATACATAGTGTCATAATGTATACAGACATCATTAATAGGATTATCCGTACTACTTATTTAGTTTATTTTAGAATAATTTTGTCAAATATTTTAGTTAATTTCCTTATCATTTTTATCTGACACTTATTTTTTAGAATTTACACATTAGTTCAAAACACACATCCCTACTCAAAACTGAGAAAACGAGATCAAATTGATTTCAAAATTTAGGGTAATTATCCATAGTTCATTTTTAACATTTTAAAATTTACCATACATTGATCTGACACCCAATGTATTCGGTATGACTCTAAGTACATATTTTCAATATAAAAGTTTCATTTTAGTTTAAAACATACAAAAAATAGTAAATACCATAAAAACAAGCATGGATTGATTTTAGACCTTAGAAAAATGATCCATAATTAATTTTTCATTTATATTAATTTATTTCCCATCAATCCATCAGTTTATGTAGTTAGTATTACTTGAAGTATGTTTTCTCAATACAAAAGTTACATTTTAGTTTAAAACATACATCAAATGGTTAAAACAAGGAAAACAATCTCGAATTATTTTCAAACATTAGGAAAACTATCCCCAATTAATTTTCACATGTATGAATTTATCTCACGTCAATCCATGACAATATGTATTCAAATGACCCAAAGTACGTGTTTTCAATAGAAATGCGCCATTTTAGTTTAAAACATGTGTTAGATAGAAAAAACCAAGAAAAAAACCTTAATTGTTCTCAAAATAAAAAAAATGATCGATAATTCACTTTTCACATTTAGGAATTGGCTTCACATAAGTCTAATCCACAATGTGACTGGTATTACAAATATTGTGTGGTTTTAATTTAAAGTTGACATTTATTGAAAAAGACAATTGATATAATCAAAACCAAGAAAAAACATTCGTATTGTTTTGAATTTTTAAGATAATGATACATCGTTAATTTGTGATAAGTTAGAATCAACCATACCTAAATCCAACATACATTGTACCCAATATGACTTAAATTGTGTGTTTTCATTTTAAAATGATATTTTATTAATGTGTTGTTTCATATTTATGCTTAATTTATTTCATTAGAATATTAATAACATAATAATTGTTTTATTATATATATGAATTATTTTTCTCAATATGGGATGGTTTTTTATGTTGTTCATACTTGTGAGAGATTAGAATTTGCGGCTTCAACTAAGGTAAATAAAATAAAGAAATGGGTCAAGAATGTATGCTGAAATCATAAAATGGTGATTTCCATCGACTTATTTAGTTAATTTTGTCACCATTTTATATAATATTTTTACGTTAATTTCATTATTATTTTTATCTAATAATGTTTTAGTTTTTTTCAATATTTTTTGGGAATTCAAGTTTTTCTTTCAACTGCCTAATACAAGCCAAAAAAAGAGAACATGTTTTTTTTGGATGGGGAATTTTACGCATGATGGAGTTTTCAATTCCATCCAAATAGAGAATTTCTATATTTTATAACTTTTTTTAGATAGTTTAAATCAAAACATACATCACATACTCAGTCAACCTCAAGTAAATCTGATACATAGTGCACTCAATATGACTCAAATTGTATATTTTTAGTTTCTAATTTACATTTTTGTTCAAAAAATACATTACATACTCAATACTAATAAAACACATTAATATTTTTTTGACACCTTAGTAAAATGATCCATAAGTCATTTTAAACAATTAAGAATCAGCCACACCTTAATCAGAAACACAGTTTGACCAGTATGACTCCAAGTGTGTCTTTTTATTTTAAATTAACATTAATTTTAGTGAAAAACACAAGTGACTTACTAAAAAATAATTAAATTAATTTTTTTAATTTTTAAACATTATTAAAATTATCCCTAAGTCATTTTTGATGTGTAGGAATCAGTCTCGCCTCAATCTGGCACACAGTGTGACCGATAGGACTCCAATTGTGTATTTTTATTTGAGATTTACATTAAGCTTAGTAATAAAGAAAAGTGACATACTCAAAACTGAGAAAATGAATTTTTATTGTTTTTATATTTTATAAAAACAATCCACAAGACATTTTATATTTATAGGAATCAAATTCACCTCAATCTGATACACAGTGTTCCCAGTATGACTCAATGTGTGTCATTCTATTTAAAATTTTACCATTATTTTAGTACAAAAAACAAGTGACATACTCAAAATTGATAAAACCCAATCATATTGTTTTCATAAATTATTAAAATTATCCATAATTCATTTTTATTGTGTATTAATTTTCCATACCTCAATTTTATACATGTGTTCCTAATATAACTCAAAGTGTCTCATATGAGTTTAAAATTAATAGTTTAGTTCAAAAATCATGTAACTAACTGACAATTGAGAAAACATGATTTAATTGTCTTGATAATATACGTAAATGATTCATAATTCATTTTTGAAATGTTAGAATTTGTCTCACATAAAAATGATGCATTATTTGTTTGATATGACTCAAAGTGCATGTTTATATTTGAAGATCACTTTTTAGTAAAAAAACAAGTGATATAGACAAAATCAAAAAAACGCATTCGTATTATTTTGATACTTTATATAAATTATCTATATGTCATTTTTGACATATTGGAATAATCGTCACCTCAATCTGATGCATGATGTGTCTGGTATGACTCCAATTGTAACTTTTTATTTTAAATTCATATTAATTTTTGTAGAAAAGAAAAGTGATAAACGCAAAACAAAGAAAACATAATCATGTTATTTTGATACATTATTAAAATGATATAGAAGTTCTTTTTGATGTGCCTTAATCATCCAAACCTCAATCTGACACACAGTGTGCCCAGTATAACTCCAAGTGTATCGTTTTATTTAAAATTGACAGTAATTTTAGTAAAAATGAAAAGTGACATACTCAAAACAGAAAAAGAAAACACATTTGAATTGTCATTAAAATTTATTAAAATGATCTATAAGTCATTTTAAACATGTTGGAATTATCATCACATAAATCTGATACACGGTGTTCCTGGTATGACTCCAAATGTTTCATTTTATTTAAAATTGACACTAATTTCAGCTAAAAAGAGTAGTGATATAATCAAAACATAGAAAACACATTCATATTATTTTTATACTTTATGAAACAATACATGAGTCATTTTTAATGTGTATTAATTAGCCTCACCTCAATTTGAAACTTGGTGTTCCTAGTATAACTCAAAGTGTCTATCATTAGTTTTAAATTGATATTTCAGTTAAAAAAGTGTTTCACTCACTAAAATAATGAAAAATTTACCATATTGTCTTGGTAATTTTGCAAAAACAATTAAAAATTCATTTGTGACATATAGAAATCATTCTAATTTGAAACTAACGCATGATGTGATCATTATGATTCAAAATGTGTGTTTCTATTTTAAAATGTCATTTCAAAAAAAGTAAAAGTGTCATACTTAGAACCAATGAAACTCATTAATATTGTTTTGATAAATTAGTAAAATGATGCATAGGTTATTTTGGATGTGTATGAATCATTCAAACATCAATCAGATGCACGATGTGACCAGTATGGATCAATGTGATTCTTTTTGTTTTAAATTTACATAAATTTTAGTAAAATTGAAAATTGACATACTCAAAACCATGAGAACATATTCATACGATTATTATACTTCAAAAAAACGATCCATAATTCATTTTTGATGTGTAGGAATTTGCGTCACCTCAATCTAAAAAACAGTGTGCCTCGTATAACTCAATGTGTCTATTATCAATTTAAAACTTACATTTTAGTTTAAAAAGTGTTCTTCTCACTGAAAACAAAGAAAACAAACCATAACTTTCTTGATAATTTATAATAATGATTTGTTATTAATTTTTTACATGAAGGAATCACTTTCACATAAAATTGACAATTGATATGATCGGTATGACTCAAAGTGCATGCTTCAAGTTTAAAATGACATTTTAGAAACTAAGATAAGTGACATACTCAAACCTGAAAAAATATATTAATATTGTTTTGATACTTTAGTAAAATGATCCATACGTCATTTTTGATTTGTAGTAATTATCCACACCTCAATTTGATGCATGGTGTGACTAGTATGACTCCATGTCTATCTTTTTATTTAAAATAGAAACTAATATTAGTAAAAAAGACTAGTGACATACTCAAAACCAAGAAAAAATATTATGATCGTTTTGATACTCTATAAATATGATTCAACATTAATTTTTTATGTTTATGAATCATAATCACCTCAATATGATAAATTGTATTTCTATTATGAATCAACGTGTCCGTTATTAGTTTAAAATTGACGTTTTAGTTCAAAATGTATGGCACTCACTGAAACCTGAGAAAAAACATTTTTATTATCTTGATAATTTAGGAAATTTATTAATTCATTTTTATCATCTAGGAATAATTCTTATATAAAACTAACACATGATGTGATTTGTAAGACTCAAAGTTTGTGTTTCTTGTTTAAAATGACATTCTAATATAAAAACACAAGTGACATTTTCAGAAATGAGAAAATGCATTCAGATTATTTTGATGCTTTAGTACAATGATACATAAGTTATTTTTGACATATATAAATTTACCTAGTGTCAATATTTTTCACATGATGTGGTCAAGTATGAATCTAACTTCTTGTTTTCAATATATAAGTTCTATTTTAGTAAAAACGTGTATTACATCTCTAAAACTGAGAAAACATGATCATATTGTTTTCTCATCATTTTATCTTCTACCAAGGGAGTTCCACTCATCCATTATGATACATTAACTTGGTAAAAATAGAGATAATGTGGAATAATTGAAAAACACCTTGAAATTAGGGGAAAACAACTTGCATAGAATTATTTTTCCATACAGGAAGATAAATAATAGAAGAAGCAAGAAGAATCAATAAATTGTTAAGGGTTATCCAACATGATAGATGATTATTTAATATAATCTAGGATATAGGAGATACAAATAACCTTGGGATAGTGATAGGATCTGCTTCTAAGACCTCTTGGGAACCCTCCCATTTTCTGAATAAAAAACGAAGGTGTATCACCACTAATAACATTTAACAAAACTTGGACCTACGCGATTCACGATGTGAACCAGATTCACATCACGAATTCCTTGGGGTAAATCCCCCTAGAAATTTATTTCATGAATCATCCATGGATTTTCCCCAATAAACCCATTTACATCATGAAAGGAATTAATGATGTGAAAGACTAGTTCTAGATGTTTTCAACAGCCCAGTTCATCTGTTCTTCCTCTGGTGTTCTCCCAAACCCTCAGGGCTTCCACCAAATCATACGGAACATATTAAAATGTCCCTCTTGGAAATTTAAACACTATAAACCTCACTAAAAATAAAATATTCCGAAATTACTCATCCACCAATTGAAAAAAAATCCACTAAAAACATCATCTGGTTCAAAATAAGGGATCTTACAGTCTCCCCACCATAGAACTTCTCATCCCTGTGAATCCTTTGGAAAAAAATAAAATAATCACCGGACCTAATCGTGTCATCATGATTAATTTAAATGTTTATGTTTCATGTAAATAGTTTCATTTTATTTCCAAATTCTCAATACACCTCAAACATCATTTTTAACATATGATACACAAGCTATTAAAAATCGATCCAATGCTTGCATTCCAAAACTGAAACACTATGATGGTGCTTACTTGAGCCCATCTAACAGGGGGAAAATAAAATAATAATCTCTTTAATCATCTAACCTATATATTTCCACAGCATAGGTTATACCATTTAATAGCCGACTCTAATACATGGTACCTCCACCATCAAAATTTCCTATTTAAACATTCCCTTAGCACTCTAACAATATTTCCAACCATGATCCTAAATTTGATGGAATATTAGATTACTAATTCAACTCATTTTTAGGGGTTGATCTAGATTTTCATGAAAAATATCAACCAACATACAATAAAATTTACCCATCTCATCAAAGTACCAGAAGCATTCCCCTAACAACCACATGCAATAAAAAAAGCCCTCAAGTCAAACTGCCTCTAGTTGACTACATTCAACAGTGCTCAACATAGATGATTGATTCATTTTAATAACTAGATACTAATTCCTTTTAATGAAGGTATATAAATATAGATCTGATTATATTCATATAGGCCCATAACGGGCATTTGGAGCCTTCTCTGACCAAAATGTTCATTTATGTTGTCATGCCATAGAACGAACGCAGGTGTATACCCAACCCAATACACTTGGATTGTCACCCTAAAAACATCTCATCTAAGATTGAATAATGTCCAAGGTAAAATTGAAATCGTCAATAAAATTCCAAGGAGTTCATCCATGGTTGTCCATACTCCATTATTTATAAGTGAGATTTCAACACATGGTTGAAACTTCCATGCATCAAAACATTGACCGAGCCCAACAACAGTCATGTCAAGAGATGGATAATGTCCATTAGTCCAACTAAGATATTCCTACATGATCACCCAAGTATCCCTAAATTATAACCATTCCTCTATGAAAACCCACACTTATATTTTGAAACTCTCTAGGAGCTTATTTATCGAAACAGATGGGAATTTTAATTTAACATGACATATAACTGGAACTCTCTTGGTGCACACTGAATAATATAAATATGAGTTGAATGATCATAAATGAGACAAGAGTACACCAACATGATATCAAATATTAATAAGATGACCCAATACACTACCAAAAAATCCAAGATGATATTCCCAACATGTTTTTTAGCCAGCCATTACCCAACTACATAAAGAAATAACAGTCAAAACATATATGGCCAATTCCATTAAAAAAACCTTGGTTGACCCTACTTACACATCATATTTAACTGAACATAGGTCATTTACCATTATGGGCATCCCTTGATCACTCAAGCATAGAGAGTGATATTTAACCTAAATAATGGTATTTTCAATAGTCATGTACACAACTTACCATATCATCATCGTGCTTCCTTTGAGGCACCGACACATTTCAAAACATACTAGCCCCATGGACATTAGAATCAATGATAAACATTTCCAAATGGACCTCCCTAATTGTTCACCTTCTACCTATAAGTAAACACTTTCACATGATTGACACAGTGCTACACACATTACGGGTTTCATAGTTATCTTTTACTAAAAATTCAAAATCTTCATACATCACATCTTCCATTGATCACTGATTATATTTCCTAAACACGGACAACCAATAGTAATCATGCATGAGAATCAAAGAGAGAAAAACTAAATTCTTAAATTTTTATTAGCCCAGTTTCACTTTATATGTATATGCATCTCTCCTACAATCCATGCTCATGCGCATCATTAATACTAGGTATGAAATCCAAAAAACTGATCAGCATGTCAAAACACATGATCCTCCTCGGAATGCCATCCCGACAAATGGGGATGAGTCATATTTCCTTTAACACCCATGTCAATATACCTCAACGATGACCTATTAATAAAGAATAAATTTTTAAGGCTAAAATGATTACAATTGAACTTATACAGTTTTTTGTACCATTTTATCTACTTGATAGGTTCCACATTTATCAATGTGTACTTCTCCAAGATTTCATTAGCACAATGAAAAATCACTTGATACTATCCATAGTATTATTATCCCCATGAATTATAATATCTGATGGACCATCAATAGATTCACCCTAGAGTTGTATTATTCCTAACGATTATTAATCCATCTAATGATCTCTGGAATCGTCCAATGAAGTGGAAGTAAGGTCACATTATCTATTTAGCAGCAAACAGTTCCCTAGGATTGTCTAACCTGTTGAAACTGATCATTAAAAGGGTAAAATTACTACATGAACACCCATGAAACCTAGGTGTCATTTTAGAAACTAGATTTCATAATCGGGATAAACAACACCTGGATGACACCTAAAGTCTGCAATCTTATCCCAAAATTTAGAAATGATTTATTTTTTAAGGGAGATACATACACTGGGCTATCCAATTAATGATGCATAAAGTATTGATCCTATAATAAGGTTGTGACTAAAAGTTCACTCAGATTACAGGTCCGACCATTAGATTCAATTTATAGAATAATAATTTTAGGGGAAACACTCACTTTCTCATTATAAGGAAACTAACAAAGAAATATTAGGATTAAACCTTACCTGGGGGTTTAAAACTAAGAAAACGAATTTAAGGATTAAAATAATCAATTGAATTTGTTCCCATTATTTTTTTTTCTAATTCTACAATGCAAACAAATAGGTTATATAAAAAATCATTTTAAAAAATATTTATTTAACAGATATCTCGTCACATTTTAGGAAATTTATGTCATAAATTACATTTATCCATTTAATTCATCTATAATATTATCATATCTAGATTAGATAAATAAGAATTCAATTTTAATATATAAATGATAATTCCATTTAGGTTTCAATGGGCCTTTTAAATAACCCAAGCCTCATAAGAATACAACTTAAAACAACTCAAATGTATTTTATTTATTTTGAGGAACTCCTTCAGTAAGATGACACTATAATTTTCTATGTAGCCTCATATAAGTAGCTACTCAAACTTCAAATAACCATCCCTACATGGAATAAACATACCCCCATGGGGTTAAGTACTTCGAAATGTCAATTTAAAGGTTACTTGGGAGGGTATCATCATATCCAACCTGGGTCCATCAAAATTTCACCCAATACTAGTTGATTTAATTATTAAAATTTTAAAACGCCCTTCATGTGTAATCTCAAAAGAAACATTTACCAACTAACCAATTTGGGTGTGTTTGTGAATTTAGGGATTTAATCACATGGGTCATCATGCCCATATAATATAGGTTATACTATTCATAAAGGAAACCATTATTTGTATGAATTACATATCAATATATACCATGGTTAAATTAGATTCCTTACCATTCATAAGAAATAAATGTGTTTTCCATTATAAGTAAAAATTTTCATGCATGTAGCTGTAGTAATGTTTTCATATTTAACTTCAGAATATAGAGAGTCCATTTATAATGGTTGGACTATATGGGTTATTGTTCCCAATTTATAAGTCCCATTCACTTTATAAATTTTTATTGGCACAAATTTAATGACAACCATAAATGTTTCATCCCATGTAACCAATGGTTCATAGATCAAACAAGTAAATATTGGTTAGTTAAGTAAAAACCATCGAGAAATATGGGAAAACACCATTTAGGTTGATGTTAACACTTTAATAACCAGTCATATATCACAATTATTACAAGTCATTCTATCACATGGAAGTTAATAATACAAACATATAAATACACAACAACATTGGTATGGTATATAATCAAATCATTCTATATAACAACCTAAGCATGGTATAAAGATAATAATGCTGCTAAAACACACAAGGAACATCTGACATGTTATTATGATTTCAAGAAATGAATCCTACATGGCATGGAATGCGAATCTATATGTGCATAAAATGATGCATGTAAAAATACCTCCTTTCCAAATCAGGCCAAGGAGAAAATACCATAATCTCATAAATTAGAAAGCATTAAAATTACACTAATAAATCAAGGTAAAATAATAATCAACTATAATAAAAAACATCACAAACACCATCCCATCCCTATCCACCAGTACTTTCCCAATGTATATATTGATCACTTCCAGAAATGGTTATTTAACAAATGTTGACACATTTCCTAGTCTAATTTCTAGCAGCCTAAAATAGTAAGACAAAGGATAAATAATCTCCCCTAATGACACTATGTAACATACTGACCTGATATTCATTAAAACTATTTCCTAAGTCAGTCAATCACATAGCCTCAAGAATTCCTCCTCATACGCTAGAGGCTGGAAAGTAGTATCCATGCATGATATTCTTCATTCAAGGTGTGCATTGGTGGTTCTGGCACATCATCGACATTCTCTTCACTTTTGGAGATTGGCGATGTGCACTAAGAGAGAATACAGATCCAATAATTTTTGTAGTGGCATGATGGTGTAGTTTTACGTTGTTGAAATCGGTAGAGTGGTGATTTTTATTTTACGATCATCGACAGTGGCTTCCCATGACAATGATGATGACTTATTAATGGTGATATCTATTTGTTATTTTATGTGTTGGGTTGTCTTCATAGTGAGATAATTATTTTTTGTTGGATTTGTGATGAAAATGAATGTAATTTCATGTCATTATTTTTGAACCATGTTTTATTGCCTTTGAATTAATTTTAATTGGATTTTTATTTAAATAATTATATATTCATTTTAATTAATTGTTATTTGGGAACTACATGCATACTTTGGTGCTCATTTGAGTGATACCTAAAAAGAAATAATGGGAGGGAATTCGTTAAATAGTTAATTTATCTAGAATTCGATAGCGCACGTGAGAGAATTAAGAATAAATAAATATATTAATTGAAAAAATTAATATATTTTGTGGGCTCTCCTTTAAACTCTCATATGCGATACCTAATCAATAATCGCATGTGAGAAAACCGAATGCGGGTATATATATAGACATTATGAAAAACTAGTTGTTGTGTTTCAACAAATGACTTAGTGCTACAAAGGAACACAAATTATTCATCAAGAAACAAGAACAAAATGATGGATAATTTGTGTGAAAATTAGAAAACTTTCCAACATTAGATAGTGAGAACGGATAGTATTTTGAATAAATTTGGAATCAGTGATAATTGAATAAATAAATATTCATATGTTGGAATTAAATAGTTGTAATTTCATGCACCTAAATGGATGTCACCACTCTAACACTTCCATCAGTAAAAGTTTCTTCCATAGCTTAATTTACTTTTCTTTGATAGTTTCAGTTAATTTAAATTGTCAATTTTAAATAGATTTTTTTCTTTTTAGAATATTTTGTTTTAATCACAATTAAATCACATTTTATTACATTCCTCCAAGAGGATATTCTTACTGTCTACTCACATTATCTCTATGGTTCGACCCAACTTTCCACTTCTATAATAGTTTGCAGGTTAATAAATACTGTAAATTTTTTACGCGTTTCAATGTGCTTGCCAAATTTTTGGTGCTATTTCTGGGGAGAATAATAGCATTAGAAGTTCTCTTAAAATAGTGATTTAGGTCAAAAATATAAACAAAATTTTAAAAAAAAATCACTAATTTGGGAATTTTTTATTGCAGAGATTTTCAAGACACCTAGAAGTTCAGAATGATGTGGGACACACCACATAGTTGCAACCATTACCCACCCTACCAAACAACATTCCAAGGTATGGAATAAAATATTTCATCTCACATGTTCTATCATGGTAATCAAATTTATTTTAATGATTATCATTCAAGTCTGTGTCATGAACCATGTTATGATGCATTTTTATATCCATCTATTAATCATTATCAAAGTAAAGTCATTAATGAAAATTTATAATTTGATAATTCATGTGAAAAAAATGATTCAATAATTAAGCATAGGTTTCAATCTTCTATCACTAAGACAAATTGGATATTTGAACTTCAAGATGAACTTAATGAAAATATTTTTTTCCTCAATGAAGAATATGGAGAATAAAATAACTCATCTTGTCCAACTAGATTTCTCACTACAACTTATTGATCTAATTTAGAATATTTCTTTCTTTGGAGAGGGTAGTAGAGGTTCTATTTGAACATCATCCATTTCCTGAGACTGATAATGAGAAAAATTCTTCTTCTTATCATACCATTGATGAATCCTCTCCATCACACATTAATAATTCCAATATAATAACATTTCAAGAATATTAGATCTTATTATTCCACCCTATTAAACATAATGGCCCCTCGAAAAATTTGATTTCCTGTACTTATTCTATGATTTTACAACCTATACATCCCAAAGTGAAAAAGGAAACATTCAATGTCTATCAAATTGCACCTTTTAATGATGAAGAAGACATTGAACTAGGACCCTTATTTTCCATGATATAAATAGAATTGATCCCAGACACCATTAATTGCAAAATTAAAGAGAACCTCACTTGAAATGACATTGGCTTGCCTCTTTCTAAAAATATTTGTGAGTCCAAATTTTTTTCTAAAATGGAGACATCTGAAAAATTTCTAAAACCAGAGAATCAGTCAATAGTGGTGGTGGAAAACAATCATATTTTCTTAGAAACAATGGAGGAATGGGATTTCCTAGAGGATCCTGAGTTTGTGGTGACACAAGTCCCAACAGATAAATATGATTAGGGTGGTATGGAAGAATTTTTTTAAAAATATATCATTATTGAAACAATGGAGACATATAATCCAATTAATCCCACCCAAATTTCTCCATAAATCAAGGTTAACTACAGTTCACTTGAAATTCTCAAATAGTCAAATAATATTGGTTACCTTAACACAACCAGTTAAACCATCAAGCATGAATAGAGTTGGAAAACAGTGGATTTCCCTATGAAAGTGGTTGGCAATAAAAACGAATTGAGATACATCATACCCCCAAATACTACATTCAATGATGTGATTGATATAATATGACCACTAAAGGAGTCTAGTAAAGGAACTTTTTCACCTATGTATCTTCAAAGAGGTAGTATTCTTGATCTTTACTTTGACTCGCTTTGCGCAAACATCAATTATTTGTTAATTATTTCTTCAGATGAGGAACATTAATTCCCTTATGAGTTGGTTTATTTTCATTTCATTTCACCAATCCATTTTTCTGGAAATTTTTCATTGAGATATTTTGTAACATTCAAGATCATTTCATTTTCAAATAATGGATTCCACACTCCCAATGATGAATAAGCAGATGCATGGTATACATTTTTTTGATCCTAGTGGAATTTAAACAATGTCTAGATGAATATTAAGGAAACTTATCGCTCAATGGGAGGCAAACCATATTTCTTTTATGTTTTCCTTTCACTGCATTTCATTTCATTTCATTTAGTATTTTTTTTAAAATGGCATGAATTTACCACAATATTTTTTCACATGGCACTGTAGTGAATTTTAATACATCATTCATGTTTTTATCATTCACATGTTATTGATTATGTTGTGACTTGTTTGATATGATGAGGGTATGTATTTTCAATGTGTATGTTTTATAGTTACATAATATTTAGAGCTTCATCTAATACAAATAGCCATTCCTCGACTATTTTCACTTACATGGGGAAGTATTTTATTTTTTCCATATTTTAGGCTTCTAAAAATATTTTTATGTTAAATAACTCAAAAAATTTGAAAAAATAAATAAAATACAATTCTTATCATTGATGAACCCACATTAAAGTCACTTTATTTTTGTTGTATAATAGTCAGAAACATACCACTTGTATCCCTGGGTAGTTTGAGCACATGATTATTATTTGGAATGATTTAATCCTTGATATCATGACCTATATGATTTCTGATATTATCCCATACTTCATAAATGTTTTTCAAACACTTTTATATTTTTGAGAAACATATTTTCACTCATGCTCATTTGTGTTTTCCAATGTTTTATTTCTATAACTGTGATGATTCTATCTCCTTTTGTTTCATTTTCTCTTGTTTCTCTTTATCAGGAATGAATCTTGACCATGTTTTTTCTTCTAGAAATTTCATCATTTTTCAATAAAAATGATAGTAATTTTGAATGTAGCACTAAAATGACTGAGGAATTTGTTTGATATTCAGCCTCATTGACCCACTAAGCCACCATACAATTTCTTTGTCATATATCCCTAAAAATGAATAATCCTTATAAAATGAGTCCATAGCTGATACCCTTCACTAACTATTTCTTGAATATTTTCATGATGATTTTCAATCTAAGTGTTGGGGAGAGAATTATTCATGGAGAGGGTTGTTTGATGGCCATTGAGTCATTTTATGCATATGGATTGACATTATCTCATCCTGATCATATGTTTTATAATTCATAGTAGCCACATACATTATATGTATTTTAATATGGTAATATATAATCTTTTTGGTTTCAACAATGAGTACATTGGTTGTCATTACCCAATAACCCTCATTTTTTGGGATACCTATAAATGTGATGGTCCATTACTCTAGAAGCTAGAGAATTTTCTATAAAACCTACTCTCCCTGAGATGTTATAGCATACATTCTACTTGTGTACCATTCATTCAGATTATTTTTTGACACTTATTTCATGGGGTTTTAGAGTTGATACTCACCACTTTTTCATGCCCATCTAATTTGAGTGACTTGTGTCTAAAAAAAGACAAACATTGGATTATTGTATTATTATGGACAAGTACTGTTTTAAGTGTGGGGGAGTGAGAGTTTGATGGAGACATTTGGATTGACATTTATTAAGAATTTATTGCAAGATTCAACCCACCTTTTTTCCAAAAAAATCTATAATAATTTTTTATGACCCACCATCTCGCAGCCGTAAAGACATTTGAACCTTATATGATGTCCTCAAGATTAGTGAATTATTTTTATTTCCACTAGTGTAGATGTGAAATTCATGGAAATACTATGGTAAACATGCATTTTATGATAATTGTGCATGGCTTTGATCAAATATTTTGAGATATGAGAGTGATGATGAGGTAGGTTACATGAAACATGAGTGCGCATACTTATTTTAAGAATATTGTGAGTGGAAAAAAATGCTTTTCAAAAATTTAAATTTTAAATGAAGAATGATATTTTATGGGTAAAAGATATTGAAAAATTTTCAACTTGTAATTTTGATGTTTTGATTTGTCTACGGGTCCACATGTGTTTTCTTTCAAAAAAAATTCCTATGAGTGAAAAATTTTAAGTGTGGGAGATTTGATGTACATGGATTTTTATAGTATTTTTATAATTTTATAACATAGTTTTAATTAATTAGATTAAACATTTTTTAGTTTATTTTTGAAGTTATATAGTAATTTAGATATTCTGATAATTTTTAGTCAATTTATATACATATTTTAATAATTTAGTATTTTAATTAGTTATATTAATTTAATATATTTTATTTAAAACTATATTATTATTATTATTATTAGTTTTTTTAATTTTAGTTTATTTTATTTTATAAATTCTTGTTAGTATTTATATATTTTAATTCTCTATTTTTATTTTATTTTATACTATATTTTTTTGTATCAATAATATAGTATTTCTTATTAATTAATTATTAAATTTATTAGTAGTATTATATTTAATTGCCTGTGAATTATTATTTATTTATTATTAATATTAATATTTATTTTTATTTTTATTTTTATTTACTATTATTATTATTATTATTTAACTTTTAGATGAAAATATTTAATCCTTTTAATTTCAATTTGAATTTATTTCTTTATGTTTCTCATTTCATAAATCCCCTACCCCCTCCCACTTTTCTCCCAACCTCCCCCATACCCAGGAACCACCCCCTCTTCTATGACCCCTTCCCCTCTCCCATGTAACTACTCCCCACCCCCTCCATTTCTCTCTCCAATCCCACACCCCCTCTCTTGCCCTTTTTCCCCAGCGCGCCCCACCTCCGCCCCAGCTTCCCCCCCCCCCCCTTCCTTCACTCACCTTACCCTCCCCCTCCCTTTTCACCCCATCCCCATCCCATCCACCTCTTCCCCAGTCACACCCCACTACCCCAATCCCCCCTGTCGGGCTCCACCTTTGGTAGTGAGCACACCAGCAGTCGTCGATTCATCTGCACATCACCAACAGCTGCCTCCGTGGCACATCCCACGCTTGCAACTTCCCTCACACGAGCCTCCCTCTTTCACTACATAGGACCACCATCATTAGAATCTGTCCACAAACATCTTCATTTTGGGTGTGCATCAGTGGTTCAGAGGTATCATCAACGTTCTCTTCACTTCTGGTGATTGGAAGTGCATGCCCAGAGGAAATACAGATCCAGTCATTTTTATGGTGGCATGGTGGTGTGTTTCGATGTTATGGTGATCAGCAGAGTGATGATTTTTATTTTTCAATTGTCGATGGTGAATTCAGGTGAAAACAATGATGATAATGGAATTGTGATATTTTTTATTATTTTATGTGTTGTGTTCTCTTTATGGAGAGATAATTATTTTGTGTTGGAGTTGTGATGAAAATGATGGTAATTGCATGTAATTGTTATTGAACCATGTTAGACTACCTTTCAATTAATTTATTTGGATTTTTATTTAAATAATTATATCCTAATTTTATCTAATTTTTATTTAGTCTCAGCACACATACTTTGGTTCATGTTCGTGTAATACCTAATAAGTAATCACTGATTGGAGTTCATTAAAAAAATTATTTATCCGGATGTTGATCGTGTGCACGAGAAAATTCTGAATAAATAATTATATTAATTAAAAAATTAGTATTTTGTGTTCATTATCCTTCTAAATAACTTGCATGATACTTAATCAGTAATATTATGTGAGAGAACTCAGCACAAGTAAATACTTTGACTTTATGAGAAACAGGTCGTTGTATTTCACCAAATTTTTCAGTTCTACAACGATACACAAATTTTTAATCAGGATAGAGAATGAAATGACAGATATTTTGTGTGAAAATTATAACACTATATAACATCATATAATGATACCTAATAGTATTTTGACTAAATTTGGAATCGGTGGTAATTAAATAAATAAATAAATAGATGTGGGAATTAAATAATTGGCATTTCATGCACCTGAATGGACGTCAGGACTATGAAACTTCTGTCTCTCCCAGTTTCATCCATAGCTTAATTTAGTTCACATAGATAGTTTTAGTTAATTTAAATAGTCATTTTTTAATAGTTTTGTACTTTTTAGAATCTTTAGTTGTTACTCACAATTAAATCCCATTTTCTTGAGTATTACTCCAAGAGGATATTCCTAGTGTCTACTCAATTTCTCTCTGTATTTCAATCCTTCATTCCACTTATATAGTGGATGTCAGTTAAATAAATATTGCATATTTTCACATGTTGCAGTGCGCATTCCACCATCATGTTGTTTGAATAAAAAAATATGGGTTGATTATAATTTCCTAGAACCTGCACTTGTAGATTCGATGTGGAAATCATATACTTTACATTTCAATATTTGATTCCAATAATTGTGACCAAATTTTTTTAATCCAAACCTAAAAATAAGAAAATAAAAAAAATCACTTAAAACCTCAAGGATATTTTAGTTTTATATATTTATAGAAATAGGGAAAATCTTACCTAAATAATTCACATAAATTTAAGGGAGAATTTTTTCTACTTTACCTATATTTTATTTTTCACATCAAGTCATCAACATCGTCCATATGAAATCACTTCTAGAAATAAATCATCCAATGTGATTCTTTATAAACTGGGGAAAATGAATCATAAGAAGGGTGATCTCAAATTATCAGTAAGGGTAAACTTAAGCATTAGAAATTGAATGACAACAATGATCATAAATAGTGCATAAGGATACGAAAACATAATCAAAGTGCATGATCAAATCATAGAATGACTCATACCCATCAATACATGGATCATCAAATATGAAAGCATAGAAAAGTTAAGAGTCATCAGAATAAATAATCATGAGCCATGTGATATCAATATTGATGATAATAAATATTATAATCCCATAACAAGAAATTAAAACACCTTTTTCATAACTTAGATCATCATATTCATAAAAAAATCAAAGCACTTTTAATTGGAGTAATCATACGACTAAATTCAAAAATAAAAATTACCCAATGCATTGGAGTGATATCTCATTGCACCCATCATCTAATCTATAACAGACTCACCCAGCGCTATCTGGGCTTCCCCATAATATAAGCTATAATAGGATCACCTGATACTAGCTTTTCCACCCCATCATATAAGCTCTAATTGTCTCACCCAATGTTATCTAGGTAACCCCATCATATATAACGTTCATTAACCATAACATTAATAAAGTATGTAGAGTTTTCATTTAATCAAAAAACTCATATAGAAAGTCATTATTATTTCATAACCTTATTAACAAATAGAAAAAATGGGTTTCAATTCAATCTCTTTAAAAAATTATTAAACTATGAAAAATAAATAGGTTCTATAAAAAACTCTTTGAAGCATGATTAACCCATAAAAAAGAAATTTGTTCCATAAAATTCTCTTTAAAATAATATTAATTCATCCAGAAAAGAATAAGGATGTTATAATTACAAAATATCCCATATGTGGGATAAGTAATAATAAGGGTTGTTCAAATTGATAAATTCAAATACCATTAAATGATCGTTTTGGAGAAAAATATACTTTTAATTTTGAAAATCCCTTTTTAAAATATAATAAATTATGAAAATAATTTTTTTTTTAAACCAAGAATTTACAAAATATTAAGAATAATTTTTTAAAAAAATAACCTTGTAAACATTTAATGGAATCATCAAATAAATAATGGTGATGTTAGCAGGTAATACCATACATGTCATAAATAACATTCCATTTTTCTTGATAAAAAGGTTATAAATGTGCCTTGATCAGAAAGTGAAAAGATGATTGATTTTAAAGTCTCCATTTGTTAAAGGAAAAATTGGGTAAAAATATCTTTCATAAAATATTTTTAAAACAATAAAAACATTTTTAGAAAACATGGTCTTATAAGAAAGTTGATTTCTGACTGAAGAGAGAAACAAAGTTTAATTTTCATAAAAAAATTTTCTAAATTATTATAATTACCTAAGAGTGGAAAAATGGTACTATTATATGAAAATATCATGAATAACTAGAGAAAAATATAGTCATTAGAATTATAATATTTCAACATCAGAGACTTAATCATGCACAGTCATGATAAATAATGAGATTGTAACAAAAGACTCTTACCACTTTGGTAACATTGAATATTAATCCCCATGATGGAATAAAATTAAATAAAACTTATAATATCCTGAAAATAATGTTATTAATTATATAACATGTCAAATTAGATGTATATACACTTCATAAAATAATATATGTGTATAAGATAACATGCATCTCAAAGAATGAAAATTGAGACAAAAAACCAGTATGGATTTGGTAACTTTGAAACCATAAACCCCGTGAAAGGGTGATCCTAGAATGGATATATAAATCCAAATAAATTTCATTATAATAATAATAAAACACATTAATTTTAATTATATACACCATGAAAAAAATAAGTGGTGAATAGGGCATATATCTCACAAAAATAAAAGTGAGATGAGAAAAACACTTACCTTGAGTTTGATTTCTCATGTGTGTCATTATCTTAATAAAAAATAATATTAAGAAAATTATTTAATTTATTGATAAACTTATAAGCATATTATTACATTTATTTCACTTATTTACATTTTATATACAATTATTCAATAGATTAAGTTTACATGAGATGTTTTGACCATATTCGGCTTATGTGTCAAGAACGACTTAGGTGTGATGACTATGGTAAAAGGGGTCATAATTTAAACAGATGAAAAATAATAATAATAAAATAATTTTTACATATATATAAATTATTCTTTTAAAACCAATCATGAAATTTTATTAAGAAAATTTGACTAACATTGTGATAATGGAGATTGTGAAGCCTATGTATGCATGAGTAATGTATTTTTTTATCAATGATCATTATGGAAAGAAGTAAGTATAAAAAATTATTTATATAATGGTAATAATATAATAAATACTATATTATTTAATTATATATACTTAGATATATGTATATCATTCTTGTGATTTATAGATGAAAAATGGAATCAGATTGCTTTAAAGAGGCGATAGTCCACACATCCACGAATGACGTCATCATTTTTTACAATGAGTGAAAAGGTAAAATAAAAATGAAATATTATATTTAAATAATGATAAATATTTCATTAATATCATAAATATTTAATTTATATCACATATAGTTTTTATATTTATCCTTATTCCCTTCCATGTAACTTGATAGTGAAAAATGAATCGCATCGCTTTGTGAGGCAGTAGTTCGTCGTACACACAAGTGATGTTATCTTATCCCCTACAATATGGAATGAAAAGGGACCTATATGATATAATGACTATATATGTATAATTATGTGATAAATATCATATATAATAGTTTGTATCCACATTCATACCAAATCCTTGATATTTATTTACGGACAAACGAATGACATCATTTCGTGAGGTGATAGTCCACCGTAGACATGATTGATGATTTAGTAACCTATTTGATGGAAGTGTGTGTGTTTGTAGGTCATAAAAAGAACATAACAAAATATAGGTATATTTAAGATACTGAGGTTTTTATATCATCATGGTATAAAAAGAATTGAAGGATTTGGAGAAAGAAGTAAAATAAAGATGCTCGATGAAGAATAGTACAACTTCTTCAGGTATCTACCTTAGGTTTGCACTAAATCATTGAATTGTTGGACTTATTGAACAAATAAGGCTTATATAATTATTTTATTGGAGTTATTAGGTGATTTAGTTATGTTTTTTATGATCCAAATGTCTTTATAGGTGTGATTAAGATTGGGGAGAGAGTACCCTTTTATAATTGAGGAGGAGTGGAATTCTTTTAAATATTCAAAAGTATTAACTATTGGGAGGTCAATATAACCTAAAGTGGATCCATAATTATTAATTAATATTTTTTATGGATTATATGTTTTATTAAAACCTCCAAAACATAATAAAACATATGTTTTAATCATTTTCTTCCTTAACTAATATGTTTCTTTGTTTTTTTAATTTTGGTTTTTTCATTATAGAAACTAGTTTTCCAAACTATTTAATTTATACAATAAGATTAAATTAAAGGGATAATTATTGGTTAATTTATACCCAGTAACTATAAATATAAATTCCAATTTATCAAATAAAAATCCTTTGCATGTTGAAAATTAGTTTTAACACAAGATCAAGTGATGTGAAAAAGCACTGACTTAACCTTGACTACAATAACATAATGTTTTACTAATTAGGGGTCTATAAATTCATTATAAAAGAAAATATTATCATTAATGGGACATAGAGATAAATATTAAAATTTAAAAATCACCTGGTATAGGGTATTATTTTTAGTAATTTTAAATCATTTAATAAAAGATAATTTATTATAAAATAACATTAATGTCAATTTTGACATTAATCATTTAATTTGATTTTAAAAAAATATAAATGAAATGATGTAATTAAAATATATTATTATCACCCCTTTTAAAATGATATATTCACCTATAAAAAAATTTAACATGATAATTTTCTCAATTTACTTAACTTTTAATATTTTTCGTATCATTTATTTATTTTTAATTATTAACTAAATAATTATTGTATAGTCGTTTCTTAAGTATTTAAAGTAATTAATTCATGTTTAAAAAATTAAAATAAATTATCATGATTGAAAAAACTCGTTTATATTTAATAATAATATTTATAACTGACCCTATATTATTATTCCCATATCCTAAATCTTTATAAAAATTCAAAAGTAAAAATGTTCATTTTTGTCTTTTTCTTTTCTTAACTTAATATATAGGTCAATTTTATAGGAAAGTGTCCCAAAAACTCATAAAAGTATATCATAAGGTCATAAGGGTCTAAATATTTGCATCTAGTGGATATTTAATAAGTTTTAGTTCATTTTCCCCATATTTTTAATGTTTATTCCATCAGTAAACTTGTTTTTACCTTAATCATTGTGGTTAATTTTAATTATTTTCACTAATTATTATGGTCAAAAATTAATTTTTCCTTATTATAAATTATAAATTATTCTAAATAAAAATATTTAGTCCATTTTTAGAAATTCAATTTACATAAGTGAAGGAATATAATTTAATATTAATCTTGCATAAGCAATGAGAAAGTGGGTTTTTTAAATGAATGACTTTAAAATTTTACAAATCTTTTATATCCAATTTCAATATTAAATTGATTCAAATAGCCTACATTGAATTAATATATGTATAATGAACTAATTATACATTAAAACCAATTTTTAATATAATATAACTTTATAATTAAATTAAATGAAAAGATAAATTTCAATTAAAATTCATTAATTTTAACTATTCATCAAAACTTGAAACTTTTCAAAAAAATCAAAAATTCACCCTAATGTAATTTTTTTATTATGATTTTAAAAATTAATTTTATTTCAATAAATAAACTTTCTAAAAGTTCAAAAAATATATTACCATATTTTTTTCATGAAAATATATAAAAAAAATTTTTGATGAAACCATATATTTAAATAATAAAACCACTTTACTAAAAATTGATTGATTATTTAGTGAAAATTTATCAATAATTGATATCAATTAAGATATTTATATATATATATATATGTCATAAAATAGTTAATTCAATTCATAAACACCAATTAAACATCTAATTTATAACGGTAAAATATTTCATTGGTTGTTTAAGTTCAGGGTTGTGTGATAAATACGCAATCGAACATAAAAATCTTGGGGATGTGTGTAACACAAGGTAAAAATAAGTGTTATGTTTAACAGAACACAGTGTTTCAGGTAATAGAAGATAAAATCAATGTTGTATTTCATTTATGTTATCGAATGTAATTTTTCTCTTAAAATACTAGGGTGTTACATCCTCCCCCCTTAATAAATTGTGTCCTCGTAATTTGAAATTTATCTCAGTAATCAAAGATATTACATTTGAAAATAATTTTTTTATAAACCTAAATCATAAAAAGGGTTAATAAAACATCCTATTAATAAGAGTGAAAGTTAATTAAAAAGATCATATGGAATAATACATACTAGGTTTCCAGATAAGAGAACATAGGTGAGAATGAAGGTAGAGAATAAATATTTATAGAGTGTGATTGAGGTCATTGATCATAAGAAAGTGAATTATCTATGTAATGTTAATGGCCTCAAAACCATAAATCCAAGATGATATAAAAGCCATTAGTTCATCATAATATAAGGTACTATGATAATACTTTTGCTTCAAGATCCTTTTCCTAAAGTTGAATAATACTCTTACCATCTAGACTAATAGAATATAGAAATATACTTACTTGATTAGTATAATTTCATATGTTAAACAATTTCCACTAGAATGCCATCTTTTTCTCTAAATAATGTGTATTCTAGAGTAATTTTTAATCTCTGAAGCCCAAAAAATCAAATTTTAAAGACCACAGAACTATTAAATGGTTAACAAGTTATTCCATAATTCTTTAAACATTATCCAAAACCAAAATGGTTACCACATGGTAAGACAATTCTCAAAATAAATAAACCTTCATACTTTAATTTCGAAATTTAAATAGTAAAATCTATAGTTCAAACCATATCATTCCATAAATTATTATTCTTAAAATTATTCAATTATTTCCTAACTATCTTAGAAACCCAAAGATTTGAAGGATTTCATCATATTTCTTACAAGATAAATCAACCGTTATTTCTCGAATAAAATCCCATATGTTCGCAAAAAAAATCATTACCTATAAAAAAACATCAAACTAACTAGGATGTCACATACTCCAGTGGTAGGCGCAAAACACTTATCTTCCTTCAGTTAGGGGTTGATACCCCACTACCTTTCTGGATGCAATGAGTGATCACCCAGTATAAGGGCTGTCCTTTTTTTCTTTAAAAATAAAAAAATTCTCCCAAAATAACACATAATTTTGATCAAAAGGGTTATATAGAAACCCAGATTTTTATTACATAGCCATTACATCATTATAAAGACAAACAACATAAAAGTGTTACACAACAAGGATCAAAAGGTTTATTATATTAGGAAAATTAGTACCATGCGTAAATTTAACCTAATAAAACATAAAAATGTATTTAATTATTTATTCTTTCACTTATTATTATCCATCATGTTCTCCTTAGTATAAGTATTCACCTGAGGATATAAATAAAAAGAAGGGGTGATCTAAATATCCTATAAGAAAATGAATATGAGACATGAAACTGGTGTAATAATAATCATCAGTATTATAATATAAGAAAATTGTGACATCCCGGACCCGACTGCCCCTCAACCTGATCCCCAAGCCCGGTTTTCCACATGACTCCTGGTTCGTCTCCCCATAGGCCAGGGGCTACCGACTAGCAGTGGGGGTGTAATCATATGTCAGTGGGGAGACTGTACCCCCATGTCAGAGTACCCAGTGGAATAAAAGCAAAGTAATAAGAAATAGTGGAATCACAACCAATGAATAAATAGGAGGAAAGAGGAAACATATAAACCAAACAACAGAAGTAAGGAAACCCTGATAAATATACAAAAGCCACATAGGTAGTTTCTGATACAAAAGATTCATGGCATGCTCATACAATAGAAATGGAATACTAGCATGTTATAAAATAATAATAAAAAAAACAAAATTAGTCCAGGAGAATCTCTATCCATGCTCGATCCTCTGCTCTGGATCTCCAGCTTGAACATACATCTGTCAACAACATGACCCTAGGCCTTTTCCCCTACTAGTACCTGTAGCAGAAAAGTCTACATGGGTTCCTAGGAGGCCGCCCGGGTAGGGTGTGAGACAAGTCTCAGTAGGACACCACCAAGTATGTCTACGTGTAATCAAAATAGGTGTTCTCATGCAACAATGAGTAATATAATACAAGTAAGTAAAGAAAATTAAATAAACAACCCTCCCGCTTAGGTTCCAGAAGGACACCTGGCAGGTCTACCTACTTCAGCTCATGGCTGGAAGTCTGAACAATCACCAGAGGTATAAGTACATAGATATAGGTTATCACTAGAATGTGGTAATCATGCCTCTCGTCCATTCTTCTCACATATGTAATAATTATCTCTTGCCCAAGGTATGGACGCCTCTCATCGACAAGTACTGTAGCTGGTGTGGGTAGAAATGCCTCCCACCTGTCAAGGTTATGTAGGTATGAGACATAAATGTCTCTCGTCCTGAATCACTGTAGTTGGGGTGGGGTAGAAATGCCTCCCACCCATTAAGGTTATATAGGAACGAGGTATAAATGCCTCTCGTCCTGAAGCACTGAGATATATCTAGCATGGGGTAAGAATTCCTCCCTCCCAACACACGAAAATTCATCTGGCACGGGGTAAGAATGCCTCCCTCCCAACACACGGGTTATCACAAGAATGTCAACATAGCAAAGCATAACCATTCACATCACAATGTATAAGGAATTACATCTCATATTATATCACATTAGAAAATCATGGCATATCCCTCTTATAATATCACATAAGAAAAGAATGGAATACATATACTTCAATTCATTCAAGGGGTTCAAGCTATCACATCCTAGCCAACCTCTAAACAAGCCATCTCATTTTCCTAACATGGAAAATGCCCTTTTAATACATATCATTAGGGTTCAAAGGTGAAAAAGGCCAAAACTCAAGTCATATCACTTATGGTTGACCACTCTCAGTCCCCACCTCATCTAAACACCCTAACAAGGTTAGATTCGTCAATCCTATTCCACTCGGGTCATTTAGATAGTAAGCAGTCATTATAATTAAGGGGTTTGCTGAAAGAAAACCCACGACATGAAAATATAAACTCAATGCGATGGAAATTCCAAAAGGAGAACACATGACCACCTACCTTAGAGCTGTAGGCGTAGGCCTGCATGATATCAACCTCAGATTCGCATTAGATTGAAAGAGATCTGAGTTCTAGTCCAATGCCCAGAAAATAATGCATATGAGCCTGCATCAAAATAACAAGATGGAAGGAAATATTTCTTGAGTAAAGAAGCTTGGGTGTGGTAAGCCTTACCTTGGCCTTTCCACTTCCTTCGACAGATCAAGGATCGGACTCCGGACGAAGAAACCACAATGAAAAGAGAGAGGAGAGGGTTTGGAGCTCAAAAAAGGAGTTCATACTCTATTCTGTACACTAGAATGAAGAAAGAATAGGTTTTAGGATTATATATATTTTAAGGGAAAAAAGGTAAATTCTACTTAGAACTGGGTCGTACGGTTTAGGCACACGGTTTACCAAACCATTCACAAACCGTGCACATTTCCCTACCTCCATACCAAGAGCCGCATGGCTGTGCGTCCTGGTCCGCATGGTCGTGCACCCCTGCAGGTGCCCCTGTCTCCAGCCGCACGGTTTATCCCAAACTGTGCGCTGACCATGCACATGCCATGTGTCACCTCTTGTAAGCCTATTTCTCAAACTCCCGGCTCCTAACCAACTGCGGAAACTCCCCAGATCATTCTTAGGGTGTTACACACATTAAACAAGCTTAAAGGAAATATTTTAAAGAAAAACTAACGATCCGTAAATTTTCTAAAGAATTGGGTCGTTACAACATCCCCTCGTTAAAGAAACTCATCCCCAAGTTGGCCTTCTGTGGATACTGAGGTGTCATCAATGAAAAGATCTATCCATTGGGAACGTATATCAGCTTCTCGTTCCTAGGACTCGTCCTATACCCGGCCGTGCTTCCATAGCACCCGTACAAGGGAAACAGACCTGCCACGGAGTGTCTTCACGCCCCGATCAATAATTCATGTCGGATAATCCTCGAAGGAAGAATCCATATTCAGTTCAACCTCATCTGGATGAAAAATGTTTGTCGGATATGAATAGTGTCTCCATAGCTGAGAAACATGAAAAACATTGTGCATGGCATGATATCTCTGCGGAAGTGCAAGATGGTAAGCTATTGTCTCGATCCACTTCATCACCTCAAAGGGTCCTATGAACCTCTAGAAAGCTTACGCTACATTCGTATATGTCTATTCCCCAACCTGGGTGAGATCTTCAAAAAAACCTGGTCCCCAACCTCAAACTCAAGAGGTCACCGGTGCTTGTTAGCATAGGACTACTGTCTAGATTGAGCTATCTGCATACGCTTCCTAATAAGCAGTATCTGCTCTGTAGTCTCCTACACAAGACATGGTCCTAGAATAGCTGCCTCCCTTGCTTCAAGCCAATACAAAGGAGAGCAACAACGCCTGCTATATAAGGCTTCATAGGGAGCCATCTCAATGGTATCCTGGAAGATATTATTATAACATAACTCAAAAAGAGGAATGTGTTTCTCCCATGGACCTCAAAAATCGAGAACACAGGAACGTAACAAATAAAATAGTACCTGTATAGTCTGCTCGGTCTGTCCGTCAGTCTGCGGGTGATAGGTCGTGCTCAAAAGTACCTGCGTACCCAAGGCATTCGATAAACCCTACCAAAACCGAGATGTAAAACGAGGATCTCTGTCCAAGAAAAAATATCGAGGTGCTCCATAAAGGCGCACTATCTCCTTGACATACAATCTTCCCAAATCATCAACTGTGAAGGTCTCATGCACAGGTAAGAAATGCGCAACCTTCTATCAGACGGTCGACGATAACCCATACTGCATCATTTCCACGGGGTGACCTGGGTAAACTGGTTACGAAGTCCATAGAAACATCATCCCATTTCCACTCCGGAATGGAAAATGTTTTCAAAAGATTTTTCATACACTGATGTTCCACATTCACTTGCCGACAAGTGGAACAATGCGTGATAAAACCGGTTATCTCCAGCTTCATTCTTGGCCACCAATACTGTCGTCGCAAATCATGATACATTTTGGTGATTCCTGGGTGAACTGCCCATGCTGAGGCATGGAAATCCCTCATCAGATCTTCTCTGATGTCTTCTGGGACCCATACACACCCTCAGAATAATAAATAATCACCCTCATCCACGGTCAGGTCTGTAGAGGCATCATTAGCGACACTCTCCCGTAGAAAAAGGCCTTCCGGATCTGATAACTGTCTAGCCCTTACCCGTTCCAAAATAGTAGATGTCACCACTAAGGCTAAGAGAACAGTCTGACCCTAACCCTCATGAACCTCAATGTGCATCTCTGAAAATAGGGACATTAGCTGCCCCTCCTCATTAGATTCCCGAACCACTTGTGACTGAGTTTTCCGACTTAGCGCATCGGCTAATGAATTTCCTTTCCCATGAGTGTAGGCCAGTTCGAAATCAAAGTATTGCAGGTACTCGACCCACATGTGCTTCCTGAGATTTAGATCCCGCTGAGTGAAGTTATATTTGAAGCTTTTGTGGTCAGTGAATACCACAAAACTCTCTCCCATCAAATAGTGTCTCCAATAGTGTAAGGCATGTACAACCGCTGCGAGCTCAAGGTTGTGCGTTGGATAATTACGTTCATGAGGATTTAACTGAGGAGAACCATACGCAACGAATTGCTCTTCCTGCATCAAGACCTCTCCAAACCTAATACTTGACGCTTCACAAAATACCGTATAAGATTTTCCTGGCTCCAGCAAGATCGGTATCAGTGCTGAAGTTAGTATGCCCTTCAGTTCCTAAAAAGCTACCTTACAATGTTCGGACCAATCGAATCTCACCCCATTTTTGGTCAAAGATGTACGTGGTGCAGATAGGCATGAAAAAACCTAGATGAAATGCTTATAATATCAGTCAATCCCAAATAAACTCTTGATATCAAAGATGTTCTTGGGTTGCTCCCAATAGATTATAGCACTCACCTTCTCAGGGTCAACTGAAACTCGAGACTCAGAAATAATGTGACCCAGGAAGTGAACCTTATTTATCCAAAAGTGGAATTAACTGAGATTAGCATAAATCTAATACTCTCTTAGAGTATTCATCATGACCTCAAGAAGAGTTTCATGGTCTTTTCTCGAGTGTGAATAGACTATGATATCATCCGCAAATACAACCACAAAGAATCATGGTACGAGTGAAAAGTTTGATTCATAAGATCCATAAACACTGCAGTTGCATTCGTAAGACCAAATGGAATGACTAGGTACTCAAAAAGACAATACCTACTCCTGAACTCCATGCAAGGTATGTCTGAAGTCCTAACACGCACCTGGTGATAACCCAACCTCAAATCTATCTTTCAAAACACCCTCGCTACTCGGAGCTGATCGAAGAAGTCGTCAATTCAAGGTAAGGGGTACCGATTCTTAATAGTCAACTGATTAAACTTGTTGTAATCCACACAAAGATGAAGGGTACCGTCTGCCTTCTTGGAAACGAGAACCGGTGATCACCAAGGAGAAGTACTGGGACATATAAATCCTTTTTCTTCCAGGTCCTCCAACTGACTCTTAAGCTCTAGAAGTTCATTAGGCGCCATCTTATAAGGAGGAATGGTCACCGGTGCTGCTCCTGGTATAAGATCAATATTAAACTCCACCTCTCTCACTGTAGGTAGACCATATAAATCATCAGGAATGATATCACTAAAATTCTCTACCACGGGAGGATAAACAGAGAATTGTAATCCTTGGTCATTAAGATAAAGGCTGGCAACCTGTGTCGTGACACCACCTAAACTCTGGTGTTGTGGTCTCTCTCGTGTCATACTAAGATAGCATTCTCCCTTATGCATATGTGTGTCGCGCTCTGGTGACATAAACGCCACCCTCGGACGTTAGTAGTCAATCCGAGCTCTATAGGGAACTAAACAGTCCATCCTGATTATTACATAAAAACCTGTCATATCCAAAACTTTCAGGTTCCACACAAAAAGGTTATCACCCACCCAGAGGGTACAATTCTGACAATGATGAACACCCTCTAAACGGATGCCTAAAGGGGTATCTAATGTGATCATACCATGATATTACTCAACGTTGAAACCCAAACTTCCAATAACCGCCTCCAATATGAAAGAGTGAGAAGCGTCTGTATCAAACAAAGCATATACTAATGTAGAGGAAACTTGAATCATACCTCATACAGTAGATGGTCCGGTGTACTGATCTTGTGGCGTAGTATCGACTGCATACAATTGTCTAGTACCATGACCCTGAGTCACAGCATGGCTACCTTGGCCAGACCCGCCCTAATGGTGCTAAGAGTCATACACCTTGTTACCTCTGCCTCGATTGTCACCACGGCCTGATCGGCCGATGGTATTCTAGTATCCAGAATGACGTGATCCTACCGATACAGCACCAGATCGTGGAGTAGGTACAAATCCCTGCTCACTAGGACCTGGGGGAAAAGTCCTACAAAAACGGTGGTGGTGACCCAACCTACCACAGCCCCAGCACTCCACTGGTTTTCGTGTACACTGCCTCTTCATATGTCCTGGAACCCCACATTGGTGATAGATAAGAGTACCACCAGAGAAAAGGGTCCAACCACTACTCACACCAAGAGAGTACTCAAAACACTGCTTCTTCCCAGAAGAGGATCAACTAGAACCCTTAGGTGTCAAACCACCCTGGTTCTCACTATCCGCATCTCTAAAATTCCTCTCTGTGATCAAAGCCTGACTGACGATTTCTGAAATAGTCATCAACCTGAACATGTTGACCTGCGACCGGATGGAGTAACACAAACCATCTTCAAAACACCTAGCAGCTGTCAGATCATCAGTAGCTAGTGTAGGATCAAAATGTTGTAACTCAGTCAAACGGGACGAATATTCCATGACTGTCATGGTACCCTGCTGTAGGTTCATAAACTCCATAGATATGTCAGCCCTCAAAGTCTAGGGAATGAAATAATCGTAGATGATGGTCTGGAAATCAGCCTAGACCATATCTCTCTACTGTCCTGACTGGGTGATGACATCCCACCACCTCCGGATAAATCACGTAGCATATAATCTGCGAGCTTGACCCTCCGCTCTGGAGGTGTCTAAAGGTGCTCAAATATGGTTAGAATAGCCTCCAACCAGGACTCCGCAGCAAAAGGTATGCCATCTCTCGTAAACGTAGGAGGATGTCGTGACTGAAACTCGCGGGTCAACTCTGCCATAATCGGGGCAGGTCACACTCCACCTTGCACACTCTACATAAAATCCAAGAATCTCTCACGAAACTGGGCATTGGAGCCCATCTCAGGAATAGAAAGTGGAGCCATAGGTGGCACTACTGAAAGATCAACAGGCCGTCTTAGGGCCCTCCACCTCAAGAACATGATCGTCGCCACCTTCATCACGCGCGACTCGAGGACGTCTCGGTGGCATAGTGCTACAATGCCAAACGAACGTCTCAAAAGAATAAAAAAAACAAAATTAAATGTTGAAATCTAGAATCTAGGGCAGTTACTAGGCCTTCCAACCCCTAAGATCACCTATCCACACCATTAGGAAAAACATAGTAAAACCTGCAACTGGTCAAAATTAACTTAATCCGGTGATATGGAATTTTCCGGCCCATAAGGGCCCATACTCCTCATGAACTGAAAGACAACACACAATTAGATGTCATTTCCCACTTACTATCACTAATCAAGCATTTAAATTTCTTTTTAATCAAAATATTGGTTTAGTTGGAATGTTATTTTCTGATTTATAAGGGCCCATACACCTTCTGAACCAAAGAGTGACACCCACTGAAACCACATCATTTCTCAATACATAATAAGCATGAAGGGATAGCACAAAGGAACACATATAAACAAGGCATGGCAATAAACAACAGGCAATACTTGCTCAAAATTTAAACGTCACATGGAAAGATGCATGGCCTAATCATATTGTTCCTATCGTGATGCATGTTCTAATGCATAATCCTCATTTCATTAGGTCGAACCATGAAATCTAAATACCAACATTGATAATATCAACAAAATCACAAAACAAGTGAAGAAACCCACGGTGAAATGATATCAACAGAAAATAGCAGAACCAATAACAACATAAAATAGGAAACTTGCCTCATACCCCGTACATGGGTTCATGACGCCCAAGCATGTATCATGGATAAGTCCCTAAGCATTCCCATTCTACAAGTCTATTATCACCAAATAGTAAAGAAATCAAGAAAGAAAAATCCCTCTGATACCACTTTGTGACGTCTTGGACCCGGCTGCCCCTCAACCCGAGCCCCAAGCCCTGTTGGCCACATGACCCCTGGATCGTCTCCCCATAGGCCAGGGGCTGTTGACTAGCAGTAGGGGTGTAATGGTAAGTCAGTGGGGAGACTATACGCCTATGTCAGAGTACCCATCATAATAGCAGTAAATTAATAAGAAATAGAAGAAGCACAACCAATGGATAAATAAGAGAAAAAGGGAAACATACAAACCAAACAACAGAAGTAAGGAAACCCTGATAAATATACAAAATCCACATAGGTAGTGTCTGATACAAAATATGCATGGCATGCTGATACAATGGAAATAGAAGACAAGAATACTATACAAAAATACAAAAAGAAAAAAAGCTGTCCTTGGGCATCTCTATCCAAGATCAATCCTCTACTCTGGATCTCCAGCTAGAACTTACATGGGTCAACAACCTGATGTTGGGCCTTTTCCCCTACTAGTACATGCAGCAGTAAAGTCTACACGAGTGCCCAGGAGGCCGCCTGGGTATGGCGTGAGACAAGTCTCTGTAGGCCACTAGCAACGATGTCTACATGTAATTCAAATAGGTTTTCTCATGAAACAATGAGTAATATACTGCAAGTAAGTAAGGAAAAGTAAATAAACAACCCTCCCGCCCAGGTTCCAGAAGGACACCTGGCAGATCTACCTGCTTTAGCTCATGGCTAGTAGTCTGAACAATCACCATAGGTATAAGTACATAGATATAGGTTATCACTGGCATGAGGTAAGCATGACTCTCTTCCATGCTTCTCACATCTGTAACAATCATCTCTGGCCCGAGGTATGAATACCTCTCGTCTACAGGTATTGTAGCTGGCATGGGGTAGAAATTCCTCCCACTCGTAAAGGTTATATAGGCACGATGTATAAATACCTCTCATCCTGAAGCACTATAGTTGGCGTGGGGTAGAAATGGCTCCCACCCGTCAAGGTTATATAGGCACGAGGTATAAATGCATATCGTCCTGAAGCACTGAGATATATCTGGCACGGGGTAAGAATGCCTCCCACCCAACACACGGAGATTCATCTGGAACTGGGTATGAATGCCTCTTGCCCAACACACAGGTTATCAAAAGCATGTCAACAAAGCAATGAATAACCATTCACGTCATAATGTATAAGGAATTACATCTCATATCATATCACATTTGCAAATAATGGCATATCCCTCTTATAATATCACAACAGTAAAGCATGGAATACATAAACTTTAATTCATTCAAGGGGTTCAAGATATCTCATCCTAGCCAACCTCTAACCAATCCATCTCATTTTCCTAACATGGAAATTTCCCTTTTAAGACATATCATTAAGGTTCAAAGGTGAAAATGTCCAAAACTCAAGGCATATCACCTATGGTTGACCACTCCCGGTCCACACCTCTTCTAAACACCCTAAAAATGTCATATTCATCAATCTTATTCCACTCGGGTAATTTTGATATTAAGAAGTCATTATAATTAAGGTTTTTGGCAAAAGATAACCCACAGCATGACAATATAAACTAAAAGCAACGGAAAACCCAAAATTAGAACACATGACCACCTACCTTAGAGATTTAGGCATAGGCCCGCTTGATATCTACCTCAGATTCGTAGTAGATTGGAAGAGATCTGAGTTCCAGTCCAATTCTTTGGAAATAGGGCATATGAGCCTGCATCAAAATAATAAGACAGAAGGCAAGATTTTCTGAGGAAAGAAGCTTGGGTTTGGTAAGCCTTACCTTGGCCTTTCCACTACCTTTGATGGATCAAGGATCAGACTCCGAATGAAGAAACCAAAAGGAAAAGAGAGAGGAGAGGGTTTGGAGCTCAAAAGTGGAGTTCCTCCTCTGTTCTGTCCGCTGGAATGAAGAACGAATAGGTTTTTGGCTTAAATAGATTTTAAGGGGAAAAAGGTAAATTCTTCCCAGAACTGGGTCGCACTATTTAGGCGCATGGTTTCCCAAACCGTGTGCAAACCATGCGCATTTCCCTGCATCCATACCAAGGGACGCATGGTCGTGCAGCCTGGTCTTCATAGTTGTGCGCCCCTACAGGTGCCCCTATCTCCAGCCACACGGTTTATCCCAAACCGTGCACTGACCATGAGCAGGACGTGCACCACCTCCTGTAAGCCCATTTCTCAAACTCCCAGCTCCTAACCAACCCTAGAAACTCCCCGGACCTTCCTTGGGGTGTTACACACATTAAACAAGCTTAAAGGAATGATTTGAAAGAAAAACTAACGATCTGTACCTTTTCCAAAGAGTCGGGTCATTACAAAATTATCATAATTATAATCATGAGAGGAAACATTATATAAAGTCAGGGAATGTGGAAATTCAAAAAAATGAAACATCATGTCTTAGTGGTCAAATACCATATATAGTTGTGAACAAATCTAGCATCATGTTCATGAATATTTCAATTTATCTCAGGAGATTCATAACATTAACTAATGAATTATAGAGCTATATAATTCTGAGCACACCATTCACATCATAACATTTACATATGCTATATAATTCTAGGTGCACCTATCACATCATAACATTTACCTTATCATGCATACCACATAGAACTTATATCAGTCGAGAACATAAAGTAACACGTAGAAAATAATGGTTTTCATTTTATAAAGCATACATTCATAAACATTAGGCCTCCAAAAAAGGATAAGATGCTTAGTATCAATATTTATTGAAGAATAAAAAATCTCATGATAAGTAAAGTATGTGTTTTTTAGAAAGACTAGTTCTTTTCAAACAATATTTTCATTTTTCAAAAAACCACATTGGAGACATGTATATCTGAGAAAAGAAATGGGAAGTAAAAAATAAATGATATTTATAGAAAAATAAAAGAACATACATACTAAAAATGGAGTGAAAAAAATAAAAACCAAATAAATATAGTTGGGTTTGAGAATCTCCTTACCTTATGCCTGAATGCTTTCTTCATTTTAATATCCTCTTAAATTTCTCATCCTTGAGAACCTCCTGAGCGAAAAGGGTTTGGTCTTTTTATGAGACCCAGAGATCTTGGACATGGGGGAGGGGATTGGGAAAATTATTGGGTAGAACGTGGAAATTATCAAAGATTGAAATGTGTGAGGTGAAGAGGTAGTGAGAGGTGATATTTACACAGGAGGAGATGTGTGTTTTCTCATTATTTTATTCATTAATTTATTATTTTAGCTCAAGACTATGAATTGATTAAAAATTATTACTAAATATATCAAAATAATGGAGTATAGTTCTATAATTTGGTCTTACATCAGACTTACATCATCTATGACTCAATCATTCAATTGTTTATCTTTTATCATAAATTATCATATTTTACTATTCACCATAAATTCTTGCATTTTAAAATACTCTAAAAAATTTAACCCAAATTTTTTTCAATTTGTATAATTCAAAAATGAACTCCATTTTATGAAAATAATTTTTTAAAAATATGAAATTTAATTTTAAATTAAAAATCACCATTTACTTTGAAAATATTGCTTTTAAAATTATAACTAATTAAATAACACATTGAAAAATTAAGTAAGGTATCGTAAAAATATATTATAATCATAGTAACACAAAATGATAATTTATGAATCTATTTTATGAAAATATATTTTATTTTAAATCATTTTATTAACTAAAAAATTGTAATTAAATATTTATGACATATAAAAATACCAACACTTAATTAATAATTTTTAAAACGTTTATTTACTTATACTGTGATATAATTATATCACATTATCATTTATAATAAATCAAATTTTCTTCCATACTTTCATAGGTGTGGTTAAAATTCTATTAACCAGTTTACTATTTCCAATTGTCACAATACTATTCCAAATTTCATGTTACTATTCCATCGAGGTAGGTTGCTTAATTTCTCTAAAAACCTATTACTTCATTCATTCTTCATTTAAAAAGTATTTATTGTGTTATCTAAGTGATTTAATGTGATTTATAATATATGATATAATTATAATGACGGAATTTCCATTGATAAAATTTTGGGTCGTTACATTCTTCCCCCTTATGAAATTTCACCATTAAAATTTTGTTTTACAAACTATGGTTAAAACAAGTGAGGTTAATTTTCATTCACTGATTCCTTTAGTTCCCATGTTGTCGCTTCATACTTATGGTTCACCATATTTTTTTAAATATGTGAGTAGTCTTATTTTGTATAACGTTATCTCTACGGTCAAATATCATCACTGGCTTATCCTCATAAGAGATATCATTTCCCAACTATACAGCCTCTTGATTCAATACATGCATGGGATTTAGTATTACTTCCTCAAGAGAGATACATTGAAATCATCGTGTACTTGAGACATAGTTGGTGGAAGTGAATTCAATAGGCCATATCTCCAACTCAATCCAAAATCTCGAAGGGGAAAATGTACCTGGTACTCAGCTTTCTTTTCTTCCCAAATCTCAAGATCCTCTTCCATGGAGATATGTATAGGAATACAATGCCTCCAGCCTTAATCTCTAGGCCCCATAAACGACTGTCGTCATAGATCATTTGTCAAATTTAAGATTCCTTGATATGATTATGAATATTTTTCACCTTTTCCACCATTTAATCAACCATTTTAGGTCCTATCAGCTTGTATTCACTAACTTCATTTTGGCATGTCGGGGTTCTACATCTTTTCCCATAAATGGAATCATTTCGATCCACTTGGATCCTTGAGTGGAAAATTTTGTTGTAGGAGAACTCAACTAAAGGAATTTATTGGTCCAGTCCTCCTTTTAATTCCATATAACAATCCCTCAAAATGTCTTCCAGTGTCTGAATAGTTCAATAAAATTTCCCATATGTTTGAGGATAATAAGACATACCAAATTTAAGCTCAGTGTTAAAGAGAATGTGGTACACTTTTATAAAACTTAGATGTGAATCTTGGATCTCGATCAGTTACAATCGATAGTGGCATTCCATGTAGTCTTTAAACTTATTAGATGTATATTCATGCAATTTTATCTAGTTAGAACTTCTACATAATTGAAATAAAGTGAGATGTATTTGTAATATGATCCACAAAACCCCATATATCATTATTTCCTCTAATGTATTCAGAAGTCCGAGGACAAAGCCCACAGTGATTTTTCCCTTTTTCATGTCGATATGGGTAGTGGTTTCATCAACCCCTAATACTTTTGTCTTTCAACCATCACTTTCTAATATACCAGGAAAATTTATGTATAATAAGTGATATCCTTCTTCATATTTTCCCACCAATAGTTCTCTAAAATATCTCAATAAATCTTTGCATTCCCTGGGTGAATAGATAAGGTTGATCTATGTGTGTCCTTCAGAAGCTCATTATTTATCTATAGATCAGATGGTATATATAATCATTATTCAAATATTATAAATCCATCCTCATAAATTTTAAACTATGAGGATTTTCCCTTTCTTATAGCTTCCACCTTCTTCTTAATTTCCATATCATTTCTTTGAGCATCCTTTATTTACTCCATGAGGGATGATTGATAAATCATTTGAGAATTGTTTTATGACATTCCTTCCTTAATTATCTGCATGTCTATTCTATTAAAATCAGAGAATACTGGATCCTTCTCAATTCTCATCAATAATAATGTTGCAGGATCCTTTCTACTTAGAGCATCCACCAATTTATTCACATTTCTAGGATGCTAGTTCATTGAGAAGTCATAATCCATAATGAGTTGTAACCATCTTCACTAGGGAATATTATGCTCCTTTTGTGTGAATATATATTTGAGGATCTATGATTAGTATATATTTTACACTTTTCCCCCATAGAGATAAAGAAACCATATTTTTAATGCAAATATCACAGCTACCAACTCTAGAACATGTGTAAGGTAGTTTTACTCATGAATTTTCAACTTCCTTGCAGCGTACGCTATCACATTATCATTCTTCATTATTGTATAGCCTAGGAAATTATTTGAAACATCATTGTATACTACAAAGAGTTCCCCCACTATTTGGAATTATGAGTATTGGAGCTATGATAAGCCTCATTTGTAACAACATAAAGCATTATTCACATTCACTAGTCGAGAAAAACTTTTCTCCCTTCTAATTTATATTGTATAGTGGGTTTTAAAATCATGATAAGTTCTTAAAAAATAGAGTGTAATACCCATCTAGGGAAAGGAAAATACTGATCATCATTATAGATGTTGGTCTGGTCCACTCATTAATTTCCTCTATCATAGAAGGTTCCTCAGATATTCCTTTACTAGTGATAACATTCCCCAAGAATGAAACTTCATCTATCCATAAATCACATCTAGTATAGATTTCATAAATCTTATCCCTTCATAAAATCATTAGCACAATTTTCAAATACTTCTTATATTCCTTATTCCTCTTGTAGTATATCATAAAATCATTGATAAAGATTATCATAAATTTTTTGAGGCAATATCTAAACAATCTAATCATTAAGTCAATGAATATTTCTGTATCATTAGTGAGTCTAAAAGGAATCACTATGAACTCATAGTGTCTGTACCTTGTTTGAAAGGACGTCTTTTTAATATCTTCTTTCCTTGATTTTAATTGTTGATATCCCGACCAAAGGTCCACCTTATAAAAATACATATCCCAATGTTGTTGATAGAAAAAATTCATATATCTGTGTAAGGGGATACTAATTATTTATAGTGGTTTTTTTGAGCTCACAATAATCAGTTTAGAGGCATATTGATATATCATTATTCTTGAAGAATATGACAGAATTTCCCCATGGTGAAGTACTTGAGCATATAAACCCATTTTCTGGATTCCCTTGTAACTATATTTTTCAGTTCCTCTAACTCAATAGTGTCCATTCTATAATGTGTATTTGATATTGGCAGAGATCGAGGAATAAGTTCAATTAAGAAATAAACCTCTCGGTCTAGAGTAAGACTATGTAGTTCTTCCAAGAAAACATCAATGTTGTCCCTCACAATGGGCATCTCTTTGATCATGGTTATCTCCTTTGTCTCAATAATTTCAGATAGATATGATTACTTATAAGGAAATAATATCCACACTTGATATTATAGATCTAAAGAAGATTCATCCCCTTTCATACACTTGTTTAGAATTGGAGTATGCTTCTGGGTATGAAGTGTGATCTCCAATTCTCAACAGTTGAGGTTGTCTTTATATAATGATATCCAATATATGCCCAAAATAGAATCAAAATCTACCAAAAGAAGTATAAAAAGATTTTCTGGGAGGTTCAGTTCATAAACATTAACTGGGTAGGAGTTATATACTTTTGATGCAATAAGTTTCCCATTTTATATTCTCACAGATAACTAAACCTCCATATTTTTAGGTGGAGTTTAAATAGTTCTACTAAACATGAAAGATATGAAAGAATTATTAGAACCATAATCAAATAGTAAGGATTATATTCATGAATGAATAAACAGTGTACTTTTCACCACATCATTTTCAGGATCCAACTCAGCATTAGTGTTGGCATAAACCTTCCCTTTCTCCTTTGGATTTGGTGGCTGATGACACTGATTACCCTTAAGGACTCAGGATTTAGTGCACTGGATTTCATAGTTCCCTTTATCCTTATAGTTGAATCATTGGTCTATAAGAGGTTCCCTCCTTTCATCAACCACATTTTCCACCTTCCTCATGTATTTCGACATTCATGATCTTGGCGGACTTCTCTCCCACACTTATATAATTTCCTTTTCCCTTTATGGAAATCCCCATTATTCATCATACCACATTTTTGACATGTGGGTGGTTGAGTTTTCATTTCACTTGTTTCATAATATCCTCTATCTTAAAAACTCTATGTTTAGTTTTTTGTCACCATATCTTTGGGACCATTCACCAAACTCCATCTCCACTTTTAGAGAACATCGAAAAACTTCTTCATAACTCCCAAATTCGATAATTTCTAGATCCTTTTGAAGGTGAGGTTTTAAACCACTAAAAAATATATCCATTTTTCTATCATTATTGACAAAAAACCAATATCTTAACTTCACATTCTTGTGAAATTTAATTCATAGTCCATGACAGATTCTCCATCATATTTCTTCAACTCTATGAATTTTGTCTCCGTATTTTTATGAAGTGGTTGAGGGAAATACCTATTATGAAACATTATATTAAATTCTCTCCACTTAATCTATTCAATTTCGTCATTTGTCTTGGTGTTCTTAATCAATTCCCACAATTGGTTGACCTCTCCATCTAAATGATAAATGGCCATAGTCACCTTCTCCATCTTAGAATTGTGAAGAACAGAAAATATTTTCTCTATTTATTTAACCCACTATTCCACGATGAGTGGATCATAAGATCCACTAAATGTTGGTGGTCATTTACATTTAAAAGACTAGATAGCTAGTTTATCCATATTAGGTTATGGGTGACATTCCACATTATTAAAGTTATTGTACATAGCCTGAAACTTCTAGTTAAGAATTACCATAAAATTTTGAACTCCACCTCCCAAGGCATTGGGGATGTCATTAGGGCAATCACTGCATTTTACCTTCCATGGTTTCTTGGCCTAATTTCTCCTGGTTTCCACCATTTTCTAAATTACAAAATATTAGAAAAAAACATAAGTCAACAAGTCATGAATAAATAATTTTTTTCTTTCTCCAATTATGTCTAATGGAATATATTGTGGGATCATATGTTTATAATTTTAGAAAATAGAGATTATTGGGTTTCTACATATACTTAGTCTCATTTTAAGTGTTTTCAATAAGGTTATCTAATCCTAATAAAAAATTAACTAAAACATACTATGATAGAATCTACAAATACCCTTATTTTTCATACATAGTTTTCCATTATTTTAAAGATAAACATAAAATTATTACACAAAAAGGATCCAAATGTTTAATGTATTATGAAAATTAGGACCATAAATAACTTTTACATAATAAAACATAAACATTTATTTAATTCCTTCTTCTCTAGCTTATTATTGGTCCTCATGTTATCTTTAGTCTATGTTTTCTCCTAAGGATATAAATCAAAAGAAGTGGTGAGCTAAAAGCATAGTTAGAGGATAAATAAGAGACATGATACATTGGTGAAAATAATCATCATAATCATAATATCATAATCATAATCATTATAGGAAACATTAGATAAAGTTATGGAATTTGAAAATTAATAAAAAATAAATATCGTATCTTAGTGGTCAAATACCACACATAGTTGGGAAGAAATCTAGCATTATGTTCATGCATATTTCACATTATCTCATAGGATTCATCACATTAACTAATTCATTGGAGTGATATATAATTCTAGGTGCACCTATCACATCATAACATTAACATGATCTATATATTTCAATATGCACCCATCATATCATAACATTTACATTTACATGCATGCCACATAGAACGTATATCAATCTTGGACATAATGTAACCCATGGAATGAAATGGGTTTCATTTCATAAATTATAAATTCATAAACATTGGATCTCTGAAAAAAAGAATAATATACTTGGTATAAATCTAAATTTAATAAGAAACAATATCTTAATAAGTAGAACTTGTGTTTTTTGGGTAAAAGAGTTCTTTAGGAGAATTCTATTCATTTTTCATAAAATCATATTAAAAACATATATATCTTAAAAAAGAAAAGGAAATTAAAAATAAATGATATTTATTGAAAAATAAAGGAACTTCCATATTTAAAATTTAATTAAATATAGAAAACTCATATAAATATAGTTGGGTTTGATAATCCCCTTAACTTATGTCTGAATAATTTCTTCACCTTAATATCCTCTTGAATTTCTCTTCCTTGATAACTTCCTTTGGGAAAAGGGTTTGGTCTTTTGTTGAGACCATGATCTCTTGGATGTGGGGGAGGGGATTCTGAATAGTATTGGGTAGAACAAGAAAAATTCTAAAATCTTGAAATGTGTGAGGAGAAGAGGTGGTGAGGGTGGTATTTATTGCAGAGGAGAGGGGCGTTTTGTCATTATTTTATTCATTATTTTATTACTTTTTCTCAAGAATATGAGTATTTTTATCCTTATCACTGAATATGTTAAAATAATGTTGAATAGTTATATATATTGATCTTTCATTATCCTTAAATCATCTATGACTCAATAATTCATGTATTTAGCTTCTATCGTAAATTATCGTATTAAACTATTAACAAAGAATTCAAGTATTTTAGAAAAATCCAAAAACGTAACCCTCAACATTTTTAAACATGTAAAATTAATAAATGATCTTCATTTTATGTAAATAATTTTCTAAATATGATAAATTTAGTTTTTAATTATAATCATCAATTACTTGGAAAATACTCATATAAAATTTATAACTGATTTTGTAACACTTTGAAAAAATAATTAAAGCCTAAGAAAATTATCTTATAATCATAAGGAAAAAATTTTAATTTATAAATCTGTTTTATTAAAATAAATTTTCTTTTAAATTTTTATATTAATAATAAATTTTTAATTAAATATTTTGGACTTACAAAAACACCAACTCTTAATTAATAATTATTAAAACATTGATTTACTTATACTACGATATAATTATATCATATTATCATTTATAAGATACCTAAATTTTATCCATAATTTCATGGGTGGGGATACTATTCTATTATCTAATTTACTATTCCTAATGGTCACAATACTATTCCAATGGTCATGTCACTATAGGTTCCCCGATTTATAGAAATACCTCTTTGTTCATCCATTATTAATTTAAAAAGTTTTAATTGTGTTCTATAATTGATTTTATGTGATTTATATTATATAAAATTATTATAAGAAATGAATTTACATTGATAAAACATTGTGTCAACATGTTACAAATACCTCAACCCAATAAAATGTCTCCCAAAATGTCATTAATAACCTGAAAAATTTTACTACTTAAACCCCTCAACTAGGGTGTTAAAGAATTTGAACTTATGATAAACCATAATTTCATAGACCAATGATGGTATCCATAACTATTAAGATAAAATCTCCTGAAAAAAATATAATCTTCTAAGTTATCTAAACTGACCATTGATGCCAACTATACATTCTAGAACCTGCACCCCTAAATTCATTGATAAAATAGTAAACATTACAGTTCGATATTCGATGTCGATAATTGTGACCAAAATTTTTCCATCCAAACCATACAACATAAAGAGTAGATGTTGGTTCAATTACAACTTTTATAACCTTTTAGGTTTATAGTTTTATAGAAATAGGAAAAAATACTACATAAAAAATCACATCACTTTAAATGAGAATTTTTTCCACTTAACCAAGATTTTCTTTTTTCACATTAATAAATCATCATCATCCATATTAAATAAATTCTATAAATTACTCATTCAATGTCATTCAATATAACCTGGGAAAAGGAATCATAATATGGGTGATATAAAATTCTCATTAATGGAGAACATAATCATTAGCAATTGAATGTCATCAATGAGCATAATAATTACATAAGGGTTTGACGAAATAATTAGAGTGAAAGAGTGAATCATAAAATAACTCATAACCATCGGTACCAGGATCATAAAATATAAAAAAATGAAAACGGAAATAGTAATCAGAATCATTAATCATAAGTCATATGATATCAATCATGATCATAAGAATCATTATAAACTCATAACAAGCAATTAAACCCCCATTTTAGGTAACTTGGAGAATCATATTCATGAAACCCTTCCAAAACCCTATTAATTAAAATAACCATATGTCCAACTTCTAATATAATCATTACCCAATGCATTGGAGTGCTATCTTTACACACATTTTTTAAGCTATAACGGGCTCACCCGGGGCAATCTTGGATTCCCCCCTCATATATGTTATAGCGAGATCACTTGGTGCTATTTAGGCTACCCCATCTTGTAATATATAACGAGCCCACTCGATGCTATCTAAGCCACCCCATCGTATAAAATTTTGAAGAACCACGACATGAATAAAGTATATAGATCTTTCATTTCATCATAAAACACATAGAAACATTAATTATTCGTTCATAAACTGACTAACCCGTGGAAAAGATACGAGTCTCATGTCAATATATTCAAAACATGATTAACCTATGTAAATGAAATGGGTTATATAAAAATATATTTAAAACAAGATTAACCTGTGAAAAAGAAATGGGTTCCATAACAATCTCTTTAAAAAATATTAATCTATCTTGAAAATAAAGAGCATGGTATCTTAAAAAATATCCCCAATGGATTATATGTAAAAATAAATGTTATTGAAATTTATTAATGGAAATACCATAAAAATATCATTAAAAAAATTCCTTAAGAAAATATCCTTTTCATTTAGAAGTCACATTCTAAAACATACAACATTTTGAAATTACAATTCTTTAAAACTAATTTTTTTACAATGAATTTTTAGAATAGTAAGAAAAAAAATTAAAAATAACCTTGTAAACATTCAGATTAATCATTAAATAAATGAAATTCATATTGTTGGTTAATTCCATAAATTCCATAAATAATATCCCTTTTTCATAGTAAAAATGTTTAAAAGATGACTCGATTAGAAATTAGTAAGAATATTCCTCTGAAAATCCCATTTTTTATAGTAAAAATTGGTTAAAAATTTACTTAATAAATCAATTTTAAAAATATGAAAAATATTTGTGAAAGAATTTTTAGAAAACATGGTTTTATAAGATAATATATTTATAACTAAAAAGAAAAAAATCTGCTTTTATTAATAAAATTTTTCAATGATTCTAAGTAACAAATACTGTAAAATGGTAATATCAAATAAAAATATCACGAATTACCATATAATAAGATAATTCCTGAGAATTATAATATTTCAACATCGGAGACTTAATCATACATAATCCCGATAAATGATGTGATTGTAACAAAAGACTCTTACCACTTTGGTAACTATGACTCATAATACCCTTGAAGGAATAACATTAAATGAAACATAGAATATAATTAAAATCGATAGTTTCAATATATAAATTTTAAAATGATTAGTATATACACTTCATAAAAAAAGATAGTTTTAAAACATAACATGCATCTCAAAGAAAGAAAATTGAGATTAAAAATCCACTATTGTTTTGGTAACATTGAAACCATAAACCCCATTAGATAGATATACCAGAATGGATAGGTAAATCCCCATAAATTTATGAATAATAATAATAAAGTAAATTCTTGGTAATTATACACAACACATAACAAAAATAAGTGGTGAATATGGAATACATCTCATAGACATAAAAGTGAGGTTTGAAGAAAAAACCATACCTAGAGTCTCACTTGTCACTTGTGTATTTATCTTACTAAACAATAAACTTAATTTAATTATTTAATATATTTAGAAACTTTTTATAGTTTATCATTACTTTTTTCACTTATTAAAATTTCATATAAAAATACTTAATCGATTAAGTTTACATTAGATGTTTTGATCATATTTGGCTTGTGTGTCAAAAATAACTTAGGTGGGTTGAATGTTGTCGAAGAGTTCATTATTTAAAAATAACAAGAATAATAATAATGAAATAATCATCATATTTATAGATAAATTATAATTTAAAACAAATGATGAAATATTTTTATGAAAGATGAACTGATTTTATGATCATGGAGACGGTAGGTCGTACGTAAGCATGAGTAATGTTCCCATTTTTCAATGATCATTATGTAAATAAGGTAAATAAAATTTATCTTTATAGAATGATAATAATATAATAAATACTATATAATTTAATTATATATACTTTTATATAACATTATTTATATTTGCAAATAAAAAAGTTATCACATCGATTCGAGGAGGTGGTAGTCCACACATCCATGATCGACGTTGTAATTTTTTTCAGTGAGTGAAAAGTTAATAGGAAAATTATTTATTATAATTAAATAATTATAAATATGTAACTAATTTCATAAATATTTAATTTATATCACTTATAATTTTTATTTACCCTTATTACATTCTATGTAACATGTTAGTGAAAAACAAATCACATCGCTTCGCGAGGTGATAGTCCATCATACACACGATCGATGTTATCGTATCCCCTATGGTATAGAAAAGAAATGGTATATATGATATAATTACTGAATAATTATAATTATGTCACAAATATCATATATAAAACTTTTTTTCCATTACTATACCCAACAGTGAGAGCAGGTAATGAAAAAATGAATGGCATCATTTTGCGAGGCGGTAGTCCACCACACACAAAAATGATGATTTCAAAACCCATTTGATGGAGGTGTGTGTGGTTTTAGGTTATAACCTTAACATAAAAACATCTTAGTATATTTAAGTTACTATGGTTATTATATCATCATGGTGTAATAATAATTTAAGGAGGTAGGGAAAGAAGTAAAATAAATAAGCTCATTGAAGAACATTACCTCTTCTTTGAGTATCCTCCTTATGTTTTCACTAAATCCTTGAAATGTTGGATTTATGCCAAAAATAAGGCTTCTGATATGTGTTTAGAAGAGTTGGGAAGTGATTTGGGTGGTGTTTTATGATAGAAATGGATTGATATGTGTGAAGAAGTGAGTGGAGTTAGTTCCCTTTTATAGTTGAGGATGAGTGGCATTCTTATAAATACTAAAAAAATATTCACTAGTGGGAGGTTAGTATTACCAATATTGCCCCAAAAAATTTAAAATTAATGGTTTTTAGGGATTATATGTTAGATAAACACATCCAATACAAAATAAAACATATGTTTTAAACTATGTATTTTATCCAATAAGACTAAATTAAAGTGAAATTTATTAGATAATTCAAAAAAATATAAGAAATATTAAATAAAATTTTTCAAATAAAAATTCTATCTATGTTGAAAAATATTTTTTTAAAAAATCAAAGTAACGTGAAAAAACACCACTTAACCTTAATCGCACAAAAATAGTTTTTACCAAATTCAACGTCAATATATTCATTATAAAATAAAATTTGGTACATTAATGGTACATAGATAAAAAATATTATCATTTAAAAATAACTTGGTAAAATATATTATTTTAAATAATTTTAAATCATTTAATTAAATAAAATTTATTATAAAATAACATTAATGTCAATTTATAAATTATTCATTTAATTTGAATTTCAAAAAAATCAAGACAATGATGGAATTAGAAAATATTATGATCAAACCTATGTAAAATGACATATTCATATAAAAAATAATTTCTCATAATAATTCAATAAATATACTTCAATTTTAATATTTTTAGTATCATTTATTTTATTCAATTATTAACAAAATAATTACGGTGTTGGCGTTTATAAAAAATTTAAGAAATTAATTCATCTCTAAAAATTTTAAAAAAATTATTGTGATATAAAAAATAATAATTTCTATTTCAAAATAATATTTATAACTAAACCTATTTTTTCATATCCCAAAGCTATATAGAAATTATAAGGAAAAAAGATTCCTTTTTCCCTTTTTCTTTACTTAACTTATTAAATTGGTAAATTTCAAGGATAAGTTTCCCAAAAACTCATAAAAATATATCATAAGATCATAAGGATCGAAATATACCTAGAAAATAGGTGTTTTAGGTTTAATTTTTAATCCCTGATTAAACTCATTTTACCTAAATTTTTGGGAGTAATTTTAACTTTTTCACTAATTATTGTGGTATAAAATTAAGTTGGCCTTATTAAAAATTATAAATTATTATTATTCCAAATATATAATACATTTTTTCAAAATCAATTCAAAAAATTGGTAGAATTTATTTTAATATCAATCTCACAAACACAATGAGAAATTAGGTTTTCAAAGAGAAAAAGTTCAAATGTTTGAAAAAGTCTTATATCCAATATCAATAAAAAATTTGTTTAAATGACCTTAATTGGATTAATAGATTCCTATGTGAACTAATTATAAATCAAGACCAATTTAAAATATAATTTATCTTTATAAATAAATTAAACAAAAACACAGTTTTCAATTAAAATTCAGTAGTTTTCACTATTCATCAAAAATTAAAATATTTTAGAAAAATACCAAAAACTCACCCTATGATAATTTTGGTATTCTGATTTAAAAAATAAATTTTATTTTATAAAATACTATTAATAAAATCTGTAAAAAAATTTGATATTTCTTTCATGGAAATTAATAAAAATCTTTTTTTAAGAAAACCTATTTTTGAAGAATAAAACCACTTCACTAAAAATTGATTGATTATTTACAATAAAATAATAATTGATATTTATAAATAAATTTATAAATATATATATATATATCATAAAATAGTTAATATTATTTGTACCCTCCAATTTAACGAGGTTTTAATGTTAATATATATCAGTGGTCGTTTAATTTTTGTCTTTCATGTGTAATACACTATAGAACATAAAAATGTTCAGGTTGTGTGTAATGCAAGCTAAAATGAGTGTTTTGTGAAATGGAAACTGAATATAGTTTTTCATTTAATTTAAGATAAACTTAGTTTTTTTTGTCCTTTACACTATTGAATATAATTTTCCTCGTTTAAAAGTTATGGGTGTACACTCTTCCCCTATTAACCTTTAAAAAAATAAGTCATGCACGATTCACGGTGAATACCAGATTAATTTCATGAAATTGTTGTGTTAATACCCCATGATTTCATGTCCTAAATCCTCCATGGTTACACACATTGAAACTAATTCATTCCATGAGTGGAATTCCTGATGTGAATGACTAGCTCCATTAGTTTTCAAGAGCCCAGGTTATACATTCTTCCTCTAGTGTTCACCCAAACCCCAAAGGCTTCTAGAAAATCATAACACACATTAAAAAACATGACAAAAATATTATCTAACCCTCATAACCTCAATCAAAATCATATATTCAAAAATACAGCAACACAAAAAAAAACAAATTCCCTTGGAAAATTCATCTAGTTCAGAAAAAGGATATTATAATAAAAAACATGTGTAAGGATTTAAAAGGTGTAGATTAATAATCACATGGTCAAAATATATTTTAAAATTTTTTGAAATTTAATTTCATAGTCTAATCTAGATCATAAGTCAATAAGGGAAGAAGCACTCTTTAAAATAACTTTTTTATTTAAAACCCTGTCAAAATTAATATTTGTAAGTTATTTTTAAAATATATATATAGAGGGGTGTAAATCGTTAAATTAACCAAATTAAACTACAAAACCAAATATCTCTAAGCCAATGTAATTCGGTTTAAATCAGTCAATCGGTTTATATTAGTTGATGAATATTGTATATTTTAATTTTTTTCAATTCTAATTGGTAGTGTTAACCTCAACCATTCTTATTCAAAAATTTATAATTAAATGAATATATAAAAAATTATTGAAATATGATGTTATGATTAGATTTATATAGTCAATGTTAAATATAAGATAAATTATATTTTATTTTCTAGTAAAATTACACATGATAAAGATATTTGAAAATTAAGTGAATATAATTCGTAAAATCAAATTTTAATTTTCACTATACATTATTAAATTCCTTCAAATCATTTCCATGATTATGGTTTAGTTATTTATCAAATTATTTCATCCATTTTAATTTTCAATTAATAATTTTTTTCAATAATATTCTCTCTATAATATTTTTTTATAGTGGTATTCACAATATTTTATATTACATCATTATCAATGTTTAGGGTTTTATCTTTTTTTTAAATGAATCACTTTTGTATCATTTAATTTTTTCCTATATTTTCTTAACTGATCTAAACCAAACAATTTAGTTTATTTTGATTATAAACTAATCATCAATCAATTTTTATTTTCAATTAAGATATTTCTTTCTCAATTGGTTGATTGAAACCAGTGTTCTTAATCAATTTTAAATTACCATTCACCCCCCAAGATAGAGAGTGAAAATATTACATTTCATGATTAACTTTAAAAATCATTTTATATACAAGCATATTTTTGGGTGTTTATATATATTTAATTGTTAATTTATATTAATATATATCTATATTAATATATATTTTCATTAATAAAAATTTATAAATATACATAAGAATATAAATTAAATTTTTTATTTCAAATTTTAAGTTGAAAATCAATGTAAAAGTAAAATTTAAGTTAAAATTGAAATTTCAATTCAAAATTTTAATTTTAATTTGAAATTGAAATGATAATAAAATTAAAATTAAATATTAAGTTTAACAATTTAAATTGAAATTTATATTTACTAATTTTTAATATATATATATGTGTGTGTGATTTCATATAAAAATTTAAATTGGAAAAATAAAAATATTTTTTATTAATATTCTTAAGAAAAAAATTAATATTTTATTTCAAATTTTAATTGAAAATTTGGTATGATAAATATATTTCATGTATATGGAATTGTTTTCAATTTATAATATTAAAGGAAATTTGTGTTTTAATATATGTTGATAATGAACATAGTTACATTAAAACATCACATGGATGTTATATTTCTTGGACATCATATATTTTTACATCAACAACATCGATACCTAAAGTGTAACAAAATATAAATAGGTGCTTAGAAGAATGTGTGTTACCTTCTATATTAACATGGAATGGAAACTTTGATAAGGTAAATGATATTTGAATACTTTAGGTAAATAATTCTCTAAAAACAATATTATGGTAGGTTTGAAAAAAAATCTTTTTATTACCTTGGTAGAATTTTTTGTATGTCGGCCATTTTTTAGATGCCATGTGTATCTAAAAATGTATTTGATAAAAGAATTTTCATGTCAATAAATGTACAAGGAAATACCATATATGAAATTAATTCAAGGTAATATATTATTTAATTAGTGATCCATGTCCTAATTATATTGATTAAAGTAACACCAAGGATTTAAATTGGAGACTTGATCAGTGATAACACGAACTTGTTTGAATTTTTTGTTCTAAATCAAGCGTAATTCTTAATTTTTGGATTTAGTTATGAACTTGAGAACTATAAGAATAAATTTAAGGTGTTTATAGATATGGTTTGTGTGGAAATAAAATCATTTCATACATAAATATTACATCTTTTTTTATGAATAATGAATATATCTCATAGAAATACATTCCCATGACCCATAAAGGTTTAGTGTCTTTGGAGATTGGATATATAATCATCTTATTTCATGAAATATCTTTAAAATCTCTCAAAAATTTCTTCTCACATAGTACACTTCTTCTATATACCCTAAATAAAAACATTTTTTAGGACATGGGTAAATAAAAGATAAGAAAGGGTGAGATTAAATTCTTAGTGAAGGTAAACATATGAAATATCAATTAATGTTCATTAATGAGAATAAGATAATCATAAGGTTATGATTACCTGATCATAAATTATAAAATTCAAACCTAATCAGTGAAGCGTATTTAATCATGAATCATGAAAATGGGATTTTTTATAACAAAATACGTAAGTCATAAAAGTGCATAATCATCAATAATAAATCATGAGTCATGATAAAATTTCATAATAATAATACATAGTTTTTTTACATGCACATAATCATAAAAACTAATTTCCTTAATCAAGGATTTCTTCCAAGACTATCATAGTGGACTAGGTTCACTCCCTATTCATCACTTCCTTAGTCAAGGTTCACTCTTAAGTCTATCATATTAGATAAAGTTCTTTACTTAATTGGGTTCACTCTGCATTCCAGTATTTATTATCTCATGATAGATCATTCTTTATTGATTACATTGGAGGGATATATAATTATAGGATCACCCATTAAATAATAAAAACCACACATATTTTTCCTATGTGATCATAAAACATTCATAAATTCATCATAACATAACCCTTGTAAAAGAAACAGGTCCTATAAACATTTCATCATTTCATCATAGTATAAACTGTGGAATATAAATGGGTTTCATAAAGATTCTATCATAACATAATTAACCCATGGGAAATATATAGGTTTCATAGAAACATCATTAAATCATCGTTATCATAAATGATCTAGATAAATAAATTTGATGTTATAAAAATATTATGTATCCAATAAAGTATAAAAATACTTAAAATATGTTTAAATAGATTAAAAATACCTTCAAATGAATAATCAAGACTTTCTTTTAAAATCATAAGAAAAATATCCTTTACTTTTGAAAAAAATAACTAAAAATACCCTAAATAATGAGAAAGTGATTTTCATTGAAAATATCCATGGAAACTTGTAAATGATTCTTCAAAATGAGGAATGTTAATGATTGTGGGAAAATATTTTTATGAGGAATATGTGAAAATAGAACATTATTTTCACACATTTTAGAAAAGAAAAAAATGAATTATTCAGAAAACATTTTAAAAATATTCCCTTCAAACCTTTGTATATAAATTTAAAGGTACCAGAAATGGCCCTTTTGAAACATTATTGGTAAAAAAATCAATATTTTTTTTGAATAACATGTAAATGGAAGAAAAATTTTGTTGACCATAGAGTAAATAAGGCTTAATTTTCTTAAAAACGTTTTCTTGATAATTTTGAGTACCAAAGAGAGAAAACGGTATTATTACATGAAAATTATTAGAATAACTATAGTAGAAGAAACTAGATGGGGCTGGATGTATAAGGATCATATAATTTTTATATCCTACACACTCTTAGTGTTTTAATTACTAAAAACACCATTTCATGTTCCCAACCACTTCATTTAAGTCTATTTAAGTTACTATGTTAAGAAATTAACTAAGGAATTTTCTCAGTAGAACTATGGTATTAAGAGGCAAAAAGAGGACTATTTTGAAGGTTTCCTCTTACTTGAATCACTGACCACCATGTCAAATATCATTGGCCATCTAGTAGGTCTGTACAGATGAACTTTCTCATGTCTAAACTCACCAACTAGCCTATGTGGTTGTCAGTGCCTCCTAGATACTTTTTATAACACCATATCCTAGGACCCATATGTGCTTGAGAGTCACATGGTGTCAATAATTCCTCCCAATGTGCTAGAGACTTCCAAATAGTGGTAAGGGTCTAATAAAAATAGGAAGGATTTTATGCCCTCTTACTATAGTAATATAAAAAGTATAAGTTTTCAAGAATCATCCCCATCATCCTAGAGTATGAAAAGTAAATAGACAGAAAAAATAACATATGATGTTGTCATATACAACATTAAATTTCTCACCCACCAGGCTAACCCAAATACAAAACAAAAAAAAAATAAAACACATGCACTCTAGACCTACTCCCATCCTCAAGCCTTACACACCTTGTAACCACAACCCGTTGAGCTACCCCATCCTAATCCACTATATGGACCATACTCTAACCTAAATGTGGATATAAGGTTTGTACACATATTGAGATTCCTATACAGGGTGTTATCAGGAAACAAATTAGGGTCTCACCAAGAACCCCAGATATACACCTTCATATACATGTTTATATGTGAGGAAATTAAATACAAAAATAAAAATGCTCATAAATTCATCATGAACTAACCAGTCTGTTATGACACTTGACAAGTACACACACTGACCAGACCACTGCATGGTTACTAGACCACCATGGTTCCCGACTATACTTTCTTCAACACCATGTCAGAATCCATTTTTCACCTCATGACATCATATTGACTCCTAAACCATACCCAAAGACTCGGGGTAGGTGAAATTATAAAATATTGACATAATTCCCATAGACACTAGGCACAGTCATACATCCAAAAGCTTTGACCCATCCATTTTCACTCAAGGGAGGTCCAATGGTCTCACATCATAGGATGAACCATCCCCTAGGGAAGTCCTCAATGGAAGCCTACTATGGAATGTTATTAATCATGAATGCTAACCCAATCCATATCTAGAAAGGCCCTTGACTTAATACCTGAGTTTCATGGAAGAATATCCACTGACTCAATCCATGCATAGTAGGGTCCTCAAACAAATACTTTAAGGAACATTGCATGATAATCCACCAAGTCAAACCTATAAGGAAAGGTCACCAAGCACACTAACCCATAACTAAATACCCTAGAGAGGACCATTATCACCCTGAACCATCCCCACAGACTCTAGGGAGGTCATCAGAAGTATACTGATCCAAATACTCTCCAAGGAAAGGTCCCTCCGGAACAAGAACATATGTCCACAATTTGTCACTCTGCTTTCTAGCTGATCCCGATGTATCTATTTCTTTAGAATTATACCATAATTGTTATAAATATTAACTCACTTGAATGTTTATCCAAATATACTATAGACCCACCATAGTCTCTACCCATTGGTTCCACCTCAAGATCATAACCTACGTATGACATCACTTCCACAAGTCTCACCTTGACCCAATCCTCAATGTTCGTTCCAACCTTGTCGAAGTCCCCCATAACTCCTAGTCCTGCTACCCAGGGAAAATACTAATCCATAACAACATATTGGACCCTAAAATCATATAAAGGTTCCAAAACCTATGAAAATACCCCATTTTCCAGAAAATTACATGTCTTAAAGGAGTTATCGTGCTCACCCAATACAGAAAGATTCACCTTTGACCTCAGGAGGGAGTTCTAATCATCTCTGATATATATAAAGATCTCACCAATTTTAATCTATCCCCAAGACACCCATGCATTCCCAATAGCTCTAGGTAAACCAATATAGTTTTTTGGTATCTTATAATGGACCTCAATACCTTCCCAATGTCTGGTATCAAATCAAACAATACACTCACCACTTAGAGACCAAGTCTCTAGGAGATATCAAAACATCCAAGTGCTTAAGAGCACTTATTCCAAGCATAAGAGGCATAGGGGTATCCTAATTCATCTACCCAATGCACCACTTATCCCTAAACCGCATTCTCAAACCCAGTTTAGTATGAATTCATACACTCTAGTGCATATAAAACATATGAAATTATATCATAGGGTCCACCTACCTCACACATGCCATAGACCCCACAAAAATATTAACAAATACTCTTACAAACACTTGTTAATCTCCTACAAGCCTCTTACAAGCGTGTCTAAGACAAAATATCTATATCCATTCTCCCATGAATTGATCATCACCATCACTCTAAAACCATGACAAACCACCCATAGAGGTTCTGCAACATACCTCCATCATCATCCCAATAATGATCCATAACCAACAATAATAATTCAATCATTATTATTTTTTAATTTAATATTAAAATATTATAAAACCACCATGGTGACATATATCACTAAAAAATGTTTCATGGTAGGAATATAGTGTCTCGTGAAACCCTCTACAAAGGTTGATCACAATCCATATCCACGTCAGTTGATTCCACCATGCTCCCATGGAATCAATGCCAAAACCTAGAAAAAATAAGGTGAAATTATATGGAAATGAAGAAGCAAACCAAAATTGAAGAACAATATAATATATTACCTTAATTCATAATTAAAACCCATCCATGATCATCCCCCTCTTGGGAAATCAAATGAAAGGTAATGGAGAGGGAATTCATTCAAGAATGTCCTCTCTTGATACCCCAATCCCACTCAAACCTAAGGGAGGTCAGGCCACAAAATGATAAAAATTACCCCAACTAAAACAACACACCTAGGTATCGCTTTTATGGCTAGTTTGGATTGGAAAAATACTTGGGATCTATCTCGGTCCATCATCAATCTGGTGGGACTTACCGGCTAGCATGTGGGTGATGCAAAATTATAGCAACCCTTTGACCACTTTTCAACTTCCTCTGTTTCTCATCTGAACATCTTAGGATTCCCTTAAACCTCAAATCCATAAAAAAATATTATTTTTGGATATTAAAACACATATAATTTAATTTCATGTCCATTTCTTCAAGATTAACCATACTCCAAATGGAATGTTCAAACTCCCTCCCAAATGTAACAACTTGAAATCCAGGGGGAATTACAAACTCATCAACATAATTCTTCTCATCCTAAAGAAGCTATGATAATCCTTGAACCATATCTATCAACCTGTGATGGACATTAATTCACTGACTAATCACCTTATTCCATCTTCAAATTCATAATGATTATCCATATTGAGACTCTAATAGCAAGCCTAGATACACATGATTCCCTCAAAAAATCTCCAGTTTGATCCAAGGACCACAGATATCATATCCTATACAACATTATCGACTCATTTCAAATCTCACCATATTTAATTCCATGTTAAAACACTATTCAGACCATCCACTAATAAAAGTATTCTAATAATGATTGCCCATACCAGTCGAAACATTCTATCATTTCCCAATCATGATGCCTTAATGTATGTAGGCATCATGAGATCCTCCAATCTTCCACACTGACGTTTGAACCTGACTCTCAGTTAAATTTCATGGTTGGGCCACCAATAATTTTCTCCATCCACCATGAACCTACCCTAATAACCGATGCACATTTGATTAGAGTCACCCTCAGATCATTTTAAAAAACCAGATTTCCAATGACAATGCAGAAACATCAACTAAAATCACATTTGATCCCAAAAGCTAGTAATTATTAAGGAAACAATATTACTCAGACTCACCCATCCCTCAATATTTTTATTCCACACTGACTACCCATAATCGGTCTCACCACGCACAGACATCATGGTGTGTCCATTACCATACACCAACTAGTCATTACAACCCCAGTACCCATCTGACATGAAGGTTATTCAACCATGACTGATATGATTCTCTCCACCATAGAAGTTTCATGATCATCTCTCTCCAAATAAACTACCCAACTATATAGACAATGATTTTTCTTTCACTGAATATAATAACTAGAAACAAAACACCTCTCATACATGAGTTCCAAATACAAACACCAACTACTACTCATCCCCGATTCACCAAGAACATCATCCCCTACATTGGAAAAGTTCATCCAAAGTAAGGATCACACCCTCTAACTGCTCAATGATGCACTCTCCACCATATGCATTCCCCTATTATTCTCTATGATCACTTAACCCAAATGGGAACCAATATGAAACGTGCATCGCGCATCCCAAGACACGCTCTCCCATACTCAAAAAGTATTATTCAGGACCAAGCTACAATAAGCCTTACCATGATATACTGATATGTTTCCAATGTCACCTTTCATGACCAAGGGATGTCTCCCATTTCATACCAAAACCCTGGGCCTCCATGAACACATGTGTCTTTCCAAATACACTAGTCACATCACTCTAAGAGTCACCCTAAATTTAAACTACCACAACAACACTTTTTTCACACTTCTTGGGTTTATCCACAACCTAAAAAATTTCCAATGGATCTACACGTGAACCATTCCCATAGTTATAACTCAACCATACAGCATGAATACCTATTGATACCTTTCAAAAAATCCCCACAAATTCCCACTCTCCTCCTCAAGGTTGATTGATCCACCATGAACCCACACAAGGGTTATTTTTCACTAACCTGATATCAACTGATCCCAATGATTGTACACTCCTATGAAACCTGATGACACAACCAGACTTACACCCTCATGGTTTGCGTCCAATCTTACCCTGAATCACATACCTAAGCCACTGACCATTCTCCACACACATGTTAGTCTCAACCAACATCCCATTGAATATTACACACTAGGCCTAACCACATGACCATCCAACACTTAGGTGTTTCATAAATAATGAATAGAATCCACCCACACTCACACCTATATACTCAAAAGTGTAACCAAAACCATTAGTCTAGGATCCTAATCAATCCTGCTAGTTGAATTTTGGGGAAATTCCATCAGGTTCATCAAAAAGAGTGTTTCTAGATGCATTTTATTGGGAAAGGATATTTGAATAGACCATCCATAAGTTTTTCCTACTATTTTTTCCAACATTTTTTTTGAGAAGTTGGTTTGTGATCAGATTGAACTTTCAATAGATGGTGAGCATTAGATAGATTTTAAGTGGACATTACTTCATCGAACTGAGGATTTTATATAGAGGGGTTTTAATGATCAAACAAAGATCATTATATGAAGCTTTCTTTATTTATTTTCATGGATACTGTTACACAAGAACAAGTTGTTTCTTGGTGACGGGACATTAGAGTTATCATCAAGTGTTGTTATAGTTTATCGATAGTTTCTCAAGTCAATAGAAGGTTGACCATGAAACTCATAGGTCAGTGCAAAATTTCTAATTGAATGTAGACCTCTATAAATAGAGTGTTGGCCTAGATCTGATATATAAGTAACAATTGTATGAAAATATTGCGTTTTGCACATAATTTTCTAATACCTAATGTCGGATATAAATCATGTGATTTATTTGAAATTTCAGGTCTATATTTATATGAAAAATGTTTGTAGTGTTACCCTATGGATGTTGGAATGTTTTATGAGCCATTGAAACTCTTTTTTTCCATGTTTTCTAATATATGTAAAGTACAATCATGATTTTTGTGCGGTGATTAGTTTGATACTCTCATCCTAGTTCCAGTGCACATAACTTGAGAGGAGGAAGTTATTATAAAAACTATCTATCCAATAACATTATTTAGTTTTTCCATTGAATGAAGGTGAAGTGATCAAGTATACAAGAATTCAATCTAGTATAAGTTGTTTCATCTATTCTATCCATTGGACTAACCAAAAGAAGTTTACTTCAAAAGGGATTACTCTAGGTTTCTCCCATAAGTTCTATCAAAGTAATTTCATAATTTTTTCAGTTGGTTCTACTTAACTCACATTATTGAGATGTTTTATTCCTTTTTATTGAAAGATATTAGATTTATATTAGTTTAGAGTTATCATAATAATTAATTTAGATTAAGGAAATGTTCATATTTATAAGTTTAATGGAAAATAAAATTCATTTTGTAGAATGCAGTTGCAATACATTCTTAAATATAAGGATCTTAATGCTTATTTTTCTGAAAAGCAATCTAAAAAATAGATGAAGAATACTGGGAGAATTTTTACTAGATGTATTTTTCCATAATCATGATTTCTCATTTAATTAATGTTGAATTCAAAATTATATAAAATAAAAAACTCCAAAGGTTATGAAATACTTGGATGAAATTTATGGGAAGCCAACATCACTTAACAATGTTTTTATGTTGCAATGATTATTAAACAAATGGTGGTTGGATTAGAGGCCTATTACCAATCATGTGGATGAATTTGATATGATCTAAGGGATGATAAAAATTTTTAAGGTTACACTCTTTAATGATATTTTGGATTTTATTCTTCTTTCCTCTATTCCAAATGTTGGGGTTCCATTTTGATAGTAGTGATCAAATACAATGGGAAGGTGGATCTTGTATTTTATTACATAATAAAATGATATTTAATAGGGAATTATGGTGAAAGGATGTTAAAAATATATCCAAATAATATATCAATGCTATTAGATGCAGATGTTCAATTCATCAGATAGACTATCAAAAGAAGAAGTCTTTAGAAGATAAGTCCCTTAAGGGAAGATGAGGTAAATCAATAGGTTCAGGTTCTTCATGTTTGATTTATAAGGGAAAGGGAAATATCGTGGAATATTATTGGAATAAGATATTGGATTATAAATTCATATAGACAAAATTGGTCAATACAATGGATAGAGGTTATGATTTGTTGCTAAATATGATCATTCAAGAAGATTCATGGATTATTAACTCGGGGAATCATTCTATTCAACTGGTGAGTGATGTTTCATGGTTAATTATGTATCATGATGATTGATCATATTACATATATTGGAAGATAAATCTCTATATATATATATATTTGGGAAAGTTGATGTGAACATTTAATGAAAGGTGGAATTATCTTTAAAATAAAATATGTTAGATACATTGCATGTCTCTGGAACAACATCATATCTATAAGGATTTTATATTATGTAGGTTTTAGAATATATTTTTGGAATGGAGTTTGTATGTTCAGAAGAAGTTCCATGGAGATTGTTCATGGAGTAAAAAATTGTACCGCATATCTTATCAGATAGAGTGATGAATTAACAACTATTGGAATGACTTCATCGGATGGTTTGAAGAAGTGGCACTGTAGGTTCAGTCACCCCGGTAAAAAAATATTAAAGTTCCATTAGTGAAGGGAATACTCAAACTAAATAACATGGACCTTTTAAGATGTGAGACTTATATATTAGAAAAAAAGAGTTTCCTTCAACTTAGTTGGAAGAAATCTAAGGAGTCAAAAGTTATAACTTTGTCATTCTTATATTTGATGTCCAGGCCTAGTTTTATCGTATAGAGGTTCACTATACGTTATAAAAATAATTTTTGATGTTACTCACAAGGTTTAGATATTCTTATTGATGAATAAATCTGATTTGTTTTAGGAATTTAAACAGTGGAACATTTTGGATGATATAGAGTGTGAAAGAAATTTGAAATGTCCCCAGATATACAATGATGGAGAATATGCTAGACACAACTTTCATAACTTCTGTAAGAATAAGGGAATCATATGTAAGGTGAATTTTCAAAGGAATCCGCAAAAAAATGTAATTACTGAAAGAATGAATTCGACACTGTAATAGAAATCTCTGAGAATGAGGATTCACTCAGTAATTCCTAAGGTAATTTGAGAAGAATCATTGAACAAAAAAATATACTTGTTAAATAGAATTCCATCCTCAATTGTGGGAAACGAAGTTCCTAAGTAATATTGGTCTTGTAAGAGACCATATTTTAACCATCTTAAGATATTTTAAAGAATTTAATATATAAATATTGATGTTATAGATACAGATAAGTTTGAGGAAAAATAAAAAAAAATCTTTTTTATTGGTTATGGGATGAGAACTTTGGTTTTCACCTGTGGAATGATGAAACGAAAAAAGTTATCATAAGTTGATATTTTGTTTTTGATGAAGAAATTTAGTGTAAAGATTGAATTGGAGATGAAAAGGAAGTTGAGGATTTTTCAAAAATCAATGTTTATAAATATCAACAAAAGGTCACCAAACAAGCATTTAGTCTCAAAACATCAGAGGTTTATAATTAGATTGTCAGGGTACTAGACAGAGAGTTTTGGAATGATGAACCTGAGTTTGTGCTCTGAAGATCCACTCATATCAAGAAAATTGTTCAGATGTTTAGGGATGATATAAACTTCTTTCTTCCAAAATACATAGGGGAACTAGATAGTCTTAAAGAAGAATCTAGTCTCAAAGACACTAAAAAGTGGACGTCATCCATGGAAGAAGAAATGAATTACTTAAATATCAACTACACTTGGGAGTTGGCTGATCTATCAGAAGAAAATAGTGACCTTGAAAATAAATGGTTTTTTCATTTGAAATAGGAATATAATGAATGTAAGATAAATAAAACAAGGTTTTTGATGAAAGGTTTAGTAAAAGGAAGGGATTGACTTTTTTGAAATTTTCTCACCTATAGTTAAGTACACAACCATTAAGATAGCACATATAACTATTTCATATGATGATATAAAATTGAATCAAATGGATGTAAAATAAAATCTATTCATGGATATTTAGAGTAATATATTTACATAGTTTAGATTAAGGGTTTTTAAGATCATTTGAAGAAGGATTTGGTTTTCAAGTTTAAATAAAGTCTCTATGGATTAAATCAAGCTCCAAGACAGTTGTATAAGAGTTTCAAAACATTCATGTTTTATGATTTATTAATTTGATATGAGTTTGATAACTATTGTTACAAAAATAAATGTGAAGATGAAACACATATCATAACATTTTTATGTGTGTATGATATATTGATCGGGGTTCTGATATTCCAACTGATTGAGGACTAGAGAATAAGTTGTCAAGAAGGTTTGAGATTAAGGAATATAGAAAATCTAATAAAATCATGAGGATGAGAGTTTTGAGGGATAAGAAATTTGTCTCATTGGTTTTACCACATAATTTATACATAAATAATGTCATTAAAAGATTTGTAATGAATCTTTGTAACCATGTATCGTCCCCCCTCACAAGAAACATAAAAATTAACAAAACCCATGCACCATCAACATATAGAAAAGTTCATGCCATGGATAAGGTTCCTTATGTTTCACCTGTAGGATTTTTGATGTATTCAATGCTTTTCAGCCAACCAGATATTACTTTTACAGTGGGTTTTCATATATGTTTTATGCCAAATCCTAGAATGAAACATTGAGAACCTATGAAATCGATATTATGATGCTTGATTGGTTTAGGTGATTTAACTTTATGTTTTGGTTATGATGATCAGTTTAATGGGTTTTTAGATTCATATTTTTCTAGAGACATGGAATAAAATACAAGTACTATAGGGTTTATTTTTACTTTTTTTGGAATAATGGAACGTTAGATGTCTTGTTTGTAACCAATGGTAAATTTATCTTCCACAGAAGTAGAGTATGTTGATACTACATAACTAAGAAAAGATCTAATTTTGTGGATGATATTTCTAAAGTAACTTCAAAAGGTATCAGAGAGAGAGATGTTATTTTCTGACTGTCAGAGTTCAATTTATCTTTCTCGTGACCTAGTGTTTCATTCAATGAAAAAACACATTGACCTAAAGTATCAATTCACACTAATTATACTGGATGATAATTTTTTGATACATCATAATAATAATGGGAATAAAATCCTATGGATATGTTTACAAAGGTGATTGTTTAATAATTTATAAGGAAACATTGTGCCTCAGTGGGAAATAGATGATTGTATAGAGAGGAGATTAGTAATATATCAGGAAGAGGAAGAAATTAGATGAATCAAAGAAGAAGAAAGATAAACAATACTAAAGAAATTTCTAAGTGGTACATTTTTGGGTTTTTTTACCTTTATTCACATTAATGAGACGGTTTTTTTTTAATGAAGTTGATCAGACACAGATCTTTAGATGGACTAGATAGAAGTTTTTCCTACTATTTTATATCAAATTATTTTTTGGGTAGTGGAATTTTCAACAAATAGAACTTCCCATAAATGTTGAGTATTAGATAGAGTTTGATCATACATAGCTTCATCAAACTGAGGGTTTTCTACAGATAGTTTCTTATGATCATACAGATCTCAATTAATGAATTTTAATCTGTTGAAGGTCATGGTTATCATTCCATAAGAGCTGGATGTTTCATGGTGACCTATAATTGGTGGTTTCATCTTATATTTCTATAGTGTATCAATAGTTTCTCAAGTCACTGGTAGGTTGACTACAAAACTCAGAGGTTAGTTTAGACATTTTTACTAGATAAAGACCTTAATAAAAATGGTGGTGTACCATCTCTGAAGTAAAACTAAAAAATGTATAAATTTTTTGTATTTTTGAATTAATTATCAGATACCATAATTTGGATATGAAGTGTGAACGTTTTTTTAATCACTTTTATATCCTGATATGAAAAATGTTTTTTGTTTTCTCTAGTGTATATAGAACATTTTCCAAATAGGTTTAAATATTTGTTTCTGGGTTTTTTGATATATATAAAGTACAATAATTATTTTTCATGGATATTAGGTTTATTATATCTTCCTTTTTGAAGTTCACATTACTATAGAGGAGAAAATTAGTAGATAAAATCTATTCCTAATAACATTATGGAGTTTTTTCATTGAAGGTGGGATGAATTGATAAGATGGATATACATATCCATATGATGTAAGATTTCTCTTAAAGGTTCGTCTTAAAAAAATTACATAGGTTTTTTTAGCATGTGTTACTCTTGGTTTCTTCCAACACTACCCTTTATAGCTAGACTTTGATACCACTTTGTAACACTCTGGCCTAGAACTTGTCCATGATGGAGTGCCGCATGGCCTCAATATCACCTCCTCGTAAGCCATACACAACCGACTAGTGGTAATTTCATAATACATATAGTTGGGAGACTATATCCTCAAATCAAATCCATATAAATAGTGAAACTAATCAAGAATTATCCAAATCAATCCGTAGTAGGAAAAGTAATTAATCCCAAATAATAACATACATGATTCTTTCATAAAAAACATATGATTAATGATCCATTGGTCCCACCCAAATACAAAAAAACACAACACACATTCCCTAGACCTACTACCATCACCAAGCCTCACAGAACCTATCTCTACAACCTCTCAAGCGACCACAACCCAATCCACTAGATTTCCCATGCTCTAACTAAAATGAAGATAAAGGTCTGTAAGCACACTGAGATTCCCATCTAGGGTTTGACCAAAACAATTAGTATGGTATCACAAAACACCCCTAATATATGATGTTATATGCATGTGTCTGCATAAGGAAACAAAAAATACAAATAAATACACTCGTTGAGTCATTGTGTGCTAACTAGGACTCTAGGACACCCGATGAGTACACACACTTGTCATGACACCGTGTGCTAACTAGGACACCATAGTGACTAAACATACTTTGTTTAGAACCTTGATGGAATACACTCATCACCTCATTCCATCATAAAACAGCCTAGTCCATACCTAAAGACTCATGTTAGAGCGATGTCTAAAACCTCAACCTGATATGTGCATCCAATAGGCACAATCATACATCTAAAATCCTTAAATCATTCCTTCTTACTCAAGGGATATCCATTGATGTCACATTTTAGTATTACCCATCCCCTAGGTTATTACTCGATCTAATCTTACTATGGAAAGGTCCTCAACCTAAAACATAATGTAATATGGAACAATCATCCACTAACCCAAGCCTCTAAGGAAAGGTCACCAAGAACACAGACCCATCCCTATAAACACTAGGGTGGTCCATCAACACCCTAATGTATCTTTATATGTTATAGGGAGGTTAACCCAAGTTTCCTTATTCAATAATCCTAAAGGAAATGACCCACAAGCACAAAAACATAGGTTTTTAGCTTTTCACTCATATAACCAATAGATACTAGGGTGTTAGTCCCCTGAGACCTGCCCGCTCATCAAAACACTTCTCAAGCCACCCAATAGGGCAACCAATTAGTCCTTTAGACCCATCCCAATTTCATCACATCAATACCGCCTCAATACTATCACTTATTAGGGAATTAAATTCCAAAAGGCCCACCATGATCTATACCTTGAGGCCCAGTCCAACCTCATCAAGGTCCTACAACACTCTCAGTCTCGTAACCTAGGGATCATCATAAACCATCATGTTATACCAGACCCTATACACATATGAAGTGTCTAAATCCCAAGAAAATCCCCATTTTAAATCCTATTCCATGTCATGAAAGAATTATCCCACAAACCTCATACACCAAGACTCGCCTTCAACCTCGTGAGGGAGTTCCCATCATCCATAGTACATACAGTGGTCTCGCCTATTATCATCCAACCCCAAGTCACCCATGAATTCCCACTATCTCTAAGTAACCCAAACTAGTCTTTTACATCAAAAAAGGCACTGTGAGACCTTATCAATGCCTCATGTCAGCTCAAATGATACTCTCCACTTAGAGGCCAATTAATCAAGAGATCCCAAAGCATCCAAATCTTTAGGAGTATTTATTCTAAGCATATGTGGCATAGATTCATCTTACTTCATCTAACCAGGACCCCATCAGTCACTAAACCATATACCCTAACCCCATATAGTATGAATTCCTGAAAAATCATGAATAAAATATATATTAAATTGTATCACATGGGTCACCTACCTCAAGGATGTCATCAACCCATTGAAAATATCAATTGAGCTCGTCGAAGAACCTAGAAAGCCTTCCCATTCATCCACATAGAACTTTCAAGATCGCCAAGAATTGTGTATACACGTGATCATTTAGCATCACCTTTATACCAAAACCACAAACAACCACCTATAGAGGGAATATAGTGTACCTCCTATAAAGGTTTTTTCAAGACCTTGTTTCCCACAAAGGAAAAGGAGGACCATAAAGCATTAGCTATTCATGAAGTAGGGGTGGCTTGTAAATGAAAATCTGATCATGAAGCACTCTCACCACATGGTGCAATGAAGTTTTCAGAGGATACGAGATAGTTCGCGATGAGTGTAAGGATGTTCACGGAGGGACTAAAATAGTTTTCAAAATAAGTTTTTGCAAACTAAAAGTTTGTAGAAAGTTATATTTCATCTCTAAGGTGAAAACAATAATTCCTGGCACTCTTATGTGAGGATATATTTTGAAAATATCATGCAAGGATACATGTATCGGGATTACCTAGTGAACAAAATCATTTTCATATATTAATTATGAAGAAGGAGAAGAAGATAGAGGATCTACATCAACATGATATATTTGAAAAGGAATTTTATTCACTTGTACATTCAACGAAGTCAAATAACACTTGGAATCCATTTAAGATATTTCCAAAGAGGAGGTAATTATTATGTCTACTATAAAGTGAATTTTGTTCCAGTTTTTAGAAAGTGGAAGTGTTTCATATAGGTTTTTTTATAGAAGTGAAGGAGAATCCTAGAAATAAGTTCAACAGAGAATCTACCTATAGTTGATGGTGCATTAATTATTTAAAATGAATGGACCTAAATATCCATAAACTGTGTGTGGATCCCTTCCAAATTAGTTAGAAAAGAATGAGGAAGATGGAGATCTTTTACATGGGTAGTGAGCTAGAGAAAGAGACTTATAAAGTGACCCTGGGGAAAGAAGTGAGATGACCATAAACCTTGTAAAGGAACTGATCCTAGACATATAAGTGATCTATAGTGAACCATGTATTGGTAGTGACCCTTATTTTATTTGGTACATCAATATGATCCTTAAATATATCCCAGTGAGGGTAAACTAAGTGAAAATTTTTGTACCTATGTGCTCTCTCTCTTTTTCTAATTCCTATGAATCATCATCAGATAATGTTTGAAAGGATAAGATAAATATAAGCACTAAAGAGAAAATGAAATGAACCTTATAATAATGAGGTCATGATCCAGTGGTATTGAAAGAATTTTGAAAAAATATATGCATACATTGATTCACCCCCCCCCCCCCACCCTCTCAGGGTTTCTTGTCCCCTTTTGGACCAAGCAATTGGTATCAGAACATTGGGTTCTTTTATCAAATTTGTTTTATCTAACATAGTTCAGTTTATTGTTGAAATTGAAGTTTAATTTTCTATTATCTCTGAGAATCATGGAAAATGCTATAAATTCAATGAAAATTAATAAGTTTGGATGTATTCCTTAGTGTATAAGTGTCTATGAAAATAGTGTGATTCAGTTGAATGAAACAACTAGTGTACTGAAGAATGATTGTGGCGAATCATGAAGTGAAAATATTTACTCATCCAATTATGTTGTAGGAATGAGTGACGAACTTGATATTCCAAGTGATCTTGGTACTATTGACGATGAAGAAATTACAAGAATACCAAAAGTGGAATTTATCCGCAAAATAATGTAATTTGATCAAAAAATGCTAAAGAAAATAAATACAAAGATATCTAGATTCAAGTGAAGAAAATTGAAGTCCACAATTATAATGGTTTAAATAAAATTATTCTATAATTGATCACATAACTAAGGTATAATAATGATTCCCTTTCTGAATAACTACAAAAGATGTCCATATAGATGGAAAAACTCAAAATTTATGATAAATTAAAGAATCTGAACTCAGAATAAATTCATAATCTAAAATAAATAAATTATTATATTTCCATATAGCTATCATAATAGGTTCTGGAGAACAAAATCATATACCAAAAGAATTCATGTTTTAATGATTCTTCTGCTCATAAAAATTCTAAAATAAATGATCAATGTTCCATAATAGATAAAATCTCCCAAGAATTGTAAGATGAGATAACTAGTGGGAAGACATTCATAAGAGAACATAATGCTCAACTTGAGTCTAGGGTCAAGAAGATTTTTCAATTAAGAGAAGAGATTGAATCATTACAGAAATATGTGGGTCAATCTAATGGCAATAGAAATCCAAAATTGTTGGATGCTTTTCACTTACTATTTGATTGTCCTTTAGTTGGTGATAGTGAAATGAAAACAAATTTTCTACTTCATAAGAAAAAAAAGAAAGTATTTCCTTATCCCAAATTAAATATAGTTTGGGAGAAAATAGTATTCGATATTATGATCCCTCTCCCATGCATGATAGGAAGATATCTATAAAAATATCCAGAAATAGGAAAAATCATATAGACACTAAAGAAATACCTAAAAAGGATTTTATAGTATGAAATGACAGTGTGTGCTACTTTTGTGGGATGCATGGCCATACATTAAATTTTTTTATTGAGTCTTTAGAATATATTTCATACTATGAAGATATAAACAATTCTAAATATAAGAATAAACAGAAACATCTTCATAAATTTTAAAGAAGTATCTCTTAGAAGAAATTATACATAAAATTTTACTATTTTGGAATACTGGGACACACCATGAGTATGTTTCATGAATCCCATGAGCTCAATTTCAGATGGATAAGTATATTTCTATCAACATATCAACTTAGAAATGATGACATGAGGTATGTCTTTAAAGGAAGATGTTTTATATGTGATAATCATGGTAATTTTCGAAGACATTCTAGTAGGAAGAATAAAGGGACAAAAAAGAAACCCATAAGGAGATCCCCAACTCTAGAAGTGTATAATGAAATAGGCTATATTGGAATACAACATTATATTTTGAAAAATATTTATAGAGCCTCAGGGAAATCACAAGTGGATCAAAAAATTGTGTATCAATCACCTACTCTATTACAATCACAGAAACTCTCATGGAAATAATTTTAACAAACCTAGAAGAAAAAGGGAGTAGATGCTCCAGTTGTGATTAAGAATAATTTAAAGTTATTTGAAGACAAAACCCCAATAATAAAGGGTGATGTGAATTGGATAAATGATAAAATAAAAATTAATAAATAAATCCTTGAAAAATTTCATTCCATTTCACATGGAAAGAAGTAAAGTTAATAGAAATAACCCTCCAATGGAGGAAGAATCAAGAACATGCAATTAGTGTAAATATTCCTTATCAAAGAACGATTCATGAAAATTAACATATTAGTAAAGAATAAAATAAGCAAATTTTTACTAATGGTTATAAGCCCCAAATTTTTTTAAGGGAAATCCTATAGAATATAAATATCAAAATAATACTCATCCAATTGTTAAATAATATTTAGTCATATATATAAAACATTTGAAGTCAGATGGAAATTTAGAATGGGAAAAAAATAGTACAGTGCTTTTCAAGAATTTTTAAAAGTGTTGACTCAATAGGATTGAAAACAATCCTCTTCTTCAGAATTCCACAGGTTCCCCTCTCCCCATGTTTTTAAATTTTATTAACTAATGTTATTTTGTTTTAGGATTTAGGGGAGATTCAGTATAAGAGGAAGATACATCAAAATATGAAAAGTGGTGATGTAATGTTCTCCAGAATGTCAACTAATTAAAATTAGTGACTGGAGCTGATGAAAAAATCTAGGAAATTTCCTTGAAAGGATTTAATGGTCTATTACTGCTTGATATTTATAGAATTATTTGAGTGCAATATATAGTGTTGGTTTTTTAAAATTTATCTCTTATTTCCTACATCGAGTTCCCAATTAGTGGGCTTAGTGGATTTGTTGATGGGTCATTACTAAGTGGTAATCTCACCCATAGAAAATATCATCGAAGGATACTAAAACTGGAAAATGATATTGAGCTGTAGAAGTTTCTCAAACCTACAATAACATGTGATGAAATGATTCCAGAAAAGAAGAATGTATGTGGGTCCAAAATGGGCTTAACAATAGGAAGAATTTCATATCATAGGGGTAGAATTATATCTCATAATAACATAAAAGATCTCAAAGGTACGTAAAGGATCAATGTTTATGTTTTCTGACATCAATAAGACTGGTAGAGGGATAAGAAAAAACAGTCATGTATTTCATTATTATCTATTTTTTCTAACAAAATGGTATAGGATGACTGTTTTCAGGATACCATGAAGTTGCAAGGTAATATTAATTATGTTTTCAAGAACTGGTCTTCCCGTTCTAAATAATAATTCAAAATTTGGACTCAAATTAATAATCAGTATTAAAGATTAGAGTCATTCAAAATGTTGAGGTTTTCAAGGAGGTATTGCGAAAAGAAGATCGTGTGATATAGAATCGTCTAAAAATATATTCCTATAAATAATTGAGTAAATTCATGATACTAGAATCTATTGAAGTAAGTGAGTGACATGGAAAACGTTGATGTTTATTGGATTAAACTCTTGTTTCCTACAAAGTATTATTAATCGTCAGGGTTAAAGGATCTATTAATGAATCAGTTCAAAGTGGTAATTTCACTTATTGAAATTACAGTAGTGTGCATCTATAAATAAGAATATGAATCAGATCCTGAAAACTGATAAAAGAATCAAATTGACAATATTAAGATGATAAATGGAGTTAAAGGTGAACATTCTTAGTGTTTACATGGCCTAGTGGTGTTCGGATTTCAACCATTTGTGTCACATAAAATATGTATAAGTTCATAACCAAATGCGATAATAACTTCTCTTTATCTTGATTTCATAAGGTAAAATAATAATTTGTTCCCCTGATGATTTTTTAGATTCTAAAAAGTCATATGAACTGAAATAATTGAATAAGGGGGAGTAAATATGTAAATGAATGTATCCCTTGTTGAATTTGATGATATTTAAGTGATGTATATGATTGGTAATCATTGTGATAATTTTTTTGATATAAATATTAGAAAAAATATAGTCTATCTCTCAAGTATAAAGCACATTGAAAAAAAATTACTTCATCATGAAGAATGTGGAGTATGGTCTTGATAAGTTAAAGTATGTGCCTATAAAACTATAAGTTGAAAACATTTTGATTAAGACCTTACCCAAATAGGTGTTTTAGTGGTATTGATTTTCCCTTGGAGTTCAGTAGACTCCCCACTCTTGAATTAGAGTGGATGTGGGAGCCCCTCTCCCTAAGGTATGATGTGTTTTTCCTGATATGTGGACATGTGTTCTTTACGTTGTTTCATACCTAAAACAAAGTGACCATTGGGTTTTTTGAAACAGAGAGAGAAGTTATGGCTATAAAATATTGAGAAAATGTCTTAATGGTGACAAGAAGAGAATCTAATAGGGGGAGTAGCTAACAGGGGGATCAATGAAGTAGGGGGTTATAAATATGATGATGCTAATAGTGATCGATCAAGGGTTATATATCATGATATATGTGGTTCTTGATGCAAGCATCTGAATGGATTTGGAATGAAGTGATTCATTAATGAACTTGGTGTGGTACTCTTATTTCTCAGACTGCTCATCGCTCATGTGGGATTAAATTTTGTTGAGTAAATCTTTGATCATTATTTGAATCATCGGAATTGAATGCTGGTAGAAGATGACATAATCATTAATGATGTATCAAAATGTGAAGTGTTGTCAACAAACCAAAAGATGAATATTGTTGGGAAAAATCCATCAAGGTTTCGTCGCAGTGTTTTTGGGGTGATTTTTTTGTTGGAAAATATATATGACCATGAATAAGTATGGTTAGTATCACCAAAGTAGATATTTAAGGTGTCATTATTTCCCAATGTTTTCCAAATTTTTGGGCATCAAAATCAGGTGTGTGTTTTATGGAAAAGGAAGGTTTTATACAAAGGATTTCATGGATAGTAGTTCATGAACCGTGAAGCGCAGTTTGCAGACCGCAAAGAAGGTATACATAATGATGAAGTAAATTATAAATAGGAAGATGTTTTCATAGTAACACTACATACACCATGAAGAACACTATGTGGACTATGTAGTGAAAACAGTTTGTGGGAGCCTCACTGTTCTCAAAAGGATCCCAGTTCATGATAATATCATCATTTGTAGTTGAGAGGCGGTGATTGTTTTATGAAAGACCTTAGATACTGCAAAGGAATAAATTTCTATGTGGACCTCATATCAGAGTTTGTAGTGAATACTGTACTACATTAAAGTTTTGGGTATTTTAAATTATTGGGTTTTTTAGATCTATTCTCTTATATAAAGACCCATAATTAGATCATTAAGTAGAGAGTGAATTTAATTAGAAAACTTCATCACTCAAGGAAGAATTTGGTGATGTTTGAAGTGGTTCACATGCAAGAATTACTTGAATGAGACGAGTTAATGGGGAATGATTCAACCAAGGGTGAAGTAATTTGTAGGAAAAATCCATGAAATGGGTTTTCAATGCACTATTTCCTATAAAATAAAATATAGGTCTACAAAGAATCATTTATCTAAAGAGAAGGGTTGGTCCATGAAAGAAATGGTGAATGAAAATCACTTGTGACATGTGGTGAAAATAAGTTAACAGAGGATGAAATATAATTCATAGTGAGTCCAAGGATGTTCATGGAGGGACTAAATAATTCATGAAAGCAATTTTTGAAAACTAACAGTTTGTAGAAAAGTATATTTTATCTATAATGTGAAAATAAGAATTCATGGAACATTTATAGAGGAATCTATTTTTAGAATCTCATACAAGGAGATACGTTCCAGGATTACCTAGTTTATTGAATCATTATCATATCTAAATTCTAAAAAATAATAAGAAGAAAAATATAGAGGATCTGGATCATCAGACTCCCTTTGCAGAAGGAAATTATTTACTACTCGATTCAAGTTAGTGAAAGGAAAACTTTTCATCTCGTGAAAATCTTACCAAAGATGAGGCGATTTCTACATCTATAGAAAATAGAAGTCTTTTCCAGTTCCTAGAATGTGAAAGTGTTGAATCCAAGGCTTTTCATAGAAGTAATGGAGTATCCAAAAAATAAATTCAATATATAATCTATCTAGAATTTGGGATGTATTCAGTTTTGGAAATTAAGGGTCCTATCTGCTTGAAAATTCATTTTTATATGGTTTTCAAAAGCCGCTTTTAAGGCTAAGCGGTATCCTACAAAAGGTGGGAACCAAAAACATAGGATGAAAAATTCAAAGTTCAAAAACAAAGGATTCACACCACCCAAGAAGATCACGTTTAGGATTCACCACATCATTTAAAACACGTTTCTAGCCGTCGTTAGTGTAGGTCACTTTTCCAGCTATCATCAGGAGTCATCACTGTCACCTATGCAGTCCAAACACAAATATTTTTATCACCTTCCAAACACCGCACCTGACGCCGGAGAATGTTGGATTCCTTCAAAGCACTGTAGAACATATCATGTCGTCGTCGTCGCCCAACATACCAGAAGCGACCAAATCATTGCATCAAAGAAAGCTCATCAAATTGAAAGGAAATAAATAGAGGCACGACACTGTCATGATCTCCGACGACCACCACCAGAAAGAAAAACCAAACTTGAATCGAAAAAGGAACCCCACCGAACAAGCATCAAGAAGAACGATCGTTGAGAAGAAGCACACAAATTGTCACTGATAACATGAGGAAGAGATCTGAAAACCCAAACACATCGACGAAATGCTTGTGCCTGGAACACTGGAGACCACAAAACCTCACAACATCCCAAAAGTAGTGGGAAAAGGATGAGGAATACAATGATCCTTTCCACCGGAAACAATCCAGAGAAAGAAACTTAGGGGGTGACCCTTGGGAAAGTATTAAGATAACCCTAAAACATATAAAGGTGGTGAACCCAGGTGTAGAAGTGATCTATCCTTAACCATGTATTGTAAATCATCCTTAGTGGAGTTGGAACATCAACACATTTCCATTTTATTATCCTTGGATGTATCCCAGTGGGGGTGAAACAAGTAAAAAATTTGGGTTTCTGTGTGCATTTTTTCCTACATTACATTAACTGAATCATCATCAAATAAATTTCAAAAGCATAAGATAAATATAAGAACTATAGAGAAATCAGTGTGACCCCTATAATAAAGATTTCAAGATCTAGTGACCAAGAATAATTTTTAAAAGAGTCTCCATACCCTGATTCACCCCTGCCCCTAGGGTATGTAGACCCCTATTGAACCTAACATCTCCACATATGCGGGGGAAAATCCTAGTCCATATCGATCGATTCCACCATGATCCAGTGTAATCAACACTAGAAAACTAGATAAAATCATAACAAATTAGATGAAAGCGAAGGAGAGAACCAAAAAAAGTATAAAAATGGATGATCTTACCTTGATTAATCATCAAAACAAATCCAAGATCGTCCCCCTCATGGGGGATGAACGGAAAATAACTTGCGTGATAGATATATATATCCTTAGTGATATTTTATTGGAAGCATGGTCATGTTCAAGAGGAAACATGGGAATGGGAGAAGTTCATATGGGAGAAATGCCCTGACTTGTTTAACGGAAACACTATAATCCAGCTTCTCAAGGATGGAAATCCTAATGGTTGGGAGAATGTATCCCCACACCCCCATATTCTGAGTTATGTCATTATTTAATGACTTTTGTATTCTGTTTTAATTATTTAGAGCACCTTTTTGAAAGAGTTAAAGGAAATAAAAATGAGATAGTCCAGAATCATGCTTTTGGAAACCTATAGGAATAATTTATGTCAGAAATTGTGATTCTACAATGTAAATGTTATGAGGAAGATTTTTTGCAAGAGGTATTTTATGATGTAAATGAAATTTACATTGTAAATTGGTTTTACAGGACATAATTTAGAGGTGATGCATTTTCTAGAATAAGTATTTCTTTTAAGAATCTAAAACCTAAATTCCTAACTTACACCAAAAATTCATCTTAGACCAATTATTTTTTACCTAGTAAATGGTTGTAACTCCGTATTTGGTTCAGGTCCCTTCCTCTCAAATTCTAGGAATTCCCCTAGGGGATTTATGATGAACATAGACTTCAATAATCCAATTCTAATGAATCATTGGTTGTTCAGTTGTGGAGATCGATGATTAGGGCCTCGTTCTTCCTTATTGTCTTAGATCTCCTCAGTTTGTCTTATATGGAACCATAGATAGGTTTTATAATAGACATATCTATGGGTTTAAATTTTTTTGATGATATATTATTGGGATTTTATAGAGGAATGGAGGTAAGAGGTTTGACCGGTGGAATCAAATTTTGATCAATCATTCCAATTGACTTGAGGTAGGTGTTTATCCCATCTTTCCACTTTTATTATAACTTAAAGGATTTTTAGGTTTCTAAAATTTTTATCCTCCATTTTCAATGGTGTTTCCTCAGTAAAAAAATACTAATGATTATATTACTAACTGTATTTAAATTGGATTATGGGTGTAATGTTTTTACATAAAGGAAAGATGGGTTTAAAACATGTTCTTGGTATAGCGGGTTGTGAGTTATTTCTAGAAAGAAATGGGTTGGTTTGTGTCTTGTTGAAACAATATTGATGCTTGATGCAAAATTTAAATGCACAAGGGGAAATATGCCACCAAGGGACGGCTTGGTGAAGGATGTACCACCACTCATGATTATATGGTTGTCATTTTTTAATGCATGTGTGTGAGAGAGGGAACCTAGTTGATTATGCCAAATTGGGAATTATGAACTGCTTCTACTTTTTGAAATAGAAATGTTGTTATAAATTAAAATACATTAGGAAAACATATTCATATGATATATTTTATTTTATGAAAGTTGTTTATTACTTCGATATTCTTTCTGCTAGTTAAATATCATATGAGCAAACATATTTCTAGTATTAGTGGAATGTGAGAAGAATATTGGGGGTTTTCTACTAGGTCTGATTACTCACCTCCCCCCCCCATATATTCACTCTGGTTCCTATGTAGATGTTTTCTTCTATTACACAGTAAAAGGAAAAGCTTCTTACTTTTCTGGTGGTGCTCCTTGATGTCGTTGTTGTAGTTGGTGGATTTGGATCTTGGAGTTGATTTATGTGTGGGTAAGGATTAGTGCCGCCTTAGTACCCAAGTCTTTTGCTGCATTGGAGTTTTTAGTTTCTATCTATTATTGTTCCTATGATACACTATTATTTTTCCATGTTTTCTTTTTTATAGATGGATTGGTCACATTTTTCATCTCGGCTATATTCTGGTTCATGCATTATTTATATAAATTTCTTTTGTTTATTTATCTTTTTCTTGTTCTATGTGTGTGAGTTTCTTAAAGAGTAAATCATTCCCTAATTGTTTTTATGTTTAAACCCTTAGCATTTACTGTGAGCCTTTGAAATCTAGGAAATGTCTCCTAAGGTTAGCATAATTTTGTCTCTTATTAAGACAATGGGATGGGGCTATTCATTATGAGTTAGGTTCCTTCAAAACTTAAATGGAATAGATATTTTTAGAGGATCTAATTTGATACCTTGTGGGGCCCAAATGGACACCTAAATCAGAAGTTATGATTTTTTGAATTTCAAGGAATGTTTTCAACTTGTCTTAAGATATTAATTAATTTACTAATTTTTTTTATAATCAAATTATTATTAAATGTCTATTATTAAACACCAATTTAAAAATTATTAAATAATATTAGTTTTTAATTGTACTTTCAATTGTTTTCACTAAATATATTATATTTTAAGTGTATATATATATATTAAGTATTACATAAATCATATTTATTCAAACATATATTATATCTCTGAATATAAATATATTTATATTTTAAAATGTTATTTTTTAAAATTTATACTTTTTTAGGAACGTCGCATTTTATCAATGCTAAAAAATGTTCTGATAAATGAGGTTTTTATCGTCACTAAAAAAATTATGATAAATGCAATGAAAAAAATTAACATATTATAAATTTATTAGTGATAGAAAACAGTACTAAAAGGTAATAGAAATAGAGATAAATCCCCCCACACTTTATCTATGATTGTAAATACCCCTAATAAAATAAATTATCGATCACCTTTTTTTAAACTCTAATAAGCAGTTAATATAGTGAATTGTGTAGTATTGTTTCTAGTTCACCCCACCTTATATATAAGTTTTGGGTGGGCTTTCCTATGTTCCCATGTCCTATTAAGCACCCTCGGTTTTCAACAGATATTTTTTTAAACCTTTCTGAGGATCTTTTTTGTTTCCTCTAGTAAGTTAGATGGATTAATATTATTGGTATTATTTCCACTCATTCCTTTCAATAAATAATAAACAAGGAAACATATAGATGTAAAATTATTTATTGAATAGTCATGGCCAATATCTTTAAAAATAAATAAATAAAATAAACACAATTTTTTTCTTGTAGGGATGTACTCAAAAGGGCCTTAAACATTAAAATATGTTGACTACCTTCGATGGTCGGTGATCATGAGGACGTTGGTGCCTTCCTCCCTACTGTTGGGTATATCTACTTTAAAACTACCATTCACAGCAATGCTAGTGACATGAAGGGACATGTGGAACTCACTTACCAATTGACTAGGTGAACATAGGTGTCAAGATCCTGAAACATGGTGAAGTTGAGGCTGTCTATGTAGGGAGAGTCTCATCTCTAGAGCTGGAGATCCTTTCCCACATCTGCATATGCCCATTGGACATCCACAAAATGCTTTAGGATCCATCACTGCAACCTAGCCATGTGCATACTGGGTGCAGTAGAGTCATTGATGCTGGACTAGGTGATCTTGGTTACGATGTCATCCATGTTGGCCAGGTAGAGGAACATGGTTCCTTAGCTCTCCATCAACTAATGGAAGCCATAGTTTCCAATGTGGTGTCACTGAAGTTCTTGACGGTGCTCTTTAGCACGTGGGACTTGAATGTATCCTAAATGTTTTCATTAGTGAGGGAGGATAGGGAAACACCAAGGTTGTGGCTAGTGAACATCGAGTTATCCAGCCTCAAATTCCAATGAATCCTTGGGCGTTCAATTGGGGAGATTAAATTTTAGGGTATTTTTCTTCCTTATTATCTTATATGTCCTCATTTTTTATCATATTTAACCATAGATCACTATTATAATACCTAGATCTATGGGTTCAGATTTGTGTTGATGATATTTTGACTGGTTTTGATTGAGGAACGAAAGGAAGAGGTCTAATTGGTAGAATCATCATTGATCTATCGTGCTAATTGACTTGGGGAAAGAGGTTTTTTCCTCGTTCAAATTTTATTTGAACTCAAAGGATTATTGATTTTATAAAACTTTTATCCTCTATTTTCAATGGTTTTTTCATACTAGAACTCCACTGGTAATTATATTAATATTTTGATATTATTTTTGTTATTTTTATATCCTGTATGATAACATGTTTCTGGTCTTAGTGTCATATCGGAAAAATCATGGGGGTTTCCTAGTGGTTATGATTACTCAACCCTTCCATATAAACTTTGGTACTTATAAAGATGTTTTTTTCCATGATACAGGAAAGGTAGTAGTTTCTTACTTTTTATATGGTGCTCCATGATATTGATGTTATAGTTGGTGGAGTTAGAGATTAGAGTTGGTTCATGTATGGTTTATGAGTGGTTTCTCCTTTATAACTAGGTATTTAGTTACTTTCGAGTTTTTAGTTTCTATCTATTAATATTCCACTATTACTCTGATATTTGTTCATGATTTGTTATTTATTAATGGATTGGTCACATTGTTTATCTCAACTAGATTTTGGTACATCCATCATTTATATAGATCTATTTGTTTTACTTAATTATACCATAATATGTGTGTCTGAGTTTATTAAAGGATAACAAATTCCCCTATTTTTCTTATGTTTAAACCCTTGGAATTTATTATCGGCCTTTGTTTTATAGCTTATGTCACCTATGGTTAGTGGAATTTCAACACCTCTCAAGCAAATAAGATGGTGTAAGAAATTACAAGTGGTATCAGGATTTTTTATTCCTTTATTTTTGTTCATAGAAATGATATAGTTATGAAATAAATTTAAATGTATAGATTAAAAAGGCATAGCTAACCCTTTTATGTAAAAATTTAAGATACCATGGTGGTTTGGGTACAAAAGTGTTCTAAGATACTTCTAGGAGATTTTTCAAGTCATCACCGTGGAAATAGATGATGAGTATATCATGACATCAATTAGAACGAATACATACACTAAGAATATGTTATCACGTGGTTATTTGATTTTCATGTTTTGGAATTCATAATAGTCTCTTAAAATATTAAATATGACCATGAAAGAGATTAACAGTAAAAATTGTTAATTTATTGAATTCTGAAATGCTTTGTAGAATCAAAATGCTACCAATAAAGAGAATAAGGAATTGATGAGAGGGACCAGCTGATAATTTGGTTTCAATAGGGAAAAAGAACACCCAAGATTTTGTTAATATTATAGTGAAATATTATAAATATGTTAAAAAGGGACCTCGAATTATGGAACCTCCTCGGTTAAATCACTCAGTAGACTTTTTATGGAAGAATACAAATATGTTTCATGGAGAATTTTTATGTAAGAAAGAAGTGGTATGGATGATAAAGATGACCATGATTTTTCACTTATTTGGGAAACGATATGAGATGAAGTTCAAGAGAGAAACATATAAGATTGAGGACCTGGTTCCATCATGGTCCCACATAGCTACATAGGAAAATTTGGAATAATACCTGACATTGAAATTGTTGGTAAAATTATTTAATGAAAAATTATATTTATAAACCTTTTAAATTATGGAGAAAAGAACGTATTTCAATTGTAATAAGGAAGTATTTCAATAACTAAATATATATATAAATTCACTCAATTTTTCTCTTTGCACTAGAGGTAGCAGCTATAGAAAAATTGAATGTTTGGATCGTTGAGGTTGGTCTCTAACCATAGGTTCACTTAAAGGTAATAATGTTTTGTATTGGGAAATATACAGAAATGGTGAACAAGGAACTAGTGGGAGAAATACATTTGTAGGGAATCCTAGTGGAGGGGACACCTTTTTTCATCTCAGTGCTTTTTTGAGCCAGGGGTTTTTACATATGAAAAAAAATTGTATTTGGTGTTTTTTATCAATCCACACTAGGTTTAACAAGGAGTTTTAAATACAAGTGATCTTACAGTGTGGTTGGATTTAGTATCTAAGGTTTCATGGTTCTCAAGTGTTTTCTAAATTTTTGTCTCTTCAAATCCTTATAAAATTTAAGGTTTCATAAAATTAAATATTTCAGAATCAATGTAAATGGTAAGTCTCAAATAAATTTCTTCAAAAAAGTATTGTGTCTCATGGGTTTCATGAATGTTTGGAGTTTCATAAAATATCTTTTTTATCAAGATCATTAAATATAGGTTGATGTTGTAGAAATCTAGGTGATATGTTTTTCAAGCATGATAGAGTTTCACAAAAGATATGTTGATGTTTGTGGAATCAAGCCTGTAAGTTATGAGATTATGAGAAATTTTATGAATGGAAAATTTCCCTAATTTTTTTTGATGAAAGAGAATTTCATGAACATGAATAAAGAGTTTCTAAATAATGTGGTGGAGATCTTGAAATTTTTGTGAAGGGTAATAAATTTCTATCTATAAGAATCCACATATCATATGAACATTGAAATGTTTTTTGGAGAAGGTCTGATTTCTATGATTTCGTGAAGGTTTTTTGGAAATCAAGAACAATACAGGAACATATGTTTCATGAAAATAATGGTTGATAACTAATTGATGATAATGAATTTTGGAGAATTAATTTTTTATATGTTGGGAGCTTCATTGAAGTTGTGAGTTTTCCCAAAGTAAGTAGTTTCACAAAAGCTAATAGTTCATTGAAACAAAATGATTTCACAAAAAAAAGTGTTTCATGAATGATACTAACATAAGCATACTTGAACATGGGGAAACGGTTTTGGAATTTATTTTATCATCGTAAGTGGACCTACACAATGAAAAAAACATCTTCAAGTGATTTGGAATGAAGGAAAACTTTAAGTTATTAAACTGATAAAGACTTCATCCAAAGCAGTGAGAGAGGGGAGTCGATGAAAGTAATCTGAGGAAAGCAGTGTTTCGTCCAAAAAAAATTTCTAAATTCATTGTGCCTCCCATATATTGACCATTTATAATTAATTTTAATCCAAAAATTCTAATTATGCTTAGTGGATTCAACTATGACTGACACCCTATTGGTGTATCCTCCTTTGACTAGCCCTTAGTGGTGAAATTAAAAAAACCATTATATTGTGTTTTTGTTTTCTCTTATGGTTGTTTGATAATTGTATGACATTTATAAATATTTAACAAGTTCTTACTTATGTGGGGACAAGGCTTCAACATCTTAACAATAAAAAATTTTTCCCTTGAGGAAAAGTTTTAGTCTAAGAATTCTCTTGATAATAAACTAAGCAGCCTAGTGGATTATTAAGTGTGGGTCAAACCAAAAGATAAAAAAATTAATTAATCTATAAAATTTCATTAAAATATATGGAAAAATTTACAATTCTAATGGTAGTGATAGTGTAGATGATTTGGATGATGTAATTATATCTCTTGTTTCTAGAAAATTCAGGAGAGGAAAATATAGATTTGGAGGTAAGATTTCTTTAGCTTGTTTTAGGTGTGGTAAAGTAGGTCATATTGCTAATCAATGCTCAAAAAATTTTGGTAAATTATAAATTGAATCATAAATCATGAAGAGGCCTAAGAGGAGGTTCCCATAAAAGTGAGACCTTAAACCATGAATGAAATAATTTAGGAAGATCTTCATTTTAAAAATAGAACATGGTGATAAAGAATTCTTACATGATACAAAACCAATGTTTAAATCTAATGTTGAAGATTATTTTATGGTTATATTTAAAAATATAGAAATTATAAAAGAGGAATTAAATCAATCCTATGGTATTGTTGATCTTGAGGTGGAACTTTAGGGTTTTCTTGACGAGATTGACATTCAAAGAAAGAAAAATAGAAATATTGGAGCTTTGTTTAAATAGAAAATAGAGTATGTGGATCGTCTTGAAGTAGATATTTATTGACTCTAAAGAGAGGGATAAGAACATTTTCTAACCCTTGATATCTTAGAAAAGGTTGTGAAATTTAAGCTGAGTATTAAAGAGAAATAAAAATAATAATCTATGAAATTATATTAGGATTGGAGGAAAGTTATAAGATGGTTGAGGTCCTTGAAGAAGAATTCATTACCTTATTAAGTAAACTAGAAAATGAATAAAAATCAACGGAAATAAAGTATAAATTGAAATTTGGAATGTTTTTAGATGAAGATATTTTGGAAATAATTAAACATGTTTACAAAGTAGTATAGAAAGCCTTAAATGAACAAAGATATCAATTTATGGGAAGAATTGGAATTGGTTGTTATACAAAAACATCAAAGTATGGAAATGTGATGAGACAAAACAAAGGGAAGTAGAAATTTGGGTTTATCACAAAGGAACCTAATGTACTAAAAGAGATAGTCTCAAAAAAATAGAGAAGAGGGTTGAAAATGATCTTCAGTTATCCAAAGATGATCTCAAACTAATGACCTATACAAAAGAAGGGTACATCTGGAGGAATGAAACTGAGAAGATATTTCCTCTTATAAAATTTTAAATTTGTGGATTTATTGGTCATACTGTGTATTAAAATGAATATGTAAGGATCTATATGAATGAATAAGATCCTTATAGTCAAACAATTAGAATGGTACCATATACTTTATCATATAGATGAAATAATTTCTAGGGATATTTCATTCACAATTCTAACTTTGTCCATAAATATATTCTTTGTAAGTAAAGAAAAGGTGTAAACCATAACTAAAGAACTTCGAGACAATTAAATAATGTTCAACCAAGAATAATTACCCTTAAAATAATTATTCTCTTCTAGAATAGGAATATTTGAATGATTCAACCATGCTTGTTAAAAATATCTTGTAGAATACATATTATGTATCCACTCAATCAGGTATCTCATGGAAGAAAAAGAAGAATATTTGGAAAGTACATCTGGAATAGATCACTCTCAATGCTAAAAATAATAGTAGAACTTGGACTCATGAAATAATTTCTCATACCATGTGATATGAAATGAAAATTTGTTCAAAAATGTTAAAAAATTGTATGTGGAATGGTGATATTTGAAAACTATGGTTCCTTAAAGATCAAAGGTAGTGTAAAAAAATAATTATAAAATGATGGGATAATGGAAATAAAATATATCTTTGTGGAAAACTTTCATCATTATCTCCTAAGTCTGATTTAAATCTATGACTCATGACTGGTAGGGAAATTCAATCAGAAAGGGTGAACCATCAAAGGCAAGATAGGTAATTCTATCTTCAAATGCTGGAGGATAAATTATAATTTATACAAACTAGATAGTAAAGAAAACACTTGTATCTTAACAATTGAAGAGGAAAACATCTTATAGCACTATAGGATGGGGAAAATTAATTAGTGGATCATGGAAAAATTATCCAAGATAATGGTTTTTACAAATATTCCTAGTCTGAAGCATGATTGAGAAAATACATGTGATTATTTCATGCGAGGAAATATGGTTTGAAATTATTATTGATTGAGGAACAAAAGGTAATCAAATCTTCTTGATCTAGTCTACACATATTTGTGTGGTCCAATGAATGCGGTTGGAACATATGGAGAGAAGTAATTCATTATTTTTTATTGATCATATTTTATAATAGAGTGTTTCTTATTTATTCATGTTAAATGAGAAGTGATTGACTACATGAAGAGGTACATATGAAGAGTTGGGAATTAATATGCATGAACAATAAATATATTCTGATCTAAAAATACAATAAATACACATCAATTGAATTTTAAAATTACCTCAAAAATATAGGATCAAGCATGAAGTGTCTTAATTGAGAACGCCTCAAAAAATAGGTTCATTATACCTAGAAATAGACATGTGAATAATATGTCCAAAATTATACCGATCGATAGTTGTGCTTCTTGTCATTACTGGAAAGAGGCTATTAAAGTTGTGTTGTAAACTCAAAATCAAATTGTCTTGAGTCTATTAGAACACATGATAGAATATGAGATATGGAATGGAAGGAATCCCTCACTAAATTGTTTTCATGTTTTTTGGAAGTAAATGTTTCATCTAGAAAGTAAGGAAATCAATGCAAGTATGGTCATGTTGCAGATTAAAGAATATTCCTTGGGTACTCAATGAATCGTAAGGCCTATAAATGAAACAATAATTTCCTTAGAAATATTTTAGAGAGAAATGATGTCAAGATCATTGAGGATCAAATTATTAATAACATGAGGATCTTGTATGTTTATGTGATTTATGTGAAGAAGAAAGTGTAAAAGGGATAGATTCCATTATATAAATTCGACAAGGCTTACTTATCATCCAAGGTTTTGAAAATAAATATGATTCAAAAGTAGAATTATAAAAGGAAACCATTACTGAAGAATCATTAATGGATCCTCACAAGAGGAATAAAAGAGTAGATGTTTATCAATCCAATATCATTGGGTATAGGACTACACATATACAGGCAATAAGAATGAGTAATGAAGCACAATCTTCTATCTTATTAGTTATGGAACCAAACTCATTTGAAGAAACAGTAAATAATGAGTCATGGGTTAAGGTTATGAATGAATAAGTAGATCAAATTGATAAAAATTAGAATTGATATCTTGTAGAGAGGCCAAAAAATCAGAATGTAATCGGGGAAAAATTAGATCTTAAAAAATCCAAGGATCGAAGAAATGTGATCATAAAAAAGGAATTATTTGTGTAAAGGCTATGTATAAATTGATGGAAATGATGTTGGATAAAATTTTTATCAATTAGCTCAACTAGAGTCTATTCATATCTTCCTATCCATGTAAATTAAAACATAGTACAATTTTTATTAGATGGATTCCAAAAAAAACATTCTTAAATGGTGTTATTTAAGAAGTAAATATTAAACAACCAATGGTTTTTCTTGAATGGAAATGATTAAAAAAATGTTTTTATATTGAATAAGTATCTTTATAGTCTAAATAAGAAACTACATGCATGATATTATTGAACTAGATTCTTATCTGAAGAAGCTACAATTTAAATGAGGAGGTGTTGACCATAATCCATATGGGAATAATTCTTAGAGAGATCAATTTATGGAGATTGTGTATGTGGATTATATTATATTTGAAATAATAATGCATGGACTTGTGAAATAATTTTCTAATCACATGAAATCAGAATTTATAATGTACATGATTGGTGAACTCACATACATTTTGGGACATTAGGTGATTAAAAAAAGTAATACACCTTCATTTCATAGGTAAAGTATGAAAGAGATATTTTAAATAAATTAAATATCCATGATTCCAAACCAATTTCAACTATGATTTTGAATGGCACAAAAAATGGGAAGCATGAGGATGGGAAATATGTGGATCCAACCTTGTATTGAAGGATCATTACAATTTTTTTTATTTTATTGTAACATGTCCATATATCATCTTTTCAACATGTTTAGTGGATTTTTTCCAAATTAATCTAAAGGAAGATATTTTTTTAGACGTTAAAATAATAATGGGGTATATTCAAGGTACCTTAAACATTGGATTATATTTTATAATAAGAATGTATAATGTATAATTAATTGTTTGTATTTTCTAACGTTGTCTAAAATAAAGATTTAGTGGATTAAAATTTCAAAATTGGGGGTGCGTTCTTCATTAAAAACAAATGTGTGGGCTAGTTGAGCAAGGAACGGGAAATAAATTCTCTTAGTAAGGATGATGAAGATTATATCTCTGTGAAAAAGTAATGAACTCAACTATTATGGATGAATAAACTACTTACTGATATTGGTGATGTGGTGAAATAGCTAATGGTGATACGCTGTGACAAAAAGCGCATGATCTAGCTCATGAAAAATATGGATCAACACTATCATACAAAACATGTTGAGAACAGATATCACTTAATCAAAGACAAATTTGAACAGGGTTGATTAAAATGGAGCATGATGGAACTAATGATCTATTCGATGACATCCTAACTATGACTTTGGTAGCACCATTTTTGGAGAAACAATAGTTTTAACTTGGTGTTCATCCACCTCCCATTTCATGATGAGATTATAATTTAACGCCTCCCCACCCTCCATTTTTTCTAAATGTTTTAATATTTTTACGGATGTGATACTGGTCTTAGGGGGAGATATGATATAGGGGTGTTTTTTAGCACTGAGGGACAAATACAGTATCTTTGGTTCTATTTACAAAGGGGTATAATGGTTAAATTCAATGTAATGTAGTTTTTTAGGAAATATTTACAAAATTATGAGATTCACTAGAATGTAGGATTGTAATATAGTTTTGATGGACGGGTTGGTGGCCTCTCGAGGCATGAAATTATCTGTTTACAATATTGTTTTCTATACCGATATTTTTTCACATAGACATAGAGTGATGAATGATTCATTTCACTGTTATTAAAATTTTGATCGAGGTCGGTGCTCTATTTAATTTCTCTATAGATTTACAACAAACCCAAAGGGGGATATTTTTTGGAACCAACGGTTTTTATAGCTAGAAATATATTTTATTTTCTTTTTGTTTTCAATCTACACTAGGTTGATCGAGGATTTTTAAAGAAAACTGTTCTTATGGTGTAGATGGGTTCAGTGTTAATGGTGGTTTGGTTCTCTTGTATTTACCAAATTTGTGTCCTGAAAAATATTGATCGAAGGAAAAGTTTTGGTAAATTTAAGTTTTCCTATTAATAAAAAATGGTAAATCTCAAAATCATAGTTTCATGAAATTTTGGTGTTTCTCAAGTCTCTGAGAAGATTTTAGTTTCACAAAATATCATTTTTCATGAGCCCTCAAAAAACAGGTTGACATTAGTGAAATCAAGGATACATATTTTTTGGTCACGATAGAGTTTCATGAAAGATTGGTTCATGTTGGTGAAATCAAGGCAGTAAGTTATGCAATTATGAGAAGTTTTGTGAATGGAAAATTTCCCTCAATTTTCATAAATAACGGGAGTTTCAAGATTATGAATGAAGAGTTTCAGGAAAAGTTGGTGGTGAGCTTAAAATTTTTGTGAAGGGGAATAAATGTCTATAAATAAGAATTTTATCATCATTTGGGAATTTAAAAAAATGGAGGAGATTTGATCACTCTGATTTCCCAAAGAATCTATGCAACCAAAATTCTTATGTGAATCCAGAACTTTATGTGAGAAAAAGTTTCATGAAAATAATGGTTTCGAACTAATTGATACTAACAAATTTTAGTGAATGAGTTTCATGAAATTTGGGCGTTTTTTGAATATTTGGAGTATTTTTATTGTGGTTAGTTTTTTGGATGTCATTAGTGCATTGAAATAAAAGGGGAATTTTTGAAAAAATGATGTTTCACAAAAGATACATATTCAAAAATACTTGAACTTGGGAAAAATTTTGGGGAATGTATTGAATCATACTAATAATATCTATATGATGAAAAATATCCTCTTCATATGCTCTGAAATGGAACTGAGCTTCATGTTGAAAAACTAAGAAATACTTCACTAAAAGCAATGAGCAAGAGGGAGTCAATGGAAGTTATATGAGAGAGTAAGTGATCCATCTCTAAAATTCTTATATAGGTAGTCTTCATAGAGTAGAGTAACCATGTATAATAAATTTTAATCCACAAAATCTTGTGAATCTTAGTGGAGTTAGGTACAACTGAAACACTATAGGCGTATACTCCATGGACTATCCCTTAGTGGTGAACCCAGTAAAATTGTTTTATTGTGTTTCTATTTTTTTCATATGGTTGTTTGGTAATTTTATTTTTATATTATATAGGTTTAAATATTTACTTAAAACTTGGGGAAAAGATCCATATTATTCAAAGGAAGATTAGACTCTCTAATTCAACCCTCCCCTCCTAGGGTGTTCTGAGAAATAATTATGTTGATGGGAGCTTCAGTATGAAAAATAAACACAATAGGGAGAGTTGATCCTAGGGTAGAAATGTGGGACAAAATAAATCCACACATTCAGTCTCTTATCCACCACATGACAAAAATTAACCATGTTGTTTCCATTGTGTCATTATCTCACACAATAAGAAATAATGCATGACACTCCCAAGGAATTTTCACTACTGTGGAAAGAGAGAACATCTTAATAAGTATTTTCATAAACTTATGAGATCACTAGGTGGACAAGGATTAACTCCATGTCAAGATTCATATGATAGGAAGAAACAATCATATCAGACTATTTCTCACCAAAAAACTCAAATAAGAAAGGAATTTTCTAGTAACTCTTTTCTCATTAATTCAATAGCTCAGTAGGGAACCAAGATATATCATGAATAATTTGAATGATAGCTTTATAGACTAGATAAAGATATCATAAGTGATAAATCGGTACCCTCTGTGGTGTGAGGTTCCATTATTCTGAACTCAACTATTACGCATGTCTTTTTTGATATCCTAACATCTCATTATTTCCATGATTCTTATATAGTTAAATAATTAGGATTATATGTGGAAATAATGCCTCGTATAATGAGTTTCAAGACACTCATTGGTAGTGGGAGTGTATAGGATTAAAATTATAAATATTATCAATTACCATTGATGTAATATAGTTTCTTTGTGAGTTTAAAGTCATAGAGATGGATTATTTTGATATAATCTTTAGTATGTATTGGCTGGTGGGATTTGAATCCCATATATACTGCCATTATTAGAAAGTGATGTTCACATCCAAAGATGTATATAACCATATATTCAAGTTTAATTAAGATATAAATGTTGGTAGAGTCGTACCTTTTGCAATAGTGGAAGGAACCACATCTAGATAGTGAGAAGCGAGGACCTTAGAATCCATTGATAAAATGGGAAATAGATTTCTTTCATTCATAGTTGATCGATACCCTGATGCCTTTTTGAATGATTTCTCCCGATTACCACCAGATTAGTAAATCTAATTTTCTATTTAAATACTCATATTAATAATCCCTATTTCATTATCACTTTACAGAATGAATATGATGGATTTACAAGTGTTAATAGTTAAAATAGAACTGTTGGAAAGTAAATTCTTCAATATACTAGTACACACCTTTGGTTGCATCGATTGTATTCATAAAAGAGGATGGTACACTCAGGTTATGTATTGATTATCATAATTTGAATCGAGTTAAGATCAAAAATAGATACCCTCCTCCTCGAATTGATGAATAATTTGATCAATTGAAGGGAGTCAAATGTTTCTCTATTATTGATCTATGATCAGGATATCATCATCTTGGAGTCACAATAGAGGTTATTCCAAAGAAATAATTCCATAATAGATATCTCTATTATGAATATGTCATTTTTCCTTTTTGTTTGATGAATAAACCTGTAGTTTTCAGGGACTTCATGAATCATGTCTTCTACAGGCACCACTTCTCCTTTGTTGTTGTATTTTTTAATGATATTCTGGTTTACTCTTGGATAAGGAATGGCCACGAAGAGCACATAGAGATTGTACTTAGTACATTATGGGATAATTGTTTGTATGATAAGTTTTCTAATTGTGAATTTTGGATTTTAGAAGTCTGTTTCCTTGGGAATGCCATTTCAAGAGAAGAAATATTAGTTGACCCTAGAAAAATAGAAGCAGTAGTATCTTGGTATCCACCAAATAATTTTTTTGAGATATGTAGTTTTTTAATATTAGTAGAATATTATCAACATTTTCTTCAGTATTTCTCAATAATTTCATCTCCAATGACTACTTTGAAAATAAATGGTGGTACATTCTTATAGAATGATTTCTGTCAAAAAATATTTCTAGTTTTTAAAATGAATCTCACATCGAGACACATACTAATATTTCTAGAACTGGGAAAGGGCAATGTGGTATAGGTTGATGCGTAAATATTAGGTCTTGGTTGTGTTCTCATATAATTATATCATATTATCGCCTATGGTTTGAAGAATTTGCGAGAACATGAGACCAGTTATCCTTTGCATGCTTTGAATTAGGCGTGGTTGTCCTTTCCATAATGACTTGGTAATATTACCTATTTTGGATAATGTTCACTGTTTTTACTGCCCATAAGATCATGAAATATATATTTTCTCAGAGAGACATAAACTTTAGGCAATGAAGATGGATGGAGTACCTCTAAATGTTTAACTTTGACTTGGTATACACACCTAGTAAACTGAATTGTGTGGAAAATACGTTGAGTCTAACATTGTATATTGAAGTGGTTTGAGAAGCTTGTACCAATCGTAGTAAATGATCATTATTAGTGACATGCATATGGATTATACTACATAGGGTGAGAATGTAATTTTCTTTTCTAACTTATTATATTTTTGAAAGGAGGGTCAGACATTATAACCTAGTTGCATCAATTTTAGGTTAAAACTAAATGGTGGGGATACTTCTAATAGCTGGATAGAGGGTGAAAACTATTTTTGTGTTTTTAGAATCATGTTGTAGTTCCCCAGTATTCCAAGGAACAAATTATTTCCACATATCACCATTAAAAATTGTCTATTTATCCATGTTTTTAGAAATATAAAAGGTGATGAAAACTAATATTTGGTTTCCAGGTATGAGATGCAAGATTTTAGAACATTTGATGGATGGATTAAGATTTAAATAGGTAAAAATATAGCATAAAATACTTTATAGTATATTTCAATCAATTAATATACACATATGGAAGTGGGAACATATTGTAATTAATGTTTCAACAGTTCGACCTAGGACATTGAGGAAGCATGATGCTATTTGGGTAATTTTGGATTGACTCACCAAGTCATAAAAATTTATCCCTATTAGAGAATCCAAAATGGTAGAGGATTTGGAAAATCTATATATCCTAGAAGTAGTAATGTTAAATTTAGTTCCATTTTTTATTATATCTAGTAGAGATCCTTGTTTCAATCCACAATTCTGGTGATTTTTTTGCATAGAATCTCGAGATTCTATTTTCTATGAGCATTACATATCATCCAAAGACTAATGGGAAGTAGGAAGGAAAAAATTTAGACAATGTAAGATATGATCAGCGCATGTGTCATGGACTTCAGTGGCTCATGGGAAGATCATATTTCTTTTGGTTGAATTATTCTATAATAACATCTATCGGGAGATGATACAGATGGCCCCATTCGAGGATTTATATGGTCATCCTTTCTATTCTCTACTCTACTGGGTAGAGACAAGAGATACATTATTGATTGGTCACATTCTTGTTCATGAGACTAGGGATAAGATCCAAATGAACTAGATGTGGATGGTTATGGCTCAAAGATGACAAAAGTTAAATGCATACAATCTTCCCTAACATTTATCCTTCGATGTGAGTGACCATTCCTTCTTGAAAGTGTCGCCAAGAATTGGTCATCGATGATTGGGGAAACAGGGGAAGTTAGAACCATTATATGTGGGACTATTCGATGTGGTGGAATATATTTGTATAGTTTCATTTTGGTTATCCATGCCATTGAGGTTTAGTGTAGTTCACAACAAATTCCATGTTTATCAACTGAATAATTATCACCAAGATCCTCAACATGTGATCAGTTGGAATCACGTTACTCTTGAACCTAATTTGATGTTTACCCATGAACCGATTCAAGTTCTGGACATATAGGAAAAGAAACTACATGAGATATCAATTTCCTTAGTGAGATTTATTTGATAGCACAATCAGGTTCAAGAGGAAACATGGGAATAAGAGAAGTTCATATGGGAGAAATGGCATGAGTTCTTCAAATTCAACATTGTTATCCAGTTTCTCTATCATAGAAATTCCAATGGTGGGGAGAATTTAGCCACCCCTATTTTTAGGTACATCATTGTTTTATTCCTTTTTTCTTAAATTTTAATTCATCAAAATACTTTTTTGTAAGATTTCATGGGAATATAGAGAAGATGGTCTGGAAACAATCTTCTAGAAATCTACAGGAACAATTTACATCCTAAATCATGGTTTTAAATTATAAATATTGAGGTGTAGATGTTTTGGATGATGAATTTTATGATATAAAATAAATTTATGTTGTAAATTATTTTTAGAATTTAATTTAGAGGTGATGTGTTATTTAGTGTAAGTCACCCCTTGAAGAATCTACAATGTAAATTCCTAACATACTTTGTAAATTCTTCTGGGAGTAGCCAGTGTTTACCTAGTAACTAGTTATAGCTCCTAATTTGGCTCAAGTCACATCCCTCTACTTCTAGGGATTCCCTATACAATTTATAATTACATTAAATATACATACTCTAATTATAATGAATCATTTGGCACTCAATTTTGCATATTAAAGGTTAGGGTCTCGTTCTTCTTTATTTTCATAGATCTCCTTAGTTTGTATTATATGGAACAACAGATCAGTCATGTCAATTGAATTGAAATATGTGGTTTTACCACGTTCCACTTTTAATGGAACTTGAAGGCTTATTAGGTTTCTAAAAAATTTATATTATGCTTTCAATGGTTTTTCCATGATAAAACTATACTGATAATTCTCTTACTAGTTGGCTCTAAATTTAATTATGGTTGTTTCCCATAGTGGATTTTTTTAATTTATTAAAAGTGATTATAGAAATGAAAGATGGTTTTGACACTTCTTCTTGACATAATGGGTTGTGAGTGTTGTATGGAAAGAAGCAGGGTGGTGTGTGTTCATTATTTCATTGTATGAGGTGTTGTTGAAACAATCTTGGTGCTCAGTATGAACTGGAAAGGCACAAGGGGAAATATTCCACCAAGTGATGGCTTGGTGGTGGATATTCTACTACCCATGAGAATAGGGGTGTCATTTTGGCATGAATGTGTGTGTAAGAGAGAGAGAGAGAGAGAGAGAGAGAGAGATTCTGGTTAATTTTACCAAATTGTGAATTATGAATTGCTTTTTCTTTTTGAAATAGAAACACTATTATGAATTAAAATGATTTTTTAAAACCTATTCATATAAGATATTTTATATATAAAAATCTATTTGTCACATCTATATTCCTTCTTCTATTTTTATATCCCATGATCTAACATGTTTCTTATAGTGACCCTTCTTTTTCGTACATTACAATTAAATAATTTTAATGATAAACAACATAAAATCATTACATGACCAGGATCCAAAGGTTTATTTTCATGATAATATTTTGACCTTACATAACAATTATAAAATATAACATAAACATTTATTTGATTACTTCTTCTCTAGCTTTATAGAGGTCTTCATATTCTCTTTAATACAAGTAATCACCTGGGGATATACATCGAAAGGGGTGAGATAAAAGCCCAATAAGAGGATAGATAAGAACATGAAACAATATAACATTGGGTGAGCATAATAATTATCATCAAAATATATGAATAGGATCATAATCATGAGATTAATCATTAAGAAAAGTCTAAAAGTGTGGTAATTTATAAAAATACAACATCTTGTCTTAGTGGTTAGCTACAACACATAGTTGTGAACAAAGATAGAATCATGTTCAGGCATATTTCACTTTTTTTATTAGATACACCACATTACCCAATTAATTGTTGTGCTATATAATTCGGGTATCACCCAGCACATCATAGCATTTACATTGCACTATATAATTTTGGGTACACCCATCACATCAAAACATTTACATTATCATGAATCCCTCATAGAACATATATCAATCTTGGACATAAAATAACCCATGGAAAGTAAAGTGTTTAATTTCATAAAGCATACATTTATAAAATTTGTTTTCCCAAATGAATGTTGGAATAACATACTTGATATAATAATCACCAACCTTGAGTGAATAAGGAACAATCTTGATAAGAAAAAGGTGTGTTTTTTGTAAAAAGAGTTATCTTGGAAGATATTTTGTTTGTCATAAACTCAAGTAGAAGACAATTATATCCAAAAAAAAGTTAATATAATGATGAAGAAATGATATTTAAGGAATATTCATACTGAAAATGGGGTAATATAGGGAAAACCCAAAGAAAGAGAGTTGGGTTCAAGAATTCCCCTAACCTTATGTCCGAATTATTTCTTCACTTTAATATCCTATATAATCACATTAGATTAATTAATTAAAAAATATAGAACCATTAATAAATTAATTTTATTAATTATGTTTTTATTAGGTTCATTTATGGTATTTTTGATGAGTTATAGAGATTAATTTCATCGTTCTATAGCATCCATTTTCATGGATTTCATGATTAATTCACTTGTATACTTGAATTGATGTTCATGTAAAATGTGGATAAATATCTCGAATTTTTATTATATGTTATTAATGGTATTACATAAGTTTAAATTATCTTATATGGAATTTGGTTATATGGTATGAGGATTAATTATTAGATAAAAATAATGATGACTGTCTTGGTTAATTTTGGCGGTTTTTCGATCACAATAAAATTATTGTATTTTTTAATTTTGTATTATATATATATTTATATATATATATATATATATGTTAGTTACAGAACATAAATAGGGTTTTAACATACATTTTGGAAATATGTTTTTACTATTATAATGGTTTTATTAACATCCTTGAAGCGTTAAAAGAAAATTAAAGTCAACCACCAATGATGTCGGAAATTTGACACATCATGAGTGGCAATTAAATATTTTGACTAGAAGAGAGAGAGAGTGAATATTTTAATGATGTATATTCCATTAACATTATATAATTCCATTATATCAAACATAATTTAGTTATAAAACCATTTTAATAGGATAAGTTGTTGATAACAATATAAATGAAATGAAATTTAAATGCAATTAAAAGAAAGGGGAAGTGGATTTTTACCTCTTAGATTTATCCCCCTTGAGAACCTCCATAGGGAAAATTTTTTGCCTTTGGGTGATACAAATAGATCCTAGACATATGGAAGGTTCTAAGTAAGATTATTGGGAATAATTTTTGAATGGATCAAATCTTGAGAGGTGTGATGAGAAAAGGGGGTGGGGTGGTATTTATAGTGGAAGAGAAGGGTGTTTTCTCGTTATTATATCTATTAGTTTATTATTTTGGAACATGACTATGAATAGTTTGAGAATTATCTCTAAATATATTAAAATAATTAGGTATTGTTTGATATTTTGTGTATAAATTAGTCTTACATCATTTATGACTCCATAATTCATGTATTTAGCTTTTATTGTAAATTATCATATTTTACTATTCATTAAAAATTCAAGTATTTTAGAAAAATTCCAATAAATCACCCTAACCATTTTTAACATGAATAATTCAAAAATGAACTCCATGTTATAAAATTTATTTTCTAAATATGTGTAATTTAATTGTTAATTGAAATCATTTTTTACAAGGAAAATACATATTTTAAATCTATAATAGATTCTATAACACATTGAAAAATTACTTAAGGTCTCATAAAATTATATTAAAATAATAAGACATTAAAATATCAATTTATGAATAAATTTTATGAAAATAAATTTTCTTTTAAATTATTAAATTAATCATAAAATTATATTTAAATATTTATGACTTATGAAAATACCAACACTTAATTAATAATTTTTAAAACATTTATTGACATAGACAACGATATAAGCATGGTGTGATTCCCAACTATACCCCATTACCCACATAACACTTTTCGGCCATCAAAGTGACCTTTGATGGGATGATTCGTCAAAAGTGGTGCACCGCCCATGTGTGAACGAATGACGGGGTTGTCTCCAAATGGATGAAGTTAGTTATGCACTCAATCATTTCCATACTGATATTAATCAGTGGATCGAAACCCTGGAAAATTTATGATTTGGTTAATCAGATATCTGCGATTTGGGGATTCAAGGATTGGATATGTGTCTCACTAGGAAGAGGCATCTTTCACATTCCATTTCCTACAGAGCGGCAGAAATTGAATGTGTGTGGGTTCGGTTCACATTCCCTCAAGCATGGAGTTCTTCACCTTCAGATATGGGATAGAGGATTCAATCCCTTGGAGGTTTATAATTCTTCTATGAAATTATTGGTTAAGGTCTATGTTCAAAATTTGTTGTTTTGGCACCCAAATATCTTGTATTATCTTATGCTTGCAATTGGGGTTCCCATAAAAATCGATTCTAAAACTAAACATGCTCACTTTGGACACTATACCAGATTCTGTTTGAAGTTGATCTGGGTGCTACCATGATTGGTATAATTTTTCTTCACACTTACTCTGATGAAATTGAGATGAAAATTCAGTATGAAAATGTTTGGAAATTTTACTTGAATTGGAAGGCTATTTGACCTAAATCAGTTAATTTTAGAAAATCTATTGTAGCCTCCTTTTTTATTCTCATGGATATGAAGGTATCAATTGAAATAGGAGGTCTATGAATTTCTTTGTTGTAGTTTATGAGTTTTCTAAAACCAATCAACCCGACAATAATTTTCTAATTGAATCACCAATGTTAGCTGATGAGGGATTGGAGATAATGGCGGAACAACAACCAGATATTGGTATCCAGGTTGTCTCTGTGTATGATGATTTTTCACATCATGATGAAGGTGGAGGATCTCAACATTTAGGAAGTGCTACGGGGAATGAAAATATCCAGAATGATGATGATGGGTTGGATGTTGGGAATGCTGATTGAAAAATTGACAATGGTATGCATGCAGCCATAGGGACTGAAACTGCTAAATTTAAACTTGTGCAATGTTCTAGTAAGTTATAGTCAGAAATTGTTGTTGATTAAGTGTTAGCTACACTCAGGAAGTGAACTATGGATGCCTATTATTTATCTGACATAATGGTTCTCATTGAGATGGAATTTGTGGTTGTAGATGGTGTTGAAAATATTTCTTCTAGTACCAGTAAAGGTATGATTAAGATTGATAATGAGGGGTTTCAAATGATTCCAAGGAAGATAGAGACTACAGTCTCTGAGAAAAAGATTGATTAGTCATCCAATTTCAAAGGTGTTAATAGTTTTGAGGCACTTGGTTCTATTAATGTTGATGTCAGTCATTTGTCTAATGATTCACTTGATGAAATGGGTGAACATGATGTAGTGATGAATCAGAAAACTTGGATATGGGGTGGGCATCAAAAAGGCCGAGGTTGGGGTGGCCAAGATGATTAAAATTGGGGACATGGGTGAAGCATGAATTTTGGATTAGATAAGCTCACTCTAGAGTAGGAGGATATTATAGAGAAGTATACTGCACTTATTTATGAGAGGATTTCACAATCAGAGTTGGATCCTACTGATGATGATGAATATTCTGGCCACAACTCTGATCATGATTATGGTGATTCTCGAGTTGTTTTTGTAAGTATCTGACCCCAGTTGACTGGATTCGGTGCCTTATTTTAATACATTTTCATGATTACAAAGAATAAAATCCCAAGGGACTCGGTTGTTTAGTGGTATTCAAAAACTAGATAAAAACATAAATTGTACATTAAAACTTGAAATCAAATAAAACATATAATTTTTATTAGGAACATCCACAACTCTATGTTTATCCCTTCATGTCATTCATAATAAACCTCTTCTTGTCCTGAGAAAATGAAACTTTTGAAATGTTTGATCTTAGATGATCAGTAAGGGTAAGAAATATAGTGGAGTATATCATAAAGATAAACATTATGTATGGTGAATAAATAAAAACACATGCCTTTAAAAATAAACTTGAACGTAGTATAGAAGGAATATGAGCTGAGTAAATATTTTCATAATAAAACTTACTCATGGGTATTTAACTAGTCGAATAACCTCATGAACATTGAATTACTAGCTTTTATAATGAGGTAAGTTCATATGTCGAAAATTTGGAAACACACAATCAATACCTCGGACAAGACATATAAAAATGATTAAGGCCTTAGCCAAAACCATATCTAAAAATGGGTAAGGCCACGACCATGTCCAAATCTATTTGTCTCATGAGATCTACTGATGCATCGAGGGGATATATCAGGCCCGACCCATCACATAATAACCCAATTCATTCCTCATATTAATGTGGATAAACATAAACTACATATACATTCATATTGAAACTAATATATAAATCATAAATATCTTTCCTCGAACATTAGGCAAATCAGAAACAATTCAGAGTAAATTGATGAATGGTTCTAAGGTAGCACATTTAATGTCAAACTAATCATAAACCATTCAATTAAATATGGTACATTATATCATAAAATATTAATCCCAATAATACATAAGAATCAACAGGATTGTTGAAATAGATGAAGATACTCTTATAAAATCATCGAGTAATTCATGAGATAAATACTCTTTTATTTTGAAAAGAAGTGTTCTTTTTAAAAAGTATTTGTATAAAACCGTAAGTGAATTAAGATAGTATTTTAACAATAGAATTAGTTATTTTATTAAGATAATGGTTTCTAAAAATATTATAGAGTTCCCTTGAAAATATTTAAGAATTTGAGAAATTCTCTTAAATCGAGCATGTATTACGGAGAGAATTTTTGAAAGATCATTTTAAAAAATATAACTCCCCATAATTGAAGGTAAGATTCTGGTTGGTAAACATATATAGAACATTCACACTAAAATTATGAGGATTAAATATGAGTGAATGATAATTTAATTGAGGTAAGTAGATAATAAGAGTAAACCGAATGAAAATGGAGGTTCGGGTGGAAAACCCTTACATAATATGTTTAACCATAAAAAATAAAAAAATCCCTTACTAGATTTTTTCAGAGTATATAAGACTCATATTTGGACCCCCAACTCTTCTTATCAATACTGAATAATGGTTTACCCCTTTTCAAGTACAAAATGATATAGTCTTTTATAGCCAGAACAAACTACTATTTAAACTGAGAAACGAGGTTTCCAATATAGCTATAGGCTGAAGAGAATAACCAAAAAAATTAATTCATATAAATTTATCCATTGGATTGAATAGATAGAACAAAAAGAAGATAAATTTTATATTCTAACAATATTTAAATCATATTCATCCAAAAGAACACAAAACATTGGAAGGATTCACAATTAAATAACTACAATAGGGACAAATATTAATACATATGTAGTCCAAACTAAACTGAACATCTATTCATAGTAAAAATGAAAACCAAAAAAAAGAAAAACATTAAACTTTTTATAACAGGGACATCTGAACCTATATATTAAAACCAAAATGAAACAATAAAAACAGAAAAGGAAAAGAAACAATAATCTGACGGAATTTTCTATTAGACAAATCATCATCCAAACCAGTGATCTTCAATTAGATGAATAGGGGATAAAGAGTTCGACAAAGATGGAAATGATTCGTATAACATAGATTTACAACATATTCATAAAAAAATTCCTACCATCATAGATCCAAAGACTATAAACCAAGCCTACCTCAGAGAAAACCTAAAAAAGAAACCCTAACTGAGTTCGATACCCACTGATGTTGCCCAAATCTCCATCGTCGACACTCAGATCTACGGAAACACTCACCAGCGGACATCGCCTTCTCGGTCTCCTCATCCCTCAGTCAGACATGACTTTCTCAGCTCTGGATCCGCCTAATGAAGGCATTGCCATTCAACTCAACTCCCTCTTATAGTGCTCGACCGGATCGACTCTCCCATCACCGGATGAAACCCTAGCATGATCCCCTTTACCCAAAAATGAGATATGTGACTCATAGACCTCTATTTCACACTTCCAATTTCTTTTTTTCATTTTCAATTCATTTTATTATTATTATTATTATTATTATTATTATATCATTATCAATATTTAATTAATTAATTATTATAATATATGTACAATATATTATGAGTTTACCTTTAATATTAAAATAGTTATAATTTTATTAAAGAAAATAATAATATTAATAATTTTATAAAAGTAAATATAATAAGAATTGAAAATTTAAAACTAATAATTATTACTAATTTTTCATAATTCATAATTTCTGAAAGTAATAGTTATAAATTAACTTACAAAACAAAACATTATAAAGTAATAGTTTTATAAAAAATAATTTATTCATGCTTTATAATTATAATCTCATGTATATATATATATTAATATATATATATATATATATATCATATTTTTAAAATAAAAATTTATTAAACAAATTAATTATATTTGTATATTAATTACTTAGATAAAATTTTAATAATTAATATTAATTAGATTAATAACTTATAACTAGCTTATTTTGGTATTTTAATCAAAATAATTATAATACATTATTGAAATTTAGTGTCTTTAATATTTAGAAATTATTTATCGAAAATATTTTATTAAATAATATTTGAAAAAAAAATTAATTAGTATATCTATTTTCAAATAAACAATAAAATAAATTTGAAAATCCTAAATAATATTTATAATTTTATTATCAATAATTAATTAACACACTTAATTATAATTATTATTTTTAAATAAAATCATCTTATATATATTATTTTTTAGTATTAATTTTAGATAAATCCATTTAATAAAATTTATTTTTAATAAAACTATGTTGATAATTTTGGGGCGGTTACATTGTTCCCCCCTTAAAATTAATTTCACCCTCACAATTCGTTTAGTCAGACTAAACAAAATTTTAAATATCCATATTTAGAATTAAGGAAAACCTGGACCGATAAACTCATAAGAATCGACAACATCTAATCTCCAAAGTTGTCCAGATCGTGCATCTGATACCAATTATAATGAGCCAACCTTAAATATTACATAGCAAAGGACCTTTTACTGGTCTAGGATCTAGAGAGTTAGATACAAGCTTATAATTTATCAGAGTTTCAATAAAATTAAATAGACAAAATACAAACTATGCCTCCATACGTGTAAAAACAATGGCATCCAACTTTTGACTTCCATGTGACCTATGAAAAATAATTTTAAAACAAGGGATGAGCATTGGAAATGCCTAGTAAAGGGTTTTAAAACAAGACCATTAAGAAATAATTTTTCTTTAAAAACATTCCTTTAAAACACATGCATTTATAATCATGAAATTAACATTCCCCGTAACATTTCATCACCATTTTCTTAAGTGATTCCGAAACAACTTTTAGGATAAACTCAAGCTTAAAGTTTATAAACTTATTTAAGAGACCTAAATAGAAGGAATTATAAAATTATGCATGCACTTGAACATAAATTCATGAAATGAAACTTATAGGTTAAATAATGACCATACTTAATCATTCTATGACAAGTTAGGGGTGCGGATAAAAATATACACATAAAGTAATATTTAATCATAATTTCACATAAAACGTTGTCATTTATCATTAAACACATAGATTCAGTCCATGATATGATAGATAAGTTTCTACCTTATTATTAATCCTTTCAAAAAGATTATTTTTAATATAATTATATTCATAAGTATAGAATGTTATACCATATGCATTTGGAATTGTATAAATGGATAATACATGTTCATAAGAGAATGATTCTTAACCAAGGTTATTCTACTGATCGAATAATCACATCAAATTTCACTTACTGGAATCATTATGATGGAATTCATATTGTAGTACAATCATAAACATTCTGTCAAGGCCTCGTTCCAAGACCATTCATAATCATTATGTCAAGGCCTCGTTCCAAGACCTATTTTGTCTCATGAGACCTACCAATGCTTTGAGAGGTTATAGTAGGCCTCACCCATCACATAATAAGTCTTATGCATTCCTTGTATGTCTGATAAAAATATTTATTGAAATCAAAGTTTCCCGCACCACATTGATTTATTTGGATATTAATCAAAGGTGAAATAATTTCATTAAACAATCTAAAGTATCCCATACCACTTTGAAAATTTTAGTTCTTAATCTATAAGAATATTCATCTCATACTTAAATTAATTGTCTTTATTTTTATGTTATCAATATAATGATTAATGAAATAAATGAACATTTAATCAATAATGCATATATAGTTTTGTTTTCTCAAAATAATCTTTTACAATAAATAAATATGTTTCACACATAAAATTAAAAATAAAACATTTTAATTCTTGGAGAAATACAAGTACTTGATAATCTCAGAAAATTTATTTGAATCCATCAGTTTGTTATGAATGAAAGATGTGATGATGATATTCAATATGAATGACCATGACTATTTTCAGATGAGATATCCTTAAGTTTAAGATAGCACGAAAACATCTGATGTTTATTTTTTTAAAACATGGTATTATAATATGTAAACTTGAACATTTCATCCTTATTTATACATAAAATTTATATATATACATATATGTGTGCATCATTGTGGTACAAAATTATTTGGTAAACTCAAACTCTTAAGTTTTTAAATCTAGAAAAATTCATCAAATAGATAGAAACATTGTGTATGTCCACATATGCAAATATCTGTATATTTGTATAAAATTGTCATAAATTGAAAATAGTTTATCCTTAGAAACCATAAGACTTGGAAATTACCACTTAATTAAAAACCCTTGTAATATATATATCTATATGAGAAATAAATATTTCATACTTATATAAATACATGTGACCTTGATTTCATCATTATGGAATAAATTCACGTTAAAACTTTGATAAATGAAAATATCAATTTGCAGAGTTCATATAAAATAAAATTAAAACATAAATTTATATATATATATATATATATATATATGTGGAATAATTTTTTAGAAAACATTCGTGGAGTTATTGATCCTTGATAAATAATTATAGGTTTAATGACACAACCCATTACATTAAATTTCACAAAATATAAACATTCCTGCATAAAAATTATTAACCCTTGGTTTGAAGATAATACTTGTGTACACCTATACTGATACAAATTTTTCTTAAAAATCGCTAGTGGGTTTTGATATCACCAAAAATCATGTCACTTGGCCTTTGCGTAAACACCCATATACTCAATATTTTATTCATTAATTCATGAAATGCATTTTTCAATAAAGTGATAACTTGTCTTATTTTAAAACTCAAAAAAAAAATACCAAAGTCTCATTTAATTGATTCTATTCATGAATTAATGTCATGATGTTTAAATCCTTCACATAGAAATGGTAAATTTTTATTTTCATAAAATAATGCATATATATTTTTAAAATAATCACAACCATGAGTCAATTAGGTATCGCAATTAAATCAGCATCATATCATTTTCAAAAAAAACATTCATCTTCATGTGCACACAAGAAAAAATATATATATAGATATATTTAGATATATATATATATATATTCATATACATATATATATATATATTCATATACATATATATATATATATATATATATTCATATACATATATATATATACATATATATATATATATTTATATCAAAGTATAATAAATCTCATACATAGAATAAGGGGCTTATGTGAAATCTATCATGATATAATTTTATAAAAATAAACTACACATGCATAAATGGTTTCTTCTTATATCAAAAATAAAATTGAATCACACATAAAAATATATAAACATCAACATTAATAACATGGAATTAATTTAAAAATGCATAATATTTTTAAATAAGATGAAGACCCTTTTCATAAACACAATTTAAAGAAATTACCCTTCCTTATAATCAAAATATAATCAAAAGAATTGTTCCTTGAAAATATAGTTTTATTAAATTAAAACCATAAAAACATAAATTTAAAACAAAAATTAATACAAAAAAATGTAATCAAACATTTTCACGAGAATTATTATAAAATTAAATTCAAACAAAATTTTAATAAAATCATATCCCAATAATAAAATCCCTTCCTACCCCAAAAATATGATTATCCAATACTAATAAAGTGTCATAAAAAGGAAATAACTAATTTGAAAATCTAGGATCAGAATTCTAAAATAAATTTAATATAACCCTTACTATGGTTTAACGTAATATAGAACACAATTATAAGAAAACTAATTATTAAGGGGAAACTAAACCCATTGTACCAGAAAACTAAAACATATTTTAAATAAAGGATATCTCTTACAAAAAACAATAAAATTAAATCCATAATTTCGGATTGAATAAAAAAAATTCTTACATAATAATATTAACCTTAAAAAAATACCAAATCTCTTACATGGGTTTTTCAAAGTACATAAGACTCAGCTTCAGACCCCCAACTCTTCCTATCAAGACTACATAATGGTTTACCCCTTTGTAAGTACAAAATGATATAGGGTTTTATATCTATAACAGACTAATATTTAAATAGAGAAAAAAGCTTTCCAAGAAAGATAGAAGTTGAAGTGGATGACCAAAAAAATGAAATCATATAAATTTATCCATTGGCTTGAATTAACATCACAACAATGAGATAAATTTTATATTCTAACAACCCTGAAATTAGATTCATCCGAAGGAACAAAAAACGTTGGACAGATTCAAAATTAAATAACTACAACAGGGACAATGATTAAGGCATGTGTGGAACACACTAAATTATAAATTTGTTCATAGTCCAGAGGAAAACCAAAAAACAAAGAAAAAACATTGAACAATTGATAATAGGGACATTCAAACCTACATATGAAGACTAAAATGAAAAAATCAATAAAATAAAGGCAAAAAATCAATAATCGGATGGAATTTTCTATTAGACAAATCATCATCCAAAACCAGTGGTCCACAATAAGTTGAACAAGAGATATTGAGTTCAAAAAAGATGTAAATAATGTGCATAACCATGATTTACAACATATTCAAACAAAAATTCCTACCTGCAAAGATCTGAAGACTATGAACCATGAATACCTCATTCTAGGTTAGAGAAAATCGGGAAAAAAACCCTAACCGGGTTTTATACCCACTAACGTCCTCCGGATCTCCATTTTCAACACTCAAATCAATAGAAATCCTCACAAGCACCCATCGTCTGCTTGGTCTCCTCCTCCCTCGGTCAGACTTGACCTTCTCAGATCCAGATCATCTTGATGAAGGCCTCATCACTCAACTCAACTCCCTCCTATACCGCTCGACCCGCTCAACTCTCCCATCACCCAGAGGGAGAACAGGATGTCGTGTCAGCCCAACTGGGAAATCTACTCCCAAACATGGTAACTGATCCAGTTGGAACAAGTTTTTATCCATGTGGGTGCCTTCTTGAGCCACTCCGGGAGGGTGATTTCTAACATAACCTAGAGGTTCTGGGTGAGGTGTTACCCAGTAAGGGGTAGCCCAAACCGGTACATGAGGGAGTTCGTGTCGAATAGGTAGGTGGCATAAGAGGGGCAGGTCGGGTCGAAGTAGAAGGAATTGTAGGCGGTGTCGACGAAACGGCCATAGCATAAGCATTTGGTGGCTTGGGAAAGTAGGTCAAGTATGCCATCATAGTTGGCCACCCCCTAGTGCTTTGGCCACCACTTCCCATGCCTCGCCGCATGTGAGTTGTTGGCGGTGAGTCGGGTCACTGGCATGGTTGTTTTAGTGGAGTCGATGAGGCCCTCCAAGGCAGTCATGTGCTTGTCTGCACATTCCATGGGGAGGGACAACGATTTTATGATGAGACTTAGCTGGTAATGAATGATAGGTAGGGATAGGAATGTGCTTAGAAATCAAAAGTTATGGATGTTCGAAGTTGAAAATTATAAGACATGACTTTTAACGTTGATTTTTTTCACAAATCTATGTTAAAAGTCACATTATTGCACTGGGTTTTCAAATAACTGACAGTAAAAAACATTACTAAGTTGTAGCTCATTTCTCCAACTTAAATTTTACTGGTCTTATAGATAAAATAGACTTACGGATAATAATTTATGGACATTGGATGTTGAAAATCATTAGTCTCTCTCCATGAAAATTCATCACTATTAATGGCCTCAATAATCACTTGATTTCAATCAAATATCGAGGACACTCCTTGGTTTTTCATAACATGGATGCATATACAAGCTAGGAACCAACTCCATGATTAAAAGTTCTAACTTTGGATAATAGAAAATAAAATTGGGACTTGAGAAATATTACTATCCTATGAGGTATAAAGGAGTAACACACCTCAATACTTTCCATAACTAAAATTTCCATAAACATTAATGAATTGTTTTTTATAATAAAATATGATGATACATGGTTTGAATGAATAGAAAATCCCATCGAACCTTCCCATTGTTCGATCAATCCTATCTTCCAAAGAGATATACTAAACGATGAAATGATGTTAAATGAACTGATTTTTTCAAATACAACAATCCCATTAGCTATATACAATCTATATATGATTCATCCCAATCACTATACACTTTTATAATTGCCTTATTTTTTCATCCATGCTTTTCCACAAGATATCCTATATTTGAACAATAGTTGCACTCGTTCTTAGATAAGGGACATAAAAACTCCCAGACATGGTTGTATCATCTCAAAAATAGTATTCGATTTAAAATCTGAATCTAGTATAGAATGATACTATGGTAGTCTTGGTGGTAGAAAAAGTATTTGGACCTTCCAACATAGATATCATTCAATACACAAACAATTTATTATATATTTCCCACAAGAAAAATTTAAATTCTATCCCATATTTATCACATTGAATGATGTACTTTCCCTTTTCTGAATCATCATCTATGAATAATTGTTTTCCCTATATGGTATTTTTTAACTATAATTTTCAATGCACTTTTACATTTAAACTCTTTTCCAACATGTAATGTGCTCTCAATTGAGGAATACGTGTTACTTGAAATGCTTAGAAATTCACTACTCAGTGTAATGTCATCCCAATCAAACTATTGTGCACATAATATTCACTCCATTAAGGAACTCAACAGTGGAGAATGGTTTCCAGTTTTTGGTTATTTCCTATCTATAAAAGGATCCACATAAGGTCTATTGACCATATCTTCCTCACCTACATCATCTCATATCTCATCATCAGATACTTTCTCATTATAAAAAAAATCATATTCATTAAATCTAGTTTATCAATAGGGATGTCTCCTATACTTATCTATATTTTATTCACCATGTTCATAATTAGTCTCTATTAATGGATTCATATGAGAAGAAATTTAATGATACTTTTTTAAAGGATTGACTTCAATAGATATTCCATAATAGGGTCCTATAATAGTATGTTTCACCTCATAAATAACATAAATTTCAATATACAAATCCATTAAACCATTATAATGCCATTTATTAAACATAGATGATGTTTCCAGCAAATCCTCATCACCAAACATAGGATACTCAATCTTCTATAGGTGGTAAAAATATTGAAAACACTGATATGGGATTGAACTAATTACTTGACTATCCCTCAGTTTTAAGCGATTGTTAATCTTCATAAGAACTTATTCCAATATCATACAATCATGAAGCTTAATAAAATATTATTTGTGTTAAACTATAGTTAAGACCATGATCATTATAAATTACTTCCCATTTGTAGTATGTATATGTAGACAAGATTACCTAGAAAGGAAATTTACTAAAAAAAATTATATATTTATACCGCATCACCAAATTCTGACGATTTTTAATTAGTTCTAATTAATGAACCATGAGATGATATTGAAAAATTTTCTATGGATTTGTTTATCATTATTAGATAAACTAAATGAAACCTAGGGGAAACTCTGTGTGCCTCTATTATATCAGATTTTAGTAACTGTTATTCTCATTTCTTTCATGGTGTACAAATCAAGCATCAAACATTAATAACTCCCATGGAACCACCTTTTTATTATAATACTACTCACATGTAATTCATGGGTTCAAGCGGTTTGGGATACCTAATAATTTAATACAGTCATGTAAGGCCTTACATTCTTAGGGATATGGATGACACATAGGCCATAAAAAAGTGAATGTAATTATAAAAAATTGTATAACCAAATATAACATAATTATAACATATAATTCCAAGAAAAAAATTGGTTGGTCATCTCAAGATCAATCATCAAACAAATCACATATCTTGTTTTTTATGGATAGTTCTTATTTTCTTCAAAAAATCAACTTATTGAAAATAATATTTTTAAATATGCTTATATATATTACTATATAACTATGTAATTGGTGATATTACATAAATATAAATAATTACATTTTTCATGTTAGTAATAATATGCATATATATATATTTGAAATTATTTTAAAAATATATTTTATATACTTTATTAATTAAATAAATGAAAATAATATTATTTTTATACATAACCAATACTCTATTATAAACCAATCAAATGATTATAATTTTTAATTAGTTGTGATTAAATAATTGGGACACGATCTTGAGAAATTTTTTATGGATTTGTTTATCAATATTAGATAAACCAACCAAACGCTATGGGGGAACTCCCTAAGGCTTTATTGTCTCAGATTTACATAACCACCATTCTCCTTTATTTCGTGGTGTACAAATCCATAATAAAACATCAAAACTTCTCATGAAACCTCCTTTTATTACAATATTACTAACATGAAAGTGATTGGTTTAAGGAGTTTGAGATACATAAAAATTTAATGTGAACACATAGGTCCTTGTATTCTTACGGAGAGGGATAAAATGAAATGTTGGGATCATGGAAAACATCCAATTAAACCATTGGAATGAACTCCATGGGAACTTCACATACGAAAAAAAATCTCTAGAATGAACCCCATGCATGGTGCCTAAAATTTGAGAGAAGCATGCACCCAAGACACCACACCACAACATAAAACCACTTGAATAATACTGGAAAGTCTATTGGAAACAACAATCATAATAAAACATTAAAGGAAAAGAATTATACAATGATATTTGATGGTTCGAGATTTCTCCCTAATCCATAGTGGAATGCTACTTCACTTTATTCAAAGTATCAAGAAGAAATTTTATTAAAATGAACTAAATATCACTAGTCATTCATTAAATATACTAGTTTTAAAAGTGATCCATCCTACCATATATATTATTTTCTTTTCCGGTGCTTCTAGTATTCACCTTCATCGAATTTTTGTGTAACAGAGTTCACCTAATCTATGATCCAAAGAGGAACCCTTCATCTGATCAAATATTCCCACAACCACAAATTGTCCAATCGGTTAACCGTTCCTTATAAAAAGATATTGTAGTTATGAAATCATTCATATATACTGTTGATTTATCTTTTGATGGACACACTCTTTAACAATTATGTATCTTTTGGTGTACCGATCTTCTACTACTTCAACCCCATCTCCACAGGGTTGTTGAAAATAAGGTAGCCATATTTTCTCCTATAAAAAATTCTTTATTTCCTCATTCTGATGAAATTAAGATCACATCTCAATAATATCCCACTTGATATTCAATTCATTTTTGTGACCAAGTCCATTACCATCACACATACAAAATTCCTCCTTTCAATTATCACAAAGAAGCTACACAGTTCTCCTCCATGGATTTCTTCCAGTCACCCCAAATGTACCAAGGTGAAACAGTGCCTCATCACTTCTCAAGTTATGACCTTCATCAACAAGTCAATTGGATTATGCACCCCTTCAATATTCTGTAGGTCTATCACACCTTCCTACAAAATCATCTCGATGAAGTGGTACTTCATTGGAATATACATTGTATGAGAATGAAAATTTTGATTTTTGTTCAAGTGAATCACCCTATGTGAGTCACAAAATGACTTTTAACTTCCATTGTTGTTCTAAGGTCCTTCAATATCCCCTTTATCAATAGTAGCTCTTTCATTGATTCCATTAAAGTAACTTACTAAGATTCCTTTTTAGAAAGTGTGACCACTGATTGATGTTTGGATATGAAACTCACCGTCATTCCTATAAAGGTAAAAACATTCCCTGAAATGATCTTCCATGAATCATAATTTCTTACAAAATCAGATTCTACAAAAAATTACAGTGGCTCGTCCGTTTTAAATAAAATTTCTATGTTTCTTTTTCCCATAAAGTATCAGAGGATCTATTTCAGTCTCCCAGTGTTCTCTTCCAAGGATTGATATGAACCTGTTGACAACTCCCACTATTTGTGTAATGTCTTGATGAGTGTAAGCCAATCATACATCAAACATCCAATAGATTATTCATATGGAACCTGCGATATATAATCAACATTTAATTTCATTCCTAGTGACTTATCATTACATATATTGAAATTTCAGTCTAAGGGTGTGGTCATAGGTTTCACTAACAACAAACTGAAGTGTTCCACTGCCTTCCAAATGTAGTCAGCTTAGGTCAAGTATAGTGTACCAGAACATTGGTATCATATAATCCTCATCCCCAAAATCCTCTTTATAAGATCGAGATCCTTCATCTCAAAGCTACCTGACAACTTTGTGATTAGATCATTAATAATTTCTTTCATTGGACCCATTATTAGCATATCATCCACATAAATTTTAAGGATGATGAAACTCCCATCATCGAACAGCTTTAGGTAATAGTAATGGTCAACATTACTCTGGAAGAACATCCATTCAATCATGAAAATGTTGAAATTTAGATTCTATGAACTTAGTGCTTGATTCAAACTCTGAAGGCCGCATTTGATTTTACACACAAGTTCCTAGTTCTATTGATCCTAAAATCAGCCAGCTTCTCTATACAGATTTGTTAATCTAAATCCCTATAAAAGAATATTGTCTTCATATTAATATTATATAGATAATGTTATTCTGATGAAAATATACTCAACACTATTAGAAAAATCATATGATTAATTACCAAACAAAAGATTTAGAGAAATATACTCATTACTCATATTAAAATTCATTTACAACAAACCTGGAATTTAATTCAACATACCATCTTTTTATTTCTTTAATTGTAAACCCATTTTTTATGAATAATATTATTCATAGAAGGTATTTCTATCATATATCATGTTTTGAACACATCTATGGACTTGTAGAGACACTTTTTTCCCTATAAGACTTTTTAATATATATATATATATAGAAATATTTTTTGAGCCAAGAGTTGAGACGACATGAGATTTTGAGCCCAAGTGTGCGAAGAATTTATTTTACAGAAATATTAAATATATTTTTTCTCACAGAAACATTATTTATTATAGAAAATGGGATAACTATTAAAAGGATTCTTGGATCAAAAATTTGACACCACAGTTGAATCTGTATCATGAGTTTTACCCTAGGAATGACCTAAAATGGGTCACCAAGGGATGTTCAGATAAATTCAGACATTGGTAGACGCATTTAGTTAAAAAAATAATTAAATTATCTAATTTAATTAACTAATATAAAATTAGAATAAATCATTTTGGAGGATCTCCAAGGTTATCTTCATAACCTTGGGATCATTGAGAGGATAGTTATTCTACCTCCATTGGGGAATCATAATCAAATAGTGATGAAACTCTAGATATAGGAGATTAGAGGTGCAATGAACACAACAACTTCTCTTGTTTTTTTTGTGAAAGTGTTCTTAGTCAACGGATGATCTAAATTAAGGTAGGACTCATTAATATTTTGATTCTACCCCAATGTGTTAAATAGATTGATCATGATCAATTCCGTCTCTTGATATGAATTAAATCAAGACATTTCATGTGCCTATGTATCAGTTCTCAATTGAATATTAAATTAATCCTTGATATTCCATGTTTCCAACTGGGAGACTGTTGGTTTTTTTTAACTTTCTTTAGGTTCATCAGAAAGAGTGTTTCCATGTAGAGTTGATCAATCAAGGATCGTCAGACAGACTAGATGGAAGTTTTTCCTACTATTTTATATTAGAGAATTTTTTGGGAAGTGGGTTTCTCATCATACATAATGTCCCATATATGGTGAGTATTAGACAAATTTTGAGTGGATGTACCTTCATCACACTGAGGATTTTCTATAGAGGGATTTTTATAATCATATAAAGATCATTGAAGGAAGATTTCTCTTTTGATATTCATGCTTACCTTTCCATAAGAACTAGTTGTTGCATGGTGACCTGGAATTTGAGGTTTCATCGAGTGTTTCTATAGTGCATTGAAAGTCGCTCAAGTCAATGCGTGGATGTCCATGAAACTCAGAGGTCGGTGAAAACTTTTTGAGTAGAAATAGGACTCTATAAAGATAATGGTGGCCTATCTCTGAGGTACAAATTAAAACTATATGAACAATGTGTTTTTCTAACTTAATTATCAAATAACATGATTTGGATAGGAATTTTATAGGTGTTTTCTAATAACGTGTGTCTCTTGATATGAAAAATGTTTGCAATGTTCTCGAGTGTATGTAGGAATCTATCCAAACCATGTTAAATATTATTATCCATGTTTACTGATATATGTGAGGTACAATCAGGAGTTTTGTGTAGTGATCAGGTTAATTATATCTTACTTTTTCCAGTTCACATTACTCTAGAGGAGAAATTTATCAGATAAAATATATGTCTGATATCATTGAGGAGTTTTTTCATTAAAGGCATGCTAAAGTGTTCAAATGGATAGACATCTCTATTTGATGTATGTTTTCTCATCAGGTTTTTCTATTATACATAAAAAATATATTTCTTTGAAAGGGATTACACTAGGTTTCTACCAATACTAACCTACTAAACTAGCCTTTGATAACACGTTTTAACACCCCAACCCACAACCTGTCTATTCCAGAGTGCCACATGGCCTCAATATTTCCACCTCGTACACCAAACACTACCAAATTATGATATGGTCATGATCCATATAGTGGGGAGACTATACCCACGAATCATAGTAATATTAAATGTGGAAATAATCAAGTATTAGCCAAATCATATCATAGTAGGAAAAGAAAATAAACACAAATGATAAAATGCACGATGCTTTCATACACAACCTACAATTAATCGTACATCGGGCTAACATTAATACAAATAAACACAACACACACACCATGGACCTACTGACATCACCTGGCATTACACACCCTATCTCCACAACCTGTCGAGCTACCAATACATGATCCACTACACGTCCCGTTCTATGGCCAAAATGAAAATATAAGGACTATGCACACACTGAGATTCCCATCCAGGGTGTGAGAATAAAACTCAGTATGGTCTCATTTAACACCCCTAATATATTTCATTATATGCGTGTGTATTCATGAGGAAACAGAATATAGACATAAATATACTCACTGAGTTATTTTGTTCTAGCTAGACTGTTAGGACACCCGATGAGTACGCACACCCATCAGGACACCATGTGCTAACTAGGCTACCATAGTTAATGATTGTACTTGCCTTGTCACCATGTTGGAATCCAGTCATTACCTCATGACATCATATGGATGCCTAGTCCCTACCCAAAGACTCAAAGTAGAACGATGTCTAATACCTCATCCCGATACTTACGACCACTAGGTATAGTCATACATCTAAATTCCTTGACCCATACCTTCTTAATCAAGGGATATCTATTGATGACACATTGTATGATTACCCATCCCCTAGGTTCTTAATCAACATAATATTACTATGGAAATGTTTGAATCATGCACATTGACCCAAGACATATTTTTAAAGGTCCTTGACATGATACATTATGGAATATGGAACAATAATCCACTAACCCAATCCTGAAAGGAAAGGTCACCAATAACATAAACTCATCCCTATAAACACTAGGGAGGTCCATCAACACCCTGATCCATCCCCATACACTCAAGGGAGGTCTCCTCAAGTATCATGACCCAAGAAACCTAAAGGAATGGTAACTCAAGACCAAGAACATAGGGAAATATCTTTTGACTCAGCTCACCAGCTGATCCCAGGGCGGCAGTCTCTTAAGACCTATCCCCTCATTGAAAAACGTCTCAACTCACCCAACAGGGCATCCACTTGGTCTTCCAGACCTTCCACGGATTATGATCATCAATTCCACCTCAATTCCATAAAATATTGGTGACATCACTACCTAAAGGCTCACCCTAAGACATACCTCTAGGTCCATTCCAACCTCATTTAAGTCCATCGGCACTCTCGATCTCGCAACCTAGGGATTATCATAAGCCATCTCATCCTACCCAACCATGGACTCATATACAGGGTATAAATCCCAAGAAACCCCCTATAGAAAGCTTATTCCATGTCTTGAAGAACTTATCCCACTAACCTCACTCTTCCCACCTCTCTCACTGCTGCCTCCCTTGCCACTACCTATCTCTCTAGTGCTCTCACCGTGACCACTCTCGCCATCGTCACTCCCTGTAGTACCCTCACCACCCTTCCATCATTTTTCCTTCATGGTTGAACCCAAAGGTAAGGGTTGAACCTTTTTCTTGTTATTTCTTTGTTTCTGGGGAATTTAAATAATTTTTTGAGCTCTGTTTATCCTATATTTGAATTTATCAACCATTCACCATTGATTTGTGATAGGTTACCCCATGTGTTTGTCATTGAATTTGAGACCATAATTTTTTTCATGCTTGACTCCATGTTTTGTATGTCAAGTAATAACATTAAATTTTTTATGTTTCATTGGAAAGGTAAATCATGTTTTATGTGATTTTCATTTCAATTCCAAGGACTTATCAATTGTGGAACTTGTCAAAAATATTTTTTAATAAACTATGCACACTATGTGTTTGAGAAATTTCTTGAATTTTCTTTATAAATAAATTCTAAGATTTTATAAGGTGTTTTGGTCACCAAAGATAATTCTCAATTGGAACATTATTTTTACATTTCACTTCCAGAAATACTGGAAATTCCAAGGTTTGATAAAATATTTTAATATTTATTTAAAATAAAATGTTAGTTTTAATGATGTCTTTTGAATTTAAAATTAGTGTTAATCACTGAGTTGATTTTTTAAAAATTATTCTTGTGTTAATTGGATTTCAAACCAAAATTTTGGGTGATTTTAATGTGTTAAAAATGACTTCAAATGTTGTTTTATTTTTAAAGTGGTGAGTTAACCCATATGATCTATATTTAAAACAACTTTTTTTAGCCTTTGTTAATTTTTATATCAATATTTTGCGGTATTTAATGCTTTTAAAATTTTAAATGAGGTGTATTATTTCAAAAGGGTGAGTTTTACCATGTCTATTGGATTTTGAAACTTATTGTGTCTTGGAATGCTTTTCACAGGTCATTTAAAGGGTAGTTTGAATTATTATTTGATTTTCAAATGTGTTTTGATAAAATTGGTCCCCTGAGTAGATTAAGAAGGATTTTATAAATAATAAAATGACTTGGCATTCCAAGAATTATTTAAAATGAGAATTACCATTTGAAATTTTATGTAAAATGAGTTTTCATATAAGTTGTGATACCCTCCTAAGCCCCTTTGATTCTTGTATGATAATTGTGGATTGTGATCCTATGTGGGGAAGTTTATTATTGAAGAATTATTTATGTTTTTTAGGTTTGATGTATATGGGGATATATCTTATAAGGTTTTGAGGTGAGGCCTAATATATTATAAATTCTTTGCACATGATTCATGTAGTTTGTTGACTATTGTCCCCTCCATTTGACTCATAATGTGAGTCTTAGGTGGATACTATGTTAGCTTTGTGTGGGAAAACCCTAGTGTGATAGTGGGATGACTAAGGAAGAATTTCCTGGCTACTTTGAGATGGTTAGACTCAATGTAATATGAGGCCCTTATGCTAGTAGACTATTTTTCTTTTATCCCATGGGTGAAGTCATCCTAGGGAAATTATCTTTATTGGTCCTATAGATGAAGACATTCTAGGTATAACACCATCCATGATCCCATGGAATAATGAATTCAAGGTACACTATATTGGGGTAGTTTTATGGGACTTTTGGGGGTGTGGATAGGTTTAGTATTGATGACCTAGTTTCCTTATATTCAATCCAAGTCCTTTTATTAATAGATCCTAGTGAAAATTCTCATGACACTAGAATCCTTTTTAGGATCATTTAAGAGATTTATCTATCCACTTCCATTGTATCCCCTACTATTTATGTTACTATTTGAAATATATTTTCTGGTAATTTTCCCCATGTTGTGAGACTTGACATAGTGGTGCTTGACCGTGTTCTTTATTCCTTATTTGTATGATTTTCTTTTTTAGATTTTTTGAAAAGTAATTGTGAATGGTTTTTAATGAACTAATAACAGAAAGCGTGGTTTTGACGGTTTTTTAAACTATTTTAATAATGAGTTTGAAAACTATTCTCAAATGAGAAAAGATATAAAGGTTTGTATTAGATGAGGAAAAATATATTCCAAGTTATTATTTTATTTAATGAAAATAATTGAGAAAAATACTTTAACACACTTTTATGTGTTACTACTTATTTGCTAAAACATTATAGAATTTTTTTATTTTTATAGTGTATGCCAAACTTGATTTTTCAGGATGTAATAAAAAGTTATATCCTAGATTTGGTAGGTTGTGGAGACCTACTATATTTTTATATCACACCTATATTTTATAGTTATAGGTTTGTTCTATATTTTTTTTCTTCCTTTGGATCTTCTGAGAGGGATATATGGTTGGATGGTGACCCCAGTTGAACTTGTTTTTTGTATTTATTTTGTTAAATATTAATATTTCTTAATTAAATATGATGGGTTTGAATAAATAATGGATGGATGCCAATCTTATGACAAATGAGTATGAAGATGGAGTGAAAGAGTTCATCAAGTCTACAAAAGATCATGCATATAACCCTTATCAAATTTTTTTTTTGTGTTTATGTTGTTTTTGTTAAAGACTAATTATTCTAGAAGTTTTGGAAGAAAAAATGATCTATCTTGTAATATATTGAAGTTATAAATGTTGGAATAAACATAGGGATAAAGAGAATGTATCTATTGGATGGGATAACACTACTTTTTATGGATCATCTGATATGATTACAAGTGTGGACAATGAAGAAGATCATATCAAGGATGAGATTACTGATGTGAATGATGACGAGGATAGTATTGAGTGAATGAAAAGGAATATTTAAGATTAACTTCTTGATTTTAAAAAATTGTTTGAGAATTTAAAGAGTTGTGCATAGATGTCATTGTATACTGGTTTCACTGAATATACAGCATTGTCAGTCATACTGAAGTTGTGTAATTTAAAAGATGAAAATAGATGGAATTATGAGAGTTTTATGAAACTAATTTCTATTATGAATGACATGCTTCTAGAAGCTAATTATATCCCTATATGAACACAAAATACCAAATTAATGCTACGCTCAATGGGTATGATTTCTGAAAGAATACATGCCTTCTCGAATGATTGTATATTTTTTATCAGGGACAAAAAATTACTTACATAATTTCCAAGGTGTGGTGATTCTTGATACAAGAAAGATGAATCAATTCTTAGGAATGTTTTATGGTAATTTTCAGTTATTCCAATGTTTAGGCACCAATATGGAAGTGAGTAGACTGCATAGAAATTGAAGTAGAATGAAAATACGAGAAATAAATATGGGAAACTATATCAGTTGATAGACTCTCCTTAGTTGAAGAGAATTGATCATGACTATCCGGAATTTGGAAACAAGCTTAGAAACATTTTACTTTCATTATCTGTATATTGAGTGTATCCTTTTGGTATTCAATGAATAACTCACAACACAGGGCTGGTTAGTTGGTAAATTAAAACTTGGAATTGTGGTTATGCATGAAATGAAAATACATCATGTTATCTATCCTTATATTTGGACCAAAACAACTGGGTAATGATATTGATGTTTTTCCATTGATTGAGTATTTGAAATTATTATGGGATTTAGGTGTTGTGTTCTAGGATGCTTATAGAAATGAATATTTCACATTGAGATCCATGTTGTACAGTATGATATATGACTTTCCTTCTTATGGAATTTTTTCAGTATATAATATTAAAGTAATTAAAAGATATCCCATTTTTGAAAAAATTACACATTCAATTATGTAGAATCATTCATCAATGAGTGTGTCTCTGGGACATCATAGATTTATACCCTAATGGAATAAGTACTGAGCTTGGATGAAATCATTCGATGGAAGTTCAGAAGAATGTATAGCACCGTATCCACTAATAGGTGATCAAATATTTGTAAAGTAAAAATATGTGGACACTTCTTTTGGTAGACCATTTTCAAAAAACCTTATGAAATCCAATTGAAAAAAGATATCAATTTTGTTTTTTGAATTACCTTACCGAAATTTTCTATATGTTAGATATTTTTTTGATATTCTGCATGATGAAAAATATGTATGTGATAGTTTCATTCATACGTTTCTAAATTCAACTAGAAAAATAAAGGATGGAACTAAGTCTATATTGGACATGATTGACAAGGGAATATGAGAAGAGTTGGTGTTTGTGAAGGGTTCAAAACTAACCTTTCTTCCTCTAGCTTCTTATGCTCTTTCCAGGTAGGATAGACATTAGTTTTTTAACTTCTTGAATGGTGTAAAGGTTCTAGAGGGGTATTCATTGATTATTAAGAATATTATGTCAATTATTGATTTCCAGTCAAAGGGTTTGAAATCACATGACTTCCATGTTTTTATGCAAGATATAATACCTATAGCTTTACATTCCATTTTTTCCAAGAATTTCCATCATACATTAACTAATCATTATTTATTATTCAAAGATCTATGAAGCATAGTTATAGACCCGGTGAACTTATTGACTATAGAAAGATAAATCATCATAAAATTAAGTGAATTGGAAATGTTCTTCCCACCAAAATTCTTTGATATGATGGTTCACTTGATGGTTCACTTAGTGTGAGTGATTCGACTATGTGGTCTTGTACACTATAGATGGTTATACCCCACTGAACGGTATATGAATTTTTTTAAAGGGTATGTCAAAAATCGAAGTCATCCAGAGGGTTGAATTATGAAGTGATATGTTGTTGAGGAGTCTGTTGAATTTTATACTGAATATCTATCTAGTGTAGAAATCATTGGTCTACTGAAATATCGTCACAATGGAAGCTTATAGGTGAAGGAATTTATGAAAGATATGTTCTCTCAATCGATATTATAGATCGGGAGTAGGTCCACCTTTATGTTTTACAAAACATTTTAGAGGATTCCCTATATATTGAAATCCAAAAAGTTCTTAGGAAATTAAACCCATAAAGAGATTAAAGATGGATATCAAATAAATATAATAAATAGTTTATATGATGGTTTTCGGAAGATATTTTTAAGGAGTCAGATGAAAATCCAGATTCAAGTTCAGAATGATTATGATAGATATCTATAAGAAAACATTTGTACATGTTATCTTACAATGGTTATGTAATTAATTGTTATACATTCTATAAAAATTAACATGATGAAGACAGTACCATGCAAAAGAGTGGAGTTAAACTTGTGGATGAAGTGATTCATGTTTATGGTACTAAGGAACGAAATCCATTTTATGTGAATTTTTCATACTTTGGAACCATCTAATAAATATGGGAGTTGGATTATAAAACAATCCCAGTGTCAATTTTTCAATGAATGTGGGATGATAACATAAGTTCTGTTAAAATAAATTAATTGGGATTCATGAAAATGAATTTCAGTAAGGAAGGGTAAAAAAGTGAACAGTTTATAATGGCATCATAGGCAGTACAAGTATTTTATGTTCCAGATCCTACCAACTGAAAGTGTTCAGTTGTTCTATTATCGACCAAAATCACTAAAGGATTAAAAGAAAATTCAATTGAGGATGACCCTTTCATTGGGACATTGAAATCATTTCATAGTGTTCCCAATGTATATGGAATTTTGTATGATAGAGGAAATAATAATGAAGGGATTTGGATAGTCGATAGAGGGGTCAAATCCCTTCATCCTTTAAAAAAAGAGTTCAATAATCATATAATATTTTTTTATAACATACATTGTGTTACCTCATGTTATTATCTATTCTCTGTTGTATTTATGTAATCTAAATTAAGTGTTAAACCACTTCTATAAATAATGAATCCTTCACGTGCAGGTGCTCCCAATCATGGGGAAGAACAGGCCTCTCAACCTACTGTTGCTTGCAGTGTAGAGGAATAATGACCTTTGACACGTGTGGGTGCTCCCAATCTTGAGGAACAATTGGTTTCTCAACCTGTAGCTACTGTCAGTGCAGAGGTACAACGACCATCTACACATGTTGATGCTACTGATATGAAGGAATTACATAATGTTCCTGAATTTGACAATAATGTTCTCACACTGGCAACTAAGTTCCTCAAAGTTGTTCCATATAGGTTTAGTGAGCTGGACAAAACCATATATGTTGGAAGGAATTTTTCAAGTAAATATGTAGTAAAAATCATGCTAAAGATATTTCACATTGGGAGACACTGTAGCTATATAGTTCATCAATCATGTCATAGTAAATATTTCATACAATGTAAGAAGTATGGGGATGATTGTAGATTTCACTTGAGGGTGATTTTGGACATTATGGGGATGATTGCAGATTTCACTTGAGGGAGATTCTAGACATTGAATTTGGAGGTTGGAGAATCTCGAGGATTGAGGTAGCTCATACTTGCGTTCAGCCAATTCTGACACAAGATCATACCTCATTGGATACAGAATTTGTGTCATCCATTGTTGTTGAAATGATTAGGACTTGTCATGATGTTCTGATAGCTCTTTTTCAAGAGAGGATACAAAAGACATTCGGTTATAGTATTTCCTATAATAAGGCATGGATGGGAAAATATAAGGCAATTGTGATGGTCAATGGTGATTGGGATGACTCATATTGGGTGTTTCCGCAATTTCTAGTCATATTGAGGCTTCATAACCAAGTTTTCTTCCATCTTGATACAAATAAACATGTGTATCGTGACAACCAAATGGATCCATCTCACGTTTAATTTTGTCAGTTGTTCTCGGAATTCCTCTCATGTATCTCCGCATTTCGTTTCAGAAAATGGTTCATTCAGATTTATGGAAGGTTTATATATGGAAAATAAAAGGGATTTTTATTGATTTCAGTAACACAATATGGAAACCATTCACCTCTTCCTCTTCCCTTTTCCATTGTAGAGAAAGAAAACTATGAATCATGGAGTTGGTTTCTAGCATGTATCAGCAACCATTTAACCAACATTCAGGGTGTTTGTTTGATATATGATTGATATCGGGAAATTAATGAGGCAATCAATGCAGATCTTGATACATGGTGATACACAAATGCATATCATCGATTCTGCATTAGACACATTTATAGCACGATGCATAAAAAATTCCACAATGAATCGATGAAAAAGGAAATCACGAGGCTTACTACGCATTGTATTTGTTATTATTTTACTATTTATAAATAAATAAATAAAAATTATATGAAATATCATCTATTCTATGTTGCATATGAGTTAGATCAATGGTGGTTTGAAGAATGTTTTGAACAAATCTTCTTGGTTAATCAAGAATTTTATGATTATATGATGGAAATTCCAAAAGAAAAATGGACATTTCCATATGATGGGGGGGAAGAGGTACGGACACATGACCACAAACATTTTGGAGTGAATCAATGGTGTATTAAAAGGGATTCACAAGCTACCTCTAACTTTCCTAGTTCAAGAGAAATTATTTCAATGTGTGAATTACTTTTTTGATAGAAAAAAACTAGCATCTGAAAAAATATATCAGGGGCTAAGATACGTAAGACACTTTCAATGAGAGATCAAAAAGAATATTGAAGAATCTTCTTGTTATCATGTACTATTTTTTTGATAAGAAGACTCTCGATTTAATTTTCAAGATCATTCATACCCCATCACAAATCATATCAGTGAAAAAATGGTGGTATTACTGGAATCGAGGAAATTTCAATGTGAAAACATTTAGGCTTACGGTTTTCATGCACACACACCATCAAAACATGTTCCTCTATTAACATATCATGGGAAGCATATGTTGATTTAGTGCACTGGATATACACCATTGCTAACTATTATGCTACACTATGGATGCCTATTTGGGAGTTTCATTATTTCCTAATGCATGAAGGCCAACCAATAGTGATACCTGACATCAATCAGTTGCGTCCTCATGGGAGACCGAAGGGTAGTAAGATGTGTAATGTGATAAATTGACCTCAAGAACAAGGGAATATATTGAGATGCACTACATTTCATCCAAAAGTTAATAACCAAAAATGATGCCCTAACATTGTTGGGTTGAGTTCACACTCTCAGCCACATTGATGTATTGTATTCATTGTGATATTCTAATATTGTAACTTATATATTGTTATCTCTTATTTTTTTTCTCGGTATTCTAAACCCCAAAACCCTAAAGTAGAACAAAAAACCCAAAAACATGTTTCCTAAACCTTAATATCAAAATTCTAAAACCTAAACCCTAACCCAAAATTCAAAATCATAAACCCTAAAACCTTAAAAAAATCTAATAACCTTGACCCAAAACTCAATATATAAAACCCTAATCTCTAAACCCTAAAACCTAAAATTTGAATAGTAAACCCAAAAACATATTACCTTTAAAATGGTTTTCGATAACATTATGTGTCTGATATTTTAATAAAATTTTATATAATGAAATAATAGTATCATAATTATTAGAAAAATTTATTCACTATAGATAATTAGATAAATTCCTATAACATCATTAGTAATTCCCATGGTTTATATTAATTTAATACATAATTATTTAATCATAAAACTCCTATAAAATATTTCTAACCAAATTCAAGACCTAAAAATTTAGAAATATTGTCTCAATGATTCTAAAAAACAGTATACCATTAATCCAAAAATGCATATCTTAGTGACACATACTTAATATCTAAATACCCTATTAATCTTAAATCCTTAATAAAAACATTCATACATTCAAGATTTAAATTTCTCCTTATTCCTTAAATAAAATAATATATTAAAGAATTTTTTTTATAAGTCCAAAAAATGAAATAAACTCCATCATGAATTAGGAACATATTTAGGGTCATATTCCCCAAATCATGTGTTTTCAAAGAGTTTAAATTTTTTACTAAATTAAATTTTGTGGAAATTGGTTCCATTCAACATATTCTCTCAAATCCATTAAGAAATGGTATTACAATAAAACCCTTATACATTACATTATTCTTACCAAGAAAATTTCATTAATAAAATTCTTTCACAATATATTTCTTGGATAAAAATACACAAGAATATAAATCATTTCACTTTGAAATTCTTGGTAACATAATCTTTACATTAGTATCCTGGATTCTGCTAAGATATATTCCCTTGATGCGTGTGTAACTCATCTGGTTATTGTTATTTCATTTGAAACTGAAATACTTAGAGAATTATATTTATTTTGGTAAAAACTACTTCATTAAACAATGTGAATAAACATGGCATGTCTTGCATTCTACAAGTCATAACATAATTTTGACCATAATGTTATATTTACATTTTACACGTATGACTTATTTCATTTGTTTATATGTAGATGGATGATACCATACTACTCACTCAGAAACATACCCATATTTCCTGGGTCATGTTAGAGAGTGGTGCAGATCGATCGATCAGGGTGCATCAAGTGCACCATTTTCATCATAGGGAGCATGCACATGCTATTAGACCATACTTGAACCATGCTCGCTTCAATGGAATTGCCATATCAGATTTCAAATTTTTATACCATCACCTACTTTCTACCCTCATTGAGAGGTGGTGACAAGAGACACACACATTCCACCTGCCTATGTGAGAGACGACCATCACCCTCCAGGATCTGGAAGTGCTTCTCGGTCTTCATATCAAGGGGAGACCCATTATTGGACCCACTCTCGCATCCTGTCCAGACCTTTCTCAACACGTGTTAGGTGTTGATATTTTTTCCAACTGTAAGGAAACAGATGGAACATCCATATCTATGCCTTGGTTGGAGGTACATATTTCAAATTTACCCGATGATGCTGACGAGCAGACTATTATGCCTTATGCCCTTGAAAATATATTACAGATCATTGGAGGGACCATGTGTACTGATCAATTAAGGATGAAAGTGCACATGATGCATCTACCCCTACTAGAGGACTTTGATCAGACTGGGATTTATTTTTGGGGATCATCCTACTTGGAATAGACGTACGGAGCATTATGTAGGCTATCCCACAGGCACCACACATGTCTCAGGTGATGTTTCATTCTTATTCATATATGAGAATGGGAGTTCATTCCCGCATTCCACCCTGATCTTTCTAGTCCGCCGATTGATATGGAGGTGTTTTAGGATGCTCTGCATGGACGCTGGTATGATCAGTCATTTATATTGGTTTTTGATACTAATAGGATTTATTGAAATTATTTTCTTATTATTTGTAACTATCGATGTTGTATTTTATAGGTGGTGTCAATGAAACAATTTTGACACAATTCTGAGACACCATTTGGGCGTATATCAGCTCAAGTTGGACTGTCTCTTACCTGGCCAGGTATGTATATACAATCTGTCACTGTCTAAAATATTTTATAATAACATCAATTATAGTTTTTAGTTAGGAGATTTTTTGACAAAGTCACTTGTCATTTCAGATTTCATGGCATCCATACTGGAGTATTATGGACTAGTTTCCAACAAATTGAATTGTTTGGATTGAGGATGCTATGGTTCCAGTGACCCTCATTCACTTACATATCATTGAGTGGTAGCAGACTGACATAGAGTCATGTGCCCATTTTTCTATGCTTATCCTATTCCATTGTCGTTGAGAGAGATAGATAGGATTCATGGGATGAAGCTATCAGGGTGTCATGTTAAGGACTGGGACCGTTTACATGCATAATTTATTGATTGCTGGCACAGACCTACAAAGATTCGTATTCAGGGTGTACCTACAAATCGATTCGTTCTTTCATAGCAGTTTGAGTATGAACCATGGTATAGAAGGAAGTATATACTTTATCTTACCTCACATAGTAGAGAGATACATAGGATGGTAAGTCAATAAATTTCCATTAGTTTTTTTTATTAAACTATTTTCTAATTCATTTTGAATCTCTTTACAAGGTAATCACACAGAGCATATTGTTCGCATGAGTGATGAAGAGGAGGAGGGGATCTTTATTAGGGTAGCCATCCATGCTGCAGTGTTGGAGGTGAGGAAATATTTTCATGTTCTTACTGAGAGAATCTTTGAGCATCAATCCCATAGAGAAGAGGTTCCTTCACCAGAGGAAAATCTTGTAGCAGCTACTGGTGCTGAGGATCCATGACCAGGACGACGTATTCAACATCATGCTTCATGTGAGGCATCACCAATTCCATAGGCAAAGGTCAGCCCTCTAGTCACTACAAAATATTTGACTTATAAGAGCAAATATTAAGTAACAAACAATATATCTGTTGGTATAAATGAAAAATTACAAGAGATATTAAGTTTTATTGGTATTAAATTCAAGTAATGAAATTTATTTTTACCAACATATACATCTGTTGTTATTAATTTTTTAATACCAACATATGCTTTACTAATAATTAAATTTGTAGGTATATCATATTAACACCAAAAAGAATTTCCAACAAATGTATATATTGTTATTCATTATTATTGCAAAAAAAATTTAACATATATATTTTTTAATAGTATTTATAAAATACACACAAATAATTTAGGAATAATTTCATCATCACTATCATTTATTAGTTTAATAAAAAGAATTATTGACATTAATAAAAAGAAATTGATAAATATTAGGAATGTGAGATACTCTATTTGAAATAAAACCAAACAATCATTTTAAAGATGTTTGTTTAAATAAATTATTATATGGTATTTATTCATTCACAAAAAATGATATTAAAAAATCATTAATTTAAAAAAATGTTTTAAAAAATTAAAAAGAAACCCATTCTCGAACTATTTTTCCTTCTCTCCATGTCTCCCCTCTTCCCTGGTTAGGCTTGTGGTTGATCAGAAAACCCTATAATCCTTTCTCTAGGCATCATACATTCGATTAAGCTCTCAGAAATCTCCCTCTCAATAAAACATTAGAAATGTAAATTTCATGGTTGGTGGCGTACTGGCCTTCATTGGGATTTCTTGTGTTGGTCAATACATTCTATACGAGAAGAATATATTGGAAGGGAGTCGCCCGATGACACTGGACAAGGATTGGAAGGAGGCAACTGAGAAGATGTATAGGGAACAACCTCATATTGCAGTTTCTCTCATCATCTTGAACCCCATCTGTATCTTGAATTTCATCGTGGTGAAAATGAAATCTGAATATTGATGGGGAGTCATTATTTGTTCTTATCCCAGCTTTAGTGTTTGTTCTCATGAACCACACCTTTCATTTCTAATGTGATTTTCTTATGAATAATTTTATTTAGTTTTTGGTAGAATGAATAAATTTGGTATTCATCTAATCTATTCTTCTCTCGATATTTAGCGCTCACATAGTGGGGAACTCCACCCATGCTCAAAATCTTGATTCATCATATGCACCCTTTATTATCTAACATTTCTCATACATTCATCTATTGATGTTCAATTTCATTTTCCTCATTAAATTATACAGAATAGGTGTAGGGAGGGGCATGGAAAAAAACCCATTTCACATTCAATCGGTTGATGTCCCCAAGACCACATATTCATATCAAAATGATGAACTGTATGTTGTAGAATATGTGGTGGGTTTTGTGTTAAAATAATAGTGAATAAAAGATCTATGCTAATAATCATTATATTCCTTCCTGTTTTTGTAAATTCTTCTTCTCCTATGAAACCAACTAAAGAGGAATTAAATCCATTTCTATTGTTCCCTCGACTAGATGAAAATTTCTAGTTACTTGTTGATTTATGTTGTTACCATGAAATTAATCACTCATTTTAAATGGTGAAATTAACATTTTTAGAATATATGTTGTAGGTTATGCATATTATTATTATTTTGGCTCGAAATATGTTTAGTGGTTAATATTAACCTTGTATCTGAAGTAATTTTGTGTGAGAAACTATTCCATCTCATATTCTTGTGTTGCTAGTGTCTTTTTTTGTTCCATTCTTAGACCTTATGGACTGCGTTTTGGCTTGTTTTGGACATTTCATTATCAATTTCACCTTTTATTTTCTAAATGATTTTCATTATGATGAAATAGGATGCACATGATTATATTTTATTTTTTCTTGTTTCGTTTCTCTAAGGATTTAAGGAATGTGGAAAAGAACAGTGTTTCTTCTATTCATTCTTGTTGAATTGATGAAGTCTCTTATCCATTCTCATAGATGTGGAAAATGTTGAGAACAATGCGAGTATAAATTTGTTATTTTGTTGCTTTACTGTTATTTTTGAATAATTAGGTACACACTAAAATATTTATATGTGATCTCCCTATTTTGGGGGTGTGTGATTAAAAATAATTTCTTGATAAGAATTTGAAAGCCCCCAGAGTAAAGGTATTGACCTGTTTTATATTAAATTTCACTAGTGCAGAAAACATTATTTACATCACCATTTTTTACGTCGGTTATATATAACCGACGTGATAATATGTGAAACGTGGTTTTTTACGTCGGTTATTTTATAACTGACGTAACAAATGCGTTGAGTAGATTTTTAATGTTGGTTATTTTAATAACCGACGTCAAAAATCATGTGTGTTCAGTTTTTACATCGGTTATAAATTAACCGACGTAAAAAAAAGTGTGGGGGTTTTTTACGTCGGTTATTTGATAACCGACGTAAAAAATGAGATATCTACGTGTTTTTTACATCGTTTATAAAATTACCGACGTAAAAAAACCAAAGCACAGGGGGTTTTTTATGTCGGTTATCAAATAACTGATTTAAAAACCTCATACATAACCCATTTTTTACGTCGGTTATAAAATAACCGACCTAAAAAACATGGCTTTTGTGGACTTTTTGACGTCGGTTATTTTATAACCGATGTAACAAAACAACCCACAAAACATTTATTACGTCGGTTATACAATACCCGATGTAAAAAACTGTGATTTTTTATGTCTTTTTTACATCGGTTATAGAATAACTGACGTAAAAAACAAACACATGGATTTTCTTACGGCGGTTTTAAAATAACCGACGTTAAAAAACTATATCTGATACATTTATAACGTCGGTTATTATAACAACCAACGTTATAAATGTAAAAAAACTGTTTATAACGTCGGTTATGAAATAACCGACCTTATAAAACATTTAAATTTTTAACAAGGCCCATGGATTGTCATTTACGATTTTTCGATCGACAGTCCGGCAGCTCATCTCTCTTGCGCGGAAAACCCTAATCAACTCATCGATCTCACTGCGTTAAACTCATTTTTCCTTCATCGTTTATCATATTTACTCTCCTAGGATCTATCATCTCAACTCGCATCACTCAAGTAAGCCTTCCACGAATTTATTTCGTTCATTTTTTTCCAGATAGTCTATATTTATGTTTTGAGAATTTTGTGTATAAACTTGGTAAGATTCTTCAATTTCGAACCCTATTACCTTTTTTTCCATCATCATCTTATTTATCATCCCTAGATCTATTAGTTCGACTCTCAATATTCATGTATGCCTCAACTACTTCTATTTAGTTTGTTTTTGTTTCGCGAATGCCCGACATTGATGGTAATTTTTGTTGTCATTGACAACTAATGATATCATTCACCTGTATTACTGTATAGAATGGTTATTGATTAAATGTACGAATTTGGAAATGAAATTTCATGTTTTGTCACTGCATATGTTTATCCTATTTTATATGAGAATCTACTAGACATAGAATGGTTATTTATTAAATGTATGAATTGTGATGATTGTGCTGTGATGATTGGATTTACATTGTGATTTTCTCCATCTGAATTTTTATTTTAAATATGGTTTTATTCTCAGGTTTACTCCATTCTCTCTAATTTTCTATCAACCATGTAGGCATCATGGTTTTCTTTTATTCAATGGAATTTAAAACTATTATATTTATCTATATTTTGTTTTAATAATAATATTCAAGCATATTTTTTAAAATACGCATAGATTTGTTTTATATTTCAAAATAGTTTTACATTCAAATTATGATTTTTTTCATATATACTTATATTTGTCTTATCTTAAAAATATATATATATTTGATATTTGTTATAGGTAATAATGAGTCAATGTTGGATTACGGCAAATCGAATGAGTAATGAATATGAGGAAGGTGTTGATGCCTTTTTGGAATTTACTAAACGAAATGTTCCAAGTAGTGACATTTTTTCTGTCCATTCTTGAAATGTTTGAATATGAAGAATTTAAAAAGTAGAGAAATAAAAGATCATTTGATATGTCATGGTTTTAATCCGAGTTACAACCCTTGGATTTGGCATGGTGAAACTGGATGAAATGTCACTGATGATGATGATTCACAAGATGGTAACTCCGATGGAATTGAAGAAATGATTCATGATATTGTAGCAGAACAATTTGAGATAGAACCGACAGTTGTGCGTCTATATGGTGATGCTGAAAACCCATTATATCCTGGTTGTACAGATTTTACGGTTTTGTCGGCGGTGTTAAGATTGATTAACCTGAATTTGAAACATGGATGGAGTGATAGAAGTTTTATAGAGCTGCTATAATTGATGGAAGACATTCTTCCAAAAGATAACGATCTTCCAGATTCACATTACAAGGCCAAGAAAATATTATGCCTGATGGGATTGGGATACAAGAAAATACATGCATGTCTGAATGACTGCATTATATATAAGAAGGAATATGAATTTCTGTCAGAGTTTCCTAAATGTGGGACATCACGGTATAAGGTGAAAGAAAAATCATAGGCTGATGTAGAGATTACAAAGCTCCCTTCAAAGGTATTTTGGTATCTTCCTATAATTTATCGTTTCAAATGTTTATTTTCTAATTCACATGATGCAAAAAGGTTAAGATGACATGTTGATGAGCTGGTATGTGATGGAAAAATACATCATCCAACTGATTGTCCACAATGGATGAAAATTGATGCGCAATATTCTACATTTGGAAATGAAATAAGAAATCTCATATTAGGGTTGTGCAGAGATGGAATGAATCCATACCGAACCCTCAGTAGAACACATAGTTCATGGCATATTTTATTGGTAATTTAAAACCTCTCTCCTAAAGTCAGTATGAAGCGCAAATATGTCACGTTGAGTATAATGATCTCTGGTCCAAAGCAACCTGGCAATGATTTTGATGTTTCCTTGTCACCGTTGATTGATGATTTGAAACTGCTATGGGCTGATGGTATTAGGGTGTATGATTCTTATAAAATGGATTATATTCAACTGCATGCAGTGCTTTTGTCCACTATAAATGACTTCCCAGCATATGGAAATATGTCTGGATATAGTGTTAAAGGGCATAAAGCATGTCCAATTTGCGAACAACATACGTCATATTTTCAATTGCATCATGGGAGGAAAACTGTATACATGGGTCATCAAAATTTTTTCCCTATGGATCAGCCTTATAGAAGACTAAAAAAGGTATTCAATGGCTCAAAATAATTTTATACTGCTCCAAAACCTTTATCCCTGGATTTTTATTTTGAGAGGGTGAAAAACCTTGATGTGAAATTGGATAAGACACAGAAATCTGGTAATGATAGACATATTTGGAAGAAAATGTCAATATTTTTTGAGCTACCATATTGGAGTTATCATGAAGTTAAACATAATATTGATGCCATGCATGTGGAGAAGAATATATGTGACTTTTTGATTGGAACATTGTTAGATATTAAAGGAAAGAATAAATATGGGTTGAATTCAAGATTAGACTTACTATCAATGGGAATGCGTTTGGAGTTAGCTCCCACTCCTAAAAGAAGACGAATATTTCTTCCCCCAGCTTGTCATACACTATCGAAGAGGGAGAAAATTATCTTTTTTCAGTGTCTTCATGATATCAATGTGCCTCAAGGTTATTCTTCAAATGTAAATTTTTTTGTCTCATTGAAGGACTTGAAGTTGATAGGTATGAAATCACATGATTTTCACATCATGATGCAACAAATTCTACCAGTTCCATTGCGTGGAATATTGCCCATTCGTTTCAGAAAAGGATGCAATTTTTATACTTTGTCAATTGGAAATTTATTTTCGTCCAATTTTTTTTGATATAATGGTGCATTTAATGATTCATCTGGTTCTAGAAATAAAGCTTTGTGGACCTGTATATCTTCGTTGGATGTATCCTTTTGAAAGTTATATGAAAATATTAAAGGGGTATGTTAAAAATCCATATCAACCTAAAGTCTCCAATATTGAAAAGTATATTTTTAAGGAGGTATCATAGTTTTTTACGAGCTACTTGGTTGTATTGCAACACATAGGTTTTCCTCCATCTCTCCATGACCGAGTTAATAATGAGGGAAAGGGGATTTGTGGCTTGAAAGTCAAATCTTTGTCAGCTGAACAGACAAAGAAGTTGGAATCATACATCTTGAATAACATAGCTGATGCTCAACCGTATATCACATTGCATATTAATGAGTTGAAACAATGTCATCCAAAGAAGAAATAAATGTGGATTTTGAATGAGCACAACAAAACTTTTTTTCCATGGATTAAAAAGACTTTGCTTGGTAGATCAGATGTATCAGAGACATTAAAATGGATAGTGGGTGGTGCATGTTTAAATGTGATAACACGGTCCGGTTATGACATTAATGGATATACATTTCATATGAAAGCTCAGGAAAACAGAAGTTCACTTCATAATAGTGGTGTATTGGTGTTTGTAGAAGCAATACATTTTTCGAGTGCTAAGGATAAAATCCCAATTTCTGCATCAAGTGCATATTATGGAGTGATTGAAGACATATGGGAGGTTGATTACTTTAAAATTAAAGTTTCTATTATTAACTGTAAATGGTTTATCGGTAACAACAGTGTAAGACACGATGAATTTGGAATGACACTTTTTAATCGGAATAGATTGGAAGACACATCTGATTCTTTTATAATGGAAACACATGCAAAAAAAATTTCTTTGTAGTAGATCAATCAGATATGCAGTGGGTTGTTGTTTTACAAGCAAAAAAACAATATGTTGGTGAGGATGAAGTTGATGAAGATGTTGATTTATGTGAGATCCCTACTTCCATGGAAAGATAAACAGAACATAATGATGAGCATGTGGAAGACATGGCTTGTGCCATAAGGAATGATCACGACGAAGGAATTTGGGAAAACAATCCATTTGTACATTCCTAAAATTACAGGTAACATATGTTTATTTCTTGTTTACATTTATTTTTTTGATAAATGTTAGATGTTGTAAGTTTTTTATTTATTAAAACATGTTTTAAAACAAAATAAGTATAATTTTTTGTTTGTTTTAAGTTTGTTTAGTTTACTTTATCATGTTTACCATTACATGAATTATATATCTATTATTTTTGTTTAGTGACAATTACTTTACCATGTTTATCAGGATTACCATGTTTACCATCTTGACCATCTTTACCATCTTTACCATTTTTTAACATGCTTACCATATTACCAATGTTTACTATTACATAACTTAGTACACTTTTATATTTTCTGATTACAGTAGTATTAAAATATTTGAATTTCTATATTTTTGAACTAACGTTTGTTTTTTCTTATTTGAAGGATAATGACAGATCATTCAGTTGATCAACCACATGATTCTAGAGATGAGCATATTGGTCATACCTCTAGGGAGGAACATTCACATGCTCCTATTACGACAAAGAGTTCAAAGGTTAGTAAACGTGGGTGCACACGTTTACCAAAATTATCAGTTACCCGTATGCAGGATCAGAGGATAGTCATTGAGTTTGATGATGATGATATTCCTATAGGTCCAAACGAAAAAGATTTTAAGAGTTTTGTAGCAACTCTGGCTAAGAGAAAAGTAAGCATTCTGTATGATGACTGGAGAAGTGTGGATAAAGCGAAAATCTCCCAGTTATGGGAGACGACTTTGGTAAGATATTTTTCTATTGTTTGAATATTCTTTAAATGTTTCTAGTATATATAATATGTTTAACCTATTCTTTATCAGATGACATTTGATATTCCTGACACTGGAGGAGTCAGGAAGAAATGCTTATCGTTGGCTTCCAGGAGATGGAGGGATTTCAAATCAACCCTCTCATCTGATTTCATTTATGGTCATAGGAGTCATGATAATCCATGTCGTATATATCCTTTTATAGATGAAGACACATGGAGACAGTTTTTTGGAAGTAGAAGAAAAGAGTCATTTTTGGTAAGGGTAGTGTAACATTTTATAATATTTCTTATATAAATGATCTTATTAACGTTTTGTTAATGATTTCTTAATCTTAATTTATTGCAAGAAAGGTAAGCTCATCAGGAGATCCAATCTAAAAGTGTACACCCTCATAGTTTATCTCGGGGAGGGTATGCATTATTGGAAGAACAATTGATGGTAGAAAAATTTCAACAATGAAGAGCTGAGTCTTCAAGCTCTGGAGAGGTGGCCCCTCCATCTAGACATGAAAAATAGAAGAGAGCTCGAAAGGGGAAAAAGGGCAATATCTTTCGGATGAATCGAGAATCGTAGTTGAGAGGATTTTAAGATATATATTTTATTTATTTAAGTTAACAATTTTCTTCATATAATTTCAATCATTTAAGAAATGTTCAATTAATTAATACAGGACTCTCTTGAGGAGCAGAGTTCACAGGGGACATTTACAGCTACTGGGAGGGATGATATTTTATCTGTAGCATTGGGAAGGTCCGAAAATCCTGGTCGTGTAAGAGGATATCTGGTAGGTGTATTGGTAAGAAAATTGTTTCCACGTTCTACAACTTCAAACGTTGAAGGAGTTTATAAAAAAAATTGAATCCTTGGAGGCTGAAGTTCATATTATTAATTCGATGATGGAGGAAAAGATTAGAGCGTCGGTGAAGTCTATGTTTGTAGACATGCAAAGACAATTTCAGACTGCCGCTCCCACTCCTCCACCTCCCCCTGCAGACCCCATTATTTATCCTCCACCTCCGCCAGTAGCTCCCACTCCCCCACCTCAGCCTGCTGACCCCATTTTTTATCCTACTCCTCCGCCGCATCTTCCTACTTATTGCGAGTTGTATGTTGACGATTCTCAACATCATATAGTAGAATATGGGTTGGTATATTGTATAGGAGATACAGTTCATCATCAACAATTAGAGTTAGAGAATCAGAGGGTCACTGTATAGGATATTATAGATAGATCATCTCGGGTACCATTACCTACAGATGTGGTGGCAACAGTTGGACATAGTATCGGCCATTTTTTAATTTGGCCATCCAGACTTCTTCGACTCATTACCATAGAGGTATGAATGTTATATCTTTTATTTTATTTTTTTATTAAAGTTGTTTTATCATTTGAAAACTAATATATTTTTTAATTTATTTTTACAGGAATACTTCAAAGGTAAAGAAATATTGTATAGACAACAACAAAGACAAATGACTATGACATCAGATATAGATTCTAGTAGTCTTGACAGATTGTCAAGATATTCAAATTTGTTGGCGGGTCATTATGAGTTTCCAATGGAAGATCATGTTTGTGGAGGTGAAATAAATGTAGGGATTATGAAAACTGATATCATGGAGCTTGTTATTGGAGATAAGTTGGGCATCAACGTGGTGCAAATTTTTTTTCATGTAAGTGTTAACACATTTTCCCTGCATTATATTTATTAAAAATGTATACTTATGTCTGTTTTTTATTAGGTACCTTTATTAAATTTGTGAGAGGAATGAGCTGGCAGATGTATATGGATTCATGGACCAGAAATTGATTTCCCCTGAAGCATGTGCATTGGATGAGGAAAAAAGAATGCTTTATATTTCTAAAAGACTTGAATAGAATATAGTCACACAATGTTGGGTGATGCCTTTTTGTGAGAGGTATGAAACACATCTCTCTCAAAGAGTTAATTATCTTTTAACATAAAAAACCACTAACCTTAAATTCCATTTTACCAATGATCATTGGATGTTAGGGGTTTTTTCCCAAGGGAGAAAGCACTTTATTGGTTATGATATGTCCATGATGATGTGCGGGAAAGTTTTAAGAATATATTGGAAAAGTAAGTTTCAATTTCTCAATAGTTTTATATATTATAATTAATTTTAAATTTACCCCATTAGTATTATTTTCTATTAGGGCATGGGCCTACTTTCGAAAAAACACAAAGAAAGGGAATGAAAAGATCAAATATGTAAATGTGAAGGTAAATATCCATTTATAATTTTTACTTTTTGATTTATTACATTAAAATAATATATTGAATTTAAACTCATTCAAACCGAATTTTCATGAACAACAAGGCGTCATCGAATGCAGATATTATATGTTAAGATTTGTGTATGAAATAATAACAACTGGGACAGTTGTGAATTTTGACCTGGTAAGATTTCCTATTAAACTTTGCCATAATATTTCAATTTTATTTACTCATTATACATGTTATCTACTATCCTTTTCATTTGTATATTTTTTATGACCCTCAAACCTATAATGCTGAAGATATAAAACACTTACAAGTGGAGTGGTCAAATTATTTTACAGGTTTGATTAACGTTTAGTTGTTTGTAGTGTAAAATGTAATTTTGAATATTGTTGTTGTAATTGTGTATTTGGTAGTCATTTAGGTTGGATTTATTTTTTTTTGAAGTTGACAGTGTATGTTTTGAATGTTATATATTTGAATGTTTAATTTTCCTCTACTTCTTGTTTTGGTCTACTTATGATGGTTTTTCTGGTATGGATTCTGGTCTGGGGGGAGAGGTTTCAAGGGTGTGTGGGGGTGTTCAGTGGGGTTGGGGGTGTCCAAGGGTATGGGAGGGTTGTCTGGTGGGGTGGGGGGTATACATGAGGGTGGGGGTTGTCGAGGGGTGTTTGGGGCTATCCAGGGGGTTGGGGGTAGTCCAAGTGTGTGGTGGGGGATCCAATGGGGCGGGGGAGGGATGTCCAGGGTGTGGGGGGTATACATGAGGGTGGGGGGTTGTCCCAGGGTGTTTGGAGCTATCCAGGGGGTCGGGGGGCAGTCGAGGGGTGTGGTGGGGGCTGTCAAGTAGGGTGAGGGGGTGCTGTTCAGGAGGGTGGGGATTGTAGAGGGGTGTTTGGGGCTATCCAGGGGGTCGGGGGTAGTCCAGGGGTGTGGTGGGGGCTCCAATGGGGTGGGGGTTTTCAAGTGGGGTGAGGGGGTGAGGGGGTGCTGTTATGGAGTGTGGGGGCAGTCCAGGGGTGTGGTGGGGGCTTCAATGGGGTGGGGGAGTGTTGTCCGGGGTTTGGGTGGTATACATGAGGGTGGGGGGGTTGTCCCGGGGTGTTTGGAGTAGGACAGGGGGTCGGGGCAGTCCAGGGGTGTGGTGGGGGCTATCAACTCGGGTAAGGGGGTGAGGGGGTGCTATTCAGAAGGGTGGGGGTTGTCGAGGGGTGTTTAGGGAAGTCCAGGAGGTCGGGGGGCAGTCCAGGGGTGTGGTGGGGGATGTCAAGTGGGGTGAGGGGGTGAGGGGGTGCTGTTCATGAGGGTGGCGGGGTTGTCGAGAGGTGTTTGGGGCTATCCAAGGGGTCGGGGTAGTCTAGGGGTGTGGTGGGGGCTCCAATGGGGTGGGGTAGGGCTGTACGAGGGGTATATATGAGAGTGGGGGCTATAAAATGGGGTAATTTTTATATGTTATCAATGTAAATGCTTAAATTTTCTTTAGTTCATGTTTTGATCTCCTTCTGTTTTTGTGGTATGAATTATTGATTTGGTTTTTGGTTGATTTTGAGGGAGAGTAGAGGACTGCAGTTGATTTTTTTTTAAAAAAAATTTGTCTTCCATGTTGGTTATTTTATAACCGACGTGATAAAAAAATCGATAAGGGTTTATCATGTCGGTTTTTTTCATAACTGACATGATGAACACCTGTGGCATGGTTTATCACATCATTTATGTAATAACTGACATGATAAGGGACCTAGGAAATGATTTATCACGTCGGTTAATCAATAACGGACCTGATAAATGGCCTCGGAAATGGTTTATCACGTTGGTTATTAAATAACCGACGTGATAAAACATTTCCCAAGATTTTTATCACGTCGGTTATTGATTAACCTACATGATAAACCCCCCCCCCCCCGGACTGTTTTATCACGTCGGTTATTAAATAACCGACGTGATAAACCATCTCCCAAGAGTTTATCACATCAGTTATTCAATAACATACGTGATAAACTCCCCCGCGTGTGTTTATAACGTCGTTTATTGTATAACCGACATGATAAATCCCCCCCCCCGGTTTATCACGGCAGTTATATAATAACCGAAGTTATAAACCCCCCCCCCCCCCCGGTTTTTTTCATGTTAGTTATTAATTAACCAATGTGATAAACACCACGATGTTATGTTTGATACATCGGTTTTTAAATAACCGATGTAAAAAACATTATTTATAACATCATCCGTATTAACGTCGGCTAAAAACTGATGTAAAAAATAAAAAATAACCGACATAAATAACGTTTTCTGTACTTGTTAAATAATAAAAATTTGAAAAAATTTCATATGAAGAACACTTAGATTCATTGCATGAAATTTCTCACAACACCAAATATTTAAGAATGGGAATGCATCCTATTGGCTGTCTGTAACAATTGATAGAATCTTGATGTAATGTAATTTGTATTTTTGAATTAATTACTTCTTTGTAATATTGTTGTTTTACAAGTTAAAAATCGAGTGAGTAGAATGGGTGGGGATTCACTTTTATAGGGAGTTGAGGAAAAGGCAACATCATTGATGCCTCCTTTGGCCTTTATGTGAGGCTAAAGGTGGCATCTAAGGTTCCAACTTTCACCTCACCCAGAGGCCAAATGTGGTATCCCCCCTCTCACCTTTTCCATATCATCAATCCTAGCCAAAGGGAGCACTGGGGAGGGAAGGGAGCATCACCAATGTCACCATTGAGGTGTATTTTGAAGAAAAACCTATGTTGTCAAAATTTTTGTTTTCAAAAAACACATTAAAAAACAAACTTGAGTGCCTAGAACCTATACTTCGAATTAAAAAATACTATATATTAATTTTGTATTATTATATCATTTACTATGATAGATTTATTTGATAATAAAATAAATATTTTTTTAAATACTTAAACATATAATAAATAATTAGCGGTGTAAATTGTAATAATGTATATTTGATAATAAATTAATTATTTTTTATAATTATTAATTAAATTAATTTTTTTTAATTTTTTTTTTAAATAAGGAAAAAATTAAACATATAACATATATATTAGTTCAAAAATTTTGAAGAACATAAAAAGAATCATTCTTGTCTGCATTGTTGTCTCAAATGATTCTCTATGCCAATGTCTGGTGTATAGATAATGCATTCATGTCCTGTGTGTTGATGTGTATGCTATGTCGTATGCACCTCTTGGGTATCATGTGTTGTAGCTGTCTTCATACCACACCATGTGATAAGTGGTGGATATGAAGACCCCTCACCCGTACCTTGTCCTACCTTGAAGTAAAAGTACTACAGACTAGAACTCTCTCCCACATGGGAAGAAGATTAAAATTGTGTATTGAGTATCTCCTCTTCCATAAAAATGTAGAATAAAACACACTCAATTCACCCATAATTATTGCACCATTAAATGAAAATGTAAGGGGATATGAATCATAATCACAAGTAGAAGTTTCGCTATAAGCATTATAAGAAATCTATTCTTCCTTTTAGATATGGATAATTTCTTTTCAATTTATACTTAATAAAATGGGGGAAAATAGGTCAAGGGTTGGCTACATGCCTGTTACACAACATGATTGGGAACTACACATCGTGTACTTATAGGTAAACTCCATGTATGTAATGTTACACACCGTGTAATCCTAGTATGCAACCATGTAATGGTATGACCATAAATTGTATGAACACAACATGTAGTCTCAAGTACACGATGTGTAATTTTTTTATTGATTAAATTGGGAAGTAGGATCATTTTTTAGAAAATGGAAAGTGGCTCTCCCGGGTTGATGAACAAGTAATACTGGACCTTCAATCCCATCCAGATTGATCATTTGAACCCTGATTCATTTTTTGTCGATTGAATTTGAATCCAATTGGTAAGATCTCGATTACTATTAAGTAATTCTTCATGATTTATGCTCTTGATGACGTTATTTAAGGTTGAGATTTTATCATCATTTTGTGGATATACAATGTTCTATATTTAATTGGAGGTTGAGGCTGGACAAGGAGAGTCTTACTATGATGAGGTAGGTGGTATTGTGCCTTTTAAGTATTGTCATGATGTTTATATATGTTGGAGTGTCACACGCCCATTTTTGGGGTTTCTCTTGATTTATGATTTACCCTTATTGTTGCCTATTTTTGTTTAGGTGATCAAATGAGTGTTTTAAAGTATGAATTAGGTTATTTACCTTGATCAAGGGCCTCCCCATGGGTGTGTTTCCATTGGAATGACCGTTTATGGTCGTTTGGATGAGGTTTCCTATGAGGCATACCTTGTTTTCCCTTATTGGGTTTTAAGTATGAATTTCACTTATAATGGAATTGAAATTATTATAAATTGTGAATGATTTGATTATGATTTTGGGATTAGTGATTTCCACTTTTCCACATGTTATTCTTATTATCATTTAATCCTTGGGAGATTTTAATTCACTTATTGCTTGTTATGTATGATTCTCATGTGAGTTTCTATTATGTTAATCATGTAATAGTGTAATTTACATGAGTTTTCTATTATTCCGAATTAATAATATACTAGCCTCGAATCTGTTGATTTTTTCTATCTATAGGGAGTATTTTTTATGCCTGTGGGCGAGGATTTGTTTTTCCTGGGGGAAGGGATTTTTTATGCATGCAGGTGAGGATTTGTTATGCCTGTGGGCAAGGATTGGTTATGCCTGCGGGTGGGGTTTTGTGATGCCTATGTGCAAGATTTTTTTTTAATATTGAAATGCAATGACTTATGCTGCGTCTGTCAATCCAAAACACAATACTAGATTCTTCCTTCACTTTAATTGTTTAAATATCCTTTTGAGGTATCTGTTGATAATTATGTATATGAGGGATTGACGGGATTAGGTCGGATCTCGATAATTATATAATTAAATTTAATTGAATTGTTGAATTTAACATAATGAATGAAAATAGAAAATAGGACTTGTAGGATTGTTTACGTTTTGGTACTTCTTAGTTTACTTATTTTCCTTTTTGTACACTACATGTTGCATATAAAAATTGACAAATAGACATAGGTCTTGGGTGGTTACCTACCAGGATTTATTTCTCATACCCTGTTTGGGTCATGATTTTGGGCCCAAAAAGATAATATTGTTTCAGGTGTCGATAAGGGAAAGAGCCCTTTTATAGTTACTTCAGATTCTGTTTAGGAGATGGAGAGTATGGGACTGAGTTGAGGCTTGCGATGCTTCATAGTTTCCTTTGTTTATTCTTTTTTTTTTGAACATATATTGTAGATTCCCATAGTGTACCTTTTTTGGGTGTTTTCTTATAACATAACATGTTGCATCATATTTTGTATGGAATGATGCTTGGTAATTTATCTTTTTATTTTTTCGTACTTTATTTAAGATGTATGGTATTTACAGCTTCCTCTATTGTAATATTATTTATTCGACTATGTTACACACTACCAATGAGATCATAGTTTCCCCATTATCACACCATAGGCCCTCACTGCTAGTCAGAAGCCTTTGGCGTTTGTAGAAATGTGCTTGAGTCCATGTGGCCAACCGGGTACGTGGCACCAGTTGAGTGACATCCGGATTCAGGATGTTACAAAGTGGTATTATAGGTGTATTATTTCCTGGTTTATCTTACTGTTTGGGGACATTAGAAATGGATAGAAAGGAAATGGATTTTGGTAATTAATTATGCTTGGGAGTAACTACCCCACATATAGTTCAAAGACGCATTTCCTCTAATTTAATTGTGACTTTTGGATTTTGAGTTGTTATAGTTTATTCAATTTCACTGTTGGGTGACACACTTGTTTTTTGTTTTTATTATTGATATTATTGAGGTCATATTTTTTTTCAACCTCATGAGATGAGGGTATTCCATCTCATGCATCATATAGGCACTTTCTAGAAATCACATGTCATGCATTCTTGTCAATCCATTTAGAAAGAATTCTTGATTGTATGTTATTGTGATATATGTCATGTTAGACATGAATGTTGTTGTGATAGGTGTATTGATAGATATGACTATTGTATTGATAGGTGTATTGGTATGTGTTATGTTGGAATTAGTTGGACACCAAACTTTGGTCCATGCGGATTACGGGCCCTCTTGGATCAGAATTTGGTGGATTATGTTTCGGCCATAGGATATAAATTGTGTTTTTATATGCTATATGTGGATGCCATGATTTTATTTTCAGGGAGTATGGGCCACCACATATCTGAATTTGGTACACTGTTGCTTTAGTTTTCAAAAATAGGGGTTTTGGGGAATTTTCTGAGACTTACTATCTCAAAACACAGACAACATGGCTTGTGGTCCTATAAACACATGCCATGTGTTCTTCTGTTTGGGAAGAAAATACCTTTTTCAAGTATATGCAATGTACTCTAAGTACATGATGTGTGGTAGATGACCATTTCCCCAGTCGTATAAGAGAAAACAGAGGTTTTTGAGTTTTGATCAGAACACACTGTGTACCTTTTTTACACCCATTGTAGTTTTATATAGGCAGAACCATGTGGATTTGGCCATGTAAAAGTACATTTTTAGGAGGGAAGACTCCAGTACATGTCATGTGTCAGCCTGACACACTATGTACCTAGGATGTTTACATTACCATGGTAGGTGAAGTTACATGACCATGTAAGAGATTAAGTTTACACGCCGTGTATGGCCCCTACATGCCATATACCTGGGGTGTTTACACACCCAGTCCATCAGGAGTACATGGCCATGTAAGGGATTAAGTGTGCACATCGTGTATGGTCCCTACAAGTTATGTACTCATATTTTTTTAATTTTTTTTTTTTGGATTTTATGCTCTTATTTAGTACTTCGGATCTTGAACTACGAACCTTGATCACAACATGAACTAAGGTGTGTGCTTGACCTTATAGAGCCATGCCTACACAATGAAGTCCAGTTGTACACCAGGAGAGTGGTGATGATCTTACCCTAGGGGTGGTTGGACATGGGATACCAGTGGACCCTCTAGTTGTGCCAATAGTGGAACCAACTGTTTTACTGAATGCAGGTGTTGATGCATAGTTCTTTGAAGGATTTATAAGGTTTATACAGACCTTCCAGGGAGTACCTCACCCTGCCACGTTTATGGAAGAACTAACATGATCATTCTAGCAGTAGTATCTACCTACATTTTTAGGGGATGGTGGACCACATGCTACATATTCATGGCTGGAATCAATTATTTCTATCTTCGACCACCTAGAGGCGCCTTCAGAGAGGAGGTTCAAGCTTGAGATTTATATATTGCATGATTCGACCAAGAGGTGGTGGGATGTTGTCACTCATATAGAGCATCATCGGGACATGTCATGGGGATATTTTTATATGGTCTTCTATGAATACTATTTTCCCAAGACGCTGAGGGTCGATACCTCCTCGAAGTTCATGCATCTGGGGCAGGGTGATATGTCAGTAATGGACTACTCTTCCCGTTTCACTAAGCTTCAAAGAGTCACACTTATTCTGATGGGTGACGAGACATCGATGGCTAGGAGATTTGAGGATGGTCTCAGGTATGAAATCCAATCACAGGTGAACGTTTTTAGGTTTCCTTTAGTATATTCCATCATGAATTAGGCACTGATTACAAAGCATAATTTGTGGGAAGATAGAGGTGAAAACCTGGGTGGTTCGGCAATGAGATTTGGTATTTTCTCAGCTGGGAGAAAGAAGAGTCGTATAGAGCTTTCTCGCAGTGATACGAGTAGTCATAATGTTTCTTTTGGTATCCAATCATGGTGCTACTAGTGGAAATAGATGGGAATATGAAACCTTAGTGTCTGATGGACCCATTTTAGTGCTGATTTTTCTGTAGGATGGGCCATCTACAATGCTTCTGTAGGGTGTTTACACCATCATCTAGTGCGAGAGGTTCTGCACCGACTCCACCTTCAACAGTAGGGTTAACATCTTTTAACTGTTCAGTGAATTGGAATATGTTAGTCTATTCTGACCGAGGTGGTGTTTATGGTCATGGTGTACAGACCCCAAGATCTTAGTGATAGTAGAGCGGGTCAGCTTAGGATATCCAAGTAGTGTCTCAAGGTCATGGTACAGGTCAGACTTATGCAGTGTAACAAACATAGCTTGAGCAAGATCCCGAACCTTCTACTATCATTGGTACTATTATATTCACCTCTATTTTATCTTCTTCACTCTTTGAAATATGGTATTCACATAGTTTTATATCAGTTCCCATTGTAAAGAGCCTTGGTCTCTGTGTTTTCTCTTCAGATGATCTTATAACGTTAGACACTCTATTAGGGATAAGAACGGAAAGTGTGCATCAGTGTAAGTAGTTCCCCCATGAGGTTGGTGAGTGTCACTTCTTATGAGATCTATATGTCTTTGATATGTAAGTCTTTGATGTCATTATCAGAATAGAATGGTTGTTTTCTTTTTGATCCTTTGTCGATTACGATAACTACATGGTGAGACTCACATCACTAGAGGGAAGATTGTTTCTACACAATGTCGAATGGGATGTCCAGAAAGTCAGAGCTAGACCCCATCATTGTGGGTTGGGTAGAGTGATAACCAAGATTTCGAGTCTATATCTAGATGGCCAGGGGACATGTCAGGCAGATTTCCCTCCAGTGCTTGATCATTTCAAGGATGTATTCCTAAATGAATTTTCTGGCCTACCTCCAGTGAGAGATGTAGAGTTCTCTATCAATATAGTACCAAGTGTTGCAACGATATCTATTACTCCATATAAGATAGATATGACAGAGTTGAAAGAGCTTAAGAGGGAGCAAGAGGATTTAAGGTTAAAGGGTTTTATCTGAACCATTACTTCTCTATGGGGTTTGATGGTTCTTTTTGCAATGATGGAAAACAGTAACCTCCGGCTATATATGTACTATTAAAATATGAACCAGTTGATGATTAAAAAACGATATCCCTTTCCATAGATAGATTACGTATTTTATCATCTTCGAGGAGCTCAAGTATGCTATAAGATCTATTTTTGATCCAGTTATCACTAGCTACATGTTGGACCAGTAGACATTCCTCATACCACATTTCATAGTAGGTATGGTTTATATGAGTATTTGGTTATGTTGTTCGGTCTCATGAACGCACAAACAATTTTCATGGTATTGATGATCTGAGTGTTTCACCCTTACTTGAATTCTTTTGTGGTGGATTTTGTGGACGATATCTTGGTGTATTCTCACAATTGACATGACCATTCCAACCATCTTGAGATCATTTTGAATACACTAAGAGTGAATCATTTATATGCTAAGATCAGAAAGTGAGCCTTTGGATGTACAAGATTCACTTCCTGGGACACATTATCTCAGAGATAGAAGTCTCAGTGGAGCCAGAGAAGGTGAGGATAATAGTTTTCTGGGAACATCCCAAGAACATGTTTGACAATCATAGTTTCTTGGGGCTAGTTGGATACTGTAGTCATTTTATACAGAATGTATCATTATTAGCAGTGTTGTTGATGAGATTAACTAATAAGGGTGTGAATTTTGTGTTGTAGGATTCTTATAAGATAGTATTTTAGGAGATGAAGGGGAGACTAACATCAAAAACTGTCCTGATACTGCCAAAACAGGGAAAGAGTTATACAGTATGTTATGATCCTTCGGGTATTGGTATAGGGGAATTGTTTATTTAGGGAGATCGAGTCATGGAATATGTGTCTCGGCAGTTGAGGCCTCATGATAAGAATTACCCTATGCATGATTTGGAGTTAGCAGTTTTTGTACATGTGTTGCATTGTTGGAGACACTATTTACATGGAGATCATTTTGTGGTGTACATAGGCCAAAAAAGCCTCAAAAACATCTTTACTCAGGGTGACCTGAACTTGAGACAATGAGGGTGGGTAGAATAACATTATTACTTCAATTTTGATCTTTACTACACACTTGGGAAGGGAAATTTAGTGGTTGGTTCATTGAGTAAGGGGAATCAGATATAGGAAGTACTGGAGGCCAGTAGTGAGTGGTAGCTTATGTCTTTCTTCTCTGAGATACATTTGGAAGTGCATGATAGTCAATGATGGACTTTTCTTTCTTCTTTAGCTATGACTTTTACCCTCCTAGATAGAATGAGGATGAGGCAGAAATCAGTTTCTAAGGGCCTAGTCCTTTGGGAGAGTTTAGTAGGTGAGGATCATTCTCCTAGTTAGATGATAGGTGATGATGAGATCCTTCATATCCAAGGAAGTGTCTTGGTTTCAGTGGACATATATGAGTAATTGATGTAGAAGTTTCATGCTTTAGCATGGTCAATGCATCCCGGAGTTACCAAGATGTAATGTGACTAGCGCCATCAATACTGGTGGTCAGGTATGAATAGATAAGAGGTTGGTTTTATTAAGAGGTGTTCCACTTGTTAGCAGGTGAAGGCGTAACATCAGAGGTCAGTCGATCATTTATAGATGTTACCTATTCCAGAGTCAAAAATGGGATGATTTCGTGATGGATTTCATGATTGGTTTACTGAGGTCAACCAGAGATAACGATGTTGTGTGGGTTATGGTTGACAGACTTACGAAGGTTTCTCACTTCTTTCCAATCAAGGATACCTTCGGTGTTGATGAGCTTGAGAAGCTGTATATTTTTGAGGTGGTACGACTTAATGGGGTCCATCATTCTATCATTTCAGGTATGGATTCCCACTTTACATCTCATTTCTAGTGGAGTTTTTAGAGGGTACTTGGTACGCAGGTGATTCTAAGCACAACATACCTCCCTCGAACTGATGTCCAGTTAGAGCATACAATACAGGTGTTGGAGGACATGTTGTGATAATTCATACTAGAATTTGGGGGCTCTTGGTAAAAGAATTTCCCCTAGTTTATTTTTACTGAAATAAAAATTTCTAGAAGACTATATAGATGGAACGTTATGAGGATTTGTATTGTTGTCCATTTTGATCACCCTTGTGTTGGATAGAGGCAGGAGGGGCAGCGATGTTGGGACCTCGTCTTATCTAGGTGACCACTGAGTAGGTTTAGTTGATTTGGAAGTGCGTGGCTACTATTAAGTCTTGTTAGAAATCATACACTGGTTGTCGAATATGAATTTTAGAGATCGAGGTCAGTGGTTTAGTTTTCCTACATGTCGCACTGAGGTTGGGACCCAAGAGGATCAAGAGACATGGTAATATTTTGCCAAGATACATCGGTCTAGTTGATATTCTGGAGAGGGTTGGGATGATTGCCTATCGATTACAGTTACCTCAGAGGTACATGGATATGCACAACATATTCCACATTTCTCAGTTGAAACTTTACTTTTTGGACCTATATCACACCATTCAGATCGAGGATGTGGAGTTGCCGGAAGATTCATCCTTTGAGAGGTGTGACATTCGTATTGTGGATCATAGTACGAAGGTTCTCTATGGCTGGTAGGTTCCTTTGGTATGGTTTCTATGGAAGCACAACTGAGTTCATGATGAGACTTGGGAGAGGGAGGTTGATGTATGGTCATAGTGTCCAGAGTTGTTCTTAGTTCTTTCTTTATCACCCTTGGAAAGGAAATTCAAGGACGAATTTCTTTAAGGGGGGATGTTTGTAAGAACTCGGTTCTTCTTTTGAGGTATGGATCTTTCCTTTTCAGTTTATACTTATGAAAATGGGGGGAAAGAGGTCAAGGGATGGCTGCAAACCTGTTAAATAAAGTGATTGGGAACTACACATCTTGTACTTATAGGTACACATCATGTTTGTAAGGTTGCACACTATGTAATCCCAGTACACTATCATGTAATGGTCTGGACATAAATTGTATGGAAATGACATGTAGTCTCCAGTACACGCCATGTACTTTTTTATTGATTAAATCAGGATGTTGCATCATTGTTAAGAAAATGGACAGAGGATCTCTCGGGTTGACGAACAAGAAGCACTAGACCTTCAATCCCTTCTGGATTGATCATCTGAACCCCGATTACCTCATTTTCAGTTGTGTTTGAACCCAATTGGTAGGATCTTGATTACTCTTGAGTCATTATTCCTTCTTTATTCTCATGAATAAGTAATTTAAGGTTGATATTTCATCATGATCGTGTAGATCTACATCGTTGTATGTTGAATTGGAGGTTGAGGCTAGATGAGGAATGTCTTGCTATGATGAGGTAGGTGGTCTTGTGCCTTCACTAATTTTCATGAATTTTATATATGTTGGAGTATTGTGCACCCATTTTTGGGGCATCTCTTTATTTGTGATTTACCCTTATTATTGACTATTGTTTTTTAGGTAATCGAATAAGTTTTTTAAAGTATGAATTAGGTTGTTTACCTTGATTAAGGGCCACCCCATGGTTGTGTTTTCCATGTAATGGCCATTTATAGCCGTTTTTCTAAGGTTGCCTATGAATCATGCCATGTTTTCCCTTATTGGGTTGTTAAGTATGAATTTCATTTATAATGGAATTGAAATTGTGATTAATTTTTATTGATTTGATTAAGGGTTTGGGACTAGTAATTTCTTCTTTTCCCCATGTTATGCCTCTTATCGTTTAAGCATTGTGATAGTTTAATTCACTTGTTTCTTGTTGTGTATGATTCCCACATGAGATGTTATTATGTTAACCATGTAATAGAGTAATTTACATTTGTTGTATATTATGTTGAAATGCTGATATACCAGGATCAACCCTATTGATTTGTTATTCCTATGGGAGAGGATTTATTATGCCTATGGGTGTGGATTTTTTATTCATGTGGGCGAGGATTTTTAAGCCTATAGGTGAGGATTTGTTATGCCTATGGGTGAGGACTGGTTATACCTATGGGTGGGGTTTTTTTATAATTGTGGGAAATATGTTGAGTTGAATATTGAAATGGAATGACTTATGACGCATCTTCCAAGACAAAACATAAGCTTGGATTTAGTCTTTACTTTATTTGTTTAGATAGCCTTCTTAGGTATCTATTGAGCATTCATTATACAGGGGATTGACAGGATTAGGCTGGGTCTCGAGACTTATATAATTCAATGTAATTGAATGATTGAATTGAACATAATGAATGAAATTTGAAAATAGGACTTATAAGATTTTTTACTTTTGGGTACTTCTTAGTTTACTGCTTTTTCCTTTTTGTAATCTAATTATTGCATATATAAACTGATAGATAGGCATAGATCTTGGATGGTTTCCTACTAAGATTTATTTCTCACACCCTATTTGGGTCACACTTTTGGTTCCAAACATATTATGTTGTTGCATGTGTCGATAAGGGTAAGCGCCCTTTTATAGGTACATGAGATGTTGTTTTGGAGCTGGGGAGCATGGGACCAAGCTAAGGATTGTGATGATTCTTAGTTTCCTTTGTTTCATTTTTTTGGAACATATATTTTGGATTCAATAGTGTACTCATTTTGGGTGTTTTCTTAGAACATAAAATGTTGCATCATCTTTTTTGTGGAATGATGCTTGGTTATTTAGTTTATTATTTTTCCCCAGTTTATTTCAGATGTATGGTGTTTACTGCTTCTACCATAGTATTATTATTTATTCCTCTATGTTAAACTATACCAATGGGTGTATATTTTCACCATTATCATACCTTAGGCCCTCACTGGTAGTCGACAGCCTCTAGTGTTTAGGGAAATGTTCTTGAGGCTGTGTGGCCAACCGGGTACGGGGCATGAGTTGAGTGGCATTCGAATTCGAGACATTATAAGCATAGCCTGTTGTTGTGGCTCACCTAAAACATGATGCAGGGGAGTATTTGGGTGATCATGGTGAACATAATCCTCAAGTTCCACATCATCATGTGGCGTATCCATAAAGAGGTATGTCACCCTTTGACACACCTATATGAGTCTCTTTACCCTTTGACACATTAAAAAGAGGCTCAACATTTCCTAACACATTAAGGTAAATCCATTAAAAAATCTAATCTATGGGAAGACAAAGCTCTACCACGGCTTCATGAAGTTTTTGTCTATTTATTTCATGCATATTCGACTGTCGAAGATAGACCTTCCATCATTCCAGACCTCAATCCTGTGTATCATCAGAACTAAATCAAAACCATCACCTACAACTCAACTTGTCATAGTCCCACCCTCAATAATGAGTTTAGATAAGTGATCCATCCAAGAGAGTAATCATCGTCACACAATCCAATAGATGAAAAGTATTTGTCTTTAGCCTCTATCTCTCTACAAGAGTTGCAATGAGATGATGATCAACTACAGTGAAGTCACACATTAATATATTGTATAACCCTTCATGTAAAACATGAGGGTTGATGGTAGGAGGGGGTGTAGTGTGATAGAAGTGGTGTGACCTTGGTACAATTATAGGAGGAACAATATGACCTTCTAAGATAATATGTAAAATTAAGTATTTTAATTTCAGTTTTTCCATATTAAATTGCCTTATTGTTTTTTTCACTGACATTTTTTCTCAAGAATTGTTTTATTTTCTTCTCCCATTTTATTTGTTTAACCAACTTGAATTTGAGATGCCTTCATGGAAATATACATGTTTTTTTTATATTTCTTCTTGATTGTTCAATTGGTATCTGCCCATTGCATCGAATCCCTATATCTATATTGGAGGTATTCTATATACCACTAGTGGTTTCATTTGGCTAGGGTTTCATAGAATCCTCCTTGTGGGTCATTCTGTTAGGTTGTTCAAGCTCCGCAGGGGGTTTTATCACCCGTACGACTACTTTTTTTCGACCTTTAGATCTGAATCCATCTCTCTCATTCAGTGTGTGGAGCTACTGCGCGGATAGATCTTAACCTTTCTCTCTTGCCACTATGGTTCTTTCTATTCCTAGAAGGGGTTCAGTCATGGGTTTTCTTCTCTCAACGATAGGGTTCTTCAGTAGATATAAAGATTCATCACTCCTCGCTCGCGGGTGCGCACCAGGATCCCAATTCAAGATCCCAACCAAGCGGTTTCTCAATCCCATATCTCTGGTGGTTTTTGTCCTCAAATGAGGACCGACCACAATGGCCTGCCGACCTCCCTTCACGCCGTTGCAGAGGATCACAAACCCAGATTGCGGAGTTTTTTATATATATGGATTTTTTTTAAAAAAAATATGGAAAAGGGATAGGGTTTGAAATATTTTTTAAAAATGGGTCTTTAGATGTGTGAACCTCGTTCACGCATCTTCGGTGCAAATAGATGTGTGAATGGGGTTCACGCATCCTGAGCAGTCGAGATAAAATATGTGTAAAGCCCGTTCATGCATCTACCCTCACAAGGAAGCGTGAACGGGGTTCACACATCCTTTTTAAATTTTCTGAAGGATTCGTGAACCCCGCTCACGCATCGTATAAAATGATTTAATTTTTATTTTTTTTTATTTTTTGTATTTTCTTTATTTTTTTGTTTTGTTTATATATATATAAATAAAACAAAAAATTTCATCAGAATTTATCTGCTATTTAATATCCAGCATGTACTTCCATTACAGCAGTTTGGATTCTGATACACTCTCACCCATGGCTCTCTTTTATAAGAGGGCTAGCCCTGGAAATCATTACGCATTTTTAACATGGGATTGAAGTTCTCTCTTTCCTGCGCAGAACATTCTTCATTTCTGATTTGAGATTCTATTTCAAGTATGTCACTTTGAAAGACTATAAAATAAAAACTATAAGACCAATTAAAATGAAACATAAAACATGAATTAAAAATATAATAAATTGTTGAAAATAAAAAGAATTCCATAAAAATTTTGATGAATAATAATTTATAAGCTTTCAAAGCGACAAACTTGAAACTTAAAAATGTTTCAAATACGTGTCTTTGAAAGACTATAAAATAAAAACTATAAGATCAATATGAATGAAACTTAAGACATGGATTAAATATATAATAAATAGTATAAAATAAAAAGTATTTCGTAAAAAATGTTGGTGAAAAATAATTTATAAGCTTTCAAAACCACCAACTTGAAACTTAAAAATGTTTCAAGTTCGTAGCTTAGAAAACCTAAAAAATAAAAACTATAAGACCAACATAAATGAAAATTAAAACATGGATTAAACATATAGGAAATAGTTAATTATTAATTAGTTAATTAGTAATATAATTATTTATTAGATAATAATTAATATAATTATTATTTATTATTTATTATTTACTAATATATAATAATTAATTACTTAATAAGTAATATATTTATATAATAATTAATTAGTTAATTAGTTATATAATTATTTATTGAGAATTATTTATTTAATTACTAATATAACTATTAATTATAATTATTCAATGTAATTATTAATTATTAATTAGTAATTATTAATTATATAATAATTAATTAGTTAATTAGTAATGTAATTATTAATTATAACTTTTAATTATTTATTATAAAATAATTAATTAGTTATTTTGTAATATAATTATTAATTATAAAATAAAAAATTAATTAATTTGTAATATAATTAGTAATTATAATTATTTATTATAATTATTCATTATAATATTTATTTATTATATATTAATTATTAATTATTAATTATATAATAATTAAGTACTTAATTATTTATATAATAATTAATTATACAATAATTAATTAATAATATAATTATTAGTTATAATTATTAATTATTAATTATATACTAATTAATTAGTTAATTAGTAATATAATTATTAATTATAATTAGTAATATAATTACTATTTATAATTTATAATTATTGATTATATAATAATTAATTAGTTAATTAGCAATATAATTATTCATTATAATTATTCATTATAATTTTTTACTTTTAATTTTTAATTGTTAATTATATAGTAATTAATTTTTTAATTAGTAATATAATTATTAATTATATAATAAATATTTAGTTAATTATTAAGGTACTTATTAATTATAATTAGTAATATATTTATGAATTATAATTAGTAAAATAATTATTAATTATAGTTTGTAATTATTAATTATATAATAATTAATTAGTTAATTATTATATAATTGATAATTATATAACCAATTAACTAATTAATTATTATATAATTAATTATTAATAATTAAAAACTAGTCATTGTAATTAATAATTATAATTATTTATTATACTACAAATTTACAAATTAACTACTGAATTATTATATAATTAATAATTATTTTACTTTCTAAATACTTATTTATTATATAATTAATAATTATATTACTAATTAACTAATTAATTATTATATAATTAATAATTAATAATTAATAATTACATTTAATAATTATAATTAATAGTTATATTAAAAATTAACTAATTAATTATCAATTAATAATTATATTTCTAATTAACTAATTAATCATTATATAATTATATTACTTATTAAGTAATTAATTATTGTTTATTAGTAAATAATAATTAATAATTAATAACTATATTAATTATTAACTAATTAATAATTATATTAATCATTAACTATTTCTTATATGTTTAATCCATGTTTTAATTTTCATTTATATTGGTTTTATAGTTTTTATTTTATAGGTTTTCTACGCCACGTACTTGAAACATTTTTAAGTTTCAAGTTGGTGGTTTTGAAAGCTTATAAATTAATTTTCATCAACATTTTTTACAAAATTATTTTTATTTTCAACTATTTCTTATATATTTAATCCATGTTTTAAGTTTTATTCATATTGGTTTTATAGTTTTTATTTTATAGTCTTTCAAAGACACGTATTTGAAACACTTTTAAGTTTCAAGTTAGTGGCTTTGAACACTTATAAATTATTATTCATCAACATTTTTTTTGAAATTCTTTTTATTTTCAACAATTTCTTGTATGTTTAATTCATGTTTTAAGTTTCATTTGTATTGGTCGTATTGTTTGTATTTTATAATCTTTCAAAGTGACGTACTTGAAACAGAATCTCACATCGGAAATGCAGAATGTTCTATGCAGGAAAGAGAGAACTTGAATCCCACGTCGAAAATGCAGAATGATTTCCAGGGCTAGCCCTCTTATAAAAGAGAGTCATGGGTGAGAGTGTTTGTCAGAATCCAGACTGTTGTAATGGCAGTACTGCTGGATATTAAATAACAGATAAATTATGCTGATATTTTTTGTTTTCTTTATATATATATATATATAAATAAAATATAAAAAAATTAAAAATATAAAAAAATTAAAAATTAAAAATTAAAACCTTCTGTAGGATGCGTGAATGGGGTTCACGCATTCTTCATAAAATTTACAAAGGATGCGTGAACCCCGTTCACGGTTCCTGGTGAGGGTAGATGCGTGAATGGGCTTCACACGTCTTTTAACCCAGCTGCGCAAGATGAGTGAACCTCATTCACGCATCTCTCCACACCGAAGATGTGTGAACAGGGTTCACGCATCTAAAGACCCATTTAAAAAAAATCAAACCCTATCCCATTTCCATAAATTTTTTTTAAAAAAACCCATATATAAATTAAAAAACCCCAGATTGCGCCATCGGACTTGAATCCATACTCCAATCCTCAGCATCAAGCAAGGGATTCAGGATACCAGAGAAGTTCTCAAGCCACTCGAGGCATGTGGCAGTGTCGCGGAGGGCGAACATAACATCTTGGCGTCCCAGCTCGGTGATCTTCTCCTGGTCTTAGAAACCAATTTAGTTATACTGAGGCATTATCTAGGCAGGAGCCTACTTGAGCCACCTGGGGAGGGTGATTCCTAACATGACCCAGAGGTTCCAGGTGAGGAAGTACCCAGTTTGGGATAGCCCTGAATGGATTAGGAGGGATGTCTTGTCAAAATTATAGGTGGTGTAATAGGGGGAGTTCAGTTCAAAGTCAAACGACTTGTTGGCGGTATTGATGAAGAAGTTGTAGCATAGGATTTCGGTAGCGTGGTCAAGTGGGTTGAGTTGGACATCCCAGTTGGCCACCCCTTGTACTCCAGCCACCACTGCCCGAGCCTTGTAACATGTGATTCCTTGGGGGTGAGCTCAGTCGTCGGTGTGGTTGTGGCAGTAGAGTTGAGGAGGCCCTCTAAGGGGGTCCTCTTGTTCGGCATAGATTTCATGTGGAGTAATTATGGTGCAACAACAAAACTTATGCGACAATGAATGACAGGCGGGGCAGGGGATGGAGGATGAATAGGGAAGGTCCAAAAGGGTTGACACATGAGAGGGGCAGAGAGATTCATGGTGATGGGAAAGGTTTATTTGAAATGTATCTTTCTAAACATGGAAAAAACTTCAAAATATAACATAGATCATATTTCAAAATTTACGAACAGAAAGTGTCATTCTGGTATGCATTTTTTTCCCATATGCTTCTCTGCACCAATGTCTGGGGTATAAATAATGAATACATATCATGTCTGTAAATATGTATGTCTTGGAATATTCACCTCCTACATATCATTTTGTGCAAATGCCTTCATTCCATCTTGTGTGATAGGCGGTGGATCTGAAGTCCCCTCATTTCATAACTTGTCATAACTCGAAGGAAAGTGACTACTTACTAGAACTCTCTTCCACATAAGAAGAAGATGACTATTGTTTAATATGTATCTCCTCAGTGGGGAAATTTTTTGACCGAAACACAATCTACCTTCCAATAATTATTATAGCATAATATGAAAATGTAAGGGACTATGAATCATAATAACTACCAAAAGTGTCACTATAAGCATAGAATGTGGTTTTTCCTGACCTACGAAAGGAAGTGGGGGATAATAATAGAAAAATGGTCTTTAACATCGACATTTTATCTTCGGTTCTTCAATACCAATGTTAAAATTCTTCCAAAAGGAATATTAATTTGGTTATTTCATAAGAAATATTAAAATCGCACTTTTAACATCGGTTCTAGAAAAATAGACGTTAAATGTATACATAAAAGTCTTTTAATGCATTTTTTTTTTCAGGAGTCAATGTTAAAAGTCGCTTTTTGACATCTATTTTTCAAATAACCTATGTTAAAAATAACTAACAAGTTTTATTTAATTTCACTATCTTCTATTGGACTACCTGTGGAGCTAAAATGGACTTATGAATCAATGGTTATGGATGTCAAAAGTTGAACATCATAAGACTTGAATTTTAGCCATAGTCTTTTCAGGAACCAATGTTAAAAGTCACTTTTTGATGTCGGTTTTTCAAATAACTGATGTTAAAAATAATTTCAATTTTTATATCATTTCTCAAACATTAATTTTACTAGTTTTTTAGATAAAATTGTCTTATGGATCAAAATTTATGGATTTTGGAAGTTGAACATTATAATACTTGACTTTTAAAGTCGATTTTGTTTCATGAATGAATGTTAAAAGTCACAGTCTTTCATCGGTTTTTCAAATAAATGACATTAAAAATCATTACTAATTTGTATATAATTTCTCAAGATTTTATTTTACTGGTCTTGGAGATAAGGTGGAATTATGGATCAAATGTTATGGACATCGGAAGTTGGACATTATAAGACTTGACTTTTAACATCGGTTTTTTTTCAGGAACAGATGTTAAAAATCACTTTTTGGCATCAATTTTTTAAATAAATGACATTAAAAATAAATAACATATTGCATCTCATTTCTCAAGATTCTATTTGACTGGTTATGAAGATAAAACATACAGAAGGATCAAAAGTTATGGAGGGAATAAGTTTAACATTATAAAACTTTTTAAAAGTTACTTTTTGGCGTTAATTTTGCAAATAAATGAAATTAATAATCATTACTAAAATGTATCTCATTTATGAAGATTTTATTTGAATGGTCTTGGAGCTAAAACAGACATACAGGTCAAAAGTTATGGACATCCCTAGTTAAACATTATAAGACTTTTAATATCAGTTTTTTTAGTAACTGGCGTTAAAAGTAAAACTTCCAATATTCGAGATCATTATTTAAATTTTTTTCACAATGAACGATTCATTTTTTATAGTCCTGGATTAATTATAATATAATTCAATAGAAAATATTTTCATTTACTATATATAAATCCATATTATCTTTCTTTCAACATTTTCGACCTCTTTGATTCAATCAAATTGTTAACGTGTCTTTAATCGTTGATTTGAAAAAAGTATCTATTCTAATCATGTAATATCATTATTATTATTTTCATTCATTTCTAAAAAACTTTATAATCTTCCTTATAATGATGAATTATTCTTATGATCGAGTTATAAAGGTAAAATATTTGGATTAAATTTACGAATTTAGGTGTAAAATTTATTATCGATCACTATTTCCATTACCACATGAGTTCTACCCTAAAAAAAGATAAATGAAGATAAACCAAAAATCCATTTAAAGGAAACTACTAAAATAATATAAATATGTTTGAAAACTTATGTTTTCTTTTTTCATGTTGTGTATGTAATTTTCATTCATCTTTGTCATGTTTTCTTTGAAACGAGTTGTATCAATAAAAACTTAGAGAAGTCCAACATCCAAAGGCCATAAATTTTGATTCATAACTCTGTTTTAGCTCCAAGACTAGTACAATTGAAGCTTAGGGAATTATCTAAAACTTTTAAACATATTTATTGTTGGTTATTTGAAAACAAACATCAAAAAAGGACTTTTAACATCAGTTTCGAAAAAAAGACACTAAAAGTATTCTGTGAAGGGTTTTTGGCGTCAGTTTTTCATGAACAGATGTTAAAAGAAGTTTTTTAGCATTGGTTAATGAATAAAATACATAAAAATACTTCCATGAGTAATTTAACATCTATTTATATCAAAAACCGACATTAAAAACCAATTTTAATCAAACTTTTGATGTCAGTTTTTTGGAAAACCGATGAAAAAAGTTAGACATTTTACTTTTTGATGTCGATTTATAAAAACTGATGTCAAAAGTACAATTTATACCATAGGATGGTTCAAATATGGTCTAAAATTGACATTAAAGACCATTTTTCTACTAGTGGTAGTATTTGGATGATCATGGTGAACATGATCCTCATGTGCCACATCATCATGTGGCAAATCCATAAAGAGGTCTATCAACTTCTAAAACATCCATATGAGGATATTTACCCTTTGGAACATCAACATGAGACTCGGAATCATCTAACACACTAAATAAAATCCCATGAAAAAACTGATATATGGTAAGACAAGGCTCCGCCACTACTTTGTGAAAATAGGTATGGTCAAATGTGTCTCCCTCTATGTGATTAGAAATGTGTATAGGGTGTACCATATGAGCATCCTATAAAAAATTACATAGTTAACATCAATTAGTAAAATAGATATTCAAAAGGGGAATAAGTTTATACCATGGCATGATAGCCTCATATGTGTTGTGTAAGATATAACAATGAGTTTATGTGGTACCAAGGTGCATAGTCCAACTGCACTTATAGATGCACCTGCACTGTGCCTGCACCTCATAATCGAGACTCATGATGTCTACCCATATCTCAATATATCTCACATGATATCACCACATATAAAAGTCTCATTTCCTTCACATCTTTATGGAATTAAGTGAAGAAAATTGATTGAGTGGAGTGGGAATGGGTTAATGGTAGCCATAATGCCTCATAACTCGATCAACATGGTGCCACACAACTATATGAAAGTGAATAAGAGACCTCACACATGTGATGGAAGAAATCATTGATTTATAGTAAGGTGAGAGACTATGGAGAACATGCCCAACATATTTCATTCATGAAACCTGGAATAACAAAAAATGAATATATAATTAATAAAAGTTATCATTTTAAACATACAATAATAATCTAAGTATATAACTACTAATCATGTGCATTATCAAGACAATGACTATCCAACGTAACTCTTTATGTGTGGATATAATTTTTTGACAATATTTGAATGTCTATGGGCCTGACTCCACATGTAGATTACATTTTTTAGCTATAGTCTCACAATAAAAATTTACAAATTTAAATTTCTCATTTGAAGGTTGGATAAAAATACCATCATCCACATAGGGAATCCTGTATAATATCTATAGGGACTTGTGTGCAAACTTGTGGACCAAATTGAGGGATTCACTATCATACACAAATCTGAATAAGGATAACACATCGTATAATCTACATCTAATTGATGTGACATGTGATGCATAATTCTTTGTATGTATAAAAAAGATATGAAAGCCTTGACATGCACCTACTTGTATGTTCCAGGCCCTCAATTGAAGATAAATTCATCATATGGAAAATTTCAAAGAATGATTGAAAAATTTCATGCCACCAATATGTCTCAAAATTTCTGTGCAAGAAAAATTCCATAAAATGATCTCGTCGGCATCATCGTCTAAATGGATGAAGTTCTTTTCTATCCATGACATGCATAATCAAATGTTGAAGATGGACTTTCCATCATCCCCGGATTAAATTACAAGTATATTATAAACTAAATCAAAACCATCACCTATAAATCAACTTTTCACAATCACACCCTCAATATAGAGGCCTAATATATGTGACACATCCTCAAGAATAATCCTTATCTCACCCTCTAGTAGATGAAAAGTATGCGTCATCAGGATCTATCTCTCGACAAGGGTTAAAATGAGCTCGTGAATAACAAAGGTGAATCACACATTACTATAATAGAGAACCCTACATGTTGAAGATGCAGGAATATGAAAAGAGGGGGTATAGTGTGATGGAAGTGATTTTACCTCTGCACACTCAAAGGTGGAACAATATGACACTGTATGACAAAATGAGAAATGTGTCTATCTTGGATGGTGATAAATGTAATATCTACCATATCTATATATGATATAATCATTTTTATTTGTAGAAAATGCAAAAAAATCTCATTTTTTAAATAAATATATTTTTAAAAATGTGGTACAACATTAACATCCATAATAGAACATGAAAAAATCAAGGGTATAATCATATTTTTACAAAAAATGATAAAATAAATAAACATGATCAATGGTGATGTGAATTGGAGATAATTCTTTCCATGTAGGGATATTTTTTATGATTATGACCTTCAATGTGACATATGCTGCATAGTAGTTCCACTCTTTATTATTGGTTCAAGTCCATCTCATTTATAATATTATTATAATTTGGCATTCCCTGATGGAGAAACCTAGTAATATTAGGGACCAAAGTCGGTTTCATAGTGAAAAGGTAAATTTATGAAAATCACTAATACACATCAAAAGAACACTATAGAAGTTAGTCAGAGTTCCTAAGTGATATAACAAATAAAAATACTATTCCAAGGATAATTTCTCTGATGAAAAATTTTGATGACATGTGTATAATAATACCTCAATGTTGGGAAAGAACCACATTCATAGTACATGTATTCCAATAACACCAGCAGCACTCAATTACTTTTTCCTGTGAGTAGGTCATGGAACTTTGTTACCAAAAATTGGATCCCTTCCTAATCTAATATTCAAACACAAAATGATAATTCATGATACAATATCTTATAAATGTATCTTTTAAAGTTTTGATTAAAGTGCATCCCATGTTGCATTCCCTGATAAGACAATTGGGGCATTCAACAAAGTACATCATATATTAAATAAATTTATCATATACTAAGCCTATGATTGGTATTTTATGAAAACCCTTGAAGACCTAATTTATGAACACCATGATATTAGTGGTAATATAGCCATATCTCATACCACCATCATATTCCAATGACTATTGCTCCTTCAAAATCTGCATCATGTAATCATACACTTCTGATTAGAACTTTTAATTCCATCAAACTTCTCATTGAATTTTCCCTATCATATCCCATATGCTGAAACCATAATAAAAAATTTATTTAAAAATATAATAAGAATTATTAAAATAAAAATATGTTTAAAGAAAAAAAATTGAACTTTATGATCACCTTCTTTACTGCTCCATATTTAAAATGAATATGGTCATTACTAAAAAAAGTTTTATGAAATATCAATGAAAATAATTAGGATCTTCTCATGAAAATACATCCCTATTAATGACCTCTATAATCACATGATGTTGATCAGATATTGGGAACACTCCTTGTATTTTCATAACATGGATGTGTATACATGCTAAGAAAAAACTCCATGATTAAAATTTCTCCCTTTGGATAATAGGAAATGCAAGTGGGACAAGAGAAAGATTACTATCCTATGAGGTAGAAAGGAGTAGTACGCATTAATAAATTCCATAAAGAAAATTTCCATAAATATTGATGAATTGTTTGTAACAAAAAAATACGATGAAACATGGTTTGAATGCTTAGAAAATCCTATGTAACCTTCCCTTTGTTCAATCAATTCTGTAATCCCAAGAGACATACTAAATGATGAAATGATGTTAAATGACCTGATTTTTCAAATACAATAATCCCATTAGCTATATAAAATCTATTTATGATTCATCCTAATCACTATAAACTTTTATAATTACCTTTTATTTTTCCATCTGATCTTTTCCATAGGATATCCTATAATTAAACAATAGTTGCACTCATTCTGAGATAAAGGACATTAAAACACCCTAACATGTTTGTATCATCTCAAAAATAATAGTTTATATAAATTATACATCTAGTGTAGAATGATCTCGTGACGATCTTGGGTGTAGAAAAATAATTTAGACCTTCCAACATAGATATCTTTCAATACACAAACAATTTATCATATATTTTCCACAAGTGAAACTTACATTCTGGCCCATATTTATCACATTGAATGATGTATTTTCCCTTTTCTGAATCATTAGACATGAATATTTTTTTCCCTATATGGTATTTTTAACTGTAATTTTCAATGAACTTTTACATTTAATCTCTTTTCCAACATGTAATGTGCTCTTAGATGAGGAAGATTTGTTACTTTCAATGCTTAGGAATTCACTACTCAGTGTAATGACATCTCGATCAAACTTTTTTGCAAATAATATTCACTCCACCAAAGATGTCAACATTAGATAATGGTTACCACTTTTAGGTTCATTACTATCTATTAAAGGATCCATAGAAGGTCTGTTAACCATATCTTGCTCACCTACATCATCTCGTGTCACATCATTAGATACTTCTTCATTAGAGAAAATCATATTCATTAAATATAGTGTATTGATAGTGATGTCTCCTATGATTATCTTTATATTCTATCCACCATGTTCATAATTAGTCTCTATTACTGAATTCATATGATAAGAAATTTAATGATAATTTTTTAAAGGATTGACTTCCAAAAATCTACCATAATAGTGTCCTATAATAGTATGTTTCAACTCATAAATAACATAAATTTATACATATAGTTCCATTAAACCATTACTACAACATTTATTTCACACAGACGATGCTTCCACCCAATCCTCATCACCAAACATAGGATACCCAATGTTCTATAGGTGGTCAAATTTTTTGAAAATACAAATATATGATTGAACTAATTACTTAACTATCCCTCAGTTTTAAGTGATTATTAATCATCATAAGAACTTCTTCCAATATCATACAATCATGAATCCTAAGAAACTATTGTTTTTAGTAAACTATAGTTAATTCCCTAACCATTATAAATTATTTTTATTTTGTAGTATATATATGTATACATGATTACATAGAAAGGAAATTTAGTAAAACATTATATATATTTATACTGCATCATCAAATTCTTGATATTTTTAATTAGTTATAATTAAAGAACAATGAAATGATCTTGAGACATTATCCTTGGATTTTTTTATCATTATTAGATAAACTAAATAAAACCTAGGGCAAAATCTTTGAGCCTCTATTATATCGGATTTTAGTAACTGTTATTCTCATTTCTTTTATGGTGTAAAAATCTAGCATCAGACATTAATAAGTCCCATAGAACCCCCTTTTATTATAATACTATTCACATATACGTGAGGGGTTCAAGGGGTTTTGGATACATAAAAATTTAATACAGTCACATAGGGATTTACATTCCTATGGATAGGGATGGCATGTGGGTCATAAAAAAAAGTGAATGTAATTATAAAAAATTATATAACCAAATATAAAATATTTTTTGAATAAAATTATAAGAAAACATGGGTTGGTCATCTCAAGATCAATCATCAGTCAAATTACATATCAAGTTTTTTATGGATAGTTCGTATTTTCTACATAAAATCATATTATAGAAAATTATATTTTTAAATATGATTATATATATTACTATACAAGTATGTAATTGGTTATATTACTTAAATATAAATAATTACACTTTTTATATTAATAATAATATACTTATATTTCTAAGAAATTATTTTAAAAATATTATCTATAGAATTTTTTTAATTAAATCAATAAAAATAATATTGATTTTATATATAACAGATACTCTTTTATAAACCAATCAAATGCTTATGATTTTTAATTAGTTGTGATTAAATAACCATGACATGATATTGAGACATTTTTTATGGATTGGTTTATCAATATTAGATAAACGAACCAAAACCTAGGGGGAGAATCCTTGAGCCATTATTGTCTCAGATTTACATAACCACCATTCTCCTTTCTTTCATGGTGTAAAAATACATAGTTAAACATCAAAACATCTCTTGAAACCTCATTTTATTACTATATTACTAACATGTAAGTTATTGGTTTAAGGAGTATGGGATACATAACAATTTAATGTGAACACATATGTCCTTTTATTCCTAGAGAGAGGGAAAACATGCAGTGTTGGGATCATGTCCAACTGCAAATTAAACCATTAGAAACAACTCCATGGGAACTTCACATACGAAATAAAATGCTCTAGAATGAACCCCATGCATGATGTCCAAAATTTGTGAGAATCACACACCCAAGACACCACACCAGAAGATAAAACCACTAGAATAATATAGGAAAGTCTTTTGAAAACAACGAATAAAAGATAACATGAAAGGAAAAAAACCAAACAAATAGATTTCATGGTTCAGGCTTACACCCTAATCCATGGGGGAATGATACTTCACTTTATTCAAATTATCAAGATTAAAGATGATTAAAATTAACTTAATCTCACTAATAATTCAATAGATATACCAATTTAACATGTGATCCACCATATTATATATATTAGTTTCCTTCTAGTGCTTCTAGTATCCACCGTCCTAAGATCTGTGTGTAATGGAGTTCACCTACTCTATGATCCAAGGAGGAACCCTTCATCTGGTCAAAGATTCCCCCAACCACAACTTGTCTAGCCGGTCAACTACTCCTTATATAATTATATTGTATATATGAAATATTTCATATCTACTATTCAATGAACTTCTGATGGACCCAGTCTTGCATCATCATGAATCTTCTAGTGTACCGATCTTCTACTACTTCAACCCCATCTCCATAGGGTTGTCAAAAATAAGGTTGTCATATTTTATCCTATAAAAAATTCTATATTTCCTCCTGATGAAATTAATATCACATATCAATAATCTCCCAATTGATATTCAATTAATTGTTTTGACTAAGTCCATCACCACCACCCATACAAACTTCCTCCATTGAATTATCACAAAGAAGCTATATATTTCCCTTCCATGGAATTCTTCCAGTCATCCCAAACTTACCATGGTGAAACATTACCTTATCACTTCTCGAGTTATGAACTTCATAAATAAGTCAATGAGATTATTCACCCCTTCTATCTTCTATTGGTATATCACACCTTCTTCCAAAATCATCCTGATATAGTGGTACTTCATTGGAATATACTTTGTTTGAGAATGAAAATTTTTATTTTTGGTCAAGTGAATCACTCTCTGTGAGTCACAAAATGACTTTTAAACTTCCATTACTTTTGTATGATCCTTCAGTAACCCCTTTAGAAACACTAGATCCTTCCTTTATTCCACCAAAGAAAATTAATTCGATTCCTATATATAAATTTTGACCACTAATTGAAGTTTGGATATCCAAATCATCGGCGTTCCTCTAAAGGTAAAAACATTCCCTAAAGTGATCTTCAATTAATTAGAATCTTTTCCAAAGGTAGAGTCTGAAAAAACATACTGACGATCATCCATTTTAAATAAAATTGTCTTGTTTCTATTACACATCAATTATCAGTGGATCTATTTCACAGCCTCCCAGTGTTCCCTTCTAAGGTTTTACATGAACCTGTTGACAACTCCCACTATTTGTGTAATGTCCTGATGAGTGAAAGCCATGGAGTACATCAATCTTCCAATATATGATTAATATGTAAGCTTAGATATATACTCAACCTCAAATTTCATTCCTAGTGACTTATAATTACATATATTGAAATGTTAGGCCAAGGTTGTGGTCATAGGTTTCACTTCTGACAAACTAAAGTGTTCCACCACCTTTCATATGTAGTCAGCTTGGGTCAAGTATAGTGTACTAGAAATTTGGCATCATATAATCATCATCCCCAAAATCATCATTATAAGATATAGATCCTTCATCTTGATTATACCTAACAACATAGTTATTAGATCAATAATCCTTCCTTTCATTAGACCCATTATCATCATATCATCCACATAAATTTTAATGATGATGAAACTCCCTTCACCAAACACCTTTTTTTAACAGTAATGGTCAACATTACTCTAGAAGAACGTCCATTCAATCATGAAAATGTTTAACTTTCGATTCTAACACCTTAGTTCTTGATTCAAACTCTAAAAGTCACATTTGATTTTATACACTAGTTATTGGTTCCATTGATCCTAAAAACCAACCAGATTCTCTATACAGATTTGTTAATCTAAATCTCCATGAATGAATATTGTCTTCACTTTCATATTATATAGATAATGTTCTTAAGATAAAAATATACTCCACACTATAAGAACAATCTTATGCCTATTTACTAGAGAAAATATTTTATATAAATATACTCATTACTTATATTAAAGTTCCTTTACAACTATCCTGTACTTTACTTCCACCTACCATTTTTTTTATTCAGTTGTAAACCCATATTTTATGAATAATATTCTTCGTAGAAGGTATTTATATCATATCCCATGTTTTGAACCTATGTATGGTCTTTTAGATACAGATTTCTCTATAAGACTTTATAATATATCTAGAAATAGTTTTTGATCTAGGAGTTAAGACTGCATGGATTCTGAGCCCCGGTGTGCTAAGAATTAATTTTATAAAAATATTAAATATATTTTTTCTCATTCACACATGATTTATTATAGAAAATGTGATAACTCTTAAAAGGATTATTAGATCAAAAATATGAGACCATGGTTTAATATTTAATGTGAGTTTTACCCATGTAATGAAATAAAATGGGTCAACATGGGATGTTCAGATAAAAGAAGCCATTGGAAAATGCATTTAATAAAAAAATCAATTATATAAAATTATAATAAATCTTTAAATAAATCATTAGGGAATATCTCCAGGTTTATCTTCATAACCTTGGGATCATTGAGAAAAGAGTTATTCTACCTCTTTAGACAAATCAGAATTAGATTATGATGAAACTCTAGATCTAGGGGAATCAAGGTGAAACAAAAACAACGACTTATCTTATTTGTCGGTGAGAGATTTATTTATCAACGGATGATCCAAATTAATTTAGGACTCATAAATATTTTTATTCTACCCCAATGGATTAAATATATTGATCATAATCGAATACATCTCTTGATATGCGCTAAATGAAGCCTTTGTATGCGCCTATATATCAGTTCTCAGTTAAATATTAAATTAGTCCTTGATATGACATGTTTCTAAGTGAGAGATTGTTTGGTTTTTTTAACTTTATTTAGGTTCATCAGAAAGAGTGTTTCCCAATGGATTTGATCTATCATGGATATTTAGATAGACTGGATGGATGTTTTTCCTCCTATTTTATATCAGAGTATTTTTTGGGTAGTGGGTTTGTCATCAAATAGAACATCCTATACATGGTGGGTACCAAACAATGTTTTAGTGGATGTAGCTTTATCAGATAGAGGATTTTTTATACATGGGTTATTATAATCATACAAATATTATTGAATGAAGATTTCTCTTTTGAAGTTCACGGTTACCTTTCTGTAGGAACTGGCTATTGCATTGTGACTTGGAATTTGTGGTTTCGTCGAGTGTTTATATAGTGTATCAATAGTCCCTCATGTTAATGAAAGGTTGTCCATGAAACAAAGAGGATGGTGCAAAATTTTTTACAAGAAATATGCCTTTATAAAGATGATGGTGGCCCATCTCTGATGTACAATTGAAAACTGTATGAACAATTTGTGTTTCCAACTGAATTTTCAAAGTTCATACTTTGGATTGGAATTGTGCATGTGCTTTCTAATAAATTGTGTATCCTGATATAAATAATGTTTGAAGTGTTCTACAGTGTGTGAAGAACTTTTAAAAATCATGTTAAATATTATTTTCCATGTTTTCGGTTATATGTGATGTACAATCATGAATTTTGTGTAGTGATCAGGTGGATTCTATCTTCATTATTCCAATGAACATTACTGTAACGCCCCGACCCCAGCTACCCAGAGCCGGTGCATTACTTCGTAACATTGGCATGATCACAAAAGATCAAGTCTCGAAAGACCGATTAGTTTAGTAGCCTTGGAAACACTAGATACATTCATAAGTCTTTCATTACATCAAAATTAAACAAACTACAAAAAAACATGGTCTTCATAGTCCACACTCATATCTTCACTGATTATTCTTGCAAGTCAGTCATAAAATACTTCTTCACAACCTGGAAAATTTTTAAACATTGAAAGGGGTGAGCTCAAATGCTCAGTAAGGATAACAATAATGCGGAAGCTTTCATAAATAAACATAAACATTTAAGGCAATGTATAACTAAAACAAAAGCCTTTTTAAACTTGAACATCAACATAATATGGCAAAAGTAAAATGAGATAATGCCATTTACTTCTTCACATGGATATTCTACTGGTCGAATAATCACATGCAATATCAATAACCACTTTCATAATGATGGAATGTATAATGCCGGACATTCTGAAACATTTTGTCAAGGCCTCGGCCAAGACATCTAAAATGATTAAGGCCTCGGCCAAAACCATAAATCAAATTGGGAAAGGGCCTCGGCCAATTCCACGTCTAGTTGTCTCATGAGACCTACCGATGCATCGAGGAGCTATAGCGGGCTCCACCCGTCACTTATTATGTCCAATACATTCCTCATATGAATAGGTTTAAACATATCAAAAACCATAACATAATCGTATCACATAAAACATCCATAAAGGAAACATAACATTTCCACATTTCAATCACAAGATATCAATACAACACATTGATATAATAAAAACACTTTCAAAACCATTTTCAATACCAAAATAAAAGAAGGTTAAAACTTTGTATTTATTTTTCATTAAAAAAAAATGATGGCTTGTAGAGGAAGACGAAACTCAAATAATGGTCACGGCGGCGGAGAAGTCGTTGTCGCCGCATAAGTACGAAAAGAAAAACATTCCCTTTTGTCTTTTAGTAAAACGCTTCGTATAAAAAAGATTCCTTTTGAATAAATGTAAAAGTCAAAGGGGTTTATACACCGTATAAAAGAAAGTTGTGTATAAAACCAAATATGCCTCAATGAATGGAGATTGAGACGAAGTCCCTTTAAAAGATCATTTGTAAATAACATATATCTATTATGTGTATTCACTATAAGTACACATAAAGAATGTATAAATACAATATACGACATAATAATATCATGACATAATTTGAAAGTAAGAGATTAACCCAAAGAATGGAAATTGGGTTAAGAAATTCCCTTACCTCGTGTCTGACTTGACTCAACCGTTCTTTAACCTCTTGAATAATAAACTAGAGTTAATATCTACCTTATTAAGAACCATTTTCAATTTCATTATCCTTTTTATATCACTTATTACAATGTTATGAACATTATGTAATTATTTAAGTTAATAACGGTCGTTTTGTCGATCTTTGGTACATGAGTCATCAATAAACTTCTTATAATTATAAGTTGTTCATGTGGTGAAATATCCATTATATCCAGAATTATATTAATGATGTAGATATCATATATATCATATATATACAGTATATACATTCATTTATAATATTACGTAACATTTAGAGGTAAGAAATGAAATGCACCGTTCATGGAGACGGTAAGCCGTACGTACGCATGAACGCTACTTCCATTTCTATTTCATATTTTCTGGAATGGAATCATAATGATATGAGAGTATATTATAATTCCAGTATAATAACATATATAATATCATTAACTTTATCCTTCACACATCCCACATATGGTATTAACGAATCAAATCACTTTCAGGGGGCGGTAGTCCGCGCTTCCTAAAATGAAGATATCGTGTTTTACCCATAATGGAAACCATAAAGGTATGCCCAAAATGAAAAAAAAAGAAGCTTAAGGAAAACATAAACATATTATATATCATATATAAAAATAGTGACATCATAATGGCCACCTTTGAAGGTGTTAAATGAGTGTTGAACAATCATCGTTTCGGGAGGCAGAATTTCGCCATCCACGGAAACCTTATGTTCTTTAACCATTTGATGTAGTTGTGTGGAAGTGTAGCTCAAATAAATCTTATAACAACATCCTAGTATATTTAAGATACTGGTGTTGTTACAAAAGAAGTAAATAAAAAGAGTTTAGGGGGTTGGAGAAGCAAAATAAAACAAAAGAACATGAGAGAATGAATTACCTTAAAAAGTGTAACTCCTTTTGAGTTGAGCCTAAAGTCTTCCTTTGAAAGGATTATGACCAAAGGGAATCCTCTAGGATGAGGAGAGGGATGTGGAGAGAGCAAATGGGCAGGGGTTGGCCGAGCCAATGGCTTGAAGAGTGTGTGAAATGAGGTAGAGGTGGGGGCCTTTTATAAGAGGAGAGGAGGGGCACTTTTGGAAAGTAAAGGAACATTACATTATTTGAAAATGTGTTTCGGTTTTAAAAGGTCCCACATTGATAGAATTCGTGGATAAGGTGATAAGGCATCGAAATATCTTCATCCAATAGGCTTTGGACAAGTGTAGTTCATAGATTTTATATTATCTTTCCATTTTATTTAAATCGTCAAATAATGATGTCATCGCTGCATCATTATTATGTCATAAATAATTAAATTTATTTAATGTCTAAAAATTATAAAAAAAATACTATGATATAGGAAATCTTTTTATCTTTCCAATGACTATTTATAATCAAAATTTGGACTTGTGTAACCCTACTTAAAAATTGTTTTAGTAAAACACTTTATGTTAGTGTCATTTTCACTTTAACATTAAATAAAAAGTAATTTATGTTATTTCCCAACAAAAGTGGATCCATGGGGTCCCCAAGTTAGGCCATGGCTTGTCTTGGTCGGCCATGACACAACCAATGAGGTTGGGACATGTGTCTAGGTCATTTAATATTATTAAAGTATTATTTATACCTTAAACTACCCTAATTACCACTAATCGCGATTAAGAACTTAATAAGTTACTATTCACCAAAAAAATTATTTTTATCCCATTGAACCACATTTTACTTCTTAATGACAACCATGTATGTCGGATTTTTGAAAATCAAATCACAGAAGTGGTAATATTTCATTTAAACGAAAAATCAGTTATTTAACAACCACTTAGTGGTTTCACTATTCATCAAAAATTGAAGTTTTTCAGAATAAGGCCAAAATTTCACCCTAAGCTATAATTGATATTCCGAATTGAAAAATGATGTCTATTTTACAAAATTCCAAACATATTAGTTGCATTAATTAATTTTATAATTAATTCCCGCTGTCACAACAAATAGCGTGTTTTTAAGAAACAATTTATATCAAAAGATTGGCAATTGTTTATGTCCAATTTCAATGTTAAATTAATTCTAATGACCACCATTGGATAAAATGGTAAAAATATATTCCAATTATACTTTAAAACCATCAAATATTATAATTTATCACTATAAATTATTTTGATTAAAAAAGTTGTTTTAAGTATTTTTCACTATTTATAAAATTTTAGAAGTTCTCAGAAAAATACCAAAAATTCAACATAGGCTAATTTCGATATTACGAATACAAAAATGAAGTCCATTTTGACATATAAAATTTATAATATTTCAAAAAGAAGGTATTACTATTCATAACGGCTACTTTGATTAGTCGCGGTGTTTTAGAACTCGAAGTTGCGTACAATGCAAGCTATTGTATTACTGAATGAGAAGCGTATCGTGGAAGCTCGGGGTGTTACATTCTCCCCTCCTTCAATAAATTGCGTCCTCGCAATTTGAAATTTTTCTTGGAAAATACAAGGTTGAAAAGAGAAAATACCTTTGAGGAAAACCCACATCGAAAATAAGGTTAATAAATATATAACATTAAAAGAAAGCAGGATAAGTACAAAGGTCACCCGATATAGCCCATTATAGGATTCTATGAAAATATGGATATGGAGGAGAAACAAACCATCAAGGTCTGATGGAGAGTTATAGAAAACAGGATTAGGAGAAAGTTTAACCATAAGAAAATCACAAACTTGTGATTGGTTAAACGGTCATTGAATCCCCAGTTGGAAAAGTTAACCGACAACATTTTTGTTTTAAGTTACCTTTTATTATGTTGAGGAATTTATTTATGAGATTTACTAAGAACGTAGGGGAATATACATACTTGTTATGTATACTTTCATTCGTTAATAAATTTTTACCACAAACCCAACTTTTACTCCAAATGGTAACAGAACTCAAAAATATTCTATTTATCCTAATTGTATAAGGTTCCAAATGTTAACACATACCATTTAGATTAGTAAAACGATTTTGTAATAACCAGGGACTTCCTGTAGGCTAGTGGTAGGAAATAAAGGCTTGTCGCACTATGGTTGTGGGTTCGATTCCTGCAGCTGTGTCCGACGCGACGGGTTATTCCCCACCCTGCAGGTTGTCCTTTTTCTAAAAATATAGTATTATAGTATTCCAGAAATAATCTTCAGAAAAGTTTTAACCTTAAACAATACTATTCAAAGTTCAACTTAATCCATCCCAACATTTATAGTTATCCAAAATACCTCTGTCCAAACTTTCTCTAAAAGGTCTCTTAATTCCAAAATCAATTGTAACATCAGATTCCCCAAACAAAGAAAAGTTTCTCTTATTGTCACATACTAAAAATATGATTACCTTAATCATATTAAAACCTTACTGAAACCAACAAGTACTGCAGTACAATCCTTATATAGATCACATTATTCTAATAACCAGAATGTAATCCATGAGTCCGAAAGCATCAATACATTAGTTATTCTGCTTCAACTGTAGTAATAGCATAAGATTGTCCTTGATCCCTTGGCCTTTTCTGGGGTAAGATTCCTTGACGCTTAGGACATTCATTTGCGTAATGACCCATTTCTCTACCATTGTAGCATTCAACTTTGACAGCCTCTTTCTTTCCCTTGCAATCACGTGCCTGGTGACCTTTTTCTCCACATTTATAACAGACTCCCATTCCTTTTAGGCAAGTACCAGGGTGATTCTTCCCACAATTATCACATAATGGAAAATCCTTCTTTCCCTTTTTCCCTTTATCTGTCTCTTGTTCCACCGTTCTCTTCTTCTCTTGCTTTACTTTGTTGTCATAAGACTTAGAGAATTCCTTTTCTGTCTTGATAGCACATGAGACTATATCTTCGTATGTTGAGAAAGATTGTGACACTAGAGCTCGACGGAGAAATGGTTTTAACCCATCAAAGAAACGATCAATCTTACTCCTTGGGTTACGTATATAATCTGCAGCATGCCTCGCTAACCTTGTAAAGTTAGCCTCATACTTTGCGACATTCTCATCCTCCTTTTGTCTCAGACTCAAAAATTGCCTTTCCATATCTGCTCGATGGTCACGAGGAAAGTATTTTTCTAAGAAAAGCTCTTTGAACTCCCTCCATTCCATATTCGATATGTCATCATCTTCCTTTGTGTTTTGAATCAGCGACCACCACTGATCGGCATCTCCAGTGAGGCGGTAAACTGCCATGACAACCTTCTCCCTTTCACTACTCCCCAAGGCATGGAATATTTTCTCTAAGGATTTTTATCCATTGCTCAGCTACTATAGGATTTGTACTCCCATTAAAGGTTGGTGGTTGTTGCCTCATGAAACGGTCTAGCATTGATCCTCCACGTTGCGGATCAGGGTGCTCCATACGAGTAAGGTTGTTATTCATAACCTGCGTGAGTTGTCCCAGTACGGTGAGAAGCTGATCAGCACCAGTTGTATCACTAGCTCCACCATAATTATCCTGAGCAGGAGGGCAATCCCTACACGGAGTGCGTGCATTGATACGGTTTCCATTCCTTCCACTAGGCGCCATTTCTAAATAATGGCATAAACTAGATTAGTTTATGAATCAAAATACATAATCACACACTTATAAAACACTTAACTTAAATTGAACTATTTATGGATATAATCCATAATCATAAAAGAAATGTTTTCTTTGAGGAAGTATATACTCATAAACCCTTCATAATGATTTGTAAAGAAAATGAGAGTTATCCTAAGCATATCCCCCGGGAGTGTCGTAACCAAGAGTGCAGCAAGGCCCGTTGTCGTGCACCAGTTCCCGTTCGAGTCTAGCTCAAAGCAGTGTTTTCGGGTTTTACCCCTAGGTACATCTGTGCCAGAGCCGCCTCTACCTGCTCGTATCCAGACAGGGATGTATTGCTCGGAAAACTCACAAAATCTCTACAATACCAAAATTCTAGGAAGTTCTTCTATACTAATCCTCAAAGTCTATCTTCGGGCTATGTGCTCTAATCAGAGTTTATCTAAATCTAGCTTCCAAGGTTAGTACTAAACTGCCTCTGATACCAACTGTAACGCCCCGACCCCAGCTACCCAGAGCCGGTGCATTACTTCGTAACATTGGCATGATCACAAAAGATCAAGTCTCGAAAGACCGATTAGTTTAGTAGCCTTGGAAACACTAGATACATTCATAAGTCTTTCATTACATCAAAATTAAACAAACTACAAAAAAACATGGTCTTCATAGTCCACACTCATATCTTCACTGATTATTCTTGCAAGTCAGTCATAAAATACTTCTTCACAACCTGGAAAATTTTTAAACATTGAAAGGGGTGAGCTCAAATGCTCAGTAAGGATAACAATAATGCGGAAGCTTTCATAAATGAACATAAACATTTAAGGCAATGTATAACTAAAACAAAAGCCTTTTTAAACTTGAACATCAACATAATATGGCAAAAGTAAAATGAGATAATGCCATTTACTTCTTCACATGGATATTCTACTGGTCGAATAATCACATGCAATATCAATAACCACTTTCATAATGATGGAATGTATAATGCCGGACATTCTGAAACATTTTGTCAAGGCCTCGGCCAAGACATCTAAAATGATTAAGGCCTCGGCCAAAACCATAAATCAAATTGGGAAAGGGCCTCGGCCAATTCCACGTCTAGTTGTCTCATGAGACCTACCGATGCATCGAGGAGCTATAGCGGGCTCCACCCGTCACTTATTATGTCCAATACATTCCTCATATGAATAGGTTTAAACATATCAAAAACCATAACATAATCGTATCACATAAAACATCCATAAAGGAAACATAACATTTCCACATTTCAATCACAAGATATCAATACAACACATTGATATAATAAAAACACTTTCAAAACCATTTTCAATACCAAAATAAAAGAAGGTTAAAACTTTGTATTTATTTTTCATTAAAAAAAATGATGGCTTGTAGAGGAAGACGAAACTCAAATAATGGTCACGGCGGCGGAGAAGTCGTTGTCGCCGCATAAGTACGAAAAGAAAAACATTCCCTTTTGTCGTTTAGTAAAACGCTTCGTATAAAAAAGATTCCTTTTGAATAAATGTAAAAGTCAAAGGGGTTTATACACCGTATAAAAGAAAGTTGTGTATAAAACCAAATATGCCTCAATGAAGGGAGATTGAGACGAAGTCCCTTTAAAAGATCATTTGTAAATAAAATATATCTATTATGTGTATTCACTATAAGTACACATAAAGAATGTATAAATACAATATACGACATAATAATATCATGACATAATTTGAAAGTAAGAGATTAACCCAAAGAATGGAAATTGGGTTAAGAAATTCCCTTACCTCGTGTCTGACTTGACTCAACCGTTCTTTAACCTCCTGAATAATAAACTAGAGTTAATATCTACCTTATTAAGAACCATTTTCAATTTCATTATCCTTTTTATATCACTTATTACAATGTTATGAACATTATGTAATTATTTAAGTTAATAACGGTCGTTTTGTCGATCTTTGGTACATGAGTCATCAATAAACTTCTTATAATTATAAGTTGTTCATGTGGTGAAATATCCATTATATCCAGAATTATATTAATGATGTAGATATCATATATATCATATATATACAGTATATACATTCATTTATAATATTACGTAACATTTAGAGGTAAGAAATGAAATGCACCGTTCATGGAGACGGTAAGCCGTACGTACGCATGAACGCTACTTCCATTTCTATTTCATATTTTCTGGAATGGAATCATAATGATATGAGAGTATATTATAATTCCAGTATAATAACATATATAATATCATTAACTTTATCCTTCACACATCCCACATATGGTATTAACGAATCAAATCACTTTCAGGGGGCGGTAGTCCGCGCTTCCTAAAATGAAGATATCGTGTTTTACCCATAATGGAAACCATAAAGGTATGCCCAAAATGAAAAAAAAAGAAGCTTAAGGAAAACATAAACATATTATATATCATATATAAAAATAGTGACATCATAATGGCCACCTTTGAAGGTGTTAAATGAGTGTTGAACAATCATCGTTTCGGGAGGCAGAATTTCGCCATCCACGGAAACCTTATGTTCTTTAACCATTTGATGTAGTTGTGTGGAAGTGTAGCTCAAATAAATCTTATAACAACATCCTAGTATATTTAAGATACTGGTGTTGTTACAAAAGAAGTAAATAAAAAGAGTTTAGGGGGTTGGAGAAGCAAAATAAAACAAAAGAACATGAGAGAATGAATTACCTTAAAAAGTGTAACTCCTTTTGAGTTGAGCCTAAAGGCTTCCTTTGAAAGGATTCTGACCAAAGGGAATCCTCTAGGATGAGGAGAGGGATGTGGAGAGAGCAAATGGGCAGGGGTTGGCCGAGCCAATGGCTTGAAGAGTGTGTGAAATGAGGTAGAGGTGGGGGCCTTTTATAAGAGGAGAGGAGGGGCACTTTTGGAAAGTAAAGGAACATTACATTATTTGAAAATGTGTTTCGGTTTTAAAAGGTCCCACATTGATAGAATTCGTGGATAAGGTGATAAGGCATCGAAATATCTTCATCCAATAGGCTTTGGACAAGTGTAGTTCATAGATTTTATATTATCTTTCCATTTTATTTAAATCGTCAAATAATGATGTCATCGCTGCATCATTATTATGTCATAAATAATTAAATTTATTTAATGTCTAAAAATTATAAAAAAAATACTATGATATAGGAAATCTTTTTATCTTTCCAATGACTATTTATAATCAAAATTTGGACTTGTGTAACCCTACTTAAAAATTGTTTTAGTAAAACACTTTATGTTAGTGTCATTTTCACTTTAACATTAAATAAAAAGTAATTTATGTTATTTCCCAACAAAAGTGGATCCATGGGGTCCCCAAGTTAGGCCATGGCTTGTCTTGGTCGGCCATGACACAACCAATGAGGTTGGGACATGTGTCTAGGTCATTTAATATTATTAAAGTATTATTTATACCTTAAACTACCCTAATTACCACTAATCGCGATTAAGAACTTAATAAGTTACTATTCACCAAAAAAATTATTTTTATCCCATTGAACCACATTTTACTTCTTAATGACAACCATGTATGTCGGATTTTTGAAAATCAAATCACAGAAGTGGTAATATTTCATTTAAACGAAAAATCAGTTATTTAACAACCACTTAGTGGTTTCACTATTCATCAAAAATTGAAGTTTTTCAGAATAAGGCCAAAATTTCACCCTAAGCTATAATTGATATTCCGAATTGAAAAATGATGTCTATTTTACAAAATTCCAAACATATTAGTTGCATTAATTAATTTTATAATTAATTCCCGCTGTCACAACAAATAGCGTGTTTTTAAGAAACAATTTATATCAAAAGATTGGCAATTGTTTATGTCCAATTTCAATGTTAAATTAATTCTAATGACCACCATTGGATAAAATGGTAAAAATATATTACAATTATACTTTAAAACCATCAAATATTATAATTTATCACTATAAATTATTTTGATTAAAAAAGTTGTTTTAAGTATTTTTCACTATTTATAAAATTTTAGAAGTTCTCAGAAAAATACCAAAAATTCAACATAGGCTAATTTCGATATTACGAATACAAAAATGAAGTCCATTTTGACATATAAAATTTATAATATTTCAAAAAGAAGGTATTACTATTCATAACGGCTACTTTGATTAGTCGCGGTGTTTTAGAACTCGAAGTTGCGTACAATGCAAGCTATTGTATTACTGAATGAGAAGCGTATCGTGGAAGCTCGGGGTGTTACAATTACTCTGGAGGAGGAAGTTATTAGATAAAATATATGTTACATAAAATTATAGATATTTTTCATTGAAGGAAGGATTAAGCGATCGGATGGAAGACATATCCATCTAATTGATATTGTCTCATCAGGGTTTTCTATTATACTAAAAAAATAGAGGTTTATTTGAAAGGTATTATTCCAAGTTTCTAACAACACTAACCATACCAACCAGCCTTTGATACTAATTTTTAACACCCCAACCCAAAGCCTGTTTATTTCAGAGTACCACATGGCCTCGAGATCACCTCCCCATACACCAAACACTACCGAATAGTGACAAGGTCCTGACCCATATAGTGGGGAGACAATACCCATGAATCAAAGTAATATTAAATTTTGAAATAATTGAGAATTATTCATATCATTCCATTATAGGAAAAGTAAATAAAATAATAATAATAATATGCATGATGCTTTCGTACACAACCTATAATTAATAATCCATTAGGATAACCCAAATACAAAAAAAACACAACACACACTCCCTGGACCTACTACCTTCACCAGGCAAGAAAAACCCTATCTCTATAACCTGTCAAGCTATCGCAACCAGATCCACTACACAACCCATGCTCTGGCCAGAATGCAGATATACAGTCTATGCAAGCACTGAGATTCCCACCTAGGGTGTGATCATGAAACTCATTAAGTCCTCACTAAACACCCCAAATATATGTCTTTATATGCATATGTATGCATGAGGAAAAATATATAGAAATAAATACACTCGTTGAGTCATTTTGCGCTAAATAGACCACTAGGACACTCGATGAGTACACACACCCGTCAGGCCACCATGTGCTAACTAGGCCACCATAGTGAATGATTGTACTTTCCCTGGAACCATGTTGGAATCCACTCATTTCCCCATGGAATCATACATATTCCTAGTCCATACCCAAAGACTCAAGGTAGTGCAATGTCTAAAACCTCTCCCGGATACTTGCAACCACTAGGTATAGTCATACCTATAAATTCCATGACCAATACCTTCTTAAAAAAGCGATATATATTGATGTCACATTTTCTTATTACCCATCCCCTAGGTTCTTAATCATCAAAATATTTGTATGGAAATGTATGAAGCATGCACATTGTCCCAAGACACTTTTTTAAAGGTCCTCGACCTGATACCTAAGCATTAGGGAATGATCATTCACTGACCATAGACACACATGGAATGGTCTTGGACCTAATAGATTAAGGAATATGGAACAATATTCCACCAACCTAATCCTCAAAGGAAAGGTCACAAAAAACATAGGTCCATCCCTAAAAACATGAGGGAGGTCCATCAACACCCAATCCATCCCAATAATCTCAAGGGAGGTCACCTCAAGTATCTCGACCAAATAATCCTAAAGTAAAGGTCCCTCAAGAACAATAACATAGGGAAACATCTTTTCACTCAGATCACCAGCTGATCCTAGGGTGCTATTATCTAGAGACCTATCACCTCATCAAAAAATGTCTCAACTTACCTAACATGGCATCCACTTGGTCATCCAAACCTACCACAATTTATGCTCATCAATACCACCTCAAGTCCATGAACTATTGGTGACATCACTACCAAAAGGCTCTCCCGAAGCAGCACCTTTATCTCTATTCCAACATCATTGAAGTACCTCAGCAATCTAAATCTTTCAACATAGGGATCATCATAAGCCATCTCCTCCTACCCGACCCTAGCCTCATATACATGATATAAATCTCAAGAAAAACCCCCATTATAAAGATCATTCCAAGTCTCGAAGGACTTATCCCACTAACCTCATACACAAAGACTCAACTTTAACCTCAATAAGGAGATCCCATCATCCTCAAGACATACAGCTATCTCAGCCATTATCATCTAGCCCCAAGTTACCCATTCCTTCCCACTATCTATATATAACCCAAACTAGTCTTTTAAATCTCAACATAAATAATGATACCCTATCAGGGCCTCATGTTAGCTCAAATGATACACTCACCCCTTTAATAGTAAGTCATCAGGAGATCCTAAAACATCCAAGTTCTCAAGATCACTTATTCCAAGCAAAGGAGGCATATATTTATCCTACTTCATCTACCCAGGGGCCCATTGGTCTATAAATCATGTACCCTAAACCCATATAATATGTAGGCATGCAAGATCATGCATAAAAAATATATGAAATCGTATCATATGCTCCAACTACCTCATAGATGTCATTAACCAATAAGAAAGCTCCACGGATCCCCATCCAAGCACCTGCTAAGTCCGCTCATGCCTTCAGGAAGCTCTTCCAAGCCAACCAATCACCATTTATTCTCGTTCATTTAGAGTCCCCATTAAAATGAAACCACAACCAAACACATATAGAGGGTTTATATTGTAACTCTTACATCAACCCAACCAAAATCCCAAATCCACAACAATAATTTAATCGCAAATTTTTTATCTAAGCTGGACAGCGTAGAATAATCACTACAGTGATATACCTCATCAAAAAAACATGTGATGGTAGGTAGACTTCATCTCAAGATACCCTCTATATAGGATGTGTAAAATCCTCATCCATTTTGGTCGATTCCACCATGCTCAAGTGTAATCAAATCTAAAAAACTAGATAAAATCATATAAAATTACAGGGTAATGAATGATGGAACCAAAAAATGAAGAACAATGGATGATATTACCTTAATTAATCATTGAAAAACTTCTAATATCATCCACTCTCATGGGGGATAAAAAAAAGAAAATATTTGGGGGATATATTTCCTTAGTGGGAGCTTTTTGATAGCATGATCAAGTTCAACAAGAAACATGGGAACAAGATAAGTTCATATGAGAGAAATGACCTTACTTGTTTTAAGTAAACATTGTTATCCAGCTTCTCAGATATGAAAAGTGCAATGATGGGGAGAATATTGAATTCCAACCCAGTTTGAGGTACATCACCATTTTATGCATTTTTTATTCTGTTTGAATGTGTCAGAATACCTTGTTGGAAAAGTTCAAGGAAATAAAGAGGAGATAGTCTAGAAATAAGCTTATGGAAATCTATCAGAACAATTTATGCCATAAATCATGGATTTATGACATAAATGTTATGAGGAAGATGTTTTAGATGAGGTATTTTAGGATTTAAAAGAAATTTATTTTGTAAATTGGTTTTCTTAGATTTTATTTATATGTGATGCATTGTTCATCCAAATTAATCCCTAAAGGAATCTACAATATAAATTCCTTATGTGTGTTATAAATTCATCTAGGCCTAGTATGTTTTTACCTAAAAAAAGTTGTAACTCATCATTTGGTTCATGTACCTTCCTCTCAACTTCTAGGGCTGACCTGGTTGATTTCTGACAAACTTATACATTAGGACTCCAATTCTAATGAATCGTCGAGCATTCAGTTGTGGATATCAAAGGTTAGGGTATCATTCTTCCTTCTTGTCTTATATCTCCTTAGTTTTTATTACGTGAAACCTTAGATCGATGTTATAATACCTAGATCCATGGGTTAATATTTTTTATGAGATATTATTGGGCATTGATAGAAGAATGAAAGTAATAGGTTTGAACGGTGGAATGATATTTGAGAAATCGTGCCAATTGAGTCGAGGTTTCTGTTTTTTACCTCTTTCCAATTTTATTCAAAATTGAAGGAATAATAGGTTTATGAATGTTTTCTCCCCTATTTTTAATGGTTTTTCCTCATTAAAACTCTACCGATAATTTTCCTACTGGTTGTCTTGAAATTGGATTGTGGGTGCGGACCACAATGGATTTTTGAATTGATTAAAAGCATTTACATAAATGAAAGATGGGTTTGACACATATTCTTGACAAAATGGGTTATGAGTGTCATATGTAAATGCACGAGTTGGTTTGTGATCATTATTTAATTGTACGAGGTCTTGTTGAAACAATCTTAGTAATCGGTGTTGATTGGAATGGTAAAAGAAGAAATATGCCTCCAAGTGTTTTCTTGGTGGAGGATGTACCACCAATAATGAGTATAAGGTTGTCATTTAGGAATGAATGTGTGTGTGTGTGAACCTAGTTAATTATCCAAAATTGGAAATTATGAACTACTTCTAATTTTTAAAAGATAAATTTTATTATTCCCTAAACTACTTTTTAAAAACCTATTCATCTAAGATATTTTATATTGTAAAAATTGTTTATTTATTTGATACTCTTTTTTATAGATAGGTCTCACCTGAGTCGGGTGGAGGCTTCATGTGATGGTTCATATAGTAGGAAGTGAGGTTATGATGAGTTCCAGAAGGTTAGTCAGGCCAAGGACTCAGCAAGACCACCTTGTGGCCATTTAGTAGTGGTTTTCATTCAGTGTGGGCAGCAAGGGAATGTACGAACTCAGTGTGATAGGCCTCCAAATGAGTGTCGGGCATGTGGATAGATCAGACATCTAGAAAGGTTCTATATTAATCCTTCTCAGATAGCTGACAAGAAAAGACAGAGACAGACGATGGTGTCCGGGGTCGATTCAGGATTGGTACCAGGTGAGGGTACCAGAGGCTCAGCTACACATAGAGGACATGGAAGAGACAATAGAACCTAACTGAGGGTTCAGTGGTTGGTGACTGGAGCATCACCACAGGGAGGTCAGGCATCAGGCAATCGTGCTTCAGGCCAGGTTCACACCAAGGAGCTACCAATGGCAGAGTAGGATAGAGAGATGATGATGATTATAGGCATGTCGTGGGCGTGAATATGAATTCTATTTTGTTTCTATTTTGTCATGGCCTGTGGAGGCATGTCCATTTTAAGTGCACGAAGTGAAAAGGTTGTTTTCATACTGTCTAGACATTGGTCAGTGGGTTGGCACCATTTCATGTGTGTGATTATATCTATATATATATATATATATGAATGAGGTGTTGAGGAATCAGGGAATCATTGGATATGGGCTACTTGAGGTTCCTTGGGCATTGGGGCATCATGGATGCTGGTTACTTGAGGTTCTTTTAGAATCAGGGCATCGAGGATGTGTTTGTGATTGAGGTGAAAGGCACCAGATTTTTTTGAGCGTCCATGGGATGTGGGACCTCGTTGTTTCATGGGTTCCATGGGCTAGAGACATGAACTGATGTGGTGTGGGATGTGATTATGTGTCGTGAAGGACACAAGAGCACTAGATAAGTTGTAGGGGTGACGATGTGTCACGGGTGGACCTTGGTTATGGGTAATAGGTCGCTTGAACTTTGATTGATTTTAGTTTTGGTCCAGAGTTGTTCTAGAATATTTCTTCACCACCCTTGGATGGGAAATTCAGGGAAACATTGATTTAAGGGGGGAAGTTTATAAGAACTCTGTTCTTCCTTTGGGGGTACAAGTCTTCTTTTTTCCTTTTATTTTTACATTGTTTTTGAGAAAAAGGGGGAAAACTGGGCAGTTCTGTAAATTTCCAGGTTACACACTGTGTACTCCCAAGTACATGTCGTGTGTATGTTAGGCATGTACTAACTGTGTACTGAATAAGTAAATGTCGTGTGGTCACCGTGTAAAAAATAATCTACTACACAGTGTGTATTGTTTCTTAACACGCCATGTATTTTACTTTCCACATAATGGTTGAGTCCTAGCCATGTGTTGTCATGTGTGATGAATCTAATCTATGTGATGACCTAGAAACCCACATAAGTCAGAGTACAGACAAGATACTACATGGAATGTAGTCCTTAATACACACCATTTTTTTTATTCGTTTATATGGGAGAGAATCATGTCTCATTTCCAGAAATGTCTTCTTATTCCCTGAATCGGACTTTGTCACTCTAGGACACCGAGAAAACTTCTTCTACTAGATTCTTCATCAAACATCCATTCTTCAATCTGGCATTGGTTGTAGGATCGCATCATTAAGACCAAACCCACATCCCATATTCTATTCTTGTTCCTTTGTCTCACATGCATTAGTTTCCATTCATGTAGAAATGTCCGGATTTGATGAAAACATAGATCTACAAAGATCGGCATCGAATTGGAGCTCAATATCGGACGTGCCTACGTCAATGAGTTCAAGGTATATGGTGAATATTTTATTTTTATGTTTTCACAAACACATGGGGGTTATGGATTTTAGTGCAATGATGGGTTATTGAGTGAAACCCTATTAATTATTTGTATATGATTCTTATACCTTGAGGGATGCCAATGATTATTCCCAGAATTATTGTGACTGAGCAAGGTCGGGAAAGAGGCTACTGGTCTTGGGTTTATTTTTGGCCAAGTATTCCAAAATGGGTTTAATATGAATTGGTTGATTTAAACTACTTAGTTTATTTTCTCTAAGCATATTAGCCTTGATAGAGGCATTTACGAACTCGGTATTGTTACGTGATAATTGTGACTAGTGCATTCAATTATTGTATTGTTTTCTTGATGAGGGTGACTTATTGTGACTATATATAAATATATCTGTACTGAGAATTTATATACAGGAACCCTTGGGGTTGTGTTGGGTGTGTCCCGTATTTTTCTTGGGTGATGTTGATCAGATGTTGGGCATGGCATTGATTAAATTTAGTGGTTTGACCATAGGACTGGGCATTATGGACATCAGATTTGTGGTAGTGTGAATTTTAGGTTGGAAATAACCTGAGTTACCTGGATAGCGTGACCATCGGATTGATCAACAGGTTTGTAGGGAAATGAGGTGTCAGAAATGATGGCGGCTTAGGTTCACATTTGGTGATTACTGCTCACCCGTGATTTGAGTGGTGTGCACACAGGTTGACTCTATGATGAGGTGGTATTGACTTCTCAAGTGGGTAGAGGCCCCCAATATTTGCGGTTTAGGTATTATCGGTTTGGGGGTGCTTCTTGTTGGAAGCGACGTAGAAGTTAAGAAGCCTTCGTGGGAATAGCGATGTGTCTATCAAGTTAGGGGATGAGGCTCACTGTGATTGAGTTCATGGACCTGGATATTATTGAGGACAAATATCATTGTTCCTTCTGTTATTATTTGAGGACACGCAGCGATGTTCCTCAGATTTTTGTGCTATGGATTGTTGTGATATTTCAAGGAAGGGTTCATGGGACTGGGATACTATTGGTTGGTCATGCCTTCGGGATGTCGGTACTTGAGACACGAGGTGTCAGGAGGCACATGGTGCCGGGTTTTATGTTTTCGATTTTGTCATTGGCCTAAGAAGGTGACACTCTATGGTGGCAATCGAGCACCAGTGGATTTTGAGTTTACTTTGGGAATTTCACTATTTACATTATTATATATATGTGTCTTCTTAAAAACATATATTAAGGTACTCACCATTTGGTGGTATCCTACTAAGACACATCTCACACCCTACGTGGGCCCCATTGGACATGTGTATACATTATGAATTTACATACAAGAAATAGATAAACATTAGGAGCTAGACCATATTAGCTGTTTCATGGAGATTGGAATGGACCCTAAGGTAATGGATAGATAGAGTTTACTTTGTTTTTCATTCTTTCCTATATCAGCATGGTTAAATTATTTTGTGTCTATTGTTGTTTATCCATGGGTTTCGTTGTTTATTGACATGTATAACCTACTATGGATGCATTCTTTATTATCTTAGTAGTTTTTATAAGTGGTTTAAATCATTCTATTCTATTTATATTTTGTTTCTTATGTTTATTTATCACTTCTGCTGTTTATCTAAGATTGTTATTCTTTCACTTTGCGGGCTTGGTTTGAGTCTACTGAGTAATTTTGTTCCGCTGCATGTTATACTATTATGCTCAGACTAGTGTTGTATCTTACTCTAAGAGCGTATATCCTCCCCACTATACATATTACTCCCTCACTTATATTCAAAATCCATTGTAATTTGGGGAGGTTCACCTAAGGTAAGTGACACCCGACCCATTTAACACTTTTCGGGTGGCTGTTCGGATCAAGATGTTCCAAAGTGGTATCAAAGGAGTTTGTTCTTGGTTCGGATTTAGTAGCAAATTTCAACTGGCTACTAATGAGATTGATACTACTTTTTATTTCTACTGGTTTACAATTAGGGATATGGTAGACTAGAGATAGGTTGTTATTGGAATTGGTTTTCTAGCTTGTGCTTGGGTACCTGCAGCCCTAGGTACAAGGGATGAACCAAGCTTCCTTGGGTGGAAATTTCTATTTTTCTTTTTCTCAAATAATAGTTTATATGATTTCCACCTCGGTGGCTCACTTGTTGTGTGATATTATTGGTTGTGATATGTGATCTATGACCCAAGGTGGTAAGAGAGAATTAGACCTTGTCTTGGTAAGTAAAGGTGTGGTTACATGGTTTTTGAAAGGAAAATATTTAGGGTATTTCAATTTTATATATTCAAGTATGCTTTTTGAAGTGATAATACCATGTGAATAATATCAATTTCCATGCTTTATATGCTTTTGAAATGTTAATGGGTAAATTCCTAATAGAATTTCTTGTTTATTGCAATGTGATATTCCATGCTTTCTATTATGTAAAAATTACTTGTGGCATGAGATTTAGGACGGGATAATATATGAGTAGGTAGGTAATATGATTTAGGTGATGTTGATCACTAGGATTGGGATACTCGGTCATTGGTTTGAGGAAATAATTATTGTAAGGATAGGTGTGATCCGGGGTAATTTTGATACTTGGCTACATTTAAGGTGGGTAACAAGGCCATGATTCCAGGATACCGGGGGGCATGGTTGTAGTGGGGGAGAGTAAGGGTATTTGTTATGTGTTGCCTCTTCACTGATTTCCTTATCTTATATATATATATATATATATTTATTTATATATGTGGGTTGTCTTACCATTTATGGTACTCAGTGGGTTCCTCCTAGTAAGCTTGATGGAATGTTAGGAAAGTGATGGTACAGTGCCGCAAGAGCATGATCAGGTTCTGATACCTGAGGGATAGGTAGAGCTTGAGCTGTAGGTATAGGATCAGGGATAGGATCTGGCAGGATCCATTATAAGCTGAGAAGAATCCTAGTTTGGTGGTGTTCGGGTTGTGGCTCGACGAGAAACTCTGATCTATTCTGGTACGTGTCTTGTAGGGGATTTAAAGAGGTGTGTAGCGAACAGATCCCCCTATGTATTACCTTATAGGGTAGTTCTAGTCGCAACACCAACCATTTTTTAGGGTGAGGGATGTCCACAAGTGTCTCAAAACTGGATAGAGAGCATGCAGATGATCTTCAAGCTACTCAAGATTCCTCCAGGGCAGATGGTCAAACTAGCGACGTACATGCTGGGAGGACCGGTGAAGCATTGGTAGGATGTGTAGGTTCAGGCTCACAGTCATGAATTACTGGCTTAGAAGGACTTCAAGGACATGTTTTTCAATAAAAATTTTATGGAGATGATGAGGGAAGAGAGATCTCGTGAGTTCTTGATCCTCCAGCAGGGTGTCATGTCCATTGTGGACTATGTAGCTACCTTCACTGGGATGTCTCTCTTTTCACCAAGTATGGTAAGCGAAGACACCTCGAGGGTGAGGCCTTTCAAATATGACATACGAGAAACCATTGAGGTTTAAGTAAACATCTTCAGGTTGGCTTCATTCTCTATGGTGGTGAATCAAAAACTCATAAAAGAGGGTAACCTGACATACAGGTCTCACCTAAGTCAGGTGGAAACATTATGTGATGGTTCATATAGTAGGAAGTGAGGTGGGGATGAGTTTCAGTAGGCCAGTCAGGACAAGGACTCAGCAAAACCACCATATGGAATTTCAGAAGTGGTTTGATTTTAGTGTGGGAAGCTAGGGTATATCTGTACTTAGTGATATATGCCTCCAAAGGAGTGTCAAGCATATGGAAAGGTTATACATTTGAAGAGGTTTTGTAGAAATACTTCTCAAACAACCAATAGGAAGGGACCGAGATAGACAATGGCATTCGGGGTCGATTTAGGATCAGTACTAGGTGAGGGTAGTAGAGGCTCACTTGCACCCAGAGGACGGGGCAGAGACTGCAAGACCCAATAAAGGGGTCTGTGGCTGGTGATTGGAGCAGCACTGTAGGGAGGTTATGCATCAGGCAGCCATTCTATAGGCCAGGTGCACACCATGGATATTCCACGGTCAGATCAGGTTGGCGAACTAGTGATGGTTAGAGGTGCACTATTTGTGATTTCTATTTTATTTAAATTTTTTGAATGGCCAGGGGAGGCATGTCTATTTTTGTTGAACGAGGTGCACATGATGTTCTTGGACTGACAAGACACTAGTTAGTGGGTTGGCACCATTTTTGGTTCATGATGATATCTATATATATACGTATATATGTGAATGAGGTGTTGAAGCATCAGAACATCATTGGATATGGGCTACTTGAGGTGCCTTTGGAATCAGGGCTCGTGGATGTGGGTTACTTGAGGTTCCATGGGCATTAGGGCATCGAAGATGTAGTTGTGATTGAGGTGCAAGGCACCGGGTTTTTTTGATCATCCATGGGATGCAAGACCTCATTGTGCCATGGGATCGAGACGGGCACCGATACAGTGGGGGATGTGATTTAGTGTCGTGAACGACACAGGAGCACTAGCTAAGGTGAAGGGGTGATGATGCATCATGGGAGGACCTTTGGTCTAGCTAACATGTTGATGGACCTCTGATCAATTTGAGTTTTAGGCCAGAGTTGTTTTCTAATGTAACACCCTGACCCCAGTTACCCAGTGTCGGTGCATTATTTTAATACATTGGCATGATTACAAGGAGTCATGTCCTAAAGGACCGATTGGTTTAGCAGTCTTGGAAAATAGATTACATACATAAATGTTACATTATACTTTACAACATAAAAAATAACATAAATAATCCATTATTAATTCCATTATTCACTTGGATTAAACCAGCATATCAATCACAATACACTTATTGGAATCCTGGGAAAATAAAACATATAAAGAGGTGATCTCAAACGCTCAGTAAGGGTAAGCAATATGGCAGAAACATTCAAAAATAAGCATAAACAATTAAGGCAATGTAAAAAACTAAAACAAAATCCTTTTCATCATAAACTTCATCATAATACGGAAAATATAAATCAAAATAATGACATTTACTTACTCACGTGGATATTCTACTAGTCAAATAATCACATGCAATAACAATAGCCACTTTCATAACGACAGAATGCATAATGCCAGACTATCATAACCAGATAGTCAAGGCCTTGTGCCAAGACTACTAATAAGATTTTTTCCAGGCCTTGTGCTAAGACACTAGTTTGTCTCATGAGACCTACCGATGCATCTAGGAGCTATAGCGGGCTCCTTCCATCACTTACTAAGTCCAATGCATTCCTCATATTAAAAGGTCTAAACATAACATAAACATTCGTATTAAAACTAGCATACAAAATCTCAATACATTAGCCATAAACCATGAATGGTATAAAACTAACACATCCACGGTCAAACATATCAAAAAACCATCAACACAATATGGAAGATTTTTATCATGATAAATCAACTTCAAAAGAAGTTTAAAATCCATTAAAGGATTTTGACATATATGAAAATGATTTGTAAAACTCTTTGAGAGAAATTACCCTTTTTCATGAAAACATTTAAAAGTCACAAAATTTAGAAAAGAAGTCATTTAAAGACATTTTTGAGTCAAATTTTCCCATACCACTTTGAAACTTTTGAAAGTAATTAACATTTTAAAAACATTCATGTCCATATAAATAAATCCTTAAAAACCATTTTGAAGACATGGACATTGATGAAAAAGATTTAGAATAATAAATTTTTAAAACATTTGAAATGATGTTTTAGTAAAAAAATTACCTTAAACGAATACCTATGAAAACTATTTCATAAAACAAGGACCTGAATAATAAATATGTCCCAGTATATTCTTACGTAAAAACAACCTCAGATAATAAAGAGATTGTGAACTTAACCCTTACCAATTTGGTAACTTATGAAACATACAACCAATGAAAGAGGTATCATAAAATGAATATGTAAATACACATAAATTAAATTGTATTACACAAATAATACAATTATGGGCAGTACATACACCACACAAAAGGTAATAGTGGCAATATGGCATGAATCTCACGGGAATAAGGAGTGAGATGAAAAACCCCTTACCTTGCACTTTCCTTTGGTTGAGGGTACGTTTAACCTCTTTTATGAAGAAAATAGTATGTTATTAAATTATACCAGAACCATATTAATATTTATGATAACATACATGATTTAGTTATGACTTTATACTACCTATTTAATAATAATTTCAATGTTAAATTAACATTTCGGGTACTAATCGCTTTATTTATCGTACGTGTATTAACTTGTTACTCTTGATTGTATCTTTTAGATCAAGATTTAAATACTTCAAGAATATAAAACATGATTTATATATCATATATATTCAGAATATAAATATGTATAATATATATATATATATATATATGTGAAATGAAAAACAATGTTTATGGAGACGGTAGTCCGTACGTACGCATAAACGTTGTTTCCTTTTTCATATCGTATTGAACGGAACTAAGTGAATAAGATATATGTAAGTACATATATATATATATATATATATATATATCCAGTATCATTATTATGTCATATATTACATACTTATTAGTAATATATATTTATATAATCGTCGATGAATGGTGAATGTGGAAATGAATCTTATCGCGTCGTTGAGACGGTAATTCGTACGTACGCACGAGCGACAATATCATTTCCTTAAAGGTGTGGAATTGGATGATATATTAATTTTATAGAGACATTATAATGTTATTTCAATTATTTATATACATATTACTCATCATTATATCCATCCAAATAACATAGTTTTGAATAATAAATTACACCACGGTGTGGAGACGGTAAGTCGTACGTACGCACGCATGGTGACATTATCATCCATAAGATGGATAGAATAATGAATATAGTTGTTCCATATTTATAATAACATCACAGTATATATAATATAATGTAGTTATTATTTTATAATGGAAATAACAAATAAAGATGAAGTGGAAGAAGAAAATAACTTGAAAGAGGGTGGTGAAATTATTACCTCTTCTTCAGGTTCTTCCTTTCGATTTGATCAAAAGGGCTACTTAAGTTGGATTTCTGAACAAAATAATGCCTCTAGGTTAAAGGTATGATATTTTAGAGGGTCTTTGGGTAGGGGTTGTCCCAGCCAAAATGCTTAGAAGGTGTGAATTATAGTGAAGGGTGAGTGCCCTTTTATAAGAGGGGTGAGGGGAACCTTAGGAAAAACATAAAATATTATTTTATAATAAATTCATATTCGGAATATAATGGCTAAAAATTAATTTATTTAGAGGATAAGGTTGGTATGAGTCTAAGTCCACTCAACCAATGGGTTTTAGATAGGTTTGTGTCATTATATTAACCTTATCTTTTAGTTTTAACTCTTAGTTAATTAGTTTGAGATTTACCATGTCTCTTTGTATTTTTATATTATATGGATAATAAACTTAATATAAACTTCCAATCGACCCCCAAGTGGTTAAATAATGATACAAATATCATGATATAAGTCCTTTGGCCGAACATTAGTTTTTTAGGAATAGAATATCAATTAATAATATAATATCTGTTTTAAGAACTCTTTTATGTCAATTTTCGCACTATTGGGTATTTTATTTTTTATAAATTCATAACAGCATTATTACATCGAAAAAATTCATATAACTAATCCTAATATGTCATATTAACCAATAAAATAATTTGAATTCATAAAAATCCTCGAATTACATTTATTTGGATATTTATAATATCAATTATCTTAATCTTTCATTAATATGGTAATTGTTGCATCATCATTGTGTCATATATTAATTAAATTATTTAATGTCTAAAAATTATAAATAAAAAACCATTATTTAGGAAATATATTTATATTTATAATTAATATTTATAGTCAAAAATATTACTTATATAACACCATATAAAAACTAATTACTAAAAGATTTTTGTTTATGTCAGTTTTGCCTTTACATTAAATTAATTAATCTAAAATGTCATTATCGTTCATAAGTGGCTCCATGAGGTCCCAAAATCGACCCAAAGATTCCCATAGTCATCCATTACTTATACAATAAGTTTAGGACACGTGTTATGGTAATTTTGAGTTATTACAATATTCTTTTTACCTTGAATTACCCTATTTATCTTTAACTGTGATAAATAAAAGTAAAAAGTTACTATTCATCAAAAATTATTTTTATCTTATTGAACCACATTTTACACCTTTATATTAACCATGTCTCTCGGATTTTCTAAATTCAACTCACAGAAGTGGTAAAATTATGTTTTGTGTGAATTTTCAAATTCTCATAGGAGGTGGGTAAAAGACCGTGAAAAGTTCAATAAAATTTTTATATATCTAAAATTATTATAAACTGACTCCAATGAATTAAAATGAAATTATATATGTATTATGTATATATTTTTATATAAATTTATTTAAATAAAAATAATAATTATTTAAATAAAAAAATTGTTTTTAACCAATAACTCAGTGTTTTTAACTATTCATCAAAAATTAATGTTTCTCAGAAAAATACCAAAAATTAGGCCGAAGATATATTTTATATTATGAATTCAAAAATGATGTCTATTTTACCAAATTCAAAACATATAATTTTCATTAATTAGTTTAAAAATTAATTCTCGTTGTCAAAACAAATAGCGTGTTTTTTAGGAAATAATAACTATCAAAAGATTGACACTTGCTTATGTCCACTTTAAATGTGAAATTATGTCCAATGACCAAAATTGAATTAAATGGTAAAAATTTAATCTAATTATACTTTAAAATCACTAAAATTCATAATTTATCACTATAAATTATTTCTATTAAAAAAGATGTTTTTAATTAAAATTTAGTAATTTTCACTATTCATCAAAATATGAAAGTTATCAGAAAAGTACCAAAAAATAACTCTAATCTAATTTCGATATTCTGAATCCAAAAATGAAGTTCATTTTGAATGATAAAATGTATAAAATATCAAAAACTGGGTATTACTATTCTTAACGGCTAGTTTGATTGGTTGTGGTGTGTTAGAACTTGAAGTTGTGTATAACACACGCTATTGTATTATTCAAATAGAACAGTACCATGAAATCATGTGGTGTTAAATTATCCCCTCCTTAAATAAATTTTATCCTCGCAATTTATGCTCGGTATTGGAAACTTTGGGTTGACATTTCAAAATATCATTGTTGAAATCCCACATCGAAAAATGGATTAATTAGACCTCTATTTAAAATGAAGAATGGTAAGTATGAAGGTTACCGAAAATAACACATACTAGGGTTCCATGTAGGAAACATGGATATGGTAGAGAAATATAACCATCAGTCTCTGATGGAGAGTGATATAGAACATGGCTATGAAAAGGCCAACAATCACAAAGCCATAAATTTTTTATGATCTGAGGTACTATCTAGGGAAACGTTTTTATTCTAAGTTCCTTTTCTTAATGTTGAGAAATTTATTTATGAGATTGGATAAGATCATAAGGAGATATACTTACTTTATAATTAGAGTTTTATCCATTAATAAATTTCTACCATAAACTCATCTTTCACTCCAAAACATAATATAACTCAAAAATACTCCATTTATCCTAATCGTATAGGGTTCCAAATATAATAAATTTATAATTAACATATCATACCCTTTAAAAAACTACATTATACAATCCAGATAAATCTCAATCGCACTATGGTTGTGGTCTCGATTCCTGCAGCTTTCTCCAGTGCGACGGGTTGTCACACGGTCTACGTGTTGTCCTTTTATCAAAATCCAAAAATAACCTTTAAAACTTAATCCATTCCAACTTTTAGACTTATCCAAAATAATACTATCCAAACTCACAGTACAAAATTTATAAGGAAGTTAAACACAATTAAGATCCTTTTTTCCATGTAATAACATGTGAACACCTTCATCAAATATTATTTTAAAACATGGTAACATCCTGAATTACCATAAAACCTTATTGATTACATTCATGCTCCCATATTATTTATAGAATACTGGATATACTCCTTCTATCCAAAAATGTTGTAAACTCTATCAATGAAAAATCATTAATCAGTTTCAATAAAGTCAATAATATCCAATATAATTCATTCAAATCAACCATCTCTTATTCCAAAATCACTACCTCATTATCGAGACCATATTAAGGATTACCTTTCCTTCAACCATGTATTTTCAAACAAAATTAGCTTACTATTAAGTCAATTTTCTTAGAACCATATAATCTCAAATCCTCAATAAAATATTATTGTAGTACAATCCCTATTTATCTCCATAATTCATGTAACCAGTATACTGTTGATACAACACACAAATAAAATAATTCTATAATAACAACATAAGAACACTATTCATTCCTCTTCATCTGAGGTAGTATCATAACTTGATTATTATCCAATAACATCATTTGGTGCATACTCTGATGATTTGGACATTGGTTTTCGTAGTGTCCCAACTCCTTGTAGATGAAGCATTGTATATTTGAAAACTATTTCTTACCCTTGAAATCACGTACTTGGTGTCCTTTTTCTCCACACTTATAACAAACTACCATTCCCTTCAACCATTTACCAAGGTGATTCATTCCACATTTTTCACATATTGGAAAATCCTTCTTTCCCTTATTCCCTTTATCAGTATTTCTTTCTACCATCCTCTGGATTCCCTTTAAAGCCATAGGACTCAGAGAATTCTTTACTTATATTATTAACACATGATATTATTTCTTCATATGATGATAATACGTGGGAGACTATTTCCCTTCTAAATTCTGTCTTAAGACCCTGAATTATATGATCCATCTTACTCTTTGGATCATGTGTACTACTGGTGTTCTCATTCCATCTACTGGGCACCATTTCTGAACAACGACATAAACAAGATTAGTTTATGAATAGAAATACCAAATCCCAAACCTGTTAAACACTTAACATATATTAAACAGTTTATGGATATAATCCATAATCATAAAAAGGTATTCATTGAGAAATTAAATACTCATAAACCCTTCATAATGGTTTGTAAATAAAATGAGAATTATCCTAAGCATATCACCGAGGAGTGTCATAACCAAGAGTGCAGAAAGGACCGTTGTTGTGCACAAGTTCTCGTTCGAGTCTAGCTTAAAGTGGTGTTTTCGGGTTTTACCCCTCGGTACATCTATTCCAGAGCCTCCTCTACCTGGTCGTATCCAGACAGGGATATATTTCTCTGAAAACTCACAAAATCACTACAATACCAAAATTCTAGGAAGTTATTCTATAATAATACTCAGAGTCTATCTTACGGTAATGTTCTCTAATCTGAGCTTATGTAAATCTAGTTTCCGAGGTTATTGCTAAACTTCCTTTGATACCAACTGTAATGCCCCGACCCCAGTTACCCAGAGTCAGTACATTATTTTAATACATTGGCATGATTACAAGGAATCAAGTCCCAAAGGACCAATCGATTTAGCATTCTTGGAAAATATAATACATACATAAATGTTACATTACACTTTATAACATACAAAACAACATAAAGAATCCTTTTTGAACACCATTATTCCCTTGGCTTAACCCTGCATATCAATCACAATACACTTCTTGAAATCCCGGGAAAATAAAACATAAAAAGGGGTGAGCTCAAACAGTCAGTAAGGGTAAGAAATACAGCAGAAACTTTCAAAAATACGCATAATAATTTAAGGAAATGTATAAAAATAAAACGATAACCTTTTCATCATAAAATTAATCATAATATGGAAAATGTAAATCAAAATAATTCCATTTAATTACTCACATGGATATTCTACTAGTTAAATAATCACATGCAATAACAATAGCCACTTTCATAATGATGGAATGCATAATGTCAGACTATTATAACCACATAGTCAAGGCCTTGTACCAAGAATACTAATAATATTTTATCAATCCCTTATTCCAAGACACTAGTTTGTCTCGTGAGACCTACCGATGCATCGAGAATCTATAGCAGGCTCCACCCGTCACTTACTAAGTCCAATGCATTCTTCGTTTGAAAAGGTCTAAACATAACATAAACATTTGTATTAAAACTAGCATACGAAATGTCAATAATTTACCCATAAACCATAAATGGTATAAAAATAACACATCCATGGTCAAACATATCACAAAAACTTCAACACAATAGGGAAGAATTGTATCATGATAAATCAACTTCAATACAAGTTTAAAGTCCATTAAAGGATTTTGACATAGATGAAAATGATTTATCAAACTCTTTGTGAGAAATACCCATTTTTCATGAAAACATTTAAAAGTCACAAAATTTAGAAAAGAAGTCATTTAAAGAAATTTTTTAATCAAAGTGTCCCATACAACTTTGAAACTTTTGAATGGAATTAACATTTTAAATACATTCATGTTCATATAAATAAATCCTTAAAAACCATTTTGAAGACATGGACATTAATGAGAAAGATTTAGAATAATAAAAATTTAAAACATTTGATATGATGTTTTAGTAAAAAAGTTCCCTTAAAATAATCCATTTGGAAGTCCTTTCATAAAACATGGACATGTATAATAAATATGTCCCAGTAGATACTTACGTAAAAACAACCTCAGATAATAAAGATATTGTGAAATTAACCCTTACCAATTTGGTAACTTACGAAACATACAATGCATGAAAGAGGTATCATACAATGAATATGTAAATACACATAAATTAAAGTGTATTACACAAATAATACAATTATGGGCATTACATACACCACACAAATGGTAATAGTGGCAATATGGCATGAATCTCACGGGAATAAGGAGTGAGATGAAAAACCCCTTACCTTGCACTTTCCTTTGGTTGAGGGTACGTTTAACCTCCTGTATGAAGATCTTAGTATATTATTAAATTATACCAGAACCGTATTAATATTTATGATATCATACATGATTTAGTTCTGACTTTATACTACCCATTTAATATTAATTTCAATGTTAAATTAACATTTCAGGTAATAATCGCTTTATTTATCGTACATGTTTTAACTTGTTACTCTTGATTGTATATCGTAGATCAAGATTTAAATACTTCCAGAATATAAAAACATTATTTATATATCATATATATTTAGAATATAAATATGTATAATAGACATATATATATGAAATGAAAAACACTGTTTATGGAGACGGTAGTCCGTACGTATGCATAAACGTTGTTTCCATTTTTATATCGTATTGAACGGAACTAAGTGAATAAGATATATGTAAGTACATATATATATATATATATATATATATATCCAGTATCATTATTATGTCATATATTACATACTTATTAGTAATATATATTTTTATAATCGTCGATGAATGGTGAACGTGGAAATGAATCTTATCGCGTCGTGGAGACGGTAATCTGTACGTACGCACGAGCAACAATATCATTTCCTTAAAGTTGTGGAATTGGATGGTATATTAATTTTATAGATACATTATCTTTTTATTTTCAATATTTATATACATATTACTCATCATTATATCCATCCAAATAACATAGTTTTGAATAATAAATTACACCACGGTGTGGAGACTGTAAGTCGTACGTACGCACGCATGGTGACATTATCATTCATAAGATATATAGAATAATTAAGATAGTTGTTCCATATTTATAATAACATCAAAGTATATATAATATACAGGAGTTATTATTTTATAACGGAAATAACAAAGAAATAATAAGTGGAAGAAGAAAAGAACTTGAAAGAGGGTGGTGAAATTATTACCTCTTCTTCGGGTGCTTCCTTTAAATTTGACCAAAAAGGCTCCTTAAGTTTTCTTTCTGACCAAAATAATGCCTCTAGGATGAAGGGAGGATAGTTTATAGGGTATTTGGGTAGTTTTTGGCCGAGGCAAAAGTCTTAGAAGGTGTGAATTAGAGTGAAGGGTGAGTTCCCTTTTATAAGAGGAGTGAGGGGAACCTTAGGAAAAACTTAAAATATTATTTTATAATAAATTCATATTAGGTTTATAATATCTAAAAATTGATTTATTTAGAGGATAAGGTAAATATGGGTCGTAATACACTCAACCAATAGGTTTTAGACAGGTTTGGGTCATTTTATTAACCGTATATTTTAGTTTTAACTCTTAGTTAATTAGTTTGAGATTTACCATGTCTCTTTGTATTTTAATATTATATGGTTAATAAACATACTATAAACTTCCAATAGACCCCCAAGTGGTCCATTAATGATACACATATCATTATATAAGTCCTTTGGCCGAACATTACTTTTTTAAGAATATAATATCAATTAAAATATAATATTTGTTTTAAAAACTCTTTTATGTCAAATTTGGCAATATTGGGTATTTTGTTTTTTATAAATTCATGACAGCATTATCACATCTAAAAAATTCATATAAACAATCCTAATATGTCATATTAACCTATAAAATTATTCTAATTCATAAAAAGTCTCAAATTACATTTATTTGTGTATTTATAATATCAATTATCTTAGTCTTTCATTAATACGGTAATTACTGTATCATCATTGTGAAATAAATAAATTAAATTATTTAATGTCTAAAAATTATAAATTAAATACCAATATTTAGGAAATCTATTTATCGTTTTAATTAATATTTATAGTAATAAATATTACTTATATAACACCATATAAAAATTAATTACTAAAAGGTTTTTGTTTATATCAATTTTGCCTTTACATTAAATTAATTAATCTAAAATGTCATTATCATTCATAAGCAGCTCCATTGGGTCCAGAAATAGACCCAAAGATGACCATGGTTGGACATTAATCATCCAATAAGGTTAGGGCATGTGTTAAGGTAATTTTGAATTATTAAAATATTCTTTTTACCTTGAATTGCCCTATTTACCTTTAACCGCGGTAAATAAAAGTAATAAGTTACTATTCACCAAAAATTATTTTTATCTTATTGAACCAAATTTTACTCCTTGATATTAACCGTGTCTCTTGGATTTTTAAAATTCAACTCACAGAAGTGGTAAAATTAAGTTTTATGTGAATTTTCAAATTCTCTTAGGAGCTGGGTAAAAGACCGTGAAAAGTTCAATAAAATTTTTATATATCTAAAATTATTATAAACTCACTCTAATGAATTACAATGAATTTATATTTGTATTATGTATCTATTTTTACATAAATTAATTTAAATAAAATAAATAATTATTTAAATAAAAAATCGGTTTTAACCAATAACTCAGTGTTTTTCACTATTCATCAAAAATTGATGTTTCTCAAAAAAATACCAAAAATTAGGTCTAAGCTATATTTTATATTATGAATTCAAAAATGATGTCTATTTTACCAAATTCAAAACATATAAGTTGCATTAATAAATTTAAAAATTAATTCTCATTGGCAAAACATATAGTGTGTTTTCAAGAAATAATAACTATCAAAAGATTGACAATTTCTTATGTCCAGTTTAAATGTGAAATTATGCCCAATGACCAACATTTGATTAAATGGTAAAAATATAATCTAATTATACTTTAAAATCACTCAAATTAATTATTTTTCACTATTAATTATTTCAATTAAAAAAGTGGTTTTTAATTAAAATTTAGTAATTTTCACTATTCATCAAAATATGAAAGTTATCAGAAAAGTACAAAAAATTCACCCTAAGCTAATTTCGATATTCCGAATCCAAAAATGAAGTTCATATTCAAAGATAAAATGTATAATATTTCAAAAACTGGGTATTACTATTCTTAACGGCTAGTTTGATTGGTTGTGGTTTCTTAGAACTCAAAGTTTCCTATAACACACGCTATTATATTATTCAAAGAGAAGCGTACCATGAGAGCTTGGGGTGTTATATCTAATCTTTCTTCACCACCCTGGGAAGGGAAATTTGAGGATTGATTGTTTTAAGGGGGGAAGTTTGTAATAACTTGATTCCTCCTCTAAGGTAAAGGTCTTCTTTTTCCATTTCATTTTATTATTTTTTTGAGAAAAATTGGGAAAACTTGCCAGTTTTAGAAATTTCCAGGTTACACACCATGTACTCCCAAGTACACACAGTGTGTATGTTAGGCATGTACAGATTACGTGCTGACTAAGTACATGCCGTGTGGTGACCATGTAAAAAATAGTATACTACATAGTGTGTAGTGTTCCTTAACATGTCGTGTATTTTACTTTTTGCGGACCAGCTGATTCTTAGCCATGTGTTGACCCATGTGACACGTCTAAGTAGTGTGATGACTTGGAAACCCAGATAAGTTGGAGTACGAACAAGATACTCTATGGCATGTAGTCCTTAATACACATTGTCTACTTTAATTTTTATTCATTTATATGGGATAGCATCGTGTCTCATTTTCAGAAATGTCTTCTTCTTCCCTATTTTTGAACTGTGTCACTCCAGGATGCCAAGAACATTTATTCTCCAAGATTCATCATCTAATTTCCATTATTCAGTCTATCAGTGGTTACAAGATTGCATTATGAAGGCTAAAATTACATTCCCTATTCCATTCTTGTTCCTTTTTATCACATTCCATAGTTTCCATCTGAGCAGAATTGTCATAATTTGATGGAAATGTAGATCTATGAAGATATGCTTTGAATTTGAGCACAATATCGGACGTGCCTGCATCTACAAGTCCACAGTAGGTGGTGCATACATTATTTTTTGTTTTCAAAAATATGTGGGGGTTGTGGATTTTAGTGCAATGATGGGTTATTGAGTGAAACCCTGATAATTATTTCTATATGATTCTTATACCTTGAGAAATTCCAATGGGTATTCCCTAACTTGTTCAGACCGAGAAAGTTCGGGAAAGAGGCCATTGCTCTTGGGTTTATTTTTGGCCAAGAATGATGAAATGGGTTTAATATGAATTGGTTTATTTAAACCACTAAGTTTAATTCTTCGTAGTATGTTAGTCTCAATAGAGACATTCATGACCTCAGTATTTCTATATGATAACTATGACTACTGAATTTAATTTTTGTATTGTTTTCCTACTGAATGTGACTTATTGTGAATATATATATATTGGTGTTGAGAATTTATATGTAGTAACCCTTGGGGTTGTGTTGGGTATGGAATGGATTTTTATTGAGTGACATTGATCAGAGGTTGGGCATGGACCAGATTTAATTGAGTGGTTTGACCATAGGATTAGGCCTCGTGGATGTCGGATTGGAGGCATTATGACGGTCATGTTGGGCATGGCCTAGGTAACTTGGATGGAATCATCATCGGATTGAGTTACAAGTTCACAGGGACACGAGGCGTCATAAAAGATGGTGCCTTGGGTTTTATTTGGTGATTATCGCTCACTCATGATTTCAGTCGCGTGCACACAAGTTGACTTTGTGATGAGGTGGTATTGACCGATCATATGGGTAAAGGCCTCCTATAGTTGCAGTTTAGGTATTACGGGTTTGGGAGTTCTTGCCTTATGAAGCCACGTAGAAGGTGAGGAGCCTTTGGGGGAATAGCGATGAGGCTGTCAGGTTGGGGGCTGAGGCTCGCCTTGATTGAGGTCATGGGCCTGGATATTATTGAGGACCAACATAATTGTTCCTCCAGTTGTTACTTGAGTACATGCATCATTTTTCCTCCGATTTTCATTCTATGGGCCAACGTGAGATTTTGAGCAGGGGTCTATGGGACCAGGATACTATTGTTTGGGCATGCCTTCAGGATGTTGGTACTTGAGACACAAGGTGTCCGGAGGCATGTGGTGTTGGGTTTTATATTTCAGATTTCGGCATTGGTCGAAGCAGGTGACACTCCATGGTGGTTGCAGAGCACCAGTGGAGTTTGAACTTACTTTGGGCATTTCACTATTTACTTTATTAGGTATGAATATCTGATTAAACACATATATTAAGGTATGCATCATTTGGTGGTATCCTACTAAGACATGTCTCACACCCTGCACGGGCCTCTCGAGACATGTGCAGACTTTATGGATTTGGTTGGTGGAAATAGATTAGCTTCAGAAGATGGATCATATTAATTGTTTCATGGATATTGGCATGGACCCTGAGATCATGGATATCTAGAGTTTACTTTGTTTTTCTTTCTTTCCTGTATTAGTATGCTTACTTTATTTTGTAGCTACAATTTGGTTAGCCAAGGGTTCCAATGTTTATTAACATGTATGACATGATGTGGATGCATGTTTTGTTGTTTCAATAGTTGTTGTAAGTGGTGTACAACATTTTGTTCTATTTGTCTTGCATTTCATATATTTAATTATTGTTTCAGCAATTTATCTGAAACTGTTGTGCTTCCACTCTATGGGTCTGGTTAGAGTCTGCAGAGTCATTTTATTCTGTTTTATGTTATAATATTATGCTCAGACCAGTGTCATATATTCTTCCAAGAGGGTATATCCTCCCCACTATACCTATTACACCCTCACTACTAGTCAGTGGCCTTTGACGTTTAAGAAGGTGCGCTTATCGTAAGTGACACCAGGCCCATTTAGCATTGTTTGGGTGGTTGTTTGGGTCGGAACGTTATAGCTCATTTCAATCAATTTAGATACTCCAATGATTTATTTTTTGAATTTAAAGCATGTAAATCCAAAAAATAAACCACACATGATTACTTTTATCATGTTTTAATACACTACATTCATCATTTTACACATAAAATTACAATTCTACATTTTATATTAAGTTTTGTTAGGAATTATATTATGATAGTGTGGTGTTTAAATATCATACAAATCATGGTAGAGGATGGTTAGTGAGAAAAAAATATCATGGATTTATACAAGTGGATAAGTATTAAAGAATATATAATAATATTTTACTATCAAAACGTATATCAAAACATAATACTTAGTTTTATTAATATTTATACAGTGTATGGAACAAAGTAATGAAAACTAGTGTGGTTATGCCATTTCTAAATTTATGAAATATATTGTATTCCATAAAAAAATAGCATCCCAAAATATGAATTTCCATTTATAATTATAATTTCATTTAAAATATCTTAAAAAAAATTAATTTACATTTTTTCATTACTAACATGACTTTATCTAGTCTATATATTCAAAACATGAAGTAAATTTATTTAAAAATGTTTTGGAAGAATATATGGTGTTATAATGTTTGAAAACATAACGAATAGTTGATTTTCTATCAAATTTTTATTTTTTTATTTCACAGAGATCGTGAAGAGTTGTTTTATGTACAATTAATTTAGTTAATTTTATTTTAATTTTATCTAATATTGACTTAATTAATTATCTCATCATTTTTATCTACTATTGGTTTAGTTATTTTTTAAGAGATCATGAATTGATGATTTCAAATTGATTTATATATAATAATTTTGTGCCTATAAATAGAAAAAATGTCTCCATATAGAGTTCATGGCCATTATTGAAGGATAAAATCATTTCTATACATAAGAAACTGTAATTCTGAAGTGGAAATGATTAAAAAAGATAAAGTGGGTTCTGAACTGGGAAATGGTATTATCCTTCAATAAGGACACTGAAGACTATATGGGGGCCTATATAAACTTCATAAGCACAAAATTATTGGAGAAAAATAAATTATCAATGAAGGAATTGACAAGGATGATGCACCAGGGTTCTATTTAATGATCCCTATATTAAGTTATTTGTTCTTTGTTTGATTTATTTATTTTTAGTAGCAATGCAATGTATCCCCTTTTGGGTCTAAGCCCTATTAATAACTTGTTTTTGAGGAAAATGTCGTTCTACCAATATGAAAGAATGTATCACTTGTTTTTATTTTTTTATACTCATTTTGGGGTACTTGTAAACAATTATTTTTACTCTCTTCCTGATTGACATAATCAAATCCATGGAAACATGCTCTTATTTTCTTGATACTTTTGGGAAAAAATTATAACTCAGTTATTATGTGTAGTAATCAGCCTAATATCTAATATATAGTGTTCTTGTTATGACTTAAAGTGTGTGTTTTTATTTAAAATTGAATTTTTTATTTAATTTTTTTTACATAATCAAAATTGAAATAACACATTTGAACTGTCTTGACACTTTAAAAAACTCTTTATGTTATTTGTGATGTGTAGGAATCAACTATCTATCAATTTGACACATGGCGTGTCTGGTATGAATGAAAGTGCATGTTTTTATTCAAAATTGACATTTTAGTTCAAAACAAATTTCACGTACTTAGAACTAGGAAAACACACACGAATTATCATGATAATTTAGAATAACATTCTAGAAGTATCTTTTTATATATAGTAATCGACTACACATCATTCCAACACATGATGTTTCATGTATGATCGAAAGTGTGTTTTTTTATTGAAAATTAACATATTAGTTGAAAAAAGTGTCACATACTCAAACCCTAGATAAAACACTCATATTGTCTTTATATTTTTTGAAAATGATCCATAAGTCATATTTGACATGTGTAATTTAACTGCGTGTCAATATGACACACAATGTGTCAAGTATGAGTTAAAGTTCATGTTTTTCATTAAAATCATCAATTTGATCCAAAAAAACATGTTACACATTCAAAACTAAGAAAATATGATCATATTTGATACTTTAATTTAATGATATATAATTTATTTGTGACATTTACTACATGACCTCATATCAATCTGACACATTGTGCTCCTGGTATGATTGAAAGTGTGTGTTTTTATATTTCAAATGATTGAATAACAACTAGGGGTTGAATCAGTTGATCACTTTTATAATTTTCAATACTTTTACAAACTCATTCCCCGTAACCTTATAAATTTTATAAACTTATCATATTTTAGTTAATACTGATTTATGAAAAAGTGGGATTGTATGTAAAGAAAATGAGATTTACAAGGTTTACCCTCATTATGAGAACCTACATCCTTGCAATATCCACTCTCATGGGTCTATATAAATTCACTATTATGAATAAGTGAATAAAACATCTTCCAAATCCTATTAGAAAGCTTCTATATCATTATAGGAATTATTATACTAACTCCTATTAGTTTAAAAATTTTGATAACAAAAAAAATGAGCCACAAAAGAAAATATAAAAAAAATTCTCCACTAAAATCTATCTAGAACCTAAGTATGATTCCCCTAAGTCTGATTACCTTAGTCTTATTGAATTGGTCCGATGGACTCATTATGATGAAATATTTTCTCAAACTCCACTTCTCAAACTCTTCTCAATCTTCTCAATATAATCTTCTTATGTCTGATAAACAAAACATTCACCTATCAGATCTTCTAATGACATCTCAGTTTGGAAGGAACTCTTAATAAAACTTTTCAGTCCTCTACCTTTTTGACACAAGAAAAGGTTTTAATGTAAAAATGTTTTGTGCCTCTATTTATAGGAATATCGTAATGGAAAAGGCAATAAACTTGAAATATTTCCCCGCTATATCAAATTCAAAAACTCTAAGATCTATGCATATTTTAATTTAATGTTTGACCACTTAAAATATTCAAAACTCTCCTCTAATGTTCTTGAGTCTTCTCTATAATCAACCTTCTCAGACTTCCTAACCTTTCTTCATCTCGATGGGACCTCTTTAGCTCATTACAATGAAACTGACTCTTCTCATTATGATAGAACATCCTCAAATAATTATAATGAAACTTTTATAGATACTTATGATGAAGCTTCCTCATTAGATTTATTCTAATTACCTTTCCTTATTAGAGTTAGTTTGATTGGATTTCCTTCTCAAATTCATTCCGATTAACTTTCTTTATTAGAGTCAATCTAATGGAATCCTCATATCGATGGAATTATCATTATGATGGAATTACACTATGAGACTTTTAAAACCTCATCAGATATAACTCATGAAGACTTCTAAAAACTTCTATGCTTGGTACTTCTAGATCCGATGATAATTTTGTCTTGATTTATGTAACTAATACTTTCACACTTCATCCATTGAAATTATTTTTAATTTTTTATTTATTGGATTTGAATATTCTCATCGAGGTTTGAGTTGAGTTATGGTTTAAAATTTTTGATGTTTAGAAGTTTAGGTGGGTTTTAGGCCTATGAGTGGACACCGTATTGTTAGTGGAAAAAGTTTGGTCACCCCAGATACCTATGCATCTACTTTTTTAATGGATAGGATCTACTTTATGGTTTGTTCATGGTCACATAAACCATATGGGGTAACCGTGTGGTTTCCTAGTGTTCACAAAAATAAATAAATAAATAATAATAATTTTTTAATCATATTATTATTATTATTATTATGGATAATAATAATATTATTATGTTATTATTATTATTATTATTATTATTATTTTCTTTAGTTTATTTTCATTTTTTCTTTCCTTTTATTCTTTTTTTACTCTTTGTTTCTTTTCTTTTACCCTATGTGGGTTTTCCCCTCCCTTTCCCCATTTCTGTCACATGCATCCCTCCCCTTTCCCTCCCCTACGTGATGCCTCCCACTACTTCCCACTTCCCTGCTCGCACGACCCCCTCCCCCTTCCAGTGCTCCCTCCCTCCAACGGTGCTCCCCCCTTCAGCAACCGTCCCATCCTCAACGTGTGACCCCTCCCTTGCATGGCCTCTCTACTCTTGTACAAATGCCCCCAGATGAGGCCCTCCGACAAGATGCTTCATCACTCCGGTGAGCATTTATTCCACTGGTTTGGCATGCAGTATTCTCTGGTGAGTATCATCTTCCTTCCCCTTCCCCAATTTTGGGGTTTTCTTTTATTTTATGGGATGTGTAGGGTTAGGTCGAACCCTAATGTCTAGGGTTTATTTTCGGATTTATTTTTTTGATGTCTAGGATGTGAGGATTGGTCTTCAGGGTGTTTTCATTCTTTTTTGAGGGTTTCTTCTCATTCTCACACCATCGAGGTAGGTGTTTCCATGTCTTTCCTTTCCAATTCAATCCATACGATTCTTAGGTGTTAGAAATTAATTTTTGAACATGATTCACACATTGATAATGAACTTGGTTAATTTATTGTAGTGTTTTCTTGATGTTATAATTTGTTAAAATGAGATTTTTAATTTAATCTTCAATTATTCTATTGTATGCATGTATCAAATGTGTTTGGTTAAATGTAAATTGAGTTTTAATAGTGAAATTAGATTATTTTTGTGGTGTTTTCCCTTATAATTATGGTATAAAAATGGTTAGATTTTGATTTGTTATTTTATGTGGAACATAATGATTTTTGTGGATTTGGTGGTAAGTTGTTTTGGATAGATTTATTTGTCTTTAAAATGTTCATTTTCACTTTTTAAGATTGCGTGAAATTATTGGGTTTGTTTTGGAAAGCATGTGGTTACTCAAGGAAATGGTTTTGGGTGTTTTGTGGACTCTTGTGAGGTTTCATTGGATGTTGTAACATCCATGGGTGTATGAAGTGCACACATGGACGTGAATTCAAGTGAAGATGGCACTTTAAAATGGTGTTTCCCTTCAGTATTGGTTTCTTTAATGGTTCCTTGGTTTTAAAATTGTAACTTGGTTCTGTAAACAGAATTTGGTTTCTAAATGTTGTTGGTTCCCTTAAGAGAATTCTAAAAGTGAATTTTAATAAAATATTAAAAATTTATTCCCGCTTGGTGCTTAGGGTATTTTTTGGTAAATTCCTTTCTCAAGGTCCCGTTTGGAATGTTTTTTAATATTGTTCATTTTGTAAAAGTTTGGAAATTATTTTTTAAAAGTGTTTAGATTTAGAAATTTGAAGGTCACGTTTTTATTTGCAGACATGAAAGCGGTATTTGGTTATTTTAGAAATATATTTGAAAATATTGTTTGATATATTAGGATTGAAAGTATTGATGGCCCGGTTGGCACTTTATGTTGTGTTAGGAAATGGAATGTGGTTTTGAAAGTGTAAATGCCTGATTGGAAATTTGAAATGTTTAAAAAGTAGTTTAAAATCTTATATGACATGAAGGCTCAGTTGGTACTTTCGTTGATGTGATTCCTATGTATATATATATTGGGAACCTCTATAGAATAGATTTCCCTTTATGGGTTATCGTATTGGGTGTATGTGTATGGGGAAGATAATTGTAGTGATAGATGGTAAGGTGAGTCACATGTGCGATATCCCCCCACTTACACAGTATATTACCATCATGTGTTCCTGGGGTCCTTTTAGAGGATTGAGTAATGGACACTAATCAAGCCTGATTAGATGAGTTAGTAACCCCTGGATTTGTTGTTAGGCTACGTGGGTTGCGCCACTTGTGAGGCTAGTTTAGAGCAGCTATTTGGTTATAGACATAGGGGTTTCACCATACATCGTCAGGTGGTTCCAAACCGAGTGCATCCATGAGTCTTATAGGGATGTTTAGGAAAGACCATGGTTACTATCTATATTTTCATGTTTGTATTTTTCTACATTTGGTGTTCAGCTAGAACAGACTATTTATTTATTTTCTGTACAACACTATTATTATTATTATTATTTTGGGTTTTGATTATAAAATGGTAATATGTTGAAAATGGAATTTGGAATGCATTGGTTTTTAATTAATAAGTCTATATTTGTTTAATAAAATGTGAAAACCCCTATTTTTATAACCATATTTCAAACTATAATTAATTTACTTTTTCAGGAAATAAATTGTATGAATTTTTTATTGATTGTCTATAGAGTTGTGAAGCACACACCCTACTTGTAAAACTCAGTATCGGTAGTCGCGAGTTATTTTTCATGTTATAATTTTGTTCAAGTTTCATGTTTCTTGTGCTTACTGTCAGAGTGGGTAGGTCTTGTGCTTGGTGGAAATATTGAGGTCACATGATGATATGGTTGGTGTGGTTCTGTTATCAATTTTATATTTTGTTTTCCTGTTCAGTTGTATCTTGTTACTAAATTGGTCTATTTGTTTATTTATGATTCACTTTTTGGTTATCTACTTTTAAAGTTTTATTATTTTAATCTTAGGTATTTCTTTGTGGTGAAAATTTTTCCCTCATGTATTGTTTCTATGCCCGACAGCAGTTTCCAGATTGTTGGGATCGGGAACCGCCTTTGGGCCTTGTCGCATATTGACTTGGGTGACCGGTTCAGGATTGACCCAGGTTGGTTAATGAGAAAATGGTATCATTGGAGGCCTCAGTTATTTGGGGTGTCTTGTAGTTGGAGATTAGGACTGTCAGGACTTGGGAAGTAGGGGTGAGAAGGGATTTATCAACCCTTTCTCATTCTGAACCTCGAGTAACATGGGGTGGTGCAGGATTTGAGTCTTCTGATTTTGTTTTGGATTGAGGTATGGAAACAGATGTGAGTTTTTGTCACGATGTGATCCCACAGGGAGTAGTGACCCATATGGAGTTTAAGTGCGGGGTTCAAGGTCCTCTTAGTGTCATTCCTTACATGGGGCATGTCCCACTACCATGTCGCCCATTTAGGCATAGATGATAGTTCCTCCTTCTAGTAGTTGGGTGTATGTTGTGTTTCGTCTTGGTTTTGGTTGGTGTAAGTGTGTTTTTTAAAATGAAAAGTGTTTTTGAAATGAAAATGAATTCTTTTAAATGGATTTAAATTGGTCAAATGAGTATTAGTAATTGAATGCATTTTGGTTTGAAAATTAGGTGCTTGTTTAGGATTGGAAAAAAAGTTCCTTGAGTGCTCCTAATGAACATTTATACAAGTGGGGTATGTATGGAAAGTGAACATTGGAATGTATGGATGGAAGAGGATGAACAAATGTGAATCAGTTCATAGGATTCCTTGGGTGTGTGTTTGAAACTAATGGAAAGGATTTGTTTTTTTAATGTAATTTTCAGAAGGGAAAATAAATTCATAAATTTGTTTTTATTTTTTGATGTGGGTTTTATTGGGTGAAAAATAGTTTTGTGTTTTGGAAGTAGCTTTATAATTTGGTGTTCCATAAAAATAAAATGGAAATGGGATTTTTGTATGGGGTGATTTTTTTGTTATCATGGTGTGTTTTTAGTTTGCGAGACTGTTTCTTTGTCTCAAGATGTTTCTTTCTAATTGCATTTTTATTTTATAATGGTTTTTGTATTTTTTTACTTCTTATGTTATTCAGGAATTTCTGCATAGAAAGGTCCCCAATGTTTTTAAGGATTCATGCCTAGTTTATAATTCTTCCCGAGTGATACCTATCATGTGTGGTGATCAGGGTCAGTTAGAGGTAGCATAGTGGCTTTAGGAAGTGGACCATGTTTTTAGGATGTTAGGAACTCCTGAGGTTTTTAGAGTTCGATCAATCCTAGGGTTTTTTGAATGTCTATATTTGGGATAATGGGATTTGTTTGCCCTGCCATCATTATAAGTTGGGATGGAATGGGGAGTTTTTATGGTTTTCTTCGTCTGGTGGTTCATACTAGTGGAGATGAAGATGAAGAAAAGAAAATAGGACATGTGTATTCAATAATAATAGTGTACGATAAAGGCATATGTTGACTATTTCAAGGAACTAGTTACCTTTTATCTGGAGGTGGCATCGCAGGATCTGATGAAGGATTCTCTTTTCCTTGGAGGTCATCATCTATAGATCAAAGAGGGTATCCTCTCTTCTAAGGACCTATGTTTTGAGATGTTTGTGGATGAAGCTTTCTTAGCTGAGTTGGTTTCCAAAGCGTGTGGAATTTGTGATATGGTTCATCTGGTTGCTCATGAATGTTCCCCATCTAGTGAGGAGGGAATTCAATAGGAACATGCTTATAAATAGGATTCTTCATTGCTTATGGATTCTAGTTTATTAGACCATTCATTTGTCTTCCACTAGTGTGTCTGATTTGGGCATTCAATGCCCGCTTTTCATATCCCTTCGAAGACATGCCATCTTTTCGGCTATCTGAGTCATTTGGAGAAGTTTTATAGGAAGTGTCTCTAGAAGAATACATTGTGACTAGAGGATTCTAGTGCCTAACTATAAGGCAGGAGAGGATTTAGCCATCAGATCCCAAACCACAGGTCTTTGGGTGAAGCTTGCGCACAATCCAGAGTTTCGTGGGGTGTGAAACTCTAGTATAGTTTTGTGTTCTATTTTGGGATTGGAACATTTAAATTCTTCTATTTCTTGTTTTTATGATGTTGATGTTATTCCATCATTGTATGTTTATTATTTCCTTTGGAGATTATGATGGGAATGTTCTATTATAATCCAACCAGTTGTGCCCATTTGAATGTGGATTTTTGAATCATTTGTTCTCCTTTGAGTAAGTTTAAACCTTATGTGGGTTATTTTTGGGTTGGGATTTCCTGCATTCCCCCCCCCCCATAGGGTGGTGGGTTTGGGTCTTAATTTCCTTTCTAGTTGATTCTTTTTGGTGGGTATAAAACTCTTGTGTTCTCCCATTCTCTTATTCTATAGTTTCTTATGGATCGGTTTGGAGTGACTTGTGGAGTGAACGATCACCCTGAGGTTCTCAGTTTCTCACTGTTTTCACTAGGAATGAATTTGATTTTGGGATATATTTGGGATTGCTGACTTTCTAGGGGAAGAAAGAATTTTTGGTGGGGAGAATTTTCACACCCTAACCATTGAAATTATTTTTATTTTACTATTTCTTGTCATTGGATATTCTCATCGAGGTTCGGGTTGAGTGTTGGTTTAAAACTTTTGAAGTTTGGATATTTTGGTGGGTTCTAGGCTTGTACACTGACACCACATGGTTAGTGGAAACTATGCAGTCATCTCAAGTACTCATGCGGCTACTTTTGAAATGGACATGAGCTCCCACATGGTTTGAACGTGGTCACACAAACTATGTGGGGTAATCATGTGGTTTACTAGTGTTAAAAATAAATATATAAATAAAATAATGTTTTCACCATAATAATATTATTATTATTGTGGATAAAAATAATATTATTATTGAGATTAATATTATTATTATGTTTTTATTATTATTAGGTTGTTATTTCGTTTAGTTTTTTTCCTTTTTTTCCTTTTTTTCTTTTATTTTACCGTAATTGGGTTTTCCCCCTCCCTTTCCCCCTCTCCCTTTCAATCCTCCCTCCCCCTTCCCCATCATATGTGATGCCTCCCCCTCTTTCCTCCTTCCCTACTCGTGAGAACCCTCGACCCCCACCGGTGATCCCTCCCCCCAGTAGTCATCCACTCCTCCTCGCATGACCCCTCCCTCACACAACCTCCTTGTTCATGCACAACTGCCCCCATCTAAGGCCCTCCAAAGAGCCTCTCCCTCCCTCTGTCAAGCGTTTATTCTATTGGTTTGGTGTTCGGTACCCTCCAGTGATTGTCCTATTCCTTCCCCTTCCCCTATTTTTCAATTTTTTTGATTCTATGGGGTGTGTAGGGTTTGGATAAACACTAATGACTAGGTTTGATTTTTGAATTGACTTTTCTTGATGTCTGGGGTTTGTGGATTGGTCTTCAGGGTGTTCTATTCTTTTTTAAATGGTTTAATCTCATTCGTCCACCACCAAGGTAGGTGTTTCGATGCCTTTCCATTATTATTCAATCCATATGATGCTTGGGTATTATAAATTAATTTTTTAACATGATTCACACTTTGATAATTCACTTGGTTAACTTATTGTGGTGTTATCTTGATGGAATAATTTTTAAAAAATATATTTCAAATTGAATCCTCAATTATGTATATGTACGCATGTATCAAATGTGTTTGGTTAAATGTAAATTGGGTTTTAATAGTGAAATTATATGATTTGTGTGGTTTTTTCCCAAAGAATTATTCTGTTAAAATGGTTGGATTTTGTTTTGGGATTTTATGTGGAATATGGGGATTTTGGGGTGTCGGTTGTTAGTTATTTTGAAAATATCTCTTTATCTTTGAAATATTCATTTTCACATTTGGATATTGTGTGAAATTATTGGGTTTGTTTTTTAAAGCATGAGGTGACTCATGGAAATGGTTTTGGGTGTTTTTGGACTATTTGGAGGTTTAATTTGATGTTGGAACAACCATGGGTGCGCAGAATACACACATTGATGTGCATTCATGTGAATATGGCACTTTAAAATGGAGTTGACCATCATTATTGCTTTCCTTAATTGTTCATTGATTTTATAATTTTACCTTGGTTCCTTAAATGGATTTTGGTATATAAATGGTGTTGGTCCCCTTGGGAGATTTGTAAAAGTTATTTTGAATGAAATATTAAAAAGGTATGCCTGTTTGGAAATAGTGGTATTTTTTGGTAAATGCTTGACTCAAGGGTATGTTTGACATATTTTATAAGATTGTGTGTTTCCTCAAAGTTTGGAAAGGATTTTGTAAAACTGTTTAGATTTAGAAATTTTATGGGCCCATTTGGATTTGAAAACATGAAAGCAATATTCATTTTTTTAGAAATATATAGGAAAATATTGTGTGATATATTGGGATTGAAAGTATTAAAGGCTTTGTTGGAACTTTATCTTATGTTTGGAAATGGAATATGATTTTAAAAGTTTAAATGAACAATAGGAATTTTGAAATGTTTAAGAAGTATTTTATAAGATTATAATACATGATGGCCTGGTTGGAACATTTATTGATGTGATGCCTATGTATATATTTATTGGGAACTTCTATAGGAGAGATTTTCCTTTATGGGTTATTGTATAGGGTGTCTGTGTATGGGGTAGGCAAGTGCAGTGACGGTAGGTAAGGTGAGTCACACATGCGAGGGCCTCCCACTTACATAGTACATTACCACCATGGATTCCTAGGTGTATTAAAGAGAATTGAGTAATGGTTTATGATCAACCTCGATTAGCAGGGTCGGTACCCTTGGATTTGTTGTTAGACAATGTGGGTTGTACCCCTGGTGAGGCTAGCTTAGAGCAACTAGTTGGTTATAGACTTATGGGCTTCACCATACACTGACAGGTGGTTCCAAACCAAGTATGTCCATGGGTCTTATAGGGATGTTTAGGGAACCCATGGTTACTATCTATGATTTCATGTTTTTACTTTAATACATTTGGTTTTTAGCTAGCACTACCTACTTATTTATTTTCAGTACAACCCTGTAATTATTATTTGCTTTGGGTTTTGTTTATAAAATGGAAATATATTGAAAATGGACCGTGGAGTGTGTTTTTAAATGGGAAGGCTATGTTTGTTCAATAACATGTGAAAACACCTATTTTTATAACAATATTTAATTCTAGAATTAATGGAGTATTTTCAGGAAAGGTATGGATTCTGTGGTGATTGCCTAATGATCTATGAACCTCACACCCTACTTGAACTACTCAGCATCAGTAGATCTGAGCTATTTTACAGTATTCTTTTTTTCTAGTTTCTAGTTTCTAGGTGCTTGTGCTCGTCATCGGAGTGAGTTGGTCTCATGGTTGGTGGTGACCTTTAGGTCACATGTAGATCTAGTCGGTGTGGTTCTGCTTTGTTTTATATTCATTTTTTTCTGTTGAATCTTGTAACTGAATCTGTCAGTTTATTTATTTAGGATTAAATTGTAGGTTATATACTTGTCTTGATTTAATTTTTTGATCCTGATTATTTATTTTTCACTAAAATAATTCCCTCATGTCTTTTTTCGATGCCTGACCCTAGTTTCCATCCCATATGGATTGGGAACGCCCTTTGGGCTTTGTCATGGAATGGATTGGGTGACTGGTTCCGGGTCGACCCAGGTTGGTTCGTTAGATATACAATCATTACAATTCCACCATTTCTTCAAAACGTTTTATAATGAGATTTTTCATTATTTATGAGAACTTCAAGACCAGAAAACCATCATCTGGCTTGAGGTTTGAAATATTAAGAGCTTTCTAACTCTTGAAGTCTTTTTTCATAATTCTTATTATTTAGTAACATTATGACTTTATAACTCATCAACTTATTTCTAGAAAATATTATGTTTGATAGATCTTGAACATCATGTCAATGGATTTTAGATCAACGATGTGTCAGTTTAGAATCATTGACATTATGATGAATTTTGTGACCTGTGATTCTCAGTCAAATACTCTATGTCAAGTGATGCTTAGTCTGATTCTATATATCCGAAAAAGAACATTCTAAAAAACAAAACTTTTCTCCCCCTTTATGTTTGTGTTATAATATTCATCAAATTTCACCTATTTTTCAAAAACATTCTTTTAAAAATTCTATTTGTCAAAAAATAAAAAAAAAACTTTTTGAAAAAAAAACATCACAATGGTTCTTCAATCTCCCTCTTTTAATTTGTTCGAAAACTCCATTTAATAACTTTTACTACTCACCATTTTTCAAACACTCAATATTTTTTACAATAAATTTTTTAAACAACTCAAAGTTGTCAAATTTTATCAAAAAACAAACTTTCTAGGAAGAGAGTTTCTTGACACCACACTGTTGGGTAAAGTAATGTTTTTGAAGGAATACATTCCCTCAGTGACAGGAAAATTTTTAATCCATGCTAAGATAAACTCTCACTCCCCATTTTCTTTTCCTCTCACATTTCATTTTCTCTCCCCCATTTTATGATAATCACAACTATAGATTTATAAAAGAAATATTCCTAAAAACTTCTCAAAAAGTAAAAATTTGTGTCTTTATCACCCGCTTTGTCAACATAATAAAAAGAATAGGGGAGATTACTCATTATATTTTAGAATTCACTAGAGGGGTTTCAACATGAAGTTGCATCCTAAACTCAACAAAACATTATTTTTGAATTTCCCATGTAAAGATATCATCAATTTGATATTTCATTGAGATATATTCCAGAAAAAAATTTCCAACAAAAAAAAATTCTCTTTTATAAAGTGAAACTTTATATCAATGTGTTTTTATCATGAAAGATGGATAGTATTTTTATAAAGATCAATTATACTATCATTATCACAATGTATCTTCAATGGTTTAAAAACATTTACATTCAAATATTCCAGCTGAACTATTATCCACAACATCTGATTAAAAGTCTTAGTAGGCACAACATATTCTGATTCCATTATTCTCAAACTTACTAATCTTTTTTTCTTACTATTCCAACTTACACAACATTCACCCAAGAAAAACATTCTTTCCGAGGCTGATTTTATATCATTACAATCTCTAACCCAATGGGAATTAGTATAACCATGAAACATCATCTCAACATTTCTCTTTTATAACAACCTATGTAACGCCCCGACCCCAGTTACCCAGAGTCGATGCATTATTACATAACATTGGCATGATCACAATGGATCAAGTATCTAAAGACCGATTAGTTTAGTAGTCTTGGAAACACTAGATACATTCATAAGTCTTACATTATATCATAAGTTAAAAAAACTACAACAACATCCGGTCTTCACATCCCCTCATACTATCCCTATAGGTCATTCATAAATTACTTCTTCACATCCTGGGAAAAATAAAACATTGAAAGGGGTGATCTCAGATGCTTAGTAAGGATAACAATAGAGAAGAAGCTTTTATAGATAATCATAAACACTTAAGGCAATCTATAACTAAAACAAAGCCTTTTAAACTCAAACATCAGTATAATATGGAAAAGATAGAATGAAATAATTCCATTTACTTATTCACATGGATATTCTACTAGTCGAATAACCACATTCAATATCAATAACCACTTTCATAATGATGGAATGCATAATTCCAGACTATCATAACCATATATCCAAGGCATCGTGCCAAGACTACAAATAATATTTTGTCAAGGCCTTGTGTCAAGACACTAGTTTGTCTCGTGATACCTTCCGATGCATCGAGCAGCTATATCGGGCTCCACCCGTCACTTATTATGTCCAATGCATTCCTTATATGAACATGTTTAAACATAACATAAACATTCATATTAAAACTGGCATACAAAATGTCAATACATTCTCCATAAACCATGAATGGTATAAAAATAGAACATCCATAGTCAAACATAACTCATTCGATACAATATAGAAGATTGTATTGTATCAGATTAACCTCAATTGAGAATAATAAAGGATATTGATATAGTTGAAAATAATCATCAAACTATTGAGAGAAATATCCCCCTTTTTCTTGAAAACATTTAAAAGTCACACTATTTGTCAAGAGGCCATTTAAAATAGATTTTTGAATCAAAGTGTCCCATACCACTTTGAAACTTTTAAAATGAATTTTTATTTGAAAACATTAATGTCCATATAAATAAATCCATAAAACCATTTTTAAAACATGGTCATTAATGAGAAAGATTTAGAATAATAAATCTTAAAAAAATTAAAAAAGAGATTTTAGTTAGAGTTCCTAACCAAAAGAGAGACACTTGAATACAAATAATTGAGGTAATAAAAACTTTTTAATATCATGAGAATAAATGTATTGATGATATACTATGTCAAAGTACATTATATACACCATATAAAAGTGATTTTGTGTATAACAACAAATGAGTCTCAATGGAATGTAAATTGAGATGAAATCTCTCATAAAGGCTGTATCCTTAGGTTAAGGATAAATCAATGACATAATTATGTGTGAAAAATATAAATACACTCAATATGAATGTATATTCAGTGTAAAACAATCAAAGGACATTCACACATATTCTTGTAAAAACAACACCAATGAATTGGATGCTTAACTCAGCAAATCGAGATTGAGTAAAAATTACTCTTATCAAGTTTATACCGATGAATTGAGAATTTATCAATGGAGTGATTATGTGTATCAAAATTATATCCACAGAAAGGGGAGTGTAAATTATGACATATTCAAATGAATAATGATCCCACACATAATCTTGGAGTAAAATAATCAATGAAGTATGTGTAAAGCCGAATGAGTGGAAATTCAAATTTCAAATTCCCTAATCAATTTGGTAGCTTACGAAACATACACCCGTGAAAGAAGGATCATAAAATGATGATTTAAATATCCATAAATTAAATTATATTACACAATGAATACAATCATGGGCAGTACACACACCACATTCAATAAATAAGTGGTGAACAATGGAAATCTCATGAAATTAAAAGTGAGATAAGAAACCCCTTACTTTGTATTTTTTCCTTGTTCGAGGGAAGGCTATCATCCTGTATAATGTTGAAATAATTTTTATTGAATTATACAAGAATAATATACATTAATATTATATCATATATGATTTTTAATATTGATTTGTTAATAATATCTTAGTATTATCGTCGTTTCGGGTGTTAACTTACTTGTTTTCTTATATATGTTTTGTTACATAACTCATGTTTGTTATGGATAGGTTGTATCTTATTCATATAAAGAATTATATTAAGTCCTTAAAAATTATTTTTAATCATAAAATGAGAATTAGACTTTTATGGATACAATGGGGAATGAATCTCATCGCCTTCATGGAGACGGTAGTCCGTACGTAAGCACGAGCGATAATATCATTCTTTTGATATTAAAATTATATATAATTGGATGGTATATCATATATACAGAATCATTATCATGTTATACTTATTATTTACTTGAATTACACATCATTATTTTACCTATCAAAATAATAATATATTGAATAACAATTACACCACGACGTGGAGATGGTAGGCCGTACGTACGCACGTATGGTGAAATATCATTCAAAGGATGGATAAAATACTTAATATGGTTGTAAAATATTTATGATAACATCACAGTATATGGAATATACTGGAGTTATTATTTTAGAATGGAAATAATAAATAAATAAGAAGTTGAAGAAGAAAGGAACTTGAAAGAAGGTGGTGGAAACATTACCTCTTTCTTCAGGTTCTTCCTTTTGATTTGATCAAAAGGGATCCTTAAGATGGCTTTATGATCAAACTAAGGTCTCTAGGTTCAATTGATGGAAGTTGAGAGAGTATTTGAGCAGGGTTTGGCCGAACCAAAAGGCTTTTAAAGTGTGAATAATTGGTTAGAAGTTGGGACCTTTTATAAGGGGGGCTCTTTAGGAAAAACTTAAAATATTAATTTATAATAAATTCATATTCAGTTTATAATGGCTAAAATGTGTATTATTAAATTTATAAGGTGATGATGGTTCTAAATACTTTCAACCAATATATTTTAGACAGGTTTGGGTTATTATATTATCCTTATCCTTTAGTTTTAACTCTTAGTTAATTAGTTTGACATTTACCATGTCACTTTGTATTTTTATATTATATAGTTAGTAAACATAATATATACCTCCAAGATACCCCCAAGTGTTCCATTAATGATACACCAATAATTATAGTCCTTTTTCCAAGCCTTCAAGTTTTAGTAATTAAATATCAATTAATAATATAATATTTGTTTTAAAAACTCTTTTATGTCAATTTTAAAACTATTTGGTTTTTGATTTTTTTGAAAATTATAAAAGGATTATTAATTCAAATAAAGTTAACTAAATCAATCCTAACATGTCATATTAACCTATAAATTTCTTTTTATTCATTAAAAGTTTCAAATTATATTTATTTGGGTATTTATAATATCAATTATTTTAATATTTCAGTAATAAGGTAATTATTGCATCATCATTGTGTCATAAATAAATTACATTATTTAATGCCTAAAAATTATAAATAAAATATCATTATGTAGGAAATATTATTTTATTTCTAATGAATATTTATAATCGAAAATATAACATATATAACCCTATGTAAAAATTGTTTTTCTAAAATATATATGCTTATGTCTTTTTTGTGTTTACATTAACTTAATTAATATAAAGTGTCTTTGTCACTTACAAGTGGATCCATGGGGTCCCAAAATCGACCCAAAGATGACCATGGTCGTACATGTATCAACCAATAAGTTTAGGACACGTTTTAGGGTAATTTATTATTATTATTATATTATTTTTTACCCTTATTTACCGGATTTACCCTTTAACCATGGTAAATAAAATATTTAACGAAGTAATTATTCAAAATGTCTAAAAATAAAAGTTACCTATTTACACAATTTCTACATCCTGATTCCAAATATGGAATCCATTTTTCCAAATTCAAAACACAAAAGTGGCAGAAATAAATTTAAAATTAATTCCCACTGTCAAAACAAAAAGCGTGTTTTTAAGAGAAAATAACTATCAAAAGATTGACACTTGTTTATGTCCGGTTTAAATGTGAAATTATGTCCAATGACCAACATTGTATGAAATGGTAAAAATATATTATAATTATACTTTAAAACCACTCAAATTTATAATTTATCACTATTAATTATTTCGATTAAAAAAATTGTTTTTAATTAAAATTTAGTAATTTTAACTGTTCATCAAAATATTAAAGTTATCCGAAAAGTACCAAAATTTCATCCTAGGCTAATTTCGATATTCCGAATACAAAAATGAAGTCCATTTTGAATGAAAAAATGTATAAAATTTCAAAAAGTGGGTATTACTATTCATAAAAGCTATTTTTATTAGTTGTGGTCTGTGTTAGAACTTGAAGTTGCGTACAACACATGCTATTGCATTATTCATAGGGAAACATACCATGGAAGCTTGGGGTGTTACATTCTTCCCTCATTCAATAAATTGAATCCTCGCAATTTTTAAAATTGGGCTTGGGAATCTAATGGAAAGTCCCACATCGGAAAAAGAGTCAATAAAACTATCCCTTTAAAATAAAGAAAGAGAAGTGAAAAGGTCACCCGAGATAACCTGTACTAGGATTCCATATAGAAAAACATGGATACAGATGATAAACTAAGTGTCAAGTTCTGATGGAGAGGGATAGAGAACATGATCAGAAGAAATTTAAAAACAAGAAAACCACAAACTTATGACGGGACAAATGGTCATTAGTTTCCCAGTAGGAAAAGTAAACGGACAACATTTTTTTGTTTTAAGTTACATTACATAAAGATGAGGAATTCATTTCTGAGATTGACTATGAACATAAAGAGATATACAAACTCATTTATTAAAGTTTCATTCTTTAATAAATTCCTACTACTAACTCATTTTTAAACTATGAGTATTCAAGAAGACTTGGTCACACTGGAATCACATGATCCACGAAGGATAAACTATATATTTACCTTGTCTTTAGAGATTAATCAAAACCAAAATGGTTAGTATAAGATCTGACGATCCCCCAAAAGGATATTCCATTGGATAAAGAGACACTAATCATTATTTCTAAAATTAAACCAAGAATACCCCAAAGATAAATAAAAAAATTGTCCTTAAAATATAATCCAAACTAATATTGAAACCCAAAACTTAGAAGAATTTGGTTATGTAGTCTTCCACGTTAAATTGTATCTCCAAATGACATCAACTACTCTTAAAGTCATATTCTTAATAGTAATTAACCTAATCACATATTCTCTATTATAGGTTAATCATTTCCATAAATAACCCAAATCACTATAAATCCACTATAAAAACTTATACAATAATCCACCATTAATCCTCAAATGAAATCTCATAGTATTCTATTTTCCTTGGGCATATAGTGTTCCCAACAAAGCAAACATCTTCCAAAAATAAAATTTATCACTTAATCACCAAATCATTTTCCTATACAAAGGTTATTCACTTGACAAGACATAAGATCTCAAATCAACTTATTATTGATCAATAAAATAATTTAATTAAAAATAATTAGTCACACTAACCAGGGACGTCACGTAGTCCAGTGGTAGGAGATAAATCTCAATCTCACTTTGGTTGTGGGTTCGATTCCCACAGCTTTGTCTGATGCGACAGGTAGTCACACGGTCTGCGTGTAGTCCTTTTTCAAAAACTATATTTTATAACATTACCAAAATGAGATAAATTCCTCAAAATAACCATAACATAATTTAACCACAAATTTTATCTCATACCTTGAATTTTCATCTCAAAATATAATAACATGTAATTGCCTCAAACCCAATGATCATATAAAACCAAATGGTTATTTATAACTATATCCACAAGAGAAAGGACATGTCTTCCTCAAATATCATTCTCACATGATAAATTGTAGGGTTACACATATAAGAGAAAATTCACCCAAAGTAATCTCAACAACAAGGAGCACTAATACCTTTAAATATTTTTCCATCCATTTATTTCCACATAGGTTCTTCCTTGACCAAGAGGTTATCATATAGAATAGGGCATTGACTTGGGTGATTCCAAGGTCCCTTTCATTTATGAAAAATGACTTTAAATGGATTCTTGGGACCATTTTTATCTTTTTCCATAGTAATCATCATTTTTCTTCGGCAATTATTCACTTTATGTCCTTCCTTCCCGCACGTAAAGAACCTCTTTGTCCCATTGAGACACTTTCCTGGGTGTCTCCTTCCACATTTCCTGCATGATGGAAATTGAGGATTCCTTTCTCCATGGTCTCCACTGCTGGAGCTCTTATCATTCACCACATTTCTCTTCTTTTTTGAGTCTAGGAATTGCTTAATATATATATATTTTTGATCATATTTTTGGAAAATTGATTTTGCATGAAGATGATATCTTTTACGCCTATCAACATTCCATTTTTTTGCTCATTTCTACCACCGTTCCCACCTTGTACATCATTCTCAATGTCACTGTGACTTCCTTGGAATCCATCCATTGACTAAAACCAAAAAGCATTGTGTGAGTAACTGTAGACATAAAATCATTTAGAGAATATCATGTAACCATATTCTCAATTTGAAACACATTAGGATTAAACATGTTCATTTACTCTCATCTTATATATAATACTTCAAATCGGTTTGTAAAGAAAATGTAAATTATCATAAGCATATCCCTTGGAAGTGTCGTAACCAAAAGTGCAGCAATGCCCGTTTTCATGCACCAGTTCTTGTTCGAGTATAGCTCAAAGTGGTGTTTTGGGGTTTTACCCCTAGGTACATCTGTGCCAGAGCCGCCTCTACCTTCTCGTATCCAGACAGAGATTTATTTCTCGGAAAACTCACAAAATCTCTACAATACCAAAATTCTAGGAAGTTCTTATATACTAATCCTCAAAGTCTATCTTAGGGTTATGTGATCTAATGAGATTTTATCTAAATCTAGCTCCAAAGGTTTGTACTAAACTTCCTCCGATACCAACTGTAATGCCTCGACCCTAGTTACCCAGAGTCGGTGCATTATTAAATAACATTGGAATGATTACAAAGGATCAAGTCTCGAAAGACCGAATAGTTTAGTAGTCTTGGAAACACTAGATACATTCATAAGTCTTACATTACATCATAAGGTAAAAAAACTAAAACAACATATTTTCTTCACATACCCTCATACTATCCTTGTAGGTCATTCATAAATTACTTCTTCACATCCTGGGAAAAATAAAACATTGAAAGGGGTGAGCTCAGATGCTCAGTAAGGATAACAATATAGCAGAAGCTTTCATAGATAAGCATAAACACTTAAGGTAATGTATAACTAAAAAAAGCCTTTTAAATTTGAACTTCAGCATAATATGAAAAAGATAAAATGAAATAATGTCATCTAATTATTCACATTGATATTCCACTAGTCTAATAACCACATGAAATATCAATAACCACTTTCATAATGATGGAAATGCATAATGCCTGACTATCATAACCACATAGCCAAGGCCTCGTGCCAAGACTACAAATAAGATTTTGTCAAGGCCTTGTGCCAAGACAATAGTTTGTATCATGAGACCTACTGATGCATCGAGGAGCTATATCGGGCTCCTCCCATCACTTATATAGTCAAATGAATTCCTCATATGAACATGTGTAAACATAACATAAACATTCGTATTAAAACTATCATACGAAATGTCAATACATTCTCCATAAACCATGAATGGTATAAAAATAGCACATCCATAGTCAAACATAACTCATTCGATACAATATGGAAGATTGTATTGTTTTAGATTATCCTCAATCAAGAATAATGAAGGATATTGACATAGATGAAAATAATCGTCAAACTATTGAGAGAAATATCCCCCTTTTTCTCGAAACCATTTAAAATTCACACTATTTGTCAAGAAGCCATTTAAAATAGATTTTTGAATCAAAGTATCACATACCACTTTGAAACTTCTAAAAGGAATTTTGATTTGAAAACATTAATGTCCATATAAATAAATCCTTAAAAACATTTTTAAAACATGGACACTAATGAGAAATATTTAGAATAATAAATCATTAAAACATTTTAAAATGATATTTTAGAAAGAGTTCCTAACCAAGAGAGAGACACTTGAATAAAAATAATTGAGGTAATAAAAACTTTTTAATATCATGAGAATAAATGTATTCATGATATAATATGTCAAATTACATTATATACACCATATAAAAGTGATTTGGTGTATAACAACAAAGGAGTCTCAATGGAATGTAAATTGAGATGAAATAACTCATAAAGGTTGTATCCTTAGGTTAAGGATAAATCAATGACATAATTATGTGTGAAAAATATAAATACACTCAATATTAATGTATATTCAGTTTAAAACAATCAAAGTACATTCACACATATTCTTGTAAAAACAACACCAATGAATTGGATGCTTAACTCAACAAATCGAGATTGAGTAAAAATTACTCTTATCAAGTTCATACCGATGAATTGAGAAATTATCAAGGGAGTGATTATGTGCATCAAAATTATATCCACAGAAAGGGGAGTGGAAATTATGACATATACAAATTAATAATGATCCCACACATAATCTAGGAGTAAAATAATCAATGAAGTATGTGTAAAGCCGAATGAGTGGAAATTAAAATTTCAAATTCCCTTATCAATTTGGTAGCTTACAAAACATACAACCATGAAAGAAGGATCATAAAATAATGATTTAAATATCCATAAATTAAAGTATATTACACAATTAATACAATCATGGGCAGTACACACTCCACATGCAATAAATAAGTGGTGAACAATGGAAATCTTACGAAATTAAAAGTGAGATAAGAAACCCATTACTTTGTACTTTTTCCTTGGTCGATGGTAGGTTATCCTACTTTATAATGTTGAAATAATTGTTATTGAATTATAAAATAATCATATACAATAATATGATATCATATATGATCTTTTAACATTGATTTGTTAATAATATCTTAGTATTATCGTCGTTTCGGGTGTTAACTTACTCGTTTTATTTTATATGTTTTGTTACATAAGTTGTTTTTGTTATGAATAGGTTGTATATTATTCATATAAAGAATTATATTAAGTCCTTAAACATTATTTTTAATCATAAACTGAGAATTAGACTTGTATGGATACAATGGGGAATGAATCTCGTCGCATTCGTGGAGACAGTAGTTCGTCGTACGCACGAGCGATAATATCATTATTTTGATATTAAAATCAAATATAATTGGATGGTATATCATATATACAGAATTATTATCATGTTATAATTATTATTTACATGAATTACACATCATTATTTTACCCATCCAAATAATAATATATTGAATAACAATTACACCACGACGTGGAGACGGTAGGCTGTACGTACGCACGTATGCTGACATATCATTCAAAGGATGTATAAAATACTGAATATGGTTGTACAATATTTTTAATAACATCACAGTATATTTAATATACTGGATTTATTATTTTAGAATAGAAATAATAAATAAAGAAGAAGTTTAAGAAGAAAGGAACTTGAAAGAGGGTGGTGAGAACATTACCTCTTTCTTTGGGTTCTTCCTTTTGATTTGATCAAAAGTGCTCCTTAGGATGGCTTTATGATCGAAATAAGGTCTCCATGTTGAAGTGACGGAAGTTGAGAGAGTATTTTGGCAGGTTTTGGTGGAACCAAAAGGCTTTTAAAGTGTGAACAATTTGTTAGAAGTTGGGTCCTTTTATAAGGGGGAGGAGGGGCTCTCTAGGAAAAACCTAAAGTATTAATTTATAATAAATTCATATTCAGTTTCTAATGGCTCCAAAGTGGATTATTAAATTTATAAGGCGGGTATGGGTCGAAATAATTTCAACCAATAGATTTTAGACAGGTTTTGGTAATTATATTAACCTTATCATTTAGTTTTAACTCTTAGTTAATTTGTTTGACATTTACCATGTCACTTTGTATTTTTATATTATATAGTTAATAAACATACTATATACCTCCATGAGACCCTGAATTGGTCCATTAAAGATACAAAAATAATTATATAAGTCCATTGGCCGAACCTTGGATTTTTAGGAATTAAATATCAATTAATAATATAATATTTATTTTAAAAACTCTTTTATGTCAATTTTGACAGTATTTGGTATTTTATTTTTGTGAAACTCATAACAGCATTATTACTTCAAAAAAAGTTAACTAAATAAATAATAACATGTCATATTAACCTATAAAATTATTGGTTTTCCTTAAAATTCTCAAATTATATTTATTTGGGTATTTATAATATCAATTATATTAATATTTCAGTAATAATGTAATTACTGCATCATCATTGTGTCATATATAAATTACATTATTTAATGTATAAAAATTATAAATAAAATATAATTATGTAGAAAATATTGTTTTCTTTCTAATGAATATTTATAATTGAAAATATAACATATATAACCCTATGTAAAAATTGTTTTTCTAAAAGATATATGCTTTTGTAATTTTTGTGTTTACTTTAACTTAATTAATATAAAGTGTCATTGTCACTTACAAGTGGATCTATGGGGTCCCCAAATCGACCCAAATATTCCCATGGTCGTACATGTATCAACCAATAAAGTTATGACACGTTTACAGATAATTTATTATTATTATAATATTATTTTTTTACCCTTATTTACCGAATTTACCCTTTTACCATGGTAAATAAAATATTTACCGAAGTAATTATTCAAAATGTCTAAAAATAAAAGTTACCTATTTAAAAAATTTGTACATCTTGATTCCAAATATTTAATCCATTTTTCCAAATTCAAAACATAGAAGAGGCAGAAATCAATTTAAAATTAATTCATGTTGTCAAAACAAAAAGCGTGTTTTTAAGAGATAATAACTATCAAAAGATTGACACTTGTTTATGTCTGGTTTAAATGTGAAATTTTGTCCATTGACCAAAATTTTATTAAATGGTAAAAATATATTCTAATTATACTTTAATACCACTCAAATTCATAATTTATCACTATTAATTATTTCTATTAAAAAAGTTGTTTTTAATTAAAATTTAGTAATTTTAACTATTCATAAAAATATGAAAGTTATCCAAAAAGTACCAAAATTTCACTCTAGGATAATTTCGATATTATGAATCCAAAAATAAAGTCCATTTTGAAAGATAAAATTTATAATATTTCAAAAAGTGGGAATTACTATTCATAACGACTATTTTTATTAGTTGTGGTGTGTGTTAGAACTTGATGTTGCGTACAACACACGCTATTGCATTATTCAAAGGGAAACGTACCGTGGAATCTTGGGGTGTTACAACCTATGTAAAGTTATTCCTTTGAAATATATCATAATTATATTTGTTACCAACATATGTGATTCTTTCGGATTACTATGATAATTGGAACACAAAGTCACATCATAAAAAATATCATGGCTCGAGGCTATAAGGTAAAGTAGACTTCCTATTAGATTTTGAAATTGTTTTTGATTAAAACTATTTCCAAACTAATATTTACTAAATTTCATCCCCACTAGGATAGGAGTAGAACCTTCTTTGGATTCTTCTATGCCAAACTTTTGTAACAATTCCATGAAAAAAATTTCTTGACAGAGGGAAATGAATTTTCCTTTTTGTTGATCTTGTAATCCAATGAAGAATTTTTATTATCATAACATTGACATCTCAAAGTTCATTTTCATTTATTCATAATTTTTTTTACAAACATCATCTCTATCCCCACAAAAAATTATATCATCTACATAAACAATTACAATTAGAGTTATGGAGTCCACAAATTTCACATATAAGTTTCGATCAACTTTTCATTTAGAAATATTCAACATTCTCAAACAATTTTTAATATTAGAATACCATTAATATAGATATTATTTCAACCCATACAAATATTTCTTCAATATAAAAAAAAAATTTCATCCTCATCAAGTTGAAGTCAATAATATTGGTTAGTGTAAATTTCCCCTTCAATTTCTCCATTAGGAAATTCTAAATTTATATCCATCTGATATAATTTGTATTTACGGTTAGTATCCACTACTAGAAACATTATAATAGTTTATAACCTTGAAATAGGAGAAAATATTTCAAAAAAATACACACCTTACACCCATGCATAGGCTTTACAAACAATTCATTCTTCGTTTCTTCAAAATTCTCCATGTTCAAACAACCTATTTCTATAAACCCATTTTTTCAATTAAATTTATAGCTTTAGGATGTGGGGTTAATTTTTATCAATTTGATCCACCTTTTTATTCATAGAATTCAACAATAATTTATGTTGAATAGCTTCTGAAACAGATTATGATTCAACTTTTGATATTAGTGAAGTTTGATTTTCTAATCTCAACTTTCTTCTAGTCTAAACTATATCATTCTGATTCCCTAGAATTTTTTAAATCTCAACATGTTTTTTAAAAGTAGTAAATTTCAGATTTCCTCTCCTTAAATCACTTTCCTCATCATATGATTCATCTTTATCTTCATGCAAATTACTTTTATCACTTTTATATTTGTTGGAAACTTTCAGTTTTTATTCCTTAACATTCCCAAAAACTTTTGTTAAAGAAGTTGGATTATCAATAACTTTCACATCATGTGATCCCAAAAACTTTTGTAATTTTTTTCTTTTATTTTTAACTTCTTCCATTAGGTGAATAACCCATAAAATTTACTTCCTCAGCTTTCTCATCAAACATATGAAAATCTGAATTTTTGTTTTTTAGAAAATAGGATCTTCCAAAAAAATTAGAAGTATTTTAATAAAGGTTTTTTGTTATACTACATTTCATATTAAGTCATGTTGGATTCCAATATCAAAAAACATCTATTCTGAATATGTAAAATAGTACTAATAACTTTTCACTAGTAGAACATTGAAACTTTTTATTCTGCTAACATGCTTCTTCCTATTTCTACCAGACTTTTATTCTTCTTTTCTACTACTCCATTTTATTATGGGGGTATGTGGAGCACTATAATAATTTTTAATACCATAATTTCTAAGACAAGTTTGAAAAGAATTTCTGGTAAACTATATTCCATTATCTGTTCTCATCTTCTTTATATAAACCCCCATTTATTTCTCAACTTCTTTTCTAAGGACTCTGAATATTTTTACAGCCTCTGAATTTTGTTTTATAAAAATTATGTCTTTCATCTGAGTGAAATCATCAATTAAAGTGATAAATTACAAATCCACTTTTTTTTTATGTCTCATCAAACCACAGAAATCAGAATGAATAATTTCAAGAGGTTTGGGATACTGAATCTAAACTCTCTTATGACTTTTTAGACGTTTTTTATTCATCTCCCTTTTCTGAAAAGTAACACAAACATCTTTCTATTTTCTTTTCAATTTTAGAAATTTTCAAACAACATCAAAATTAGAAATTTTGATTATGTTTTTCTACCCAAGTTACATAAGTCTTTAGTGACACAATTTGTTTTCATATTTAGCACTCAAGTAATATCAATTATTAAAATTTCTATGTTGAAAAAGATCACCAATAGTTATTTATGATTTTGTAAAAAATTTCCAGATTTCACACTTCTGATGATACATGAATATTTTCTAAAAATAACTTCATTCCAATATTTAAAAACTTTACTTACACTAATTGTGATATGTTTTAGCCCAAAAACAAATAAAAATTCCTTAGATTTAAACTTTTTTGTTTCAATATCATCCATTCATATTCCTCTAATTTTTAGGGAACTATAAATCTTGTAAGTAATATCACCTCCATCACAATTTTAAACACATTTCAATATTTTAAAAAAACATGTCATGTGTGAAAAACATCCACTATCAAGTATCCATGGATTTTTCTTTTCTTACTTTCAATTAAGGTAGCCTCAACATTAAAGGTTTTTTCTTCAACTTTCCTTTTTTATGCTTCCTTTTCTTTTCATACATACAAAACTTATTCTAGAAGAGTAGTCATACATTCTTTAGAAATATAAACTAGTTGATCACATATTCCAAAAACTTCTTTTATACAGTCAAAATGATTCTTCATTGGAATGTTTCTTACATCTTGAGAATTCACTTTTTCAACTTATTGCATATTAGGAAAGTTACTAATTCTAATTTCACTATTTATTTAACTCTGCTAAATAATTCTTCTAAGTAGATATATTTTGTGACAAAAATTATAATCCTTATTCCCATAGATTTCATAACACCAATAAAACCCTTCAAATGTTGATTTTCTATTGAAGTAAGATATTTATCTATAGAAAATTTGTTGAGGTTGATAACTTCTTTCTTCTCTAACATACTCTGGATGTGGACCATATTTTCTATTGAGATGGTTTTCAATGTTTTATATAATATGGATTTTTGACATCAATTCTCAATCTGCAATCTCTTAATACTTTTTTTCTCACCTAAAATTCTTGAAAATTTAGATGAAAAAATATTTTCAATAGGTAAGGATTTCACTGGATTCTAGATTTTATATTTATCAGAAACATTAGAAGTCTCAACTTTTACTTTTGAATATTTGATAAAGTTTTCATTCATATTCTTCAAGGTATATTCGTAATCAAGAAGTTTTTATTGAAACGTTTTTACTTCTTATTCCTTATTTTCATCTTCTTACTAAGATATTCAATCATCTTCCCTTATTCATCAAATCTAAGTTTGTAACTTAATATCTCATGGATTTATTCTTATTATTTCGTAACCATATATTTTTCACCTTTAATAACTTTTCAACCATCTTTCTTTATCATGTATAACTTCTTATTGAGGGAAATATCTTTCATAAGACATATTAGAATTTATTTTCTGAGATGATACAATCTATAAGATTCTTCACCTCCTTCTTCTTTAATATTTTAGGATTCTTCAATTTTCTCAAATTTTTCAATCAATATTATAAAATTTTATGAACTTTTTTTACTTGATTCTGATTCATGTCTCTTACTCAACATACTTCTATTATTCCTAATAAACTTATTCTTAGATATTTTGGATATATATTCTTCATTATAATTTTTTTCCACTACTTACATAGAAATTTTTTATAAGAATAAAATGAATATTCTTCAAAATTCTTCATCTGAAAATTCATAGAAAATTTTACAATTCCACCACTCTCAAATCATTTTAGAGGAAGTTTAAATCGATACATTGCTCCTCCTCTTTTATAGTTCTTGGATACAAGAGACCTGATTTTATCATTAAAATCATAATCCTATTTATCTTCAGAATCACAAGGATCAATAGCTTCATCATCTTGAATCGTCATCTTTCTCATAGCTTCAAAATCCTTTTCATTATTAATCTTATTTTTGAACATTTTATATTTTCCCATTTCATATGAAACAATAAATTTATGCAATTCATCAAGAGATAAATCATCTTTATCTTTTAAAGTTGGAATTTTATAATCAAACTTACCAAGAATGTTTCTCATAAGTTTTTTCACTATTGAAGAAACTTCTAGAACTTCTCCAAATCCTCTATTGTTGAAAAAAATTTCATTTACCCTGGAGAATTATTCATCAATAGTTTTTTCATCTCAAATTATTATGTATTCAAAATTACTAATCCTTATTTGTATATTTGATTCCTTCACTTTAGTATTCCCTTAAAAAATACTTTTGAACCGGTCCCACATAATCTTTGAAGTTTTGAAACTTATCGCCTTCATAAATTTTTTAACTGATACATAAGAATATAATTCCTAGATTTTACATTAACTTAAATACTTATCTAATTAGAAAAATTCAGCAAGGAATATTTATCAATAGGTGGAAACCCAATTGTAGCAGCATCGACAAATTCCAGGCTAAGAGATAGGAAATAAGGAATCATCATATTTTCGCATCCATAATAATTTTTGCATCAAATATATGAATTCATATACTATTGAAATAATATATATTATCCATGATAAATATTTAACAAGGTATGTTTTTCTCTGATTCAAATTGAAGTTCTAAAGGATTGACTAATATCTAAGAAGGTGGAGTTTAATCCATTGATCACTTTTATAAGTTTCAATACTTTTTAAAACATAACCCCTATAACCTATTAAATTTTATATCCGTATCATATTTTAGTAAATTCTCATTCATGAAAAAGTAATAAAGAAAGTAAATAAAAAGATATTTATAAGGTTCAGCCTCAGTGTGAGAACCTAAATCCTTACCAGAGCCACTCCCATGGGTCTATAGAAATTTACTATAATAAAGAAGTGAATAAAACTAGTACCAAATCAAATTAGAAACCTTCAATCTCTTGATAGAAATTATTATACTGACTCCCATTAGTTTAAAAAGTTTTCCAACAAATAAATGATCCAACAAATAAAATATCATATAAACACTTTTAATCCACTAAACTCTATCTCAAACCTTAGTATAATTCTCATGGGTCTGATTTCCTTTGTCCAATTGACTCGGTCTGATTGACTCAGTCCGATGGAATCATTATGATGAACCCTTTTCTCAAACTACACTTCTAAAACTCTACTCAATATAATGAGTCTGATATTCCTCAGTCTAATCTTCCTCATTCTGGTAAACAAAACTCTCATCTATCTAATATTCTAATGAGATATCTGTCAGGAAATAACTCTTTCTCAAACTTTGTAGTTTATTTTTCACCTATGAAAAGGTATCAAAGTGTGAATGTACAATTTTTCTATTTATTGGAATCTCATAATTGAAAATGTTGGAAATTGAAAAAATCTCCCACTATCTCAAATTCAAAAACTCTGAGATCTACACATATTGGAATTTAATATTGACCTATTAAACTCTTTGAAAATATTCTGTAATATTCTTGATTCTTCTCCCTAATCATCCTTCTCAGACTTCCCAACCTTTCATCGATCTAATAGAACCTCCTTAGCTCATTATGATGAAACTAACTCATCTGATTACGATTGAACTTTTTCATCTCGTTATGATGAAACTTCACAATCAATGTCTGTTTGATTAACATTCTTTCTCAGATTCAGTTTGATTGACTTTCCTTCTCAGAGTCATTATGAAAAACTTTCCTTCTCAGAGTCAATCTGATGGAATCCTCATAATCATTTAATTCTCATGATGATTTAATTCCACTATGATACTTAAAAATTATTCAAACCTCATTAGGTATAACTCATTTAGGCTTCTGAAAATTTATTTACTGGGTACTTCTAGATCAGATGAAAACATTTTCATGGTTTCTATAGTTGATACAATCTTTACTAGTCCTCCATTTATTCAAAATCTTTTATAATGATATTTTTCATGATTTATGAGAAAATCAATATTGGAATAGAATTTTTTGACTTATGGTAAGAATGTTTATTAACTTCCTAACTCCTCAAATCATTGTCTTAATTCAACCTCTTTGGAAACATTCTCACATTCTAAATCAGAAAATTCGATCTAAAAAATAGTTTATGATAGATATTGAACTTCATCTCGATGGATATTCGAATGAGGATGTGTCTGATCAAAAAATTTAACTTTCTGATGACTTTTGTGACCAGTATTGCTTTTTCAAATACTCTATTTCTGGTGAAACTTAGTCTGATCCTCTACATCTAAAAAAAACATTCTCAAAAAATAACTTTTATCCCCCTTATGTCTAGTTTTGAACATTCAGTAACTTTCACCAATTTTTCAAAAATATTCTTTTACAAAAGATTAGTTTTCAAAAAAAACATTGTAAAAACAAAACATCACAAAGGTTATTCATTTTTGATTTAAAATTGAAATTTTAGTTCAAAACATATGTCGCATACTCCAAACCAATAAAACACACTTCTATTGTCTTGATTGTTTGGGAAAAAAATTATAAATAATTCATGATGTATAAAAATAAACCACATATCAATCCAACACATGATGTCACCAGTAAAAACATAATTATTTTCAATTTAAAAGTGAAAATTTAGTTCAAAACATTTTTCACTCATTGAAAACCAATCAAACACATTAACATTATCTTTATACTTTAAGAAAGTGATCCATAAATCAATTTTTATGTGTAAGAAACAATCACATGTAAATATAACAAATGGTGTTCTCTATATGAATCAAATTGTGTGTTTTCAATTTAAAAATGACATTTTAGTTCAAAGAATCCATCTCTCATTGAAAAAAATTAAAACACACTCCGAATTTATTGATACATTAAGAAAACAATCCACAATTCATTTTTTATGTCCAGGAATCAATCACATGCCAATTTGAAAAACAGTGTGCACACTGTGATTAAAAGTGTGTTTTTGTATTTAAATTTTTTATTTTAGTTCAAAAAAAGAACCACATAATTCAAACTAATAGAAAAATATTATATTTTATTGATATAATTGTACAATGATCCATAAATCATTTTTGGAATGTATGATTTAACAAACACCAATACGACACACAGTGTACCTGGTATAACTCAAAGTTCATTTTTTTCAATTAAAAAGTAACCTTTTAGTTCAAAATGTTCATCACTCACTAAAAACCATGAATCACACTCATATTGTCATGATAATTAAGAAAAATGATCCATAAATAATTTCTGACATGTAGGAATCAAGCACACAACAATCTTACATATGGTGTGCCGAAGATGAATCGAAGTGTACGTTTTCAATTTTAAAATAATTTTTTAGTTCAAAACATTCATCACTCATTAAATGATTCAAGGAAAAACACTTGTATTTTCATGATAATTTAGTGAAGTGATTAAAAATTAATATTTTACATGTATTAATTGACCACATTCTAATCTAACACATGGTTTTATTGGTATAACACAAAGTGCATGTTTTAATTTAAAATTATCATTCTAGTTAGAACCATGAACCACATACTCTAAACTATGTAAATGTGATCATATTATCTTGATTCTTTAGTACAATGATCCATAAATAATTTGTGATGTGTAAGAATCAACCTCACACCAATCCGACATACAGTGTGGCTAGTTTGACTAAAAGTTTGTGTTTTCAATTTAAGAATGAAATTTTAGTTCAAAATTCATGTCACTCACTAAAAACTGTGAAAATACACTCATATTTTCATGATATTACTTTAAAATATTTTTTATTTATGTATTTTTTATCAATACATTATTATATCATATTTATGTTTCATTTTATTATTTAAAGTATTACTAAAATAAGAATTTCTTTTCAATATAGGTATACACCAATTTTATTTGATCTAGGTTGTTTTATTTTAAAACCAATAGAATGATCAAGATATTTTGGAAGGGGGCCCGAAAGACAGTAGAATACAATGTTTTGTAATTTTTTGGAATAATTTTTTTAATAAATCATACATATAAATGTAATTGTACATACCAATGATTTAATTGTAATGTTTGTAATAATTATACAGTGTTTTTTGTTGTATTGTGATGTAAATTTAATTGAAATTAAATTCTAGATTTGATTATGTAGTATGCTATAAATTTTAGTAGCACAATACAACAATAGGTATTTTATCAGTTTTATTTATAATGTTGATAAATGAACCCTTCATTCATGATAAAAATTCAGGGATAAAGGGATCCCTTTATCATTGATTTTTAAGTGCTGATAAAATCCATTGGATTTTAAATTCTCTTACAACATCAATGTGTTTTAAACGATAATAAAATCCATTTCCAAAACCAATAAAGTCTTTATGTTTAGTAGTTTTAATAACAACTAGTGGTCCTTTATGAAGGAAATATTCTATAAATATTTATATTTATATGATATATATATATGTGTCTGTGTGTGTGTTTGTTTGTTAGTTTTTTGATTTAATAAAAATTATTATTTTCATACGTGTGTTTTATCATTTCAGGAATCCTAAAAATTCATTATTAGTCTTCCATATATTTTATCATTAATTGACATATTTTATAAGTTGAAAAGGTGTGTAGTACATTCATTTGATGAATTTAAACCTGAGTTGGATAAAGAATCATTTACTCATGTATTATATATGAATTAGTAAATACAGTATCCCAAATTGTGTTCTCGTGTATTTATTACCCCTTACTATTCAATGGAAAGTGAGTTTGTGGTTACTTCATGTTTAGTCAAAAATACTTTTCACATGAATCTTTCTTTATCTTCTTAATTTTTATTTTAGACACTATCATTTCTTGGATGAAGGATGAATCGCATTCATGTGATGGATGATTCATCTCAACCCACGGATACCTCTAGAGGTGGGATATCTTTTTTCTATCACTCCTATGATATATCTCAAACCCATATGATTGAGATTGAGATGATTTAGATTCTATTAAGTTTGTGGTATTATATATTTATAATGGTTTTTCATTTCATTTTTATGTGGGTTTCATATTTCAAACATGGGAGATCTTGTACAATGTATTTGATTAATTTAGTGTGTTTTAATAATCAATATTAGATCATTTAAATTCAAACAGTAGTATCATAATGATTCCCATGTTTAGATTCATGAAATATTGAATGAAATGAAAAATAACATGAAAAATAGAGTATCATTTTTAGGTTTCTATAATTTCTATATAAAATATATTTACCCTTACATATATTGATCTATGTAAAGGTTAGTCCACCTTACCATTATATAGAGTGGTCTACATAGGGGACATAACATGATATGTTTATATTGAAAAGTTCTACATAAAGTTGATTTTTTGTTTTAACTGTCTATAGAGGGGTGTATGTAAATGTTGGCGTAGATTACCAATACATAGATGGGTATATATAATGGTAATCCTTGTTTACCATCATGGAAAATGTAGTGCATAAAGGTCATCATATTGAACCTTTATGTAGTGTGGTTTTATGTCAATGTAATAATTTATACCTTTATGTAATGGACCTATGTAAAAGTAGTCTTTGTATTACCTTTACAAAGGAGGTAACTCCCATGCTTCCCTTTCATGAAGAATCCTACATAAAGGTAATGGATTTTACCTTTGTGAATGTGACCCTCATATGTAAGGGTAAAGAAATACTATAAAATGTTATATTTTGTTAAGTTTGATTATAATTTATAAATCATTTTTAAATTATATTAAAAAAAATTGTGGGGATATTTATTAATTAATAAAAAATATTAATTAATTAATTAAAATGGTTTTGTAATTAATTAATAAATGTGTATGAAACGTTTATTAGTAAATATTCCTTAAATATTAAAAGATGATATTTTAAATACCTTTAAAAAAATTATATGGCCTTTTTTTATCTTGATATAAAAGTGTTTATCTATAAATCATAGGAGAAATTTATAAAGTGTGTATAAATTAAAAAAATAAGGGTAAATTATAAAATGTTTATATTTACAAATTATTAATTATTCATAATTTATTATTTTGAATTTTTTGAATTAAAGAAGACTTATGTGCGATATTATTTTAACCACACCAAAATTGTTTTTATGATTGATATGATCAATTTTTAAATAATGAAAAGTATATGATATTTAGATTATGTAAAATGTTTACATAATTTAAATTTGACTATAAATTGTTTATAATTCATAAAATTAATATTTTTAAATTAAATTAAATATAATGATTAATATGAAAGAGTTTATACTAGAATGAATAAAAAAAATTATATTTAATATTATGGAACATACATAATATAAATCTTAAATTAAAAAGATTATATTTAATTTTAATTTATGATTTTTTCATAAATGGTTATCCGATGTTTAAATATTATAATTTTTCAATTATTTTAATGTTATTCACAATTTTTTTCATAGTTATAAATTTTTTTTTAATATTTGTATTCCAAAATTTATAAGATAAAATTATTATAGGTTTGTGCCTTGCATTTTTCAAGCTATGAATGACTCCATACTAATTTGTTTTCATTTATCTTGACCTCATTTCTTAATTAAAGTTATTAGATTTAATTATATTGTTAATAGTTTATGAATATTTGGTTTTATTATTATGATAGATTGAATTCTTTCTTGAGTAATGTATCCTCGGTTAGTGGGACATGGGATCAAACTACCTACAAGAATGGAGGCATATACCTTGTCTATAAAGGTGGTTTAGGTTGGCTATTTTTTTCTCCATACTTTCTCATATGGAGATTTTCAATCTCATATAAATCTATGTTTTTATAAGAAAATTTCATATTACCTTTTCATGTGATCCATTGAGATATATATGAATATACTAAACTTTTATTTTTTGTGAGCAACACAAACTTGTGAGTTGTGTAACTCATTAAACATCAACATGGATTTAAATCCCCTTTAAATATTATGTGTTACATTACTTATAAAGAAACACTTTTCAAAACCTATATCATCTAAATAGGTTGTTTTTTGATTAACTGGATACCCCTATAATATCTTGTGTAAGGAAATATGGTAATAAGTGACTCTGAATTTTCATATCAGGTAGTTTTTTAATAAACTGAGTGCCCCTAGATTATTCAATGTTATCTTTTTTTGGTATTTTCTTTGGGTTATGCTAAGTTTAAGATATTAGAGGAATAGATTTAGCTTTATCCATATGATGTATTGGATAAAGAGATATGTTATCAAATATCTAAGATTCATATATAATATGATTGGGATAATTCCCTACCTAAATAACTAATTGGTGAGATAAATGCTACATGAAACTCATTTCTTAGTGAAATATTTATGTTAGCCCACAAATGGTAATGAGGAATTTGAAAAGGGGTCAACATTTTTGTGAGATAATATTTAATAAATATATTTATTATGTTGTAATAAAATGTGATACTAAGCTGATAAATGCTTCTGTTGTAGATGAATAACATCATCATCATTAAACTAAAATTTTATATTAATCCTTAGAAATGAAATCTTAATGTAAGATACTCCTAAGACTGATAAATTTAAAATTTCAAAAATTAAATGAAATATTTTATGTGTTAGAGAATTACCTATTCTTGAATAATAAAGTTTTGATGTTGTTCAACATATAAATATAGATACTTTTGTCAGTATTTAATAATTCACTTAAGGTTTCGAAATCATTAGATGAAAAGTGTCCAGGAATATTAGTCTCTACTCTTGTACTCAATATGATTGGGTAAGTCGGTGATTTAATTAATTTTAGTCCCATATAATCAATATGATTGGGAATTCCAAATGATATTCAGAATGATTGACCATGTTTTTACTTAATGAGACTAAAGTTTTCCATAAACCTTCATTGGTTATATAATTCAATTCTATTATTCTGATAAATATATGATATCGACTCTAGGATTTAAAATTACTGTAAATATAAATATGGTTAGAAAGAGAAAATAATTAATTAATATATATTTTTGTAAACATAGATGATTTAATATTAAGTGAACTTGTCATAAGATGTGTATTATCTCATTTTTCTACTAGTAAGGGCATGTAAACAAATATTGTTTAACAAAATGAGATGGATATTTTTAATGAACATTGTTTAAGAATTATTTAATTATATATCATTCTTAAATTGAGTCTAAGATTTATTTCACTTGTTATGGAATTCATCCTATTATCATTTAGATAAATATTCTGACAATATGATTGAATTGACGAAAATTGTACCCAATATTCTCATATTTCTGTGAATAAAAAAACTAGAAAAATGATGTCTAAGTACTAGTACTGTATAAACAGTTTTAGAGGGTAAAAGTTTAAATCAACAGAAAAAAATTGTTGAAGAATTCAATAACATTTCTTCAAAAAGATGGACAATTTCCATGAAACCTAGGTTTATTAGGAATGAAAAAAAATGATTCCATATGATGGGATTATATAAAATACATGAAGGGTTTTAGGAAACTCAGTCAGAATTCCATGTCTGGTATAGATGTTATAGAAGTTAATTATATAATTTTGAATAGTATGTGATACTGAATATATATTTTATAAGTGTTGTAAATATACAAGAGTTCAAAACCAATGGAATAATTGAAAAAACTTTTAGTTTATATTCATGTGATAAATTAAAGGGTTTCTATGTCAATATATTGAATTTAATAGAATATATCAAGCTTTAGTGGATCTAAATAAAGGCTTTGTATATATATATAATTAATAGTATGTGTTAAGAGAGGTGGTTTGATAATAAAGATTTGTTGTGAAAAAAATCAATATGATTAATCAAATACATGTGGATTATAATTCATAAAATTATGTGACGGTTTTAAGAAGAATATATTGAAAAAAATGTTGATCCAAGATATAGTGTTTTCAAGAAATTTATAAAACAATATAAGGGAATATTTTCCCTTATATTAACCCTATATTTTCATACATTAAAGTTACATAACCTTTTTCAAATACTTAATACATTATAAAATCAAACTCCCAAATACCGTATTATTTTTGTGTCGTTGGAAATATGAAAACATAAACATTGGTACATGAGCGAGCTACATTATCTCTTACTAGGTTCTCCACAACTAGAACCCCTTTTAGAAATATCATAAAATAAATATATATTCAAAACATTGATAAAGAAACATAAAATGGGGTGATCTCATATGCTCATTAAGGATAAACAAGGGAGATATGTAAGAATAATCAAGAGCATAAGGATTTGTGAACATGGTCATGAAAATAAATGATCACACTCTGCATATCAAAGATCATATACATGAATCATGGAATAAATTTTGGTAGTTCATAAGACATGAATCATAAGGAAATAAAGAACATAATCTATGAAAGCATAACATAGGAATGAAACATGGAATTTTGGCAGACACATATTCATATATAATTATTTCAATAGTAGTCATTTCATTTATTCTAAGACCATATTAGTGGACAAATTCCTTTACTAAATTGGGTTTACACCCCATTCCAACCCTATATTACTGACACAAGTTCATTTCCTATTCCAATCCTATAATATTGAATTGAGTTCATTTCTCATTCTTGTCCTAGAATACTAATCTATGTTGATTTCTCATTCCAACAATGACTACATCATGAGATATAAATATTTAACCAATGAAATAGAGTTAGATATAGTTCCCACCCATATGATAATGAAATATTACATACATGTGTAAAAAAATAATAAACAATCATATCATAACCCATGCAACGAAATGGGTATCATAAACATGTAAACATATAAAAACTTGTTGAAAAAGAAATAGGTTTCATAGTAATTTGATAAAAAAAATAATATCCCGTGAAAGGGAAATAGATTTCATAAAAATATAAATCATGAATGAGAAACAGATTTTACAAGCATATAAACCGTGAAAGAGAAATGAGTTTCATAAAGACCATGACATTAAGCATAACCTAATAATAGAGAGAATATCAATGAACCCATTAGATAATTTCCTAGAAGGGAATGAGTAACATCAACATATGTCATTTGAGATGGAAAATAATTTTGAAATATCTTTGAAAAGCATTTCTTGAGTAAAATATCCTTCCTTATTTGAAAATTAATTTTTAATAAATAAAACCATTTGATAAGCATTTTCCCATAATATACATTTAAAACTTATAAAAAATACTTGAAATCATTGTGAAAAACTTTTTCCTTGAAAACTTATAATATATGATTCAAAAAAATTTAAAAACCTTTTTCTTTGAAAACACCTTGGAAACTTATAAGTAAATATTGAAAATGTTTTGAAAACCATTTCATTTAAATTACTTTTAAAACATAAAAATAAGGTTTGAAACATTTTGAAAATAGTTTTCCTTGAGAACATACTAAAGAATCTTGACTCAATTTTGCAAAAAGAATCCTTTAAAATTAATTTTAAAAAAAATATATTAAAAATTATCCATTTAAAAAAATTAAAATTAATCTTCAAATAATGAATGATGGGTAAATTTTTACATGTTGTACGGGGTAAAAAGAATATTCTTTTTGCACGGTAAAAAGGTTAGACAAATTCCTTGTTGGAAAAGTGAAAAAAATATTCTTTTGAATATATTTTTAAAATAAAAAAGGGTAAAAATTTCATTCAAATATTATAGTATAATTTTATAATATTATTGGAAACCCTTTTTAGAAAACATGGATGGGAAGGAACATAGATTACCGAACGAAGAGAGGGTAAAGTCTGGATTTCTTAAAATCACATTATTAAGTATATTATGTGCCAGATAGTGGTATAATGTTACCAATAAATGAATATATTATGACATAATATAGTATATGTAAACTCATGAGTGTTCCTGAGAAATGGATCACAATATTTTATCAATGTAAGTATAATTGAAATAAATGATGAGGATGTTTCAATAAACTCTTACTACTTTGTAACTTAATATCACACTCTCCATATAAGAAAAATAAATTAAATGAACCATAAAATATCATGAAAATAAGTATATTCATGAAATAACATGTAAAATGGATCTACACACACCTTGAAAAATAATTTAGGTGCATAACAAAACATGAGTCGTGAAGAAGTCAAATTAAGACAAAACTATCTTACTAATTTGGTAACTTTTGTAACAGAAAGACCATGAAATAATAAATATAAAACAGACATGAAAATAACCATATATTTAATTATAATATAAAAATAATACATTCATGGTCATTACGTACACCACACAAAAGAACTGAGTGGTGAATGAGGCATGTATCTCATAGAAATAAAAGCGAGATGAATTCCCCTTACCTTGTGTCTTGAATCTCGTTGTACACATTCAAAAAACCAGTATAATAATATAAATTTATTATAAATATATTAAATATCCATATTTTTATATCTAATACCTTATATGGTTTTTTATGTCCTTATATTACCTTCTTTTTAACCATCCTCAGTTAAGGTTTCACTTTGGGTAATATCTGCTTTGTTCTTTGCATGTGTCTTAATTTGTTATATTTTCAGCCCTTATATTTATATCATGATTCCAGAATATAAAAAATGATATAAATAAAATGTATATTCATTATTTTTTTAATATAATCATATATATAATATAGAAGTGTAAGATTAAATACACCATTTATGGAGACAGTAACACGTACATACGCATGAACGTTGTTTCAGTTTTTATTTTCGTATTGAAAGAAAAAAGGTAAAAGATATATATGTATATATGTGTATATATATCATTATTCCAGTCAAATTATTATATAATATATATCATATAATTTCACTAAACTCATCTTTAATATAATCCATGTAGTGTTTGAGTGAATAACATCGCTTTGAGGGGCTGGTAGTCCACACTTCCTCAAACAAAATTCTTGTATTTACACCAAATAGAGAGTAAAAAATATTTATGTTGTAGAAGGAATAAATAGCCTTTAAGAAATAATAAATATAATATATTACATATATAAATATTGTCTCCATCATAATATACACCATGTGAGGTGGTAAACAAAAATGAGCAATCATGGTTTAGTGAGGTGGTAGTTCGTTGTACACGTAAATAGTATGTTTGTTACGCATTAGATGGATATGTGTGTAAGTGTAGGTAAAAAATTAGAATAAAAAAATACCAGAATATTTAATATACATTTTTTTATATAAATTCATGTACTAAAGAGAGTGTAGGGGTTGATAAAGAATATAAAAAAAGAGGTTGACAGAAGTCATTACCTCTTAATGGGGTAACTCTTTTTTGTTTGTGCAAAAAGACTTCCTTGGATTTATTTCTGTTAAAGGAAAGGATTATATGTGTAAGGAAGGGATTTTGAGAACTTTATTTTTCATATATTTAACGATCCTATGTGGTTTGAGAGTTATAACCAAGAGGGGGAGGTGGTGGCCTTTTATATGGAAGGGAAATGACACACTTGGTATTTTTGAAAACAAGATACATTTACCCATGTTTTTACCCAAAAATATTCATAAAAAACACGAAAACTAACTAATGGAAGGTTAATGTATGAATAATGGACATAAAATGGGTGTTTTAAAAGTTTATAAGTTGTTTTGGGTCTTAAATTTAAGATTTAGTCCTCAGTTAAGCTTAAATTTACCTTAATCGTTATAATTAATTTTAATTACTTTAACTAATATTTTTGGTAGAAATTATTAGAAATTAGAAATTATTCTGATTCCAATTATGGAATATATTTTTCAAAAATATAATCACATAATTAGAAGAAATTAATTTTTAATTACTCTCACAGTCGGGTCGACAAAGCAGTTTTTTAAAGTAAAAAAATTGAAAAGTTTTCAAAGTGTTTGTACCCAATTTCAAAGTGAAATTGATCTTAATGACCTAAATTAAATTAATTGATAAAAATATTATATAATTAATTTCGAAACCAATTTGAAATATAATTTATCCTTATAAATAAATTAGATGAAAAATATGTTTTGAACTAAAATTTAGTATTTTTAACTATTCATTAAAAAATGAAACCTTGTAGAAAAATACGAAAAAAATTATCCTACCTTAATTTTTATATTTTTATTTCAAATATGAATTTTATTTTGAAATATTAAGTCTATAAAAGTTCAAAAAATTTAATTTAAAATGGGTTCTCTATTAAAATATTATAAACCTACATTTATAAAAAATATATATATTTAGGCATAAAATTGGGTTTGTATCTATGTTATGTCTACAATATATATTGAATGAGTATAAAAGATATTTTATGGGATATAAAAGATATATATTAAATTAATATCAGACACTAATTGTATTTAATTTAATTTATTTGGGTAAAAAAAACGTTGTTACCATACAAGTAATAATATTTCCTTTTACATTTAATTATTTTTATATTCATTTATAATTAATTGGTAACCTATGAATTCATATTATATTGTGTAAACTATATATTTTCATAAATTAATTAATATTATTCATAACCTATAATTTAACTTCTATTTTATATCTTATTATATTAAATAATCATATTTTATAATATATTATTGTTCGGTAAACCTTGTTCTTCCATGTTACACAAACTATCAAGGAAAGTCATTATTGTGTGTAAATCAAGCTCACCTCAGTGTTATATGTAGGGAAGGATAAAGTTTATATTTCATTTTTTGAATGATTAACTTGGTGTTGTGTCTAATGAAATCCAAACAAGGTGCTTTAATATAAAATTATATATCTTCAGTGTTGTGTAGAATGAAAAATATCAAAAAGGATAAATTAATTCAAAAAATAATAATTCATAAAACCGTAGGGTGTTACATTCTACCCCTCTTAAAATGAATTTCTCCCTTAAAATTATTATGGGTTATCAAATGTTTAATACTTAAAATTTTCATTCATAGAAACCCACATAATAAAAATGAATACTAAAACTTCCCTTAAAAAAAGGAATTTTGGGACCATAATGGTCACCCAATGTACATATAACTTGGTTTCCACATAAGAGAACATAGATTTTGAATGATGATAGTCCATGAAGGAAAATCCTAAATATTTGTATGGAGTGATTGAGGTCATCAATCACAAACAAGTGAATGATCAAAGAAAAGTTGAGGGCCTCAAAGTCATTAATCTATGCTGATTTAGAACGTCATCCATTCAATAAAATTAATGTATTAGGACAACACATTTTCTTTTGATCATTATCATAAAATTAAGTAATTATTTTATTGACTAATAATATAAGTAAATATGCTTACTTGATATATTTATATAAAAAAATCATTATTTAGTTTTGATTTTATCAATTTATAATCCATCGAATACTTCATGTAATGGATGTTTAGAAATTCACTTTGATGCCTAAAGTGCTAAATACATTTTCAGCAAATCTTAACGCCCATAAAAGAATAAAAATTATAACTATTTATCTAGAAACATTATTAAAAATAAATATAGTTAATACCTTAATTCCTAAATATAAAAAGTAACACAGTTGTTTCATCATAAATAATTATTCAAAAAAATAATTATACATTGTCTCAAACATTTCATAGGATAGTGGTAGGTGTGAAAACCTTATCGTCCTTCTTTCATGGGTTCAAGACTCGTAACCTTTACATACATGATTGGTTGTAAATCAACATACATGATGTTTTTTTCTAAAACCATAATAATATAATTTATAAAATAAATAATATGGTCATACTTGAAAAAAGGATAATCAATAAACATCCTTTTAATGAATGTTTTCAATACAAACTCGATTAATGAACACTTCCTCCGAAGTTTAACTTAAAATTTATAGGAATGGTTAAAATTATAACTCTTCTAAAAGATGAAAATCCAACACTTTAAAACTAAATTCATGAAATCATCTTAATATCGATTCCCCCATATATCACAAAGTAGCACTTGATTATCACATTCCAAACATGTGAATACCCTCATCATATATAATCTTGAAACATGGTAATAACCAAAATTACCATAAATCCTTATTGAAAACATGCATTATTCCTTATTCAAAGTATATTACATTTATTCCATAGATCTGAAAATGTTGTAAACTTCATCCATGGCAGCATAAACTACTTTTCAATAAGACCTTGATTAGTTCCAAGGTAATCAGTACCGTCCAATTTAATTATTCCTATCCCACATATCACTATATAAAAAAATTATCATAACATAAGAACATATTAAGGGTTATATTTCCCATAATCATGTGTTTTCCCTAGAAATAAACTTACCATTATATCAGTTTTCTATTCTATCAGAACCATTCAATGTGCTCTTGTAAATCCGTAGTAAAAATCATAAACTGAACAATCCTAATATATTTTTCCTTTCATAATTCATGAATCCAAATACATAAAAACATTGATTACTTCATCCTTAATCCATTGAAATGGATACCTCATCATAATACCACTTTCCTTTCACATTTCATCTATAGTATCTTAATTGTCAGCAATGTAACCATTGCTCATACAACCTTTCTGGTCCTATTTGGGATATTACCTCTTTGGACGTTGAGTTTCATAATGACCATTTATTCCACACTTAAAACACTTAGCCTTATATTATTTCATAGGTATGAAAATATTATCATCCATTTTGTTAACCAAATCCATCATTTTTCCTTGAAGACATTTTATTTGTGTCCATCTTTTCTAGAGTCAAAATATCTTCTTTTTCCTCTAACACATTCACTTAGGTGATTCTTTACACATTCTTAACACAAAGAAAACCAAATCTTAATTCATCCATGGTCTCCATTACTCAAACTCTCAATGAACTTCTTCTTTCTCTTCCTTGGGGATTCTGAGAGTTTGTTAAGGTATAAATTATTAATCAGGTTCCATGAAAATTAATTAGGCATGATCAAAACATCATTCACTCCAGTGATCATCCAACTTGACTTCTCATCAGCAACTCATCCATCACATTCAATGTTAATCTAATTCCTTCAGTTCTCACCACTGACTAAAACTAGAAGCATAGTGTGAGAATTACTTATCATAGTAGAAAACCACATAGTCATGAAATTAATTACTTATAGGATGTCTAAATCATGAAACCTTTCTTAATCAATAACACCTTAGTTTTATCCAAGGTTATTCATAGACAACTTATATTTAAATATTTTATGATGGATTGTGAAGAGTTTATGAATTCCCAAACCATATCCCCCATGACTGTCAATCTAGGTGTGCATCAAGGTTCATTTTCATGTACCATATTACCCTGATTTAGTCCCAAAACATCTTGTAAAAGTTGTTACACCTAGGTATATTTGTGGCAAAGCCACATCCACATGTAGCATCCAGACATAGATATACTATAAGGAAACCACTCACTCTATCCTTTACAAAAATTCTAGGACATTTTCCCACAGCAATAAAACAATAGATTAGAGGTGTATTTTTAGAGGGGGTTATGAACAACCCCCTATAAATTAATTTTATAAGGAGTTCTGCAAAAGCCCCTCTAAATATTTTAGCATTATTTTTCGAGTATTTGGATGGATTTTATAGCCAATTATGTAAAAACCGTTTCAAATTTAACAATTAGTGGCACTATATGTTTGATTTTATTTTAGAGATGTTACATATATATATATATGACATTTTTTTGGATATTATAGGATATATATAATGTAATTTTTTTATTGGAAATAGTGGGGGTTCACAACCCCCATTAATTTAAGATATTAGAGGGGGTTTATGAACCATTTATAATCATATAGATTAGAGGGGTTGTGAACCCCTTCGAATATATGATATTAGAGGGGTTTTTGAAGCCCTTCTAATAAATGAAATTAGAAGGGGTTTTGAAGCCCTTCTAATAGATGACATTAAAAGGGTTTTGAACCTCGTCTAATATATGAAATTAGAGGTTTTTTTAACCCCCTTTAATAAATGACATTAGAGGGGATTTTGAACCCCTTCTAATATATGAAATTAGAAGGGGTTTTGAAGCCCCTCTAATTTATAACATTAGAAATGGTTTTTAAACCACTCTAATTCATGAAGTTGTAGGGGGTTTGTGAACCTGATATTAATCCCTTTGATTATAGTGGTTTTTAACCCCCTCAAAAAATTTATTTATTTTTTAAAATAAATATCATATAAATTAAAATTCTCTAATATATACGTGTGTGGGAACATGTGTGTATATATATATGTATTCCATAAACACATTATGTAAATGTATTGAAATGCACTATAAACATAAATATATATATATATATATGATGTGGTTCAGTTTTAATTCTCTTTGACACATACTTTTTTATATTTTTGTTTGTTTTTTAATATCAAACCTTTGTATTTTGTGTAATATTTATCAATTTTTGTATTTTCTAGATTATATTATAAAAAATTTGTTTATTTATTAAAAATTTGTTTTTTTCTATTTCTTATTGTTTTTAAATAATAAAATTAAGTTTTTATTTTGATTTAATTTAATTAATTCTTGATGTTATTAGTTTTCAATATTTTTAAATTTGTTAATTAAATTTATTAATTATTTATTTTTTAATGTTTAAATAAATAACACATGTTAGTCTTTTAATAAGTTAATTAGTTTTAACAATTTAATTTTATTCAATTAATAAATTTATTCTTTAAGTTAATGAATTCTTTAGTTTATTGGTTACTTAGTTGGTTGGTTAATTTAATCAAGTATCATTAGTTTGTTTTAAATTAAGTTTGTTTATAATTTTTAATAAATTCATTCTTTTAAATAAAACACAAATAATTTTATGGTTTAATTTTGTTATATTTATTAAGTTTTTAATTCAATTTAATTCGTTAATTGATTTTTAGTTTTTAATTTATTTAATCTATTCTTTTTATTTTTCAGACACTCACGGTGTCTCAATAACTATCTCACCACTTCGTCTCACCGTTCCAGCACCCTCACACTCACAGTATCCCCACTCACGGTGAGACCGTGAGCAATCTTCATGGGGCCATTTCCACCGTTGCCCAAAACCACTCTTCTTCAAAGGGGCACCTCCTTCATGGACTCATCGACTCTCCTCTTCCTCCTCATTCATGCAGCAAACTAACAGCATCACAACAACAATTCACAGCAGCAGCTATACAAACCAAATACACACCTGATTTCAAATTCAAAGCGATATCAAGCAGCAGAATAATCGTAATTTCACCATTTTCAGATGGAATTTTCACAAGAAAAAAATGGCAAAGATGAAGAAATTGAAAACAAAACACCCACACATTTCTCCTCTACCCACGCCATTCTGCACCAAACCTAGACCTCCATCTCGCCTTGCTCCTGCTTTGTCGTTGAAGCCTGAGATCCCCTGCCTCATATAGTCAAACAAATGCCCTTGCCGCAAGTGCTCACCGATGAACCACACTCAAACCTGGTCCACCTCTCTTCCACCATCCAGCCACCTCAAACCCTAACCTGATTTGCGAGCCTCCGCCTCATCCAAAATCACAACTGTGACACACCTGCACAGCTATCGAACCACCTGAAGCGGCCTCGGCCTTCTCTATCGCCCCCTGCTGGAACAGCCACCGCACCAATACCACACCCACATCCTGCACAAACTATAACGACTCATACTTTACATACGTTGTTATTAATTCATAATTGAAGCACACTTATTAAAACATATAACAAAACTAGGAAAAGACGGTATAGGTATAGTGTCTTTAGAAACTGGTAAACATAAACAACTGGTTCACAAAGCATCTGCATTAGCTCCCATTTATTCCATCATATCTAGAGTCTGTTTTGGCATATCCTACTTAATAACCTTCTTCCTGACCTGGGGAATGAAAACATACAAAAGGGTGAGCTCAAATGCTCAGTAAGGGTAACCAAAAGAAAAATCAATCACATCATATTCATAAGAACATAACATTTTAGAAATCTTAACCTGCAAAAGAGATCATAATTTCATAACATGGGATAAATCATAGTAGTTAAATTTCATCCCAATAATCATAACATAAAACATGAAACTTTGTGCCATACACACATAATCAAAGAGAATCATTTCTTAGTAGTCAATACTCATAGCCAAGACTATCTTAGCGGACAAAGTCCATTTCTGAACCGAGTTCACTCCTCGTTTCAGTCTTGTTTCACTGAACCGGTTTAACCTACCATTCCAGCCATGTTTATCTCATGAGATATAAGTCTTTTCCCAATGCATTGGAGGGAGATATAGGTCTCACCCATCTCATAATTAAACCATTCTTATGTGTGCCACAAAATCAAATATCATACATCATAGCATAACCCATGCAATAAAAATGGGAATCTTAAACATCATGTCATCATTACATAATCCATATAAGATAAAAGGACATCATTACAAAATCAAATCAATGTAAAAATAGGGATATAAATAGAACTCAATATTATCTTAGATATAAAATGATTTTAATAAAACACTTTAACTCTATTATTGAGGAAAGTATACTTTCTACTTAAAAAAACATTTTCCTCTCTAAAAATGTAACATGACTTTAAACTAAAAGAATTTGATTAAAAATAAACTTGAAAACTTGTAAAGGAAGATTCATGTAAATAATGTTCTAAAAATCCATTCATTCCGTATAAGTTAAAAAAACATTCTTCTCGTACTTTGGATGGAAAAGTCAAAAAGTACCTCGTACGAAAAACGACAAAAGATTCCTTTCAAATATTTTACTAAAAACTCACCGAAGGGTAAAATTGGATTTAAACAATTGTAGGATGCTAAAAATAATATTAAATATTGTGGAAACATGGATGTGGATGATAAATATTCCCCAGTAAATTCTGAAGTATAAACAATCTCGGATAAAAATTGAGATTGCGAGATTTTCCCTTACCTTAGGTCTAATTTTCTTCGTAAGTGTTTAAACCTCCTGAATAATGATTTAAATAATGTCATTAAATTATTCCAAAATCATACTTATTGTTATGATATCATATATGGTCATATTCTTAGCTTCTTATTAGTAATATTTCATTGCTACTTGTTATTCGGGTGTTTGTTACTTTTTGTTCTTATGCGTGTTTTGTCGAATAAATTCTTATTCTTCTTTTTAGGTTATAGATACCTCATTTCCAGAATGGTATTAGTGTAATATATATCATATTCATTCATTCAATTAATTTATATAATCATTATGCAATTAACATCATGTAGAACGAGTCGCATCACATCGTGGAGACGGTATTCCGTACGTACGCACGAGTGATGATATCGTTCCCATGATCATGGAATTGTATTGGAGTGTATTTATACTATTTCAGAATCAATATAATTTTTCAATAATAATATATTGTTATTATTTACACCATTATACCCATCCATGTAAGGTGGTGGTGGAAAATAGATTACACCACGGCGTAGAGACGGTATTCCGTATGTACGCACACGTGGTGATTTTGTTTTATGTAGGATGGATAGATGGTGAAATAGGGTTGTTTCATACTTATAATAACATATCGGTATATGAGTGATACTGATGTTATTACATCATAATGAAACAACTGAATAAGAAGAAGTGGAAGAATAAATAAAGTTGAAAGAATCGGTAACGGACATTAACTCTTCTTTGAAGCACCTCTTTGAGACCTCCTCTTAGGGCACTAAAATTGGTATTTGAAGAAGACCAAGACATCTAGGATGTTTCTAGGGAAGTGGAGAAGAGAATTTGTCAGGGTTTTGCCGATCATGAAGGCTCAAAGTGGTGTGAGGAAGAGAGGGAGGAGGTTCCCTTTTATAAGGGAGGAGAGGGGCACCTTAGGAAAACTAAAAATATTTTTTATTATAAAGTCATATTCGGTTTTTAATAGCTCCAAATTGATTTATTTCGAAGATAAGGTGGTTATGGGTAGGAATACTCTCATCCAATAGAATTTAGAAAAGTTTAGGGTTCTATTTTAACCTTATCAGTTAGATTTAACTTTAAGTTAAATAATTTTACTTTTACCGTGTCTTTTTGTTGTCTTACACTATAAGGTTAATAAACTTACTATAACAAGCCAAAAGAACCCCAAGTTGTTTATTATTAATATATATAACCTTATCTAAGTAATTTGGCCAAACCTTAGATTTTTATGAATAAAAGAACAATTAATAATATAGTATTTGTTTAAAAAACTATTTTATGTCAATTTTGCCACTATTTGGTAATTAATTTTTGTGAAAATCATAACAGAATTATTAGTTATAAATAAAGTTAATTAAATTAATAATAACATGTAATATTAACCTATAAAATTATTGTTATTCATAAAAAGTCTCAAATTATATTTATTTGGGTATTTATAACATCAATTAGGTCAATATTTCATTAATAAGATAATTGCTGCATCATCATTGTGTCATACATAAATTAAATTATTTAATTTCTAAAAATTATAAATAAATTACCATTATTTAGGAAATCGTTTTATCTTTCTAATTAATATTTATAGTCGAATTTATCTTTTGAATAACCCTATATTAAAAATGTTTTAGTTATAAAACTTTGATTTTAACTATTTTGACTATTCTTTAAATAAAATAATATTAAATGTCCTAATCTAATCCAAGTGGACCTAAATGGTCATATTTCATTACTAAGGTTGTTTTTGGTCGAATAAAACTTAACCAATAGAATTAGGACATGTTTTAGGGTAATAATAATATCATTTTTACCCTTAATTACCCTATTTACTTTTAACCGTGGTAAGAAAAAGTAAAAAGTTACTATTCACCAAAAATTATTTTCATCTCATTGAGCCACATTTTAGTCCTTGATATTAATCGTGTCTCTCGGATTTTTTAAATTCCAATCAAAAAAGCGGTAAAATTAAGTTTTATGTAAATTTGCAAATTCTCTTAGGAGGTGGTTAAAAGAAGGTGAAAAGTTCATTAAAATTTTTATATATCTAAAATTATTATAAAATGACTCCAATGAATTACTTTGAACTTATAAAGGTATTATGTATCAATTTTGGTCTAAAATAAATTTAAATAATATAAAAAATTATTTAAATAAAAAGTCGGTGTTTAAATAGTAACCGAGTGTTTTCACTATTCATCAAAAATTGAAAGTTTTCAGAAAAATACCAAAATTTCACCCTAGGCTAATTTCGATATTCCGAATCCAAAAATGAAGTCCGTTTTAAAAAATTAATAGTACAAAATTTCAAAAAGTGTGTATTAATATTCATAAAGGCTAGTTTTAATAATATTTTAATAGCATATCGTTGTTTAGTGAAACTCGGTATTGCGTACAATGCAAGCTATCGAGGAAGGCCGCAGTTGCGTGTAAAGCAAGCCAAGCTAGTGTTGTGTGTAGTGAACGATTTCTTTGATGATGTATATAACATAAAAACAAAATATTTCACATAAATGTCTCGGTTGTTACATTCTACCCCCCTTAAAATAAATTTCGCCCTCGAAATTCATCACTATGTAACAAATAGATAAGGATAACTCTACCTCATCATATCCTCAAGATCCCATGTAGCTTCTTCTAATTGGTGGTTCCTCCATAAAACTTTCACCATGTGAGTGGTCTTGTTCCGTAGGACTTTTTCTCTTCGATCCAGAATCTTTATCGGATGTTCTTCATAAGAAAGATCTTTCTCCAGCGGTATAACTTCTGAGTTGAGTACATGTGAAGGATCAGGTATGTACTTTCTCAGGAGAGATACATGGAACACATCGTAAACTCGAGAGAGATTTGGTGGAAGCGCCAATCGGTAAGCTACCTTTCCAACACGATCCAGTATTTCGAAAGGACCAATATATCTAGGGCTCAACTTTCCCTTCATTCCAAATCTCATTACTCTCATCCAATGAGATATTCGTAAGAACACTTTATCACCCACTTCAAACTCCAGGTCTTTTCTTCGGTTGTCGGTATAACTTTTTTGTCGACTCTGAGCTGCTCTAATGTGTTATTGAATAGATCTGACCTTTTCTGCCATCTCATCCACAAAATCAGGTCCTAATAGATTTCTTTCCCCAACTTTATCCCAGAAAGTTGGAGTCCTGCATTTCTTTCCATAGAGAGCTTCATAAAGAGCCATCTGAATACTGGAGTGAAATCTATTATTATAAGAAAATTCCACCAAAGGAAGGTGTTGATCCAAACCACATTTGGAACCCATAGAGAAAGCTCTTAACATATCTTCTAGAGATTGAATTGTCCTCTCAGACTGACAGTCTGTATGAGGATGATAAGCAGTGCTGAAACACAACTCTGTATCTAGAGTATGCTGAAGACCTTTCCAGAAAATTGAGGTAAACCTCGGATCCCGATCAGATATAATAGAAAGTGGTACTCCATGCAATCTTTCCACTTCCTTTACATATATCCTGGCAAGCTGATCCAGAGAGAAATCTTCTCTAATAGTAATGAACTGTGCTGACTTTGTAAGATGATCAACTATGACCCAGATAGAATTATTAACTTTGGATGTTTTAGGAAGTCCAGTGACAAAGTCCATAGTGATGTTTTCTCATTTCCATTTGGGTATGGGTAATGGTTGTAACATACCCTTAGACTTCTGTCTCTTAGCTTCAACATGCTGACAAATCAAGCATCGAGAGACATATTCAGCAACATATCTTTTCATTCCATCCCACCAGAAGTACTCTTTTAGGTCCATATACATTTTCGTGCTTCTAGGATGAATAGAGAATGAAGAACTATGAGCCTCATCCAGCAGATCCTTCTTTAATTATGGGATGGGAGGAACACAAACCCGATTCTTGAACCTTATTATTCCATCACAATCAAGGTTGAATTCAGGAACATTTCTCACCTTCTTTTGTAACTCTACATCTTCTTTTTGTGCCTCTTTAATCTTCACATGTATAGATGGTTCAACATTCATTTGAGAAAGATACAATTTTTCCCCTTCCATTATAATTCCAAGATCCATCCTTTGTAAATCCATAAATATTGGATCTTTTTTGATCCTCATCATGGATAAGATAGCATGGTCTTGTCGATTTAATGCATCTGCCACCTTGTTTGCTTTCCCAGGGTGGTAATGAATTGAGCAGTCGTAATCCATAATCAGCTCCAACCATCTTCTTTGGCGCATATTCAGCTCCTTTTGTGTGAAAATATACTTTAAATGTTTATGATCAGTATAAATATCACACCTTTCTCCATAAAGATAATGCCTCCAAATTTTTAATGCAAAGATTACCGCAGCTAACTCCAAATCATGAGTTGGGTAATTTTTTCCATTTATTTTCAACTGTCGTGAGGCATAATCTATCACCATATCGTTTTTCATGAGAACACACCCCGATCCCTTCTTGGATGCATCACTGTAGATCACAAACCTTTCACCACTACAAGGAAGTGTGAGCACAGGTGCACTGGATAACCTTATTTTCAACTCCTTGGAATTATCTTCATATTCCTCCGTCCACACAAACTTAACTCCTTTTCGAGTCAACCTTGTGAGTGGATTAGATAATCATGAAAAATCTTTCACAAAACGTCGATAATATCCAGCCAAACCAAGAAAACTTCGGATCTCGGTTACTATTGTCGGTCTCGACCATATTTTGATAACCTCTGTTTTTGCTGGATCCACATATATTCCCACTTTTGAGATTATGTGACCCAAAAATGCAAATTTTTGAAGCCAAAATTCACACTTGGTAAATTTGGAATAAATCTTCTCCTTTATCAGGGTCTTCAACATAATTCTCAAGTGACCTTCATGTTCTTTCTTTCTCTTTGAATAGATAAGAATATCATCTATAAAGACTACCACAAACTGATCAAGATAGTCTCTAAAGACTCTATTCATCAGATCCATGAAGATAGCAGGGGCATTAGTAAGACCAAATGGAATCACTATAAATTCATAGTGTCAATACCTTGTACGGAAAGCCGTCTTTGGTATATCCTCCCTTTTGACCCTTAATTGATGATACTCTGAACAAAGATCAATCTTGGAAAAGTATTGAGCTCCACGTAGTTGGTCAAATAAGTCATCAATGCGCGGGAGAGGATATTTTTTCTTGATCGTGATCTTGTTAAGTTCTCGATAATCAATGAAAAGTCTCATTGATCCATATTTCTTTTTAACAAATAGAACAGGTGCTCCCCAAGGTGATGCACTAGGGAATATGAATCCTTTATCAAGATTCTCTTGGAGTTTCTTCTTTAATTCCTGCAATTCAATTGGGGACATTCTATAAGGTGTCTTTGAAATAGGCAAAGCACATGGTGCGAGTTCTATTGAAAATTCAACTTCACGATTTGGTGGAAGATCCGGAAATTCCTCCGAAAAGACATCATCAAAACCTCGTAAAATGGGAATATTCTTAATTGTGAGTGTCTCACCAACCATTTTTGATAAATAACCTTCATTTAGTGGAATCAAGACCCATAAGATGGAAGAAATTTCCACTGGAAGGTTATGTTCATCCTTGCATCGATCGACGATCAAAGATTGATCTGGAATATGAAATGTGACTTTCCTTATTTGGAAATTGATATGAGATCCATATAGAGAAAGCCAATCCATGCCAATAATCACATCAAATTCTACTATAGGAAGGATCACAAGATTTGCAGGAAGCACTTTCACACAAACTTCAATCGGAGAAGAATTATAAACTTTTGATGTGACTGTTGTGCCATTAGGGGTTGTCACAGCTAACTCAACATCTAATTGTTGAGGTAATACGGTGATACCCTTAGAAAATTCTTCAGAAATAAAAGAGTGGGTGGATCCAAAATCAAATAAAACATTTTCTACTTTAGAGTGGATGGTAAGTGTACCTTTCACCACATCGTTATCGTACTCCACATCGCTGATAGAAATTGCATGTGACTTTCCTTTGTCTTTATCCTTAAGAGTTTGTTGATGTCGATCATCATCAACAACCCTTGGATTAGGGCATTGATTAGTATAATTCCCCATTTCCTTTCACTTGTATCATTGAAGTGTAGGTGGTGCACTCTGTGTAGCCTTTTATTTTTTTCATCATTAGACATCTTCTTCCCATCATTGTGGCATTCAAATGCCCGATAACCTTCCATTCGACATTTGAAACATTTACTTGTCCCTTTAAGACAATTCCCTCCATGTTTCTTTCCACACTTTGAGCATAAGGGAAAACTCATCTTCTTTTCAGTGTGCTCTTTAAATTTTCCTTTGAATTCCATTTTCCTCTTCTTATCAAACCCATATGACTGATGGGTTACTCCAATCTCTATCTCAACCTTGAGAGCACATCGAACGATTTCCTCGTATCTATTGAAGTCCCTTATGGATAATGCCCTTTTAAGACTTGGTTTTCAGCCACTAAAGAATCGATCGATCTTACTCTCAGGTTTGATAATAATACCAGAAGTGTACCTTGCAAGCCTTGTAAAATTTTCTTCATAGGTACCAACCGATTCATCGTCCTTTTGCTTCAGTTCAAGAAACTCCTTCTCCATATTTGTTCGAAGAATACGAGGGAATTACTTATTGAAAAATAAGTTCTTGAACTCGTCCCATTCCATGGACTCAATTTCATCTCTTTGCCTCATATTCTTGATAAGATTCCACCATTGATCAGCATCTCCTTCCAAACGACACACTACTTAGATGACTTTATCATGTTTAGAACATTGAAGAACTGAAAATATCTTTTCAGAAATACTGATCCATTGTTCAGAAACTAATAGATCAGTATACCTACTGAATGAAGGTGGATGTTGCCTCATGAAGGATTCAATAGAATGTTGCTCCTTCCTTTTCTCTTTTGGAAGTCCTGAATGATTCATATCTTGAGAAAGTTTTGTGAGCATGGCTACAAGATTTTGCATTCCCACTCCCATAACGTTTGGTTGCTCAGGGGGACCATCATTGCATTGCCCTTCGAATTCCGCATTAACACAGTTCCTTCGGGTTCCAGTCATTTACTAAAACCAAGAAGAATCGGGTGAGAAACACCAATTATAATAGGAAAACCACATAATCAAGAATAAAATTTTACACTTAAGGTCTTATCATAGGTTATTCATGGCCATTTCTAAAACACTAAGATTGTCTTCTATGCTTAGACTTATCCTTATGGTTCTTACTAAGGCTTTCACTTCCTAGTTTCAAAAGGTTCACTATACCTTTCCTTTGATACCAATTATAACGAACCATACTTTACATACATTGTTATTACTTCAGAATTGAATCACACTTATTACAACATATAACAAAACCAGGAAAAGACCGTATAGGTATAGTGTCTTTAGAAACTAGGAAACATAAACAACTGGCTCATAAAGAATCTACATTGTCTCACATTTATTTCATCATATCTAGAGTCCCTTTTGGAATATCCTACTAAATAATCTTCTTCCTGACCTGGGGAAAGAAAACATACAAAAGGGTGAGCTCAAATTCTCAATAAGGGTAAACAAAAAAAATCAATCACATCATATTCATAAGAACATAACATTTTGGAAATCTTAACCTGCAAAAGAGATCATAATTTCATAACATGGTATAAATCATAGTAGAGAAATGTAATCCCAATAATCATAACATAAAACATGAAACTTTGTTTCATACACACATAATCATAGAGAATCATTTCTTAGTAGTCAAGACTCATATCCAAGACTATCTTAGCGGACAAAGTCCATTTCTGAACCGAGTTCACTCCTCGTTTCAGCCCTGTTTCACTAAACCGGTTTAACCTACCATTCCAGCCATGTCTATCTCATGAGATATAAGTCTTTACCCAATGTATTGGAGGGATATATAGGTCCCACACATCTCATAATGAAACCATTCTTATGTGTGCCACAAAATCATAAATCATACATCATAGCATAACCCATGCAATAAAAATGGGAATCCTAAACATCATGCCATCATTACATAATCCATATAAGATAAAAGGACATCATAAAAAATCAAATCAATGTAAAAATAGGGATATAAACAGAACTTTATATTATCTTATATGGAAAATAATTTTAATAAAACACTTGAACTTCATTCTTGAGGAAAATATCCTTTCTACTTAAAAAATATTTTCCTTTCTTAAAATGTCACTTGATTTTAAACTAAAATAAGTTGATTAAAAATAAATTTGAAAACTTGTAAAGGAAGATTCATGGAAATAATGTTCTAAAAATATATTCATGTCGTATAAGTTAAAAAAACATTATTCTCGTACTTTGGCCTGAAAAGTCAAAAAGTACCTCGTACAAAAAACGACAAAAGATTCCTTTCATATCTTTTACTAAAAACTCACCGAAGTGTAAAATTGGATTTAAAAAATTGTAGGAGGACATAAATAATATTACATATTGAGGAAATATGGATGTGGATGATAAATATTCCTCAGTAGATTCTGAAGTATAATCAATCTCTGGTAAAAATTGAGATTGCGAGATTTTCCCTTACCTTAGGTCTGATTTGCTTCGTAAGTGTCTGAACCTCCTGTTTAATGATTTAAATAATGTAATTGAATTATTACAGAATCATACTTATTGTTATGATATCATATATGGTCATATTCTTAGCTTCTTATTAGTAATATTACATTGCTACTTGTTATTCGGGTGTTTATTACTTTTTGTTCTTATGCGTGTTTTGTCCAATAAATTCTTATTATTATTTTTAGGTTATAGATACCTAATTTCCAGAATTTTATTATTGTAATATATATCATATTAATTCATTAAATCAATTTATATAATCATTATGCAATGAATATCATTTAGAATGAGTCGCATCACATCGTGGAGACGGTATTCCGTACGTACGCATGAGCGATGATATCATTCTCATGATCGTGGAATTGTATTGGAGTGCATGTATACTATTTCAGAATCAATATCACTTTACAATAACAATATATAGTTATTATTTACACCATTATACCCATCCAAGTAAGGTGGTGGTGGAAAATAGATTACACCACGGCATGGGGACGGTATTCTGTACGTACGCACACGCGGTGATTTCATTTTCCGTGGGATGAATAGATGGTGAAATATGGTTGTTTAATACTTATAATAACATACAATTATATTAGTGATACTGATGTTATTATTTCATAATGAAACAACTAAAGAATAATAAGTGGAAGAACAAATAAAGTTGAAAGAATCAGTAACAGACATTACCTCTTCTTTGAAGCGCCTCTTTGAGACCACCTCTTAAGGCACTAAAATTTTTCTTTGAAGAAGACTAGGACCTCTAGGATGTTTCTAGGGAAGTGTAGAATAGAATTTGGTAGGGTTTGGCCAAGATTTAAGGCTCAAAGTGGTGTGAGGAAGAGAGGGAGCAGGTTACCTTTTATAAGGGAGGAGAGGGGCACCTTAGGAAAACTAAAATTATTATTTTATTATAAAGTCATATTCGATTTTTAATAGCTCAAAATTGATTTATTTCGAATCTAAGGTGGGTATGGGTCGAAATTCTCTCATCCAATATAATTTAGACAAGTTTAGGGTTCTATTTTAACCTTATCATTTAGACTTAACTTTAAGTTAAATAATTTTACTTTTACCGTGTCTTTTTGTTTTCTTACACTATAATGTTAATAAACTTACTATAACAAGACAAACGAACCCCAAGTTGTTTATTATTAATATATATAACCATATATAAGTTATTTGGACGAACCTTAGATTTTTAGGAATAAAATAACAATTAATAATAATATCTTTTTTTTAAAAACTATTTTATGTCAATTTTGACACTATTTGGTAATTGATTTTTTAGAAAATCATAACATAATGATTAGTTAAAAAAATTTCAATTAAGTTTATACTAACATGTCATATTAACCTATAAAATTAGTTTAATTCATAAAAAGTCCCAAATTACATTTTTTGGGTATTTATAACATCAATTATGTCAATATTTCATTAATAAGATAGTTAATGTATAATCATTGTGTCATAAATAAATTAAATTATTTAATGTCTAAAAATTATAAATAAAATACCATTATTTTGGAAATATTTTTATATTTCTAATTAATATTTATAGTCGAATTTATCTTATTTATAACCCTATATTAAAAATGTTTTAGTTATAAAACATTGATTTTTACTATTTTGACTATTCTTTAAATAAAATAATATTGAATGTCCTAATCTAATCCAAGTGGACCTAAATGGTAATATTTTCTTCCTAAGGTTGTTTTTGGTCGAATTACACTTATCCAATATAATTAAGACATGTGTTATGGTAATAATAATATCATTTTTACCCTTAATTACCCTATTTACTTTTAACCGTGGTAAAAAAAAGTAAATAGTTACTATTCACCAAAAATTATTTTCATCTAATTGAGCCAAATTTTAGTCCTTGATATTCACCTTGTGTCTCGTATTTTCGAAATTCCACTCACAGAAGCGGTAAAATTAAGTTTTATGTAAATTTGCAAATTCTCCTAAGAGGTGGGTAAAAGAAGGTTAAAAGTTCATTAAAATTTTTATATATGAAAAATTATTATAAAATGACTACAATGAATTACTTTGAACTTATAAAGGTATTATGTATCAATTTTTGCCTAAAATAAATTTAAATAAAATAAATAATTATTTAAATAAAAAGTCGGTTTTTAAATAGTAACCCAGTGTTTTCACTATTCATCAAAAATTGAATGTTTTCAGAAAAATACCAAAATTTCACCCTAGGCTAATTTCGATATTTCGAATCCAAAAATGAAGTCCGTTTTGAAAAATAAATATTAAAAAATTTCAAAAAGTGGGTATTACTATTCATAACTGCTAGTTTTAATAATATTTTAATAGCATATCGTTGTTTAGTGCAACTCGATATTTCGTACAACGCAAGCTATCGAGGAAGGTCGTGGTTGCGTGTAAAGCAAGACAAGCTAGTGTTTTGTGTAGTTAAAGATTCCTTTGATGATGTATATAACATAAAAACAAAATATTTCACATAAAAGTCTCGGGTGTTACACAAACCCTCTCCGCTGAACCCCCTACCGCACTCCCTTTCTCCCATTTGCGCCGAAACCCAACCCATCCCCTCTTCGTTTCTTATTTTTATTTTAGTTTTTATTCTTTTTAATTATACTATCCAATATATATAAAAATATATCACGTATAATGAAATAATTATAGTTATAATATTAATTGTATATTTGATTATGTAATATTAGTATATCGTCTTACTAAATATAATAATTAGATTTACATATAATATTAATAATAGTATTAGTTATTATATATATATATATATTAATAAGTATTTTTATTAACTAATCTAAGTAATAATATTAATATATAGTTATTTTAGATTCATTTTGTTTAACTTGTTTTATTTTTTCTGTTGTTCTGTGCAAGGGGAGCTACTCGTAGATGTAGTGATAAAAAGAAGTTAGCGGGAAAAGCACAAGAATATTTTCCAGTTTGTTGCAGGGGTTGTTTACACTCATTGAGATTTCACTTAATGACTAGTGACGTGAACTCAAAGACACACCACGTGGATTGACACCGTCTGTTAGTTTTTTCTGTTTTCGTCTCTAAATAAGAGGTCGTGTGACTCTTCGGAGAGAAGGAAGTCAGGACAGGAGGCCAAGGGCCGAGGGCCGAGAGCAGAGTACCGGGGGGCATCATTCAGCAGTGGTGGAGGACACTCCACCACCATTCGTGCACCATTCCAAACCAATTTCACTGGACTAGAACTCATCGTCGACCTAGAGACGGGTTCCCGCTCCTCCATTTCATCCATCCTCCCACTGCTCTATTTTTGGTGTTCTATGTTGAGTATGTAAATACTCTCATAGTTTGGTATGTTTAGAATTGAATTGTGATGTTAGTTATGTTTAATTGTTTCTGTCATTTTCTTCTTCTTTCTCGTATCGCTTTGTGATCTCGAATCTCCATAAAGTGAGATCTAATTTGCGGGGCTAGTTCTAGTTTATGAAACCCAACATGATCTCGAGATCCACACATCAACCCAATCACGTTCTTTTTATTCGCCTTGTTTGATCGCGTCTATGAGTTAGATTAAGCGAGAGCGAGATCTTGCATAGGACGATTTGCTACTTTCTTGTTTAATTTATTCTCCCCTTCCTGTCTTGATTTCTCGAACTGTGAATCAAGATTGGTTTTGAAATGTGACGATCTTAGTGGAATCATTCTGGAATGTGAGAAATTCTTTCCAAAATGACTTTTTTAGGTGAGTCACCTTACAGTTCGGAGGAACTCTTGAGTATTTAAGAACTTCTAAGCTTGAGTGTTCAATTTCGAGACGAGATTGGTGTGTGACCTGAGACATCGTTCATGAACTTAGCGAAGAGGAGAATTTTTGATCAATTCCTTAAGTTGATCTAGGATAGGGAGTAGAGAGTTGATTGACATGGGTTCGGCCTTGTTCTCATTGACTTTTGTCTTCTCTGTCTTGGTGTCATTTGTTAGTTCTGTTCTTTGTGTTGTGTCTGTGTCTTCTTTGTTTGTCCTGGTTTTGTCCTGTGTCTCTTTATTGTTGCACTCTTCCTCCTCTCCACATCCACTGTGCTCTTCAGCACTGATTAGTGTTTCCTTAGGAGTGCGTTTTTCTGTTTTCAAAGTATTTAAAAAGACAAAAAGATTTTCAGAATGACCACTTAGGCTCTTGACACTGCTTCCTTGAGAGCGACATCGAGGTTAGCCATTATTCTATATCTTGGGTCTTTATAAATGTAAGATTGACCGTCCTTGCGACAAGGACACCCGTCAAATTTTGGCGTCGTTGCCGGTGAAGCAATGAGTGACTCAGTGGTTTTTCAAATTTTTATTTTATTTAAAAACAAAAAAAACATAAAACACATATAAAAAAACAAAAAAAACACACGCGGACACAATGATGAACTCTAACGAATCTGATGTAGTGTCACTGTTTGACCCGGTTCAATATCCTGAAGAGTCTGTTGTTAAGTTTTAATGTTGGATGCATGAAAGACAGTATCGAGACCTTACTGATGAGGAGACAATTTATTCTCATGAGAACATGTGGTTGATGCAACAATCCTTGGATAAGGTCAAGGGATACCAAGAAGGCAGTGCAGTACCACCACCTCCCATTGAAGCCCAAAATTCTGGAAAATAGTTGAGAAAGAAAGAGAAAAGCAACAGAAGAAAAAAAAGTTGGAGTTTCCCAACATTGATATGGATTTTTTCCTGGAGTCAAATATGAAAATTACAAAACCAATTTCTGAGGATGTTTTTAAGGGCTGGTAGGAGATGGAACATTCAATGATTCATGATGCTGGACATTTCTTTAATGATCATCTCTTCTCTGATTTCCATTCTAATGATTTTTCTTGAAATAACTGTTTTATTGACTTATCAATGCTTCAACTGGTGGAGACAGCACATGACATTATATCATTCTCCTTAGAATATTATGCAAGTGAGGTGGTGTGTTTTGAGGAGAGGCTGGAGGAGGTTGACTACCTCGCTCTTACCCTGGACCCTCTCCCAGGATCACTATTCTATCACGAGGAGTAACAAGCATCACTGATAAAGGGAGTTGAATATTTTATGGAAGAATCTGTATTTTTATTCAACTTGGATTACATTGAAGCTGATTTTAATTATGTTTCTCCCTATACAGGTTTTGAAGATGTTGTACATCTTTGTGATTTTTTGGAGAGTGAAGAAGTTGAGGTTTCTTCTGTTGAAGAATTAATGGAACTTCCAATTCTGGAGGACACTTCCAGTTTGGGAGTTATTTTTGAAGATAAATTATTAGAGTTGTGCACTAGAACAGAAGTGGATGATGACACAATAATTGTTTTCTAAGAGAAAATGTTTTATTTGATTCAACCAGAAGACAAGTCACATATAAGTTTTCCAACATTTCCAACATTACAAAATTTTCACACTCAACCTCAAGCAGAAGTAGGGAAGTACCCCTATATCCTCTTTTTCCCTCCACCATTCAACATGAAGTACATCAATGCCATGGAGGGGAATGTGGTTGAAGCAGCACATGGGGTACTCCAAAGATGGAAAAACACTCAAGTTGGAAGGAATCAATACCTGGTGGTTCTTGAGAAAGAAACCAAATCCCCCATCAGATTGGGGTTGATCTGAGGACTGTCCAGCTATGGACAGTCAAACTACAACACCCCCTTGGGGGTTATCCTAGGATTACCCTTTACATTTCCTACTTTAGTTTTTTTTTGCATGTTTTTTTTAATTGGAGTGTTGTTTTCTTAGGACAATAAATAGGCAGTAGATTCCATGTAGCTATCAGTCAAGTCCCAGAGGAATAGTACATTGAATATCATGGATAACACTCCCTAACTCATACTCTGTGGTTTCTTTTTTTTTGAACTTAAAATCTTTAAGTCTAATGTTAAACTATTTAATCATGTAGGTGCCAACTTGGAGCACCCAGAGTTCATGCGCAAAGTATTTAAAGGGATACATTTGTAAATATGAGAAGCTGTACATTCAGGGAAGTACTATATTAATTATACCAGTTGTTTCAAACCACTCATTCATTTTTTCTACTGATGTGAATTAAGTGTGGGGGTCTTCCCACTGATTTGTGAAACTCTTCGACTGTGATTTATGTTTGGGTGTTAGAATGAAAATATCTACTTAGTTTAAAATGTATTTTGAGATGATTTTTTGACACAAGCTTCCACCCACTGCTTACAATTTCATTATGCTGCTGCTGCACCTCACTTTTAATCATGCTACTATTTGAAGTTAACTGATACAATCCCTTGTCTGCTCACAATGATTCAAAGCATGAACATTTTTGGAATATAAATTCACTTGGTTGCTGGTGATGGTTGGTGGGGTTGTGTTCTTTTGTTTTTGTTTTTATTTCCATTTACTATTTGTGTGGCCAAGAAAATTTTTGAACTTCATTGATACCCCTCCATATACTTTTTTAGCTTAAATGTACATCTGTTTTGAACTTAAACTGTCTCCCACCGTGACAGTCAACATTGGGGAAAATGTTGTGTTTAAAGTGTGGGGGAGAGGGGTCATTCTAGTGTCATGTCGAATTCCCCCTTCTTGAACCTGAGTTTGTGGTTGTTTAAAAAAATGGTCATATTTTGTCCGTTTTTAAAAAAAAAAGATTTAAAAATTCCTTTAAATTTTTTCAAATTCTTTCATCACATGATGGTCATTGGAGGTTCACTGGTACTTCAATTATGTCCTTTTTAGTGGATAACTTTTTGCTGGATGTGAGAGTGGCACTGAGTCAGAAACTGTTAAGTATGAATGATTGTTGAGTGAAATTGTTCACTATCTCTATGGATCTATCTGTTTAGGAACTGAGGATGAGGGTATGACAGGATAAGTTTTTTGGAGTAAGGATCATGGCTTAGGATAACTTGATGTTCTAACTGGAACCCTGGGAACTCACATTATTTAAAACAATTATATTCAATCACTTTAGGATGTCAATTCAAATGATTATTAATTAAGACCTTTATAACTTGAGTAAAATTTGAAAATGAGATCCCACGGTGAGTATCTGAGACAAGGTGCATTGGGTGCGTTTCTATGAATAAATAAATCCAGTTTCAATCTTAATAAGTGCTATGTAAAGTTCTCTTCACATGGAATATGGTTGGGAAAAGGTAAAATAAAGTGCCCTTGTCAAAAATGAACTCATTAAGGTGAGGGGAATTTTGAACCCAGATGAAGAAGAGAGCAATTGACTTGGTTAATTTTCATTTGAGTTGAATATATAAAGTGATCAAATTAATGGACTTTAATTTTTGGAACCTGGAGGAAGGTTAGAATGGAAGGTGTACTTGGTTAAGTTTTGAGTTCCACTTCATCTAACATGTCAACATTCCTTGAATTAGAACTTGAATTGGAAGGTGAAGTATGATGGTTAATGATTACACATAGGAGGTATGACACACTTGGCAGTGTATGAGTTTGTGAGGCTTTTGATTTCCAGTGAGTATTTGAATCTAGGAATGACATCATTTTTGAATACCCTTGAAAAACCTAACTCATGGTTTGGTCCTGCTCCTCTAGATGTTAAAGTTTAATCATGCAATTTTTGAGCTGAAATTCACAAATCATATTTCTATTTTAAAGTCAAAGGCATGTATTTGTTTGAGGACAGACAAAGTTTTAAGTGTGGGGGAGTTTGATGTAGCTCAGTTTTAATTCTCTTTGCCACATAATTTTTAATATTTTTGTTTGTTTTGTTAATATCAAACCTTTGTATTTTGTGTAATATTTATCAATTGTTGTATTTTGTAGATTATATTATAAAGAAATGTGTTTATTTCTTAAAAGTGTGTTTTTGTTTCTATTTTTTATTGTTTTTCAATAATAAAATTAAGTTGTAATTTTAATTTCATTTAATTAATTTTTGATTTTATTCATTTTCAATAATTTTTAATTTGTTAATTAAATTTGTTAATTCTTTATTTTTTTAATGTGTAAATAAATAACACATGTTAGTCTTTTAATAAGTTAATTAGTTTTAACAATTTAATTTTATTCAATTAATAAGTTTATTCTTTAAGTTAATGAATTATATAGTTTATTGGTTACTTAGTTGGTTGGTTAATTTAAGAAAGTATGGTTAGTTTGTTTTAAATTAATTTTGTTTATAATTTTTAATAAATTCATTATTTTAAATAAAACACAATTCATTTTATGATTTAATTTTTTTTATATTTATTAAGTTTTTAATTCAATTCATTTCGTTAATCGAGTTTTAGTTTTTAATTTATTTAATATGTTCTTTTTATTTTGCAGAATCTCATGGTGTCTCAATCACTGTCTCACCGCTTCGTCTCACCGTTCCAACGCCCTCACACTCACTGTATCCCCATTCACAGTGAGACCGTGAGAAATCTTCATGGTGCCATTTCCACCATTTCTCATAGCCACTCTTCTTCACAGGGGAACCTCCTTCATGCACTCATCAAATCTTTTCTGCCTCCTCATTCATGCAGCAAACCAACATCATCACAACAACAATTCACAGCAGCAGCTATACAAACCAAATACACAACAGATTTCAAATTCAAACCGCTATCAAGCAGCAGAATAATCGTAATTTCACCATTTTCAGAGGGAATTGGCACAAGAAAAAAATGGAAAAGATGAAGAACTTGAAATCAAAACACCCACACCTTTCTCCTCTACCTGCGCCATTCCGCACCGATCCTAGACCTCCATCTCGCCTTGCTCCTGCTTTGCCGCTGAATCCTGAGATCCCCTACCTCATGTCGTCGAACAACTGCCCTTGCCGCAAGTGCTTGCTAGAAAACCACACTCAAACCCGCTCCACCTCGGTTCCACCGTCTGGCCACCTCAAACTCTAACCTGAGTCATGAGCCTCCGCCTCATCCAAAAGCACAACCACGACACACCCGCACAGCTGTCGAACCACCCAAAGCCGCCTCGGCCTACCCTATCGCCCCCTGTTGGAACATCCACCGCACCCGGACCACACCCGCATCCTGTGAAAACCCTCTCCGCTGAACCTCATGTCGCACTCCCTTTCTCCCATTAGTGCCGAAACCCAACCCCTCCCCTTTTTGTTTCTTCTTTTTCTTTTAGTTTTTATTCTATTTAATTATACTATCAAAAATATATATAAATATATCACATATAATACAATAAATATAGTTATAATAATAATTTTATATAAGATCATGTAATATTAGTATATCATATTACTAAATATAATAATTAGATTTACATATAATAGTAATAATAGTATTAGGTATTATATATATATATTAATAAGTATTTTTATTAACTAATCTAAGTAATAATATTAATATATAGTTATTTTAGTTTCATTTTGTTTAACTTGTTCTAGTTTTTCTGTTGTTCCGTGCAGGGGGGGCTACTCGTAGATTCAGTGATAGAAAGAAGTTCGCAGGAAAAGCACAAGAATATTTTCCATTTCGTTGCAGGGGTTATTTACACTCACGGAGATTTCACTTAAATACTGGTGACGCGCACTCAAAGACATGCCACGTGGATTGACACCGTCTATTTTTTTCATATCTAAATAAGAGGACATGTGACTCTTCGGAGAAAAGGAAGTCAGGACAGGAGGCCTAGGGTCAGGGGCCGAGATCAGAGTACCGGGGGGAATCATTTAGCAGTGGTGGAGGACACTCCACCACCGTTCGCGCACCATTCCATACTAATTTCACCGGACTAGAACTCGTCTTCGACTTGGAGACAGGTTCCCGCTCCTCTATTTCATCCATCCTCCCACTCCTCTATTTTTGGTGTTCTATTTTGAGTCTATAAATACTCTCTTAGTTTTGCTTGTTTAGAATTTAATTGTGATGTTACTTATGTTTAATTGTTTGTTTCGTTTTTTTTCTTCTTTCTCATATTGTGTTGTGATCTTGAATCTCCAGAAATGGAGATCTAATTTGCGGGGCTAGATCCAGTTTATGAAACCCAACACGATCTAGAGATCCACACATCAACCTGATCACGTTCTTTTTATTCGCCTTGGTAGATCGTGTCTGCGAGTTAGATTAAGCGAGAGCGAGATCTTGCATAGGATGATTTGCTACTTTCTTGTTTAATTTCTTCTCCCCCTCCTGTATTGATTTCTCAAAATGAGAATCAAGATTGGTTGTGCAATGTGACAATCTTAGTGGAATCATTCTGGATTGTGAGAAATTCTTTCTAGAATGACTTTGCTGGGTGAGTCACCTTGCAGTTCGGAGGAATGCTTGAGTATTGAAGAACGTCGATGCTTGGGTGTTCAATTTCTAGACGAGATTAGTGTGTGACCTGAGACATCGTTCATACACTGATCGAAGTGGAGAATTGTTGATCAATTCCTTAAGTTGATCTAGGATAGGGTGTAGAGGGTGGATTGACCTGGGTCTGGCCTTGTTCTCACTGACTTTTTTCTTCTGATTCTTGGTGTCATTTGTTAGTTCTGTGCTTTGTGTTGTGTCTGTGTATTCTTTGTTTGTCCTTGTTTTGTCCTGTGTCTCTTTATTATTGCACTCTTCCTCCTCTCCGCATCCACTATGCTCTTCAGCACTGATTAGTGTTTGTTTAAGAGTGTGTTTTTATGTTTTCAAAGTATTTAAAAATACAAAAGAAATTCTGGAACGACCACTTAGGCTCTCGACACTGCTTCATTGAGAGCGACCCCAAAGTTATCTATTGTGCTATATCTTGGGTCTTTATAAATGTAAGCTTGACCTTCCTCACAACAAGGACGCCTTCAATATATATATATACATATATATATATATATATATATATATTATACAAATACTTTAAATAAATACATATACATATAAATAAAAATCTACACAAATATAAATATTGGTATACATAATATAAATGTAATTATAAATATATTTAATCAAGTATATAAAATTCTTATATTGTTTTATAAATAGTATACATTTATATTATTCTTTATATTATATATATATATATTATTAAATACATTTTTATTGTTTATTTTTGTATAAATTCATTTATAAAAAATTATGCATACAAATATATATAACATAGAAAAAATTAACTATATATATAATCCTTATATTATATATATTATATTATAAAATATTTTATTACAGATATAATGTTATAAAATATTATATTATATATAAATTTATATATATATATTAATTATATAATTATATAATTTTTTTATAGATATTGTACTATACTATATTAATTATAAATTAATTTGGTATATATATATATATGTATATATATTAATTAATTATATGATATATTTTCATATTATATGACTGTATTTAATTTCGTGTGTGTCTATATATATATATATTTGTGTGTGTGTGTTTATACATGATATAATATAAAAGTATATAATTACATACATAAATATATAATATAAATATATATAATATAATATATGTATAATATAAATCATAAATCATAAATCATAAAAAGGTATAGTATTTATAAAACAAAAATATAATTTGTATAGTTTAAAAAATAAGTGTAATAATAAAAACAATAATTAATAATTAATAATTAATAAAATTATTGCTAGAAGCACAGACATATATATAAGTATATAAAAATAATTATGTAAATATATATATTACAATTATATTATATCTATAAATATTATATAAATACATAAATACACACAAACACAAATATATATTTATTTATAAATATAATTATAAATATATATTTATATATGTAAATATAATTATTCATATATATTATATATACACATAATATATATAAATATATTGTAAAGAATATATTTTATATTACACACAAATACCAATATATTATATATAAATAAAAATGTATTATATTACTTAAATTTCTATAGAAAAATGTTTATATTATATAATTTTACTACATCTAAATAAATTGGCACAGTGGTTCAGGTGCTTCACTATCCATCCGGATGTCTTATCTTCGATTCCTAGTGGTCGTATAAATTTTTATTAGCCCCACAGAAAATAGTCGGTCATTTTAACGTTTTGAGGTGTGTAGGGGTGTCAGGTAGCATATGAGGGGCGTTAGGGGCATGCATGGAGTGTTAGGTGGCGTGTGGGGGTGTTATGGGGTGTCTATGGTGTGCGGGGAGTGTCAGACAGTGTGTGTGGGGTGTCATGGGGTGTCTGTGGCGTGCAGGGGGTGTTTGTGGCCTGTGGGGAGTGTGAGGGGTGTGTTAGGCGGCATTCGGGGGGTGTCATGGGGTGTTTGCGGCATGCAGGGGGTGTCAGAGGGTGTCTGCGGCATGCGGGGAGTGTCAGGTGGTCAGCGGTTGGGTGTCAGGGTGTGTTTGGGTAGGTGGCAGGCGGTGTCTAAGGGGGGTTTTTGGGTGGTTTTATGAGAGGTGTCAGGCAGCGTGTGAGTGTGTGTTAGGGTGCATTTGGGTGGGTGTTGGGCAGTGTCTATGGGTGGTGTTTGGGTGGCGGAACGGGAGGTGTTAGGCATCTTTTCTGGGTGCCTTGTGGTGGGATGGGCCTTTAGGGTAGGGGCGATTATGCAACCACCCCTAACATTGTAGTTTGAGCCTAGATTAGGGGTGGTTATAACCGCCCCTAATTCACTGGGTATAGTGAATTTATGACAAATTTATAGGGGGTTATAACCCCTTATAATCTACCCATCGATAAATTCGCCCTCATTTTACCAGTGCTTTCCCAAAACCACCCTTAATCATAATAGGTGGGCACTTTTATGGCGATTACAGGTAACCACTACTAATGTGTTTAGAAGGGGTTATTACCCCTTCTAATCACCCTATTTTTTTGTATGTTTTTCATTATCCTTAAACCTATCCTTAGAAATGTCCTTTGGGTTATCACTATGGTTTAAACATCATAGCTTCCAAAGGTTTGCTAAAACTTTTCTCTGATACCAACTATAGAGACCCTCTATTTTCATACATTAACATTACGTAATTTTTGCAGAATACTTAATACATTATATAAAAAAAATCCCAAATTCTGTATTAGTGCCTTTGGAAACATGACAATGTAATCACTAGTATATAAGCGAGATACATTATCCCCCACTAGGTTCTCCAAGACTGGAACCCCTCTTAGACATATCATACAAGAAATCTATATTCATATCCTGGGGAAGGAAACATAAAAAGGGGTGAGTTCTAATGCTCAGTAATGGTAAACAAGGAAGATATATAAGAAAAATCATGATCATAAGGGTATGTGAACATGATCCTGAAAATAGAACATCATACCTAGTATATCAAAGATCATATACATGAATCATGTCACAAATCATGGCAGTTTATAAGACATGAATCATAATTAAATTGATAATATAATCCTGGAAATCATAACGTAGGAAGAAAACATAGAATTATGGAAGCCACATAAGCATATATAATTATTTACAAAGTTGTAAATTCATTGCTTCCAAGACCATCATAGTGGAAAAATTCCTTTATTAATCGGGTTTACACCCCATTTTAACCATGTATTACTTAACCGAGTTCATTTACTATTCTAGACCTGTAATAATAAACTGATTTCATTTCTTATTCCAGCCCTATAATACTAAACAGAGTTAATTTCTTATTCCATCCATGTCTATATCATGATATCTAAATATTTAACCAATGCATTGGAGGGAGATATAGGTCCCACCCATCTCATAATGAAATCATATATACTTGTGCCACAAAATCATAAAAACATATCATGACCCATTAAATTAAATGGGTATCATAAACATGTAAACATATCATAACCTATAAAAAATATTCAAATTTTTTAATCATTTGATCAAAATCATAACCTGTAAAAGAGAAACATATTTCATTAACATATACCTCATGAAAGAGAAATTGATTTTATAATCATATAACCTGTGAAAGAGAAATGGTTTTCAAAAACATATAACACATGAAAGAGAAATGATTTTCATAAATACCATGACATTAAGCATAAACTATTCTTAGAAAGAACATGAATAGAAAATTTATATTATTTACTATATAGGAATGAGTAACATAAATGGATGTCATCTTAGATGAAAAATAATTTTTAAATTTCTTTCAAAAGAATTTCTTGAGGAAAATATCCTTTCTTCTTTGAAAAAGTATTTTTAATACATAACACAATTTGAAAATCATTTTCTTATAAAATATCATGAAAACTTATAAAGAAGACTTGAAATCATTTTGAAAGCCTTTTTCCTTTAAAACTTATAAAATAAGATTCAAAAATTTTAGAAAAAATTTTCTTTAAAACACTTTGAAAACTTATAAGCAAATGTTGAAAATGTTTTGAAAACAATTTCATTGAAAATACTTTGAAAACTTATAAACAAGGCCTGAAAATATTTTAAAAGTAGTTTTCCTCGAAAACATATAAAAGAAGCTTGAAAACATTTTGAAAACAATTTTCCTTGAAAATCACATTTAAAAAACATTTTATTACTAATTATCCATTTAAAAAATGAAAATTAATCTTCAAATAGAGGAAATTGGGTAAATCCGTACATGTCATATGAGGTAAAAAGAACATTCCTTTTACACAGAAAAAGGGTTAAAAAAATTCCTTGTTCGGAAATAGACAATAAGATTCCATTTAAGAGATTGTTAAAATAAAAAATGGGTAAAATGTTATTTGAAATATAATAGGATAATGGTGCAATATTCTTGGAAACCCTTTTTAGACAACATGGTTTTTAAGGAACAAGGATTTCCAACCAAAGAGAGGGTAAAGTCGGGCTTTCATAGAAACACATTCTTAACTATATTATAACCAAATAGTGGAATAATGGTACCAATATATGAATATATCATAAAATAAAAGAGTTTAATGAAACTCACGAGTTTTCTTGAGAGGTGGATCAGAATATTTCATCAAAGGAAGTATAATCAGAAAAATGATGAGATTGGTTCAATAAACTCTTACTATTTGGTAACTTAGGATCACATTGTACATGTAAGAAAAGAATATTACATGAAGCATAAAATATCATTAAAATAATTATATTAGTGAAATAACATGTAAAATTTAATTATATACACCTTGAAAAATAGTTTAGGTGCATAACAAAACATGATTCTCAAAGAAGGAAAATTGAGAAAAAGTTATCGTACCGATTTTCTAACTTTTGAAACTCAAACATCATGAAATAAAGTTCATAAAATGGATATGAAAAGACCCATAAATTTAACTATAATATAATCATAATAAATTCATGGGAATTACATACACTAAATAAAATAAGTGAGTGGTGAATAAGTCATGTATCTCGCGGAAATAAAAGTGAGATGAATTTTCCCTTACCTTGTGTCTTGACTCTCATCATACTCATTCAAAAAAAATATATAATAAATATAAATTTATTATAAATCTTATACAGAGCCATATTCTTATATATAATACCTTATATTTTTTATTATGACCTTATACTACCCTCTTGTTAACTATAATATGTTAAGGTTTCACTTCAGGTAATATCTTCTTTCTTCTTCACATGTGTCTAAATTTGTAATATCTTCAGTCCTTATAATTATATCATGATTCCAAAATGTAAAAAATGATATAAATATAATTTATATTCATTATATTTTTATTATAATTTTCTATGAAATATATAAGTATGAAATGGAATACACCGGTCATGGAGACGGCAAGCTGTACGTACGCGTGAATGATGTTTCCATTTTTATAGTAATATTGAAAGAAAAAAATAAATATATCTATATATATATATATAATTATTCAAGTAGAATTTTTATATAAATTATATCATATAAGTTCACTAAACACATCCTTAATACATTCTATGTAGTCAATGAATGAGTCACATCACTTTGAGGGGGTGGAGTTCATACTTCCTCAAACGAAATTATTGTATTTACACCAAATGGAAAGTAAAAAATATTTTCATTGTAAAAGGAACAAAAAAGATTAAATAAATAATAAATATAATATATGACCTATATAAACATAGTTTTCATCATAATTTCCACCATGAGATGTGGTAAGTAAAAATGAACAATCATCATTTAGTGAGGCGGCAGTTCACCGTACACATAAAAATTATGTTTTTTACCCGTTAAATGGAAGTGTGTGAGATTTTAGGTAAAAAACATAGAATAAAAACATAATATTATAATTTAGTTACTTTTTTTGTTATACAATCATGTAATAAAGATATTGGAGGTGGTGAAGAAATAAAATAAATGAAAGAAGGTTGAGACAAGTCGTTACCTCTTAATCAGGTAACTCATTTTAGCTTGTGCCAAAAGGAGTCCTTGGATGGATTTATTCCCTATGGGAGGATTCTAGGTTTAAGGTATGTATTTTGGGAATTTTATTGGGTAGATCTTGTCTGATCCTAATTGGTTTGAACGGTGTGAAGAATAAGCAGAGGTGGTGGACATTTAAAGTGAAGGGAAAGGACTCACTTGGTATTTTTGAAACCAAGTTAGGTGTAGCGATGTTTTTACATAAAAAATTCATAAATAATAATAAAAAAATAAATAATGAAAGTTTCATGGTATAATAATGTCCAATCAATGGGTTTTTTACAAGTTTCTAAGTATTTTTGGGTCTTAAATTTATGATTTAGGCCTCAGTAAATCTTAATTTTACTTTTATCGATGTCATTATTTTTAGTTACATTCACTAATCGTTTTGGTAAAAAAATAATTTTACATGATTAGGAATTATAAATTATTATGATTCCAAATATTTAATATATTTTTCCAAATTATAATCATATAATTGGTAGAAATTAATTTAAAATTAATCCTGTAGTAGGGTCGAAAATACGGGTTTTTAAAGTAAAAACATTCAAATGATTGCTATGTTTTTATACCCAATGTCAAAGTCAAACAGGTCTAAATGAACTAAATTATATTGGTTAATAAAAATTTAATCGAATTAAACTTTCAAAGAAATATGAAATATAATTTATCCTTATAAATAAATTAAGTAAAAAAGCATTTTTTAACTAAAATTTAGTATTTTTAACTATTCATTAAAAAATGAAATCTTACAGAAAAATACAAAAAAAATTATACAAACCTAATTTTAATGTTTTTCTTTAAAATATGAAGTTTATTTTGAAATATTAATTCTATTAAAGTACCAAAATTGGGATTTAAAAACGGTTCTCCATTAAAAGTTGGTAAAACAACAATTATAAAAATACATGTTTTAAGTGTAAAATTGGGTTTGTTCCCATTTTAAGTCTACAAAATATATTGAATGAATATAAAAAATATTTGATTGCATATAATACATATATATTAAATTAATATTAGGCACTAATTTTAATTAATTTAATTTATTAGGGTAAAACATCTTTGTCACCATATAGATAATAATATTTCCTTTTACATTCAATCAGTTTTCATATTATTTTATAATTAATTGGTAACCTATGAATTCATATTATATTGTATAAAACATATTTTTTCATAAATTAGTTAGTGATTTTCATAACCTTTAATTTGACATCCAATTTAATTTTATTATATTAAATAATTATATTTTAATAATATATTATTGTTCAGTAAACCTCAGTCTTGTATGTTATGCATGCCATCGAGAAAAATCATTATTGTGTGTAATGCAAGCTAACCTCAGTGTTATTTGTAGAAAAATATAAATTCCATGTTTTGTTTTATGAAAAATTAACTTGTTTTTGTGTATAATGCAAGTCCAACATAGCACTTTAACATAAAATAAGCTATCTTGAGTGTTGTGTAAAATGAAAAATATCAAAACGGTTAAATTATTTCTAAAAAAATAATTCACTAAATACTAGGGTGTTACATCCCTCCTCCAATTGGTGGTATATTTATAGATGATTATTTTCAATGCTATGTTCTCAAAAAATAGAATACCATATATTAATAATAGTTTATTTTGAATATATTCCAACTAAAAGGAATTAAAAGTTATTTCGTAACATAAAAGCTTTTGTGTATGATAGAAAGATATTTTAAGGAGAATATAGTTCCTAAGAGGATAGTGGGTATATTTTTGGATTCATAAAAGATAAATTTTAACAAATAAAGGATTAAACTAGTAAAAAGATAAAGTGATTTAACCTTAATATCCTACAGCGTTTTGGATATGTGATGATAAATAAAAATGTAAATAGTTGCATTTAGTTATCATAAATAAGTGTATATAATTATTTCATATATTATTATACCATTATAAACTTAAATTTTGATGTCACTTAATATCCTAAAAGGTTTATTATATATGTCAATAATGAAAAATAGAAAATTTACATTTAGTTATCATGAAAAGTGAAATTCATTATTTCATAATGGATTGTCCCAGTCAAATTATAAAGTGAATTACACTAAATAAATTGATAGAGTTTAGGATATGGTTATGAAAAGAAATATAACGAGTTACATTAGTTATCATTAAAAATTAAATGTCATTTTATTCAAATGAGTCTTGGATGTGTTCATTATGTAATAATATAAATATTTAATTATTTGAAAAAATATCAAAGAAGGGTTTGATATAAAGAGTTCCAAGGTTGATGATGTTGGTGCACATATAAAGTATTCTAAGTAGACAACAAAAGTATAAATTTTAACATTTTCTGTGATGAAGTTAATAATTTTAATATGTTCAACTTTTGAATAGTTAGGAGTATTATTCCTAAATCCCACCATTATTCGAACTGTCCTACTTCATAGATGTTTATCACTAAAGAGTTGGTGATAGGGTTTTATCATATGGTCATATAGAGATGTGTATGGAATTATATATGATTTAATGAGGGAAAACCCCACAAAAAGAAAAGTATGCACACGGCCGATTTGGAAACCTTTCATATATGAAATGATATATAGGTTATTATGTTGGGTTTTTTTAAAATTATTAAAATAGTTTTAAGAATATTAAAATGTATAATATTTAAAGAAATATCCATATTATCATTATTTCACATTGGTTGAATAAATGTATATATAAATATAAATTTCATGAAGTGTAATGATAAATAACCTCTCAATGTATAACTTTTTATTATCCCTAGCCAATGTCCATCATTGAGTATTATATGTTATAATGAATTGATAAGGTTAGTGTGAGTAATATTCTTGTATCGAGATATAGAATATGCTCATGGGGCACAAAATAAAGAATATGATTATTTATATGTATCTAATGACTGATGAATTATACGACATGAAGTCTCATATAGATGTCCTTGGTATAGTAGGGGTTCTTGAATCATATTTGAGTCCCTATTACCTATGGTTGGAGAGATACATAGCATGATAATATTCTTAAATTTATGCCCTACTTAGGAAAGTCTATATATTGACTTAGCAAATACTGGGGTGGTCCGGTATGTTGTTGATAATATCATCGATTGGAGCTCAACCAAGATGATATTTTTCCTCTTGTATGATGATTATGAAATCTCACTATTGGAAATATAAGCTATATTCACGAACCTATAGACAAGTTTTTATAGGTCTGTGGCTATATCTTGATTATAGCCAAGGTTTAATTTCCATCTGTGGGTACAAATTTCTGTCCCTTCTTTTTTTTGATTCATGTCGGGCTCCTCCTCCTTCCCCGATACTCAACCCTCTCACCGTGACACCATCCTCCCTCGACGACCTCTCCTCCTCCCCAATGAACTCTTTCACCACACCCTCCTATCTTTCCTCACAGATTTCCTCTCTCTCCATCGCTGCTTTCCTCTCTTTTTCATCCTCTCCAGCTTCGGTTCCACCATCCCTCATCGCAGTTCCTTAATTCACACCGAGGATTCTCTAATAGAGTATTGACTCATCCATTCAAGGTTGCTCCATCCCTCGTGCGGTACTCCCCTCCTTCATACCCTTACTCCGCCCCATCCCTCTCACTCCCTCATGATGCCTCACATCTCTCATTTCTTCCTTCCCCCATGATTCCTCCCCTGTGATTTCTCCTCCCTCTCCTCCCCTCATCTAACACGACATCCCCACATCCTCTCTGATGCAGCTCCGGCACACCCAAGCCACCTCCCTGCCTACGTGGCCTCCCTACCTTCCTATCTACACATCTCCAACAACCCCCACCTCACTGCTACCCTCCTCCTAATCGTGGATTTTCGTCACTCACTGCTTTGATGCGGCTACACAAACTTTTGTTGTCCTCCTCTGATGAGGCCACCCCACATCCTGGAGATGCTTCTCCTTAGACATGGCCACCCCACCTCCATCCAATTTCTTCCATAGAGTTTATTTGATTTCACATCATCAGCTTCTCCGATTTTCAATGGTAAGATTTATTTGAGGATGTTCTTTTATATCTTACATGATAACTAGTTTATGGTAATATCTCAATGTTAATGTTTCAGGTCTGTGATGTTTCTTATTAGGGGCATGTAATATCTGAACATGTTTTTGAGGGGATTCCATAAAGTGGGTTGTCATCGAGGTTATATATTGATGTATCAATCCTTATCAAGTCAATTTTGATCATCATGTGTCATCAGACTTGATATAGACTCTTAAGATCCTAGAGTGACATTTGTATTTAATATCTCTTGATATTATGATGTATAATCCATAGATAGTGATAGGTTTTTATTCTATATTAGTTATTGTTGATCAACTTAATAAGCTGGTATACTTTCTTTAAATTGGGTAGAAATATTCAGTTGACATCTTTGGGTAGTTTTATATAGGGTTTATAGTTAGACTTCAAGTGGTACCCTCAATGACTATCTATGACTATAATTCCCAAGTACTATAACATTTTTTAGAGTCCTTTGAGGATGATTTTGGGACCCATTTGATGACGAGAATAGAAATTAAATCCAAAATCAATTAGTAGAGTGAGTGCACTATATAGGTATTATAGGATATGTTGAGATCCTTTGTTTATGACTTTTCATGTATGTGGGGGTCAAATTTCCATTGGTAATGTTTTCTTATAATAAAATCCATCACTCTAAAATTAGTATGTAACCTTTAGAAGATATATATGAGAGACAAATCATGTCAAAAATTTACTGGAATTTAATTGGAAAGACATCACTTAATGGAATGAATATTTTGAAATTTATGAAAATGAAAGAACAAGTGAATGTTGAGGATATAGGGATATACCATAGGAGATAGATATCTTGCAGAGATTGACATCTTCGACCTTCGGATTTTGACCATAGGGATCATTTTTTCTTCAATTTCTCCCCATGATTAGTATTATGGAGGCTTTAATGGGGTATCAAGATATCCCCAATGGTCATCAGTACATTTAGGATCCTATGGGGTAAATGTGATTATTCTATGCATGTGGAATTTCCACCAAAGTTAGACCATGTTCACGATCTCTTTCATATGTTACATCTAAGTAGGTACATGAAATACCCGATTCACATTATTGACATGGTATATTCAGACATTCATAATGTATATTGCTTTACAAAATACCTGATGTTGATCATAGATCGACAGGATATTGTCCTCTGGTTGTAGTAAACGTTTCCTTACTGCTGAACTCTCTATCTTCCTTATACACACTCATATAATTTTATCACTTCGTCGCCATATTTTTTTGAGTTCCTCTTACATGATTTATACTAGATATATACTTCATTTTTATAGAAATCCTATTATTGTTCTTCATAATACTAGTTATAGTTTTCAAATGAGTTTCATCGGTTTTTGGCATCCTTCTTATGATATGAATATCATCCTCAAGATTCTTAGTCCATATCACCTTCTCCTCTAGTTTTCCTTCTAAATTATGAATTTGAGAATTCCATTCACTTTATGTTATCTTAATTTTTTCTTCATACTGTTCTTTAGATATGATCATGGTTATCTCATGTTTTCTCCTCATTCACATTCTATAATTCTTTAAAAAAATTCTCAATAATATCACTTTTCACTACAATTTATTTCCTATATTTAAAATTGTTTACCTAAATTCTTCCATGAGATCACAATTCATTTATTCTTCATCTTTAAAAACATTAAATTCATTTTCCAAGACATTAAGTTTCTCTTGTGGGTTGTACCAACAATTTATAGATTTACCACATGATGTGGTTTCTTCATATTAAACATATTGAAGTGATATGGACTCTGTATTTTTAGTTTTTCATGAAGAATCTTATATATGATTAGAAAAAATATGCACAATGAATCATTTTTTTAACCAGATATGAGTATCCATTTTCTTGGTTTCCCTCTTCTTAATCTTCATCATTTGAATTTTAGACAAATGAAATTCTTCATTAATTGAATGATTATCATTCGAAACAACCCATCTTCCCTTCTTAAAGATAGATTCTTGACCATAAAATTCTTTGAACATTATTTACATGTCTTTGGAAAGCTTGTAGTGATCTAAAATTTCAAATACTTATTATTGTAAATAATTTTTCAATGCCTTATTTGAATTATCATCAATTTTAATATTTCATTGATCGAACTCATAAAAACCCCCATAAGAACTTTCAAATAAATTCCTATCCAATAAAACATGATAAGGAATTCCAACATATTCGTCAAAATGGAACAAGAATTACTTTTTTTAAGTGGCGAGGGGAGGGTACAGGGGGTGTACAGGGGGTTCCTGGGGTGTGTAGGGGAGGGGCAGGGGGTAGGGGTGTGCTAGGCACGGGGGTGGGGCAGGGGGCAGGGTGCATTGGGTGTGAAGGGGGAGGTGTGTGTGCTGGGGGCAGGGGGTGCAGGTGGGGGTGTAGGGGAAGTGGGGGTGTAGGTGGGGGTGATGGGGGTAGTGCGGTGTAGGTGGGGTGCTGGGGGCAGTGGGGGTGAATGTGGGGTGTGGGTGGGGGTGTGGGGGTGCATGTGGGGGTAGTGGGCAGTGAGGTTGCAGGTGGGGGTGTGATGGGGGTAGGGGGAGGGGGTGTGCTGGTTGAATGGGGTGTGCAGGGGAAGTGGGGTGTGCTTGGGGTAGGGGGTGCAGGTGGGGGTGCAAGGGGCAGTGGGGGTGCTGGTGGGGGTTGCTGGGGGTAGTGGGGTGCCTGTGGGGGTGAGTGGGGGTGTTGGTGGGGGGAGTGGGGGTGGAGGTGGGTGGTGGGGGTGGGGTTGTTAAGAGGGTTGTGGGGTTGGAGGTGGGGGTTTTTGGGGATGTGGGGGTGCAGGTGGGGGTGTAGGTGGGGGTGTGGGGGTGCAGGTGTGTGGGGGTGTTCAGTGGGTAGTGGGGTTGCAAGTGGGGGGTGCATGTGGGGGTGGGGTGAGCCTTATACTATTTCTACTTTCCAACCTTCAAACTAAAAGGCATACTCCCAACATTTTGGATGATCTGTTATGTGTATACTAAAAAATACCAAATCACCCGTGTTCCCATAGGTATCATTTCTATGATGAAAGGAAACTCACTGCCTTAATAGAATAAAGACAACACATTTCTCCCTATACCTCTAAAATGAACCAAACCCAAGATACGTATGTATCAATAGCATAGTTTATAGCCACGGGTTTAATTAAAATTGTGGTTGTATTGTTGTTTAAACCCATGGTGGGATCACTTCTATATGATGGGGATTTCATGTGCGGCATATAAAGGATACTTGGAATGCTTGAAATCTCATTATTACAGGTCATTTGAGTTTATGTGTACTACTTAGTGGATTTATTTATGGGTTTTTCATGAAGTTTGATGAAATTTTAAGTTGTTTTGGGTTGATAAATTTGATTTTTTGTGTTTCTTAGGTCTGGGTGGGTGTCCAGAGTGAACCCCACACTTTAATTGTTGCATGAGTGTAGTGTATTACCTTGTGAGTTTACCATCAATTAGACCGATTGTAGTTCTAGTTTTAAAATGTTTTTTTGTTTTATTCATATGTATTCATGGATGATAAAAGGGATAGAAAGATAATGGGTGATTGGTACAAGCTTCAGATTGATTTATGGAATATCGTTTGAGGTAGGTGTACTTTATATTACTAATTCTACTGATCATTTGGATTATATTATGTTTGTGTAATCATTAATATTATTCTTTTGTTCATGTTGGTATTGGTGTAATGCGTGATTTATCATGTATAGTTGACACACTGATCCCATATATTTAAGAATTATTTATATCTCACTTCTTTTCCCATTATTTCCTTACAGGTGGTTTTTTATGATGAGGCCAGTTCCATCCACCACCATCAAATGCAGTGAGTTTGACATCTGATTTGGGTAAGGTTTCTTGCATATTTATTCATTGGCCTAATTTTAAATCGGGATTTTGTGATTTTCGGGTTTCCTATAGTTTTGTAGTGTGTTTTGGATCTCGTTGAGGTGGATTTGAGCCGATTGTCGAAGGCTACTACCTACATATGCATAGGTAAGCATATATATAATAAGTTCTCCTGTTATATGTATGTCCTCCCATGGCAGCGCAATTACATATAAGGGTCTAGGTGTGCTTATGTATATATATGGAAAATGCATACATGTTTGGGTGATGACAGGCTTATTCAGGTGAGCATATATATAAGGATCCTCTTGTGCATGTTCAAGGCCATGCAGACATGTACATAGGGGTTAGGGAATCCTTATGTATATGGAAAGGTGTATATATCTGGAGGATGGATTGAGAAACTTAGAGTTTTTGCTGATAAAAGTTTCAGGCACTGAGTGTGGCTTTGCTCCATTGAGGTAGGGTCCCTCTCCCAACATCTTTAATTGAAAAATGTTTTAAATTCCATTTAGCTTCATTCTTAATTCTGCTTGTTTATATAAAATTTCAAATCATGAATAAGTGTTAGTGAATATAATTGTTACATTTGATGAAAAATTCATGGTTTTCTAATTAAACCCCTCCAATGAGGGTGCGCTGTCTGTGAAAACTCACAATGGTAGTTTATGATTATATAGCTTGCATGACATTATAGCATTGATGTTTTCCGTTTTAATCCTTACCCCTTTTTCACTCTTTTGAGACACCATGATAAACTAAAAATATATTTTTGACTCACAGTTTCTCATAGACAAATTATAATCTTAACACAATCACCAAACACCCCTTAGTAATTAACTATAGTGTGGTTGCGTTTTCATTTCATAGCACCATGTGAAATTGTTTCTATCTCTTTACCATGGATCACAATTACCTTGATGCATCTAGTGTAATCACAAAGATAAATTTATGTAGTTACTGTAGATCATAGATGACCCTTAAGTAGCCATCATCTTTCTCAGACGACCTTTACATAGGTCATGAATTACCTTGATATATTCTCCTTCGCTTTAGGGATGACAATATAATTATTTTCAAAAAACATGAACCTTGTATTCTCATAAAAATATAAAACATAAAGAAAATATTTATTTTATTTTCATACAACACAAAAAAACATCCTTGAGAACTTGACATTTTCTTTAGTAACATCACTATGAAATTGAACTAGATAAAATCGACTACCTTACTAGGAAGAATTCACTACTTAGTACCTAAGTAATTAGATTTATTTAAACTGCTTGAAGCACCTTCACCAGTTCACTTTAATTTCCCTACTCGGTTGAAGGTTTAATGTTTAAGTGTTCGAAAAAATAGGGTTTAAAGTGTTTATAATTAAGTGAGAAATAGAATTAACTATGAGAGGTGTTTTTTCAATAACGATATCCATGAAATTTGTTTAATTATCATATTTAATTCTCATAAAAATTTCAACATTGTTACTCTAATATCTGTACATGGAACGGTGCTTCTCTTATCACAACTTACCACTCTTTCCAGAAAAATTCCAATTGAAATTCCCATCACCACACTCATTATGTGGTTTTGGTTGTAGATCCAAAATATCTAACACCCAACACACCCAATGCCACGATGCATGGGTCCTCCAACATCTCTCTTTAACATACCATACAAGAGTCTACCATGGTGAACAACACCCCATAGTTGGACACCCTATTTCCCATAGGTTCTTTAGAAATGTACTATAGTGTTCACCATAGAAGGGTCTCCTCAAAGTGATCATTTTGGAATCTTTAATCCATCCAAGAGATTAGGATTCTTTTATTCATTTTTATTCCTTCGACTATGGACTCTAAAATGACCATGATTCCACTATTTTATAAATCATTTAAATTAAACATTACATCCATGAGTTTTACCATGACATGGGGAAAAAATACTATCCATTTTCTATCCACTATAATCATGATCCATATCCTCCATGGGGTGGTCTTCCTTCTTCTTTGACACTATTTATGAGTCCCACATTAGAAGTTAGTGAAGACATCCACTATTTCATCTCTCAATATGATACATATACCAACTTTGAATTCCTATGGTACTAACCTATACCAAAACCACTAGTTCTTGAATACTGCTTGGTTCTGCCTCTCACGAGGTTCTTATTTCTCCATAAAAGAACAACTTTGTACTAGAATTATGTTCCTCATTCACCACCCAATGCTAGTTGCAGTTTATAAGACTCCTGAGATATGAACATGAGAGTTATATTCTTCTTCTCTACCCTACCTATATTTTTCTTGAGAAAGTCATTTTTTTAGTTTTTTTGAATAGATTTCATATACATAAATCAAGAAATCAAATACATGATTGTAACAATTGAAATGAAAAGCTTCTTGGAAACTATTTTTTGACCTACAGTTATATCATCATTGGTGTGTTCATTGAGAGATAAGATGTGTAAAATAAATGTAGGATAGGACCAATTCAATTCGTGGATTCTCAAGAATATAGAATTCAAGATTTCCAATAGAGACACATCATCAGCCCCAACCTACTCTCATCTAGTAGGAAAACAATATTCAAATACCATTTACAATAATTTATTAGCAGTTATTATACACTGACCTACCACTATTGCAACACCACCCCACACTATTCTCTATATCTACAACCCAATACCATGTTACCATCATCACCACTATCTTGAAATTACAACTTTTACTCAAGGTGGAATGACTAAATATTTCAAATAGAACTACCACCTTTTCACAGATTATAAATTTCTTGATACAGTTCCATCTTACACTTGATTTTTTGGATGATATTTCAACATTATGGTATTCCTCTTTACATTTCATTCCAACATAGAGGAAAAAAGTACTCAATGAGAATCTGAATTTTAAGAAATGTTCTATTTGTCATACAAATAAAATCCTAACATTCTAAGTGTTATTCTTAATCACTAATTTTAGAGGATCTCTCATCTTCTTATAGTTGAATTATTCCTCAAATAGCTTCTAAAACATCAACCAATTCCACAAAAATCCCCCATTTGGATTTCATTTCAAATTTCCCCTCGGTATCTGAACTAGTCTGACAACCAAACATGCACCTCTAGTAGTGTTTTTATGAGAAAAACTAAAGAAAAGAGACAATTCAATCAGATTTTTTATTTTACATAGAGAAAAAAAATTAGAAACATTAGGAGGTATGGTATCTATAATTCCTAGAGAAACTGTAACATCCATGTATAAATTTTACATTTTCCTCATCAATAATTTCATATTCATTTCAAAATTAGTCAACTTATAGGCATCTAAAGTGATATTTCTAGAATATTTCCCTTATTTTATTCTCAGAGTGGGTTATCTCTTAATCTATTAGAGATTCACAATATGTATGCACCATGTTATTTTTTAAAATAGAATTCCCAATGAGGAATATTCTATTTAAAATTTCCTAGCTTTCATGTTAGCTCTGTGGTTTTGAACAGTGTTTTCCCAAAGTTAAAAAACTAGATTGTCCTGTACTGAATCTCTTCCCTTAACAGCCTTATGTTTAGAAAGGATATTCAGTTTCCTTTATTTATTATTGAAATCACCACTACAATAAAACAAATTTATATATGTATTCCCAGAGTACTTACTAATGCACCACAAAACCTCCAAAGTAGTCATATTAGCCAAATAAATCTGCAATTGGGTTCTAAATTCTACTAGAACCAATAGATAAAAAAATTATACATATTTACATAGATATTTAAAAGATTTTGGAACATACTAAAAAACTATAGTACAATGAAAATACCCTTATTCTACATAAAATAATTTATAAATATTATGAAACTCTTTTTAGTGCATTGGTCTTGATCCTCTATACATTCCCTTCGGTCCCAAGCCTTTTTATTCTCAACACACAACCATATAATGAACCTTACTGTATTGTTTTTAGATTCACATCCCTCCCTGCATCCTTCCACCAGATTGGTATTTTTATATACATATATATTTTCCATATGTTTCTCTTCAAACAAATAAGTTTCATAAATTTAGATGTTGGTCATTGGAATGGAAACTCCACACAAGCCTGTTGCAATTTAATACATGAAATGAAATCACTTTGTTCCCCACAACACATAGAAATAATCTAATATGTGCATGATTACAAGAAAAAATAGCAGTAACCTGCATTAATGTAGCAAGGTGATATGGGTGTGAGGGGGGGGCGTACAAGGGATGTTTAAGGGGGTGTAAGGGGAGTTGTGCAGGGGTGGGGGTTTCCAGTAGGAGTGGGGAAAGGGGTGTCCAGTAGGGGTGTGAATGTGTGAAAGGGGTGTGTACAAGGGGAAAGGGGGTGTAGGGGGTGCAGGGGGGGTTGTGCAGGGGGTACAATGGGCTAAGGCCTAACCCTCTGTCCAGGGCGTCTATCCAAGGGGGTATGTCCAGGAGGGGGTTTCTAGTAGGGGGCGAAAGGGGGTCTAGAAAGGGTGGTGGAAGGGGTGTGCAGTGGGGGTATCTAGTAGGGGGGGGGGGGGCTGCAAGGGGGTCCATAAGGGGTGGTGCAAGGGGGTGTGAAGTGGGGGTGTCCAGCAGGGGTGGTGAAAGGGGGTCCAACAGGGGTGGTGCAAGGGGGTGTGGAGGTGGATGTGTGAAAGGGGACATGGGTGGGTAGGGGAGGTGCAAGAGAGGTTTAAGGGGGTGCAAGGGGGTTGTTTAGGGGGGTGCATTTGGTGGGTGCAAGGGGTGTCTAGAAATGGTGTGCAGTGGGTGTGTGGAAGGGGGCAAGGGGTGAAAGGGAGGTGAAAGGGGGGTTGTGCATGGCGGGGGGGTCTGTGTAGGGGGAAATGGGTGTGCATGGGGGGTGAAAGGGGGTGCCCTTCCAGGGGGTGGGGGCTGTCCAGGGGGGTGTCTGCCTAGGGGGGTTGGGGGCTATCTAGGGGGGTGTCTGTCTAGAGGGTGGGGGTGCTGTACAGGGGGGTTGTCTGTCAGGGGGGCTGGTGTCTAGGGGGGTTTGTCCAGTCGGGGGGGCTGTTGTCCAGGGGGTGTCTGTCCAGGGGGTGAGGGTGATCTCCAGGGGGGTTTCTGTCTAGGGGAGTGGGGTGGGCGTGTCAAAGGGGGTTTTTATCTAGGGGGTGGGGGCATGGGGGTGGGTTGGGGGGATTTCCAGGGGAGGTACAAGGGGCATGGGTGCAAGGGGAGTGCAAGGGGGTGTCCAGCAGGGGTGGTGAAAGGGGGTCCGGTAGGGGGAAAGGGGGTGCGGGTGTGAAAGGGGGGTGTGCATGGGGACCGGGGGGGTTTCAGGGGGTGAAAGGGATGTGTAAGGGGGTGCAAGGGGGCCTGTGCAGGGGGGGTTTATGTCTGTAGGGGTTATTGTCCAGGAGTGTTTGTCCATGGGGTAGGGGGTCTATCCAGGGGTGTCTATGAGGGGGGGTGCAGTGGGGGTGTGCAGCAGGGGTGTGCATCTATGCAAGGGGGTGTGTGCAAGGGGATAGGGGGGTGTTCATGGGTGCAAGGGGTGTGGAAGGGGGTGTAGGGGGTTTGTGCATGGGGGTGCATGGGGCCAACACCGGCTAAACGGTGCTAGTTTTTTAATAAGTGTGAAGATATATACCCATGGTTGAGAACTGTGGATTTAAATTATAAATTATTTTATCCAATGCCATGGTTTTCAAACCGTGGCTATAGGGTGTACCCTATATCCACACCAATACCATCCACAGTTGAGAAAATTGTGGCTATAGCCTTATTTTCTAGTTATGTCTTGTCCCTCGATTGAGATAGACCGTGACGTGGGAATACACACCTAGATATTATATATCTATCCAAATAAGGGACATGTGATGTGTTATCTATAAGGGTGAATGATATGTGAAGTATTTACTAAATAATATAATTTATACTTTGAGAATCAAAAATGTTTGTTTAGGCTATATGGGATTGACAAACTGTATGTCCCATTGTCACTCAATGCCTTAGAAAAAAATAAAATATGAGAATTCATGTTTTTACATGATGAAGACTATGGGAAACATGTTTAGAGAAACATGTTTTTGATATATATCACTCTAGAACTATTTATAGATTGAGTAGCAGTGACACTTATCAATAGTATGTTCTTTACTTACTTATATGAATCGAGATATTCTTATTTGTTGGTAATGATATAAATAATAATGTGGTCACATTTTGTGTTTAACTAAGTGGGGATTATGTTTTACACTGAAAGATACTCTAAAAGTGTTTTATAGTTCATCCAAAATGAGTTCTGGATGGGTATTCACAAGGTATTACATATGATGTGATAAGAGGTGAATCTAATGATAGATTTTTAAATTTTTTTAAAGATATCAAAAAGGGTTTTTGGATATAATCTCATAAGTTATTATATACATACTATATAAGGTGAAATGGAACAATGTTTTTAGGCTGTAGTGTAGGTGGGATATTGAAGGTGATATTCCCAAAAGTTTTATATATATATTATATATATAAGTCTTTTTCTAAGGAAAATATGATTTTTATGCATGAGGTGTATCATTTCATGAAGTCTATTACTTCATTATTAATATTCCATGTATAGTGTCATTAAAATAACCATTTAATAAAATTAAACAGTAGAGAGGAAATGAATTAAATGCATTCATACATGAGTTATCAAAAGAAACTTGTACTCATGAATTATAAATTCATAAGTAAATGTGGTATCTTGAGTTTTTTTCTCATGGTTTTATTTATAACTACCATTATATGGAAATTAGAGTGTGATAGATTCATGATTTTATGAAATTACATTTCACTTGAATATCTCTTTATCTTCCTCCTTTTTATTTGAGACACTAGCATTTAATAGCGGGATGATGGATCCCATCTATGTGATGTATGATTTAGCACAACTCATGGATACCTCTAGAGGTGGGATGTCTTTTGGATTATACTCTTATGATCTCTCTCAAACACATGTAATGACTATTTATATGTTTTATATTCTCTTCAGTGTATAATACAATATATTTATAATAGTTCTTCAATTTGTTTTTATGCAGGTTTTATATTTCATGCATGGAGATCCTGGACAATGGATTTGATCACTTCCACATATTTTAAAAATTGTTGTTAAACTCATTTAAACCCCAACAATTTATATAGTGTTGTTTAAATTTTTGGTTATTTTTTAACTACTACACCCCCCCATCATTACTAAAATTCATGTTTATTAATGCTAAAGAAGTGTCAATTCTCTTAGAGCCCTTAAAACTCGGATGTTTTTATCATTGCTAAAAAACAACTTATAAAGGAACCTTTTATCAGTGCTAAAAATGATGATAGAAGACCACATATATCAATGATTATTATTGCTGATTAAGGCTTCCTTTTATTAGTTCTTTATTATCATTGAAAAAATTATTTTTTAAAAAAAATTCTCACTCTAGAGGCCCATTTATCAGCACTAGCCCACCCCACCACCCCGTGGACAGGCGTAAGCCCCCCCCCCCCCCATCACCTTTATCAGTGATTTCCCCCTCACTACCACCCCATGTTTATCAGCTATCACAACCCTCCCTCCTGTTTGGCCCTCTCAATCAACTCCTAGGATTCAAACTTGGGATCTCGAGGTTCATAGTTAATGTTCATTACCACCGCAATATACTTTTTTCTATATATTATGATTTGTCAAATTTTTTATATATTTTCATATATTTATTCATATACTTATTCATATAATTATATATATTAATATTATTATATATTTATATAATTATATTTTAATATTGTAATAGAATATGTTTTTGTGTGTGTGTATTTATGTGTGTGTGTACATTTATGTGGGTTTATATTTTTATTTATATGTACATGTTCATATTTATATATATATATATTTATATATATATAATTAAATATAATTATTTATATTCATAAGTTTATTTCTAAATACATTTAAAAAATATGTTTCTTTCTGTGTGTTTATATTTATATATACATGTTTGTGTGTCAATATATAAATATCAATATCAATATCAATATATATATATATATATATTTACATATATTATATATTATTAATTATTTACATTTTTTCATATATATATGCTTGTTAGTAACATTACATGTGCATTTTTATACGTATATACATTTTTATACATTTTTATAACATAAATAAAATGGATAATTTTTTATTTTAAATAAAATGTATAATTATTTTTTATTTACATATTGTTTATATTTTTAATAAGATATTTTATGTGTAAATATATATAAATAGTTATTTTTACAATTAAATTTTTTATATGTAAATATATGAAAATATGTATACATTTATTTATAAATAACTCTAAAATATGAAAAACATTTAAATTTCAACACCATAATAACCATATGAGTGAAAGATCTAGGAATAAATTTAGTTTCCACTAGAAAAAAACAATAAAATTCTCTTCAAAAACTAAAATTTTATCGAATGTTCAAAAATATGGGTATCACTACAAAAAAACTCGGTTTTGAAGGCTTTATAGGCCTTTTAACCTCTAAAAATAATATTCATGTAACACCACTAATTTGAGGTATGTCACCATTTTTTTACTTTTGTATTAAGTTTTAATTCATCAGAATACCTTAATAGAAGAGTTTATGGGAATTATGAGGAGAAAGTGTAACACCCCAAGCTTCCACATGAGACTTCTCTTTGAATAATACAATACTGTGTGTTGTACGCAACTTCGAGTTCTAATACCACAACCAATCAATCTAGCCGTTATGAATAGTGAAACCCACTTTTTGAAATTTTATAAATTTTATTTTTCAAAATTGACTTCATTTTTGGATTCGGAAAATAAAAATTAGCCTACGGTGAATTTTTGGTATTTTTCAGAAAACATTCAATTTTTGATGAATAGTAAAAAGCACTGAGTTGTTGGTTAAAACCGAATTTTTATTTAAATAATTATTTATTTTATTTAAATTTATATTTGGAAAAAATAGATACGTAATACCTATATAAGTTCAATTTAATTCATTGGAGTCAATTTATATTAATTTTCGATATATAAAAAATTTATTGAACTTTTATCGTCTTTTACCCACCTCCTAGGAGCTTTTTCACATTTGCATAAAACTTAATTTTACCGCTTATATGAGTTGAATTTCAAAAATATGAGATACATGGTTGATATCAGTAAGTAAATTTTTTTCAATGAGATAAAAATACTTGTTGGTAAATCGTAACTTTTGACTTTTATTTGCCACGGTTAAAAGTAAATAGGGTAATTAAAGGTAAAAATGATATTATTTTTACCCTAAAACATGTCCTAATTCTATTGGATAATTTTAATTAGACCAAAAACAACCTTAGTAATAAAATATGATCCTTTAGGTCCACATGGATTAGAATAGGACATTTATTATTATTTAATTCAAAGAAAAGTTAAAAGAGTTAAAATCAAAGTTTAATAACTAAAACATTTTTAATATAGGGTATTACATAAGATAAATTCGATTATAAATATTAATTATAAAGATAAAATCATTTCCTACATAATCTTATTTTATTTCTAATTTTTAGACATTAAATAATTTAATTTATTTATGACACAATGATGATGCAGTAATTACCAAATTAATAAAATATTAAAATAATTGATATTATAAATACCAAAATAAATTTAAATTAAGACTTTTGATGAATTACACTAATTTTATAGGTTAATATTACATGTTAGTATTGATTTAATGAACGTTTTTCTAAGTAATCATGCTTTTATGATTTTCACAAAAATCATTTACCAAATAGTGTCAAAATTGACATAAAAGAGTTTTTAAAACAAATATTATATTATTAATTGATATTCTATTCCTAAAAATATACGGTTAGGCCAAAGGACTCATATAAGGTCATATATATTAATAATTAACCACTTTATGTTCTCTTGGATTGTTATAGTATGTTTATTAACCATATAATATAAAAATACAAAGAGACATGGTAAATGTCAAACTAATTAACTAGGAGTTAAATCTAAAATATAAGGTTAATATAGTGACCCAAACCTATCTAAAACCTATTTTTTGAGTGTTTTTTGACCCATCCACAACTTAGAATTTAAATAATTTATTTTTTATCCATTGGAAACCGAAAATTATTTTATTATAAAATAATATTTCTAGCTTTTCCTAAGGTTCCCCTCACCTCTCTTATAAAATGGAACTCCCCCTTCTCTCTAATTCACACCTTCAAATCCATTTGGCTCAGCCAACCCCTGACCAAATAACCTCTCAACTGTCCTACCTTCATCCTAGATTCCTTACTTTAGTCAGAAAGCCAACTTAATGAGCCTTCTTGATCAAATAAAAAGGAAGAACCTGAAGAAGAGGTAAATATTTCATCACCTCTTTCAAGTTCATTTCTTCTTCCACTTCCTATTTCTTTGTTGATTCCATTATAAAATAATAACTCCAGTATCTTCTATATAGTATTATGTTATTATAAAAATGGTACAAACATATTCATTATTATGTCCATCCTTTGAATGACATGTCACCATACAAGTGTATGTATGGCTTACTGTCTCCACGTCGTGGTGTAATTGTT